>OY728145.1:740188357-743010857 GCA_963277665.1 Viscum album | reverse complement strand
AATTAGACTTATGAGTAGTCTATTCAAATAATTTTTCTACATATATCATGATGGTGGTATTATTTCAACACTAATATTCCATTTGGATAATGTTATGTAATGTGAGAGTTTATCAGGATGATTTCTTATGGTGGTTCCAGTTTCCTTTAAGGGTTTGGGTTGTGAGCTGTGAGGCTCGTGTGAGGGTGTAAGATCATTAGTTGGTTCTGAATTATGGATGATGAACAATTTTGATCAAGTTCGTTTTTTGATGTATCTCATAAGGATAGATAAAGTAGTATCATAGTGGAGATCTTCGTTTTCATCCTTGCGTGTTAGGATTGGTTACTCAAGGTTAGAGAAGTTGAGGTTTAACATCTGTATTGGGAGACCAGAGCCACTACAACCTTTGGGAAATTTTGAAACCTTTGGCTGGTGGTTATGGATAGATTACATTATTCTTATAATACAAGTTTAAAGGAATCTTGAGTATTCCATTTTGGGATTGTTTTTGATCATGTGATCAATAGTTTTCATAGTCAGCTGGTAAGAATTCCCATATGACATTTTTTCTATGGCTTATGTTGAGGAACCCTTATAGAGGGTGTATTTATTTTTGAGGTTGACCTGAGGATATTTTTGAATGAAACTATTAGTGGGATTATTATTTTGTGTGCCACATATGGGTGTATTGTTGACCAAAGATAAGTTGGAGTCCAGTGATGGTTGTTTGGGATGTTTCAGCACTGGGCATGTACCATGATTTTGGATGAGCTAGAGGAACCCATCATAGGGTGACTTTTTCATGATGGGGAATTTGGTCTAGTTTTGGTTGTTTCTTCAAGGATTGTGAGAGTCCTTAGAGATTGGGTGCAATAGGTGGGTCCTATGGTAAACATCACTTTATACCATGGCCCTGAGTACTATGTGAGCCCCAAGTTTGGTTTGACCCTAAGGCTGGTTATGGAGAGCCCATAGTGGATGTTTTGTTTGGATGTTGATATCCATGGTGATGAGATGGGTCCCATGATTTTTTGGAAAATATTTGATTGGTTCTAATAGTTCATCTATTTGGATGGTAGGTTTAAGGTTGGATCTCCCCACGTTCAGTTGTCCGTTGGCCATGATGTCTGAGGTAGATTCTACTTAGGACCGTAGTTTAAAAAGAGACCCTTGGGATATCTTGGATTGGAAATGATCTAGAGTTAATATCTATATCTCTAATCTATTATATTTATATGGCTAGATGGTCCTAGTTATATGATGGATGATTTGGATTAGTTCACCCCTCTAGTTGATTATTCTCCCTCGCTAGATGTTATATTCCATGGGAGCTATTTGTACTCCCCTAGATGCTAGAGTGGGTCCCCTAGGATATGGTATCAATTAGTACCATTAGTATATGGTGTACCATGGGATAATAAATCTATCATATACACATTCAGAAATTACCCCTGAGATGGTTTGTACCACCAGACCCATATTTAGATCCGAATTCATTCTGCATGATTTTCAGGAAAAGAAAATTTCTTAGGTGTGTGGAGTGATATCTATCTCCATATATGTCATTTAATTGGAGTCCTAGTGCCTAGTAGATTCACTTTGTACATGTGAATGCCTATGGTTATGCCCAAGGGTATAGTTTCATGCCTTTTTCATTTTGAAATCTTGAATCTCCTCTATAGATCTGGGGGATATATCGGTGGGTGTATGGTTGAGTGATCCACATGCTATAAATCCTATGGTAGGGTCATAAGAGGGGGTATATTTTCCATGTGTGTTAGGATAGAACCCCTTGGTTGGATACTTTCTTTTGTTTTTCCCCATTTTTATATATTTATTATTTTATTCCTTATCTTGTTATTTTTTTGTCTAGGATGTGTATATAACATGTTCATGCACTTTTTATGATAGTATATTTATAGGTTCATCATTGGGGGTGGAATAATGAGATTTATTTCTCACACCCTATATATATACCTTAGTGTGTGTGAAGATATGATGTTTGATTTTTGGTTGGATCATATGTTGCATTGTGTATGGGGTTGAGGCATAGTGTTGTTTGATTGAGCAGAGACAAAAATGTGGAGTCTGAAGATCAATCTGATACATTTAGAGAATCTTGGAGACTAGGTATGTGGTTTCTCTCAATATTGGAAGTATATATGGATTTTTTTATTTTTAGTTTATTTATTTTACATGTGTTGTCAGCCTAGTGGGTGACTGTCTGTTGTATGTTTTTACTTCTTTGAATCTGTATAGTGCATTCCATTATTTATAGCCTGATTTGTTCCATTTAATTTATTATTCACTCTATAAGGTTTATCCCTATGTATGAATTTGGTTATTTTACACTATTATTACACTATAGAAAGGCGGTAATAGTATTCAAACAATATCTTTTAGACAATAAATTATTGTATAAAGCCTCTGGAATATGTGGATGCGTGCTTGGGGCCTTGTGGTGGTCAAGATTGGGTAACATGTTAGCTCGAACCAAGATGGTTCGTTACAAAATGGTATCAGATGTTTTGGTCTTGGGATTTGGGGAGTTGGTAGAAAGGTTGTATCTGAATTTTTAATAACTTGTGATGGATATAAGACTGTTGTGTCACAAAAACGTTTACTGATATGAAGTCCAAGTTTCTAGGGTAATGTATTTATATTCTTGGTATTCATTTTTATGGTTTCATGATTTCACCTAGAGTGATGAACTTGAGTTTGTTGATATATTGTTTATTCAATTTTTTTCTCTTGGACTATGGGAAATAGGCCAATGTTCTTGTATCATTCTAGAAATGTACGATTCACATGAAATATTCCAATTTTTGGTTTTTATTGTATATATATTTTATTCTGATGAAAGGCCATGTGAATCATGACGCGAGAGGTTTTCTGATGGTGGTGATGAATTCCCTATGATGAGAGATGCATCAAGACCCATGTGGGTTGGAAATGGGATTTGGGTGCGCTATAGGGGGCTTGATGAAGGCATATTTTTTTAACATATCTCTGGTTTGGACTTAATTTTCCCTGAGATAGTGGTTCCCCTAAAGCCCTGGGTTTATGTTATTTGGGAGGGAACTATTATTATTATGTTTTGCCTATTGGGTCTTGAGGTGGGAACCATGTGAAGACTGTCCTAGATGACTTAGGTAGAGACGGTGGTTCTTCCATGGTGTGTCCATTAAGTTCTGATATAACATGGATGTGTTCAGGAATAAGGATTCATGGAGGTTGAGAAGTGGAGTGATGAGAGTGCCCCTTGTCTCATGGATGGATTGAGAGGGAAGGTTTCATTGGACCCTAAACATAATCATTTATGGTTTTTACCTGGGTATCATGGTGAGATCATGGTTAGTCTCTTGTGGATTTGGATCAACACCCATGTGGTGGGTTTTTAGTTTTTTTTTGGCATATTAGCCTATTTTCGTTAGGACTTGGACCATGTGAGTGTAAGTCCTGTTGTGTGCTCGAGGAATAGGGTAAGGAAATCCATAGGATGGGGAGTGAAACATATACTATTAGAGGTCCTGAATGGGAATTTGTAACATCCCAGGTAAATAAAGAATAAAACATTTTAATATATATTAATATTTACGAATTAAATATTAATTTTACTTTAAAGGGGTTTCTATGTTCGATAGAGTACCCAATACGCAACAAAGAGTTTCTTTGAAATCTTACGTTGCACACTAGTAATAAAACAATATTATTTTAAATGGTAGTTAACACGTAGCCATTTTATTGGTGGGAATGAATAGAAATAACTAAAATATGATTATATATGTTTTTTAAATGTTTTTACATTTATCTAATAAAAGATAAATGCTTAAAATACGAAAAGAATTCAATTTTAGGCATATATACTCAAATTTTCACTAAAGGTCCACTTATCGCCTTTTGATGATGAACCGTCATTAAATATAGTTTTTTTCACTCTTATACATTCTATTATACCAAATAAAATTCTTCTTTAGAATCGGGACATCAAAATTTACTTTGTGTAAATTTTTGGTATTTTTCCGATAAAGATCATTTTTAATGAATAGTGAAAAATGTTGTATTTTAATTCAAAACCTCTTTTTAATAGAATTTATTAATATTATTAAATTATCTTTTGAATTGGTTTCAAAGTGAAATTTTAATATATTTTTACCATTTAATCTAATAGTGGAATTTGGAATTAATTTCACTTTGAAATTGGACTTAAACTAGTGTCAATCTTTTAATAGATATTGTTTCTTAAAAACACGCTATTTGTTTTGACAGTGGGAATTAATTATTAAATTAATTAATGGAACTTATATGTTATGAATTTTTTAAAATATTCATCATTTTTGAAATCGGAATATCAAATATATCTTAGGGTGAATTTTTGGTATTTTTCTAAAAAACTTCAATTTGTGATGAATAGTGAAACCACTAAGTTGTAGTTAAAGAAAATGATTTTTTGTTTAAATGAAACTTTGACACTTCTGTGATTTGATTTTCCAAAATCCAACATATATGGTTGTCATTAATAAGTAAAATGTGGTTCAATGGGATTAAAATAATTTTTTGGTGAATAGTAACTTTTAAGTTTTAAATCGCGATTAGAGGTAATTAGTGTAATTTAAGGTAAAAATAATATTTTAATAATATTAAATGAACTTGACACAGGTTCTACTCTTATTGGATGTGTCATGGGTGACCAGGGAAATCCATGGGTAAACTTGGGGACCCCATGGAGCCACTTTGGTAGGAAAATGACATTAATATCTTTTTATTTAATGTTAAAATAAAAATTTCCCAAACATGTGTTGTTTTACTAAAATTTTTTTAAGTGGGGTTATAAAAGTCATTTTTTTGACTATAAATATTCATTATAAATCTTAAAAGATTTAATACATCATGATATTTTTTTTTATAATTTTTAGAAATTAAATAAATTAAATTATTTATGACACCATGATGATGCAGCAATTACCCCATTATTTAACGATTTAAATAAAATGAAACGATAATGTAAAATATCAGATCTAAACTTGTCAAAAACCTATTGGATGGGTCTATTTAGAACTATTATCACCTTATCCTAGAAATATATAATTTTGGGACCTTTAAAATCCGAAAAGCATTTTATAATAAAGTAAACTTTTATAACTTTCCAAGAGTGCCCCTCCTCTCCTCTTATAAAAGGACCCCACCTCTCAAGCCTTTGGCACGTCCAAACCCTGCCCATTTGGTCTCTCCACATCCCTCTATTACTCCTAGAAGCCTCACTTTGGGTAGAAGTATTTCCAAGGAAGCCTTTGAGCTCAAATAAAAAAGAGTTACCCGTTTTAAAGGTAGTGTCTTCTCTTGTGTTCTTATGTTTTATTTTGCTTCTCCAACCCCCTAAAATCTTTTTATTACTTTATTTTGTAACAACACCAGTATATTAAATATACTAGGATGTTTTTATGATAATTATTAGAGCTACACCTACACACACCATCGTCTAATGGTTAATGAACATACTGTTTCTGTGGTTGGCGATTTTCTGCCTCACGAAACGATGATTGCTCAATATTATTTTAACACCTTTCATGGTGGCCATTAATATTTCAATCTATTTATATATGATTTATATGATTTTTATGTTTTCCTTATGCTTCAGTATTTTTCATTTATCGCATAACTTTATGGTTTCCATTATGGGTAAACGTGATAATTTCATTTTAGGAAGTGCGGACTACCGCCCCCTCAAAGTGATTTGATTCGTTAATGCCATATGTGGAACATATAAAGGATGGAGTTAATGTTATTATATATTTTTTTATACTCGAATTATAATATACCCTTGTATCATTATTATTTCACTCCATTAAATACGAAATAGAAATGAAAGTAGCATTCATGCGTACGTACGACTTACCGTCTCAATGAAAGGTGCATTTCATTTCTTACCTCTAAATGTTATGTACTATTATAGATACATGTATATGATGGATATATATGATATATATTATATCCAAATCATGAATATAATTCTGGATATATTGAACCTTTGACCCCATAAACAACATGTAATTGTAAGAAGTCCATTTTTGACTTATGAACCAGATATCGTCAAAATGAACATTTTTAACTTAAATGATTACATAATGTTTATAACATGGAAATAAGTGACATAAAAGTAATAATAATCTTGAAAAAGGTTCTTAAACAAGTAGAAATTAACTTTAGTTTATTATTCAGGAGATTAACAAGTAATCGAGTCACGTCGGACACGAGGTAAGGGACTTCATCTCAATCTCCTTTCATTGTGGCATATTTTGTTCTAATACAAGGCTTTATTTTATATGGTGTATAAAACCCTTTGAATTTTAATTTAATAAAAAAGGAATCTTTTTCTACGAATCATTTTACAAACTGACAAAAAGGAATGTTTCTTTTAATGTACGCGGTGACAAAGACCTTTTCCGCCGCCACAAGTATTATTTGGTCTTTGGATTCCTCAAAAAGCTGTAATGTTTTTAAAATGAAATAAATACCATATTCTCTTTTATGTATTTTGGTATTGAAAATGGTTTTTACAATGGATTTGTTATGTCAATATATTTAAGTGATATATTGTGATCAAAGTGTGGAAATGTTTTCTTTCCATTATATTTGTTTTATGTCTTATGATTTTATAATGGTACATGGACATTTGACGGGTGGTTACATGATAAACCATATGATGGGTGGTGCCGTGAATACTTGGACGGGTGGTTACGTTATAACCTCTAATGCATTGGGTATGGAAGTCGGCCGTATGGCTATTCGATTAAGTGATATGTGTGGAAGTCGACCGTATGGTTATTCCATTTAAGTATGTTTATGTCCCAAGTTACCTTTATAAGTTATGTGTTCTTTATATGGGTTTTATGGAAATCTTTTGGTTACAAAAGGGTAAGTAATGATCTTTTATTCAGTGAAGAGTTTTTACTAATTCATAAAGGTGAAAGGTATTACTTTGATAAAGTATACATGGTTTGCTTGTTGTTTTGAAAAACTAACAGTTTTCATTCTTTGTGTATCCCTTACTGAGATTGTTATGCTCACCCCATGTTTTTGAAATGTTTTTCAGAATACTTAATGTGGAATATGGTCAAGGATGGGATCAAGGAAAAGTCATGCTATCTAAAACATGGAACTAGACATGTTTCTTTTTAAGGGTTTTTATTTTATGGAAACATAGTATAAGTGTCTACTTTGTAATCTTTTGAGATGTAATAGTTATGCCCCAATTCTCTAAAACTCTAAACCTGAAAAGATCCTCAATGTGAATTATTCATTTAATTCAATAATAATTAAGGTTTAAGGCCTGGGCCTTATAGTTGGTATCAAAGGTCTGTTTATACAACTTTAGGAGTTATAAAATTATTAAATTATAAATTAATTTATGGTATAATTGAAATAATATAGCATTTACAGATTACCATGTTACTTCGCCTAAGATATTTATGTGTATAGAATGGTTTTTTGAGGAGGAAACGTGGAAGTTGTGCTAGGAAGGTATACAGATGGAAATGAACTTCTAAATCGGCATCTTGAGATGGTCAGAATCAGAATTGAATAGTTGGTTGTAGTGATGACTCAGTTGACTCAGGTGATAAACCATGGTTGTGTTTACTGATGATATTTTGGTGTTTTCTAAAAGTAAAGAGGAGCATGAAAGTCATTTAAGGGTTATCTTGCAAACCTTAAAAGAAAAGAAACTGTATGGAAAATTCATCAAGTGTGATATTTGGTTGCAACAAATTTCTTTCCTTGGTCACATTGTTTAAAAAAATGGCATAACTGTTGATCATTCTAAAACAAAAGTTGTTGAAGAATGTCCAAGACCCACAAATGTAACTGAGATCTATAGTTTTCTTGGTTTGGTAGGTTACTACCGAAGGTTTGTTGAATATTTTTCATGGTTATCTAGTCCAATGACTAAGCTAACTCAGAAGGGTGTTAAGTTTATCTGGACAAAAGAATGTGATGATTGTTTTCAGTAATTTAAAAGAAGATTGGTTAATGCTCCATTTTTGGAACTTCCTTCCAAGAATGGTGAGTTTATTATCTACAGTGATGCTTCGTTGAAAGGAATTGGTTGCGTCCTAATGCATAATGATCAGGTAATTGCTTATGCTTCACATCAGTTGAAAATTAATGAGGTAAATTACCCTACACATGATTTGGAATTAGCTGATACTGCCTTCGCTTTAAGAATTTGGAGGCATCATTTATATGGAGTAAAGTTTGAAATATATACTGATCAAAAAATTTAAGTATATATTCACTCAGAAATAATTGAAAATGAGACAGAGGAGATGGATGGAATTAATCAAGGATTATGATTGTACAATTCATTACCATCTGGGAAAATCAAATAAAGTGGCTGATGCTTTGAGTCGAAAAAGTAATGCTTCATTAATCATGCTACATTTGGAACGAGATCCTTTGGTTTTTGATTTGATGAACATTGGCATAGAAGTTGTTGGTGCATGAAGTTCTTCTGTTTTGTTTCAGGTATTAGTGAGATCATCCCTATCAGACAGAATTAAGCAAGCACAGAAGAAAGACAGTGGGTTGTAGAAAAAGGTAGAGCTGGTTCAGAAGGGTAAGTTTCCTGAATTTAACATTGATAATGATTGTGTTTTGAGGTTTGGGAAGAGATTATGTGTGCCTGGTGATTCAAAGTTGAAGAATGAGTTGTTATGTGAGGCTCATAGTTCCCCGTTTTCAGTTCATCCTGGCAGTACTAAGATGTACAGAGATCTTCTGGAGTATTACTGGTGGGATGGAATGAAAAGAGATATTACTGATTTTACTATAAAGTGTTTGACTTGTCAGTAGGTTAAAGTTGAGCGGCAGTTACCGAAAGGGATGCTTCAACCTTTACCAGTGCTAGAGTGGAAATGAGAAAATATATCCATGGACTTTGTTGTGGGATTACTGAGGACATCTCGAGGTAATAATGCAATCTGAGTTATTGTTGATTGATTGACTAAATCTTCTCATTTCCTTCCTATTCGAGATACTTTGTCTCTAGATCAACTTGCTCAGTTGTATCTTAAAGAGATAGTCAGGTTGCATGGAGTTCCCCTCTCCATTGTATCTAATCATGATCCCAGGTTTACTTCTAACTTTTGGAAAGGCATTCAGAAGTCATTGGGTACTGAATTAAATTTTATTACAGCTTTTCATCCTCAATCAGATGGGAATTCAGAACAAGCAATTCATACTTTGGAGGATATGCTATGTGCTTGTTCGATGGATTATCAGGGAAGTTGGGACCAACATATTTCTTTGGTTGAATTTTCATGTAATAACAGTTTTCATTCTAGTATACAGATGGCTCCGTTTGAGGCATTATATGGGATGTAGTGTCAAACTCTATCTTTTTGGGATGAAGTGGGTGAAAGGAAGCTGATGGGACCAGAATTGGTAGAAGAGATGGCAGAAAAAGTTCAGTTGGTTCAGAAACACATGAGAACAACTTTGAGTAGACAGAAAAGATATGCAGACAATAGGAGGAAGGATCTATCTTTCAAGGTAGGTGATCATGTTTTTCTCAAAGTTTTACCGTGGAAAAGTGTGATGCGATTTGGTAAGAAAGGAAAGCTGAGTCCAAGGTTCATTGAACCATATGAAATTCTGGAGAAAGTTGGATCAGTTTCTTAAAGAGTGGCTTTACCTCCGAGTTTATCTCAGTTAAACAATGTTTTTCATGTTTCGATGTTGGGAAAGTATATGCCAGATCCATCTCATGTTTTGAGCCCAAAGGTAGTTCAGTTGGAAGAGAATCTCTCTTATAAAGAACAACCAGTCCAAATTCTTGACCGAAGAGAGAAAGTGTTACGAAATAAGGTAATTCACCAGGTAAAGGTTTTTTGGAAAAACCACATGGTTGAAGAGGCAACGTGGAAATCTGAAAATGCTTGGAGGGATAAATACCCCCACTTATTTTGATAAGTGAATAAAATTGCGAGGACACAATTCCCAAAAGGGGGGAAGGATGTAACATCGCAGGTAAATAAAGAATAAAACATTTTCATATGTATTAATATTTATGAATTAAATATTAATTTTACTTTAAAGGGGTTTCTATGTTCGATAGCGTACCCGATTCGTAACAAAGAGTTTCTTTGAAATCTTACGTTGCACACTAGTAATAAAACAATATTATTTTAAATGGTAGTTAACATGTAGCCGTTGTATTAGAGAGAATGAATATAAATAACTAAAATATGATTATATATGTTTTTAAATGTTTTTACATTTATCTAATAAAATATAAAGGCTTAAAATATGAAAAGAGTACAATTTTAGGCAAATATACTCTTATTTTCACTAAAGGTCCAGTTATCACCTTTGATGACGAACCGTCATTAAATATATTTTTGGTCACTCTTATGTATTCTATTGGACCAAATAAAATTCATCTTTAGAATTGGGACATCAAAATTTACTTTGTGTAAATTTTTGGTATTTTTCCGATAAAGATCATTTTTTAATGAATAGTAAAAAATGTTGTATTTTAATTCAAAACCTCTTTTTAATCTAATTTATTAATATGATTATATTATCATTTGAATTGGTTTTAAAGTTAAATTGGAATATATTTTTACCATTTAATCCAATAGTGGTTGTTGTAATTAATTTCACTTTGAAATTGGACGTAAACTAGTGTCAATCTTTTAATAGATATTGTTTCTTAAAAACACGATATTTGTTTTGACAGCGGGAATTAATTATTAAATTAATTAATTAAAATTATATGTTATGAATTTTGTAAAATAGACACCATTTTTCAATTCAGAATATCAAATATAGCTTAGGGTGAATTTTGGGTATTTTTCTGAAAAACTTCAATTTTTGATGAATAGTGAAACCACTAAGTGGTAGTTAAAGAAACTGATTTTTCATTTAAATGAAACTTTGCCACTTCTGTGATTTGATTTTCAAAAATCCAACATACATGGTTGTCATTAATAAGTAAAATGTGGTTTAATGGGATTAAAATAATTTTTTTTGTGAATAGTAACTTTTAAGTTTTTAATCGCGATTAGAGGTAATTAGTGTAATTTAAGGTAAAAATAATGTTTTAATAATATTGAATGAACTTGAAACATATCATAACCTTATTGGATGTGTCATGGCTGACCAATAAAATCCATGGGTCAACTTGGGGACCCCATGGAGACACTTTGGTAGGAAAATGACATTAATATCTTTTTATTTAATGTTAAAATAAAAATGTCACAAACATGTGTTGTTTTACTATTTTTTTAAATGGGGTTATACAAGTCATATTTTGACTATAAATATTCCTTAGAAAGATAAAAATATTTCCTACATCATGATATTTTTTTTATAATTTTTAGAAATTAAATAAGTTAAATTATTTATGACACCACAATGATGCAACGATTACCCCATTATTTAACGATTTAAATAAAATGAGAAGATAATGTAAAATCTAAGACCTAAACTTGTCAAAAACCTATTGTATGGGTGAATTTAGAACTCTTATCTCCTTATCCTAGAAATATATAATTTTGGGACCTTTAAAATCCGAAAATCATTTTATAATAAAGTAAACTTTTATAACCTTCCAAGAGTGCCCCTCCTCTCCTCTTATAAAAGGCCCCCACCTCTACCACCTTAACCACACATCTCAAGCCTTTGGCTCGGCCGAAACCTACCCATTTTGTCTCTCCCCATCCCTCTCTTACTCCTATGAGCCTCACGTTTGGCATATGTCTTTCCAAGGTAGCCTTTGACCTCATATAAAAAAGAGTTACCCGTTTTAAAGGTAGTGTCTTCTCTTGTGTTCTTATGTTTTATTTTGTTTTTCCAGCCCCCTAAACTCTTTTTATTAATTTATTTTGTAACAAAAATAGAATAATAAATATACTAGGATGATTTTATGAGAATTATTAGAGCTACACCTACACACACCTTCGTCTAATGGTTAATGAACATACTGTTTCTGTGGTTGGTGATTTTCTGCCTCACAAAATGATAATTGTTCAATATTATTTTAACACCTTTCATGGTGGCCATTAAGATGTCACTATATTTATATATGATTTATATTATGTTTATGTTTTCTTTATGCTTCATTATTTTTCATTTATGGAATACCTTTATGGTTTCCATTATGGGTAAACACGATAATTTCATTTTAGGAAGTGCGGACTACCACCCCCTCAAAGTGATTTGATTCGTTAATACCATATGTGGAATGTATAAAGGATGGAGTTAATGTTATTACATATTATGTTAAACTGGAATTATAATATACCCTTGTATCATTATTATTTCACTCCATTAAATACAAAATAGAAATGAACGTAGCGTTCATGCGTACGTATGGCTTACCGTCTCCATGAACGGTGCATTTCATTTATTACCTCTAAATGTTATGTACTATTATAAATACATGTATATTCTGGATATATATGATATATATGATATCCAAATCATGAATATAGTTCTGGATATAATGAACCTTTGACCCCATAAACAACGTGTAATTTTAAGAAGTCCATTTTTGACTTATGAACCAGAAATCGACAAAACAAACATTTTTAACTTAAATGATTAAATAATGTTTATAACATGGAAATAAGTGACATAAAAGTAATAATAAGATTGAAAAAATTTATTAATCAAGCATAAATTAACTTTAGTTTATTATTTAGGAGATTAAAGAGAAATCGAGTCACGTCGGACACGAGGTAAGGGACTTCATCTCAATCTCCTTTTATTGAGGCATATTTTGTTCTAATACAAGGATTTCTTTTATATGGTGTATAAAACCCTTTGAATTTTAATTTTATAAAAATGGAATATTTTCTACGAAGTGTTTTACAAAATGACAAAAAGGAATGTTTCTTTTAACGTACGTGGTGACAATGACCTTTTCCGCCACCGTGAGTATTATTTGGTCTTTGGCTTCCTCAACAAGACGTAATGTTTTTAAAATGAAATAAATACCATATAATATTTTATGTATTTTGGTATTGAAAATGGTTTTTATAATGGATTTGTTATTTAAATATATTTAAGTAATATATTGTGATCAAAGTGTGGAAATGTTTTCTTTCCATTATATTTCTTTTATGTATTATGATTTTATAACGGTACTTGGACATTTGATAGGTGGTTACGTGATAAACCATATACCGGGTGGTGCCGTGAATACCAGGATGAGTGGTTACGTTATAACCTCCATTGCATTGGGTATGGAAGTCGGCCGTATGGCTATTCCATTAAGTGATATGTGTGGAAGTCAACCGTATGGTTATTCCATTGAAGTATGTTTATGTCCCAAGTTACCTTTATATTTTATGTGTTCTTTATATGGGTTTTATGGAAATCTTTTGGTTACAAAAGGGTAAGTAATGATCTATTATTCAGTGAAGAGTTTTTACTAATTCATAAAGGTGAAAGGTATTACTTTTATTAAAGTATACATGGTTTTCTTATTGTTTTGAAAAACTAACAGTTTTCATTCTTTGTGTATCCCTTACTAAGCTTGTTACGCTCACCCCAAGTTTTTGAAATGTTTTTCACAGGACTTAATGTGGAATAGGGTCAAGGATGAGATCAAGGAAAAGTCATGCTATCTAAAACATGGAACTAGACATGTTTCTTTTTAATAGTTTTTATTTTATGGAAACTTAGTAGAAGTTTCTACTTTGTAATCTTTTGAGATGTAATAGTTATGTCCCAATTCTCTAAAACTCTAAACTTGAAAAGATCCTCAATGTGAATTATTCATTTAATTAAATAATAAGGATTAAGGTCAGAGCCTTATAGAATTACTGTGAATCCTTGGAAAAAATCCTAGGATATCAGTATGGTTGTGACCCTACATTGAGATTTGGCATCTATATTGATTATATCCATTTTAATATTTACATTGTTTCATATTCATATTGAAATACCTTTGTGGTGATTATATGACTACTCTATTGTATGATAAATGTTTGGTGATTTCATGTTGTCCTACAAGGTATGTCTATACTCACCCCTGCATGGGATCTTCCCAAACATGTTGTAACTTATGCATACTAAAAGAATTTTATTCGAGTCCTAGGTGAACCAAGATAAGGTAGACTGTAGTTGATCTAGACAGATCATGGTCAGTTCTAGGAGCTTCATTTTGGCAGTGGTTCCCTCCCCAGTAGTAGGTTAGAATCTTTTTCCATTTTCAATGGGATTATATTTTTCCATTTTCATTCTTATACTTATGTCATACTCTGATATGGAATTTATTTATATGCATGCATCTTTGTTTTGGATGCATCTTTCATTTTCCCATTATATTAGTGTTTTTAGATATGTGTGTGTACACGTATATTTGTCTAAGTCCTACCATGTGTGTGATATGTGTACTTGGTTCTTGTCACTAGGGATGACCTATTAAAGGTATTATTGGAGAGTCACACTTAACATACCATAAAAAAAGTGGTACTTTATGTGTTAGGTCATGATATAGTTTTATTGGAGGAGGTTATATTAGAACTAGAGTTTGGATATTTTTTAGCTGTGAGTTTTTTGTTAGAGAATTAGGGAAATAGTCTTAAAGTATCTCAGATTTAAATCATAGGCTAGGGAACCTTGTGTTGGTGTAGTGTAGGACATATCTATTCACCAAGACTCTGATAACCTTCATGTTGAATCGTTATATATAGGAACTGGTTGTAGGGAAAACATTGATACATGAATTATATATGAATTAGTTGTAGTTTCCATGTACTTCTTAAGCCAGCTCCTGCTATATAATCTATTTTTGTGGTATGAATTTTCTATTATAGTATGAGTCCATGATGATAGTGAGTTAGGATTACATAGTAGGATCATGATGAATATTCACCCATTAGTAAGGCTTTAGTTCAGGGGAATGTATAGAAGATGGTACTTTTAGGTATTTTTCTAGTCTTACCTCCATCTATTGAGAAGCAGGTTGTCCAAGTAGTACGAATAGATGAAATTCATAGAATGAACAAAATTCATGAGTTCTATAGGAGAAAAACACTCAGGTTTTTGGGAAAGCCACACCCCAAGGAATAAAAGGGTTGGATCAAGGTGTTTGAACCGGTCTTCATACTTTTCACTACTCATCCTAATATGATGGTGATACTAGAGACAAGCCTTATCTATGGTTTCATAAGAAGACGGTGGAGTCTAGAGACTCAAAAACATGATGGGGTGAATCTCTCTTAAACTAATTTTGAGAATATCTTTATAGAGGAGTTCTAAATAGATATTCTATAAGAAGTTCCCATCCTAGTGCTTTCAAATCTATAGCAGCACATCATGATAGTTTTTGAGTATGCATCGAGGTTCACTAAACCCTCACGGTACTCCATGGATATGGTTCGTGATGTGCAATTTCGAGTAAGGAACATTGAGTATGGAATTGTTGAATATATCCATATTAGAGTATTTTTTCATTATATTCCTATTTATTGTGGTATGCTAGAGAATGCCTTAGTGGTAGAGAGTTTTCTAGCTGAGAAGATGCTGAAAATCGGTGCTGGTATTGGGAACCCATGAGATGATACATTTGAAGTCGGTAGACAACGAAAACTCAAGGATCTAGATGGTTGAGGAATTTATGAAGATAGTCTAAGGATAGAGGTTCTGATTTTTATGGCTCTCAGGATAGTTCCAGTCAACTGAGGGAAAGGAAATGTTACTCTTGTGATGAGCAAGGATATATTGTATAGGATATTTTGACCTGTTGTGTGACTAATAGGGAGACGGTCGATAGACCCGCTAGGTAGAGACATCATATAGAGAAGGGAGGTCTTAAAGGTGGGGAAAATTGAAGATGATATGATAGAGTAGTAGGAGGAGTCCAAAGTTTTTATTTATTTCCACCACCACCCAGGTTTTCCACGCTAAGCTCAGGGAGATGGTAGTTAGGAACATGGGAAGTTAAAAGTAGTGAAGAATTATAACCCATAGACTCTAATTATTATTAAATGAATTTTTTTTGTCTTCTATAATTTATTTTTATTATATATATATTTTTATGAACTACTATTTTATTTACACACAAAATTTTCACGATTTAGTGATTCCAGTGGAACCCTTGGCCCGACCCTTTCATTTAGAAAGTTCTACCATGGGAGATAAAGTGATCATACAAAACTAATAATGTGACCTAATTATTAGAGTGGATATATTTTTATGGAATCTCTTAATATCCTTAATGATTTCTTATCATTTCATATTAGGTATGGACTCGGTACCCATAGTTTTTGCACGTATTTACTATTTCAGGAAGAATATACAGTGAATCTGAGTTGATTGGCTGATTTTACCTCATTGGTGAGAATGAAATATAGGTTGAGTATAATGAGATCATAAATATAAGGGTAAAATTGGTTACTCACCAGTTGGACAGTATTACCCTTAGGGTAGTGGATGATATGACCTTTAAGCTTCCTGCAGTGGCAAAGGAGTATGAGGATTTCTTCCCTGGGGAAATTCTAGGATTACCTCCCCACTAAGAGACTAAATTTCATATAGACTCTCACCTAGGAGATATCCAACCATATTTATTAGCATATCAGATGGATCCTTTATAGCTTCAAGAGTTTACGGTTCAGTTGGAAGAACTATATATGAAGGGCTTTATTATACCCCATGTGTCCCCTAAGCATCCTTAGTGCTGTTCAACAAGAAGGTATGGGAGGTTAAGGTTATTTTTTTATTACCATAACCTAATTTAGGTGAACATCAATAATATATATCCACTCTCAAGAACCAGTGACCTCTTTAACCATTTGAAAGGGGTGAGGTAGTCCTCGAATATTGACCTCATGTTGGTCTATCACAAGATCCAAGATTGAGAGGAGAATATACCGAAGATGGAATTCCAATGAGGCTATAGTCACTATGAGTTCTTGGAGATGAACGTTAGCATGATGAATTCCACTCTCAAGAATCAATGACCTCTTTAGTTATGGACTTTAGAGTTACACTTTCTAGAAAATTTTATATCATAAGGGAGTGCAGTAGTGGACCCAGTAAAGATTGAGTTAGTTTTAGCTTGGGAGACACCCAAGAGTGTGTCAAAGATGCATAACTCCCTTTGGTTGGTAGGTTAATATCAGATATTTGTACATGATTTTTCTAGGATTTCAAAAACCATGATGCTTTGATTCAAAATAGGAATCCATTATTGCAGACATAGAAGTTCCATTAGGCATTTTAGGAGTTCCAGAAGTGGTTGATTATTACCCCCATCTCAAGACTACCAAAGGATGGTGTTGATTATGTGGTGTTCCATGATTCCTTTGAAACTGACCTAGGATGTATCTAATATAGTGATATGAAGATATTTTATATGGGTCCTATTAGTGGAGACCCCATGAGTATAACTATATAAACCATGGTCTGGAGATATCATTAGTATTGTTCTCCTTGAATATATGGAGAATCTACCTTTTGGATGGGTTGTTTATTGTATATTATAACTACAAGATTATCAGGTACATATTTTCATAGAAAGATATTAATTTGAGATAGAGGTAGTGGTTTTAGTTTCTCCAGGATTATGAATTTTAGATAGTCTATAATCCCATAAAGTGGAATATGGTGGAAGATTCTCTCATTAGGAGATTATGTTCATAGTTTGTGAGTAATGTGTCAGAGTAGTTGGCCTCATTATAGTTTTCCTTAGTGTATGAGGGTGGTGTAATGTAATTTCACTTGATGGTTGTTATCCCTTTGCTTCACCAACATGTAAGGGAGGATCATCTTTGATATATAAATTATAAGGCTTTATGTACTCATATATCCACCAAATGTGCTCTTGATGTATTTTTTGAAGGTAGGGGAACAACTTCCTTTTATGAGGGAGAAAGTTGGTACCGGTGAAACTATGAGACGATTTAATAAGGGAGATTCATAATTCTAACATAGTTATTGTAACATCTCGTCCTGGGTTCCACACATTGGTGCCCCGAGATAGACCATCACATGACCATAGACATGCCTCCCCATACACTATAAGCTTCTGACTAGCAGTGATGTTCTGTTAAGTCAGTCATAGGGATACTATACCCTCATTTATTAGATTAAAACACCAATATAATTAAATAAGAAATATCAGAAGAATATATAATCATAAAAAGTACCAATGTCACAAGATAACCAAAACAAAAAAATATTGTATTCAACTAAAAGGGATACATGCAATGCCAAAGTAAGTTTAAAAGTGTCTAAAATGAAACCGAATGTAAAGAAACTAACAACTCACAAGAGGGTACTGAACCATGTTCAGTTCCCTTATTCTTTCTCCATCCCTGATTAGAAATCTAATCTAGGGCCCTTTCCCTTAGCGTGTCATGCAACAATAAAGTCTTTTCAAGTACCGATCTGGTAGCCCGAGTAGGGTGTGAGTAAAACACAGTAGGCCACCACCAATGACGTCTAAAACAAATCCTATCAATAATAGTGTATGAAATTATATAAATAATAAATAAATAAATAAATTAAACATTTTAAATTTATTTAGTTACTATTTATTTAACCACATTTTCTCATGAGTTCCCATGGACACCCGATCCACAATACCTGCTTTGACCCTCACTGGAGCCCGAAACATTCCCAAGGGATATAAATATATGAATGTCCATGTTATGATTAATTATCATAATTGATATGGAATTTTTAAAATACATAAAACATGTAAATTTGATCGACATGAGAAATATGCACTATTGATCGTAACCTCAAGGGTCTGAAGTGAGTAATACAAAACAAAGAATAAAGTATTCTTAATAAGTATAAGAAAGCATTATTAGTCTTTTACCTCGAATTTTTAAATGGTCCTTAGAAAAAAATATAATCTCTCAAATTCTTCTAATTAGAATGCTCACATAGTCCTTCAGAAAACAAATAGAAGCTCATGTAGTATTCTTGTTGGAAGCCTCACAAAGTCCTTTAGAAAAAAATAATTTAATCTCTATCAGTCTTCCTAATTAATACCTTTCCTCACACCCCAGATATCCTATGTTCCACTCCATTCAAACAAAATCACAACCTATATCCATTTCACCAATCATTCATTTAATTAATTCACAATTAATTAATCATATAAAATCCATTAATTAATTCAAAAATTAATTAATCATTTTTCAACTCGACATCCAATAATTAATTCACCAATTAATTATTCCCAAACATCATTACTAATTAAATAGTTAGTTTTTGATATAAATACCCTTAATTAATTTCCCAATTAATTAAGTACATCATTCCCATTAGCAAATTCAACAATTAATTAATCAATATCCACAAACTCAAAATTCCATTATTAATTCCATAATTAATTATCTCACTCAAAATTTCAATATATCAATAGTTTATTCTAAAATTAATTATTCAAATAAAAATTTCATAACCCAAACCATTCCCATAAATTAATTTTAAAATTAATTAATCTATGTCAAAAATATCTATGAATCCATAATTAATTTAACAATTAATTATTCATGATCTAAAATTCTAGCATCCCAATTCAGAATTTAATTTAATTAATTTATTCACCAAATAAATTATTTTAATCAAGAAAAAATTGAAAACATCAAATAAAATTTCTACAATTGTATACCATTAATTTTAATCAAGACAATGATATTTGAATTTCAGACCACCTACCTAAATTCTTTGATGGACGTTTGCTCAAAAGAAATCCCGAAAATCCAAGAAGCACAATGACATAGATATGAGTTCAAGATCAAGATCCCCAAACCAAGGTCAAATATATCAAGATCTAATCAATCTAGATCTAGATCTACAATCCTAGATCTAGATATCATCCAAATGGTTATGAATAACTAGATGAAAAAATCCACTAAAGGATCAAGAGAAGGAAAAGAATAGATGGAATAAGGATCATGATGAGATACACTTACCAGGAGAAGAAAGGATCTTCAATTCAGGCTTTGAATATTTAAGAACGGATGTCACACGACCTTGAAAACCCTTCAGAAAGATCTGAAATTTCCCAAAAACATTAACTCTCAATACAAGGTTGAAATGAGGGTGTTTTGGGGGATTAGGGGATTTTAAAATACATTTTAGGGTGAAATAAAACCACAGACATGGTTTTTCTAGGCACGGGCACATGTTTTAACAAACCATGCTCTAACCGTGTGACCCTCACTACCTGGGTCCGCATGGTTAGCTGGCATAGGTGCATAGTTTACTCTAACCTTGCACCAATTGTGAATAGTCCCCTTTACTAAAAATGTTCTTAAAAGTCCACCAAAAATATACCCCAAATCATAAATCCAACCAAATTTACTTAAATAAAACAAAAAGTACCTGAATTTTCACCCGAGATAACTCTAGAAAAGGTCAGGATCTTACAATATCCCCAAATATAAAAACTCATCTGCGAGATGTACTTACAAGTTTTCCTAATATTATAATCCAAAAATATTGGTCCATTGAGACCTTATATCCTCTTCCCTTTCCCATGTTTCCTCTTGTAAACATCAATGTTTCCATAACACACAAAATATCATCACAATGTTTCCCCACAACACTTTATCACTATGATCCAACACATGAATCAAAGACTCCTAAAATGATTCATCTATCTCAAGATAAATGTTTTATTCATTGATCACATGATAAGTTTCTGGGTGATACTACATAGTTTTGACACACATAAAACTTCATGCATTGCACTATATTTTTGTGGAAAAGCCAACCAATACACCATTAACATTATTCTCTCAAAAATATAAAAAGGGTCCAACAAACTTGGGTTCTAACTTGCCTCACCTCTATATCCTATGGTGAAACATCCTAAGAGACACCAGAAGAAAAACATGATCACAATATGTAAACTCTAGGGGTTATCTTCATCTATCATAATATGACTCCTATCTACTCTAATCCATATCCATATGTTTCTGAATTGAATGCACCTACTCTAATGTATCTTGCATGAGACTCAACCCCAACAACTCTGACTCACCAGCCTCTATCCAGTATAGTGGTGATCTACATGGCCTACCATAAATATCCTCATATGGTTCCATCTGTATAGTTTCTTGATAAATGTTGTTATTGGTGAACTCCACTACAACCAAGGGTTTCTCCCCCGAACCACCAAAGTCTAGAGCACATTATCATAAAATATCATCAAGCACCAGTATAATATGTTCGGACAACCCATCCATCTATGGGTGGAAATATGTACTCAATAAGACCTATGTGCTGAGAACCTTATTTAAGCCCTTTTAAAAGCATGAAGTAAAGCATGAATCACGGTCTAAAACTATAGTTCATGGAACCCCATGCAGATAGAATATCTTTTGAACATATATTTCTTTAAACATACCTACTATGAAGGTTTTCCATATTGGTAAGAAATGTACTACCTTTGTCAGTTGATCCACAGTAACCTAAATAGCATCATTCTTCCTCAATGTATTTGGAATACCTACCAAAAAATACATAGTCACATCATCCCACTTCCATTTTGGAATGAGAAACAACTATTGCAACCCTCCAGGTAATTGATGCTCTACCTTTACCCACTGATAAGTGTATCATCATATTACAAAAACTGTTATCTCCTTTTCCATGCCCTGCCACCAAATTTTTTTTCATAGATCACGATACATTTTGGTCTTTCCTGGATGTACCACCCACTTCGAGGCATGAAATTCCCACATGAGCTCATATGTCATGCTCATAGTCACAATAACTCGATTCTTCAAATAGATGATATTGTCCTCATTTATCAACCAGTCTGAAGGTGTTCCCCACCTTCAAAGATTTCCCTCAAGGATAATCACTCTGAATCCTTATATTGTGTGTCCCTAATCCATCTCAAAAGTGTATAATAAACCACAACTAAAACTAGCATCATGTGATCCTGAATCTCCCTAACCACAACATGAATCTCAACTAGCAACGCCATTATCTTCCACTCAGCACTAAACTCTTGACTTCCTGGGTTTGAGTTTTCTTTGTTAAGGTGTTAGCCACACCATTTCCCTTTCTGGGCATATATGCCTGTTCAAAATCAAAAGACTATATATACTCAACCCATATCTGCATATAAATATTGAAATACCATTGTGAGAAGATATAATTTAAAATTTTGTGATCGGTGAACACCATAAACTTCTTTCCCAAAATATAGTCCCACTTACACTTCAAAGCAAAAAAAATAGCTGCCAACTCAAGATCATGTGTAGGGAAATTCCATTCATCTGACCTCAACTGCCAAGACCCATATTCCACAACTCGATCTCCCTAAATCAGCGCAACTCTAAGTCCAACTCTAGAAGCATCAAAATACACTATGATATCCTCACATGACTCAAGAAGGATCAAAATTTTTGATGATGTCAAACACTTATTCAGCTACTGGAAATCACTCTATCATGCTTCTTTCCACTAAATATTTATCCCCTTATCAGTCAAGCCTGAAAGTAGCGCTTACAAGCTATAAAAGTATTAGATTAACCTCTAATATGATCCATCCAATCTCAGAAATCTTTAAATATCAAAAACATTTTTGTTATGCTCCCAGGAAACCACTACCTGAACCTTCTATGGGTCCACTAAAACACTTTCCTCCAAGATGATGTACCCTAATAATTTTACCTGGTCAATCCAAAACTAAAACATAGATATCTTGGAATATATTAGATGATCTCTTAGTGTACTTATGAAAATGTAAAGATGATGGACATGATCATCATGAGTCTTGGAGTACACCAAGATTCTATCCACAAATACCAAAACAAACTGATCCAAGTATGGATGGAATATACTATTTATTAAGTCCATAAACATTGTTGGTGAATTCTTCAGCCCAAAAGTAATTATGAGGAAATAATATAAGAAATATCTGCTTCTAAAAGTATTCCTTGGTATATTAGAAGTCTCAACTCTCAGCTAAAGATACCCAATATCAATTTGATCTTTGAGAACACACATTCCCCCTTTAACTGGTCAAAAATATCATCGCTAAGTGGAAGAGGATATCAGTTCTTTATGGTAATATTATTCAACTTCTAGTAATAGACACTCAAAGGTAAAATCCCATTAACCTTCTTTGTAAAAAATTCAGGTGATCCCCAAGGTGACATGCTTGGACTGATAAATCTTTTATCATACAATTCCTCCAACTGAGCTTTTAGATCTTGATCTTGGTTGGTGCCATTATTTTTAGTGGAATAGATACTTGCTCAGCCTGTGGCATGAGTTCAATAATAAATTCCACATATCTATCAGGTGGCATCCCTAATAAGTCTTCCAGAAATACATCTTGAAATAGATCTACTACTGGTGGAAGGATATCTTTCTTAACACCTTCATCATCCAGTAAAAGACTTGTAACCTGGGTTGGTAGCTCTCCCAGTTGTTGACTAATTGGCCCTGCTCATCATGCATGGATATCCCACTCTCCTCAGTGAACATAATGGTCACCTTTAAGAGACGTAAACATAACTCTCATGCGATAATAGTCTATATGGGATTAGTATGAAACTAGCTAGTCCGTACACATAATTAGGTCAAATCTTGTCATGTAAAGGGTATAGTGATTCCATAGAAAATGGTACTCCCCGATCTGAAGAGAAAATACCTTGAAAATATATATGGGATTGTACACCCAAAGGTGTATCTATATTCATTACCCCACTCACAAACTCCCCCACCAGTATCATACCATTAAATATTTTAGTATATATAAAGGAATGTTAGGCACTCGTATTAAATAATTCACTAGCTAATATAGAATCTAAAAGAATAGTACCTCTCACTATTGATAGCTGAACCTATCTATTCACAAGTATAGGTTACACTAGGTGTAACTGTCCGACCCCTCTTCCTTTTTATTTTGTCTTATTTCTTTGAGTTTCACCACTCTACTAATATGGACACTCTTTCCTAGAAGCACTACACCCACTACCTCTACCACCTCTGCTAATAGAACTCCAGGTACCCCACCTGATATGGTGTGGAATATCTCCTTCCCTTACCCTAATCATTCCTTTCTATACAATCATGGACTCTCTACCCTAGGTTCTTACAAAACCTCCATATATGTTCCATCTTACCGAAGCTTTGTCACTCCACTGGTGGTCAGGGGAAATGCATTTGGAAATTCTCTATCCTACCACACTGGTGGAAAACCACCTTGGTAAGGTCTTGTGTAACAACCCCCCTAGCTACTCTTCCTACCACTGCATTGGGAAAAATTTCCATAACAATGTTTCCTTCTCGTAGAAGACGTACCTTCAGACTGTCCAGCATAAACCACATGTCCTCCACTAGAAGCTTCCCTCAGATTCCCCTCATAAATGTGAGACCGATATACCACTTCTGTAAACTTCTTTATCCTAAAGATATTCACTCAAGACTTAATTTAACATTAATTCCATCCTAAAATATTTTTATTGAAGTATCCTCATCTGTTGTCAATTTTAGATAAAAACATTCAAAATATTTAAATAATCTAGAATAGTTTATAACAGACATATTTCCCTGAGTCAACTGCATGAACTTAGTTTCTCTCTCCTACCTTAGTGTCTCTTAGTAGAAGCGCTCGAAGAACTTCTCTTGAAAGACTTATATTCCATTGCTTCCATTTGTGCATCCTGGGTCTAGATGTCCCACCAATCTATTTCTCGTCCACATAAAATTTACCTTTCCAGATTGACTCTCTTATCAATGAGAGTCTCCATGTGGTTAAGTATAGTTTGGATATATTCAATCCAGAAATTAGCATTCTTAAGTCCACCATCTCTAGTATAGGTCAGAGGGTACTGCAATTGAAACTCCCTTATCAGATCAAACATGCTTTTCAAAACCTCTCCTGGGTATCATTATATCAATTTCATGAGATGACTGAAATTATATTGGAACTGCTCTCCTTCCTCCACCCTGAAACTATCGATGCCTCAGGTTCCACCATGGGAGGATCATCCACAACCATATCCTCTGGTCATCCTCTCAATAAGCTTCATCATGGAGGCATATCTCTACAATAAAAAACATACATATTTGGAATCAAAACAAAACACTATCATATTTAAGTTAGAGGAAAAAAATAAAAATCCACAATAATGTTTTCCCCAACCCTTGCCACACTATCAAAACTGAGTCATTATTAATACCCTTAACCACACTACACCTAGGCCCTATTAACAAGGGTAACCACATTGTCATTGTTAAAGTTTATCATTTATACACCCATTTATTCATATTATTACATCATTTTACACATTCAAATTAATATTAGGCACCTTTTCTATTCAATCTCATAAGAAAGGAAAACAATTTAAGTTTAAAAACTTACCCAAAACACTTTTCCTCTTGTGTACCTAAGATAATGAATGTAACCAAATAGTCACGAGTTCCTAGATTGATGCCTGAAGACCCAAATTTTATTCCATTATGAGCCATGATTCAATTCTCATAAATCTAAACAATAATTATCACAACACAAAACAAGTTCATCCCCAAAGGTGAAATAATATTCAACTGTAATAGAAAACAATAACAAAAACAATCCCACCTTGATTACTCAAGTTTTCCCACATACATGGGTTTGAAAATCCCATGAACAAGCTCATTACCAATCCTAAACTCTTCCTAGTATGATGTATACCATTATAAAAATAGTAAGATAAAAAATAAAATAAAAACTGAAGCTCTGATACCACTTTGAAATGTCCCAGAACGGGTCTCACACACTAATGCCCCGATCTATACTATCACATGACCTCATGCACACCTACCTATACAAGAGAGGCTGTTGACTAGCAATAATGATCTGGTAAGTCAATCGTGGGGAGAATATACCATTTTTATTAGAGTAAAACACTAATATAAGTAAATAAGTAATACAAGAAGAATATATAATCATAAATAATACTAATGTCACAAGATAACCAAAAATAGAAAATAAAGTACTCAACTGAATGGGAAACATGCTATGAAAATGTAAGTTCTAAATTTTCTAATATAAAACTGAAAGTAAAGACACTAAATACTCCTAATAGGGTCCCAAACCATGTCTAGTTCCCTCATACATGCTCCATCCCCAACCAATAATTTAATAAAGGGCCCTTTCCCTTAAACTGTAATGTAATAATAAATTATACTTAGGTACCGATTAGGTATCATGAGTAGGGTGTGAGTAAAACTTAGTAGGACACCAATAATGAAGTCCAAAAAAATCCAATCAATAACTATGTACAGAATTTTATAAAGAATAGATAAAGAAATAAAGTAAAAATTTTACATTTATTCAATTACTTTTTATTTGACAAAATTTTCTCCTAGGTTCCCATGGACACCTAATCCACAATACCTTCTTCGGCCCTCACCGAAGTCTAAACCATTCCCAAGGGATATAAAAAATCTGAATTTATTTGTTACAATTAATTATCATTATTCATATGGAATTTATCAAATACATAAAATATGTAAATCAAATAGGCATGAGTATTGTTCACTATGGGTCCTAACCTCAAGGGTCTGAAGTGAGTAATACAAAAAAAAGGAATATCTTATTCCCAAGAAAAATTGTAAATCTCTCTTGATATTTTCCCTTGAAGTCTCACAAGTTCCTTTGAAAAAAATATATCTCATAGAATTTTTATTTGAAGTCTTACATGATCTTTTGGAAAGAAAAAAGAATCTCACACAGTCTTCTTCTTCCAAGGCTCACATGGTCCTTCAGAAAACAATAATAGAAGCTCTCTTAGTCTTCCCAATAAATCTCTTACTCACACACCAGTTATCCCATGTGATACTCCTTTCCAACATAATAAAAATAAATATCCATTTTACCAATCATTCCATTAATTATTTCACAATTAATTAATCATATAAAATCCAATAATAATTTCAAAAATTAATTAATAATTTTACAACTCGACATACAATAATTAGTTCACCAATTAATTATTCCCAAAATCCAAAAATTACCTCTTCATAAAAATAACCTTAATTAATTACCCAATTAATTAATACATTATTCCCATTAACAAATTCTACAATTAATTAATCAATATCCACCAACTCAAAATCCCATTATTAATTTCATAATCAATTATCTCACTCAGAAACTCAAAATACCAATAAGTAATTCAAGAATTAATTATTCAAATCAAAATATCCTAATCTAAACCATTCCCATCAATTAATTATATAATTAATTAATCAAGTTCAACAATCTCAACAACTCCATAATTAATTTATCAATTGATCATTCATGATCTAAAATCCGAACACCCCAATTTTGCATTTTCTTTACTTAATTTATTCACCAATGTAATTAATTTAATTAAGGACACAAATGGTAAACATATAATATAAATTCTAAAATTACATACACAAAATTTTAATCAAGACTATGGGATTTGAATTTTAGACCACCCACCCCAATTCATTGATGGACGTTCGATCAAAGGAAGTCCCAAAATTATATGTAGCACAACGATGTAGAACTGAGTTTAGGATCTAGATCCCTAAACAAAGATCAAAGATATCAGGATCTAATCAATCTAGA
Source organism: Viscum album (assembly GCA_963277665.1). Lineage (NCBI taxonomy): Eukaryota > Viridiplantae > Streptophyta > Magnoliopsida > Santalales > Viscaceae > Viscum > Viscum album. Next base: position 742,983,295 of record OY728145.1, on the reverse strand, counting down.
TCTATATCTACAATCCTATATATATATCTCACCAAAAGAGTTTAGATCTGAATAACCATAGGGTAAACTCCACCAAAGGATCAAGATAAGAAAAATAACAGACAACATAAGGATCAGGATAAGATTTACCTACTTGTAGAAAAGGGGATCTTCAATTAGAGCTTTGAATCTTAAATAATGGAGGTCCGATGACCTTAGAACCCCACTGTAAGTATCTGGAATCACCCAAAAATGTTATGTCCCAAGACAAGGTGAAAATGAGGGTGTTTTGGGGTTCAAGGGATTTTAAAAGAAATTTTCAGGTGAAATAAAACCATGCACATAGTTTTTTGGGGCTGGGGTGCATGGTTTAGCAAACTATGCACCAACCATGTGGGCCTTACTGACTGGGTTAGCATGGTTAGCTGGGTTGGGGGCATGGTTTACTCTAACCATGAACCAACCGTACACAACCCCATTTACTAAAAGTTTTCTTAAAACTGCACCCAAACACACCTCAAGTCATAACTCCAAACAAAGGTACTTAAATGAAACAAAATGAACCTGAATTTTCACCTGATATAACTCCAAAAAAGGTCGAGATCTTATAGTTATACATCTAGGATTGTAAAAGATATATTGGGACCTTTCGTGTAAGTTCTGGTAAACATAAATGAGGAGGTGTATATGTGATTTTTTTCTTAATGTCTCACTTTCCAATAGGTGAAGATCATGCACTAGGTTCCAGCAAGTTTGTCTCAACCCCTTGAGGTGCTGGAGTGGATGTGGGATGGTATCTACATGAACCTCATGATAGGACATCCATGATCATATTGAGGTTTTGATGCTATCTATTTGATCATAGACTGACTCACAAGGTTAAACCAGTTTCTAGTTATCTAATAATAGATTTTAATAGAGATCTTAAGATGAATTTATATACATGAGACAATACAACTCCATGGAGTTCCCTCAATTATTGTTTTAGACCGTGATTCTCTATTCATGTCATGATTATAGATAGGACTACATGAGGAATTTGAGACTTAGTTTCAATTAAGTGTTAAATTATACTCCTAGAAAGAAATCCATATTGAGTGGAGAATTTAGGTTCTATAGAAAATGATTTGGGAATGCATGTTATAATTTGTATGTTATTTGAAGGATCACCTACCCTTGGTGTAGTTCATGTATAATAATAGTTACCACTCCACTATCAATATTTCACTATTTGAGGCCTTATATGGGAGACCCTCCAAGTCACCATTGTGCTTGACTGATCCATGTGATTTAGAAATCATGGGCCTAGAGTTCATGTGAGCAATGATAAAGAAGGTTAAGATCATCAAGGAGTGGAGTATGACAACCCAGGGCCATTGGAAGTCTTATTATGATCAACGATTGAGGTCTTCGGGGTCTGATGAGGGATACCGTGCATTCTTGAAGGTATAACCTCAATGTAGATAGCTTATATTTGTCTAGGATGGTAAGTTATCAATTTGATTTATTAGAACTCTCCAAACACTACATAGGGTCGGTGAAGTGGTGTATCATTTATTCATATTACTATAGTTAGACTGGGTACATAATGTCTTCCATGTGTTATAGATAAAGATTTATGTGTATGACCAGTTGCACATTATGGAATAGGGTGACATGAACATTGAGGACATAGATACCAGCATGGAATAACTAATAGATATTGATAATCAAAAGGATATGATCCTCTATGGGTGAGCGATTCCCTTGTCATGTGTTTGATGATAGCACATGAATCTTTAGAAGAGAACTTGGGAGATATTAAACCTAATGCGAGATAATATCCTCATCTTTTTGAGTCAATTTTTTGATTTTTGGGATGAAAAGTCCTGAGGTAGGGAGAATTTAATGAATTTTTTCCATGTAAATATTTTAAATATTTTAATGAATATTTTCATATCCAGGCATAGAACCAACATCAGATTCCAGGGATCAAAGAGCCTCGATGATTATATAATAAAAATAATAAAAATATTATATCATGTTCATGTAGAATTTCTCAAATAATGAAATATAACTCAAGAAGAGTCTTGTATGGTAAAGTTTAGGCCACCATTAAATCCAAAATGCGAGGTTTACCCTAGTTTTGACATAATACTTGTACAGGTCCGATGTTTGGTTTAAGAGAATTCATGGGAAAATTAATAAATAAACAAATAAATAAATAAATTTATTGTTTATTTAATGAAACTGACCTAGTACTATTTATTTAAATCTTATTAGGTAAAAATACTAGGGTTACCTGCATAACCCTAGCAATTTAAGAGGCCATTAAAAGAGAGATTTTGATGAACATTAATGTGTTCATGGATTGTTGGTTTTATTTACAAGGAGTTTTTCTTTGAGAAAGGAGTTCTTAGATCTCACCAATGATGATTATAAAAGATTAATTATTTATCAAATATCAATCCAATATTTTGGTAGTACTTTTTTTTGTGTTGTTTTAATCCTTGTTTTGTTTATCCTATGTTAAAATCAAATCAATTCTTTTAAAAAATATATTTGTAGGTAGGTTGTTGATTTATCTTCCCAATGATTGTTAATACTTGTTTATATCCTTCATTAAACACTTTCTCTATCAATGGATTAAGTAAAACCCAAAAAATAGCTAATGATCATTACATAATTTTATAGTTTGTGCTTTTCTCTCATCATTCTTTGAGTGTTCATCATCGGTATCTCTATTTTACTGGTGGTTTGAAAATACTTGGAAAATGATCATTATAAAGTCGATCATTGGAACAATGGATAATTTCCTAGGGTTTATATTTTGGATTAAGTGAATAGTTGGGGTGTGATGGGGTGTGATGGGAGATCATTAGGGTTCAAAGACCTTTAGTTCATAGGTTTTTTAATTTGGAGATATGGTATAATGGTAAATGATTCACTCATAGATTGGATTTCCAAAATCCAACCATCAGTGATGATTTTGTTTTGGTCAACATTATATGTGATTCCATTATCATATTTTTGGGTTATATTATCAGATGAGGTTTCATGGCTGGATACACGTGAAGACTATGGGAATTTAGAAAATTCAAACTTACACAACATGTAGTTTGGATGAACGCATCCTGTGTGGACCCCATGGTGTGTCGGCTAGGGTTATACACAGAGATAAATATCACATGCCTTGTGTCTAGACGAAACATTATATAACCTGATTTTGACGGCTTAGTGAGTATTCTTGGGCTACACAGAAACTAATAGGCTACATGGGAATGACTAAAGTACTCAGACATTGTAAGATACATGGGTAAAATTAGGTTATAAGAGCATGACCAAGAAATAAGAGAATATCCAGAGTACTCAGACACTATTAGGTATATGAGCATGACCAGTGTACATGGGCCCAATCAGTATACATGATAATATTCTAATGTAAACAATAAAAAACTTAGGTATGTTCATACTTATCAAGACACACTGTATACTCCCAATACACGCCATGTACACCTTCTAGAGGGGGTTGGATCTCTCGTTATCCTCATTTTAGATGAGTATCCATAGGGTTCATTACCTCAATTATTCCTTATAATGGTCAAGTGAGGTATCCCATTCTGAGCATAAGATGAGAAATATCATCTATTGGTTAGTCTGATATAGAGTCAAATATCCCTCCATGTGGCCCAAGTTGTGATCCTATATCATTCATCTATAGGTTGGGCCATGTATCATATTGCCAATTATTAGGGCATGTGATCCCCATTATAGAGGGGAAATATAGATAGGGTTAGGTATCCATAATAGTCCTTGGGTGTTATACCATACCTATGTATCAACATCTTCTATGTTATAAGAGTATATACTAATGGAAATTCCCAATGATCATTACCTCTCAAATGAGTTTCATTAGTATTAGAAATACCCGAGGAGTCAGTTCTCCCGAACATGTGTTACCTTGAATCTACAGGTGGTATCCTAAGATAACAGTATGTGCATGAAATTAAATTGATAATTGGAACATATTTTGGGTATATCAAGGTCAATATTTCTATTGTTTGTTATTTTTACTAACATTACTTCAGGACGGTGATCTGAATACTATCTTTGATGCTTTATGTTTGGTGATTTTGGGGTGTTCTATGGGTATGTTAATACTCATTCCTATATGGGATCTACCCACAAATTTTGAGTCTTGTGTAAACAATATTTCTTTTAATGAATTCATATATAGACCAGGAGTAGGTCAAGTATAGATACCCAAAACTTTTACACTTATTGTTATATTATTTTTAATATAAATACCCATTAAATAAAAATTACTAATTGAATCTAGCACCTGGACTCCCTAATACGATTTTTGAAACATAATATTTACATTTATATCTTTGATAATGATAAAAATGGCTCAGTTTTACCCCTTGAAAACATATAACATAAAAATTGATTACTGTAACACTTACATACTAAAGTAACTTTTAGGTTTAGAGGTTTAGTTAATTTAGACAAACTCTTACATAAAAAATTGAATAAAAAAACAACTGGTTCATAAAATTCAACATCATCTACCAAAATTTCATTTCATCAAATAATATACTTAGTCATAACATACCTAAAATCTTTATTCATAGTCTAGGGAAAGGAAACATAAAAAAGGGAGATCTTAAATGACCATTAAGGGAATAAACATGATAATGAATCATATCACAATATTAAAAAATATAACATTATTTTATAAAAGATAAGGCTCTTGATTAATTACATAGAATAATAATATAAAGGAAACTGTATCACAAGATCATGAAAACATAGGAAAAGTGGAATCACCATAAAATAGGACATGAGAATAAATCAATGATAACTACCCATACAACATAACATGGTGGATATATTCCCATCATGGATTTCATTTACTCCGTAATCCTATACATAACATCACAAGAGAAAAAATCACTACCAAATGAATTGGAGCACTATCTTAGTTCACTCAACAAAAAATGTTTGTGATTATTTTTTCCACAAACAGGAATCCTTAATAAAGCAAAATTATAAGAATTGTCCATATAAATAAATGGGTTTCATAATCTCAACTCATATCATAATCAAAGGAAATTTTGTAAAAATTTTAAAGAGAAGAAATAATTAAATATTATGGATGCTCATATCTAAGTAAATAATTATATTTCTCAAAATATAATTTTCATTTTGGAATAAAAACTTTCATGAGCATTATATAAAAGGATTAAGGGATGGAAAAGTTTCTCTTAATTGGGTTTGATTTCAAAGAAGGAATTTTTGAAATGAACCTATTGAATATGTTACCCCATAAAATGAAGGGAGAATGATATATGTATATAATTAAGAGAAATATATGTAGAATTTATATTTAATACATAACATATTAGGGATAGATAATGTGTGTTAGATAGATAATGGTTATAACCTAAAGAAAAAGGGTGGTTCAGAGAGACCACTTAAAATATAAAAAATTACCAAATATTAAGGAAGAAGTTTTATTTGAAATAAAATTTAAAAACTTTTAAAGGAAGGTAAAAATAATTGAGTGGTTATTATGGTGAGAGATTTCATTTATTTTCTATAATTTTAATGAAAACATTCCTTTCTTACTTTGTAAAAATTCAAAAGTAACTCATTTGGAAAATGAAAAGATGGTTACTTTTTTAAAACATTTTTAAAAAGTAAAATATGGTTAAAAATTAATTTAAAAAGTAATTTAACTATATTAAAAACAATTGTTATTTTTTTTAGAGAACATGAACATATAAGGGAAAATATTTATTGATCATGGAGATAAATAATGTTGAATTTTCCTTAAAAAAATCTTTCAGTTTCATGAGTTATTAAAGAGTGGAAAATGAAAGTAAAACATCTAATTTTAAAAAATAACTATATGATGAGAAATTTAATGTTTTTTTGATATTAATATCATAATATTTCATCAATATAACTTAATCCTTAACAGTATTGATAAACATTATTATTGTAACATAAAACCTTTACCAGTTTGGTAACTTTTGAATCTTAATACCCATGAAATAATAACTTCATATGAACCTTTTATTATAATAATAAAGAGGATATTAGTGATATAAAATTAAAAAGGAATTTTATATACTCCTCATAAATAATATAGTTAGATAACATAAAATATGTCCCATAGTAGACAATTTGAGATGAAAAACCCTTACCTAAACTTCAGAATTTCCATGTATGTACTTTATCTGTAGTATAATATATTATATCAATAATGTAATTTTTAAGAAAAATTCATAGGTTTAATAATATATACATAAACCATTTATTTCATTCATTTTGAAAAAATATTTAATCACTTATTTAGTTTAGTCTACGTTGGGTATTTTGATGATGTTCAGTTCAAAATCCCAAAGTAACTTCAGTAGGATGAATTTAGTAAAAAAGGTAATTATTCCATCATTCCCAAAATTATAATAATTTAATAATTATTATTTTTTACATAAATTATATTTTTAAAACCAACCATCCTGGATGGTTATGAAAAATGAACTACATTATAATCAAGGATACAATTGGCCATATTTATGCATGAACAACTTTTCCATTTTTTCAAGGATATTCATGAAAAGAAGGAAAATATTATTTTATATTTATATAATTATAATTATATCATAAATAATATATTATTTATTTAATTAAACTAATATATATCCATGTTATAAGGTGATGGAAAATGAATCACATCGCTTCGTGGAGGTGGTAGTCCACACGTATGCAGGAACGATGTTATCATTTTTCAATGGATGTAAAAGTAAATAAGTAAATGATATATTAACTTATAATAAATATAAACATGTTATTAATATCATATATAATAATTAAACCCATAATTAAATCCACATTTTAGATGTGGTGGTGGAAAATGAATTACATCAGTTTGTGAGGTAGTAGTCTGATGTACACAAGAATGATGAGTTTGTTTCCCATTTGATTGAAGATGAGAGGGATGTAGGTGATGAAATTAACATAATAATATATCATCATTTTTTTGATATTTAATTTATAATATTTTCATGTTTTAATAATATTTTAAGGATGTAGAATAATAAATAAAACTAAAACATTCAGTTAAAGGCAATAAATCTTCCTTAAAAAATCTCTATTTCTTTACACCGTAACCCATTTAAGGCTGATATCAAGAAAAAAATACCTATAAAATGTGAAGAGGAATTTTGGGAATGTATTTTGGTTGATATTTTCTAAAATTAAAAGATTTTTAAGTGTGAAGAAATTATTAGAGGAGGTTCCCTTTTATAAGTGAGGGGAGGGGAAATTTGAAATTACTTAATATATTAAATTAATATAAATTATTTTTCATGGAAAAGATGATCCAAAATTACATAATTAAAATATAGGATTATTATGGGTTTAAATAATATCATAAAATAAATTTTTGAAAAGTTTAGATTAGGTTTTTACCCTTATCTCTTTATTTTAATCTGCATTAACCATTTTTGACAATTACCATGATAACCACGTTGTTTACTCTTTAGGGGAAAAGATAGTCACTATAAAAGGGAAATTGGCCCATAAATGGTAAATGATTGAAAATTTCAACCATACCCTATCACATGGTCTAATATATGTTTTTAGGTATTTTAAATCATTTAATAAAATATTATTTGTTATAAAATAACATTAATGTAATTTTTGTAACTATTATTTTAATTTGAATTTGAAAACAACATAAAATTAATACAATTAAAATATAATCCATTAAAACCTCTAAATAATGTTATAATTATCTAAAAAATTCATATAACATGTTAATTTATTCAAATTTTACTACTTTTAACATTTTTATAATAAATTATTTTATTTTTCTATTAATTGAATGAGTACTGTGTCAGTGTTGCGTAAGAATTTAAGGCAACTATTTCATCCCTAAAAATTTAAAATAAATTCATGTGATAAAAAAGAATTTATCTTTAGAATAAGCATTTATAACCGAACCTATGTTTTCTTTCTACCTGTTCTAAAATATTATAGATATTAAAATCAAGAGAGTGACAATTTTTATTATATATTTACTTAAAATAATATAATGTTCAAAATTACTATCACCCTAGAGCATTGTTACTTCTATTAGTGATGTAAAAATATAAATTTAAATTAACCCAAATATACTAACTACCAATTCATAGAATAGTGCTGGTATGTGGTTGATACCATGAGGAAAAGGGATATAATGATTCAATAGTTTTGACGATTTGTCACGATTTCTCTAAAACTTAATATAAATAAACTACTTTGTGAGTGGGATTAGAACAATTAAAAAGAAATTAAAATAAAGATTAATGGAAAAGAGTTTGATATTGAATAATGGGTTTTCATTTATAATATTAACCATGATATTTCATATTGTACCTAGCCTAGCCACTTATAATTGGATAGAACTATCTAAACCATTTGGATAATCATTCATATTTTCCTAACCAACTTAGAAGCATAATGGATTATCTCAAAATGGATAGTAATGTTAAGGTCAAATATCACTCTCCCACTTCTCCTCATCCCCTAAATTTCATCACATTAACTGTACATTTATAGGAAATGTTTTTTATTTAATTCAAAGTAATATTAATTTAAACTAGTGGTATGCATCATTTTTATCTATCTCACCATTCCCTATAATATTTAGATATCTATGGTTAGTCTCTCAACCAAAATTAATGAAAAATTATTACTAAAAAGAGAGTAAATAATTAGTCCTAAAATAAACGTGTAGTGTAAAAGTAGAGACTAATGTTCATTAGTCTTACAACCAACATGAGAATTTAGTATTATAATTGAAAAAAAAGAAAAAGAAAAAATAAATAAATTAATAAGCCTCATGGTTTATAGATAATGTGTTTCTCCACTGTCTCTTTGGATGTTATATTGATATCTCCCACTATCCTCATATGTTAGTACTTTAAACCTCCCTAACCTTGTGTGTAAATCTGTCCCGAGTTCCCTTCTATATTGCTCTGGAATATGTTTAGAATCTCCTCTCAATATATATATATAGTAATCTAGATCATTTAATTTTGAAATTTATTCCCTTAGTGTTTTTCTCTTGAATTAGTTATCCTCCTCATATAAAACATCACATGCCTTATTCTCTTCCCATATTATCTCTCTCTCGACATTGTGTTTTTGGATGAGTCTTCCTTTATCTATGGAGGATTTATTTAACTCCTATATTATAGGAGATCCTCCACATATCCTATTTTTTATTTTTATTCTAAATACTCATACATTACCCATGGAAATCCCTTGGATACCTCAAAGATATTGGGTATTTAAAGTCTACAATAAGTGAAACACTATGGCATGGAGCTATTCCTTACGGAAGAACCCATGAAACATGTGCACGTATTATTCATGGGCCGTATGCAATGTATTTTCTTTGGTGAAACAATATTTTATTCATTTTTCTCTCCAAAACATGGTTCTTCCAAATTATTCACCTCCATGTCACAGTGGAGAGCCCATTTCATATCATATCCATTTTTTCATTTTCTTAAGCAAGCCATGATGTAGTTGGTTCAACCATAGAGTATATGTATCTTTCAAAAATATCTTTCTTTTCCAATTTTTAACCCTCCATGTCACAGTGGAGGTATGTTGTTGCATATTATTTATTGGTTCAAGTTCCCTTTGAAACTACACTGCAAGGGAAAATTTTATAGAGTAGTGGTCTTAAAAAAATCAATGGTGAGATCCTCTTAAGCCAACATTTTCTACTTTATTATCATCCTTTTAAATCATATAGTGGTCGTTTGAGGCACTAGAGGTGATATCTAGTGATTTTGGGCTCTATAATTGGCTCTTGGATTGATCCCTAGATTTATAATTGGTAACCATTGTATCCTCCGGCATGTTCAGTGGTGGTCTAGCATCTTGGCTTGATGGTATGATGATGTTGAATACCAAAAACAATAGTGGAGGGGGTTGTAGTGGAATGATGTTTTTATATTAGTACGAATAGTACCCGGTGTACAAAAAATATACCACATTGAGAATATAAGTGGATTCATTCCACTTAATAAGTAAACTACCCAATTCATTACTCTGAAATGTCTAATGGGGGATGGAGGACCCCCTATGAAATCGTGGAATTCCACATCTTGGTGAAGCAATCCTCCTGTCACCATGTTCACCTTCCACCCATGTGTTAGTCTGCTACTATGAAACCTATTCTCCTCTATCCCCTTGTTGTGGGTAGACTCTCCCTATGAGGTGTCTTAGCCAGCAAGACCTCCTTGGTACTGCTAATTAGTGGGTAGCCCTATGGAATGAGGGCTAGTCCATTTGCTTATTTTTTTACTAAACTACCACTTAAAAATTAATACACAAAATTACTAATGAAAATAAAATAATATAAAACAAATAATATATAATATTTTTATTTATTTTTTCAAAATTTCATTTCAAATACAAAAATATCCAAATTTTATTTATAAAAATTAAAATATGGTTGTTACATAATTAAAAATAATGATATTAAAAAATTAAAATTTTCAAATTTATGCACAAAATATGAACTCATCAAATCCTCCAAAATTAAATCATTATTTTCTTCAACCATATATCTAAAATATGATTTAAAAGAGAAACCTCATTCTACCAATATATTAAATTAAAAAATGAATTGAACATAACAATTCACAATAGGGTAAAAGACATTTTTTTAATGTCACATAAATAAAATTATTCCAAAAAATAACTAGAAACAATGCTGGTGTATTCTCCCAATAAAATTGGTGGTGTTTATTATCTCTTATATTCATGTATTTTTAATTTATCATTAGTAACATGAAAATAATTATTTTACTTACCATTTTTTCTCTCCCATAACTCAAGGTATAATTTTAATGTTAATTTTTCCTCATACCTTGAGTACATGCACCAAAATTATGAATTTGAAAATGATCTATTTTCTCCACCTATAAGAGAAATATTTCACTAGAAATTAAGAGAGATTTGAAATATGGATCAAAATATTCTGAGGTTGAGGGACTGTAAGAAATTTATGAATAAAAGGTAAGGATCAAAAAAGAGTTTAATACTAAGTACTAAGTATGATATACCAAGATAACACTAACATCCCCATTTTAAAAAATCACACATTTTCTCACATCTAATGCTAAAGTAAGGACATGATTAAAATAATCATAATGAATGAGTAGCCCAATATTATTTTTTCTTTTATAAAATTTTAAATTTTTTAAAAATTGAGGTATGACAAGTCTAATATCCATATCCCAACACAAAAACATAAACTATCATTGGTCAAGTGATGCTGATTTTTGATCCTCCATGACTAAATCAACATTTTTTTTCATTTTTTTTCTTTTTCTAGATGGATGAATAATCAAAATTTTGAAAATTAAAATGAAATTTATTCCCTAAATAAAGTGATACTTCCATGACATAATCTATCAAAGTAGAATATCCATTTTTTCCTTGAAATCCTGCTCCCTCCTAACTTAAAATTTAAACATTATGAAAGAAATTAGATTATGGGTAGGAATGGATTGGTTGAATTGTAATGTGGATATTCCTATAAAAGGCCATTCATGGTCTCTAAGGTATAAAAATAGGATAAATTTAATTTGGGTCTCAAGGATAATGTATATATAAAACATAAATGACTCAACCATTTTTAAAATGAAATTGTAAAATCATAATTTTGTATAGATCAAAATAAAATTTAAGTAGATGTAATTTACTAATTTCTCTAAATAATTTTACTAAGAATGATTGGAAATATTGATCTAGATACCGCTTAATAATAAGAGCACATAATTAAAATAAAATGACTCATGGAATGTTTCATAACATTAAATTAATAAAAATGAACTTATAAAAATCAAATCATGAAATATAGAAGGGAATTTTAAAAAACATTTAACTTTAAATAAAAACATGATTTTGTAGATTTCAATTTAATATTTTTCACTCTAATCAATATATTACCCATTTTACTCATTCAATTCCCTCAATTTGAAAATTAAAACATGGAATATTGGGGTTCTTAATAAATCCTAAGTGTAATTGATCAAAAATAAGAATTAATATATGTGTGGGAATGTATTTTTTTCACTTAAAATCATGAAAATATCTGTAAAAAGAGGGGAGTAAAAACAAATGTTGAAATTTAAGGTATACCCCCTTTTAATTAAGGTTCTTATCCTCCAATTCCATACTTATTATCTACTTCTTTGTAGTAGATTCATGTTTCTAAAAATGAAGTAAAAATAGTGAAAATACATTGACCATGCATTTAACGTTTTAAAATTATGGGAGGCGTTTCAATTCTTCTAAAAATAAATACTAAAACTAATAATGAAAATAAATAAAAACATAGGTTGCCTCACAAAAATCGCTTTTATTATGGCCTTTAAGATCAACCTTACCTATTGGATCATGTAATAGAAGTAGGGCATAGATCCAACTATCTTGTATTGAATCAATTATCTCTTTTTAAAAAATATAACATAGATATTATATTATTCCTCCTTCTTATAAGATAATATTATTCTTGTTAAGGATTGTATCGAGATGTGTACAACCCTAATGTTTTTAGTAACTACTCATGTGATATCCAAATAGGATAACACTACTCGGTTCTTCTATTAATGAATATTTTGTATCATATTTAGTACTTAACTTTAGGATTTCAGTAGATGATTTTTCATCTACTAATTAATGGGGTGATCCTCCAAATGTTTGAGGGTGGAATTATAAATTTCAATAGAACCTTATCCTCTTTCCTTTTATTGGTCTTCATTTTCTGCAGTATAGGGTCTCCTCTCTTCTTCTTATTGTTCTTATTTTTCTTCCTCTTTATCACTAATGTTGTTTTTCTCCATATAAAAATCACAATAAGAATTATGAAAGTGACTTACCTCTAATTTAGTATCATATTTAGTTGTGTCTCCAAATGGATCTTCATAGTAGACCTCCTTGGTTCCATCCTCTAATTCTTCTTCTTCATTTTCTATGCATTCCATGTTTAAAAAACCTTATTTGAACCCTAATTACAGGTCGATAAGTGCCTTTTCTAGATTTGGATGTAGTTTTGGTTCTCCTGGGTTTCCTTAGAGATCCCATCCATATGATTTAATTTTCCTCTTTAGATATTCAATTTTTTATGAGAGGATTGAAAACTTAATTGCCTTTTGAATTTAGGATTTCATTCTCCCTATTTTTTCATGATACTAAATACAAAAGATACCCAGTTCATAAAAAGATTAAAATTAAAAATAACCTAGTCTATAATAAATAAAATAAAATTTTGGGAAACATTGTTGTCTACTATTGAATTTTCTAAACACATAATCCATGGAAGTGACACTGAGTTTGACATCACCTGAGAGTTTCATTAATTCTCTTAGTGATGTAAAAATGAAAATTTAATGTAACATGAATATACTAATTACTAAATCATAGAATAGTTATGATATGTGGTCTATACCATGATAAAAGGTTCTATATGGATTCAATTATTTTGATGTTTTTTCATGATTTATCTAAAACATAAAATAACCAAACTAATTTGTGATTTGGATTTAAATGGATCAAAAGAAATGAAAATAAATATGAATGGAAGAAATATTTATATCGAGGGATGGTTTTTAATTAATAATATTATTCATGATATTTCTTATAGTATCTAGACTAGCCTCTCTGCATTGGCTAAGACTATCTAAATTATTTTTCTCATATTTCATGGAATCCTAAACAAATTATATTCATTATTAATTATCTCAAAATGGAATTCAAAGCTAAGGCCTACTATCACTATCACACTTCCCCTTATCACTTTGAGGTTCTTCCCCTAAATATCATCTCTCTCACTGTGCATTTAGGGGGTATGAATTTTTTTTCAATTCAAAGTGATATTAATTTAAAATAGTGGTACATATCCTTTTTATCAAAATCACCCTTTCCTTTAATATTTATCCATCTATAGAGATTATTTAAACCAATATGAATGAACTATGTATAAATGAAAATGAGTTAAGAATTAATGATAAAATAAACTAGTAGTTTAAAAGTAGAGATTCATTTTTATTACTCTCATAACCAACATGAGAATTCATAATTACAATAGTGAAAATATAAAAAGAAAAAAGAAAAAAAACTAAATTAATAGGCCTCATGGTTGATGATATTCATGATCCCCCACTTTCACTTTAGATTTCAGGTTGAGATCACCCACTATAATTCTACATTAGAAGTGGAAACCTCCATAAAATTGTGTGGAAATCTGTCTTGGGTTCCCATCTAGTAAGCTATGGATTTTTTTCATTAGTTACTTGAAATTTATATGGAGTATTCCACTTATTTTAATTTTTAAATTTCTTCCCCATTGGTATTTTTATCTCGAATTAGCCAACCTCCTATAAACCATTACTTGAATAATTCTCCTCCTACCTTATATCTCATAGCCATTATATTTTTGACTGAGTGTTCCTTCATATTTGGAGTATTTGTTTTACTCATTTATTATAGGAGATCCTCTATATATATTGTTTCTATATTTATCCAGAAGTCTCAGACTTTACTTATGGAAAGCTAATGAATACCTTGAAGATATTGGGTATTTAAAGTTTGCAGTAACTAAAGTACTATGACATGGAGATCTTCCTTGTAGCATAATGCATGAAACACGTGCATGGATTCTTCATGGGACATGGTTTAGTGTCTTGTTCATGGTTTAAGAATATATTATTAATTTTTTTTAAAAACATGGTTCAGTCACATGAGGAACCTCCAAGTCATAGTTGAGTGCCTACACCCTAGCATATATATTCTTTCCTTTCCTTAAGCTTGTTATGGTGTAGCTGGTTTAACCCTAGCACATCTATCTTAGTAAAAAAAAATCCCCACCTCCACAAATTTAGAACCATCCATGTCTTAGGGGAGGTCTTGCATCATAACTTCTTCATTGTTTTGATTTCCATTGGGCACTACACCACAAGGGTGAATCATACGGTGTTATAGTCTTAAAAAAACCATAGTGGAATTCTCCTAACAAGATGAAATTTTTGGCATTATTATTATTTTATTAACTCTCTATGGTGGTTATTTGAAGAACTAGAGGTGATATGTGCCGATTTTAGGCCTCGATAGTGGATCTTGGATTAACCCTATGCTTCGAGAGTGGAATCCATGGTGGCCTCAAATGTGTTCAGTAGTGTTCTGGTGGCTTGGATTGGTGGCATTGAACCTGGAAGCAGTGGTGGAGGTAACTTCACAAGGTGGGTGACATGTGTTTTTTTGGTGGAATAAAATCATTTATGTTAGTATGAATAAAACCCAGTTCATAGATGCATCCCACATCGAAAATATAAGAAATTCCTTTAACTTATTAAGTAAAATCCTTTAATTAGCACTATGTAAAATAGGATGGGGGTCAGAGGAAACTCTATTTTACTGTAGAGAGACCTGTCAAATTATATCAAAATTATTAATGAAATTAAAATAATTTAAACCAAAATATTTTTTTTATTTTTATTCATTTTTTAAAAATTTCATTTCAAATAATAAAATACCCAAATATTATTGTCAAAAATTAAAACATGGGTATTACACAATTTTAAAAAATGACAATAAACAATTTAAAATTTAAAATTTATTTACAAAATATGAACTCATCAAAAATTAGGGATAAATGTAAAAAAATTCCATATTTTTGAATCTTTGAAGGAAATGAACTAAATAAACTCATATAATAGGATAAAGGAAGGCGTTGGGGTCATTTTTTAGTCCCTATCATATTATTTTTAATGTTAATTACCTAATTTACCCTTACTAAGAATACAAATATTTTCTATTGTATCTATTCATAATGATAAAAATTAAAAGGTAAATACTTTCCAAATTTAGATATGGTATTTCAAAATATTGAATCCATTTTCCAAGATTCAATTTCTAGATATGGAAATATTTAATTCAAATTAAAACCATAACATGTAATCAAAATTTGTTCTTTAGAAAAAATGAATTTTTAAGTAAGACTGGGTTTATAAACAATTCAGGCATAAAATTTATTCCAAAGATTATAATTTTATTATTAATTATATAAGATAACTAATGTTACTTTGAAATAATTTTAAAACAAAGTGTAACTTTTTATATTCTTGAAATAAAAAAATTGTTTTCATTAAAAATCATTATATTTTACTATTCACTAGAAAATCAATGTTTTTAGAAAAATTAAGAAAATTTATTCTAAGATAATTTTTACATGTGATTGAAAAAATGAGTTTAATTTTTTCAAATAAAATTTCAAAAGTTCAATAAATTAATAATAATCCTCACTCACAAAAAAAACAAACCATTTTTGAGGAAAATGTACTGTTGAAGAATAATATAAATTTAAAAAAAAATGATTGATTATTTAGTCAGAATTTATCAAAACAATAATATTGATTTGGGACTATATATTTATTTCGTATAGTGGAGAATCCTATTCAAACCAACCATTTTAATGGCTCTGTTATTATAGTCATATTTAAAAAATAATAATATTTTGTTGTTCATTTAAGCTTAGTGTTGTGTATCTTTTATGATATTGAACATAGAGTTATTTTCAAATATAAGGGTGTATCATGAATAATAGTTTATCTAGATGAACCATAGTCGGTTCCAGGAGTTTCATTTTGATAGTAGTACCATCATCTATAGCATGTTGGACACTTTTTCAGTTTTCTGTGGTCTTGTACTTGGACCTTTTCTTTCCCGCACTTTTGTCGTACTCTGATGCATGATTTTGTTTTATCCATGAATCTTGGTATCAATTATATATTTATTTTATATATAATATTAGTGTATGAATATATGTAAATATTTACCGGTACCTTAGTATAAGTCCTCCCATTTGTGTGATATGCCTATTTGATGCTTGTCCCCAACCCCTGGCCTATTGGAGGCAGACTTGGAGAGTCACACCCAATATACCACTAATTAGGTGGTCCCCAATGGGTTAGGTCATGGGAATATCATCCATCCTAATAAAACTTAGTTAACATCTTCAAAATTAGTCATCGCTCTTATTCCATGCCTAACAACACACTTAAACTCCATATAACTCTATACTAAAAATGAAAATACCTACCAACACTTACATCATCTTCTAAAACGCATCCTAAAATAATAGGTCCAAGAACTCAATCAGTCATACCCTTAAGAATATTTTTAATACCCAATATTCAAACACTCATGGTTATTTACTCATGAACATTGAAAAATCATTATGAATATACCACAAGCTCAATAAGACCTCTCATGCATAAATCTCAAATGTAAGATCCTACCTATACCTACCACCTAGAAAGCTCTAACATGGTCAATTAACCCCTATCATGGGTTACCCTAATAAATCACTAGATAAATACTCACTAAAAATCTAAAGTTGTA
The DNA here is from genome assembly GCA_963277665.1 of Viscum album. Lineage (NCBI taxonomy): Eukaryota > Viridiplantae > Streptophyta > Magnoliopsida > Santalales > Viscaceae > Viscum > Viscum album. The sequence continues at coordinate 742,965,862 of OY728145.1, read as the reverse complement.
TATCAAAGGGTCACTAGTTATTCTACCTATCACCAATTACATATGTCAAGTCCTGCATGAACTATAAACCCTAGAGTTTCAACCTTGCTCCCCTCCTAAATATCACACTACATCTAACATGTTAAATGACCACTAAAGGGTCTTATAGAATGAATAAATCATGAAACCCATATAATTTCATCATCCTACAAGGGAATTTATTCTCACTATGAACCCTCATAAATAACTACCCCTTCAATAATTACATAAGTATACCTATACAACAGGCATCTCCCTATAATGATCTGTATCAAGGGAAACATAGTTAATGGATCAGTTAAGTAGATTTTCATTCCAATATATATGGGATAAAACCATATCTCTTGTTACTATCTATTTAAATAACTAATAATATGTAATAAAAACCATCAAGGGTCTTATCTTAAGGGACTCTAAGCCCATGTCTACCTACAAGGTTCACTGCACCTCTTGCGCACATGGTACTGCATCATAATTCCTATCATCAAGAATATAGATGTTGATACACATCAACTACCATCAAAGAGAAGTATATATACATGTCAGTCTAGATGATTATAATTCCACCAAGAAATTTTATAGGAAAATATAGAATATTATTTTTTGATACTTTAAACATCTTAAACTTTGTTACCAGTGATAAAAATCAAACTAGTATCCCATAAATGTTATGTAAATCCTACATGCTTCACATGATGCATGATATGCCTCTTTCATCTATAGTCAAGATCCAAAATACTTAATAAATCACAATGTAAAATCTCAACATCATTTGAATTGCCTGAGGTGAAAATTATATCAATCGTAACATTAGAAATCCCAAACATCAATAACATCTTTGGTAACCCAAAATTCCTACTGGAATAAGTGTTCATGAAGTCCAACTAGATATCCACAACAATATCTAATACATTCATAGATCTCCTTCCTACCGTATCAAAAATAGTAATAGAAAAAATAAATCTTTGATACCACTTTGTAATGTCCCAAAACCCTAGACCACTAATCAGTTCCTAGACTGCTGGTAATTATTGTACCTCATGCATGACTCACCATACACCACAGAATGCGGACTAGAATAAAGAGTCTGAGAAGGTATTCTAGGTAGACTATATCCCTTATATTAGAGTGTGAAATAATAAAATAAATAACCAAGTATTAAACACATTATAAAAACATCAGAGTACATTAGATAAATAAAACATCCAATAATAGTAATTTGAAATGTAGAGACATATATACAATCATACACACTCAATCACCCACTAAGAAAATCACATAAATAGAATAAAAAAAGAATATATAAATAATAAAATAAAAGTACCAGAGGCTCTACTAAAATCTTCAAGCCTCACCTCATCTCAGAATATACATGCCATATGAGCTTCTCTAGTTTAATCATATAATCCCAAGCCTCTGCCCAACCAGAACCTGCAATAAGTGAGGACTTATCGGGTTCCCAACTGTAATAGAGGTCCAAGTATGGTGTGAGTATATATCACAGTAGGAAACCAACAACATGATCTCATAATATACTGATACTTTAGTTATATGTGTATGTGTCATGCTCATAATAAACAAATAAACTGCTAAAATAAATAAATAAAACCACCATAAATATATGATTTGATCAGTGAAAGAATATATTTGTGCACATTTTGAGAACCATTCCAACCAAAATATCAAAATTTACCCAAGGGAGTATACATTTATCCTAGTAAAATACCGATAACAATCATCAATCCTCTTATCCATGAACCCAATAGACTATACTTGCTTCACTTAGTGACAGGGTGTATCTAATCACATAGAGATAAATTTGATGAATAATACAATAGAATTAGGTATACAAGGTATACATATATTATCATGAACTAGAAAATACCTCAAAAAGATCCACCTAGTATACATTCTCATCACTAGCTCCAAATATATGGTAGCCCCACTAATAGTATCACAAACCTATCCTTTGGGAGTTTTTCTAGACAGGTAACACAAACTTCCCCCTAGAAGAGTTTTCTCAGCTAGTTAACTATACCGACCAAGGTGATTTTCAATACACAATACAATACCAACCCTATATGAATTTTTTATTTCATTGCATTAGGAACTTGATCCAGATTCCATGAAAGACAACTAGATAACAACACATCCCCATAATAGAGAAAAATTAAACATAATAATATCATGTGTTGTCCAAATGCCCCAAACTCATCACCACTATCCATACCACCATAGGATCACATGAAAGGTATGGGTTCTAAGGTGATAACAATAACCATGTATAACCATTCCCAAACACACCCACATAGGGCCAATACAACACTGAGACACTAACTATCCCCCCTTAGTTACACCAAGAACGAAAATCCAACATGGGTTATGTTATTCCATTCTCATGTCTCAGTTTAACACCCATCACCTACATGTAATTACATAACTATGAACCATCACCCATAGGGAATAATATCAATTTGAAATATCATAATAACAACCTTACCTCTTACACTATATAGTGTACAACTCACTGGAAACTCACTAGAGAGATGACATAAAGCCCATCCCTAATTTTTATGGTCATCCTAAGGTTTTTTTCTCACCGAAGCCAAGTCCATTATACCTATTGTCTATCCACCTAGGCCAAAGACATATAAAATGTAAATAATCACTCAAAAACATTCCATTCAATGAGACTAAGGGATCAAATGTTCCATAAGGGTCCTCACATGGTCCCCTTAAGTCGTTCATCTCAACTAATCCAACACCTCATATTGAAGGTGTTCAAGTGCTCCTACGTACAAGATGTTATGTCATATGAATTTAATTTTAAATATGGAACACCCATCATTAGGGCCTAAGTGTCCAAGAAAAACTATTTAGGTCACGACCTTGTCTCTCAATGGCCGAAGAAAACAAGCTAGTATAAAAGGGTTAACAGGGAATTGGAACCTTATTCAGTTAATCAAGGAATTAAACTCAGATTAAATATTTTAATTTAATTTGTGCAACAAATTTAATGATTCAAAGTGTAAATGACTTTAGTGGACAGAACACACATTCAAATTCATATAAAAGACTATATAAAACCCATAAATAAAGTACTAGGGTCACGTACCTATTTTGGAAGCCTTTTAATCCAAGATATATCTATTTATTAGTACCATTTTCCACTATTTGGTACTAAAGAAAAATAATAAAATGTTTTCAAGAAAAATATGACTGTATATCTCTCTTCGTTTATAAACCTATTTTATTTCAAAAATCATGTTTTTTGAAATGTTTTATAAAATGTTTTCTTGTGAGCTTTGAAGATAATTTTCAAGGGAAAAAGGATTTTAAATTTTTAATGGTTCTCAGAGATTTCTTTATAATTTTTCAAAGCTATTTTAAATGAAAATAGTTTTCAAAAATGATTTATTATTTAACAATAATTTTCAACGTAGAAAGGATATTTCCCTCAAGAAATTTTTATGAATGATATATAAAAATTATTTAAAATATAATATTATATCAATTGGTGTTACTCCTGATTTTTTTGGTAAATGATTCAATTTTTCCATTCATATTATTTATCTGAGTGGTTTATGCTTGTATAGAATTATGTTGATGAAACACATTTGTATTTCATGGGTTATATGATTTTGAATCATCTTTATGTTATAATTTTAATGAAATGATTATGAAACCTATAAATTTTTTCATAGGTTATGACATGATTACATGTTGATGATACAAATTTAATTTCATGGGTTATGATATTATTTTTAATGATCTTGTGGAACTTGTTTGTATTATTTCACTATGAGATAGGTGGGACCTATATCTCCCTCCAATTCACTGACTAAATATTTATATCTTATGAGATATACATGGATGGAAGGAGAAATTAACTTTGTTTAGTATTACAGGGATGGAATGGGAAATGAAATCGGTTTAGTAATATAGTTCTAGAATGAGGAGTGAACACAGTTTAGTAATAACGGAATGGAACTAGTTGTAAAATTAGTTCAGTAAAGGACTTTTTCCACTAAGATAACCTTGGAAGTGATTCCTTGAATATTATGGAAATAATTATATATTCTTATCTGGCTGCCAAAATTCCATGTTTTATTCCTATGTTATCCTTTCATGGATTATGTTCTTTATTTACTTATGATTTATGTCTTATGAACTTCCAAGATTTATGTCATGATTCATGTTTATGATATTTTATATGAAGGTTATGATCTTATATTTTTAAGATCATGTTCTTATACCCTTATTCTAATGATTACTCTTACGTATCTCCCTCTTTTACCTTTACCAAGCATCTGTGATCACCCCTTTTTATGTTTTCTTTCCCCAGGTTATAAATATATTTATTATGTTTGATGTGTTTGAGAAGGGTTCTAGTCAAGAATATCCTAGTGGGAGATGATGTAGCTTAATTATTTACCAGTGTTTATTTTTCCATGTTTTCGAAGGTACAAGAGTAGTATAGGCTTTGGGTGTCTGTTTCTATAATGTTTTAAGTATTCTATAAAAGTTATTTAATGTAAATGTATGAAAAGTGAGGTTCTATATAAGTGGTATCGTAGCAAAGTTTTAGTTAACATTTGGAATCTTGGACGAGAAATCATAGTGATAACCCTAAGGACATGTCTGAGGGTAAGTTAATGGATAAGTAAAAGAATATGAAAATGTCTTGTAATTTTTGTAAAGGATAGAGTGAGTGGATTCCTAGAAATACATCCCTATCTGGATACTACAAGTGTATGTGGTTCTGGAATAGATATATCTAGTAGTAACAAATCTAACAGGATGTTCTAGGCCTAACTCAGGGTAATCAAGTACATGACAATTGGCCTTGTTACACACCTGGTTTAACAATCCCGGGGGATATGCTTTGGGAAGTAACAAACTCTTCATGAACAATCATGAAGGATTTAAAAAGAATTTGGATATGAATAACCTATGAGAAAACTAAGGTTTCCTAGATTAAATAAAGTGTTATAATTTAGATATACTATAAGTTACTTTTCATGAATATATGGTTCCTCAATATGATAACAATTTCTTACTCCATGCTTTTGGTTTCAGTCAATGGATGGAACCCAAAGGAACCATGTTCATGGTTATTGTGACAAAAAAATTAAATGATTGTCCTCCTCAAAAACATAATTATATGGGATAAGGAATGATTTTTTACTATACACACCTAAATTTCTCAATATATGAATCATGGTAGACTCTCAAATGAGTAAAGGAGAGAAAACAATTCTATTGAATATTTCATAAGGAAATTTCCACCTTCATTAAGAGGGTCTTTTGATCCACTTGTTGATGAATAATGGATCAATACTACTAGAAATATATTGTCCATTCTCCAGTTTTCAAAGCATTAGAAATTCATTCTGACTATTTATTGTTTTAAAGGTGAAGGGAACTTGTGACGGAATCTAATTAAAAATATAGAGAATAAATTTGAAATTTAATCCATGGAATGGTACGAGTTCAGGAACTTATTTTCCAATAAGTACTTTCATCATATTCTTCATAAAATGAGGGGGAAAGAGTTCCTTGAGTTGAAGTAAAGTGATGATGAATCTGTCAATACCTATGAGGACAATTTCATGAGTCTTGTGAGGTACACTTCAGGAATTTTCATCCAACCAGAAAGTAATGTTGATAGGTTATTTAGTGTCTTAAATCCAAGTTTCATAATGTTGTCGTCCATAACAAAATTTTTAATCTATGAAGACATTGTGTGTTGTAAAATCAAGGTTGAAATGGAGGTTGGAGTCACTTATCAACCTCATGGGTTTAACAAGAAAATAAAGATGAAGGTCAAAGGAAACTATAAAAACCTTGGAGAAAATAAGTTTGGTTTTACTTTATGCTCTAAATCTGGGAAGAAGCAAGGAAGAATATTTCCTAAGGGGTATAGTAAAATTTTTAAGGAGGAAAAGAAGGTCACCAGGTAATATATTATTGAATGTATGGGAAGCAGTTATCTCAAAATGAAAATGGAGAAAACTCCTCATAGAATTCACTTCCCATGATTATGTTCTAAAAGTGTAAGGAGAATGGATATTATGCTAACCACTACCAAAACCCAAGGGCTAGTGATGATTATTGACATTAATAACCTCTAAAGACAAGGGATAAGGGGAAATCTCATGCAATCACTATATCTTAGGAGGGTCATGATAATGAAATGATGAAAGGTACACTTACCATCTACTCTATAACTAGAAATTTCATATTTTATTCTACATCTACCAACACATTAATATCTAAATAATTTTATATTGGTGTCAAGATTCCCCAAAAACAATTAAATGTGAAATTAAAAGTGAAAACCTATAATTTTATGGTGATTTCATCCCAAGTCTATGATTCCTATCTAGTTGATGTTTTTGGGATTGTTCTTCTTATAAACCTTTTCATTCTTCCTTTGGTTAAATTTGTTGTCATCTTAGTCATGTATTGGATTTCTATGCATAAGGCCCAAATAAATTATTTAGGAAGGAAAGTTAGGTTTGATATTTCCAACTGTAATTTTATTTTCCTTCAATGTGACAATAATTATAAACTTCTTAGAGAGATTAAATCTAGTGTATGGGTCTTAATTCCCATTCAAATAAGGATTTTATCTAAAATGGTTGGGGAAAAACTAACAAAAATGATATGCCTATTGTTCAGGATTTTGTGGATGTATTTCCAGAAGAGTTTCATAGCCTTCCACCAAAATATGAAGTTGATTTCTAAATATAAATCATACCTAGTTCCACACCAATTTCATATAATCCCTATAGAAGGGACCTAAAATATTTTTAGGAATTAAAGAAGAAACCCCAAGAAAACATTGATAAGGGACTCGTTTGGAAAAGTGTGTCACCTTGGGGTGAACCTATTCTTTTTGTGAAAAATAAATTTGGATAAATGAGAAGTTGCATTGATTATCTATAGTTGAATCAGATCACAATAAAAAAAAGTATTCTCTTCCCTATATTGATGACTTGTTTGATCTACTACATAGAGCTAAATACTTTTCAAAGACTGAACATCATTCTAGATAACCTCAATTGAGGATAAAAAAGGAGTATATACCCAAGAAAAAATTCTGTACAAGGAATAGAAACTATAAATATGTAGTGCTACCTTTTGGTCTTCCTAATGAACCTTCTATATTCAAGGATTTTAGGAATTGACTCTTTGGAGATTACCTTGATATGTTTTTGTTAGTATTTATAGATGATATTATTATTTATTAAAATAGAAAGGAAGAGCATGATGATCACCTAAGAATTGTACTAAAGACCCTAAGGAAGGAGAAGCTATATGAAAAAATTTACAAAGTGTGAATTTTGGCTACAAAAGGTTACATTTTTGGTTAACATAATCTAATTATATGTTAATCTATATATCCATCAAAGAAGAAGGATATTGAATGCTATACTAGACTAACCACAGTGATTGAGATCCTTTGCTTTCTAGGTTTAGCTAGATATTATCAAAGTTTTGTGGATAATTTCTCACAATAATCTAATTGTCTGACGATTTTAACACATAAGGGTGTAAAGATACTCTGGATAGATGAATGTGAGGAAATTTTCAAGGATCTGAAGAGAAGGTTAGTTAGTTTACCTATGATTACATTAACCTATAATGGAGAAGGGTTTTCAATCTATAGTGATGCATCCAAGAAGGGATTGGGATGTGTTCTTATAAAGAATGACATGGTTATCATTTATGCCTTGAGACTGTGGAAGATTCATTAGAAAAACTATCCAAATCATGGATTGGAATTAAAAATGGTAATTTTTTCATTATATATATGAAGGAATTATCTTTATGTAGAAAAATGTGATATATATAAAAATTATAAATGTATGAAATATATATTCCCACATAAAGAGTTAAACATGATCCAACAATGATGGTTATATTTGATAAAGGATTATGACTGCTCAACACATTACCACAAGGGGAAATAAAACTAGGTTGTCAATGCTTTGAGTTGGAAGTATCATGCTAGATTATACATGATTAGGATCATAAAAGATATAATATTTTTTTATTTGTAAAGGATGGATCTAGAAATTTTGAAGTAAGGGAAAAATATTATCTTTCTCAAATGAATGTTCAACCCTCTATCCAAGTTATGATTAAGGAGGTGAAGAAATAATACGTAGATATGTAAAGGATTATTAGAAATGTTCTTGATTTTAACCTTGATCAGGATGGAATGATAAGATTCATGAGCCGTGTATGCATTCTTTACATACCAGGTTTGAAGAAGGATCTATTTGTGGAAGCTCATAGTTCTTCATTCTCTATTCATTCGAGAATTACGAAGAAGTATTGGGAATTAAAAGAATACTTTTGGTAAGATGACATGAAGAGAGATATTGTAGAGTTTATATATCGGTGCTTGGTATGCCAAAATAATAATGTTGAATGATACAAGTCAAAGGGGATGTTGCATCCATTACCCAAAACAGAATTGAAATGGGAGAACATCACAGTGGATTTTTCATTAGAATACCCAAAACCTCTAAAGGGATTCACGCTATATGGGTGGTATTAAATCACTTTACTTAGTCAGAAAAATTCATCACTATCAGAGAATATTTCTCTTGGGGCCAGATTACCAAGATATACATTAAGGAAGTTGTAAGGATACATGGAGTACCAAATTCCATTATATCGGATCAGGATAAAAGGTTTACCTAATAATTTTTGCAATTTCTTTAGTTATAACATGATATAGAATTGATTTTAAACACTGCATATCATCTTTATATGGATGTTCAATCTAAAAGAACAATTAAAACCCTAGAGGATATGTTGATATCATGTTCATTATATTTCAAAGGTGGTTGGAATCAACACCTTCCTCTAGTAGAGTTTTATTACAAAAATATATTTTAATCAAGAATTAATATGGAACCATATGAAGCCATATATGGTAAGAAATTTTGAGCTCTAAAGTGCTGAAATAATGTTGGATAAAGAAAGATATTGGGAACTAATATTACTGAAGAAATGGAAGAGAAGGTTAGAGCCTTTCAACATCATATCAAGGCAGCTCAATGCCGGTAGAAACGTTATGCTGATAATCATTAGTGTGATCTAGAATATGAAGTTGGTTAAAATGTGTTTCTATGAATATCAACCTGGAAGATGGTTATGAAATTTGGGAAGAAAGAGAAAATAACCCCTATTTATATAAGTCCCTTTCAAATTCTTAACTGTATCAGGACTGTAGCCTATCGCTTGACACTTACTCCAAATCTCTCTCAAGTATATGATGTGTTCCATGTATCTCTCCTAAATATGTAAATAATTGAACCTTCACATGTACTGAACTCAAAGGTCATACCACTGGATATAGATATTTATTATGAGTAACAACCAATTGAAATTTAGGATCGTACATAGAAAGTACTACGAAACAAGATCACTCAATTGATAAGATTTTTACGGAGAAATTTTGAGTCAGGAAAATGTATGAGTTAACTTGAGAATATTTGGGAGAATAATTTTCCTCATTATTTTTTACCCTCATAGATGAATTTTTAGTGAGAAATTCATTTTAAGTAGGGTATAATGTAACACCCCGAGTTTTTGTGGACCATTTTTTTTTGAATAAAATAATTTTCATTTATGTACAGAAATACACTAAGTAAAACACTGATTTTACACATCATCAAATTGGAATATGTTACATGGAACAAAGACTCAGAGTATGTTACACACAATGTCAACTTGGCATACATTACACACAACACTGATTTTTATATGAAACAACATTTTATGGTTATAATTATTTAAATGAGATAATTATAACCTATCCTCTAAAATTAGTAATATGAAAAGTAACAACTATTTTTAAAATATTATTTATAATTGTTTTATATATTTAAAACACACTGATAACGAAAGATATAATTTTTGGTAAATTCCATATATGTTTAAAAATACTATTTTCTCAAATGAACTGCTTTTAATGTCCTTATGTGAAAAAAATTATATTAATTTTATAAACATTTATGAATTTAAATTGATAAAATAAAATCCATTTTTTAATTTATAATCTCAAAATTATATTTGGGTAATTTGTTTTGGATTTTTCTGAGAAACCTCATTATTGGATGTATTGTGAAAAATAACAGATTTTAATTCAAAAATGAATTTTTGTACAATTTATTTATAAGATTAAATTATATTTTAATTTAGTTTAAATGTTTTATTAGATCATATTTTTATCAATTAATCTAATTGAGGTCATTGGAATCAATTTCTATTTGAAATTGGATTTAAAAACATAGAAATTGTTTTGACGTTTTTTACTTTAAAAATGTGTAGTGTCATCCCATCAGTAGGATTATTTTCTAAATTAATTTCTTCCAATTATGTGATTATAATTTTGAAAAATGGATTCCATATTTTTAATCATAATAATTTATTATTTTTAATAAGGCCAAATTATTTTTTGACCAAAATGATTAGTGAATATAATGAAAAATAATTACATCAATTATGGTAAAATTAATCATAACTAAGGGATAAACCTTAAATTTAAGACAAAAAACAACTTATACACTTGTAAAAAATCCATTTTATGGGAGTATTTAGTCCCTAACCTCCCTTTTATCTAGTTTTCTATATTATTTTTTCAACTTGACTTGTGAAAAATGTGCATGGAATTATTTTGTCCAAACATTACAAGAGTACCACTCCCCATCCACTATAAAAGGTCTCCTCTCCTCTATATCTATAAACCTCTCAAACCATTTAGTATCATCCAATTTCTTATAAAATATACTCCAAAAATACTACCCTCCTCATTTAAGCCTCCCTTTGGGATGAAAGTCTTCCAAGGAATCACTTTTGTGTAAACTAAAAGGACTTACCGGGTTAAGAGGCAAGACCCTCCCTCAAACTTATTTGTTTAATTTTCATTCTACAGTACTTAAATTTATATTATTCCATTATTAAAAAAAATATTATCCTAAATATACTGATATTTTCTTATGATAAGGTTTCAAACTATACTTACACACACCTCCATCTAATGGGTAACGAACATACTGTTTATGTGTACAATGAACTATCATCTCACAAAATAATGATTCTTTGTTCTTACTTTACCACCTTTAAGGGTGGTAATTTTGATAAAAATTCTGTTTATATATAATATATATAATATATATTATGTATTTAATTTTATTTAATCATTTTACCACACATATTTTTATACTCTCTATTTGGTGTAAATACAATAATTTCATTTGAGGAAGTGTGGACTACCACCCCCTCAGAGCGATGTGATTAGTTCACACACTACATGGAATGTATTAAGGACATATTTAATGAAATTATATTATATATAAGATATAATAATTCTCATGTAATAATTACACACACACACACATATATATATTTTATTTATGTTCTTTCTTTTAATATGAAAATTAAATAAAAACAACGTTCATGCATATGTACCGCCTACCGTCTCCTAGAATGATATATTAAATTTCATATTTATATATTCTATATATTATTATAATAAAAATATACTGAATATAAATGATATTTATATAATGGTTTTCATTCTTTAAATCATGATTTAAGTATAAGGAAAAAATATATAAAAAATTAAGACACATGTGAAGAAAAAAGAGAATATTACCCGAAGTGTAACCTTAACATAGGATTGTTAACAAGAAGATAATATAGGGTAATAATAAAATCTTATATGGTATTATATATAATAAAAAAATCCTATAAAATATGTTTAATAATCTTACATTTATTATACAGTAATCTTGTCAGAGTTTGAAGAGATTCAAGACACAAGGTTAGGGGATTTCATCTCACTTTTTATTTATGTGAGATACATGATTTATTCACCACCCATTCCTTTTGTGTGGTTTTTATAATAACAATGTTTGTATTAAATGAATATTATACTTAAATTTATGGGTATTTACATATCCATTATATGTTCTTTATTTCATTGGGTTTATGTTTCAAAAGCTACCAAATTGGTAAAATAGTTTTGTCTCAATTTACCTTCTTTGAGACCCATGTTTTGTTATACATATAAATTATTTTTTGAGGTGTATATAATTATATTTTAAATGTTATATCATGAAAATAATTATTTTAATAATATTTTAAGATTCATTTAATTTAATTTTATTACATTGATAGTATGATTCCACGTTACCATGTGGTATGAGTTTATTAAAACAATCTCATCGTCTTTTGTGATTGTTTATGATTATACTTCCATTGATGAAATATTGTGATCCATATCTCAAGAAAACTCATGAGTTTCATTCTCATATTTTTATTCAAAATATTTTCATTTATTAGCACCATTTTTCTAGTATTTTTCAGTTAAGACAATTAAAGAATATTTTTTCAATAAAAATATGATCGTTTTTCTCTCTTTGATAAGAAAAATATTTTATTTAAAAAATCATGTTTTAAAAAATGTTTTCAAATGATCCTTGAAGATCATTTTCATAGGAAAAAGGATTTTAAAAATGTTTTATCATTTTAAAAGATTAATTTATAATTCTTTCGAGCTATTTTGAAAAAAAATGTCTTTATAAAATTTTTTTGTCTAAAAAAGTTTTTTTCAATGTAGAAAGGATATTTTTATAGAGAAATGTTTCTAAAATATATTACACGATTTTGTATTATATAATATTAAATCAATTAGTGTTAATCATGACTTTCTAGGGAAATTATGTAATGTTTAAATTTGTATTCTTTCTCTGAATTGTTTATGTTTTGATGATATGTTGTGTATTAAACATGTTCCTCTTTCATGAGTTATATGATTTTGTGACCCACATAATTTAATGATTTAGGATTTTGATGAAATGATTATGAAACCTATCTAATTTTTCATAGGCTATGATATGATTACTTATTTATGATACCCATTTATCTTCATGGGTTATGATATGACTTTTAGTGATCATATGGAACATGTATGTGTGCTTTCACTGTGAGATGGATGAGACCTATATCTCCCTAAAATTAATTGGGTAAAGTTTTATATCTCATGATATAGAAATTTCATGAATGATAAATGAACTCAGTTCAGTATTACATGTCTAGAATGTGAAATGAAATTGGTTCAGTAATATAGGGCTGGAATAAGGAGTGAACTCGGTTCAGTAATAAATGGCTGGAATGGGGTTTTAACCCAGTTAAGTAAAGAAATTTATCCACTAAATGGACATAGAAGTGATTCCATAACTACCATGAAAATAATTATATATTATTATCTGTCTACAATAATTCCATTTTTTATTCATATATTATGATTTGATGACTTATACTATTTATTTCTGTATGATTCATGTTTATGAACTTTGGTATGCAGGGTATGATATTCACTTTTCATGCTAATGTTCTCATACCATTATAATTAGGATTATTCTTATGTATCTCCCTTTTTTACCCTTACTGATCACCTTAGATCACCCCTTTTTATGTTTCCTTCTCTCAGGTTATGAAGATATGTATTATTTTTGATGTTTCTGAGAAGTGTTCTAGTTAAGAAGAACCTAGCGGGGGATGATGTAGCTCAGTTATGTTCCAGTGTTTATGTTTCCATGTTTCTAAAGGCACTATACTTGTACTGTCTTTGGGATTCTTTTTGTAAAATATTTTATGTATTAAGAAAAAGTTATGTAATGTTAATGTATGAAAAGCATGGGTCACTATAATATAACTCCTCCCCTATTAATGTTCATGGACTGAACCTCCATACAATTATTTTCATACTTCGGTGGAGTTTGATGCTCTATTGGGCATGGATTTTATATCATTATATAATTCCAACATCAAATGTTGAGAAAGTGATATCACTTTCCACATCCTGATCCATCCTACAATTATATACAAGTGTAAAAAGGACAATGAATCCACTTCAGAATAATTGTCTCAATTATGGATATTATTTCCTTATGAGAAATAATATCTAGATCAAATGATTGATAAAATATATAGAATCATGAACTAAGACATGGATACTATGAGGGACTACACTGATGTGTTCCATGAAAAATTTCATGGTCTTCCTCCTAACAAAGAGGATGATTTCTCAATTGAACTTATTCTTAGATCTCTACTTATACCAATGAAACCTTATAGAATGAACACCATTGAGTTAGAGGAATGGAATAAGTATTTACTAGAGAATTTGGATAGGGGGTTTACATGCTTGAGTGGTTCACTCTGGGGTGTTCCAGTCCTCTTCATAAAGAAGAAGGATGGATCAATGCATATCTCCATTTATTATCATGATCTCAACAAAATCCTGATAAATAAAAAGTATCCCCTTCCATTCATTGATGATTTGTTCGATCAACTATGTGGGTCCATGTATTTATCTAAGGTGGACCTTCAGTCGAGATATCACAAATTAAAGGTGAATAAGTAATATATTCCCAAGAATAACTTTCAAAAGAGGTATGGAAATTACGAGTTCATAGTGATACCCACCAGACTCACTAATTCTCTAGTAGTTTTCATGAACATAATGAAAACAATATTTAGAGATTTCCTCGAAAATTTTTTGGTATTATTTATTGATTATATTATGATCTAATCAAAAATTAAATGGGAAAATTAAGAATAATTTGACACTATGATAAATAATTTTAATAGGATCTTTTTTGAAATGTACAGTTAATGTGAGTTCTGTATGAAGTATCATTTTTGGGCATGTTTTTTCCAAAAAAGAAATATATGCAGACCATTCAAATAGAAATAAAATCAAAGAGTTTTCCAAGACAAAATATTTAATGGAGATCCATAATATCCTTATTATATCTAGGAATTATTGATGAGTTGTTAAGAACTTCTCAAGACTGTGAAACCCTTAACCAAGATGACCTATAATGGAGTAAAGTTTTTTTGGACTAGTAAATGTGAAGTCCACTTCAAAGAGTTAAAAAGAGGCATATCACTACACCAGTACATGAACTACTAACAAGTGGGGAACTCTTTGAGGTATATAGTAATGATTCAAAGAATATTTTAGGATGTGTACTAATTAAAAGTGATAAAATGATATCCTACACCATAAATAAGTTGAATGTTCATGAGAATAAATATCCCATGCATGATCTATAGTTGGTGATTGTTATCTTCACATTGAAAATCCTGTAACAATATCCTTATAGGGAGAAGTGTGATATATATAATGATCATAAGATCCTCAAATATATATTCACACAAAAGGAGCATAATACGATCCATCAAAGATGGCTAGATCTAATCACTGATTATTACTACTTAATCCAATACCATAATGGTAAAGCAAATAAAGTAGTGGATTATATATGTATAAAGGATCTTGGAACATTATGAAGGATGAAATTTGATGTTGATACAATCCTATTAGACCTCTAATGGAGATAAAAGAGAATCATTAAGGAATAAACATCATTAATACTTTCTAAAATGATTGATCAACTAATCCTTATGTAGAAAATAATAGATGCTCAAAGAAATGATGTGGAAATTCAAAAAAGGTGGATGATATCAAAAAAGAAAAATCCCCAGAGTTCAAAATTGATGAGGAATGAGAAGTAAGATTTGGGTCACAACTATGTATACCATCTAATCCAGATATAAAGAAAGATATTTTAAAAGATGCATATAACATAACCTTCTCTATTCACCCAGGGAGGACAAAAATGTATCAAGAACTTTGAGAGAAATATTGGAGGGACAATATAAAGAAAGAGTTCACTGAATATACATAAATGTTTATAGTGTGTTAGGAAGAGAAGGATTAAAGGAAAATTTCTAAGAGAATGATGAAAAATTTACCCATAACAACATGGAAATTGGAAAATGGAACCATGAAATCTGTCACTGGACTTATAAATACATTTAGGGGAAATAATTTTATATGGATCATTGTGAATTATCTTATAAAAACATATCACTTTATCACAATTCAAGAGGAATAATAACTCAATCAACATTCATATATATATATATATCAGATAAGTGGTGAGACTGTATAGATTACCACTATCATTTGTATCTAATAAAGATCTGATATTTACCTCCATGTTTTGGAAAAGTCTCTATCATGATCTAAACAATGAGTTGAAATATAGTACAACTTATCATTCTTAAACAGATGGCCCATATTAGTAAAATATTTAGACACTAGAAGAAATATTTAGATAATGTTTTTTGGACTTCAAAGGAGGATGGGACTGATATATACATATGTTCAAGTTATCTTATAATAGTAGTATCCACTTGACCATCCAAATTACCCCATATGAATCCCTTTATGGGAAAAGATGTATAACATAAGCATGATAGAATGAGGTTGATGAATGTATGTTTCTAGGAACTGAAATGGTTGATGAAATGGTTGAATATGTGATAACCATTAAACAACACATCAAGGAATTCCAAATTTTATAGAAGAGCTATGCAGATAATCATCGATGAGACTTAGAGTTTGAGGCTAGTTACATAATATTAATCCATATATCTCCATGGAAATAGTGATGATATTTGGTAAGAAAATAAATTTAATTCCTTGGTACATTGGAAACTTAAATATTCTTGATCATTTTAGAGTTGTGGCTAATCAACCTTAACTTTCACAAACCATGTCTCAAGTGCATGATGTATTCTATAACACCCTCTTGAGGAAGTACATACAAGATCCCACAGATGTACTAAATTTAGAAGTAGTGCAATTAGAAAATGATATCTTTAATGAGGAGTAGTTAGGGGAGATCTTGGACTATAGAGATAAAGTTCTATACCACAAGACTACTAACATGGTGAATGTACTATAGAAGAATCATAAGTATGAAGAGGAAACATAGGAACTGGAGGAAGCGATGAAGGAGAAGTACCCTCACTTGTTTTCACCATAGTATATAAAATGAAATTTTGAGGAAGAAATTTTATAAGAGGGAAAAATCTAATAAACAAAAAATTATATCAATGTAAATTCCATTATTATAATAGAGAACCCAATAAAATTTTAAATAATGAAATAAGTTATATTTATTAAAATTATAGAACCTATACCAATGGAATAGTAACTTCACTATTGGAATTGTAATGTGTCAATTAAGAATAGTAATTCAGTAAATAGAATAACAATCTCACAAATTAAAATAAAAATAAAATTTAGGCATCTTATAAATGAAAATACGATATATTTATGTCATGGTATAAGTAAATAAATGTTTTAAAAATGATAAATTAAGTGTTGGAATATTTGAAAAAAACAAATGATTATTTAGAATTTTAAAATTAATATAATGATTCAAAATAAAATTTAGTTTCATAAAATAAATTGATAGATTAATATTTTGTTGTATTATGAATATAATATAATTTCATGATACCATAATTAATTTTTAAAAGTGTTATAAGATCAGTTATAATTTTAAAATCATTTTTTTCAAATAAATTATGATTTTTAAAAAAAGTAAAATTTCTCATATTTAGATAATTATTTTTATAAAATTGAGTCCATTTATGAAATATTCACATCGAAAAATGGCTAGGGTGAATTTTTGGGATGTTTCTAAAATAGTTGAATTTTTAGCGAATATTGAAATATGGTAATTTACGGTATTTAAACATTTTAAGACAAATACATGAATTTTTGGGTAATTCATGATGTAATAACCCATTATTAATAACTAAAATAGTGTAGTTACTTTACATAGTAAGAATAATCAACACTATTGACAGTTTTTATCCAAAAAAACAAACAAATGAATAAAATAATCAAAATCACCCCTCTCCTCCCACTATAAATACCACCTCTCACCACCTCTTCTACTAAAACATTTTGAGAAATGTATATTTCTTAAATTATGATCAATTACTATCCCAAAACTATTCCCCACATTATAGTTTGAATGGTATCAACAAAATACCATTTCCAAGTTCCTTGAGAAGGTTCTCAGGGAGACGACACTCAAGAGGTAAAACCCTCCCTCTTTCTCTTTTAATTTATTTTATTTTCATAACCATACCTCAAATCCACTATAAAAAATAACATGATAAATATATTATAATATTTATATACTATAATTTTATTGTGTTAATATAATATTCATCAACAAATATACTATCCTCTAATTTTGTTCTAGAAATGAAAACATTATCTACGAGGTGTCGACTCACTAACTTCATGGACGATGAGTTTTGGTTTTTAATTAAGCCATTAATGGATGGTCATAATGCAATTTTATTGTTAAAATATATTATAATATGTATATTTAAATTTATTTAATGTCATGGAACCATTATATAATCATACTACTAAATAAAATTATATTAATTCACAATGGTTGTAAAACCTGCTAAAATAAACTAATTATTTTTTATTAATGTTTAATCTAATGTATCCACCTAATTTCAAAAAATAAAATGATAAATGGGATGATTAAAATTTTATAAAATAATTTAGTACCATATCATTATAGTTTTGGAGTTTTCTTCTATTTGAAAATAACTTTTGTAATTATACACAAGCGAACTGACCATGAAACCGTGAACCAAAAAATCTAGAAATGACGGAATAAAACACTATACATTAATAAAATGGCCATAAATGAACCAAATAAATTTATAATAAGTATTATACATATATAAGATGTTATTAAATAATTAAATATTGAATTTAATATCATTATCCAGGACATGAAGTACAATTTCAGAACACTTTTAGAAAAAAGGTAAGAGATTATCTCTGAACCTCTAATTTTTTCCTTTGGGCTACACTTTCTTCTATTTTAGCCAATTTAATTATTAATTATTCTTATTTAATAATTATAAAATATATTTTTATGTTTCAAATATATTTACCTAGATCAATTATTATTTTCTTTATTGTGAAATACATTTTTTTAAGGTTACCTTTTCAATTCATCCCTATAAGCTAGCCCAATTAAAGAAAACATCCCAAAATTTTACCCATTTCCAGTACACCCTATAATATATTTTGTAAAACTATTGTTTTTATAAAATTATTCATTTAATCATGAAAAACTATCTTAGTTCATATATATTTTTATAAAAAAATTAATCCTTTTTTCTCTTTATGAATCTTTAATATTTTCCCTTAAACTGCACTAAAGTAGATAATTTATAAAGTTTAGTAAAAAATTGTTTTTAAATTTTTCTCTTAATTTGGACTAAATTTATCATTATATATGATTATTTTATCTTATGAATGTTAATTTATGATTTAAATCCATTCTTTAATGGATTACGTTGTTATACGCCCCTTGGGTATGCCTTAGAACATGATTAGGATACCCATTTATTTCTATGGTAATCCTTATGTGTATTATTCATGTTTGATTATTTATTTTGAATAAATAATAATGAATATGTTATGATGTGAATGCCCATATAGATCTCTAATGCATTGGGTAATGTTTTGTCTCTTGATACTTCATGTTGGGATGAGGAGTAAACTTGATTCCATTATGGGACTTTGTCCAAAATGTGATATAGTCTTAGTAGTTATCCTTGACTTATGTTTATGTCATGTTATATGTTTATTAAAAATTCCTATATTTCCATGATTACATGATCCCGTTTTCTATATGTTATTCTTCAAAATGTTTATTCATGTTCATTTCCTTTTTATAGAATCATGTTATTCCTTATAACCCATGTGTTATGATTTATTTCTATGCCTTTTCCCTTATAGTGATTTATAGATCATCTCTTTTGCCTACGTATTTACTAGGTTATCCTATACATATATAGGAGATCAAAGAAATTAGGATCTCATTATGGATGATTAATATAAATATGTTTTATTTTTTTCCATATTTTTAGTTTTATGTACCTAATCTTCCAAAGACACTAGACCTTATGATCCTTGATTTTTATTTGATGGTTAATTATGAATATGGAATTGTAATAATATTTGTAAATGAACAGGGTAACAATAGATAAAAAAAGGGCCCCAACTTTTACTATAACGAGTATATGACATGTCCCAAGGGGTAAAAGGTGTGTCTATCTGAGTTTGAAACTACCTATGCCTCACCACCTCACATGGAATATATTTCTACAAATAAAAAGGGTGTCTATTAATGTACATGTCATGTAGAGGTCGAGATGGCACTTGACATGTTTTTTCTACTATAGTTCTTGTACTCTGGATGTGATCATGAACTTGGGTCATTCTCGTGAATACTAGATGGGTTGAGTACCATTTGAAGTACATAATGTGTACTATGTATCACACGATGTGTAAGATCTTTGATGGCACTCATCATGTGAGGTCTTCCTAAGTATGTATACCTTTCAAGGTACATAGGGTTCACTCCATCGGACGTAGTGTGGGGGCCACATGGCCTCTTAGAAATGTATTCCATGTACACACTGAGATATCTGAAAATGGGTTATACAGCTTGTGATCCCACCACATATCATGTGTGTTCACATAACCCCTAGGCATATACTCTCTTTACACGTTGATCTGTCTGGATAAGTGTCACATGAATTGTGGGACCAATACAAAAAATGTGATATTTAACTCAATGCGTAAAACCTATCCACTGTACATAATGGAATATACAACATGTTTTCTTCCAAAATACATTTCTTGTATATTGGTATTTCATAAAAAATCCTTCTTATTAATGTATCTCCGCCTACACCTTTGCTGTTTCCATCGATTTCACCACCAATCATGAAGAAATTTCAAGATCTTGGTGGACCAACCAAATGACTAGCCCAATGTCAGATTTGGATCATTATTTTCCATTAGAAATTACCCTAATCTCTATATTAGGTGCTACACAACATTAATCCTAGAAACCACATGATATATTCCAACATCAGACCAACCCTATCCCCGGTGTCCAGATTCTAACCACCCATTTCTCAAAATCACCCATCAATGTTCCTCTAGAGAGATCTTATCAATTTGCAAAAAAATCCACTACTAACCATCCCATAATTGGTTTCAAATAATTTCATCTAGGTATTTTCCATGTATCCCCAAAAAAAACGTTGAACCAATGACCACAATATATTATTCCAAATAATTAATGTAGAATTATTGGTTTTCCTAGGTATCATTGAATCACTGGCTAATCAAAATATTAATGATGAATGTAAAAAAAATTGAGACTGGAAGGCACATTACACAATGTGAGAATCGACTTATGGCTATTCTCAATTTTCCATCATCATTAGAATCCAAATAATGGTGGTTTATCAAAGTAGTAAGAATCAATAAGAAAAAAACATAAAATTCCTAGTTTTATAAATTGAAAAAAATGTTTGGAAAACCAATGAAGAACAATCATTGAATTAATTAGGAATAAATTAATTTGAAATTGTATGAATCTATAAATGGGTATTAAACCAAAAAATCAAACACCATACCATAGTTTTGGATTGATCACTAATGAATAATGTTTCTTTATCAATTTCATTGGCGATACCAAAGAATCACATTGATGAAAACAAAACATGTGGTATACTGACACTCAATCCCATGAGAATACTCCAATTCACTCTCTACTCAAGATCTCCTTCTTATCTTTCCCTCTAGGTTTATCTAGATAACCCTAGAGAATTATGAATAGAGGATATTATAAAGGGGTTAATGTTAGGGGTTTTCTAATTAATGAAAAGTAAACTATTTAATTAATTTATTTTACTTAATTCTACCACAAAAATTATTTATCAAAGAGCTTGAAGATGATAAGACTTTTTTCTTAACTAGGGTTAAACCCATGCTATGTATTTTATAGAAGTATTATTTTTACCATACTAGACACCGTTCTAGAATTATTCCATTATTTTTGATAAACTATATGGGTTTGATATATTATATTTAATATTTTTAATTAATCCACAAATGTATTTTTAAGCCCCAAAATTACATACAGAATCCATACCCAAATTCATAAATATTATTTAAAATATTCCAATGTGTTACATAGAAATTTTAAATTAATTACATTTTCTATAGTTTCAAGGATTTTTCCCATGAAAAGAGAAGACCTATTTAGGAAGGCGGGGACACAAAGCTCACATATAGATCCCCCACTCCGACGTGCTCTCTTAGAGGTTCCAATACTTCTAAAAAACATGAACATAATGGAAACACTTTCTCACAAAGAGTCCTCCTACTATTTATCAAATTATATTGGGAACCTTGAAAAGGAAATGCACCCTCGATGACTATCTTAACTTAGTCAACATCGTGTGGTGGGTAATGAACATGCCTCCTCAGCTATGACACATAGAAAACATCATTTACCCATTCTAGCTGTTGTGATTGGTCTAAGTAGTATTCCACCTCTCTAACCCTATAAATTATCTAGAAAAAGGTCTTGTAAAACATAATGATAACTTATTTCCCTACCCAAATATCTACAACCCTTTTAGAGGACAGGACCTTAGGAACACATGGTCTCTCTCATTGAATTCCATAGTCCAATTTCATTGGTACATATAGGACTATAGGGAGTCCTCATCTACCCCTAAATTAGTTGATCCTTTACTACCAAAATTTAAACCAAATATAGGCACATAAAAACTATTTCCCACAAAATATTACTAGTACTCCAATGAACTATAGGTTTTCGTATACATGTATTGGAATGGTACTACATCAATGGTGGGTTGGTAACTATTGTTACATGAAAAATCCACTGAAGGAAGTTTATCCTCCCATCATTGGAAGAATATATCATGTATACTTGAAGCACGTTCTCTAGGACTAGAATGGTTTTCTTTTGGATAACTATCTATGTGGTTGTAAAAGTGACATGATGAATCACTACTGAGTCCCAAAGGAATCCAACACCATCTCCATAACTATGGCATCAAGTAAGCATCACTGTTTAAAATGATCATGGAGTGAAATTTATAAATCTAGAATATCTCATATATACACATGTATCGCAAATGTTCCACTATGATCTTCTCTCATATGTCTAAGAAGTGGTACAACTTGGATAGTCAATCTAAAATCATCCAAAAAGAATCATAAAATATCACTAATAATGGGAGTCCCATCATGAAATCCATGAAGACACCATTGTATTTTTACTTCCATTCGAGCCCCCTTTTCTTCACCTATTGGTAGGTGAGACATAGAGAGATAAACTAAATAAAAAACACAAACATCCTTAGACACCTGAGCTGATGGAAAAGGATCACGGTATATCGTCACCTCTCTTGGATGTACTACTAAGGAAATGTAAAACTACATATGAACCCCCTTTCCCAGTATGACTGCTAACATCATCCATACCTGGAAAAAAGGATGACATGCTACCAAAATTCAAAAAATCTATAAAGGGAATGTACAATTTTTATTTGTTCATGAAATGTCCATCAGAAGATGGATTCATCAAGGCTTCAAGGCCAAGTCTTCTTCTTTCAAATCTTAGACATGGGTCGCATATTCTTTCCCAAGGGTCCTCAGCTGTCCGAACCCATAGGTAATCACTTTACACGTCTACATAATAATTCATACAAGACTTTATTAATATGTAACATAGAATACCACATACTCAACAAACTCCTACAGAAGTCTCAATATGTGGGTAATTTTACACCACTGTTCTTTACCCCAGTCACAATATTGTGTGTATCATAGGATATAACTTTCACAGACTTCACTGGGTCTACTATTACTCCCATGTCTTTAAAAACGAGTGGACCACCTGAATCCCAAATTAAAACTTTAATATCTTCCCAAATAGTTAGTTCCCTCATAGAGCATCTAGAACCATCCCCAAATGAATATAATTATACTACACTATTTCTAAGTTCACAAGGGTATCATTTATAAAGACTAACATGAGTAGATACATGTAGGGTTGAAGGATGCAATTTATAAGTCCCACAAACACTACTATAGCATCCAACATGCTGAAAGTAATTTCCATGAACTCAAAAAAACCATAGTGGATTTATAAATTGACAATATATAAATCATCTTCTAAAACCTGGGGTGGTGATAACCTATCATGAGGTTAAACTCTAAGAAAAAATTCACCCCTAACCATAGGTTGAAGAATACATTGATTCTGAATGGTGAATACTTCTTTCTGAGAGTCACCTGGTTCAGGTGATGCTAATCCATTCCTAAACTCAATATCCCATTTTACTCAATGGTGAAAAACACTAGGATAATTAGGGGAACATACAAGGTCTAATAAATCCCCTACATTGCAGTTTACTCCAACTACACATTCATATCTCATAATGACATAGGGTCATATGATATACTAGAGAAGATATCAGGCAATCCATGGTGTAAGTATATGTAGAAGTCAATATTTCAATGAGGAGGTAAGATTAAATAATCCTCAAGGAAGAAATACTCATACTCTTATAACCTCACATAAATAGATATTTCATAGGATAATATACTCTAATGGTAACTCTAGCCATCTAATTGGGAATCGGTTGTTTCCCCCTACATATGAGTTCATCCTTCTCTATCTATGAATCCTTCTCACCATGGAATGAAAAGCTCATCCCAATAAATCAATGAAACTAAAAAACATATTTTTAATTGTTAAAATTGATATTTAATGTATGAATATATTCAACATTGAGGAATAAATCATAGGGTATCATCACCTTCTATGGAAATATTCCACATGAGGCTCTCTCTCCTCCCAAAGTTAAGTCACACTGTTGGAATAAGAATGTGATCCTTGAAAATTATTTATTGGATCCTAAAAAATAAGTTTCATGATAAAAGGATCTATTTACATAACTAGGTCTTTAAAAATGGATGAATTCAAGTGAAATATGTGAGAATATGTACCAAAACTACAACTGGAGTAGAGAAGACACATGTAGTTCCTCAAAATGCACCCAGAGACTTCTGATTACAAGCTCACACAACCTGAGGATATCCTTCCCCCTTTCCACCCATTATCTATAACTAGAGATCATCCTGATAGATTAGTATATAAAATAAAACTCAAACATAGAATTAAAAAGAATTCATCCACCACACCTTGACACAGTCTGATTTGGTTGACATTGACTCACCAACACTCTTTTAAATCATGTCACAAGAACAAATATCGGTTCGGGAAGTGTACCTATTCTATGTATTCCCAAATACACATAAAAAATTACTAACACAAGGCTCTTACAATATCTATGTTTCCTTAAAGAATTCAAACATCACATACCACCATAATGAGGGGTCCTAAAAAAAGTGGAACACTTACACCACAGGCTCGATCTAGTCCTCTACCACCAAAAAGGGGGTCTATCTCACCAAAAAACATGGGTAGCCTCTATCTCTGATACTCAAAAACCAATATCAATATAGGTGAATCATATTTCAGTACTTCAGGGATTAACTGCTACTCAAATATACCTAGATCATCCACCTGAACCACCAGAGGTGGGTTAACATTCCACTCATGGGTGAAGACGCTTCTCATTATCCACTTAGAGGATATTAATCTTGCCTATGTCCTTAGACTAAATCCTCATATCTAAGAAAGACATAATTATAATCCTTCTATAGAATCCCATTCAACTATCATTATGGAGGCATCCAAAAAAATTTAAGATAAACTATGGTCAAAAAGCATATATGAGTAGTTGACTAATGGAAATAGAAACCACAACCATTCTTATATGTTTCATGTTTAAATGTTTTCCTTGTAATAAGTGAATACATGTACTGAGAAAACAAGTAGGGTATTAGAGACTCATGGAATGGACATGTCATTCCTAGCACCAACACTATATTCCCATGCCTAAAAGTTTAACTCAAGACACATTATCACTTTTTCCATGGCTTCCAAACCAAAGCTAACTGGTAGAAAATATTCAAACAAAAATCCTAAAATAACCTATTATGATTCCACTTTGTGATGACCCAACCCACTATGGCCTGAATAGCTGGTGGTAAGCTAATAATGGCACCCCATAACCTCCTAGAATAGGACAAGGGCTAGTGACTAGCACCAAGAATGAATATGACACTCATGGGAATCCTTATCCTAGTGTACATGTATGTACACACACACACGCATCTCCATACAACATTATAATATGGAAAGATTAACAAATAATACTGTAAATGCATCCACTAAAAATATATCACACCAGAGTAAAAAATAATAAGTATACAATAAGTAAAAAATTCCAAATATAAGCCGACCAAAACTATAAAATAACCAAACACATTGAAAATAAGGGGGAACCTACCCAAAAGCTACTCCCGGATCCATATGAGGTTTTTATATAACAACTAATATCCACTATATCTTGGTCCACATTGGAATCCAATGAAAGGTATCTCATTGTTATAATACATGAAATGTGTGGGAAGAACTCATGGATGGATAAGTATAAAAATAACAAGTAGGTCACCCCAGAATCACAAAACATAAAGCATTAAGAGAGTAGAATTTAGATCATCATATTAAAGGTACGTCAATCATAATATTATAACTAAAAATAATAACCCATATATACTCAATATTAATAATGATTCTCAAATTAAGGCCGAAACCACCATAACAACCTATTATTTTTCTCAAGGATTCAATGTAATGCTCTTCTAGGAGAACTCACTCCTCAATCCTAATAACTGTAATGGCACTCATCTGAGAAGGAATGCTTGATAGGTATTGGCATGAAGAAGAATAAAAAACTATGATGGATCATATGATATAATCACTCGATCAAACCAAATGTTACCATAAGACACCATATGTAGATAAAAAGATAGGGGATCACACTTATGGTCTATGGGGGATACCTATACACACCTAGAGAAAACCCTATAGGATGGGGGAATACATGCCATGATAGTTTGTAATAAGATAACTAACCCAAAATAGGGAAGTATGATATAGGATCACACCCCATGAAACACACTAGGATACCTGTATATATCCAAGACTAATCATATAGAAGAAATCACCCATCCCATGCTCCAGACATGACGCCTCACTAAACCCTCATATTTATGGAGCAAGGGAAGACACCCACAATGAATCGATACAAGGGAACTCATTGAAGATCCAAAAATAGTAGGTAGGAGAGAAAATGTCACTAATTTTCCTTTTATGGAGTAAAAAATATGTCCCATGGGATACAAAAATATGTATTTGTAATTCTGGAACTACCCATGCCTCGTCATCTCACACGACATGTATTTATCTAAATAGAGTGTGTGTGTACTATGGAACACATTGTGTAGAGGTAAATCTAGAACTTGGTGTGTGACATATGATCTTTCCCATGTAATCAAGACATGATCATGTACTTAGGTTTCTACCACAAATGATGGCCAGGTCTGAGAATCTTCCATTGTAAATGGGGTATACTTTTCATCACACAACATGTATATTTTAGGTAGAAATGTGGGATGCATTTTTACCAATATCATATACCTTTTTAAGTACATAGGGTGTGCCCCATCACAGATGGAATGTGGGGACACATGAACTCATGGTTGTGTTCTCTTTGCCCATGGAGATATTACTGAAAAGAGATTATATGATGTGTGATCCCACAATATGGTTTGTGGTATCATGACCTCATAAGAAAGTACTCCCTGTATTCAATGAGATGGCTGGAAATGGGTCACATGACGTGTGGGACCACCATATGATGTGTGATATTTAACTCAAAGTGTAAACCCTAACTGCCTCACAGATAAGAATATGCAACATGTTTTCTATCATAGTACATGTTTTTTATATCAATATTTCATTGAAACATCCTCATGTTCATGAATCTTCACCCATTCCTCTATCACTACCTTCGATTTCACCACCAATCATTCCACGAAACTTGGATATGGGTTTATCATCCTCAACTTCCAACAAGAATATGGATTCTAGATAAATTTCACCAGTAAAAAGTTCCCTCATTTCCATATGAGTTTCCACATGACCCGACTCCCAAACACCACACTATCCAGGAAAAAATCAAACCACTATTGTTTCTAGTGGTAGAATTCTACCCAACCATTACTTGGAATATCCCAACACCACTCCCCCAAAGGGATCAACTCAATCCAACATGTAAATACATCACCACATGAAACATCATTTCATTCCCATCATCATTACCATGCCTCCATCATGTATCCTAAAACCCAAAGCTAAAACCATGGAAAAATCCATTATGACATATAATGAACAAACAATTATTATTCCTCACAGGTATCCTCAAAACATTTTTCAAACAAAATACCAATGATGAATGAAAAAAATGGAAGGAGAAAGTAACAAGACACAAAGTGAGCATTGAACAATGGCCATGTTCATTTGGATGGAATTTTTTGTAATCCAAAGAACGGTGGATTATCAATTCAATAAGAAATAATGAGAAACAAATATCAAATTCCTATATATAGGTAGAAAAAAAAATATTAGACAAAACAATGAAAAATTATCCATGAATTAATTTGGAAGGGATTAATTTACATTAATCTCAATCCCTAAAGAAGGATTAAAACAGAAAATTAAACACACTACCTCATGTTTGGATCGATCAAAGATGAAGAATAGTTCTACATAAATGTTATTTTTGAGACCCAATAACTACATGAATGATAAAAATCCCCATGGTTTATCGATCATTGATCTTGTGATCATCTACCAATCCACTCTCTATATGATATGTCCATCCTCTCTTTCCCTCTATGGTTGTGTGGATAACCATAGGAGATTCTAAATAAAGTATTTTATAAAGGAGGTTTTGTTAGGATTTTTATAATTAATGAATATTAAATTATTTAATTAATCTAATACAATTAATTAACCCATGACAATATTTTATCCCAGAATCTGATATCGATAAGACATATATCATGATTAAGGTAAAATATGCACTCAGAATTTAATAGAGGTATTGGCTTTACCATCACATATTTATTCTATTATTTCTGAAAAATACACATGCATAATATGTTATATTTAATATTTTGAAATTATCTTTACCAAGGATCTCTGAGCCCCAGAATTCAACAATGACACCTCATCTGAATCCTGAAATTTTCTTTTAAAATTTTCAACATGTTACATGAAATATTTGAGTGATTACATAATTATAGAGTAGTCTATACCAAATCTCTTGTGTTACCCCTCCAACCTAAGAAAAATAGACACATAAAACACACTCTTTAGTGGTTTCCAATCTAGAACATCCTAGATCTTTATTGGGACAATAGCTACTCTTACCTTTGGGATGTCATGCATGGGGAAGTGGACTTATCAAATAAAAAAATAACACTTCATGATATTTCAGTATATATAGAACTCTTAAAGTAAGACTGAGATTATCCTCATATTTTCTATATTCTCATACTCCAATGATGTATAGATTATCATGTTTTATATGACTACAACCATGAACTAGTCCAATAATAGATGACATATCTAGTTCATTAGGCTTATGAACACCACCTGGGAATTTTTCACATCAACAGGAATCACCAAAAAATCATAATGGTTACACTGCCATCATAATTTCGTCCTCAGAATACCCTCCTATGAAACCTGAGGTAGGTGATATTAAATCCTAAGATAGATCTTCAGAAACCAATATGATCCCTTCATATAGATGAAGATGTTAATAAACCATGATAAAGGTTAGTTATGCTTGATTGTAACGTTATTTAGCTAGAAACAATCAATAAAAAGCTTCAATATCTCACCTGCCTTCTTTCCAAAAAACATTGTAGAGGCCAGGGTGGACACACTATGTGAAAAAATAGAAATACTAGAAGTAAATAAATATTATAATTCATAAGTTTTAATTTTTTGGATTTATATCCATCAGTTTTTATAAAAAATTTGTATTTTTTTAATCAAAATGGAATAGTTTTATTAAACTAAATTATCTTTACATGTTTTTCATAATTTTATTGAAAAGTTACATTTCATGAATTTAAAATTTGAATTTAATAAGTGGAAATCATTTATACAATTATAATAATGAATATATATTAGGGTAAACATTTTTTATTTTTCTTAAAATAATTATTTTTGGGTGAATAATGAAAAATACCAATTTTATTAACGTTGTCATTTATTTTCATGTATTTAAGAAGTAACATTATATTTTGGATTGTTTTTAATTTTTAATTAGTCTACTATAACTAAAAATAATCCAATTAATTGTATATTAATTAGTATTATAGTTTCTTTCTGTATAAAATCAATTTAATGTATAAAAAGATCATTTTTTCTAAAAACTACTTTTGTTGTGGTTTGCATATTTATATAAAAATTTAATTTTTAACATTTATGGACATTGAATATGATAAAATAGATTTAAAATTTAAAACCAGGATGGTTAAATTAGGTAATATGTTCAATTTCATTTTTTTTCATCATGAATATAAACTTGGTAAAACTGTTTCATGAAGATAATGGTTAAAAGAGTTAATGAGAGAGTTAAAAGTAAGATATATAGTTTATATTATCCTAAAAACTTATTTGTATTTGATATTATTAGTTTATTTATATTAATAATCATACAATGTTATAAATATTTCAATTAATCCATTTTCCTATGATAAATACATATAATATTTTTAATTTTTAAGTATTTATATATGCGTCACTCATAAAAGGAAACATATTCTCCTAAAATTTTAACATAATTATAACTATTTATCATATAATAAATTCCCAAAAAACTTACAAAATCTCCCATCTGTTTCCTATATATCTTGGTCTCAAAAAAATACCAACCAAAGAATTCTTATGGCATAATCCAAGGGAGGTTTTCTAAAGAAGAGGTTCAATTATTAATTGAGTGTTACATGTTTATTTAATTTTCTACAGCCATAAAATATTATTTTTCCATGACAAAAAAAAATTATATTAAATATAATAAAACTTTATTGTTATTATGGTAAAACTCTTGTTTATATCCTTTTTGATCCTGTTGGAAATGAAAACATCGCTAATGTGTACATGTGGACCACCACCTCCACGAAGCGATGTGTTTCATTTTTCATCACTAGATCATATAGATAGTTAAAATGATTAATAAAATGAATATATATGATATTTAAAACATAATTATGATTATTTAAAGATAATATATTACTTACCTTCTTACACTTACCACCACTGAAAAATGATAACGCTGCTTGTCCATATGTGTGGACTATTACCTATATGAAGTGAAGTGATTAGTTTTTTATTTAAAATCTGAATTTATGGTAATATGGATAGAAATAAAGATTCAATATTAATAATATAATATCAAATTAAAATTTAATCGATTTTATTTATTTTCCAACCAGTAGAAAAATGAAAATGTTGTTTATCTGTACATATGAACTACCATCACTATGAAACGACGTGTTTAATTTATCATTATTATCTTACATGGTTATTTTCAAAAGATTTTTTAATGTATAAATATGATGGTTTTTTTATTATTTTAGAGTTAATGGAACTATAACCCCTAACCATGGATAACACACCGATATTTTTTTTGAGGTTATAAACTAAACGATCGAAAAAAATACAATTTGGACATAACTATTTTAGTAATTAAATAAATAATTGTAATAAATAAAATAAAGGGAATAATGAAAATATATTAAAAATGAAAAAGTTTATTAATCAAGTAAATAACTAAAAAAATTTTATTTATAAAGGTATTATATAACAAATGAAGCTAGACATGACATATGGTAAGAGACTTTCTTTTGAAAATTTTGTTTTAAAATTTCCCTTCCAACACTTTTTATTCCATGTTGATGTTATTTTAAAAGTTTCTAGAATGTTATTTTTTTTATTATTTATAGGTTTATAATGGTATTTTTACTATATTTTACTTTCTTTATAAAATTTTAAAATGGAATCTTTTCAACATCTTTCATATGAGTTAATTTTGATTTTTTTTCAAATGTGTAAAAATGTTTTTTAATATATAAGGACAAACTACCTTTTCCCACAATCATAGAAATTATATGTTATCAAGATTATATTAAAATTTAACATATAATATCAATGTATTTCCTATTAACTATTTTATTTGAATTTTTATTTTCTATGAGTTTTAAAATAAAAAGGATATTCATCCTTATGTTTATCTGAAAATGGAAAGTGTTTTTCTTATGGGTTCAAATGCGTTTTTCAGTAGTTTTATGATGAAAAAGTAAAATATTTATATTTTTCATGATATAGTTCTTGGGAATTATATATGATGATAAGATTTCATGATATGACTTATGATGATGGATGGGTCCGATATAGCTCTCCAATGCAATGGATAATGATTAGTTTCTGAAGGTGAAAATATGAGAGATAAACATACAGGTTACTCATATGTAATTAAATTGGATTTAGTTATTATAACATGGGATAATCATGTGAGAATTTAAAATTATTAATAAAATTCTCCAAGATATCTATATAATTTTTTAAAATAGGGTTTTTATAAAAATAATTTGATTTCCTGAAGTAAGGGAAGTCTATAAAGTATAATGGTGAAAGGTTTATTTTTCATAAAAATCTTTTCCTAATTTCCCACATTCCCCAATATTTGTTCATGGTTATACAATGGGCTCCCAAAATATTTTTTCGATAAAAGATTTATTTTCATATGTGTAACTTTTAAATTTATGTGATCAATGTTTTATTGGTAAAATTTAAAAATTATCATGAAGTCTTAGGTTTTCAGTATACTAATAGGATCCCTTTTTTTTATATACCGTATAAATATTTTTTATAGTTATACCATATTTTAAAATTTTTTACACAAGACCTAAGGGTATGTAAGAACCATATAAATATCAAATTTTGTACTTTGGACTCATGTTAAAAAATAGAAAGTTTCTTGAATAAAATAGAGGTATAAACTTAAAGACCTATTTTTGAAGAAAAATATAATATATATAGTAGTGTCCACTTTAGTATGAAATTTTTTATAATTATATAAAATCATTGAAAATAAAAGATCATTGGAATATAAAAATGTGAAATCTTTGCTTTTAAACTCATATTTATGGGTAGTTAATGTAATGGGTCAATACATTTGGTATTAGAGTAAGGTTTGGATAAATTTAGAGGTTAATATAATTTTTAAATACAATTTTAATATATTTATATTTATGTTTATATTTTCATGAGAAAGATCAATAATATTTATACATTGCTTCATCAAATCCATGTCAGTTCAAAATAGTTTTCTACAAATCAAATCGGGCCGTTGAAGTAGAAATGTATCAAGGGGATAATAACCATCCAAATTAGAAAACTATAGTGGATGCAATAGATTAGTTTTTTTTAGTTCAAAATCAATTATCGTAGGCTATAAATGGTGTAACCCATGAATTAGGGTGACCAAATTCACCATATAGAAACTAGATTATAGTGAAGTATTTTATGAAACAAAACCCTCTAACTATTAGTGGTTCTTTAGATCTGTTGGAAGATGGAGAATTAATAAATGCATTATAAAAAATATTCAATGTTTTGGGATGTGTGGAATCTAAAATTTTAATTCTTACTATTTATCATTTTGATGGTGAAGTTAATCATTGGTGGTATCTAATTAAAAAAACTAAGGAAAATGATGGGATTGATTCCATGAAGTTCATGGTATTTAAATATATTTTTCTGGATAATTATTTTCATAAAGTTATTCAAATTATATTGAAGAATAAATGTATATAATTAAAGTAAAAATAAGAAGACTCAGTGGTCATTTAAAAAGAAACCTTTACATGATTTTCTAGGTATGAACCATATTTCAATATAGACCATGATGGTAAAATTAATAGATTCTTCATAGGTTTAAAACCTAGTTAACAATTTTATTTGAACTATTTTGAATTTAAAACTTTTTAAGGATATTATTTGATGTGATAATAAAATTTAGATAGATTTTATTGACACTTATGTACCTCATGTAAATAAAAGTTAAAAGATTTATAGGTAGAATGAAATAGAGAAACAACCATCTAATAATTATAGAGACAATCCCCACAAATGTTTCAAATGTGTTGAAATTAATTCTAAATAATTTTTAATAGTATTAATAAAGTATAAATGATGTATTAAGATCAATAATTTGGCTCATGGTTACAAGTAAAAGAGTTTTGATTTTTCTTGTAATGGGAAATTAGATAGTTATCCAGTATTAATTTTTTTTAATTGCAACGAGTGGGGATATTATTCCAACACTTGTCTAAGGCTAGTTATTAAAGGTGGAAATCATCAATGTCAGTAACATATGGGTTCAACAAAATATTTTTATTCCTCTACAGTAAATGTGGTAACTTAAAATGAATCGGTGGTAGCTATATTACTAGTTTTTTTCCATATTATACCATTATTTTATTTTATTTTGGATCTAAAAATTATTTTATATTAGAAATTTATTTAAGTATAATTAAAATACCATTTCTAGAAATGATGTCATAACTTTTGGTAAAAACTCATCGGGCACTATCAATGAAATAATAATTTATATATATGTTCATATTATCATCCATAGAATGGGTTTTCTTGAAAATCGTGTTTTGTTTTCCATTGTAGAGTTTTATGTTTTTCTAGATATGACTTGTATTGTAGTTTATCATGTTATGAAATATAGAAGAGATAAAATGATATTTTTTTTATAATGAGTTTATGTTTGTATATATGAATCAATTCCTTCCTTTGATAACATATCAAGAAGTTGAGAAACTGATAAAAGATGGAACTGAATTTTATCTTGAACATATTTTTCAGAAGTAAGGAACTATTAAATTTAGCGATGTTCCAATAATAAATGATTATCTAGATGTATTATTAAATAATTATCATAGAATTAGTCCTGATCGAGAGTTTGAATTTACTATTGAATTAGTTCCTAATACTAATCTAATTTTTAAATATACTTGTCTAATAGATCCAATAAAACCTTTGGAATTTTAAAATCACTTACCATAGTTTCTTTATAATAGTTTCATCCGCCACAAAACTTCACCTTGTGGTTCACTTATTCTATCTGATAAAAATAAGGATGATTCCATGAGACTTTACTTTTATCATAGAGTACTCAATAACATCATTGTTATGAACATGTATTTTTTTTCTTTATATCGAAGGATTATTTGATTAGATCTTAAGTGTTAATTATTTTTAAATAATTGGTCTTAGGTTTGGGTATCACAAGATGAATATGGAGGACGGAATCTCAAGGATGGTATTCCATATTAGTTATTGTAATTATGAGTTTTTGGTTATACCTTTTGATTTTAGGAATGATCCAGTTATATTTATGGATATTCTGAATAGATCCCTCCATTAGTATTTAGAAAAATTTGTTACATTTTTCATTTATAAAATTATGGTATATTGTAAAAGTCAAGGGTTTATTGAAATAAATCTAAGGATTGTTTTAAAAAATTTAAAATAATATAATTTTTAAATATAATTTATATAATATTAAATTTGGTTAGATAAAATTTCATTTCATAAACTTATTATTTCGAAATATGGTATAATTTTTGATCCAGCTAAGAATAAATTGGTGGAATAGTGGTGAAGACCTAAAAATTTCACTAATATTAAATGTTTTCTCATACTAGTGGGTTACTACATATGATTTTTTTAAAAAAATTTGGCTATCAACTCCACTAACAAAGTTAACATGAAAAGAAAAAAAATCATCTAGACAAAATAATTTTATTAATTTTTCTTGGAATTTAAATTAATATTTTTTAAAGATTTAGTTTTAGAATTTCAAAAATGAATGGGTGAATTTTTAATTTACATTGATTCTTTTTTGAAGGTACTTGGTTTTTTCTTTATGAAATATGTTTCAGTAATTGTATATGCTACACATAAATCAAAACTCTATGAGTAGAATTACCCTACACATGATCTTGAGCTTGTAGTGGTGGTATTTGATTTAAAAATATGGAGAAACATTTTATATGGGGTAAAATGTAAAATTTATTCTGAAAATAAAAGTACGAAGTATATATTCACTCAAGAAGAAATGAACATGAGGTAGATAATATTTTTAGAACTAATAATGGATTATGATTGCATGATTTACTATTATCCAGCAAAAGAAAATAGGTATAAAATATCTTGAGTTTAAAATATAATGTATCATTAACTTTGTTATGTTTATAACATGATACCTTGGAAAGTGATTTGATGTATGTTTTCCTTGAAATCAATCCTAAAATAACACTATCTATTTTGGTTTAAATGTGACTATAAACTTCTTTGTATAACATAATTAATCATGATCAAAAGGTAGACCACAACCTATAATAAATACTACTGTTTGTTAATAAGTGTAAGTTTTCTAAATTTAATATAGATAAAGAAGGTGTTAATATATTTGGGAAGACATTGTGTGTGCTAGGTGATCCCCAATTGAAGAAGGAATTTTTCATTGATTCTAAATGCACTACATTTTCTATTCATACAAGAAGTACTAATATGTACAAATACCTTTAAGAATAATAATGGTGGGAAGGAATGGAAAATGATATTATGAATTTTAAAACCATTTCTTTTACTATAAAATTGGTTAATGATGAATGATAATTATTAAAGGGGAAGATTGATTATTTTCTAGTTCTTGAATGGATATGGGGGAATATATCCATGGATTTAGTGGTGGTATTAGTGAATACATATTGAGGTTAAAATTCATTTTTATAAATTATTTATTCACTAAATATATGTATTTTATTCCTATTTTGTGATAATATAGCCTTGGATTGACTTTATAGACTTTATGTTTAAGAGATAGCAAGGTTACATGGATTTTG
Source organism: Viscum album (assembly GCA_963277665.1). NCBI lineage: Eukaryota > Viridiplantae > Streptophyta > Magnoliopsida > Santalales > Viscaceae > Viscum > Viscum album. The sequence goes on along the minus strand of OY728145.1, from coordinate 742,929,036 downwards.
TCCCTCTATTGTAACTGACAAAGATTCTAAATATGAGTTGAGTTTTAGGAAATGACTTAAAAATTCCTTGACTATTGAATTAAATTTTAATATAAATTTTTATCCTTAATATAATGGATAGTAAGAGTGAGAAATATAGAATTTTTAAGATATTATTTGTCTTTTCTCATTAGATTACTAGGGATGTTGGGATCAATATATTTCATTGGTGAAATTTCATAGAATAAAGGTTTTCATTCTAGTATATATATAAAACATTTTGATAAATTATATTGAAAGATGTGCTGAAATACATTATATTTTGATGAATTTAGTAAAAGAAATTTGTTGGGACTAGGTATCTTATAAGAAATGGTTTAGAATGTAAAGATGATTCAACATTATAAGGGGGATACTCAAAGAAAGTAGAAAACTTATGTTGATAACTGGAGAAAATATTTATTGTTTTAGGTAAGAGATTTTTTTCTTAAAGTATATGTAGGGAAATGTTTTATGTGTTTTTTTAAAAAGGTAAATTTATGTTTGTGTTTTACTAGGCCTTACCAAATTCTATAAAAACTAGGATTATTTTCTTACATATTGTCCTTAATATTGAGTTCATCTTGGGTACCTGATGTCTTCTATATTTCTTTACAAAGGAAATATATACCTGATGCATCTCATTCATGTGAATAAAATAGTATTTAGATTTTAGATCATAGACAACAGGTATAGAGAAATATGGTGATTCATCAGTTTAAGGTATTACCAAATAATAACATGATTGAGGATGGAATGTGGGAATCCAAAAAATGTATGAGGAAAAAATTCCCTCACTTATTGAAGTAATGAATAAAATTTTTGGGATATAATTTCTTAATAGGGGAAGAATAAGAGAACCCAGGTAATCCTAGAAATAAATAAATCATATTATTTATATTTATTCATTTTAAGGATTCATATTCACCATAACTCTACAAATTATTTTATATAAATCTTTTATAAAAGAATAGTTTTATTTTACTAAATTTATTTCCTTGTAATTACACAGTTTTATTAAAAATTTAATTTTCATTATTTTATAATTTAAATTTCATTAAATGGTACTCATTTTTAGACTCAGTATAATGAATTTATCTTAGTGTTAATTTTTGATATTTTTCTGAAAAAATTGATTTTTGGGTGAATTTTGAAAAATAATTTTTTTTATTGAAATTGTAATTTATTTTCAAGTATATTTAACATACCATTATATTTTGGATCATTTTTAAAGTCAAATTGATCCCATTTTTACTAAATATAATCCAATTATTTCTATATTAATCAACATTATAATTTATTTTGATATAAAATCTTGTTTATGCTTAAAATCGGAATTTTACATAAAACTGTTTTTATTGTTTCTTTCTTATTTATATTAAAATTATTTTTTACCACTTACAAGAGTTTTATATGGTAAAATTTATTTATTATTTTTATTAATTAGATTCAAATTTTGTGATAAGGTCAATTTCATTTTGGGTTTATTATGAATAGTACGATTGACAATACCTTTTTACCATTATAATGGTGAAAAGAGTTAACGAGGGGGTTAAAACTAAGTGCTACAGGTTAAAATATCATAAAAACTTTATTACATTTTATTATAATTTTTATTTATTCTCGTCATCATCATATATTTTAAATATTCAAATTTGGTTTCACTTTCCTTTGAGAACGTCAAATGATATATTTAAATGTTTTAATTATTTACAAATGTGCCCCTCCTCTCACTTATAAACGGACATGTCATATCATCACTTATTCACACAAATTGAATACTATATATCATCCAATAGCTACCCAAATAACATATAAAATATATTTCCCATATCATATAGTTCCTCTTATCATAAACATGGAAACATAAAAAGGATTAAGTTTAAGCTAATGAATTTTTTCCAATGAAGTAGAGTGATTCTTAACCAAGTATTTCATGTTTATTTTTTATTATAACTCCATAAAATATTCTCTAAAAATGATTTAATAATAAAACATATATATTTAACACAATAAATTTAAATTATTATTAGGTTATAAGCCCTTTTCATATTCTTTTTCATCTTATGGTAAATGAAAACATCGCTCGTGCACACGTATGGACTACTACCTCCACAAAACAATGTGTTTAATTTTTCATCATCTGGTCATATGGATGGAAATAATGATAAATAAAATGAATGTATATTATATTTATGAAATAATTATGATTCTTTCAATAAAATATATTACTTAAATATTTTATCCTTCTATTCATTGGAACACGAAAATTTCACTCGTGCACATGTGTGGGCTGACACATCCATGAAGCAATGTGATTCATTTTTCATTTCCACTTTATAAGTCCATATATAAAGATATAAATAATTAATAATACTAATTTAATAAAATATTTACGATACTATGAAATTAAAATATTATATTCTTTATTTGTTTTCTACGTAATATAAAATAGAAAACATCGTGGATCTGTACGTATAGACTATCCTCTCCTTGAAACAATGTAAATAATTTTTCATGATCACCTTAAATGGTTAGTTATAAAAGAAAATATAACATTTAAATATAATAATAATAAAAATTTTATAATGATAGGGGAAATTTATGTATAATCTCTTTGACCACGGTGAAAAAATTGATGTTGTTTTAATGCTATAAACTAAACGACCCAATAACATTCAACAAGAACATGAAAATTTTAATAACTAGATAAACAATTGTAATAAATGAATGAAATAGAATAATGATAATTTTTAAAAAATATATTTTTTTAAAATTTAAATAAGTAATATAATTTTATTATTTAGTAGTAAGAGAATGTAAGTTACTAGACGAGATATAAGGTGTATTCTTCTAAAAATATTGTTTTAATGTTTTACTTACAAATGTTTTACTTCTATGTTGAGGTTTTTTAAAATATTCAATAATGTTATTTTTTGGATTAAGAGATTGATGAATGTTTTATGGATATATTTAACTTTATTAAAAAAAATTTAAAAATAAATATTTTCCACATTTTCCATATGGGTTATTTTTTACCATTTTCAAAAGTTCAAAAGAATGATTTTATAATATATACGGATTAAACACCATTTAAAACCATCATAGAAATTATTAATTAAACCTATTTTAATCTAATTTATTTTTCATTTAAAAGTATATCTTATTCCTAATATTATAGTAACTTTTCATTTTAAGGATTTTTTAAATAAAAATGATACTTCTCCTTATGTTTATATGAAAATGGATAGTTTTTTCATATAAGTTTAAATGAGTTTTTCAATGGTTTTATGATGAAAAAGAGAAAAATATTAAAATTATTTTCTTTTTGATATTTCACTTGACCATTATAGATGATGATGGGTGAGAAAAATATTTCTCATGATGATGGGTAATCAAAATATAGCTCTCTAATATATTGGGTAATGACTAGTCTTTAAAGGATAAAATGAGGGAGATAAAAATATAGGTTAATCATATAGAATTATCTAGGATTAAATTATTTTGATATAGGATAAACATTATTGGACATAGGTTATTAATATGATGCTCTAAAATACCTATATAATTCTTGAAAAAAGGTTTTTTCTGAAATAATTTGATTTCATGAGGTAAGGAAATTTTATTAACCACAATGACTTTCCTATGGATTATAAAAAAACATTCATTATGAGAAATATTATTTTCATATATTGGAATGTTTTATTTATGTGTTAAATATTTTATGGTGCAGAAGGCAAAAATTTTCATGGGTTCTCATATTTTCATTGTAATAATGGGATTACTTTACTTGTATATCCCTTATTGATATTTTTTGTATAGATCCCATGTTTTCAAATATTTTTCATATTATTTAAGAATGAGTAGTAACTATAGAAAGATAAAACATTCCTCTTTGGTATTATCTTAAAAGAATGAAATTTTTCTTGAATAAAAAAGGGGTATAAACCTAAATACAATTTTTTTTGGAAAAAATGTACATTTTCTGGATGTGTTTGCTTTACTATGTAATATTTATTTTAATTATCTAAAAATCTAAACAAAAAATTTCATAGGAATATTAAAAATGTGAAATCATGTATATTAGACTCATATTTATGGGTTGTTAATGAAATGGGTCATTATACACTACATTTGATGAAAAATTTATCTTTACAGTGCTCCAATTTAACCTTTAACCCTTTGAGATCAACCAAGAATATATTATAAGATTCAAAAGACATTAAAATAGTCATAGGGTGTATATTAATATAGAAGTGTACATCTGTTTGAGGGGGAATCCTTGCACATACTTGGGGAAACCATCTATGTACTCATCCACTGTTACCAAGAGATGATCATCTCCAGTGTATTCCATACATAAAGAAAAAAACTTCAACTGGTGGGTGATCAACTGAAACTTCTAATGAATAAGCCCTTCTCGCCATGACTAAAGGTACCATTCACCCATGAAGTGGAATCTTTATCCATAAGCTTAGAATCATATCACTATTTGATAATATAAGTCTATTTGAGCTTTTATTATAGATAAATAAGTGATACTAAGGATAATGTTTTATAGATTTATCACAAACACCATGAGGTCCCACAAAAACCTCTCTCAACTATGTACAATTACACATCATTGGAAAAAAATAGTGGTAATGGTATCATCTATAGTAGGGATCTCTAGACACATGGAGTACTTTAGGTCATCCACTAGAATCTCTAGATCTTAAAATAAGGATACAACAATATTGGAATGGCTCAAAACATTTTCTAATAGTATGGATTCCCATGTTGAGAATACAAAAATTTAACATTATATCATGTCAAGAACCTCATGGTCATATCCCTCTATTACTTTAATTTGGTTATATACCTAACCACTATCCCATTGAGCCTAGATTAGACCACCCAGGGTAGCAGTATTAGAAGTAGATTATAGAGTCCTCCTCCTTGAACTCCTCCTAAAAGTTCACCATAAGTTCTTTTCCAAGAAAACCTCTTCGAGGAATACACTATTTATCTTTAGGAGGTCCTTAGATATGATGTTACTTATGACATAAAGGTTCATCAACCACATGACTTCCCTATGTTATATGATGTATTAAACAATCATACTATAGATAACCTTTTTCTTTATAGGTATCAATACCCTTAGCCCCCAATTGACTGGATCATATTCATGACTCATAATATTTTGATCCTCAAATTCTAAGATGACACATGTGAATGATTCTTGTGTCAAGAACTTGATTCATGATGTTGGTTGAATGTATCTGACTACTCTTCTCTTAAATTTCCACTATTGACACTCAACACCTGATACCTATATGTTAAAAAGTTCCCAATTAATAAGACCTTCTTTAAAACCTTGACATAGTTAGGGATACATAGGGGGACAACACATGCTTGGATGTCTCTATAGAGAACATTCTCAAAATTATTAACTATGGATAAATAGTTGTGGATCATTTCGAGGGACTACCTCATGAGAGATTAAATTTCCATGCTTAATTAGTGAAAAAAGTTTCTCTCCTATAAATCTAACAGTTCTTATATTTAAATTGATATAAAAATCATTGGTTTGTACTCCTCATATAAAATATGATCGAACTATGACCAAGGAATATTCACCTCATCAAGAGTCTAGTTGATGAAAATCCTCTAATGAATCATAAAACTATTGAGAATACTAGTTTAATGAATTTATAAATAGGATATTGGTGTCCAAACAAAGTAGAAAAATTGAACTAAAATTTCAATTCAATATGTGTCCATCTGAGGGCCAAGATCACCTCAGAAATAGGGACGTATCTATCACTAAAACTCATGAAATGTGCTCAAATTATGTGCATTATCATCCTTTCCTACCTAAATAATATTGTCTATGGTTGGTGTAATAATTCCCATCTACACCACGTCTAGTGGGTTTTCTCACTATAAAATGAGTGGGTAAACTACACCCAACACACCCCATAGAAACACCTCATGAACGGCTTCCTATATGGAATCCTCATTTATCATATAGTCATCAATATGAGACACAATCATCAAAACATGTATGTTACATACACAATATGTATCCCTAGATAATTAACTTTGTGGTGAAATCATTTAATTTGACAAGATTGAATTTGGTTAATAAAATATATTTTAGAAAATGACTTAAGAAGGGAATACAAATAAATAACTCATTAATATATTATTCATGAAATGTTTATTGTTCCTTGTAACTGGTGCCTCAATAAACTATGTTTAAAATTAGGTTACCAGGGTCCTGGTAAATAGATATTTCAACTACCAAACAAACACTGGGGTCTCTACCCTAAAAGATGTACTTGGGAACCCTTAACATTGTTTCCCCCAATTCTAAAATAAATCCTCTCAGAAATCTAAATATTTAACTTATCCCTGAGATATAACTACTTTGATATCACTATAACATGACATGACTCATAAAGAACCATCGTGGGAAGAGATAAACTAAGTGTTCCACCCTAAGCATGTCTCAAATAACCCAAGGTCTAGTGAATAACACTAAGTAGTAATATCACACCTGATGGGTGGACTTAGAATAATTAAATGATACACAACACAAACCTCTACAAATGGAATGTTAATATAGGATAAATAAAAGAAGATAACTTCAATATAAAATATATAAAACAACCTCTACGAATCCACAAGGAGAAAATAATACATAATACATAATGAAAAAGGAAAAAATATACCCCCAATAATACAAATACCGAATTGAACTAAATAATATATGTTGAATAGTCCCTTTGATGAGAAAGATCTAGAAATGAATAGTTACCACTAATTTCACCTCTATGTACCAATAATATTTACTGACACTATGTTTAGAATGATCACGATTGAATTATCCATCCTCTGCATAATACATGACATATCTGACTGAATAAGCCCATGTAGGGTAGAGTATATAATTACCTAGTAGGACACCCCAAAAACCAAAAAGGATTAAAAAAAGACTAGTTAGATCAAGAAAAAGTATAGGTAATGAATAACCTATATTAAGAACCTATATATGATTTAAAGAAGATAAATTAAACATAAAAAAGTGTATCACTCTACAGTATCCCATCCATAGAATAAAAAAATAGGAACTAGGATTGTAAACTAACGAAACCTATAAATCTCACATAACATCTATAAAATTTTAGTGAGGCACCCATGCCTCACCAAAGGATAAGCATCAGTTGAGAGATTTCTGACCCTAGTAGAGGACCCACACTTCATCTGAACTCATAAATGGGGGAGTAAAAATTTCATAGATTGAGTAACCATTCCCCATGTATGTGGGGGAGTACCGAAACCTACCTATAATTTAGGGTACTTGTGACCTAACTTTATCATGCCATTGGGGGAGTATAGGATCTGAGAAAGCTCTGATCACCATGTCAGATCCACATCAACAACCCTATAGAGATAAAGAGACTATCCTGCTCATATCATTATACATATAACCTTTAATGATGAAGAGAAGCATACCAAATTTTCCTACATTAAATAACTCTCTCTATGGAATACTCATGCATCCAAGTATAATTCCCGATCAATAACATACAACAAATCAATAATATTGGAATGGTACATGACATGCACTATTTGGGTACATGACCTGTAAACCCCACAGGGAAGCCTTTTCATGTACTTCTCTCAACATGGTGTGTGAATTCCACAAACATAGAATACAATACAGTGTACAATAAATATGGGACCAATGAAGTACTTGGTGTGCAACAAAAATATATTGGTACCCACCATATCTGGGTACATGACATTTTTCAAGGTGGCATATAGCATGTGATTCCATCATGGGTACATAACATGAACTACCAACCAAATGAGTTGTGGATTCATTGAATACATGACCTTCCTCTTTGGAAACATGGTGTGTAGTACATAGTTTACTCCCACTACAAAACATTTTAATCAACTGAACACACCATGCAATATTTATAATCATCTAGAAACCCTAGTTTCATAGATAGATAGGCACACAAATTGTGTACTTATAAACCAAACACAATGTAGTTGTGTCTTCGAGACCATATTAAACTTTTCACCCAAAATCATGCATCCATAATCATTCTTTTATCTAATAAAAAATGAAATGCTACCAAGTTCATTACTCAAATATGTAGTGCTCCCATCAGATTATTTTTTATTTCCAATCATTGGAAAATATATTTAAAAATTTCCCCGCATAAACCTCTAAAGACTACACACTCCATTTCATAGTTAGTCAAGGACCATAGAAACATCCCATGTTCCACCATTGCTCTATAAACAAAAATCATGCTGTTTAATTCATTTCTAATCCAAATATAATTACTTGTTGTCTCTATTTTGATTCCACATCAAACTAGTCCATTTTTTGTCAAACCATCAGCCAACGTGAAGGTTGGTGATGAACACGTGAAGAAAAGGGATGAGAAAACCAATGAAATGTCATGGATGGGAATTAAAAATAGGAAATTTAAAGACTGAACATATATTTTTTGAGTGAAATTTGAATAAAAAACTAGGCCAATGAAAAATAATGTTTTTAATCCAAATTTGAGAAAAAATTAAAATTTTAGGGCATTGATTTCATGAAAAAATCAGGAACAATTATCATTGATCAAAATCCCAAATAAAATATTAGTTATGAAATAATAAATACCTATATCAATTTTTGAATAATAATTTAATAGGTTCACATTCACCATGATATCTGTAGGTAATTATGATATTGAATTTCATTATTTGAGTTACGTGAATCCTCTAGATCTTACATGATATCCTCTCTAGAACTCTATATCTAATTCTAAGGTATATGGTGGCTCACCCTATAATTAGAGAAGAATATTTTTAAATAAGAAAAATCCAAGTTCAAATTCTCTAATTAATACATTAATTAATTAACTAATTAACTCCCATATGATGGCTCAAGCTTGGGTATTCCCAGTGCGAATGAGAATTACACCACACCTAGGGTAAAACAACCATCCAAGATGTAGTGTAAGGATCATGTTCCCCATTTTATTCTCTATTTATAATGAAATTAACTATTCTAAAAAATTAACACACACACAAAAAAACACACACTAAAAACAATATATTACTTATAGTATATTATTATCAATGCTTTATGACATCTCCAACTCCCCACTAACTCAACGACTCATCCCAAAAATATTATTCAAAAGATTCTAAAGTATAAAATATCAAAAACTAGAATAACTACATAAAAGGAATCACCAGGGTTTCACTTTACATTGACTATTTAAGGGGCTTACTAGGGAACTAGTTCACCCTCTAAGGACTCACTTGGGCCCTACTTAACCTAAGCTATCATTTTGTGCCCATGCCCATGGTAACCCCCATAACCCCCATCCCTCTTCCTAATGGAACCATGTCTAAGATTATAGAATATAATTAGGAATAATAATTTCCTTTTCATATTAAATGAGATAAATTCAATATTTACCCTAATGAACTAAAATACCTCACATGAACCCTATCTCATATGTTAATAACCCAGAAAACATACTTCACCAAAGACTCCTTCATGGATGTCTCATATTGATTTCTAGGTCATTTTCCACATTAATGTGGATCCTTTTGATCATGTAAAACTTTGATAATGGGAATCAGACACCTTATTAGATATATACCACTGGTATTTATCGTCAACTAGTAGGATCAGAGTACAATCTAAAGAATGCATGAAATTCTTGAAGATGGTTTGTATTTATTATAAACAATGATTACAGATGTTTGGAAAATATTGATAATATTTTTGAGATAAAGTTTAGTGGGTAATGATGTTTATAGTGGAATTTAAAATTCTATATGTGAATTATATAATTTAAAAACTTATAGAATTTAGAAAATTACTCGATAATTGAGATATACTTAACATTTTTTATATGGTACACAAGATTTTCTAGCTGATGTGTGATATTTTTTAGTGTATATGGATAATATTTGAATTATATGAAAGATATACATGGATGTGAATAATGAATATAATGAAAAATTATTTTCATAAATAGGCATTTCCTTTAAATGTATGAATAATATTTACATAACATAAAAAACCATGTTGGAACTGTATGGGTTTAGTGTCTTTAGAATCATTGAAACATAAACAACTGGTTCATAAAGACATATATAATCTCCCAAATGTTTTTGACATATATAATAATTTTTAGAAATATCCCACTTAAAACATTTTCTTATAACATGGGGAAAATGAAACATAAGAAAGGGTGATCTCAAATGCTCAGTGAGGGTAACCATATGAGATATAAAAGATTACCTAAGCCTAACATGAGTATAAGGGTATATAACATAAACAAAACAATTGGAAATTATATCAGAAATAATAATATTTATAAAGGAAAAACATATAATATATATATCCATTATCATATGTAATCATGATATAATAATTTGATCATTATCATAACTTATAAAGTTTATACCCAACCTGTTATAGATCATAAAGATTACTCATATAATAAAAACTACCATTTAAGAAAAAATTGACCATAAGTGTGAGAAATAATTATAAATAAATTATTATTCACAATATCATGTTCTAAAAGTATGTAAACACCCTAAATATATAAAACCATTTCATATGTCAGGGTTAACTACCAAGACCATCAAATTAATGGATCATGAAACACCAGTTTCCCAAAGTGGATCAACAAACACCTATTTGGTTATAGTGGATAAAGCCATAAAATTGTTTCCCATTATAATATCATGCAATATAAAGATTTAACCAATGTAGTTTTGGTAGATATAGGTCCCACCCATCACATAATTAAAACCATACATATGTGTTCCATTAGAACACGAATCAATCCTCATATCAGAACCCATGGAAATAAATGGGTTTCATAAACATTTCATCATAGAATAACCCATAGAAAATAAATGGGTTTTATAAACATTTCAACTTTTAACCATATAGATACAACATCTATAAGAATATTATGGAAGGTATAATTTGATTATATCACCATAAAATCTTAACTAGTATTAAATAATGTCATCTTATATGGAAAATTATTTTGAACTATCACTTGAAATAAATATTGAGGAAAACATCGTTTCAATTTTTTATTTTTTCAAAATACTATGATATTATAAATGAAAAAATAGCCTTTTAAATAAAACGTATAATATTATAAATTAAAAAAATCATTAAGGCATCATGATAGAGGTAAAATCATCTCAAGTCGTATAATATAAAAAATATTCCTTTTGTATTTTATTCTGGAAAAGTCACAAAGAATCTCAAATTTTGAACGACAAAAAGAATCCTTTCAAATAATTTTTTAAAATGAAAAACATGAGTAAAAATTACTCTAAAAAATAATAAGATAAAAAAAAATTGGAAACAATTTTAGAAAATGTAGACATGAAAGAAAAAGGGATTTTAAGGGAAACTTTGAAAGGACATTTTTTTTTATAAAATAAAGTTTGTTAGAAATATAATATCATTGTCATGAGAATTAATAAAATGAATATATTATGTTTGTTAGCTATAAATACACATAAAAAGTGTAAATACCATATAATATCATCAAAAATATATCTCACACATAATATTAATAGGGAATAATCAGTTAAGTTGAAGTTTAACCTAGTGAATGGAAACTTAGTTAAGAAATCCCTTACCAATTTGTAATTAATCTAATTGTATTCCCAATAATATTAATAATTATAACATGAAATATTTAACACCATGAATATAATAATATTCATGATATTATATATAAAATTGAATAATATACAATATATAAAATAAATAATTGGTGAATAAGTAATATGTACCAAAAAATGTAAACAAGAGATGAGAAACCCTTACTTTACACTTACTATTAGTTATTATTACTTCAAACTCATGTATATATGTTTAAATAATGTTATTAATTCATTTTATAAAAATAATAATATTAATAATTCTTTATATTATCCTTTTAAAACATATTACCACCCATTCAATAATAATATTTCATTATTTTCATTGCTTTGGATGTATTCGTTTCATGATTTAAAGGTTGGTTCAGTGGTGTATAATTATTGATTTTCATTTCAAATGGAAATAAAACTCCAGATATGAAATGAAATGGTATTAATGAACTTAAAAAGTTTAAATGGTTCTATATATAATTTTTATTATGTGCGTGAGGAGGACTCATTTAGTAAAATGTTCATGATAAATGTATAGTTTATTTTGGATGTTTTTCAATCCATAATGAACTTGTTTCATTTAGTATAATATTCTTCATATATATTAGTTATAGAACATGAAATAGGTTATTATATACCTATTGGAATATTATTTTACTAGAATTATGATTTTTTACCATCATTTAAGGAGTTAATATAAAGTGAAAATTCATTGTCCATAGAGATGGTTAATCGCTGTAACTTGGAAAATGGATTCATGGTTTTGAATAAGAGGAGATGAGAAAAGGGGTGGATAGAAGATATTTCATTAGAAATATAAAATTAAAATATATGTGTGATATTAGAGTTATGATTTTTATTGATGAAGGAGATGAAGAGAAGGTATAAAATTAAATGAATTTTTTTTGATTGGTCGTTTGAGAATGTTACCATATGAATATCACCTCCTTGAAGGACCCATTAAGAAACTTGGAATTTGTATTTGGGTGAGAACAGAAGTACATGGAAAATATGAGAGTGGGTAGGAGAGGGATTAGTAGTATTTGAATAGATTCAAGTATTGGGATGACAAATTGGGTGGTGAGGTTGGGTATTTATACTTGAAGATGTCTGGTTTTAAGTGATTAAATAATAATAATTTTATATTTAAAGACAACCACATTTGGGTCACATTAATTCCAAATAATCTGGATGATAATTAATGTTTTAAATCATTTTTAATTATTATATACACATCAAACACTGATTTAATTTTTTAGTTTTTTGGTATTTTAGGATTTTACCTTTTAACTCTAACCTGTTACATTATTTTACTTATACTGCGGTAAATCCTTTTTTTGACTACAATAACATTTTGACGCCAAAACATAAAATGAAATTATAAAATTATTTGGAACTCAATATTCCAAATATGTAATCTATTTTAAAAAATTTTAATTACAATAATTTTAAAATATCATTTAATATTAAACCGTCAATACACAATGAAAAACAATTTTTTTTAGAAGAATGTGTTTTTAATCCCCAAAAATGCACTTATATCAACATATGGTATAATGATTATTTAAATGTAATTAATTATATTATATCAAACTAAAAATTACTTAAGTTAATTTGATATCAATTTAAAATCATAAAATTACTTTTAAATATAATGAAAATCAGTCTTATAAAAGTCTGTATTTTTTACCAAAAAATTTAATTTTCCAAAAATTATCAAAAATATATCCTAAGATAATTTTATAATAATTAATATAAAAATGATATTTATTTTATAATATTTATTTTATAAATTTATAAAAATTAGTTATATTTATTTTCTCAAAAATATAAATTAAAATCACTTTAAGAAGAAATCATATATTTGAAGAAAAAAATGACTTTTTTGAAAATTCTGTGTTTATTTAATAAAAATAAATATAGTTTAATTGAACATGAAATTCATATATATTTCATAATACAATTAATCCTATTAAAACACTCCAATTTAACGACTATTTTATAATGGTCATGTTAAAATAATAATATTTTTGAGTTCGTCTAAGCTTGTTGTTTCATGAAACACAATCTATCAAAGAGATTAGATTTTTTTTGAAGAGATACATACCATAAAATCTTGGGCTGTTACATTACAAACCCCTTAAATTTATCCCTTTAAATTCATCACTTGGACACAAATAGATGAGGATATTTCTGCCTCATCAAATCCTCAGGTTCCCATATAACTTCCAATGATTTTGGGTTATGATAAAAAACATTAACAAATTGAGTGGTCTTATTTCATAAAACATTATCTCTATGATCTAGAATCTCTATCAGTTTTTCTTCATAATAAATATATTTCTTCAGTGGTATGACCTTTGAGTTTATTATATGTGAAGAATTAGGTATGTACTTTTTCAATAGAGATACATAGAACACATCATGAACTTGAGAGAGATTTAGTGGAAGAATCAGTCAATAAGCTACTCTCAGGAGACAATTAAGAATCTAAAAAAATTCATCATGAAAGTATAAATTGAACTTAAAAAATTATGTTGGGATATTGGAAATTGTTTTTGAGAAGCCCACATCGTAAATAGTGTCAATAAAGCTTCCTCTTAAATGAGGGAAAATAAGAGGTGAAGGTCACCACAAAACAAGGATTTTGATTAGGAGAACATTAGTGGAAAGTGAAAATATAGACATGGAAGAAAATTATAACTATCAAGATATGAAAAAAATGATAGATAACATGGTAAAGATAAGGATAATTACCACAAAAAATAAGTAAAAAATAGATTTGAAATCATCAGAAATCATGATAATAGGATAACATTTTATTTCAAAATCCATAGAGAAGATATAATTAATTTATTTCATTTCATAAGTAAAATATCACTATTTGGATGTGCCTTGACCAATTTCATCATCATCTCTTACTCGAAGAAATGAAGTTGAAATTGTAATTCCGAAAGAAATAGTGGATTATATATCCATAATGGGATGAAAGGCTTTCCATTTTGTCTTTAATTATCATCACAAAAAAGAGGTTATCACATGTTGTAAAATACTCATAAATTATCATATGGTTTAGTAATGCATTAATATTTAAAGACTCAACCAAAGTTCATAGTAAAAAATTTCATAAATGGTTACTCTTGTGAACCTTGAAAGAGGTTAAAATACAAAAATTGTGAAATAAGCTCACTAAATTCTTGAAATAATATTATAATTAATCACCCAAAAAACTGATATTTCTTTTAATTCTCACACAAAAAACATGTGGTGATCATAATCATGTGTTATCCTAAAACATGGTATTAACCTAAACTTCCATAAAAACTTCATGAAAACATGCCTTATTTCAAAAATTAACTATTTTCTCATACTATAAATCCTAAAATTAAATATACTGAGTCAATAAACCACATTTTCATCACATTTCTAATTACTTACATGTCCATTAATACTATCAAAAATCTATTTATCTCATTACTATCCCAACATCTTACACATATTATGTTTTATATTTTTTTTCATTATATTTTCACCAAAAATATCACCTTACCACCTCAATAACTTTTCATGGTTACCAATACCATTCAACATATACTTTAAAATACTTAATATAAAATTATAATGGAAAAATCTTTAGATGTTTCATTATTCCATAATACCATAAATGTACTTTTAAAACCTTATTCTTGAATTCTAATTCAAAAAAAAAATCAATCATTATGGTTTCTTCTTAAACCATTAACCTTGGTTCATCATTTTATTCCTTAACACTTATTTCATATCATAGGCCATTCATAGTCTCTTAATCATCAAAAATATAACCATTACTCATACACTCCTCTTGATTATTTTCATTGCATTTCCCCATAGGTCACAAATTTTCATAATTCTCATACATTACACATTTAAAAAATTTAACTATTAATGATTCCTTAGTAATAACATTATTCTTGTCCATTGCAAACGAAACCTTTCACTTTTTCATTTTCAATTACTTGATTTGTGTCCTTATTTTTCATTCCCAATGTATCTTCTAGTTTCTTTGAAACAATCTCATTGATACCTCTTCCCAAATTCTTTACATGAAGAAAATTTAATTTTATTTCCTTTTTGATCACTATAAAACTCCATATTTGTCTTATTAGATGGGTCAAAAAACTCACAACATTGTGATTATTGATCATATTATGATAATTTTGAATAGTAATAATGACAAGGTTTTATATTAACACTTCAATTTCATTTGGTTTCTCAAGAGGAAGATCATTCCATTTTCCAACACATGTATAATTAACATAAATCCTCATGGTTCAAACTATTGTCTAAAACCCAAAAATCATAGAATGAGAAACAATAATCATAGTGGGAAACCACATAATAAAGATAAATTTCTCATAAAATTTCAATTTATGACACCTAAAGTTTAATCCTAGGTCATTAATGATCATTACCAAAATTCTAGGATTGAAACCTATAATTAGACTTATCCATAGGGATATTACATAAGGTTTTTTCATCCTAATATCCAATGGTTAACTAAAGCTTTATTTAATACCCCAAATTATAACCCATTCTTTTCCTACATAGATATTACATATAAATAGACGAATAATCATTATATTAAATAAAAAACAACTGTAAAACCATATTAGGTTAGTGTATTTGGAAACATGGAAACATAAATAAATAGCTTATAAAAATATAAATCATCTACCAAATTTCTTCATATCTAGAAACCTTATTAGAAATATCCTACTTAAAACCTTTATTTATAACCTGGGTAAAAGTAAATATAATAAAGGGTTATCTTATATGCTCTTTAAGGGTAACCATATAAATACCAAAGATTAAGTAAGTATAACATAAGAATAAGGGTTTATAACGTAAATATAACAATTGAAAATTATACCCTACATATCAAGAATCACAATTTAAACTAAGTATAAACATAGAAAATATCAATACATTATAATTTTTAATAATAATATATTAATGTTATCATGATGATAACTTATTATGTTCTTACCTAACTTTTCATAGATAATAAACATGACTAATAGTATAAACCCAATAATTTAAGAAAACATGGACCATAAGAGTGGGAAATCATTTTAAATAAACCATGACCCATAATATCATGTCCTAAAAGTGTGGTAGAATTATAAATATAACAAAAAATTTCATGTGTTAATATTATCTACCAATACCATCAACACAGTGGTTCAGGACACACCTGTTTTTCACAGTGGATTAGGATACAGCTATTTCCTATAGTGGATCAGGCCCATCAACTTGTTACCCATTATTATCTCAAGAGATATAAAGATTTATCTAATTTATTAGAGTGATATATAAGGCCCAACCATCACACAATTAAAACTATATATATGTTTTCCATAAGAACATAAATCATTTATCATATGAGAACCCATCAAAATAAATGGGTTTTATAAACATTTTATCACATAATAACTCATAGAAAAGAAATGATTTTCATAAACATTTCATATTTTTAAAATAAACATAAAAAATATATATAAATATCAAGTTTAGTATCCTTTGATCATATCCACAGTCAAGAATAAGTAAAATCAAATAATTTCATCATTGATGGAAACTTATTTTGAATGATCACTTGAAATAATTACTAAGGAAAATATCCTTTCTGTTTTTTTTAAATGATGCACGATTATAAAAGAAGACATATACTTTGAAAATAACCTTGATATATTTTAAAGGAAACATAATATCATAAAGGATTCATGATGGTGCTAAAATCCTCTCATTCTGTATAAGATAATAAAACATTTCATATTTTTTTTGAGAAAAGTCAAAAAGAATCTCGTTTAAAAAAAACAAAAAAATCATTTCAAAACAATTTAAAAAAATGTAATAAAAGGGTAAAAATTAATTTAAAATTTCATAAGATAATATGGAAAACAATTATAGACACAATTTTAGAAAACATGTACATGGAAGAAAAAAGTGTGTTTAGGGAAACTTTTAAAAAATAATTTTTAAAGAGAAAATCCCTTATAAATATCACATCATCGACATGGGAATTAATAAAATGAATTTTTTTTGTGTATCAGATATGAATGAACATAAAAAATTAAAAATAAAATATATAATCATCAAAATAAATCTCAAAAATAATACTAACATGTCATAATCAATGAAGTAGATGTTTAACCCAATGAATAGAAGCTGAGTTAATAAATACCTTACTACTTTTTAATCATTTGAATAATATTCCCCATAAAAGTAATAATTAGAACATGAAAGATTAAATACCATTAATATAATTATATTCATGATATTATATATCAAAAGGAATTATATATTCCACACAAAATAATTTAGTGAAGAATAATCTATATATCTCACAGAAGTAAAACGGAGATGAAAAGTATTTCCTCACACATTCCATGAGTTTTTCATAATTTTACCTCCAATAAAAATGTTTAAATAATGTTATTAATTAATTAATGAAATATAATAATATTTATAAGACCTTATATGATCCTTTTATAACATCTTACCACCCGTTCCTTAATAATATTTGATTATTTTCATTGCTTAAGGTGCGTTCATTTTATGGTTTCATGTTCGGTTCTCCTGTGTATAATTATGGATTTTATTTCCAAATTTAAATAAAACTACATAAGTGAAATTAAATGGTATTTAGGAACATAAATATGTTAAAATTATCCCATATATAATTTTTATTTCTAACATGAGGATGATTCATTTGATAAAGTGTCAATGATAAATGCTTAGTTTATTTTGGCCGTTTTCCAACCATCAGGAACTTGTTTCATTTTATTTTATATTATGTATATATATTAGTTAATGGAAATTATAAAATTTATAATATACTAAATAAAATATTATTTTACCATAATAATACTTTTATGAATATCCTTGAAGGTGGTAATGGAAAAAAATCATCATCCATGGAGACTTCTAACCACCATAATTTAGAAAATAGTTTCCTTTATTTTAATAAAAAGTAATGAGAAAAGGGATGGATAGAATATATTAAATTATTAATATAACATAATAATATATATTTGATACTAGAGTTACTATTATTTTATGCATGGAGGAGGTGGAAATAATGTAGAAATTGAAAATAAATAAAATTATGAAATATTGTTTGAGAAAGTTACCTCTTGAATATCACCTCCATGAAGGACCCCTTAAAGAACTTGGAATTGGTATTTGTGAAAGAAAATATGTAATTGGATATAGGGAGAGTGATTAGTAGAGGTTTTTTAAAATATTTTAATAGCTTAATGTGTTTTTAGGAGGGAGGGGGTGGTGAGGTGTGATATTTATACTTGAGGAGAGTTGGTTTTAAGTGATTAAATAATGATAATTTTATATTTAAAGACAACCACATTTGGATGGAATTAATAAAAATTAATTTTGATGATAATTAATTTTTTAAATTCTTGTTATGTTATATAAACATATAAAACACCCATTTAATGTTGTATTTTCAGGCAATTTAGGCTTCTACCCTCTATCTTTAACCTGCTATAATATTTTACTTACTACGATAAATATTTTTTTTACCTTGGTAAGTTTGTTATAGATAAAAAAATTACCTTATAACCTAATTTGGGCCTCCTGATTTAGAATATATAATCAATTTTTATAAATTAAAAACACATATGTTTCCAAATTAAATTTGAAATTAATCCTTTAAAATGCATTGAAAACAGTTTTTTTTGGAAAATGTGTATTTAATCCCAAAAATGTACTTATAACAAAATAAGGTATAAATAACTATTAGATATAAATAAAAATTATATATAAATAAAATTTACTTATGATACTTTTATATCAATAAAAAATCTTGAAAATATTTTTTACATATAAAGAAAATTTGATTTTTAAATAAATTAACATTTTTTACTAAATAATTAAATGTTTCAGAAAATTGTAAAAAAATAAAACTAATATAATTTTTATATTATGAGCCTAAAAACAATGTAAATTTTTTCAAATTTTTTTTTTAAAAGTGTAAAAATTTTATTATATTTATTTTCTCACCAAAATAAATAAAAATCACTTTTTGTCAAAAACATATTTTTGAAGAATAAAATGACTTTACTAAAAATTTTGTGATTATTTCATAAGAATAATTAAAACTCTATTGAAAAGGAATTAATAAATATTAGATAAAATATTTAACAAAATATTTAATTCTATTCATAGATCCAATTTAACATCTTTTTTTGAATAAACATGTTAAAATAATATATTTTTTCAGTTAAGTTAAGATCATTGTTTTTAAGTAAAGTAATATATCAAAGAGATTAAATTTATTTAAAAAGAAACATGTTGTAAAATCCTGGTTTGTTATAATAATATATATAAAATGAAAAACCTATTTGATATAATAATGTTTTAGAATATATTAGGGTTTAGAGGTGATATGGAATATCTTTCACATATTTTGTTACATTTTCAATATATTGAAGAGAAAATATTATCAACATATTGGACCATATATGATATGTATGGTATTGCGGCTGGTATGGAATATATGAAAAGGAATTCATAATATTATCATGAACATACAAAAAATCCTTGATAATATTAAAATTACTGTTAATAATTAGTAAGATATTTGATATCACTATAGTGATATATATGATCTTCTGTTTTTTATAAATGTGTTGTCGGTTTGAAAAAATATTATATTTTAGGAGGATTTAATTCAGAAGGTGTTGAGATATTATTTATTAATTTAATATTATTATTTAGTTGTGATTCATGATGAGTTAAAAGGGGAAAAATATGAGAAAAACATTTATGGGATATTGGAATAACAATTCATGGATTTCAAATAGAATATTTAAAATAATTATTGATTATCTAAACTCGAGCTTTCATCAGGAGATATATTGACTTGTTAAAAAAAATAATAATCCAATAATTGAAGTCAAACTTTCCAAATTCAAATTATGGAAATATTATCATTCTAAATTTTTTTACATATATTTAATAATAATGGTTGCAATTGGATTAAAGGAGGGGAAGAGAGAGATAGAGGGAGGGAAATAGAGATACCAATAAGAAACACTGCCAGTGATATTTATTTATTTCATAAATTCTAAAGAGTGATGATATATTTTGATTGAATGTTTTTAAATTACTTAAATATTGATGATAAGGAAGAATAAAATATATTCTTTCATGTTCCCATGTAGATGATGATCATTTTGAAAGTTTGAGAAGAAATACCATGTGTATGAAATGGAATTGTTCAAATATGAGCAGTCAAAGTCCTCAAAATCATGGAAGAATATCTTATATAGTGAAGTTGTGAAATATAAAAGCTCAAACATAAATATTATTCATAGTTTTGGGGGACCACCATTTGAAATTTTTGTAAGCTATTGTAAAAATCCAATTGAGAGATGGTAAATTTCTACTAGAAGATAACTGATATCAAGAGATAACTTCACAAGAGTCAATTATATATTATTCCAGTCTATTTTAATCACTCATATAGATTCATAATTTTGAAGGATTATATATAACATTTTATTTTAATCTAATTATCATTAGTTGTATAATATCTGCCTTAGATTGAACTCAAACAGAAAAGGAGTAGTCACCCACAACAGGAAAGAACTTTATAAAAATGTCATGGCCCGACATGTCAATGTCTGACCCATGACTACCCCAAGTCCACTTCCAATATGATTGGGGCTAGAAACTAGTGATGAGTAGGCATATCCCATAAATGGGAGGTATGGTCCTAAATCACATTTACACAAGCACACATATCCAAACCCACACAACACTGAAATGTAAAAAAAATGAAACAATCCATGTATATATCTAAGATCCCATAATAGAGTATGACAATACTGAAAGAGGAAAATGGGCTGAATAACACCCTAATTGAAAACTATAAAGATTTTAACATGCTCCAAGGGTGAGGATTAAAGTCAAATTCAACATCCCAGTAACCACCATAGTTATTCAAGCTCTAGATACACTCCACCTTCTTCCTACCATCTTAGGACACCACCATAAGGTCTGTCATCTTCATAAGACATGACACATGTCAGTAAAGGAAATTCATGGGTTAGTATAACAATGCAAAGTACATCACCCCAAAATCACTAAGAATGAATAATAAAGTATAGTCAGGTCAATACAAGATATAATAATTATTATAAAACCAAAACACCCATATATACTTAGGAAAGACAACACACCACTAGAGAATTATAACAAAACACCATCCATAGGATTCTACTTAAAGAAATGCTCGTTCAGGGAGAATATACTCCATGAGACAGGATAACATCAAAGACACTCAAAAAAGAGGGTTAGATTATTGGTCCCCACCCATAAAAGAACGATGGTATTAGAATACCTTAATACTATGAAATGGGGACACACCTAGAATAAACGGGGGACACCATTTACCCAATCTGGATCAGCCCTATCTATAGGGGATCATATTTCAATGATTCCACAAACCCTGTTGATACGACCCACTAGATGGAGGATCAATTCCCTACTCAGGGTTGTCACACTGATTCCACAAACCCAATATTTTGAAACAAAGATGATTGAGGATCACACTATAGTCTCATGTATAGACACCACAACTCTATCTGAGACTCAACCTCTAGATGGTATCACAATCCTATGATGTGGATGTAATGTCAAACTGAACCCTTGAGGAAGAGGACCAGGGGAATATAATTAACCTATACTATTACAAACTATGAAAATAAAGATCTATATACATGCTTGAGTGGGGTACATGACATGTACAAGGTAGTACATGACATGTCCATCTATCCCCAGGTCTTCCCATGTAGAAAATCCTCTCATGACATGTAAGTCTTCTTATAAATAGTGTGTAGAAGTAGTATATAGAACATAGAGACATGTGGTATCATTTTCATGTCACCTATTTGTTTTTATGTATGGTGGTAGTTTCTGTGTACCGGCCCCTGTAAACCAATCCTTGTCCATGTCCAAGTATATAACACATCGCCTCACCATTTAATTTTACTCATGTTTGTATACTTCCTGAATTACATTCCCAGTATCATGGAAGGGGTCACACAACATGTGACTGAGTCACATGGTGTGTGATATTTATGTTTTTTCAGAACCCTAGAATCACCATAATGGGGACCACATGACTTGTGATGCCACATTACATGGTGTGTAATGATGAATTAGATGTTGTGTAATGTAGGATTTTCTAGATCCGCTGGTTCCTCCACAGTGTTTTCCAACACATCACCAAAGATGACACATTATCTACATCTCTACAGATCGAGGGTTATCCAAGCCTCTAGTATTTGTATCTTAGGATTATGGACTTTGAATCTACTCGATATTCTTCCTCTCACACCATCAATAGTAACGTTTCGTATCATTCGGGTGGGACAAAGAACACCCCAATTCAATATCATTCTCCCTTATTTCGTCCACCACCATCATCGATCCTCAATCTGAAAACTCCATCATGTAATATACCATTAGTATTGATCTATTGGGTTTAATAAGGGCTGAAAAACTATAACACCCCAAGCTTCAATGGTACACTTCTCTTTGAATAATACAGTAGTGCGTGTTGTACACAACTTCGAGTTCTAACACACACCACAACCAATCAAACTAGCCGTTATGAATACTAATACCCACTTTCTGAAATTTTATACATTTTATCTTTCAAAATGGTCTTCATTTTTGTATTCAGAATATCAAAATTAGCTTAGGGTGAATTTTTGGTATTTTTCTGAAAACTTTCAATTTTTGATGAATAGTGAAAATTACTAAATTTTAATTAAAAACAACTTTTTTAATGGAAATATTTAATAGTGATAAATTATGAATTTGAGTGATTTTAAAGTATATTTAGAATATATTTTTACTAATTAATACAATGTTGGTCATTGGACATAATTTCACACTTAAACCGGACAAAAACATGTGTCAATCTTTTGATAGTTATTATTTCTTAAAAATACGCTTTTTGTTTTGACAACAGGAATTAATTTTAAATTAATTTCTACCACTTATGTGTTTTGAATTTAGAAAAATTGATTACATATTTAGAACCAAGAGGTCCAAATTGTGTAAATAAGTAACTTTTATTATAAGACATTTTAAATAATTACTTCAGTAAATATTTTATTTACCATGGTTAAAGTGTAAATTCGGTAAATAAGGGTAACAAAATAATATTATTATAATAATAAATTACCCTAAAACGTGTCCTATCCTTATGTTTTGATAAATTTCCGACCATGGGCATCTTTGGGTCGATTTTGGGACCCCATGGAGCCACTTGTAGGTGATAAGGACACTTTATATTAATTAAGTTAAAGTAAATACAAAAATGACATAATCATATATCTTTTAGAAAGACAATTTTTACATAGGGTTATATATGTTATATTTTCGACTATAAATATTCTATAGAAATATAAAACTATTTTCTACATAATGATATCTTATTTATAATTTTTATACATTTAATAATTAACTTTATTTATGACCCAATAATGATGCATTATTTTTTTTATTAATGAAAGAATCAAATAATTGGTATTATAAAAGTTAAAATAAATATAATTTGAAAGTTTTGATGCCATAAAAGAATTTTATTGGTTAATATGACATGTTACTATTTCTTAAATGAATGTTTTTCGAATTAATAAAGTTTTTAGGAATTTAAAAAAAATCAATTATTAAATATTATCAAAATTGACCTAAATGAGTTTTTAAAACAAGTATTATATTATTAATTAATATTATATTCCTAAAAATCTAAGGTTCATCCAAAGGACATATATCATGATAGGTGTATCATTAATGTACCACTTGGGCTTCGATTGGATGTATATAGTATGTTTGTTAACTATATAATATAAAAATACAAAGTGACATGGTAAATGTCAATCTAATTAACTAAGAGTTAAAACAAAAATATAAGGTTAATATAATGACCCAAAACTATCTAAAATATATTGGTTGAAAGGATTTCTACCCATCCCCACCATATAATTTTACTAATCCACTTTGGAGCCATTATAAACTGAATATGAATTTATTATAAAATAATACTTTAAGTTTTTCCTAAAGAGCCCATCCTCCCCCTTATAAAAGGACACAACTTCTAACCAATTCATCACACCGTCAAAGCCTTTTGGATCGACCAAACCCTACCCAAATATTCTCTAAACATCCCTCAATTCAACCTAGAGGCATTATTTTGATCATAAATCCATCATAAGGATTCTTTTTGATCAAATCAAAAGGAAGAACTCGAAGAAGAGGTAATGTTTTCACCACCCTTTTTCAAGTTCCTTTCTTCTTCAACTTCTTCTTTCTTTGTTATTTACTTTCTAAAATAATAACTACATTATCTTCTATAAACTATGATGTTATTATAAATATGGTACAACCATATTCAGTATTTTATCCATCCTTTGAATGACATGTCACTATACGTGCGTACGGACGGCTTACCATCTCCACGTCGTGGTGTAATTGTTATTCAAAAACATTATTATTTGGATGGGTATGATAATGATATGTAATTGATGTAAATAACAAATCTAACATGATAATTATTCTGTATATATGATATAACATCCAATTATATATTATTTTAATATGAAATGAATGATATTGTCGCTCGTGCGTACGTACGAACTACCGTCTCCACGAACGAGATGAGATTTATTACCCATCGTATCCATGCAATTATAATTATTATGTGATTATTAAAAATAATGTTTGAGGACTTGATATCATTCTGGATATGAATAATATACAAACTATCCATAACAAACACGGATTATGTAACAAAATATATAAAAGAAAACGAGTAAGTTAACACCCGAAACGATGATAATACTAAGATATTATTAACAAATCAATGTTAAAAGATCATATATGATATCATATTAATGTATATGATTATTTTATAATTTAATAACAATTATTTAACCATTATAAATGAGGTTAAACTACCCTCAACCAAGGAAAAGTACATTATAAGGGCTTATTTCACAATCTCTTCATTATCCAAGGTTGTTTATACGTAATTATCTACTGGGGCCTATTTATCATCCACATCCATGTTTCTTAAAAATGTATTTCAAAAAATTCTTACTATTTTAAAGACTATGGGTTAAAGTCATTTATACCCTTTTTGACTTTTATAATATTTGTATAAAGGAATTTTTCTGTCATTTTCCAAACAAGGTCCTTTTTAACATTTTCGACAAAATTAAGGTAAGAATGTATTTTTTTAACTTATACGGTGGGTGAAGCTATTTTTTACCATTATAAATTCGTCAATGCTTCCCTTATAAGATTATAAGAATATTTTAATAGTAAATGTTTTATTTTATATGACTCTTAAATGATTTCAAAATAGAAAGAGATATTTCTCTAAAAAGGTTTTGATTTCATCTATGTCAACATCCTTTGATGGATTTTAAGTTTATTTGAAGTTGATTTATTATGATACAAAACATCCATATTTTATTGAAGGTTTTTGATATGTTTGACTATAGATGTTCTATTTTTATACCATTCATGGTTTATGGTTAAATTATTGACATTTCGTATGCTAGTTTTAATACGAATGTTTATGATATGTTTAAAACTTTTCATATGAGGAATGTATTGGACTTAGTAAGTGACGGGTGGAGCCCGCTATAGCTCCTCGATGCATCGGTAGGTCTCATGAGACAACTAGATGTGGAATTGGCCGAGGCACTTTCCCAATTTGATTTATGATTTTGACCATGGCCTTAATCATTTTTAGACGTCTTGGTCAGGGCCTTGACAAAATGTTTCAGAATGTCTGGCATTATACATTCCCTCATTATGAAAATAATATTGATGGTTCATGTGGTCATTAGACTAGTAGAATATCCATGATTATGTTTTATTATGGTATTATTTACTCATCTCATATTCTTTCCATAAAATTATTGATGTTTATTATTGGTAAAGGAATGTGGTTTCAATTATTTACAATGCTTAATATTTATGTCATTTTCCACTGTATTACTTACCCTTTCTGAGCATTTGAGCTCACCCCTTTCTTATGTTTCATTTTCCCAGGATATGAAGAAGTTAGTTATGAGTGACCAGCAGGAATAATCTAGGAGGATTGGATGTTTCTAATGAAATATATTTGTGTTGTATTTCCTTTCAAGTTGTAAAGTTGAACTTATGTATGAATATTCTTTCCAATAATACTAAACCGATCGGTCTTTCGAGAAATTATTTCCTTATTATCATGCCAATGTTATGTAATAAAGCATCGAACCTGGCTAACTGGGGTCGGGGCGTTACAAAAACTTTCGGGAACTAGGTATTGGTCAAACTGTTTTCCAAAAAAACCCCCACAATTAACGAGCAATGAAATTAGGGAGAAATACATTAGCAATAAAATGTGAGGAAAAAACCAAAACTGTTGTTCATTTGGGCTCGGTCCATTGTCTTATAATAAGATGAAAAATGGGATTAAAAAACTAATGAATAATAATAATTCCATCAAAATAAATCTACCAATGAAACATGTATCAATTTTATTATTGGAATTGATTTTCATTTGTCCGGGATTATGAAATGGGATTGAAATCACAAAAGAAAAACATACTACCTAGAGTTTTTATCAATCATTAATGAATAAAAACTCTTCATTACCACTTATGATGGGATCTATAAATTCCTTTGGCACAATGATACATGATATGATCTCAATCCATTGTTTTTTTCCAAGAAATATATTCAATGGATGTATGAACCTATAGGGTTTGAGAGTCCAAACCCGAGGAAAATATTATAATAATATATTTAAATAAGAAAATAGTCAGTACTTTAAAATGTAAAAATATAAAATATTTAATTTTTTTTTCATTTAGGCCTGTGGTGATTTTTTCAAAAATGGCCCATGCCGATAAATGTTATGTTGTGCTTAGGGTAAAAAATGTATTGTAAACCCAATTATGCCATCTGATTTCTAATCTGGGCCACTATTTTGGATTCATCCAACTTTTTCCAAAAAAAATGCATAAAATTCCTATTTAATTTTTACAATATATATCAAAAATTTATTTCAATCACACCAGGCCTCCGCATCTCCCAATGTATCAACGCATACTCTCTAAAATAATCGATATAATATCAAATATTATACATGAAGAATACGAGTCATTACATTCTACCCACCTTAAGGATTTACATCCTGAAAACCCAAAAACAAGGGATACATAAAGAGATGTGGGTACCAAGAATGGATCTAAGCCTCCCACTCCCATGTGCTCCCTAAAATATTCTCATGCTTCCACCAGACACAAACTAAAGGAATCTATTTCCCATGAAGGATCCTATCCTATTGATCCTCCATCTCTACCATGTAATCAACAAATGTTTCTCCATCCTTGATATATGGATCACCCTAGTCAATAATATGCGATGAGTCATGCACATACCACCTCAGTTACGACTCATGGAAAATGTTGTGTACCAGGTCTAACTATGAAGGTAGAGCTTATAAGTACATCACCTCTCCAACACTACAGTATATCTTGAAAGGGCCAGTGAATCTTAGAGATATATTTCCACCCCAAAAAAATTTCTATAATCTATGTCAAGGTGAATATATATGAACACATGGTATCCCACTGTGAACACCAATGACCTCCATATTCCATCCATGCAATACTTATGATAACTCTATGTTGTCTTCATCCACTCTAGGATGATCTTAACCTTTTTTTAGTAACTCTCACCAACTCTGTGCCCAAAATTGATGGATTTCTAAGATCAATCCAACAATGTAGTGACCTTTAGGGTCTCTTGTACAAAGCCTCAAATAGCACCATACCAATGGTGGAGTGGTAGATTTTGTTGTAGGAAAAATATACCAAGGGAATGTGATCCTCCCAACTATGGATAAATTCCGACATACAAGCCTACAATATATCCTCCATGACCTGGATGTTCTTCTCTGGATAACCATTAGTTTAGGAGTGAAACAAAGTGTTTATGCATAACTGAGTACCAAAGGCCTCCTCTAATCCACTCCATAAATGAGATATAAATCAAGAATCAAATTCATAGGTGGTGGTCATGGGAACCACATGGGTTTGGACTATCTATTTCATTTAAAGGCAGCCCAAGATATATACTGTACTCTGATCTTGAATGTCTATGAAGTGGGATAACACGGTGAGTCCGTCCATGATCATCTAGAAGGAATCTTGTCCCCTTGATTTATGTGGCAATAATCTTACTAAATCCATGGATATCCCATCCAAATTTTACTCTGGTACCTTAAGGGGTTGAGCTAAAATCGATGGTACTTGGTGCTCAGTCTTACTTGCTGAAATGTGAAGCATTGAGAGGAATACTTTGTAACTTAATTCTTCCTACAGTGTCACCAAAACTAACATCAGGGGTGTTGGTAAATCATTTCCACAACTGGATGAACCACCAAATAGGATTTATGAAACTCCCACACAACCTCCTTCCATAACATAAAAGGTATCATTTTCCTTCCTCTAAAAAGGATATCATGCTTCCCACCTTAAAAATATCCATCAAGAGCATATCCAGTGGATATCAGGGTATGTAAGGTGTCACAATCAATATATCCATGCTGCTATTCCCTAAAACACTATAAAATCAACGGGGTAAAAACCATTGAATAATGATATGAAACAATATCCTTGTCTAAAAAGAAAAAATGCAACGAGGAAAAATTCTTCAACACCTCTACCATCAACTGAGAATAAGAAGTCTTACTAAGTGCATTTACCAACATGTTCCCCTTCATATGAGTATAGAAAATCTAAAATTCATAGTTTTTTAAGAACTATATCCATATCCTATATCTAAAGTTAAGATCCTTCTATGATAAGACATACTTGATACTGTTATGGTCAGAGTAAATGGTAAATTTCTCCCCAATCAGGTAGTGTCACCATATCTTCATTGAGAATATTTCTGCTACTAACCCAAGATCATGGGGCAGGTATTTCTGATCATGTGATCTCAACTAGTGTGAAACATAGGAAATAACCACCTTCCTCTACATCACAAAAAAACCATGTTTGATCTGTGATGCATTTTAGAAAACTACGTACTTGACACCCTCCACTATAAATCTCATGATGGGAGTGCTCATTAACCTCTATCTCATATCTTAAAAGAACTAATGAAACATTTTTTTTCTACCTTAGAGTCTATCCCTTTCTAGTCAAAGCTTTCAAGGGTGCTTCCACCATGGAGAAATAAGGTCCAAACCTCCAATAGTAACCAAGAATCCCAAATAAACTATACACCTTAGTAATAATCTTGGGTGGCTCCCAAGCAATCACTACCTCAACCATCACTGAGTCTAGCACTCTATAGCCTTTTAGATGATGTTTCCTATAATGTGGACATATTTAATACAAGAATAACACTTCTAGAGATTCCTATGAAGCTTGTATTCTCATAGTGTGTCACGAACAACCATCAAGTGTCTTGCATGGTCTTCCTCAGAACTCAAATAGACTAGGATGTCATCGATGAAGACTACTATGAACTGGCCTTATAAGTGAAATAATATTAGGTTCATGAGTCCCATGAATATTTCTAGGGTGTTTGTCACTCTTAATGACATCAACAAGTAGTCTACTTCACCGTAGAAACATATGAATGTCGTATTTTGTATATCCCCATCCTGTACTCATAGATGGTGATATCTTTATTTGAGTTCAATCATCAAGAACCATCGTTCCCCTCTCAACTGATCAAATAGGTATTCAATCCTCTACAATTGATAATTATTCTTCATGGTCACCAGATTTAGGCAACCATAATCTACCCATAACCTCACAATCTCGTTCTCCTTCTTGGTGAATAATACTAGGGATGTCCAGGGGGAAATAATGGGTCTTACAAATCCCTTATACTAAAAAACCTCTAACTACACCCTCAGCTCAAGAATCTATATAGGAGGAATCCGATATGATAGTGCATATATATGTTCCATATTAGGATGTAGGTCAATGAATATGTCTAGCTCTCGATGGAGAGGTAAACCTTGTATGAATTTAGGAAACATGTTCTCATAATATTCCACGATTGCAAGAAACTGATAGCCCAAAGAATCCACTACTCCATGGGTCCTTTTATCCAAATGACAAGTAATCAGTTATTCTATACTATGCTTGAGCTCATACTATTTCTCCATGGTTTCCTTTTCACCAACAAAAGAAAACCTTATTCCATTACTGCAAACATCCCACATCCTCTACCTAAAACAATCAATCTAGTCATATACTATGGATAAATAGTCTATACCCAATATGACTTCATAAAGCCTCATTGCTGCAATGAAGAGATCCCTTTAAAAAATTTCACCTCTAAGTGTCAGATCGCACTATCATCATAAGTACATAATCAATGAGTTACCACTTTTCATAGTTTCCAACTATAAGGGTCCTCCCAATGGATCAACTATAATCTAGAAGTATCCAACCATAAAAGTGGCATGGAAGGAATATCTCACAAATATTTTTATCAATACAAAAACTATATTAAAAAAGACATGTATCGTACCTCGAATCATCCACATACCCTCAGTGTTATAGGCCTCCATAACATGTAGCTATCCTTGTCCCTACACACCAACTCCCAGATCCTAGTGTGGACCACTTGAGGGTGGTGGTGGTAATGGATCGAACCTTTAACCACCACCTTCTACTCAGATAACCCCCTTCCATTATGTTCACCCTATATACGACCATGCTCCTAACTATGTCTCTACCTTGGTTTTCCCTCGACAGTCTCACAATCAGCTATGTGACATGTCAGACAACCCAAGCCAGATATCCCTGACCATTGTAGGAGAATCCTTGCCTCTCCCTTGGTTTATTCGAGCCACCCTGAGAACCCTGAACTACTGACATGGTGTCTTAGGATTTCCTCTTGAAGTGTCTAGAATGCCTTGATCCCTATGTCTTCCATATAATTCCTTCTTATGGGATCTCAGCTATTGGGTTATCAATACTATCTTCCACTACATGTTCCTTCTCTTCCAGAAATATCTCCACCAACAAGGAGCACTCAACCACCCCAACAAAGGTGGGTATGTAAAGGGGTAACACTAAAGCTTAGATGTTCAAGTGTAAGCCCTTCTAAAAGGACCAATCTTTGAAGAAAAAATCCCACACCATATATAAAGAGTAATGAAATTGACCTGTTAACATCATTGAGTAGCCCCACATGGTTATACTATCATGATTTAGATACAGAATCTCTTGTATGTGCACAGATCACAAGATAGTCAGATAGAACTCCTCCTGAATAAAATTCACAAAGTATGACCATGAGAGAGATGTATTGTCATCTTTATTAGTCAACAAACTACCCTGTCACATAGTAAGGCTCTGAATAAGACTCTCTATGAGGATTTCCATCTGATTTGATGTAATCCTCAGAAGAGGGAAAATGAGAGTGACTTACTCTATCCAATCCTTAGCTACCTGGGGGTTTGGATCATCCTGAAATATGGGAGGTCACTGCCTCTGAAACATATGAAATGCACTCAACCTGCACACATTATCGATGGGTACTTCATGTTACAGCTACTAATCAACATGTGGTGTTATATATGTTAAAACACTCTGAGATTATATCTCTTGTACATGACCCTATCCCAATGCCTCATCATTAGGTAGGTAATCCTTGTGATCAAACAGTGTAATCCTAGCTAGATCGCTATGTGGAGGAATTTAGAAATAAAACAAGATGTTCCTCGATCAATGATTATATCCATAGAGATGACTCAAGAAGGACATGTAAAACAAAACCATTCTTATATGATGATTGTACCAAAAAATTTCCATGCAACTAATGTTTACAAATAAAAAATAGAAAGGAAGGTGATTAGAGTCTTGTTGTATGGATATTTTGGACGTTGCACAAACACTGGAGTCCCTAGTTTGAAATCTGAAATTGAAACACTAAACACTTTCCCCCCAAAACAAAATCACCAAATTCGGTCCTAAGGTAGGTCATGGATTTGAAACCACTCTATAATGACCCGAACCACTATGTTTCGACATGTGACTACCCCAAGACCTCCATCTATAGTCCAATGGCTAGAGACCAATATTTAGTAGGCATATCCCACAAATAGGAGGCATTAGCCTAAAGTACCTGTACACACACACATCTCCAAGTACACACAAATCTAAAAGGTAATACAACTAAAATAATGAATGCATACATATAATACCCCCCAAAAAATGTATGATAGTGAATTACTAAAAAAGGAAGAAGGGTCCAAATACGATACAAACAAAAAATTGAAAATAGTACAACGTACTTTAATGGAGAGAAGTAAAATAAAATGCAAGATCTAGGTAAGCACCTCGGTCTGTCAAGATCCATCTACACTCCACTCACTCCCTATCCTCCTAGGACCCTATCAAAAGGGTCATCATTTTCATAAGACATAGCACATGTGAGAAAATACCATCTAGGGGTAAATATAACAATACTCAGTAGGACACCCCAAAAACACTAAAAATGAAGAACCAAGTATAGTCAACTCAATAAAATATATAACAATCAATGTATAAAATAAACACCCAGATATACTCAGGAAAGACACCAGGCCACGAGGCAGTCATAACCAACAACCAAACACATGATCCAACTCAAACCAATGCTAGTTCATGAAGAATCCATTCCTCAGGAAATCCTAACATTGTAGAAACTTGATTAAGAGGTATAGATCATTGGTTTCTACCCAAGAAAGCTCACTAGTATAAGAAGAAACTGATAATTAGAAAGGGTTTATTCCTAGAACTCTTGTGGGACACCATGAACAAAATTTGGATAAGCTCACTATGTGAGGATCGTATGCCAATGATTCCATAAAACCTATAGATTCAACCAGATAGATGGAGGATCAATTCACTACTCAAGTAGTTCACATCAATTCCATGAACCCCATATAGGGAAACATAGATGATAGAGGATCACACTCTTGTCTCATAATGGACACAAAAACTCTATCCGAGAATCAACCTCTAGAGGGGATCACAATCGTATGGTCTGGATGTAATTACACACTTTACCCTAGAGTTAAATGAACAAAGAAACATAATCAAACTATAATGGTCCAAAATATGAAAATGAATAGCTAAAAAAACTCCTGAATGGGGTATATATCATGTACCATGGGGTACACAACACGCCCAACAATCGCCTAGTCTGTCCTTGAGTCAAAGACCCACAGGACATGTAAGTCTCCATATACATGCTGTGTAGAATAATTACGTGGTGTGTATAGACACATGGTATCCTACTTGTGTCACCTAGTTATATCTATATAAAGTGGACATGTCCATGTACCAGCCCATGTACATGAATATGTTTTCATGTCCATGTACACGGCATGCCACATGGACACAAACTTTTTCCCATGTCCATGAACTTCCTTAAGTACACTATGAGCCTCAAAGAAGGGTCCAAAATACATGTGACCAAGTCACATGATTTGTGATAATTAAATTTAGTCTGAACACCCACATTGTAGCCTAGGGGCCCATAGGCATTAAACACCGTATTATACACCGTGTAAAATTGGATTTTACAGATCCTCTGGTTCCTACTATCGTCTACTACATTTCCAGAACTACTGCCTTCAAAAAATATATGTATATTTGTGGTAAACCAAGCCTCTAGTATCTGAATCATCTTGGGAGTTATCCTCTCGCACCATCCGTAGCCAAATCACATGTTACTTAGGAGGAATGAGGAATATCTCAATTCGATTCCTTTTAATTTTGTATCACCCACCACCCTCATCTATCCTCAAACCAAAAATTCCATAGTGTGTTGTACCCATGTTTTTGATCTATTGTTCTGAAGAATGGTCATGAAATAGTTGGGAACCAGGTATTGATCGAACCATTGGACAAAATAAATACCAATAATGATCAAACGAAGAATTTGGGGATAAATCCATAAGCCAAGAAAATATGAGGAATAGATCTCAGTTGTTGTTCATTTTTTACTCAATCCATTCTTGTATTAGAATATGAAAGAAGATTATTAAAACAAAATGAATGAATAAAAACAATCCCATAAAATTAAATATATTGATGTTGCACTTATCAATTCTATTCATGTAATTGAACCACCTTCATCTAGGATTAAGAAATGAGATTGAAATAAAAAAACATTGTACTTGTAATTTTGATCGATCATTGATGAATAAAAATTATATGTTGATTTCATTGACAAGATCCCTGAATTCCCTTAAAAAAGATCCATGATCTAATCCCAATTTATTTTTTTCCAAGAGAGCTCTATAAAAGTTGTCTAAACCTCAAGGTTTTTAGTGACCAACCATGAGGAAAATCCTATAACTAATTATTTAAATTATTAAATAGTCACTGTATGAAAAAGAATAAATAAAAATATTACGTAATTTATTTCATTCATTTATGCCTACAAGGACTTTTTTCATAAATGAATCATGATTAAAAAGGTTATTCCACACCTAGGGTAAAACCCACATTCTGAACTCAACAGTGTGCTTAGATTTCTGATTCAGGAATCCATTAAGGAGTTATTCCACTTTTTATTGATAATAGTTTTTAATTTCTATTTAATATTTTAAATATATTTCAAACATTTCTTCCAGGTACACCGGGCCATAGAATCACATTTCGTCTTAATGCCTAGTTTTGAAAATAATCCATATAATATCCAAAAATAATTCATCAAAAATTTGAGTCCTTCTAAAAAATTCACAAGAGTTATGTATTTCTTTAATTTCTGTTATATATGACCGAGTGGAACATTGAAAATAATTTTGATCGATAATTTAACCAATCCCATTAGTCAGTTTAAAATTATAAATTTTAAAATGAATATCACTAATTCACCCCCATTTTAGTTATACATCCATAATTTCCTAGTAATTTCATGTTATATCCAAGAAATCCGAGTTTCCTAAAATATAATTGATCTTGGAAAAATAAAATATAGAGAATCACAATTTTATCGATAATAAAGGTATTCTTTTATTTGATATTAAGAATTTTAATCGATGGAAGAACAAGATGAATCCTTATCTTATTTCAAATGGTCTAAAATTTATTTATGTTGTTATTATGAGATTTATTTTAGTTAAGGTAGGTTCTCCCATAAAAAATGCTCATAAGGTAAATTGGGATGCTTATGGAAAGATAATAAATTTTATTTTGATGTCCTTATCATCCCAAGTGAATATAAATGTCATGGGGAACCAAATTGATGAAGTTATTCGGGACATACTTGAAAACATCATTGAATGGAGTGTTAAATTTAAGGACAAAAACCTTCCAATATAGAGAGAGAATTTTGAATATACAAAGATGGTTGATAAAGATAATATTTATGAAATAGTTACAAGGATGAATGAGATTATTAGCAATATCAAAGCTTTTAGTGAAAAATTGTAAGGCACAACCATTGCAAAGAAAATGATGAGAAATTTTCTTAATTGGATTTATGCTAAAATTTATAAGTTAAATAAAGGTCTGATTTATCTCTTGATGAGTTAAATAATAAAATTATTAATTATGAAATTATGAAATATTAAATATTTATGAATAATATCAAGGAGAAGAAAGAGATAGTATTAAAATCCATGAGAAATATTAAAATCAAGGAAGAGAAATATGATTACTCTAGTTAATTTAAAGATGATAAATAAAATGATGAATATTACTAGATAATTTTGGATCTTATCTCAAAATAATTCTAAAAAGTAAAGGTAAAGAAAAAAAATGAAATTTTCAATTTAAATTTTTTAAATGTGTTGGAGTTGGAAAATTTGTAATTGATTTTAGAAATAAGAGAAGTGGTGAGTATGAAGATAAATAATTGGAAGACAGAACCGGGAAAAAATGGGGTAAAAGTTATAAATTATTTAAGAATTAAATTTATAATAATAAAAGATTTATAATAAGAAACAAAAGAATGATTTTAAGAAATGAAGATAATGAAAACTCAAATAAAAGTAGTTGATCAGAAGAATACAGTACTATAACGTTTATAAACTTCATTTATTATGTTGGAAACTATGAAGAAACCTCAATCAGTGATGAAGAAGTCAAAGAGGTTTGCCTCAAAAACATATTGAATGATAATATTAAATCATTTAATAACCGAAACACTCAATACACTTGTAAAATATAATCCCAAAATAAATAGGTTGAGAAGACAATAGAAGGTGAATATGAATTTCAAAATAAGAATATTGAAAAAATTGATATAATCAATATTTGAAAAGTGAATTTTATTGAACATGATAAGATATAGAATTAATTTGAAAAATAATTTAATTTAAAGTAATATTAATTAATGAAGACATAATAAAGGTTTATTTAAGCTAAAAATACTATGAACATGATGATATATGACTATAAAAATCTATTAAGATAAATTTTTTATCATCCTAAAACCTTAAAAATTGTTTATCAAAATCTCAATTAAAAGTTTCATATATGAACCAAAAAATATTAAATCTAGTTTGGATAATAGTGATGGTTATAAAGAAAATCATTGGGAAGTTTTGAATAAAATAAATCATGATTAGAAAACATATACATAAATGTAATTTTATGATAACCTAAGAAGACAAATTTATCCAAAATAATAAAAAATAGAAGCTTCTAATATACCTAGGAAGCATGTAAAATTTCATAGTTAGATTCATCAGTTTCATAGAAGATAATTCTTTTGAGGATATTGTCAATGTTATAATTCTTATAGGTATAAAAAATATGTTTTCTAGTACAACATGTTATTTCCATGGAGTCAAATAAGTCATGAATTGTGGGGGAGCTATCCAAGGAAGATAATAAAAAATTTTGAGATGATGAAATTTATGTACATAAATCTATCAAGATTTACTAATAATAATATATTTGATTTTTTGGATGAAATATATGGAGGATTTGATGCAAAATGTAATTATAATAATTTTTTTTGATAATACTTCTTGTAAAATCTATTCAATCCAATAGATATGGGATGGTATAAAGAATAAAAAAACTAAGAATCAACTTCTTATTAAAGTATATCTTAAAGAATTTAGGAGAAGAAAATCATGGAAACTTAATAGGGGTTATTAATATCATATGATTAGAGATAAAAAAATTAAATAAAATTAAGTATCATGAGAGAGGATCGGTTACTCTTGATAGAGGAAGTTCATTAAATATCATAGGAGTTGGTGTTTTACCTCTCGTACCCCTCGTGGTTTAATTTTCATGATCACAATCACTCTCTTATTTATCTAATCTTGTTTTAAGTGTTTTTATTGATAGGAAAAAGGTTGCCAAGGAATTGGGCCAAGAAGGACTGAAAGTGGACTGATTTCAGTCCACCGGCCAACCGGTGGATGACCACCGGCCAGCCGGTAGAGTCTTGACAGAAGGCCTCCCCTCTGTCTAGACCACCGGCCAACCGGTGTCCCATCACCGGCCAGCCGGTGGAACCCAGACAGACGGGAGTGCTACTGCCTCCTCACCGGCCAACCGGTGGCCTCCTCACCGGCCAGCCGGTGGTGCCTGGGCAGAAGCTCTCCCCATTTTCCAAAGCACCGGCCAACCAGTGGCCAAGCACCGGTCAGCCGGTGGAGCCAGTCAAACAAGCCGTTGGGCTTTGACCAGACTTGTCCACTTGACTCCCAACGGCTCCGAAGGCCTCTCCAACGGCTCCGAAGACCCCCAAAGGCCATTTGAGGGTTCCCCCTCTATAAATAAAGGACTAGTAAGCCCCGGAAACGTAAGGTAGCCCACAGGAACATTGTTCGATCATTTAGCGAACCTCCGGCGCATTCCTTCAAGGATCCCCATTTGCTCCAACTCACTTCCACAACCAAGGAGCACCACCATAGAAGCTTGGGAGCGCTCTTCATCAACTCCAATCAATCCATTGGCGCCCAAGACTTCTCCTCTTACGGTTTTTCATTATTTATCTTTTTGAGAATCAATTTGGGTTTGTTCCTACAAACCCCTCTTTCTCTCATCCTCTATTTGCATGTGTTTTCACACCACCTTCATGGTGTGAAGAGGTTAGTCAAGCCTTCCCTTTAAAAGGCTTGAGTCATAGGTGAGCTAGCCTTCACCTGTAAGAAGGCTAGTGGGTTCTTGCTCTACCATTAAAAGCAATCTGTAATAGGTTCTAGACTACCTTAAAGTCTAGTGAGTTTCTTGCTAAAACCATTAAAAAGCAAGCGGTAGTAAATCTCTCAACGGTTGAGTTGGGAGCGGAGACGTAGGCTTTGGTTTAAGCCGAACTCCGTTATCAAGTTTTGTGTCTTGCCTCTTTTATTTACACTGCACTTTGATAATTGTTTTAAATTGTTAATTAAATTTTACAAGGCAATTCACCCGCCCTCTTGCCATCACTTCTCCGCCCAACAGTTGGTACAACTAAGATTGAGGCTCAAAAATAAAAATTAAAAGATGAATTATTTATTGATGGTATCAAACACAACCCATGGTGTATTATAAAACAATGTTATGATGGGGGTGAAATAATTTTTTGAAGGAATTACATTATAATGTTCTTAAAAGTTGGTAGAATTATTAATATTGGAGAAAGAACCAGTGGTAATATATAAAAAATTGACTACTCATGTTTTTATTATTATTTATGTTCAAGATATGTGAACAAAATTTGTCATAAAAGACATACAAAATATTCCCAAATTTTATTACAATATTTTAAAGTTTGATATAGTAAGAGACATTCCTCAACTCAAGATAGAGGGAGATAAAATTTGTTAATCATTTCATAAGGGGAAAATTTGTCACGACCCGCCCTCGGGGTCCGTGCCGTGACTACCCCAAGCCCGCCTTCCATAGGCCAGGGGCTGGCGACTAGCACCAAGGTGTAAATCCCGGTAAAAAGGGAAGGCATTGCCTTTGTAAAGTAAACAAACACCACAGAGTAAGAAAGCGGAAAGTAAACACTATGCAAAAGCAGAGTACAACTGAAAATGCGGAAAAGTAAATGGGCCAGTATACAAACCCAAACTGAAAGTAAAGTACAACTCGAAAGGGAAAACATCAACTGAAATGTAAAAGCCGCTACACCGAGCTGTCCACTGGAAATCCCACCTGAAGGGTGGGTACAGATAGCTCTACTGCTCCATGGGTCCCGCCGTCCGCTCCGAGCACGTCCCGCCCAGTGGTCCACCTCCAGGTACCGTCCTGCTCTGCAAGCCTCAGTTAAGATCAACGCTGTCCGTCGTCTACAACCAACACAACGTAGTGCGGGCAAAGCCCGTGTAGGGGTGAGTATACGCTACTCAGTAGGGACCCCGAGACCCCTGAAGGTCTCTCAAATCCACAAAGGATAAACCACGAAGAAATGTACAATCACGAAGTAACAACCGACACTGCTTAGGTATATGCCCATACATATACCTAAGTCATCAAATTCAAATACGCTCCAACCTCCGAGCCCAAGTACAACTCAGTCCACACAGGAAAGTAAACGTATTCCACACAGGAAAGCAAAACGTAATCCACACAGGATAGCACAACACAATCCACACAGGAAAGCAACAGGATTCAGCTCACACAGGTATACTTCTTCAAAAGACGATAAAGATGATCTCTGATCCATCTAAGTCGTCGGACCCACGAAGGATCGATAGGTAACTAACCCCCGCAAAAGACCCACACAGGATCAGGCCCACGTAGGACCTGTAGGCGCTGGTTCACACAGGACCGCTGAGCGCAAAGACCCACACAGGATCGGACCCACACAGGATCGGGCCCACACAGGACCTGTAGTACTGATCCACGTAGGATCGCTGAGTGTTGTAGTCGTTGTCGTCGAATCCACACAGGATCTCTGTACTGTCGTCGTCGCAGTCACAGTAGCAGTAGTAGCAGTAGTAGCAGTAGTAGCAGCCAGCACTAGGGTTCCCGCACACAGCAAGCTCGTACAGGAGGATCCGCTCCACGAGCCGAGAGGATGATACATCAACTGTCACAAAGTCCAGAGTTGATGTATCCAAAAGTTCCGTATCGTCAACAGGAACTCAACGCAACAGACGGCGCGTCGATCGGACGCCCAGTCTGAGAGTTATTGGCATTTTCGTCCCTGGGGCCCGGTTGGGTTTTAAGGCAAAACCGACCCGACCATACTCCACCTGCGTCCAAACCTCGGGCGGAGTATGCCAAAAGATCCGTCTCACTAATAGGAACACAACAAAGTTGACGGCACGTCAATCAGACGTCCGTAGCTCAAGATATGAGCGTTTCCGCTCCGAAGGCCCGGTTGGTTTCGTGAACGAACCAACCCGGCCGAACTCAAAGTATTCCGAAACTTTGAGTGCGATATACCGAAACGACCGTCTCGATCCAAGGATCGCGTTTCCGAAGACGGTTCGTCAATCGGATGTCTGAGGCTCAAGTTATGGCCAAAAGACCGAATCCATCTCGAAAACGGGGGGTCCGGGTCCGGGCCGACCCGGCCCGACCCCCCCGGGTCGGCCCGAACCGGCTCGACCCGACCCGGCCCGGCCGGCCGGCCGGCGGCCTGGCGCCGCACGGAGGCAGCGCGCGGGGGGCATGGCCCCCGCTTGATTGAAATGGCGGCGCGACTTTTAGCCGCGCCTTTGGAAACCGCCCCCCCCCCCCCACGTGGGGGGCCTGCATTGCGAAGAACCGGGGGGCCGACTGCCCCCCTCAAAGAAACCGCCCCCCTCATAAATGGGGGGGGGGGGGTTTAGAGCTGGCCGGGGGAATTAAATTCCCCCGGCCTTTGACCTTCCGGCCGGCCATCTGCCGTCCGGTTTTTCTTCAACGGGACCGGAAAACCGGTCCCCTTTCCGGCTTCCGACGCCGGCGGCCCGGCCGCCGGTCTTCTCGTCCCGCCGCGGCCTGGAACCGGCCGCAGTGTTCGTCGTCCGGCGCGGTGCGACGGCACCGCGCCCCTCCGCCGCGCCTTTGATTCCCTTCGACATGGCGCGATGGCGTCACGTTCTTGATGATCCTTCCACGGCGCGACGCGA
This sequence comes from Viscum album, assembly GCA_963277665.1. NCBI lineage: Eukaryota > Viridiplantae > Streptophyta > Magnoliopsida > Santalales > Viscaceae > Viscum > Viscum album. The sequence goes on along the minus strand of OY728145.1, from coordinate 742,887,197 downwards.
CGGCGCTGCGCAAATAAGCCGGGCGAATAACCGCGTGCTGCGACGGCACCACGCCATCTTGTTTCATCCGCAATATAAATCAACAAGAACAAAGAAGGGGGTTCGGCCATGTTCATGCGGTCCGGCCCCCTCACGTTAAAAGATAACACACATTTAAATATCCAATATCCTCACGTTAGTCATGCTAGAACCACAAACAAGAATAAAATAAATAAATAAATAATCAACAACAACCCCTACCTTGGGTTCAAGTTCGAAGATTGTCAACGACCCGTGGAAGACAACGTCGCGGAGGTCGGGCGTCGCGGTAATCGTTCGTCAAATCCAATGACGAAAAGGTACGTCCGAAGAGGTACGTCTTTGGCGAATTTTCGTATGCCGACGAAGGAAGTCCGAGGAGGAAGCGACGTTCCCTTTCGTTGACACAGAAGACGAAGAAGAGAGGAGTGGCGTTCTTCGTTGGAGCTTGAGCGTTCTTCGTCAAGCTTGAGCGTTCTTCGTCAAAGATTGAAGAAGAAAGAAAAGCTCTGAATCCTCTCAAGATGGCAAAACAAAACTAACCCAATAAAATAAGCTAAGAGCTTATTTTATTAACTCTACCAAACCTTTTTGAATTTCAAAGGTTTGAAATTCAAATAAGATAACTCCAAATTAATTAACAAGTTGAAATGTCAATTAAAAAGGGGGTTAAAGGAGTTTGAGAGGAGATGAAAAGTTTAGGGTTCGTGTGGGCCCCACCACACTTAATCCTATCAAGGGAGGTTAAGTGGGTGTGGGTCCCACCCCTAACTTCCTTTGAGAGAAGTTAACCAACAAGTTTAAATAAAAATTTGTAATCCACAATTTTTATTTAACTTATTCTAAACTCCCAAAAACTAACTCTCAACCCGAAATAAACGCAACCTCGGAAAAGGTCTCCTTAAGCGAATATCGGCGCTGCGAGTTCATCGGTGTCCTCAGATTTCAATTCCGAGCACCGGATCAAAAGTTAGGAATTCCCGCTCGTTCGTTCACTGAACGTACCCGAGCCAAACTTCAGAAATTGATTCCGGGCACACCGGGCCTCGGAATCAGGTGCCGTCTAAAACCGCGCTCTTGTAAAATTCCAAAGAAAATTAAGAAAAAATTTCCCTTGAATTTTACTGGTCTTTACATTACTCCCACCTCAGGGCTTTACGTCCCCGTAAAGATACATCAAAAACTAGGGGAACAAATGAGGGTACTGAGCACGCATCTGAGCCTCCCTCTCCCATGTGCTCTCCTGGAGATTCCCATGCTTCCATCTGATGCGCACAAGAGGAATCGATCGCCCACATAGGACCTGCTCCTGTCGATCCTCTATCTCCACCGGGACCTCCGTAAAAGTCTCCCCATCATCAACGTCAAGCTCCCCATGGTCAATGATGTGCGTCGGGTCGTGCACGTATCTCCTCAGCTGAGATACATGGAAGACGTCGTGCACCCAGTGCAACTGAGGTGGCAGAGCCAGGCGATAAGCCACCTCGCCAACCCTACTGAGGACCTGGAAGGGTCCGATGAAGCGCGGAGATAACTTGCCGCCTCGGCCAAATCTCCGAATACCACGTCGAGGTGAGACCCGCAAGAAGACGTGGTCGCCATCATCGAACTCCAGTGGCCTCGGCCTCCTGTCAGCATATGACTTCTGCCGGCTCTGAGCTGTCCTCATCCGCTCCTGGATGACCTGGACCTTCTCTGCCGTGGCCTCGACCATCTCCGGTCCCACAAGTGCTGACTCCCCAGGGTCTGTCCAGCACAAAGGAGATCTACAAGGTCGGCCGTACAATGCCTCGTACGGTGCCATCCCGATGGTGGAGTGGTAGCTGTTGTTGTACGCAAACTCCACCAAGGGTAGGTGGTCCTCCCAGCTACGGCCAAAGTCGAGGATACATGCGCGGAGCATGTCCTCGAGATTCTGAATGGTCCTCTCCGTCTGACCATCCGTCTGAGGGTGAAAGGCTGTTCTCAGACGTAGCTGCGTCCCGAACGCCTCCTGTAACCCTTTCCAAAGCCGGGAAGTAAAGCGATCATCTCGATCGGAGACGATAGATGATGGCACACCGCGAAGCCGCACAATCTCCTGAACGTAGAGACGTCCCAAGCTCTCCACTGAGCCCTGCTCTCTAATGGGTAAGAAGTGTGCCGACTTGGTGAGTCGGTCAACAATCACCCAGATGGAGTCGTGACCTCTGGAAGTACGTGGAAGTCCAGTCACGAAGTCCATAGATATGCCGTCCCACTTCCACTCAGGAACCTCCAAGGGTTGTACCAAGCCTGCTGGTACCTGATGCTCTGCCTTCACCTGCTGGCAGGTGAGGCATCGAGAAACGAACTCTGCTACTGCCTTCTTCATACCCGGCCACCAGTGCTATCGTCTGAGGTCCGGGTACATCTTCGCCACTGCAGGATGTACCGCCAAAGGAGAAGTGTGAAACTCACTCAGCACTTCCTCTCGCAAAGCGACTGGTACCATGGTACGTCCTCTGAAAAGGATGTCGTGCTCTGCTCCAAGGGAGAAACCATCAGGTTCCTGTCCCGAGGATATCTGTGCACGCCGTGTCTCACAGTCAGCGTCCCCACGCTGTGCCTCCCTGACTCGCTGCAGTAGTGGAGGAGTGACTGTGAGAGACTGAAGGAAGGCTGCTCCATCTCTATCCACGTAGGATATCTACAAAGAGACTAGTTGCAAAGATTTCTCCTTTTCCGAAAAGTGAAATCCGGTCTCATCCCTGGATGAACCACGTTCCTTGCCTAAAACAGTCAATCCCGTCATGATTAGTTAATTCATGGCATGGATGACGTCGTAAGGCCTCGACGCTGCTACCAAGAGATCCAACCGTTACTCTCACCTCCAAGGGTTGAGTCACACTGTCGGCATCAGTGTGTGGTCACTGGGTTTCCTCCAGTACGAATCTCGCAAGTGAGGTTCAAGTCAACAGTTTTTAACCGGCACCTCTTAGTAAAAACAAACAAAAGAAAAGAAAACAAAAGTCACCAAGGAAAGTGTCTTTTATTACTTCAACTTAAAGAACAAGGTCACAAAGCAACACAAACTACGAAGCTAGAGGAATTATGGGCAAAGGCCTCTATGCCTGGAGCTAGTCCCGCACTAGTCCACCTGCTTCCAGAGCTCCATGATCGTAAGATTCAGCTGCCTGAAGCTGTGCTCTCCCCTGAGGTCGGGGTGGACCTCCTGGTGGTGGTGGTGGTAGAGCCTCAAAGCGTCACCCACCACCTGCTGCTCGACCAGCTCCTCTGCCTCGTCCGCCTCCTCCCCGCGGACCGCCACGGTCGAACCTCTGCCTCTGCCTAGGTGGTTCCTCAATCGTCTGCTGCTCCTCTACATGGCGGGTCGGGCAGTCACGAGCCATGTGGCCTTGCCCGCCGCATGCATAGCACTGTCTTCCACTCGAAAGACTGGCTCCGCGCTGTGTGCCCTGCACTACTGAGCCAGTGCCCTGAGGTCGTCTGCCTGAAGGTCTGGTCTGTCTGGACCCCTGAGTCATCCGTCGACTGCCAGCTGCAGATGACTCTGCCACGTGCCACCCTGCGGTGGGTCGCTGCGCTGGTGTATACTCAGCAAGGAAGCTCTCGATCAGAAGGGCCCGCTCCAGTACTCCTGTCTGAGTCGGTATGCTGAGGGAGATCAGCGATGCCCTGATCTCGTGTCTCAAACCCTGTTCGAAGGTCCGGGCCTGGAAGAATGGGTCCCATACCATGTCGGTCGAGTAGCGCGAGAGATCAGTAAATCTCGTCGAGTACTGAGCGACCGTCATTCTGCCCTGCCGCAGCTGAAGAAGCTCCTGGATACGCACCGCACGAAGGGTGGCTGGGACGAACTCCGAGCGGAAGAGGCTCTCAAAGTCCGTCCATAGTAGAGATGCCTCATCGTGCACCTGGAGCATCAAGCTCCACCATCGTCCTGCTGCTGCATGTAGTAGGCTCGCAGCGAGGATCACCATGAGGTCTGCTGGTGTCCTCACTAGCCTAAACACACGTACCACTGCCTCCAGCCAGTCCTCTGCTGCCTGGGGATCCTTCTCCCCGCGAAACCTGGGTGGTCACTGGTGCTGAAACTCATGCAGTGCGCTGAGGCGACGTGCATCGTCAGCGGCTGGTGCTGGAAGTATCGGGGGCTCAGCGGGTAGAGCTACCGCCGGTGTCACTGCTGACAAAGGGCCCTGCACCGAAGCCTCGTCGCTCGGTGGGCTGTCGTCACACTCGACTCTCAGAACCCTAGCTAGCTGCCGTCGTGGGGCCATCCTGAATAGGAAACAGGTGCGCCACGGTCAAACAGTATACCTGGTGAGCTAACACAAAGAAATCACAAAGAAAACTTTGAAACACACACGCAATCAATGTTTTCGTGCATTAAGTCGGAAATCAGAAGTCAGGGTCCTGGTGTATGGATACGTCGGCCGCCGCACTAACACTGGACTCCCTGGACTGATAAACACACTCAATACGCTAAAAATTATTGCTTCACATAGAAAAGATCAGAGTTCACGGTAGAACCGAACTCCTCTGATACCAATTTGTCACGACCCGCCCTCGGGGTCCGTGCCGTGACTACCCCAAGCCCGCCTTCCATAGGCCAGGGGCTGGCGACTAGCACCAAGGCGTAAATCCCGGTAAAAAGGGAAGGCATTGCCTTTGTAAAGTAAACAAACACCACAGAGTAAGCAAGAGGAAAGTAAACACTAAGCAAAAGCAGAGTACAACTAAAAATGCGGAAAAGTAAATGGGCCAGTATACAAACCCAAACTGAAAGTAAAGTACAACTCGAAAGGGAAAATAGCAACTGAAATGTAAAAGCCGCTACACCGAGCTGTCCACTGGAAATCCCACCTGAAGGGTGGGTACAGATAGCTCCACTGCTCCACGGGTCCCGCCGTCCGCTCCGAGCACGTCCCGCCCAGTGGTCCACCTCCAGGTACCGTCCTGCTCTGCAAGCCTCAGCTAAGATCAACGCTGTCCGTTGTCTGCAACCAACACAACGTAGTGCGGGAAAAGCCCGTGCAGGGGTGAGTATAAGCTACTCAGTAGGGACCCCGAGACCCCTGAAGGTCTCTCAAATCCACAAACGATAAACCACGAAGAAAGGTACAATCAAGAAGTAACAACAGACACTGCTTAGGTAAATGCCCATACATATACCTAAGTCATCAAATTCAAATACGCTCCAACCTCCGAGCCCAAGTACAACTCAGTCCACACAGGAAAGTAAACGTATTCCACACAGGAAAGCAAAACGTAATCCACACAGGATAGCACAACACAATCGACACAGGAAAGCAACAGGATTCAGCTCACACAGGTATACTTCTTCAAAAGACGATAAAGATGATCTCTGATCCATCTAAGTCATCGGACCCACGAAGGATCGATAGGTAACTAACCCCCGCAAAAGACCCACACAGGATCGGGCCCACGTAGGACCTGTAGGCGCTGGTTCACACAGGACCGTTGAGCGCAAAGACCCACACAGGATCAGACCCACACAGGATCGGGCCCACACAGGACCTGTAGTACTGATCCACGTAGGATCACTGAGTGCTGCAGTCGTTGTCGTCGAATCCACACAGGATCTCTGTACTGTCGTCGTCGCAGTCACAGTAGCAGTAGTAGCAGTAGTAGCAGTAGTAGCAGCCAACACTAGGGTTCCCGCACACAGCAAGCTCGTACAGGAGGATCCGCTCCACGAGCCGAGAGGCTGATACATCAACTATCACAAAGTCCAGAGTTGATGTATCCAAAAGTTCCGTATCGTCAACAGGAACTCAACGCAACAGACGGCGCGTCGATCGGACGCCCGGTCTGAGAGTTATTGGCATTTTCGTCCCTGGGGCCCGGTTGGTTTTTAAGGCAAAACCAACCCGACCATACTCCACCTGCGTCCAAACCTCGGGCAGAGTATGCCAAAAGATCCGTCTCACTAAGAGGAACACAACAAAGTTTACGGCACGTCAATCGGACGTCCGTAGCTCAAGATATGAGCGTTTCCACTCCGAAGGCCCGGTTGGTTTCGTGAACGAACCAACCCGGCCGAACTCAAAGTATTCCGAACCTTTGAGTGCGATATACCGAAACGACCGTATCGATCCAAGGATCGTGTTTCCGCACACGGTTCGTCAATCGGAGGTCCGTGGCTCAAGTTATGGCCAAAAGACCGAATCCGTCTCGATAACGGGGGGTCCGGGTCCGGGCCGACCCGGCCCGACCCCCCCTGGGTCGGCCCGGCCGGCCGGCCGGCGGCGCGGCGGCGCGGCGGCCTGGTGGCGCGGCGGCCTGGCGCCGCACGGAGGCAGCGCGCGGGGGGCAGGGCCCCCGCTTGATTGAAATGGCGGCGCGGCTTTTAGCCGCGCCTTTGGAAACCGACCCCCCCCCCCCCCCCCACGTGGGGGGCCTGCATTGAGAAGAACCAGGGGGCCGGCTGCCACCCTCAAAGAAACCGCCCCCCCTCATAAATGGGGGGGTTTTAGAGCTGGCCGGGGGAATTTTATTCCCCCGGCCTTTGACCTTCCGGCCGGCCATCTGCCGTCCGGTTTTTCTTCAAAGGGACCGGAAAACCGGTCCCCTTTCCGGCTTCCGACGCCGGCGGCCCGGCCGCCGGTCTTCTCGTCCCGCCGCGGCCCGGAACCGGCCGCAGTGTTCGTCGTCCGGCGCAGTGCGACGGCACCGCGCCACTCCGCCGCGCCTTTGATTCCCTTCGACGTGGCGCGATAGCGTCACGTTCTTGATGATCCATCCACGGCGCGGCGCGACGGCGCTGCGCAAATAAGCCGGGCGAATAACCGCGTGGTGCGACGGCACCACGCCATCTTGTTTCATCCGCAATATAAATCAACAAGAACAAAGGAGGGGGTTCGGCCGTGTTCATGCGGTCCGGCCCCCTCACGTTAAAAGATAACACATATTTAAATATCCAATATCCTCACGTTAGTCATGCTAGAACCACGAACATGAATAAAATAAATAAATAAATAATCAACAACAACCCCTACCTTGGGTTCAAGTTCGAAGATTGTCAACGACCCGCGGAAGACAACGTCGCGGAGGTCGGGCGTCACGGTAATCGTTCGTCAAATCCAATGACGAAAAGGTACATCCGAAGAGGTACGTCATTGGTGAATCCTCGTATGCCGACGAAGGAAGTCCGAGGAGGAAGCGGCGTTCCCTTTCGTTGACACGGAAGACGAAGAAGAGAGGAGCGGCGTTCTTCGTCAGAGCTTGAGCGTTCTTCGTCAAGCTTGAGCGTTCTTCATCAAAGTTTGAAGAAGAAAGAAAAGCTCTCAATCCTCTCAAGATGGCAAAACAAAACTAACCCAATAAAATAAGCTAAGAGCTTAGTTTATTAACTCAACCAAACCTTTTTTAATTTCAAAGGTTTGAAATTCAAATAAGATAACTCCAAATTAATTAACAAGTTGACATGTCAATTAAAAGGGGGGTTAAAGGAGTTTGAGAGGAGATGAAAAGTTTAGGGTTCATGTGGGCCCCACCACACTTAATCCTCTCAAGGGAGGTTAAGTGGGTGTGGGTCCCACCCCTAACTTCCTTTGAGAGAAGTTAACCAACAAGTTTAAATAAAAATTTGTAATCCACAATTTTTATTTAACTTATTCTAAACTCCCAAAAACTAACTCTCAACCCGAAATAAACGCAACCTCGGAAAAGGTCTCCTTAAGCTAATATCGGCGCTGCGAGTTCATCGGTGTCCTTGGATTTCAATTCCGAGCACCGGATCAAAAGTTAGGAATTCCCGCTCGTTCGTTCACTGAACGTACCCGAGCCAAACTTCGGAAATTGATTCCGGGCACACCGGGCCTCAGAATCAGGTGCCGTCTAAAACCGCGCTCTTGTAAAATTCCAAAGAAAATTAAGAAAAAATTTCCCTTGAATTTTACTGGTCTTTACAAAATTTTTCAAGGAAATCATAAAACATTGGAAATCCAATCCAATAGGGAAATTGAATTATTGCATTCAGATTTATATAGGATTATGAAACATCATTACAGTATATATTATCTATTCTTTATCAATTTTATTAATGTTTTCATAAGGTTGACTAATGTTATGTTCATGAACCAAAAGTCAAATGTAGCATTGTATTTAAAAATTTTCCAAAAAGAAGTAAAGAAATATTTTGGAGTTTATTTCATGAAGTTAAAAAAATAATGGAAAAGAGTTCACTATAAATTATTTTTAATATTATCTTATTAATAATGTGATAAAGGATCAATATAGTGCTCCATCATCACTCTATAAGAATAAATTTGTAGAGTGGGAAAATATAATTTTCATTGAGATGTGAATAACCATTTTAGTAGAATATAATCTCTAAAAGTTTTTCTAGAGAGAAGATATGAGCATTAGTGTGTAAATTTGAAATAGGTTTTTGTTGTTTATTGAATCAAACATGCCTTCACATTAAATTTTTTACTAAATAAATCCTATATAAAGGTACATAAAAGTTTACAGAAGTACATGATTTATAAAAAAATTAATATCTTGGAACATTTGATGAAGTTTAATGAGGAGATTTGATGGGTTAATTACCCAACAGAAGTGGATACAAGTACTGGAAAAATAGGAATTATAAGATGGTATATTTTTATTATGTTAAAAATATTGGGAATTAAACCAATTTTTGTGATGTAAATAAAGAAAATTTTAAAAATAATAATACGTAGAACAAATTTTTTTTTTAAAAAAATGAGTGAGTAAGAAGCTAGAAATGGATATTGATTTAGATAATACTAGTTATGATAAAGGTGTTGATGGATATGAGGGATTGAAAGACCATTTTTTGAATAAGCATAAAGATACTAAAAATATAATTGGAAATAAAAATGCACTAGTTCAGACCAAAAAAATATTGTGGTGTAACAACCAAAAAATTATTTAAAAAGTTATCAAAAAATAGTTAATGAGGATATTGAGAAAAAATAATAGATAAATTAAATGAATGATAATCTTGATCCAATTCAAAGGAATTCTAGTTGGGGTCTTTTTCTTTGACCAAAAGGGAGAAATGTTATGACAACCAAGAAGGTGTTCAGAAATAAGATCAATGACAAAAGTGAAGTTTGAGAAACATGAAGTGAGATGAACCTAAATATCATGCAGCTGGTTTTATGCTACCATTAAATTTTTATTAGATACACGTAAATCATTTCCCAAAAGAACAAAAAAATTTAGAAGTCTTGGTAAACAAGATACATACATGAGAACTGTTTTACAAATGAATACACTAATTACAACATACATTTTTTCAGTTGATGATAAGAACTCTATTTCATCCAGAATATCCTTTATAAACATTCTTAGAACACTTTAGTGAATCATGGGGAAGGGAAACATAATAATGGTGAGCTCAAATAATTATACAGGTTAAATAAAGTGGAATAAATAATGAATCAAAGAGAATAAATCAACATGGAAAGGTAATAATTAAAGACACATGCCATGAAATCCATAAACCAAGAAGGAAGTGTGTAAAGAATATGACACGGTAAATAACTATAAACACATTACTTTTAAAAAACTAGGTATGGAAAAATAAATATGGAAATTTAAGAAACCAAAAAAACATGGCATTTCATCAATAAACAAAGAATGAAATGCATTTATAGACATTGTTATTGTGAAAATATCATGGATAATAAAAACTAAATCATAATTATGGAAATTATTAATTATCTGATGTCATGTCTGAGGCAAATGAAATCATATACCATCAAGAATTTTTAAAATATGGTTTAAAACTAAAGGTAGAAACCTGCGTAATTTGTGCAACTAATTTGTCTCTTGAGAACCTATCAATGCATCGAAGGGATACATAAAGCCCATGACCCACCCATAATTGACAATCCAAAGAATTTAACATGTCAAATAATAGAATTAAATAATACGTCTTATAAAATATCCATATTAAATAAAGAATAAATATTTATCAATATTTCCTTAGTTAATCAAATAACTATCAAAGTAAATACCATTTTCATAAATGGTATGTGGTTTTTGAAATAAAGATAACCATGATAAATGGTATGGATAATTATATGAAATTTAATATCTAGAGATCATAGGAAACTAAATTGTTCAAGGGGATTGATAGAGGAATAATGGAATTTAATTTCAATACTATCCTTAGAAAAATCAATAATAAAACACCAAGAGGAAGAATAAAGATGGTATCCATACAAAATATCCCATGTGGATTAAAAATAAAGGGCTGTTATGGTTAATGATTATAAATCTGATAAAATTTCTTCTAAAAATAGTATTTTGGAAAATAAAGTTTTTATTTTGAAAAACATTTTGAACATCATTTTCTTCAAAAATCACTTTTGAAAAAAATTTCTTTAAAAAGTAACATTTTAAATTTACAAACGAAGCTTCAAATAAATGATAGTAGGTAAATCTGTACATGCCATACAAGGTAAAAAGAATATTCATTTTGCATGGTAAAAGATTAGAAAAATGATTTTTTTAGAAAGAGAAAATAAGATTCCCTTGAAATCATTAGTAAAAGATATAAAGTGTAATTTTTTTTAATAAATCATTTTTGGAAGGTTAAAACATTTTTTGAAACCTTTTTGGAAAATAGTGTTTTTATAAGAAAATAGGTCATTCGACTAAAGAGAGAAATGTTGTTAGGTTTTATTAAAAACAATTTTTAAAAAATTATCAGCCCCAAAGGGTGGAGAAATGGTTTTATTAATTATAATAGGTCATGAATATTAGGAGGATAATAAGATGAAAGGGCTTAATGAACAAAAATCTAATAATCTTCTCTGATGGAAATCCAAGTATAAACAATCTTGAATAAAATGAGATTGTAAAGTAAACCCTTGAAAAGACAATAATATTGAAGTGAGAATCAATAGATAAATATATTATGAGTATCAAAAGTCAATCCACATAAAAAAGTGTAAAAAAACAATAGATAGTAAAAAGTGATTACAAACATAATCCTAGAATATTAATGACTACAAGGAAGTAATATAACCCAATGAAATTAAATTGGGTTATAAAATTCTCTTCCACTCGGTAAAGCTTTATTAAAATCCTCTTTGATGAAATAATTCAATCTAAAACTAATAATATCATAAATAATCAATTAATCATGATATTATATGTCAAATATTATGTATGTACACTATCTCTGCGAAATTAGGTGCACAATAATAAAATATGTCTCAAATAATGGTAATTGAGATAAAGTCCCTTACTATTTAGTATCATTAGAATTATATTCCCCATGAAAGAAAAAATTTCAAATGAAACACTAAATAAAATTAAAAAAAATAATTAAAATTATAATATATCAAAAGGGGAAGAATATACACCACACAAAAGAAGTCTGTTGTGAAAATTCTATGTGCCTCATGAAAAGAAAAGTGAGTCAATAATCCCAAACATTACGTTTCATTTCTGGTGAACATCCTCTAAATTCTTGTATAAATGCATTCAACACATTACTAATTTATTCCAAAACCACATTAATTTTTATGATATCTTATATGACCTTTTTATAATATCTTATTACTCTTTTGTTTGTAATGTTTAACTATTTTCATGATTTCGGGTGTTAATTACATAGTTTTTGAAGTATGTTTTGACTTTTTACTTATTGTTAATACCATGGTTTAAAAACCTCAAGAATTTAAACCATGATTTAAATATCATATATATTCAGTATAAATTCATTTATAATAATCCATAAATTTTTATATAAGAAGTATAATACACCGTTAATGTAGACAGCTGGTCGTACGTACATATGAACACTACTTTCATTTTTTTAATATTAAAATAATGAAAAGAAAATTTTATATATGTATATTTTAATTATAGTTTTATATTTATTTCATATATGTTATATTGGTTTACTAAAACCATAATTTTTTTATATTCCATGTATATCATGAACGGATCACATCGATTTGAGGAGTTTGTAGTCTACACTTCCTCAAATATTGTTATCATATTTACACAAAATGGAAAGAATAAGGGTATGTGTTTTATAAAAACTAAAGAATCATAGGAAATTATAGATATCATATATATCAAATATATACATTGTTTCCATCATAATTACCAACCATGAGCGGTGGTATGAGAAAAATAATGACATCGTTTTGGTAGGTGGTAGTTTGTAGTACGCATAAATGGTAAGTTATTTACCCATTAGATGAAAATATGTGTAAGTTTAAGTAGGAAAATAAATATAAAAATAAAAATTATAATTTTGGATACTATTTTTATTATATAATAATTCAATAGGAATAGTTTAGGGGGTGGATAATGAAAACATAATAAATGATCTTGAGGAATGATGTTACTTCTTCTTTGGGAAACTCTTTCTGGTTTTCACCAAAGAGATTTCTCAGATGACTTACATCTAAAAGGGAGTATTATATGATGAGGAGAGGGATTTTTATGAGCTATTTGGGTATATATTGGTTGATCAAAATTGTATTTAAAGGTGTGAATAAGTGGGATGTATTAGTGACTTTTTATAGTGGAGGAGGAGTGACATTCTTATAATTTTTTAAAAAAGGAATTATAACCATGTTTTTTCAATGAAAATTGGCTCCAATAATAGTTCAAATTATTTAAAATGTATGATATGGAAAAAATATCAACAAAAAATGAATTTTCAAAATGTGTATAGGTTATTTTGGCCTTTAATTTTATGGTTTAGTCCCTTGTAAAGCTAATTTTTCTCTTAATCGTTGTAATTACTTTTAATTTTTTTTTTCTAATAATTTTGGTTAAAAACTAAGTTAAAATTATTAATTAATTATAGGTTATAATTATTAAAAATATTGAATATATTTTTTCATATTCCAATCATATAAGTGGAAGATATTAATTTAAATTTAAACCGAAATACGAGATGATAAACGAGGGTTACAAATTAAAATGGTCAAAACATTGCTAGGTCATTAAATCTAATTTCAAAGTGAAATTGATTACAATGACCTATATTGGATTAATTTATGTAAAAATAATTTAATTTAACTTTAAACCCAATTAAAAATATAATTTATCCATATAAATAAATTAGATAAAAAATAAATTTGGAATTGAATTTAATTATTGTTCATTATTTATCGAAAAATGAAACTTGTTAGAAAAATAAAAAAAACACATAATATAATTCTTATTTTCCAATTAAAATAATTAAGTTTATTTTGAAATATAATATTTATAAAATTGACAAAGTTTATATTTAAAATAGTTTCTCCATTAAGATTTGGTAAAAGTGCATTTAGAAAAATATTGATTTTTATGCGAAATATTGGGTTTTTTCTTATTTTATGGTTATCAAATATATTTCATTAATTTTAAAAGTATTTATTACAATATATATTATATTTTTTACATTAATATCAATAAATAATTATAATTAATCTAATTTATTTGGATAAAATAACTTTTTGGGCATAAAAATAGTTTTCTATAAAAACATTCAGTTTTTATTCAATTTGTTCTTATATTAATTTCTAATTAATTTTTAACCAATGAATTAATTTTATATATATTTATATCTTATATTTTTATACATTATTAAATACTATTCATAATCTCTAATTTAACTTATAGGTTATATATTATTATATCAAATAATAATATTCTAATAACATATTATAGTTCGGTAAAACTTGGTCTTGCATGTTACAGAAGCCAATGAAGACACTCATTGTTGGGTGAGACAGATGATAACTTAGTATCACATTCATTGTAACCGATTTATATAGTTTATTTAATATATAAATTATATTTTAAAGTATTATGATATTATATTACCATACGCTCTTGGTATTGTGTGTCATACACTCTATCGAATAAAATATCCTTACTTTAGATTTTTATGGCATTACATTCTCCCCAAATTAATTATCTTAAATCCTTGAAATTTAAACTCAACTATTGTAATATATTTTTTATATATCCTATGTTAAAATCCTACATCATGAGAAGGGTTCCTAAAATATCCAATAGAAAAGAGATAATGGGAAGTACCTAGGTCATATATCTATATAGGAGAACATTAGTGAGAAGTAGAGATACATACATGGATAAAATAAATAATTATTTATATGTAGTTATTATGTTCATCAATAAAAAACAAGTGAATGATAAATGTAATGTTCAAGGCCTTAAATCCATAAATTGATTATGATTGAAAAGACCATTGGTTCAAAAAAAAGTATTTGGATAACATTTTATTTACAGATCATTTTCTTAATGTTGGGAAATTCATTTACTACATAAATATATAAGGAAATATACTTAATTAACTTATATCCTAAAATAGTATTTGAATACTTTGTATATACTTTGATCAATTTATAATTTATCCATTACTTTTTGAAATGGATATTGAAAAATTAAACATGATTCCTAAAGCACAAAAATAAAATTTTAAATGGTTATAACACCCATAAAACAAGTGTTAAAATTTGTCTATAACTATTTTCAAAAATGAATATGGTTAAGACATTAATATCTAAACCTAAAAAGTAAAACTACTAGATCATCATTAATATTTATTCATCAACATGTTTAACATAAAATAATGATATATTAACCAGGACATTTTGTATGTAAGTGGTTGGAATTAATCCCTTATCGTCCTTTGATTATGGGTTCATGTCCCGCAACCTTGTTGGATTTTATGGGTTGTCACCCAACATATAGGTTTCCCTTTTCAAAGACTACATTAATATAATTTCAAAAAATAAATATGATGGGTAAACTCAAAATTTGGTCACTAAATATCCTTTTAACTAAGGGTTTCAATGAAACCCCAATACATAAACACTTCATCTGTTTATTTCCACATATGTCCTCAGTATAGAGTTTATAATTTAAAATAGGGAATTTAATTAAACCAAAAACCATTGTGTGAGCATCAATTATTATATTCGAAAAAATATATATTCATTTTTAGGATTTCAAAATCTTGACACATTATTTTCAATCTAAAACACCTTAGGTTTAACCAAAGTTATTCATTTTCATCACATATTAAAATCCATCATAATGGTTTGTAAAAATAATGTGTATTGTCTTAAGCATGTACCCTAGGAGTGTCAAACTAGGTTCACATTAAGGCCTGTTTTTGTGCAGTAGGTTACTCTTGAGTCAAGTCTAACACACCTTATCAGAGTTATTACCCCTAGGTACATCTGTTATAGAACCACATAAACTCATAGTATATAGACATGGATTTATTGCTAGAAAACCATATAATCTCTACCTTACCAACATTTTAGGATGTTATTATATACATATCCTCAAATTATACATTAGGGATACGTTCTCTAATATAAGTTTTTCTAAATCTAGTTTCCAATGTTTTTACTAAACTTGATCTAATACCAATTGTACTGACCAAAACCCAAAAATATTGGATCCAGTATCATGCTAACAATACATTGTCATAAGATAAAAGTAAATCATGTCCCAAAAGACCAAATATTTTATCAGTCTTGTTAAACCATATGCATACATGAGTTTGGTTTTACAAATTAATACAATAACTACAACATAATGTTTTGTTTTAATTTGAGGATAATAACTCTATTGCATATAGAGCATACTTGAATAAATTTCTCAAAATAGTTAAGGGAATATTGGGGAAAGGGAACATAATAATTGTGATCTCAAATGATCAATAAGGGTAAATAAATTAGAATAAATAATTATTCAATGATAATAAATCAACATGGAAAGGTAATAATTCTAGATACGTTCCATGAAATCAATAAAAAGATAAGGGAGTTATTAAAAAACATTGAAAGGTTAATAACTTAAAACACATTCCATTAAAATAACTACAAAAGGAGAAATAAATATAGAAAGGTAAGGTACTGAAAACACGTTCCTCTTAATCAATAAAGTGAAAATTAAATGCATCCATATACATTGTCATAGTGAAAATCTCATTGATAATAAATAATCAATCAAAATGAAGGCAATGCTTAATTATTGGATGTCATGTCTGATGAACATAAAAACCTATACGATCAAGACCATTCACAAGATTGTTTAAAAACAAAATTAGAAACCTATTTAATTTTCATAACTAATTTTTCTCATGAGAACCTATCAATGCATCGAGGGGATATATAAAGTCAAGGCCCCACCCAAAATTTCCAGTCCAATGTCTTCCTCATATAAAATAATCTAATTAAATTATATGGCTTATTAAATATCCATATTAAATAAATAATAATAAAAATTTATCAATATTTCCCTAGTTAATAAAATAATTATAAAATTAAATACCATATGTAGAAATCATATATGGTTTAGGTAATAAACCAATCCTTGATAAATGATATGGATAATTAGGGAAAATTCAATGTCTAATGATCATAAGAAACTAAATATTTCATGGGAAACAACAAAGGAATCATGGAATTGAATTTCAATACTATCCTAGGATAAATGAATTATAAACCATATAGTGGAAGTATAAGGATGGTATTAATACAATATATCCTAATTGGATTAAAAATAAAGGGTATTTGTCATTGATGAATAAAAAAACTATAAAAATATATTTTAAAATCATTATTGAGAAAGATATACTTTTTATTTTGAAAAATATTTTTAAAATCCTTTTTTTTTTGAAAACCACTTTTGAAAAAATTTTCATTAAAATTTAAATAGTTAAAATTTCAAAGGAATCATCAAAGAAATTACTGTGGGTAAATTTGTACCTTCTATATAAGGTAAAAAGAATATTCATTTTTCATGGTAAAGGGTGAGAAAAAAACCTTATTTGAAATGAAACAAGAAGATTACCTAGTAAAATATTATATAAGAAAAAAAAGGTAAAAATTTCATTAAAAAATATTTTTGGGAAGTTTAAAACATTTTTGAAAAGCTTTTTAGAAAATATGGGTTTTAAAATAAAATAGGTTCTCTGACTAAAGAGAGAAATGAAATCGGGTTTTCTTAAGAACAATTTCTTAAAAATTTTGAGAACCACATAGGGATTGTTTTACTATTACATGGGAAAGGATATGGATAACCGGAGGAGAATAAAATTAAGTGATTTATTTAATAAAGATCCAATAATTTTCTCTGATGGAAATTCAAGTATAAACAATCCCGAAGAAAAGAAGATTTTGAATTAAACATTTGAAAATTATATAACATTGATGAGAGAATGAATTTATAAATATATAATTTCTGTAAAATGTAAATACATATAAAAAAGTGGAAATAGAAATAATATATAGTAAAAATTTATTACTCACATATTATTTTAATAATTAGAAAAACAAGGAAGTAATATAACCCAATGAAAAGAAATTAGGTTTTTAAATTCATTTCTACTAGGAAAATATTAATTGAAACCCCCATTGATGAAATAAATACATTTCAAACTAAAAATATCATGAATAATCAATTAATCATGATATTCTATGTCAATGTTTCATTATTTTCACCATATATAATAAATTATGTGCGCAACAATAAAACTTGTCTCAAATAATTGAAATTTAGACGAAGTCCCTTACTATTTGTTAACTTTAGAATTATAATCCCCATGAAAGAAAAAATTTCAAATGAAATATTAAATAAAATTAATATAAAATAATTCGTGATATAATATATAATAATTTTAGTAGATACACCACACAAAATAAGTAAGTGGTGAAAATTCCATATGCATCACAGAAAGAAATGTGAGACAAGAATCCCTTACCTTGTGTTTCATTTCAGGTTTAAATCATTGAAATTACTTTATAAATAGTTTTAAACATATTAATAACTTATTAAATAACCAAATTATCAATTAATATATCATATATGATATTCTTATAATATATTATTACCTATTTGTTAGTAATATCTCATTATTTTCACTATTTTGGGTGTCAATTGCCTAGTTTCTCAAGTATGTTTTCACTTGATACTTGTTGTTCCTATCATAGATCCATAATATCTAGAATTTAAAATGTTATTTCAATATAATATATATTATTTATACATTTATTTATATTAATCCATAATATTTCGAGATAATAAATGGAATGCACCGTTCATGGAGATGCTAGATTGTACATACGCATGATCACTACTTCCATTTATTATCCATATTCAATGAATGTAAAGTAAATTATATATAAATATATTATAATTCAAGTATCATATTTATGACATATATTTTTATAGTAATATTAAAACATAATTTATACATTCCATGTATAACATGAATGAATCACATCGCTTTGAGGAGGCGGTAGTTCACAATTCTACAAACAATGTTCCCGTATCTACACAAAATGAAAAGAAGATGGGTATGTGTTATATAAAAAGTAAAGAAGCATAAATAAATTATAAATATCATAAATATCATATATAAATTGTGTTTCTATCATAATTCTTAACCATGAGAGGCGATAATGGAAAAATGAACAACCTCATTTGGTGAGGCCGTAGTTCGTCATACACATAGATGGTAAGTTCGTTACCAATTAGATGAAAGTGTGTGTAAATGTAGGTATAAAACCCAAAATAAAAAAATATAAGTATATTTATGATAGTTTTTTATTATATAATAATGTAATAATAATATTTTAGTGGGTTGATAATGAAAATAAAATAAAAGGCATTAAGGAAGGATGTTACCTCTTTTTTGGGTAACTCCTTATGGTTTGCACCAAAGGGATTCCTTGGATGGATTACAAAGCTAAAGTAGTATTATAGTATTCCAAGAGGTATGTTTGGAGATATTTTTATAGATAATTCTTTGAGCCAAAGTGGCATGATAGTTTTGAGTAAGTGGGAGAGGTGAGTCCCTTTTTATAGTGTAGGAGGAGTTCCATTCTTATAAATTTTTGAAAAGGGGATTCCAACAATAATTTTCCTTATAAAAGTGGGTCCAATAATTTTAATAATTCTATAGAAGTGATTATACATTCTAAATACAAAAATACAAATTGTTTTGGAAAATTTTATAAGTCATTTTGGCCTTTAAGTTTAAGGTTTAGTCCTTTGTTACACTAATTTTTCTCTTAATCATTGTAATTAATTTTAGTTACATTTTATAATAATTTGGGTCATAAAATATGTTTAACTTATTAGAAATTAGAAATTATTATTATTAAAAATATGGAATACATTTTTCAAATGACAATCACTATAGTGGGTGAAATTAATTTAAATTTAATCCCACACACAGAACAACAAAGCGAGCTTTTAAAGAAAAATGTTCAAAAGTTTGCTAAGTATTTATATCCAATTTTAATGTTAAATTGATTAAAATGAACTCAAATTTATTAACTGATATAAAAATTATCTAATTTTACTTTAAAACTACTTCAAAATATAATTTATCCTTAAAAATAAATCAAACAAATGATCAGTTTTGAATTAAAATTCAGCATTTTTCACTATTTATCAAAAAATGAAACTTCTCAGAATCATACAAAAAAATAACCTTAAGCTAATTTTTATGTTTTTATTAATTAAATAAATATTATATTGACACAATTTGTTTTTAAAAATGAAAAAAATTATATTTAATATTGGTTCACCATTTAAAAAAGGTAAAAGTGTATTTCAGAAAATATTAACTTTTATCTAAAATATTGGGTTAGTTATTATCTTATTCTAATCAAATATATTGGATAATTTAAAAATTATTTTTTTGAATATATAATATATTTAATACATTAATATCACCCACTAATTTAAATTAATTTAATTTATTAAGATAAAGTAAATTTGTGGGAATAAAAATAGTTTTATATAAAAACATTATCATTATATTCAACTAGTTCTTATATTTATTTCTAATTAATTTGTATCCAATAAATTAATTTTATATTTTATTTATTACATAGTATCTAATAAGATATATAATAATATCGATAACTTTTAATATAAAAGCAAGATTATATCCGATTATATTAAATAATAATATATTAGTAACATATTATTGTTTGGTAAAACTCTATATAGTGTGTAACACAAGCCCTTTAAGAAACCCATTATTGTGTGAAACACACACTAACTCAGTATCACGTGAATTGAAATATATATATTTATTTTTTTAAATAAAATTCATTTTGTAAAGTCTAGGGATATTACATTACCTTATGCACTTAGTGTTGCGTTTCATATACTCTATCAAATACAATAGTATTATTTTATAATTTTAGGGAGTTACAAAAGAAATCCTTATTAGTTTGTAAAGGCCGTTATCAAGTTGATGGAGTTAATTTTAAAGACATATTTTTTATTTTTTAATACATAAATCCATAAGAATTCTCATAACTTTTATAACTCATAGACATTAAAAAATATATCAAATTAATTTGAAGTGTACTTTATTGAATAAAGAACATGAATAAGGTGTTTGTACTTAAAATCGTAGAGATGTAGTTTTTGAAGATAATGGAACTATGGTGTGTAGACCGAAGAATTAAATATAAAGCATAAAATAAGCCCCTAAACCCTGGTACTCAAAGGTTGGATGACTTCTTGATAGAGTTTATTTTCACTAGAAGGAAAGTATATAATTATAGTTATATGACATATATGAGAAAAAGTACTCTTTTTATCATATTTATGCAGTTGAAATTATTTTTATAGGATACAAGGAGTATTCTTATGAAGTTTTTATAAGAAAAATGAATATGCACTTTGAAATGTCTATTCTTGGAGAGATAAGTTTCATTATTGAATTACAAGTTATACAAAATAAGACATTATTTTTACATCCAATGAAAAATATTCAATTAATTAATGAATAAAATTTGGTATAGAGGAATATAAATTGATGCATACATCCAAAACCAATGGGTATAAAGCTACACAAGGATGTTGAAAGACAAAGTATG
Source organism: Viscum album (assembly GCA_963277665.1). Classification (NCBI taxonomy): domain Eukaryota; kingdom Viridiplantae; phylum Streptophyta; class Magnoliopsida; order Santalales; family Viscaceae; genus Viscum; species Viscum album. The sequence continues at coordinate 742,866,297 of OY728145.1, read as the reverse complement.
ACTTAAAAAGAATTTATAAGGCTAATTGGAAGGTTTTATTATACCACTACATCAAGACCTAACATTTTTTTTATGTAGTGGCATTGTGTGAAATGTGTCAAAGTGATTCAAAAGAATAACATGTGAAATATATTAAGATAATTCCCTGATACATCACAAGAACTTTAAAATATGGTTTTATCTATAAAATAGGAAAATAAATAATTTTTTAGGTAAAATAATACTGAATTGGCCAGATAATATGATAACATTAAGTCTATATCATAAGATAAATTCTTTTTGGGGGAATTTTATGTGAGTTGGGATTGAAATAAATGGAATTAAAAAAAATCTAGGCACTATAAAAGATGAATATGTAGTTGTAACAGATGGAAGAAAACAAATGATTTTTATGAAATAATTGTTGTAAGGAATAAAGTTAAGAGTTTAGGAACCTTTGAGATATTCAAATGAAAACCAAAGTTCAATTTATTTAGGAATGAATCAAGTATAGTACTCTATATCTAAAAAAATTGACATGAAATATTGTTTTATCAAAGAGAAGGTTGAAAATAGAGATGTGAGGATGAAATTTATTATTTTAGGGAATAAAATTGTATATATTTCTAGAAAGTCCATTATAAGAGATATGTTTGAATTGATAAGGGTTAATATAAATTTTAAAAGTTTCCTTATCACATAAGGAATTATCAGGTTCCCAAAATTAATTTGGATTTTTTGTTAAAGAGAGATAAAGGTACACAAATCATGTGTATAATGTTTTTGAATCTAAAGTTGATTTTCTTATAAGACGGGGGGGATAAATATGTTGATTGATGGGGAGAGAATAAAAATCACTTGGCTATAATTCCCTTTTCATAGAGTTATAATGATATATCAATGACCATTATTTTATCCATCTATGCGGTGTCCAGACATTATATTTGAAAATTTATATGATATGATTATTTTTGATAATAATTGTTAAATATGATAAAAAATCCCAATGGGGATAGTGAATAACCTATATAATTATTAACTAAGTGATTTATTTATTTTTAACCATGAGTGAAGATTATTATAATTTACCTATAATGTTTTTGAGATGAATTTGAGAGGATAATGATGTTTGGAGTTGAATTGGAATGTTTGGAGATGAATTCTAGAATTAATGAATCTGGTGAATTTGAAAATGTACAAGAATACATATAAATAATTTTATATATGGTATGTAAGTATTATTTCTAATTCATAATATATTCTAGTTTGTATAATAGATAATTGAATAATACAGAAGATATATATTAATTTATTTTTGTTTCCGATGCTTTCGTTAGGGAGAGCATCTGTCCGTGGAGGAACTCCCTGATCTATTGCCCCGTATTACCACTTTCCAAAGGTGGGTGGTATATATCACTTATTCTGGGAAGTTTTCTCCTTGTTGAAAATGGGATTATGGGATGTAGTTTCTTCCATTTGTGGATTCCTCACTAAAACTTTTCACTTAGTACGGGTCTCCGTAAAAGACTGAGACCTTGTTTGTGAAACTCTTCCTAGTGTCATATGTTTGTGGAAAATGGTTAATTACACTACTTATATCTAGACATTTCAAGGGGTCAATTCCGGGCAACAACCCTCGATCGGGGGAGTAGTCATGTTGTACATCACTGGCTTGTATGGACGCTGGAATAGTGATGCATCTAAGTCTCTTCTCTTTATGATAGGGATTCTTGAGGGCACAGAAGCCCGATGCATCTCTTTTCGAGTGCAAGGAATTATATTTTATAGGCATTTCCATAAGGTTTTACTCATCTTCCCATGTTTAACATAGGGCATGCCACGAGTTTAACGTCTAGCGAAGACAGATTGGATAAATCAAAACACTGATAAGAGTGGATCATATGGGTATGGCCCCAGGAGGGAGCACCTGAGAGTCCTATTATATAGGCAGATCATGACGTCTAATTAAGATGGATATGATGGTTCTTGGGTCCTTATAAAAGAGACACTAGTGTTTACCATTGGCTAGGATTGAACCTAAGGGAGGTTTCCCACATACCTTGTCTCGATAGACTGTGATCAAATCCTACGTAGTTCAAAGGGGTGATAAACCAGGGTGTACTTGGAGGAAGGAGACTCAGAAATGAGGTTAGGGATTATATGTGTATTATGGACCCTTGTAGAAGGGAAGATCCTAGGTGGATGACTATGGACCATGTGTTACTTACACATAGTTAGCTACCTGATTGATGCTAGGAGTAGTGAGAAAGTTGTTGACATGATCTCACCAGGCTGTGGCGGCCCGAGTAATAATTAGGATGGTTGAGAGAATTTTATGGAGAATGAGATGAAACCAATGTGAGGGTGATGATGATGTTGGGCTTGAGCCTCAAAGAGACTTCTTATGTATCCCCATGGCAGGGAATCAATGTCCACATAGTTCGGTGGGATGAGGGGGAACCTTAGGAGATGACCCACGAGAATGGAAACATGGTGGGGACATAGAGGAAGTCGAACCTCCAGGTTGGGGCATGACCTTCTTGAAACACAAGGGCTTAAGGGAGAGACAAGGATGTGACATCAGTGATGGGCTTGAACATCAGGTAGGCCTCCTACGTATCCTACTGTTAGGGAATCCAAGTCTATATAGTTCAAGATCCGGGCATGGAATCAGGGTTTTTGCAGAGGACAACGACCCAATGAAATACTAAGGATTATGTATGGTTAGAATCCTAGGAGTGGGTCTGACGCCACTAAGACGAACCAATGATGTGGATCCCAATAGGGGGGGGGGGGCACCGAAGTTTACCAGTGTTTGGGGTTGAACCTCAGGGAGGCTTTTTACATACCATGTATAAGAGACATGGATCAAACCAATGAAGTTCATATGGGATTGGGGACTACAACGGCTTACCATTGGTTGGGGACAAAAACGGCTTACCGCTAGTTAGGGTTACAATGGCTTACCACTGGTTGGGGTTACAATGGCTTACCACTGGTTGGGGTTACAACATCTTACCGTTGGTAGGGGTTACAATGGCTTACCGCTAGTTGGGGTTGAACCTCAGTGAGGCTTCCTACGTACCCTATCCAAGAGACATAGATTAGTGGCCATGTAGTTTGGGAACATACATTTTAACGTCATGTGAGATGAAAAGGGGGGAGTACATTTTAACGTCATGTAGGATGATGGTGAACCGAGGTTAAGTGGTTGAGACAAGTAGGTATTGGTCTTGAAACATAGGATAATTCCTACATACCTTTCTTGAAAATATCAAGGATCAAAGTCCACATAGTTCTATAGAATACAATTTAACATCATGTGGGATAAAGGTGAATCGACGTGAAGGGGTCAGGTCAAGTAGGTGTTGGGATTGAACCACAATGAGGCTTCATACGTACCCTACCTAAGAGATAAGGATCAAAGTCTACGTAGTTTGGTATGGGGGATATAGTTTAACATCATGCGGGGTAAAGGTGAACTGATGTGAAGGGGTATGGTCAAGTAGGTGTTATCCTTGAACCTCAGGGAGGCTTCCTACGTACCCTATATATGAGAAAAGAATCAAAGTACACATAGTTCATTATCATATAGTTTAATTTCATGCGGGACGAAGGTGAAATGACGTGAAGAGGTCTGGTCAAGTAGGTGTTGGGTGTGAACATCAAGGAGGATTCCTATGTATCGTTCCAAGGAGACAATGATCTTAGTCTACGTAGTTATATATAGGGGATTTTGGAATATGTGATAAGGTATCCCAATAGGATTTCATAGTCAGTGAATACTCTAAGACCATGAGAGTCAATATCATTTTTAGTAACGAGAGGCAACAAAGACCTGATGATCATGTTGTGAAAGATGTGTCAGTGAGGAATAGAGCGGGGCTTATGAGTGGTTGGAGGAACAAAGAAGAAACAAGGGATTAACCATGGTTAGTAGCCCAAATACACAGAGATTGGGACTTACTCTAGGATGGAGGCCTGATGGTGATAAAGCCCAAACGGAGAAGGGCATGGTAATGAAGGCCATGGTTCCCATCTCTTATTTAGTCTTTGGAACCAAAGAATAAAAGAGGAGCATGGATTCTACATACCACAAAGATGGCTAGGGGATTACACCGAGATGGTTTCCCTTCCCCATATATAGACTCCACTCCAACAAAGAGGATCTCATTCTATGTGAGGAAGATGTCACTCCCATGGAGATGAGTGGGAATGGAGAATGTGTGATGTGGGGAACCCCGTATATATTGCATGGGGAGAGGCAATAGTTTAACGTCATGTAATGAGGATGATGGTTCTTGGAAGTTTAACGTCCTACAGTTCAGATGATGCAAGTTCACTCCGCACCCCTAGGACTACATAACTGATACCCACCTACCCTTGGGGAAGGGAAGGAATCAGCAATGCCATGGTGAAGTGAGGTTATGGAGCAATCCATTGAGGGGATCACGTTAGCATGGATATGCGAAGAATAAATATCTGTTATCATTCCTATGTGAAGAAGCATGAAGATAAGAAATGCAACATAAATAACTGCCCAAGGGAACTTGAAACCACTACGTACAAACCAGGAGGTCCGTACGAGAGATGGATTTGTGAAACAATAGTGTTCATAGGAAAGGACTATGTGAAGATCTAGTGGTCCACATAGCGGAGGAACTTCGCGAAGGGGTATGCTTCGTGAAGTGGAGTGGCCTAGCCAAAGAATAGGGTATATATTCATATGAAGGGTGCTTTGTGTAGTAGATAGGATTTCATGAAGTAGGTCTTTGTGAATCATGGTTACCATAAAAAGCATATAACTATAAATTAATATTCTTCGTGAATTATAGTGATCCTGACTTAGCATGTGGTTCACATGTGGATGGAAGGTACTTCACAATGCATGAGTGCTCTGCGAATCTCTGACTCCCCTTAGGGATCTCCTTCCTTCGCGATGACCTATGGGCTCTGTGAAGGGTATCCCTTCCTGAAGAGTGGTTGTTTTTGAGATAAGGGAAAGTCACTTCACAATGATTATGTACCTTGAAGAGCTTATTTTTCTAATGGTTTCGCAGAGAACAAGTTCCTTTGCGATTTGAGAGATGATAATGTGAATGGTCAGGGTGTCCGAATATTGGGTTTGGTGAAAGCCCAATATTTATAGGTAAGAGGTGGTGCGATGCTTTTATAGCTCATTGTGATGCCACATGGTGCTTTGAGATTGGTTGTAGATTGCATCATGTTTTTCGTAATAATGGAGTCAACTAACATCCTCTACTTGGCGCCAGTCTCTCCTGAATTCCCTCCACAACACTCGTGGAGGCTTTCGTCATGTTCTGGGGATTGCAGAGGTGATCCAGTTCCCTCTGTGTCATGGATCATCCAGTCAATTGTTTCATAACCACAAAGCCCCCCACCTATTTTACACTACGGTGGCCGCAAAGGGGGCTTCATCATCGTTTCAGCCACTGTGCTGAGGGGATTTGCATAGGTTGTAGTGCTAAGAGGATCCAAAAATGGGATTCACATGGCATTCCCTTTTGAATTGGTATCCTCTTTGCATCATTTTCCTCTAAACATATTTTGGCTCCAAAAAATTACCCCCCTCATACATGGAGCCAAGGAGAAAATAAGGGTCTAAGTCTGAGGGTAGATCACCAAATTTCATTGGCCATTTGCAAACAAAGATTGTGAATAAGGGTCTCGATACAAAGAGGCCATGTGTGGGTTGAGAACGCCCCAGATATCTCCATAGAAAGGCACGCCATAAAGCCAAGGGGGTCGTTGTCTATAAATAAGGGTGGTTGAACCCTCTTTTGTCCTTAATTCTCTCCACATTTTTTGAGATTTTTCTCTCAATTCGCAAATCTCCTCATGATCTATGACTACTCTTTGCGAATCGAGCCTTTCTTCACAATATCACTAAATGAGTCTTTAGACGCTTTGATCATGCACTCTGCAACATGTGCCTGTGAGGTCAGTCGTAGGGATCTGTGACCTGTCTATGTGATTGATCTCTAAAAATGAGCTACGCGACCGATCTCTGCGATCCAGAACCAAAAACTCAGAAAATTTGAAATGGAATGTCTCACCATGAAACATATAGGGGGTCCTTTTGGATTCTACCCAAACTATTGATATGGCTGATAACCTAGCCATTGGGGAGTGTGTTCAGAGCCACTTCGACCAAAAATCCCTGGTAGAGCTATTTTCTAAGAGTCAGAAGAATTTCCCTCTGAAAAAAGGCTACTTCTATAATGATTTGGTCTAAGGGATTATGCTTTAATTCATGAAGAAAGTGGAGTTGAGATAGCTTTTATAGTTCAGGAGAATGTCGTGCTAGTGCCTATGGTTTAGGGTGACTGATGGTCAAACGTGGGAGGATCACACATCTATTGATGCTAACTTCCTATATAACCACATGAAAAATGTTGACAGTAAGACATTGTAGCTAGAGGCATCCCCCCCACTATACCACACCATTATGAATGTGGATTTGGGGAACCCATAGAAGGGGTGGACCAATGAGTAGTATTTTCACCAGGGAAGAATATTCACTGATGATTTGTCTTGGGCCTACTAGGTATGTGCCTTGTGCAAGGAGTTTGGGGTGGAGTTGAGGTGAGTGGGCATGTATGAGGCAACATGGGATTCCCAATTCCACATAAACCATACCAAGAAGCTGATGCTAGAGTTTCTTAGTAGGTGGTCATTGAGGAAAAAACTTTTCATTTTCACCATGGAGAGGTTGGTATTAGACTTTGGGACCTGCACAAAATCTCAGGGGTCCCGATACTGGGGGTGATGTATGAGGAGTTCCTCCCTTCCGCGAATAAATAGGAAGAACATAATTTGATTCTACCACTAGGAAGGGAATTGATGGACCTGGTGTTAGGGGAGGATAAGAAGTTAGTGAGGGATGTCCACTTTAAGTGGTGGTTCAGTCGGTTCCTAAATTCCCCTATAGATGGAAAGTTTCCCATGAGGTCTCCAACCTACCCGTAGGGGTTCAACGTAGAAAGGAGCACTCATTCTGGAGACTCATTGAGGACATCCAATGGAAGAGATGGAGATTCAGTGTTAGTATTGAGTAGAAACTAGTGGTTAGGTCTGTTTCATTTATCTCTACACTTATCTACTACTGGATTCTTCTAGTAGGGGAAACAAACATGGGTATGCGACTGAGGATGTTCATCATGGTATCCGCGTTGGGGATAGGAGAGCGGGTCAACATAGGGATACCGATGCTCTCTAAGATGTATAAGGTGTTATGGAATATCAATTAAGGAAGAGGCCACACAAGGTATGCGGTTCATTATATATTCTGTACGAGTGGATAGCGGCGCATATTAGTGTCATTTATGAGTACCCTAAACCCATCTCTCCTCTAGGGTCAGACTTCTAACCAGCTATTCTAAATGTGATGGGGAGTTTCCAAACCAAGATGAATGTGTCACTGGTTCTAAAATAGGTTTGGAAGGTGGATGAGTTCAACTTCCATCCATTCCCTTTTACAACATGTGTGTTCACTGATGAAGGCTAGTGAAAGTAGGAGCATCGGTCCTACCACCTGGCCTTTCAAAGTGGAGTTCTGGTGGTGCGGGTTGGCCGTGATCCTCTGTGTGAGGTGCACACCCTGTACTATTTTGAGAGGCAGTTTTGGTGCATGCAGAGGATCACTCTGCAAGTCTAATTGGGATTGAACCATGAGGATAACCCATGTGTGATGAGGCAGATGTGGCTCATGTTCACACAGAAGTATGGAAAGATGAGGAATGAGCTGCCTCCACCAACAGTTGTCTACAGGATGGTGAAAGAGTGTGACATGAGTTGGGAGGAAGCTTACCATGGGGAGGTGCTGAAGCATCAGACCATCCATGCCAGTGACAGGGTCCCCCCTCAACTTGAAGGTCAAGGCTGAAAGGCAGTGAGGAAATCCCATGGTGGCGGGGTTGTAGTGGTGGGGAGAACCGCACCAACTAAGAGGCGGGAGGAAGCAACGAACCCAATGGTTTCAGAAGAGAAACATTATCTGGAGGGGAGGCCACCTAGGGGGATAGAATATCCACCCAGGATTTGGGGAAGTGGCTACGCCCTATAGACATGACTGAGAATTTTTTCTTCCCAGAGGCTTGGGAAATCTGGGACATCAACATAAAATTACTCAACCCTTCCGAGATGTGGCACAATCTGAACTATCTCAGGATGGATTTTCTGGGGATCAGCCCTATCAAGGCTGGATTTGCAGTATCAGAGGTGTAGGGGGGAAATACATGGATGAGATGGAGGACTTTTTTCCCTATTGAGGTGCTCCGTATCCCATTATAGTTCAAAGGAATGTGTTTCTTGATTGAATGACCCCTCCATAATTGTTGGTTTCCAAATTTAGGGGGTTATTCTCTTTATCGGAGGAATCAGAAAGGTCCTACTAGGGGGAAGAGGCTGGTGGAGGGAGCCCTCTCGAGAAGGGTGAGGTTGAAAATTCAAACCCATAATTGGAAGAGTTTGCGGAGGCTCTTGAGGTAAAACCCTAAACAACATTATCATAGTCTTTATCTAGGTCATTTAGAACTAATAAAATAATATTTGACCTATACAGGTGGGCCTCATATGCAAGACCCACTCTCACGCTATAATAGATGCAGCCACGAGAACTTTGGGATCTGCACACATGATGATGATGATCTCCACTCTTAGCAGGGCTGCAACAACCAGGGTGGTTCTGCAAAAGTATTCAGACATCCCCACCATCTACAGAGGGCCATGCATCGGGGTCCTGACGATAATATCTCATGAAGAAAACTGACTTTTTGATCTATGTAAGTCTTTTCCCCATAATTTGTAACTATCCTTAATTGGAATAGTACTACTAATATCTGTGTATTATCACATGAATAGTTCTTCAAATGGACTGGGATACCTTGGAGAGGATGGTTAGAGCTCTTGGCACCGCCTTTCTTAAGGGAATGCTAGTGTTGGTGGAAGAGGATGTCCAATCTAACTAGACTGCAGTGCTTCTGATCACATGTGAGACATCAGCAGGACTAATCCTAAAATCATTGAGGTGGAATTCGATGAAAGGGATCAATCAGATGGAATGGGTCCTAACCTACCTAGACTAACACCGGATGAGGATCCAGCTAATGAGTTATTAGAGGCGTTTCCGACCTATGAACCCGCCAACCCCATGGACCAGGATGAGATGAATTATGATGTAGAGGATAGAAAAAAACTTCTATCTTAAATCTTGTATTCTGATCAAGAAATTCATTGGGGATAACCCTCAAGTGCAGTTGATAAACTATATGGAGAGGATTCATTCCCAACTATGTGAACTATGCACTGGTGGATTGGACTCCCAGTTTCCTTATACGCTCTTCTAAGACTTCATGGCAGAGAAGACTCATGATCATGATCATGGCATTGGTGTGGTTTGGAAGCATAGGAAATCAGTGAACATCAAAAGGCTTTAGGAGGTAGAAAATGATATTTAGTGGTTGCAGGCATAGGCGAATGAGTACTTTTCTTTCCTTGACACACAATCAGAGCTCGTATCATGCCTAAAGGCCCAGCTGGTAGGGGTCTAAGAATAGATAAAGTAATCCTCATAAGAGACAGACAATATCCAAGATGACAAGGATTAGGTCTGAATCATAGATCATAAGCTACGTACCACTGCCATCGAGGAAGATCGAGAGCTAAACTGGCAACAACGGATCCTGGACACCACAAGCCAGAGAGGGGAAGAGCTAGAACAATGTATCAAAGACGTCAACCCATCCATGTGAGGGGTCAATACTTGGGTACTTAATTGTGTGTAAACTCATAAACACAATTTCATGATTTTCTTGTTTATGTTGGCTGCATGCATGAGTTCCATTATTTAATTTGGTTTAATTTATTTCCATCATATTCATGAAATATCCAATGATCAATCCACAATCTCACATGGGTCAAGACTGATGTGAGAAACAAGGGATGATCGCATAATTATTTCATTTGAACATGGGAGTGCCGACTAGGATTCAAGAAATCGGGGTCTGAACAACTGATTCTAAGTTCCAGGATGAAAGAGGGAGTCCTGACTGGATGATGGAGTCCTTAGAACAATCAAATTTCCATTTTCCAAATGTGCTCTAGTGCACGAGTTGGGTAACTTTTGTGGATTTAGAATAAATCCAAACATAGGGGAGTGGAAAGTGTGAATCACAATACCCAAAATTTGGAACACTTTAGGAGTGGAATGACAATGAAGGATAACTTTTAACCATGATCCAAACACAGCATCCATATTGTGTTGGACTGAAATGGGGATAATAAATGAGGGCTGATCGCTGGCCATGTTCAAAATGTCGGGCCTGATTCAAGATGTCATCCATTAGTCTTCTAGAATGTTAGCACATGAAAGTAGGAAAGCCATAGGCTGATCATCCATACTATTATGGGGTTCCTTCAGGCATAAAAGAGGGTGAGGGTCTAAATTCAGGGCACAAAAAGTGTGGAGGGTGGAGTGACAGATTGTTCGAATAGAGTCCAACACTCCTGAAACTACGCCACCGTGATTAAAACACATTATCTGAGCACATTAGTATGATTAGGTATCATAATAATTTCTTGAAAGGATCTCTATAGAAAGAACCTAGAGTGGCCCACATTTTTACATCTTTCTAATAAGGATGATAGACACATTGTTTAGAGTCATACAGAGAGGATGATGCACGTAGTTTAAAGGTCATACTTCCTAGACCAAGGTTAATAGTTTAAAGTCATGTTGCATGGACTATAGGGTCCTAGTTTAAGTTCATTGAGAGTGAACTATGATCAGGGTTGAGGGTCTAGAAGGGTTAATGGCCCTAGGTCTTGTCCCAAGGCCAAATTCCTAGGCATCGATACATATCCCATAAGGATGAGAATCAATCCAAAGGTAGTTCTTGAGAACAACGTTATCAGATACCAATGTTAATGGGGGTGATCCTCTATATAGAGGAGCTAACTCATCCCATAATTATCATGGGGCATCCTAAACTTGTTTAGGGTAGTTCTACAGTTTAAAGTCATGCATCTAGGACTTGATTAACCAGGAAGGAAATGTGTGGTGTGGTACATATCCTAGCGTGAATGGGGACCATAAGAGTTGTCACGAACTAGCCTAGGTACCCTAGTAACCCGATAACCGAGCCAGCCCTGACATAGCCCAAAGGACATTCCCGATCCCCATGGGTCGGTGACTAGCACCTGTCATCGTACAACATACAAGTGGGAATGATTTTTTCCATAAGAATATGGAAGAAACAGAAAACAAAATATAATGAATTTACAAAAGAAACTCCACTAGGAGTAATGTACCAGAATACAAAGAGGCACAAAAAGCCCAAAGTACTACATCCCAAGTACTAAAAAGGGAAAAACAGTCCCAAAGTCCCTAAGGACACAACTCACTAAGACCAGAGATCAACAACTGGATCCCCCTCAAAGAGATCCCTTGCCTTTACTGGATCCTTAAAAAAGAAAGTCTACAAACACCCAAAGGAAAAAGTAGGGTGTGAGCCTAAGCCCAGTAGGATACCACCAAGGATTCTTTAATATATTCCAAATATAGATTATCCAAAGAATAGATTTCAATTTTCAAATAAATATGTTTGGAAATTCAAAATCATATTTTAACAAAACATACTATACATTTTCAAATGGTGGGAAAATCAATTTAAGCAAAGGCTTTACAATGATGGAATATTTCTAAAACAATGGCTTAAGAAAAACTTTTATATAAAACAGTTTATATAAATTCAACAGGCATGTAAGGCAGTTAAAAAGTATTGGCATACATTTATATCTCACATATAAATAAACAAGTGAGCAACATGGTCATCTTCCAAAAGGTACGATAGTATTAACAAGTTATAGGATTCCACACTCTCTATGTGAACTTAGAAAAATGTGTATACACACGGCCCTATGACACTGGACAAATGAGACTCATCACCAACCCGTCGAGGATGTGACCCTCCACAAGAATGTTTTAGAATGTTATCGTAGCGTAGAGTGTATCCAAATAACTCACTAACTATCTATGGCTTGCATGTGCTCTTACATGATGGGTGAACTATTTTAAGAATGATTAACATATGATCAATCCCATTATTCAATTTCAAAAGTTCCAATTTCATTCTATTTGAAACCAAAATAGGTTTTATTCAAACATGCCTTGTTCACAAGATAAAACCAATGGGTTTCTATCAAATAATTTTAAGCCACTTTCACCAATTTGGAATCCATTCAAAACCAATTCAACCATCACAAAATATATTTCCACAATTAAATTCAAAAATTTAATTGAAATCATTTCCATAAAATCCATAATTTAAATTAAACAATTTAAATCAGCAAATTTCCATAAACAAAACTAATTTAATGGAATTAGGGTTTTCCAAATTTCCATGCCAAAACCATTTCAAATATATCAATTCATTGGAATTGAGTTTTTATCAATTTAATTGAAAGAAAACTTGAACAATTGAATTTATATCAACAATTGAAATAAATCAAGAAAATACAACGGTAATCAATTTGGTAAGTCGGGACGGAACCACCTACCATGAAGGTTTTGACCAAAACCACAATAGTTGACAACACTCGCGAAAACCTGGTTTCTTCTTCAAGAACCCACCTTAGATCTCTTATCCCAGAAATATCAAGACAAAATCACATCAAATTTGGCACCACACACTTAGATATACCCATAATGGGTTTATATCTAAGAAATCGAGAGAAGAGGAGAAGTAGATCTAAGTAGATCTAAGAAACCGATCATGAACGATGAAGAAAGATCACATACCTCAAGAAACCAACTTCAATTCACCAAGAGGAGCCTTTGGATTTCCTCTGGAATGATGGGAGAACCTTCTCTAACCTTATGAGAAGAAAAATCCCGAGTTAGGGCCGCTTAGGAGAGAAAACAAGGCACTTAGAGGAAAAAACGAGTGAGATCCACAATTTAAGGATCTCATTTAAGTGGCCACACGGTTAGTTCGCACGGTTTGAAAAACTGTGCACTAGACGTGCGTTAGATTATGCCTCAGCCACCATTCTCACACGGTTTGGCTTCACGGTTAGACAAACCATGTGCTGCCCGTGCAGAAGCAACTGCCTCCAAGACCAACTGCGCATGGTTTGGCCGCATGGTTTAGACAACCCGTGCATCGCCCGTGCGACTTTCCCTTTTCCCCAAAACTACATTTAATGTTCTCCTGACTCTCCCAAGTCACTACTCCAAAACAGAGGTACTTAGAAACATCAAAAGTACCTAAAAATGTAACATGATGTTACAACCTCTCCACTATATGATCTTTCTATCCCTAAAAAGCCTATGAAGAAACCTCCACGTCAAAAAGATGAGGCCATTTATCTCTCATTAGTGCCTCCCTTTCCCACATCTCATGAGAATCAGAACCATGCCGCCAAAGTACACAGACTAGAGGTATCGTTCTCCCACAAAGTACCTTGGTCTTAGAATCAACAACCCTAACTGGTCCTTCAGTAACAGATAAATCTGGTGCAATCTCAAGATCACTCCAGCTCACAACATGAGATGGATCAAAGAGATACTTTCGTAGCTGTGATTCATGGAACATTTTATGTATCAAAATTAGTTGTGGTGGTAAAGCTAGACGGTAAGCGACTTTACCTACAAGACCAACAACCTCAAAAGGTCCCACAAAACAAGGAGCTGGCTTCCCTTGCTTCCCAAACCGTCGATGACCTAATCCGGGTTAAACTTTCAAGAACACCTGGTCACTAACTGAGAACTCTAAAGGTTTATGGTGATGATCAGCATAAGACTTGTACCAACTCTGTCCTGTCAACATTCTACGATGAATCAACTGGATCTTAGCTGTCATCTCTTGGATCAAACTCAGTCCATCAAAGGAACATTCACCAATCTATAACCAACATAAAGGAGATTTACAAGGATGGCCATAAAAAGCCTCAAAATGAGTCATTTTGATCGCAGCCTGATAAATGTTGTTATAAGAGAACTCAACTAGCCCCAGATGATCATCCCAAGACCCCCCAAAGTCGAGAACACATGCGAAGAGCATATCCTCAAGGATTTGAATAGATCTCTCTGTCTGACCATTTGACTGTCGACGGCAGTCCATGCTCAAATGGTCCTAAGATCCCAGTGCCTCCTGAAGGCCTCTCCAAAAGAAAGATGTAAACCAAGGATCCCTATCAGAGACTATAGCAGATGAAACTCCGTGAAAACGAACAACTTCTTTCACATAGATATTTCCCAGCTTCTCAACTTTGGTTGTATCTAGAATAGGTATAAAGTGAGCCGACTTGGTCAGTCTGTCGATCACAAACCATATCATATTCTTCTTTCTCTGGGTTTGAGGTAACCCAACCACAAAGTGCATAGAGATTTCATCCCACTTCTATGTAGGGACTGGAAGTGGTTGAAGCAAACCCGAAGGTTTTTGGTGCTCGTCTTTCTCCTGCTAGCATGTATAGCAACGAGATACAAAATCAGCGATGTCTCATATCATACCAGGCCACCAAAACTATCACCGCATGTCATAGAACATATTCGTGGTTCATGGGTGTACAACCCATTGAGAGTTATGGAAACTCCCCATCACATCCTTCCTTGCTTCTAATGGAATAACATAATGGTTTCGACAACACAGAACACCCTCTTTGGAGAAAGACCACTGAGTGTCAGTCTCCCCACCATAAATAGAGTCCCTAATTCTATGGAATTAATTATCAACTTGTTGTTCTTGAAGAATTTACTCGAGGAGAGAAGAAGTTAACTGAACACTGCATAAAGAAACTTCATTCCCCTTCCACTGAACTCCAATATGAAGCTATGAAGAAAGATCCATCAAACTCCAATCTTCTGAAGATTATTTCACATCCTGTGATGGAAGTTTCCTACTTAAAGCATCTGCAACTACATTCCCTTTCCCCGGGGTATAGGCAATGTCAAATTCGAATGATTGCAGGTACACCACCAAATGCCTTTGGTGGAGATTCAAATCTTTTGGAGAGAAGATATAACCCAAGATCTTGTGGTCTGAATACACAATAAATCTTTATCCATAAAGGTAATGTATCTAAAACTTCAGTGTGTGCATTACAGCTACAAGTTCAAGGTTATGGGTAGGATAGTTCTTCTCATGAGGCTTAAGCTGACAAGTCCCATAGGAAACAACATGATTACCCTACACGAGGACACATCCCAAACCTGAACCCGATGCATCACAGAAGACCACATAACCTATCCCATACTTAGGAAGAATAAACACCGAAACAGTAGTCAAAAGACACTTTATCTCAAAAAAAGAACACTGACATTTATCATTCCAGTAAAACTTCACTCTCTTTCGGGTCATAGCAGTCATTGGATAAGCTAACTTTGATAAGTCTTTAACAAACCGATGATAATATCCTGCAAAGCCCAAAAATATCTGAATCTTGAAAACATTTTGTGGTTGTTCCCAAGTCTTAACACCCTTCACCATCTCAGGATCAACTGATATTCCTTGTTCTGACATGACAAGTCCCAATAATTTCACTTCCTGAATCTAGAAATCACACTTTGATAGCTTTTCATAAATTCAGGGATTCCTTAGAAGACTCAAAACTATTCTCAGATGATGCACATGATCCTCCTCAGACTTGGAGTAAACAAGAATTTCATCCCAAAAGACTACCAAAAATATATCTAGATACTCGCGGAAAACATTGTTCATTAAATCCATGAAAACTGCAGGAGCATTTGTTTGGCTGAAGGGCATAACAAGGTACTCATAATGGCCATACCTACTCCAAAAAGCGGTCTTATGAATGTCAGATTCTTTAATCCTCAACTGATGGTAACCTGATCAAAGAAAATTTTTTGAAAACCACTTCACCCCTTTCAATTGAACAAATAAATAATCAATTCTTGGTAACTGATATTTTTTCTTTATCGTAACTTGATTGAGCTTTCAATAATAAATAGATAAGTGAAAAGAACCATCAGCATTCTTGGCGAAGAGAACAGGTGCTGCCCAAGGTGACACACTCGGGCGTATAAAACCTTTCTCAAGAAGATCTTCTAACAGAGACTTCAGTTCTTTTAGTTCAGATGGAGCCATTCGGTGAGAGGGAATAGAAATTGGTTGAGTACTAGACATTAAGTCAATAGAGAAATCAACCCCCCTTACTGGTGGCAAACCAGAGAAGTCATAAGGAAACACATTGGGAAACTCAGCGACAACTGAAGGACGATCGCCACACATTGAATCTCTCTCTAGATCAAAAGCAAAAACCGATATAACTTTCCCCAACTCTGGATAAGAGGGTCCATCTCTGCTTGACCTTAGGTCCCATTCTCCTTGAGAAAAAAGAGGCACACCACTGGGTGTCATAAGGTAGACCTATCAAAGATTACTATCGATTTGGGCTTTATTGGAAACGAGCCAATCCATCCCAAATATGGAGTCAAAAGATTTCATGTCGAGAACCAAGAAACTCCAAGTATGAACAACATCTGATAGAGAGAAGACACAAGTAGGACTACATAGACCCTTATCCCTCATTATACCAAGGGTTGTAGTAATATCCATCACACAAGATAAAAGGTCCATAGGTAGATTAATCAGATTAACGATATGGGTTGAAATAAATGAGTGATATGCACCAGTATCAAAAAGATCCATCACCAAAGATGAAGCTATTGTAATGGTACCTCTCACAGCTGTAGGACCTGCATCATCTACCTTTGGAAACTCTTCCACTGTGTGAAGAAGCTTCGTTCCAGATGCATGTGGCTAGAACCCTTTTTTACGTGAAGAATTTGATTGCCCCGCAATTTCTGGAGGTGCTGATGATCCTATTCTACTACGTGGAGTAGAGAAATGATGGAAGAATCTCTGTAAGTACCCTCAACGTTCGAAGAAGTGCAAACCATCTGAGAATGTTTTGGATTTCCACACTGATAGAAAGTCAAAGAATCCCCTCCTGTTGCTACTGGAGGTCTGGAATGACTCTGTTGTCGAGAAATTCCATGAGAAACATCACACTTCCGTTTTCCATTAATGGAACCCACACTGCCACTAGGAGGGAAAATAACCTCCTTCAACCTTGAATTTCCGGCCAAGTTCATCTCAACCATCATCACCCTATCTAGCACATCAGCATAAGTTGGTAGCTTCAGTAGGAAAACCTGAGAACAGATATCTGATCGAAGTCCCAACTTGAATTGTCGAGCCTTTATCCTCTCATTAGATACAATATCATGAGCAAACTGTACCATCCCAGAAAATCGATTTGAGTACTCAATAATGATTTTGTTGGCCTGCACAATATTGAAAACTCCACAACCTTGGCCAACACAATTGATTCAGGATAGAACTGGTTAGTGAAAACAACCCTAAAGTCTTTCCACTCAAAACCCAAATGTTTCCAAGCCCTCACCATTGTGTCCCACCATATCCTACTTGGTCCCACTAGTATAAGGTGTCACACTTCACCGTGATCACATCAGGTGTCTCTAATAACCCAAATAGGCGTTCAATCATACTCAACAATTACTCAGCATGTTGAGGGTTAGTGGAGCCTTTGAAAACTTGTGGCTTCTGGAATAGGAATTATTGAGAACAACTTCAGAGAATATCACTATGAGGATTTGTAGCTGGAGCCTAAATAGGAACTCGAGATGGTTCCTATCCCATTGCTTGGACAGTGTGAAAAATCACCTCAACAGGACTCAGATCCACAATAGGACTTTCTTGATGAGATTCAGCAACCACCTCTTTTTGGATCTGATTTTGACGTCTTCATAGAGACATGATGCTACACAGCTTAAAAAGACATATATTAACACCCAAACAGAGTAACAAGGAAAACTATTCTTAAAAGAAGGGATAACAAGATTTGGATTCCACTCTATCCAAATTAAAACAGGGAAGATACTATAAGTAATACAAAAGTCGTATTTCCCTAACCAACCCTGGTGACTTAAGGTTCATTGTGGTGAGAGCTGGACAGTCACTCAATTACAAATACCTCCCAAGTCCTGACAAGAATACTCAAATGCATATTGTCATGAAGGAAATATTATTAACCACCATAAAATACCATTTTGTCACGAACCAGCCCAGGTAACCTGGTAACCAGATAACCGAGCTGGCCCTAACATAGGCCAAAGGGTGTTCCCGATCCCCACGGGTCATCGAATAGCACCTGGCATCGCACAACATACAAGTTAGAATGATTTTTTCTAGAAGAATGTAGAAGAAACAGAAAACAAAACAGTATGCATTACAAAAGAAACTCCACCAGGAGTAATGTACCAGAATACGAAGAGGCACAAAAGCCCAAAGTACTACAACCCAAGTACTAAAAAGGGAAAAACAATCCCAAATTCCCTAAAGAAACAACTCACTAAGGCCAGATATCAACAACTGGGTCCACCTCAAAGAGATCCCTTTCCATTCCTCGATCATGGAAAAAGAAAATCTACAAACACCCAAAGGAAAAAAGTAGGGTGTGAGCCTAAGACCAGTAGGATACCACCAAAGATTCTGTAACAGATGCCAAATATAGATTATCCAATGAAAAGATTTCAATTTTGAAATAAATAGGTTTGGAAATTCAATAGTTTATTTTAACAAAACATGCTATACATTTTCAAATGGTGGGAAAATCAATTTAAGAAAAGGATTTACAATGATGGAATATTTCTAAAATAATGGATTAAGCAAAACATTTATATAAAACAGTTTATATAAATTCAGAAGGCATATAAAGTAGTTCAAAAGCATTGGCATACATTTATATATCACATATAAATAAACAAGCGAGAAACATGGTCATCGGCCAAAAGGTACGATAGTATTAACCAGTTATAGGATTCCACACTCTCTATGTGAACTCCGCAAAATGTTTATACACACGTCCTATGACACTGGAAAAAGGAGACTCGTCACCAACCCATTGGGGATGCGACCCGCCGCAATTATGTTTTAGAACTTTGTCGCAGCGGAGAGTGTATCCAAATAACTCACTAACTACCTAAGGATTTCATGCGCTCTTACATGATGTGCAAACTATTTTAAGAATGCATAAAATACGATCAATCCCATTATTACATTTCAAAATTCCCAATTTCATTCTATTTGAAACCAAAACAGGTTTTATTCAAACATGCCTTTTTCACAAGATAAAACAAATGGGTTTCTATCAAATCATTTTAATCCATTCTCACCAGTTTGAAATACATTCAAAACCAATTCCATCATCACAACATTTATTTACGCAATTAAATTCAACAATTTAATTGAAATCATTTCCATCAAATCCAAAATTTAAATTAAAAACTTTAAATCAGTATATTTCTATAAACACACCCAATTCAATGGAATTGGGGTTTTCCCAATTTCCATGCCAAAACCATTTTAAATATTTCAATTCACTGGAATCGAGTTTTTATAAATTTAATTGAAAGAAACTTGAAAAATTGAATTTAAATCAAGAATTGAAATAAATCAAGAAAATACAATCATAATCAATTTGGTATGTCGGGATGGAAACACCTACCTCGATGGTTTTGACCAAAACAACAATGGTCGAGAAATCTCAAGAAAACCGGGTTTCTTCATCAATAACCCGCCTTATATCTCTTCTAATATAAATATCAAGACCAAATATCATAAAATTTGGTAACACACATTTAGATCTACCCATAATGTGTGTAGATATAAGAAATAGAGATAAGAGGATAAGTATAACTAAGTAGATCTAAGAAACCGATCAAGAACGATGAAGAACGATCACATACTTCAAGAACCCAGCTTCGATTCACCCAGAGGTGCCTTTGGATCGCCTCTGGAACAATGGGAGAACCTTATCTGACCTTAGGAGAGGACAAATCCCGAGTTAGGGCCACTTAGGGGGAAAAATGGGGAACTTAGACGCAAAACCGAGTGAGATCCACAATTTAAGGATCCCATTTAAGTGGCTGCACGGTTAGTTCACACAGTTTGACAAACCGTGTTCTAGCCGTGCATTAGCTTTTTCCTCGGCCACCCTTCTCACATAGTTTGGCCACATAGTTAGACAAAACGTGTGCTGCCCATGCGGAAGCTACTGCCTCAAAGACCAACTGTGCACGGTTTGGCCGCACAGTTTAGACAACCCGTGCACCACCTATTCGACTTCCCCTTTGACCCAAAACAACATTTAAGGTTCTCCTGACTCTCCCAAGTCACTACTCCAAAACATAGGTACTTAGAAACATAAAAAGTACCTGCAAACATAACGTGATGTTATAAGATTCCACACCACACCACGTGTTCCTAATGGGATTCATTAGACCTTAGACCAAAGGTGGTCTAACTTGGGGTTGGGCCTGAGAAAAAGTGTCTTGGCATTCCTACGTACCACATTTTGATGGGGATAAATCCATACATAGTTTTAAAATTATAGTTTAATGCCATGTAGGATGAAAGTCATGTGTGGCATGGCTGCACTAGTACACGTTCCACCAAAACCACTAATCCCATGTGAGTCATTCTCATTGTGGGAAACAAGGGACAGTGATGGGATTTTCCTGGTACAGGGAGGCACACATCAGGAGAAATATAACTCTTGGTGAATGACGTCCCAATATTAAAAATCATCCTACTTAACGCACATAAAGGCATGAAGGGGTAAAACAGAGTGTGTTGGAATTCAAATTAAACATAAGGGAATGGAAAGATGTGTATAGTGACGCCCAAGATCTGGATCACACTGATTGCATCATGATGGTAGGGGATAACTGCTGATCATGTTCAAAACATAGTATCTGTTTCGCGTTAGCCTAGAATGGGGACAGAAAAATGAGGGTTAACCACTAACCATTTTTGAAAAATGAGACATGTCGCAAATGTCATCTAAGGTCTTCAGGGGCGTTGGTCCAAGACAGTAGGTGAGCCAATGTGGCTTGAGGCCAAACCATAAAGGGGGTCCCTTCATATGTGGAAGAAGACTAGGATCCAAATAAAGTGATGATGAAGTGTGGACATGAAACGAGGGGATGTTTAGGTGAAAATTATACACTTTGGGATCTTTTCCAAGATGTATTTTAGTATTCCATTGAGTCGTGTTAGATCGAGGAATTCGAATCCATTTTCAAGGACACGGGTCCTCGGTTCGCATGCTCCTAGATTATGTTTGTTGAGTGGACCATTAATAGGGTACCTGTTTTAATGGAATGTGCACAGGGTTACAAAGTTTCCAAAACCAATGCTTTGTTCCCATAGGAAGATCTTAGTTTAGGGTCATGGAAATCAGACCAGGTTGGGAAGAGACGAAAGATACAGATGGTGAAGCTGTTGAAAAACCTAATGTGAATGAGAACCCAAGAGGTACTCTCCACACTACAAGATCCCAAAATATTTTGGTCCAAGGGGCCGAAATGTAGTAGGATTTAAGATTCTTGGGGCTCTACCCGCAGAAGGAATGTATGGGCGTTCTTACATATCCCAGGATGATGGAAATCAAGCCACATGTAGTCCTAGAAAAGGTCATTCAGTTCAATTTCCTATGACAAGGACGATTGGATCTTAGTTTTAAGGTCTTAGAGCTTGGACCATAGATAGAAATAAAGGAGGTGGGGAGAAATGTTGTGTAGTAATTAAAAAAACCGACGTGAACAAGGACAGTAGGTGTCCATATCCCACAATGTGCTCCCTAGGGAGCTTTTTGGTCGAGGGACCAAGAATTAAATTTGGGCTGGTCCCGAGGCAAAGTGCATGGGTGTTACTACGTACCCCATGATGATGGGGATCAAGCCACACATAGTTCTAGAGGTGAAATGATAGGGTACAAATTTGAGGGACAATACTATTGTGTAGGTCTTGCCCACACATCGAAAGAAGGGGAATTTAATAGATCTTGTATGTTCTTTAGGATGGATGTGTTTTTTTGCGAAGAAAAAAACCTAGGAATGAGAATCCAAGCATTGCTACAGAAATCATGCCATATGTAGACCTTGAAAAATGGAATGATGGAGAATCAATACAGACCATTATGTCCCCTCAAGTGAGGACACCACAATGCAATGCTATTTTTTGGTCATGCATCCATAAAGATAATGTCATAATTTTGGGTCATATACTTGGAAAAACCCATGCATTTTAATTTCATAAAGTAATGATTTTATAGTTTAAAGTCATGTGGGACCAAGAAGCATAGTTTAAAGTCATATGGATTGGATGAAAATAGATGAAACGAGGTTTTAGAGGGGAATATGCATGGTCTGACAAAGCATACCCAACATGATTGAGGACAAGGTCCACACCACACAACACACTATTCCAGGGAGGAAACCATAGGCCAAGGAGGCCGGAATAAATCAGAGGATATGGGGATAAACCTGAAGACAAAATGTTTGGGTGTTCCAACGTATCCCATGAGGATAGGAATCAAGCTACACATAGTTCTAAGAGTGTATTTTAGCATCATGTGGGATGGGAGGTAGGAGTGACTAGCTCCCAAATGGGATTAAGCGGTGTGGCTATTTTTGACC
Source organism: Viscum album (assembly GCA_963277665.1). Taxonomy (NCBI): domain Eukaryota; kingdom Viridiplantae; phylum Streptophyta; class Magnoliopsida; order Santalales; family Viscaceae; genus Viscum; species Viscum album. Next base: position 742,843,769 of record OY728145.1, on the reverse strand, counting down.
TGATGTGAATGAATATATAAGCCCATACACACCACAGCATACAATCCTATGAATGTCAGGATAAAAGGCCGAATAGAAAAGGTAATTAGTGGAACTTGAGCTGGAACTGAAAAATAGATGCTCATGCATTCCTATATATCCCATAAGGATGGAAATCAAGCCATATGTAGTTCTGTAAGATGTCGTGAAGTTAACATCTTGCAGAAAGGATGTGGGGAGATCTTAGTTTAAAGTTATAGAGCATGGACCTAGGAAATGAGACAATTCTAAGCAAGAGTAAACCATGAAAAAATCCCTAAGACCACAGGATCCATGCTTGATGTGGGAAACAAGGGTGAAGAAGGTCTTCACAACACATGTAATACAAGGAATTGGGAAATGGTGTGGAGTCTCAAATGACTCTACCCCTTGGATTCATCCTCTAAACGCGCAGACGCGAACTGAGGGATAACACCAAGAGTGTCGAAATTCCACTTGGACATGATGGAGTTGAAGAGGTTATGAATCATGCAACCAATATTTTGGCCTTAATGGGGGTGGCACATTTATGGAGGGTAACTATTGACCATGTTCAAAACACATCATCCATATCGTGTGACCGGAAATGGGAACAACAAATGAGCGTCGACCGCAGACCATATTCACAATGTGGAACTCATATCAAATTTATCATCTAGAGTACTTGGGGATGTTTGCCTGAGATGGTAGGAGAGCCTAGATTCCTATAATCTATGTCTTTTGGGGGTCCTTTCAGATGTGAAAGATGATGAAAATCCAAATAAAGGAGAACATGAAGCATGAAAATGGGTGAGAACTTGTCTACGTAGAATACAACACTCTCAGTCCTTAAATAGAGTGATCCTGGACTCACCGGTGGAAGACCAAATAGGGGGAGGTATGTGGCGTTGATGCTGCAAACCTGATGTGAATGAGGACATAAGCCCATACCACACCACATACCCTCCCTCTGGGAGGACTCATGCCAAGGGGCCAAAGACATGAGGAGGTTTCCAAGAAATTGGGAGAGACCCGAAGATGAGATGTTCAAGAGTTTTTACATATCCTATGGGGGTAGGAATAAAGCCAAACATAGTTCTAAAAGATGCACTTCAGTTTAACATCACGAGACAAGTATTTAGTCAATTTTAGTTTATGGACATAGAGATTGGACCGTAGAAGCCCAATTTTTTGTTATGCACATGGGACATATGGGTGGAAAGGGTGAATCATCATGCCTGATATGTGGGAAACCATGAAATGGAAACATTGATCGAGGATAACTGCTGACCATGTTCACAATATAGTATCCATATTGTGTGACCATTCATGGGGACAAAAATGATTATCGACCACTGACCATATTCGAACGTGGGACTTGTACCTAATTGTTGTCCAGAATCCTCAGGGAAGTTGGCCCAAGATTGTAGGAGAGCCCTAGGGCCTAACATTCATTCCATTCAGGGGTCCTTTCAGATTTGAAAGATAATGGAATCCCAAATTATGAGATGCATAAATCCGGGGGGGGATTATGTTGTTTAAAATATTGTGGCAAAGAATAGTATGGATGGATGTCTCAAGGGGATATGTGTGGTGTGGTAAAAATCTCATGATGCGAATGAGGACATAGAGATCATGACACATTGCACAATCAAAAATGAGAACTTGTTTCAGGGGGCTAGAAAGGCTGAGGGAACTGAGATGGGAATCCCCAACCGGTTTGCAGTTTGACGTCTTGCGGTGAGGACAATGGGGATCTTAGTTTAAGGTTAAAGGGATCAGACCATAGATACATTACCCTTTATGTAGGCACTTCCTTACCAAAGATCCAAATCCCACGTGAGAAATTCTCAGTGTGATAAACAAGGAATGAGATCAGATTCTACCCAACATATGAGGGTGCACCAATAAAGGAAAGAGATCAGGCAGGGTCGATCCCGACCAGAACATCACTCCCATTCGAGGTAGACTGATGTTTGAAGGGATAGTGAGACAAAATGAATCTGTGCCGTAATATTTGGTACATGTAGGGGTGGTGATTATAATAGAATATGGCTATTCACCATGGTTGAAACCCAACATCCATATCGTGTGACTTGAAATGGGAACAAAAAATGAGCGTTGAATGCTGAAAATTATCGCAATGCGGGACTTGTATCAAATTTTCATTCAAAATCCTTGAGAAAATTTTCATGAAATGATAATAGAGCCCCAATTCCTAGAATCCATGCATTTTTGGGTCCTTTCAGATGTGGAAGATGATGGAGACCGAAATAAAGGGGGTGTGTGAAGTGTGAATAAACCCATAAAGTTTAATGTCATGCAGGATGATGAAAGAGGTGGAGATCTCCAAGGAGAGGGATACATGGTGGGGCCATGATGAACTCTTTTTGAATAAAGGAAAAATCCTGCATCACAACACGTGTTTTGACCCAAGAGGAGATCTTGATGTTTGGGGTTGGGCATGTGGATGAAATGTTCGGGCGTTCCTTTGTATCCCATGAGGATGAGAATCAAGACATACGTAGTTATTGAAGTGGCCATGCAGTTTAACGTCATGCGGTGAAGACATGGGAGGATTGAATAATGAGGTGGGGCACATGGTATGATCATCGTAATCCTGAAATGGGTGGGGCCAATGAATCACACACTACACCCTATAGGATCTTTCATGAGAACTACACCTAGGGGTAATCGAAGAGAATGATTTGGGGGATGCACTCTATGACGAGATGTCTGAGTGTACCTACGTATCCCATGTGGATGGGAATAAATCCATATGTAGTTCTTGAGGGTGAATTTTAATGTATTGTAGGACAATGGATATAAGGAGATATTAGTTGAAGTTTATAGATCTCAAAACATCTTGCAGTTTATTTTTATGCGGGACAAATGCATGGTAGTTTTACATCCTTCAGCCTTGATGGATCATGAAGTTTGACATCATGTGGTGAGGATGAAATAGCTTAAGATCATGTGAGACCATATACAGTTTAACTTCATGTAGGAAGACATGATGATTAATGTCTTGTGGGAAAAATTTCAAGTAGTTTTATGTCTTTCAACTCAGATGGATCATAAATGTTAACATCATGTGGTAAAGATGTCATAGTTTATGGTCACGTAGGACTGGTTTACTCAGGAAAAGTATTTCTTGAGGAATTTGGAATTGGTGGGAAGGAATATATGCTAACCATCCATGGTAACTAGAGAGTTCATTCCATTGGGGTAAACCTTGGGAATGATGTAAGGTCATTCCCACTTGGGCTTTAATATGGGTGGTTTCTTACTAAGTATCATTGGTATTCTCAAGGCCAAAAACAATTTTAGATTATAAGAAACAGTGGAGAAGAACGTTCTTGTAGAAAGCTCTGGGTGTCTTGTTCTGATGCCTCTCCAAGTTGTGTAGGGCACAAAACTTGTTCTTATCGAGCACTTTCAGCTCAGCTAGAAAGATTTCAGCTACCTTATCAGGTTTCTATTGATCATAGACAGCTGTGTGCAATGATGGAAGCTGAATCTCAATGGGTAGGACTACCTCTGTCCCATAAACCAGAGAATATGTGTCACATGAGTGGAATTGTGAGTCATTGTCCGATAGTCCCAGAGTACGTTGGGGAGCTTGTCCAGCCAATGTTTCTTCTTCTAACAAACCATAATCTACATAAATATAGAGAGGGTTTTGTTGAATGCCTCAATCTTCCCATTTTCCTATGTGTAATAGCGAGAGGTATGGTTATAATGGATGTTATACTTGGCGTACAACTTCTTCAGTTTGGCTGCTGAAAGTTTGTGCTATTATTGCTGAGGATGGCATGAGGGACTCTAAATCAATAGATGATGTTGGAGCTCACAAATTCAATGATATAATAGGAATTTACCTCCTTGAGAAGAACTATCTCTACCCACATAGAAAATAAATTCATAGTGGTCAAGACGAACCTACACTGGCGAGTTGTCACTAGTGGATGTGGTCGAACGACATCGATTCCCCAAACTGCGAAGGAACAAGAGTACTTGGTAGTGTGGATAGGATCTGGCAGATTATGTACAAAATTATCTTGGATTTGGAAAGAATGGAACCTCTTGGAAAACTTGATACAGTCATAGATCATGGAGGTTGAAAAATACCCCAGTTTCTGGATCAGGTGATATAGTTTCAGCCTGGTCTGATGAGCCCCGAAATAGCCAACATGGACCTGTTGCATGGCCTGATAAATCTCACCTCCTATAATACAGTGGAGGAGATCCCCATTGAAATCATGTTTGTAGAGGATCTTCTCAAGACCGGGACCACTCTAAAGGGTAAAATATGATGTGTGCCATCATATTCTCTAAGGTTTGTCTCGATCTTCTGGAAGAACACTTAGTTGGAGGTAGATGATAAAGGGATTCCTCTAGTTGGGAGTCACCTCAAAAAATGTGGCAGGGGGACTTGGGGGTCCTATCATGGAGGAACCAGCAGTAATGTGACTTACTTATAGGGTATCATCATCTTATATAGTAACAACATTGATGAATCTTCAGTGTGACACATGAATAATCAAATCATCCTACTTGGGTTCTATAAGAGATATAGCCAAGCTGGTCAGGGTGTCAGCTCGACCATTCTGTGACTAAGGGATATGAGTAAATTCTGACCAAGATGGGAACTAGGCCATCAAATGGCAGGTAAGTTCCAACAGTGGTACGAGCTCTCTCTTCCTGATGACTTAGCCACCGTTGAATTGTTTGATGACTAGTTCAGAGTCCCCTTTGACATGTAAATGGGGAAAATCAATCTTGAGGGTAGATCGAGACAAGTAAAGGGATCCTGGTACTCCACCTCATTGTGGGTACTAAATTCTGACAACAAGAATGAATATAGAATAAAAACTTGAGCTGGTGTGATGAAGACAATACCTAGGCCCACTTTGTTGAGTTAGGGATCATTGAGTCTTCTGCCGGTATAACTTTAATAATCACCATCAAAGTGAATTTTCCAACATGGAACGACTTAGTCTACTGAGAGGATTGCCTCATCAGGAAAATAAAGATCCATAGACTAGTACGTGGGAGTAGGATGGCGGCAAGGAAGTCTTCCAATGCCTATCCCTTGATGGACTTATAGGGAAAAAACCTAAAGTCGAACTATTGGAGGATCACTATCCAACAATCCAGAAAACCTATCAACATGGGGAAATTTAGGATGCACTTTAACAGATCCACTCGGTACACTAGCTGTATTTCATGATTCTTCATGCAGTTTCACAATTTATGAGCTATGAATACCATCACAAGGAATATTTTCTCGATTGAGGAATATCTGGTCTTTTTATCGAGGAGCATGCAACTGAGATAGTATAAACCGTTCTGCATCCCTTTTTTGTTTTTTGGGTGATAAGGGCACCAAGAGATTGTTCAAAAGCAGTCCCATAAAGGACTAGTGGCCTTTTAAGAATGGGTGGCATTATAACTGGAGGTCGTAATTGGTACTCTATGATTTCCTAGAAATCAGTCTGACACTCTTCATCCCACTGATAGACAACACCTTTATTCATGAGCTGGGAAATGGGATTACACTTGTCGGCCACTTTCACAATGAATCGACATATGTAGGAAAAGTGGCATTGAAAGCCTCAATGTTCGTAGATGTTGATTGGGGGAGATATCTGGCTGATGGACATGGAATTCTCTAGATCGATCATGTGGCCTCTATATCTGACAAAAATGTCGAGAAACTTTCTGGAGGTGACCCCGGCGACACATTTCAATTGGGTCATCTTCAGATGGTGACACCAGAGGAAGCCAAACACTTTCTCAAGATATTTGATATAGTACTAGCATTGGTGAGATTTAACAACTATATCATCCATGTAGCATTCCACCAATTTCCCAAGGATCAGATTAAATAGGCAATGCATGGTGCACTTATTGGTGGCACCTGTATTCTTTAAATCGAAGGGAATCACCTGGTAACAGAATGTACATTGTGGTTCTCTAAATGACATAGACTCTTCATACTTGGGGTCCATTAAAATATATTTATTCCTAGAATACCAATCCATGAAGGAGAGATCCTGGATCCTAGTGGTGGAATCAATCAACTATTTTATCGCAGGAAGGGGAAAATCATCCTTCAGACAGTAATAATTGAGATCCTGAAAGTCAATGCAGACTCTGATCTGTCTGTTATTCTTCTTGACAAGAACAATGATGGATAACCATATGGGATAGTGTACCTCCTTGAAGAAGTTGGCTTTGATGATATTATCATCATTGGCCTTAACCATGGTACCGTGTGAAGGGTGCATCTTTCTGGGAGGTTGTTTGAACCTGAGATGTTTTGCTGTAAGACTGAGACTGTGGATGGCGAACTGAGGATATAGTACTATTATTTCTTCATAACTCTTTGAAAATAAATCACGATATTTCTTCAAGAAGTCCATGTATCATTTTTCTCTTCGACAGGAATAGTGGAACAAATCAATGTGGGTTTTAGATCTGTATCGTTGCCAAGGTTCACCTGTACAAACTCATCGGTTGTGGTGGATGCACCCTCTACGAAGGCGTGAGGATAATCCTCTAAATCCTCTTTTTCACTTATAGAGGAGGGATCATTAGTGGGAGGTGATTCCTTTGAGTCAAAATTTCCTGACGGGACACTAGTGCCACCTTGAGCAGTGATGGGCACCGCATCGGGGGACTCTTGTGCTATAAAAACCACAACGATGAAAGTTGTTGACCCAATCCCATATGGTCTTCTACATAAGGGTCCATGCTTGATGATATAAAAGAAATAGTGGTTCATTGTCTTTAGGAAGTTTATCCTAGCCTGGAAAATCAATCAAGTATGATGTATTGTTGTTGACATGGGGAAGACATCCCGATACCTTATATGAGTAGAGGGATCTGGAATTACCCGATCCTGATTGGTATAAAAATACAAGGTAATCAATCAAAGTCTCTTAGACACGGGAATGTGATTCCCCATCATTCTAGAAACAACAAATCATTTTCCTAGATTTTGGGTCATAGCCTCCAATTAGTGGATTGAGAAAATGTGAGCATTATCTAGGCCTGTGCACAGGTCAGTTGCAGTCGTAGCGTGTTCAACCTCATTCGCCTCGATCTACTTATCCTTTCTCTTGTAATAGTCAGCATCAAGGTAGCGATATTAACAAGAGGAAAAGGGATAAGAATCACCCTAGATCATGCCTACTCGACCATTAAGGGAGTACTTAAGTTATTGGTGACACAAAGAGGGAACTGCCATGTGTAGGTGGAGCCATGGCATGCCCATAAAAGCGTTTCAGGCGGTGTCATACTAGACAACCATGAACATAATGCTGGCTACTAGACCACCAAATTGGGTCTTCAGGCGGATCTTTCTGATCCGTGTATGTTCTGTCCTGTCATAACCATGAATTTTAATGTCAAAGGGGCTCAGATCATATTCGTACAACCCCATATTTCAGAGCATCCGGGTCGGGATAAGGTTGATCCTAGAGCCTATATTGACAAGAAAACAACGAACCTCCATGCCATTGAAGTGGAAAATGATGTAAAATAGGTGGATTTGACCATGTAAGGGAGAGAATTAATATTCTTCACATAAAGAGATGACGTCTTGACATTCTACATGCTTGGATCCTTCAGTATAGAAGGTTTCTATAGCTGCTACCTCCATCACAAAATGAAAGGGCTTCTTGAATCCTTAGTAAGGGATTCACATATATCCATTGATATATAAATATCCTCGAGGATAGATATCCTCAAAAGGATGATGTAAAGTTTTTTAATAACATAATACTTTCATGCCATGTGTGAAATTATGCTGACCGGAGGTCTCTCTGTGGCATGAGGTACGACGGGCCCTTCCAGCTAAACTGATGAAAGACTAGTGTTGGGAATATCCTACTTCTCACTAGTCGAAACACATGGAGAAAATACCGAATGAAGACCAGATGAATGAATTCAGTATATGAAAGAACACGAATGATCACAATGCGGCCATAGTGGCTCCACCTGATCATGTACCACAAATGGCAGTGATGGAGGATCTGATGATACTTGATAAGATGGCTGCATGTGCTAAGCTCTCTGCTGGGCTTGTTGTCTGGTTTTTGTGGCATGAACATCTTGGTTGGAAGTATTGACCGAGGCATTCCGATGACCCATATAGCCATAGATCCATCGATGCTGGTGATGGCTGGGGATGTTTGGAGGATCCACCTGGCACTCCTCATCATTAGAAACCTTGTAGGGGTTTACCAGCTCCACGGGGTTAACTGAGGTTCACCCTTTATCATCACTTGAAGAATCCATTACCATTGAATGGATTCTGGGGGTAATCCCCATCTCTGGGGACATGAAGTCATCGAGAGTATAGGAAGACAATGACATCGGTGGGGGACATTGTTTTCCCTTGAGTCGCCGATGCTTTCTCTTCTGAGAAGAGGGAGGCTGAGATGTCGATGCAGAAGTAGTAGTTGTGGATGTCGCAATGACTTATGAAGGCTCGGGTCAATTCAAACTTGAAAAGATAATACCATGGGAAAGGTCGACTTCCAAATGATCCATCCAGTCATCATATTTTTGAGACCCACGTTTTGAAACTTGATTCCACTCACCCTCGCTTTCACTGCCGTTTTCATGCTTCATGAACATGCATGCCACCTATGTTGGAGATGGGCCTAACCAGACTATATTATTATCAACCTAGTTTTGATTCTAGTATTTGAACACATAGAATTGTTTGAGAGTGTGCCCCAGGATCTGGTGATAGGGGAAATATTTGGGTCGATCAGTGAAGTTCACCTCTTCGGGCCTCCTACATTCGGGCAATCGTAGAATTCCCTATTACAAGGAACTTCAAAAATAACCAGGAACCTGATCCTCATTAAATGAGTAGGTCTGGTTTCTCTAGTTTGGGAAGGGGCTCTGGAAGCCTGGCCTTAACAAGGGGCCGAAGGAAGCCATCGAGGAGGTGGAACCTGGTTATCTCTCCTTGGTGGTGGTGATGCGTTACGAAGGGGTGCCTGCTGATTCTGAGGTGGACACTGCTAGGAAGGAGATTGTACCTAAGGTGGTGGGCCTCAGAGAAGCTATGCAGGTGGCTCCACTAATAACAACTCCAGCTGCCTTGGGCCTCTATCTGTGCTACTGCGATTGGCTTGGCCTTAGAAGCTCTTCTCGAGGGAACTATAGGAGGCAACAGATGCGCCTGCATAAACTATTACAAGGCTTCCTCTAGATGATAGGCCTTATTTGAGTAATACCCAAATCCTCCTATGAAATTATGAGTGATGAGAGAGGGGACCATGTTTTTTTGACATTACCCACACACATTGTCTGCAGTTTTCCCTGAGTCAACGACATATCCATGGAGTAGGTGAGGCCTTTCTACCGGGTGACAAAGTCTGTGATGCACTTTTCAGGGCTCTGAATGAACTAGAAGAGGATTGAAATACTTTTCTTCGAGGTGGTAGAGATGAACTGTTAATGAAGTTTCCTACGAAGATCTTCCCAGCTAGCTACTAACCCAATGGGTATCTAGCTGTACCATAAAAACACATTCCCTTCCAATGTTTGTACGAAATAGTGGAGTTTGGTGACCACTTGCTGCAGTGGAGTTCCCATCACGGGTCCACACCTTGAGATGAAGTGGTCCATATGCTTTAATGGATCACCCGCCCCATTAAAGGGGGAGAAGGAGGGGTTTCTGAAACTTGTGGGGTGCTAGAATATCATCCACCCATGTCGAATATAGCCTACCATCAGGCATAATAGCCACCTGTCGAGCTTCCAATGCCTTGAGGTGAGAAATGAGAACTACCATTGGATCATCTAGGTAGGGATTCCTATATTGAAGAGGATCTCTAACCACTAGTGCATTGGAAGGTTCTTGAACATGATAAGTAGACCCAACATCTCGTGGAGTAGTTTGTGGGACGACTTGTGGAGCGGTTTGTGGAACCTGAGCTGGGTACCAAAGATTATCGCACTTCTTAGGTTGATTTGGTGACACATACTGCACCCTGTTTCCATAAGTTCCGACTTTTAACCTATCTATGTGGTCAGGATGGTCAGGGTCACTTGGAGGAAACTCGCCGAGGGGGAGTTGTACATGCCCCTTCTACCCCGGTCAAGGGTCTCCATAGTTTGGTCTCCATTCTATATAATGCATAGAAAGGATTTCATCAACCATATTCTTATTCTCTTTAATCTGTTGATGTAGTGCTACCTTTTCAATATCATCTTCCATCTTTTGCACTATTCTAGATGGGTCAGAGGGTTTGACGGCCACACAATTCTCTTTTCCCTTATTAGGATTCTAGTTGAAGACTAATGACTCAGTGGGCATGATAATACCTAGTATATTTCACTTCTACTTAGTAACCCTTCCCAATGGATCCAATAAGTGTGGCACTCCCACCAGGGGTTATTCCTCATCAAGAAGATCTAGCTCGTTATCTCCCTCTGATAGGTTAGACATGTTAACCGCGACTCTACCTGGGCGAATATCCACAATATCACCTAAAAATTCAGGCTGGAAATGGATAGAACTAAAATGGATGGCATCATACTACCCCAAACCATGCACCTGAACATGGGGGGAATCCTCCTTGATAAATCTACAAATCAATTTAAAGCTCTGAATGCATCGTTGTTGGAGGGTCCGGTGGTGACCAGAATACTCATGGAACTATTTCATAGGGTACACAACCAATTTGACCTTACGGAATTGTTGGTCAATATATTCAATGTGTGTCTAGATATTGGGTCAATCCACTTGACGATAATAGAGACTGAAGTGCGTCTCTTAGAGGATTAGGTTAAAATATGCGACTTTATCCTAGGTAAGTGATTCTAAGGCCCTGAAGTTCGTGGTTGAAATTGGACTAAACATATTTAGGAAATGATCTATTGAAAAGATGTCCCACAATCTCCTTGGTTCTGACTCGGGATCGATCCCTTGGTTTCCCCACTCATCAACTGGGGGCAACTACGGGACCGATAACAACACTGAAGCAGACCGTTGAGACAGCAGACTATCCGGTGGAGAATATGAAAAGTAGGCTGATAAGATTCTACATCTTGGGTTGTCTTGCGATTGATGAAATGACTGATCCACTACATCCTGATAATATGTATCGGTGACCATAGTTTCTGGTGTAGGGGCCACAGTTACTGGTGGTGGTTCATGTTGTTGTTCGTCCTCTACCGGTCCCCAAAATAAATATCCATGATATTTGGTCAAGGTAGAGAATGATCCTATTGAAGATATGGAGGATTATAGGACCATTCCCTATAAAGAGTCCAAATAATCCTCCTATTAGATGTATTTATAGAGGGAGGTGTGAATATGGTATAATTTACATTCCAGAAGGATGCAGCTGATATGCCTCGTTCCTGCCCCAGCCCTTGACACAGAGGATCAAGGTTAGCGTTTCATTCCCGAATCACATTTTGCCTCAGAATCTGAGAATCAGGCAGGCTTGATAACAGTATGAGACATCTCGGTATTCTTCTTATAGAGTTGGAAACCCGCGGTCATGCCCTGGGATGGTTCCTCGGGACATGGTAGATTTTTGGCTCAAGGAGGACCTTCGACTGAACTGATGTTGAGGTAGAATGGAATTTTTCCTGGGTGAGATGGGGTGCATGGAGAACTTGTAAAAATTTCAAATGGAACTAGGGTAGGAACTCCGTGTCTGTTGGCTGACGAATGGAGAAAGTCTTTGCAGGAAGTGATGGAGTAGGTAGGACCTCCACTGGAGCTGGTGGGAACCTGGACATGGCCTCCATAAATGTTTCCTTTGGCAGTGACAGTACGAGGAGGGTCCTCTTAATGGTCAAGATAAACATAGGTAGGGACTCCTTGTTGGTTTCCAATGAAGTGAGGTAGACCTCCACTTCTCCGATTATCATGATGAGGAGGAATTTTTTTGATTGTTGTAAGATCATAGGGAAGACACCCATGCTTATTGTTGACCGGGCGAGGAGAAACTCCACATCGGTGACTTGTGACAAGAGGAACAGTTCCATACCTGAGGTTACAGGAATGGAAGAGGCTTATATATCAGGTGTTAATGTGGTGGGGAGGAACTTTTCTCAGATTGATGGTGGCATGGGGAGGACCTCCACACCGATCTTGGGAGCAAGGATGACCTATGCTCTCATTGATGGTGGCATAGGGAGGACCTCCATACTAGGTGTCATTTCTATGGGTCTGATCATGATCGATGCCACCTATATTGGTGACCAAGAGATTCATCCCAACCCGCTCATGGGGTGGTTGGGGCCACAGTCCATGCAGAACGCATGTGTTCCCTTGTTTTACATCAACAGGGGATTGATTGTATGCACTAGTGGATGCATGAGCCATGGTAGCCATTGATGTTGACGCCCCTTGGCAGGCATCCTCACCAGCCTATGCCTGATGCTGGCATCGGGTTAACCGGATTGGGGCCGGTGGTATAGGTGTATAACTCACATGATCCTATACTGGTGGGGATAGGTGGTAGCATTGATGCGGCCTAGTGAGAGCCCTCCTTGGAGGCCCCTGGGATGGGATTACAACAGGGTTGGTCTGGAATTCCCTCACAACATTGGAATAGGAGAGGTAGTCTTCAAAGTGCTCCAAGGAGAGGCTCCTGAAATGATTATAGGTCACAGTGGGGAGCAATGGATCCCTATGTGAACATTGGGGGTGGCGGTGATAGTGAGGTGTAAAAGACTCCAGGTCCTTTCTGGATATATCTAGGGTTGGGATAATCCCCTCTTCCTAGTATCATCCGACGAGGTCATTAATCACCATCCTCTGAATGAATTAAGATGGAGATATGGGGCATGGGTTCCCAAAAACCATGGATATAGAGGCTTTTGTGGAAGAGATGTGACCGCACGGGATTGCTGGGTTGACATTTCCCCTGCCCCTACATCGGTGGGTGGGCGATGATCAGTTTCCTGTCATACTATCTTTGGTTCTGAAAAGCAGGGAGATTCAACCATTAGGACTGAAAGAAGGAAAGAGACTTCTAGTACCTCAGTACCATTATATCATCCATTATTGGAAAGAAGGATCCACACGGGAAACATTGCATACATGGATGTCCAATGTTCAAATTCCCTAATTTTTGGTGAGTTTCATGCTAGGCCCACTATTTTCATGGCGGGACTCAGCATTAGATAACTAGATCCGGTGACACACTAATCCACTAATGTCTCGAATTATACTAATATCAACATCTAGGAGAATAAATTCATCTGGGGTTCACCATTTCTGTTTCCGACACTTTCCCCAGGGTGCACATCCATTTGTGGAAGAATGAACTAATCTGTTTCCCCACATTACCACTTTCCAAATGCGGGCGACATCCGTCACTTGTTCAGAGATGTTTGTTCTTTGATAGAAATGAGATGATGGGATGTTAGTTCCTAATTTAGTATATTCCTCCTTGAAACTCATCACCTAGTCCAGGTATCCCTTAAATATTAAGAAGTTGTTTGTGAAACACTTCTTGGTGACATATCTTTGTGAACACTGGTTAATTACACTGCATATGTTTGGACATTCCAAGGGGTCAAGTCATAGTAGTAACCGTCGATCTAGGGAGTAGAAATGCTTGAAATTGCTAGCGTGTCTGGACACTGGAACACTAATTCGTCTGAGTATCTTTACTTTATATAGGTCTTCTAGAGGGCGAGGAAGCCCAAGGCATCCCAAATTTAGTGTGTGGAATTTTATGCCATAGTCATGTCTATGAGGTTTTCCTCAGCTTCCCTTGTTTAACACAGGGCATGCTACGATTTTAACATCAAGCAGAGACATATCAGATAGATTAGAACACTGATAAGAGTTAATCATATGAGTGTAGCCCCAGGAGGGAGCACCTGAGAGTACTATTAGATAAGTGTATCATGAAATCTAATGAAGATAGATCCGAGGGTTCATGGGTCCATATAAAGGAGACACTAGGGTTTTTCGTTGTCTGGGAATGAACCTTAGGGAGGTTTCCTATATACCTTGTCTTGAGAGATAGGGATCAAAACCTATGTAGTTCGAAGGGGTGATAAATCAGGGTGTGCTCAGAGGACATCAATCTAGAAATGATCATGTGTATTATGTGTGTATTATAGTCCATCGTAGGAGGGATGCTCCTAGGAGGATAACTGTGGACTGTGTGGTACTTACATGTGGTTAGCTTTCTGATTACTGCTAGGAGTAGTGAGAAAGTGGGTGACATGATCTCTCTGAGATGTGGTAGCCCAAGTAAGAATCAGTATGGATAATGATTGTTGAGATAAGTGTATGGAGAATGAGATGGAACTGATGTGAGGATGACAATGATGTTAGGATTGAGCCTCGAAGAAACATCCTATGTATCCCCATGGCAGGGAATCAAGTACATGCAGTTCGTTGGGATGAGGGGATAACTTAGGAGACAACCCGCAAGAATGTACGGATAGAGGGGTTCAAGATGAATTTGAACACATGGGTTGGGGTAGGATGTAACATCCCCGACCCAAAATCCACTAAACCAGTGCTCTGATCCGGGTGGTTACATGACCTTAAGCGCGCCTCCTCGTACGCCAAAGGCTGCTGACTAGCAGCGGGGGTCTATAGGGTCACGTGGGGAGACTATACCCCCTTTTTATCAGATTAATCCACAACCGAAATAAACCAAATAGAGAAAACAATAACCAATAAACAAGGAACATGTATATCAACCATTTACAATAATAAATATGTCATGTCATACTACAAGTGCAAGAGTGAGCAAAACCCAAAATAAGGACAACGTACACAATCCCCAAAATGGTCCCGACTCCAAGTCCGGATCCTCCACAAAGTGATACCCATGTCCACTAAACTATCTAGAAGGGACCCTTGCCCTTCTCCTGACCTGGAAACATGAAGTCTACTTGGGTACCCAATGGCGGCCTGAGCAGGGTGTGAGTACAACTCAGTAGGCCACCACCAACTGTGTCTACAAAATATCTAGTATGAATAGGTAGTGCATGCAAAAGAATATGAATGATAATTTCCATGTAATTAATTAAGGTTCCATTAGCCAGTTTAGAGCCAAAGCCACTGCCACTTCTATTACCATTCATTTCACACCAATTATCATCACGCACCATTTCATCACATTTCCATGGGTTAATCACATACATTATGTTACATGAGTCTAAGGACAAAAATCACGTGCAAGAGGGTGAACACATAGTTATCCTATCTCACTAGGACTAACCCCCTCATAGCAACCATGTCCTCACCTCGAAGCCTTAGTCCGGGTGGATGCAACCGTTAGGATAATAGACCCTCAGTCCCCTTTCCTAACCCGTGCATTTAGGGTGGAGTTTAGAACCTCAGTCTTAGCTCAACCCGTGGACGTAGATCCTCAAGCCATACCCCACTCTATTAAGCCATGTGCACATGCTTATATATAAGTAACCATCAACCATCCATACCATTTCACCTTGGGAAAACCATTCAGAACAAACCACACATGAATTCACATCATGCCTTAAACCATTAACACATTACCATTTCACATCATTTAACCCTTCACCCAATTCCCATGTGTTATGCCTAACTCACATAGCATTTATCACTAGATCCATAACCTATCCATTATGGTCTTTAATATGTTTACACATTAACCCATTTAACCCATTCATCATTTCCAGGATTCAACCATTCCTTCCATCATGTTTATCAAGGGCTCTATAATTCACTAAAACAAGGTCACTTGTTTAATAACAGTCCCTAAACCCGGGAAAATCCGGCACATCCCATGGATGGCTCTAAATTAGTTCAAGTCCATTCCAACACATCCCACGAGGATCGTGATGGTTCCCATTTTCCATTTTAAAAACCATTATTACCAAACATGCCAAAGTTACTCAAAACATAACCAAGGGGAAACAAGAACACAACTAAACATGCACAAATACCCAAATAACCATGGGATATAACGTGTAGACCACCTATCTCGAAACTGCGGTTGAACGCACTCTCAATCAAGTCCCTAGACCTCGATCAGATTAAAATTTGGAGCTTTAACCCGGAGCTTCGATCTGAATCCAATGGCACCAAAAATGCCTTAGAAACGAGGGGGATCAACCTCTTAGAGCTCTTGGGTGATTTGGTTCGTTCATAGGGTGAAGAGGGAGGAAAGGGGAGGAAATCCCGAGTTGGGGTTTAAAATACTGGAGTGGAAAACTTGTAATTTTCCCCAACTTTAAGAGGCCGCACGGTTTATCCGCACAGTTTGAAAAAATGTGTGCAAACCGTGCGCATGCTACTATCTGGAAGAGGAGGGTTGCACGGTTTACCTGGGCAGGCCACACGATTTGGACTGGCCGTGCGACCAGGCTTGTCTTGCCCAGTTTTCATTTCATTCATGCCCCAAGCTCTCGAAACACCCCCAAGGCCTCCCATACTTTCAGAACACATCCCTTGAAGCCCAAAACAAGGGATTCAGCCAAAACATAATGAAAACATACCTTTCCAAAAACTGGTATCTTACAACCTCCCCACCTTATAATGGCTCATCCTCGAGCCTAGTTCTCAAGCCTCGTTGATCTACCTAAGAGAAGAGTTCGGGCCACTGAGCCCGCATATCCGATTAGCACTTCCATGTTTCTTCCTGAACTTTTCCATGCTGCCATAGTACTCGCACTAATGGCACAATATTTCCTCACAAGACCTTTTCACTACGATCCACCACAGGAACCAGATGCTCCTCAGAGGATTCATCAGCCTCAAGCTCCACATCCTCAACATCAACCATGTGAGATGGGTCCGGGTGATACCGTCAAAGCTGCAACACATGAAAAAAATCATGCGTCCCACCATACCATTGTGGAAGAGACAATCGATAAGACACTGGTCTGATCCTCTCCACAATCTCAAAATGTCCCACATACCTGTGTGCTAACTTACCCTACTTTCAAATCCGACGGTGACCCAACCATGGTGATACCCAAAGGAACACTTTATCACCCACCCCAAACTCAACAGGTCTACGCCTCCAATATCCATAAGAATTCTGCCTACTCTGAGTCGTAGCCATCCACTTCTTGACCATCATAAATCTCTCCGAAGTCTCCTGCATAAGAATTGGCCCCAATAACTCAATTCATTGGCCTCTAGACAAAACATCAAAGATCTACATAGTCTCCAATAAAGTACCTCAAACGGTGCCATATGAATCGTAGCATGAAAACTGTTGTTGTAGGTGAACTCAACCAATGATAGGCGCCTCTCCCAAGAACCACCAAAGTCTAAGATAGAAGCTCTTAACATGTCTTCCAACACTTGGATCACACGCTCCAACTGCCCGTCCGTCTGCGGGTGGAAATTCGTACTCAAAAACACCTGCATACCAAGAGCCTTCTGCAACCCTTTACAGAAACGTAATGTGAAACGCGGATCTCAGTCCAAAACTATGGTCCACATAACACCATGAAACTACACTATTTCCTGAACATACATCTCACCCAACTAGTCGACTATAAATCTCTCTTGAATTGGTAAGAAATGAGACACTTTTGTTAACCGATCCACAACCACCCAGATTGCATCATTCTTTCGTGACGTCCTCGGAAGACCCATGAAAAAATCCATCATTACATCATCCCACTTCCATTCCGGAATGGGAAATGGATGCAACAAACCACCTGGGCGTTGATGCTTAGCCTTCACCTACTGACAGGTAAGACACCATGCCACAAAGTCCGCAACTTCTTTCTTCATCCCAGGCCACCAAAACTACCTTCGGAGATCACAGTACATCTTGGTCGAACTAGGATTCACTTCCCACTTTGATGCATAGAACTCATGCATCAACTCTTCCTGAACACACTTTGGCACAATCACACGATCACAAACATGAACAACACCATCCACGTTAATGGCCCAAATGGAAGGTAGCTCCCCACCATTATGCTTTTCCTTCATGATCAGACACTCAGGATCATCAAGCTGAACCTACTTAACTAGACTCAAAAGCGTCGAATCCATTGTTATGGAAGATAGAGAGACTTGAACCCTCTCCTCCTGCACCTCCAGGTGCATCTCTACAAACAAAGACATCACCTTCCACTCAGTAATGGACTCCTGATCCACCTGATTCTGAACCTTCCTACTCAGATCATCAGCATCACTGTTTCCCTTTCCTAGCATGTACACCAACTCAACTTCAAAATATTGAAGATATTCAACCCATCTTCACTGACAAAGGTTTATATCCCATTGTGAGAAGAAGTATTTTAGTCTCTTATGGTCAATAAACACAGTAAGCCATTCTCTCAACAGATAGTGACTCCATCACTTCAATGCGTACACCACTACAGCCAAATCAAGGTCATGAGTGGGATAGTTCTGCTCATGGGGTCTCAACTGCCTTGACCCATAAGCAACAACCCTCTCATCCTGCATCAACACATCCCCAAGTCTGATTCCAGATGCATCACAAAACATGATGTACCTTTTACTCGGCTCAGGTAAGATCAATATTGGTGTGGTCGTCAACCGCTTCTTCAACTCTTGAAAGGCATTCTCACAGGCATCAGACCACTCGAACCTGATTCCTTTCTTGGTGTTGCTTGAGAGTGGTGCTGCAAAGAGAGAGAAATCATGAATGAAACTTTGGTAATACCTGACCAAACCCAGAAAACTCCAAGCATCAGAAACACTCTTGGGATACTCCCAAGATACAACTGCCTGTACTTTCTATGGATCCACTGACACACCTGCCTCCAAGATGATGTGACCCAGAAAATGCACCTCACCTATCCAGAATTGACACTTTGATAGTTTGGCATATATCTGATTCTCTCTTAGCATACCCAAGATGATGTCAAGTGTTGGACATGATCGTCATGATTTTTCGAGTACACTAATATATCATCAACAAATATAACCACAAACCAATCTAGATAGAGATGAAAGATATGGTTCATCAAATTCATAAAAACTGCCATTGCATTATTCAAGTTGAAAGGCATTACCACAAACTCAAACAACCCGTAATGACTCTAGAAAGCTGTCAGCAGTACGTTAGAAGGCCTCACCCTCTTCTGGTGATAACTTGACCTCAGATCAATATTAGAAAACACTAATTCACCCCTCAAATGATCAAACATGTCATCAATTCTAGGAAGAGGGTACTGATTTTTCACCGTCATCTAGTTCAACTTTCGATAGTCAACTAACTACCTCAACGAACCATCATCCTTCTTTGAAAAAAGCACCGGAGATACACAAAGAGACGTACTAGGACAGATAAACACCTTATGCTCCAACTCCTCAAGATGAACCTTCAGTTCCTGGAGTTCTGTCGGTGCCATTCGGTATGGCGGAATAGAAACTGGCTTCGCTCTCGACAACAACTCGATTGTGAACTCAAAATCCCTCTCAGGTGGTAACCCTCAGAAATCCTCAGGAAACACATCGTGAAACTGATCCACCACATGAGGGAAATTAGATTGCTCCCCTCCCTCATCATCATCCAGTATGAGACATGCCACTTGAGCCGTGAGTCGACTCATCTGTTGACATAATGACCCTGCACACCCTGCTCGAACATCCCATTCGCCACGGTGGATATAAGCATCACCCTCAAGCGACCTGAATGATACTCTATGATGATAAAAGTCTATGTACACCTGATATAACACCGACCAATCTATTCCCAAGATTAGGTTAAACCCTGACATCTCGAAAACAAACATGTCCCACAGAAAATGTTACCCACCAACTTCCAAGGAACATCCCATGTACTGCTTGATATCCTCAACCAGCACTCTTAACAGGGTGTCAATTGACATAACTCTACACACCCTCTACATAGGTAAATCCAACACTACCACAAGATGAGCAGAAACAAAAGAGTGTGTGGGACCTGTGTCAAACAAAACACTAGAAAAACTATAAGCTACAAGTATTGTACCTCGAATAGTTGACGGTCCAGCTTCACCATCACCAGGCGCAAACTAAACTGCCTGAAGCTGAATTTCCCTTCTACCTTGGGCTCGAGCCTGAGTACCCTGTGCTACACTGCCCTGCTGGCGTGAGAAATCTTTCCCTGAATGTCCCACCAACACCTAGCCTGGCCCCACAACATATAAGCGGCCAGCTTCACTCGCTTTTCGACAGGGGTCTCTAGATGATCCAATATCATCTGGACAGACTATAACCGGAACTCCAATGCCTCTAGACCACCCTCTTCGGTGAAAGTAGAAGTGTGCTACAGATGGAACTCCCTTGTCAGCCCAAACATACTCGGTGCAACCCGCCTTGGGTCCGGATCCATCATCTACAGAAGGCGAGCCCTGTTCTCCCAGAACTAGTCTTCTCGACCATCATTGATCACCACATTTTTTTCTCTTCTACTGGAAGAGTGTTCTCAGCAACATCCTCCCGTTGCCTAATTGGAAATCGATGTCGTGGTGGTATCTCTCTATATTTCCAAGCACAAGGTTTAACACTCATACCATAAAACTTTCACGACCTTATCAAAAGTCTCTTTACTAGCCACAACAAACCATTTCATATACTAACTCAACAACGTTAACACCTCAACTTGCCGCCCCGACCATCCCTACTACGGGCCATAGTCCACATGGGGTAAACAACCATGCACTACCACCAAACTCACACAACATGTTACAAATACTTTTCCCACTTCATTTCGACCCTTACATTCATTAAACATCATTTAACCACTTGTTTTATTTCATTATTTTCATTATTTATTGGTTTCATGAATGGTATGATGCATCCTACTTTCCTGCCTCACACACCCACCCCGTGCATGTGCCCCACACAATGCATGTAACCTATCTCCCTAGGTGCCTATAGTGATGCATGAATGAAAATCCTCATTCTGTTAAGGCCACGAGCCAAATATCATAAAACAGTCACATCAAACCACATGTGCATCACCTAATGGTGAAATATCATCAACTGTAACAACACAAAACCAAGAACAACAATTCCCACCCAGGGTGACTTGGGTTTCCCCCATACCAGGGTTACATACTCCCAAGCACGAGCTCATTACGAAGGCCCGAAACATATTAACCCTTGGATACCAATCCCAAATAATAAGACCTCAGAGAAGGAGAAGAAAGACCTCCTCTGATTCCAATTTGTAACATCCCTGACCCGTAAGCCACTAAACCGGTGCTCCGAGCTGGGTGGTTACATGACCTTAAGCACGCCTCCCCGTACGCCAAATGCTGTTAACTAGCAGCGGGGGTCTATGAGGTCATGTGGGGAGACTATACCCCCTTTTTATCAGAGTAAGACATAATAGAAATAAACCAAATAGCAGAAATAATAACCAATAAACAAGGAACATGTATATCAACCATTTCCAACAATAAATATGTCATGTCATACTAAAAGTGCAAGAGTGAAAAAAACCCAAAAAAAGGACAATGACCACAATCCCCAAAATTCTCCTGACTCAAAGTCTGGATCCCCCACCAAGTGCTACCCATGTCCACTCAACTATCTAGTAAGGACCCTTTCCCTTCTCTTGACCTACAAACATGATGTTTGCTTGGGTACCCAACGGTGGCCCGAGAGGGGTGTGAGTACAACTCAGTAGGACACCACCAATAGTGTCTACAAAATATCTAGTATGAATAGGTAGTGCATGCAAAGGAATATGAATGATAATTTCCAAGTAATTATTTAAGGTGCCACTAACCATTTCAGAGCCAAATCCATTGCCACATCCATTACCATTCATTTCACACCAATTACGATCACTACCATTTCATCACATTTCAATGGGTTAATCACATACATTATGTTACATGGGTCTAAGGAAAACAATCACATGCAAGAGGGTGAACACATCGTTATCTTATCTCACTAGGACTAACCCCCTCATAGCAACCATGTCCTCACCTCGAATCCTCAGTCTGGTTGGATGCAACCATTATCATAATAGACCCTCGGTCCCATTTCATAAACCATGCATTTAGGGTGGAGTTTAGAACCTCAGTCTTAGCTCAACCCGTGGGCATAGATCCTCAAGTCATACCCCACTCTACGAAGCCATGTGCACATGCTTATATATAGATAACCATCAACCATCCATACCATTTCCCCTTGGGCAAACCATTCACAACAAACCACACGAGAATTCACATCATGCCTTAACCCATTAACACATTACCATTTCACATCATTTAAACATTCACCTAATTCCCATGTGTTATGCCTAACTCACTAAGCATTTATCACTAGACCCATAACCCATCCATTATGGTCTTTAATCCGTTTACACATTAACCCATTTAACCCATTCACCATTTCTAGGATTTAACCATTCATGCCAACATGTTTATCAAGGGATCTAAAATTCACTACAACAAGGTCACTTGTTTAATAACAATCCCTAATCCTGGGAAAATCCGGCACATGCACGGGGATCGTGAGGGTTCTCATTTTCCATTTTAAACACCATTATTACCAAACATTCAAAGCTTACTCAAAACATAACCAAGGGGAACCAAGAACACAACTAAACATGCACAAATACCCAAATAACAATAGGATATAACTTTTAGACCACCTACCACAAAACCGCGGTTGAAAGCACTCTCAATCGAGTCCCTAGACCTCAATCTGACAAACCTTTGGAGCTTCAACCTGGAGCTTTCATCTGCATCCAACGGTACCAAAAATGCCTTAGAAATGAGGGATATCGACGTCTTGGAGCTCATGGGAGATTTGTTTTGTTCCTTGGGTGAAGAGGGAGAAAAGGACTGGAAATACCGAGTTGGGGTTTAAAATCCCGGAGTGGAAAACTTTTAATTTTTCCCAAAATTAATATGCCGCACAATTTTTCCGCACGGTTTGAAAAACTGTACACAAACCGTGTGCATGCTACTATCTGGAGGAGGAGGGTTGCAGGGTTTACCTGGGTAGGCTGCACGGTTTGGCCTGGCCGTACGCAGGCCATGCGCCCAGGCCTCTCTTGCCCAGTTTTCTTTTCTTTTGTGTCCCAAGCCCTTGAAACACCCCCAAGGCCTCTCATACTTTTAGAAGACATCCCTTGAATCCTGAAACAAGGGATTCAACCAAAACAAAATGAAAACATACCTTTAAAAAAAATCGGGATCTTACACATGACGATCCTGAAACACAAGGGCTCAAGGTAAAGACCATGATGGGACATGGGTGATGGGATTGAACCTCAGGGGGGCCTCATACGTATCTCTTTGGTATGGAATAAAAGTCCACATAGTTTAAGACAGGGGCATGGAATAGGGGTGTTCACAGAGGACAAAGACCTGATGAGATACTAGGGATTATGACTAGTTAGAAGCATGAGAGTGGGTCTGACACCACAAGGACAGACCAAATATGTGGATCCCAACAGGGGGACAACGAAGTTTACAAGTGTTTAGGGTTGAAACTCATGGAGGATTGCTACATACCCTATCTAGGAGATAGGGATAAAAGCCACGTAGTTTATATGGGATTGAGGACTAAAACGACTTACCATTGGTTGGGGACTAAATAAACTTAACATTGGATGGGGTTACAATGGATTACCACTGGTTGGGGTAACAATGGCTTATCGTTGGTTGGGGATACAACGACTTATCACTGGTTGGAGTTACAACAACATAGTGCTAGATAGGGTTACAATGGCATACCGCTGGTTGGGGTTGAACCTCAGGGAGGATTACTACATACCATGTTCAAGAGACAAGGATCAAAGCCCATGTAGTTGGAAAACATACAGTTCAACGTCATGCTAGATGAAAATGGGGGCAAACAGTTTAACTTCATGAAAGATGAGGGTGAACCGACGTGAAGTGGCCAAGATAAGTAGGTGTTGGGATTGAACCTTAGGGATGCATCCTACATACCTTTCTTAGAAAGGGAAAGGAACAAAGTACACATAGTTTGGAAGCATTCAGTTTAATGTCATGTGGAATGAAGGTGATCCGATGTGAAGGGGTCAGGTCAAATCAGTGTTGGACTTGAACCTCAGGGAGGCTTTCTTCATACCTTTCCTAGGAGACAAGAATCAAATCACACATACTTTGGTATGGGGGATACATTTTAACGACATTAGGGATGAAGGTGAAATGATATGAAGGGGTTGGGTCAAGATGGTGTTGGGATTGAACCTTAGGGAGACATCCTACATACCCTGCCTTGGAGATAAGGATCAATGTCCACATAATTCATGTTTCTGATGCTTTCATCGGGGCACTCACATCCGTCTATGAGGACGCATAGCTGTTACCCCGCATTCCCGCTTTCCAAAGGTGGGCGGCATCCGTTCCTCGTTCAGGGACATCTTCTCGTTGATCGATACCAGGATGATGGGATGTCAGTTCTTCCTTCCGTGGATTCCTCCTCGGAACTCGTCACCTAGTCTGGGTCTCCCTCAAAGATTTAATACATGGTTCATGAATCTCATTCCTGGTTCCATATCTTCATGGACAACGGTTAATTACACTACTTTTTTAGGACATTCTATGGGGTCTTGACAAGGTAGCAACCTTCGGTCGGAGTAGATGATAACATCAGGCATGTCGGGGAATCTCTGGGTGCATGGACATTGGGGAAACTGTATTCTTCCTCATAAGAGGGCATCTCAAGGGTGCAGAACCCGATGCATCCCACGTCAAAAGCGAGGAATCACATGCCACAGGCATGTATATAAGGTTTTCCTTATCTTACAATGTTTAACACAGGTTACGCCACGAGTTTAACGTCTTGCAAAGACGACTACACCAAAGGCATGTCATCTACGGTTTTCCTCAGGCATCTCATGTTTATCACGATGTAGGCCATGAGTTTAACAGCTTGCGAAGATGGAATGATAGTGATCAGAATGTCCCATAGAGACGGATCAGATTGGTATATCCCAAGGGGGGAACACCGGGAAGATGGATGGACCAGAACGCCCAATGGGGACGTATCCGAGGTGGTGCGCCCCATGGAGGGGAGATTTCACACCATAATGGCTGATCTGAACACCACTGAGGGGCGATCAAAAAGTGTGCACCCTAGAATGGGGGACACCATGGTTTACCATTGGCTGGGATTGAACCTTATGGAGGTTTTCTACATACCCTGTGTAGAAAATAGGGATCAAAACCCACATAGTTCAAAGGGGTGATGAATCGGAGTGTACACAGAGGACAACGACCCGAAGACATACTGGGGAATACGCGTGGATAGCGGTCCAAGTACTGCTAGGAGCAGCGAGGAGGGTGGATGACATGATCCCACCGGGATGTGGTGGCCCGGGTGAGAATCAGGCTTGATGATGGATCAATGAATGATGTGGAGGGGGAATGAAATGGGACCATCACAAGGGTGACATTGAAGTTGGGATTGAGCCTCGAAGAGACCTCCTACATATCCCCGTGGTAGGAAATCAAAGTCTGCGAAGTTTGGGATAGTGTCGGTGAACCGACGTGAAGGTGGACCATGGCTCGATGGTGTTGGGCTTGAACCTCATGAGGATTCCTACGTACCATTCCTTGACATGGATCAAAGTCCTTATAGTTTAGAATGGTGTTCCAGAGGACCGATGTGAAGGTGGACCTTGGTCCGATGGGTGTTGTCAGTGAACTGACGTGAAGGTGGACCTTGGTCTGATGGGTGTTGTCAGCGAACCGATGTGAAGGTGGACCTTGGTCCGTTGGGTGTTGTCAGCGAACCAACATGAAGGTGGACATTGGTCCGATGGGAATCATCAACGAATCGATGTGAAGGTGGACCTTGGTCCGATTGGTATCGTCAGCGAACCGACGTGAAGGTGGACCTTGTTTCGATGGGTATCTTCAGCGAGCCGACATGAAGGTGGAACTTGGTCCGATGGGTTTTGGCCTTGAACCTTAGAAAGGCTTCCTACATACCATGCATTGACATGGATCAAAGTCTTTATAGTTTGGGGAGATGTCGAATACAGTTTAACGTCATGCGGGACGGGGGTGAACCGACATGAATGAGGTAAAAACGACCGGGTGATGGGATTGAACCTCGGGGAGGCTTCTTATGTACCATGCCTTGACATAGATCAAAGACCTCATAGTTCAAATGGATGTACAGTTTAACGTCATTCTGGACGGGGGCATACAGTTACACGTCATGCTGGAAGATGGTTGGTGTCATAGTCGATGCTTACTCTAAACCCATGTGAGTTGTGCACGGTGTGAGAAACAAGAGGCAGTAGAGACCTGACGATTACATCGAGAAGGGTGCGTCCGTGGGAAGCGAAGAGGGGCATACACGTTAGGTGGACCATGGTGCTGGGACTTACTCCAGGATGGAGGCCCAAGGAGAAGAATGATGATAGTTTTAGGCTTGAGCCTTGAAGAGGCTTCCTAAATATACTCGTGGCAGGGAATCAAAGTCCACATAGTTCATCTGATGATGGCATACTGCCGATTCGGGGTTTGAACGGCTTACCGCTAGATAGGGTCATAACATCTAACCGCTGGATAAGGATGTGAATGACTTACCGCTAAATGGGGTCGCAACGGCTTACTGTTAGATGAGGATGTCAATGGATTTCCGCTGAAAGGGGTTGCAACGGCTTACCGCTGGATTCAGTCACAACGGCTTACCGCTGGATAGGATCACAATTGCTTACTACCGGATTGGGCCATAACGGCTTACCGCTGGATAAGGATCACAACATCTTACCACTGGATTGGGTCATAATGGCTTACCGCTGGATAAGGATGTGAACGGCTTACCGCTAAATTGGGTCACAATGGATTACCGCTAGATTGATGTGGAACATAAAAAGTTTTATTTATTTGACCTTTTGGTATTTTTCTAATAAAATTCATAATTTTAAGGAATAGCAAAAAATACTGCATTTTAAATCAATTTTTTTTTTCATTTAAGTTATTTATAATTTTATATTATAAATTTATTTGTTTTTAGATTAATTTTATATTATGTCTTAATAATTAAATCAAATTTTGGGAATTTTATGTATTTTCACATTGAAATTAGATATAAACACATGTAAATATTTTGATGGTTTTTACCTGTAAAAAAATCAGTTTTCTCATTTTCACAATTGGAATTAATTTAAAATTAATTACATGAAATTTGGAATTTGGAATTTGGAAAATTTTATTCAATATTTGGAATCAGAAGGTCCAAATTATATAAATATGACCTTTTATTTTTGGACATGATGAATAGTATCTTTAGTAATTATTTTTATTTACCGTGGTTAAAGGGTAAATCAGGTAAATAAGGGTAAAATAATATTATAATAATATAAATCACCAACGAGCTTTTACCCTAGGGGTACATGATCCTTCTTGGCATCCAAAAGACCCAGGATAAAATCTGGGTAGGGACTTATTTCCGGGGGTACTATAGCAGCACTATAGTAGTATTATAGCAGTGGCAGAACTGTAGTAGCAGCGACACTATAGCGGGGATGCACTATAGCAGGAATACTGTAGTAGCATGGGTACTATTCCAGTACTATTCACCAAGGGGCTCTTTGGGTCAAAAAATGGGCTTTCAAGCCTTGTCATTAGGCCACTTGGCCTTGGGCCTTCGGGCTATGTGATGGGTCTCCCTCTACCCAGTCTAAAGAGATATTTTCTTTAAATAATAAAATAAGGCTTCGGCCCCAACCTTAAAAAAATTATAATAATATAAATCTACCCTAAAACATTCCCTAATACTATTTTATTAGATATGACTGACCATGGAAATCCTTGGGAGTAAACGTTGGCCTTTGGAAGCCACTTGGGTGTGATTATGACACATATTACTTTTAATTTAAATTAATGGCAAATATATTATAAAAATATATCTACTTACTAAAAAAAATTTAATATGGGTATATATAAGTGATATATTTGTGTATAAATACTTTTTAGAAATAAAAAAATATTTCCTAAATCATTGTTTTTTATTTATATTTTTTAGATATTAAATAATTAAATTTAATTATGACATAATGATGATGCAGTGATTTCTTTTTTAATGATGGAATGAAATAAATGATATTATAAATATTAAAATAAATATTATTTGACATAATTTATGTCATCCAAGATTTTTATAGGTGAATATTACATGTTATAATACTATTTAATGGGGTTTTTTGATGTTATATCACTGTTTATATTTTATTTAAATTCAATAAATGTAATAGTGTAAAAATTTTCAATACTGATGTTTTATAAAAATAGTAATTTATTAGATTATTTAAAAATGATAAAAATATTTTAAAATACCAAAGTTACTATTATAAGGTCTAAAAGATCATTAAGTGTCCAATTAATTGAAACTTATCCCATATAAGTAAAATTAATAGCCTCTTAATTATTAAAATATTGTTACCACAAATTAAATTAAAAGTGAATACTTAAGGGTAAACCAAAAAGATAAGGTTAAAAATAAAATTGATACATGTATAAAAATTATTATATGAGATGATTTAGAACAATAATCATCTTATCTTAGACATATAATATGTTTTATCCATTTTTAAATAAAAAATTAATTTATATTAATTTAATAATTTAAGAGTTTCCAAGGGTGCCCCTTCCATCTCCAATAAAAGTTACCATCTCTTCTCTAATAATCACACTTCATGTACACTTTGGTTTTGCCAATACCTGACTGAAATCTTACTAGAATACATACCCTAATCCTGGAATCCTCCCTTATGTCATAAAGCCTCCCAATGAAGCCTTATGTTATAAACAAAAAGTAGTTACCCGATTAAGAGGTAACACCTTATCTCATGCTTTTTTGTTTCATTTCCACTATCCACTCCCTCAACTACACTTATTATATGATTATATAACAAAAAAATTACAATAAATATAATATTATGTTTTCATGATATGGTTTATATCTAAACCTACTCACATCTTTATTTAATGTGTAACGAATACACTATTTTTGTGTACGGTGAGCTACTGCCACATGAAACGCTAAGTGTTCAATTTTACCCTACTACCTATCAAGGTATACATTATAATGGTCACTATTTTTACATATGATATATATTTTTTTTATATTTTCTCTGTTATTATTTAAATTTTTTAGAACACACCTTTATTCTTTCCATGTTTTGTAAATATAATAATTTCTTTTTGAGGAATTGGGGACTACTGCCCCCTCAAAGTGATATGAATCATTCCCTCTATACAAGGAACATATAAAGGATGGTTTTATTAAACTTAGGAAAAATATATGACATTAATATAATAATGGTATTATATTATACATTTACCTAATTTAATTATTATACTTTTAATACGACAAAGAAATAAAAGTAGCGTTCATGCATACGTACGACCTACTATCCTCGTGAACTGTGAATTTCATTTCTTATATCCAAATATTTTGGATTATTATAAATACATATATACTGGATATATATGATATTTAAATCATGAATAATATTCTGGAGATTCTGGAATTTTGACCCCATAGTCAATTTACATCAAAACAAGTTCATTTTTGACTCACGTACCGAATATCGACAAAACATCAGATATGAACTTAAATAGTTACAGAAATTTCAACATAGTAATAAGTGATATAAAATGAATAATAAACTTGAAAATGTTTCTCATGAATTTATAAATTAACCTAAATTTTTTATTTAGGAAAATAAAGAACATATAGGAGAAGTCAGACTGAAGGTAAGGAAAATATTAACTCAATCTCTATTCCTTGAGTTAAATATACTTGTCATTGGTTTTGTTTTTCCAAGAATCTATGTGAATGAACTATGATTTCATTAAACTGAATATCTACTTATATTTGGTGTATTTATTTTTATCACACAAAATTATGTCATTAATTTATCCTTTTTTAATGATATAATCTTTATAACGAACTTTGTTTCAATCTTCTTTCATTGAGGAATTTCTTGATAATATTCACCATTATTCATTTATAAGGTGTATATAAATCCAATATTACATTTGATATCAATATTCTATCTGTAATAATATTATTAATTGTTTTAGTATATGTATTAATTCTTGGAGATTTAGATTTAAATGTTCAAGGTGGTATGAGAGTCCTTGAATTTTTAAAGATTTAATTATCAAATATTTTTCTTCCTGATATTAAATTACATATTTATTTTTATTTTTATAAAAGTATTATATAGGAAATTTTATGTCTATATTGAATTTAATTCAATTTTTTCAAACAAAATCTTCTTTATACAAAGCATTTTATTTTCATTACAAAATTACAAAAAAAAGAATATTTTTATTATCGTATACGGCGACAACGACTTTTCCACTACTGTAATAATTATTTGATTTTTGGATTCCTCTATAAGACATTTTATTTTTAATAGGAAAAGAAATCCATTATTCTCATTTTTGGTTTTTTGGTGTTTTAAATTATTTTGAAAGTGGATTGAATATTTCAATATCTTGAAATAATTTCTTGTGATTGCAAATGAAATTTTATGAGTGAAATATTGAAAATTGCAATCTTTTAGGCAATATTATTATATAATGGTATTTGGACATTTGGCGGGTGGTTACGAGATAAACCAAATATGGGTAGTTAGGTAATAAACTAAAAATGAGTGATTCTTTGATAAACCAAGGATGGGTGGTTATGTTATAACCTCCAATGCATTGGGTATGGAAGCCGGTCGTATGGGTATTCCATTTAGTGGTATATGTGGAAGTCAACCGTATGGTTATTCCATTTAAGTATGGTTATGTTCCAAGTTACCTTTATATGTTATATGTTTATTTATATGTGTTTTAAGGTAATATTTTGATTTTAAAAAGGGTACTAAACGATATAACTTTCAATGAATTGTAATTTATACTATATAAAGGATTAAAATATTAATTTATGATAAATTATTCATTATTTAAATGTTTTCACAAGGCTAAACGTTTTCTTTCTTTGTGGATCCCTTACTAGGAATTTTATTCTCATCCCAAGTTTTGAAAATTTTTCTTAGGTTTTAAAGGGATGTAGATTCAATTATGGGATCTAGGAAAAGTTATGATGTTTAAACCTGAAAAGAAACCATTTTTCTTTTTATTTTTTTTGTTTTATAAAATAATATATAGATAGTATAAGTGTATACATTGTAATATTTAATTAATATATGAGTTATGGACTAATTATCAAAATATCTAAATCGGATAATATCCTCAGTTTAAATGAAATTCTTATTATTAACTTAACTCAAGATTAAGTAATGTTAAAATCTGGGGACTTATATATTTTATCCTAAAATGAGGAACTTCTGGATTAAATTTAATCTTGAAATGAACAAATATATGCCTTTGAAATTTTAATAATATTTGTGGATTAAATACCAAAAATTATATATGATTCATGAATAAGAATATTTTTAAGTTAATATTAAACCAGAGTGTATTGATTTAACTAGAATATATACAAATTTATTATTCAAGAACACTAGAGGAATGACTAAATATCTATATGATATGTTTCTATACTTTATAAATGTTTGATGAAGCAATTAGAAAAAGTACCGTTGAGTTTTTTAAGAAGAAGATTAATATGAGGTTATTGAATATGATTGAGAATATATATTTGTATGAGTTTGGGAAAATGATAAGGAAACTACAATGATGATTTTTGTTTTCATTTTCTAAGGTCAGTGGTTTAAAAATTTTAAAGTCGAAACATACCATGTGCAGTTTTGAGAAATGAAAATATAGTAAACCATAGAGATATTGTGTGTGTTCATGGAGTTATCAATATAAATATATATTCATTTTTTAGAAGATTAAAATGACCCCAGAATAAAAGTGTTTAATTTGTGAAAAAATATAGAGTCTCTAAAAAATAAAAGTCGAGTAGATCTGCAGATTCTATACATGAAAAACTGAATAAGTAAAGGGGACTAAGAAGATATCTCTGAAATAATTTTTTGGGTTTTTTCGAATTAAAAAATAAATAATTTTAAGGAAGAATATAATTGAAATTGTATAAGTAGTTCTAAATAGATAATACAGACAGGTTTTTGAAGAAATAAAGAAGAGAAAACTAAGTGATCTAATTTTTATCTACTAGATAGATTCATTCAAGGAAGAAAATTAAGGAGAGTGATAAAGTAAAACATGTAGTTAAGCCAATAGAAAATATAAAATCATTTGAGTTAATTAATATATTAATTTAATATCCTTGATAAATAGATTCTGAATTGCATTTTTATGTTTTTGATAAAGAAATATATTAGTTTTATGAGCTGTGATTCAAGACATTAGGGTGGTAAAAGACTCTTTGGTAGATGATGTAAGTATTATTTTTTTGAGTGCAGAGATATCCTTGAAATTCCGATGGATTTACTTCAAGAGGAGGAAGGAAACTAAGAATACCAGATGATGTGATTATAGTTGAAATATTATGTGATGCTGTATAGAGATCCTTCAACATTCATAATATATTGGTGGTATTTCACCTAGGTAATATGGTGCAACTGGTTTTAGGATAATACCTTACTATCCATTGTGATTTATAAAAGATTATAGCATATAATTCATGTCCCAAATTGATTTTATCACTCTAAAACCTTTAACAAACCATGATATACTATGGAAATATTATTATTTAAAAATTACTATTATAGCATAACCATCATTTTGAAGGGTATAAAAATGAGTTACCATATTATGAAATATATATTGAAACTTTTTCCTCATAAAAATTTATTTATTAATTCTTAAGAAATAATTACTCAATTTTGAATTATAATAATGAAATCATATATTTTTAATATCAATTACTGTTTTAAAGGGTCATTTTTCTATAAAAGTAGGGTTTCCTTATACATTTTATATTTCTTTAAAGTATAAATTTATTAAATTTTGGATTTTAATTTTATTAAATGAACTTTACTTTATAATTCTTCATATTATAATAAGATTAGAGTGAATTTTTGGTATTTTTTAGAAATAATTGATTTTTGGATGAAAAATGAAAAAAAATCTTCAAATTATGTCACTTTAATGACATTATCATGATAAAATAATCACTTTAAAGTGTATAAACATTTATTATTGACCCAAGATATATTTATGAACTAATATAATATAGTTAAAATTTTAATTTTTAACTTATAAATCTATGTTTGACATTTTGGAAATATAAGTGTTGTTTTTATTAAAATAAAAACAATTCTTGATACTTAAATTTTAATAAAATTTTCAAAAGGATAATTTTGGTTAAAAAAATTAAATTAAGTAACATTGTATCTAAATAATTTAATTTATTTAATTGGAAGAAATATTTTACTTATTTTTAGTATAAAATTATTTCTTATCCTTATAATATGCATTTTTTTAAAAATGGGGTTTCACCCCATTTTGTGAAATTATAGTAAAATAAATTTTTACAATTTATAAAAACTGAATCATAAAATATAGGTTATATATATAGAATAATAATTGTTTAATTTTTAATGAGTTCTGATTTATTTATTATCATAATGTGTAGTAACCATGTTAAAAGTTTATCACCTCGATAAACGGTAAAATGAGTAAATAGTGGTTGTAATTATGAGATAAGGTGTAAAAAATATACCAATAAATTTAATTTATTTTTTTGGATGATTTTAGTTTTATAAAAATAATCATATCTTCTAAAATATGGTAATTTGGTTCCATTTTACTTTGTTAATTAAATTTATATTATTTAAAGTAAAGAATAAGAATATATATCACAATCTTCCTTTTAATATCTCTAAATTTTTTTCATAAGAATAAAAATATTTTATGGATGGTTTTAATTTTTTATTTTTAATATTAATGATTTTTTTAATTTCGTTATTTTTTTTATTTTTGGTAATGGTATAATTACCTCAAATGCTTTTGAATCGCTTATGTAGCACTTATACAAGTGGTTGCAAAATCAAAGTAAATAATTTTAAAATGTGAAAAGGTATATGTTTTGTTTATTTTAAAGCATCCCGTTATTTTTTTGGATCCAAATGAATGTTATTTTTTTAAAATATTCAAATTTGATCTCTATGGTGATCTTGATATTTTAACCTCATATATATAAATACTCCTGAAAATGAATTTAATGATATTATATGATATGAAATATTTACTTAATTTTTTATTTAAAAAATGTAATACAAATATAATTTTTCCAATGAATGGAAAATGTTATATCATATCAAAAAAATCCACTTATGATGTAATTTCCACTTTATAATGACATTATTTACCCTTAAGGACTAAGTATATTGTTACCACTATAAGGGTTAAAAGGGTTAATGAGGGGATAAAATAAATATATAAGGGTTATAATAACCTAAAAAATTGTCTAAATTCTATTTTTTTAAATTTAATTTGACCCTATATAATCTTATATTCTCAATTTAACCTATTTTATGTAAATATTTCATGAAAGTGACCTTATATTATTTTAATATTTAGTATAATTAAAAATTTGTCACTCCCTTAATTAATAGAATAAATCCTCGTCTCTTCTCTTATTCAAACCTTATTGATCAAATAATATCACCCAAATCCTATAAAAATCATTTCAATATATTTTAACCCATGTTTAAGTGGTTTTATTTTTCTTAAAAGACCAACCTAAGGGTCCATAAGATGATTTCCAAAGGAGGTTTCTTGAAGAAGAGGTAATCATATTCACTAAATCCATTTATGTTTATTTATTATTATTACCTTTATAAATATTACTTAAACATATTAAAATGGTTACATAATTAGAATTATCTTAGTGAAATTTTTTTATATTAGGAGAATATAAATTATATGTTTATCATACATCCAAATGGAGAATGAAAAAATTGTAAGGCGTATGTACAGACTATCATTTCCATGACAGGAATATTTTATTTCTAATTGATTGTTTTATATATATAGATTAAATTATTATATATTATGTTTATGAAATAATTAATATTTTTTAAAGATAAAATTTTATCTACCTTTTGATCTTCCCAACTTATGGAGGATGATAATGTCGCTCATTTATACGTGGGGTCTGCCACCTCAACAAAATGTTGTGATTCGTTTTTAAATTACTCTTTATATGGATGGTCATAAGGATATATTTAATGAATATATATGATATATATTATGTAATTTTGATTCTATAAAGGATAATTATTATTTTAATTTCATTTAAAAAATGAAAACATCACCTGTGAATAAGTGTGAACTACCACCTTTATAAAGTGACCGATTTTTCATCCCAACCTTATATGAATATTTATGAATGTGTATATAATGAATAAAAATGATACTGATTATATTAGTAAAAATATATATATGATAAAACCATGTTCAAGGGTTAGGTAAAAGAACCACTAAAATAAATCATGCATGAAAAATGGAAGAGTGAATAATCAGAATGATTATTTTAAGGGGGAATTATTAATAATGGAGTAACTGGAAGTTATAAGTGAATAATATCTATTTAGATAAGTGTGATTATAGTTTTGGTAAAAAATTATAATAAATATACATTTATTATATAACTGATTAAAAGAAAGTAACAATAATCTTAGGACCTGAGGTAAGGGTTTGTCATCTCACCTTTATTTATATTAGTTATACTATATTCCCCACATGTTTCTTTTGTGTGCTATATATAATGTCCATGAATGTATTTTTTTATGTTTTTCATGAAATTTCTTATTATTTAATTATTATTTACTAATCAATCTCTGGTTTACTCTATCATGAGGTTTTAATTCAGATAATATCAAAATTGTAAGGGTTCTTCATCTAAATACTAGTTTGTTAAGACATGTTTCAAGATATGAACTTATTTGTGATTCTATGGTGTATATATTTATCCTTTTATTTATTATATCACTAATATATTAAAATTAATGTTATTTAATATTAAATTTTATGTTATTTCTTTTAACATATTTATTATTCAAAAGTTTCCAAAGCGGTCAGGGTTTATGTTAAAACCTCTTTTATTTTTGGGATTATCAATGTTAAATTTACAATTGGGAAATTATATAATCCTTATCATTTAAACCCCATATATTTTATTCTTCATTGGTTATTTATTTGTTTTTAATTTTTTAATTACAGTTTACTTTCTTTGGTTCTTATAATTATAAAAAAACATTCTTATTAAAACCTATCTTTTTTTTTTCATCTTCGGTCGAGAATCTTTCTCTTACATATAAATGTTATTTAAAACGGTTTAAAATAATATATTTTCTATAATCCAATTATTTTATAAATTCATATTCCACATTATTCGGATTTATTTTCAAATGATTCGTAAATTAATTTTTACAATTCTTTCCAGACAAGCAATTTATGACTTTTTTTGTGAAAATCATGGAAGGAATCTTTATATTAAAATTTTATGAATGAATGTATTTTTCCACCATCATTAATTTTATTTTATTTATAGCTTCATTTAAAAGTTTACATGGATATTTTCAAAGAATTGTTTTCTCAATATTTAGTAATATTTTAGAATTAAAATTTTACCAAAAAAAAAGAAAAGTTTTCTCTTGATTTTAAAAGTATATTTTAATACTTTGATAAATGGGATTTTTTATCTATGTCAATGTCAATTAAGGATTATCATGATTGACCAGGCATATGATTTTATGATACCATATAATTTATTTCTCTATATTTCTTATGATGATGATGTTTTAAGAACTATTCAATGTAACTATTTACTTTCCCATGAGTTTAAGTAATGTTGAAATCTTTTTGAACTCATTTATTTTACATGGGTTAGGCTATGATGATTTTTTATGATCCTGTCACATCCCACTATTGTTTTTCGGTAGGACCACCATCTTGTTTTGTGTTTTTTCTATTCCTTTGGAAACCTATATTTTAATACACATCAATATGTTATTTATTAATTGAGTATACAAAAAATAAAACTCTACAAAAACACGAGGCCTGGTGTAATTAGGAGATTATGTACATAGAAAAAAACCTAAAAACATGGGTACAAAAACATTATTTATAAAATTCACAATATGTGATAAAAACCCATTGAACTTTTAATATTACACGGGATAACATGGGGACGTACCTAAGAAATGGGTGAGCTATAAAGCCGATATAGGGAATAATCAAATCTAATAATAACGTAAAGTAGTACATTGGATTCAAGAGGCTTATCAATGTGATATAATAGGGGTTAGAAGCATAATCCTAAACTCTTTATCATGATGTAAGATGATGACATAAATATATATTGGTAATGTGGAAAAATAGAAATTATAAACATAATTAATGGATAACTACATAGAAATCATAACATTGTTTGATTAGCATAACCTCCTATGAACCATACATGGTATATCATTAGACAAGACTATTACTCAATGCATTAGAGTACTATATAATTCCCTGACCACCCATTGCATTCATATCATGCATATGCATAAGTGCACCACATATATTAGATAACATAAGGATGCATTATATCATTTTTAATCCCATGTTTAAGGGTTTTGGGTTATATACTTGGAAGTACCCAATC
The DNA here is from genome assembly GCA_963277665.1 of Viscum album. Classification (NCBI taxonomy): domain Eukaryota; kingdom Viridiplantae; phylum Streptophyta; class Magnoliopsida; order Santalales; family Viscaceae; genus Viscum; species Viscum album. The sequence continues at coordinate 742,806,262 of OY728145.1, read as the reverse complement.
AATGAAGGACCTTCACATCTAGGTGAATACAATTTAGTGTATATGGGGATGGGTATTCACTATACAAATTTTTGGCATGGAAATTTTGGAGATAATTCCATAAACATGACTAGGAAACATAAAGTTTCATGGAAGGGTTTAATGAGTGTGAAAGGGTTCTATCATCACTTCAAAATCAAAAGAATAGTAAGAGGTATGTAAAAAAATAAACCCCGACATGAATAATGGGAAATCAAAATATATCATATAAATAAGGTTCTTGGATAAAGAGAAGATAGAGAGGATCCCATACATTGAGGGGGAACATAGAAAAGACATAGATGAGACTATTAAGATCATTACGGATCCTTTGGAGGGATCTAGAGAGTTAGAGTAAGGTTAAATTCAAGATACAATTGTTTTGAGTTAAATGGAATGGGTGGTTGGTGGGGTTTTTATAGAAAAAGGGATAATAATTCTTTATTAATTTTTAAACATAGGTTTTGGAATCAATATTATAAATTTACCCAAACCAAAAACTATACCATGGTTTTTATGTATAGTTTCAACTAAATAAGAATGGTTTTCAATAATTTATAATTCTAAGAATGTACCTCATTAAAATAATACACTTTGTGATGTGTAAATGAGTAATTTTTGTAAATAATTAATTATAAACCCTTAGAATATAATTTAGGGTTTGGAGTATTAATTAAGGCTTAGTAAAATTAATGAAATAACATTAAAAACTATTTAAAATTGGATAAATAATTTTGGTTATGAAGACTCAATATATTATTTATTACATCTCATTTGGAATTTTATGTTGTCATAATACATATCATATATTTATATTGTATTTAATTTTTACCCAACAATTAAATTGTATCAGAAAATTATGAAAAATACATTTTTGGATAATTTTGACATGCTGATATTAAAAGTAATATTTATTTTATCAAATTAAATATTTAAATATAAAAATTAAACATTTAAATAAAAAAATCATGATTTCTAGAAAAATATGGGATTTTACAATGATAACAGTTTTAGACACTCATAAAAAAATGTATTTGACTTCATGAAATTATATTATAATTTATATTTAAATAAAATATTATTTAATAAGAATATTTTATTAAAAATTAAATTTATTATAAAAACAATTGAATTCATGAAAAATATTTTTTTGATTAAAATTATATATTTCCCTAAAACATAATTTTGGTTTTACCTTATCAAAATATAGTCTTTACTAATCCCATTATTTAATCATTAATAAAGTAATAATAAAAAAGGGTAAATATTATAATTATTTTATTAAAAATAAAATTATAAAAATTCATACTGTTAAGGTCGAGTTATATAACCCCTTATTACACCAGCATTTGTGCTAAGGTAATGGTGTGCACTGGTGATACTTTCTTTGGGTGGTTCAATGAAAATTGTTTTGGTCAGGATCTCAATATGATTGAACATCCCCTATAAAAAGTTTCACTTATGATTTAGTTATTGAATCTAGGATTAGGATGAGTCAAGGATAAATCTAAGTGATTCCATATCCCTTGGAAGATCCAATAAATGGGGTTCATAGCGTATAATCCTACTATTTAAGTCCATCACATCTTTCATCTTTGTCAATAGGAATTTATCATGACCCTTAATGTACAAATATTAATTGTAAACATAAAATTTTATATTATTAGTAGTAATGATGATTAAAAGTGTTTTAAATTTGAAATACTATATAATGGTCTAAAATAAACAATCTAGTGCATGTGTTTTATATAAATAAATTACATGATAAGAAATTTATCCATCCAAAAGGGAATTTAATTTATAAAAGTTCTAGTCATTATAATCTCCCCTTTATAAATTTCACCCTTGAACTTTTTTCCAAATACTGAAATGGATGATGATACTTATGTTTCATTGCCTCTTTTAGTTCAGGTGATGCTTCTTCAGAATTTTGGTTCTATAATATCACTTTGACCAAGTGTTTTTTATTATTTCATAAAACATTTTCTCAATAATCTAACATCTTTAAAACATATGAAAGATAATTCTCTAATGGTACCACATGTGGATTTAGTACATGTGGGTGGTTCGATATGTACTAACTCAATAGAGATATGCTGAACCCATCACCTACTCAATATAGGTTTGATGGGAGTGCTAGTCTATATTCCACATCTCTAATGTGGTGAAGGATTTCAAATGTTCTGATTTATATTGGACTAGACATTCACTTTATCCAAAAACAGATGAATTTTTTCGAAATTTATATATAAAAGAATAATTATCTAACCTCAAACTCTAGGTATTATTAAGTATTATTTATAAATATTTTCTATATAATTTTTGTGTATTGCATATTATTTTTAATGGTTTAAAAATTATCTCGCATCTTTTAGATAATATTATCCCCCCTAGATTTTTCCCTCCTACTTTATACCAACATATCAGAGCTTGAAAACTCTTCCCATAATGAGCCTCATAAAGATTAATTTGAATTATATAATGGAAAATATTATTATATTCTAACTCCATTAGGGGAGAGTGTACGTCACAACATTCTTGGAAATCCATTGAACAAGATCTCAACATATCCTATAAATTTTGAATGGTTCTTTAAGACTGAAAATTCACCAGAGGTTGATAAGAAGTACAAAACCATAGATCTATATCCAATTTTTACTAAAGGATTATATAGAACCTATAGTAAATATGAATATATCAATCATGATAGTGGAATTTCAGGTAGTCTTACCACTTATCATATGTATATCATAGTGATTTGATTGAGAGATAAATATTCATTAAAAATAATGAAATGAGTTGACTTTTAAAAGAGATCGACTACCACATAGATGGAATTATTTTCTTTGGGTGTCCTAGAGAGTCCTATGAAATAATCCTTGGTTATGTTTTATCACATCCATACTGGTACGAGAAATGGTTCAATCATAACCTGACACTTATTTCATTTAATTTTTACTTGCTGGCATACCATGAATTGAGAAAAAAATTCTGAAATATCCCTATTCATGTTTCCCACCAGAAGTTTTTATTAATATCTCTATAAATAATAGTGATTCTATGATGAATATAGAATTATGAGCTTTTCACATCATCCAGAATTTCTATCTTCAGTTTTGTTTTTGATGGGACACATATTTGGGTTCGAAACCTTATAACACCATCTCTAACAAAGTCGAACCCAAAAATATTCAATACCTCTTCTGTAACACATTATTATCTTTTTGGGTCTCCTTGATCCTATCTATAATTGATGGTTGATAAGTTATTTTATCAAGGTAATATTAATTTACATTTATTATTCTAAGTCAATACTTTTCACATCAAATAATATTGGATCCCTTTCTATCATCAAAATGTAAAGGGTTATATGAACCTTTTTACTCATATGTTGTGATACTTTTATTTCCTTTCCAGAATGGTAATGGATTGAACAATCATAACATTTGATTAGATTTGACCTCCCCCACTATTTCAGATTGAAATCCTTTTTGGATACATACTTGAGGATTTTATTATCCATATATAAGTCACAATTCTCACCACAGAGATAATTTCACAAAATCTTCATCACCAAGATCACATAAAACGATTCAAGATCAGGTGTTTTATGGTAATAATTATTGACATTTTATTAGTATTAGTCATAAGATACCACTTTTTTATCTTGAATGAATATAAAAACCAATCCCCTTTTAGATACATATCTATGGATCCAAAATCTGTCCCCACTAGAGGGTAAAGTGAGCATAGGTACAATGATTATCCACTTCATCAAATCTCTAAATATTTATTCAAATTCAACAGTCAATAATAAATTTTTTCCCTTAAAAATTAGCTAGTTTAGTTATCTTTAAAATCATCATATTGTTTATTCAAAAATTGAGAGTAGTACCTAGTTAATCCAAGGAGACTATGAATTTCTATAAAAAATAATGGTTTGGGCCATCCTTTAATTGCCTCTATTTTTAAAGGATTCATAGATATCACTTTTAGAGTGATAACATGCTTCAAGAATGTTACTTTACCCATCAAAAACCCACATTTACTATACTATTTATACAAATTTTTCTCCCACAAGGTCTTTAGTTAAACATTGAAATGCTTCTCATGTTCCTCATCACTTTTAGAGTAAATAAAAATATCATCTATAAAGACTACAATTTTTTTAATGTTAATCAATAAAGACTGTATTCATTAAGTACATGAATATTTCCAAAGCATTTGTGAGTCCAAATGTCATCACTTTGAACTCAAAGTGCCCATAACATTCATGAAAGGTTGTCTTGTGGATATTTTCCTTCTTCAAATTTAATTGATATTATTCTAACTAAAGATAAAATTTATATATGTTTTGGGATCCACATAGCTGTCTGAACAAGTCATCAATTAATGGAAGATAATATTTTTTATTTATCATGATCTTGTTTTTTTCATTATAATCGACACAGAGGTGAATTGAATAATCCTTCTTCTTATTGAAAAGGACCGATTCATCCTAGGGTGAAGCATTATGGTGTATAAATCATTTATGTATATTCTCTTGTAGTTATCTATTCATCTCCTCATGCTTAAAAATGGTCAGTCAATATGGATACAAAGATTTTTAAAATTATTTAGGTATAAGTTTTATTTTGAATTTAACCCCTCGGTTAGATGGAATACTCAATAATTATTTGGGAAACACATTAGTTAATTCCCATTCAATGGGAATTTCGTCAAGGATGATCTTTTACTAAGTCTCAATAATTTAGGCTAGATACAATTACTCAAAAAGAAATAATATCCATGATTGATATAATATAGCAACCCAGACTTCTCATACATTACTATTACATAATTTTAAAGATAAGTAATATAATTGTATTAAAGATAGAGGATCCAGCAATTTAGTATCTTGGTAAAACTATGACCATACATAACAATTACAACATCAATCATAAACATTTATTCAATTTATTCTTCTATAGCTTCTTACTGGCACTTGACCTATCCTTATTACATGTAGTCACCTGAGGATATACATCAAAAGGTGTGATCAAGAAGCCCAGTAAGGGGACATGTAAGAACAATATAGAATGGGGTGAGCATAATCATAATACAGGTAATGGACCATGAACCTAAGTGGAAGCATAAGTATAAGACTTGAAATGTGGAAATGCATAAAAATGAAACATCAGGTCTTAGTGGTTAACTACCACACATACATGTGAACAAAGATATCATCTTGTTCACACATAATTTCACATTTAATCATGAGATTCATCACTTTACACAATGCATTATAATTCTGTGTTCACCCATCACATTTAAACATTCATATTGCACTATATAATTCTGGGTGCACCCGTCACATTATAACAGTATCATTTATAATGAATTCCATATAACAAAAATGAACATAACTAACCCATGAAAAGGAATTGGTTTCATCTCATAAGAACAAATTCATAAACATTAGGTTACAAAAATAATCATGGGACAACATACATATTACAAGAACCGTCAATCTTGAATGAGAAGTAAAAGGCGTGTTCTTAAAAGAAGAGTTCTTTTGGAAAACATTTGGTTTGACATAAATAACAGTGAAAAATGTGTATATCCCAAAAAAGTAAATATAAATATGATCAAAAGATTTTTAAGAAGTAACCATATCAAAAAGGAGTGAAAGAGGGAGAACCCGAAGGATGAAAGTTGGGATTGAGAATTTCCCCTTACCTTATATTCAAACATTTCCTTCGCTTTAATGTCCTATATAATGACATTATATTCATTAATTAGAAATTTAATAACCTTTTATAAATTAATAGGTGTAATTTTTGTTTCACTATGTTATTTTATGGGGCTTTTGATGAGTTAAAGATTTTAAAAACATTGTTTGGTAATGTCCATTTTTATGTTTCTCTTGAGTGTTTCCCATGTTTTCATAAATTGAAGTTTGGGTAAAACAAGGGTATAAATACAGAAATGATATTAAATGTTATTAATGACATAACAAGAGATTAGATTATCTTATAATTAATTACATTGTATACCATGGGGATGAATCATTAGATAAGAATTAAATGATGATTGTTTGAGTTAATTTGGACGATTTTCAACCACAACGAACATGTTTTGATTAATCATTTATTAATATGTAAATACGTTGGTTCCAGAACATTAAATAGGACTTAGTATGTAAGAACCCAGTTTTTACTGCGGAGGACTTTTGGAATATTCTTGATTTTATTCCAGAGCAACGCCTTCAGACGGCGTGCGATTCTGAGCCCCAGAGTGGCCAAAATAGAATTTTCAGTGCGTTCACACTGGAAGCGCCAAATAAATGCGATAAATCCTAAATAGTGTTTTAGATGAGAGATCCGAGTGTACAGATGGGTCCGGAATGGGGTGTTTACCCTAGTAACGACATAAAAAATGTTGGCGCGGGACGTTTGGACCCCACGCCTACTTCCAGAACGTTAAACGGATAATTAAATTAATTAATTAATTTTTTTAATGTTGAAATGATAGTATCTCTTAAACGGTGGATTTGATTGGAAAATCGGGGGCGCCGTTGAGTTCGGAGCGTGCCATTTACCCAAGGAGGGGTGTAAGTTTCACGGGTGCGGGCCGTCTGTGGATAAAATGGCCCCATGTGCGTTTTTAATAATTTGGCGGCCTCAGACATTCAGTTTTATAAATTTTGAACAGAGTCTCGGATTAAAATTCCAAGACCGCTGTTGTGCTCGGGAGGTGGTTTTGGGCCTTGGGGAGGCATAACCTCGACCCCGACGAGTGTTGCGGATGCGGGTTATTTGGGGGTTTTAAATTAATTAAAATTTTAATTAATTTATTTAACCCCTAACTCTCCCCTCTCTCTCTTTGGAATTCTCTGGCGCAAACCCTCCCAAGGAGGAACCCCTCCCTCTCGTCCTCCAGCTCCGGTGAAGCAGCTCCGGTGAGGCACGGCGTGGCGACAGACTCTCCATAAAGATCTGGGCATCGCCCAAGAGGTAGGGGTTCGTGTTTTTATTCGTTTTCATATCCGCAACTCCCTTGGATTGTTTTATTTGCATCAAATCTCTGTTTTTCCTATCGAATGAAGCCCGTAGTTGTGTAGTATTCGATCTGGGGTTTCCGTCGCACTTTTTTGGATCAAAATTCCGAGTCCGAAGGTGATCACATGGATCCGACGAAGTTCCCGGAGGTTTTCCGGCCGTCCGGCGACCCCTGGTGCGGTGACGGCTCGACGTTCAGCAGAGGAGGCAGCCAAGGGGCGTCATGGTGGTACGGTGGCTGGGCGGAGCGGCTTAGGTAGGCTTCCGGCGCGGACGACGGTGAGGCGGAGTCCCGGGCGGTGGCGCCGGCGTAGGGCAAGGGGCAGGGGGGCCGCGAGGCACGGGGCCACGTGCGGTATGACTGTGACCCGCGTAATGAGGGTCACCTCGGAAAACAAAGAGACGGGCCTTGATGGCTGGTCGGTGGCGGCGGGCTGAACCGGACCCACGGCCGGGCCGCGGGCCGGTCCGGCCCAAGGGGGTTCCCCCTTTAAATTTCCGACGCCCGTAGCTTTCGCTACGGGCGTCCGTTTTGCGTGCTGTCAGCGACAGCGAAGACCTTGCATCAGGGAGGAATATTTGAGATGGTTTTAGGAATTTTTAATTTCCAAAATGAGGGGTCTTGGAGGTGCGATGCGTCCTTAAGTGAAGTGACGTTTTCTTCGGGGGTTTTTGTTTTGGACGGCTCGGACGCGTCCGACGTCCGTTTTGAGCGCCGTCAGTGGCGTTGCGACCCTGGCACTGAAGCGGAGATTTCCAGGGCAGTTTCCGGGGTTGAGACTGGATTTGAATCTTGGGCCCCACGGTCCATCTTTCGAGCTGCGAGCGGTGTTTAGCGCCCTTTTCACCGGACGTCCGTTCGGGGCGTGCGAGCGGTCGTTTATGGATGTTTTTCCGAGGGGATTTCTATGGTGCAATCCACCCGCCCTAAATCAGCACGATGGTGCGGTCCCCTCAAGGGCCATTTGGGTGTTGACTGTGACCTCCCATATTTATCACCGGGTGTCCGTTTTGGACAAGTGAATAGTCCATCTTGTGTGCTTTTATGAGAGGATCGCAGCGCTGTGATCCGTTGGTAGCGCTTCGGGACCGAGGTGTGAGTCCCGTGTGGTACTGCTCGTGTGCAGGGAGCCAGAACGTATCTTTTTCTCCGGATATCCGTTGCACTCAAGTGAGTAGCGCTTTTGATGTGTTTTATCGAGGGGATCACAATGGTGTGATGCGCCTGACTGTTTTTGGGGCCAAGGATCGGGATCACGGGATGTCGTTTGGCGTGAGGCGACGTTGGAAACTTTTCCGTCAGATATCCATTTGAGGCGAGTAAGTAGTCTAACTTGCATGTTTTTCAGTGAGGATTACAACGATGCAATTCGTTTTGTTGTGGGGAGCCTCTTGCGTGATCTTATTAAATATGGAAGCATGAATGGTGCTCCGGTGGTGGTTCATCGTACCTTGTTTGTAACAGACCCTTGGCATGTGATCGCGCACTCTTGGGAGAGTGATATAAATGATTCACAAGATGTGGTTGGCCATGCCTGTGCCTTTGAGGATGGAGTTGTTATGTCACACCTTCACATTGACTCTGGGTGCTGTGTGAACGATAGCCTTTGGGCTGGAACGAGGTATACTCTAAGAGTATACGGGAGCACTTGGAGGTACGTGTGGTTGTTTGTACCTGATAACGTTTGTGCGCTCGGTTGGGGTTGACTTGGGGCCACATGTCGTGTGGGCCCCATGTGCGTGTCGTGATCTGATTTGAATACTTTTGACCTCTTGTGACGTAGAGGGTCCCTTTGTTCTCGTTTGTTGACTAGAGGGGTTGATTTTTCCCCTGGTTCTGTGCTCGATTGTTTAGATCAGCAGGGTTGAGGGGTTTCCCCTGGTCTTATTCAGGAGTCAGGTGGTTGCACGATACACACTCCGTGTTCGGTTGGACAGTGTTGTACCATCCAGTAGATATGGCCAGAGTAGTCCTAGGTTTACCCTCCAGTGGGGCTGGGAAGGGGGTTACTCATCGACTTCTCAGGGTTTACTCTCTAGCAGAGACTTGGCAGTGGGTCACCCAACGACTCTTGAGGTTCTACCCTCCAGCGGGGCTGGGCAGTGGGTCACCCGTCATCTCGTTCCAGGTCTACCCTCTAGCAGGGCTGGGCAGTGGGTCGCCTGTCAACTTGTTTGGGGTTTACCCTCTAGAAGAGACTAGGCAGTGGGTCACACGACAAATCTTGAGTGTCTACCCTCCAGCAGGGCTGGGCAGTGGGTCGCCCGTCGTCTCATTCCAGGTCTACCCTTCATCAGGGCTGGGCAGTGGGTCGCTTGTCGACTTGTTCGAGGTTTACCCTCTAGCAGAAACTAGGCATTGGGTCACCCAAAAACTCTTGAGGGTCTACCCTCTAGCGGGGCTGGGCAGTGGGTCACCCGTCGTCTTGCTCCAGGTTTACCCTTCAGTAGGGCTGAGTAGTGGGTCACTCGGTATCTTATTATGAATTACCCTCCAGCAGAGCTGGGCAGTGGGTCATCCGTTGGCATTCCAGGCTCAGTCCTTTCTACTAGGCTAGCCTGTGGCTTTCCTCCATGATTACCGGAGCGGGACCCTTGGTTATACGGGTCAGTGTTGTGAAATCTTTGACTTTGAGGAGACCTCTCGACTACGAGGCAGTGACAAAGTGTGGTTTGACTTTCCCTATAACTCTCATGTATGAGATGAACTTTCACCACCGAGACGCGTTCTTGTGACGTGATATAAAACTGTGAGGGTGAGTCAGTGCCACCCAAAGCGGATAGTGTCGAGGTGCGGTGATTGAGCCCTTGACTTGTAGTTCGGTGCAGACGTGCAGGATGCTGGGCATCGATGGTGTTTACTTCTGGGACTGTAGGAGACTCACATTTCTTGGGCTGAGCTACGGGATGTAGATCCCCTTACGACCTTGTTTCAGGCTTCTTGTTGAGCATATGGATTTGTATATACCTTGTTTCAGTACCCACTTCTTGGGTTTGGTTACTCTTCTTCCTGGAGAGGCGAAGACATGCAGGGTATGCCACGTGATTTCTGTGTCTAGCTTCTCGTGGTTGGATGATTCTACTCTCCTGATATAGGTAGAGAAGACTCGACGGGAATATCTTATTCTCACCGTTTCCAGCTCCTTGTGTCTGGACGAGTCTACTGTCTTTCCTTTTGTTGGGTTAAGCTAGACTCTTTACTGCACTCTCTGTTGTACTCCTTTACTTTTCCTGTTCGCTCTACTTCTCATCCTTAGGTACCTCTTTTGTTGCTCCCTCGAGCCTTCAGGGTATCCTACTGTGTATTTTTATACTCACCCTTGCTTGGGATTTTCCCGCACTTGGTGTGCCCTTGTAGACGACAGACAGGTTGGTCGTGACTTCAGTGGAGGATAGGAGTTCTGGAGTTTGGACCGCGTACGGTGGTCGTAGCCGGGTTCCAAGTGGGAGAACCGTCACTTGTTTCTTTTTTTTACCTGTTGCCGGGTTTTGTCACCCTTTCTGGTTGGACGCGTGTTTTCCCCTTTTTCCTTTAGCACTTTACTTGTACTGTTTAGAGGTCGATGCACATTTTTGGTATATATATAGAGTAGTTTCTCTTTTACTCTACTCGTCTTTTCTATTTTACTCTGCACTTTTTCATTGAGTGTGCTGCGTGTGTGTGTACAGGTACTTAGGCAAAGGCCTCCCCGAGTTATTGTGCCTTCGGCACTGGTCGCCAGCCCTTGGCCTATGGAGGCAGGCTTGGGGTAGTTGCGGCTCGAGCCCGGGTAGGGTCGGGTCGTGACAACGTGGTATCACAGGTGGTTCGTTCCTTGGGGCGTTGTGTGGACATCCCTAAAAAGGAATGTGTTGGGATTTAGGGAAATAGTGGTAACGTGTCTCGAGAGCAGATCTCAGGCCAGAGAGTCCAATGATGATGCAGCGGCCGACGTATCCATTCAACAGGACCCTGGTAACCTGCTTGTCGACTCGACATGCTGGGACACTTGTTGTAGGGAAATTTGTTTGTGAATCACATAGGACTGAGTCTTGACTATCCTTCTTGAGTCAGCTCCCCATCATTGTTGTTGTTGGTATATACATTATGCTCGTCTGACAGTGGCAATCCGGAATAATATTTAGGATGTCTCCGTGAAGACAGGCAGCCAAGATGCTAGCTTTAGTGCGTGACGACGACCCTTTGAGCTACGAGGCCATAGTTAAGGACCCATCATGCGAGCCCTTTCTCCAGGTGGGCCGGGTAGCAGCACCCTCACATGTTGAGAAGCAGATAGTTTCAACAGAGCATGCTAAGCTTGAGCGTAGGTTAGCACGCTCTGTGAGTTCCAGCTGTAGAGACCGCTGAGGTTCAGTGGTAAGCCAAACCCTCAGGTAGCAGAGTCTTGGATTGAGACAATGGTTTTCCATTTCAGGCTTGTGCAGATGCTGACAGATCAGAGAGTGGCTTTGGAAGGCACCCATTTTTTTGGAGCAGCTTGGCATTGGTGGAGACTGGTGACTCAGTTTCTTGACGATTCGTCGCTTTTGTGGGGCGACTTTCAGTTGTTGTTCCGTGTGGAGTATTGCCCCTCCTGCTTGAACTCCTTTCGGATTCAGGAGCTCCAACAGTTTCAGCAGGGAGGGATGATGGTGGCTCAGTAAGAGACTAGTTTTTCAGACCATGCACGCTTTTACCCGGACTTGGTCCGTGATGACAACATCCGAGCACAGAAGTTTGAGCAGGGTCTCCGCCGAGAGATTCGTGCTGTCATAGTACCCTTGGGCATTTCCACCTATTCCAGGGTGCTGGAGAAGGCAATGATGATAGAGGGATTCCTGTCACGTTTTAGAGTTGGTGGTGGCAGTAGGAACGTCGGAGCGGAGACATCTACCGAAACTAGTGGGCGTCGGAAAGCAGGACCTCGATGCTGGTGGGCTTTCCACTACCGGTTTTGTAGATGTGGTCGTATACCACTGTGGCGGAAAAGTGCGGGGCCTCAGCCGAGGGTTCCCTTCTGTGAGTGGGCTCCGGGCCGTGGTCTTACACCACAATGGCACCTAAGGGCACTAGGATAGCCCAGATAGCGCCAGGGTTATGCTTGTGACGGATGAGATCACGTGGCACGACACTGCCCGACCCGAGTTGCGGAGAGCTTCGGGCAGGCAGCAGGTGCACCACCACAATAGATGCAGTGTCGTAATCTGAGTAGCGCCCAGAGAGGTGGTGCTAGTAGAGGAGCGGGAGGAACTAGTAGTGGAGGATGACCTTACAAGGTCTTCCCATCACCACTAGGTGGTCCACGTCAGGCTCTGGGAGCTGACAGTTGGGACTAAGGATAGCCACGGGCTTTGGATGTCTACGATCTTGTGGAGCAGGAGGTGGTAAGAGGTACTCTACAGCTCTCATACTTTTTACAGTAGAATTTTTAGACTTTGTATGTGAAATTGTTTTCTCCCGGCTCCTTGTTTGAGTTGTTACCAGGGTGGCGCGAGGCGTCAGTGTAACCCTGTTTTGGTAAGGTAAAAGGCGTGGGACCTTTTCCATTAGTCGATGGTGTTGACTCCTTCGCTTTCGTGCGTGTAACAGGGCCTTGGATGTGAGACATCGACTATGAAATCATGTGTGACCAGATATCCTAGGGTGTTTCACCAAATGGATAATCTGAAAGAGGGAATCACCAGGCCTTGTTCCAGGTGCAGGCAGTGATTCCAGTCGCGGCATGCAACATAGAGGTTTGGTCGGGGATGTGAGCTACCCTCGAGGTCCTTTGGACCGTTTGAGACTGTGTAGAGGTATGGAAAGGTTCTCTACCGCCTTGCCCTAACCCCAAAGTCTGGAGTGGGTGCATGACATCGGCAAGGCCCGACCTCGCGTGAACGGATCAATCATTTGGTCTGTGTGCGGTGACGCAGAGCTGTGCGTGGGTTCTTTTGGGTATGGAAAAGCCAGGCGTGGGCTCAGTACCCTGTGTTTCTCCCTAGTTTTTCTTTTCTAGGATGAAAATCTAGAAGGAGGTAATGATGTAAGAACCCGGTTTTTGCTGCGGAGGACTTTGGAATATTCATGATTTTATTCCAGAGCAACTCCTTCAGAAAGAGTGCGATTCCGAGCCCCGGAGTGGCCAGAATTAAATTTTTTGTACGTTCACACTGGAAACACCAAATAAATGTGATAACTCCTAAATGATGTTTCAGATGAGATATCTGAGTGCATGGATGGGCCCGGAATGGGGTTTTTACCCTAGTAATGACATAAAACATGTCGGCGCGGGACGTTTTGACCACACGCCCACTTTCGAAACGTTAAACAGATATTTAAATTAATTAATTAATTCGTTTAATGGCGAAACTCTAGTATCTCTTAAATGGTGTCTCATATTGGAAAATTGAGGGCACCGTTGAGTTCAAAGCGTGCCATTTACCTAAGAAGGTGTGTAAGTTTCGCGGGCATGAGCCGTCTCTGGAAAAAATGGCCCCAGGGGAGTTTTCATAATTTGGCGGCCTCGGGCGTTCAGTTTTATAACTTTGGAATGGAGTCTCGGATTAAAATTCCAAGACCGCCGTTGTGCTCGGGAGGAGGTGTTGGGCCTATGGGAGGCATAACCTCGACCCCGACGATTGTTGCGGATGTGGCTTATTTTGGGGGTTTAAAATTAATTAAAATGTTAATTTATTTATTTAACACCTAACTCTTCCCTCTCCCTCTTTGGCATTCCCTGGCACAAACCCTCTTAAGGAGGAACCCCTAACTCTCCTCCTCCAGCTCCGGTGAAGTAGCTCCGACAAGGCGTGGCGTGGCGGCGGACTCCTCTTGAAGCCCCAGGCATCACCCAAAAGGTAGGGGTACATGTTTTTCTTCGTTTTCATATCCGCAACTCCCTTGGATTGTTTTATTTGCATCGAATCGATATTTTTCCTATCAAGCGAATCTTGTAGTTGCGTAGGATTCGACTTGGGGTTTCTGTCGCACTTTTCGGATCAAAATTCTGAGTCTGGAGGTGATCGTAGGGATACGACGAAGTTCCCGGAGGTTTTGGGGGTTTTTCGGCCGTCCGACGACCCCTAGCACGGAGGCGGCTCAGCGTTCAGCGGAGGAGGTGGCCGCGGGGCATCGCGGCGGTGCAGTGGATGGGCGGAGTGGTTCCGGTAGGCTGCCGGCATGGATGGCGGCAAGGCGGAGTCCCGGGCGGCAGCGCCAGAGTAGGGCAAGGGGCTGGGGGGCCGCAAGGCGTGCGGCCCCATGCAGCGCGACCACGACCCATGTAATGCGGGTCACTGCGGAAAAGAAATAGACCAGCCTTGACGGACGGTTGGTGGCAGTGGGCCGCAGCCAGCTTTCCGCGGCGGACTGAATCGCATCCATGGCCGGGCCGGTCCGGCCCAAGGCGGTTCCCCCTTCAAATTTCTCACGCCCGAAGCATTAGCTACAGGCGTCCGTTTTGCGTGCCGTCAGCGGCAACGCGGACCTTACATCAAGGAGAACGTTTTGAGATGGTTTCAGCCAATTTTAATTTCTGAAACGAGGGTCCTCGGAGGCGCGACACGTCCCTAAGTGAAGTGACGTTTTCTTCGGGGGTTTTTGTTTTGGACGGCGCGGACGCGTCCGACGTCCGTTTTGAGCGCCGTCAGCAACATTGAGACCCTGGCACCAAAGCGGAGGTTTACAGGGTGGTTTCAGCCATTGATACTGGATTTGAGGCATGGGCCCCACGGGCCGTCTTTCGAGCTGCGAACGGTGTTTAGTGCCCTTTTCACCAAACGTCCGTTCGGGGCGTGCGAGCAGTCGTTTCAGGATGTTTTTCCGAGGGGATTGAAATGGTTCAATCCGCCCGCCCTAAATTGGCATGATGGTGCGGGCCCCACGTGGGCTGTTTGGGCGTTGACGGTGACTTCCCATCTTTATCACCGGGTGTCCGTTTTGCACAAGTGAATAGTCCAACTTGTGTGATTTTACGAGAGGATCGCAACGGTGCAATCCGTTCGTAGTGCTTCGGGATCGGGGTGTGGGTCCCGCATGGTACCACTCGTGCGTGGGGAGTCAGAACGTATCTTTTTCTCCGGATATCCGTTGCACTCAAGTGAGTAGTGCTTTTGATGTGTTTTCTCGAGAGGATCGCAATGGTGCGATGCGCCTGACTATTTTCGGGGGCGAGGCTCGGGATCACGAGATGTCGTTCGGGCGTGAGTCGGCGTTGGTGACTTTTCCATTAGATATCCGTTTGAGGCGAGTAAGAAGTCTAACTCGCGTGTTTTTCCGCGAGGATTACGAAGATGCGATCCGTTTTGTTGAGCGGATCCTCTTGCGCTATATTATTAAATATGGAAGCATGAATGGTGCTCTTGTGGTGGTTTGTCCTACCTTATTTGTAGAGGACCCTTGGCGTGTGATCGCACACTCTTGGGAGAGTGATATAAATGATTCAAAAGATGTGGTTGGCCATGCCTGGGCCTTTGAGGTTGGAGTTGTTATGTTACGCCTTCGCGTTGACGCTTGGTGTCGTGTGCACGATAGCCTTTGGGCTGGAACGAGGTATATTTTGGGAGTATACGGGAGAGCTTGGATGTATGTGTGGTTGTTTGTAACTAAGAACGTTTGTGTGCTCGGTTGGGGTTGACTTGGGGCCACACGTCGTGTGGGCCCCACGTGCTTTCCGTGATCTTCTTTGCGTAATTTTTGACCTCTCGTGACGTAGAGGGTCCCTTTGTTCCCGTTTGTTGACTAGAGAGTTTGAGTTTTCCCCCAGCTCTGTGCTCGATGGTTTAGATCAGCAGGGTTGAGTGGTTTCCCCTGGTCTTGTTCGGGGGTCAGGTGGTTGCACGATACCCACTCCGTGTTCAGTTGGCCAGTGTTGTACCATCTTGTAGAGATGGCCAGAGCAGTCCTGGGTTTACCCTCCAACGGGGCTGGGCAGTGGGTTACTCATCGACTTCTCAGGGTTTACCCTCTAGAAGAGACTAGGCAATGGGTCACCCGAAGACTCCTGAGGGTCTACCCTCCAGCGGGGCTGGGCAGTGAGTCGCCCGTCATATCATTCCAGGTCTACCCTCCAGCAGGGCTGGGCAGTGGGTCGCCTGTCGACTTTTTCAGGGTTTACCCTCTAGAAGAGACTAGGTAGTGGGTCACCCGACGACTCTTGAGGGTCTACCCTCCAGCGGGGCTGGGCAGTGGGTCGCCCGTCATCTCGTTCCAGGTCTACCCTCCAACATGGCTGGGCAGTGGGTCGCCTGTCTACTTGTTCGGGGTTTACCCTCTAGCAGAGACTAGGTAGTGGGTCAACTGACGACTCTTTAGGGTTTACCCTCCAGTGGGGCTGGGCAGTGGTCGCCCGTCATCTTGTTCCAGGTTTACCCTCTAACAGGGCTAGGCAGTGGGTCACCCGGTATCTTATTATGAATTACCCTCCAGCAGAGTTGGGTAGTGGGTCATCTGTTGACATTCTAGGCTCAACCCTTTCTACTAGGCTTGCCTGTGGCTTTCCTCCATGATTACTGGAGTGGGACCCTTGGTTATACGGGTCATTTTTGTGACGACTTTGACTTTGAGGAGACCTATCGACTGCGGGGCAATGACGAGGTGTGGTTTAACATTCCCTAGAACTCTCAAGTATGAGGGGAAATTTCCACACCGAGATGTGTTCTTGTGAGACGATCTAAAACCATGCGGGTGAGTCAGTGCTGCCCAAAGTGGATAGTGTTGAGGTGCGGTGATTGAGCCCTTGAATTGTAGTTCGGGGCAGACGTACGGGATGCTGGGCATCGATGGTGTTTACTTCTGGGACTGTAGGTGACTCACATTTCATGGGCTAAGCTACGGGATGGAGATCCCCTTAAGACCTTGTTTTGGGCTTCTTTTTGAGCATATGGATTTGTATATACCTTGTTTCAGTACCCACTTCTTGGGTTTGGTTACTCTTCTTCAAGGAGAGGCGAAGACGCGCGGGGTATGCCACGTGCTTTCCGTGTCTAGCTTCTCGTGGTTGGACGAGTATACTATCCTGCTATAGGTAGCAAATACTCGACGGTAAGATCATCTTCTCACCATTTCCATCTCCTTGTGTCTAGATGAGTCTACCTTCTTTCTTCTTGTTGGGTTGAGATGGACTCTTTACTGTACTCTCTGTTGTACTACTTTACTTTTTCTGTTTGCTCTACCGCACATCCTTCGGTACCTCTTTTGTTGCTCCCTCGAGCCTTCGGGGTATCCTACTGAGTATTTTTATACTCACCCCTGCTTGGGATTTTCCCACACTTGGTGTGCCCTTGCAGAATATGGACAGGTTGGTCGTGACTTCAGTGCAGCATAGGAGTTCGGGAGCTTGGACCGCGTACGGTGGTCATAGCCGGGTTCAAGGTGGGAGACCCATCAACTGTTTCTTTTTGTTTACCTGTTGCCAAGTTGTGGCACCCTTTCTGGTTGGACGCGTGTTTTTCCCCTTTTTCCTTTAGCACTTTACTTGTACTATTTAGAGGTTGATGAACATTTCTGGTATATATATATATAGCAGTTTCTCTTTTACTCTACTTGTATTTTCTATTTTACTTTGCACTTTTGCATTGAGTATGCTGCATGTGTGTACAGGTACTTAGGCAAAGCCCTCCCCGAGTTATTGTGCCTTCGGCGCTAGTCCCTAGCCCCTGGCCTATGGAGGTGGGCTTGGGGTAGTGGCGGCTCGAGCCCGGGTAGGGTCGGGTCGTGACATAGTACATATAAAATATTCTAGTTCAACCATAAAAATAGTTTCATGAACCGATCTGAAGGTATTAATAAAAAAAATAAAACATGGCGTTCTTGAAGGTGATAGATTAACACCTCACGAACAATGTTTTATCTGATAAAATAAAAGGAAGAGAAGAAGGGGGTTAGATGGTATAATATCCCATTATTATCATAACATTCCATTATATGTATTATACTGGGTTTACCATACCATTTGGACTAATATAGGTGGGGAGATAATAAGAAAAGAACTAGAAATTGAATGGAATTTAAAGGAAAAGAAAGAGAGAAATTACCTTTTGAATCCTCCTCATGAGATCCTCCTTGAGAAGCCTAAGCTTGGCCTTTTGATTAAACCAAAAGATTTTTTACATGGGGGAGGGGATAGAGAAGATTCTTGGGTATAGTTTAGACAATTCTTGAAGCTTGAGAGGTGTGACAAAATGAGGGTGTGAAGGGTGGTTTTTAAAGTGGAGGGGAGAGGGGTTTTCTTAATATAAAATTCATTAATTTATTATTTCTCCATAAGGCAAGGAATAGTGATTCTTCTATGACCAAGAATAGCAATTTTATAATTTAATCCTGAACCAAGTGGTCTTACATCAGAAGAACATCTTACATGACTCTATAATTAACTTATTTAGCATATTTTGTAAATTATGGTATTTCGCGATTCATAAAAAATTCAAGTATTTCATAAAAATCCCAAAATTTCACCCCAACCATTTTTTGACGCGTAGAATCCAAAAATTAAGTCCAGTTTTCAAAAATAATTTTCTAAATATGATTAATTTAATATTTAATTTAAATCCTAATTTACTTGAAAAATACAATTTTTAAAATTAAAACTATTTTTGTAATGCTATTAAAAATTGTGTAGTGTGTTACAAAATTATATAAAAACTTGAAGAAATAGATTTTTTATTTTATGAACACATTTTAAGAAAATAAATTTTATTTTAAATTAATTAATTAATTATAATTAATTATCTATGACTTACAAAAATACCAAAACATTTACTATGGTCAAATTGTCACTTTCTAAGATGCCTAAATTTTATTTAATTATTCATGGTTAAGTTTACTCTTATTTTGGATGATTTACTATTCATAAGAATCATACTACTATTCATAAGTGTAGGTTACTATTCACCAAAAATTACTCTTTTCTTATTGGAACCCAAAAATCATCTGGAACCCAACCGCGTATGTAGGTATTTCGAAATTACAAACTCAAAAGTGAAAAAAATGAATTTAAAGGTAAATTTGCACTTAGTAGTTCATTATGTTGTTTTTTCATGTAATTTTATGAAATATGTATAAGAAGGGAAATTCTACTGAAAAAATTTGGGTCATTATATTCTTCCCCCCTTATGAAATTTCACCCCTAAAATTTCACTTTACACAAATAGGTGAGGGTATTTCTCCATCATCACCTCATATGGTTCCCAAGTAACTTCTTAAAACTTATGGTTCCTCCACAACACTTTGAGAAGGTGGGTTGTATTATTGCGTAGAACCTTATCTCTCTGGTCCAGAATCTCTACTAGATGATCCTCATAAGAGATATCATCTTCCAGCTGTACCACCTCTGAGTTTAGTACATGTGATGGATCAGGTATGTACTTCCTCCGGAGTGATACGTGAAAAACATCCTGAACCTGATCCATATTCGGTGGAAGTTCAAGACAATAGGCTAGGAATCCTATACGGTTAAGGATTTCAAAGGGGCCAATGTACATTGGGCTTATCTTCCCTTTTTTCCCAAATTGCTTGACCCTCTTCCATGGTGATATTCGAAGGATGAATTTATATCCAACGTCGAACTCCAAGTCCCTTCCATGGTTGTCAGCATAGCTCTTTTTCCAACTCTGAGAAACTTTGATGTGTTTCTGGATGACTTGAACCTTCTTTTTCATCTCTTGCACAAGATCAGGTCCAAGTAGCTTTCTTTCTCCAAATTCATCCTAACAAGTTGGAGTTCTACATCGATTTCCATATAGAGCTTCGTATGGAGGTATCTAAATACTCGAATCGAATCTATTATTGTATGAGAACTTAACCAATGGGAGATGATGATCCCATCCACCTTTGAATTCTACAGAGCAGGATCTTAGCATGTCTTCAAGCATATGAATAGTCCTTTCAGAGTGTCCATTGGATTGGGGGTAATAGGTCAGGCTGAAATTTAATTCATTACTCAAAGCAAGTTGAACGCTCCTCCAGAATTTAGATGTGAACCTTGGATCACAGTCAGAGACAATTGAGAGTGGAACACCTTACAGTCTCACCACTTCCTTTACTTATATCTTTTCAAGTTGTTCAGGAGAGAGATCTTCACGAATAGCAATAAAATGGGAAGTCTTGGTGAGTCGATCAACCACAACCCATATCACATTATTTCCCTTCGACATCTTCAGGAGACCCGTGACAAAGTCCATAGTAACATTTTACGTTTTCCACATGGGTATAGGCAATGGCTGCATCATCCCTTTGGAATTTTGTCACTCTGCTTTAACTTGCTGACATACCAAGCACCATGATATATATTCTGCAATATCCTTCTTCATGTTATCCCACTAGAAGTGTTCTCAGAGATCAAAGGTACATCTTGGTGCTACCAGGATGGATATATAATGTTGAGCTATGTTTATTTTCCAATAGATCCTTCTTTATCCTGGCTGGTAAAGGCACACAAAGACACATTCCAAACCATATCACACCATCATTATCGATATGGAACTCGTGTAGCTTCCCTTCGTCTACTGCATTCACCCTGTTTTGTATCTCCATATCATCCCTTTTTAATTCCTTAATCTTCTCTTGGATGGATGGTTGCACAATAATTTGGGCAAGGTAGGATGTATCCCCTACCCTTATGATTTCTAAATTCATCCTTTACATATCCAAGAGGATATGGTCTTTCTCAATACATAACATGGATAAAGTAATAGGTTATTTTTTATATAGAGCATCAGCTAACATGTTCACCTTTCCTGGATGGTAGTGAATAGAGAAATTTTAATCCTTTATTAGCTCTAACCTTCTCCTTTGACGCATGTTTATCTCCTTTTGTGTGAATATATACTTTAGGATCTTGTGGTTAGTGTATATGTCACAATTCTCGCCATAAAGGTAGTTCACCAGATTTTCAAGGAAAAAATCACGGCTCCCAACTCTAGATCAGGCGTCGGTTAGTTATTCTCATATATCTTTAACTACCGTGAGGCGTAGGCTATCACATTATCGTTTTTCTTGAGTACACAACCCAAGAATTTCTTTTAAGCATCACTGTATGTCACAAAACTTTCTCCACTTTTTGGTAGTGTGAGTACAGGTGTAGTGATCCACCTTCTCTTTATCTCCTTGAGTCTTCCCTCCCATTCTTCCATCTAGACATAAATTACCCCTTTCCTTGTTAACATAGTTAGCGGGCTTGAATATTGTGATATGTTTCTCACAAAACATCGGTAGTACCCAACTAATCCAAGAAAGCTATGGATTTCAGTGAAACTAGAGGGTTTGGGCCATTCCTCAATTGCCTTTGTTTTTGATGGATCCACATAAATTCCCTCAATTGTGATCACATGTCTTAATAACGTGACTTGGTTCATCCAAAAGTCACACTTTTTGGACTTGGTGTACAACTTCTCCTTTCTCAACGTTTCCAACCCAAGTCTTAGATGTTCTTAATATTCCTCATTGATCTTGGAGTAGATGAGAATATCATCAATAAACACTACCACAATTTTTTGAAGGTAATGTCTAAAGACACTATTCATAAAATATATGAAGATTTTAGAGGCTTTAGTAAGTCCTAAGGTCATCACTAGAAACTCATAGTTCCCATACCTTGTACGGAAGGCAGTCTTCTGAATATCTTCCTTCTTCACCTTTAGAGGATGATATCCAGAACTAAGATCCACCTTTGAGAAGTATTGGGATCCTCTTAACTAATAGAACATGTCATCAATCCTTGGAAGATGATACTTGTTCTTTATGGTGATCTTTTTGAGTTCCTGATAATCAATACAGAACAACATTGTTCCGTCATTCTTCTTCACAAAGAGCACTGGAGCACCCCAAGGTGATGCACTAGGGCATATGAACCCATTGTCCAGATGCTCTTATAGATTCTTCTTTAACTTTTCCAGTTCAATAAGAGATATCCTACAGGGACACATTGAGATAGGAGTAGCTCTGGGTATGAGTTCAATTGAGAACTCTACCTCACTATCTGGTGGAATTCTGGGTAACTCTTCAGGAAATACATCACTGTATTCCCTCATGATATGAATTTCTGCAAGGTTGTCACTTTCCTTTGACTCAACCGTTTGGGTGAGATATGATTCTTCATATGGAATAAAAAACCACACTATTTTAGGATTTTTAAAAGGATATTCATGATATTCCATGCATTTGTAGTGGGGCATGGGATGGTTCAGAATATGAAAAGATATTTCCATTTACTGAAAGTTGATATGTGCTCTATATAATGAGAGCTAATCCATTCCGATTATAGTATCAAATTCTACCAAGGGAAGTATTACATGATTCGCTGGAAGAATCTTCCCACATACGCCAATAGAAGAATAGTAAAACAGTTGGGTTGCAATGATTGAACCACATGGTGTTTTTATAGATATCTCTACTTCAAGGTTTTGGGACATTGATTCTATAGTTCTAGAAAACTTCCATGATATAAAGGAATGAATAAAACCAGAATCAAATAAGACTTTTTCCATTCTTGAGTGAATAGGAAGTGTAAAGTGTATGACTTTATTATCTTGATCCACATCCTTAGTAGTGAAGGCATAAGCCTTCTCTTGTTCCTTTGGATTTGGTGGCTACTGATGCTGATTACCCTTGAGAACTCGAGGTTTAGTTCACTCGCTTGCATAGTGCCCTAGCTCCCTACAGTTGTAGCATTGAACAATTACTTGTTCTCTCCTGTAGTCGGCTACATTATCCTTCCTTTTCATGTCTTTTTGACAGTCTTGGGCATGGTGTCCTTCTTTTCCACACTTGAATCATTTCTCCATCCCTTTAAGGTAGTTCCCATGGTGCAACATCCCACATTTTAGGCAAGTGGGTTGTTGAGTTTTCCTTACACCTTTGCCATTAGATCCACCATCTTGAAACTCTAACTTTAGTTTTTTATCACCATATACATGGGACCATTCTCCAAACTCCATCTCCACTTTGAGGGCACACTAAAAAACTTCTTAATAACTCCCAAAGTCTCAAATTGAAAGAGCATTTCTAAGGTGTGGTTTTAATCCACTAAAGAATATATCTATTTTTCTATCATTTTTGAGAAGAAATCTCGAAGTGTACCTTTCAAGCCTAGTGAAATTCGCTTCGTAGGTTGTGACAGATTCTACTTCTTTTTTCTTGAGCTCTATGAATTCTTTCTCTATCTTCATATGAAGAGTTCATGGGAAATACTTATTATGAAACATGATATTAAAGTCTTGCCATTCCACCTCTTCAATATCCTCCCTTGGCTTGGCGTTCTTAATCAAAGACCACTATTGACCAGCCTCTCTATCTAGATAATAAACGACTAGTGTCACCTTCTTCGTCTCAGAACAATGAAGAACATAAAAGATCTTCTCCATGGAGTTGACCAACTGTTCCACAACTAGTGGATCAGAAGATCCACTAAACTTTGGTGGTCATTTCCATATAAAACATTCGATAACTAGTTGATCTATCTTTAGTGAAAGAGGACATTCCCCATTATTATGGTTATTGTTCATAACCTGAGATAATTCAGTAAGAATCACCATGAGGTTTTGAACTCCACCTCCCAAATCATTGGGGATGACATTTGGGCAATCGTTGCATTGGCCCTCGCACGAGTTGTTGGCCCAGTTTCTCTTGATCACACCATTTTCTAAAATAGAAAAGGATGGATCAAAGCATAAGTCCAACAAGTCATGAATAACATATTCATTTAAAAAATCTATACTAAATGAAAAACATATGTGATCCCTATGTAAAAATTCTTGTATGCATATTTGTACATAGTCTCATGTTAGAGGTTTTCTCTAGGGTTCACTAATCCTAATTCCCAAATTAACTAAACCTTTACTCTAATACCAACTATAGTGACCCAGCCTTTTCGTACATTACTATTACAACATTTTAAAGATAAATAAAATAATAGTATTACACATAGAAGATCCAATGGATTAGTGTATTTGTCACACTAGAACCATACATAACAATTACAACATCGAGCATAAGCATTTATAGAATTTCTTCTTCTATATCTTCTTACTGGAACTTGACCTCTACTTAGTACATGTAGTCACCTGAGGATATACATAAAAAGGGGTGATATAGAATCCCAGTAAGGGGATATATAATATCAATGTATCATGGGGTGAGCATAATCATAACATGGGTAAAGGATCATGAATATAATAGGAACCAAAAATATAAGACTTGTAATGTTTCAATGCATAAAAATGAAACCTCATGTATTAGTGTTTTTCTACCAAAAATACTTGTGAAAAAATATAGAATCTTTTTCCCAAATAATTTATTATTTACTCATGAGATTCATCACTTTACCCAATCCATTGGAGCACTATATAATTCTGGGTGCACCTGTCACATTTAAACTTTCTTATTGCGCTATATAATTCCAGGAGCACCCGTCACATCATAACATTATCAATTATCATTCATGACATATAAAAAATGTACATAACTAACCCCTAACAAGGAATGGGTTTGATCTCATAAGAAAACATTCATAAACATTGGGTTCCCAAAAGACAGAGGGAATGTCATAAATATTACAAGAACCGTAAATCTTGAATGAGAAGACTAAGGTGTGTTCTTAAAAGAAGAGTTCTATTGAAAAACATTTGGTTTTACATAAATACCAGTGAAAAACATGTATATCAAATAAAATGAAAGACAATTATGATCAAAATATTTTTAAGGAGTAACCATATCAAAAAGTAATGAAAGAGGGAGAACCCAAAGGATGAAAGTTGGGTTCGAGAATTTCCCCTTACCATATATCAGAACACTTCATTCACTTCAATGTCATGTATATTGACATTATATTAATTAATTAGAAATTTAAAAACCTTTTATAAATGAATAGGGTTTATTTTGGTTTCATTATGTTATTTTATGGGCCTTTTTATGAGTTAAAGGGTTTAAAAACATTGTTCGAGAATGTTCATTTTATGGTTTTCTTGAGCGTTTCACATGTATTGATAAATTGATGTTCATGTAGAATATGGGTAAACATACATAACTAATATTACATGTTATTAATGATATTACATAATTTTAAATGTTATTATAATAAATTACACTATATACCATGTGGATGAATCATTATATAAGAATTAAATGATGATTGTTTGAGTTAATTTGGACGGTTTTTCAACCACAACATACTTGTTTTGATTAATAATTTAGTAGTATGTACATAAGTTAGTTACAGAACATTAAATAGGACATAATACAAATAATATATTCTGGATCAACCATAAAAATGGATTAATTACCAGATATGAATGTAGAAATGAAAACAAGAATACATGTTGTTCTCGAAGTTGATAGATTAACACCTCACGAAAAATGTTTTCTTTTATAAAATAAAAAGAAGAGGAGAAGGGGGTTGGATGGAATAATATCCCATTGGTATCATATATATACATTATATGTATGATATTGGAGTTACCATACCATTTGTACAATGATATGTGGGGAGAGAACTAGAAAAGAACTTGAAATTGAAAGGAGTTTAAAGGAAAAGAATGAGAGAAATCACCTCTAGAATCATCCCCTTGAGATCATCCTTAAGGGGCCTATGTTTGGTATTTTGATGATACTAGAATATTTTGGACGTGGTAGAGGGGATAGGGAAGATTATTTGGTAGAGTTTAGACAAATCTTTAAGCTTGAGAGGTGTGAGTAAATGAGGGTGTGAAGGGTGGTTTTTATAGTTGAGGGGAGATGGGTTTTCTTAAGATAAAATTCATTAATTTATTATTTCTCCAAAAGAAAAAGAATAGTGTGTATTACATGACCATGAATATTAATGTTATAATATAATCTCGAACCATGTGGTCTTACATCAGCACAACATCATACATGACACTATAATTAACTTATTTAGCTTATTTTGTAAATTATGGTATTTCACTATTCATAAAAAATTCAAGTATTTTAGAAAAATACCAAAATTTCTCCCGAAATTTTTTTTGACGTGTAGAATCCAAAAATGATGTCCATTTTTCAAAAATAATTTTCTAAATATGATTAATTTAATATTTAATTAAAATCACAATTTACTTGAAAAATACAGTTTTTAAAATTAAAACTGATTTTATAATGCTTCCAAAAATTAAGTAGGGTCTTATAAAATTATATAAAAAAGAGAAGACATAGATTTTTTATTTTATGAATATATTTTATGAAAATAAATTTTATTTTAAATTAATTAATTAATTATAATTAATTATTTTTGACTTACAAAAATACCAAAACGTTTACTATGGTAAAATTATCACTTTCTAAGATGCCTAAATTTTATTTAATTATTCATGGGTAAGGATAATATTATTTTTGACAATTTAATATTCATAATGTTCATACTACTATTCATAAGGGTAGGTTAATATTCATAAGGGTAGGTCACTATTCTCAAAAAAATTATGTTTTTCTTATTGGACCCCATAAAACATTATGAACAAAACTGTGTATGTCGGATTTTTGAAATTCCTAACAAATAAGTGACAAACTTATGTTTAAAGGTCACTTGGCAATTAATAGTTCATTATGTTTTGTTTTCATGTTATTTAATAACATATTTATAAGAAGGTAATTTCCATTGAAAAAATTTGGGTTGTTAAATATGATGATACCAAATTAGAGTTATCATCCTCTATTAACATTTATAGAAATGGAGAAAGGCCCTTCAATTTGAAGTTTGATGTCCTTATCTAAAAAATTTATGTTTTCTCTATATAAGGAAAGCTAGTCCATACTTAAAATTACATAAAATTCTACTAAATATTGTTTCAAAGGGATCAATAAGAAGTCCATACCACCAATATGGGTAGGTTAGGTGTTATAAACTTTGGACAAAATAATTCCACCATTTTTTGTTTTCAAAAATAAATCTACTTCCATGTTTTTTTGGTGGTGTTTGAATAGTGATAATAAACTTGTGTGATATAAAAAATGAATATAAACAAAATCACATAGCATGTTCACTATCCTAGAATGAATAACTAGAAAAAATATCACCATTTAATTTTCAGGATCCATATCAACATTTTTTATTTCATAATTATTCCCTTGATCTCTAGGACTTAGAGGTTATTTTCATCAGTGTTCATAAAAAACACATGACAAAAATAATTAGTTAGAATAGTGTCCCTATTAATTGTAGTTGAAATATTGGAAATAAGACTAAGGGTTTAAAATATCGTTACATTCTTCCATAAAATTTATGGGATTCTTCTAATGACTTTCCTTAGTTAAGTTCCCTTTTATCCTACACCTAAAGCATTTCCTTTTCCCCTTCAGATAATTGCCTAGATTCATCATCCTATACTTTTGAAAAGTGGAATTTTGGGATTTATTTCCACTCTAATTTTTCTCTCTCACACTTGTAGTATTAAATTCCATTATCCTATTCCTTTATCTTAACCCTTGAGACCCATTAGATTCATCTATTTCCATTTCCACTTTGAGGGAATATCAAAAACATTCTTCATTACATTCAAAGTCTTGAATCCCAAAAGTTTTTCATAGACCTATATATGGTTCACAGAATAGGTAGTCAAATTTAATTTTGGGGGAAATGAAGATGCTATAGGCATATCTTTAAATTGTCTTGATGATCACCTTGTACACCAAAAATATTGTCATTATCCTTCTTCTTAAGGCTAAGAAAATATCTCTCTATTTTCAGTTATAGAGTGAAAGAAAAATATTTAACATTTTTTTTCAATAATTATTTCCACTCCCTCACTTCGATATATTCCCTATGATTTTCTTCAACATACACCATTGATCATTTGGCCAAATTTCTTTGGGAAATTAGGTACATAGAGAAATTAATTGAAACATTGGTATAAAAAATTATTTAAATACTCCATAAAATGTTATTAAAATACATTTATATTATAATAATTCACATGATAATCTAGGGATGTACATAAGAAATAGGTGAGATATAAAGACTAGTAAGTTAATAATAAAAGAATTCCTTAAGTTAAATAATTAAATATGAATCAATAGGTATATATAGGTGTCATAATAGGGGTGTTATTCATAAACATGAACCTTGAAGAATGATATAAGATGATAATATAATGGAATAATCAAAATGTGGAAACAACCTAAAAGCATGGAATTATAAGAATAATTCAAGGCTAATCGATAAGAAATAATAATAGAGTGTTCTCAGTATGACCTCCTATGCACCAATAATTACGTCTCATAAGATGAAAACCTTACCCAATGCATTTGAGGGCTATATAATTTTGGGACCATTATCACACTCATATCATGCATATGCATTAGTGTTCCACACAGAGAACTCAACATAAGGATGTATTTCACTAATTTTAATCACATTATAATGGATTTTGGGTTAAATAAATATATTTACCCATAAAAGTAATGATTGGTAGATCAAGTTGAAAACCCTTGAGTGAAAATAGAGATGGGTTTTCACTACAAAAATGTTTTAGAATGGGAATTCCCAAGATAATTTCAACATCACAGTGGGTATATATAAATATTTATTTAAGGGTTTAATGAGAGTTAAATGGGTATCTAATAAATTTCAAATCATAAGTTTAGTAATAGGTATGATTAAAATAATATCCCAACAGGAAAAATGGGAAATAAAAATGTATTATATAAAGAATCTTCTTGGAAAAAGTGGAGAAATGGAGGATCCCTTACCGTGAGAGGGAAATTCTAAAATCATTAGAGGATATTCATAAGTGCTTAGGGAAATATTGGAGGGATATACAGAGGTAAACTAAGATTAAATTTTTGATACATGGGTTTTGAGTAAATATGAATTCGTGGTTTTGTGGGGTTTTATAGCTAAAGAGGGAGGAGTTCATTATTAGTTTCTAAACGTAGGTTTTGGACTCTATATGATAAAATAATACAAAACAAAAACAATCTCATGGTTTATAACCATGGTTTATACCAATATAGAGAGGGATTCATTACATTATATTACTAGTTACCTAAATCATCAAAACAATAAACTTGATTATGTGGAAGTGAGTCATGTTTGTAAAGGATTGATTTTATAACCTTAATATATAATATTGCATCAGGAGGATTCATTAATGGTCTATAAAATAAATTCAAAGAAACGTTATTTTAAATTGGAAACATAATTTCTATCATGGATACTCTTTATTGTATTTATTACATCACTTTTGAGATTTCATGATGCCATAATACATAATGTATATTTATACTGTATTTAATGTTTACCAAAAAAACAAATTTTTCAGAAAGTTATGAAAAATTAACCGTTTAATGTTTTCGATTTGACTATTTAAAAAATAATCATAATTATTTCAAAAATAATAATAATTATTTCAAAATAATTCATTAATATTAAAATTCACACTTTTATATCAAATAGCCCCATTTACTGAAAAATACATGTTTTTATAATGATAATCATTTCCGACCCTTATAAAAATTACATTTGAATTTATAAAATTAGATCATCATTTATATTAGAATACATATTATTTAATAGGAATATTTTAATTTAAAAAAAGTTATTCTGAAAATTATTTTATTCACCCAAAAGTTTGTCTTGATTGAAATTATATATTCCCCAAAAACCTATTTATTATTTTAACATATCAAAATATATTTTTTATAAAAAACATTACCTATTTATTTATAAATTAATAATAAAAAAGAAAATATATAATAATTATTGTATTAAAAATAAAAATATACAAATTAATACTATTAATGTCTATATGAATAGACCATTATTATTGTAGTGTTTTCTTAAATGGTAAGGCGTACAATGATGACACATTCTTAGGGTGGTTTGGTGAACATGGGTTGGGTCGTGATCTTAATAAGCTTGAACGTATCCTTTAACCATATTTGAACATGGATTAGTTGCTAAATATGATATTGGGTTTGGCCAAGTGAAAATATTTGTGATTTTCACTCCCATGTCAGCTCTAATTAATGGGATTCATAGGGTACGATTCTACTAGTCTAGGCCACTGGTTCTTTGGGAAATGTCCATCCAAGTTTAATTTTTTTTATTAAAATAATTTTAAGTAAAAATGGGAAACTGAAGTTCACAAAGTGTTACCACTACGTGCTGAAGGAGCTCAAAAACTGGTTAAACACAAGACTAATGTTATATGACCCAATTATTCTATAAAGCTCCCAGTGCATCAAAAAAAAACTATATACCTAGATCTTCTGTGATGAGGTCTTCAAGATGGGATATCATCCTTTCCTTTTTCTGAATAAATTTATCTGAGTTGATTTTCCTATGGTTAAAGCCTCAGTCCAGAATTATATCTTTCTTATCTATCCATACTTCTTACTCCTTTGTAGCATCAACTTACAACCTTCGTTCATAAATCCTCTTGAGTTCCTCTTCTGAGACATTGGTTCGTAAGTCTTTCTCAAGCATGTCTTCCATGGAGTGAAGAATTAGTTGCAAGCACTCCCCATTTCTCCCATATTTCCTTTGTTCCTTCCTTTCTTAGATGATCGAGTTTCCATAGGTTTTGGTAGGTAACAGTAATCCTTAAGTCACTTTGCCTTTTTCCCCTGAACCACTATACATTTTCCTAAGTCTTTAATACTTTTCTTCCCCTTCTTCCTACGAGGGCTGTGAGGACCTCTCCCTTGACATCTGTCCATGCTATCCACTGAAGGTAGACTATTACTTTCATCCCATGACGAGTCATCCTCCTCATTCCATGGAGGTTCATGGTCTTCTAATCCATCAAAGTGGTTCCCATGATTTAACTACGGGTCAACTATAAGGGGCCTCTGCTTAATTTGAGATTTCCCCTTGCCTGCATTATTCTCCCAGCCGGTTCTCCTCTCCCCAGACCCATCCTTTGATGGCTGAGAGTGTTTGGGTCTAATTCTCTCAATATATTCACATCAAAAGACTTACTTTGACCCTCATGAGATGTTTCAGCCAATAAATAAGGCTTCTCCAGCACTGATTCCAATTTATTGAATTGCACATACCCTCGACCCATATCCTTCTACTGGTAATTATTTTCCTCCCAACCTCTACTTTGAGATCCACCGAAACTATGTACCTCACTCTCAGCTAAACTCATCGCACCCTCGAGAGTAGCTATTGGGTCCACCGAGGCCACTGCTAAGGGAAGATTCTTTTCAACTCTGCAAATTACCAAGTCCTACTTGAACTGGGAAAAGATTTCCTCTACCCATGGTCCAGCCTCCCCTGGCCTCCCCTTCTTCACATCCACTGTGGAAATCAAGGGATTTTTTTGATTCTGACCCTCCCCATTACTAGCTCCCTCTGCTAGAGAATCATGATTCCTAACAAGATTAATCTATAATGGAACTTACCTGTTCACTTCTTCTTGCATGCTTAATCCTCCACTATCCCACAACTGATGGTCAAAAGATGCATCCCCTTGTACCGCTGCAAGCCGATCCCAGTTCGCACGACGACACTCAGAGGAGAAATGGACGAAATTGATGCATCCCAAGAAGAAAGTAGGCCATGCTTTAAAAACACTCTATACTTCCATCTGAACTCCTCTCCGACCAAGATCCACAACCACTCTAATGGTGGTTTAGAGACGTCGACCTCAACACAAGCGCGGGGAAAAATTGGATGACAGATCATGGAGGTATGCTGATCTGAATATATAAATATTCCAACCAAGTTCCCGAGCATGAAAATAATGGAATGATTTTGGAAGTGTAAAGGAAGATCAGGGAAGCTTACCCATACTGCAGCCGAAGGCAGGTCACAATTCTTGTTGAGATTGAAAGACCATCGCATGAGGAAGAAACCGCATCCATTGAAGACCCAAGGAGCACTGGACCGGGCAACGACCAAATATTCCTCCAATGAGAATTGAATCATCGGTTAGCGAATATCAAGAATACACACCACCGATTGGTTTTGAAGACCCCATTATTCGAGGACAAAATGGTCAAAGGCGTCAACCAAAGGGCGATGACCCCTAAAGCGAGCGACCAGAGTCGATCTGTGAAGATCTAAAGCTGCATTGAACTCTTGTGAGAAAATAACAAGCTGGGGATATCCTTCATGAAGGTTGGGGACCATAGGTCAAAGAGGGGTTAGCGTGAATGGAGGGAGATGATTCGGGTTGGTGAAAGGGGTGAAATGGCGAGCCATTGAGGAAAGAAGATGCACCCCCTCCCCCTGTCAAGGTGGAGGGGGCCGGAGCCGCCGACATCTTCGGGCTAGGGCATCGCCACTGTCGAGGAAGGAAGACACTCTCGTCTCATTATTTTCTTTGGTCTATGTTAATTGGACTTTATCGTAACCCTCAATATACTAATATTAATGGTCACTATACAAAACCTACATTATCAATGTTTATGATGGATAACAATATTTTAAATCTTAAGGAATATATAATAGTCCAAAATAACCAAAGTAGTGCATTTTTTCAATTATCACATTACCTAATAAGGAATCTATTCATTAAAAAGGGAATTACATTTATAATATTTTGGGTCATTACACTCCAATTGGTATCTAGTTTTCATATTTTGGTAGTTTGTTAGGGGTAGAGAGAGTGTTCTTGGGAGTTTAGTGTATTTGTGGGCTTGAGCATTTAGCCAAAAATTCTACCAGGGGTCCCCCAACTTACCAGTGAGAACCATTTTCTATTTGGTGGATTGGCCTAGGGTAGTCTTGGATATAGGAATTCAAATAGATAGCCATTTACTAGCCACCAACAATCCAATGTAACTTTTTTATTCTTGTAATTATTTCTATAACCATCAAATAGATAAATGGTCACTACCAGTTAGCTTGTGCACAAGAACTAGCTCGCTGACAATGCCAACATGGCTAAGAAATATAAGAGTCTTATTTTTAATATTTCCTTAAGGCCCAAATATTAAAATTCTTTCACCCTATGTGGGAAATAATTTGATCTATGTGGTTCTAGGATATATCTTGTTTTCTCTTGGATCCCCCAAACTGAATTTTTGGTGGGTTGATTCATCGTTCATCTTGGATTTTTCTAATCAGCGAGTCTTTCCATTTATATAAATAATCTCTACTATTATATTATTACATGCATTGTAATTGACATAAAAATCTCGTAGAATTGTTTGATCATGAATTTTCATTAGGGTTTTTGGTTTCTAGGACTCTTTCCTACCTCCTCATTTCTATTTGGTGGATTCCCTTTCTAATTGATGATGTTTTGTGAATTAAGGTAGGTTGGTTTATATGATATCCTGATCAAATATAACCCTTATTTCTTTCATTTTTTAATTTATACTAAAATGATTCTTGAATCATGAAACACGATATCTTTGAAAATATTTTTGAATTGCATGATCAATGATTTAAGTCCCTTTTTCAATGACATTTGAATCAAAGAGCATGATCATGGAACGCAAAATGGATTTCAGTTGAAATGGTTATTTTGAAGATATTTCTTTAATCATGATTTTCAATTTGAGATGTCAGATTATGAAGAGATATAGTTGAAAATCTTATTTATTTTATTGAAATAATTTTACAAAAAACATTGATGATGTGTTTTTTGAAATTGAATAGACATAGTTTGTAAAAGATTAAATATAGATATGAAATTATTTATGAGTATAATGAATTATTTTTGATATCACCTAATTGAAATATGAATTTAAGCCCTTGTAATCTAGGAATTTATGTGGTTATTAAAGGATATGAACTCTAGGCATGTTTAGCACTACCTAGAAATGAAATTCATGATGATGAAACTAACTAAATATAGATAAAGTAGGGGGAGACTTGTTGGGGTGGACTCAAAACCCCTTGTCCTATAAACATAGGGTAATGTGTACACTAGGTATCCCTGATCAAGGAGAAGTGAGAGGATCCTTGATCATTGATCTAAATTACTTGTTAAATACACTACTATGGTTCTATGATTTCTTAAAAATAATCCTTGAATGTTTTTACAGAATTTGTTTTTCAAATGAATTCTAAATAAAAGTTTTTATTAAAAATTATTGGACATCCATGTTCTGATAAACAATTATGAAATATTTGATATGAAGGGTTTGATACAAACTATGATGATTATTACCATTCATGGTTTTATTTAAAATTATGATTATTTTGTTTAATAAATATAGACTTCGTTTAAAACAATTGGTTGAATTCTATTGGTCTTGTTTGTTAACACACAATATATGCCTTTGGGCTTAAGTGGACTTTGTTTTTCTAGGTTCAGGTATTGGTAAAGAACTAATTGGATTCAGTGGTATTCATGATAGTGAGACATGGTATGTTGGTAGTGATGTATGGGGTGATAGGCCCATGTGTTTCATAAATATGGGTTGATATTTATGTCCTTTTTGACTACTTCTTAATGTTGATTTTTCCTCTATATTTCCATATACATGGTTTTTATAGTATAGGAACATGATTTTATTTTATTTTATTGAATGGATATTTTCATGCTATGTTTTTTAGAATCCATTATTAAAGTATTTTATGATGAATAGGTTCTAATGATCATACTATTGGGATCACAAACACACTTCATGCTGTGCATTGGATTGACTCATATGCCTAGATTAATGGGTGACCTCGGTTGGTCAATAAAAAATTACTATCAAAAGATAGTTTGGTAGCTTTTATTGTAAGTATGTTTTTTGGGATTTATTAGTATATAGGTGGTATTAATGATGGAACATATGGGGTAATTCATGAGAATATTCTTGGACAGGTCTGATCATGATGATCCTTAAGTTACCATTGAAGGTTAGGAAATGAGTTTTTTGAGATCTGTTCTTCCTGATTTTTGTGGTTGTTCATATCTATTATTGTTTTATGTTGAAACATGTTCCTCAGTCTGATGTGTTCCATGTTTTTTTATAAATACAGGATAGTACGATACGCCCTATAATGCCCCGACCCTAGTTACCCAGAGTCGGTGAATTATTACGTATCATTGGCATGATCACAAAAGATCAAGTCTTGAAAGACCGATTAGTTTAGTAGACTTAGATGTACTAGATAAATTCATAAGGTTTATATTACATCATAAATTTAAAACTACAAAAACACTGTTTTCATGGAAAAAAATGAGTTCCCATAGACTATCCCTACAGGACAGTCATAATATACTTCTTCACAACCTGGGAAAAATAAAACATAGAAAGGGGTGAGCTTAAATGCTTAGTAAGGATAACAATATAGCAGAAACTTTCATAAATAAGAATAAATATTTAAGGAAATGTAAAAAAATAAAACAAAATACCTTTCAACATAAACATCATCATAATATGGAAAATATAAATCAAAATAATGCAATTTACTTACTCACATAGATATTCTACTAGTTGAATAATCACATGCAATATCAATAGCCACTCTCTTAATGATAAAATGCATAACGCCAGACATTCGTAACCACATAGTCAAGGACTTGTTCCATGTCTACAAATACGATTTTGTCTAGGCCTTGTTCCAAGACATTAGTTTGTCTCTTGAGACCTACTGATGCATCGAGGAGCTATAGTGGGCTCCACCTATCACTTTCTAATTCCAATACATTTATCATATGAAAAGCTGTTAATATAAATAAACATTCATATTAAAACTATCATATCAAATGTCAATACTTTATCCATAAACCATTAAGGGTGTAAAAAGAACACATCCATAATCAAACATATCACAAAACCTTCAATACAATATGTATGTTTTGTATCATAATAAATCAACTTCAAATAAACTTAAAATTTATCAAAGGATACTGAAATATATAAAATCAAAACCTTTTTTATAGAAATATCTCTTACTATTTTGAAATCATTTAAAAAACATTATTTTGAAAATATTATTATAATATTGTAAGGGAAGCTTTGATGATGATATAATGGGGAAAAATACCCACACCCGCCTTATAAGTTAAAAAACATTCTTATCTTAAATTTCTTGAAAAGGACAAAAAGTACCTTGTTTGGAAAATGACGGAAAGATTCATTTCAAAACATAATAGGTAAAATAAGGGTATAAATGAATTTAACCCATTGTCTAGTAAATAGAAAAAATGTTTTGAAATACACTTTTAAGAAGCATGGATGTGGTTGATAAAGAGGGCCCAGTAGATAATTACATATAAACAACCTTGGATAATGAAGAGATTGTAAAATTAACCCTTACCTTGTATTTTTCCTTGGTCGGGGGAAGTTTAACATCATGTATAATAGTGAAATAATTGTTATTAAATTATAGTAGAATTATATATATTAATATGACATCATATATGATCTTTTAACATTCCTTTGTTAATAATATCTTAGTATTATCCTCGTTTCAGGTGTTAACTGATTCATTTTCCTTTATATGATTTGTTATGTAAGTAATGTTTGTTATGGATAGGATGTATATTATTTATATTCAGAATGATATTAAGTCTTTAAACATTATTTTTAATCAACTAATAAAAATTAGTCTTGAATGGATTACGATGGGGAATGAATCTCATCGCGTTCGTGGTGATGGTAATCCGTACGTATGCTCGAGCGACAATAACATTTTTTTGATATTAAAATAATATATAATTAGATGGTATATAATATATACAGAATAATTATCAAATTATATTTATTATTTACATCAATTACACATCATTATTATACCCATTCAAATAATAATGTATTGAATAACAATTAGACCACGACGTGGAGACGGTAAGCACTACGTACGCACGTATGGTGACATGTCATTCAAAGGATGAATAGAATAATGAATATGGTTGTAACAAATTTATAATAACATCATAGTATATAGAAGACACTGAATTTATTATTATATAATTGAAACAATAAAAAAATAGGAAGTGGAAGAAGAAAGGAACTTGAAAGAGGTGATGAAATATCTACCGCTTCTTTGAGTTCTTCCTTTTGATTTGATCAAAAGGGATCCTTAGGATTAATTTATGACTAAATTAAGGCCTTTAGGATGAAGGGAGTATAGTGTATAGGGTATTTGGGCAGATGTTGGGTGAGCCAAATGGCATTGATGGTGTGAATTAGAGAGAAGGGGGAGTTCCTTTTTATAAGAGGGGTGAGGGGCACCTTAGGAAACGATTTAAATATTATTTTATAATAAAATAATTTTTAGTTTCTAATGGCTCCAAAATGAAATATTTAAAGGATAATGTGGGGATGGGTTGAAAACCACTCAACCAATAGGTTTTAGATAGGTTTTGGTAAGTATATTAACCTTATCTTTTAGATTTAACTCTTAGTTAAATAGTTTGACATTTACCATGTGTCTTTGTATTTTTTTATGTTATGGTTAATAAACATACTATATACTTTCAAGAGAACCCCAAGTGGTTCATTAATGATACACCAATCATTATATAAGTATTTTGGCCGAACCTTAGATTTGTAAGAATATAATATCAATTAATAATATAATATTTTTTTAAAAAAACTCTTTTATTTCAATTTTGTCACTATTTGGTATTTTGTTTTTTCAAAATTAATAACAACATATTTACTTCGAAAAAAAATTAATCTAACCAACCCTAACATGTCATATTAACTTGGAAAATTAGTTTAATTCCTAAAAAGTCTAAAATTAAATTTATTTGGTTATTTATAATATCAAATATTTAAATATTTCTTTAATTAGTTAATTACTGCATCATCATTGTGTCATAAATAAATTAATTTATTTAATGTATAAAAAATATAAATAAAATACCATTATGTAGGAAATATTTTTATATTTCTAATATAAATTTATAGTCGAATTTATCTTATGTGTAACACTATATTAAAAATGGTTTAGTTTTTAAACTTTGAATTTAACACTTTTAACACTTCTTTGAATTTTAAAATAATAAAAGTCCTAATCTAATCCAAGTGGACCTAAAGAATCATATTTTATTCCTAAGGTTTTTTTTGGTCGAATTAACATTATGCAATAGAATTAGGGCATGTTTTAGTGTAATAATAATATCATCTTTATCTTTAATTACCATATTTACTTTTAAACGTGGTAAATAAAAGTCAAAGTTACTATTTAGCAAAAATTATTTTCATCTCATTGAACCAAATTTTACTTACTGATATTAACCGTGTCTCTTAGATTTTCTAAATTCAATTCATAGAAGCTGTAAAAGTATGTTTTATGTAAATTTTCAAATTCTCATAGGAGGTGGGTAAAAGATGGTAAAAAGCTCAATAAAATTTTTATATATCTAAAATTAATATAAACTGATTCCAATGAATTAAATTGAACATATATAGGTATTATGTATCTAATTTTTCCTAAAAAAATTTAAATAAAAAAATAACTATTTAAATAAAAATTTTGTTTAAAACTATGACTCAGTTTTTTTACTATTCACCATAAATTGAATGTTTTTAGAAAAATTAAAAAATGCACCCTAATCTAATTTTGATACTCCAAATCCAGAAATGAAGTCCATTTTGAAAGATAAAATTTATAAAATTTCAAAAAGTGGGTATTACTTTTCATAAAGGCTTGTTTGATTGATTGTGGTGTGTTAGAACTCGAAGTTACGTACAACACATGCTATTATATTATTCAAAGGGAAGCGTACTGTGGAAGCTTGGGGTGTCACATTCTACCCTCCTTAAAGTAATTTCATCCTTTAAATTTCTAGATTATTACTACATAAAAAGACTTGGGTGGTTCATCATCATAAGTTCCTCAGGTTCCCACATTACCTCTTTCATCTTATGGTTTCTCTATAGAACTTTTACCAGAAGAGTCGTTTAGTTTCTCAGCACTTGTTCTCTTGTATCACGAACGTTGACAAGCTCCTCACAATAGGATAGATCGGGTTCTAGTTCTAATTCCTTATAGGTGAGTACATGTGATGGGTCAGGCTTGTATTTTCTTAACAGTGATACATGGAATACATCGTGATCTTTGCAGAGACTTGGCGGCATTGCCTAATGGTAAGCTAAAACCCCAATTAATTCTATAATTTATAAATGTCTGATGTACCTGGGACTTAATTTTCCTATCTTACAAAAATTTATAACATCCTTCCATGGAGATACCTTCAAGAAAACATGATCTCCTACCTGAAATTCCAAATTCTTCCTTCGGTTGTCGGCATAGCTCTTCTGTATACTTTGAGATTTTTTGATGTGGTTTTGGATTACCTTCACCTTTTCCATCGTTTCCTCCACTAGTTCTGAGCCTACGAGTTTTCTTTCACCAAAATCATCCCAATAGGTTGGTGTGTGACATCTCTCTTTATATAACACTTCATATGGTTTTATCTGAATACATAAAGAGAAGCTGTTGTTATAGGAAAATTCCACCAGAGGTAAATATTGATCCCACTTACCTTGAAAGTCAAGTGAGCATGATATCAACATTTCTTATAATGTTTGAATAGTCCGTTCTGATGGTCCATCAGTTTGGGGGTGGTAGGTAGTGCTCAAAAGAAGTTTTGTATCTAGGTATTTCTGAATACTTTTACAGAATCTTTATGTAAAACATGGATCATGATCAGAAACAATCTATAGGGGTAATACATGAAGTCTCACAACTTCATTAATATATATTCTTTCTAGACGTTCAAGTGGTAAATCTTCTCTTATAGCAAAAAAATGTGCTGACTTGTTAAGATGATCAACAATGACCCATATTGCATCATTACTTAAAGGAGTCTTTGGTTTCCCCATGACAAAGTCCATCATAATATTATCCCATTTCCACTCATGTATGGGAATAGGTTGCAAGGCTCCCCCAGGCTGTTTCCTTCCATCTTTCATTTGTTGACAAACCATACATCTTGACACAAAA
Source organism: Viscum album (assembly GCA_963277665.1). Classification (NCBI taxonomy): domain Eukaryota; kingdom Viridiplantae; phylum Streptophyta; class Magnoliopsida; order Santalales; family Viscaceae; genus Viscum; species Viscum album. The sequence goes on along the minus strand of OY728145.1, from coordinate 742,766,442 downwards.
TCAGCAATATCCCTCATCATGTTGTCGCACAAAATATGATCCTTAAAATTGATAAACATTTTTGTTCTCCCATGGTGTATAGAGAAATTGGATCTATGAGCATCATCCAAAAATTCTCATTATAGATCAGGTATATCAGGAACACAAAGTCTCTTCCCAAATTTCAAAATTCAATCTTCATATACGAAGTCACTCAATCTCTCATCATTCAAAACTTTAATCTTCTTTTGAAACTCCTCATCATCAACCTGATAAATTATTATCCTTTTTATTAATGATGGTTTGGAAACCATTTGGAAAATCATTAATGTTTCACCATCCATGGTGATTCCCATATCCATCTTTACTAGATCAATGAAAATAGGATCCCTTTAAACTCTAATTTTGTTCAAAACTCCATGATATTTTATGGTCAAAGCATCTTACACCTTATTTTCCTTCCCCAGGTGGTAGTGTATCATGAAGTCATAATCCTTGAGTAGTTAAAGCCATATCCTTTGCCTCATGTTGAGTTCTTTTTATGAGAAAATATACTTCAAACTCTTGTAATTAGTATAAATCTCACATTTTTCACCATAGAGATAGTGTCTCCAAAGCTTCAAAGAAAATATTACAACTACTAACTCAAGATCATAAGTCAGATAGTTTTTCTCCTGAATTTTCATCTATCGTGATGCATAGGAAATTACCCTAACATTCAGCATAAGGAGACAACCAAGTCATTTCATTAAAGCATAACTATAAATAACAAACCCATCATTCCCTGATGGTAGAGTCAATATAGGAGCATTGAATAATCTTATCTTCAATACTTCAAAAAATTATTCACATTGTTTTGAGAAAATTTTTTGACCCCTTTACGTGTGAGCTGGGTTAATGGGTTATTCAATCGGGAAAAATTCTGGACGAAACACTGATAATAACCTACTAAACCAATAAAACTGCATACCTCAGTTATACTTTTCAGTGCTATCCATTCTAGGATTGCTCTAGTCTTAGAATGATCAATAGATATTCCATCCTTAGAGATGATATGTCCAAGAAAAGAAATCTCATGAAGCTCGAATTCACATTTGCTAAACTTCCCATAAATTCATGTCTTCTAAGAGTCTTCAGGATAATGCACAAGTGATTTTCATGATCTTCGTATCTTTTGGAGTATACCAAGATATCATAAATAAATACCACTACTAAGTCATGAAGATATTTCTTGAAAACCCTATTAATTAGATCCATGAAGACAAAGGGTGCATTATTCAATCCAGAAGGCATTATTATAAACTCGTAATGCCCATACCTGGTTCGAAATGTTGTTTTCGGAATGTCTTACTTCTTCACACACAACTGATCATATCCAGCTCGAAGATCAATATTTGAAAATTATTGAGGTCCTTGAAGTTGGTCAAATAAATCATCAATGCGAGGTGGGGGATACTTGTTATTTATTGTTATAGCATTAATCTCCCTGTAGTTAATGCACAACCTCATAGATCCATCTTTCTTCTTAACAAAAAAAACAAGGGATCCCCATGGATAAACACTAGGGTGAATAAATCTATTGTTACATAATTCCTCTAGTTGTTTCTTTAGTTCCACTAATTCCACAGTGTCCATTCTATAAGGGGTCTTTGATATGGGCCTTGAACCAGGAATTAAATAAATGAGAAACTCAATTTCTCATTCTGGAGGATGTCTAGGTAAATCCTCTAGAAACACATCAACATATTATTGAAAAATAGGTACATCCTCTATTTGAACATTCCTTTCCTCACCCACAATTATTTCATTCTCTTCATCCCCAATAATTGAATTTAGTTGAGCTACTGGGGGTGGATCTTGATAAGAATTAGGTGGTGACATTTCTTCTTTAAAGATAAGGTACTCCTTATCATCATAAAAAATTTTAACCTCATTCTTACAATAAATTTTCACATCATGGTCTAAAAGCCAATCCATACCGAGGATTATATCAAATTCAATCATGGGTATGATGATGAGATCAGAAAATAAAGAACATTTATATTCCCTAATGGGAACTGATTCACAAAACATTATTGCAATGATACTTCCCTTAGGAGTTTTCACTGACAAATACCTCGTTAAATGAAATTGGAAATATTTAATTTTATTAGAAAACTAGGAATATATGAAACAATGCGATGATCCAGAATAAAAAAAAGCATTTTCTAAACTTCAGGAAACCATTAAATTACCTAACGCTATGTCTTTCAGAGCTTCAATCTCAGTAGTAGGGATAGCATAATCTTGACCTTGATCCCTTGTAATTTTCTGAGGTAATTTCCCTTGGTGCTTAAGACATTAATTTTCATAGTTCCCCCTTTCTCTAAAATTATAGCATTCAACAGTGAAAACATCTTTCTTTCCCTTGAAAACATGAGCTTGGTGGCCTTTTTCACCACACATGTAACATACTCCCATTCCCTTCAGGCAAGTACCTGGGTGTTTCTTATAACATTTACTATAGGATGGATATTCAACCTTTCCCTTATTCCCCTTATTTCTATTTCTAGAGTGTTCGACAGATCTCTTCTTCTCTTGATTTTCATTAAAGTTTTAAGACTAAGAGAATTCTTTTTCTATCATGGTATCACATGAGAGAATATCTTCGCACAATGATAAGGATTGTGAAACTAACGATCGATGGAGAAATGGTTTTAACACATCAAAGAAATGATCAATATTACATCTTGGGTTACATATATAATTTGTATCATGCCTCAATAACATTTTAAAGTTAGCCTCATACTTTGTGACATTCTCATCCTCCTTTTTCCTTAGACTCAAAAATTACCTTTCCATATCTGCTCGATGGTCATGAGGAATTTATTTTTATAAGAAAATATCTTTAAACTCCCTCCATTACATATTTGAAACATTATAATCTTCCTTTGTATTTTGAATCAATGACCACAATTGATCAGCATCTCCAGTGAGGTGGTAAACTGCCATGAAAACATTCTCCCTTTCGCTACTCCCTAAGGTGTGGAATATTTTCTCTAAGAAATTTATCCATTGCTAAGATACTAATGGTTTTTTACTCCCATTGAATGTTGGTGGTTTTTTCCTCATGAACAGATCTATCATTTATTCTCTATGCTGTGGATCAGGGTGATCCATACGGGTAAGGCTATTATTCATAACTTGAGTGAGTTGTCCTAGTATGGTGATAAGATAATCAGCACCGGTTTATTCACCAACTCCACTATAGTTATATTGAGTAGGAGGGAAATACCTACATGGAGTGTGTGCATTGATACAGTTTCCATTCCTTTCACTGGGCACCATTTCTAAACAATGGAATAAACTAGATTAATTTTTAATCAAAATACATAATTACAAACTTGTAAAACACTTAACATCAATTGAATAGTTTATGGATATAATTTATAATCATAAAAATGTTTTTTTGAGGAATTATATACTCATAAACCTTTTATAATGGTTTGTGAAGAAAATGAGAATTATCCTATGAATATCCCTCGGGAGTGTCGTAACCAAGAGTGCAACACGGCCCATTGTCGTGCACCAATTCCCGTTTTAATCTAGCTCAATGTGGTGTTTTTGGGTTTTACCCCTAGGTAAATATGTGACAGAACTGCCTCTACCTGCTCAAATCCAGAAAGGTATTTATTTCTTGGAAAACTCACAAAATATCTACAATACCAAAATTCTAGGAAGTTATTCTATACTAATCCTAAAAGTCTATCTTAGGGTAATGTTCTCTAATCAGAGTTTACCTAAATCTAGATTCCATGGTTTGTACTAAACCTCCTCTGATAATAATTGTAATGCCCCGACCCTAGTTACCTAGATTCAGTGCATTATTACGTATCATTGTCATGATAAAAAAAGATCATGTTTCGAAAGATTGATTAGTTTAATAGCTTTGGAAGTACTAGATACATTCATAAGGGTTACATTTCATCATAAAATAAAAAACTGCAACAACATTGTTTCCATGGAAAACACTGAGAGCCCATAGACTACCCCTACAGGTTAGTCATAATATACTTCTTCGCATCCTGGAAAAAATAAAACATAGAAAGGGGTGAGCTCAAATGCTCAGTAAGGATAACAATATAGCGGAAACTTTCATAAATAAGCATAAACCTTCAAGGAAATGTATAAAACTAAAACAAAATCATTTTCGACATAAAAACCATCATATTATGCCAAATATAAATCAAAATAATTCCATTTACTTACTCACATGGATATTCTACTAGTATAACAATCACATGCAATATCAATATCCATTTTCATAATGATGGAATGCATAATGCCAGACTTTCTTAACCACATAGTCAAGGCCTTGTGCCAAGACTACAAATAAGATTCTTTCAAGGCCTTGTGTCAAGAAACTAGTTTGTCTCATAAGAGCTACCTATGCATCGAAAAGCTATAGCGGGCTCCACTTGTCAATTAATATGTCCAATTCATCCCTCATATGAAAAGGTTTAAACATAACATAAACATTCATATTAAAACTAGAATAAGAAATGTAAATACTTTATCCATAAACCATGAATGGTGTAAAAATAACACATCCACAGTCAAACATATCACAAAACCTTCAATACAAGAGGGAAGTTTTGTATCATAATAATTCAACATCAAATAAGCTTAAAATCCATCAAAGGATGTTGACATAGATGAAATCAATACCTTTTTTTAGAGAAATATCTCTTTCTATTTTGAAATCATTGAAGAAAAACTTTATTTTGACAATACTCTTATAATCTTGTAATGGAAGCTTTGACGATGTTATAATAGCAGAAAATTGTCGCACCCTCCATATAAGTTAAAAAAACATTCTTACCTTAACTTTGTTGAAACGGTCAAAAAGTACATTGTTTAGAAAATGATAGAAAGATTACTTTAGAAACATATAAGGTCAAATAATGGTATAAATGACTTTAACCCATTTTCTAGTAAATATTAATTTTTTTTAAATACATTTCTAAGAAGCATGGATGTGGATGATAAAGAGGTCCTAGTAGATAATTAAATATAAACAATCTCGGATAATGAAGAGATTGTGAAATTAGATCTTACCTTGTACTTTTCCTTGGTTTACTGTAGGTTAACCTCCTATATAATGGTGAAATAATTGTTATTAAATTATACTATAATCATATAAATTAATATGATATCATATATGATTTTTTAACATTTCTTTGTTAATAATATCGTAGTATTATCGTCATTTCGGGTGGTAACTGATTCTTTTTCCATTATATTATTTGTTACATAATTAATGTTTGTTATAGATTGGATGTATCTTATTCATATTCAGAATGATATTAAGTCTTTAAACATTATTTTTAATCATCTAATGACAATTATTCTTGAATGGATTACGATGGGGAATGAATCTCATCGCGTTCGTGGAGACGGTAATCCGTACATATGCACGAGCGACAATATCATTATTTTGATATTAAAATAATATATAATTGGATGGTATATCATATTTAAATAATCATTATAATGTTATATTTTTTATTTACATCAATTACACATCATTGTTATACCCATCCAAATAATAATGTATTGAATAACAATTACACCACGACGTGGAGACGGTAAGTCGTACGTACGCACGTATGGTGAAATGTAATTCAAAGGATGGTTAGAATAATGAATATGGTTGTACCATATTTATAATAACATCAAAATATATAGATGATACTGAAGTTATTTTTTTTTAAATGGAAACATCAAAGAAAGAGGAAGTGGAAGAAGAAAGCAACTAGAAGGAGGTGATGAAATATTTACCTCTTCTTCAGGTTCTTCCTTTTGATTTGATCAAAAGGGCTCCTTAGGTTGGATTTATGAATAAAGGAAAGAATCTAGGATTACGTTTAACAGTTTAGAGGGTATTTTGGTAGAGTTTGGGTGATCCAAATTCATTTGAAGGTGTGAATTAGAGAGAAGGGGGAGTTCCCTTTTATAAGAGGGGTGAGGGGAACCTTAGGAAAAGATTGAAATGTTATTTTATAATAAAAATAATTTTCAATTTATAATGGCTCCTAAATTAATTATTTAAAATATAAGGTGGTTATGGGTCTAAAAACACTCAACCAATAGGTTTTAGGCAGGTTTGGGTCGCTATATTAATCTTATCTTTTATATTTAACTCTTAGTTAAATAGTTTGACATTTACCATGTCTCTTTTTATTTTTATATTAAATAGTTAATAAACATACTATATACTTCCAAGAGAACCCAAAGTGGTTCATTAATGATACATATATCATTATAGAAGTCGTTTTTCTAAACCATAGATTTTTAGGAATATAATATAAATTAATAATATAATATTTTTTTTAAAACTCTTTTATGTCAATCTTGACACTATTTGGTATTTTGTTTTTGATAAATTCATAACAGCATTATTACTTCGAAAAAAATTCATCTAACCAACCCTAAAAAGTCATATTACCCTATAAAATTAGTGTAATTCAAAAAAAAATACAAATTACATTTATTTGAATATTTATAATATCAAACATTTTAATATTTCATTAATTAGGTAATTAGTTCCTCATCATTGTGTCATAAATAAATTAAATTATTTAATGTCTAAAAAATATAAATAAAATACCATTATGTATTAAATCTTTTTATCTTTCTAATTAATATTTATAGTATAATTTATCTTATGTGTAACATTATATTAAAAATGTTTTAGTTATTAAACTTTGAATTTAACACTTTTATCTCTACTTTAAATTAAATAATAATAAATGTCCTAATCTAATCCAAGTGGTCCTAAAGATATTATTTTATTACTAAGGTTTTTTTTGAATTACACTTATTCAATAGAATTTGCACATTTGTTAGGGTAACAAGAATATCATTTTTATCTTTAATTACCCTATTAATTTTAACCATGGTAAATAATAGTCAAAAGTTAATATTCACCAAAAATTATTTTCATCTCATTGAACCAAATTTTACTTATTGATATCAACAGTGTCTCTCAGATTTTCAAAATTCAATTCACAGAAGTGGTAAAATTACGTTTTATGTAAATTTGTAAATGCTCCTAGGAGGTGGGTAAAAGACAGTTAAAAGTTCAATAAAAGTTTTATATATCTAAAATTATTATAAACTGATTCCAATGAATTACATTGAAATTATATTAGTATTATGTATCTATTTTTACCTGAAACAAATTTAAATAAAATAAATAATTATTTAAATAAAATTTCTATTTTAAATTATAACTCGGTGTTTTTCACTATTCATCAAAAATTGAATGTTTTCAGAGAAATATCAAAAAATTCACCCTAAGCTAATTTCGATACTCTAAATCCAAAAATGAAGTCCATTTTGAATGTTAGAATTTATAAAATTTGAAAAAGTGGGTATTACTATTCATAACAACTAGTTTGATTGGTTGTGGTGTGTTAGAACTCAAAGTTGCGTACAACACACGCTATTGTATTATTCAAAGATAAGAACACCATGGAAGCTTGGGGTGTTACACCCCCCTAGAAGAATTATATTGAGACCTAAAGATGGTGCTACCAATGAACATTAGTAGGTAAATTATAGGTTTTAGTTGTAATGGAAGAATCATTTTTTGGAATGGACATCTTATATTTCAGTCATAAATAATCTCTAATCATTTATTTACATGATGAAAGTGTATTGTATAATAAAGATAGTAGATTAAGTTATAGGATAAAAATGATCAAACTATAAGAGGATTTTCTCCACAAGTAGTTTACAATTAATTTATGAGAAGATATATTATTACAAAAACTTGTAATTATACACTCGTTGATGATCTGGTTAATAATATATTGTCATAAAATCATTACAATACAAGATGAAAGTATATAATACCTCTAGAGGTGATCCAAACATTCACCACAATATTTGAATGACATCATAGAATCACCATATTCTATAATAGATGATCATGATCGATTTCATTGTTCATGATTGATCACAACAGAATTCCTCTCTAGAGAGGAAGAACTCTTGATGTTCTCTCATTCGAATGAGAGAGGAGGGAAGTATATCACTCTAGATCTATTTATATTTCTATAAGTCTAGATATAGTCTCACTCTATCTATTGTGCCGCCAATTGTGCTTTCTAAAAGCGATATAATTTGATATTTATTATGAGAGGTTTAGTGTTGGAAAATTTTCTGCTAAACAATTCCCATATTTGTAATCCTTAATTATTCCCACAACCAATAATAATAATAATAATAATAATAATAATAATAATAATAATAATAATAATAATAATAATAATAATAATAATCTCTTGAAATGTGAAAAACCTTAGGAAAACATAAATAAATATCATTTATATTATTTCCAATTAGACCATTAAACTCGATCTTCTTTCCCTCAATAATATTTACCAACCGTCAAATAATTATTTTTTATTTAGTAAATAAATGTCACTATATTATTCACCGATATATATATATATATATAACAAATATTATAATCACTAAATGTAAAAAAATATTTATTATTATTATATAACTCACTTATTATTTCAAATAACTAGTTATTAAACTACAAAGATCAACTAAACATGAATAAATATTATTTATTCTAACTTGTCAAATTCAACCATATAATTTAATAGACATTTTAGATAAACATTGTGTGTGACCCTCAAGGCCCCATTCTTTGTAGAATTAGGCATGAATACCTAAATTCTAAAGTTACCATCTGGAAATAATATGTGTAATATATAGAGAAAGATGTTAATGCCACAATGACATAAAACCTCCTATGAATTCTTATCATGTAATATAATCTCTTCAGCACGATATTCCCAATGAAGTAGGTTTAATGTCAATGCCATCATCTTATATTATTAATGTCTACTTATTTCATTTTTTTAAATGAACTCTCCCACTAAACACCGTGGCCATGGATTTATGTTGGTAGTTTCATTTTCATCAAAGGGATTGCGATATCAACTTAAATCAAGGGATAAAATGGATACATCCTTTATCAGATTATCCATTAATTTCATATAACCTATGATGTGCCCAACATATCCTACCCCACCCTGAGAATACATCATCATTGATTTCATCAATACATAAAATTGAATGAGTAATGATATCCAATAATGATAATATTAAAGTCTAAGGATGAATACAAATACCAACATATAGGAACATCCACTGACACATGAAAATGATGATTTCCTATTAATTGGTCAATTTAAATAACCACCTATCTTGAATATTGACAAGTTTTAACACCATGATAAGGTGTTACAAAGCCTTATGTGCCTGTAACCCTAATATCATGTATTGTGTGTGTCTCATTAGACAATATCATCTGACAAAAGAACAATGTTCAAGGATAGTGCCATGTCACCTCTATGTTCTCATTATAGTGGGGAATTTCTATGACCTTTTAGCGCAAAATATAATCATATGAAATAATCACATAAAATTTCAATAGTGTTAATAAATTAATAAATAATTTGTTTTTAGGGATACCAATCCAAAATAGAAGACTATCACTAGAGTAAACATAAAACAACTTTCATTCCACTAGATCTAACATGATAGTCATGTCTCTTTTGATATAAATTTTTAGTCAAGGGGTCCACTAAATTTTTCATTCAAGGATAATCCTATAATAAAAGCATAATCATGTTGAGAAAACTCTATCCAGAGGTGAAAATTTTGAATTATTTTCTTTTTTCCTTTGGTGTGACCTTGTCTCTTTGGAGAGATCCTTTGTTATAGTGTTATCATATTAAACTTTGGTATGATGTTTAATACTAGGCACCACTTCAAGATCTTGGAAAAATTTTCAAATCCAAAATAATATTTGCATGTATGATAGAAAAAATATTTTCAAATATTTTATTCTTTATTTAAATGTTTTTAATCCCACCAATGTGTTATTTAAAGGGAATTTGTCACATTTTATGTTTTAGAATCATTTTTGAGCTTAATTGCTAAAATGGAATATTTTGGATTTAAACAGTTTTCATTTATTATAATGTTTCGGACATAACTTTTTATAAAGAGATCCAAATTGAAAAATTATTCTTTTACGGGTTTCTATGTTCGATTATATTCATTTTATACTTCTGGACCCAAATCTCAATCAATCATTTGGAAGCTCAAATACAGCTCACAAACTAGGCCTCAAAAACTGTGTACAGAAATAGAGAATTTTATTGTGGGGACCATATCTCAATAATGTTCAAACCATTGGAGCTGAAATTTTACATGGATCTGAAATACATCTGGATGAAGAACTGTCATTAATATTTCTGTGCATTAGTCTTTCATTCTCAAGGACATTAACGCATTGGAACCTGGTATATTGGAATATGAACAGTCAACCTGGCCAGATTAAATTTCATGAGTGAAGCGACCACATCTCTCTCCAACACTAGCTAATCAAACTGAAATTTCTTGTGTCGACAGAGACGAAGTATTGGAACAACCTTCAAGAAGGACCAAGTTCCAAATTCTGTCATTAAAGAGGCCATCCACCCACCTACATTCGGTGATTATTGTTGGAGCCAAATTTTCACCCCCTCTCCCTATAAAAGTGTATCCCTATTTCATTTCAAAGGGATGGCAACTTAGAAATAGCCTTTTTTGGCCATTAAATGTAGTTTAATATTTTATTTTATTTTACTTTCATTCTTTAATTGCATTACATATTTTAATTCAAGTGTTCTCCTTTCTCACTTTTCTTTCTCTCTTTTTTTTCTCCCTCCGTTTTCTTTCCACTGTGAACTCTTATGCTCATGATCATGAGTAGCTAACCCAAGTAATTTCCTAGGGGAGTAATGCAGTGGTGAACCCATGTCTTTGATAATTAATGTTTTACTATTTCTTATTTACTTAGAGTTAGGATAAGGTAGATATTTGTGGGCAAGGTGCCTTTGTGTCTCCACTTGCCACCCGAAGCTTAGCTTTCACTTCTGTCACATTCTCCCTCGATCGAGGAGGTGGATGTATGGTCTCTCGGCGATCGTTGAGTGTATCGTATGTTCACAACCATAGTCAAAAGTGGATGTTCATTCATATGATAGATCATGTTCATTAATTAAATTGGAAACTAAAAAAATAGATGATGAAGGTTCACCCTGGATAATCTCTAGGGAGGATCTCCTTTCTGTCTTATCTCATTCTGTTTGCATTCATTCTGTCTGCATTGCACTTGAATATTTACTTTTAGTATTTCATTCTAATTTATTAATTATCATTTTCGTTTATTTTATTTAACATATATATATATATACTGAATTAGAATTAGTGAGTGATTAATCGCAAAATGCTCCTCAAGATATCGACCTAGGTCAGCTACAGTGCTGTACTTAGTATACATATTTTTGAGAGCGCGCACGACAAAGCTTCATCAATGTATTAGAAAATGAAATATACTTGGAATATCCTATAAAATAATTGATAACCAGCTCCTTAGAACTCCTAATGTTCACAAATCCTTGGTTGAAAAAAAATATATATCCAGACTATAAATTAATATCATTTTGATTTTTCTGTAAACTATCATCTCTATAAACCCTTATAGCTAGTTCTTTATATCCTACATAAAACAAGAGTATAGCCTTAGTAAGCTCAGGAAAATTAAGGATACCTCAGAAATAGTACAATTTTCTCACCAGGATCTTCTTGATATATGCCTACCAATCTTGATAAATAAGAAACATATAGCCTCATATATAATATTGAATACATGATAGATCCTATCATTGAATCATGTGGAATATTAGAAATTTTCTTTGTTTCCTCTTGTGTTCGAGGAAACAATTTCTTGGAATGATGTATGCAACGTGATAATGGAACCAATCCTATCTTTGAATATTTCATACTGAACCTATTGTATTTGGTCAATATATATACCTCAACATAGTCCCAGAAGCCTCTATGATATGTCATGGATGATCTTGATACCTAGAATATAGGCTACATTACTTAATTTTTTCACAGGGAATCACTTTATCAACCATGATTATACCTTTTTTAAGGCTAATATATCATTTACAATTAGTAATATGTCATCAACATATACTACAATAAAAAACAACAGTCCTTATAAAATATCTATAAACATGATACTCACATTAATTATTAATGAAACCAAATTCCATTATAGATTCATAGAATAGAATATTCCATGATGTGGATGCGTGCTTTAATCCGTAGATATATCTCTTCAACATCTATAACTATTTAAAATTTCATAGAGCCACAAATTATTCTGGTTGTGTCATTTACACAAAATCTTTATGTTTTTTATTAAGGAATGTTGTTTTTAAATCCATTCTACTAATATCATAGTCACGGTAAACTACTATGGAATGTAAAATTCTAATGAAATCAAATATGGAAACTGGAGAAATGGTTTTTTCATAGTCAATTACTTGAAAGTTTCTAAACCCTTTTCCATTAGTCATTATTTATAGATAATTAATTTACCTTAAATGACCAATTTACTCTTGAATAATCATTTAAACCAAATAGGGATTAAATTTACTAGAGAATCAAGTAAAATCAAAAAAAGGTTTTGATACATGGAATCAATCTCATAATTCAGGGATTATTTATATTTGGTAGCTTCAGATATCTCTACTACATTTTTATATGAGACAGGATCATTATGTTCAACCAATACCGAGTCCCTTTTTTTAGTGACTAGAAATACATATCTTTATAGTTCTCTTACCTCTACAGTTAACCTTTTTAGTACATTTTTGGTTGAGAAACATCTTCCTCAAGGAACTATGGAATTAGTTCAAGAACCAAATATTGTGTGTCTCCAGCATCAAATTTAATGATGTTAATCTTTCTCCCACTATCCTTCCAAAGGTTTTTATGTTTCTTAAGAGAAATGAACTATTATGAAATAATTCCTTTATTTCTGGAATGGGTTTATTGGTATTATCCGCTTGTTTTTTGTGATATCCTATATGGATACACTTCGTGCCTCAGGGTGATAGAGTTTTTCTTGATATAGCCTTAGAAAATGCCTAACTACCCCACTCTTGAACATGTTCCAAAATAGGTTTCTTTTCACTCCATAACATGAAGGGATATAGTTTTATACTTCAATTGGTACTCTGTTTAGTAAGTATAATGTTGTCTATCATGGATATCTTCAAAATGAAAAGGGAAATATTTTTTGAATCAGCATCGACCTTATCATATCCAACAAGGTATGGTACCTCCTTCCAATAATACTATTTTACTATAGTTTATAAGGTGGTGTGATTTGAAATAAAATCCCATACTACTATTGAAATATGATAAAGACTTGGTTAAGATACTCCTTACCATGATCTGATCGATGATTGTTTATCTTCTAATGGAAAATAAATATTTTATTTCAAAAACACTTTTTGGAAAAAGAGGGAAATCTAAAGTTCCAACCAAAAGGAAATTAAACACAAAAATAAATATAAAAATAATTAAAGATGAGAATAAGATTTTTGGAATAAATTTCCCTATATAACCTCCATTTATGTGTGTTTACATTTGTATTTGGATAATCATTCATTATATCTTCAAAAGGATTGGCCATCTCATCCCAAGATTTCTTATATTCCTCAAAATTGACTTTCCTTTAATTTAACCTTCATACTAAAATTAGATCTTGTTTTTTGAACTAAACCCATTGATTCTCATTAATATAAACTCAGAATATTCTATCATATATTTTTTAACATCCTAAAATGTATAATTGATATGTAATACTCATTCTCACATTTCATAATTAGAGAAGAGAATGAGCTCAAAACATTTTTCTTTTCCCCTTACACATTTCCAACCTCACCAACCTACTCTTATTACACGGAATCACAACACTTGGCTCTTTCCTTTTCATTTTTAAAGTAAAAAATATTCTTATTTTCCTGGTCATGAGCCATGGGTTCACAATCCACCACCTTGGTCCTTTTTGGAGACCATATTTCAATAATATTGGTAGTTGAGAGTAATCCTTATACACTTAATATTTATTTCCCTTAGGAACAATGTAGATAAAGTCATCTCAGTTTCCCTTCCATCCCTTTTTCCAACTTGGAAAATAATGCCATCTAGTTTTCCATCCATTTATACTATAAATAGAAAATTGACAAAAAATACCATCATCAGTTTTGAAATTAGGTTCAGCCTCAAATAATCCCTGTCCATTAGTGAATCTCTCCACTAGTATTATAGAGTGGATTCCCATTTCAGTTGGTATTTAGGCCCCTTATTTCTAAACTTGAAATTAAAATACAAAAAAATCAAAATTATTGGTTCGGTTGATATTTTGAGGATTCCTTCTAGGAAATGACCTATTTATTTCATCCACCCAACCCTATTTTATAGTAAGAGTGACCTATATCAAATTTCTGCAGTACATGAAGACCGATAGACCTCTCTCACTTTCTACTTGTAACACCACATTATATGGATATCCATAACAAATTTTAACTTCCTCTTCTTAATTTAAATACATTGAAAGGATGATTCATGGTTTTAAAGAAACTATTTCACACCCCCCCTATATCCTCTCTGACCCAGATGGGTCCTTCATAAAATAATTATGATAAACCAATTCCCTTCTCAACCAAAAAAATATTTCCAAAACCTTAGGATCAGGATTCTTAGATCATGCCACTTTCAAGATGGTATCATCATTTTCTGTATCATTTCGACCCAGTTAATCAACAATGAGGCCCATAGAAGGCTCTATCCCAATCGACTAGTGAGTATCCAAGTCAAAACCCCCATGGAGTTCCCTACAACCACTTCATAATGCTATGAATAGATGTCCCAGTTGTTTATAAGAAAAAATAGAAGTTTTCTAGGACATAAAGACCACTTCTTGGTTGTAGTGAAACTCTACCCCAGATGTAATATAAAACCACCCCTAGAAGGTTTGGAAACATAAATTTTTACATAAATACAAGGTGGGATAGGAAGATAAAAAGAATTTTTTATATTATCATATCACAAATAACAACCAACAAAATTCCATAGCATATGTCTTTAATAAGTATTTTGGAAAAGTGGTGGAATTTTTAGAATGGTAACCCCCAAGTATATAGAAGGATCATCACATTTCATGTGAAAATCATATGGCCATTGAAAAAGATATAAGTGAAAGCCCTTGTAGATTTGTGGAGCATTAGACAAAGAAAGGATCGTATCATCCTCTTAAGAAAAAAGAACCATGATGTGACGCTTATTGAGGAATACAATACTCTCCCATTCGTGTAAACCCCAATAACTAAATAATAACTTATTTAAAGATTCAACTGAAGGAAAATTACATTAAAATAGAGAAACCAAGGTGATATCTAGAAGGTATGACACTTCTAAAAACTCTAAATATGAAAGAACAAGTTAAGATGGGCTATCAAATAGGTCAGTGAATTTTAGACTGATTGTGATAGTCATTAATGTAGGAAGGAAATAACATTTTAATATTTCTAAATAAGATTTACAATGAGTTTTTAGGGGAAAATGGGGATCCCTCTCTCCCTTATGATAAAATTTTTGGGGCCAAATCCCGGGGCATCACTACTAGGTAATCATTAGGAGGGATATATTTAACGACGATTATGTTTTCATCTCTAAATTATAGTTTCTTAATCTTCTTTACAAGATGATTAGAAACCTCATTATTGAAGACTTTGAACATATAAAAGGATTTATACTTACAACTCATTAAATAAATATAACAATTCTTACTAAAGTTGAAATCAGATGAAATAAATTATGATAATACACTAATTATCTATACTTGAAAAGGTATGCACACATCAGTGTGTACCAAACCTAGAAGCTATATGGACCTATCACCATGAACACTGATTTTTGGGTTGATCATATTACCTTATAAACAAGAATGGAATCTTTCAAGTTTCTTATGCTAAAAAGATCCTATGTAACCATCTTAATAGATATTTTGCAAACACTTCTTGTTTACATGACCAAGATGTTGATGTCACAACTAGGTGTTATATGATTTTCACATGTTTGTTTCATTATCTATTTCCAATATCTAGTTTTCATAATTTAATATATTCATAATATTATTCTATTTTTTATGCCATACAATATGTTATCTTCATAAAAGTAGCGACCTTCATTTAAAATGATGAAAAAACCATCCATATCTAAATAACAAATGGAAATATTGTTCTTAGTAGTATTGTGCACATAATAACAGTTCCTTAAAACCAAAATCAATCCATTTGAAAATATGAGATGGTAATTTCCAATTTTTAGAGCATCCAAACCTGACCATTGATATACTATAGATCAAAATCATCACTAGTAATCTTTTTAAAACTACTTGGTTCCTGTATTCGGATAAAAATGTGAGCACTATAAGAATTATATAACACCCAACTAATATATATGAAAATATTACACTCAATAATGAATGCACATGAGGCTTTCCCATTCTTCTTTATCTGGGTTTAATTCATTTTTCCCTTACTTTCCACATGAAAACATAGTGCATCCTAATTTTTTTTCTTTCTTATCTATCTTCTTCTTCTTAGAGGGGTGGTGCTATATATCCTAAGACTTGTAATGAGTCTTCTAACCCTTTTCCTTGTTTCTATTGTTCTAATTGACCAAAGGATAATGTGTTTGACATACCCTATAACATTATCCACATCGGAATTAGTTTTAATATGTTCTGATAGTGTCTTTTCACTATTTATCATATATTAATTCATAATAAAATTGGAGAAGTTTTTAGGTAATGAGGACATAATGAGATCTGTGCAATATCATCTAGGATCTTAAAACCCAAGATGCCTATGTAGGCAATGTATCCAATCATCTTAAATACATTTTACCATACTGTAACTAACTATCCAATCATTAACTTGAAAATTAATTAGAGATATCATATCCCTATGATATTTCCTTCTCTTGATAGAGATAATTAAGATGAGAAATTGTTCTCTACACATCCACATCCTCATATTTCTTTATAATATCATAGAATATGAAGGATATAACAAAACATTGGATATCCATAGAATTTTACACATGATTCATATAGAGAAAAATTTCTACCTCATTAGCCTCTTTATAAATGAACTTATGAGGTGGGGTTTCCAATACATATAATTTTCATTCATGGTATAGTATAATGAGAAATCACTTATACCATTCCCTAAAATTTGTTCCAGTGATAAGGTTATACTTATCTACTATGGATCATAGTGGTATTGTTTATGTAATTTAAATTTACATTTGTACAATTTAATAGAAAATATTTATCACTTTTTATTATTATAAAAATAGATAAATAAATTTAATATTAATTAAATTATCATTAATATCCTAATATTTTTACAAACCACATACCCCTCATTGTAGGATTCAGAATATCTTATTACTTATAAATTCTGGAAACAAAGATCCATATTTACTTTATCATATCCTATACTTGTGACTAAAAATTTATTTGAAAGATTTTAGGTAGGCATAAATTTATGACCATATTAAATCATAGTTCCTTGATCCGTTGAGAGGACTCCCCAATCCTAAAATCTTATTTTAATATTTCCTCAATCCTTAACTCTTATTTACACCATGTCCTACTCGAGTAGTCAATCTTTCATGTAAAATTATTTATTTAAACACAATGAAATAATTTAAATGTTCCATGATAATTGAAATCCCCCCATCCTGGTCTGGCCAATCACTTTGATTTATGAGGTCCTTTCTTAACTAAGTAGTGGAACACTATATCGGCTTATTATTTTAGTTAAGGGATTTTTATCCTTATGTGTAAATCTCATTTTATCCTTTTACATTTATTGTTAATATTATGTATATTTTAATTAACTGATTCACCATATATTATAAAACATTACTTATTACATGATAATATTTGTTTCCATCTTTATTTCCTGTTAATTTATTTTTTAGGTGATCTCAAAGCATCCATAATAATAAATTTTTATCTATGAAATTGACTAAAATGAAACATAAGTGACATAATAATGAGATTCTATAATGTTTATTTTATCTAGTGATTGATAACATTACCCTTTACCTGATGGTAAAAACAACATGAATGATAGCTTGGTTTGTGTTTCATAATTCCACCTTTGTATCCTATGTATTGCCATTATTTGTTTCTCCCCAATAACTCGACTTAGACCATCTCATATTTCATGGGAGCTTCATCCTTATATAATATTTTACTCCTACCTAGATGAATGGATCTAGTGTATTGGATAAAGGGGGGTTCACATAAAATAAACCATGAGGATGTAGGACTTCACATAATATGGAGGAGGGGATTCAAAACATTCCATTAATTTTAAATTAATAAGAATAAATTAAAAGAAACCAATCACATATAAGGGATAGTCTAACATCATGACAATACACACATAAAATAGTGAGTATACATTTTCAATCTAGTTATTAATTACTTTGATTCATTCTTTATTTAAGGTAATACACCATAAATTAACCAAATTAATTCAAAATATCTTAATTCAATACCACCATCCAAAACTCACCATGATCTATAATTTAAAAAAAAATAAACATCATTTAAAATTAATGTAGTACCTATGATTAAATGGAGGTAACTTATCATGTTTGTATAACATTTTAACGTAGAAATTAATTTAATATATAATTGTTAATATTATGAAATGACAAGTATTTTCAAATGAATGAAACATTTAACACATAATCTGTAGGTTTAATTAAACATTTGATTCTTATTTCTATGAAAACTTGAGAACATAGTTGGAAACTGAATACAAGACATGTACAAAAGTAAACAACATGTACTCACCTTCTTCCCATGTCCAAAACATATTCCTTGGTACTGGGTATGTTCCCTTCCTATAGAAAAACTTGAGGTACACGGTGTGCAGTCCCAATTAAATAGTGTTCAACCTTGTTTATCATGTAATGTTAGTCCATGTGTCATGTATCTGATACACATCATGATTGAGACAACCCATGCACTCAGACCTAAGATAAAGAGGACTACACGTCATGTAAAGTGGTTACTTGGAATGTAGTTCTTCATTCCATGTTCCATTCTATCAAAATCTAAATGCTGATCCAATCTATTTAGATCTTATATCTAGTTTATAAATATCTGACCCAATATAAAGAGATAAAGGTACGAAAACACATCACACAATATGTATAAGGGATGTGAATTCTGTGTAATCTATTTTTATAAGGTAAGAATAATTTTCCCTTCCAAATGGTGTTCTACATATGTTTCTTCAAAATTATTTTTTAACCATTCATATTTTATACTAGAGATAAAAGATAATGGAAGATACAATGATGTTAGATATTAAAAAAAATCAATTATATGATAAAGAAAAATAAAACATAGGAAAACTAAAAATAATAAATAAATATAAATAAAACATGTGACCAATTTGATACTACTTATAGGTTATAGGTGCAGTGTAAGTGTCCATTGATGGTATGACCAACTCATATTTTAGTAATAAATAATGTGAAATCATTAATTTACAAGATCAAAACATCACGTCCATTGAAAATAGTAGATTATTTGACTAGATTACAATGTCAAAACTAGAATAGGAGGATTTTCAATAGTAATTTGTAATTAATTTATGAGATGATATAGAATTAACTAAACTTGAAATTCCACTTTTGTTCAGGATTAGAGTAGCAAGACTTTGTCATACCAACATTGAACTATAGGATCCAACTGTATACTCCCTCTATCTGTGTTTCTAAAATGCTCCAAAATATTATAATGATTATTTAGAATTACTGGATGACAAAATGGATGATCCTGATCACTTGTGTTGTTCATGGATGATCATAATTGAATTATTACAGAGAGAGGAATAAATCTTGATGTTCTATTATTTTCATGAGAGAGGATGGGAGGAGATCACTATATACTTATTGATCTCTCTCTTGGTATTTATAGAGTTCCACTCTATCTATTGTGCACACTAATTGTGTTTTGGGGAAGAGATATGATTATATATTTATTATGTAAGGTTTAGGGTTTGAAAATTTCACACTAAACCCTTTTCATATTTATAATTATTAATAAACCCCATGTCCAATAACAATAAAAATAATAATAGTAATAATTTATTATTAATTTATAGACATGTGAATCACCTTTAAGAATATATAAACAATTATCATTTATATTATTTTTAATTAGACAATTAAACTCGATCAACTTTCCCTAGTCAACAACCTCCAATCCAAGAATAATGACTATTTGTTTAATAAATAAATATCACTAAATTATATGCAGATAAATATAATAAATGTTATATTTTCAAAAGTTGAATCAAAATATTTATTATTATTATTTAACTCACTTAATATTTCAAATAAATTGTGATTAAATTATAGAGTTAAACCAAACTCGAATAAATATTTATTATTCTAATTTATTAAATTAAACACTTTAATTTAGTATTGATTATGTATACACTTAGTGTATGAACCTATATGTATCTTTATCAGTTCCAATGATGCTTAAACCCCTAAAAGTCCAAGGTTAGTGTATAGAAACACATCAAGGAATATAATGATAAATTAGTTAATGTCACAATGGAATCCAAGCTCCTATGAATTCTTACCATGTAATATAATCTCTTTATCATGATATATTTAATAAATTAGGTTTCATGATTGTGCCATTAACCTATATTCATGATGAATCATTCGTTTACATTCTAGAAAGGAACTCTCTCACTGAACACCGTGTCCAAGGATTTATGTAGACTATTTCATTTTCATCAAAGGTCCTAAGATATCATCATCTATCAAGGGATATAATAGATAAATCCTTTCTCACATTATCCATTAATGTAATATTCATCATGATGCTCCCAAAATATCCCACATTCTACAAGAATATGTCCTCACAATATTCATCAGTAAATCAAAGAGCACATGTTAGGATATCCATTAATTAAAATATTAAAGTATAAGGATCAATACACACTTTCAAATATAGGAACATCTAATGACACAAGAAAATTATTATTTACTATTAACCGTTTTGTTCTCATAACCTCATATCTTATAAACTACCAAGGGAGAAAACCATGAAAAGGTTTCTCAATGTATTATAAGCCTTTGATCCCTGATAGCCTGTATTTCCTATGTCACATTAGGCAAAATAATTTTGCCGTAGAACAAAATTCAATGATAATGTAGTGGAACCTCTAGGTATTAGTCAATGTGGGAGAAATATATGATCTTTTAGAGTGAAATATATTCCTATTAAATTATCAAATTCACATTTAATGAAGAGGAACAATAATAATATGATAATAAAACATCATTAATAATGAAAAAATGTAATCAAGTACTAAACTAGTTGGTTCTAGGGTACGAAATCCAATTGAAACACTCCAGTTCATCAAAATCTCATCGAGGAAGTTGTAAATATAGTCTAAGCCTTAGAACAAGGCATTACACCTATTATTGGTCAAGATATTAAGGTATAACCCCAAGAGGATGAGAATAAGGATCGAGCCTAGGAATCCATCTTCTAGAAACTACCATCTTTACAGGGGTTAAATGATCCTTAAGGAGTAATATCATTTAGGTAATATTGAAAGACACATTTAATTACTGAATACAGAAAATTTCATCATGTTTAAAGTGTTTAGGGTTCAATCTTAGAGGACCAAGTATAAGGTGGCGGGATTCAATGGTTTTGTAAATAGAATCATGAGGGATTAGAGTAGAATGTGTTCAAGGGAATCTTAGGTGATAAATTCTATCAAACATCTACGACCTTGGTGAAATCTATGGAGTTCTTTATCCTTGGGAAAAAACCTATAAAATCATATCGTATTCCTATTTCTTGGATGAACATACTCTTATTTTACCTAAGGTTGGGTAGAAGGAGTAGTTAAAGGATCAATGGTTTTGATGGGTCATTGAACAAATATTCAATCATAGGTTATCATTTTGAAACATTATACCTATATCGATCTATTTGATTGGTACTTTATGGTTAAAATAGATTTGAATGGAAACATAGGATGATCAATGTTCCCCGTAAACCAAATGAAAATTTTAGTGACCATGATAAGGTGAAAATGAATTACGATGATCCTCATAGTGGAAAAAGTTGTGGTGACCCAAAATAATAGTCATACCATAGATTATATGATGTAACATATATAGGTGTGTTGAATTGTTTAAAATGTGGAGTGATAGGATAATTGAAGAATACTTGATTAGAATGACCAAATATTTTTAACTCTTATTGATGCTATGATCACTTTTAATGGTTCTTCCATATTTTATCTAATATTAATAGTAGTATAAGATCATCAGAATCCAGGGAAAATTGGAATAATAAGATAATTAAATAAAAATGAGATTCTAGAAACAGGCCTATGTAATAAAGTTTTTAAATGATAAGGAAGAGTCTCTTCTGAAATCTGATGTAGGAACAACAATTCATGAGGTACCACTTATATTGATTCATCTTTAGGAACTTCATTATTTGAAATAGTTTCCTCTTAATATTTAATATTGACCCACACAGTGAAATTTTTGATTCATCAAATAAAACTTATTACCTATGATATGAAGGTAGTTATGGATATTATAATGAAGAGGGAAAATGGTTTATGATGTCCGTTATATGAATTTTATCTATTTAAAGCCGAGTTTGTCTTTATTTTTCAAGTCCTCAAAATCAGTCTATTTAAAATCATTTTTGGAATGGATTAATTGGTAGATCATAAATATTGGATCAAAAATTAAAACCCGTGGGTGTCCTTTAATATACCCAATGGTATTTCTCTAATGTTTCAAGGATAATGGGACCTGAGGTTCAGTCAGGTCAGACCCATCTTCTAGAGCATGTAGGATAATATCTGTTTTAACTATTTATGTGTAATTAGAATCCTTTTATGTAAATTTACACTAGTGGACGATGAGTTTCCTATGTTTTCTCCAAATGAGTTATCAAATTTCATTTATAGATAGAGAGAGAGGTATAATTCTCAATTAACATGGTGCCTAAAACAAATATTATATCAATACCATCTAAATAATTGCATCTATTAGAGTTAAAATAGATGAAAATTTAGTTAGAAAATTTGAGATCCAAGGGCTTTATACACCTGAGTGTGTCAACCTAGATGATTCCTATGCATTTTTCAAGAAGAATAATGATACTCTATTCTTATGTGATGATTATAGAAAACTAAATCAGGAAATGATGAAGAAATGGTACTATTTTACCCATATTGATGATTTCATTTCCCTATTGAAAGTATAATAGTTCTTCTCAAAAATTGAGCTTTATCCTGGTTACCACCACTGTAAAATCAAGGATTTAGATATTCTAAAAACTAACTTTAGGAGAACGCGTCATAGTTTTTTGGACCTTTTGATTCTATTTATCCATGCTAATTCTCTGAAGGTATTCATGGAATTTATAAACTTGTTTTACCACTATTACCTTGAATATTTCTTTGAGGTTTTCATTGATTATAAAATGGATTACTCAAGAAATTAATAATATAATTTAAATCACCTAAGGCATGGTTTGAAAATCCTATGGGATCATTACTGGTTTGAAAAATTATCAAAATGTCAATTCAGTATCTCAGAAGTTATTTTTTTACGAAACGTGGTCTCAAAACATTGAATCATAGTTGGTAATGAGAAATTAATCAAAGTCATGTAATGGAAGGAACTTAGATTTTTATTTGAGATCTATGGTTTCCTAATCCTAGTAGGTTCTTACCAATGGATCATGAAGGATCTCTCACAACCAACAAAACATTTGACCACTATCACATGGAAAGGTTTGAAGTTATCATGGGACTCTAAGTGTCAGGAAAATTTTGATGAAATGAAGTGGTGTTTGAATTCATTAACTATTTAAAATCTAGCATAATTTAGAAATGGATACGTGATTTTTTATAATTTTTTCATGTAGGTTTGAGTTGTGTTCATATATAGGGAGATCATGTGGTAGTTTATGGATCCCATAAGCTTTGAACACATTAGAATGATTATCCCAACCATGATCTAGAACTCACAACTATTATAAATTCCCTTAAGATTTATTTACACTACCTTCTCAGGTAAAACTTTTTCATCTACTCTGACAATAATATGTTGGGTTATATATTATTCTAGAGGAATTTTAATATTCAATAGAGTTGATGAGTGTAATAACATTAGACATTGGGATTAATTATTGACTATACTCATGGAAAGTGATTTTTTTTTATGATATTGTAAGTATAAATTTTCATTTATAGGTAGTGAAGGAAGAAATTGATGAATGGAGTTATATGAGACACTTCGTACGGTTACAATTATGTGTCAGAGAGGAAGAGTATTAAAATGTTTTGGTGAGTGATTATTTGACATCCTATCTTCTTGAAATGATCATCTTGAAGTAGTAATAGGAAATATGTTCTGGAATATTAGAGATTATTTATATTGTGGTAGACCATAATTAGATGTTCTCTCTCTTTGGAAGGCATTATTTTCTTTAGAAACAATTATATTATTCCTTATTCTATAAGAAATGATGTGGTCGTGATTTCCACCATTCCCAGTGATTTGTTTACCTAGGAAGAAATAATATTTTTATTCCATTAAGTTCTAGTTCTAGAGGCATGGTATGAAATGATACATAGTTGAATTCATGTATCATTTCTATAAATTCCAAAAAAATATGTCATGCACCAATATCCTTACGGATTTCTTAAACCTATACCCATTCCAACTTGTACATGGATTTAGATATCAATGAATTTCATTGTTGGTTGGTCATGAAATCCCTAGTTTAAGAATATTATTTGTGTGGTGATTGATTGGTTAACCAACTCATCTTTTTTCATACTCATTCGTGATGCCACTAAGGTGAAGGAACTATGGAAGATTTATATGAATGATATCATTAGGTTGCATGCTTTTATAATAGAAATTATATAGGGATATGAATATTTACTTCAAAAATTAGTTTTTAAAGGTCTTATAGAAGGTTATGGGATCTCAACTTTTTATTTCTCCAAAACTTCATCCTAAGAAATATGGATAAATAACATTGGAAATTTATATTCTTGAGGACTTTCTCCGTACCAATTCTATAGAAATTAGAGGTAGTTAGGATATCCCTCTAGTATTAGATTAATTTTCTTATAATAAAACATATCAATTATCCATAAATATAGAAACTTTTAATGATTTATATGGATAACACTTTAATTCATCATTATGTTGGTCATAGGTGGGTGAATCTTAATTAGTTGGACCGTGTTTAGTTCACGAAATGAAAATAATGATTTAGTAGATTTGTTCATGTATGTTAATAGCTCAAAGAAAATACAGATATTATGAAAATAATTTTCATCACCCCTTATAGTTATTAGTTTCTGATATGTTATTATTTAAAGTCTCTCTTCATTTAGGGAGCCAAGGGACTGGGAAGCAAGGTTTGTTAGATACAATATTCATGGGATTGTTTGAGATTGTAGAGCGGGTTGGAAAGGTAAAATAAAATTTAGATTTACCACCTCATATGAATTTGATCAATGTTTTTTCCATTTGTTTCAACTTAATAAATATGTACTTAACCCTCTAATGTTATTAATTGGGAAGAACTCAACTTAGAACCTCACATGTTCATAAATGAAAAACCATCTCAAATTATTTAGTATCATGTAATGGTTATTGATGGGAAATCAATACTGTTGGTTCATGGTTTGTGGAGGAATGGTTCAAATACTAATGTCATGTGAGAACATGACCCTCATATGAGTGATATATGGAATCATCAATTTGGGGTTGAACCTTCTTTGAAAAACCTTTTTTTTTGGAAAAAAATACATTGGAGAGAATTATCACATAAATCTAGTATTTTTATGATTTACCACCATATTGTTTTGTTATAATTCTCCACCCATTAGTATCTAGTTGTTCCTATTTTTTTCAGTCCTTGAGGGGATAATGGAATGATATTAAGAGTATATTGTAATTTTGGACATGCGCCTATAACTGTAAAAGATAAAGGAGGACCATCGACCCACTAGTGAGGACTACCATCTAGATGATTGAATGGCTTAAGCTAATCTAGGTTACATGTAGTCTATAAAATCATAGATGAAAAGGAACTAACTTGTAGGTGAACCAAAACAATCTAGTAGGTAGGAGTTCTAGTTTGAACACATTCCACCTATTACCAATGGATCCTCATTGACCAGCCACCATCCAGTCTGTGGATGTTCTATGTTGCAAGAATTCTCCCCATAAGAAAAAACTGGTCACTACTAGTAATTCAGAGGTCCAATGGCCAACCAATGATGCTTATTTGGATGAGGAACATAAAGGGAATATTATAATTTTTAGGCCCTTATTTTACTCTTCGTTTCCCATCCTTCAACCATTATTCAATCTGTGAAACCCTAGAATCCGTATTATAAATTATTATCTCTTCCAAAATCATTTTTTGGTAGATCACTGAATTTTTTATCTCTATGGTTTCCAATTAGTGATAATGACCTTAATTTTAAATGAATAACTCCACTCAACATATAAAATTCTTATTATCATCCATGAAACCAAAATAGAATCCATTGATTGTGAATCCTGATTAGTGTTTTTATCTAAGACTCTTTCTTTCCTCCTCCTTCCTTGTTAGTGGACCACATTTTTGAGTATTAGGGATTTTATAATTAGTATAGGTGGTTTCAAATGATTCCCCTAATAAATAGAACAATTTATGTTTCTTTTTTTAGAATTATTTTATGAAATTATTTTTGATGCATGACATTTGATCTCATGGAAATGATTTTTAATGTCATGATGAATGATCTGAAACCCCGTTTTGAGTGACCGCTGATTCAAAGTGAATAATCATAGAAAGAAAAATGGTTTTCATTTGAAATTATTATTTGAAATATCATTTATTGATATTGGTTTTGATATATGTAATGAGATGATGAGATAAGTTTGACAATGATCTATCCTTTATTGACATGAGCTTTGGAAAAACCATTGATGAAGTTGTTTTTTTCAAATTGAATTAAAATGGATTATGAAATATTTGATTTAGGATGAGAGTTAAATGATTGATGAATCTGATGGATTAGATTTCATAACCTATAAATGAACTTTTAATTAATTCCCTTGGGAGTCATGAATTTAACTAGGTAGTCTGGGATAAGAACCATTGGAATTATTAACTATACCTAGAATCAAAATTGATGTTGAAAACACTAAATAAATACTATTGAGGTAGAGAGACACTCCTAGGGATAGAATATTACCCCCTTGGACTATAACCATAGTGTAATTGTTTTCACTAAGTATCAATGATATCTGTGAAGTATGAGGATCTGTGAGCCTTGAAAAATTTACCTGGGAACTCCATTACCTTGGTTCTATGATTTCTTAAAAATATTCCATACATGTTTTGATATAAGTTTTTTTAATAAAAACATTCTACATAAACTTATTTTCATAAAAAGTGTTGGATATCACCATTTTTATTAATTCTTATGAAATGCTTTAAATTTAGGTCTTGGTAAAAACTGTGGAAATGATCAACATTCCTCAATTTATTTAAAATTTAGCACATTTTGTTTATTTACTATAAAATACTTATGAAAAACTTAGCAAGATACAACTGGTATTGTTTTTTCACACACTTCTTATGCCTTCATGAATATAAAGATGTTGTTTTTCTAAGTTCATGTAAAGGAAATTCCCCACTTGAAGGTAGTCGGTATCCATGATACATTGACTTGGGATTTTAGTGTTGATATGTGGGGTGAGAGGCCCACGTGTTTCAAATAGATAGTTTGATAGTGATATTGTTTTCCTTACCATTTCTTGATATTGGTTTATGTTTTTCTCTTTATTTTCCTCTATATAAAATATATACTATAAGAGATTTATTCTATTTTATTTTATGAAATGGTTGTTTGATCCTCTATTATCTTGAATTCATTCCCAATGTTTCTTTTCTACCCTATAACTAGTTGCTAGCCCATAGGGATGAAGAATGACATCTGGTACATGTTTTAGATCGACTTAGATGACTAGAAAAATGGGTGACAATGGTTGGGTTTTGATATATCTTTTGGAACACTAATTGAAGCTTTAATTATTTTATGGATGTGAATTAAATTATATAACCCTATAATTAATTGGGTAAAGAATGATATATCATGAGATAATATAAACTCTAATGGGGATTAACACAGTTTAGTAGGATAATCTATCCACTATAACAGTCTTGGTAGCTAGTCGGTATTATGGAATTAATTTCTCTGCATACATGTATAAAAGAAACAGATACTTATGATTATGATATGTTCTTATTGATCATGATTGATCATTGATTATTCCATACTCTTAAATATTTTTTTAATTTTTTATGAAAATACTTATTCTAATGATATTTTAATGATTGGTTATGAATTTTACAAGTTATGATCATGCTTTCAGAACATTATGCTAATATTATCCTTACATATGAAAGTTGATTGATATCTCATATAGTTACCATTACTGATAATCTGATATAACCCATTATTATGTTTCCATTTCCTTATACGATAGAGAATTATATTATGTAAGATATGTATATAAGGGTATATTGTGTAGGGAATTTCATGGGAGAGGTTGAAGTATTCTTATAGTTGAATAAATTCTTTTTGTAATGTAAAAAAATAACCATTTAGAAGGAAAAAATGAGTTTTGTTACATAAAGGGTTTTTTCCTAATTATCTAATATTGTATCCCAAAAGGGAGTTTAATATGTAAGTGAATCAATTTTGGAAGTAGATATTGTAATTATAGATGGTTAAAATATAATCACATTAGTTGGTATCAAATCCAATATTTAAGGAATATTATTTTAGCACTAGATCTGAGTGTTTGAGTCTCATGGAATTTTAGTTGATAATAAAACATCATTTAGATAACATAAGAGGTTATGAAGTTATTAGATGAGGGTAATTTAAGAGTTAAGTATAACACTCTTGATTGATAACATTAATGATAATTTTATTTTTATGAAATATATAACATTTTTTTGGTTTTATGTTATCTAATTTGAAGGTGACCGATGAAATTTTATATTAGGCCAATCAGGTTAATAAACTGAGTGGGGTGGGGGGGGGGAGTGAATCAAGGTTTGAAATTTTAAAAAACTATCCCTTCAGATATTGTTCTTTAATTAAAAAAACACTCTTATATCCCATTCCCATACAAATGTATAAATAGAATTGAAATCATGTATAAGACTCAACAATTTTACTTGGTTCACCCTAACTGGGCTATGCACAAGGATCATATAATGAAAATTTTACTGTGTAACAAATACACTAAGGCTCATTTGCAATTTATATGGTTTGGTATAAAATACTTCTATGCCCAGGATCACTACTGTTACATAGTTTAGGTTCAGCTCACCACATTCCCAAGGGTTACTCCCAGTCTCTCTTTCTCTAGAACATTGCTCGTGGAAGGAATCACAGTCTTACTCTTCTTTTTCTCACTCCAATAGAAGGGATCCACCAAGAGTTTATGTACTTGTAGGTAACTTCATTTTCATGAATGCACACATCCTCAGCAGCAGATAGATGCTTCTTTGAAGTCCCATTTTTACCCGTAGATGAAATCTACTTTTCTACATACTTTTAGTTTTTATAAATTAATTTGACGAACTATTTCATTGCCTTTGAGAACATCCTTGAATCATCAGATAACTATTCTATATCCAATTTTAACATCATTACACCACATGGCACATGTTCTTAATGGACCACCTATTCTTTTGTGGACAAGCTCTTATTCCACAAACGGCCCTTACTTTGCAACTTCCTTTTTCTTCTATGGATTGCATATATCTTCTTGTTTTCTTTTCTCTGTGAGCTACAGATTCCACCAACTCCTTTTGTGGAATTGTTTCCATATACTCACTTAACCATTTACTGAATCCTCATTTACAAACACTTCTCCTTTGTGGGGTTTTATAGCTCAAACTACGTCGGACTTCACAAAATTCTCCATAGTGCAATGATATTTTCAAATGAAATTTTCCGTACTTAATGATATGATTAGGGGTATTTGGATAAGAAAAAAATCTTCAAAACCCACTAATCAGAATTACAAAAAAAACTTCAATGTGGTTCAACCTTCACTGCAAAATGATATTCGGTCCGCAATACATTTTAAACCTTTACAACAGATGGTTTCTTCTAGAAAACATTAATCCCCATCTGTCCTCCCATATCACCACCCCAATCTATAAATGAATTTCCTCACATGAAATGACGACCCTTCCATGAACTGAATGCCTTTCGAAAATTGTTTTTGCTACATAGTCTATGTAGTGCACTTCACAGTCTGCATAGATCTGCAATGAAGAAACACTTTGCTTTCAGATTTTCCATCACCATTCCATGTACCTCATCTGGGGTCTACAAACGACACTTCATGGTCCACAAATTGCTGGATATGAACACCTTTGAAAAAACGCTTCCTTTTTCCGTAAAACAAACTCTTGATTTTGAGGCCTAAAAAATGGAAAACATTGGGTAACTCTGAAATTTTATATATATTCTTTGAAAACACCAAACATACTGATTCACAATCATCTTGCTTTCACAATAAACTCAATCACCGAAAAATGACCAAAATGAAAGGTGGATGGATTTTTTCATAATAGTATCTCTCTTTGGGTTTGTTAAAAATTATCTACATCTTGAAACCTCGTTAAATATTCTTCTATATTCTACCGTCATTTTCTTCGTATGATTCAGATAGTGATCAAATCATTACTCAACACACACTTTAATCCCACATGATCAACACTCAGTGTGAGAAACAAGAGTATAATTCAAACATCATCAATGAATCACTTCATTTAGAAAACAACTAGAATTATTTCATCATGAACCCCATTTTTCATGATATATAAACTTTGACCAATAACCATTTGCATTGTCATATTTAATACTACCCCTTATTATCTTCCCTATAAACTTCCCCCCTCTTCTGATTGATAAAATTTATCCCAATTAATAAGCACAATTTCTCCCCCTTTTTAAATGGACCTGAAGACCACTCCATTGAGGTATGCAACATGGTGAAGAATATAGATAAACACATTTTAGGAAAAAAACAACCATACCTCAAGTAGAGGGGTCCCTATGCAGTTTTTCAAGTGAGGAGAATCAACTCAACTCCCTCGATTACCTTAAAATTATTCTTTGGGTAAGTTCACTGTAAGGATTTATGAGACTTTTAGTTCTTTAAGCATACACTCCAACTTCAAAATTCATTGATCCAACTTCTACTTGATTAATTGATACTTGATTTCAATATTATTTGTCCTTGAGTGATGGAATGATTTTTTATAAGATTTTTAGAATATGAATTATTAATGTAGATTTCGATTAGAGTCTTCAATTCAACTCCCATATCCTTAATATTATAGTTCTCCCACAATAACTATGTGTAATCTTGAGTAGCTTGAATATATTCAATTTCTGTGGTGCTCAATGAAAAAAATCTTATTTATTTCTTTGCTAAGAAATACAAAATGCAAAAAGATATAATTCACCAGTTGATGTAAATTTTCTATTATCTTCTGAATCGGCATAATCTTTATCCATATATTAAAATAACTCTTGTTGAGACTTGTGATTATACATCAAACCAAAATACATCGTACCATTAATATACCGAAGTACTATTTTCACTGCAATCAAATTTTTTTCCTTGGAATTTATTTGATACTGTGATTCTTGGCATGTATAAAAAACAACATCAAGTATTTTACCTACAAATTGAAATTGACTACCAATTAATTTGTTGTATTATGTGACATTAACTAGATTTCCTTCATTATATAATGGAAGTTTCATCTATGTAGCCACTGAAGTCATCATATCTTTGGAATTTTCCATTACAAACCTTCTCAAAACCTACTTTTAATATTTATATTGATAAATTAATGTGCCAAGATTTCTATATGTGACCTGTAAACAAAGGAAAAACATTACTTCAATAATCATGGGAATTTAAAATTCACTTTTTATGAATTTTCTGAATTAAGTGTGATACACTTTATCTGATCCACCAATTAATATGTCATCTACATATAACAACAGTATCATACTTTGATTACTGTCACTATTAACATATATATTGTAATAAAATCCACCATGGTAAAAACCAAGATTCTTTAAAAGATTATTTATCCTTGAATACTATGCTATTTGTGCCTACTTCAACCAATATAGTTCATTTTTCAACTGAAAGACTCTTTTCTCATATTCATGAATTATAAAACCATCTGGATTCTCAATATAAACTTCTTCTTCTAGAAACCCATTTAGAAATGATGACTTAACATCCATCTATAAAAATTTTAACTTTTTTTCACTACTATGGGCAATAATAATCTAATTTTTTTCTAGACTTGGAATAAGTTAAAATGTTTCATCAATATCCATACCCTCTATTTAGGAGTAAACTTTTCACACTAGTCATTCGTTGTTTTGAATCACTATGCCATATTTATTAATTTTTTTTACCAAAGATTCAGTTAGTCCCAATAACATTATTATCCGTTGGCCTCAAAAAAATCCCCTATTTCTGGTTCTTCCAAATTTTGTCAAGATATTATTTCATATCCTGGACCCAATTTTCACCTCCATCTTCTTCCTTAAACCATATAGGCTCTACCACTAAAAATAATGATTATTGATGTTTAGTCCTCATTCTTATTGTATGCACTGGTTCTATCTGATCACTGATTATTTGAATTCCTAGTTACAATAATTTTAATGATTGATATAACATTTGAATGTAATTTACAAACTCAAAAAATCAATTTTAAACACTAACTAAAATTAAATATAAAAGTAATATTTAGTTTTCTAAAATATGTTTGAAAATAGAGAAAACTAAATTAAAAAATATGATGGATAAAACAATAGGATCATTCTCAAAAAAATACATACTCCTCTCCACTTGGTGATCAACTTCAACCCATAAGTTTATATTTATAAAATTGATCCACACCTTGGATGTTGGTTTAAAACAGCACACAAAGCTATCCAGGTCAAAAATACCTCTACCAAAGTTATTCATGGGAAAAATGAAACAGGGACACACATGTACCTATTTCATATTTATATGTGGGTGAAAATGGTGTAGAAAGATGAGTGAATGAAGTTATCTTGCATCCTATATCTTGGCTTAGAATATAGAGTGTGGTTATAAAAAAAATACACACACTACTCTAAAAGTAGTAAAATTATACAAAATAGTGTAGAAATAATGATAGCGGGTTTATTAAGCTTTGAGTCATGTACTTGATGCTTCAAGACTACTTAAGTAAAGTAGACGTGGAACTGGAGTCCTCTTTTTGAAATAGACACTGAAACAGTGTGTCATAGAAGCTATGTGTTTTGGTTTCTTTGAAGATATTAGATTCTCTTATAAGGTTCTCTTCACTAGGGTTTGTTTCTACAAGAATGTTGAGACTTTAGTTCTAATTAAATCTTTATTGTGCATAATTAGCAAGAATGATGGTTCTTCATGTATTTTTCTTTCTTTACTTCATAGGTTATCTCTATATCCCAAACACCAAATTTTTGATTAGGTGATATCTTTTTATATTATAGAGGTCAACAATAGGAATTAGGGCTTCCTCATACCTCTTACTATTCACTAACAATGTTGGAAAAATAAAGACAAGGTCATTAATATAATAGGTAGTACTGAGTTTTAAAAATATGACCATTAGAATTAATTTTGACTTTATGAGTAATGAGAGTTTTCTTTGTATTGAATTGTTGGTCATTCTGTTAGTGAATCCATTTATCGGTGACTCCTTTTATCGATTAATCCTTCTATCAGTGAATCCTTATTCTGGTGAATCCTTCTATCAGTGACTCCTTCTATCAGTGACCCCTTCTATTGGTGACTCAATGCTTCGATATATCAGTGCATTAGTGTCACATACTATCATTGAATTTTTCTATCAGTGACTCATTCTTGTATCTTTTGGTGACCCATTTTTTATGTCGGTGAGTCCTTCCATCGACGACTCATTTGTTCTATCAGTGAGTCATTTGTTCTATCGGTGACTCATATGTTCTACTGGTTAGTCATTCTATGACTTAACGATTAGTGACTAATACTTTCCCATTTTGTCTGTTTACCTTGATTATAGTATAAACATCAAAAAAAATATCAAACTTATAGTTTAACATAGATAATTGCAATTAAATATAATTTAACCTAAATAACCATGATTTGACCTAAATGAGCATGATTGGACATGATTTGTGATTATTAAAACTGGAGAGGTCCAACAATCTCTGCCTTTTTATGATAAAAAATCACAACATTATAAATTACAATCCCCTGATTCATAATGATCAATGTAGGTATTCTGATTACTATCTCCCATAACCAATTAGTTCATAGATTGTAAATTAATAGTAAAAATATGGTAATAGTGTCACCATAGTTAAATACATAAGACTCTTCTTTTTCCCCCCTATTGGGATTATAAAAAAGAGTAAATTCATTAATGAATAATGACCATGGAATAAAATAAATAATTTGAGCACAAAAAGTTACTATATTTCATTAGTAATGAGAATTACATTGGATATTAAATTTTAAAAGTAAAAAAAGAAACCCTATTGAAAAAGTGATCCAAACTACAATATCTTCTTCATAGAGGAAGTCGACGGGGCCTATACCTTATCAAAATCATCACTGGTAGGTGTAGATGTAGAAGTAGTGGATGGAGGTTCATAATGACTTCTGAGAGAGGGAAAAAGAACTATAGTAAGGACTGAAGGGTTTAAGCTAGGACATGTGGAGGAATGATGGACAGTAAGTTCCCTAAAAATGATAGGATGAATCTATTTGAAATCTAGATAAGGATAGTGTCAAAGAAGGAATTCTAGAAAAAGTAGAGCTAGTTGGTTCTTGATGTGGTCTGATAGGAGTGGTAGGAGGGGACACAATTTCAGTACATTGGACATGTAGATAAGTCTTAAGAAGGTTGATGAAATCCATGATTATCTCCCCACAAAACTATATAGATTTTTTAAAATCATACTTAATATCAATGAACTGCACAATTATAGGAGTAAAATAGTGGAGAAACTTCACTTAATATCTAAAGTATTGAGTCACTAGAGGAATTATCAAGTTCTCAACTAAAAACATGAAGTGGTTGTCTAACTGGTTCTTTATGTATATCCTCTTAAAATAAAAATCAACTTTCTAGGTGACTTCCTCTTGAGCAGATGTAGCCTTATTGGAAGACTATTTGTCCATTTCATTGATATGATCACTATTCTGCCTCATATTTGATAGACGTTTCTCATTATTTTCATCCATCATGGTTATCATCACATCTCTAATGACAGTATTTATCATCTCTATGTCTGGTGGGTGAGATACTAGAGATACAGAGCTATATTCCACTTGCACAATGTCTCTCCCATCTTTCCTTAGCAGGCTCAGGATTTCACTATCTAAATTGCCTATTAATAATGGAATTTATTCCCTTATAATTGGTCGAATCATCTTAATATCTGAAGAATGAACAATAGAAACATAGCAAGGTGTATCCATAGATGTTGAAGCACTATTCTCTACCTCCTTAACTACTGAATTCTGAAGGGAGAAATCAAGAGTTGGAGGGGAATCCTCGATAGAGGATTAAGGAGATATTTCATTAATATTTATATATTGCTCTACAATGGCTTTTTATTCATTGATCATTTGGATAACAAAAAGTTCAATCTTGACCATTTCATCAGACACCTATTGAGTAGCTATTTTAACATCTTCCAAAAATGATACCAATGGAGGTTTGAGCTTGGAAACAACTATTCATACAATCAGGTCTATATCATCCTCACTAGGTGGTGTTGTAGGTGCAGGCTGAGCTTAAGGGACTAATCTCACAACAACTACTATTTCTTCCTTAATGTTTTTGAAATCTCATTTAGTGACACAATCACTCGGAACATAAAACACAAATGGTGAAGAAGTAGAAGCAGATGAAACTACAAGAGGTTCCTCAAATTCTGATCCTCTTGAAACAAAAATCTTGTCCTCATCATCTAAATCTAGATAATCTAGACTAAGAGTAATATGACCAGGAAATTATTCCCACTCAGATACCACAGAAGCAACCGAAGGATTGAGTGTATCAACTCTCACTTTACTAACTTGAGGATCCCACTCAATTTTATCCCTCCTGCAATGTTTCTCCCCCTAAAATTGAGTTCTCCTTCTAAAATATACCAACTAAGGTATTGAGAATACCAGTTCACTATCTACATTACCAGTCTAATCTACTACTTCTACCTCTGCACCAATTTCTACAAGACCAGAAGGTTCAACAAACTATTCTTGATTATCAGGACCATCCAGTTCTAAATTGGAACCTTGATCATCACCAAGATGATAAAAATCACTCTTACATTCACCAATTTTATAACTTTCAGGCTTAGGTTCATCTCCTTCACTTTCACTATTACATTCTCCACTTTTATCACTATATTATTCATCCCCTTCTTCCTCCCTATCAGATCTACTTCCACTTTCTTCTTCTTCTCTGTCTACTTCTTCTTCCTCTCTAGATTTTTCTTCTAAATAAAATGATACACTTTTATAATCCCAACAACCAGATTCTTTAGTCTCATTATCATCATCAGCCAAAATAGTTTCCTTGGATGTCAGAGTTAGAGGTGGACTAAATGGACCATATGACATTCCCCTTGGGAATTCAACAATATCTGGGTCACTCCTATCATCTATAGGACACCATTATTCACTAGCATATTCAGCTTCTTCTTCATTAGAGTAGGAAACATCAACACCTTGTCCTTGATTAAGATTATTCACATCTTTCAGGATAGTAGAATTTTCAACAAGTTTATAATATTCATAAAACTTCTCATTATCTTCAAAATTCTCCCTCTTCTATGGATACCAATTTATTTTAATTCTCTTGAAAATTTCCTTATTTAAGAAAGAACCACTTGGAGAAGAAATGGTTTCATCATTTTCTCCTACACATCCTCTTAACTTTAGCATAGTAGATATAATTTTCGGATAGAACAATGGATTCTTCTTATAATATGGAATTATCATATCATTGATATGGACTATAAAATACCTACACTGATTCAATTTATTACATTTCTTTTGAAAATATAAGGGATATAAATCCTAATATTTTTGTGAGGCATAGTTCCTTTATAAGAACATAACTGATGTAGGTTAAACAAAAATAAAAGTTTACTTTCTACATCCAACTATAAAGCTATAGGCCTTCTGTGCTCGTCATTACCATTCAACTCACTCAAAGATTCTGATATAAAAAAAACCCACTGGTGTGTGGAATTCTTCCCTAGTATTCATCGAAGACTCTTTCATGTGGTATATTGAGGCATTCATTCTAATTTCTTGAAGAAAAATATAATATCCTTCAATTCATTATTGATTTGATCCACTACATCTTACATCCTTATAGAATAAAATCTGTAAGAAGATAAAAATCGGTCATAAGATTAGGGTAATAAAACCTTTCATTATATGAAAACCAGTCTAACCACCCTTGAGTTTGTAACACTCCTTACATAAGAGACTTACTAGATCACAACCATTAATTGGAAACTTCCTTCTCAGGCATTACAATATAATTTGAAAGCTGTGGTTGAATAGGCTTAGACATTTTCGATTCTCCTTTCTATCTCTTCACAGGTTGCAACTCATCTTCAGATCCTTAAAATATGTTCTTTAGTCTGTCCATTCTGAAGGTTCAGTCAAAGGTAAGAAGGTGAAAGGTTTGAAGGTAAAATAGATTAAGGTTAATAGTGTGAGAGTGGAAGACCAAGAGTAACAAATAGGATGAATAAAATAAATTTAATCATTAAGGGATATATAAGTTATAAATTAAGTAAAATGGGTTAACATAAAATCAAATAAACAAAAATAAGTCATTTTGGAAATATAAAGTAAATACAGACAGAGGGTTAAATCGATGAGTGTCCAATGGTGAGACATTAGTGTTGGTCAGCAAGAAAATGGTGTTGGTAATACATGGGTGTCGGTATCAGTGAGAAAAATATACGTGAGACACTATCAGTGTCAGAATTACATTGAATGACACTTTTTTGTGTCGCCATGACAATGTTAATAAGTCACTATCAATTTTGGCATGACATTGTTAACATGGAACTGTCAATTTTAACCTGACATTGTTAGTGTATTATTAGTGTTACATCTATAAAAAGTTTTAACACAGATTTATTGATAGTAGGTCCTTACAAATTAATCATCCCTATTTCAAGTTTGATATAACTCATCCTCTCAGATATCAATGGCTTAGTGAATATGTCAACATGCTGATGTTATATGCAAATAAATTCTAGAGTTATATCACTAATTTGATAATGATATCTCAAAAATTAATGTCATATATCAATATGTTTTGTTCTAGAACGGTAAAAAAGATTCTTTAATATTTAAATATCACTTGTATTATCACAATTTATAGGTTCATGTCCACATTAGAATCCATAATCAGTAAAAGAATGTTTAATCCAAAGAATATAAGCACAACAACTACCAGAAGCTATGTATTCATCTTTAGTAGTAGATAATGCAATCGAAATTTAATTTTTACTACTTCATGATACATGATACTTTCTAAAAAATTGAAATGTTCAAGAGGTTATTTTTCTATATAAATTTCAACCACAAAAATCAGAATCTTAATAACTAACTAAATCAAATGATTGTCCTCTTAGATAGAACAATCCTATGTTGTTAATATACTTGAGGTATTTGAAAATTCATTTAACAACATTTAAATGATATTCTTCAAGGTTGGCTTAAAAATGGGACACATACACACACTGAACATGATGTCAGGCCTACTAGTAGTCTAGTAGAGTAGAATTCTAATCATTCCTCTATAAGTGGTTCGATGAACAGATTACCCATTTTCATCAATATCCTACTTATATGTGGTACCTATTGGAGTATCACTACTTTTTGAACAATTGAATTCAAAACTTTTTAAAAGATCATTAGTAAATTAACTTTGATTTAAAATAATACCTTAATAACTTTGAAATATTTGAAATCCAATAAAGAATTTGAGTTCTCCAATTAAAATATTTTTAAATTCACATTGCGTCATTTAAAAAATAAATAAATAAATAATTAATTGAAGATACAAAAACAATTTCATCAACATATATTTGAAGTAATAAAAAATATTGAGAAATTATTTTTATAAAAAGAGTTTGATTAGCTATACCTTTTGAAAACCATTAAAAATAAGAAAATTACTTAGCTTATCATACCAAGATCTTGGAGACAATTTTAAACCATATAAATCATTTTTCAACATAAAAACATGATTTTTAAAATGAGGGTTTGTAAAACCAAGGGGTGTTAAAAAAAATCCTATTATATATACCCATTTAATAATGGACAGTTGACATCCATTTGATATAGTTTGTAATTTAGATGAGCTGTATATGCTAATAGTATTCTAATGGATTCAAGTCTAGAAACTGGCGCAAAGGTTTCTTAATAGTCAATACCTTCTTCTTGGGTATATCATTGTGAAAACAATCTAGCCTTATTTCTCACAATGGATCCTACTTCATCTACTTTGTTTCTAAAGAACCATTTCGTACCTATGGTTAAGGTGTATTTATGTCTATCTAATAGTTTTCTAACCTTATTTATTTCAAACTGATTCAACTCTTATTACATAGCCATCACTCAAAATTTATTATTGATTACATCATTAATGTTTTTAGGATCAGGTTATGACAAGAAAGCTTGATGTTCAACCTGGTTCCTAAGAGAAGCTCTAGTTTGTGTCCCTTTATCTAAGTATCCAATTAAATAAATAAGGGATGATTATTAAGGGTTCTAACGGATCTAGAATAGGATTGAATAGTTGTTTCAAGTCCATTAGTAAGTTTGGGTTCACTATGGTTAGAGTCTGTTGATTTTCCAGAACTGGAGGATTTTTTACCTTACTTAACAGTAGAATCAAGGTGTATAGAATTTATTTTTAGATTGGAAAGATCATCCTCAAAATTTTCAAGATGGGTTTTAGGTTTATGTCTGTTTGTTTCAAAAAATTTAACATGTACAAATTGTTCTACACATTGGGTTCTTTTATTAAAAACACTATATGATTTACTAAAGGTTGAGAAACCTAAGAAAATTCCTTCATCACCTTTGGATGAAAATTTGTCTGTATTTTCCTTTTTATCATTGATGTAAACTTTTCAACCAAATACTTTAAAGTGACTAAATTTTGGATATCTATTTTTCCAAAACTTGTAAGGAGTTTTCTTAATAATTGGTCTGATTATGACTCTGTTAATTATATAACAATATCAAAATACACTGTCATCCCAAAAATAAACAGACAATTCATACTTATTATGCATTGTTCGAGATATTTCATGGGAGTTTCTATTTATTCATTCAACAACTCCATTCTATTTGGATTTCATTGCATTAGAAAATTTATGACTATAGCCATTTTTTACAAAACAATATTTGAAATATTGATTTAAAACTTACATCCATGGTCACTTATTAACAATTTTATCCTAATACCACTTATATTCTATTCATATCAAGAATACTTGGTGAATTAGGAACACGATTCACATTTGTGATCTAGAAAAAGGTCAAAGTATACCTAAAGATGTAATATACTAGAACATATATATAGTGCTTCCCATTAAGAATTGAAACACTAGATGGCCCAAACTAATCATGTTGAACCTTTTCAAGTGGTTGAGAAGTTGAAACTTTTTTCTTTGTGTTGAATTATATTTTGTGTTGTTTTCTCTTTTGATAAGGATTACATACTTTATTTCTTGGAAATTCTAGTTTGGGTAGATCCTTAACTAACCCTTTACATGTAATATTTTTGAGTGAGTGAGTGTTATAGTTTCTATTCTCCTATTCCAAATCCAGGATTATTTATTAGAGATACTTAACCAAGAATCATTTTGAGAAACTAAAGAACACATGTTTACAACATAAAAATTCTCATTTTTAAAAGTAGTGAATACTAACTTATTTTAAGAATTAAACATATTACATAATTGTTTTTTAAATTTTACATTCAAACCATCATCACATAACTGAGATATACTGAGTAGATTTTACTTTAATCCATCAACAAAAAATTAATTTAGAAATTATAATTGAATTACTATTACCAATTGGTCCAAGACCAATTATTTTTCCTTTAGGATTATCACCAAAAGTGACATTCCCACCATCAATCCTTATACTATTCTCAAAGTAGGATTAATCCCATGTCATGTTTCTTAAACATCCACTGTCCACGTACCATAAGAGTTTATATGAGCTCTTCAATCATGATTCCTATAAAGAAAATTCAAATTCAAATTTTTTTTGGAACCCATAATTTTTTGGGTTCAATAATATTAGTAATTAATGCTTTGAGAACCCAAACTTGTTTCATGGGTTTCCTATAAACATTTTTTAGAGTATTGGAAAAATAAAATCTATTTGGTCTGGAAAAAATAGAAGTAGTAAATTATTTTCAACTGCTGGAACTTGCATCAGATTTTTAATATCTCGGTTCAAATCCTAATTTTCTAGATATTGATACAAATTTATTTTTACAATAGTTTCTTGCTCAAGGTTGATAACTGACACCCATAGAAATTTTCGGGGCAACCTATTTACCAATCATTTGAGTAAGAGTTTTCTTGCCATTGTATAACTTTTTATGTCACCTTTTAACTTCTCATTTGATAGTTTATGATCATTATTTTCTTTAATTAATTTATTATTTTCCTATTTATCTGTAGTAATATTATATTTAATATTAGAAGTGAGGGAATGTTGTTTCTTTAAAACTTTATATTTATATTTTAATTCATTTCAATTGTCTTCAAGAATTTTTTCAAACATAAAAATTTCCTCACTTTTAATGTTTTTAGACTCAGATTCATCATCAGAATAGTAGGAATTGTTTACAAGAGATTCAAGGATTACCTCAGAAGTGTTTTTCATGAATCATATGTTAGCTTTTTCACCATTCTCATCATGTGAAGACTCTAACTCACTTGAAATATCCTTATAAGCACTCTAGGGGGACTTTATTTTATTCTTATACCTTTTATCCCTGTCATAATATTTCTTATTATACATTAACTTAGGAAAATCAACCATTACATGTCCTCTTCTCTTGTATTCATAACAAACTATCTCCTTTCAGTCATCACCTCTCTTCCAGTCCATTTTATAGTTTCCCTTTTTGTCATATTTTACTTTATAGATGGTATTCTTAAAGAACTTGTTTATTTTATAGAACTTATTAAATATCCTGGACAACTGATCCATATCCTCATCTCCATCGCACCATGCTTATTTATTTCTTGAACTATCAAATTGAGTTTGTGCCTTCTACTTTTCTTTGTGTTTAAACGTAGTGGTCTTGAAAGCCACTGATATTCTATGTGGTTCAACATCCTCTTCTTTGTTGACATTAAATTATTACTCATACATCCCCTGCTTACCTATAAGTTCCTTCGTTAGAAACATACAGATATAATTGGATTTTCTTATTGACACTGATGTTCTCCTCCATCTGTCTGATAGACAGCTGAGTATTTGTTTGATTTTTTCTTTAGTAGTAACATCCTTTCCCAGAGAAATCATAGTATTTTCAATTTCATTAAACCTGAGATACATGGTAGAGATAGGTTCATAAGGATTCATTTTGAAGTTACCATATTTAATATTATATGTATTAAGTCTCATTTTATTAACTTTATTGGTTTCTTTATGTGAAATAGCAAGAGTATCTCAAATTTGAAGGGATATTTTACATGTAAAAATCTAATTGAATTATTCATCTTTTAAAGATAATTATAAGACATTCATAACTTTGTAGTAATTATTAAAAGAATTATTAGTTGGTACATACCATGTATTTCAGGAAGTAGTAGGAATCTTATATTCATATACAATTGAATACAAGATCTCAAAACCCATAATTTCTAAATTCATATTCATCTTAATTTTCCACTGAGAATAATCAATTCCACTGAAAAATGAGGGTCTGTTGGTAGTAGAACCTTCCAATCTGTTATCCATAATAAATTATAATGAATATGTTTATAAAGAGTTGATGATTTATAATTAAAATAAATTTATAGATCATTAAAACACAACTACAATAAAAATTGAAAATATTTGAAAAATCATT
Organism: Viscum album; assembly: GCA_963277665.1. Taxonomy (NCBI): domain Eukaryota; kingdom Viridiplantae; phylum Streptophyta; class Magnoliopsida; order Santalales; family Viscaceae; genus Viscum; species Viscum album. The sequence goes on along the minus strand of OY728145.1, from coordinate 742,723,091 downwards.
GAAAACTTTGAAAATATAAGATTAAAAAAAATCCCCTAATTCTAAATGTTGGTTGTAGTCAGACACTCAATATGTGGGTGAATTGAGTCCCTATCAAAATTTATATTAAAAAATTATTTAAAAATTTAACCAATTTAAATTATAAACAACCGAGTTAACCAAAGTAGCAAATTAATAAGAGTTTTAAATGTTCAATTAATTTCTCAAAATATTAATTAATTATATGTTACAAAAATTTTAATGAATGATATAAAATTTGAAAGTGATTTACTAACTCAAAAGTAGTTATAAACACTAACTAAGATTAACTATCAAATTAATATTTTTTTTGAAATATGTGCGAAAACAGAGAAAACTATATTTGAAAAACAAAGTGGATAAAACAAGAGTTTCAGTTTCAATTAGAGAACTAATCCTCTCCACCTGTTAATCACCTTCCACCAAGTAGTCTATATTAATAAACTTGATCCACACCAGGGATCAAGGTTCACAACAACACACATGTCTATAAAGGTCAAAAAATCCTCTACCATGGCTATTCATGGGAAACAAAATACAACCATGCCACACAAGGACCTCTTCCATAGTTATACATGGGTGAAAAATGGTGTAGAAAAATGAGTGAGTGAGGATATCTTATATCCTCTAGTTTAGACCAGGAGATAGTGCGTGGTTATACTAGAGAACACACACATCTAAAAAAGTACTCAAAGTATACACAATAGAGATGAAACATTGAGATGGGGTTTATAATGTTTTGAGTGATGTTCTTGACGCTTCTGTACTCCTTGAGTAGAGATGATGTGGAACCAGTGTCCCCTTCTAAAAACAGACTCCAAAACAGAGTGTCGTGGAAGCTATATGTTCTAGTTTCTAAGAAGAGATGATGATCATTGAAGGTTCTCTTTAATAGGGTTTGTTTCTATAAGAAATTTGAGACTTTAATTCTAAGCAAATCCTTTGTTATCATAGTTAGTAAGAATGTGTGTTCTTCTTGTATTTATCTTTCTTTACTTCATAGGTTATCTCTATATCGCTCACTCCAACATTTTTCTCAGGTGATTTATTTTTATACTATAAAGATCGACAATAGGCATGAGGGAATCCTTGTACCTCGTACTATTCTATGAAAATGTATACAAAAGTTAGGCAAGGTCGTAAATATAATAAGAAGTACATGGTTTCATAAATATGAGTGTTATAATTAATTTGGGAATTTAAGAGTGAAGATAAATTTCTAAGTATTAAATGGTAGGTCATTCTTTCATTGACTCCTTATATCAGTGATTCCATCTATTGGTGACTCATTATATCGGTGAATCATTCTACTGGTTACTCATTATATCTATGACTACTTCTATCAGTGACTCCTTTTATCAGTGACTCAATGTGTTAGTATGTCAGTGAATCAGTTTCACATAATATCGTTGACTTGTTCTATCAGTGACTCATTCTATCGGTGACTCGGTCTTGTATTTGTTGTTGTCTCATTTTTTAGTCAGGGGTCAGTTCTGTTGCTGACTCATTTGTTATGTTGACAAGTGATTTGTTTTGTCGGTGACTCATTTGTTCTATCTGTGATTAATTTTTTCTATCTTTGACTCAACTGTTCTATCGATGGGTTGTTCTATTAGTGACTCATTTGTATTGTCGGTGAGTCATTCTATGGAAAAACTGTCGGTGAATCATAATTATCCACATTTCATGTTTAATTGAATTATCATATAAACATCAAAAAAATATATTAAACAAATAATTGAACATAGATAAATATAATTAAAAATATTTTAACTTAACTAACAATGATTTGACATAAATGAACAAGATTGGACATGATTTGTGATTATTAAAACTAGAGAGGGATAAGAATTCTGATTTCAAAAATGATGTTTATTTTATCATAAAAATTCTCTAAGTATGATAATTTTAATTTTAATTATAAAAATCCTTATTAATTAAAAATAATAGAGGATAGAAAATGCATAGTAAAATTTCTAACACTTGAAAAAAGTAAAATTATATTATCATTGAAATTTAAAAAATAGTGTTTTATTAAAACTAATTTATTAAAATAAACATTATTAATAATTAATTAGTTCATTATAATAATTTTGTATTTTGTCAAATGTAAAATTTCTATCTAAAAAATAAATTTATCAAATTCATCATATTTTTCTGAAAAACTACACTGAAAATAGAATTGATGGAAGAAAAATATTATTTATACAAATGGATTATACATTAAATAAATAATGAATTGAAACATAACCCCTTATTACACCTGTATATGACCTAGGGGTATGGTTTACTGTGTTGATAGATTCATGGGGCATCTTGGCTATCATTGCTTGAGTGGTAATTTTAAATAACTTGTATTTCTCCCATTGGCAATTTCATTCAAGCGTCACTTTATGAAGCTCAGCTTGGGCTTGGTCAAGAGTGATGTCATGTGATGCTACGTCCCTCCGATGTTTTGAATAATAGGCTTTGTATGACAAGAATTTACTAGTTAAGGACATCATTTATCTTTTATTAAATAACTAAAATTTATCATTTTAACTTATAAACACTATCTATATTGTTAAAATTATTATTAAGAGTATTTTTTCCAACAGTCATTTTTACCAACAATCATAATTGACTAACTATCATATAATGGTTGAAACCCAATGGTCACATTTCAATTATAATCAATTCATTATTAAAAGGATATAATTTTGATGAATACAAAATTACATAACATGCATTTTTAAAAAATAATTATCATTCAAAAATATCAGGTCATTAAATTCTTCCTCCTTAAGAAATTCCATCCCAGAAATATCAACTTGTTTTCTCAATCGAGAAGAGATGTGGGTACTTTTTCATAATTTTCACCTCTAGTTCCCATGTCACTTATTCATATATGTGGATCCTCTGAAAACACTTTGATGGGGTGGGTGGTCTTGTTGTAGAGAAACCTGTCTCTATGGCCCAAGATCTCCATCGACTGCTCCTCATAAGAGAGGTCATGATGCAGTTGTACCACATCAGGATTCAGTACATGTGATGGGAGAACCACTTCCATAAGTCATATTCATGAAAAAAAAGATTTTGATATAGGTTTGGTGGAAGTTCTAGATTATAGGCCACTAATCCTATGAGATCAAGGATTTCATAAGGGACAATGTACCTGTGTATAAGTTCCCTTTATTTCCAAACCACATGAATCTCTTCGAGGGTGATATTCAATGGAACATTTCTTGACAAAAAACACGAAGTCCCTTCAATAGTTTTCACCATAGTTCTTTCTCCAAATATGAGAATCCTTTATGTGTTGTTTGGTGGAATGAACCTTTTTTTATTTTCTCTTACACATGATCATGCCCAAGAAACTTTCTCTAACCATCTTCAACCCAACAAGTTAGAGTTATACATCATTTCCCATATATAGCTTCATAGGGCTCCATTTAAATACTCGAATAGAAGCTATTGTTGTATGAGAACTCAATTAATGGGATATGTTGATCCCATATACCTTTAAATTCCATTAAAAATTTTCAATGTATGTCTTCTTGTGTCTGAATAGTCCCTTTTTATTGGAAAATACATTGGGGCTAATAGGATGTAATAAAATTATTTTTTATACTCCATCCATGTTCATGTATTATAAAAAATAATGATGTGAACCTCAAATCATGATCAGATATGATAGGGAGTGGTACCCCATTAATCCTTACCACATACATCATGTATATCATGGGAAGTTATTTAAGAAATAAATATTCCAGAATAGTGATGAAATGTGATGTCTTGGTGATATGATACACCATAACCCATATTACATTGTTTCCATTGGATGTTATCAGGGGACCAGCGAAAAATTACATTGTGAAATTTTCACATTTCCAAGCTAGTATGGGTAGTAGTTTTAGTACCACATTAGGAAGTTTTTTCCCCTATTTATCTTGTTGAAACACCATAAACCTTATATTATAATCAGTAATATTCATTTTCATGTTATCCCACCAATAATGACCATGAAGATCCCTATACATTTTAGTGCTTCCGGGGATTATAGAGTAAGTATAGACATGAGCTTCACATATTGTTTATTTATTTATTTATTCAATATATAGAAACCATAGTCTTCTATGAAATTTTAGTAAACCTTCTTGACCAAAATTAAACTTAGGAAACTTCCCATCCTTCACATCCTTTATGTTGTTTTTCAGAAAAGGATCGTCTATTTGAGGTTTCTTGATCATATCTAATAATTGTGGTTGTGAAATCATTTGGGATATGGTTGATTATGTCCCTTACCTTACAATTTCTATGTACAATTTTAATAGGTCTTTGATCAAAGGATCTTCTTGAATCATCAACATATCCAGAACAACAGGTTCTTTCAAACTTAATGACTAGTGACTTTATTTTATCTTTTTGGATGATATTGAATTGAATAGTCATAGTATTTAAGAAGATCCAACCATATAATATGTCTCATGTTCAATTCCTTTTGTGTGACAAAATATTTTCAAATTTTATGGTCTCTGTATATATCACATTTTTCCTTATAAAGATAGTGTTTCCATATCTTCAGTGAAAATACAACTGCAGCTAGTTCTAGGTCAAGTATAAGATAATTTTTCTTAGTAGGGTTTACTTGTTGAGATGCATAAGAAATACCATTATAATTTTTAATTATGAAACACCCAATACAATTTATAGATTCATCTCTAAAAATAATGAATAATTCTCTAATAGAGGGTAGAGTTAACACAAGTTTAGTAACCAATCTCTTCTTCAGATGTTGGAATCATTATTCACAATACTTTTCCAAGATAAACTTATCCTCTTTTAGAGTCAACTTTGTCAGTGGATTATAGAGTCAGGATTTGTTTTCAAAAACCTCCTATAATATACTCCTAAACCACTGAAAATATGAATCTCAGTTATTGTTATAGGATGATGCTACTCCTCCACAACCGTTGTTTTGGTAGGGTCAACTAAGATTCCTTTATTGGTCACAATTTTCCCCAAGAAAGTAACTTCTTATAAAAAAATTTAACATTCACTACACTTTCCTTATGGCCTATCCTTCCCCAAAGTTTGTAATATAACCCTTAAATGACCCTCATGCTCCTAAATTTTTTTGGAATATATCAAAATATCATAAATAAAACCCACCACAAGGTTATCAAGGATATCCTTAAAGACTCTATTCATAAAATACCTAAAAATATTAGGATAATTAATCGAGATTAAGGGAATACCAACAAACTCATAATGCCTATTTCTTGATCAGAAGAATATATTTGGAATATCATCTTTATTCACCATCAATTGATGATAACCAGATCTAATAGGAATCAATTAGAAGAATTGAGCCCCATAAAGTTGGTCAAATGAATCATCAATCCATAGAAGATGGTACATGTTCTTCACTATAATCCCACTATGTTCTATATAATCAATGAATATCCACATTGATCCATCATACATAATCACAAAGAGAATAGGTTACCCCAAGGAGACATATTTGGTCAGATTAATCCTTTCTCTAAAATATATTGGAGTTATTTCTTTAATTCCTCTAGCTCTACATTTTCCATTATAAACAGGGTCTTTGATATCGGCTTGGATCTAGGGATAAGTTCCATGGGAACTCTACCTCTCTTTTTTGTGGAGTTATTGGTATGTCCTCAGGAAATACATCAATGTATTCCTAAATTATAGGGACACTTTCTATTCATATACATTTACTTCCTTCTTCATCTTCACCAACTATATCCATAAATACATATATTGGAGGTTGTTCTAGACAAATATCAGGTTGAGTTATCTCTCCATTAAAAATAACTATAGGTTTCCGATTTGATACCATTGAAATTACTTGTTTATATAGTTGATCTCATCATTATACTTTGATAGCAATACTATCCTTAGTATAATGTAGAATTATAGCATGGGAATGACTACTTGATTTTAGATGTGATTATGGACTCCAAAGTTAATACAAGAGTTTATATACACTATTTATTCTTGGATTATCCATCCAAAAGTATTGACTAATAAATATACTACTTTCAGTTTAGGGATTGATTTTTTGTTCATTACAAACTTGGAGGAAACAAAGGAATGAGTATAACTAGAATCAAACAAAGTACTTTTTAGCATTTAGAGAACAGTGAGTTCACCTGATACGAAATCATTGTGATTTTAAACTTTAACTATCATGATTGAAAATGAGAAAAAATTCTCATATATCCAATGCTGTGGTTGATGGTGATTCCCCTTAGCTAACATCAGATTTGGACAATGATTGGTTAAATGACCAAGTTGTCCACACATGAGGCATTGGACATCAGGTAAGGCCTTCACCATCTTACCTTTTTCATTAGTGTTAAGAATTTGATTCTTCTCCTCACTATGACAATTTAGTTTTACATGGATATATCTTCCCCAATTCTAACATTCCCTACTCCTTAGTAAGCAATTCCCTAATAGCTTTTTCCCATATTTATTTAATGAGGAAAGTTTAAATTTTTTCCTCATCTTTAGTGATAAAATTTACTCCATTTGATTTAATATATTTATATATTGTTTTCATTTGATAAATGGGATCATTGTGTCTCTTTGAGCTCCATTTAAAACTTTATTACACGTCACACAATCTCCTAATAGTGTTCATTGTATTTATTGGAAATATAATTCCATAGATGGGATCATAGTACACCAACTAACATATAAACCATTCCATTAAGATCCATGACAAAGATATAGGTATAGAGATAATGTATTGTAATGTTCATATCATATATTCTAAAAGATTAATTTTCCTTGTGCTTCATATCATGGAATTCGTTCTCTATTTTTGCTCGCATTGAACGAGGGAGAAATTTTTTGAAAAAGGTTCCCCTGAACTACTCCCATTACGTTGTATCAATCCCCCCTCTTAGATTTGTGATTTTTAACCATTTTCTACCATTTATAATTATTTCCCTCTAATATTTACACAACCATGATGAATTTATATTTTTCTGAACAATGAAATACATTCATGTTTTTTAGATAGATCTTATGCATTATTGAAGAATCCATAGGTTGGTAGATCCACTAAAATATTGTGTTCATTGATGTATAATGGACTCTACCCAAAGTTATTCCATTTTAGGTGAATACAGTTTCTTGACTTGATTCATGTTATTTCTCACAAACCAATTAAGTTGATTCAACATTTCAATGAAGTTTTCAATTCCGGGTTCCATCAAATATCCATCAATGCCTGATCTGTTTCAGTCACCATTTACGTAATTTCACATATTTACCTCCATTTTCTAAAATAGGAAAAATTTATTGAGAAATGTTTTTTATTTAGTAATATTATAATTAATAATGAATTTCATGTCTTAAAACATAATTCATAAATATGTTATTCTTTATCAATAATTATTATTATTTTAAATCCTTTATAATGGTTCAAAAAAACATTGTGATTAACCAAAAATATCCCCTAGGAGTGTCAAACTAGGTGAACAGTAAGGCTTGTTGTCATGTACCATGTTACACTGAGTCAGACCAAACACACCTTATCATAGTTGTTACCCCATGAACTTTTATTCCAAAACCACATCCACATGCTCGTATCGAGATATTGATTTATTTTCTAAGAAAGCACTTAATTAATACTTCACCAGTATACCTGGAGTTTTTTTCTATATTGTAACTTGTTTATAAGGTTCTTAATAATGTTATAAAATCCTAATTTCCACAAATAATTTAACCATCCTTTAATACCAACTATTCCATCCCACCTTTTATTACTTAAACATTTCATTACATTGAACAAAATATAGGATCTTTTAAATTTTATTTTCATGAAAAATGGTAAATAATACATAAAAACATTAATCATTATTCAAAAACAATTTAAAAGGAATATTACTTAATTCACACTAAGTACATGTACTATATCTCAAAACATGGGTACATACATCAACGGAATTGGTGGACATAAGGCCCAGTAAGAAAAAACACGCGAGTTATTTTTTCTTGAGATTTTGATAAATATTGACATGCACATAAAGAATATCATAAAGGAATGAGAAAAGGAAAAGTAGAAAAAATAATAAAATAACATCAATCATAAAATGGAAATGTGGATACAATATTTAATTAAGTTATTCATAAGCATATTAGAAATGTTTGTCATCGAGGTGTTGAAACAATTACCAAGGTAATTCGCCCAGGTATTGTGAAAAAAGTCATCTCTGGAGATTAAACTCATTACCGAATGCATTAAACTGATATAACGGAACACACATCATTCTTTTTAATTAATTTTAACCGCAAAGATCATAATAAAAAATTTAATAAATAACCCATGAAGATAAAAATAAATATGTTTCATACCAAAACCATGGTGTTTTACAAAAGATCTTAAAGGTAAGATCATTATGTCATTATTAACCCATGAGAAAAGAATGAGAGTTTCATGTATGTTAATACCAGAATAAAAGTAGTCATTTTTTATATATAGTTTAATACACATTGAAAATATAGTTGTTTAGGTATTCATAAATGAAAATAATTGAAATTGATGAGAAAAAGAGAGAAATTTTGAGAAGAAAATTCAGTAGCATAACAGGTATGAAACATGGTTTTAAAAAAATGGTAATAAGAGAGGGAAAAATTGTCTCCAATTCATAAAAACATATTTATACAGTAAATTTATATAATAAAATGGATATAATTACATATATTTTAAATTTAAATGACATCCCACATAAAAAGGGAACTTGAAAGGAAATAAGAATTTGAGATATCCCTTACCATGAAGAGAAACTCATAAAACATGATGTTTAAGAACATGGGGGAATGATGAAACCATGGGAGGTTAAAATAAAATACATTAATGGATAATTAATTTTTAATTAAAGATAATGGAGAAATTTCTGGGTATTTATAGAAAAAGAGGAGGATTTGTTTATTAATTTCTTTGGACACCAAGGTAGGAGTAAATGCAAAACCATGGGCTTTCCAATGGAATTTTCCCACAATATTGGACACATGGGACACATATTTTAATTCTATAATCCAAAATATTCAACTATATTTTTATATTACTTGTTATATAATTATGATGTCACTAAACATATCGAAAATTCAAAACTGTATTTTCACTATTCACTGAAAAACAAAATATTTTAGAAAATTCTCATAAATTTACCTTAACATTATTTCAACATGATAATTTTAAAAATGATGATTATTTTAAAATAATAATTACATAATTTTGTGAAATTTAAATTTTAAATATAAAACTCCTAATTTATTTAAAAGTATTGTAGATAGAAAATGCATAGTAAAATGCATTGTAAAATTTCAAACACTTGAAAAAAAATTATTTTATTGTTTAATATAAATAAGAGGTTTTTAATAAAAATATTTCATTCAAATAAACATTATTAATGATACCTTAGTTTACTTTAATAATTATATATTTTCTAATAATTAATATTTCAATATGAAAAATCAATTTATCAAATTCCTTATATTTTAAAGAAAAAAACTAAAAACATAATTGATGGAAGATAAATTTTATTTATAAAAAATGATTAAACATTAATTAACTACGTTCTTGATACATAACCCCTTATAACACTTGAATATGACTTATGGGTATGGTGTGTGATGGTGATAGATTCATGGGGCGACTCGGTTAACATCTCCCAAGTGGTAATTTCCACTAACTGAAACTTGTCCCATAGGAAATTTCAATCAAGACTCACTTATAGAATCTCAGATTGGGATTGGTGAGGAGTGAATTGTGATGATTCTAAATCCCTCATAAGTTATGAAAAATGGGTTTCATAGTACACAACTCTACTAGTTGAGTACATCATTTCTCATTTTATCACTAATTTCCCTTGTTCATTTCTAAATATAAACACTAATTATAACGTTAAAATTATTGTTAGGAGAATTATTTCCAAAGTACATATTGACCAATGGTCATAATTGGAAAACGGTCGCATAACAGTTGAAACCTGAATGTCAGATTCAAATTATACTCACTTCATTTTTTTAGGGAATATAGTTTTGTTGAGTACAAAAAAATATAACACACATTTTTAGGAAGCAATTATCATTCAAAAAGTTCAATTCATTACATAAAGGGACATTTTCCTTAAAATTGGTTTCCTTGTATTTTTTATCATTCATTTAAAATCTAGGTTTATTATTTTTTGTATTTTAATTTTATGAAATGATATTCAGTTTTTGTATTCATCATATCAAAAAACAACATAGAGAAACAATTGATTTTAGGGTGAATAGGAAAAAGTATCAATCTTAAAAATAATGTAAATTTTATGAAAATTACATTATATAATAAGGACTTGAATGTAATATCCCTAAATTGTAAATAAAATACTATGTTCGATAGTGTATACTACACGCAACACCGAGATTAAGTGAACCATGAAATATTATTATTTCCTAGCCATTTAATTGTAGGGTCTGCATATGATAGACCATATAATGAAATATATATAAATAAAATTATAAATAAAAATTCATTTATTAATACTTAGGATATAATAACTCAAAGTAAAGTCATTTTATACTTTAAAGATACATTTTCTATGAAAATTGATTTTTTTTAATTTTATGAAAAAATAATATAAATAATTTTCGCAAAATTAAAAAAAAATTATTCAATAAAATAAACCTATTTTTCAAAATTATAATAGTAAATTATCTTAGGGTAATTTTTTCTGATATTTATGAGGACATTTATTTTTAAATGAATATTGAAATATAATTATTTTAATTAGAAACTATATTTTCATTTGAAGTATTTACATAGTCTAATTTATTTTGGAATAGTTTTAAAGATTCATTAGTTCCTTTTTTTTAAAAATAATAATATTATGGGATTTGTATTTATTTTATAATGTTTCATGGTATAAAAAAATTATTACATAAACGACATTTTTTGGAAAAACTATTTTTTCATTGTGTATTTCATCTTTATCATAAATGAATTTCTTCCACTTATATGAAATAAATATTTAAATCTAGATTCTAAATTTTCAATTAATAGTCTAAATTTGATAAAAATATCCCTTTTTATTTTTGTTAATTATGAATTGTAACTGTGGTAAATAATTATCACAACAATAAGTGTATATTTGGTAATTACATTTAACAATAATATGATAAGGAATAAAAATGATTCCAAAACTTTCCTTTATCTATTTGATGATTGGATTTTCATGATTTCTATTATTCTTTTAAATGTTAAATTTTTTCTATTTAGATTTAATTTTGAATTTCAAAATATTTATGTAAATGACAAAGTAAAAAATTTCAGTCTCTATCTTTTAATATCAATAATGTTTTGAAATTGAGATGAAAATAAATTATGTTTTCTTATAAATAGATAATTTAAATAATAATTTTATTTTTTATCACGGTATTTTCTTAAAATTTTATGGAATAAAATACATACCTTAAATTCTTTTACAACACTAACATAATATTTATTCAATTTAAAGAAAAATTAAATTAATAATTTTAAAAAATTTATCAGTTATATAATTTGAATGAATTATTGTCACATGAAAAATTCAGATAAAAAATAACATATTATAGAGGTTTCAATGTATTATTTTCGATTTCCATTACTTCTATGTTGTTTTTAAGATCAAATTAGATGAATTGTTCCATAAATTACATTAATTTGATTTAATAATAAATAAAATGTTACTAAATGATTTATAATTACTAATAATATTATCATTGTAAAATTAATTTGTATATTTTTAAAATTATAAAATATTATTCATTTATGGCTAATTTTTCTTTTATATAATCTACACTCACCCATAACATGTAAAAAATTCATTATCATTGTAATTTTAAAAGGGTTAACACTGTATAAAATAAAGAGACAAGGGTTAAAACCTATTATAAACTCATAAATATTTTAATAGATTATAGAATTTAGACCCATCATCATCATATATTATAATTATATCAGTTTGGATATTTTTTCCATGAAAAGTAATATATATATATATATATTTAATATTCTAACTAATTCTAAGAGGGCTCCTCCCCTCACTTATAAAAAGAGAACCACCTCCCCCCATTTCATTACACTTGAAAGGAATTTTGGATCAGAAAATACCTAAAAAATAACTTCCCTACATCGCCCCCTAAATTTTATTGGTCTTATATTGGTAATAATACCAACCATAGAGGGTTTAACGTGTAAAAAAAGGATGTTATTTGAAGAAGATGTATATTATTTGACTCGATGTTTTAGTTTTATTTCTTCATATAACTCCTTAAAATATTATTATAACATAATGAAATAATAAAAAATATTTTCCATATACTTAGATGTTACTTTTTTAATTTCATCACCAACTTCCATCATCTCTTTCATCAAATAAGAAACAAACTCATCATTCACTATTATGATGGACTAGCACCTTACGAACTGATGTAATTTGTTTTCCATCACCACCATTCATAGATAGTTGTAATTATGGATTTAATAAATATATTTTTCATTTATTATATTATTTTTATTTTGGAATTGTGAAGTATTGTTTACTAATCTTTTTTCCATCCATCAAAAATGAAAATAATGTCCATGTTATTGTACCTCCCACCATCTACTTGAACGGTGTAATTCAATTTTTACCTATACATTTTATGGATAATTATATATATAATGAATATATATGATATTAATACCATTTGTAGAGTTATTTATATGATTAAACTGTTATCAATGTATAAATACCAATATTGTGAACCAAAAACTTCACGAATAACGAAGCAGTTAAAACTCCAAATAGTTATTTTAATAAATAATTGTAAACAAATAGTTGATAAGGTTTTATAAGAAAATAAAATATGGTACAATATATTATTATGGTCTTTGAACACATTTAATTTATATATATATATATATTATATAGTATATGAATAAATATGATACTTAAGGTATAACATCACTCTAAACCACCTTTTTTCTCCACGTTATGACCATTGTCTATATAAATCACGTTCTCCCTCCCTTTTATTTTATGGATAGATTATAAATAATACATATATTTATATGTATCTTTAATATATACCTATATTATTATAACTTATTTTTATGTGGTAATAGATTTCATAAGTTTATTTCTCAAATTTCTCCAATAAAATAAAATCCTATTAAGTGGAACATTTATATCAAATTATCATTTTATGTATTGATCATTTAATGTTTTTATTCCCAAAAGAAAAACTTATTTTGAGACATATGATAATGTAAATATTTAATATTTAATTATTTATTCTCTTTGTCATATTTATAAAATTCCCTTTTATTTTTATATAATCCAAGTTTATGCCACCAATTTAATTCTTTAGCAATTCTTATGATTATGAATTATGATTGATTTACTAGAATTGAACAAATTACCATTAAAATGTTATGATGGATGTGAAAAGATGTTTATCCAAGTAATTTGTTAATGTTTTTTTTCTCATGATATATTATTTATAAAGGGAGTAATCCTAATTTGCGATGGGACTCTGTCCACTATGTGATGTTGTTTTGGCAGTTAGTCTTGACTTTTGATCATTTAATTTCTTGAGTTGTTTCAATATTTCCTATTATTCCATGATCTTAGTATATCATTTTATTTATGTCCTTCTACCATGGTATTAATCATGAGTCTTACCATTTATGATATTTTTTATACATCTAAATCACAAATTAATCATTCTTATCATGTTCATTCCCTTTTAGGTTGTCTAGATCACGAGTTTTGTATATGTATTCCCCTAGTTATCCTATTCAGTATTAGGATCAAAAATGGAATTAGGATCTCATTATGGAGTATAAAATAATGATTTATAACTTTAATATTGATTTTTATGTACATAGTATTCAAAATACACAAGTCCTTTTGATCCTTATTTTTATTTAATGGATATTTATGGTAAAAACCAAGTAATAATTTGTTGAAAAAGGATTTGATCACTCTAGTTGGAATGAAAGAATGATCTGATTATTTTGGTGGATTATTAATAGAATAATTTAGTGAGAACCCCAATGAGAAGTCTATATTTGCAAAAATATATTAAAATTTTGGGGCTGAATAGAGAGTGTGGTTTCTAAGAAACTAAATCCATGTCTAGATACTAAAAGAGGATGCAACTCTGGCATAGTTGATGCTAGGGGTAATAGCTCTGAAAATTGTGCATTTGGCATTGAATCATTTTCCACCTTGTGCATGAAAAATATGGCTTTATTTACACCAAGTTTGACACTCTAAGGGTATATTCTTTAACAAATTAACAAACTCTTTATGAAAAATTATGAAGGACATGAATAAATTGTTAGGTTGGAAATATCAATAAGAAAACTAACATAAATAAAATAGAAAAAAACTTATAGACTCCTAATTTAGGATATTATAATCATTTAATATTTATTTAATTTATGTTTATAAGTTTCCCTTTTGTATATTTATTAGTTAAGGCATTATCAACTTGTTTTTCATTTTTAGATAATAGCGGAAAATAAGATAGACAGTTCCAATCACCAACAAGATAGGTAATATATTGATTTCCATAATGATATTCCTAACCATACTAGAGTGGGAGATAGGAAATTCATAGTGGTACTAGATTATGGGAATCATTATATGAATGGTAACATGAATCATGTATAATTATTGTATTATCCAATGAAAGAGAAAGTTATAGTCAAGTTATTTATACAGAAAAGGCCTCCCACATTTTGTAGATATTATAATACCCTCATGGTGGAATAATGGATTAAATCCATTGAGAAGATATTTTATAACCTCTAATTATTAGAAGAATAGAAATTTGTGATGGTTGTTTGTCAATTGGAGGGGGAAGCTGATCAGCAGTGCATAGTGATCAAAAACAAAAGGTCCAAAGGGGATATTGAATCTATGAGATGGTAAGAATTCAAGAAAATGATTTTTAATAAATATTTTTCTGGAACATTACATATTAAAATGGATATAGTGTTCTTCAGACTAAAAAAATGGTATATGATTCTGTCATATTGTATGAGGAAAATTTCATGACGCCTAAATTGTAATCCTCTGTCTTTTTCATCTGCACTGAATGTATTATGGACATCTTAGTTAGTTGATTAAATCCAATTCTAAATAATTCTCTGTATATTAAAATAATTGACAATGATGAAGAGTTTATTTTTGTCCTTAGGTTAAGATGGTGATTGGAGACTCTCAGTGGTCTTATGATATTAAAGATAAATAAAATAAAAACAATGTTTTGTTCTGTGTGATCAATAGATAATTCTCATAGAGGAAAGAAACCCGAACATCACATGTTTGACAAGTATGTGAATAAGAATTACGAAAACTATTTCAAGGGAATTCGGAGATTCTTTAAGTGTGGAAAATAATGGCATCAGGATAATAATCACAGAAGAGATTTGAAGAATCCCAGCAATGAAATGGAGGAAAAAAAGTTTAGATCAACAATCATCATACGGTATAGCGTTTTAACTACCAGGAACATGTATATTATTCAATCCAATTATTTAATCCAATGTATTTTAGAGATAATCAATGATAATAACCAATATGTTTTGGAGATATAATATGGGAATATATTATCACTAATAATGTCGTAAATCCTGAAAATAATGTGTGGAAAGTTATTCTAGTTATTCATTCAAGAATAGAAAATATCATCTTGGATTACGGATCTATGCATTATTTCATATCTATCATGTTTAGTCGAACTTTTCAAACAACACATCAAAAAATAGGGGTTAAGATATCTATGAGAACATAAAATAGAGAAATTTTTGAATCCCAAGTACAAAAATCTTACCTAGACAATGTTAATGGACTAAATCTTATAAAAATATAATCTTTATTCTTTTTATGGATTTTGTTTCTGTATTTGGAATGTGTTGTATATTTATTTATATATAAATAAAACACCTACTCCGGGTATTGGGAGACCACTCTTCACAACCAAAGTCATTCTTTGATTGTGTAAAAGTGTAACGAGTAGGATGAATCCCCCTAGGAATCTTCTTCTCATGAATGGATATTAGTTCTTTTTGAGCAAGGATATCTAGCTCAAATGATTTAGGGAAAGAAGGTAATCATGATTAAAGAAATGACCATTGTAAGGGATAATAATGATGTATTACCCAAAGATTTTTTTTGTATTCCTTCGGATCAAGAGGATGATTTCTCAATTTAACATATACATTGATCTCAACCCATATCTAAGACTATAAAAAAAATCCACTATTGAGTTGGAAGAACTAAAAATACAGTTACAAGTGAATCTATCAAATGGTCTTATACACATGAATTCTATAACGTTGGGTGTGTTGGTCCTCTTTATCCAGAAGAAGGGTGTGTCAATGTGCCTTTTATTGATTATCATGAACTAAAAAAACATGATAAAGAAAACTTTTAGGTTCTGAGCATAGTAGTAGTATCTGAAGGGTGATACCTAACTTTGATTTTTTCCATTATCAATGATCATTACAAGATATATATAATGATGAACACCATGATCCACAGAATTGATTCAAAGAAATTGAAAAATAATAATCACACTATAACATAGAGAGGGGGATCAACACATATTATTTATAATCAATTTAATTGGATAATCAATTACCTCTAAGGAATTCTTTCTTCGTTGATGTGTTTGGTCACAGAACTGTGGTGCAGCATTGTTGAGTTGTAGAAATCAAGTGTATATTTACTCTAAATGAGATCCAAATATGTTCCAAGAATCTCCATATGTCACCGATGGAGTCTCCAGGTGCTAGTACGAAAGATCCTTGTGCTTTCATCGTCCGCCTTGATCACCTCAAGAATCACTTCCAAATCGTTCTCCATGCTCCGTTAGAGAGGGATTTCTCATCATTATCAAGAGTGTTCTTGGATATGGGTGCTCTCTAGGATTGAGAGGATTCTCCTTGAATCATTTTATACAACAGAATAGGATCATGAGATGATAATATACTTTGGAATTTATATTTCTGGGGTTAAAATAAAATTATTGCACAAGTGTGTTTATTGTTACTAAATATTAGAAAAACACCATTTCAAATAATAATAGTAAGATTATTATATCTTGACAAGTGCTTAACATGATAATTATAATTAAATATTATTTAATTAAATTAATTACAATGTTATCATTTATTATAGGACTATTAAAATTGGTTCACCATTCGTCCACAATATTTATTATTCCTTAAATAATTTCTATTGATTTATTAATTAAATATCACTCCATTATTCACCAATAAAAAAATAAATATTACATCTACTAAATAAAAAATAATTATTTTCATGTGATTAAGAATACATGAATAATTATTAAACCATGAAAGAGAGTAACATTTATTCAACCTATTAAAAAAATAATATATTATTTAAATGAGATTTGGATACACTTATTGTGTGACCCTCTAGGTCTCTCTCTCTGTGGTATTAGGAAAAATAGCCTAAATTCAAAGTTTAGTGTCTAGAAACACACCGAGACACCCATAGAGAAAGAAGATAGTGCCACAACAACATGTGACCTCATATGAATGCTTACCATGTAATATAGCCCCTTTATCACAATATCTCAAATCAAGCAGGTTGCATGTGAGTTCCATAAACCTATGTGATCTATTTTCTATTTTTTTGAATTTCTGGAAATAGAATTTTCCTATAGAACACCATTGACAAGGATTTATTTAGGCTATATCATTTACATGAAAAGTCATGAGATATTAACTTCTGTTAATGAACATAAGGGATAAAACTTTTCTCACGTTATTCATTAATGGAATATTACTAGTAATGAACCAAACATATCCTACTTTACTGCGAACATTTTCATCAATAAACCTAATTTAATGGCTCATAATACTCATTAATAATTGTCATAAATTATGAGGACCAATACACACATCTAAAGATTGGATCATCCAATGACACTTATGAATGTGGTTTTCCTACTGATGGGTCTCGTTCTCATAATATCCTACTTGAAATTACTAAGGGTGTAAACAATGAGAAGGTTCCTAAAAGACCTATGAGTACCCACCCCTAATAGATAGTATCATTTGTGTCCATCAAATGATATATTCTTTCTATAGAACATATATTCAAAAATAGTGTTGTAGCACTTCTAGGTTCTCATCATAGTGGGGAACTATTATGACCTTATAGTGCGACAAATACTCTAAAGATTTTATCACATACTATGTTACATAGAAGAAAAATCACGATATGATAAGAAGTTTATTAATGATAAAAAACTATGAATACAATTTTATCATAAAGTATAAAGAAGTCAGTTATAGGGAACCAAATCTAACAGAAAACCACTTGCACTAGAGAGAACTGCTAACAAACTTCGGTCCACTAGCTCTCAAATGAAACATATTCATCTTTTGAGATATGTCTTTAGACATGGGGTCCAACATGTTCTCTTTGTGGGTACTATTATCACTAAAACATCAGCATTATGATAGAAACCCCTCAAGTGGTGATACTTTCAATGTATATGTTTTTCCCGTTGGTGTGACCTTGGCTATCTTGCAAGAGACACCAATGCAGTATTATCATAATACAATGTGATTGAGTCTTTAATACTTGGTACCCCATCAATCTCCTGGAAAAAGTTCTGAATCCAAGTGGATTCCTTATCTACATTAGGGGATGCTATATACTTAGACTCCACTATAGAATCGGAAAAAAATGGCTTATGTGAACACTTCCATCTCATAACTCATTCATTGAGACATAAAATGTATGATTATTGTGACTTAAAATCATTCTAATCCATCTAAAAACATGAATCAGTATAAACTATGATTTCCAGCTTATTGTCTCGTTTATACACCCCGAACATATAGTTATTTCTTCTCAGATACCTAAGGATAACCTTAATAGCAGTCCAATGTTGTTCTATTTGATATGATTGATATCTTCATACCCTTCTCAGTGCATAGGCAACATCATGTTCAGTACATAACATGGAATACATGATTAATCCTATTACTATAGTGTATGGGATATTACTCATTCTATCTTTCTCCTATTATATTTGGGGACATATTTTCATAGAAAGATGTAAACCATGTGGCACTGGAACCAATCCATTATTGGATTTTTTAGGAATAAATATCATTAGTATTTGGTCAATATATGTAATTTGACTTATTCCAAGAATCCTATAGGATATATCATGAATGATCTTGATCCCTAGAATGTAGACTGATTCTCCTAAGTCCTTCATGAAGATTCACTTGTTTAACTAGTCATTAACTGATTGTAAGACTGGTGTGTCATTTCCAATAAGTAATATGTTATCAACATACAATACCAGGATAACAACTGCATTCGCATTAGACATCTTGTAAACACATGGCTCACACTCCTTCTTAATGAAACCAAATTCTTTTATGGTTTCATTATGTTGACTGTTCCATGACATGGATTCATGATTCAATCCATAAATGAATCTATACAACTTGAAAATCCTTTTGGCATCAACTGGAGTCACAAACTCTTCTAGTTGTGACATATAGTCATTTTCTTGAAGGTTCTTGTTAAGGAATGCAGTTTTGACATCCATTTTACAAATAACATAGTCATGGTAAACTTTTTATAGAAATTATGGTTCTCAAGGATTTAACCATGGAATCTGGAAAAAAAGGTTTCATCATAATCAATTCCTTGATCCCTTTAAATCCATTATATACTGACCTTTCTTTATAGGTACTTAATTTACCTTCCATGTCTAGTTTCCTCTTGAATATTATTTCAACCCAATTTACATTGTTCCACTATGGTGGCCAAAATGGACTAATAGATGGTAACCAGTTGTCTGTTACTATGAAGGGTTTCAAATAGGATACAATGTCATCAGATAGTCTCCAATGGGTTTATTTTTGGATCAAGAAGCACCCAAACACCCTGCTATCCATGATTCAAGGACCTACTTTTCAAAGGCAGGTTCTCGGTGGATGACGATTTGGAAAACAACACTTAAGGACTCCATTGGTCGATAGGATGGGAGGTCGGGCTCATCACACCCTTTTAGGGTGAAATATTACCTATTTTGGGACTCTCTTATAGATTTAATCAATGTTCATAATATCTTAAATCCTTGGTTTCTCCCAAGCATGTGTCCATGGGTTACCCCAAGATTGAAAGATTAACTATATATGGGCATGAGCCGAGAATTTCTGAGACAAAACTGGCTTAAGACATATGGTGAGTTTCTCTAGAGTTTACTATCTTCCAAGGGGGAAGAGATGTTGTTTCACTATTAGGATCAATCCCATAAGATGGTATTCTTATGTTTCCCCATGAGAGGAATTAGAACTGACACAATTTGGTTTAAATTGGGTCTTATATCGTAGAGGAGTCCCAGTTTCTAGGGATCATGACTGGAGTATACACATTGAAGTTTCTCATAATAGAAGACATGTTTGGGGATTACACTTTAGAGGAGGCAATTCTTGAAAGATTCATGTTAAGTATTATTCATAAAGAGGAGGACTTACTGAGTTGGGGGGAATTATTATACGGACTGACTTTTATGGAGGCTATCCTTTGAGATTGGGCTATATATAGGAATCCTACATATCCGAGTTAGAGCAGAAATCCTAGTTCTTGTAGTTCATAGGGTGTGGGGATAACATGTGGAAGCTTATCACTTGAGATCATGCCTCCAAAATGGCAGTCTACGTAATCTATTCAGTGAAAGAATCAGAGTTCTTGTAGTTCATAAGGGGGTGGGGATTACATGTGGAAGCTTCCTACTTAAAGATAAAGGCATCCTATGTATCCCATTTATGTTGGGAAATAGAGTTATCAGTGTTCACAAGGTTGTGAAAATTTCATATCATTATAGACCTCTAAACCCACATGAGTCATGCTCGGTGTGAGAAACAAGAGGATGTGAATGATTTGACAAAGGTTAACTTTATTTTCTCCACTGAGGTAAAAGGAGGGGCGATGGAAGAAGATGGTGTGGAGAAATGAACCATTTAATGCGAAACAAATGTGAAGTTCATTGGGTCCATCTCAGAAGGCTATGGGATTACTCCAGGATGGTTTCCTTGAGATGGGTTCTAGGAAAGGGGAGGAATGTTCCTCCTCATTAATAGGAAAATCATGCACAATTACTTTTACTGATCACAGTCCCTAATTGAATGGAAAAGGAAGAGATTACCCTTGATCCTTAAAATGGGGAGGTTTACATTAGTGTCTCAGGGTTGGACTTTGGGTTACCTCAGGAATTTAGGCTTAATGATTTCCTTGGGGGTCAAAACCTTTGTGGGAACTACCTTTGTGCCTCTACTTTCCTTGGGTTTGTAGAATCAGAAGAGCACACTGATGCACCCAATGGTCAGGTTATATGGGTCTGGTAGCTTTGGAAGAGGCTTTGTCCTAATACAAGGGGTTTGGTTAGCAGAGGGGCCCCAGAGGCTGTAAAAGGAATGGAAGGGAATGATTTGAACCATAAGGTGGAAAAATCGAAGACACCCCATTCCACATTCCATTTTCTGATGTGAGATGGGTGATTCCCCACATAGCGTACTACTATGCAGGTGAAGGGGTCATCCATATACCGAAGTGGTACACAGGTGTGGATGCAAGCTGCTACATACCCTTATGGTACACAGTCTCATGTTCCACCTACATAGTTTGGGGCTATGCAGCATAAGGTCTTGCCCACATAGTGATGCGCCACATGGTTTTCCGAACTGAAGGTGGGGAACTATTCCTACGGTTCATTGGAATATCATCTGTGAAGGGCCTATGGTTCATGGTTTTCTAATTAGGTTTATGGATTGTTGATTCTTATTAAGTTTCCTTAATTTTATTTTTTATGGTAGGTTTATACCTGCTGGAAACTTTTCACCTTTTTGTACTTACTCAATCATTTGAATTTGAAGTCTGATATTTGTAAACTCTATGATCTCCTAAAAATCCTCTCCTTTAAAATCATATTTTCTCAACTCCCTTGGGGTACTTTTATAGACTAATGGGGAGGTTGTATCTATGTGCACAAAACACCTTTTACAAAATCCCACATGGACATTTCTTGGCTTGTAGATGAATTGGTCACCCATGGTTCATGGTGGAGGAAATCATATCCTCAATTACATGAACATTGTGGTTCACGAGATTCTTCTAGATATACCACATATTAAAAAACTGAGTCTCTAGGGATGGTTCATGGGGATGTACTTATCCTTTATGATTTCACCAATGACATGGTCCTAAATTTTATCTATTTTCTTCTCATCTGTGAATGGATTGGTTCCCTGTCCAATGCTTCACGGGCTAGTATTTCATAGGTTTTCCACATACCACTTGGTTCGTGGTCTCCTCCTTCCACAGATCATTACTAGTAACCAGTACACATACAATTTTGTGTCCTTTTTAAAATTGGATTTCATCAATATTATCTTCAAAATTTCATCCCCACATGAATCTCTTTCCATTATCAAACTTACGAGATTATTTTCTTTCCCTTCATGGATTTTTCAGGACCCTAAAATTTCCCACCATCAGAATGGGGTCCATTTAGAATGAAGAGGAGGCTCTTCTGATGTAGAAAATGATCCCAAACTGAACTGGTTGGTGGTAGAAAGGTGGCCTTTTGGGGGGACCACACATATATATAGGGGATCAGGTCATTTTTCTTTTTCCCGGTTTACCGATGAAAGGGTTTTATGTAATGTTCTCTCATCTTTCCTTGCTTCTGCATACAAGATCCTTCATGAAATTCATCATCCGAGAACTATATCTTGAATTCCATGAAATGCATAGTCTTCAATGTTTTCGGATCTATGAAATGAACTTTGAATCTTCAATCTGAACAATGGAATTTAAAAATTTATGGTTGAATTTCGACATAGTAAGATGCTATTCAGATTGCCTATCCTACATACTTAAATTCGATTCAGAGAACTGAAATTGGAATTGCCGAATCAGTATTTAAATCTTCAAACCATGACCTTTGAATATTTTCATAGGGATTCTTAGCATGTAGCTTTTCTATTCAGAGAACTAATTGATTCGATGGCCAATGCTTCGTGGGCCAGTGTCTTGTGAGAAATTATGCGTATAGTCGGTTCGCAGGGAATGGATTATGTGAACATATCTCAGGTTTCAGTTTGTGGAACCTCGTGCTAGGCAGACTTCTTTGGTTCATTGGAATTTTTTTCCTTTTTTTACCAAGAATCTTAATTAGACTGTACCTTTATTCAGAATTTTTGTTTGTTTTTTTGTTTTTTCTTTACATGACAAAATAGATCTGCCCAAGCTGCTATTGATGATGGTGTGGTTGCTGATGTTTCCGCCACTCACCTTTTGGTTTCTGATGAATGGTATAAGGTTATAGAAAATTATATAGATGAAAGAAATCCATATCTCTCCACTGCATCAATCATTAGTGAAATTACTCACTATGGGTCAAGAGGAATATTTTTTAGATAAGCATCCCATTTATTAATTTGGCATGCTTTCAGATACACCTTTCTCAGAGATATGTGTGTTCAACCAAACCACCACTATGATTTTTATAATCACTATTACTAGGGATCTCATCTCATAGATAGGAAGATTCATATCAA
Source organism: Viscum album (assembly GCA_963277665.1). Lineage (NCBI taxonomy): Eukaryota > Viridiplantae > Streptophyta > Magnoliopsida > Santalales > Viscaceae > Viscum > Viscum album. The sequence goes on along the minus strand of OY728145.1, from coordinate 742,699,405 downwards.
ATGGTACCACTATTGGGTCCTTGTTGAACTATGCCCCTCAGACAATGGAGGTGGCATGACGAAATCTGAATGAAATAACCCACTATTATCATAGAATTTCTCAGAGGGCCATATAAAATGAACAACATAGCTGGTCCTAAAAATAGAACCTTTGTTCTAGGGGTTCATTTTGTTTAGATTGGGGGTTTCCCTTCTAGTTCAATCAATTTTGTGAATAATTATATGTTGAATTACAGAGCATGGGGCTATATGAGGCTGTCTGGGTATCTAAGATTTGAACTCATCAAACCAGTGCCCTCATCTGACATCTTTTGAGAAGGTGGATTCCATACACCAATACCTTCCATTTGACACATGGGGAGGATGAAATTAGCCTCTGGGACATTTGGAAGATTTTGTAGATCCCCATATTTGGGGATATGTATGAAGAGTTTTTACCTCTTTCTTCCACTTGGGATAATGGGGAAAGGACTCCTCCTTTGGGTAAATTTATTGTTTCTCTAGCAGAAAAACATTTGGAGTATGGTGACCTCTTCCTGAAACCATAAATCCCTTTCTTGAAGTGGATTAATGACCTTTCAATGAAGGGTGTCCTAGATCCTAATGTTCATGGACCTAGGTCCTGTCCATCCAAGGAAACTTGAAGGAAAACAGGCCCATACATGACCATATTGGAGGAGGGACAATTCCGTGAATGTGGATGAGAACTTATCAATGATATGAACCATTTGTTCCTATTGGAGGCCTTCTTTTCCATGTTTTTGAGCAGCTTTCTTTTACTAGCATGATAATCTAGCGATGTAAGAGTCATAACCTTTATAATGGAGGCTCAGATGACCACAAGAAAATGTATCAACCTAGCCATTCATTTATTGGCCAAACGTTTTTGCCTACTTGGCCATATCAGTGAAAGAATGTCACCTCAGTGGATGATTGGTTCCTTCCAAATCCACTGTGGTCGGATAGGATCCCACATGGAAGGCTATACATTTATAAATTCCTCACTGATTCCATACTCTTTTCTCGGACCCTATCTTCAGAGTACTAATGGGTTTATGTTTGTAGTCTGGGCTACAATAGATGAGCAGACTAAAAATAATGTCCGAGATATGATGGAACAAACCAACTACTATGACTGATGTTCCTATCATCATTATGATTCCCCCAGTGGAACCATCATGAATTTCAAATATGAATACTTCTTTAATTGAGGGTACCTCTTTTCTCTAAGGGATGGTATCTTGGTTGCCTGATTTTATGAGGATATTATCTACAAGGGACATGAACCTTGTAGGTTTATTCATCAGTTTAACTGAATTCATTTTTTTTGTCCCCTATAATATTAATAGTGAACTTTAGGAGAAACATATTATGATAGCCCAACAATTGTGGATAATGTTCACCTAGGTGGACACCCGATGCAAGGTTATGCTCCTAGATTCTAAGGAATCTATGCCAATACTTACGAAAGGTTATGATGATTCAAGGATTAAATAATATCCATCTAGCCATTTTTCAAAAATTTTCCCAATATTACAACTCACAAGACGTCTAAGGCTAAGAGTATGGGGAAGAAGAAGGACGATATTGGGCACTTCTGACCAGGGATAGTTCTTTGGAAGCCTTTTGGTCCTCCCCTAAGGAAATATTTGAGGACATGGGGTGTGAAATCAACAACTATCGAGGCTTCCACTAGAGACCAACCATCCATAAAATATGATTCTAATATTCTAGTGGTCTGGAAGTAATGATATATTTTGAAGGATCACAAGTCTTTTCGCGATCAATCCCGCCACACCATGTTGATGTTCCTCCAGAAGTGGGTAATTTCCTTTATTGATCTTGGCCTTCTGTCAGCACCTACTGAAATATCTTATGATGGTGAGACCAAGAAGTTAGTTTGTTACCTTTAGGACCTTTAAAACCTTACCGATTCTCAAATATGTTGTCGAAAATACTCACATCGAGTACCTGGTATGATGTGTCCATTGTCAAACATAGAGGGTGATGGTACTATTTGTTTTCTAGCTATAGATGTGGCATGGGACGCTCCTTTCTCACATCCATAGCCACATTGCCACATAATCTTCATATCTTGATGGTCCTAGGATGGTCAAGGCTCCCAAGAAGAATCCGTGACTAATGAAACCTTCTTCGCTTCCCCAGGACGACCCTCTAACGCAGGCCATCCCAATTACAACTAATTTTATGGATTTTTTGAGGGTTTGGGATGAATTGAGGGTGAATGCCTCAAATGAAGACATTTTGAGACTATTTCAAGGAGTATTAGTTGAACTTATAGGTTTTGGGGATCCATCACCCTCTCATTTATTTCTACTGAATAAGATCTAGATAAGGTGGTCATTTACCTACGCGAAATGGACAATTGCCTTCATGCCCTCAAGAAAAAACCATACTAGTCTGACGAGGTGGCATGGATTATGGAACTCTTATAACGAATGAACATATATGGATAATAAATTTTATTTAAGAACATTGACTTTAATTCACTTTACTATGAAGAAATGTTCCCTCATTTACTTTTATTGGAGCCTAAGGAGTATTGGTAAATTGTTCTTTCCCTAGTATACACCCCCAGAGGCGCCGCTGCTAGGGAGCACATAACTTTGGGTGTGGAGGTTGTTGGGGAAGGTTCTCATAGTGATACCAAACATATGGAGGAAGTCATTACGGTCCCTTTTGGAGAATTTCTCCCCCCAACCCCACTTGATATTCCTACAAGAGAGCCATATCCATGGTACTCCAAGAAACATTGACATACATCCCAACTATCGAAGTGTATCAAGAAGAATATTAAAAGTAACTACCAAACCTCTTTATGTTGTTTTCACACCATAAAATTTTATCTTTATAACCCATTTTCACATGAATAGTTTTATATAGGACCAATAAGTAACCAGGTGGTAGTTTCCTAGGCATTTATAGCTCTTACACCATCCATAACAGAAGAGGGACTACAAAAAACCACGACTTCCCTAGATCAAATGATTTATATCAAAATGGTGGAGGAGAATTTAGAAATTGAGGTCCTGAAAGAACAATATAATACCACTAAAATAGTGGAAGATAGGATGACACTGATAGAAACAACTAAGTTGTTTGAGGAGCCTTGACCACCCTAGGACATTGACGAGATTCCCATTTCTGGGGATTCAACTACTCCAAACCAAATGGAAACATTCCTTGTGGAGATAATACATTTTTGAAGTAGAAAACTCAGATTATCAAGCTATTATTAATCCCTCATAGGTTTAAAACATATGGAGGGATACTATCCAAGATCCTAAGAACATATAATGGGCTATTGTTCCGTTTATTCCAATCATAAGGGAGACCATGATCCCGACCCCAAATATTTTAGTTCCAACCAACACATATATCTCCAAGATGATTACCCATAGAAGCCTGATCTTACTAAGTGATATTCTTGAGGCTTCCCTGGAGGTTCTGGTCCTATTGGGTATGGCCCTAATCCATAGATGCCTCTGAGTGACTCTAGGACACAACTACTTATCATGGATGTAGTAACATCATTAATGGGTAATTATTTATCCATGGAGACTGAATGCAACGATGCTTTAATAGGTACATGTTAGTTTTACAATGCTACTACCTCTCTCCCTTATCCCCCTTAATTTTTTAGGGACTAGGGATGTTTATTGGTCTCCTTTAAAATTTCATGATCGCAACCGCAAGTACTGGCGATTGTGATGGATTCCTCAATCATGCCTGTTGTCGCAACTGTCAGGGATGATGATACTGTGGGATCTAGTCCCGATGTAGTTGTTTAATTAGCCACTCCCCCATTGATATTCATTCCTAAATATATTTCATCATTAAGGAGTTATTCTTCCACCGATTGAGAGAACCTGGTCATCCTTTTTCCCAAACATTATAGGTCATGGAAAAACATATGGAGGTTAATTTCTCAAACACCACTTGCTAACATGCTGATGAAGTTTTTGAAGTTACACCACCTTTTTGTGGTTCTTGGGTTCGAAGGTTTTTATTATCATATAATATCTGACATAGTAAAATAGGTGGTCTCTATCAGGGAGGCGACTGGAATGCTCGAGTCTCCTCTTTCCTATAAAGATTCTTCACCTCATATTCCAGCTGCTAGGAAAATGCTTATGAATGATATTTCCAATCAATATGCAGTAGTCGGGAGGCTGTAAAGAAAACTCACAAAGTAGAGTTACCTATCAAAATAGATTGACCAAGAAGTAGAGATTATTTTCAGGGAATCAATGTGACTTAAATACGATCAGGCCCATGTTGTGGCCTCATTTGTCAAGGGGTAGCAGTGAGTATAGGAAGGGGAAATAGTTGGCTTTGAGGTAGCACAAGAACCAGAGGCGTTGCTAGCATGTATAAAGGCTGAGACCAAAATGTTTCTACCACTGTGTTAGGAAATTGAATATTCAAATCAAAAACTTATAAATCTCTTTGAATCCACCAAACATCTTTTTTAATAGTCATGTATTACCCATATATAGTGGATTTGAATGGTGTGTGCCCTACATATTTTTATTTAGAGGAATGAAAGTATTTTCAACTCCAATACTCCTCATTTATCCTTTTCACGTAATAAAAGTCCTTTATGACCAAATTCATTTTAAACAATAATGTTAAAAATATATCAATTCAGATTATAGTAAAGGATAATGGAATAATCAAGTTTTTCTATAATTTTTACATTAACCGAGGTGCTTAGTGAGTGAAATTTTACCGTTGATATTGTCACAAGGGGAACCCTAAAGACATTGTTCCTTTTTCTGTTGTCATGATAATTGTTTCCTAAGCCTGTTTTGATGTGGGATTAGAGGTTTTGGGTTTTAATCCTAACAAGATTTCTGTCTCTTTATTGTTTGTAATGTCAACATATTTTCCCAAACCATATATAGAAAAGTTTTAGTGAGATGAACATGAATTTTGGATAGGATGACCTTTTTGGTGTTTCACCCTAGGGAGTGCTATGTCTTCTTTAATTGGTATTTTTTTTCTCGGCCAGACTATTATTGACGATGTTTAGATCGAGAAACTTTGACCATGACTTCTAGGAAAAGGGCTCCAATTTAAGACTAGTTAACCAAGAACATCCTGAAAACTTTCATACATAGATGAATGATTTTTCTTGAAAACGACCTTTGATTTTTGGATATGGTACATGATATGGAGAATGGAATCCCTGAGGTGTACTGAGATAGGAAAATCCCTTATTGAGGATGGATTTACCTTTGGTTGACATGCCATTTTTATGGGAAATGTATGTAGATCCACTAGTACATTTGTATACATGGTCAAATAAATGTGTCTACAAGACATTAGCCTTCCATTTTCGAGGGCCATTATGTTTTTATAGAATATTGGTATTTCCTTTTATATTGAGGATCATAGTGGATGGCCTTTTAGTAGAACAATGTATGAATTGATAAAGGAATTTATATCAGTTCTGGTTTAGAAACAACATCTACACAATTTCAAATTTTACAAAGGAGGTCTAGTGCATGGTGTAGTTTAATGTCCTACAAATAAGAATTTTGAGACTGATGGTGTGAAATTACATTACGTTGAATAGGGTAGGGTAAATGATTAATATTTCCCCACCTTACAGAAATTCCAATTATCTATAGGCATTGAAGAGGGGAAATATGTAAACCATAATCCGATGGGGGGGGGGGTTCCGAAACTAGGGAATGTGGTGAGACATAGATGTCATAGAGGAAAAAAAAGATAAGAAAACCCCATATTGAGGATGGATTTTCCTTTGGTTGATGAGATATTTTTGTGGGAAACATATGCAGAGCCCCTGGGGTATTTCTATACAATGTCAAAAAAAGGTGTCTGGAGGACACTAACCTTCAATTTCTGAGGGTCATGGTAGATTATGGAGATTCAAGAATATCTAGAAACTGAGTATGGATCATGAAAAAGGTTATGCCTAAACATGAAAAAGGAATCATTTCAGGTCAATCATTATTGGGAATACTGGGAATTGGTGAAGGAATGTTTATCCCATTCTGACGAGTTGTTTCCTTATGCAGGTTTGACCCATGCATGGGTAGGGATGAGACATTTTTGTTTCAGAACAAGATCTAATTATGAGACTTGGATAGCACTACGTATCCTATGATGGAATGAATCAAGTTGTACATAGTTCCTTGGAGGTTTCTCCATATGCATATATGATTCACACATGTAGATGTGATTTATTATTTTGAATATGGATTCACCAATGGGGAACAACATAAATCAAACATTTCTACCCATATTTATTTCATACACAGGGTCATGAAGAGAAATAATATTTTTACATGACCTATCCTAAGTGTGAATATGGTTCATTGATTATCATGCAGTTTTAACATTATTCAATTTGGATGTTGATTTTGAAGCCCCGAGTAATAAGAGGGTAATCAAGCTAGGTTGTTCGGACATGTACTGGATGTGGGTTGAGAAGATAGTGTAAACCATGGATTCGAGAGATCTTGGATTTAGAGGAATAAAAAGGGATTTAGAATCCATCAGGTGTACAAAAATACAAAATGTGTCTTGTTAGGGGGACTTTTCCTTTGGTTGACAAACCATGTTTGTTGGAAACATATGTAGAGACTCCAAGGTATAATGTTCATAGTCAAACAATGGTGTCCTCACGACACTAAACCTCCATTCATGTGGCCATGAAGGATTATGATGATCCAATATCACTCAATGAATAGAGTTTTATGAATGGAGAGTGTTGGTTTGGACACGTCAGAAACACTGAGGCTGAGATTATTCATAGAATTCAATGATTATTCGTATTATTTGGAGTCTCCCTATATAGATTTGACATGTATGAGAAGTAGGATAATTTGAATCCCTTTTCATAAAAGGCCCAACTTTAATGATCTAGGCATTCAATGACCAGGTTCCCTACCCATGTTTTGGTCCGTGCGCAAGGAGTGGGGAAATTGTAGCTATATTTGGTGTACCTAGTAGTTTTTAATGTCATACAGTTAGGGATTTGGGCCAAGGTGTTTAACATCTTGTGGTGAGTGTGTATTCTATACATTTTAACATCATGTGGAAAGGACATTTGACAACACAATTTAATCTTCATGTTGTAGGAAATTAATTACCAAAGGAATCATTTGTAACTATGAGATAATGAGGCCAATATATTCCTGGTACGCCCTAGAAATGAGAGGCAGAATAAGGTGTAAACCATGATTGTGGGGGCCCTCAAGCCAAGAGGGATGATTCAAGGCTTAGGATCTAATGAGCACACGAAAATGGAAACAAATTCTCTTGCATGTGAATTTTTCCTTGGTTGATGGGCCATTTTTGTGGGGAACATATGTAGATCCACCATATAATAATGTGCATACTTAAAAAAAGTGTCTTCAAGACACTATCCATCCATTTTTGATATCCATGGATGATTATAGTGACTTGATACTTTTTGGAGCATGGAGTTTGATGGATGAAAAGTGAATGTTTGGTTAAGTGAGGAATGGTCAGGCCACGATTAGTTTTGAGGTACAAGATCCTTTACACAGAACCGATTTAAATGTGAAGGAAAGAATGGTATTTTGGACATTTCTAGATGTAAGATCCTTGATTTTAAATCCCCTGTATATATTTTCATTTCACATGTGGAAAATTTGGGGCACTCTTTTTTTTCTACTGGACCTGGGAAGACATGGGTGTCACTACATACCTCTTCGTGTCAAGAATAAAACCTTACATTATTATTGAGCTACCATACTATTTAATGTCCTATGATTAGGGATTCTTTTGTAAGCCAATTAAATTTCATGTGGTTAGGACAAGAGTGAACCAGTGTAAAAAGGACAAGGTGAGTGAAGTGTTGGGATTTAACCTCATGGAGGATTCCTATATTTCCCAACTAGTTGGAAATCATAGTCCACATAGTTTAGAGGACTCCCTGTTTCAGTCTGACCTATAAACGTAGAGGGGGGGGATTTATACCATGATTTTAAGATTATGGGATTATTTTACTATTCCATGCTTTTTCTATGTATGGGAAGTCATTACCATTATTCATAAGCTCATGTGAGTTATACTCTATGTTATAAACAAGGAGTGAAGTAGAGATCCCTCCTATTATAGGGTCAATAGAGGATATAAAAGAGGAATTCCATGTCATGTGATGGATCAAGCAAGACATAAGGTCAATGTGTCTCTAGGTATCTCTTTTATGGAAAGGAATCATTCCATATGTAGTTTTTTAAAAGTCCCTCCATCCATAGGTTCTGGCCATATTTATGGAGGGGGAGAATTTTTTGTGGTAGGACTAGAATGAAGAATATGGGTGTCATTACGTATCCTGCGAGGGAAGGAATAAATCATACATGTTGTTCTTTGAGAGAATTTCCATAACTATATTTGATCCATACATATGGATGAAGGAATTTTTTTTTGATGTTTGTGTATGGACTATTAAGAATAATCTGGGTGTCATTACATTTCCCGTAGGGGAAAGAATCAAGTCACACATGGTTCTGGGCAATTTGTTCCCTGTACTGGTCTGACCCATTCATAGGAAAGTAGGACCATTTTTTTCTTTGATGGTGGATGGACTAGGATGAACAATATTGGTGTCCCTAATTATCCCATCGACAAATGGGAATCAATCCATACATATTTTTCTTGCGTGACATGGTAGGTGAAAATTTCCTGTGATAATGTCCACTCAATTGAGAACATTGTTGGGGCCATGCAGTTTAACATCATGCATAAGGATAAATATATTGCTATATTGTTTAACATCTTGTAGCTAATATGGGTATGTTGATAAGTTTAATGTAACACAACATAGACTTATTCATCGTGTAGTTTATTGTCATGGGATCAGGATGTCTTCCATGCAGTTTAATGCTTTGTTGAAAGAATATAAGTGGTGATATGTAGTTTAATATCATATAGCTAAGATGAGGGTGTTCAGCAGTTTAAGATCATGCAACTTGGATGACTTCTCCATGATTAATCAATGTACTTTTTAGGATCCTCTCATTGGTAGGGGATGTGGTGAGATGTATATCCATTGAAATTATGGAATATACTCCATTGGAGTAAAATTTGTGTACCACATTTGGCCCTTCCCATTTTGGCTCCAACTTTGGATGTTTCTTCCCGAGTATCATTAAGGTTCTAAGGACTAACACTATTTCTCGTTTGAGGAAAGATCGGAGGAAAACCTTCTTATTGAAGGCTTGTACAATATGATTTTGGTAGACTTCTAGATGGTGTAGAGTGTGGAATGTTTTCTCATCCAACTTATCTAGATTATCAAACCATTTTTGGGATTTCTCATCTCTAGATAGTTTATCACAAATAGTGATGTGGAGCAATAGAAGTTCAATTTCAATCCGAAGATCCACCTCTATCATTTATACAAGAGAGTATGATGTTGCTTGAGTGGCGGTGCAGGTTGTGGTGCATTAAGACCAAAGAGAAAGGAAAAGAATGTCTGAATTTGATTTATTATCCTTCTCCACCATGTTTTGGAGTGTTTTGGATAGTCTCATGTTGAAATCATCTATTTTTCCATTGGCCACTACATGATAGAGGGAGTATTGGTTATCTATGATACCATAATCCTGGTAGAGTCTGTACAATTAAATAGTGAAAAATGGTTGGTGTTGTTTGTCAGTATTGTGTAGGGGACACCAAACCTAGTGATGATATTGGCATTCAGAATTTTGGTAATGTTTTTCCCTAACCATGTTTAGAGGTACAAATGCTTCCCATTTGGAAAAGAAGTTGGTGGCTCTGAGAATATATTTGAATTTTCTGGCCATGGTGGGAGGAAATGGTCCAATGAATTCTATTCCCTATATAGAAAATGTCTAGGAGTACGTGGCTATGTGAAGTAACTCTGGTGGATGATGGATAAAATTGGAATGGACTTGGTTGGAATGACACATTTTTGTGAAATATACAAAATCATGCATCTTGGTGTGCCAATTGTATCCATGAATTCAAATTTTATGAGAGATTTTGGATGGTTACTGGTGTGCCCCACAAGATTTGGAATTAACTTCCTTTAGGATGGCAATGATATCTTCTCCATCAATGAACCTGATAAGTACTTCATCAAGGCCTCACTTATAAATTACCCTTTGTCGGTTTTTTCTATCGCATAACATAAAATTTACAACTCTTATTAGGATTTTCCCCCTCTATACCTGTCTCTTGGGAGTTCTCCCTTTTGATGATATTTCACAATGGGAGTCATCTAGTGGGTGGTAGGAGCATACAACTCAGAGATGGGAGAGATCTCATTAATTTCTTTTATGTTGGCCAGAATGAATGGTAAGACCATCCGTCATTGGGAAATACTAATCACTGTATCATTCTGATCTGGATTAGACAGAGCCGTGGAAACATTTTCCTATACATCAACTTCCACATTTTGCAACTAGGGAACATAAGTCAACGTCAGCTCTTATTAGAATTCTCATATCAGTTCTTAGGAATGGTTCATCAAGGGTATCATCTCTTCTTTCTTGATAGCTTAGTCACAATTTTATTAGTTTATTACATGTTATGAATCATTTTTATCATTATGTGTTTGACATGCAGTTGGATTACTAGTTCCAGGCCCGCAATAAGGTTCTAGTACACAAATTCATTATTCATGCATCCTTCTAATTGTTTGTATGAATAGGGAAAAACTTCTTTTTCTGGAGAAATGTGTTTTAATCCCAGACCCACTTTGTTGAATTTGGAGTCTTCCATTATTCTTCCTATCGGGATTCTATAGGTACTGTCAAAGTGCATTTTCCATATCTGGGAGTTATCTTGAATAGAGAACAATTCATCGTCAGGTAGCTCAACATCTGGTAGGGCACTATTATTGAGAGATTCTTGCCCAGGAAATATATTAATTCCTGGAATTTGATAGATTTCTATGGAATGAACCATAAATAAAAATATTACAGGATGACCACCCACCATGACAGGTGTCCAGTCAACATTGGATGACAGAGAATTTTCTTTATTGGGTTGCTACGTGAGTCCAAATGGACATTTTTGGTTCTTCAATTAATGTCTATGCTTCTATACCACACATATTAATGAATGGAATCTATTATCGACATTTTAATAACAAGTCTCAACATAAATCATTGTTCTACTAAGATAATAGAGACCATTCTTGTAGTCAGAATCATTCTTTTGTGTGAGGAAGGTTCCTAGTGATTTCTCTAAGGCAGTTATATAAATAATGAGTGGTATTCATTGAACAAGAGGCATTCTCACCAGTGGAAATAATAGATATTTAGAGATATTTTCAAATGCTTTATGATAGTCTTCAGTCCATTGATATTCGACACGTTATTCATCGATATAGTGAAGGGAAAAAATTTTATTTTTAAGTTGGATATGATGAGTCGAATATAGGATAGGTGTCCATAGATTACTCTCAACTCAATGAGGTTGAAATGTGAGGACATTACAAGGATGACCTTTATCTTCTTAGTATTGACTATGATGCCCCGATGGTGTACGACAAAGCTTAGGAATTTCAATGAGGTGAAACCAAAAGCACATTTCAGGGGGTAAATTTTTAGACCATGCTATCACAGTTTATTGTAGATTTTTTTTGGATTTTCCAGATGGTCTTTGAGTTTTCATGATTTAACCCCCATATCATCAACATAAAATTCGATGAACTTTCCCAAGAAGGGTTTGAAAATGTCGTTCATGGCACACTATTATGTGGAACTGACATTTTTCATATCGAAAGGCATTACCATGCAGCAAAACACTCCCTGGTGAGCCTTTAAGGTGATGGATTCTTCATATTTTTAGTCCATTTTGATTTGGTTATATCCTTACTATCCATCCATGAATGATAGGTCCTTGTATCCCACAGTTTCATCGATCAACAATTATATGATAGGGACTGGAAAATCATCTTTCAGGCAGTACCGGTTGAGGTCCCTGAAATCAATGTAGACCCTGATCTGAAAATTATTTTTCTTGACGAGGAAAATTGTTTCTAGCCAAATGTGGTATTAGACCTCCTAAATGAAGTTATATCTAATGGTATTACCGAATTCATCTTCTATTTTGGTAGAATATGTTGGGTGAATCCTTCTAGAGGCTTTTTTATAACCACTGCGATATTTTGGAAGTCCTAGGTGGTGAGTGGCCACCTTTGGATTAAGACCTCGCATTTCTATATAATTCCAAGAAAAATATCTTAATTATTCTTTAAGAAATAGACATATATCTCTTGCCCTTCATAAATCATGGGTGCCCTAATCAGAGAGGGTAATGGGTCTTCTTCTATACCCATGTTGATTTAATTGAGTATACCAATGGTGGTGGAAATGACTTTCCCAAATGTTGAAGGGGAATCCCTTAGGTATTATTCTTCCTCTTCTCCTACATCATCAAAATATTCCTCATCATCTTCTTAAAGAGAAACAATCCATGAAAATATTTCTCTATATCTGAGGGAGGATTTTCAATTTTGGTGTCTAAGAAGTGAATTTTTCATTATTGGTAGGGAATTAAACAGATAATATACCGTATGGGGTAAAGTAGTTTCCTCATATTCATTGAGTGATGAGACACTTTCTCATGATTTAGTGGCTGATGTAGGGATTTTACTGGGTTTTCATGATAGTTATAGGGCATTTTTATCCAAGACTCTACCATGATATCTAGATTTAATGAGCCTTTCAACATTATTAGGCTCGATAGTCATAAATGAGATCATGAGGACTGCTGAATATACATCCATATATGGAATTGTTCTTTCAATATGATTGTTGGGTAGTAAGTATTCTTCCGTGAGCTACTTGAGGTGGTCAGTGGAAACCATTTCCAAACCGTTTGGGGGTGGCGACCTAATCGATTAAGTCAACTGAGGTTTGTTTCCCCATTGGTTCATGGAACCCTGCATCAATATTGTGTGACTCACATGACTCGAATGGGGCCTTATTAGCATGTAGTGTACCACTCTACCCATTAATTCTATATTTGAGGCATCGATGGTACGAATAGGGGATTTTTGTGTGTTTATGTATCCAACACCTACCTTGAAGTTCATTGAAGGGTGTATTATTTCTATAGAACATAAATTATGGGTGAGATAAAGGGTCATCGAACCATGTTTCATGATTGATTTGGACTAATAGATTATGTTCACTTTTGTCATAACTCAAAAGGGTTATGGTGTAGGGCATCATATTTTCCTCATTGCAGCCCAATTGTAACACCCCAAACATCCACGGTACGATTCTCTTTGAATAATACAATAGCGTGTGTTGTACGCAACTTTGGGTTCTAACACACACCACAACCAATCAAACTAACCATTATGAATAGTAATACCCACTTTTTTAAATTTTATACATTTTATCATTCAAAATGGACTTTATTTTTGGATTCGGAATATCTAAATTAGCTTAGGGTGAATTTTTGGTACTTTTCTGATAACTTTCATATTTTGATGAATAGTGAAAATTAATAAATTTTAAATAATTTTATTTTAATCCAAATAATTAATAGTGATAAATTATGAGTTTGAGTGGTTTTAAATTATATTTAGAATATATTTTTACAATTTAATGCAATTTTGTTCATTGGACATAATTTTACTTTTAAACCGAACATAAACAAGTGTCAATCTTTTGATAGTTATTGTTTCTTAAAAACACGCTTTTTGTTTTGACAATGGGAATTAATTTTAAATTAATAAATTCAACTTCTATATTTTTAATTTGGTAAAATATACTTCATTATTGAATTTAGAATATCAAAATTACCTTAGGTTATATTTTTGGTATTTTTCAGAAAACATTTAATTTTTGATGAATAGTGAAAACACTGAGTTATGGTATAAAACCGAATTTTATTTAAATAATTATTTATTTTATTTAAATTATTTAATGTATAAATAGATAAATAAACCTATATAAGCTCAATGTAATTCATTAGAGTCGGTTTATAATAATTTTAGATATATAAAAATTTAATTGAACTTTTCACTGTCTTTTACCCACCTCCTAGGGGCTTTTGCAAATTCACATAAAACGTAATTTTACCGCTTTTGTGAGCTGAATTTTGAAAATCTGAGAGACACGGTTAATATAAAGGGGTAAAATGATGTTCAATGAGATGAAAATATTTTTTGGTGAATAGTAACTTTTTACTTTTATTTACCACAGTTAAAAGTAAATAGGGTAATTAAGTGTAAAAATGATAATAATATTACCCTCACACATGTCCTAATTCTATTGGATAAGTTTATCTAGACCAAAAAAAAACCTTAGGAATAAAAGATTATCATTTAGGTCTACATGGATTAGATTAGGACATTTATTATTATTTAATTCAAAGAAGAGTTAAAAGAGTTAAAATCAAAGTTTAATCAATAAAACATTTTTAATATAGAATTTTTTCATAAGATAAATTCAATTATAAATAATAATTAGAAATCTAAGAAGATTTCATACATCATGGTATTTTATTTATAATTTTTAGTCATTATATAAATAAATTTATTTATCACACAATAATGATGCAGTAATTACCTTAATCATGAAATAATCAAATAAATGGTATTATAAATATTAAAATAAATATAATTTCAAAGTTTTAATGAAATACACCAATTTTATAGGTTCATATGATATGTTAGTATTGATTCAATGTATTTTTTTGATGTATTCATGTTTATATTATTTTAACAAAAAACAAATACCAAATAGTGTCAAAATTGACAGAAAATAGTTTTTAAAACAAATATTATATTATTAATTGATATAATGGACCTAAAAATCTAATGTTTGGCCAAAAGACTTATATACTAATATATATGACATTAATAAACCAATTTTGGTTTTATTGGCAATATATAGTATGTTTATTAACCATATAGCGTAAGAATACAAGAAGACATGGTAAAAGTTAAATTATTTAACTTAGAGTTAAATATAAATGATAAGGTTAAAGTGGTAAACTAAACTTGTATAAAACCTATTGGTTGAGTTTTTTTCGACCTATCCCCACCTTAGACTTTAAATAATTAACTTTTGAGCCATTAGAAACTGAATATTAATTTATTATAAAATAATATTTAAAATTTTTCCTATGGTGCCCCTCACCCCTCTTATAAAAGGGAACCCCACTTCTCCCTAATTCACACATTCAAAGCCATTTGTCTCAGCCAAACCCTGCCCCAATACCCTATAAAATAACCTTCCTTAATCATAGAGTCCTTACTTTGATCATAAAGCCAATCTAAGGATCCCTTTTGATCAAATCAAAAGGAAGAAACCGAAGAAGAGGTAATGATTTCACCACCCTCTTTCAAGTTCCTTTCTTCTTCCACTTCCTTTTTCTTTGTTGTTTCCATTATAAAATAATAAATCCAGTATATTATATATAATGTGATGTTATTATAATTATGTTACAACAAAATTCATTATTCTATCCACCCTTTGAATGACAAGTCACCATACATGCGTACGTATGGCTTACCATCTCCACGTCGTGGTGTAATTGGTATTCAATACATTATTATTTGGATGGGTATAATAATGATGTGTATTTAATGTCAATAATAAATATAACATGATAAGGATTCTGTATATATTATATACCATCCAATTATATATTATATTTATATCAAAAGATTGATATTTTCACTCATGCGTACGTACGGATTACCGTCTCCACGACGCGATGAGATTCATTTCCAAGTTCACCATTCATCGACAATTATAAAAATATATATTACTAATAAGTATGTAATATATGAAATAATAATTCTACTGGAGATATATATATTTATATATATAAGTATTTATGTACTTACATATATCTTATTCACTTACTTCCGTTCAATACTACATGAAAACGGAAACAACGTTTATGCGTACGTATAGACTACTGTCTCCATAAACGGTGTTTTCCATTTCAGATATATGTCTATTATAAATTTTTATATTATAAATATATATGACAAATAAACCATGTTTTATATTCTTGATTTATTTAAATCATGATCTAAGTGATACAATCATGACTAACAAGTTAAAACGCGTATGATAAAGAAAGTGATTATTACCCGAAATATTAATATAACATGGAAATTATTATTAAATGGGTAGTATAAAGTCATAAATGAATAATGTATGATATCATAAATATTAATATGGTTCTTGTATAATTTAATAACATACTATAGTCTTCATACATGAGGGTAAATGTACCCTCCACTAAAGGAAAGTGCAAGGTAAGGGGTTTTCATCTCACTACTTATTCCTGTGAAATTCAGGCCATATTGCCACTTTTACCTTTTGGGAGGTGTATTTACTACACATAATTGTATTATTTGTGTAATAAACTTTTATTTATGTGTATTTACATATTCATTGTATGATACCTCTTTCATGGCTTGTATGTTTTGTTGTTACCAAATTGGTAAGGGTTAATTTCACAATCTCTTTATTATCCGAGGTTGTTTTTACGTAAGTATCTACTGGGACATATTTATTATCCATGTCCAAGTTTTATGAAAGAGATTTCAGAGGGATTATTTTAAGGGACTTTTTTTTACTAAAACATCATCTCAAATTTTTTAAATATTTATTCTTCTAAATCATTCTCATTAATGTCCTTGTCTTCAAAATGGTTTTTAAGGATTTATTTATATGGAAATGAACATTTTTAAAATGATAATTCCTTTCAAAAGTTTCAAAGTGGAATGGGAAACTTTGATTCAAAAATGTCTTTAAATGACTTCTTTTCTAAATTGTGTGACGTTTAAATGTTTTCATGAAAAAGGGGTATTTCTCTCAAAGAGTTTTACAAATCATTTAAATCTATGTGAAAATTATTTAATGGGTTTTAAACTTGTTTTGAAGTTGATTTATCATGATACAAATCTTATATATTATGTAGAAGGTTTTGTGATATGTCTGACTGTGGATGTGTTATTTTTATACCATTCATGGTTTATGGGTAACGTATTGAAATTTCTTATTCTAGTTTTAATATGAATGTTTATGTTATGTTTAGACCTTTTCATATGAGGAATGCATTGGACTTAATAAGTAACGGGTGGAGCCCACTATAGCTCCTAGATGCATCGGTAGGTCTAATGAGGCAAAATAGTGTCTTGGCATAAGGACTTGAAAAAATATTATTTGTATTCTTGGCATGAGGCCTTGGATACGTGGTTATGATAGTCTAGAATTATGCATTCCATCATTATGAAAGTGGTTATTGATATTGCAAGTGATTATTCGATTAGTAGAATATCCATGTGAAAAATTAAATGTCATTATTTCATTTTATTTCGGCCATATTATTCTGATGTTCAAGTTTAAATGGATTTTGTTTTATCTTTATACATTTCCTTAAATGTTTAGGCTTATTTTTGAAAGTTTCAGCAATACTGCTTACCCTTACTAAGCGTTTGAGCTCACCACTTTCTAGGTTTCATTTTCCCAGGATTCCAAGAAGTGTATTGTGATTGATATGCAGGGTTAATATAAGGTAATAATGGTGTTAATAAAGGACTATTTATGTTGTTTTGTATGTTATAAAGTGTAATGTAATATTCATGTATGTAATATATTTTCCAAGACTGCTAAACCGATAGGTCCTTCGGGACTTGATTCCTTGTAATCATGCTAATGTATTAAAATAATGTACCGACTCTGGTTAACTAGGGTCGGGGCGTTACAGTTGGTATAAGAGGAAGTTTAGTAATAACCTTGGAAACTAGATTTAGGCAAACTCTAATTAGAGAACATTACCCTAAGATAGACTTTGAGGATTAGTATAGAAGAACTTCATAGAATTTTGGTAATGTAGATATTTTTTGAGTTTTCGATGAAAATATATCCCAGTCTGGATACGAGCAGGTAGAGGCGGCTCGGGCATAGATGTAACTAGGGGTAGAACCCAAAAATACCACTTGGATAGACTCAAACGGGAACTGGTGCACGACAATGGGACTTTCTGCACTCTTGGTTACGACACTCCCAGGGGATATGCTTAGGATAATTCTCGTTTTCTTTACAAACCAATATGAAGGGTTTATTAGTATATATCTCCTCAAATAAAACATTTTTTATTATAGATTATATCCATAAACTACTCAATTTATGTTAGGTATTTTACATGTTTGGAATTATGAATTGCGATTCATAAACTGAACTAGTGTATGCCATTGTTTAGAAATGGTTCCCAGTAGAAGGAAGGAGAAGTCCAACAATATGCATGATCCAAAGAGTAAGAAGGATCATATCATTTATGGCCTTAAGACATAATTTATAAGGGAAATATTCTCCCACGTATTATCATCATATGAAGAAATTTTATCATATGGTAATAAGATAAGTAAATAATTCTTTGAGTCCTATGGCTTTGAAGGGAAGCTGGAGAAGAAAAGGATGGTAGAAAGAAATATGGATAAAGGGAATAAGGGAAAGAAGGATTTTCCAATATGTGATAAATATGGAATGAATCACCTTGGAAAATTCTTGAAGGGAATGTGAGTTTCTTATAAGTTTGGAGAAAAAGGACACCAAGTACGTGATTGTAAGGGTAAGAAAAAGATTTCAAATGTACAATGCTTCATCTGTAAGGAGTGGGGGAAGTACTCGAATCAATGATAAAATCATCAGAGTATGCCCCAAATGATTCTATTGGATAATAATAATGTTATTATACTACCATAGATGAAGAGTAATGACTAGTGTTCTTATTTTGTTATTAAATAATTATTTCATTTGAGTGTTTTATCAAAAATGTACTGGTTATAGGAATTATGGAGATAAACAAGGATTGTACTACAGTACTATTTCATTGAGGATTTGAGATTATATTGTACTATGAAAAGTGACTCAACAGCAAGTTATTTTTTTTTTGAAAATACATAGTTGAAGTAAAGGTAATCCTTAATATGGTCTTGATACTGAGGTAATAATTTTGGAATAAGAGATGGTTGATTTGGATAAATTATATTGGATATTCTTGACTACCTTGGCATTGATTAACAGTTTGTTTATTTCATAATTGTTGGAATATTCAATGTTTTTGGAGATAAGGAATATATCTAGTATTTTATAAGGAATAAGGGAGCATTAATGTAATCAATAATGTTTTATGGTAATTTTGGGTGTTACCATATTTTAAAAGAATGCATGAAGAAGGTGTTCATATGTTATTACATGGAAAAAAGAATCTTTATTGTGTTTAACTTCCTTAACAATTTTGGACTGTGAGTTTGGATAGTAGTATTTTGGATAAGTCTAATGGTTGGAATGGATTATGTTTGAAAGGTTATTTTTGGATATTTATAAAAAGGACAACACGCAGACCATGTGACAACCCGTCGTGTCAGACATAGCTGTGGGAATCGAACCTATAACCATAGTGCGATTGGGATTTATCGCCTACCACTGGACTACGTGAAGTCCCTGGATTGTATAATTTAGTTTCTTTTTTAACGGGTCTGATATGTAAATTATACATTCATTATATTTGGAACGCTATACGATTAGGATAAATAGAGTATTTTTGAGTTGTATTATGTTTTGTAGTGAAAGATGAGTTTATGGTAGAAATTTATTAATGGATAAAACTCTAATTATAAAGTAAGTATATGTACTTATGATCTTATCCAATCTCACAAATAAATTCCACAACATTAAGAAAAGGAACGTAGAACAAAAGTTTTGTCATAGATGGTACCTTAGATCATAACAAATTTTTGGCTTTGGGATTATTGGCCTTTTCATAGCCATGTTCTCTACCAATCTCTATCAGATATTGATGGTTAGATTTCTATTCCATATCCATATTTTCCTACATAGAACCCTAGTATGTGTTATTTTCGGAAACCTTCATACTTACCACTCATTATTTTAAATAGAGGCCTTATTAATCCATTTTTCGATGTGGGATTTCAACTAATATATTTTGAAATGTCAACCCAAGTTTTCAATACCGAGCATAAATTGCGAGGACTCAATTTATTGACGGAGAGGATAATGTAACACCCCAAGCATCCATAGTACTCTTCTCTTTGAATAATACAGTAGCGTGTGTTGTACGCAACTTCGGGTTCTAACACACACCACAACCAATAAAACTAACCGTTATGAATAGTAATACCAACTTTTTGAAATTTTATACATCTTATCTTTCAAATTGGACTTCATTTTGTATTCGGAATATCGAAATTAGCTTAGGGTGAATTTTTGGTACTTTTCTGATAACTTTCATATTTTGATGAATAGTGAAAATTAATAAATTTTAATTAAAAACATATTTTTTAATCAAAATAATTAATAGAGGTAAATTATGAGTTTGAGTGGTTTTAAATTATATTTAGAATATATTTTTACAATTTAATCCAATGTCGTTCATTGTAAATAATTTCACATTTAAACCCGACATAAACAAGTGTCAATCTTTTGATAGTTATTGTTTCTTAAAAACACGCTTTTTGTTTTGACGGTGAGAATTAATTTTAAATTACTAAATGCAACTTCAATGTTTTGAAGTTGTTAAAATAGACGTCATTATTGAATTCGGAATATCAAAATTATCTTAGGGTAAATTTTTTGTATTTTTTTGAAAACCTTTAATTTTTGATGAATAGTGAAAAACACTGAGTTATAGTTTAAAACCGAATTTTTATTTAAATAATTATTTATTTTATTTTAATTATTTAATGTCAAAATGGATACATAAAACCTATATAAGTTCAATGTAATTCATTGGAGTCAGTTTATAATAATTTTTGATATATAAAAATTTTATTGAACTTTTCCCCATCTTTTACCCACCTCCTAGGAGCTTTTGCAAATTCACATAAAACTTAATTTTACCGCTTCTTTGAGCCGAATTTCGAAAATATGAGAGACACAGTTAATATCAAGGAGTAAAATGTGGTTCAATGAGATGATTTTTTTTTGGAGAATAGTAACTTTTTTACTTCTATTTACCACGGTTAAAAGTAAATAGGGTAATTAAGGGTAAAAATGATATTAATATTACCCTCCAACATGTCCTAATTCTATTGGACAAGTTTATATCGACCTAAAACAATCTTAGGAATAAAATATTATCATTTAGGTCCACTTGGATTAGATTAGGACATTTATTATTATTTAATTCAAAGAATAGTTAAAAGAGTTAAAATCATAGTTTAATCACTAAAAAATTTTTAATATAAGGTTTTTCATCAGATATATTCGATTATAAATATTAATTAGAAAGATAAAAAGATTTACTACATCATGGTATTTTATTTATAATTTTTAGACATTATATAAATAATTTTATTTATGACACAATGATGATGCAGTAATTACCTTATTCATGAAATAATCAAATAAATGGTATTATAAATATTAAAATAAATATAATTTCAAAGTTTTTATGACATCAACTAATTTTCTAGGTTAATAAGATATGTTAATATTGATTAAATGTATTTTTTTTAAGTAATCATGTTGTTATTATTTTAACAAAAAACAAATACCAAATAATGACAAAATTGACATTAACTAGTTTATAAAACAACTATTATATTATTAATTGATATAATGGTCCTAAAAATATTATGTTCGGCACAAAGACTTATATACTAATATATATGACATTAATGAACCAATTGGGGTTTTATTTGTAGTAAATAGTATGTTTATTAACCATATAGTGTAAGAATACAAGAAGACACGATAAAAGTTAAATTATTTAACTTAGAGTTAAATCTAAATGATAAGGTTAAAGTGGTAACCTAAACATGTCTAAAACCTATTGGTTGAGTTTTTTTAGACCTATACCGAACTTATAATTTAAATAATTAACTTTGCATCCATTAGAAACCGAATATTAATTTATTATAAAATAATATTTTATGTTTTTCCTAAGGTGCCCCTCACCCCTCTTATAAAAGGGCACCCCCCTTCTCTCTAATTAACAAATTATAAGCCATTTGGCTCAGAAAACCCCTACTCAAATACCCTATAAATTATCCTCCCATCATCCTAGAGGCCTTATTTTGATCAGAAAGCCAACCTAAGGAGCCCTTTTGATCAAATCAAAAGGAAGAACCCGAAGAAGAGGTAATGATTTCACCACCCTCTTTCAAGTTGCTTTCTTCTTCCACTTCCTTTTATTTGTTGTTTTCATTCTAAAATAATAACTCTAGAATATTATATATACTGTGATGTTATTATAATTACAGTACAACAAAATTCATTATTCTATCCACCCTTTGAATGACATGTTACCATACGTGCTTACGTACGGTTTACTGTCTCCACGTCGTGGTGTAATTGTTATTCAATAAATTATTATTTGGATGGTTATAATAATGATGTGTATTTGATTTAAATAATAAATATAACATGATAAGTATTTTGTATATATTATATACCATCTAATTATATATTATATTAATATCAAAAGAATGATATTTTCACCCGTGCATACGTACGGATTACCGTCTCCACAATGCGATGTGATTTATTTACAAGTTCACCATTCATGAACGATTATAAAAATATATATTACTAATAATTATGTAATATATGACATAATAATGCTACTGGAGATATATATATTTATATATATAAGTATTTCTGTAATTACGTATATCTTATTCACTTACTTCCTTTCAATACTATATGAAAACGGAAACAGCGTTTATGCGTACGTACGGACTACCGTCTCCATAAACTGTGTTTTCCATTTCATATATATGTCTATTATAATTTTTATATTCTAAATATATATGATAAATAAATCATGTTTTATATTCTGGAAGTATTTAAATCATTATCTAAGTGATACAATCAAGAGTAACAAGTTAAAACGCGTATGATAAAGAAAGCGATTATTACCCGAAATATTAATATAACATGGAAATTATTATTAAATGGGTAGTATAAAGTCATAAATGAATAATTTATGATATCATAAATATTAATATGGTTCTGGTATAATTTAATTACATACTATAGTCTTCATATAGGAGGCTAAATTTACCCTCAACTAAAGGAAAGTGAAAGGTAAGGGGTTTTCATCTCACTCTTTATTCCCATGAGATTCAGGCCATATTGCCACTATTAACTTTTGTGTGGTGTATTTACTAAACATAATTGTATTATTTGTTTAATACAATTTAATTTATGTGTATTTACATATTCATTATATGATACCTCTTTCATGGGTTGTATGTTTTGTAAGTTACCAAATTGGTAAGGGTTAATTTCACAATCTCTTCATTATCTGAGATTGTTTTTACGTAAGTGTCTACTGGGACATATTTATTATCCATGTACATGTTTTATGAAAGAGTTTTCAAAGGGATTCTTTTAAGGGACTTTTTTTTTCTAAAACATCATCTCAAATGTTTTAAATATTTATTCTTTTAAATCTTTCACATTAATGTCCATGCCTTCAAAATGGGTTTTAAGGATTTATTTATATGGACATGAATGTATTTAAAATGATAATTCCTTTAAATAGTTTCAAAGTGTTATGGGACACATTGATTAAAAAATGTCTTTAAATGACTTCTTTTCTAAATTGTGTGAATTTTTAATGTTTTCATGAAAAAGGGGTATTTCTCTCAAAGAGTTTTACAAATCATTTTAATCTATGTCAAAATTATTCAATGGATTTTAAACTTGTTTAGAAGTTGATTTATCATGATAAAAATCTTACATTTTGTGTAGAAAGTTTTGTGATATGTTTGACTGTGGATGTGCTATTTTTATACCATTCATGGTTTATGGGTAAAGTATTGACATTTCGTATGCTAGTTTTTATATGAATGTTTTTGTTATGTTTAGACCTTTTCATGTGAGGAATGCATTGGACTTAAAAAGTGACGGGTGGATCCTGTTATAGTTCCTCGATGGATTGGTAGGTCTCATGAGACAAACTAGTGTCTTGGAATGAGGCTTTGACAAAATCTTATTTGTAGTCTTGGCACGAGGCTTTGGCTACGTGGTTATGATAGTCTGGAATTATGCATTCCATCGTTATGAAAGTGGTTATTGATATTTCATGTGATTATTTGATTACTAGAATATCCATGTGAATAAGTAAATGGAATTATTTCATTTTATTTCTGCCATATTATTCTGAAGTTTACATTTAAAAGGCTTTTGTTTTAGCTTTATACATTTCCTTAAAATTTTATGCTTATTTTTGAAAGTTTTCACTGTATTGCTTACCCTTACTGAGCATTTGATCTCACCCATTTCTATGTTTTATTTTCCCTGGATTCCAAGAGGTGTATTATGATTGATATGTAGGGTTAAGCCAATGGAATAATGGTGTTCATAAAGGATTATTTATGTTGTTTTGTATGTTATAAAGATGAATATATCATTCATGTATGTAATCTATTTTCCAAGACTGCTAAACCGATCGGTCCTTTGGGACTTGATTCCTTGTAATCATGCCAATGTATTAAAATAATTAACCGAATCTGGGTAACTGGGGTCAGGGCATTACACCAACCGACGAAGTTTCTGTAGTAGGAGGATATTGACTATAGAGCCACTGTCGATGAAGAATTTTTGGATATTGAGGCCATTTATAGTGCCTGAAACATATAAGGTCTTGATGTGTCCTTTCATGATGGTGTCTTCAGTTTGATCTTGGAATGAGATTACTACATGAGAGTCTGTTGGATTGATCTCTATCTGATAAACATCATAGGTTGCTACTTCAGCTTTAAAATCCCATGGACTGAACAAAGACTCTATGAGAGCTTCCCTAAGATATAATAATAGATCTAACGTATCCTTGATTGAGAAATTAATTGGAACTGTAGCTAATTATTTCAGAATGTATTATTTATTATCTAATGGCCAGTGCTTTTGAGCTTGGGGTCTTCCTTCATAAGTATATTTGTAGGTTGATCACATGATGAAGACAGGTTGACCCTTTGGGCCGGAGCCAAATGATCTTCCATCCTTTTTAGATCGTGTCGGGAATATCTTCTCACATGCCGAGGTAAATAAGTCACTTGTTCTTCCATTGACGAGTATTTTTGAAGAATTAGACTAGGGTGGTTTTCCATGGGGGTAGGATAATTTTCCATTCCATGTCATATTTGATGGATGGTCCTTTCATGGATTTCTAAAACATTAATAGTTTGAGTGGGGGTGCATCCATAAGCTATATTTCTTCCATGGATACGTCTCCCATGATTGCTATGGATTTTGTGGCTTTATCCTCCAGATCCAAGGTTTGGTGTATGGAATTCTGGTTGATAATCATACTCATCAATGAATAATGGATCCATCAAATGGATTACATTGACATAAAAAAAATTATATCTTCTTCTCATAATGACATTCCCTCATCATCTGCTCCTAGTTGTACCATTTGGTGGGGTAATTCCTATTGTGCCATTTTGTGGGGTGGTTCTTATTTCATAAAATTTTGTAGCATGAAATCCGAGAGTGTCAAATCCAAACTTGTCTTTGATGCAAGTTCATATTTATGCACACTTTTTCCAGCCTTTTGATTGGACAGTTTTTTGGGGGGCTATCCTCAGGAGGATTGGGGATTCGAGGATGACAGATGTGTTTCATTAAGAGCTGTTGGATTCACGGTTGGTTGAATAAACTATTCATGTAGTATAAAATGATATCTATTGAATGATTTTTTTGTCCTACATCTATAAAACTTTAGTTCTAGTTTATTGAGAAATTTTTTCTAATCCCCTTCTTTGTCCGTATCAACTGTGGAAACATATGTCACTTGCACCGGCAGTGGTCCCAACTTGACCTATGCAAAATAAATCACCTTTTTAGGAGGTCTTTCAAGAAAAAACACCACTGGATATTGTGTGACAATATCCACTGGAAGGGACAATAATCTGACTCATCAGCAAGAGATACTTGATCATCCCTCTTTGGTTCCAAAAGCCAAAGAAAATTTCAATTCATTGCAGTTACAAAGTAACCACATACATGATCATCCATGAACTAATAAAATTTATTTATTCATTCCACAAATTGATTTCTTTTGTACCCATTCACTCATCTTGATGGGGTGGTGGTGGCTACCGACTTCTAGGGGGCTCTTCATGGTTTGGTGGGGGCCTTTGAGTTGGAGCTGGTGTAGGGGGTGCTTTAAGAATTAAAAAGCCACTTCATTTGTACCTACTATTTTTTTGGGGATTATGGGGCTTCTTGTGACTTGAATTTAGTTTGTTTTAGGTAATATTCTCTCTTTTTAGTGATGGGGAGAATTATGGGAACTGGAATGTATATTTTACAAGAATGGGTGCCATTCACAGCTCATCTCAATGATTATTGATGCACATGGAAAGTATATCATCTTGGGGGACTGGCCGGTTCACAAATTAAGTTAGACCCTTCTATATGGAGGTGAAGTATGAGACTCTCTCGTTCTATAAATAATTTTAGTTTATTAGATCACTGACTATTGTTTTGGGAATCTATGAAATAAAATATAACATGAACTGGTTTCGAAGATCCTACGGTCTTGTTATTGAGGTAGATTGCAAACTGGTGTACCACACGAAGGCTAATCCTTTCAGAGTTCGCACAAGAAATTTTAGCTTCACAACATATTATTTCTCTAGGGTTCACATCATGGGATCATAAAAAAGAAGAGTAGTGAATTATATGCTTTTTTGAGTCCCCTGAGCCATTAAAGATTAGAAATACGGGATTCCCAAAATTTGGTGGAGGTAGGCCATTGGTCACCCCGTCAGGGTAAGGTCTCTATTCCTGTTGTACTAGAGTTCTCCTTACTACCATTGCTTCCATTGAAGTGGTTTACAACTTGATGGTATTCAGGATCCCTTGATACATGTCCTTTTGGACTTGAGTAGGTTTAGGTGAAGTAGGGGGAATGATTTGATGTTCCGTTGCTTTTGGAACTTGAGGCAGATACCCAGTTGGGGTAATCATTTGTGGATGTTCCTAAATCTATTATGGTTTCTTCCCTAATGGAGGAAAATCATTATATCCTCCAAGGATCAGATTCAGGTAGACTGATGGTCTAACCGCTACATTGAATGAGCTTTCTATCCCTGCTCCATTCATCAAGATGAGCATGTGTGGAAGTATATCATATGGAAGTGTGTGTTGATGCTCCACCTAAGTAACATACCCACTAAGATGTCTTTCTCATAGTATATCAATATTGATTCACCTAATCTATTTTATTTCTTCCACTTATCATGTGAATATATCCTCAAGAGTTGGGGAATCATCTTTATGGGGAGGAGGAGGTGGATCATAAATCTTGATCTTATTCTTCTTCTTGTTGAGGATTCTTGGGGGAGGTAATGACAAATTGACTGAGTGGAACTAAAATTTAAGACAACTCTTTGGTTTTTAGTGTGCACACCTCCAGGCATGGTGTGGACCATCTTCTGGAGGGAATCCTCTCCTCATGTTTTCTTCATTATTTGTATTATTTTCAATGAGTTGTGTGGGGAATATGTCCATGAAATTCATCGATGCATATCAAATTTGGGGTGGTGTACTGGGTACGAAATGATTGGATAGATTCTTACATTCTTTGTTGAATTTTATCTGGTCATTATGTGTTACTCTTCGGGTTTCTTGGAAAAATGTGACTTGAAGGAAGCCATGATAAGACCTTAAAGTATGCCTCTATACTAAGGTATGTGATTCATGTGATGGTAAGGGACATGTTACCCCTCTATCCATTTTTATCCCCAGATAGTAAAAGAAAAACGTCCTCTAGGCAGGAATTTGATGTAAAAATTCCTCCAACCCTGTGGTCTAGGGTTTCTCCCATTCTTCTATTGATAGGACTTGGAAAAAATTTACTAGTATTATGGGGTAATTTTGAGTTAAAAATTCCCACATCCTTGTGGGTTGGGTCTGGTAACATAATGTATTGGATGCTGCAGCTATTTCCACATTCATTATCTAATGCATTCCAATGTGGATGTGAGCCGAATATGTTGTCAGGTCTACATGTGAATTGTTTTCATTCAAGGACTTGATGATTGATCATTTATTGGGCTCCCTTATACAGGAATCATGGAAGATTATCTTGGTGGCCTGGTTCTAGAGCTTCTCGATGGTTTTCTCTCATCCGGCCTTACGCAAGGCCGATTCTTTTTTAGAATTCCACCATTCATAAATATGGACTTAATTTTTCTACCTTCTGGGTATTATGACATTGTAGAATGACATTTCCATTAGGTTTTGTTGGTCAGAGAGTGGGGTGAAGTTTAGATCTTCATGTTCCTCCCGTCCTTGGATATGAACACCAGATGGTGCATTGCTAATAAGACACCACAACTTGTGCAGTGCATGGAGGTAGGCCAGACCAATGTATTTCTTTTAACTTTTTGATTGTGGAATCCATGTAGACGTAAGGTCTTCAAGGTTTATTTTAAATAGAAGCTCTCCCAAGATGTTAACATGATATGCATACCCATCATAGGGAAAAAAATTTCTTTTAACTGGTGGGGAGTTTTCTAGACATTGAGTCGAATGTTATGAAAACATTAATATGATAACTCCATTTGTATGTAGAAGTGAGAAATAGTTGTGGGACAATAAATCCCTAGTTTCTCATCCCTTGATATTTTTTCTCTTTCATGAAACACATCTTGTTGTTTTTGCACCAGGGACGTTTCTGCTAGATCCACATGGTTTGACTGCTTATTAATGATTTCATTACAATTAGTGGGGTTAGCGGGAGTCTCGTTGACATGTAAATGGTATGAGGGTGGATCATAAGATTAGTGTAGACCTAGGCCATCCTTTTTTTGATAAAGGATATCTCTTGTTAGGGAGAGAGTATCCATTGTGTCTCACTCCATTTTCAAAGAACCGATACTTTTGAGGACATTCTCGTATTTGATTCGACAAGAGGAGGACCTTCTCACCACTATGAATTTGGATTACGGGGGGGGGGGGATTCACATTCGGTTCCACAATGGTGAGGAATACTATCAGAGCTTAGTGTCTGGAAATATAGAGAATTTTTTCAGTGTATACCCTAGTGAGTAACTTCAAGGATAAGGACAACAAGTGGAGGACCTTCTTGCTTCTTAGCTTCATTGAGGGGAAGACCTTCAATGAGGGAAAGAGCTTCTCATTGCTTGATGTCATTGTGGGGAGGTCCTTCTTAGTGACTATCATGATGATGATGAATACCATCATATCATAACGTCCTACTATAGGGAGAAACATATATGCAACATATACCATGGGGAGGACCATCTGGGTGGACCACAACAAGGGAGGGCCTTCCTGCTGTATGATCTTCTAGCAGAGGGAGGGATACCTTGACTTGCATAAAGAGATAGGATCTCATGATTGATTATTTATAGACTATAAAGTAAGACAATTTTGGTGCTCAAGGGATGGCCTTCACATCTGCTACTTCACTTCCATAATTTGGTAATTAACTGAGAAGATCTTGAGACTATATTGATTAATGTTTAATGGAATCATGAAATCCAACTTCCAATCGAGCATAATCATGATTATGCTCTTCATTTTCAAGTTTCTATTATTTCCTTTCATGTTTGGGTAGTATTTTGTGAGAAAATGGGGATGCCTACTCTTCGTAATGGACTTTATGTAAGGGTCCCTATTTGGTTGGTTCCCATTATGTCCCCAGGATTTTCCGATGAACATATTGAGTTCTGGAAGGAATATATGCCTACCTAGGAGTGGCTGCCACATTGGAATAGTGTCCCCCAATTAGAATAAGTATTTTTTCCCAATCTGGTTGTCCTTGTATAATGGAATATGGTCGTAGACCCTCCTGTATTAGATCATGGATTCCATTTTCTATAGAGTGATTATCTGATTTGGTGGATAGATCACCCCACCTAGGGAGATCAGGTCATGGTCTGGACTCCTCTCTTTTTCCACCAACATAATTACGTCTTGATATGTTTGGAGGATATGTTCTGGGATAGACATACAATCCTCCATCATGTCCAAGATATGTTGAGTTACATATTTGGATGGAATGGGTATGGATTCCCATTCTAATGTCATAGAATTAGTTTGTGCCTCCTCTAGTACTATATAAGTTTCCAATGGGTAATGGTGGTTCTCTTGTGTCGGGTCATAGGAACGAGTCTGCCACCAACTATTTTCTCTGGTTGTAAACATATTAGGTAGGTGTAATTTGTATTTGTGAGAAGGAATTTTTGATTTATAATTTCCACTATATTTTTCTCACAGGCTTGATTTCCATCCACAAGAATTTGACAATGTTCATATTTGATTTCTACTGTATTTGAATGGTGGGATTCAGATGTATTGATAGTGTTATATTACTACCCTTCATTTGACACCATATTTGGATAATATACTTTTTGGGTGTTAGTATGAATTTTCACCTTCTTATAGTTGGTTACCATCCAATTTGGATGATGCATTTCTTGTGCGGTGTTAGAAATGTTTATCTACCTATAGTTTGATTCTCTTTGTAACACACCTAGATTTCCTTGTACATTATCTCATTAAAGTAATTCAATAGCTTACGCTACATGCAACAGCGAGTTCGAGCACACAACAAATTACCAATTACAAAAGTGGATATGAATAGGATTAACAGAATTTTGAATCTTATATACTCTATATAATTTTAACATCTATATTTTTTGTTTCTTAGACATAATATAAGAACGAATTCATTTTTCCAGATAAAAGATGTATTTTTCAAAAAATGAAATTTTACAGCCTTTTAATGGTGAACCCTTTTTAAAACCAATATTTGACACTTTTATATGTTAAATTAAATTAAATTAAATTCTTTTTCAGAAGCAGGACATAAAATTTTAGTCTGGATAAATTTTTGGTACTTTTTGATAACTTTCATATTTTGACGAATAGTGAAAAATACTATGTTTCAATTGAAAATAAATTTTTTTAATAGAAATAATTAATAGTGTTAAATTATGAATTTTAATGGTTTTGAAGTATAATTAGATTAAATTCTTATTATTTAATACAATTTAGGTCATTATAAGAAATTTCAAATTTACATTTGACATAAACACATGTTAATCTTTTGATAGTTTTTACTTTTTAAAAACCCGTTTTTTGGTTTTGAGAATAAGAAATAATTTTAAATTAATAAAGTCTACTTATATGTTTTGAATTTGATAATATAGATATAATTTTTGAATTTGGAATATAAAATTATATTTGGGCGATTTTTTGGTATTACTCTGGATACTTTTAATTTTTGATGAATGGTAAAATACATTGCGTTATTATTTAAAACAGACTTTTTATTTAAATAATTATTTTTTTATTTATATTAATTTAAGTAAAAATAGATATATAAAACCCATATAAGTTCAATTTAATTCATTGGAGCTATTTTATAATTAAATTAGATGTATAAAATTTTATATAACATTTTACCGTCTTTTACCCACCTTCTAAGAGCATTAAGAATTTGCATAAAACATAATTTTACTGAAACTGTGACTTGAATTTCAAAATTCAATGAGACGCGGTTGAAAATAGTATGTAAAATTTGGTTCAATAATATGAAAATAAGTGTTGGTGAATAGTAAATTTTGAATTTTATTTACCACAGTTAAAAGTAAATAGGGTAATTAAGGGTAAAAATGATATTATAATTACCCTAACAAATGTCCTAATTCTATTGGATAATTATAATTCGACAAAAAACAACTTTATAAATAAAATATGACCCCCTTTGTTCCACTTGGATAAGATTAGGTCATTTATTATTATTTTTATTTATAGAAGAGTTTAAAGAGTTAAATTCAATGTTTAATAACTAAACCATTTTTAATATAGGTCTATACAAAAGATACATTAAACTATAAATACTCATTAGAAAGCTCAATTTTTTTTACATAATGGATTTTTATTTATAATTTTTAGACATTAAATAATTTAATTTATTTATGAAACAATGATGATGTAATAATTACCTTATTAATGAAAGATTAAAATAATTGATATTATAAATATCCAACTAAAATGTAATTTTTAGACTTTTGATTAATTTCTCTAATTTTCAAGGTTAATATGACACGTTAGAGCTGATTTAATAATTTTTTTTTCAAAAGTAATCATGTTGTTATGATTTTCACAAAAACCAAATAAAAAATAGTGTCAAAATTGACATAATTGAGTTTTTTTAACAAATACTATTTTATTAATTGAAATAATATTCCTAAAAATCTAAGGATCAGACAAAGGACTTAAATAAAGTTATATATATTAATAATGTACCACTTGGGTTCCTCCTATCTTTTTAAAGTATGTTTATTAACTATATAATATAAAAATAAAAAGGGACATGGAAAATGTCAAGCTTTTTAACTAAGATTTAAATCTATATGATAAGGTTAATATGATGAACTAAACCAATATAAAACCATTTGGGGGACAGGATGTTGACCCATAACTGAAAGAGGATCGAAATAAATTAATTTGGATCCATTAGAAATGGAAGATGATTTTATTATAAAATAATATTTCATGTTTTTTGTAAAGTGACCCTCACCTCTCTTATAAAAGGGTACTTCACCTTATCTTAATTTCACACCTCCAAAGCCTTTTTCCTCAGACAAAACCTATCCTAATACCTTATCAAATATCATCCCTTAAACCTAGAGGCCTTATGTTTATCAGAAAACCAACCTATGGATCCCTTTTGATCAACTCAAAAGGAAACACCCGAAGAAGAGGTAAAAATTTCACCACCCTCTTTCAAGTTCTTTTCTTCTTCCACTTCCTATTTCTTGGTTGTTTCCATACTAAAATAATAAATCCAGTACCTTATATATATGGTGATGTTATTATAAAATATGGTACAACCATATTCATTATTATATCCATCCTATAATGACAAAGTCACCATACGTGCGTACGTACAGCTTACCGTCTCCACGTCGTGGTGTAGTTTGTTATTCAAACAGTTCATTATTTGGATGTGTATAACAATGAGTATAACTGATGTAAATAATATAAATAAAATGTTAATTATTCATTATATATGATATAAAATCCAATTACATATGATTTCACCATCAATATAATGATATTTTCTCTCAAGCGTACGTATGGATTACTGTCTCCACGACGCGATAAGATTCATTTCCACGTTCACCATTAAACGAGGATTATAAAAATATATATTATTAATAATTATTTAATGTATGACAAAATAATTCTACTGGATATATATATATATATGTGTGTGTGTTTTTATATACTAGCATAAATCTTATTCACTTACTTCGATTCAACACGATATAAAAATGAAAAATTGGTTTATGTGTACGTACGACCTATCGTCTCCATAAACGGTGCCTCCCATTTCATATATATATCTATTATAAAAATTTATATTCTGAATATATATGATATATAAATAAAATATCATATTCTGGAAGTATTTAAATAATGATCTAAATGATACGATCAAGAATAACAAGTTAAAACACGTACGATAAAGAAAGTGATTATTACCTGAAATTTTAATTTAACATGGAAATCATTATTAAATGGATAGTATAAAGGAATAAATTAATCATGTATGATATAATAAATATGGTTCTGGTTCTGGTATAATCTAATAACTTACTATGGTCATTATAAAAGAGGTTAAATGTACCATCAACCAAAGGAAAGTGCAAGGTAAGGGTTAATGTCACAATCTCATTATTATCCAAGGTTGTTTTTACTTATGTTTTTACTTGTAAATACTTATTATACATGTCCATATTTCATAAAAGAGTTTTCAATGGGATTAATTTTAAGGGACCCTTTTATTAGAACATAATTTTAAATGTTTTAAAGATTTATTATTCTAAACCTTTATCATTAATGTCCATGTGTTCAAAATGGGTTTTAGGATTTATTTATATAGACATGAATGTTTTAAAATATTAATTCCTTTCAGAAGTATCAATTTGGTATGGGAATCTTTGATTCAAAAATATATTTAAATGTATTCCTTTCTAAATTTTATGACATTTAAATGTTTTCATGAAAAAGGGATATTTCTCTCAAAGAGTTTTACAAATCATTTTCATTTATGTGAACATACTTTGATGGAGTTTAAACTTGTTTGAAGTTGATTTATTATGATAAAAATCATCCATATTGTATTGGAGGTTTTGTTATATGTTTGAATGTGGATGTGTTATTTTTATACCATTCATGGTTTATGGTTAAATTATAGACATTTTTTATGGAAATTTTAATACAGATGTTTATGTTATGTTTAAAAATTTTCATATAAGGATTGTATTGGATATAGTAAGTGATAGGTGGAGCCTGCTATAGCTCTTCGATGCATCAGTAGGCCTTATGAGACAATTAGATGTGGAATTGGCTGGGGCCTTTCCTAATTTGATATATGGTTTTTTCCGAGGCCTTAATCATTTTTAGACATCTTGGTCTAGGCCATGACAAAATGTTTTAGAATGTATATCACTATACATTCCCTCATTATGAAAAAAATATTAATGGTTCATGTTATTATTCAACTATTAGAATACCCATGACTATGTTTTATTATGGCATTATTTACTCAACTTATATTTCTTCCATAAACTGTTCATATTTACTATTTTTAAAGGAAAGTGTTTTCAATTATTCACCATGCCTATTTTTTATGTTATCTTAGGCTAAATTGTTTACCATTACTGAGCATCTAAGCTCACCCCATTTCTTATGTTTTATTTTCCTAGGATTTAAAAGAAGTGTATTATGACTGACTTGAAGGAATAGTATAAGGGATATGAATGCGGTCAATGGAGACAATTTTTTTTTGTTTTTCATTTTATAATTTAATGTAACATTCATGAATGTAATCTATTTCCAAGACTGCTAAACTGATAGGTCTTTTAGGACATTATTTCCTTGTATCATGCCAGTGCTATGCAGTAATGCACCGAATCTGTGTAACTGGGGTTAGGACGTTACACTCTGCCTATACAGCAGGACTGGTGAGCACTGGAAGCAATATGCCTTTTTTGGAATTGTGCCACCCAATATTTGTGGATGTATTCATAGGAGAAATATGGGATATGAAACCGCTCATAGATTTGTACCATATTTCTATGGAGGGATTCATTTGGAGGGGCATGATTGTATGACTTCCCATTGTATACTGCTGCATTTGTGTGGAGTACCTACTCCTCTGGAACCAGGATGACAACCTATTAATGATTATTCATTTTATATCCTCATTGGGAATCCCTAAGGGCCCATGTCCATTGGACTTCCATAGGATCAATCAGCATGGGATCCTCTTCAGAGCGAGGATATAGGGTTGTACGGTATTAGTGGAGACGTCCTCTGGTAGGATCCCATGAGTGGGGTTCCTGTGCAGCTGGGATTAAGTCATCAGTTTTGACATCATATTCTTCCATAAGATTAGGGAGGTACTCATTATCTTGTTTCAGGACAGACTACCTAAACTATTTGAGATGGCTAGTGGAACCATCCCATGCTGTATTGCCGATTGTAGATAAAGAGGTGGCTGGTGAGTTTTCACAAATTGGAGGGCCTGTCTTGCAGCCTCCTTTGGACGAAGATCACAATTTGATAGTAACCATTTATCAGAATGTTTGAAACCCAGCGTTGAAGACATTGGGTAGGAGAGAGGGTATTATTCATTTTTAGGGATCCAACTACCAGTGTGGTCACAGACATGCATGATTGATCATGTTTTTAAAATTCCATTTTGATCTAAGAGAGCATTGTATAATTCCCATAATATATATATATATATATGACATATACAGACAAAAAAACATTTTCAAAGTAGCATCTAATTATCAAAAGAATAATTTAGGATCTTGCATGGACTGTAACACCCTGACCCCAGTTACCTAGAGTGGATGCATTATTTTAATACATTTTCATGATTACATGGAATCATGTCCTGAAGGACCGATCAGTTTACCAGTATCAGAAAATAGATTACATACATAAATGTTACATTAAATTTTTTAACATACAAAACAACATAAATAATCCTTTATGAATTGAATTATTCCCCTGTCTTAAACCTTCTTATCAATCACAATACACTTCTTGGAATCCTGGGAAAAATAAAACATAGAAATGGGTGAGCTCAGATGCTCAGCAAGGATAACAATACAACAGAAAATTTCATAAATAAGAATAAAAATTTAAGGAAATGTATAACTAAAAAAAATCTTTTTAAACTTGAACTTTAGCATAATATGGAAAAAATAAAATGAAGTAATGTCATTTACTTATTCACATGGATATTCTACTAGTTGAATAATCACATGAAATATCACTAACCACTTCCATAATGATGGAATGCATAATTCGAGACTATCATAACCATATAGTCAAGGCCTTGTGCCAAGACTAAAAATAAGATTTTGTCAAGGCCTTGTGCCAAGACAATAGTTTGCATCATGAGACCTACCGATGCATCGAGGAGCTATAGCGAGCTCCACCCGCCACTTATTAAGTCCAATGCATTCCTCATATGAACATGTTTAAACAGAACATAAACATTTGTAATAAAAAAAGCATAAGAAATGTCAATACTTCATCCATAAACCATGAATGGTATAAAAATAAAACATCCATAGTCAAACATATCACAAAACCTTCAATAGAATATGGGAGTTTTGTATCATAATAAATCAACTCCAAATAAGCTTGAAATCCATCAAAGGATGTTAACATAGATGAAATCAGAACTATTTGAAAGAAATATCTCTTTTTTTGAAATCATTTAAAAGTAACATAATTATAAAATAAAAAATTTACTTTGAAAATATCCTTATAATCTTGTAAGGGAAGCTTCAATGATTTTATAATGGCGGAAAATAGCCGCACCCTCTGTATAAGTTAAAAAAATACATTCTTACCTTAATTTTGTTGAAAAGGTTAAAAAGGACCTTGTTTGAAAAATAACTGAAAGATTCCTTTATAAAATTCTTATAAAAAGTCAAACGATGGTATAAATTATTTTAACCCATAGTCTGTAAAATATTAAGAATGATTTGAAATACATTTTTAAGAAAAATATATGTGGATGATAAAGAGGTCCCAGTAGAAAATTATATATAAACAACCTCAGATAATGAAGAGATTGTGAAATTATCCCATACCTTGTACTTTTCCTTGGTTGAGTGTTGTTTAAACTCTTGTATAATGGTGAAATAATTTTTATTAAATTTTAAAATAATCATATACATTAATATGAAATCATTTATGATCTTTTAACATTTCTTTGTTAATAATATCTTAGTACTATCGTCGTTTCGGTTGTTAACTTACTTGTTTTCTTTTATATTTTTTGTTATATAATTTGTGCTAGTTATGGATAGGTTGTATCTTATTCATATCCAGATGGATATAAACTCCTTAAATATTATTTTTAATTATAAAATGGGAATTACACTTGAATGGATACGATAGGGAATGAATCTCATCGCGTTCGTGGAGACGGTAGTCCGTACGTACACACGAGCGACAATATCATTTTTTTGATAATTAAAAAATATATAATTGGATGTTATATCATTTATAAAGAATAATTATAATGTTATATTTATTATTTAATTCAATTACACAACATTATCATACCCACCCAAATAATAATGTTTTGAATAACAATTACACCACGACGTGGAGATGGTAAGCCGTATGTACGCGTGTATGGTGACACGTCATTCAAAGGATGGATAGAATACTGAGTATGGTTGTACCATATTTATAATAACATCAAATTATATACAAGATACTGGATTTATTATTTTATAATGTAAATAAAAAATAAAGAATAAGTGGAAGAAGAAATGAACTTGAAAGAGGGTGGTGAAAACATTACCTCTTCTTCGGGTTCTTCCTTTTGATTTTGACTAAAAGGGATCCTTAGGTTGTCTTTGTGACTAAAGGAATTCCTCTAGGATTAAGGGAGGAATGTTTAGATGGTATTTGGGTAGAGTTTGGCTGAACAAAATGGCTTTTAAGGTATGAATTTTAGAGAAGGGGGAGTGCCCTTTTATAAGAGGTGTGAGGGGAACCTTTAGAAAAGATAGAAATATTATTTTATAATAAATTCATATTCGGTTTCTAATGGATCAAAAGTGGATTATTTAAATTATATGGTGGGTATAGGTCTTAAACCACTCAACCAATAGGTTTTTGGCAGGTTTGGGTCACTATATTAACCTTATCTTTTAGTTTTAACTCTTAGTTAATTAGTTTGACATTTACCACGTCTTTTTATATTTTTATATTATATAGTTAATAAACATACTATATACTTCCAAGAGACCCCCAAGTGGTCCATCAATGATACACATATCATTATATACGTCCTTTGGCCGAATGTTAGATTTTTGGGAGTAGAATATCAATTAATAATATAATATATGTTTTAAAAACTCTTTTATGTCAATTTTGACCCTATTTGGTATTTTGTTTTTTCTAAATTTATAAAAGCATTAATACTTCAAATAAAATTCATATAACCAACCTTAATATGTCATAATAACCTTTAAAATTATTATAATTCATTAAAATTCTCAAATTACATTTATTTGGATTTTTATAATATAAATTATTTTAAGATTTCATTAATCAGGTAATTATTTCATCATCATTGTGTCATAAATAAATTAACTTATATAATTTTAAAAAATTATAAATAAAATACCATTATGTATTAAATATTTTTATCTTTATAATTAATATTTATAATCGAATTTATCTTATTTATAACCCTATATTCAAAATGTTTTAGTTATTAAACATTGATTTTAACTCTTTTAACTCTTCTTTGAATTAAATAATAATAAATGTCCTAATCTAATTCAAGTGGACCAAAGAGGTTCATATTTTATTCCTAAGGTTTTTTGGTCGAATTATACTTATACAATAGAATTAGTACATGTGTTAGGGTAATAATAATATCATTTTAACCCTTAATTACCCTATTTACTTTTAACCGTGGTAAATAAAAGAAAAAATCTACTATTCATCAAAAATTATTTTTATCTTATTGAACCAAATTTTACTCTTTGATATTAACAATGTCTCTTAAATTTTTTAAATTCCACTCAAAGAAGTGGTAAATTTATTTTTTATGTGAATTTACAAATTCTCCAAGGAGCTGGGTAAAAGACGGTGAAAAGTTCAATAAAATTTTTATATATCTAAAATTATTATAAACTGACTCGAATTAATTAAATTGAACTTATATAGGTATTATTTATGTATTTTTACCTAAGATAAATTTAAATAAAATAAATAATTATTTAAATAAAAATTTGGTTTTAAACTATAACTGTGTTTTTTTACTATTCATCAAAAATTGAAAGTTTTCTAAAAAATACAAAAAATTCAGCCTAGTCTAATTTTGATATTCTGAATCCAAAAATGATGTCCATTTTGAAAAGATAAAATTTATAAAATTTTAAAAAGTTGGTATTACTATTCATAACGACTACTTTGATTGGTTGTGGTGTGTGTTAGAACTCGAAGTTGCATATAATACAGGCTATTGTATTATTCAAAGGGAAGCGTACCGTGGAATCTTAGGGTGCTACATGGACTCCCCCCTTTTATGAATGAATGTGTCTTGTGGTGGGATAAAACTTCCACCTTGGTTAGGGATTCATATTGGCTTCACTATTTTGGTTTCAGCCCGATTTGCGTCATTCCACTATAGCGGCCAAAATGGCATGACGAACAGTAACCAGTTTTCTATTGGTATCAAGGGTTTAACAGAGGGTAAGAAATCCTTGGATGGTCTCTAATGGGGTTATTCTTGGATCCAGAAACACTCAACTACCCTTGTATGCAAGATTCATGGACCTTCTTTCCAAAGGTAGACACTCGTTGGATGAATA
Source organism: Viscum album (assembly GCA_963277665.1). Classification (NCBI taxonomy): domain Eukaryota; kingdom Viridiplantae; phylum Streptophyta; class Magnoliopsida; order Santalales; family Viscaceae; genus Viscum; species Viscum album. Next base: position 742,659,480 of record OY728145.1, on the reverse strand, counting down.
TTTTGAAAAAGACTCTTAAGGACTTCATTGTTAGAGATGATGGGAGGTTAGGCTCATCACACCCTTTTGGGCAGAAATATTTCTTATTCTAGGACAGTCTTATAGATTTATGTAATGTTTATATGTTCATGAATCCATGGTTTTTTCAAAGTGTGTGTCTGTGGGTTACCCGAAGATTGAAAGATTAACCATATATGTGCATGGGTTGGGAATTACTAAAACAACGCTGGATTAATTCATAAGATAATGTTCTCAAGAGTTTTCTGTCATCTAGGGGGGACAGATGTTGTTCCTTTGTCTGGATCAAACCCAAAAGATGGGATTCCTACATATCCCTATGAGAATAATCAGAACCCACATAGTTCGGTTTAAATTGGGGATTATATCGTAGATCAAGACCAATTTATAGGGATCCTGATTGGGGTTTACACATTAGAACTACTCATTAGAGAAGACATGGTTGGTGATTACACTATAGAGGATTCCTTTCTTGAAAGATTCACGTCAAGACTTATTCCTGAAGTGGAGGAACTAGTGAGTCGAGGGGAATTTTTATTGGGATTATTTTTAAGGAGGATTTCCCTTGTGCACAAGCCCTAGTTAGGCATCCTTTGTATGATGGATGGATCAGGAATCAAAGTTCTCATAGTTTATAGGTGGTGGAGCTTATGTGTGGAAGCTTCCCAATTGATCTTGGTCCTTCAGATAAGCATCATATGTATCCTAGTTAAAGTAGGAATCATATTTCTTGTAGTTCATGAGGTGGTGGGGCTTACGTGTGGAAGATTACCACTTGAAGGAGGCTTGATCTATCGTTTCATTGATGAGATGGTATGGATCTCAGTCCAAGATAATGGCTTCTTACATTTCCCAATTTTGTTGGGAATCAATTTTCTCGTTATTCACAAGGTTTTGTGAATGTTGTATCATTACAGAACTCTAATCACCTCTGAGTCATGCTTGATTTGTGAAACAAGAGGATGTGACAAATTCTACAAAGTTGAACTTTCTTTTCTCCGCTAAGGGAAAAGGAGGAAGGAGATGATGGATGAGGGCACAGAGCAGTGAACCATTCAATGTGAAATGAATGTGAATTTAATTGGGTCTATTTCAGAAGGATAGAGGCTTACTCTAGGAGGAATACCCTATGAAGGATTTTGGGAAAGGGGAGGAATGCTGCTCCTCATTGAAAGGAATAACACCCATAACTACTTTGAGTGATCATTGTACCTCGTTGAATGGAAAATACAGTGATTATCCTTGACCCTTGGAGTGGGGAGGTTCTGACTGGTGTACCATGTTTGGAATCTGGGTTACATAGAGAATATTGAATTAAGGTTGTCCCAAGGGTCCATACCATTGTGGGAACTACCTTTGGGCCTCCATTTACCTTGAGCATGTAGACTAAAAAGGGTGTGATGACGCACCCGATGGTCATGTCATATGGGTCTGGTGACTTTGGAAGAGGCTTTATCCTGATAATTGTTGACTAGTTAGTAGAGGTGACACAAAGGGAATAACTAGAATAGAAGGAAAATATTTGAAACAGAAGGTGGAAAACCCAAAGACACCACATTTCACGTACCATTATCTCATTTTGGATGGGGGCTTCCCCACATAGCGTACTGCTATGCTGGTGAAGGGTTCATCCACATAACTAAGTGGTACATGGAACTGGATGTGAGCCACCATCTACCATTGTGGTATGTGGTCTAAGGTTCCACCTACATAGTGTGGCACTTTGTGGTGCAGGGTCTTATCCGCATAGTGATGCGCCATAGGGTTCATTGGACCAAAGGAGGGGCATTGTGACTACAGTTCATGGGAAGTTCATCCGTGAAGGGCCTATGGTTCATGGTTCTCCAATTAGGTCCATGAATAGTTTATTAATATTTATTTTCCTTCTTTATATGGTTTGTGGTAGGTTTATACATACTTGAAACCATTCCCAGTTATGTACATTGTCAGTCGTTTTCCTTTGAAGTATTTTGTTTGTAAACTCCACACTCTCCCAAAAATCCTCTCATTAAAATTCCTCTTTTCTCGACTCCAATTTGGGACCTTTTATATAGTTTTGAGGAGGCTATATCGATGAGATCATGACAACATTTGAGATATTCCATGAGGAAATTTATCGGCCCACAGGAAACTTCTTTAACCAAGGTTCACAGTGTTTCAGTTTGTGGTGGCAGGAATAACCGACATAATTCTATAAACGACACAGTTATCAGGACACAAATAAAACTACCTCATCTTCAAACTACTCAGTATATGGGGATGTTTCATAAGGACTTACATATCCATCATGTTTTCTCTAATGAAACGGTCCACGATGCTTGCTATTTTCATCTCATCCATGAATGATTTGGTTCAGTGGCCAATGTTTTGCGGGACATCATTTTGCAGGCCATCCGTGTACCACTTGGTTCATGGTCTGTTCCATCTAGGGACCTTTTTGGTAACTATTATAAAGACCATTTTATCCCATTTACCAAATTGGATTTCTTCAATATTCTCATCAAAATCTCATCCCCACATGCATCTCATTCCTTTATCGAACTTGTAGGATTATTAACTTTACAATCCCTGATTTTTAGGACCCTACAAATACCCATTTTCATCTAATATGATTTATATCTATTGGCGTATCAACCAAAACCCAAACTTGGTTATGATACATGGAATATATCTCAGAATTCCTAGATTCTAACCATCTTCAATCTTCTGAGCTCTCTACTACCTCCTTATATGAGACAGGTTCATCATTATCAAACAATAATGAGTCACCATCCTCAATGACTAGAAAACCAGATCTATCTGGTTCCTTTACCTATCCTACAATCCTATATAGTACTTGTATTTCATGAAATACGACTTCTATGGCAACCTGTGGTGCTTTTTCCAGTACCAAATATTATGTATCTTGAGCAGCAACTTCATTGAAGTCAATCTTTCTCTCACAATCCTTTTTGAATATGTGATCCATCTCATGAAATGCGACATGTCTAGTGATAATCACTTTCTTGTATGAGGGGTTGTATAGGTAATATCCCTTTGTTTCCTTAGGATACCCTATAAATATACATCTTGTAACCTGTGGTTCTAGTTTTTTCCATGTGAAATCCTTAACAAATGCCTCACAACCCAATACATGTGTATTTGAAAAAATGGGTTTCTTTCAATTTCATATCTCAAAGGGAATTCCATTTTCCAGTTTAGTTGGTATTGGGTTTAAGGTGTATGTTATATTTTTTAATGTATATCCCCAAAAGTATAATAGAAGATCTTCATGAATCATCATTGTTCGTACCATGTCCAACAAGGTACGGTACCTTCTTTCACTAACATCATTCCACTATGCTGTGTAAGGCAGAGCAAGTTGAGATAGAATCCTGAACTCTTATACAAAATTGTTAAAACATTGGATAAGATATTCTCTACCATGATCTGATCGAATGTTATTTGTCTTCTTAACAAGTTGATTATCTACTTTATTATCTAATTACTTGAATTTCTCAACGTACATGAACTTGAACCTCATAAAGTAAGTATAACCATATCTCCTCAAGTCATCATTAAATGTTATAAATTAAGAATATCCACCTCTAGCTTCTACTAGAAATGGTCTACAGACATTGGTATATACCAATCCTAAAAGCTCTGTTTTCCTTTCACCTTATCCAATGAATGGAGGTTTGGTCATTTTTCCTTGTAAACAAGAATTACATCTACCAAGTGGTTTTAGCTTATAAGAGCCTAAGTAGACATATTGATAGATCATTATCAATTACATCTTATTTACATGACCATGATAGTGATGCCACAACTGGGTGTTATATGAGTCATGTGAAATTGATTCATTATCAATTTCTAACACTTTGATTTCATAATTTAGTACATATAAACCATTATTTAAATGTATCATAGCATATAAATATTGTCCTTATAAATTAAAAAAAATATTTTTGAACATGAAAATAAACACATATATATATCTAAACATGATCAAGAAAATATGTTTTAGGAAATAGTAGTTACATAATAACAATAACCTAAAACCAAAATCATTCCCATTGGAAATGAAAGGTGGTAGTCACTAATGGAAATTTAATCCGTCCACGCACAATAGATAGCTCTTAAATCCATTTATTCTCTATAAATTTCCTCGAATCTACATTTTCCATACATTTGGATAAAAATGTGAGAACCACTAGATATATCTAATACCCAATGTGTAGATATGAAAATATTGCACTCGATAAAGATGACACATTTAGATTACCCTCTCAATTGGGTGTAGTTCTTCTTCTAGTGGCCTAGCTTGCACATGAAAAACATACTACCTTCTTTTTTATTCCCTTACAATGGATCTTATTCTTCTTGGTTAGACAGTTCTACAGAGTTTTAGACTATTTATACATCTTGGGACCCATTTCATTCTCTTTTGTCTTCTTATTCACCATAAGGACCCCATGTTTATTATGACCCATGTCCTTATCCACATGGAGAATTAAAGTAAGAAGTTCCAAAATACTATTCTCATTATTTATCATATTATAATTCACAATATTTTTTGAGAAAGTTTTGGGAAGTGATGAATGTATTATATCTATAGGAAATTCATACATGAATTTAATCCCTAAGATTTCTTGGCATTCAATATAGCCAATAATATTGACTCCATGATTCCCAACTGGCAGAGACTCTCTATTATTAGTGGTAAACAAAGAATTATAGATCTAATAACACTCTTGTATCACCTTATATTGATAAGGATCCTAAAGATGAGGCATCATGCTATTGGCATCCATATCCTCATGTTGCTTCAAGAGCTAATTGGACATGGATGATAGCATGATGAACTGAACATATTTAGCATCATTCAGATGTTTCTAAAAAAACAGATAGCTCTACATCACATGCCTAATTTCTTGGCTCAATAGGTAGAGGTTCTTCTAGAAAATATAATTTTCTTTCATGGCGAAGGATGATGTGTAAATTCCTATTTTATTTCACGAAATTCATGCTGATGAGAAGGTTTTCCTTCTCAAGTATAGATCACAATGATATGTATGATGTTATTTTTAATGATGTCTCTAAAAATAATATAATCTATGTTTTAGTAATTTATATGATAAATTTATCCCAATAAATAAATATTATATTTATTTTTCTCCCACTATTTTATCAAAACCCAATTGAACACACCATTGGCTTCAGAATGTCATTTTACTTTGACGTTATAGAAAAAGGATCTATATAGCCCTTTTGATTACCCCAATGTTGGTTAGTCAAGAAAATTGAATAGTTTATGTAGTCATTCCAAATTCCAACCATATTAACTCGTAGTTCCATGATCCATTGATTGGTAAACAAACCATTGACCTAGGGGAGAAACACCTTGACATAATTTAAGGTTTGTGTTTATAGATTTCCACATATCCACCTTTGTATCTTTCTTGGACTCGTTTCACCTTGGCTCCTAAATTGAACTGTCTCCACTAGCTTGGGTCCACTTATGCACACGTAGGTGAGGGGTAAAAGGGGTTTTACATAAAAGATACCATGGGCATGCAGACCCTACATGTTAATGAGTATATAAGCCACTCATGCCAATAATTTAATTTATTAATAAATTAAAATAAATCCAATCACATACAAACACAACAAGAAAATTGGCCAATTTCAACAGTTGAAAACTGTGACAATAGGGAAAAAAACTATGGCTATAGGCTATGACCATGTTTTTCCTAAACCGTTGATGATATTGCCGTGTTAGTAGGGCTTGAACTATGTCCACAGTTTAAATAGTGGAAATAGGTTTCATCATGGTCAACCATGGCTGTTGATCTATGTCCGTGGTTTAAACTGTAGTTATAGCCCCACAAAACCATGGCTATAGCCGCAAAATAATATATCTCCTCACTGATTAGATCTTTATACCTCACATTAGAATTCAGCCACCTAATCAGTACAACATTTCAATCTTTGGGTATATAATTATATATTATGTTATATATATTATTAAGAACTATGGAGTAGCCTAAAAATTATTTCAATAGATCTTCCTACTCTATTTTCTGCAGTAAATGTTTTCTCCCAAACAAGTGTGGTAGAATTCTAGAAATGGTTTTGAAAACCATGGATATAGGTATAGGATATAGCATGGTTTTATTAAAATAGTGGATATAGACTATGGAATAATGGACTATAGCCATTGTTATGAAAACCATGGCTATAGCCTAACTCTATCCATGATTTTAAAACTGTGTATATAGGTACATGTTAATATCCCATTTTTCTACTTCTAAAAGGTCTGGTCCAGCTCATGATCATCCACTATCATGAAATTAATTACACATTCATAATTTAGTTTTTGAATTCATGTCTAATAATTTTTTTAATCTGAATTACAAGATCTATTTATTCATCCATCATTTCTCAAATATCTAATAGAAATAATTAATTTTATGGTTAAAATAAAATCAAAGAACTCATCCAGGGGAGACAAGGATTATTCCTGGTTAACACAATAGTACATCGCATGTAACCAAAGTTACACACTATTTAGTTGTGTTCAATGAACTAGGAGTTAATTCAGAAATTACTCAACTAGTGTGGATAAATGACACACAATGTATTTAATTCTTACACTTCATGTTGACTGGGATAGACTAGCACATGGTCAGGAAAAATACATACTATGTAGCTCATTAGAAACGAAATGTGGTCCCTTTTCATCAAAGACAAGACATATATTTAATAAATGACCTACATCATGAGTGAACATTTAACATGGATTAAACATTAAGTGTGGCCCATTAGACACACTGTGTACTCTAAAATTTTATAAGGCACAAACTACATGTCGTGTCCCAAGTAGTGCGATTCAGATAGAAGGTTAGAGGTGTACATTCAGGGTAGAGCGCATCTACACACCATGTACTTATACCAAGTTATGTAGATTTAAAATTTATTTATTTTACTATGAAAACCTTGAGACATATACTTGTGTGTGGTCCTAAAGATAGGACACAACATGTGATAATTTTTAACATACATAAAATTTTAAATCTTTAATTAATATCTATATAATTTTCAATATCTTCATATCATTTATGATAATTATAAACAATTATGTTCACACATTGATACCACTTGTAGGTTTTGGGAGAAATAGAAGCATGTGATGGGTGAAACCCACCATTGATCTTTTCTATAATCAACGATCAATCTGAGATCTATAAAATGAATAACTCCATGATACATATAATTGAGTCAAAGAAATATAAAAATATGAATTACAATGAAATCTAGAGAGTGGGATAAACACATAGTATTTATAATTAATTTAATTGGATAAAGAATTACCTATATGGAATTACTTCTATGTTGATAAGACCAGCAACAGATCTGTAGCACACCATCGTTGCATTGTACAAACCAATTATATATTTCCTATGGCGGTGATCCAAACATGCTCCAGGAATCTCCAGAACTATCTAAAGGAGTATCTGGCTGTTATCAGGGAAGATCCTTGTGCCTGCTTCATCTACCTAATCACCTTGATAATCGCTTCAAAATTGTTCTCCTTGATATGAGGGAGGAGGATTTCTCCCCATTCTTGGGATAATTATCAGAGAGTGAAGCTCTCTAGGCTTGATAGGATTCTCATTGAATCACTGTTCACAATCGAATTGGCTCATGAGAAAATAATATAATTGAGTATTTATATGTCCTGGGTTAAAATAAAATAATTGCACAAGTTCATTTATTATTATTTAATCCTATAAGAACACCATGTCTAATAATAATAGATATATTATCATTTATTGACACACCCTTAACTTGAGAATTATAATTAAATATTATTTAATTAAATAATATTAAATATTAAAATTTATCACCCCAACATTAAAATCAGTCCACCATTACTCCAAAATATTGATCATAACTTGAATAATATCTATTTATTTATAATATAAACATCACTACATTATTCTACAATAAATAAATAAATATTATATATACTAAACAAAAATTAAATATTTACATGATATCAATCATACAATAATATTTATTAAACCACACATGAGGATAATTTTTATTCAACCTATTAAATAATAAATAATAATATATTATTTAACAGAGATTCTGGATACACTTAGTGTGTGCCCCACTAGGCCTCTTTCTCAGTGGCGTTAGGTGAAGTGGCATAATGTTCAAGGTCAGAATCTAGAAACACACAAAGGCACACCTAGAGAGAGAAGTTAATGCTAAAACAAGATTTCACCTCATATGATCTCTTACCATGTAATATAACCCCATTGTCACAATATCTTGAATTGGGGAGGTTTACTGCCAGTTCCATGAACTTATGTGCACGATTAAACATTTCATTGAATTTACAAAAATATAACTTGTTTATAGAACACCATGTCCATGGATTTATTTACAATATATCATCTCCATCAAAAGGATTGAGATATTATATTGTGTTAATGAACAGAATGGATAAATCATTTCTCTCATTATTCATTAATGTAATATTACCCATAATGAACCTAATGTATCCTAATTCGCTGTGAACATTTTTCATCACAATTTTCTTCAATACATCTATGTGTGCGACTCATAATACTCATTATTAATAATATTAAAGTCTAAGGAAAAATAAACACATCCACAAATAGGAACATCCAATGACACTAATGAATGTGGATTACCTAATGGTGGGTTCCATTCTCATAATATCCTACTGGACATTACCAAAGTCATAATCCATGATAAGGTTCTTCAATATACTATGAGTTTCCACCCATATTATCCTATATCATTTGTGTCCCTGAAACGATATCGTCTGACTATAAAACAAATATTTAAGAATAGTGTTGTAGCACTTTTGGTTTCTCATCACAGTGGGGAACTGATATGGTCTTTTAATGTAATAACAACTCTTAGAACATTGTCACATATTATGTTATGAAGAATAAAGATCATGATGTGATAGGAAGTTTACTAATATTTTAAAACGATGAATACATGTTTATCATAAATTACAAAGAAGTAAGTTCTAGGACACTAACTCTAACAAAACTATCCAATTCCATGGATAGAAGACTTGATTAATTGACTATGTGGGACCCAATATTTGTATATGGAAGACCTTTAGTCTGGATATCAATAATTAAATGTAAATAAGGTAGTTTTTTTGAATATTTTGTTTTAAATAATATATGGAAACTACTAGTTCAAATGGATGTCCTTAAAACTCAACAATGCCCTTTCAGTATGTATGGCCTTAATAAATAGAGTCTTTAGAGATTACCTCAACAATATAATTGTAGTTTTTATAGATTATATTATGATATACACTAAAATTAATGGGGAATGTGAGTGGTATTTTAATACTTTGTTATAGACTACGCCAAGGAGAAGACATATAGAACGTATAATAAATATGATTTTTAGAAAAAGAAAGTATCATTATTGAGGAATGTTATCACTAGAGAGGGTAAATAAATATTTCCTTCTAAGAAAAAAGAGAATTAATTGATAGTATAATATATCCTCTGTAACAATGATCCATACTATCTTAGGACTATGTGGGTATTTTCGATGAATTTTGAGAAATTTATCATGTTTGAAATGCCTTTAAACAAGGACGACATAGATGGTAGTAATTGTTTTGCGAAAATATATTAAAAGAGAGATTTAAGGAATTGAAAAAGAGACTTATCACTGCACCAGTCCTCAGGATAACCTCATGTGGGGAAAATTTCGTGGTATAGAGCGATGCTTCAATGACGGATTTGGGATATATAATAATATAAAATGAAAAAGTGATAGACTATGCCTCAAGGAAGGTGAAATTTCATTAGGGGAACTATCCAACACAAGATCTAATGTTGGTTTTAGTGATATTTACATGGAAAATATATCAATATTATCACTTTGGGGAGTAGTGTGAAATATATAAAGATAATAGTAGCCTAAAACCTATATTCACATAGATGGAGATTAATATATTCTATTGATGAAGATTAGAGATGGTCAAGGACTAGGAAAACTCAATCCATCCGCATATAGAAAAAATAAAAAAAAGTGACATATCATCTATGAAGAAATGATCCTCTAACTTTTGGAATGATAAGAATAGAGAAGGATGTAATATTCTTACTTTGATAAGATGGATATGGGAATCATAAATAAAGGAAATTCATCATTTATTTATCAAATGATAACTCAACCATCACTTATATAGAAAATAAATGATTCTCAAAGATATTATGTTGAAATTTATTATAAGGTAAAAGTAATAAGACAAAGGAAATACTTAGAGTTAAAAACTGATGATGTAGTTGTAATATTTGAGTGATAAATATGTGTATCATCAAATCCAGACATAAGGAAGGAGCTACTGAATAATGAATATATATCAAACTTCTCTATCCACCCAGAGAGCATGATGATGTATCGATATCTCTAAGAGAACAATTAATTGTATGATATGAATAAATATATCACAAAATCTTCATCATAGTGTCTAGTTTTTTACAAAGTGAAGGGTAAAAGTTAAAAATCAAAGTGGATAATGCACCAATTTCCCATAACAACATGAAAATAGGAAAATATCATCATAGTCATTATTACTAGCCTTCCAAAGTAATCAAATAAAAATAATTATATAGGGGTTGTGGTGAATCATCTAATAAATACTAATCACTTTATTACATTTGAGAGGAATTATCACTTGATCATCATGGAAGGATATACATCAGACAGTTGGTGATGCTTCATGGAATAGCACAATCAATTATATTTTATTGAGATCCTATATTTACCTCCATGTTATAGAAGAGTATCCAAAATGATCTAAATACTTAGTAGAACATCCGTATATAATATCACCCCCAAAATCTAATCCAATCTAAGGAGAAAATATAGAAAATGGAATACATATTGAGGTCATATTAAATGGACTATAAATTAGAATGATATAATCATATTCCCCTTGTTTATTTCTCATAGTGTAATAGCTTTCACTAAAGAATATAAATGGATCAATATAAAGACCTTTATGGGATGAGATGTAGAACACCAGCATATTGGAATGGGTTTGGTGAGAGTAAGATTTTGGGTCATAAAATGGATGAGGTAATTTTAAAAATAGTCTAGACTATACAGAAACACATTAGGGATGATCAAAGTTGAGATAAGATCTATGAAAACAAGCATCAATGAGACCTAGAGTGTGAGGGTAGAGATAATGTGTTTCTCCACATATCACTATGTAAGAGAGTCATGCGATTTGTAAATAAGGGAAATATGTGTGAATGGTAGATTATCCCCTTAGATATTCTTGATTTCATTGAATCTATATCCTATCAACTATAACTCCAACCAACCTTACCACAATTAGATGATGTATTCCAAGTATCCATCTTAAGGTAGTTCATATCGGATCCCTCACATGAAATGAATTAATAGGTGGTACAACATGAAAGTGATTTCTCTTATGAAAAGAACTCGATGAAGATGTTATACTATTGAGATAAATTTCAATTCAAAAAAGACAACTCACCTAATCAAAGTACTATTGTGAAACCATAAATACGTTGAGGAAACAGGGGAACCAGAGGAATCCATGAAGAAAAATTTTCTTCACTTTTTTTCATTATTATTTAGTATGAAAGTTAAAGTGAAATATTTCTTAAGTGGGGGGGGGGGGAGAATGTAATATCCTAATATTTTAAATGAAATACAATTTTTGATAGAAAATATAACACACAATGATGAGATTAAATGAACCATGAAATATTATTATAACCTAGACACTGAATTTATGAGTATGAATAGGATTTAATGAATTATGATATATATATATATATATAAATAATGGTCATAATTAATAAAATTTATTGATTAATAATTTAGAAATAAGCACTCAATTTTATGTAATGTTGTTGTATTCTTCAAAAATATATATATATTTTTCAAAAGTAATATTAGTGATTTTGTGAGAGAATTATATAATTAATTTATGGAACACATGAAAAATATATTTTATAAAATGAAATTAAGATTTTTAAATAATCGTTATAATATTAACTTAGCATGGGTTTTTTGGTTTTTTCTAAAATGATTGATTTTGCAATGAATAGTAAAAACTATTGATTTTTAATAAAAAATTTATTTTCATTTAAAGTATTTACATAATAAAATTCTATTTTGGATTATTTTTAAATTTAAATTAATTCATTTTGAATAAAAATAATACAATTATGATCTTTGGAATGAATTTTATAAATTAATTTTATATAATAAAAATTTATACCTATAATATAATTTTATGAAATCTTTTTTTGTTTTTTCATTTTGCATATTTTTCATAAATTAATTTCTTACACTTGTAGAAAATAAATATTTAAAAATTTATTTAGTATTTTGATTCAATATGCCCACGTTTTTTGAAAAATGTCTTTCTTATTTCTTTTCATTATGAATAGTAACCATAATAAATACTTTTTAGAATGGTAAAGGTAAATATGGTAAATATGGTTATAAATAATATGATAAGGACTAAAAAATGATTGAGTCACTTGAATTTATCATATTGGATGATATTATGTTAGAAATTTTTAGGAAATTTTGTAATATATAACCTTTAATTTCCATTTATACTTTACTTTGACCTTTATAATATTCACATGAAGGATAGAGTCAAAAATCTCACTATGATGGTTTTAAAATTTGTAATATTTTTTGATAGGGATGAAAAAAATATGTTAGGTTATAAATGGTTATTTTAAAGTTAATTGTTTTATCATTTTATCTTATTTTTAACTTTTATTTATAAAATAATTACCTTAAATGCTTATGCAACACCAACACGATATTTAATCATTTCATAGAAAACTAAAATAAGTGATTTGAAAAATTTAACAAATTAACATTATATGAATGAATTTATGTGTTCAATTAATTTTTAGATAAAAGTAAAATATTTTAGATATATAAATTTATTTTATTAAAATTAAATTATTTTTAATACTATTTTCAATATCAAATAAAATTAAAACTTAAAATGACAATAATGTTATTTCATAAAAAATAATATTTTATTAAATGATTTAGAATTTCTAGAAAACCTATATTTGTCCATGTTATTATTATATTTTTAAAAATATCAACTATTATCCATTTATGGGCCATTTTATCTTTCATAATAACTAAATTTACCTTCAAATATTAAAAACATTGTTATCTTAATAACTCTTAAAAAAGGTTAATGCGAGTTAAAACAAAGATAGAACGGTAAAAACTGATATAATATTATCTAATTTTTCTATATTATATTATTTATTCCCAGAATAATCCTATAATTTAATTATTTTTGTTTCGAGCCTTTTTTCCATTGAAATTAATTTATATTAATTTAATATTTTAAGTAATTCCAACAGTGTTGCTCCCCTTACATATTAATGTGCTCTTCCTCTCCTCTTTCATTCACACTTAAAAAATGTTTTTGTTTTATAATACTTTCCCAAATCCATTCAAAAAATCTATCCATACATTCTATATCTCTTATTTTTTGAATAATACAAACCTTATAGGGATTGAGTTGTAATGGAAATGAAGTAGTTTGAAGAAGAGGTAAAGTCTTCAACCGGATTCAGAAATTTTATATGTTCTTCTCAATCCTTCAAATATCATTGAAAAATGTTTAAATATTTAAACAATATTCTAAATAAAATAATATATTATTATTTTAGTTTAAATACCTACATAATTATCCTTTTCCATCAAATGGAAAATGAAATAATTGTTTATGTGTACAGAGGATTACAGCCTCACGAACCAATGTAATTCAATTAACATCACTTCTTATAAAGGATGTTTATAAGTACATATTTAATAAATATATAAATTATTTATGATTTTTTTAATTTAATTATTATTTACTTATCATTCATTCCATCTATTGAAAATGTAAATATTGTTCATCTGTATATATGACCAATCATATCCATGAATGGTGTAATTAATTATTTATGACTTCCTATTAGGGATGAATCTAAATATATATAATCAATATATATTATATTAATGAAATTTTTTAGATTATGTAAATTATGAAAACATGATCAATGTATAAATATCAAGACAACTGAACCAAAATAGGCATGAAAAATAATGTTGTTATCACCAGGGATAGTGACATCAATTAAAAATTATTAACAAATGGGTAGTAAGATGATCAAAGAAAATAATATATGGTATGATATATATGTTTATATTTATAGAAGAAATTTATAATATATATAAATACATATATAAATATTTATATTATACTAGGGTTTATAATACGTATGAAAAAGGAAAAAACTTTTGGTAAGGGATCTCTCTAAATGACAATTTTTCATCGGGTTATGACCATTCTCTCTCTATCTCACCTTATCTCTCTCTTTTAATAAATATATTAATAATAAATTATATATATATTTATGGTAAATATATTCATATCTCATTATTCAATATTTTTATTGGTTAATACATTCCTTAAGTTCATTTATGAAATTCATTTTTCAAAATCAAACCCGATTAAAGGGAATATTTATATACCTTAATCCTTCTATTTAATGCTCATTTAACGTATTTATTCCAATATGTACTCCACATTTTGAGTATCATGATAATTTATGTACTTAATTTTTAATTTCATATTCTTTTTGGAATCATTATTATATTTCCTTTAATTACGATATGAGTCATGATTATACAACCCATTTCATTCTATGGTGATTTGTATGATTATGAATTATGATTGATTTCCCTATATAGGAAAAATAATCCTGAAAATCTTATTATGGGTGTGCACAAATGGTTCTAAAATTAATTTGGTAATGTTTTGAACTCATGAGAGGTTATGTATTTGAGTAGGGAGAAAACCTAATATATGATGAGACCTTGTTCACCCTATGATGTTATCTTGGAAGTTAGCCTCGAATTAGGCTTATATCATGTTTTTTGTTTACGAAACATTATTTTTTTCCAATTATCATATTATACCATGTTATTTATGTGATTATCCCATGTGATTACTCATGAAGTGTCATGACCCCCTCCCCACAAAGTGTACCCCTCCTGGACCGACAATGTGAAAAGGGATATAATGACCCCCAAGTCCCGCCTCCAGTAGGCCCCAGGTTGGCGACTAGCATCGAGGGTATAATAACATACAAATGGGAGGAATTACCCTCTAAGAGAACACATGCAGAAGAGAGAGATAGAATATACTCAAACCAAATCCAACTCATAACTGAAATATAAAAGAAACCCAAGTACATATATGAAATGTCATGCAAAAGTAATACAACTGAAAGGGAAAACTAAAAGTACCCAAAAGAAAGAAAAATGACAGCGACCACGAGCCCGAATAGATCCTCCTCAAACCACAAGCTAGTAGTAACCCGGTTGATCTCCAACTTGCTCTAAGTGACCTGAAAAACAGTTTATATGTACATAGGGTGAGTATAACAGTATAGTCAGTAGGATCCTCCCCAAGCCTCTCGTGCAAAGGTAAAGAAAGCATGCTAAAGCCCAGTGAACAACAAGTGAAACTAACTCGTCACCTAAATAGGTATACTATGTTTCCAACCTCACCACGGCTACTCTCACCAAGTAAAACATACAAGAATATAGAATATAGTAAAGAATATAAAGGGTACCCCACTACTACTTCCCCACTGGTTTTCCGCTTTTCCCCAACGACATACGTCCTGTGCATCTCTCTCAAAGGCTTGCCCGCAGACACCTGGGCTAAGCTCCACAATCGGCACCTCGTGCACCACATAGGCTTGCCCGCATGCACATGGTCGAAGCACCACGCCGTCCTCACAACCAAAGGTAACCAGGTAGTTTCTGGGAGCCACCACAGCTCGCATAACGTGTGTCATACGTCGGGTATAATACCTCAAGACATTACAGCCCATACTCCGAGTAAGGATCCTCAAGCCATCATAGCCTATACACGTTACACCTATAGTAGTCTGTAGGATAATATATCCAGAATATATGTGTGTGAATAACCACAAGCCATTACAGCCCTCTACACACATATATGGGGTAACTAACCGCTGTGCCTCATGGCACAAGTATCTACCAAGAGAAGAGAGCGGAGCCAAAGGGGGTAGTCAGCCATTCAACCTCCCATCAGAATGTTGGGGAAAACACCCCCTAGGGCTTAGAATCCCCGGGGTGTCAGTTTCCCTTACCGACAGGGTGGAGTAGCATATAGAAACACAAAAAGTACAGAATATATAAGTAACTCACATCCACACTATGGGCATTACCTAGTCTCAGATACAACTGTAGCTAACGTCTCTCAGACTCCAGGCTGCTACTTCTAAGACTAGGTATCCTATAAGCACACAAACATTTGAAGAGATTTATTAGATTACTCTGTTCTCATTTTATCAGTTCCACTGTACATTAATTAATTCTTTAAACATTAATTAAGAATGAACAATTCCACATTAAACTGAATTGGCATCACATTCCAAAACAACTTCTCCTTTTTATGATTCACATCACCTTTAAATTACAGCATCTCCATCCCCGTGGATTTTCACCATTTAATCAAACATTCATTACATAATTACTTTTCCACATTCCCAGGAATTCTAGAAAAACATCCTATGCTTCTAAACACAAAGGAGGCTCAACACAGTGAGTAGATATACTACCCGTCAAGTCTTTGCCGCCTATAGAAAGAGCATATACCCATTCTCCCTCGAGAGGCTAAACATAGAAAGCACGTGGCATACCCCACGCGTCTTCGCCTCCTTCGGAAGAAGGGTAGCAAGACCAGCTGCCTTGAGAAGTGGGGAAAAGCAAAGTAGATTAACATTCAAGAAAACCGCAAGCAACAAGCAACCACATCCATCCCATTCCATCACCCCTGGTGTCCTCCCCGACACCCACATGCATAAACTGATGCATCTCGCCACTCTAGGCGTCATCTGCTGCCATAACCACAAGGCCTCCATGCCTCCACATATCACAACAACCATACAGGCTCACATCACAGCACAAGCATCAGGAAAACAAACATCACATCATGGGCTCTTGACCCTTTAACAAACAAGAGGGTAACTCAGAACCCTTTTAGAAATTCCCACATAATCTGTTCTCTAATCCATATTGAATTGGCAGATTTGTTATTTGTAGGTTCCAATCACGGATACCTAATCAGCAAGCTATCCCAATTAAATAAAAATGCTTACTTCCCTAATTTTATTATCCTCAAATTAGAACAACTATAACAACGGCAATAACCAGATTAATTTACATGCCTCTTTATCTTTAGCCAATTAATTAACAATTAATTCCGGATTTACGTTCATTATCAATTTCTATCATGAACGAACAACAAATCAAAGAAAACATAGATATCACTATATCTAGGAAAACATGAGGCAAACCGTTATCACGGTATAAAGCAACAACATGCGATCAACCAATTCTTTTAATCCGATTCAAGTATTTAATTAGGTCAATTTCATTGTGATCCAAAGGGATAAATAATTCTAATTCTACGATTGCACATATACAATTAGAGAAGCCATGAATCCCCTACCTCAAACAGTTCCTCACGTTCTTTATCCACATAACAGGTCACGATCCTCCCCTCGCGACAACTACATCCACCGGAGGATGCTACGGTACGACAGTACCAACCAACCCCAAGAAAACCCATTAGAATCTTGGAAATTACATGGTATAATTATGGAAAAGAGGATAGGAGAAGATGAACCCCAAAAGAACGATGATACAACATACCTTATATTGAAGATTGATCGACACGGCTCAGTTGTATCCCAAACAGAGCAGAACCAATCCTAGGAGTAAAGATTGATTGTGCAACTCCTACGGAAAGGATTGAAAGGTTCTAGTGCCTCCTAGTTGATAACAAAGGGAAAGAACCAGGGAGAATGATATCTCGTCCCTTTTTGAAGATTAAATGGTGCAACGATTTAAGATCCGGTTAATTCTCCATTAAAAATAGATCGCATTAACCCACGCGGTTTGACCAAGTAAAACATTCCAAGACTTAGGAATAATTAATATAGGATTTATGGAATTTTAAATGGCCTTAAGAGCCCTTAAAATAAGGCTTTAAATGTATTTTACATCAAAGGAAACGTCAAAAGGGGCAAAACTGTAGGAGTCTGAAAACACTGTTCACCCAATGTTACTGTACATGAAACCGATCTGTGAAACCGATATGTGAAACCGATATGTGAAACTGATCTGTGAAACCGATATGTGAAACAGATCTGTGAAACCGATCTGTCAGACCGATCTGTGAAACCGATCTGTCACACCGATCTGTGAAACCGATCTGTCAGACCGATCTGTGAAACCGATCTGTCACACCGATCTGTGAAACTGATCTGTCACACCGATCTGTGAAACCGATCTGTCAGACCGATCTGTGAAACCGATCTGTCAGACCGATCTGTGAAACCGATATGTCGCACCGATCTGTGAAACTGATCTGTCACACCGATCTGTGAAACCGATCTGTCAGACCGATCTGTGAAACTGATCTGTCAGACCGATCTGTGAATCCGATCTGTCACACCGATCTGTGAAACCGATCTGTCAGACCAATCTGTGAAACCGATCTATCACACCGATCTGTGAAACCGATCTGTCAGACCGATCTGTGAAACCGATCTGTCACACCGATCTGTGAAACTGATCTGCGAGACCGATCTGTCAGACCGATCGGTGAGACCGATCTGTTACTGTTCATAAAACTGGAAACACTGTTCATAGAACTGGAAAATTGGAAATGTGTTGGGGATAAGTCCCCTTGACCTCCCGGAACACCTCCAACACCAACATTTCACAAAGTAATGGACCGGAGAGGTCCGGGCCATTACATTAGATACCTCTCAAAACATTCTCGTCCTCGAGAATTAAAAACCAACCCAGAAGAAAAGAGGGGTCCGAACAACCACCCCATAAGATACCTCTCAGGGGAAAACCACCATGAGTTGTTCGAAAGATGGAACAAAACTACGACATCCAGGAACAAACAATCAATACCCAAACAATTCATTCATAGCACCACAACAAAGGTACATAAATAAAACATGAAAGGTCTAACCATAAAGGAAACATCATTACATGAAAGGAGTTAAACATTGAACAACTCTGGGTACTGACCACGTATCTGTGACTCACGATCCCAGGTACTCTCCTCCATGAAACTGTGTCGCCACAAGACACGAACTAAGGGGATAGAACGCCCACGCAACACCTTCTCCTTGTGGTCTTGGATCTCCATAGGTCGCTCCTCGAAGGTTCCATCATCATCAATATCGATCTCTCCCCAATCGATAACATGAGATTCATCATGAAGATAACGACGGAGCTGCGATACATGGAAAACATCATGTATCCGACTCATCTGAGGGGGAAGTGCTACTCGATATGCCACAGCTCCAACATGAGCTAACACCTCAAAAGGCCCAATAAACCGGGGAGAAAGCTTACCTCCACGACCAAACCTTCGCTGCCCACGACAGGGAGTCACCTTTAGAAACACATGATCCCCAACATTAAACTCTAACGGTCTCCTTCTTTGATCAGTATATCATTTCTGACGATCCTGTGCTGTCTTCATCCTCTCACGAATCACATGTACCATCTCTGTTGTATTCTGCACTAGTTCTGGTCTGAGAATTGCTGACTCTCCGACCCCAGTCCATCACAATGGAGAACGGCATGGCCGGCCATACAAGGCTTAAAACGACACCATACCGATGGTAGAGTGAAAACTGTTATTGCAAGAGAACTCTACCAAGGGTAAGGGCTTCACCCATGAACCTCCAAAATCAAGAACAGAAGAGCGCAACATGTCTTCAAGAGTCTGGATGGTTCGCTCTGTCTGACCATCCGTTTGAGGATGAAAAGCAGTGCTAAGGCACATTTGAGAGCCAAAAGCATGTTGGAGACCTCTCCACACCCTAGAGGTAAAACGAGGGTCTCGGTCAGAAATGATCGTCCTAGGTACTCCATGAAGTCTCACCACCTCCTCTAGATACTGCCTCGACAAAACCTCCACTGAGCTCGACTCCTTAATTGCTATGAAGTGGGCCGATTTAGTTAAACGATCCACTAACACCCATATAGCATCATGTCCTCCCGGAGCTCGAGGTAAACCTGTAACAAAGTCCATTGAGATGTCCTCCCACTTCCACTGAGGAATCTCTATGTGTTGGAGAAGACCACCAGGAACACGGTGTTCGACCTTCACCTTCTGGCAGACTAAACATCGAGACACACATTCTACAACTGTACGCTTCAGCCCAGGCCAACAAAACTGACTCCTCAAGGATCGGTACATCTTCATCACACCAGGATGTACCGCCAAGGGTGAACTATGGAACTCTCAGAGAACCGTCTCGCGCATTGCCAAGGGAACAAAAATCCTTCCATGATACAACACTCGGTGTTGTTCATCCTCCGACCAACCATCAGGGGCCTCCCCACAAACAAATCTGTCTCTCCAAACTTCCACCTCTAGATCACCCAACTGAGACTCTTCCACCTTCTGCATCAGAGATGACTGCACCATCATCTGGAAAAGACATCCTCTACCTCCAACCTCTTCCATATCAAGATGCAAAGCTGCTAGCTCTTCCATCACTCTCCAGGAATCACCAGATTCACGCACAACATCATTACGTGACTTTAGGCTTATTGCATCAGCTACAACGTTCCCTTTTCCATGTGTATACGATATTTCAAAGTTGTATTCCTGCAAGAACTCCATCCACCGACGCTGCCTCAAGTTCAAGTCACGTTGGGAGAAAACATACCTCAAACTCTTTTGATCGGTGAAAACCACAAAGTGCTCACCAATGAGGTAATGTCTCCACAACTTTAGAGCAAACACTACGGCTGCCAACTCAAGATCATGGGTGGCGTAGTTGCATTCATGTGGACGCAACTGCCGAGACCCATAAGAAACAACTGACCTCTGCTGCATGAGAACACAGCCTAGCCCCAGATGTGAAGCATCATAGAAAACATCAAACTGGACTCCCTCCGCTGGAAGACAAAGGACTGGAGCACTTACCAACTTCTCCTTTAGATATTTGAAAGCTGCCTGACACTGATCAGTCCATATGAACGCTTGATCCTTCTTGGTCAAAGCTATCAGAGGAGTCGCAACTTGGGAGAAATTGGCTACAAACCTCCTATAATAGCCTGCGAGACCAAGGAAACTTCGCATATCTGACACAGTCTTGGGGGATTCCCAAGACACTACTGCTTATATCTTCGAAGGATCCACAACTACTACCTCTTGGGACACAACATTCCCTAAGAAACGAACTTCTCGAGCCCAGAACTCACACTTGGACAACTTCCCAAAAAACTGATGTTGGCGAAGAACTCCCAAAATGGCTCGTAGATGCTCTGCATGCTCTTCTTCAGATGTGGAGTACACAAGGATGTCATCGATGAAAACCACAACAAACTTGTCTAGGAATTCACGGAACACAGCATTCATCAACCCCATGAAAACAGATAGGGCATTCGTCACGCCGAATGGCATTACAACAAACTCATAATGCCCATGACGACAATAGAAAGCAGTCTTCGGGATATCCTCATCCTTTACACGCATCTGATGATATCCTGACTGCAAGTCGATCTTTGAGAACCAACTTGCACCCTTCAGTTGATCAAATAGGTCATCAATCCATGGAAGAGGATAGAGATTCTTTATTGTCACTTTGTTTAATCGACGATAATCGACGCACAACCGCAAACTGTCGTCGGCCTTCTTCACGAACAAGACTGGTGCACCCCACGGTGACACAGTTGGCCGAACAAAACCACACTGCAATAGACCATCGAGCTGTATACGTAGCTCTCGTAACTCAGAAGGGGCCATCCTATACGGAGACATAGAGATATGAGACGCTCCCAACTATAGCTCGATCCCAAACTCGATCTCTCGTCGAGGGGGTAAGGATACAACCTCTTCTGGAAAGACGTTAGGGTACTCCTCTACGACCCTAGGAAACGCCAACTGTTGAACCTCTGAAGAACTCAGCATCATCCCAACCATCATGGATGATAAGTATGAAACTCGTCTATGACTCATCCGAGGATCTCTCTCACCAACCAACACTACTTCCTCTCCATCTTCATCAAAGAAAACGACCTTCTTCCTGTAGAAATACACAATAGATTGCACCGAATACAACTAATCCATGCCGAGGATGACATCATATGGTTGTATTCGTAAACATAGGAAATCTCCCCAAGAGCGGTGCTTCCCCAACACTAGCTCACAGTCTCTACATACTTCAAACAAGCTAGCTCGACCTCCAACTGGTGTAGTCAACGCCAAGGGCACTGGAAGCCTCTCTACCTCAAGTCCCAAAGCGTGGACAAGGGTAGGGGATATAAAGGTGTGTGTCGCTCCTGAATCAAAAAAGGCATACACCAAGGTAGAAAACAAGCAAAGGGTACCTCAGACGACGTCTGGCTCGCCTGGAGCTGGCAACGCTAGAGCATGAAGCTGACCACGACCACCTCCACGGCCTCTCTGACCCTGATGACAACCACCACCACGGCCGCGCTCTGCTCTCTGAGGACGGGGAGCATCATGGGGTTGTCCTATGCCTCCTTTATCTACCCTCTGGTGATCTAAAGATGGTGCAACCTGCTGCTGCTGCCTCGGCTAGAACTGCCTCAACGGAGGAACCTGGAGTGGAGCGCCTGGTGCACGATGAGTGCTCTGAAAAGTCGGGCACTCCCGCTGCTGATGACCACGACCACCACAAGAAAAACAAGCGCCTGATCCCTTGGAATAGGCCTGAGAGTTGCTGCCTCCAGATAAACGTGATGGGAAGGGCTGGGACCTACCCCCAGGTGAACGGAAACTCTTCTGTCCTGAAAACCGGGAACCCCGGACCACAGCTCTACTTCGTGAGGAATCATGACGATTCCCCTCTCGTGACGATCCGGTCCAGGTCAAAGTCCTCTCAACAACCTCTACCCTCGCTAGCACCTCAAGATATGTCTTCAGCATAAATGGGGTGACCTGGCGCTGGATCTCTGGACGCAAAGCCTCCTCGAAATGCCTCGCCCTGGCCTCATCATCTGGTAATAGGTCTAAAGCATATTGTATAAGGTTCCTGAAACGGATTCCAAACTCTCGAACAATGGAGCTCCCCTGTCGAAGGGTGAGTAGCTCCTGGAAACTAGACGCCTTCACAGTCGATGAAATAAATTCGACTCTAAACCTGTGTCGAAACTCCTCCCATGAGATTGCTGACTCCTCACGATCACGGAGGAACAAGAAACACCACTGCCTCACTGCTCCATGCAACATCGTCACAACCAAGGACACCCAGCGTTCCTTCCGAGCACGAATTGAACTGAATCCTATCTCGATCTCCTCCAACCAGTCTTCTGTGACTGCATTTGAAACAGAGCCCTTGTACTTCTGTAGACTCTGACGCTGAAACTCTCAGAGTGTCTTCCTCCAAGTGTCATCTTCTTCAACCTCTACTCGGCGGTGATCTGCTGGAATAGCCTGCTGGGCATCTTCTGCGCAAACATGACGAGGACGTCGACCTGGAGCCATACCTGTAAAATAACAACCGTTAGAGCTCCTAAGCTTGTAATATGGAAGACTCAAGATTAATTAATTAATTGTTTTGTTTTATTAATTTTAGGTTACCTATCCCAAGGTCTACCCATTCAAACACAGGCGCAAAGAATAATGATGCATGATCCTTTCCTAGGTCTCTACCCTGCAACCAGTATCACTTTGTTTAGTAGCCATCGTAAACTTAAAAGTCCGTGCAACAGATCATAGGGGGCCCTGAATGCCTATTTCTCTGCCGGTCTCCAGTGTTTACCCCACTTTCTAAACATGAATGACACCGTTGCCCTACCATCCCATGCATCCTCACCTGTGCCTAACTCCAATCTCCATCCTATCCCTCAACCAGACCTATGATACCACTCTGTCACGACCCACTCCCCACAAAGTGTACCCCTCCTAGGCCGGTAATTTGAAAAGGGAGATAATGACCCCCGAGTCCCGCCTCCAGTAGGACTCGGGTTGGAGACTAGCACCGAGGGTATAATAACATACAAATGGGAGGCATTACGCTCTAAGAGAACACATGCAGAAGAGAGAGATAGAATAGAGTCCAACCAACTCCAACTCATAACTGAAATATAAAAGAAACCCAAGTACATATATGAAATGTCATGCAAAGGTACTACAACTGAAAGGGAAAACTAAAAGTACCCAAAAGAAAGAAAAACGACAGCGACCACGAGCCCGAACAACTCCTCCTCCAACCACAAGCTAGTAGTAACCCGCTTGATCTCCAACTTGCTCCAACTGACCTGAAAAACAGTTTATATGTATATAGGGAGAGTATAACAGTATACTCAGTAGGATCCTCCCCAAGCCTCTCGTGCAAAGGTAAAGAAAGCATGCTAAAGCCCAGTGAACAACAAGTGAAACTAACTCGTCACCTAAACAGGTATACTATGTTCCCAACCTCACCATGACTACTCTCACCATGTAATGCATAAAAGAATATAGAATATAGTAAAGAATATCAAGGGTACCTCGCTACTACTTCCCCACTAGTTTTCCGCTTTGCCCCAACGACATACGTCCTGTGCATCTCTCTCCAAAGGCTTTCCCGCAGACACCTGGGCTAAGCTCCACAATCTGCACCTCGTGCACCACATAAGCTTGCCCGTAGACACCTGGGCGAAGCACCACGCCGTCCTCACAACCAAAGGTAACCCGGTAGTTTCCGGGAGCCACCACAGCTCGCATAACGTGTATCATACATCGGATATAATACCTCAAGCCATTACAGCCCATACTCTGAGTAAGGATCCTCAAGCCACCATAGCCTATACACGTTACACCTATAGTAGTACGTAGGATACTATATCCAGAATATATGTGTGTGAATAACCACAATCCATTACAGCCCTCTACACACATATATGGGGTAACTAACCGCTGTGCCTCATGGCACAAGTATCTACCAAGAGAAGAGAGCGGAGCCAAAGGGGGTAGTCAGCCATTCAACCTCCCATCAGAATGTTGGGGAAAACACCCCCCAGGGCTTAGAATCCCCGGGGTGTCAGTTTCCATTACCGACAGGGTGGAGTAGCGTATAGAAACACAAAAAGTACAGAATATATAAGTAACTCACATCCACACTATGGGAATTACCTAGTCTTAGATACAACTACAGCTAACGTCTCTCAGACTCTAGGCTGCTACTTCTAAGACTAGGTATCCTATAAGCACACAAACATTTGAAGAGATTTATTATATTACTCCATTCTTATTTTATCAGTTCCACTGTACAATAATTAATTCTTTAAACATTAATTAAGAATGAACAATTCCACATTAAACTGAATTGGCATCACATTCAAAAACAACTGCTCCTTTTTAATATTCACATCACCTTTAAATTCCAGCATCTCCATCCCCGTGGATTTTCACCATTTAATCAAACATTCATCACAGAATTACTTTTCCACATTCCCAGGAATTCTAGAAAAACATCCTATGCTTCTAAACACAAAGGAGGATAAACACGGTGAGTAGATATACTACTCGTCGATTCTTTGCCGCATATAGAAAGAGCATATACCCATTCTCCCTCGAGAGGCTAAACACGGAAAGCATGTGGAATACCCCGCGCGTCTTCGCCACCTTCGGAAGAAGGGTAGAAAGACCAACTGCTTTGAGCAGTGGGGAAAATCAATGTAGATTAACATTCAAGAAAACCGCAAGCAACCAGCAACCACATCCATCCCATTCCATCACCCCTGGTGTCCTCCCCGACACCCACATGCATAAACTGATGCATCTCGCCACTCTATGCGTCATCTGCTGCCATAACCACAAGGCCTCCATGCCTCCACATATCACAACAACCATCCAGGCTCACATCACAGCACAAGCAGCAGGAAAACAAACATCACATCATGGGCTCTTGACCCTTTAACAAACAAGAGGGTAACTCAGAACACTTTTAGAAATTCCCACATAATCTATTCTCTAATCCATATTGAATTGGCAGATTTGTTATTCGTAGGTTCCAATCACGGATACCTAATCAACAAGCTATCCCAATTAAATAACCATGCGTACTTCCCTAATTTGATTATACTCAAATTAGAACAACTACAACAACGCCAAACACTAGATTAATTTACATGCCTCTCTATCTTTAGCCAATTAATTAACAATTAATTCCAGCTTTACGTTCATTATCAATTTCTATCATGAACGAACAAAAAATCAAAGAAAACATAGATATCAATATATCTAGGAAAACATGAGGCAAACCGTTATCACGATATAAAGCAACAACATGCGATCAACCAATTCTTTTAATCCAGTTCAATTATTTAATTAGGTCAATTTCATTGTGATCCAAAGGGATAAATCATGTTAATTCTACGATTGCACATATACAATTAGAGAAGCCATGAATCCCCTACCTCAAACAGTTCCTCACGTTCTTTATCCATACAACAGGTCACGATCTTCCCCTCGTGACAACTGCATCCACCGGAGGATGCTGCGGTACGACACTACCAACCAACCCCAAGAAAACCCATTAGAATCTTGGAAATTACATGGTATAATTATGGAAAAGAGGATAGGAGAAGATGAACCCCAAAAGAACGATGATACAACATACCTTATATCGAAGATTGATCGACACGGCTCAGTTGCATCCAAAACAGAGCAGAACAAATCCTAGGAGTAACGATTGATTGTGCAACTCCTACGAAAAGGATTGAAAGGTTCTAGTGCCTCCTAGTTGAGAACAAAGGAAAAGAACCAGGGAGAATGATATCTCGTCCCTTTTTGAAGATTAAATGGGGCAGCGGTTTAAGATCCGGTTAATTTTCCATTAAAAACGGATCCCATTAACCCACACGGTTTGACCAAGTAAAACATTCCAAGCCTTAGGAATAATTAATATAGGATTTATGGCATTTTAAATGGCCTTAAGAGCCCTTAAAATAAGGCTTTAAATGTATTTTACGTCAAAGGAAACATCAAAAGTGTCAAAACTGTAGGAGTCTGGAAACACTGTTCACCCACTGTTACTGTACATGAAACCGATCTGTGAAACTGATCTGTGAAACCGATCTGTGAAACCGATCTGTGAAACCGATCTGTCAGACCTATCTTTGAAACCGATCTCTCACACCAATCTGTGAAATCGATCTGTCAGACCGATCTGTGAAATCGACCTGTCACACCGATCTGTGAAACTGATCTGTCACACCGATCTGTGAAACCGATCTGTCATACCGATCTGTGAAACCGATCTGTCTGACCGATCTGTGAAACCGATCTGTCTGACCGATCTGTGAAACCGATCTGTCGCACCGATATGTGAAACCGATCTGTCACACTGATCTGTGAAACTGATCTGTCACACCGATCTGTGAAACCGATCTGTCAGACCGATATGTGAAACCGATCTGTCAGACTGATCTGTGAAACCGATCTATCACACCGATCTGTGAAACCGATCTGTCAGACCGATCTGTGAAACCGATCTGTCACACCGATCTGTGAAACCGATCATTCAGACCGATCTGTGAAACCGATCTGTCACACCGATCTGTGAAACTGATCTGTGAGACCGATCTGTCAGACCGATCGGTGAGACCGATCTGTTACTGTTCATAAAACTAGAAACACTGTTCACAGAATTGGAAAATTGGAAAATTGTTGGGGATAAGTCCCCTTGACCTCCCGGAACACCTCCAACACCAACATTCCACAAAGTAATGGACCGGAGAGGTTCGGGCCATTACATGAAGAATTTATTTTATAATATCATGTTATGAATTTGACTCACATTGTATAATTCCTTATCATGTTTATTTCTTATCTAGGTTTCTTAACTCTTACCTTTTTTCTAAGTATTCCCCAGGTTATCCCATTAATTCTTCAAAGATCAAAGGGATTTATAATATCATTATAGAGATTAAAATAATTTTTTTTATTTTCTTGTTGATGTTTTATCTACCTAGTCATCCATAATCACTAGGCATTCCAATCCCTGATTTCTGTTTAACGAATATTTATATTAAACTTAAAGTTACAATATGTATAAAAAGTATTGGGTTCATATATTGAATGCTTATAAAAACATTTGATACACCATATATATATATTAAGTAATTTATATAAATAATTTGAAATTATAATTTTTAAGTTATAAATATATGTTTTACATTTTTGAAATCTAAGAGATGTTTGTATTCAAATAAAAACTATTTTTGGTACTTATATTCTAATAATGCTTTCATAATTCAATTTTCTACAATTATTCTATTGAAAAGTTAAATATGTATCCTTTTATTTAATATAATTTAATTAATTCAATGAAAATAGACATTTTTCATGATTTTGGTATAAAATCATTTCTTATGCTTAAAACATGCATTTTTCTAAAAACAAAATTCATTGAATTTTGTGATATTTTATTAAAAGATATTTTAAACAATTATTTAAATGGAATCATATAAAATGGATTTCATATTTTTGAACATATTGTTCTAATTTTTTAATAAGTTATGGTTTATTTTTAGTCATAATGAATAGTTATCATGGTAAAACTTTATCACCTAGGTAAAGGGTAAAATTTGTTAATCATGTTTAAAACAATTCAATATGGTCTAAAAGTATCTAAAAAATCAAATTATTTCATTGGATGAGGTAATTATAACTAAAATCATCCTATAATCAAAAAATTGTTAATTTGGCACCATTTTTCTTTTGATAATTTGCTTTTTTATTATTTAAGTAAATAATTACTACAATATTTCACTCACTTTATTTTAATATCTATAAAATAGTTTAATTTGAATTAAAAGATTTTGTTTTTGGGTATAAAATTTTATTTTTAATATTAATAAATTATTTTCATTTTAATAATTTAATTATAATTACCTGTAATGGTATAATTACCTAAAATGATTTCACATCGCTAATGAAATGGTTCTTCAATGAGGAGTTAAAAAAAATACATGGGTTAAAATAACCAAAATAATTTGTATGAATCATATTGTTTGAATGAATTAATAAGATATATTATTCCAAATATTTAATTGATCGAATTTGGAGGCAATTTTCCATGAAATCAGCCTATTATTATTTAAATGTTTAGAATATTTACAAGCTTGTCAATCCCATTAATTATAAAAGGAATCCTTTTATTCTCTCTTCCAAATAAATTTTTTCCAACTTATCTTGAACAAAACCTACCCAAGTATCTTCTCCACTTTACTATACATGTTTTGTAGGTTCTGATGTTCTCAAAAGTCTAACCCAAGGGTCCTCATGGGGAGATCCAAAAGATATTTCTCAAACAACAAGTAATCCTATTCACAAAATCATTTTATGTTTATTTATTATTATACCTCTGAAAAACATTATTAAAAAATATTAGCATAGTGAAGCTAAAAAAATTATATTATTGGAATTTTATTTTTTTAATAGAATAACCATTATTTATTTATCCTCGATCTTAAAGGTAAATAAAAATGGCATCATGTGTATGTACAAGTTACTAACTCCATAACCAACATTTTTGTTTTTTATCATTATTTATCTAGGATGGTTATATAGAAAAATTTAATGGTTATATACTATTTTTATGACATTATAATGGATATTCAATGATAAAATGTTATCTTCCTTCTGCCTCTCTTATCTATTAGAATATGATAACATCACTCGTGTATATGTGTGGACAACCACCCCCCACAAAGACATGTGATTCATTTTTCATTTAAACATTATACAAATATAAATAAGGATAAATTTAATCTATATATATGACACATATGATAAAATTATCAATCTATAAAATTGAATTAATTTTTACCTTTCTTTTAAAAATTTAAAACGTCACCCGTGCATATGTATAGACTACCTCCTCCATAAAGTTATTCATTTTTCATCATCACATTTAATGAACATTTATAAAATTGTATATAATGAATAAATATTATAAATATGAAATTATTATTATTATTTAGGAGATAAAACCATAACATGATGTAAGGATCAGAACCGCTAGACCAAAAAATGTATGGAAAATGGAACATTGAACACCCAAATTGATGATTTTAAGGAGGAATTATTAGTAAAGGAGGAATTAGAAACTATATTCTAATAATATCTAGTATGATAAGTATATATATGGTTAAGGTATAAATTAATTATAAATATAAATTTATTATTTAATAGGTCAAGAGAATATGTGAAGAATGATAATAATTTAGGTAAGTTTTTCTCATCTAAAATTTATTTCTGTGAGACATATGGTATATTATTAATACCCAAATTTTTTTGATATATTTCTCTTTAATTTTTTATTTCATTAATATTTTTCTTTACACTCAACTCATAGTTTAAACAAACCATGATATACTATAAAAAATTATATAATGTTAAATAAATCACATATTCGTTGGATTAGTAGGTAGGAATATGTCTAACTAAATTCATAAAAAATCTTATTTACAAATGCAGATATTGAATTCACTATTCATAAATCGACTAGAAATAGAAATAAAATCAAATTAAATTAAAAGATATGTTTTTATAAAAAATAACTCCTATGCCCACAATATATTAATAAATTAAATTAATGACCAATGATGAATGGTTTTAATGAAATTGATAGGTTATATAATAGATAAAATAATTTATAATTATCGAATGGTTTTACTAATCATAATATAATAATAAGTTTATTTTTATGATTAAAAGTAATATTTTCTAAAAAACAAATTTGTGTGTATTAAACCCTTATTTTAAAATTGATTTCTTCCATTTTATAAATTTAATCTTGAAAAATAGACACAATATTTGGATTTAGAAGATTAAATATTGGTAACTAGGCCACCTTTGTTTTAGTTCATTATGAATAATAATCTTGGTAAATATTTATCGCCTCACTAAGGGTAATCGATGGCTAAAACTTTGGGATAAGGCTTTAAAAAAACACTAAATCCTTTATTTATCCTATTGGATTAGTTGAGTTCTTCCATGGTCATCCAAATTATGAATATATGGCAACCTGGTTGTTAGGAAAACAGATTTTGATTATAAAATTTTTAATTAATTTATCACTAATTTTCTTCCTCACAAATACCATCATTTTTACCAATGAAGTTTCTTTAAATTGATTTCCAGATCATATTTATTTAAATATATATTTATTTTTCCTATAAATATTAAAAATATTTTTTTATAATTATATATAATTATTATTATAAAAATTATTCTAAATTATTCAAATAAGCCTAAAATTTCTATTCCAAAATTGAAGTTGTAATATAACTATTGGAACACTTATTTTAATGGTAAAAAATCATGTTATTATGTCATTATTGAGTTTTAGGTTTCATCGGTTTTATTTTAAAATATAAGGTAGATTGGTAAAAATTTGGTTATGTATAGAAAATAATCCCTATTGAAGATGAGTTAATGCAAGGGAATTCTCACTGTTGGAGTGGAATTTTGGAAATGTGTTGGAAAAACTCACCGCCAGATGTGACTCACCATTGAGGACGAAAAATTTGAGAAATATAGGAAATGGCCTTATATTTTCAATGAGTATGTGTTTGGATAGAAAATTGGTTGAGTATTGGAACCACCCACTTACAGAGGATGAATCACTGTCAGAACATAGTCAATTCCAAATTTGGAAAAGTCTTAAGATTACCTACTTCTAGAGGAAGAGTAACCATCAGAATTTACTTACTTCCAAAATGGAAGTTTGAAAATATTTTGGAATGAACTATAATTATTATGAGTCACCATTGAGAACAACCTACCATCAACCTAACACACCATTGTCCTAACTCAATGTTAACTCAAGTCACCACTAAATTTGTCTCGATATTTTGAAGAGTCACCATAATTATTTTTATTATTTTGAATTAATTGATTCTAACAATAATATTATAAAATTTAATGCTGAGAACTATTATAATGATTATTATTAATCTATTTCAGGGATATATTAATGGTTGGGTCAGTCATTTACTATGGGGAGAAAATGATCCAGATGATTGTTCATGAAATGGATACTCCTGCATGATGATGATAAATTAGGAAGCAGAATCTCTTAGAGAGATACATGTGGAATCTTAGCTACACATATCTATTAAATAATGTAGATTACAAAACATTGAAGTTCCTTTAATATATTACGAACAACAAATATAGATTAAAATGCTCTGTTTTACTATGATTTTTCATAAAAAACAACTCAATCTCCTGCTAAAGGTACATCCATGGTGTCATAAGCTTCAGAGCACAAAAGACAGATATACATCATCTTCTTTAGATCTTTATTTGTTCACTATTTTTTTATCTTTACATTAAAATCACTATGTGATTTTCTCTGTATATTAAACTCATACTATATTTTTAACATTAAATGGAATATACTCAATATCTTCTATACTATATATATTAACATTTTTTTCCCATAGTGTTGTGGAAGTTGTCCTTGTGTGGAATGTGTTTATTTAATTACCACATATATTATTGAAGAGGTCTATGAATGTAATGGAGATATTTTCTATTGTATTCGTAATCATGGTTATGGATAATGAATATTTTATATAATCTTATTGGAAGTAGGTTATTTATAAGTTGATATTATTTGGTCTCAACTTGATTCTGAACGTCTTTTATTTATTCGATGGTGGGTTTTGTTTTATTTACATGATTTTAAAACGGATTTTTTTAAACTTTAAAAAAAACCACTAAATTGATATTTATTCTTGATTATTTTTATATAAGTTTATGACTATGTAAATTTATTTAAATAGCTAAGGTAATATTCATATATTGTTTCAACTAATATCTAATCACAATTTGAGAATCCTATTAAAAGTTCATAACTTATATAGATCAAATATTTTTATTAACTGGGCTATTTTAAATTTAATTGATAGATATTATTTAAACCTATTTTTAACATCAATTTTTATTGGCTTCAAAATTCACCCCCTTCTTGAGTTACTCACTCCGACCAACTTTTTTTATCAAATGTTTTTCAAAAACAATCCAACAGTGATTTTAGTTATGTTTTAATGATATTAAATTTGTGTTAATTATAAATTTATTTCATTAAATTTATAATAGAAAATAAGGCCCTATTACCAATATCCCACCCATATTTAATGGAAATAACTATTCTCAGTGTGAAATAAAGATGAAAATTCATATAGAAAACTTGGGTTTTAAAATTTTGTCTAATATAGAGGAAAAATATGAATAACCTAAAATTTAAAGAAGTTATTGGGGGTGATGATACTAATATTTATTAAAATAAAAATCTATATAAAATTAATTCTCTTTACTATTCCTTGAGATGTTAATAATTTAACATTTCATCTTCTAGAAAAACTTCTTATGAGATCTGGGATATATTATCTATTTCTCATATAGGAAAAAGTAATGTTAAGGAAATGAGAATACATATACAATTAAATATAATACATTTATGATGAAACAATGATGGGATTATTTCGGATATGTATATAAGGATCAATTATATAGGGAGTAAAATGATCCCCTATTGGAACCTAGTTTCAAAAAACGATCAAATCATGTGACTACAAGGTTGTATTCTTGAGAGAATGAAAATGTAATGTTCAAGTTGGAAGCTCCAGTGATAAGGAATCACCATCTAGTAGTGATCAGGATATAGAACATTTCTCGAGAAGGTTTTATAAATTATAAAAAAAATAAATTTTCTAAAAAACATAGTTACAATATAAAAGATGATAATTGAGGAAATTATAGAAAGGATAAAAAAAGAGATGACAATTCAAATTATATTACTTGTAATGAGTGAATGATAAAAAGAAATTTTAAGACTGACTATCCTAAGTTGAAGTGAAAAAATGAATATGATGATAAGGATAATTTTTTTATGAAAGTCATGAAATCCACATGGAGTTCCTATGATGACAGTTCTAGTGACTCATACTCACCTCAAAAAGAAAAACATAATAGATCAAATAGGTGCTTCATGACAAAGATATTTGAGGTGCTTATGGTATATCCCGTACATAATTTTGATCATTATGAAAATGAACAAAATTATAACGATATGTTATAATAGGTAATTTTTTATTATTAAAATATACTTTATGATAATATTAATGATCCCAAATTAAAATTCAAAATTTTTAGGAAACAACATGTTTTATTAGCTAATTTTAAAACTTATCTCACTATAGAGAAAGATAAAAATTCTCAATTATTAAAATAAAAAAATAAACATAAATTTAAAAAGTGATAACTTTATTAAAGACATAGAGATATTAAAAAATGGAAGAGAAATAATCACTAAAATTTTAGTTAATTAAATTTATATTAAATATATTACTGCTCTAGGTTAACAACCTAGAAAAAGAAGGTTTGTTAAAAATACTTATATTTTGAAGTATAATTTTAAAAATTCTTCTACATTTTTTAATTCAAGTAGAGAAAATAATTATTTGTTTAAAAAACTATACAATCTGATTATAGGAAACCTACAAAAAAAATTTGTGTTTCTAAATCCCTAATTACGAACATATTTGGACACAAGAAAATCTGGGTACTAAAATTATTTTTGGTGTACACACTATTTTATAGGAAAGATTATTCAAAATATCATGTATAAATCTATGGTACATGGATATTGGGTATTCAAGGAATATTATATGATATTACTTGAGCTTCAATAATTTGATAAAGGATGATGGTGTTCATGACCCCTTTGGGGACAATGCTAAAGGAAAGATCACTAGAAATGGACAAATCCATACCACTAACAAAATTTTATTTTATAAAGTACTTTTTGTTTATGGTTTAATATAAAACCTTCTTAGCATATCATAGTTTTTTGATGATGGTTTTCAAGTGAAGTTTGAAAATAATTATTTTAATGTTTTTAATTATATAAATGCTTTAGTATTTACTGCCTTGAGAAATGATATTGTTCATGCTATTAATCTTGATTATTCAATTTCAAAAAAAGTTTCTTATTTGTGTTACTTTCATAGAGAATATTATCTTTGGAATATGATACTAATCCAATATAACATTCACTCACATATAAATATTACTAGTAAAGGGTTAGTCAGGTATCTACCAAAACATTAATTCCAAAATGACAAAGTTTGTAACCCCTATCAAAAAGGGAAAAAATATGAAATAAATTTTAAATTAAAGAAATAAGTCTCAACTTCTCAACATCTTGATTTTGATCACATGGAATTGTTTGGACCATATAGAGTTTCTAGTTTAATAAAAAGCACTATGTTAATGAATTTTTAGATGAATTTGATAGGTTTACTTGGGTATTATTTTTATCTCACAGATGTGAATCATGTTCTTATTTAACCAAGTATACTAAATGTATAAAATACATTTGTGGGCTTTGAATTAAGAAAATAAAGAGTGACTATGTATGTGATTTTGAAAATCAAGAAATAAATATTGTTTCTCACAAAATGGATATATTCATAACTTCTATCCTCCTAGTACCCCTCAATAGAAATGTGTTGTTGAAATAAGAAATAAAACTCTTCAAGATATATCCCACACAGTTCTTAATGAATATGAATTACCCATGTAGTTTTGGGAAGTGGTTATCAACACTGCCTACTATATAGTTAATAGAGTTTCAATGACACCAATATTGAAGGAAAAACATTATATGCATTGGAATAATAAGAATATTAAGGTCAATTAATTTAAGTATTTTGTTTTCAAAGTCTTCATTATCAAAAATATGGATCATCTTGACAAGTTTTCCTCCAAAACTGATGATGGAATTTTCTTTGTTTTTTCAACATCTAGAAAATACTATCAAGTTTTTAGTAAAAGGACCAAGACTATGGAAGTGTTTTTCAATGACACATTTAATGAGATAGATCTACAAGAACCTATATCCCCTTTTGAAAACATGGAGGATGATTTATACACTTTGAACATAAATACCAAACCTTAGTATTCTGTATTAAAATTGGCAAATAAATCATCTAGTTATGATGAACATACAGAACTTGAACCACTATAAGACCACGAGGTGACCAGCCCTCTAATTTTTCGAGAGCTATTAGGATTCTTAAATACTATCCTTAGAGACTTATATATAGGTACACAAACTAAATATTCTCTAAGAAACCACTTTTAATTCCCGATAATTGATATGTGAGAAGAACATATTCAATATGAAACATATATTGTTTCATATTATTTTAATATAACCATATAATCCAGGACTATAGGCACTAAATAGGTTTTGAGAAACATGTTTGGTGAATTGGGGAAAATATTAAGGAATTACGATTGAATAGTTTCACAAGGGTATAATTAAGAAGAATGTATAGATTATGAAGATGAATTTTCACCTCTATCCACACATGAATCCATTAGAATAATCCTAGCCTAAGAAGCACATACATATTTAAAACTATATAAAATGGATTTCAAAATCATAATTTACTAATTATTTTCATAAATCAACAAATAATTTTTGTGGTTTAAAACAATCTCACAGAGCTTGGTATGATAGGCTCAATTTCTTTCATATTTCAAAAGGATTTTAAAAAGGTGTAGCTGATCATACCATATTTATAAAAATAATTTAAAATGTTTTTTTTGTTGTTAAAATCTATGTAGATGTTATTATTTTTGGATCCTCTAAAAATTCTTTTTTCACTAAATTTTAAAAAATTATGCAAAATGAATTTGAAAAGAGTTTAATGTGTAAACTAAAATTATTTTTTGGTTTTTCCATTTTTTAAACTAAAGAGGGAATTATTTTAAAACAAATTAAATATAATAAATATATTTTTAAACTATTTTTCTAGGATAACACTAAGAGTAGGGACTGTCCTATGAGTACCACTTATAAGTCAGATCTTATTGAAGTTGGAAAATTTGTGGATCAAACTAGTTACATTGGTATGGTGAAAGTATTCTCTACTTAAATTATAATTGACTTGAGATTATGTTTAGTGTGTGCATGATTGATAGTTTTCAAGAAAATACAAAATATTCACACTTATTTACTGAAATAAGGATTTTCAAATAGCTAAAATATAAAAAAAAAATTAGGATTATTCTGTCCCAGAGGACATGAATTTTACTTAGTAAGTTATTCAGATGATGATTCTGGTGGTTGAAAGTTTGATAGAAAAAGAACCTATAGAAAATGTTACAGTTTGGGAAAGTATCTATTATCTTGGTATAATAAGAAAAATATTGTTTTTCTTGTCTACTGGTGAATTTGAATACATAGATTTAGGTAGGTGTAGGCTCAATTTGTTTGGATGAAACACACATTGAAAGAATATGGATATCAATTACAACATGCAACTATAATTTATGACAATAAAAGTGGTATATTTTTTAAAAAAATTATCTCATTATATAATTAATAAAATTACAAATGATATCACTTTATGATAGATAATTTTAAAAATGGTGAAAAAAATCTTAAATACACTAGTTTTGAACATTTGTTTGTTGATATTTTCACCAAGCCTATGAATTTTGATAGCATGAACTATATAAAGAAAGGATTAATCATTATTAATTTTTATTAAATTTATTCATTTGGGACTCACCATTTAGTTAAACTCAATATTGAGTTTTACCCACTATTGAGTTTTACCCACCATTGAGTATTACCCACCATTTTGTTTTCCCCACCATTTATTTTTACACACCATTGAGTTTTACACACCATAAGATTTACTCACCATTAGGAACAATTTTCCTTTTTCAATTTCAGTTTCCATTTGTTTCTAATCCAATTCTACTGATTTATCTTTTCATGTAATTTAATTAATTTCATTTTAAGGTTCTTCAATTAATATTATGATTATAATTTTACAAATAATTAAATCCATAATTCATTTGAATTAGACAATTGTATAATTCAAATGATTACACCCTCACACGCTTATCTTAATATATTTCACAAACCTTTATCTCCCAACTTCTAGAATTCCTTCAACATCTCCCAAACCTTACAATATGATCACCAAAGTTAGAGTGAATATAACTATAGATTCTTCTCTGAACAAGTCATGTATTTCAAAGAAGCAGAATGGTGAACCAAGTCGTTTAATGTTTTTTGAGAAAGTGAATCCAAATCATGATAATAAAATAGTTTTTCCTATAAAAATAGTTCATGGTGAATGGTTTATTTTTAAAAAATATTTGGTTATTAGTGTTTTGAAAGGCTAGGGATGCGTAGAATGGTTTTTTTTCTTTTGAGATGCCTTTATATCCAACTTTAGTGTACCTTTTCTATTAGTTATTTGATTTTAGTTTAGAGGTTCATGAAGACTGGGTAAGGATAGGGATAAATGGATGAAAATTTGTTTTCAATTTTAGGAAATGACTGAGATGTTATAGAGTTACTCATGAAGGAATTTATTACAAATTCCTAGGATCTATTTAGATCATAGTGATACTTTTGTTTACGAGGATGCCTTTTAAGAGTTGTCTGGATATGGAATACTAAGAAGACTAGTTTCTACAAATATTGCTGGCGAATTATGGTTTCTATTAAATTTTATCCAACATATTCTATGCCCAAGGAAACATGCTCTTTCTATAATAATGTATCAAGATTTCTATATTACATGTATTTTTAAGATAGGAGAGAAGATCAGCCTGTTCATATACCTAATAAGTCACTTGATAGAGCTATGAAAGACATCTTCTATATCAAATT
The DNA here is from genome assembly GCA_963277665.1 of Viscum album. Taxonomy (NCBI): domain Eukaryota; kingdom Viridiplantae; phylum Streptophyta; class Magnoliopsida; order Santalales; family Viscaceae; genus Viscum; species Viscum album. Next base: position 742,620,580 of record OY728145.1, on the reverse strand, counting down.
ATCTCACATAGCCTATGTTTATTTCATCCATGCTGGAGGATAAAGGTCTAGTTGATGAAGGTGAAAAACCCAGAGTTGGTTTTGGAGGATTTTTCATCACAATGGATGTTTAAAAAATTATTAAGATAAGATAGAACCCGTGTAAGAAACAATAGGTTGATGATAGGGAAAATATGTATGATGACTTCAATTCTGTTGGTCACCCTTCCAGGCCAAAGTATCTTGTCGATACTAGATTGGATCCAGAGGAGTTGGTTGAGTATATAGATGAGGAGGAAGAGGAGTATAGTTTCTGTAGAGGCGAGGAACAATAATTCTCAGTTGATGATGGAAGTTAACCATGTTTACGCAAGAGATCTCATATTATTACTTATAAGGATCATAGTCTACCTATGTCTCTCCCTATAAAATATTATCATTTTAATAAGGTATTGTCAAAGAAGAAACAAAATTTTCTATTGAGTAATTGTTTATGAGTGCTTCAAAATCCTCTAAAGAAAATATAAATGGTAATAATTTTTATGAGGATGAAGATGAATAAGAATAATAAGGAGAAGAAAATAAGGAATATGTAAATGAATATAAATAAAATGGATATGGAGATGACATGGATTAAGGTTCTAACTATTAAGATCATGGTAGCTGGATTAGAGATTAGGATGGTGAGATGATTCATGCACTAATCTCTTATCCATATTTTTTAGTTGTTTCTAGATCTGATGATATATTTATCCTTGTTGAATATCTGTATAAAAAAATAGATCATAAGATAAGGATGCATCTGTTGGGTGGAAGGAATCAATAAATCTAAAAAATCACATAGTTGATCTTGCAGTTGATGGGAACCATTGTGTACCCTCAACTCCTATTTAGGAAGTTGTTGAGTAGACAATTTTTGAATTATCAGTAGCTGAGTATATAAAGGTTGATCCTACTAATGTTGAGAAAATGTCTGATGTGAAGATATCAGATGAGTAGTTGAATGTTGTACCTAATATTTCTAAATATATAATTTTTAGTTCTCATGTTTTTAAGTCTCATAGTATTCCTTCTATCCAATTTATGGATACAATGGTTGAGTAATGGGATATATTCCTTGGATATTTTTGACTTTGTCCGGTCTTCTCTGATTCAGATGATAATGGGAGACTACCAGACCATGTTGGACTTACTATTTCAGAGAATATGGATCCTAAGGTATCATTAGTTGATTAGAAAAACATTTCTATATAGATTCTAAGGTTTAATTATAATGTTAATACTATGTCTCTACCTACTACATCCTTACCTTCCCTTGCTCTTCCATAGGTTCCAGTTGATATTGTTAGAAGAGGTGACTTAGAATCATTTAGAGAGAGTTTTCTCTCTATTTTTTGTTTTTTATTGAAAAATAAATCCCCCTTAGTTACCATGCTTATTGATAAAGATGAAATAAATTTTTTATGTCTTTTTATTCATAACATTTAGACCAAGATGATGCTTTAAATTCAATAAGTGGATGTTGAGAACATAAGTTAATCAAAAAAGATTGATGTTTTGAGATCTAATGTAGAAGAGATGTGGTCTACTTTTAAAGATTCCATTTCTAATTTTATATAAAAGATATAGAATCTTTCAACCAATGATTCTTATTTAAGTGATCTTTCCCCTCACTTTAACATTGATTTGACCAGGTTAGTGATTATATAATATCTTTTTGCCGCTTCAAGTGATGTGCCTGACCTACCTCAATAAAATTTGAAAAAATATAGAATAAAAGAGATCATGATCATATAATGGTTAGAGAGTATATGAGGGATATTAAAGATAACATGTATAAAATGATAAAGGACATAAAGTATTATCTGTCTGGTATTTAAACTAAAAATCACCTAAATTCTCATTTCAAGTTACTATTTGAGAACCTAAGGATTCCTCACATGTCTCAATATATTAAAGTGAAAAAAATCAGTTGAAGGTACTTACACTGGTGGTAAAGACATTCATGGAAGAGATAAAGAATTTATATAGTTCTATATAAGGGGTTGGAAACATTGTTATGTATTTAATAAATTTGATGAAGCCCTTTCTATATATTTTTGGAACTACAGTATAGGCTTAAGAATCCATAATAGTTACTACTCATCTAATCCCCATAATTTCTTATAGAGACCCTAAGCTTGATGCACATGGACATTACATTACTTTTGCGGAATACATAGTACATTACAAAAACACACACACAAGGACCATAATAGTTTAGTGTCTTTTGAAACTCGGAAGATAATCTTCTAATCGTGGTGAAAGATCTTTAACATCTCCCACAAATATCTTCCCCCTTTTTTTCATACCTAAAACCTTTATTTATATCTTGGGGAAAAGAAAACATAAAAAGGGTGAGCTAAAACGCTCAGTAAGGGTAAGCATACATACCATGTAGTAAAAGTAAAAAATGGGTAAAAAGGACATTAAAAACACATGAAAACACTTTTATAAAACATTGAAATGGATGATAGAAATAACCCCAGTAAATACGTACGAATAAGAAATCTCAGATAAAAATGAGATTTGCAAAATTATCCCTTACCTTAGGTCTGATATGCTTCGTACGTATCCAAACCTACTGTATAATGATTTAAATAATTTCATTGACTTATTACATAATCATATTAATTGTTATTATATCATATATGGTTCACTTATGACTTTATATTACCCGTTCTTTTGTAAATTCAATGTTAAAGAGTGTTTTGGGTAAAATCGTTTCATTTGTCGTCTGTGTTTTGACTTGTAATTATTCATACGAATAGTTAGATCATGATTAATTAATTCCAGAATATAAAACATGATTTATATATAATATATATTCATAATATACATATTTATAATAGATCGATAAATGGAAATAAATACACCGTTCATGGAGACGGTAGGCCGTACGTACGCATGAACGGTGTTTTCGTTTCCTTATTGAGTTGAATGGAATTAAGTGGATGACATACACATATATATACACATAAATCCAGTATCATTATTATGTCATATATTCCATGATTAATTATTATATATACTTTATAATCATTCATAAATGGTTAATGTGGAGAATGAATCTCATCGCGTCGTGGAGACGGTAGTCCGTACGTACGCACGAGCGATGATATCGTTCTCATGATCGTGGAATTGTATTGTAGTGTATGTATACTATTTCAGAATCAATATCACTTTAAAATAAACATATATAGTTATTATTTACACCATTATACCCATCCAAGTAAGGTGGTGGTGGAAAATAGATTAAACCACAGCGTGGAGACGGTATTCTGTATGTACGCACGCGCGGTGATTTCGTTTTCTGTAGGATGGATAGATGGTGAAATAGGGTTGTTTCATAATTATAATAACATATCAGTATATGAGTGATAGTGATGTTATTACTTCATAATGAAACAATCTAAGAAGAATAAGTGGAAGAAGAAATAAAGTTGAAAGAATTGGTAACAGACATTACCTCTTCTTTGAAGCGCCTCTTTGAGTCCTCCTCTTAGGGCACTAAAATTGGTCTTTGAAGAAGAACATTGTAACACCCCGAGATTTTATGAAAAATATTCTTTTTAATTTCATTAATGTCTTGTGTTGTACGCTACACCAAAAAGAGCTTGCACAATACACATCCTTGATTTTCTTTTTATTACATGCAATTGCGACCTTCCTTGATAGCGTGTGTAGTACGCAATACCGAGTTTCACTAAACAACGACATGCTATTAAAATATTATTAAAACTAGCTGTTATGAATAGTAATAACCACTTTTTGAATTTTTTTAAATTTTATTTTTCAAAATGGAATTCATTTTTGGATTTGGAATATCGAAATTATCTTAGGGTGAAATTTTGGTGATTTTCGGATAACTTTCATATTTTGATGAATAGTGAAAATTACTAAATTTTAATTAAAAAAAAATTTTTCAATCGAAATAATTAATAGTGATAAATTATTAATTTGAGTGGTTTTAAATTATATTTAGAATATATTTTTACAATTCAATACAATGTTGGTCATTGGATGTAATTTCACATTTAAACCAGACATAAACAAGTGTCAATCTTTTGATAGTTATTATCTCTTAAGAACACGCTATTTGTTTTGACGATGGGAATTAATTTTTAAATTAATTAATGCAACTGATATTTTTTGAATTTGGTAAAATAGAAAACATTTTTGAGTTCATAATATCAAATATTGCTTAGGCCTAATTTTTGGTATTTTTCTGAAAACTTTCAATTTTTGATGAATAGTGAAACGAGTAAGTGGTAGTTAAAAAAACTGAATTTTTCATAAAACATAATTTTACCGCTTTTGTGAGTGGAATTTCAAAAATCCGAGAGACACGGTTGATGTCAGTAAGTAAAATGTGGTTCAATGAGATGAAAATAATTTTTGGTGAATAGTAACTTTTTACTTTTATTTACCACGATTAAAAGTAAATAGGGTAATTAAGGGTAGAAATGATATTATTATTACCCTAAAACATGTACTAATTCTATTGGACAAGTGTAATTCGACCAAAAAAAAAACTTAGGAATAAAATATGACCATTTAGGCCCACTTGGATTAGATTAGGACATTTATTATTAATTTATTTAAAGAAGGGTTAAAAGAGTTAAAATCAAAGTTTATTTACTAAAACATTTTTAATATGGGGTTATACATAAGATAAATTCGACTATAAATATTAATTAGAAAGATAAAAAGATTTCCTACATAATGGTATTTTATTTGTAATTTTTAGACATTAATTAATTTAATTTAGTTATGACACAACGATGATGCAGTAATTATCTTATTAATGAAATATTGACATAATTGATGTTATAAATACCCAAATAAATATAATTTGAGAGTTTTTATGAATTACACTAATTTTCTAGGTTAATATGACATGTTAGTATTTATTTAATTAACTTTTTTCGAACATATAATTCTGTTTGGATTTTCACAAAAATCAATTACTAAATAGTGTCAAAATTGACATAAAATAGTTTTTAAAACAAATATTATATTATTAATTGTTATTTTATTCCTAAAAATCTAAGGTTCGGAAAAATGACTTAGATAAGGTTATATATATTAATAATAAACAATTTGGGGTTCGTTTGGCTTCTTATAGTAAGTTTATTAACCTTATAGTGTAAGAACACAAGAAGACACGGTAAAAGTAAAATTATTTAACTTAATGTTAAATCTAAATGATAAGGTTAAAATAGGAACCTTAACTTGTATAAACTCTATTGGATGAGAGTATTTCAACCCATCCCCACCTTATCCTCGAAATAAATCAATTTGGAGCTATTTAAAACCGAACTTGACTTTATAATAAAATAATATTTTTAGTTATTCCAAAGGTGCCCCTCTCCTCCCTTATAAAAGGACACCTCCTCCCCCTCTTCCTCACACCAATTTGAGCCCTCAAACTCGGCCAACCCCTGACAAATTCTCCTCTCCACTTCCCTAGAAACGTCCTAGAGGTTCTGTTCTTCCTCAAAGACAAAGTTTAGTGCCCTAAGAGGAGGTCTCAAAGAGGCGCTTCAAAGAAGAGGTAATTTTCGTTACCGATTCTTTCAACTTTATTTCTTCTTCCACTTCTTCTTATTAGGTTGTTTCATTATGAAGTAATAACATCAGTATCACTAATATACTAATATGTTATTATAAGTATGAAACAGCCCTATTTCACCATCTATCCATCCTACGGAAAACAAAATCACCGCGCGTGCGTACGTACGGAATACCGTCTCCACACCGTGGTGTAATCTGTTTTTCCACCAACACCTTACATGGATGGGTATGATGGTGTAAAGAATAACTATACATAGTTATTATAACATAATAATGATTCTGATATATTGTATCATTGACTCCAATTCAATTCAATAATTATGGAAATGATATCATCGCCCGTGCGTACGTACGGACTACCGTCTCCACGACGCGATGAGATTCATTTTCCATGTTAACCATTTAAGAATGATTATAAATTATATATAAGCAATAATAATGAAATATATGACATTATAAATCTACTGTATTTATGTGTATATATATGTATGCCATCTACTTAATTCCACTCAATTCAATAAGGAAACGAAAACAGCGTTCATGCGTACGTACGGCCTACCGTCTCCATGAACGGTGTATTTCTTTCCATTTATCGATCCATTATATGTATGTATATTATGAATATATATTATATATAAATCATGTTTTATATTATATAATTAAGTAATAATGATCTATGTAATCATATGAATAATTACAAGTTAAAACACGAACGACAAATGAGACGATTTTACCCAAAACGCTACTTTAACATGAATTTACAAAAGAACTGGTAATATAAAGTCATAAATGAACCATATATGAAATAATAACAATGAATATGAATTTTTAATAAGTCAATGACATTATTTAAATTATTATACAGGAGGTTCGTACACTTACGAAGCAAATCAGACCTAAGGTAAGGGAAATATCACAATCTCACTTTTATTCGAGATTTTTTATACTTTAGTATTTACTGGGGTGTATTTTATCATCCACATCCATGTTTCCTCAATATGTAATATTTACATCATTATAAAATAGTTTACATCCTATTTTTCCCTTCAATGAGTTTTTAGTAAAAGATATGAAAGGAATCTTTTGTCGTTTTTCGTACGAGGTACTTTTTTGACTTTTCTGACAAAAGTACGAGAAGAATGTTTTTTTAACTTATACGGCATGAATGGATTTTTAAAACATTATTTCCAAGAAGCTTCCTTTAAAAGTTCTAAAGTTTATTTTTAATCAAATTGTTTTAGTTTATAATTGTACGACATGTTAAGAAGGGAAAAGTGTTTTTGAAGAAGAAAGGATATTTTCCTCAAGAATGGAGTTCAAGTGTTTTATAAAATTATTTCCCATATAAGATAATAAAGGGTTCTGTTTCTATCCATATTATTACATTGATTTGATTATGTTGTGATTGAATTATATTTTTATTAATTCCTTTGTCTTATATGAATTGTTTTATGATGTCACTATGTTTAAGATTCCCATTTTTATTATATGGGTTATGCTATGATGTATGGTTTATGATTTTGTGGCACACATAAAATGGTATCATTATGAGATGGGTGGGACCTATATCTCCCTCCAATTCATTGTGTAAAGAGTTTATATCTCATGAGATAGACATGGCTGGAACGGTAGGTTATACCGGTTCAGTGAAACAAGACTGAAACGGGGTGACTCAGTTCAGAAAGGGACTTTGTCCACTAAGATAGTCTTGGAAATGAGTCTTGACTAACAAGAAATGATTCTCTATGATTATGTGTGTATGACACAATGTTTCATGTTTTAAGTTATGATTATTGGGATTTATTTCACTTCTATGATTTATCCCATGTTATGAAATTATGCCCTCTTTTGCAGGTTAAGATTTCCAAAATGTTATGTTCTTATGAATATGATGTGATTGATATTTATTTTGTTTACACTTACTGAGCATTTGAGCTCACCCTTTTATGTTTTCTTTTCCCCAGTATATAAAGAAAGGTTTTAGGTTAAAAAAAGGGAAGATCTTTATGGGAGATGTTGAAGATCTTTCACCATGATTAGAAGATTATATTCCGAGTTTCCAAAGACACTAAACTATTACGGTCCTTGTGTGTGTGTTTTTGTTATGTAATAAGTATTCCGAAAAAGTAATGTAATGTATATGTACGTCAAGCTTCGGGTCTCTATAGTTGGTATCAGAGGAAAGGTTTAGTCAACCTTTGGAAACTAGGATGCGAGAACTTTAGTGAGATCCCTAGAGATATTTCTAAGGTATGACTAGGGATGTCCGTAAGGATAAGTATACATATAGGTTATAGTCCTAGAATTGTTCTAAGGATATTATAATTTAACCAAAGATGTTATATATTGAAGTTACCCCCCCCCCTTTATTATGATTTTTTCCTCTCACACTATTCTTTTTGGGTTTTAGAAAATGGCTGGAAACAAGATGATTCACGATAATGGAGGATATGATGGACAATGGAATGATATTATTCATGAGAAACCAAATGAAATGGGATTTGGAGGTCCAAACATCATTATTATTCCGAATCAGCAATCTCATAATATGATCAATAAAGTAAAATTTGGTAAGTTTCCTGACTCGGATAATAAGAGAAAGATGGAGTTTCATGATGATCATAGAGGAAAGAAAGTTCAATTTCCCCTATGTAAATCATGTGGGAAGAGGCATCAAGGAGAATGTTTCAAAGGAACTGGAAGATGCTTTGGGTGTGGAAAAGAAGGACAGAAAGCCAGTAAGTTCAAAGGAAAAGGTTCAGTTAACACCAGGGATGAGGATAATGGTATTGCTACGACATCAAAAATGGTTAAATGTTTTAAATGTGGAATGTACGGGCATTATGCAAACCAATGCCCTAAAGGAAAGTCTCATGAAGAGAATCAGTATGGTCATATGGGTAGTATTTATGTGGATGATGATGAAAAGACTACAAATGATATGTGAGATGAAATAATTGTTGAAGCTCAGTCAATGGTTTAAGAATGTAGTGGAATGATTACATGTTTATCATGTGTAATGTTGTATAAGTAATCTCATGGTACTATGGAATAAAGAGACATCTAAGGATTGTTACACTGTTGACTTTCCTTGAGTTTTGAAAGAGTATGATTAATGTTATCTGTATCCATGAAAGGTTATTCAGATATTTTTGGAATGTAGATGATATGCGCATAATGAAGGGAAAATGAGAAAACAAAATGTTTAACAGTATTCATGAGCTCATGATTGATATAAGGACTAAGTGATATCATGGTTTGAGTATATAGAATTTTGAGGATTTTGGTATATGGAAAGTGTTAACTTTTAACTGAATTAATGTTTTCACTAAGGTTCAATGGGTATTCATTTTTCAGGAGAATAAATGATTAAGGCCTTCTAATGTTTGTAATGTGACCAACAAGACATATCTCATCATATATGAGGATCAATGATGGTATTAACATGCTTGTTATATGAACTCTTTGGTAATCATTTTCACTATAATATGAGATTAGACAGCAGTATTATGGATAAGCCTAAATATTGGAATGGACTATATTGGACATAAGTTAGTATTGTTTAAGGATTAATGTTTTTTTTCGATATTATTGATGGGATGTTATAGTAATGTAGTTTTAGAAAAAGGACAACCTGCAGGACGGGCGACAGCCCATCGCTTCGGACAAGGCTGTGGGAATCGAACCCACAACCGAAGTGCGACTGGCCTTTATCGCCTACCACTGGCCTACAGGAAGTCCCTGGTTAGTAGAAACTAGTTTTATTTTATTAAGCGGTATGATATATGAAGTATAAGTTCATTTTTGGAACCATATACGATTAACCATAAGATGAACTTATAACTTTTTATAACCTTTTGTTTGAATGAGATGGAATGACCCATCATTCTATCACATGACCTGCTAACACATCACGAATGACAAATTCAACTTCATTTCTTTAAGAGATGAAGTGGAAATTGTCCAAATAACGACAAACGGTGAGACTATACTAAAATCACGAAAGTATTTCTTCTAATTCCAATTTCATCAACTTTAGGGAAATGATCTTGAAAACCAAAAATGTTGTCTTAGTGCTCTTATATCTGATGAATCAGATGGTACATTAGATCGTCACAAATTTATGGCTTTGGGATTGCTAGATTTTCCATATCCATGTTCTCTACCACTCTCCATCAGAACATGATGGTTAGATTTCTCTTCCATATCCATATTTTCACCTATGTGGAAACCCAATGATTAGTTTATTTGGGTAACCGTTACGTTTCATACTTTTGTTTTTAAAGATTGGTTTTGGTATTCATTTTTACGATGTGGGTTTCGATTAAAGAAACTTTCGAATAGTAAACCATTTATAACCCCGACGAATTTCGAGGGCGAAATTCATTTTAAGGGGGGTAGAATGTAACACCCCGAGATTTTATGAAAAATATTCATTTTAATTTCATTAATGTCTTGTGTTGTACGCTACACCAAAAGGAGCTTGCACAACACGCATCCTTGATTTTCCTTTCATTACACTCAATCACGACCTTCCTTGATAGCGTGTGTAGTACGCAATACCGAGTTTCACTAAACAACGATATGCTATTAAAATATTATTAAAACTAGCCGTTATGAATAGTAATAACCACTTTTTGAAATTTTGTAAATTTTATTTTTCAAAATGGAATTCATTTTTGGATTCGGAATATCGAAATTAGCTTAGGGTGAAATTTTGGTGATTTTCGGATAACGTTCATATTTTGATGAAAAGTGAAAATTATTAACTTTTAATTAAAAACAACTTTTTCAATAGAAATAATTAATAGTGATAAATTATTAATTTGAGTGGTTTTAAAGTATATTTAGAATATATTTTTACAATTCAATACAATGTTGGTCATTGGATGTAATTTCACATTTAAACCAGACATAAACAAGTGTCAATCTTTTGATAGTTATTATCTCTTAAGAACACGCTATTTGTTTTGACGACGGGAATTAATTTTTAAATTGATTAATGCAACTGATATGTTTTAAATTTGGTAAAATAGAAAACATTTTTGAGTTCATAATATCAAATATAGATTAGGCCTAATTTTTGGTATTTTTCTGAAAACTTTCAATTTTTGTAGAATAGTGAAACCACTACGTGGTAGTTAAAAAAACTGAATTTTTCATAAAACATAATTTTACCGCTTCTGTGAGTGGAATTTCAAAAATACAAGAGACACGGTTGATGTCAGTAAGTAAAATTTGGTTCAATGAGATGAAAATAATTTTTGGTGAATAGTAACGTTTTACTTTTATTTACCACGGTTAAAAGTAAATAGGGTAATTAAGGGTAGAAATGATATTATTATTACCCTAACACATGTCCTAATTCTATTGGACAAGTGTAATTCTACCAAAAACAAACTTAGGAATAAAATATGACCATTTAGGACATTTATTATTAATTTATTTCAAGAAGGGTTAAAAGAGTTAAAATCAAAGTTTATTTACTAAAACATTTTCAATATGGGGTTATACATAAGATAAATTCGACTATAAATATTCATTAGAAATATAAAAGGATTTCCTACATAATGGTATTTTATTTGAAATTTTTGACATTAAATAAGTTAATTTAGTTATGACAGAACAATGATGCAGTAATTATCTTATTAATGAAATATTGACATAATTGATGTTATAAATACCCAAATAAATATAATTTGAGACTTTTTATGAATTCCACTAATTTTATAGGTTAATATGACATGTTATTATTTATTTAATTAACTTTTTTCGAACTTATCATTCTGTTATGAGTTTCACAAAAATCAATTACTAAATAGTGTCAAAATTGACATAAAATAGTTTTTAAAACAAATGTTATATTATTAATTGTTATTTTATTCCTAAAAATCTATGGTTCGGCCAAATGACTTAGATAAGGTTATATATATTAATAATAAACAATTTGGTGTTCGTTTGGCTTCTTATAGTAAGTTTATTAACCTTATAGTGTAAGAACACAAGAAGACACGGTAAAAGTAAAATTATTTAACTTAATGTTAAATCTAAATGATAAGGTTAAAATAGGAACCTAAACTTGTCTAAATTATATTGTATGAGATTATTTAGACCCATCCCCACCTTAGCCTATAAATAAATCAATTTGGAGCTATTTAAAACCGAACTTTACTTTATAATAAAATAATAGTTTTAGTTATTCCAAAGGTGCCCCTCTCCTCCCTTATAAAAGGACACCTCCTCCTCCCCCTCCTCCTCACACCAATTTGAGCACTCAAGCTCGGCCAACCCCTGCCGAATTCTCCTCTAAACTTCCCTAGAAACATCCTAGAGGTTCAGTTCTTCCTCAAAGACCAATTTTAGTTCCCTAAGAGGAGGTCTCAAAGAGGCGCTTCAAAGAAGAGGTAATTTCCGTTACCGATTCTTTCAACTTTATTTCTTCTTCCACTTTTTCTTATTAGGTTGTTTCATTATTAAGTAATAACATAAGTATCACTCATATACTGATATATTATTATATGTATGAAACAACCCTATTTCACCATCTATCCATCCTACGGAAAACAAAATCACCGCGCGTGCGTACGTACGGAATACCGTCTCCACGCCGTGGTGTAATCTGTTTTTCCACCAACACCTTACATGGATGGGTATTATGGTGTAAAGAATAACTATACATAGTTATTATAACATTATAATGTTCGGATATATTGTATCATTCACTCCAATTTAATTCAATAATTATGGAAATGATATCATCGCTCGTGCGTATGTACGGACTACCGTCTCCACAACGCGATGAGATTCATTCTCCATGTTAACCATTTAAGAATGATTATAAAGTATATATAAGCAATAATATTGAAATATATGAAATTATAAAGCTATTGGATTTATGTGTATATATATGTTTGTCATCTACTTAATTCCACTCAATTCAATAAGGAAACGAAAACAGCGTTCATGCGTACATACGGCCTACCGTCTCCATGAACGGTGCATTTCTTTCCATTTATCGATCCATTATATATATGTATATTCTGAATATATATTATATATAAATCATGTTTTATATTTTATAATTAAGTAATAATGATCTATGTAATCATATGAATAATTACAAGTTAAAACACGAACGAAAAATGAGACGATTTTGCCCAAAACACTACTTTAACATGAATTTACAAAAGAACGGGAAATATAAAGTCATAAGTGAACCATATATGATATAATAACAATTCATATGATTCTTTAATAAGTCAATGACATTATTTAAATCATTATACAGGAGGTTTGGACACTTACGAAGCAAATCGGACCTAAGGTAAGGGAAATATCACAATCTCATTTTTATCCGAGATTGTTTATACTTTAGTATTTACTGGGGTGTATTTTATCATCCACATACATGTTTCCTCAATATGTAATATTTAAATCATTCTAAAATAGTTTAAATCCTATTTTACCCTTCAGTGAGTTTTTAGTAAAAGATATGAAAGGAATCTTTTGTCGTTTTTCGTACGAGGTACTTTTTTGACTTTTCCGACAAAAGTACGAGAAGAATGTTTTTTTTAACTTATACGGCATGAATGGATTTTTAAAAAATTATTTCCAAGAAGCTTCCTTTAAAAGTTTTAAAGTTTATTTTTAATCAACTTCTTTTAGTTTATAATTGTACAACATGTTAAGAAAGGAAAAGTGTTTTTGAAGAAGAAAGGATATTTTCCTCAAGAATGGAGTTCAAGTGTTTTATCAAATTATTTTCCATATAAGATAATAAAGGGTTCTGTTTCTATCCCTATTATTACATTGATTTTATTATGTTGTGATGAAATTATATTTTTATGAATTCCTTTGTCTTATATAAATTGTTTTATGATGTCACGATGTTTAAGATTCCCATCTTTATTATATGGGTTATGCTATGATGTACGATTTATGATTTTGTGGCACACATAAGAATGGTATCATTATGAGATGGGTGGGACCTATATCTCCCTCCAATGCATTGGGTAAAGATTTTATATCTCATGAGATAGACATGGCTGGAACGGTAGGTTATACCGGTTCAGTGAAACAGGACTGAAACGAGGGTGACTCGGTTCAGAAAGGGACTTTTTCCACTAAGATAGTCTTGGAAATGAGTCTTGACTAACAAGAAATGATTCTCCATGATTATGTGTGTATGCCACAATGTTTCATGTTTTAAGTTATGATTATTGGGATTTCATTTCACTACTATGATTTATCCCATGTTATGAAATTATGCTCTCTTTTGCAGGTTAAGATTTCCAAAATGTTATCTTCTTATGAATATGATGTGATTGATATTTATTTTATTTACACTTACTGATCATTTGAGCTCACCCTTTTATGTTTTCTTTTCCCAAGGATATAAATAATGGTTTTAGGTTAAAAAAATGAAGATCTTTATGGGAGATGTTGAAGATCTTTCACCACGATTAGAAGATTATATTCCGAGTTTCCAAAGACACTAAACTATTACGGTCCTTGTGTGTGTGTTTTTGTTATGTACTAAGTAATCCGCAAAAGTAATGTAATGTATATGTACGTCAAGATTTGGGTCTCTACAAACAGGACCTCTAAGATGTCTCTAGGGAAGTGTAGAGGAGATATTGGCATGGGTTGGCCTAGCTTGAAGGCTCAAAGTGGTGTGAGGAAGAGGGGGAGGAGGTGCCCTTTTATAAGGGAGGATAGAGGCTCTTTTCGAAAAACTAAAAATATTATTTTATTATAAAGCCAAATTCTGTTTTAAATAGCTCCAAATTGATTTATCTCTAATCTAAGGTGGGTATGGGTCGAAATCCTCTCATCCAATAGAATTTAGACAAGTTTAGGTTCCTATTTTAACCTTATCATTTATATTTTTCTTTAAGTTAGCTAATTTTACTTTTACCGTGTCTTTTTGTGTTCTTACACTATAAGGATAATAAACTTACTATAACAATCCAAAAGAACCCAAAGTTGTTTATTATTATTATATATAACCTTATCTAATTCATTTGGCAGAACCTTAGATTTTTGGGAATAAAATAACAATTAATAATATAATATTGTTTTGAAAAACCGTTTTATTTCAATTTTGAAACTATTTAGTAATTGATTTTTGTGAAAATAATAAAAGAATTATTAGTTAGAAAAAAGTTAATTTAATCAATATTAACATGTCATATTAACCTAGAAAATTAGTTTATTTCATAAAAAGTCTCAAATTACATTTATTTGGGTATTTATAACATCAATTGTGTCAATATTTCATTAATAAGATAGTTACTGCATCATCTTGGTGTCATATATAAATTAAATTATTAAATGTCTAAAAATTAAAAATAAAATACAATTATGTATGAAATATTTTTATCTTTATAATGAATATTTATAGTAGAATTTATCTTATGTATAACCCAATATTAAAAATTATTTAGTTATTAAACTTTGATTATAACTATTTTAACCCTTCTTTAAATAAATTAATAATAAATGTCCTAACCTAGTCCAAGTGAGCCTAAATGGTCATATTTTATTCCTAAGGTTGTTTTTGGATGAATTACACTTATCCAATAGAATTAGGAAATGTGTTAGGGTAATAATAATTACATTTTTACCCTTAATTACCCTATTTACTTTTAACCGTGGTAAAAAAAAGTAAAAAGTTACTATTTACCAAAAATTATTTTCATCTCATTGAATCAAATTTTACTTACTGACGTCAACCATGTCTCTCGGATTTTTTAAATTCCACTCACAGAAGTGGTAAAACTATGTTTTATGAAAAATTCATTTTTTTATAACTACCACTTAGTGGTTTCACTATTCATCAAAAAATGCAAGTTTCTAGAAAAATACCAAAAATTAGGAATAAGCTATATTTGATATTATGAACTCAAAAATGATGTCTATTTTACCAAATTCAAAACTTATCAGTTGCATTAATTAATTTCAAAATTAATTCCCGTCGTCAAAACAAATAGCATGTTCTTAAGAGATAATAACTATCAAAAGATTGACACTTGTTTATGTCTGGTTTAAATGTGAAATTACATCCAATGACCAAAATTGTATTAAATTGTAAAAATATATTCTAAATATACTTTAAAACTACTCAAATTAATAATTTATCACTATTAATTATTTTGATTAAAAAGGTCGTTTTTAATTTAAAATTTAGTAATTTTCACTAATCATCAGAAAATGAAAGTTAGTCAAAAAGTACCAAAATTTTACCCTAAGCTAATTTCGATATTCCGAATCCAAAAATGAAGTCCATTTTGAAAAATAAAATTTAAAAAATTTCAAACAGTGGTTATTACTATTCATAACGGCTAGTTTTAATAATATTTTAATAGCATATCATTGTTTAGTAAAACTCAGTATTACGTACTACACACGCTATCGAGGAAGGTCGCGATTGCGTGTAATGAAAGGAAAGTCAAGGATGTGTGTTGTGAAAGCTCCTTTTGGTGTATCATACAACACAAGACATTAATGAAAATAAAAATAATATTTTTCATAAAATCTCGAGGTGTTACATTTACCCCCCTTAAAATGAATTTCGCCCTCGAAATTCGTCGGGGTTATAAATGGTTTACTACTCGAAAGTTTCTTTAATAGAAACCCACATCGTAAAAAGGAATACCAAAACCAATCTTTAAAAACAAAAGTATTAAACGTAACGGTTACCCAAATAAACTAATCATTGGGTTTCCACATTGGTGAAAATATGGATATGGAAGAGAAATCTAACCATCATGTTCTGATGGAGAGTGGTAAAGAACATGGCTATGGAAAAGCCAGCAACCACAAAGCCATAAATTTGTGAACATATAGGGTACCATATTATTCATCATATATAAGAGCAATAGGACAACATTTTTGGTTTTCAAGATCATTTCCCTAAAGTTGATGGAATTGGAATTAGAAGAAATACTTTCGTGATTTTGGTATAGTCTCACCGTTGGTCGTTCTTTGGACAATTTCCACTTCATCTCTTAATGAAATGAAGTTGAATTTGTCATTCGTGATGTGTTAGCAGATCATGTGATAGAATGAGGGGTCATTCCATCTGTCTCAAACAAAAGGTTAGAAAAGTTATCATAAAATACATAAGTCCATCTATAGTGAGATTAATCATATATGGTTCCTAAAATGGACTTATACTTCATATATCATACTTCTTAATATAATAAAACTAGTTTCTACTAAACAAGGACTTTTTTTAGGCTAGTGGTAGGTGATAAAGGCCAGTCACACTTCGGTTGTGGGTTCGATTCCCATAGCCTTGTCCGATGCAATGAGTTGTTGCCCGTCCTGCATGTTGTCCTTTTTCTAATGCTATATTACTATAACATCCCAACAATAATATCGAAAAAAAGTTCTATCCTTAAACAATACTAACTTATGTCCAACATAATCCATTCCAATCTTTAGGCTTATCTAAAATACTTCAGTCCAAGCTCATAGTATAAAGAAAATGATTACTTGAAATGCGACATAACAATCACGTTCATGCCATCATTTATCCCCCATATATCATAAGATATATCTTTTTGGTCAAATTACAAACATGTGAATACCTTAATCATGTATTCTCTTGAAGAATTAATACCCATTTAACCTTAGTGAAAACATGAATTCAGTTAAAAGTTAACACTTTCCACAAACCAAAATCCTCAAAATTCTTTATACACAAACCATGATATCACTTAGTCCTTATATCGATCATGAGCTCATGAATACAATCAAACTTCTCATTATCTTTTTATCCCTTCATTATGCCCATATCATCTGCTTACCAAAAATTCCTCAATCACTTTCCATGGTTACCGGTACCATAAAATTATTGAAAACCACAATAGACCAATACATAAATATTCCAATATTCCCTGATACTATATAAAACATTATTTTGGAATCCCATTACATAAACACTTAATCATTCCACCACATCGTTGTCATATTCAACATCGCCAATAGTGATCGCATGTGACTTCCCTTTGTCCTTTTCCTTAGGTGGGTTCTCATGTCGATCATCATTAACCCTTGGATTAGGGAATTTATTAGAATAATGCCCCATTTCATTGCACTTGAAGCATTGAAGTGTTGTTGGTGCGTTCTCTTCAGTATTTTCTTTATTCACACCATTAGCAACCCTTTTTCCATTACTTCGACACTCAGTTTCTCAATGACCTTCTTTTCCACACTTAAAACATTTTCTAGTCCCTTTAAGACAATCTCCACCATGCTTCTTTCCACACTTTGATCATAAGGAAACATTCATCTTCTTTTCACCATTATTCTGAGATTTCTCCTTGAACTACATCTTTCGTTTCTTGTTAAAACTATGAGATGGATAAGTAACACCAACTTCCATTTTTACCTTGATAGAAAAACACACAATTTCTTCATAGCTACTGAAGTCTCTTATAGATAATTCCCTTCGAAGATTTGGTTATAAGCCACTGAAGAATCGATCAACTTTACTTTCAGGTTGGATGATAAATCCGGATGCATACCTTGCAAGCCTTGTAAAATTCGCTTCGTATATACCAAAAGATTCATCATCCTTTTTCTTTATTTCAAGAAACTCCTTCTCCATCTTTGTTCGAAGAATACGAGGGAAGTACTTATTGAAAAATAAGTTCTTGAACTCGTCCCATTCCATGGACTCAATTTCATCTCTTGGCCTCGTATTCTTGATAAGATTCCACCATTGATCAGCATCACCTTCCAAACGACACACAGCTAAGATGAATTTATCATGTTCAGAACATTGAAGAACTGAAAAAATCTTTTCATTAGTACTGATCCATTGTTCAGAAACAAGTGGATCAGAATATCCATTGAAAGAAGGTGGACGTTGCCTCATGATAAACTCAATAGAATATTGTTCCCTTCTCTGCTCATTTGGAAGTCCAGAATGATTCATAGCTTATGTAAGTATAGCAATAAGATTTTTCACTCCATCTCCTATAACATTTGTTTGTTCAGGAGGAAAATCATTGCATTTTCCATTACATTGATCAACATGGTTCCTTCGGGTTCCAGCCATCGTCTAAAACCCAAAAAGAATTGTGTGGGAGGAAAAAATCATGCTAGGGAAAACAACATAATAAAGGGGAAGTACCATTAATATCTAACATCTTAGGATAAATTCTAAGATTGTTACCGTAGTTCTGGGACTATATCCTATATGTATACTTATCCTTAGGGACATCCCTAGACATACCTTAGAAATATCTCTAGGGATTTCACTAACGTTTTCACATCCTAGTTTCCAAAGGTTGACTAAACCTTTCCTCTAATACCAACTGTAGAGACCCTAAGATTGACGTAAATGGACATTACATTACTTTTGCAGAATACTTAGTACATTACAAAAACACACACATAAGGACCATAATAGTTTAGTGTCTTTGGAAACTCGGAAGATAATCTTCTAATCGTGGTAAAAGATCTTCAACATATCCCATAAAGATCTTCCCACATTTTTTTCATACCTAAAACCTTTATTTATATCCTGGGGAAAAGAAAACATAAAAAGGGTGAGATAAAATGCTCAGTAAGGGTAAGCATGGATAAAATATAACATACTATATACATTTGAACTTAAAAACATGAACATAATGTTTAAACATCAAAATCTTGAGAAATGACATAAAACATGGAAGTACATAAGTCATAGATCATAAATAAACATTAAGAATAATAAAATAGCATGGGAATAAAACATGTAATTGTGGAAACTATTAAGCACATGATATGATTTCCATATTAGCCAAGGCAGTGCTGCCAAGACCATCTTAGTGGAAAAAGTCCCTTTCTGAATCAAGTTCACTCCTCGTTCCAGTCCTGTATTACTGAACCGATTCAACTTACCCTTCTAGCTATGTCTATCTCATGAGATATAAATATTTACCCAATGCATTTGAGGGAGATATAGGTCTCACCCATCTCATAATGAAATCATTCTTACTTGTGACAAAAAATAAACATACATCATTCATAATAACCCAACAAATAAAATGGGTTTCATAAACGTCATCCCATCATCACACAATCCATATAAAAGAAATGGATATAATTTCATAATCAGATTAGTCAAACCATGTAAATCATAGAGACATTATACATGAAACATAGACATATGAAATAATGTCATCTTAGATGGGAAATGGTTTTGATAAAACACTTGAAATGAATTCTTGAGGAAAATATCCTTTCTTATTCAAAATCATTTTCTTTTCACAAAATGTTATGAAATTTTAAAAGAATAGTATTTTTTAAAAAAATATAAATGAAATATTTTTGAGGAAGCTTCATGAAAATAAGGCTTTATAAAACCGTAAAATTCCATTCACGCCGTATAAGTTAAAAATAACATTATCCTCGTACTTTTGTCAGAAAAGTCAAAAAAATACATCGTAACGTAAATAAAAGAAATATTCCTTACATACCATGTACTAAAAGTAAAAAATGGGTAAAAAGACTTTAAACATACATGAAAACACTTTTATAAAACATGTAAATGGATGATAGAAATAACCCTAGTAAATACGTACGAATAAGCAATCTCGGATAAAAATGAGATTTGCAAAATTATCCCTTACCTTAGGTCCGATATGCTTCGTACGTATCCAAACCTCCTGTATAATTATTTAAATAATGTCATTGACTTATTACATAATTATATTAATTGTTATTATATCATATATGGTTCACTTATGACTTTATATTACCCGTTCTTTTGTAAATTCCATGTTAAAGAGTGTTTTGGGTAAAATCGTTTCATTTGTCGTCCGTGTTTTGAATTGTAATTATTCATTTGAATACATAGATCATGATTACTTAATTACAGAATATAAAACATGATTTATATATAATATATATTCATAATATACATATTTATAATAGATTGATAAATTTAATTAAATACACCGTTCATGGAGACGGTAGGTCGTACGTACGCATGAACGCTGTTTTCGTTTCCTTATTGAGTTGAATGGAATTAAGTAGATGACATAAACATATATATACACATAAATCCAGTATCATTATTATGTCATCTATTTCATGATTACTTATTATATATACTTTATAATCATTCATGAATGGTTAATGTGGAGACTGAATTTCATCGCGTCGTGGAGACGGTAGTCCGTACGTACGCACGAGCGATGATATCGTTCTCATGATCATGGAATTGTATTGGAGTGTATGTATACTATTTCAGAATCAATATCACTTTAAAATAAACATATATAGTTATTATGTACACCATTATACCCATCCAAGTAAGGTGGTGGTGGAAAATATATTACACCACAGCGTGGAGACGGTATTCCGTACGTACGCATGCGCGGTGATGTCGTTTTCCGTAGGATGGATAGATGGTGAAATAGGTTTGTTTCATACTTATAATAACATATCAGTATATGATTGATACTGATTTTATTACATCATAATGAAAGTACCTAAGAATAAGAAGTGTAAGAAGAAATAAAGTTGAAAGAATTGGTAACAGACATTACCTCTTCTTTGAAGTGCCTCTTTGAGTCCTCCTCTTAGGGCACTAAAATTTGTCTTTGAAGAAGACCAGGACCTCTAGGATGTCTCTCGGGAAGTGGAGAGGAGATATTGGTAGGGTTTTTATGAGCTTGAAGGCTCAAAGTGGTGTGAGGAAGAGGGGGAGGATGTGCCATTTTATAAGGGAGGAGAGGGGCTCTTTTGGAAAAACAAAAAATATTATTTTAATATAAAGCCAAATTCGGTTTTAAATAGCTTAAAATTGATTTATTTAGAATTTAAGGTGGGGATGGGTCGAAATAATCTCATCCAATAGAATTTAGACAAGTTTAGGTTCCTATTTTAACCTTATCATTTATATTTATCATTAAGTTAGATAATTTTACTTTTACCGTGTCTTTTTGCGTTCTTACACTATAGGGTTAATAAACATACTATAACAATCCAAACGAACACCAAGTTGTTTATTATTAATATATATAACCTTATCTAAGTCATTTGGGCGAACCTTAGATTTTTAGGAATAAAATAACAATTAATAATATAATATTTGTTTTAAAAACCATTTTATGTCAATTTTGACACTATTTAGTAATTCATTTTTGTGAAAATAATAACAGAATGATTAGTTCAAAAAACGTTAATTAAATCAATATTAACATGTCATATTAACCTATAAAATTAGTGTAATTCATAAAAAGTATCAAATTACATTTATTTGGGTATTTGTAACATCAATCATGTCAATATTTCATTAATAAGATAATTACTACATCATCTTTGTGTCATAAATAAATTAAATTATTAAATGTCTAAAAATTAAAAATAAAAGGCCATTATGTAGGAAATAGTTTTCGGTTTATAATTAATATTTATAGTTGAATTTATCTTATTTATAACCCTATATTAAAAATTATTTAGTTATTAAACTTTGATTTTAACTATTTTAACCCTTCTTTAAATAAATTAATAATAAATGTCCTAATCCAATCCAAGTGGGCCTAAATGGTCATATTTTATTCCTAAGGATGTTTTTGGTCAAATTACACTTATCCAATAGAATTAATACATGTTCTAGGGTAATAATAATAACATTTTTATCCTTAATTACCCTATTTACTTTTAACTGTGGTAAAAAAAGTTAAAAGTTACTATTCACCAAAAATTATTTTCATCTCATTGAACCAAATTTTACTTACTGACATCAACCGTGTCTCTCGGATTTTTGAAATTCCACTCACAGAAGTGGGAAAATTAAGTTTTATGAAAAAATCATTTTTTTTATAACTACCACTTAGTGGTTTCACTATTCATCAAAAAATGAAAGTTTCCAGAAAAATACCAAAAATTAGGCCTAAGCTATATTTGATATTATGAACTCAAAAATGATGTATATTTTACCAAATTAAAAACATATCAGTTGCATTAATTAATTTAAAAATTAATTCCCGTCGTTAAAACAAATAGCGCATTCTTAAGAGATAATAACTATTAAAAGATTGACACTTGTTTATGTCTGGTTTAAATGTGAAATTACATCCAATGACCAAAATTGTATTTAACTGTAAAAATATATTCTAAATATACTTTAAAACCACTCAAATTAATAATTTATCACTAATAACTATTTCGATTAAAAAGGTTGTTTTTAATTTAAAATTTAGTAATTTTCACTATTCATCAGAAAATGAAAGTTAGTCGAAAAGTAACAAAATTTCACACTAAGCTAATTTGAATATTCTGAATCCAAAAATGAAGTCCATTTTGAAAAATAAAATTTACAAAATTTCAAAAAGTGGTTATTACTATTCATAACGGCTAGTTTTAATAATATTTTAATAGCATATCATTGTTTAGTGAAACTCGGTATTGCGTACTACACACGCTATCGAGGAAGGTCGCGATTGCGTGTAATGAAAGGCAAGTCAAGGATGCGTGTTGTGCAAGCTCCTTTTGGTGTAGTGTACAACACAAGACATTAATAAAATTAAAATGAATATTTTTCATAAAATCTCGGGGTGTTACATTTCTAATCTAGTTTTCTTCATACTAGGTATTACTAGAGATCCTAATGGAACCTTTCCTCCTCATTTACATTCATTTAGTTTGACACCTAGAGAGGTATTATGAAATATTAAACCTATCATTTTCAGAGAAACTCCCTCTTTACTTGATATTCCTATAGAATACCAACAATTACCTCAATTTCTGCTACTGATCCTTATGCTTCATGCAATGGAAAGGGCATAGAACCACTGGTTCCTTCTACCCATCCTGAAAACCGTTGATATTAGTCTTTTTTTTATCAAAGGGGTTATTTTTTAATCCTTTTTTGATCATTTTTTTCTATACTTCAACTGAATATTTTACGGGAATTATCTTATTCATATTCTATTCCCTTGAATTTACTATTTTGTTTTTGATACTCCCAAAAGGATGAGAAGGATCTATAGAATTTATTTATATAATAGTATTAATTTAATACAATATTGATATTAATTTCCATATATGATTAATTTCATCCTTGATACTGTATTTTATTTTATAGGTTTTATTATCTTAGTACCTTAAATACCCTGTATATTTTCATTACCTTTGATTCTATCGTTTATAAAGTGCCTTGATTTCTGATCATCCAAAAGGGGGAGACTTTGTGCAAACTTATTTTCGTGATAACCAAATCATTTTTTTATGTTATAAATGATTGTTATATTTTATTGTAAAATTATACAATATATGGAATATTGGAGAAATTTTGGATAAGTATGGGAAAGACTCACTATTGAAGATGAGTAACCACTAGGAAAAAATCATTGTTGGGGTGAAATTTTGTAAAAGTATTAAAAACACTCAACACTAGATATGACTCAATATTAAGAATGATAAATTTGAAAAAAAATTGGAATATAAATGACATTTCTAATGATTCACCACTAGGATGAAAAATTAACTAATTATACGAAATAATTACCTCTAGAGGAAGACTCACCAATATAACGTAGTCCCCTTCAAATTTGGAAAACTATTTAGATTACCTAACACCAGAGGATGATCCACCATCATAGTTTTCTTACAACTAGAATGAATGTTTTTTAAAAGTGTTGGAATGACCTACAACTGAGATGAATCATCGTTGATCACAGACTACCATTTGTTTGACTAACTATTGACCTGACTCACCGCCACCTAAAGTCACCGCCAGAGTTGTCTCCCTACTTAGAGGAGTCACTATATCTATTTTTATTAATTTGAATTTTTTTATTCTAATTAATATATTATATAATTTAATGATGATAACTATACTAATGATTATTGTTAATCTATTTTAGGATTGCATTAAATTCTATGTCAATCCTTCAGTACGAGGAGTATAAGATCTGGATGATTATTCTTCAAATGGATACTCCTGCATGCTGCTAATAAATTAGAAAACAATATCCCTTGTGTAGATACATATGTTTATTTGAGGATATAGAGAGAAAAAATAAAATATAGAGACATTAATTTACACATTGATGAGATATTACATGTTACATATTCTATACACTCAAGTGAGAGAGAGTGGAGCTTACAAAACAATCATGTTCCTCTTATACATTCGGTATAACAAATAGTGCTTATGGTACATTGTTTTGATACCATGTTTTACAAACATAACTCATGATCCTCTTCAACTAACATCTAATGAGTTTTAAGCTTCAGGGCACAATAAACTGAGAAACATCATATTATTTACATCTTTATTTTTATCTATGCTTAATATCATTACATTAAGAGTATTTTGTGATTTAATCTCTATATTAAACGCACACTATCACATGTCCTTTAATTGGTAGATACTTGATATCTGCTATACTCTATATCATTACCCTTTTTCACATGGTGTTATTGAAGAGGTCCCTTTGGGCCTATATTTATTTCATTCCCACGGGTATTATTGAAGATATCTGTGTGAGGTCTATACAACTAGTCTATTGCATACCCGATATAGGTTTTAGATCAATATTATTTTATATTATCTTCTTCTATGTATGTGATTTAAAAGTGGAGAGCATTGGGTTTATGATAGAGACCGAACCTCTTATATTTATTCCTATGTGTGTTTTTTATTTATATTATTTTAAAACTAAATTTGTTTTAAACTGTAATCAGATCCATTACATTGAAAATTAGTCTTAATTAGTGTTTATAGAATGTTTTGATTAATTAAATTTATTCCTAGGGGGGTTTTAATTTAATAGATAAATTTTATTTAAAGCTATTTTGATGATAAATTTTTATTGGGTACTCAATTATCCCCCTCTTGAGATAATTACTCTGACCAACACTAACATTGGTATCCAACCAATGTTTAGAACCCCATGTCTAAATTGAATATTAGTTTTGAGAACCAAACATTCATTAAGAAACCCATCATTAAAGTATCTAATGTTTGGTAGGTTTACCTAACATTGGTTTTGAACATTATGGTATAGTATACATCTTTTATAATCAACCATATGTGTTGAACCATTATTTTTGACTAATAATCATACAGAGAAACTCAATATTGTGTCATCATTTGTTATGTTTTAATTTCTGGATATTTCCAAGATTACAGCTATGATATAATATGTGGAAATATCTTAATAAAGAGAATAAAAGACTATTTGAAAGGCTCTTCAATAATGGATTAATCAATTCTTATTTATAAGTGATTTTATGATTTTTTTTGGAATATTTAATTTTAATTTCAAATACAATTAGTGTGTTAAATATCATGTTTTATCTAAAGAGTTTTTTAAATCTATCTAACATTAATCAAATAAGATTTCTTATTTATTATATATGGACTTATCTATTTCAAATTCTTTATATATATTGGTAGAATATTTTTTAAAATCTCAATGTTTCTCAGAATTTAATTTAATGTACTTATTCTATAAAAATACATTTTAGTTCGTGCATGTTATAAACTACTAATGTGTTTTCATTCTGCTTCATAGACATTGATTTCAAACTACTCTACGATCTGGATATATTTTCTATAATAAAATTATATATTATTCAATTGGAAGGTTTATTAAAGACATTATTTTATTACATTGAAGATATTTTCTTATGTTATTTTCATCATATGCATCTAAATGATTACAATAAGAATTTAACCAACCAATTATGTTTCTATCTATTTCTAAATAATCAGGTGTAGAGTGTTTTCAAGATTTTTGTTGTCCGGATTTAATAGATCTTATATTTTTTTGAAATAAGATGTAGTTTCATGCAGTCAACTATCAAGATAACTTGTAGAAGGATTAGCTAGCGAAAATCAGAAAACTCACAGAGATATTGTTATTGGAGTAAACTAGGGGATCTTTGTTCACTAAAAAACTTATTGTTTTCTTCATATTCATCTTCATAATATATTTAAATTAAAGAGAATAATAACTAAGTCGATGCTGAAAAGGGGTATCTATTTTTAATTATTAAAGTGTTTTTAAATTTATACAATTCACCTGCATATTATTTCTTCATCACCATTCCACCCTAACAATTATTATCATAGGGGTTCTCTCTTGAAGAATCTAATTAAGATATTTCAGTATTTTGTTACATATATACTCAATTAAAGATTTAAAATGATGAAATTATAGAATATATGTTAATTATCAAGGATCCATATTC
Organism: Viscum album; assembly: GCA_963277665.1. Lineage (NCBI taxonomy): Eukaryota > Viridiplantae > Streptophyta > Magnoliopsida > Santalales > Viscaceae > Viscum > Viscum album. The sequence continues at coordinate 742,593,778 of OY728145.1, read as the reverse complement.
CAATAGTGATAATTATGGATATTATAAAGCTCAAATGGTTATCTATTTGAAGAAAGTTAATTTAAATGTTTAAATTAAGGTTTTTTATCCATAAAAATTATATTAGGTTGATCTAAAAAAGTTACTATGAAACCAAAAATGTTGACTATTATCTAAATTAAATATCCATTAATGAAATAATTTCTATACTTGGACCTGATGCATTAAACAATATCTCTGAGTGTACTACAACATATAATATGTGGCTGAAAATTAATGATTCATATAAAGTAACTAATATGTCAAAAAATTGAGTAATAATACTACAAAATAAGATTTTGATTATTTTATAATGTTTAGGGGGAACTTATTACCCAAATGAAAATAATATTGAGATAAATTTTCAATGGGATTTCTTCATTGGGAACTACAATTAGAGAACTAGATCATGCATTAAAAGTACATAGAGTCTTACCCTCTAAGTGGAATGAAATATCTATAGAAATTATAAAATCCATACCCATACCTTTTTTAATTAATTAATTAATCAGTAATCTAATAATGTTTAAAACAAAAATGAAGTATGAATTTGGTGACCAAAGAATGATTTAAATGGAAAATAAAAGTAATAATTTTTCAATCCTAAAACATAAAAAGATGTTAAAGGAGGGTTCTATATCATAAAAAAATTCCATTTGTTCTGTATTTGAAGAGGAATATTATCACATATCCAGGATATTAAACTAATTTTACAAAAGGAAGAAATAATTTAAGAAGTCATTAAATTATTAATGGAAAAATGGACATGGTATGAATGCATTTAGATGTTATGATTTAAAATAGTAGGGGTACATCAAAATTGATTTCCTATAGTTGAGGGAGAAAATAAAAATAAAGAAGAAGGATAAGAAGCACCATATGAAGGTGGAATATGAATGAAAAATAAATATTTCAAGGAAGGATACTTGAAATATATCTGGGGAATATATCATCTCTTAAATTTATTAATTAGAATAGGGGAAATTAAATATGTGATTTATGGATAATGATGATGATGTAAAATCTTACTACTCTTTGGATTCATATTCTGCAATATTCTCTGCGGATAATCTAGATGAATATTATTTTATGGTAGAATAAAAAAATAAATCTATTATGGAAAATCATAAATCTATAATAATTGTTCATAATTTTTTATTAAGTTATAATGATACTTTGTTAAAACAACACCTAAGATTAAAATAGAAATTAGGATAATTTGTTTCATGATGAAATGAACATAAAACTAAAATTAAAGGTCTGTAGAATAATGTAAGATACTTTAAAAGTTATTATAGTGTGTTCAATAAAGTATAAGAGTATTTAAATAATATTATAGTAAATAATGTGTGAAAAAAATACAGATATTATATTGGAAGTAAGGGTGAGAACCTAATCTATATATAAGTTATTTTATTCCTAGTTCAAAGAATTAAAATATTTAAAGAGTTACATGTTTTAATTATGGAATTATAGGGAACAATGATAATAATATTTTCATAAAGAATACTTAGTCTATTGGTGTTATAAAGGATTATGTTTTCCAATATTTTCATAAATTTAATTCTTGCAATGTTAAATAGGTCAAGTTGACTATATTATTTCTCTATTACACTGGAGAACCTAAGATCATTTGGGTAGAATTTTTTTCATTTGATATTTTTATAGGTGAAAACATATGGGGATAGAAATAAAATATGGAATATAGAAACCGTATATTTAGGGAACATGAGTTGAGACTTGATCAATTTTCATGCACTATCAAAATTTGATGGAGGATTAGTTAAATTTAGTGCTAATGATAAAAGAAATATCACCCGAGTTATATTAGATAGATATCAAAAATCTATCTGGATAAAAAATGTCATATACATTAAAGTTTAAAACCATAATCTGATAAGTATATCATATCTCTACGATGATGAGTTTTTATTTTATTTTTGTAATAATTCCCTTTTTATCAATAAGGATAATCTATTTATGTTTAGATTAGGTAGAACTAAAAATATATATACTTTTAAACATATTTCCTTACGTGAATAGATAGTGATATATTAAAGTGCTATGTTAAGTGATTCTTGAATATGTAATAAGAGTCTTGGTCAATGTAATATGTTTTCCTTATTTTATTTTTCAATGAAGATTTTAGTTAATGATTTTTAGAGTTTTAATTTTGAGATGAATATAATTTGTTATATATTCTAAAGAGGCAAGAATCATAAGTCTATTATAAATAAATTAACATGGTTTCTACATATAAATCATTATAACTTATATACTTGGATTTCTTAGGACCTATAGAGTAGAAAAATTTGATGGAATATTGCTTTATTAGGTATTAGTTGATTATTATTATATACTTAATTATTGTTTTATGTTTAAAAGTGAAATTGTTTGAGTTTTTGTTTGAGTTTTTATAGGTTCATTAGAAATAAAAAAAATTCAAAATAATTTAATTGGGAAATGATCATGGAGGAGAATTTGATAATAATGAATTTAATTCTTTTTTCTCAAACATGGGTATTAAAAAACTTATACTACTACGAGAAAACCCAAAATAATAGAATTCTTAAAATAAGAAATAAAACTATACATGAAATATCTAGAAATATTTGAATGGACAATGTTTAATTGACAATTTTTAGAAAAAATATATTAAAAAATATTTACATATTTTGAAAAGAGTTTTAATTTTGATTATTCATCAAAAGGAAGCTTAAGAGTTGTAGAATAACGTAATACATAATGTTGGATACTTTAATGTTTTTGGATTCAATGGGTATAACTTGAATATTAAGGAAACAATTAGTATATTTGATCGAGAGGATGAAGAATTAATATTTCATTGTTATTTTATTACTTCTAAATCTTATAGAGTGTTTAATAAAAATTAATAGATAGTTAAATAATATTTTCATGTGATATTTTATGAATGTGATCTATTATATCAACCACTAATTCAAAATAATTAAGCTATTTATTCTTTGAATAACTTGAGGCTCTTTTATTCGAATGAAAAGTATGAAACTAAACTAGAACATGACCTAAATTAGTCTAGTTCTGAAGAACATATGACTGATGATCCTAAAATTTTGTTACTAATATAGTTAATAACTTTAAAATAATATCGATTAGAAACCATTAAAGGAGACCTAGATGAATGAGTTAAGACTATGGGGAATATTTTAATCTTATTTTAGTTTTCTTCCATTCTTTCCAAAATTGAACCTAATCCCGTAGAAGATGGCTTAGTTGATGAAAGTAAGATACTAGATTTGCAGGAATAGAAAAATCAATTTAAGATGAACTAATTTTAGGAATTCTTTGAATGGTCCTTGAGTAATCTAGTGATGAGAATAAAATTATTCTCTAGAAAAAAACCCATATGATCAATGTATAATTAATAGGAATAAGGGTACACAGGCTTCTAAGTATTACAATCGAGTAGAAGTAATAGACTACAAGGACACATTTCCCACTATTTCCATGGTTGAATCCATTGAGATCCTTTTGACCCATGCATCTCATATAAAATTTATTTGACACCAGATGTAATTTTTTTTATTTTATTTATTTTTGGTTAGTGGAGGATGTTTATATTTTACAGATTTCATGGTTTTATGGTAATAATCTACAAAATTATATTTCTAAACATACTAAATATCTTTATGGAAATAAAAAAGGATAAAGGTCTTAGATTAAATGAATGGTTTATTTTTGTTTAGAAAATGGTTTTTCATTACATTTAGTTAATATAAATATTTTTTGGAAAAACTAATATTCAAAATTTTAATTATATCAAAATTATTTATATGATGTTATTTTTTGTTATACTGATTAAATGGTTTTGATTTTTTTTGAAACTTAAGTTAAAATAATTTGAAATTAGTATATTGGATGAATTAAATTCCATTATGGATTTTTAATTTTTTCAAAACAATTTGAGAAATTTCATAAATCAATTTAAATAAATTATTGATTTACTTAATAATTTTGTACATAAAAACAATAATCCATTTTTAACTCCCATGTGCACTACTATAAAACTTGATTTGGATGACATTGGAAAGCTATTTTTCAACAAGATGTATAGAGGTATGATATGTTGATTGTTATATGATACTTATAGTATGCCAAACATCATATTTTATGTTTTCCTTTTTGCAATAATTCAATATAATCCAAATGTGTCTCATTTAATTATTATTAAATGGATTTTTAAATAACTAAAAGGAACTATTTTTCTATAATTTTTTTTCCAAAAAACCTTTGTTTTTTATTAAATATCATATTAATATATTGAATTTGGAGGCTATAGATTAGATCAAAAAATCATACCTATAAATTGTAAAATTTTAATAAAGTCTATACTTTCACGCTATAGTAATAACCAATTCTCAGTTCCATTGTCAATAGATGAAGCAGAATACATATTTTTTGGATGTTTCTATGTAGAAGTGTTTTAGAGGAAACAAACACTTCTATAATTTGGACTCAGTTTCAACCATATTCCATATTTATGTTATAATACTAAAACTTAATGTATTTTATAAAATAAAATGAATCATTAAAGGACTAATAATATTGATATTGGGAATAATTTTCTAATAGATCATTTCTAAAAGGGCGATTTATCTATAAAATTTGTTAATATTGTGTTTCAAATTGATGATATTTGGACTAAACCACCTTCCATTAATAGTTTTGATTTTATTTAGGGGAGTTAAATTTATTTAATTTTAGGTAAATATTTTTTTATTATTTTTAATATTTCTCTAGATTAATACTTTTTTCTTCAAAATTATTAGTTTTTAAATTTTAATTTATTTATATTTGTTATTTTTTTTTGAATTTATTTTATTAATGTTTCATTTGTGTATTTAATTTTATAGAGATGTATTTTTTCAAAAAATGAATAATTATTCTAAATAATTTCATTGAGGAATTTTACTATAGCCTGAAACCATAATATTTAATCCTCCTCTCTCTCCCATGTTCAAACCAACGTTCTTTCAATCTCTTACGATTTTTATCACATAAAAATTTATTTTTCATAATATTATACATTATTATACATTCTATGGTGAAATATAAGGGGATATATGAGGATGGTCCTAGTGGTGTGAAGAGGTGGAGTCCTTCAATTTTATAGAAGAGAGTGTTATAGGGAATGTCATGGACTTCAAGTGGATATTTCAATTAAATATGATGCTCGAACAAGAATATTGTTTTCAAGGATTGGAATTTATTTTTGATGTGTGTAAATCAAATTATGTTTCCGAAAGAGTGGTAACATAGTTTTATGAAAACACCCAATATTGATTTTGTGATAGTGAGGACACTTTATCCTATAAATTTAAAGATAATGTGTTTTTAATCTATTTATTTTAAATTTATTCCATCTTCACTATCCCCATGATGGACAATTTTATTTAAATCCTAGATCTATCATAGATAATGTTTACAAGTCTGAGGAAATTATGTCCTTTCTCTTTGAGTTCTCTCAAGATAAAAAGATATTGGTCAAGGATTATGAAGATTACCAGAATTTTTTTGTAATATTTATCTCTATATTAGTATTTTTAAGTAATTTTGAATCTAAAAACAATTCTATTTCTAGAAAAGTATATCATGTTATATATTCTATGTTACATCGTGTTGCACATCATCTGGTACATGTTCTTTTACATAAACCATTTTGGAAACAAGATTCATGGATTACCTTTTATCCATATTAAATATCAGTGTTTCTTTCTCATTACAAGAACGGTATGATTGCTAAAAATTGGACATGTTAAATATTTCATCACAGTAATTTTTTGTATCATACAAATTTAACAATGTTTGGCTTCATTTGGAGTGTGATGTGAGGTAATCTGATACTTTTTGGTGTTGAAGATTATGGCCAATATGGTTCTTATATTGATGGGATCACTTGATTTAAAATTCACCTGGTTCTAGAAGGACACAGACATAGTATATTCAAGGATCAAGAATAGATGGAGCAGCTAGTATACCACAAGTGGACGGGGGATTGGAATACCTATAAATAGGTATCATAAATGTTCCTATCATTACCATAAGGGGGTAAGTCTATGATGAAAATATTCATGCCAATGTTTGAAGAATAATTAAACTTCTATGAGATTACCAAGAACCATCTACTAAGGAATATCCTAAGGCCACATTGGTTCCACGGACCAGGATAAGATAACTACCTATACCTATTGACCAACTTAAGTAGATATGGTAAGATGGTCAACTAGTTCTAAATTTTCAAGAAATAATTTAGTGAGATAGTGGGATTATTGGTCAATAGGTTGTGCAAATAGATATTATTAGAGAAGTAAGATATGATATTGTTCTTGATGTTTCAAAAAAACAAATAAATATTCTCATTCTCTATGATATCATAGAATATAATAATTTTACATCATCGAAGAACATTCTGTAGAGCATGTGAGTATCCCAATTTCTACTAAAACTAAATTGATTAGAGAACAAGTAGTTTATTTTTTAAATAATTATAAGGAAATTACTATAGAAGAAGGTGATGAGGATATTGAAATTTTGGTAGAATTTTATTCTAATTATAAGGAAGGATTATAATTTCAATCACTTTAATTATTTAATGTTAGAAAACAATCTAAAATGGTTGAGGAAATACCTTTGGAATTTATGAATGATTCTTGTTGTTATGTCCATAGTTTTGTGGAAATAATATTCTATTTGTATCATCTGTTAAAATATGTATCCATAAACCTTAAAATATAACGTAATATTTCTAGTATGTTTTTTTTTTGAAATTTTATGAGTATATAAAATAGAGTTTTATTCTATCTAGAGAGAGTATCAGAGATTGAAAGAAAATTATTTTTATAGAGATGTTATTCATTAATTTCTTAGTAATATCTCTGATTAGTTTTTCATGATTAATAGAGAAATGACTTCATAATACGTTTTTCTCTAATTGGAATATGTTATTTTCAAACCATTTTTAATGTATAAAAGTTTAAACTTAAATTTATGAGAAAGAATATAATTTCTATGTTATATGTTCTATAGATGTATTCGAGAATGATAGGCCTTCCATCTACTAATCTTCTATCTATGTATGAAAAGATACATTGTTTTCAATGTGGTAGTGCATCCTTATAGACTCTAATAGAAACTTATAAGGTGCTAGTTGATGTTTTTTTACTTCTATATATCTATGAATTATAAATGTGTTCAACAAATTGGGACAAATTATGAACTTATATTTCTTGTTTTCTAAGACTATTCATAATTATATTACAATGAATTTAGTTGAAGTGTTAAATATGTGTAAATAATCAGGGTATCCAATGAAAGAGTGGGAAGGTCCGATGAATTACAATTTTAATGATTTAATGGAGGTGATTAAATATGAATCCCGAACTCTAAGAGATTCTTTAACCTTGGAATCACCTTCCACTGAAGAAACTGTAGTCGTCCATTCCTTTCAACTTTCACATTAAATTGTTTATCTTTGATCCAATATTCATTTTAATCCAGGATAATTTATATAATAAAATTTTTATTTTCTAGTTTATATTATCTTTAAAATTTTATTACTACTGCTTTCTATTACTCAGACTATACATTTTTAGAATGCATTTATTTTCATCTTATATAAGAGTCTCATATAGTTTCATGATAAACTAAATGTGTTTTAGTATATCTATATAATATTTTATTTATCTCACAAAATGAATAGAAATATTAATATGAACAACATCCTAATGTTTCTAAATCTTTAATTTTTATAATAATAATATTTTTTTAATTATAAATGATAATTATTTGGTGTTTCTTCAATGTTTATTGGTTTTATAGATTATTAGAAAATGGGGTATTTTTGTGAATACATATGTTGATCCAATTATTTCCCATTATTTTTTCATTTATTACAGTGCTAAAAAACACCCACATTTGTTTTATTAATGATGTGGATTTAATTTTTTTAGGATTATATTTCTGTGATTTTTTATTTTATTTTTCCTTTAAATGGGTGTTTTGTTTCATAAAATTTTGTTGAAATGTTATTCTAAAAATTATTTTTATTGTTTTGAAGAATGATGAAATCATGATTCAAAAATATATGTTTCAATAAAAATTTGGCATCGAACCCCATGTTTGCAACCACACATTTTAAGTGAATGTTAGGTTTGGGATCCAAACTTTCATGAAGAAACCCCACATTTGAGTATCTAACATTTTTAATTTTAACCTAAAATTTGTTTTTCACCTCAAACTATGGTATTCTATTTTTGTAATCATACATAATTTTTAACTGTACTTTTGGATTTATCCTCACATAGAGCAGTCCCATATTGAATCAGTTGTACGTGGAATTTAAATTTTGTGTATTTCTTATATTTTTATTGTGATTTCACTGGTGTCAATATATTAATAAAGTTACTCAAACACAATTTAATATATCCTTCAAAAATTGAATAATTCCATCCTTTTTCTAAGTGATGCAATTATTTTTCAGATATTATTTATATAAAATTTAAAATACACCGAGCATATTGAAAATTAAATTTTACCTATAGATTTTTTATCATCTTTTTGGCCAGAATATAATAAAACTTCTTATTTATTCTCAATTTATTTTTCATGTTGAAATAATTAATAACTATAAGTAAAATATTCATGAAAATAACATTATTTCTCTAAATTTATTTCATTTATATTATTTTCCATTATTACATTTTGGTTCACACATGTTATAATATACTTCTATGCATTCATCCTACCACAAAGATATTGATTTTTTTTCTGATATACTATCTGTATATATTTTCTATATAAATCACAAGGATTATTAAGAAGGACGGTGATTCGAATACATCCTTTTAATCTTATAAGGATATTTTATTCTGTTAGTTTCATCGTCTGTGTGTGAACCCTTTCAATGATAATTTCATAAACCAATGACTTTTTTTAGTTGTTTATAAAAACATATGTTTGGAGTGTTTTGAGGACAATTGTTTGTCCTAATTAAATCATTGTTAACGTTTTTTAACAAGTTATATTTCTGTACAATCAACTATCAAAAACCATTGGAAAATTATCTTCTATTAAAAATGAACAAAATCACAAAGAGAGTGTTGGTGGGGATGATTAGAGGATATTTTTACCCCAAAATACATTAATAATTGTTGCATTATGTACTTTATATTTCACTGAAAATAAAATTGAACATTATCAATTTTCACATTACATATCAGGGTTCAATTTTCAATTACTCTAGTTTTTTTAAAAGGAAACAATCCCCCACTTGTGTTTTTTCCCCAGTCCATCTTACCATTGGTACTATTTTTATTTTATTGTGATATTTATAATATTTTTTTAAAAAGGATAAATATAAAAGGTCACACTATTTATTTAAATTTATATCATATATTTTTATAGGGATAAAAAGATGTTATGAATGAATATAAATGGTTTTTTTGAATATAAATATTTCATTTTATTTTAATGATTTATTTTTAAATTTTCATGATGATATTATCTCATTGAACACTTACGCAAAACCTATACATTTTTTTATGAAGTAAGTTAAAAAATATAGGTAAATTGTTTTAATTATAATAATATTAATATATATTTGATGAATTATTGTATTACAAAAATATAATATGTACCTATAAAATCTAAATTATGATGTTTTTTTAAAAATTAATATTAAATTTATCTCTTGAGGTTCTTGTATTAAAATTAAAAGTATAGACCCAAAAATTATTACTTTTTTATATTTTATGTGAAATAAAATTTAATTAAATAACTAAAAATTTATAGAAGAATTTTAATAGGACATTTTTATTGTAAAATGGTAAAAAATTATCTATGGACCACTTATGGGACACTTTTCACTTTATAAGTAAATTTATAACCTTTAAAATATAAGAAATGCATTACCATAATTAATGTTAAAAAGGGTTAAAGAGGGTTTAAACTAATATATAAGGATTAAAATGGAATTTAAACAATTATACTTATTATTTTTTGAATTGATGTGGACCTTATCATGTCATACCATAGAAATTATTTCTATTTGGTTTCTCTTGAAATATTTATGATATCTATTATACTTAAAATATTTTATGTAATTCACAGTGTCACCTTTCAATCAATTATAAATGAACATATACTCTTCTTCATTACTCAAACTTTTTTCACAATGACCTGTATGTTTATAAATAATGTTCTCTTTGTGATTGAATTAGATGACTTTTTATGGTCCTTACAAACACATTCATTTATTTGGTTTTATTATATCCAATTTATTTTAAAAGACTATTAAGCATCATTTCATTAAAGAGTGATCCTATTATTAGTATAAATATAGGGTTATGATAAATCCAATTAACATAGAAAAAATAAGAAATAACCTCAACCAACAGGATCATACCCTATAAAGCCCATTTTTTTGTGATTATGAGGTATATATAATCAATGGGATTTTCCATAACCAATCCCAAGATAAGATCCAACAAAATAAATCCTGATTGAAACCATTTATAAGAGAAGTTCAAGCTCATCAATATCACATCCCAAACCATTTACACCGAACCAGACCATGAAAATCTCACCAACGTACAACTTAATATTGGGTAATATTATACTATAGTAAATGGTTATGAATCAAGACCCTAATAATATTTATAATTATGTGGTATGTAAAATATAATATTGGTTATATTTACATCTTACATTTGTTACATTATAAATGTTTTTGAATTTGATATAATACAACAGAAGATGTATTTTTGGGTAATATGAAATTTCAATTAGTATATTCCTTTTGATGGATTAATGGATTTATTAAGTAAATTATATTTTTATATAATAATATTATTGAATAATGTTTATAAATGATAATATAATTATTATGATATCAAATATAATTTGTATAATGTTTCAAAAATTGTTATTATCAAAAAACTGAAATTTTTCATTAAATATATATATATATTTTTTTTAGAATAGAAAATTTACATGTTTATAAAATTATTTTTATAATATAAATATTTTTTTTGGAATCCTCATATAGAAATTATCTAATGGTTAATTTTTCATAATTTTTTGAGAAGGACTATTTTTTGGGAAAAAAAATTAAATACAATATAAATATACTCCATTTATTATGACATCATATTGACTCAAATGTGATGAAATAAATTATATAAAGGGTATCCACGAAAAAATTTATTTTTTCCATTTAAGGTTTTTTTGATGTTATTTGATTAATTTTATAATGCCTTTATGAATCATCCAAAACCTATATTATATTTTATGGTTTTAAAAGTATTTGTTTAAGATCATGGCTCACTATCACATCCCCAATGGTAATATTTTAAAATATTTGGCCTGTATATATAAAAATATTGAAATTAAATCCAATGTGGAATAAACAAAGGGGAAATATCATGGTATGGTAAGTTTCTTTGATTAAATTAATATATTGAGTCCAAAATCTATGTGTGGTAAATAATAAATAACTCCATTCTCTTTTCATATATAAACCCACCCAATATCCCATTCCTCCTCACTAAAAAATCTTGGAACACATTCTTAATCTGACATTCAAACCCTATTATCCTACCATGTTTCTCCTGTGTTCTCAATGCTCTTATCACAAGCTTTTGGAATCACCCTTTCAAGGTAAGGGAGCCCCTCCTTATCCTCTCTATTAAAGAATATTTAACATTTTATGCCATTTATTTCCAATTCCTAATATTTGTATATGAATTTCCACATCCCTCTTACTTTTAATTTTATTTTTAAATGCGTATAAACCATTTTTTCCCATTAAGATATTTTTTGAACCACTATGTACTGCATTTATACTTCCAAAATTTCATAAGTACTTTCTATACCAATCCTTTTTGTTGTGAGTACCATTGCAATTACCCCTCAATGATATTCACTTATACATACATAAACATCATTTATTGGGTTCTTCCATGTATTTATTTATCATTACTTTATTATTTAATTAAATATGATGAAATATTCTATTATTTTATATGATTTAGGTGTCACACTTATTCATGCACATGATATGATTATGATGGGTACACCCAAACATGTGTGGATGAGGGCTTTCCACTGAGGTTGATGACAGTTCTGGTCTAGTCTGGGGAGGGGAGGTTTTGTTTCTTTTTTCTTTTTTTTTCAGTATGGAAGTATTCTATTTGGCCTCTGGTAGAGAGCTTGAAGTTTTCAGTTCTAGGGTTTCTCCCACCTCCGCCTCATTCTGGTGGTGCATTTTCTATGGTTCCTCAGGTGTTCTCTACGGCGGTTTAATGGATTTTCCCTATTTATGAGACGTTGTACTTTGGGCTTCTTCATCGTTGCTGGCAAGATCTGCGGGCGTAAGACCGGTTGTTCTCCACCACACTCTTTGGAGCGTTCTAGGGTTCGCTATTGGTGTGCGTTGATTTCATGTTGTGGTTATCTCATCATCTGGTGGTCGTCCCTTGTTCTGCGGTGGTAAGTGCTTTGAGGACCATTGTGGTCTTCTACAGAGGTTGGGTGGTGGATATGGGTTTTCCCGCGGCAAGATTCCTTATATCTAGTTGTTTTTTGCTGTAAACTGGTGAATCTGGTGTCCTGAGTTGGTGCTGGCTGGAATTCATGTCGACGATGGTGGTTCAAGGAGGAAACTCTGCGAATGTTGGTTACTTTGGTATTTTCAGTTTTTGTTCGATGTTTGTGGATTTTTCTGTTCCAGTTGATGTTTTTTCCAGTATCAATGGAGGATTTTGGGTTGGAAGTCCCATTTATCGGCGCCAACGATGGTGTGAAATAGAGAGGAATTCTGGTGATGGAGGTGTCCGTTCGTCGGTGATGATGGTGTCAGGGGCGCAACTCGAGGATACTGTATCCCGAGGAGATAGGGTAGCGTGTGTTGAGAATTCTCAAATCCTGGCATGATCCATTGGATGGTGTGCAGAAAGGTGAGCGGACAACGGGTGGTATAGTGGTAGGTGCATGGAACGAGGGCCTTTTTCATTGTTTTGGATTTTTGAATTTTGAAATTTGAATGTATGGGTCACTGGGTTGTGGTTTTTGAAGGCAATGTTGTTCTGTAATGGGTACCAGCAACCCTGAAACTTGCCTTTTGAAAATGAAAAAAAATGATTAGCAGGCTATAATGAAGTTGGAAATATTTAATTCTCATGAGACACTGTGTATGGTGCATGGGAGGGTATCCTATAAACATTATGTTATTATTTCTGGAATCTTAACCTTAACATGTGTTTAATATTCCATGTTCAAATTTGTTACCACATTCCCATGTTGCCTTTATGTTATCATTCTATATCATGCCTCATTATTCATGTCTGTGATTCTCACAACTTCTAGGCCCCATTGAAATGGATATTGACTAACATGTAATACTCTCTTCACATTATTATTCTTTTTTTATATTACTATACTTTATAGCTCCCCCTTTCTTATGTATATCCCCAGGTTATCCCAAGGAGTTTTATATATGATGGAATATTTTGAGTTTGTTAAGGTTGTTTTCAATAATGGAGATGTACCCCAATTTTAGTTTATAATATAATGTACCTAATTATCCAAACACACTATAACCCTATATATAATGGGTTGTATTATGTGTATTAATATGTAATAAATCATGAATTAATGAATAATACTGAAAAGGGTTGTCATAGTTGGTATCTAAGGAATGTTTAGTTATTTTTGGAATTAGGATGGGAAAATTATAGAAAAGGTCCTAGTGATAAGATTAATGAAAATAAAACATCCATATGTTTTGGTAATATATAAAGTAAGTGGTTTCCAAGAAATTACATCCTATTATAGATAATTCAAGTAGGTGTGTCATTGGAACAAATTTACTTAGGGGTAACAACCCTAAAAACACCATATTGAGCTAGACTCGATCATGAACTGGTTCATGATAATGGGACTTTCTGCACACATAGTTTGACAATCCCATCGGATATTCATTTTTAAATTCACAATCTCATTAAAAACCACAATTAATTAGAAAAAAATTACATAAGATTATATAGTAAATATATCATGGATTACTAATATTGAAACCCAAAAATTCATTAGTTGAGGAATTTACGTTATTTATGAGTAATCCCTATAATGTTAATACTTTCCTTATTATGTTCTTAATAGTTTTAAAACTATAATCCCTAAGTATATTGTGGATGATGTAAATTATTAGAACCAGAATCAAATAGTGAAAGTTTGTGTGATAATCCATGGTTATATTGATTCTTTTGTACCACACAAGTTCTGTAACATTATTTAAACACCACCTCAAAGCATGAAAGTATAGATATCAGTGAAAATGTCAAATGAAAAAATTATTTCATCCCAATTATATAACTCCTCCCTTATAAAATTGTTTTGGATGAACATCCTAGTGAACCTTATGAGTATCCCTTTAGTGGAATTATATAAAATTATCAATGTGTATTGGATGTCTTTATATAGATCCCTCATATATTGTCTTGTTAATTAAATCACTATCTGTATCATGAATCTTCCTCCAATTTTGTACAAGTGAAATGATGAGTGTGTATCTTCTTTAAAACCAACATCTCAAGCATGGATATTATTTCCCATTGATAAATCTTATCTTGATCAAATGATTGAGTCTAAGGAAAAGATTATCCATGAATACATGACCATTCTGAGGGAATACCCTGATGTGTTTCATAAATATTTTTTAGGTATTCCTCCTAGACATGAGGATGAATTTTCAATATATCTTTTATATGGGGATGTTAAAATATAAAAAACTCTATATAGAATAGTTTTTGTGGAACATGAGGAGTTAAATAAGAAATAATTGGAGAATATAGATAAAGGGATCATATTACAAAGTTATTTACCGTGGGGTACAATAGTCCTCATTATCAATAAGAAGAATGGGACAATTCATATTTACATTAAATATCACGAGAACAACAAGATTACAATAAGGAACTAGTATCCTATAACATATATTGATTAATTGTTCATTAGATGCATGGATTCCAATACTACTCGGAGGTGGATCTTTAGTAAGGGATTATTATGTAATGGTGAATAATGGGGACATCCCCAATACTACTTTCGTATATGGAATGGGCACAATGAGGTCATTGTAATTCCATTTGGACTCACAACTTCTCCAGTAATATTTCATGGACTTGATGAAATGATTATTTATAGATTAACTTTAGTTGTATTTATAGATGATATTCTAACATACTCAACAAGTAAGCAGTAGTAATAGGAACACATGGGAACTCTTTTAAATGCCTTAGGAAAGGAAAATATTTTAGAAAAGTATAGAAAATGGGAGTTCTAGTTGAAGGAACTGTCATTACTAGGTAATTTTATCACAAGTAAAAGAATATTTATGAACCATTCAATAATAGAGGAAATTGAAATATGGAAAAGGCCAACCACCATGATGAAAAGCCGTAGTTTCCTTGGATTAGTTGGGTACTATCATCGATTTGTGAGAAATTTCTCATGATTGTCAAACCCTTTAACCAGGATAGCTTGTATGGGAGTTGTGTTTATTTAGAATAATTAATGTGAATATGATTTAGAGAGTTAAAAATAATCTTATCACTAAACTTGTACTTATGAAACCCACAAGTGGGGAACTATTCATGGTATATAGTGATTCTTCAATGAAGAACATGGGGTATGTACTAATGTAAAATAAAAATGTAATAGTTTATGCATTAGGTAAATTGAAATATCATAAATAGAACAAATGAAGATAATATCTGATGTTGGATGTAGTAATCTTTATATTGAAAATATGGCGTCATTATCTATTTGAGGAAATGTGTAGTATATATATGGATCAATAGAGCATCAAGTATATATTCACATAGATTAAGTTGAATATACACCATAAATGATGGTCAGAGGTGACTAAAGACTGTGACTACTAAATCCACGATCATCTAGGGAAAGATAATAAAGTGAATGATGATATAAGTCTAAAAAGCCATGAAAGTTTTAACATGGAGTAAAATTGATAAGGATAATATCTTTTTAGACATGAAAATAATTGAAATTATAATAATATTGTAAGGAACATCATCAATCCTTTCACAAATTAATGATCAACTATCCTTTTTGGAGAAGATGAAGGACTCTTAAAGAGATTATCTACAAATTAAAAAGATGGTGGAAGCTATATGAAAAGGTAAATCTTTGATGTTCAAAATTAAAGAATAAAGAGTTGTAATATTTGGGTCACAACTATGTGTACCATAAATTGAGGAGTTAAAGAAGGAGCTCGTGGATGACTGATATAGCTCAAATTTCTCCATCTATCCTGAGAGCACAAAGTTGTATCGAGATCTCTAGGAGCACTATTGGTGGAACCATAAGAAGAAGGATATTTTATAATATTCATCATGGTGTCTAATATGTTCGAAAGTGAAGTTTAAAATGAAAAAATACCAAGGGATGGTCCAACAATTACCCTTAACTACATGGAAATGGGAAAACATAACCATGGACTTAGTTAGTGGTCTTTTAAAGACATCTGGAGGAAATAATAGTATAATGTTTGGGGTGGTTATTCATTTAGATAATTCTCACTCAATTCAATCAGATCAGACGTCTCACTCAAACAAATTACAAGGATATCCATTAGATAAGTGGTAATTCTATATGGAACACCACTATATGACCAAGATCTAATATTTTCCTCTATGTTCTAGAAGAGTCTCCAAAATTCTCAAATAATGTGCTGAACATCATCATGGATTATGAACCTCAAACTGATTTCCAATTTGAGAAGAATCTCTAAGCACTCTTTGTAACAAAACACCCTAACTCATTGGATTGAGAAGAGGAGAAGTGATACTTCACTTAGGTGATAACAAAAAGACACCAAAGGTTGATAATAAATGCCAATGGAATTATAGGATAGTGGGAAATGATTTTACATTGAAATAAATAACATATAAATAGAACTATAACATCCAAAAATTTACAAAATGATGCATGAGAATAAACCACATAACTCAATACAATAAAAAAAATTGAATAAAATTATAGTATAGTGTAAAAATAGAAATTAAACTGAAAAATTAAGACCCCAAGTAGAAAGACATCGCCACCAAAGTAGCACATTATTATACCAAAATTCAAACACTACCAATCTCTAAGTTCAGTAACCAACCCATGATATCAAGGACCACCACTAGAGAAGTGAAAAACATGACCCTTCCCCATATCTCAATATAAAAAATCTGAATATTCACAAACGTCCTCAATTAGGGGGAGAGTATAAGACTCTATATGATTTCCTCAAAGAATTTCTATCAAATTATTCTAGGAAATGAAAAGGTTAGGAATTTTATAAATTTTGTAGGGAAGTATATAAAAAAATTAGTCAAATACATAAATAGATCTCATATAACATAACATCATGGCAGTGATTTTGAAATCATTTTATTTCCATTTCAAAATCCCCACATTTCACACCCATAGAAACACATAATGCATGCAACTATAGACCACCCTTTACCCACAAGCGGTGAGTCATCCTATCACCAAGCTTTTACTTAGTTATCAACTTTATAGTGGTACCTATAACCATGATATATCCCAAATTATCATTATTTAGTGGTGGTATATCTGACCATTACTCAAGAGAAATTATTTCTACTTGAAGGTTGTACATAAGACCATTTCTTGCATCAAAACAAATATGAACACACAACACACCATTTATTAAAAATTTATAAGAAAATGTTAATTTAACAAATAGCCATCTTTCAAACCCCAGTATTTTGAAATCACATCCATAAGTGTTTTCCTATCAATTCCATACAACTTTCACAACACAACATCAATATGATTTAGAAATGATCATGCAATAACGTTCAAGAATAATAGAGTGGAAGAGAATCCACTATGTTGATATGATTAGCACAAAGGATCCAAGATAATTTTGAATATTTGAATTTTCCCTCCCATTCATTTACCGAAATCTAAGAAGATATCATTAACATAGAATAAAACTCATATATTTGGGTATTTCAAAACTAATATATGGTTCCAGTTAAGGAAATACGAGGACATACAACATGATAAGTAAGAACATAACTGTAAAATTTGATTCCATAATAAATTATTCAAAGATTCAATGTCACCTAAGTTTGGACATCAAAAATAATTGTAATTGTACTATCCAAACCATGGCATGTTAGGGGGAGAAGAATAGTCCATGTGAGAAGAAAATACATAATGTCCATATATAAACATTCTATACATGGGGGTTTATATGTTGTGTATCCCACATTCATGTCATGCAATTTCAGAGGGACACATATTCCATAATTCACATATCCTCATTGTCTATTTTCCAGAAATCCAATTTACATGATTTCAATGTATTATATAACATGAATTGGTTTTAGGAAATAGGAAATATTCATGGACTCTATCCCTGAAAATTTCAGACCCTATAAAAGTTGCATGATGTGTATTTGTTTTTCAAGATTTTCTAGTAGCTAGTTCCATTCATCACACATTCAATTAAATTAAAAATTGATTTAAGGAATAAATTAAAAGTCATAAAATGATGGGTTACCTAAAAAGGAGGTTCAAAATTCTCCCCACCATTGGTCTTTTCAAACTTGGGATGATGGAATAAATATGGTCATTTCCTATGAATAAACTTTTTCATTTCCCATGTTTCCTCTTGAACCAGGCCATGCTTCCATAGAACTCACACCAAGGAAGAAGATATACCTATAAAGTTATTTTCCTACATATCTGGAACTCATAATGATTCATGTATTAAAGTCACATTTGGCTCAAGAGTGAAATAATCTCAACTGATCAAATATCGAGGATCTCAATGATACTTTTTCAATTGAGATATATGGATGATATTATTAATAGAACTGAATATACGATGTTACAGTAATTGGTATAAAAAAGTGAAAATTCATTCTATAACCTAGAACAGTCACACATATTTTGGCACTGACTTCCCATGTTTCCCCAATAATCAATGACCTATTCTCAAAGACACATTCAAGAAAACACAGTAACTTATATCCAAAGATAATTTTTGATAAAGATTGTCTTCATAAACCTACTATCTTTATTGTTCCATTTCCATATGTTTCTAAATAATTTATATTTTCTCTACAATCCCATACACAATACATGACCCAATCAAAGATGGATCTCCTTTTTCAACCCAAAATAATGGATAATGAAATAAATGAATATACATATCCTCAAATCGTAGATAATGAATTGTTTCTAGATTATTATTGATATAATAGAAATCATCCAAAATAATATGACTATCCCATGAACCATATAAGTCTATTACACATGTGTCTTTATGGAAAAGAGATGACTGTGGAAACTTTAATTAAGGAAAACTCAGCTGGGCTAGGTGATTGATTGTATGAGATTTGAACACTCTAACAATCATTAACATCAGATCATTTTCATTCTTAATGAAAAACTCCCAATGGTTACCCCATCCATAATTGGGTATGGACCTTTGTTCCAAAGTCAGGTTTATAGATGGGTTTTAAAACCCAATGAAACTTACGGACTCACATTGGTATAGAGGATGGGAGGTTCGGCTCATCATGCCCTTGTGGGGGGGGGGGGGGAATTGTTGCCTACTCAAAAACACTTTTATAGAGTTAAGATATGTTTGAAAATATCTTCCTAATCCCAATATGGGACTAGTTACCCGATCATAATGTTTATAGGTTAGTTCTCCATATATGAAAATGAAAGGTAATCTAATTGATGAACAAAGGAAATGGGGATCTCATTAGTGAATTCATATATATGTATTTGAGGTTCTCTATTAATTTCTGAGTTTTGGGTTGCTACATTCTATGTTGAAGTAGAATAACCAAGTACTTTGTAATTCTATGACACACATGGGGTTATTAATATTCATAGGTTGGTTTTGAGCCATTATGAGGAATCCTACGTATCCTGGTTAATACAAGAATCAAAAACCAAATAGTTATTTGAACCCATGCAGATTAACATAATGAATAATTGATTTATATAGGTTCTCATGAACACCAGGTGTTCCATCTTGAGTTTTGTAGGGACATCATATGTATCTTGACTATAGATAGAATTAGATTTTTCATTATTAATACATTTTCTTAGTCCACAGATGGATGAGGTAGAGTGATCATCCCATGGATATTATTAGGTTCCAAAGGTTGATATGCTAGAGATATAAGATGAATTTCACCATATTAGGTGTTTATTTTAGCTCAAGACTTAAAATGTTATCCTACATATCATGATTATTGTATAAATTAGAGACCATGCAGTTCAGTCACACCCTTGGGAATTAACCCATTCTATATGCCATTGCGCTGAGGAGAATATATCATTCCACTCAATGGGGATTACATGTTTACATTTACCAAGACGGTGGAGATATGCGAGGTAAATGATATGACTATTGCAACTCCCTAAGATCATGTGAGATATGATCAGTGCGAGAAATAAGGGATAACAAGTAATTGGTATCACTACACACGATTGTAATGATTATTCATTGAGATGACTCTAAGAACATTTTATTATAGATATAGGGCCTCAAGGAGGAATACAAATTATCATATTTATAGTAAGAATTAAATTTATCATATTTTTTTAATGGGGCTTACACACTGAGGTTTCCCTTTTTATTACAGTGACATATAGTACAAATGATTTGATTATTTTAACTCTCTAAGACCACATCAGTTATGCTCATTGTGAGAAACAAGGGATGAAAAGTAATAAATTTCATTTCTTATTGATTTCGAACATTTGTACTGGGAATTCCCTTTGAGTGTTTGATATGGAGTTCAAACCTCGAGGAAGTGTCCTAAATATCCTGGTTGTTGAAGGAATAATATTCCTCATAGTTCATTAGTCTGAGCTTACACTATGAGGTTTCCCATTTCAGTGTGACATATCATATTATGTCCCAAGTCAGGGCTTACACTCTAAGGTTTCCATTGTGATCATGAATTAGACTCCAAAGAAGGATAATTTCAAAAAGTCCATGGATTCCATTATTGATTTGGGAATACCGTATTATGCTTCTGATAACATAGAGGGTGTCATGTAACCCTGGTGACATGTTTAGAAGATTTAGAAATACCTGACTGTATTGTCTAGAGGGTGTCACATAACCCAACTAACTTTCCATGGTGTCATCAAAAGAGTTGGCTGACACATGTGGAGGGTGTCGTGTGAGTTGGTGTGACCTATCTCAGAGGGTGTCACATGTCTTGGATCACATGTTTGGAGGGTATCACATATTCTGATTGACCTGTATGGAGAGAATCATGAGTCACGTATGACTTTCTTAAAGGGCATCGTGAGAGTTGGTTGACATGCCCATGTGCTTTCATGAGACTTGGCTAGCATGAGAGGATTTCATTATATGAGTCATCCAATGTATCTGAAGGACATCACAAGGCTTGGTTGATAAGCCCATAGGGCTTAATAAGACTAAATTTTCATACCCATAAGGACCCTGTGGCCTAATATGACATGTATAATGGACATTTCATGACCCTAATAGAATACTGAAGGAGCATCATGAGATCTGGGAGACATGTCCAGCAACTATCACATGTCTTGTATGGTTCATGCGAAGTGTATTAGGTTCAAAATACTTCTCTAGAGTTTAAATCTTCAACTATTAGTCTTTTTTATAGTCTTTATTTCTTGAATTCCATAGATTTATTCAGTGTCTGTTTATTTTAATTCTTACATGATCAAGGATGGGATAAGTTCTTCATGTTCCCTACTAGAAGTCCTTCATGTGATCTATAAATGATCACATGAAGTGCTTTATGCATGTAACATGATATTCTCTTTCTATTTTCCAGTATGTTACCTAACAGAATAATTTACTTTCACTAGATCAACCACACCATGAAACCCGCTCTAGAATAGCTGAAAATTTCATATAGTTTATCTACTTGGTCGCGACGGGTAGTGGTGAATTTTTCATCCAATGGTGGGTAATTTAAAGGACTCACCACCCTAGTTTTTTCTGTTTTCACAATGTTTCTAGCACAATTCCTGGCTAGATTTGGTGACGGGTTCTAGCTGTAAGGCTCTTCAAGAACCTCTATTGTGGATCTCTTTAAAGGAGTCACCTAATTTTCAACGATCACGAGTCCCACCCATCAACATTTCCTTTATTTGATAATTTTCAATTAATGGGGACTTTTTAGATCTTATTATAATTCCAAGGGACCTAGTTGATTTCATATTGAGATGTCCAAGGACCTTTACAAGATTAGGGATCCTATTGAAAGGTGTTCGTTTGATCTTGGATAACATTCCTAAGAGGTTTTGTGAAATAAGGATGGATTGTCTGGTGTCTTTATGAGACTGTTATGTGGAATTCCATAGCTTTTTGTAAACATTTTATGACCATGAGAGGCTCCCATGACATTATATTTTTTATTTCCTTTGTTTACTCTCCAAATTTTGGGACCCAGGAGAGATTACATTAGTATTGTCAAAGACAATTACTCTACTTCTTGATGATGCATCATGTAAAGAAAAAAGGTCTTATAGAGATACAAGATAACTTCTTGAAAAAATAAATTTGTTAATATTTAGAGATCCAAAGGGTAGGCAATATGTTTCTTAGACATAACCAAGGTACATCATGTGATGAAGATGACACACCGATGGTATTTTACAAGATGAGCCAGACATGTCATTGTGGTCATGTGGTGTCTTGCAGATCGCCAGCAGTGCATCACATGTCTTTTACAACTGCAAGTGGATTCTGCCTCCATCATGTTTATTTCTTCTGTTTTATTATAAATAGTCTAGAGGTTATTTATGATGACCTAGAAAACATTATCCTTTTTTGTATCCATATAATTCATTTTTTTATCTCACACAACCCGAGATCGAAAACTTATAGAGTTTCAAAGAGTCCAAAAAAAATGTATAATCCTAATCAAAAAACATATTAATGAAAATATAAAAAGAAATTGTTTACAAGGGTTAAGAACTTTTGCATGACCTCCACTACTAACATGCATATATACAACCTTAATCTATGTAAAATGAGATTTTGAAAACATAAGGTGACAAACAAAATAATCAATAAGGGTTTTTATAAAATTTGAAACCAAATAGACTTTTTCAATTCAAAATAAAGAGTAAATAATGTTATAATGTTTGTTAAATCATGCTTTGGAAAACATGTAAAATTTTATAAAATAAACATTTTAGTGAAAAGATATTTCAATTTATATAAGAAACATTTGTAAAATATTATTCAATCATTCATGTAGTATTATTAATTACTCTTGAGAACCTTATAAACATTCATAATTAATTATCAAAGGAAAAATGAATCATGAAATGGAATCTAGGTTCACTACTGAGACATAGAACATGACATAAGCATGAGTCTTTTCTCATTTCACAGAGAGGAGCATGAGTCACTACTCATGGCACATGGAGGAGCATGAGTAAACCCTAATCACACCTGAATTTTCATGAGTAAACCCTCATTGAACAAGAATTATCTTGAGTA
The DNA here is from genome assembly GCA_963277665.1 of Viscum album. Classification (NCBI taxonomy): domain Eukaryota; kingdom Viridiplantae; phylum Streptophyta; class Magnoliopsida; order Santalales; family Viscaceae; genus Viscum; species Viscum album. The sequence continues at coordinate 742,570,143 of OY728145.1, read as the reverse complement.
AACCCTCATTGCACATGAATTATCATGAGTAAACCCTCATTACACATGATGTATCAGGTTACTTTAAAAAACATTACATTTTGAAATCAAATTCATAAAAAGAACCTTCTTAATTATATATGCATCCCGATGAAAGTAGTTTATTATTTAAATACATAATTATACATTCATATACATGTATGTAGTAGTTTCTCATAAAAGATACATATATATTCATTAATTAATATAAATGTGATTTCATACTCATGCATATATGTATATCAAGTAAACAATATCCATAAGAATTTGAAAACCATTTGATACGTGTATCCAGACAGAGTACATAATTATGTATGAAATAGTTTTGCATAAAAGATACATGTATATGAATTTATTTAGATAAACATTACTATTTTAATAAAACATGCTCACCTACTCATGCATATACACATCGATTAAAAAAACCATAAAACATTTACATAAAATGACATATACACATTCATTCCATTAAAAATTAATATATATATGTAAAAATATATGAGTGTGGGTATAAATATGTAATTATGCATGTATTAATTAATACTCTTTAATATTAAATGATATATATATATATGTATATATATATTTATTATTTTCACACATCCACTTATTTTGAAAAACATTATGTCGATAACCTCACTTGCAATCTCATGGATTTATTTAAAATTCAAGCAACATTAATTTAATTTTCATAAATAGAGAACCACAACCAGTTGTGATTTAAAACATGCCATGATATATAAATAAACATATATATATATATATACACTAAGAAAACTAATATCAAAATAATATTATTTTTTAAATCTAGTAACGACACTTGTATTTATAAGAGTCCAACTGTAGTTCTTTAATTATTCAAAATTATTTTTAAGAAAAATAAGTCTCAGAAACCAAAAAAATCAGGTACTTAATACTTAATAAGAATCTTAAAAATAGAATATAAAAGGGATCATATTTATATTCCTAAAGCAATCAATTCACTATTATAAATACACTATTGATGGATTAAAACATGTTTTTAAAATAAGTTTTCAAGGTTAAATATATAATAAAAAAAATAGGCACAACATTGAAAAAAATAATTTTTTATTATAATGAATTAGTTGAAATTTATTATAGGGACATGATGTAAAAAATATAAATTGATCAAAAACAAATTGGCACAAGGATTTTATATAACACTATAATATATTCCACAAAATTCTATTACTTCACAACAGATAATGGAATCGCCTAGAAAGAGAAATTTAGTAACACTGAAAATTTTGTAAATACATGAAATGTTTCATAAAATAGAATCAAATTACCACCATAAACACAAAAATTATTTTAATAGTCGAGTATTAAATACTAAAAATATTACTAAAACCTTTTAACATAGAATACATGATATGAAAAACAAGTTTACAAAATAAAATCTCTTACATTATAGATCATTTCACCACTAACTCTTAATAGGGTAAATATTTTCACACCAAGGAGAATTAAATATTGCTATGTGGTTGTAATCAAAGACAACGTAGAAATAATTTAACTAGTTCAATTATATTTTACAAAAAATGAAATTCGCTTATTTTTTAGGTCATTTCAACACATCCATGAAAGTGGAAAATTAATTTCACAATAGGATCGGTTAAATACACATGATAGGATGCTAATCATTGATTTTTCCCACTCAGACAGGAGAAGAATGATTCCCATTGTAGTGATGAGGAAGGTGATGAAATTCCCCCCATACCTATGGGTGGGGGTTATTTAGTGCCATAATTGGCATTGATTGGTCATATTTTGGAGGATCAAATGGCTCTAGACAGGTGTTTGATGATTCTCGAAGCATAAAGGATAGTATGAATACCCCCAATATATTATGATGACATTGATTTGGAATTACAATTTATGTATCTAGGGTCCTATAATGAGATGATGAACCTCTGGATGGTAATTGAAATATAAATTCCCCCAATTTGTGAAGTTGGGGTCTGTTCACAACTGCATATGATGTGTCCCAAATCCTCTTGGGAAATGATGATTCGAGAGGTGGTAGATATTATCCCAGCTTGGTAATCTAGGTAATATCTTATAAGGATGATATATAAGCTACTACTGTGACCTATTTTATTTGGAAAAGTTGTTCTTGCATAAGAGATGGGTGCGGTGACAACCCATGATGAGAACCATTCCTTAACGTATGTTTTATAGGTGATCAAAACTTTGGTATCCATGTTAGAAATGATGTGTTATTAAATTTAGGGGACTATTTTGTAATCCTATTGACTATCCTCTCACTTCATTCATGATATCTAGGAACTATTGAAGCAGGACCATTCCATTTCAGTGATGAACTGTGCCAAGTGTTACTAGGTCCCCTAATTTCTCTGGAGGTTATGACATTACAAGATTCCATATATGAGGGGTTTTTCTATTCCATAGTTGCAGAAAAGTGTAATTCTCTATACAAACTCCATCCTTAAATACAGATTCATGACATGGCTTTGAAGTTCCTCAATCGAAGATTTGTAATGCAATGTTCGAAAGAACATTGTAGATTTACGTTTTGCTTTTCTGGTTTTGGATCCCATTCCATGGAGCCAATATCATGTTCTAGCTAAAAATAGAGTATCTTAATGGTCTGATGGTTACCCTCATATCCTGGACAAGGGATGTGTCCAGCCATTATCCACTAATAAGTATCCCCCCTTTTTTGGAGTTAATAATAGATGTAACCCTTTTCAAGAGCATTTGGGATCTTATAGACATATGTAGTGAGGGGATATAACATGATGGGGAGGTTGTTTCCCAATAACTCTATCTATATATAAATATTGGCCTCATCTTCATCATAATTACATGCCTCCATCTGGTCATACCCTAGAAGATGATTCTTAAGGTCACTTGTTTATGAGAGTAGAGTGCTGCTAGAAGTTAATGGAGAAATGTATACTATTGACCCTAGTGATTCGAGAACCTCTATTTATGAAGGTGTTAGAGTTTGGGGCACCTATATATATTGAGGTTTGTAGGAAATGGGAGGATTTCCTTTTCCGTGGGTGATATTGCCATGGGTAGGTTGAGCATGATGGATGTTAGGAGTAGGGTCCCTGAGATCTATCTCCACACTACTATGAAGAGGACTATCATAGTAATGAACATATTCTAATTCAATTGAAGAGTGGAAATATCATTGTGGGGTTGAGAATGTGTCTCAAACTACCTCAAGGACACTAGAATTGAGAAGATTAAAATATTAGGAAAGGACTATATCATGGTCATAATATTCTGAACTGTATTTTGGAATTTTCCCTGGATATGGGTCTACATTACGAGGGTTGATAGAACTTTATTATAATTCTATGTGATTAAAACACCATGGATGAGAATCTGTTGGAATAATCCAATGATCTGTCTCGTTATTGATAGGAATATGAGTTTATCTCAAGTCATGTTACAATCTTACTAGGTGATCCACAATCAGGAAGGGAGTATTAAATCAATCCTAAGCCTTTGGGATATGTCACTGGTCTTTCTTGGTAAGGATATGAGGCAACCTCATGGTGTGTGACACTATCACTTGGTGAAAAATGATTTAAGTATGAATATGATCCTAGTTTGAATATATAATCCCCACTTGAATATGTCAATGGACATCCAAAATAGGAAAATGGATTTGAGCCATTTCCTTTATTTCCTTGTAATGGTGTAGGCTTATCCATTCACCAAGGGATGTAGGAATATAAATTTGGATTTCGTGAACTTTGGGAAAATTCTAGGAAGCTTCACTTAATAAAATATAAGCTATTCTCGAGGTTTGTGCTATTATCACATGGTTAATCCTAAATTTAATTTGGATACATGCCCATTCTTTAGCCTTTTGAGTATGCCATTTCACTTATTCAACAAGAATATGATCATATTTTAAGTCTTGTGCCTCTCTCACTTAGTGAACCCTTACTAGATCTTGTATATGGGCCTAATACTAGGCCTTTCGGATATGAAATTGGACTTCAACAATAGGCATGTGCCCCTATACCAAGGTGTTTTCTTCACTAACCTGATGATCCATGATTAGAACAGGAGTATGCGCCCTGTCTGATTCCCTTCCCTTTATCAGAATATACTGATAATTATCCAGGGCAGGAGAAATAATGTGTTCTTTCTCTACGAAAATCACTTGTTTGTGATGATCAGAGTATTAAGATACAGTTGATGTAAGGATAGAAACATTCTCTTGTACCTTTATATTAAATAGTTATAGAATATGCTAATGGAGTACTTTAGCTATTGCTAAAATATATTGTAATTTTTGAAATGTTTGTGAAGGGATATAACCTGCACATTTTCTCTCTCCATTATCCACTAGAATATATCTTCAATTGAAGTGGTAATATGTGACCACATAAATCCTCCATGTTCCAAAAAAAATATACTAATGGACTTCATGCATTATGGTAGGGATACATGCCTCCCCCATGCTTTCTTCAGGAATATGGTCGTAGACTTTTTCTGAGTGAGCAGGGATATGAGACTCCTTACTAGTTCTTATGAGAATATATCAACATGCATTGTCAATGGTAGTGGAGATATGAGCCCACTTCTTTGATATCTACTTCCTTCCTCTACCAATGAGACTTATTTGTTTACTATGCAGGGGTGCCAAATGTGGTAGTGTGTTAGGTGGTACCTTCAGCAGGAGACTGCTATGTACTGGTGGGATGATGTTAGTGATTACGGTTGACAGGTGCCCTCCTTGGTGGAACCTAAACAAAAAGGGAGCCATATTTGGATTCCTTATATACCTTTATCAGAGAATGAAGGTGACAGTTTTCATGCCCTAGGGATAAGCTCCTAAAGCTATTGGTTATAGTGCCATGGACTACTAGCTTAACAGTAGATTTCCTTGGGTTATGAGAGCATGATTATTTTCATTATTTGAGAACATCGTGGGATGTTTCTAGAGTTGGGATTCTACCATGTTGGTGGTACTAATAGAACATCATCTTCACCATTATACATTGAAGCTATTAAGTAGGTGAGTTTTTCATGCAACCCACAAGGGTTGCAGTCATATGTGATTTACCATAGCAAGTGATGGATAAAGAACACAATATCTCATGTTTGTATGTTAATAGATTTATATCCAGTTGTGAAGATGAACTAGAACATGTCTATTGATTATTGTAATATAATAGGCATAATATGCTCAATTAGATATGCATGGTTCACATAATTTCCCTTTTATTCCTGATTCGACCATTCTTTTCTGTTGGACTAATCAAAATATGGATGGACTTATTTTTTGAGAATCCAATTTATAGAGGATCATCTTCAAGATAATTCTAGTCTTACTAATTTTTTGTGTCGGGTATGGAAAAAATGTTTTTGAATGCAGGATTATCTAGTTATTATAGAGAATAACATCTGGTTCACCATTTCTCTTTCATATGGGTAAAAACATTCCTTATGAATATTAACCTAATAATTTCTTATTTTATAGATTCATGTTATGGTCAACATTTATGTTTCATATGGGGGAAATAGAAATGGCCAAAAACACAATAACCTATTCTTTTATTGTTTCATAAATTCACATCTGGTTCACCATTTCTATTTAAATATAGGGAAAATGATATGAACTGATATACAATAAACTAATCAGTTTTTATATCATAGATTCACATCGGTTTCATCATTTCTATTTTGATGGGAAAGAGATGACTAGAGAAACCCCAATTGAGTCAGGCTCAGTTGGTCAAGCTGATTTATTATTGGGGATTTCACCTCATGAAAATTCATTAACATCAGGTCATTATCATTCTTAATGGAAACTAACAACGGGTTCTTCATCTATATCTGGGTACAAACCTACATTCCTAAGGTTGGTGGTTAGCTAGGGTTTAAAACCCAATGACACTTAGGGACTCTCATTGGTTGAGTGTGTAGGTTCCGGGCGCAGCGGAAGCGCGTTGGTGGGTTTGCCCAACTTTAATTTTAACGTTAAACAACGTTCCATCTGAGATCTGTCACAATATAAAATGCTGAATCTTCGGAATAGAACGAAGAACAAAAAGAAAAGAAGAGTCTCGGAACCCTTTAGGAGGATCATCATATGTTGATTATAATTGATTTAATTAATTCATAAGAATTACCTTGTTGGAATTCTTTCTTTGTTGATGTGTCTGTTCACGATTCGGTGATCCGTCGTTGCGTCGTAGAATCCAAGTGTAGGATTCCTCTAGCGGTGATCCCCACCTGTGTCATGTATCTCTGGACGTCTTCGAAGGGATCTCCGAGTGATAGCGCGGACGAACCTTCGCTTGCAATGTCCGCCTTCGACCGCCTTGATCCGGTGGAGGATCTTGTTCTTATAACTTGAGGGCATTCTTGGTGGAAAGGGAATTCTCTCTTAGCTTGGGAGTATTTACAAATCCGTTGTGCACAACAATGGATCTCCAAAATGTTGGGGTAGCGAGGATATTTATAATCAGGTTTGAGGTTAATAGAGTTATGACAATAAATAAACACATTATGCATTTTATTTATTTCATTAACTCTTATTGAAAACCCCCATGTCGAATTATTAATTCCTTGACATGCGCCCACGCTGATTATAATAAATATAATTTAATAAAACAATATTAAATCCTCAAAATCCCAACTGGAAAAACTACACGGCGTGTAATAATTAATACACGGCGTGTACCAGTTTTCCATAAAACTGCACGACATGTATATTTAATATACACGACGTGTACTTTTATTTTCCATTTTTCTCCACCACATTTATTAGACCTTGAGCAATGACTATTTATTTCTTAAATAAATGTAACTACATTACTCACTAATAAATATATTATTTCATCCACAATATATTCTCTCGAATAACTAGTGTCAAAATAAATGCGATCAGAAATCCTTAAATAATTATTAAACCACAGTCGGTAATAATATTTATTTAACTTGTTAAATTAATATTTAACTGAGCTACATGGACACACTTAGTGTGTGACCCTCTAGGCCTCTTTCTCAGTGGCATTAGGCTGAGTCTACCTAAAGTCCAAGGATAGCGTCTAGAAACACGCCAAGGCACCCATAGAGAAAGAATTTAACGCCGCAATGACGTGTCACCTCATACGAATGCTTACCATGTCATATAATCCATTTGTCTCAATATCTCCAATCAAGCAGGTTGCATGCTAGTTCCATCAACCCATGTGCTTGATTATTCTTTCTTTGAATTCCCGAAATTGAACTTTATCATACCTTACCATGTCCAGGGATTTATTTAAGCTATATCAATTCCAGCAAAGGTCCTGATATATCTACTTCCGTTATGGAACGGAAGGGACAAATCCATTCTCGCATTTAACTATTAATACAGTATTACTCATGACGCACCCAATGTATCCTACCTTGCTGTGAACAATATTTCTTCACAGTTTTCGTCAATACATCTAAGTGTGAGAGTTGTAATACCCATTAATAATAATCTTAAAGTCTAAGGATCAATACACACGTCCGTAGATAGAAACATCCAATGACATTATGAAATGTTGATTTCCAACTGGCGGGTCTCATTCTCATAATATCCTCCTGGATATTACCAAGGGTGCACACCATGAGAAGGTGCCTCAAAATTTTATGAGTCCTCACCCCTAATGACCTGTATTATTTGTGTCCCTCAAATAATATCATCCGGCCATAGAACATACCTTCAAGAACAGTGTTCTGCCACTACTGGGTTCTCATCATAGCAGGGATCCACTACGACCCTTTAATGCAACAGCTGTCCTTAGGACATTATCACATGACATGTCATGCAGAAGAACAATCAAGATGTGATAAGGATTTTATTTAATTAATAATGTACAAAGTAGTTGGTTCTAGACCACCAACTCCAATAGACTCCCACTTGGACTTGAGCCAACTACTAACAACCTTTAACCCGCTAGCTCTCGCATGATATTAATGCTTCTGCTGAGATAGGCCTTTAGTCATGGGGTCCGCCACGTTATCTTCTGTGGACACTCTACTCACTGCAACTTCACCCATTTTATAGAAACCCCTCAAGAGGTGATACTTCTGGAGTATGTTCTTTGTCCATTGATGTGACCTTGGTTCTTTGGAAAGAGCCACCGCTACAGTATTATCACAATACAATGTAATGGGATCTTTACTGCTAGGCACCACATCAAGCTACTGGACATAGTTCCGAATCTATACGGCTTCCTCGACTGCATTAGAAGCCGCTATATACTCGGAATCCACTGTAGAATCGGCGAAAACTGGCTGCTTTGAACTCTTCCAGCTCACAGTTCCTCCATTGAGACAGAAAACATATCCAGATTGTGACTTCAGATCATTCTGATCTGTTTGAAATCCAGCATCAGCATACCCTCTGATGACAGGCTCCTCGTCTCCTCCATACACCCGGAACACATCCTTAGTTCTTCTAAGATAATTAAGGATAGTCTTAATAGTAGTCCAATGCTGTTCTCCTGGATCTACTTGATATCTGCCTACCATGCTCAGTGCATAGGCAACATCTAGCCTAGTACATAACATAGAATACATGATGGATTCTATAGTCGAAGCGTATGGGATCTTGCTCATCCTATCTTTCTCCTGTTGTGTCTGGGGACACATTTTCTTAGAAATATGTAAGCCATGTGACACTTGAACCAATCCCCTCTTGGATTTTTCCATACTAAATCTCTTTAGTATCTGGTCAATGTATGTACCCTGACATAGTCCAAGTAGCCTCTTGGATTTTTCACGAATGATCTTGATCCCTAGAATGTAGGATGCTTCTCCTAAGTCCTCCATGGAGAAACACTTGTCCAACTAGTCCTTAAATGACTTTAAGGCTGATACGTCATTTCCAATAAGCGATATGTCATCAACATATACCACTAGGATGACGACCGCATTCCCATTAAACCTCTTATAAACACATGGATCACATTCATTCTTAATGAAACCAAATTCCTTTATGTCTTCATCAAATTGAATGTTCCATGGCCTGGATTCTTGCTTCAATCCATAAATGGATTTCTGTAACTTTCAAACCCATTTGGCTTCACCCGGTGTCACAAACCCTTCTAGTTGTGTCATGTAGACATCTTCCTTAAGGTTCCTGTTAAGGATTGCTGTTTTGACATCCATCTGCCAAATATCATTGTCATGGTTTGCTGCTATGGAAAGTATGATTCTTATGGATTTAAACATGGCAACTGGCGAGAAGGTTTCATCATAGTTAATTCCTTGACGCTGTCTGAATCCTTTAGCCACTATCCTTGCTTTATAGGTGCTAAATTGACCTTCCATGTCCAGCTTTCTTTTGAATACCCATTTTCATCCAACATGCTTTATATCAACTGGCTCATCAACCAGAACCCAAACATGGTTCTGATACATGGAATCCATATCAGAATTCACAGCTTCTAGCCATCTTGCTGCTTCTGAGCTTTCTACGGCTTCCATGTAGGAAAGAGGTTCATCATTGTCCAACAATAATGATTCACCATCCTCGGTGACTAGGAAACCAAATATCTCTGGTTCCCTTACCTCTCTTGAGCTCCTACGCATTACTTGTGTTTTTGGAACCTCTTCCACAGGGACCTGTGGAACTTGTTCCTGTACCAACTCCTGTGTATCTTGAGCATCAACTTCATCAAAGTTAATCTTTCTCCCACTATCCTTATTTAGGATGTGCTCGCTCTCAAGAAAGATGACTTGTCTGGCAATAGTCACTTTCTTGTCTTGAGGGTTATATAGGTAATATCCTTTCGTTTCCTTGGGATATCCTATAAAGATACACTTCGTGCCCGGGGGTGCTAGTTTATTTCCTGAGAAGGCCTTAACAAATTCCTCGCATCCCCATGCACGTGTGTGCGACAAAGTGGGTTTCCATCCATTCCATAACTCGGATGCAATTCCATTTTCCGCCTTAGTTGGTACTCGGATTAATGTGTATGCTGTAGTTTGTAATGCATTTCCCCAAAAGGATAATGGAAGATCTGCATGATTCATCATCGACCTCACCATGTCTAACATGGTGCGGTTCCTCCTTTCACTAACACCATTCCACTGTGGTGTATTAGGATGAGTGAGATGAGATAGAATCCCAGACTCCCGTAGAAGATCGATGAACTCTTGGTTCAGATATTCTCCACCTCGATCCGATCGAAGGTTCTTTATCTTCTTACCAAGCTAATTCTATACTTCATTCTTGAATTCCTTAAATTTCTCTAAGGACTCTGACTTATACCTCATTAAGTAGACATAGCCATATCTACTCAAATCATCAGTAAAAGTAATGAAGTAAGAATATCCACCTCTAGCTTCTACTGGAAATGGTCCACACACATCCGTGTGTACCAATCCTAGAAGCTATGTGGACTTTTCACCTTGTCCACCAAAAGGCAGCTTGGTCATTTTTCCTTGTAAACAACCGGGACATCTATCAAGTGGTTTTAGCTCAGTAGAGTCTAAATAGCCATCTTGGTAGAGCTTTGTCAAACGCATCTCGTTCACATGACCAAGGCAGTGATGCCATAACTAGGTGATGTATGAGTCATGTGAGTTTGTTTCGTTATCGATTTCCAACACTTGGTTTTCATAATTTAATACATACAAACCATTATTTAAATGTTCCATATCATAACATATGTTGTTCTTATAAAAGAGACAACCCTTATTTCCAAATTTGAAAACAAATCCATCCATATCCAAACAAGATAAAAAAATTATGTTCTTGGTAACACGAGGAACATAATAACAGTTATGTAAAACCAATATCATCCCAGTTGGCAATGAGAGGTGGTAGTCGCCAATAGCCAACGCAACCAGCTTTGCGCCATTGGCAGCTCGAAGATCCACCTCTCCTATGGCGATCATTCTAAATCTAATTGGTTCCTACATTTGAATACAGATGTGAGCCCCACAAGCTGTATCTAATACCCAATGTGTAGAAATAGAAAGATTGCACTCGATAACAAATGCACCTTTAGCATCCCCACGCTTCTGGGTGCAGTTCCTCTTCTATTGGCCCTGCTTGCCACATGCAAACCACACTACCTCCCATTCCTTGCCCTACCTCTGGATCTTCCCCTTCTTGGAGGGATGGTGCTTAGGGGCTTCAGACCGTTTATAAGTCTTTGGACCCTTTGCCTTGTTCTTCCTTTTCTTGTTCACCATAAGGACCGTGGGTTTGTCACGCCTCATGTCCTTATCTACCTAGAGAATCAAGGTCAGAAGCTCTGATAGAATCTTCTCATTGACAGTCATGTTATAGTTTACAATGAAGCTAGAGAAGGTCTTGGGAAGTGATTATAGGATGAGATCTGTATGCAACTCATCCGGGAATTTAATCCCTAAGATGTCCAGGCGTTCAATGTAGCCAATAAGCTTGAATACATGAGGCCCAGCTGGCGCGGACTCTCCAAGATTCGTGGTAAACAAAGCATTGGAGATCTCATACCTCCCCTGTCTCGCCTTCTCTTGGTAGAGATCTTTAAGGTGAGACATCATGCTATACGCGTTCATTTTTTCATGTTGCTTCAAGAGCTCATTAGACATGGCCGATAGCATGAAACACTGGAAATCTGTGGCATTATCCATGTGTTTCATGTAGAGATATAATTCCTCATCACTAGCCTATTTCCCAGGCACATCTGGAATATGCTCTTCTAGCACATATAATTTCCTTTCGTGGCGAAGGACGACGCATAAACACCTCTGCCACTCTTAGAAATTGGTGCCGATGATAAGGTTTTCTTTTTCGAGTATGGTGCGCAATGATATGTTTGAAGTCATTTTCTTGTCTTTTCTACAAATTAAGGTTAGAAAAGGTTTAGTACTTTATTAAAAAAATTGACACAAATAAATAAATTAATACTTATTAGTCTCCCACTATTTTATCAAAATCCAATAGCCCTCACCATTGACTTCAGAATATTCTGTTGCGTGAATATTCTAGTGGCAAGGATCCATATTTCCCTTCGCATTACCCCAATTAGGGTTGGTCAAGAAACTTGAAGGGTTTTAGGTAGGCATTCCAAATGCCAACTACATTAACTCGTAGCTCCTTGATCAGCTGAGTGGACTCCCCAATCCTGAAATCCTTTTTGGATTTCCTCAACCTTTGCCTCTTTGTCACACCAATTCCTGTTGTGGCAGTCAACCCTTGATGCGAACCAAGTCAAGTCAACCCAAAACCATGAATTAGAATTCCCCGATAATTGAAAGAACCCCAACTAGGGTTGTTCAAGAACTTTGAACTATGGTTCGATTCTAACCAAGATTATGGAAGGCTATACTGACTTAATATTTATTTTGTGGGATTTTATCCTTATACGTAAATTTCCATTTTATTATCTTTGATTACATGCTTGTTAATATTAAGTGGGATATACTTAAGTGATTAACCATGTCAAAGATAATATTTACGTATAAGCAGATTTTATTTTAGTTCCATCTTGCATGCTCGTTTAATTCATTAATTGTGTGATCGTGACAACACAGCCACAATAAATAAACCATGAAACTGACAGAAATAAAATAAATGGTATGATCATGAGCTTTTCTATTGGTTAGTTTATCTAGCGGTTGATAAACTAACCCAAGACCTAGGAGAGAAACACCTTGAACCTTTCGGGTTCATGTTTACAGCTTTCCACATGTCCACCTTTTTATCTCCTTGGATTGGTTTCACCTTGGCTCCTAACTTGAGCCACCTCCACTAGCTTGGGAGCTCCATCCATTACATATGCATTTATCTCACACACAGGTGAGGGGTAAAAGGGGTTTTTACATAAAAGAATCCTTGGGCACACATGCCCTACATATTAATGAGGAGATGGTTCGCAAGCCAACAAATTTAATTTAAATAAATAAATTAAAAGAAACCATTCACATACAAAGGTCTCAGTCAAGCTCATGATCATCCATACATGCAACGATATTTACGCATAAATAAAACTAGAATTCAATTCTTTAATCGTTCTTGTTTAAGATAAATCACGCTCGAATCAATTAATTATCTTTAATTAATCAATCCTTTTATCATAAATCCATTTTCTGAATTTCCTTTAGATTCTCATCCATCATAATTTTAAACAAATAAATTCATTTAAAATTATCCTTGTACGTAACTTGTACCTTGGAGGCAACCCGGTGAATTCCTATTTATTACGCAGATGTTAAATTAAACACATATATATAAAACACCTATCATGTGTTGTGCCTCTGCTTTACTCCTGCACCATGGTACACGTCTCAAGGGTTTGTATAATATAATAATAAATTTTCATAAATCTGCATAGTTTGGGGAAGTACACGGTGTGTAGTTCCGACTACACGACGTGTACTTTTTTTCACCATCCATCTGAAGTACACGCCCGGGGATAGGTCATGTTAATGTACTTCAGAAATTTTCGTAGTACACGGTGTGTACAGTGGGACACACGCTGTGTAATTTCCACATTACATGGTTTCCTACCGGGCAGGCCATGTACGGAGTACACGACCCAACCCTAACCCGAAGGGACTACACACCGTGTTCATTGGACCACACGGCGTGTATTCCGGAAACCATGTGCCACCTTTTTCTGGTCAACACATGGTGTCTTAAATTCTTAGAAAAAATTAAATACACAGCCTGATTTGGCAGATCAGTCAATGCAATGAACCCAAACTACACGGCATGTACTTCCGAATACACGCCGTGTATTCTGGTGTTATACGGCCAAAAACGTTTGTCTCCTCCGGATGAGATCCTCTATTTTATTTTAATCAAATTTAAAATAAAAAATTTGTTTCTATGAGGTGAACGAGAAACATGGGAGGAGGAAAAGATCTCGAGATTCAGATTTCCAGAATGATTAAACATGAATTGAAATAACTAAATTATTAAATGTGTAAATCACCAATGAAAAACTAAATAATTATAACCAACGATATCACCCCCTCTGATACCACTTGTAGGTTCCTGGCGCAGTGAGAGCGTGTTGGTGGGTTTTCCAACTTTAATTTTAACTTTAAACAACGTTCAATCTGAGATCCGTCACGATATAAAACGCCGAATCTTAGGAATAGAACGAAGAACGAAAAGAAAATAAGAGTCTCAGAACCCTTGAGGAGGATCATCATATGTTGATTATAATTAATTTAACTAATGCATAAGAATTACCTCGGTGGAATTATTTCTTCGTTGATGTGTCTGGTCACGATTCGGTGATTCATCATTGCGTCATAGAATCCAAGTGTAGGATTCCTCTAGCGGTGATCCACACATGTGTCACGTATCTTTGGACGTCGCCGAAGGGATCTCCGAGTGCTAGCACGGAAGAACCTTCTCTTGCGATGTCCGCCTTCGACCGCCTTGATTTGGTGGAGGATATTGCTCTCCTAACTTGAGGGCATTCTTGGTGTAAAGGGAATTCTCTCTTGGCTTGAGAGTATTTCCAAATCTATTGTCCACAACAATGGATCTCCAAAATGTTGGGGTTGCGAGGATATTTATAATCAGGTTTGAGGTTAATAGAGTTATGACAATAAATAAACGGGTTACTTGTAGAGACCCGAAGCCTGACGTACATGGACATTACATTACTTTTGCGGAATATTTAGTACATAACAAAAACACACACACAAGGATCGTAATAGTTTAGTGTCTTTGGAAACTCAGAATATAATCTTCTAATCGTGGTGAAAGATCTTCAACATCTCCCATAAAGATCTTCCTTTTTTTATACCTAAAAAAGTTCCTTATATCTTGGGGAAAAGAAAACATTAAAGGGTGAGCTCAAATGCTCAGTAAGGGTAAACAAAAGAAATATCAATCACATCATATACATAAGCACATAACTTTTGGAAATCTTAACCTGTAAAATAGATCATAATTTCATAACATGGGAAAAATCATGGTAGTGAAATGTAATCACAATAATCATAACTTAAAACATGAAACTTTGTGGCATACACACAGAATCATAGAGAATCATTTCTTGTTAGTCAAGACTCATTGCCAAGACTATCTTAGTGGACAAAGTCCCTTTCTGAACCGAGTCACCCCCGTTTCAGTCCTGTTTCACTGAACCGGTATAACCTACCGTTCCAGCCATGTCTATCTCATGAGATATAAAATCTTTACCCAATGCATTGGATGGATATATAGGTCCCACCAATCTCATAATGATACCATTCTTATGTGTGCCACAAAATCATAAATCATACATCATTGCATAACCCATGTAATAAAAATGGGATTCTTAAACAACATGACATCATAAAACCATTCATATAAGATAAAGGAATTCATAAACATAATTCCATCACAACATAGTCAAATCAATTTAAAAATATGGATAGAAACAGAACCCTTTATTATCTTATAGGGAAAATAATTTTTATAAAACACTTGAAATGAAATCTTGAGGAAAATATCCTTTCTTCTTCAAAATCAATTTCTTTTCACAAAACATCATGCAATTTTAAAAGAAAGAGATTTTATTGAAAATAGTCATGAAATCTTTTGGAGGAAGCTTCATGAAAATAAGGCTTTATAAAACCGTAAAAATCCGTTCGTTCCGTTTAAGTTAAAAAACATTCTTCTTGTACTTTTCTCAGAAAAGTCAAAAAGTACCTCGTACGAAAAACGACAAAAGATTCCTTTCATATCTTTTACTAAAAACACACCAAAGGGTAAAATTGGATATAAACTATTGTATAAGGATATAAATATTACATATTGAGGAAACATGAATGTGGATGATAAAATACACCCCAGTAAATACCAAAGTATAAACAATCTCGGATAAAATGAGATTGTGATATTTTCCCTTACCTTAGGTCCGATTTGCTTCATAAGTGTCCGAACCTCCTGTGTAATGATTTAAATAACTTAATTGACTTATTAAAGAATCATATTCATTGTTATGATATCATATATGGTTCACTTATGACTTTATATTACCCGTTCTTTTGTAAATTCCATGTTAAAGAAGCGTTTTGGGTAAAATCGTTTCATTTATCGTAGGTGTTTGGACTTGTTGTTATTGACATTATTATTACTTATATCATGATTTACTTACTTCCAGAATATAAAACATGATTTATATATCATATATATCCAGTATATATATATATATTAGATAGATAAATGAAATGAAACACACCGTTCATGGAGACGGTAGTCCGTACGTACACATGAATGCTGTTTTCCTTTCCTTATTATCTTGAATGGAAATAAGTAGATGACATACATATATACATTAATCCAGTAGCATTATAATGTCATATATTTAATTATTATTTATTATATATACTTTATAATCATTCTTAAATGGTTAACATGGAGAATGAATCTCATCGCGTCGTGGAGACGGTAGTCCGTACGTACGCACGTGCGATGATATCGTTATCATGTTCGTGAACTTGTGTTGAAGTGTATGTATACTATTTCAATATCAATATCACTTTATAATAATCATATATAGTTATTATTTACACCATTGTACACATCAATGTAAGGTGGTGGTGGAAAATAGATTTCACCACGGCGTGGAGACGGTATTCCGTACGTACGCACACGCAGTGATTTCTTTTTCCGTAGGATGGATAGATGGTGAAATAGGATTGTTTCATACATATTATAACATATCAGTATATGAGTGATAGTAATGTTATTACTTCATAATGAAAAAACCTAAGAAGAAGAAGTGGAAGAAGAAATAAAGGTGAAAGAATCGGTAACAGAAATTACCTCTTCTTTGAAGCGCCCCTTTGAGACCTCCTCTTAGGGAACTAACATTGGTCTTTGAGGAAGACCAAAACCTCTAAGATGTTTCTAGGGTATTGGAGAAGAGAATTTGGCAGGGTTTGTCCGAGCTTGAAGGCTCAAATTTGTGTGAGGAAGAGAGGGAGGAGGTGCCCTTTTATAAGGGAGGAGAGAGGCACCTTTAGAATAACTAAAAATATTATTTTATTATAACGTCAAGTTCGGTTTCAAATAGCTCCAAATTGATTTATTTATAGGATAAGGTGGGGATGGGTCGAAGTACTCTCATCCAATATAATTTAGAAAAGTTTAGGTTCCAATTGTAACCTTATCATTTAGATTTAACATTATGTTAAATAATTTTACTTTTACCGTGTCTTCTTGTGTTCTTACACTATAAGGTTAATAAACATACTATAAGAATCCAAAAAAACCCCAAATTGTTTATTATTAATATATATAACCTTGTCTAAGTCATTTTTCCGATCCTTAGATTTTTAGGAATATAATAACGATTAATAATATAATATTTGTTTTAAAACTATTTTTTGTCAATTTTGATAATATTTAGTAATTGATTTTTGTGAAAATCATAACAGAATGATAAGTTCTAAAAAAGTTAATTAACTCGATACTAACATGTCATAGTAACCTAGAAAATTAGTGGAATTTATAAAAAGTCTTAAATTATATTTATTTTGGTATTTATAACATCAATTATGACAATATTTCATTAATAAGATAATTACTGCATCATATTTGTGTCATAAATAAATTAACTTATTTGATGTCTAAAAATTAAAAATAAAATATCATTATGTAAGAAATCTTTTTATCTTTCTAATGAATATTTACAATCGAATTTATCTTATGTATAACCCTATATTAAAAATGTTTTAGTAAATAAACTTTGATTTTAACTCTTTTAACTCTTCTTTGAATTAAATAATATTAAATGTCCTAATCTAATCCAAGTGGGCCTAAATGGTCATATTTTATTCCTAAGCTTGTTTTTGGTCGAATTACACTTATCCAATAGAATTAGGACATGTGTTATGGTAATAATAATATCATGTTTACCCTTAATTACCCTATTTACTTTTAACCGTGGTAAATAAAAGTAAAAAGTTACTATTCAGCAAAAAATTATTTTCATCTCATTGAACCACATTTTACTTACTGACATCAACCGTGTCTCTCGGATTTTTGAAATTCCACTCACAGAAGCGGTAAAATTAAGTTTTATAAACAATTCAGTTTTTTTTAACTACCACTTAGTGGTTTCACTATTCATCAAAAATTGAAAGTTTTCAGAAAAATACCAAAAATTAGGCCTAATCTATATTTGATATTATGAACTCAAAAATTATTTCTATTTTACCAAATTCAAAACATATCAGTTTCATTAAAAAAATTAATTCCCGTCGTCAAAACAAAAGGCGTGTTTTTAAGTGATAATAACTATCAAAAGATTGACACTTGTTTATAACTGGTTTAAATGTGAAATTACATTCAATGACCAACATTGTATTAAATTGTAAAAATATACTCTAAATATACTTTAAAACCACTCAAATTAATAATTTATCACTATTAATTATTTCGATTGAAAAAGTTGTTTTTAATTAAAATTTAGTAATTTTCACTATTCATCAAAATATGAAAGTTATCCGAAAATCACCAAAATTTCACCTTAAGCTAATTTCGATATTCCAAATCCAAAAAAGAAGCCCATTTTGAAAAATAAAATTTACAAAATTTCAAAAATTGGTTATTACTATTCATAACGGCTAGTTTTAATAATATTTTAATAGCATATCATTGTTTAGCGAAACTCGGTATTGCATACAACACACGCTATCGCGGAAGGTCGCGCTTGTGTGTAATGAAAGGAAAGTCAAGGATTCATGTTGTGCAATCTTCTTTTGGTGTAGCGTACAACACAATACATTAATGAAATTAAAAAGAATATTTTTCATAAAATCTCGGGGTGTTACATTCTACCCCCCTTAAAATGAATTTCGCCCTCGAAATTCGTTGGGGTTATAAACGGTTTACTACTCGAAAGTTTCTTTAATAGAAACCCACATCGTAAAAAGGAATACCAAAACCAATCTTTCAAAACAAAAGTAGGAAACTTAACGGTTACCAAAATAAACTAATCACTGGGTTTCCACATATGTGAAAATATGGATATGGAAGAGAAATATAACCATCATGTTCTGATGGAGAGTGGTAGAGAACATGGATATGGAAAAGCCAACAATCACAAATCCATAAATTTGTGACGATCTAAGGTACCATCTGATTAATCAGATATAAGAGCACTAGGACAACATTTTTGGTTTTCAAGATCATTTCCCTAAAGTTGAAGAATTTGAATTAGAATAAATACTTACTTTATTTTGGTACAATCTCACTGTTGTTCGTGCCTTGAACAATTTCCACTTCATCTCTTAAATAAATGAAGTTGAATTTGTTATTCGTGAAGTGTTAGCAGATCATGTGATAGAATGACAGGTCATTCCATCTGTCTCAAACAAAAGGTTAGAAAAAGTTATTAAATATACATAAGTCATTCTATAGTGAGATTAATCATATATGGTTCCTAAAATGAACTTATACTTCATATATCATACTGCTTAATAAAATAAAACTAGTTTCTAATAACCAGGGACTTCCTGTAGGCCAGTGGTAGGCGATAATGGCCAGTCGCACTTCAGTTGTGGGTTCGATTCCCACGGCCTTGTCCGACGCGATGGGCTGTCGCCCGTCCTGCAGGTTGTCCTTTTTCTAAAACTACATTACTATAACATAAATAATATCAAAAGTTCTATCCTTAAACAATACTATCTTATGTCCAACATAATCGATTCCAATCTTTAGGCTTATCCATAATACTGCAGTCCACTCTCATAATATAGTGAAAATTATTACCAGAGATTTAATACCATCGTTGATCCCCATATATCATAAGATATGTCTTGTTGGTCACATTCCGAACATTCAAAGGCCTTAATCATGTATTCTCTTGAATACCCATTGAACCTTAGTGAAAACATGAATGCAGTTAAAGGTTAACACTTTCCATAAACCAGAATCCTCAAAATTATTTATACTCAAACCATTATATCACTTAGTCCTTATATCAATCATGAGCTCATGAATACAATCAAACATCTCATTATCGTCTTATCCCTTCATTATGCACATATCATCTACATTCCAAAAATAACTGAATAACCTTTCATGGATACTGGTACCATTAATCATACACTTTCAAAACTCAAGGAAAGACAACAGTGTAACAATCCTTAGACGTCTCTTTATTCCATAGTACCATGAGATTACTTATCCAACATTACACATGATAAACATGTCATCATTCCACTACATTCTTAAACCATTGATCGAGCTTCAACAATTCTTTCATCTCACATATCATTTGTAGTCTCTTCATCATCATCAACATAAATACTACCCATACGACCATACTGATTATCTTCATGAGACTTTCCCTTAGGGCATTGGTTTGCATAATGCCCGTACATTCCACATTTAAAACATTTAACCATTGTTGATATCGTAGCAATACCATTATACTCATCCTTGGTGTTAACTGAACCTTTTCCTTTGCACTTACTAGCTTTGTGTCCTTCTCTTCTACACCCAAAGCATCTTCCAGTTCCTTTGAAACATTATCCTTGATGCCTCTTCACACATGATTTACATAGGGGAAATTGAACTTTCTTTCCTCTATGATCATCATGAAACTCCATCTTTCTCTTATTAGCCGAGTCAGGAAACTTACCAAATTTTACATTATTGATCATATTATGAGATTGCTGATTCAGCATAATAATGATGTTTGGACCTCCAAATCCCATTTCATTTGGTTTCTCATGAAGAATATCATTCCATTGTCCATCATATCCTCCATTATCGTGAATCATCTTGTTTCCAGCCATTTTCTAAAACCCAAAAAGAATAGTGTGAGAGGAAAAAATCATAATAAAGGGGGAGTAACTTCAATATCTAACATCTTTGGTTAAATTATAATATCCTTAGCGCAATTCTAGTACTCTAACCTATACGTATACTTATACATAGAGACATCCCTAGACATACCTTAGAAATATCTCTAGGGATCCACTAATGTTCTCGCATCCTAGTTTCCAAAGGTTGACTAAACATTTCCTATGATACCAACCGTAGAGACCCGAAGCCTAACGTACATGGACATTACATTACTTTTTCGGAATATTTAGTACATAACAAAAACACACACACAAGGATCGTAATAGTTTAGTGTCTTTGGAAACTCGGAATATAATTTTCTAATCCTGGTTAAAGATCTTCAACATCTCCCATAAAGATCTTCCTTTTTTTATTCCTAAAACCTTTCCTTATATCCTGGGGAAAAGAAAACATGAAAGGGTGAGCTCAAATGATCAGTAAGGGTAAAAAAAATAAATATCAATCACATCATATACATAAGCACATAACTTTTGGAAATCTTAACCTGTAAAAGAGATCATAATTTCATAACATGGGATAAATCATGGCAGTGAAATGTAATAACAATAATCATAACTTAAAACATGAAACTTTATGGCATACACACATAATCTTAGAAATCATTTCTTGTTAGTCAAGACTCATTTCCAAGACCATCTTAGTGGAAAAAGTCCCTTTCGGAACCGAGTCACCCTCGTTTCAGTCTTGTTTCACTGAACCGGTATAACCTACCGTTCCATCCATGTCTATCTAATGAGATATAAAATCTTTACCCAATGCATTGGAGGGATATATAGGTCCCACCCATCTCATAATGATACCATTCTTATGTGTGCCACAAAATCATAAATCATACATCATTGCATAACCCATGTAATAAAAATGGGATTCTTAAACAACATGACATCATAAAACCATTCATATAAGATAAAGGAATTCATAAACATAATTCCATCACAACATAGTCAAATAAATGTAAAAATATGGATAGAAACATAACCCTTTATTATCTTAGATGGAAAATAATTTTGATAAAACACTTGAAATGAAATCTTGAGGAAAACATCCTTTCTTCTTCAAAATCAATTTCTTTTCACAAAACATCATGCAATTTTAAAAGAAATAGATTTTATTGAAAATAGTCATGAAATCTTTTGGAGGAAGCTTCATGAAAATAAGTCTTTATAAAACCGTAAAAATCCGTTCATGCCGTTTAAGTTAAAAAAACATTCTTCTCGTACTTTTGTCGGAAAAGTCAAAAAGTACCTCGTACAAAAAACGACAAAAGATTCCTTTCATATCTTTTACTAAAAACACACCGAAGGGTAAAATTGGATATAAACTATTGTATAAGGATATAAATATTACATATTGAGGAAACATGGATGTGGATGATAAAATACACCCCAGTAAATACCAAAGTATAAACAATCTCGGATAAAATGAGATTGTGATATTTTCCTTTACCTTAGGTCCGATTTTCTTCATAAGTGTCCGAACCTCCTGTATAATGATTTACATAATGTCATTGACTTATTACAGAATCATATTCATTGTTATTATGTCATATATGGTTCACTTATTACTTTATATTACCCGTTCTTTTGTAAATTCCATGTTAAAGAAGCGTTTTGGGTAAAATCGTTTCATTTATCGTAGGTGTTTGGACTTGTTGTTCTTGACATTATTATTACTTATATCCTGATTTACTTACTTCCAGAATATAAAACATGATTTATATATCATATATAGTCAGTATATATATATATATATATATATATAATAGATAGATAAATGAAATGAAACACACCGTTCATGGAGACGGTAGTCCATACGTACGCATGAACGCTGTTTTCCATTCCTTATTATCTTGAATGGAAGTAAGTAGATGACATACATATATACATAAATCCAGTATCTTTATAATGTCATATATTTCATTATTATTTCTTATATATCCTTTATAATCATTCCTAAATGGTTAACATGGAGAATGAATCTCATCGCGTCATGGAGACGGTAGTCCGTACGTACGCACGAGCGATGATATCGTTCTCAAGTTCGTGAACTTGTGTTGAAGTGTATGTATACTATTTCAGTATCAATATCACTTTATAATAATAATATATAGTTATTATTTACACCATTTTACCCATCCAAGTAACGTGGTGGTGGAAAATAGATTTCACCACGGCGTGGAGACGGTATTCCGTACGTACGCACGCACGGTGAATTCGTTTTCCATAGGATGGATAGATGGTGAAATAGGATTTTTTCATACTTATAATAACATATCAGTATATGAGTGATACTGATGTTATTACTTCATAATGAAACAACCTAATAAGAAGAAGTGGAAGAAGAAATAAAGGTGAAAGAATCGGTAATGGAAATTACCTCTTCTTTGAAGCGCCTCTTTGAGACCTCCTCTTAGGGCACTACAATTTGTCTTTGAGGAAGACCTGGACCTCTAGGATGTTTCTAGGGAAGTGGAGAAGAGAATTTGGCAGGGTTTGGCCGAGCTTGAAGGCTCAAAGTTGTGTGCGGAAGAGAGGGAGGAGGTGCCCTTTTATAAGGGAGGAGAGGGGCACCTTTGGAATAACTAAAAATATTATTTTATTATAAAGTCAAGTTTGGTTTTAAATAGCTCAAAATTGATTTATTTCGAGGCTAAGGTGGGGATGAGTCGAAATACTCTCATCCAATAGAATTTAGACAAGTTTAGGTTCCTATTGTAACCTTATCATTTAGATTTAACATTAAGTTAAATAATTTTACTTTTATCGTGTCTTCTTGTGTTTTTACACTATAAGGTTAATAAACTTACTATAAGAAGACAAAAGAACCCAAAATTGTTTATTATTAATATATATAACCTTATCTAAGTAATTTGGCCGAACCTTATATTTTTAAGAATAAAATAACGATTAATAATATAATATTTGTTTTAAAAACTATTTTATGTCAATTTTGATACTATTTAGTAATTGATTTTTGTGAAAATCATAACAGAATGATAAGTTCTAAAAAAGTTAATTAAATCGATACTAACATGTCATAGTAACCTATAAAATTAGTGGAATTCATAAAAAGTCTTAAATTATATTTATTTTGGTATTTATAACAGCAATTATGTCAATATTTCATTAATAAGATAATTACTGCATCATATTTGTGTCATATATAAATTAAATTATTTGATGTCTAAAAATTAAAAATAAAATACCATTATATAGGAAATCGTTTTATCTTTCTAATGAATATTTACAATCGAATTTATCTTATGCATAACCCTATATTAAAAATGTTTTAGTAGATAAACTTTGATTTTAACTCTTTTAACTCTTCTTTGTATTAACTAATAATAAATGTTCTAATCTAATCCAAGTGGGCCTAAATGGTCATAGTTTATTCCTAAGATTGTTTTTGGTCGAATTACACTTATCCAATAGAATTAGGACATGTGTTATGGTAATAATAGTATCATTTTTACCCTTAATTACCCTATTTACTTTTAACCGTGGTAAATAAAAGTAAAAAGTTACTATTCACAAAAAAATTATTTTCATCTCATTGAACCACATTTTACTTCCTGAAATCAACCGTGTCTCTCAGATTTTTGAAATTCCACTCACAGAAGCGGTAAAATTAAGTTTTTTGAACAATTCAGCTTTTTTTAACTACCACTTAGTGGTTTCACTATTCATCAAAAATTGAAAGTTTTTAGAAAAATACCAAAAATTAGGCCTAAGATATATTTTATATTATGAACTCAAAAATGATTTCTATTTTACCAAATTCAAAAAATATCAGTTGCATTAAATAAATTAATTCCCGTCGTCAAAACAAAAGGTGTGTTTTTAAGAGATAATAACTATCAAAAGATTGACACTTGTTTATAACTGGTTTAAATGTGAAATTACATCCAATGACCAACATTGTATTAAATTGTAAAAATATATTCTAAATATACTTTAAAACCAATCAAATTAATAATTTATCACTATTAATTATTTCGATTGAAAAATTTGTTTTTAATTAAAATTTAGTAATTTTCACTATTCATCAAAATATGAAAGTTATCCGAAAATCACCAAAATTTCACCTTAAGCTAATTTCGATATTCCGAATCCAAAAATGAAGTCCATTTTGAAAAATAAAATTTACAAAATTTCAAAAAGTGGTTATTACTATTCATAACGGCTAGTTTTAATAATATTTTAATAGCATATCATTGTTTAGAGAAACTCGGTATTGCGTACAACTCACACTATCGTGGAAGGTCACGCTTGCGTGTAATGAAAGGAAAGTCAAGGATGCATGTTGTGCAAGCTTATTTTGGTGTAGCGTACAACACAAGAAATTAATGAAATTAAAAAGAATATATTTCATAAAATCTCGGGGTGTTACATTACTCATTTTATTTATTTCATTAACTCTTATTGAAAACCACCATGTCGAATTATTAATTCCTTGACATGCGCCCATGCTGATTATAATAAATATCATTTAATAAAACAATATTAAATCCTCAAAATCCAAACTGGAAAAACTACACGGCGTGTACTTTTTTTTCCATAAAACTACATGGCATGTATATTTAATATACACGGCGTGTACTTTTATTTTCCATTTTTCTCCACCACATTTATTAGAACTTGAGCAATGACTATTTATATCTTAAATAAATGTAATTGCATTACTCGCTAATAAATATATTATTTCATCCACAATATATTCTCTCGAATAACTACTGTCAAAATAAATGCGATCAGACATCCTTAAATAATTATTAAACCACAGTCAGGAATAAAATTTAACTGAGATACATGGACACAATTAGTGTGTGACCCTCTAGGCCTCTTTCTCTGTGGAAATAGGCTGAGCCTGCCTAAAGTCCAAGGATAGCATCTAGCAACATTCCAAGGCACCCATAGAGAAAGAACTTAACGCCGCAATGATTTGTCACCTCCTACGAATGCTTACCGTGTAATATAATCCCTTTGTCTTGATATATCCAATCAAGCGGGTTGCATGCTAGTGCCATCAACCCATTTTCTTGATTATTCTTTCTTTGAATTCCCATAATTGAACTTCCCATACCCTAACATGGCCATGGATTTATTTAGGCTATATCAATTCTATCAAAGGGCCTGAGATATCTACTTCCGTTATGGAACAGAAGGGAAAAATCCTTTCTCGCATTTATCTATTAATGCGGTATTACTCGTGACACACCCAACGTATCCTACCTCACTGCGAATAGTGTGTCGTCACAGTTTTCGTGAATACATCTATGTGCGTGAGTTGTAATAACCATTAATAATAATATTAAAGTCTAAGGATCAATACACACGTCCGCAGATAGGAACATCCAATGACACTATGAAATGTGGATTTCTACTGGCGGGTCTCGTTCTCATAATATCCTCCTAGATATTACCAAGGGCGCACACCATGATAAGGTTCCTCAATGTTTTATGAGTCCTCACCCCTAATGACCTGTATTATTTGTGTCCCTCAAATAATATCATCCGGCCAGAAAACATACATTCAAGACCAGCGTTATGGCACTTCCGGGTTCTCATCATAGCAGGGATCCGCTACGACCCTTTAATGCAACAATTGTCCTTAGGAAAGTATCACATGACATGTCATGTAGAAGAAAAATCAAGATGTGATAAGGATTTTATATTATGAATAAATTACAATGTAGTTGGTTTTAGACCACCAACTCCAACAGAGTGGATGGGTGGTCGGGCTCATGAAACCCTTATGAGAGGAATTTTTTCCTACTCAATGAATCTTATATAAATTTATGATATGTTCAAAAATATATTCCTAATCCTGATATGGGACCAGTTAACCTAAAAAACGATTATAGTTTAATTATCATTATATGAAAAATAATGGAAATTTAATTGATGAACAATGTAAAGGAACATTTCATTAGTTAATCCATCTAAATGTATCCAATGTTTTCCATCAATTTTTTATTAATGGGTAGATTCTATAAATATTGAAGCCATATAACCAAGTAATTCATAATTTTCTTCCAGATAGGGAGGTGGAAAATACTTTTAGAGGGGATTAATCCATTATTAGGCATCATAAGTAGACTATTTTTTACAGGAATAAAAACCAACAAAGTTTATTAAACCCATACAGTCAAATAACATGTACAAAACACGTATATAGGTTCTCTGGGATAACAAGTATTCAGGCATGGGTTCAGGAGGGACATTCTACATATCCCGACTATGACGGGAATCAAATTTTTCATTGTTCATTCATTTTCTTCATTCAACTAATAGATTAGGTAGAGTGATCATAAAATGGAAATTATTAGTTCCAAATTGTGGAAATGTTGGAGATATAAGAGAAATTATGCCATATTAGGTGTTTATTTGATCTCAGGCCTTAAAAAGGCATCCTATATATCCTGATAATGGAAGGAATCTGAGATATCATAGTTCCATCATGCCCTTCAGACTGGATCGAAGGTAAATTCCTTTACATTGAGGAGAATTTATCATTACACTAATTGGGGATTACATGTTGACATTTCCATGGTTGATGGAGATTCATATGGTTAATGATATGACTAATGAATCTCCCTAAGCTCACGTGATCTATGATCAATGTGAGAAATAAGGGATAACAAGTAACTAGTCTCACTGTGCATGGTTGGGGGGCTTATGTTCTAGGACAACCCTAAGAAGATCTTTTTATAGATCTTGGGAGTTAGGGAGGTGTCTTAAGTATCTTGGTTATAGTAGGAATTAGATTCATCCTAGTTCTTTTGATTAAGGATTACTCACTAAGGTTTCCCTTATCATTATTGAGATTTATAGTGTAGATGATATGATTACAATAACTCTATAAGACCTGGTGGGCTATGATCATTGTTAGAAACAAGGGATAACATTTAATCAATGTCATTTTTTGAGGATGTGGGACATATGTGTCCGGAATTGTAGAACCATAGGACACCCTTAGAGGGTAGGGGTGAATCAAGGTGTCAATATTTTCTTCTAAAGTGTCAGATCATGTTCCTGGGTTGGTAGGAATGCATTAAACCAATATGATGGATATGAAAAACCAATAAACAATCACATGAAAAGAGACATCCCAACACTTTTACTTGGTTCACCATAAAGGGCTACTTACATGGAGAATACGCCGATAGTGTGTAGGTCATACCAAAATCCAGTAATCTTCACAACTTTTGTAGTACTAGATTTTGGTAAAAGTCACTCTGTTCTAGGGACACTACCTTTAAAATAATTCTGGGATAGCTCACTGCATCCCTCAAAACACTTCCATCAACTCTTAATTTCTCACTGCCCAGGGAGATGTCTTACTCAGTTTATTTACTTGAGGGTATCTTCAACAGATTATCACTGAAGTCTTTGCCAAAGTCCAGAATGATACCCTTCTTCCATCAATGTCTTGTATAGATTCACTTGAAATTACTAATCACACAAACTGGATATTCAAAATCCCAGCAGAAGAAAAACACCACACTTGCGTGAAATTACTCAACTTGCGTGTATGATTTGGGAATTATGGAAAAAGATGCCTTTCATTCAACCCCTACTTTCTGCGCAACACTGATCTTTCATGAAACTACACTGAAGGGTTCACTTGGTATTTTTAGACTAAATGAAAACATTGAGCAGAAGATTAACTCTCTGTAATTATTTCATGTGCAAATCTTTCACATAGTAGAGAAACCATATTTTCTTTGAAAATCTATGAATCTTATAGGGGGTAGCCACCTATTTATAGACCTCTATGACCCTACACTCATGTTTACTCTACATATTATTTGGTGCGCGCAAGATTCTTTATGAGCGTGCAAAATCCCTTTTGACGTCTCATTGGATCCATATGATTCGTCCATGCAACCTCATCATTCGCGCACATTTATTTAGGGAATTCAATTTTTTTATTTTCCATATTTTGAAGCACTAATAACAAATTAAGACTTATGAGCAAGTCAATAAACACCCTTCAATCTTGTTCTCAACTCCCTTTTCAAAAACACTTTCCCCCATAGTCCAATGTTTTGACAAAAAAATTTGTAAAACACATGGAAATAGAGCCACCTTCAATATGGTTTCTTTCCTTAACTCTATGATCCCTTTCCTAGAAACATTCTTGAACTTTTATTGAGAATTGATAAAAAGCACAAACCATAATCCATTTCCAGCATAGAACATCCATGGTTTCAATAATCTCCCCCTCTGGGTTTGTTTTCAATCTAAAGATAAATTCAATAGAGCACCCTACACTATAAAAACCAGATACGCATGAATCGACTCATCCAACACACTATGTCTACATGAGCAATGCTCTGTGTAGAAAACATAAGAGGTGTCTTGAATTTGGTACTTTTGTTATGGTATTCTAAATGAAACCCAAACTGTTATCTTATTGTGTCATAGAAGCATGACATGTCTTGAATGTATTACTTCACCTCCAAATACCAAATTCTCATCATGTCACGGAATCATTACATGTCTCAAATGTATTCCTAATCCTCTTAAAACTGAATTCTCATTGTGTAACAAAATAATTACATGTATATTACATGTCATGAATTTATTCTTTCTCCCCCATTGACAATAAACCCATAGACTGGTATTCGTTCAATGTACTACTCTAAACACCCTTGGATAGTATCTCTCCATAAACCGGTATCACATTCACAAATAGATTAAAAATGGTTATCATAATTGGTTATATGGGAGTTTTTTAACCTCTTAATGCATTGGGATGTGGATAAACACCAAGGATCAACCAATGTTTCTCAAACACATCCGCTGACAGTGGCTTGGTTAGAATATCAGCCCATGCACATCAGTTCCCACATGATCTAACTTAATCACACCTTCTTCAACTTTTTCCTTGATGAAGTGATATCTTATTTCAATATTTTTTTACAAGAATGATTAACATAATTTTTTGTATGATCAATTTCAATTTTTTTATCATATTATATCACCATTAGTTGTTTCACCCCATCACCAATGTCAATCAATTGTTGTTTCATCCAATGTAACTGAGTGCACACCTTTATAGAAGATATATATTCAGATTCTGTAGTACTAAGAGAAGTATTCTCTTATTTCTTACTCAACCATACCACACATTCATTTCTAATATAGAATGCTCCACCACTGGTGGATTTTCTATCCACTACAGAACCAACCCAGTCAGCATTCGCAAATGTATACAATTCATTATAATTTTCGGAATTAAAGAATAATCCAAAATTTTTGGAACCTTAAATGTACCTCATGATTTGTTTAACTACCACCATATGGTATCCCTTTGGGTTACTTTGAAAGTAGTCTACGAAACAAGTTGCAAAGAAAACATCGGGTCATGTCACTATCAGAACAGTAGGCTTCCTATGATTGTCCAAAACATTATGTGATCCAAAAACATCCCATACTCAAGATTTCCTAGTTTTTTTGACCACAAACGATGTCCCATTGGTTTCGAATCTTGCATAATAAATTTCTTCAACAACTCTTTTGCATAATTTCTCTAAGAAATGAAAGTATAATCCTTATTAGTAGTCAAATGCATCCTTAAGATGTATGTGAGTTCCCCGATCATAAACATTTCAAATTATGACATCATGTGATTAGAAATTTTTTCAAATTATCCATGCTTTCTACCACCAAATATAATATCATCCACATAAAGTAGCACCATGAACTTCTCTTTCTGAGAATTTTTCACATAGATATTGTGATCTACTCCTCTTTTTAATTCCAACATCTTGAGATAAAAATCCTTCTAGGAATACCATGCCCACCATGGCTACATTAAACCATAGAGGACCTTCTTCAGTTTTCAAACCACTGTTTAATCATTACCAAGAAGAAATCCTACTGGTTATTCAATGTATAGATCTTCTTCAAGAACACAATTCAAGAATTCGGTCTTGACATCTAGTTGATATACATTATATCCTCTTTGGATTTCCATGGAATGAAAAAACATAATTGACTATAGTCTATCCACTGGAGAGAATGTTTCTTCATCATCGAAACCATCTATATGTGAATATCCTTTACATACTAGTCATTCCTTGTTTTTAATAACACTTTCATGATTATCAAATTTTTTCTTGAAAATCCACTTTGTACTGATAACATTTTTCCCTTCAGGTCGCTTAACTAGGTCCCATGTTTGGTTCTTGTCAATTTAATTCAACTCTTTATTCACGGATTTCTCCCACGATTCATCTTTTTGTAGCTTCTTCAAATGAGGATGTTCCACAAATGAGATGAATGTAGATTGAGAATTACTCTTCATTCTTCTTTCCTAGGTTGGGGAAGTTCTATCCCCAATGATGTTGGATTGATATATTTCATCTCTTCTGTGTTCCCTATGAGGTTTAGATGGGGATTTCTTAGTCATTTTTCTTTCATTTGATTCTTCTTATGAATCATCATCATTTTGTGACCTCTAAATGTTTTTCAATATTTCATCCACGTCATCATTTTTATTTGTACCATTCCCACATTGTTCCTCATCTTCTATACCATTAGCATAATAATTATTTGATGCATTTATGTTTTTTCTTCAATGATATTTATATCACTTCTTTACACATTTTTTCAAGTCGGTTATTGAAGCATTTGTAGGATGTGAGTTTCATTTAATATCTAAGAAATATTCCTTCATCTATTTTATCACCATACTTCCATTGATTCCATTATTTATTTTGAATAAATCATTTAATGCCAAAAACAGAGAAAGACTTCAAGGAGGGATTCCTTCCATGCCACAACTCATATGGTGTCTTTGTTTCACCCATATAGATCCCTATCTAATTTTGAATGTAAATAGCTGCTTGAACTACCTATTTCTAATAAAAGCAAAGGATATGGCTCCCAATCAGCAATGTTGTAGCCATATTGTTCACTTGGTGATCCCTACACTCTACAACTCCATTCTGTTGGGGGGAGGGGTGGTTCTCACAACTGCCACCTCATGTTGTATTCCATGCTTCTCTAGGTAATTCTCAAACTCAATGGATTTTTATTTCCCTCCAATATCATATCAAATTCCTTTAATTGACCTCAAAGTGTCATTTTCGGCAAATCGGTGATAAGTATTCATGGAATCAAGAAGTTCTCATTTTCTGTGTATAATTATCACACATGTCATTCTACTATAACCATCAATGAAAAGGAAAAAGTACCTTTATCCTTGTGTTCGAACAACATTTATGTGGCACATACGTCTATATGAACGAGTTCAAGAGGATTAGATTCTCTTTTCTTCTTTGGATAATAAGAATTGGATACCAACTTCCCAGGAATATGCGCATCACATGTATTTTAACATTAATGCTTTAGGTCCAAGATATCCATGACGATCTTTAGTTTTGGTATCATTTCCATGTCTTGTTGATTGATGATCCCCATCCTCTGGTGCCACAAGTTTTTTTATTCTTCAACATTCAGATAGAAAATGTTCTATTTACTTTCAACTTAATATAGGTTTCTATTAGTTTTACAACCCTTCATGAGGTAATTCCTTGTTTATCCCTTTATGGTGCATTCCTTTTGATTGAACGTCACTATAAGTCCTCAGTCAATAAGTTGACTCAAACTCGGGAGATTGTGACGTATACCATACACATAGAAAACTTTTGTGTTCTTTATCTATCCATTAGTGAGTTCAGTACATCCACTACCTTTAATTATGAAATCACCATCATTACTGAACCTCACTATTCCATCTACCTTTTTTTAATATTCATTAATAGTTCTGCATTTCCCATTATAATGGATGATTATTGGATGAGTATCAGCTATTAAGAATCTAGGTGCTAATGTTATTTGTATCCTTGAGAGCAACTCCAGCAAGATTGGTTTTCTCAATTATCTTCCTTTCCTTCCAGGAAATATTATCTTAAGTGAAGGATGAAGATTGCATTTCAAATATAAATTGACCATGCACAGTTTCATCATACTCACAATCTTCATCTAGAAGAAAAAACCTATTTAAAATAGAAACACCATCTTTTTGGAGAGTGTTGACTAGAATTTTAGCCGTGTAGGAATTATTCATGTCATTAGTTTAAATACAATACACAGCTTTGTGGACAATGTTAGAGAAATTAAAACAATAGACAATAAACCCATTTATTTTACAAGAAGTTGGATATGAATTCATCATCTTCTGTTGACCACCTAGCTCTCCCCAATTCAAATAACTCATTTCCACTTCACAGTTTGACATTGTATGGCCAAGATATTCAAATAATTGACATTTCATATGAGGAATCATATATTCACTTTGATTCTTTTACAATTTCCCAGCCTTCAGATAAATTTTGAGTACTAATTATTTCTAAAATCTTGTGAGTATTTTTCAGTTATCCATCCAGTTTTTTATGAGACATTCTTTATTAGTACTTTAGGTGACTTTCCAACAAGTCCAAAATTTTTATTTCCTTTATTTACGCTCATCTTATTCCCAGTATTTAATGATTCACCATCACAACCAATTCTATTGTTCCCAAAGAATGCGTGTCTTTGATCTTTCAAAAACATTTCAACTCCATCAGAACTACACACAGATCTCACATAAAATTCTATGTCTATAAATCTTTCAAATTGTATTTTCTTCATTGTATATTTTGAATTTTATTTAATTTCAAGTTTACAACTAAGAGTAACAACTTCTTCTTCAATACCCTCAATAGTATTGGACCTCTCTTCTCGTTTGGAGGTAACATCATTGATGACCATGTACTGTTCATCAATTATGAGATTTAGTTCCACAACATCTCTATGAATTTTAATGATTGAGGACTATACCATCACAAATTTGTAAAGTTATTCAATTTATTATTCAAGATGATCTAGAGAGTCAGATGATTATTCCACAACTACTATCTAGTTGTTTTTCATCAGCTACATTGATTCTCAGGTATATGAGGGGAAGACATTAATTTATGTTTGGGATCAACATCAGTGTTCAACTAATTATTTATATCTTTTTTACATTATGTTTCTGTCTTTTCTATGATAGCCATCTTGGAAGCATGTTTCTGAGATTTAAATTCTAATTCTTCTTCCTCAAAGAATTATTTTTCACGTTCATCATCTTCTTCAATGTGAAAACTTTTCATCTTTAGTATCCTTCTAGAAATGAAGTTTACCTTTTGTGAAAACCACTTCTTAGGTTTTTTGGAGTTTCGACCTTCACTTTCATTATCATCAAACATCATTGAGAACTAAAAAGAAGTGTACCCAACTCTACCACAGTGAAAATATTCTAAGGGTAGCTTCCCTTCAAATATTCCTTTTCCACTCATGAATTTCTTGGAAAAGAAATTGAGAGAAACTCACCTTCATCATCAGAATCATTAATGCAGTATCCTAGTATATCAAGTTTTTCCATGGCTTTGAATGCCATATCCTAGCTAAAATTTCTTGTCACATCCTATGGGTTTACTCTTATTTCATATGCATTCAAACTTCTTTAATGATCATACAAATAAAGCTTGGACAAATATATTTCTTCAAGGGTAGATACATTGGGATTATAGAGTGGTGGATGCCTTCTCCAAATTTTCTTCACAATTTTTATGTCTTTAATTTCTTCTACAACTTCAATAATTTGATTAAAAAATGAATTTGCATTTTTATATGGATGCATCTTCAGATCATGAAACCTATTGTGCAGAACATGTAGTTTTGAATCCTTCACTTTGTTGACCCCTACATAAATGTTCTCTAGCTTTTCCCACATATATTTAGATGAAGTAAAGAACATCAATTTTTGATAAATATGATCAGAAAGTGTTGTAGTAAGAGCATAAAGTACTTGGGCATCAACATCAAGCATCTTTATATCTGTTTCTTTCATTGAAATCCAGGTAGGATATTTGAATTGAAATCATTGCATAATATCAAATAAGGCATCCATTCTAAGAGATCTTAGATGAGATCTCATTCAATTTTTTCATATTTTAATGATACTTCCATCAAAGAGGGGGACTACCCTAATGTTGAATGAATTATTCATGACAATAAAGGACAAATTCAACACAAGAAACCTCCCTCTGATACCACTTGTAGAACCTTGAGATGATCTGAGAGGGGAGGTGTGAATCAGGGTGTCAAAATTTTCTTCTAAAGTGGCAGATCTTATTCCAACATTGGTAGGAATACATTAAACTTACATGATGGATATGAAAAACAAATAAACAATCACATGCAAAGAGACCACCCGATAATTTTACTTGGTTCACCGCAAAGGGATACATCCAAGGTGCATACGCCGACATTGGGTCGATCATACAAAAATCCAACAAACATCACTAGTTATGGAATACAAGAGTTCAATTAGAGTCACTTTGTTCCAAGAACACCTCCTCTACAATAATTTATGGATAACTCATTATGTCCCTTGGAACACTTCCATCAAATCTTCCTTGCTCACTACCTTGGGAGATGTCTTACTCAGTTTATTGACTTGAGGGTCTATTCAAACGATATGAATTTAAGTCTTTGTCTCAGTTTAGCATGAGATAATGCTTGCATCAAAGTCCTCAATAGATTTACTTGAAATCACTTATCAAACAAACCAGATATTCAAAATCCTATTAGAAGCATATCCCCACTATTTCACAAAATACATCAACTTGTGCGCAATATTTTTGAATTGTCGCGAAAGATGAATTTATCACAACCCCTACTTTCCAGGAAACCCTTATCTTTTGCGCAACTACACTTAAGGGTTCAATGGGTATTTTTAGACTAATGGAACACCTTGAGCGCATGATTAACATTCACTAATTCTTTCATGATAAAATCATTCACGCAACATAGAAACAAGATTATCGTTGGAGAATTCTTGAGTCTTTCATGGGGGTAGACACCTATTTATAGGCCTCGATGACCCTATGTGAAAGTTTATAATGCATCTTTTTTAGTGAATGTAAGATTCGTCATGAACGCAAAAAAACCCTTTTGATGCCGCATTGGGCACATAAGATTATTTTGTGCAACCTCATCTTTTGTGCACATTTAATTCTTGCACACACTTTTTTTACTTTTCCATATTTTGATGCAATGATCCAAAATTAAGCCTTGTGCACAAGTTAACAAACACCCTTAAATCTTGGCACAACACCCTTTTCGAAAAGCAAATTTCTCTGTATTCCAATTTTTTGACCCAAAAATTTGGCGAACACTAGGAAACGACCCAACCATCAATACTGTTACTCGCCTAAACTGAATGATCCCTTTCATGGAAAATATCTTGAACATATAATGAGTATTGAAAACAACCACAAAAAATACTCCATTTCTAGAAAAGAACAACCATGTTTACAACAAGAATTACCTTTGGGTGGTTGATATGGAGCTCATGCCTCAGGGAGGCATCCTACGTATCCTGGATATTACTACAATCAGAGTCCTCATATTTCATTAGTCTGGGAATACACTTTAAGGTTTCCCTTATCATTGGGACATATCATATTATGAATATTTTAGGAGATTACATTCCAAGGATTCCCTTATGGTTGTGGATTACACACCTAGGAGGGAGAATATCATTAAATACTAGGATTACCTTGATAATTGGGGAATATTTTATTATGCCAAGGATTTTCTAGAGGGTTTTTAATAAACTAAACAAATTTCCCAAAGAACATCACATGACTTTTTTGGCTTGTTTAGAGGGTTTCACATAACCCAATTAACTTTCCCTAGTGTTATCATAAGAGATGGATGTCAAATATAGAGGGTGTCATGAGATTTAGTGATATTTGTCTTGGAGGGTGCAACATGTAATGGATGGAATTTCCATAGGGTATTCCTTGTCCTTTCCAATGTCTAGAGGGATGCATGAGTCTCGAATGACTTTTCTCGAGGGCATCGCAAAAGGTGGATGACATGCTCAGGTGATACCGTGAGACTTGTCTAACATGACTAGAAACCATTATATGAGTCAGGTGATGTATTTTATGGACATTTAAAGGCTTGGGAAATGAGCCTCGAGGGATTCATGGGACTAATTTTGCATAACCAAGAGAACAAAGTGTCCTTCTATGACATGTTTAGAGGACTTTTCATGACCCAAATAGCATACTGAAGGAGTGTCGCAAGAACTAGGTGACATGTCATGGAATTATCATGTGTCTTGAATGGTTCATGTGAAACATATGAGGGTTAGTGAACATGTATTGGGTTTATATCTTCCTCCTTTAGAATTTTTCGTATCACTTTTACAATGAATTCCTTAAATTAATTCATTGTCAGTATATTTTATGTCTCATATAATCAAGAAGACATGCATGATATTCTTCATGTGTCATACCAGAAGTCCTTCATGTGATCTATAAATGATAACATGAAGTGATTTTGGTATGCTGAATTATTTCTGTAGCTATTATCCAATATATTACCTGATGGAAGATATGTTGTTCACGAGATCATCCACTACAAAGAATCTACTCTAGCACTGTGTGAAATTCATAGAGTTCATTATCTGGGTCACGATAGGTAGTGGTGCATATTTCATGCTGAGGTAGGTAATTTATAGGAATCTCCAACACTTTGGTTCTCCATTTTTTATGGAATATATCAAATTAATCCAAGATAGAGTTTATGAGTGGTTCTATTTCCATGATTCTTCACAATTCGATTCTGTGGATTTCTCTGGGGGTGTCACATGATTTTTAGTAACCATAAGTCCCTCTCGTGGATTATCTCCAATTAATGGGGAATTTTTTGATATTTTGGTCAGGACAAGGGATATCCTTAATGTCATATTGACATTTATAAGGGTCTTCATGAGATTAGGGTGCTTCTTGACAGGTGTTCACATGATCTTGGTTGACATTTCAAGGACATTTTGTGAGACAAGGATGTCTTGTCTGGGGTCTTCACAAGACTATATTGTATTCTTCCTAATCATGTCACAAATGTTTTACGACTGTGAGAGGCTCCCACATCCTCCTACTTTAATTTACTTTGTTTATTATCCAAATTTCATGAGTTATGTCAGATTTCATAAGTAATTTTAAAGACAATTAATCTACTTATTGATGATGCATAGCATGATAAACAAAGGTCCTATATAGATACATGAGCACTTCATGAAAAAATCCATGTGTTCATCCATATGGAGCCAAATGGGGAGCTCAAAGTTTCCTATAAATAACTTAGGTGTTTCGCGTGATAAGGACAAAATACTAATGGGATTTCGTGATATAAAGTGGTCATGTTGTTGTGTTATAAAGATTTATTGTGGATATCCAATGGTGCATCACATATCTTTTATAACCATGAGTTTCTTACACCTCCTCCCTTTTTACTTCATTTGAATTATTCTTCAAAGGCTTAGGGGTCTTGAGAGTTTTCATGGATGTTATCAAGGACAATTACACTTCCCCTCAGAGATGTGTCACATGATCTTCACGAGTGAAAAAAGACTCCACCATTTAGACATTTTTATCTTATTATCAAAGTATTTTATGGATGGTTCTCTCAAGAGATTGCTGATGAAAAAACACATGTCTAGGGAGAGCATATTTGACTACTACTACATAACCACCTGTTGTTTGGGGATCCTTTTCAAGAGAAGGATGACTCATTGAAAGAGGCTATATGGGATAAACTGTAGGCTATGATATGCACATGTTTGTTTCATGTGACCTTATAATGGCCACACGATCATGATTCCCTTGAAGGTTGATATGATCTATATTTCTCGACCAACATATGATTCCTTTTCTTTTGTGGGGAAAATAATTCCCTTATTCAGGAATTTATTCATTTTTTGATTTTCCAGTGCTCATTTGGAAGGCGTGAAAAACATTCTTTAATCATATCTTCTGATGTCTAAATAGTGAGTTATTACTATCCATCCATTAGTGGATGATATGTTGTGATCAAAGTTAGTTGACTTCTAAGCGATAGTTGTAATAACTGCCAAAATAGAGAAGTCAACTGTGAGGACATTGTCAGATAAAATCAAGGAAGGAACTTTATGTAACCTAACAACTTCTTGGATATATAATCCTTCCAAGACCTTTACTGTGTGAGATTCATTGACAAGGATAAATTATGATGACTTAGTTATAATATACACTACTACCCATATGACATAATGTTTTAATAATGTTCTTAGAAGACCTCTGAAAAAATATGTTTTAATTTGATCCCACTTCCACGTAGGTGTACACATAGACTATAAAATACCAATTGGGATATTATTTTATGTCTTTACCTATAGGAAATTTTAGAATTTCATGATATACAATACAATCCCATGTTTCACTCCTTCCAAAAATAAATGAACTTTTATTTCCTTTTACATTTTCAGAACACCTTGATGAATAACCCAGGTCGAATGGACATATGAAGAAAAAAATATTCATCTCTTGACTAAATAACATCCATTAATTTATGAAAAAGTAATTACGGTTTTTCATAAATTTTGAAATTAAAAAAAATATCATCACTATTTAGGTTTGACATAATGGATATTCTATCAAAATAACATTTTTGAGATTCTTTTAGAAAATTTACCATATCTGGAACAAGACTAACAAGAATGAAAATTGAATATTCACCCTTTTAGCACAATATAAATTCATATCAGCAATCAAGTTTTTCAACTACCGTTGTCCATAAGCTTCTTAGACCACTTCTCTATAGAATATATGAATCAAAGCATCAACCACAAAATTACCTTTACCATGTGTGTTTATTGGGTCAAAACTTTACATCAGGTCATACTTCATCCATCTTAGTTGCCTCAAGTTCAAATCATACAAAGAAAAATGTATTTCAAACTCTTATTATTAGTGAAAACTATGCAAATTTCCCCAAATAGATAATTACTCCATTTTTTAAGGCATGGACAACTATAGATAATTCCAGGATAGGTTTAGGATAATTATTATCATGCACTCACAACTACCTTGAACCATATTCCACAAGATGACATCCTTGCTTGATAACACAACCAAGACTGAATCTAAACACATCACAATACACCACAAAGGTGTAACCTAGTTCTATAAATATTAAGATGGTTGCTGAGTAGAGATGATAATTATATTGAAAAAATAAAATTTGAGATTATTCATTCCATAAAAAGGGAGAAAATTTCCTTTCCATAATATACATGGGAGATGAAATCCTAGAAAAA
Organism: Viscum album; assembly: GCA_963277665.1. Classification (NCBI taxonomy): domain Eukaryota; kingdom Viridiplantae; phylum Streptophyta; class Magnoliopsida; order Santalales; family Viscaceae; genus Viscum; species Viscum album. The sequence goes on along the minus strand of OY728145.1, from coordinate 742,530,122 downwards.
CACCAATCAATGAGGAAATAGTAACCTAATAATATAATTTAATTGAATAACTCAAAAATATTATTTTTTTTCTTCCAAGAGACTATTAATTCTAATATTCCAAGATCAACTGATATTCTATCTTCATAAATGGAATGCCCAAGGAACCAAACTTAATTCACACTTAGAAAAAGTAGAATAAAAATGAAGTTCTTGTAACATACTCAATACAATTTCCATGTTCTTTTCATGGTCATCCTTGCTTCTTAAATAAACCATAATGTTATAAAAATCATCATAATGATTCAATCAAAGTTCTTATAGAAGATATAATCCATTAATTCCATGAAAACTAATAGTGTGTTCGTTAGACCAAACAACATGAAGACATATTCATAATGTCCCTAGAAACATCGAAATGATATTTTCTTAATATATTCCATTCTAAATCAATGTTGATGATATCCTAAGCATAGAAAAAAAAATTGAACTGTATGGATCCCTTCAATTGGTCAAATAGGTCTTCAGTCCAAAGAATAGGATACTAATTTTTAATAGTAGCTTTATTAAACTTATGATAATCCACACATAACTGAAGAGTACCATAAAGATTCTTTATGAACAAGATTGGTGTATCTCAATGTGTTGTACTAGGTTTTATAAAGCCTTTACTTTCCAACTCCTCTTGCTAAGCCTTTATATCCATCAATTTTGTTTGATCCATTCTTTAATATGGTAAATAAATGGGACTTTTCCCTAGGATTAGGTAGATAGTAAATTTTATTTCCCTCTAGGGTGGTAACCAAAGAAGATCATTAAAAAACATCCATGTATCGATCTAATATAATTGGAAGAGTCCAATTACGTATTTCATCAGTAACTTCCAATTTTATTTCCATTAATAAGCTTGAGATTGGTCTATCTACTATCACTAGATTTCCTTATCTACCATAAATTATATCTAAATATCCCTTGAATACATGCAGTTATCCATCTGGGGATGTAAACATCACATGCTGAGAAAAGAAATATTTATAGACTTTAACAGGCTTGCGATTGTTCTTTCTACTATCAGTAGATGTCCTTATCTACCATCAATTATATCCAAATATCCATTGAATACATGCAGTTATCCATCTGGGGATGTAAACCTCACATACTGAGCAAATAAATATATCCAAATATGTTATGTCAACGGAAATAGAACATTCAAGGATTTTAAATAATCTTCACTCCTAATATCAATGGGGTTTTTTGATATTCATGACATTAGGCATCATTTCCAATAGCATACCCAATTATTTCACCACATAAGAAGGAAGGAAATAATGTGATTCACTAAAATTAAATAATACATAAATAAGAGTGGAGTTTTATAGAATGGTCTATTAAACCATAGAGGGACCTGGTTGTTCACTCAAAATTGCCTACAATTCTCCATAAATATGTCAGTAAATTTTCCAAGTATTACTCTTTATTCCCCTAATGAGCTATAGATAAAACTACTAAATTATTCCTTGAAATTTCTAGGTTTATCCATGTATGTGGATGCCAACAACTCTAATGGGACTATTCTATCTGATCATATGAAGGTTAAGGTTGTGTGAAGCCGATTACACACATTGATATCAAATTTTTATGAAAATACTTCTTGATATGTCTTTTATTACAATAGTGGTGGAAAGTCCTTGGAGGTGCAGTACATTATTTCCTCATATGAATCAACTTCATGTACTGGAAATATCAAAGTTTAATATCAAATATTGGAGGAAACGTAACAGAATTTGTAGTCTGATTTTGGGGTGCGCTACCTCCATGAGAATAAACATCACTTATTCTATTATTTCAAGTACTAGAGTTGAAACCTATCCCTATGGGAACAAACAAACTACCTCCCATATAATTTCCAACAATATATATTTCTATAATTATTTACCTATTAAGCATATCTTCATAATATGTAATACATAGAATAACTATCTTGTATGAAATCTTTAATCACAATACTAACTCAAATATGCGCACCTTCAAGGATGCACTAGAATATACCTCAAGGGTGAAATGAACCAAGTTCATATACATTGATAATTATTCTATAAAGAATTTTTTTTCTTTAATATTAATAAATTTTTAGATATCAATAGTTTGAATTTGTGGTGATGGAATTTTCGGTTGAATAACTACTGATATTCCTCAGACATAAGTCCATGGATGTCTTAATCGTTAACTAATAGTTCCCACCATTTTCAGGAAATATCATCCAACGTATAGTTTTCTAACATAATCTTAATATTTTCTGATGTTACTATAATATCAGAGACTATATTTAGTCAATTTAGCCAATGTTTTCATTTTTCATGTTCTGAATCCCCTAAATTCATTGGATTAATCTTCTTTTGGAACTGTACTAAATGATCCAATTTCCCTAGTTCATCATTTCAATGTTCTTTTTCAATAGCTTGAAACTCTTTCATAATACACTATACATGTTTTTGGTTAACCTGTGGTTTAGTTGAAACCACATTTTTAAGAGATTCATGATTCAATTTTCTACAGTCTTTTAATAGTGCTATTATCCATAATTATAATAATAAAAAATTTAGACTACTTCTCTCAATGAAATAAAGGCTTGAATAAATCCAGAACATCATAAAAAAATTAGTACAAGAAGTAATAACTAGTTTAAACGTTATTTCAATAATAAACCATTTTATTCATCTTTCCATAAATAATTGGAAAGGAAGAAAAATAATAAAATCACAGTGGGAATTCTAATCATAATTCATGGTATGAAACACTATTCAAATAATCCAATAATTATGTGATAAAAAAAATCATAGAAAAGTGTTATAAATATTTTATACCCAAACCACCTTGGTAAATTTAATTTTAGTATGAAAACGTTAAATATGTATTTTTATACTGTATATTTCATGTTTTGATAATCCTATCTCCTTACTACCACCCAACTCAATGACCAAAAAATAATCCCAAAATAATCCCAATCACCAAAAAAACAGATACAATTTGTAACACCCTAACCCAACACATTGGATTGAGAAGAGGTGATGTGATATTGACCTTAGGATACTTCCCTCGGACACCAAAGGCTGGAAATAAATTCCAAGGGAATTATAGGATTGTGTGGAACAAGTTTCCCTAAAATCTCACAAACTATTAATAGAAAAACAACTACCAAAATAAAATAAATGATGAATGAAAATAAACCACACAACTCAATAAAATACCAATATTGAATAACGTCAGAGTAATATTTAAAAATATTAATTGATGTGTAAGAGTAAGACTCCAATTAGAAAGAAATAAAAACCATAGTGGTAATGTCTTGGAAAAAGATGGAAACACTTCCAATTTCCAACTCCAACAACTAGAAAATGATGTCAAGGTCAACCACTAGAAATGTAAAAAATATGGGCCATAAATGTATCTCAATAGATGAAATATGAAAACACACAAAAGTTCCTAAGAATGTGGTGGGTATAAAACAATGTACAATTTACCCAAATACTTCACATATCATACCACAAGGAAAAGAACTGACTATCACAATTTCTAAATATAGGATGCAAGAAAATAAGAAAATAATTCTAATCCATAAAAAATATCAAATAATAAAATTCCATTGTAATTATTTTTAAACCATTTCATTTACATAGTCATAATAATCCCATTTTAGATAGACACACAGAGACAAGACATAAAACCATGGACCTCCCTTTACTCTGAAGTAGTGAGATGTCCTATCATCAACCTATAACTTTGTAACAATATTTATAATGGATATTATGATCGTGATCCATCCTTAATTATCATTATTTGATGGTGGTAATTTCAAGCATTACCCATCATAAATAATAATAATTATTTGATAGTGGTACTTATTTCCACAACCTTTCTCCCATAAATATGAAAAACACCCCTCCTTTAGGACGAAATTTCCAAAAAAGAAAGATAATTTAATGAAAACACATATTTCAAACCTCTCCCTTTTGTTATCAAATAATTATGGGATTTCCAAAAAATTCCACAAAATATTCCCAACAGAACATAATGATTATTTATAAAAGATCATTACAAAAACATTAAGAATTTTACATTGGGATATAAGACCAAAGACATAATATGATTAGCATAAATTAACAATGATGAATCCGGAGATTAATATTTTTCCACCCATTTATTTATAAAAATCCAAGAAGATATCATCATCCCAAATATGAACCCATATATCATGGTATGAAAAACTGATCAATGGTTTCAATCAAGAAATAATTAGATCCTATATAAAAAGGGAGAAAAAATTATAACATTTTTTTCAATAAAAAACTAATCAAATATTCAATGTTAGTAGAGTTTAGAGATAAAAAATCCGCTAAATTACCCTATATAAACCCTAGGAGTCAAGAGGGAGAAGAATAGTTAATGTGAGAACAAAATACACAACAGATGTATCTAAACATGTTGGATGCAAGGGTTTACATGAGGTGTAACCCAAATTTAAATCATGTATTCTCACAAGGCCACACAGACTTAAATTCATGTTGCCTAGATTTTTATTTTCTGAAAAACTAATATTAACATTGTTAATATGTTAAATAATGTAAAGTGGTTTCAAAAAATAAAAAATATTCATAGAATCTGTCTGTGTAACTTTCATTTCATGTAAATTTTACACGACGTGTATTTATTTATTAGAGATTTCCAATAGCCATCCCCATTGTTCACACATCTAATTAAATTAAACCATGACTCCAAGAATTAAATTAAACTCATCAAATGATAATCTACCAAAAAACTAGGGGTGCTACACCCGAGGACATTTTGATATCATGCTCAATGTACATGAAAAGAGGACGAGATGAACATATTCCTTTATTAGAGTTATCATAATAAATAGTTTTAATAAAGAATAACAATTGATCGGTATGAATCCATTTATGAGATGATATTGAGAACTCCCACATCCTGGGATGAAGTGGTTGAATCAAAATAGTTGGGTCTTGAAATAGTCAAGGAAATAATGGAAAATGATAAGACCATTTAATGTCAAATTTTATCTAATATGAGTTTAAAGAAGAGATATGATGGAAATTGTTGACAGGACCTAGAGTTTGAGGTTGTAGATAAGGTAATACCCTATATATATCCATGGAAAAGTCATGAGATTTTTCGAGAAGGTTAATCTTAGACCATGATACATCAGTCCCTTTGAGATCCTTAACCACATCAGATTAATATTCAATAGACTAGTACTCCAGCCAAACCTATTTGAACTTCACATTGTGTTCCATGTATCATTCTTGAGGAAGTACATTCCAGACCCCTTAAATATAATTCATCCATTGGTGGTACCATTTCATAATTATATTTCACATGAAAAGAAGCCAGTGAAGATCAAAGATCATAGAGACAATGTTCTACGAAATAATACAATGCACTAAGTAAAATTTATATGGAGAAACAAATTTTTGGAAGAAGCTACCTTGGAACAAGAGGAGGTGATGAAAAAGAATTACCCTCATCTATTTTAGAATGTGAAATAAAAATTTCATGAGTGATATTTCTAAAGGGGTGGGGGAGATTGTAACGACCCAAATGTTTATAAATAATGTTCCCTTTTTAATTGAATTTAAAATTTTTATTATGGTTATAGAAAAAACATGTATTTATTTTGTTTTATTATATACAACCACATTTAAAATACCATTAATCATTATTACCAATGAATGTTGATCATATATTTAGTGTATGTATATGGTTATGTTAAATCCAATTGATATAGTCAAAAGTAGAAATGGCCCTAACCTGATGAATTTTACCCTACAAATATTATTTATGGGAGATTCTGAAGAAGATAATATCATTTGAATTTTTCCATTACTATGACCAAGCCATGATCCAATAACTAAATAAAGAGTGAAACCTTTTATGGTAGATTTTCAAGCTTGTTGAGATCACAACCCAAACCTTGCACACAAAACCACCCCATGAAAATATGACAATCTCCTACCATACCATTTTGGAATTTTTTGTGTAATAAAAGGATATGTTTGAAGACCATAATTATATGAATATATATATTATATTTTCAATAGAATAATGGTTATATTTAATTATTATTTTGGTTACTTTATAAATGATTTTGATTTTGATGTGATAAAATAAATAATTTATTTTTGGGTAATATGAAAATTGAATTAAGACATTTCATTATATGAATTAATGGATTTTTGAAATAAATGATATTTTTATTGGATCGAAATAGAATATATAGAAGCTAAATTATATGAGGGGTGAATTGTAGGTTTAAAAACATTTGTTTTTAACCATAAGGAAAAACTATGATTTACAATGTTAAACATGGTAAATTCACAAACCCTCTTTAGTTATTAATTATGAAACAAATTTTCTTAGGGTCTGGAAATATGGATCTGAAAAAGAAACATAAGAATAGTTTACATAGAGAAATATTCTACCTTAAAGTGTATAAAATCTTATTTATAAAAGTATACAAGTATAGAAAGTATAAAAAAATAATTTCTTTATTTAACAAAATTTTAGTGGAAATAAAACATGTAACAACAATTAAGTAAACAAGTAGAAAATATTTTAACACAATGAGAAGGGTATCAAAAAACCATTGATAAAAGTACCTTGATTTATACTAACAACAAATTATATCATACCCACACAAGGGTAAAACCTCAATAATAATATCATAATTTGTGTTGCTATCCCCACAGGCCCTCGAACTATAAGGTAATCGACACATCTGTCTTTCTATCCCTGCAAGCCCTCGAAAATTAAGGTAGTTGGAGCCTATACCTTCCTATCCATGGAAGCCCACAATTTTACTCAACAATAATAGGAGTCACAAAAATCATGATGAACAAGATGTTCACGGATAAAAAATATATTCATAAAATGCACAAGGAACTAGAGACTTTATCTCTCTAGAAATCATTTCACATCATAAATATCTAAGACCTTCTAATGATAATGAGATCATTCAAATGATTTCTATTTTATAAAAGAAACGTCAATGGTTAGTTCCTTTATCCAATGGTAATATATTTCCTTGAATCTCGAAGGTATCTATACATGTGTCACTCTACCAACGGTTAGTTAGAATCAAATTGTATGACATCGTTTCATTACAAAAAAACATAGAAAAAAATATCATGATTTGAGAAAAATATTAACTTAACTAAAATTGAATAATCAGAGTCTATGGAAACTAGTATTCAGAGTCCAAACATATTTGAATAATATGATTCAAGGAAAATGGGTATTCAGATTCTATTTTTCTAAGAATTCTGAGTCTAAATTCTAATTGATTTAGAGTTTCAATTCTGAGGAATTTGCAGTCTGAATTTTGAGCAATTTGGATTCTGAATTATTTGGAATTAAAGTCTGAATTCTAAGGAATTTCAGAGAATTTAGAGTCTAAACTTAATAGAATTTGGATTCTGAATTTTAGAGAATTCAAAGTCTGAATACAGTCATACTCAGTATCTGAAGAAACTATAATATTTCATGGTTATTGAAAAGGATCCAAATTTTTTACTTAAAGAAAAAAAGGATTAGACTTGATTATGAGAAGACATTGAAAACGTAATTAAAAAAAGTTAAGGGTAAATCTTTTCTTAGAGAATGAAAATTTTCCTTAAGAAAATAATTCTTAGAGAGAGATAATTTTCCTTAAGAAAATGTGTTTGTGATTTTAAAAATACAGAGGAATGGAAATTTCATAAGGAAGCCTTATTGACTCAACAATGTCCCCCTTTTTGTAAAACAAAAACAACCTTTTTAAAAAGAATATAAGGAATATGGATTTTTATTTTTTATCTTTAAAATAAATAATTATCTCCGAATAATTTTGACTTATGATGAATATAGAAAACTCCCCATTAGGTTTTGAAACCCCTAAGGATCATATTCATGTCTTTCTTAGAGAAGGTACATTTTCCTGATTGAGAAAATTATCTTAAAGTAGACTCCCACTTAACTAATTTCCCGTTACTTAGGAATTATTTTCTTCTTTACATAATAATTTTTTATAATTATTTTCTCCCAATTTGTGATTTTTAGAAAGGAATAGAGTTAATTAAAAAAAATTACCTGAAAAATTAGTGATACAGAAGAAAAAACAATTGAAGGATAAGAAAACATTCATTATGATAGGAAAAATTTGTTTCAAAGAAAAGATGCAATAAAAGATCAATGTTGCATGAAAATAATTCATATTTATTTTCCTTCACCAAAATATTCCTTAAGGATGAATTTAACTCTTTTTCTCTTTATGATCGTTCTCAATCATCTTGAGAAACTGATCCTGATATTGATTCTTTTTTTATAGAGCCTTGATTATTTATTCTTGTGAATTCAATATTTATTCTTGATATTTTACTACCTATTCTTGCTCTTTGAACATTTCTTCCAAATAAACTCTATGTTCCCTCTCTCTCTTTAATTTTAGAGAAAATTAATTGAACATTACATTTAAATAATTTTCCCCTTGAAACCGATCATCTTTTTCTTGATTGAACTTTTTAAAAATATTTGAAATTATGTTTTTTACAGTCTTGTCAGACTGATCAAAATCTTATTTTAGGGATTCAAAAAAATCATCTAGAATCTTCAGATATGAAATTATTTTCATCGACCATTATATAATTTTCATAAATGATCTCTTATGAGAATCATATCCAATATATAATTTTCTTAAATCTGCCTAAATATTGATAAATTTTTTCATGAGAATGTTATCGAGTATGACTTCTAATTGAATGAACTTCTTTAGCAACTGGCATCATGAATTAATACTAGGAATCAAAGGTATTGTGTTCACTAAATTTTTTAGGGATTGAAAAATGAAATATTATCTGAAGAAAGCCAATGATTTAGAAGAATATTCCCTTGATGGTGAGGGTATATTTTCTTGATCTTTTGTTTCCCCCTTGGATGATCTATATACATATTTCTTATCTTTTACAATAGCAAACTTTTTAGGCTTGTTAAAACCACCTATTTTTCATTATCAAATTTGGAAATAACTTTCTCTATAGTTAAAGACTCATTCTCACTATCAGAGAGTTGGAATATCTTATCTTCATTAATATGTTATTTCACAACATCTTCCTTAATATCTTCAAGATGAATGAAATCATGGTTTCTAATCTCATCATTAGTAGGTTTTTCAACCTTATCATGTCCATTATCATCTTTCCCTAGAGAAATTATTTTGGTTGAATCAACCTGTAATGTTTAGATTGATATATTATCTAAAGAAATTTCCTTATCATGGTATTCTTCCCCTTACTTATTCACATAATCACTTACACCTTATTCATCTTTTTGTTAATCTTCTTATTTAATTGCCTGAATTAACTCCTATTCCACAATAGGTTCCAAAATATGAATTTTCTTTCTAAGTGTTTTTAATGGAACTATTTTTATAGTATATGAATCTCTTTAGAGGCTTTCCCAGTGTCCTTGATAAGTGCTTGGATGATATCATCTTGTGACATTTTCTTTTTTAACTTCTTTTCATTGGCATGTTTCTCAATATCTTCAGATCCCTGTATTTTTAGAGCCTTTACCTTAGTAGGATCTAACCCAAAGCATGGATCTCCTTACTTATTTATTTTCTTATTATCCCTCCACATTTTTAATACTTCATTAGAGAAAGTTTTTTAATTTTCTACTTTGGTGGTGCTGAATGGGATTTCAGAATAGGAGCTTTTTCTTTGGCTTCTGGTTCTTTCTCCATTCTCTTCTTTTGGGTTTTCTTGGAAGTTTTCCATACATCCCATTTTTTATCAAATATTTAATCTCACATTTATAAAGATAATAAAATTATCCTAATTTGGTATTGATGTCTAATTTAATCCTCTTCAAGGTGACTACACTCAGTAACATGTCCTTGAATGTTTTGGGTTTTGAATTGCATGGATTTTTAAAAGATTAAAAAAAAATCAATATGAACTTCCAGAAGATCACTAACTAAAAGTTTATAGGAGATATGAGGGTTCCGTTTTATATGTTTGTGACTTTTAGAAGAATGTACTTCACCAGGTTTACTTTTCTAAGGTTAAAAAAATCCAACAAAAAGATATCACTTTTCATTAGAGATTCCTTATCTCTCTTTCATAGAATGAGGAAACCCTGTACCCATAAGGCTAACATCCAGAAATTCATTGAATTATGGTTGATCTTTGGTGATTTTACTCCCTTGAGTTAAATTTACATGATTCCCTTTTCCTTATCAAAGATTATTGACTTGTCAAGAAACTTGTGACAGAAACAAAATTGTGTCACCTATATAAAGAATACCAAGAATATTTGAAGCCATATATAATGATAAAGAATATGTTTTCCCATAGTTCTTGGACGAATTTTTTCCATTCCTACTTCATAAAAGATGAATGTATCATATAGTTCTATAAGAAAGTCATGATAAACCAGATTCTGACACTTCCAATTAGCTACACGTAGACTTTTCCATTCATTCAGCTTGAAATTATTCATAATCAAGGAATTTTACATGGCATTGAATTTTGAGAAAACCAAACATTCCTTATAGATTTTCTATTCCTTGATGTCCTTTTTTGAAGAAATTTGTTTTTTGTGGGGGAACATCAAATAAAATTCAGAATATTAAGAAACTAGAAAAACTAAATGACGAATTTGAAGAGGGGAAGAGCATAGATGCATAATGTATTGAAAACCGGATTTGATACTAGGAATAAGGGGCATTTATATAGACTTCTAAGCAACGATTCTAATTACCTCTTTGATCTAATGGTTTAAATAAGTACGGTCTGATCTGATGGTTGAGATAAGTGCTGATGAAGGATTTGGTAGCTTCTGATCTTTTGAGGATTTAAGGAAAAAATGGATTTAATGAATGTGAATTCAACAGAATTTGTTCTTAAAATAAGATAAAAATACCAACAAGTAAAAGTAAAATTATGAATATTTAATTAAAGAAAAACACCTTCCAGATTTCATTTGAAAGAGTTTTCAATATTGATATGGGGTTTCCATATAAATATTATATTTTGGATGATTTTATTAAGGAAATGAAATTTTTTATTTTGGAGATGTGGGAGTTGAGTCAATAAGGGTTTCCTTATGACTTTTCCATTCCTTCTTGTTTTGAAAATCACAAACACCTTATACTTAAGAAGATGTATGCTTTACCTCCATAAAGAAAATTAATTCTTTAAGGAAATTTACCCTTATCTAGAGTTCCATATTCTTAGAAATATTTTTCTTAATTGAAAAACCCGGATTGTTAACCAAAATACCGGTATCATATAATGATAAGTTTTGGAGTATTCGGTTTTCAGGATCCGAATTCTGGACTTCAAACTCTTAAGTAGTTCGACTCCGAACTCTTAAGTAGTTCGACTCCGAACTCTTAAGTAGTTCGACTCTGAACTCTTAAGTAGTTCGACTCCAAACTCTTAAGAAGTTTGACTAGGAACTCTTAAGTAGTTCGACTCTGAACTCTTAAGTATTTCGACTCCAAACTCTTAAGAAGTTCGACTCCGAACTCTTAAGTAGTTTGACTCCGAACTCTTAAGAAGTTTGACTCCGAAATCATAAGTAGTTCGACTCTGAACTCTTAAGTAGTTCGACTCTGAACTTTTAAGTAGCTCGACTCCGAACTATGCAAGTTCAGATTTCAGTCTCTGGTAAAACCAGACTCCGAATCCCTATAAAACATAATCTAAACTTCTCTTAACATAGACTCCAAATTTTATTTTGGTTAGACTCAAAACTCTTCATTTACCTACACTCTGAAATGTCGATTAGTTTTTTACTTACATATTTTCCATTTCAAAATGATGTCGTTCATTCAGTTATACTTGGTTTGTTATAAAATGATGTCATCCTTTCTATTTCAAACCAACTGTTGGTTGAGTTACACGTGTACAGGTCCCTCCGAATTTCATGGGAAATATTACCATTGGAGGAGGGAGCCGACCATTGGAAATTTGCCTATAAATAGAAGCTAATTTGAATGATCTCAGAACATACGTGTGATAAAAGAAAGTGGTTGACCGATCTAGAGACCACATGCTGTTAAGGTGATTTCTAGAGAGAGAAGCTTTTCATGCCTTGTGCGTACTGAACTGCTCATTCAGATTGATTCGTGCGACTCCAAATATTTGTTATTACATTCAAGGACTTCCGGGGAAAGGAAGACAGAGGTGCCAACTACCTTGAAGTTCTAGGGCTTCCTTGCTGAGGAAGACAGAAGTTCCAACTACCTTGAAGTTGAGGGCTTGCGGGGATAGCAAGACAGAGATTCCAATCTGCGTATCGAGGGATTACCCTAGTGTGGGTAAGACAGACTTTCTTGAAAATATAAATCAAGGGACCTTTATCCAAGGTTGTTGGATACCCTTCTCATTGGGTTAAAAGACTTAAATCTTGTTACTTGTAGTTTTACTACTTGTTTTTCTGCTGCATATTGTATTGTAAGGAAAGTATAACCTTCTTATATTTCCTTACACTTGTACTTTTATAAGTTTATATTCAATATGCTTTAAGGTATAATCTCAATTTTTAAACCTTTTTCTAATTCTCAAGTTGGTGTTAGAGGTGTTGTGAATTTTCTTAGTTTAACTTTGTTAAACTTCTTTCCCTTCTAAGGAAAACATAGTTATCTGTATCTAAAATTAACGGTTCCAAAGGAATTTTTAAAGTATACAATTTACCCCCCTCTTGTATATTGAGCATCTACATTGATATTTCAATCCTACAATTTTTATCAGAGGAGGTCTCTAAAATACTTATACTCACGTATATGTTTTCCTTCCGAAATTTTTCGTTCCTAATTTTTTCCCGTTCCGAACATTTTCGTTCCGAACTTTTTCCCGTTCCAAACATTTTTGTACCGAACTATGTCATTCGTAACATTTATAATCTGAATTATCATTCTGAACATTGTGGTTACGAACTTTTTTTACTAACTAGTTTGGTTTCCAAGTTTCTATTAGAATGGCAGGAGTCAATGTTGGTTATATTGACAATCTAAATCCTACAAGACCACCAATCGTTGATGGTAATGATTATGAGTACTGGAGAGATCGAATGAAGAATTTTATTATCAATACTGGAGTGGATAATTTTGTAATGCTTATTGGTAATTATAAAATTCCTGATAAGGAAGTTAGAACTTTCACTAACCAGGAAAAGCAAGAGTATCAACTCAATTATAAGGTACATAATAACTTACTTTGTTCAATGACTAGAAATATATATAGCCAAATTTCTTCTTGTGAAGCAGCTAATTGTATCTTGAAGAAGTTAGATTTGACACACTTTGGAACTTCTAAAGTGATTGAGACTAAGAGAGTTATGCTTAGAGCCGAATACCATTGATTCAATTTCCCGTATGGTGAACCAATCTGTAAAGTTCAATAGAGATTTATGACTATATTCAACAGTTTATAGTCTATGGGAGAGAAAGGGTTAGATGATTAATCTCTTTTGGATAAGATAATTGATATTATTCCCAAAGAGTGGGAATCCAAAAGAATAGATATTTATGAGAATAGGAAGGTAACTCAGATTTCTCTTGATGAGCTATTCAGAACTCTTCTTCAACATGAAACAAGAATGAAGATAGATGCTGGCAATATCAAAAAGAAGAATGGGAATGGTACTGTTTCTTTTACAACAACATCAAATCAAATGAAAGATAAGACTCCTAAGAGAGTAACCAGATCCAAGTATATGAAGATGGTTATCCAATCAGATTCTAGTGAAAGTGAAATATCATAAAATGAGTTAGCAAATCTTTCTCAAAGGATGAACAAGATAGCTGGCCAGAGAAATTTCCAGTCCAAGTATAAGAAAAAGGAAAGGAAAGATAGGAAAGATGGAGAAGTTACTTTTTATGAATTCAAGAGAGATGGACATATTAGACCGGATTTACCTTTGCTCAAAAAGAGAGAAAGGAAAGAAAGGCATTCTGAAAGGAGCAGAAAGAAGTACTACAAAACCAAAGCTAAGAAAGTCTTGAAAGCAAATGACACCTGGAGTGCCAGTGGTGGTGACTCTTCAGATGAATCTTCTGATTATGAATCTTCAGGATAGAAGAATCTTGGTCTTATAGCCAGACTTCCTATTAACAATCATTGTTTTATGGCTAAGGTATGAAATGCTGAATCATTGACCAATGTTTCTTTAAATTCTAATGATAAAGAGTATTTTAACTCTCTTTATGAATAATAATCTTCTGATGAAGAAATTACTTTACCTACTTATGAAGAAGTTTCTAGGTTTTCTGAACATCTTGGAATTGAGAATTCAAAACTCTATAAAAAAATTAATAAGGAAAACTCTATAAATTCTATTCTTACGAAAGAAATATCAGATCTTTCTAAAGATCTTGATAGGAAAAATTCTGATTTTATAAGTATTTCAAAAAAATCTTGAGGAAGTAAGTTCTGAGAAAAACAAAATTTATAAAGAGTTAGAAAAAGTAATTTCTAAGAAAAGTATTTTCGAGCCTAGCTCTAGTTCTAAATCTAATGATCATGAAGAAAAAAACTTGGTTATAAAACTCAAGTCCGATATCTTTTCCTTAAATAAGTGTTTATCAAACATTACCCATGGTAAGGAAAATTTTGATAAAATGTATTCCCAAATACGACCTTTAAGAAACAAATCCGGATTTGGTTATACCCATGCAAAACCAACTTTTAGTAATAATTACATTGTTCCACAAAGTGCCCCATTTTGTACTAAGTGTCAATGTGGTGGTCACTAGGAAAAGAATTTTTCTTTAAACAGAACCCAATATTTAGGTTTTCATAAGGTATATTTCTCAAAGAAGACGTGGGTGCCTAAAACTTTGTTATCTGGAAATCTCAGATCCAAACAAGTTTGGATTCCGAAAGTCTAATTCTTTTCTTGATTTCAGGAAAAAAAGGGAGTACCAACAACAACACATGGTACATGGATAGTGTATGTTCCCGACACATGACTGGTAACAAATTCAATTTTGAAAATATTATCAAAACAAAAGGAGGAAAGGTAACTTTCAGAGATAATTCTGAAGGAAACATTGTTGGTATTGGTGATATTGTTCTTCTTGGTAAAACCTTCATTTCAAATGTTATTTTTGTTAAGGGTCTTAAACACAACCTCAATAGCATAAGTCAGTTATGTGATGAAGGATACCTTGTGAATTTTAGGAATGATAATTACTTAGTTCACAATTCCAAGGATGAATTTATTCTCTCAGACAATAGGAAAGAGAATGTTTACACTTTGAACCTAGAAGACCTTAGGAGTCAAGATTTACCATGACTAAGTGAAATAGAAGATGATTCCAGGTTATGGAATGGAAGACAAGGTCACTGTAACCATAGGAACTTATGTAAACTCTCTAAGAAGAAACTAGTTAAGGATCTACTGGAGCTTAGGATTGATTCTTCTAAAGTTTGTGATCCTTGTCAATATGGAAAGAAACATAAACCTAGTTTTAAATCAATCGGTGTAGTCTCAAAAACGGATGCATTACAGTTAGTGATCATGGATCTTTTTGGTCCAACACAAACCGGAAGCATTGGAGGCAAATACTATGTATTTTTTCTAGTTGATGATTACACTAGATTTACATGGGTCTATTTTCTAGCAAAAAAGTCTGAAGATTTTCTTATTTCAAAAGTTTTAGAGCGCATGTTAAAAATGAGAAAAATCTTCTCCTGAAAACTATTCGTAGTGATCATGGAGGAGAATTTCAAAATTCTGATTTTGAAACTTTTTGTAGTAGAAAAGGTATTAATCAAAACTTTTCATCACCTAGAACTCCTCAAAAAAATGGTGTAGTTGAAAGAAGAAATAGAATTCTTCAAGAGATAACTAGAACCTTGTTTAGTGAATATTCTATAGCTAGAAATTTCTGGGCTGAAGTTTTAAGTACTACTTGCTATACTATAAATCGAGTTTTGATTAGACCTTTTCTTAATAAAACCCTTTATGAGTTATGGAACGGTAGAATACCAAGACTTTCCTACTTCAAGGTTTTTGGTTGCAAAGTTTTCATTATGAATACTAAAGATAATATACATAAATTCGCAAAAAAATCTGGTGAAGGAATTTTCTTATGCTACTCCAAAACTTCTAAGGCTTATAGAGTTTTCAATACAAATACTTGTACTGTTGAGGAAACAGTGCATGTGAAATTTGATGAGTCGGATCCTTTTATTTTTAAACCATCCCAACCTACATCCTCGGATGTGTTTTCAAAAACTGATTGTCAACCTTTGATAGAAGATCCTTCTGAAAAGGAAAATGTTCAAGAAGATACTTCTGAAACATTTACCCCAGAAGACTTTCTACCCTATGTTGATGAACAGGTTTTACAAAACCCAAATCAGGTGTTTCCTAAGAATCATCCCAGTTATAGAATCATTGGTGATGTAAATCAACTTGTAAGGACTAGAAGTTCCTTAATAAATGAAGAAGAACATCTAGCATTTCTTTCCCAATTAGAACCAAAAAGCACTGACGAAGATTTGGGTGATGATAATTGGATCAAATCCATGAAAGATGAACTAAATGAATTTGAAAGGAATAAAGTTTGTACCTTAGTTGAAATACCTAAGGAAACTTCTGTCATTGGAGTAAAATGGGTCTTCAGGAACAAATGTGATGAAAATGCAGTCATAGTATGAAATAAAGCTAGACTTGGTGCCAAAGGCTATAATCAACAAAAAGGAATAGACTATGAAGAAACATATGCTCCAGTAGCTACACTTGAATCTATTCATATTCTACTTGCCTTTGTAGCATTCTTCAATTTCAAACTTTTTCAAATTGATGTGAAATGTGATTTTCTTAACGGTTATGTTCAATAGGAAGTTTTTGTTGAACAACCTCCTGGCTTTGAGGATACAAAACATCCTGATCATGTTTTTAGACTTACCAATTCTTTGTATGGTCTTAAACAATCCCCACAAGCTTGGTATGATAGAATCATAGGATTTTTGCTTCAAAATGACAATGTTAAGGGATATGAAGATCCAAAAATTTTTATAATTAAAGATAACAAAAATGTTTTGATTGTTCAAATTTATGTTGATGACATCATATTTGGTTCAACTCAGCAATCTTTAACTGACTCTTTTTCAAGTGTAATGAAATATGAGTTTTAATTGAGTATGATGGGTGAGTTAACATTTTTCCTTGGTTTTTCAAATTTCTCCAAAACCAGAAGGAATATATATATCTTAAAATAATTATATTAAATATCTTCTCAAAAAGTATGATTATGACAACACTAAGAGTATAAGTACTCTCATTGGTACCTCAAACTCTTTAGATCTTGATGAAGCTGGGATACTAGTAGATAAAACATCTTTTAGAGGTATGATAGGTAGTTTACATTACATAATAGCTAGTCGACCAGACTTAATGTTCTTAGTTTGCTTATGTGCAAGATATCAATCCAATCCTAAAGAATCTCACTTAAAGGCAGTAAAAAGAATTTTTCGCTACCTTAAGGGAACCATGGATCTAGGATTATCTTATACTTCTGGGAATGATTTTGTTTTAAAAAGTTTTTCAGATACTGTCTTTGGTGGATGTAGAATGGATATAAAAAGTACATCTGGAACATGTCATTTCTTAAGAGATTAATTAGTCTCTTGGTCATGCAGGAAGCAACATTCTTTAGCACTTTCCACTACTGAAGATGAATAGGTAGCAGCTGGAAGTTGTTGTGCTCAAGTGTTGTGGATGCAACACACACTCACAGACTATGGCCTGATTTTTACTAAGACTCAAATTTTATGTGATAACACAAGTGCCATTTCCTTAAGTAAGAACGTTGCACATCACTCTTGTGTAGAACACATAGATATTAGGAATTACTTTCTTAGGGATCACACACTTAAAGGAGATATCATTCTTCAGTTTATCGAAACACAATATCAACTTGCTGATATTTTCACAAAATATTTTCCCTCCAATAGATATGAATACATTATACAAAAGTTAGGAATGATAACCGTGAGGTAATCATTATTTAATAACTTCTTGTTGAACAATTATTATAACAGTAATAAACTCCTTCTTTATAGGGGTAGTAGATTTTTTTGTTAGTGTTACTAAATTTTATTTTTGTAATTTGTTTTTCAAAAGTTTTGTTTTAACTAAATCTTTTTTTTCAGAAGTTATAATTTTCTGAATGGAAAATTCTAAAACTAAAATTTCCGGAATGGGAATTTCCGGAACTGAAATTTTCAGGATTGAAATTCTCGGAGTAAGAACTTCCGGAATAGAGATTTTTAGACTGGAGTTTTCGTAATGAGATTTTCGTACTAGAACTTCCGGAATGGAGATTTTTGGACTAGAGTTTTAGTAACGAGATTTTCGTATTGGAACTTTCGTAATGAAGTTGTTTTTAAATTTCTTTTTCTACAAGAAGAATTTTACCAATTACAAACAATGTTTCTAGCCAATCCGAGAGTAGTGATTTACTTACATATAGTTTCATACTCTTATTTTTATTGCTGGTATTTTCCTATGTTTTTAAAAGGTCGGGTTCTAGTTTTCTTTCCTCAAATCCGAATGTTTTCCCTAAAACCTCAAAAGATCTGAGTCATGTTTTTCTTGCGGGAAGATTCTCAACCGTCAGATCAGATCAAGAATTTCTTCAACCGTTAGATGGGTTTTGAAAGACCAATGGTCACATTCATCGCCTATATAAAGGGGACCCTATTTCTCGTCCCACATCGGGTTTTCAAGATTTTACGTCTCGAAGCCCTGCTGCTCTTCTTAAGGCCGGTTCCGAACATTGCAAAGTCGATCCGAATCTTTCAGATTTCTTCACTACGAATGTCTGTTGAAGCAACATCTCAAGATATATCAACCACGAAACCAATCTCTGAGTGGATAGTCTTCAGGGAAAGATTAGTGCATCCATATTTCTACAAGCTTGAATCTATAGTAACCAAGAATATAAAACTGAATGGATGGGAAGATATTTTCTTGTTCAAGTCTGAAAAGCAGGATACATTGTATTCAGATTTATTGGTGGAATTATATGAGTATATTTTCTTCCAGATAGAAGATGGCAGAGAAAGGTTTTCCTTTATGTCTTACGGAAAGACTTATAAACTTTCCTACACCAAGGCTGTGAGCTTGGTTGGGTTTTCCTATGAGGGGGAAGCTGAGTTTTGTTCTCATAAGCTTTCAGATGAGCAAGGATGTTTCAATAAGGTGAAATCCTTAAACTGTCTTGGACTTAAGAATACAACAACAGCCAAGATTGCTCATCTCACTCCAAACAACAAGATTCTTCAACTTTGGGTGCATGTTTTTCTTATTCCGAGAAGAGGCGACAAGGACAATCTAAAGAAGAGTGACATATATGTTTTAGATTACTTGGTGAATCTAAGGAAATTTAATTTAATGAGGCATGTCTTTATTATGATCAAGATCATCAAGGAAAGAAATTTGAGAACTCAGATTATTATGTACCCTGCTTTACTATCAAGGTTGATAGTTCATAGTTTATAATCCTTTAAAGTTTCTTGCAAATCAAAAATCCGGAATTCTAAGATTATGCTAGTCAGTGATGATACTCTGAAAAGGATGAAGATGGGTTTTTCTAGTGAATCTATAGTTTTTTTCCCTCTCTCTGTGGAAGAGGTTGAAGCAGCTCAAAAAGAATCAGAGAATCCAGAACCATCCAGGAAACAAAGGATGAAGAGAAAAGTTAAGGAATTGGTTCCTGATGATGAAAATACTAAGGGTAAGGAAACTCAATCTGCTTTCCCCAAGCCGAAGAAGCAGAAAACTTATACGGATGATGTGGCAGCCAAGTGGAGGGAAGATAAAGAGAAGATAAGGGAAGGAGATCCACAATTCGGATTGGACCACGTAGAGGCTAAGGCCTTGAAAGAAAGATCTGCTAAATAGTTAGAGAAGCAAGCGAAGGAAAAGAAATTGAAAAAGAGAGTTTATGAAGCTGAAGTGCTGCAATCTGTGCTGAAAGATACATAATTGGCTTCCAGAATGCTTCCAGTTCCGGAAACTTTTGATGTTGAACCTTCTTTACCAGAAACTATAGCCAAGAACTATGTCATTCCGGAAAAGGACAAGGGTAAAGAAGTAGTTGAAGAGGCCGAAGAAGAAGTTGCTGAAGAAGTTCATGAAGTAGAGGAAGCAGTTGAGGAAGAAGAAGAAGAAGAAGAGGAAAGTGAAGATCAGGACACCTTAATAAAGCAGGTAGAGGAATATAAAGAAAAGGATGAATCTGCAAAGATAGTATCTCCAGGGAAGGGAGATGAAGAAACAAGTAAGCAATAGCAGGTAGAAGAAGAAATTATTTTGTTTGATGAGGAAGAATCTGATGAAAGGAATTTTCTTTAGGAAGGTCGAGAAAAACAAAAACTAGATGAATACCAGATCGTTCAAGTATCTGAATCCGGGGAAGCATCCCTTAATGAAGAACCTGTTCAGAAAGCTGATAATGGAAAGAAAGTTCTCCTGGAGACACCTATAAAAGATGTTATCAGAAAGAAAGAGGTTTGTGATACCTCTAAAAGGAAGTTAATGCAAGTTGAAGAGGAACAATCTCAAAGAGATGTATCTGATTCAGAATCATCATCTCAGATTCATGATTTTATTGTTGAGTCTTTGAAGAAGTTGGTGGACATCATTCCAATCTTTCCCACCATTGACTCCAGATGTGAAATGCTTCAGCAAACCCAAAATAAAAAATCAGAGACACTATCCATGTTAATGAAAAAGTGTGTGATGATAGAAGCGGAACCGAAAAGGTTTCTTATCGATTATGATGTGCATAGAAAGTCTTGCAGCAAGGTAACCATGTGTTCTAAGAGAGTTGAAGAAGATTCGGTTGTGTTTGATAATTTCCAGAACGATGTGAAAGAATCCTTTGACACATCAGATAAAAAGATTAAGAATCTTCAAGATGACTTTTTTATTGAGCAGATTTCCTGGAATCAAGAAGTAAAGGAACTAAATGACAAGGAAAATTCTTTGGCTCAAAATCTTATAAATGATAGAAATCGTTGGATTGAGCTTGAGAAGAGATTCGTTCAGCAAGATGAGTTGGTCAAGATGCAAGATGAAGCTTTGAGATCTCAGTCAGAAGCATTAAAAGTTCAAGGGGAAAGGATCTCAACCTTGGAGAAGCAAGCTGAGGAGGATCAAAGAGATCTAAAGAAGCTCAATGTCTTGTTGAAAAAGCTGATTCAAAAGGAAAAGAAATACAAATGACTCAACTCCGATATTTTGTTGCTTTTTTCTTTCCTTGTAAAAATGTTTTTAACTCTAATGAGAGTTTGGTTGTTTGTATATTGTGCTTATATGAACTAATGTTTCAGGTAATTTAATTTGTTCCATTCCCTTTAATTCTTTTTGAAAATCACAAAGGGGGAGAAGGATAAGAACTACTCAAATGAGTGAGAAAGAAGATTTCTAAGTCAAATAACCATTCCTAAGTAAGGGGGAGTTTATCTAAGGGGGAGACTGTCATGTCATTATCACAATAATGAATACACCGCTCCGGAAATTTAGAATACAATCCTTAGAGTTTCAATGACTAAGGGGGAGTTAGTTGTACTCACTTGCATTCATGAACAAAGGTAGATAAGTTTTAATTTCAAAGCCTAATGAAATTTTTCTCTTTTTTGTAAGGATGTTTGTGCTTTACAAAAAGGGGGAGATTGTTGAGTCAATAAGTTTTTCTTTATGACTTTTCCATTCCTTCTTGTTTTGAAAATCACAAACACCTTATACTTAAGAAAATGTATATTTTACCTCTATAGAGAAAATTAATTCTTTAAGGAAATTTACCCTTAGCTAGAGTTCCTTATTCTTAGCAATATTTTTCTTAATTGAAAAACCCGGATTGATAACCAAAATCCCTGTATCATATAATGATAAGTTTTGGAGTATTGTGTTTTAAGGATCCGAATTATGGACTCCGAGCTCTTAACTAGTTCGACTCCAAACTCTTAAGTAGTTCGACTTCAAAATCTTAAGTATTTCGACTCCGAACTCTTAAGAAGTTCGACTCTGAACTCTTAAGTAGTTCGACTCCAAACTCCTAATTAGTTCGACTCAGAACTCTTAAGAAGTTTGACTCCAAACACTTAAGTGTTTCGACTCCGAACTCTTAAGTAGTTCAACTCTGAACTCTTAAGAAGTTCAACTCTGAACTCTTAAGTAGTTCGACTCTGAACTCGTAAGTAGTTCGACTTCGAACTCTTAAGTAGCTCGACTCTGAACAATGCAAGTTCAGATTCCAGTCTCTGGTAAAACCAGACTCTGAATCCCTATAAAATAGAATCCGAACTTCTCTTAACTTAGACTCCTAATTTTATTTGGGTTAGACTCCAAACTCTTCATATACCTACACTCTGAAATGTTGATTAGTTTTTTACTTACATATGTTCAATTTCAAAACTATGTCATGCATTCAGTTATACTTGGTTTGTTATAAAACGATGTCATCCTTTCTATTTCAAACCAACCGTTGGTTGAGTAACACATGTACAGGTCCCTACGAATTTCATGGGAAATATGACCTTTGGAGGAGGGAGCCAACCATCAGAAATTTGCCTATATGTAGGAGCTCATTTGAAAGATCTCAAAACATACGTGTAATATATGAAAGAGGTTGATAAATCTAGAGAACACACGCTGTTAAGGTGATTTCTAGAGAGAGAATATTTTCATGCCTTGTGCGTACTGAACTTCTCTGTAACACCCCGAGCTTCCATGATATGCTTCTCATTCAATAATGAAATAGCTTGCATTGTATGCAACTTCAAGTTCTAACACACCGCAACTAATCAAAGTAGCTATTATGAATATTAATAACCTCTTTTTAAATTTATAGAAATTTTATATTTCAAAATGGACTTCATTTTTGTATTCGTAATATCGAAATTATCTTAAGTTGAATTTTTTGTAACTTTCTCAGAACTTTCAATTTTTTATGAACAGTGAAAAAAATACTTAAAACAACTTTTTTAATAAAAATAATTTATTGTGGTAAATTATACTATTTAGTGGTTTTAAAGTATAATGAGAATATATTTTTAAAATTTTATCCAATGGTGGTCATTAGAATTAATTTAACATTGAAATTGGACATAAACAATTGCCAATCTTTTGATATAAATTGTTTCTTAAAAACACGCTATTTGTTGTAACAACGGGAATTAATTATAAAATTAATTAATGAAACTTATATGTTTGGAATTTTGTAAGATAGGAAACATTTTTGAATTCAGAATATCAATTATAGCTTAGGGTTAAATTTTGGCCTTATTCTGAAAAACTTCAATTTTTGATGAATAGTGAAACCACTATGTGGTCGTTAAAAAACTGATTTTTCGTTAAAATGAAACATTACCACTTCTGTGTTTTGAATTTCAAAAATCCGACATACATGGTTGTCATTAAGAAGTAAAATATGGTTCAATGAGATTAAAATAATTTTTTGGTGAATAGTAACTTTTAAGTTCTTAATCGCGATTAGAGGTAATTAGTGTAGTTTAAGGTAAAAATAATGTTTTAATAATATGAGATGAGCTTGAAACATGTCCTACCCTCATTGGATGTGCCATGTCCGACCGAGAAAATCCATGGGTCAACTTGGGGACCCCATGGAGCCACTTTAGTTGGAAAATGACATAAATACATTTTATTTAATGTTAAAGTAAAAAATGACACAAACATGAAATGTTTTACTAAAATAATTTTTACAAGGGGTTATACAAGTCATATTTTTTACTATAAATAGTCATTGGAAAGCCACAAATATTTCCTACATCATAGTAGTTTTTTTTATCATTTTTAGAAATTAATAAAATTTAATTATTTATGACTTCATGATGATGCAGCGATGACCTCATTATTTAACGATTTAAATAAAATAAAAAGATAATGTAAAATCCAAGTCTTAAACTTGTCAAAAGCCTATTGGATGAGTATATTTCGAACCCTTATCACCTTACCCTCGAATTATATAAGTGTGGGACCTCTAAAATCCGAAACTCATTTTATAATAAAGTGACTTTTCTTTACTTTCCAATAGTGCCCCTCCTCTCCACTTATAAAAGGCCCCCACCTCTACCAACTTACTCACACTTTCAAAGCCTTTTGGCTCGGAAAGCCTCTGCCCAAATATTCTCCCAACTTCCATTCCTTATTCCTAGAAGCCTCACTTTGGGAAGAAGTCTTCTCAAGGAAGCCTTTGGCTCAAATCAAAAGGGTTACCCAATTTTAAGGTAATGTCTTCTCTTATGTTATTTTGATTTATTTTGCTTATCCAAACCCCTAAACTATTTTTATTCCTTCCTTTTGTAACAACACCAGTATCCTCAATATACTAGGATGTTTTTATAATGAGTATTCTAGCTACACATACACACACCTACATCTAATGGTTAAAGAACATACGGTTTCTGTGGATGGAGAATTTCTGCCTCACGAAACAATGATTGTTCAACACTCATAAAACACCTTCAAAGGTGGCCATTAAGATGTCACTCTATTTATAAATGATATATAATATGTTTATGTTTTACTTAAGGTTCTGTATTTTTCATTTATGGCATACCTTTATTGTTTCCATTATGGGTAAACGCGATATTTTCATTTTAGGAAGTGCGGACTACCGCCCCCGAAAAGTGATTTGAATCGTTAATGCCATATGTGGGATATATAAAGGATGGAGTAAATGATATTATATATGATGTTATACTGGAATTATAATATACCTTTATATCATTATTATTTCATTAAATATGAAATAGAAATGAAAGTAGCGTTCATGCGTACGTACAACTTACCGTCTCCATGAACGGTGCATTTCATTTCTTACCTCTAAAGGTTATGGAATATTATAAATGAATGTATATACTGGATATATATGAGATATATGATATCTATATCATGAATATAATTTTGGATATAATGGATATATCACCACATGAACAACTTGTAATTATAAGAATGTTATTTTTGACTCAAGTACCTAAGATCGACAAAATGACCGTTATAAACTTAAATAATTACATAATGTTCATAAAATGGTAATAAGGGATATAAAAAGAATAATGAACATGAAAAAGGTTCTTAAGTAAATAGGAATTAACTCTAGTTTATTATTCAGGAGGTTAAAGAATGGTCGAGTCAGGAAAGGACGCAAGGTAAGGGAACTTCTTAACCCAATTTCCATTCTTTGGGTTAATATCCTACTTTCAAATTATGTCATGATATTATTATGTCCTATACTGTATTTGTACTTTCTTTATGTGTACTTATAGTGAATACACATAATAGATCTATTTTATTTTAAAAATGATCTTTTTAAGGACTTTTTCTCAATCTCCTTTTATTGAGGCATATTTGGTTTTATACACAACTTTCTTTTATACGGTGTATAAACCCCTTTGACTTTTACGTTTATTCAAAAGGAATCTTTTTTATACGAAGCGTTTTACTAAACGACAAAAAGGGAATGTTTTTATTTCTGTACATATGCGGTGACAACGACTTCTCCGCCGCCGTGACCATTATTTGAGTATTGGCTTCCTCTACAAGCCATCACTTTTTTTAATGAAAAATAAATAAAAAGTTTTAACTTTCTTCTATTTTGGTATTGAAAATGGTTTTGAAAGAGTTTTTATTATATCAATGTGTTGTATTTATATCTTGTGATTGAAATGTGGAAATGTTATGTTTCCTTTATGCATGTTTTATGAGATACGATTATGTTATGGTTTATGATATGTTTAAACCTGTTCATATGAGGAATGCATTGGACGTAATAAGCGACGGGTGGAGCCCACTATAGATCCTCGATGCATCGGTAGGTCTCATTTCACAAACTAGTGTCTTGGCACGAGGCCTTGACAAAATCTTATTTGTGGTCTTGGCCCAAGGCCTTGGCTACGTGGTTATGATAGTCTGGCATTATGCATTCCATCGTTATGAAAGTGGTTATTGATATTGCATGTGATTATTCGACCAGTAGAATATCCATGTGAAGATGTAAATGGCATTATCTCATTTTACTTTTTCCATATTATGTTGAAGTTCAAGTTTTAAAGGATTTTGTTTTAGTTATACATTTCCTTAAATGTTTACGTTTATTGATGAAAGCTTCCTCTATATTGTTATCCTTACTGAGCATCTAAGCTCACCCCTTTCAATGTTTTAATATTTTACAGGATGTGAAGAAGTATTTTATGAATGACCTGTAGGGATAGTCAGAAGAGGATATGAGTGTGGACTATGGAGACTTTGTTATTGTAGTTTTTCACCTTATGATGTAATGTAACGTTTATGAATGTATCTAGTGTTTCCAAGGCTACTAAACTAATCGGTCTTTCGAGACTTGATCTTTGTGATCATGCCAATGTTATGAAGTAATGCACCGACTCTGGGTAGCTGGGGTCGGGGCGTTACGGTTGGTATCAGAGGAAGTTTAGTACTAACCTTGGAAGCTAGATTTAGATAAACTCTGATTAGAGCACATAGCCCAAAGATAGACTTTGAGGATTATTATAGAAGAACTTCCTAGAATTTTGGTATTATAGAGATTTTGTGAGTTTTCCGAGCAATACATCCCTGTCTGGATACGAACAGGTAGAGATGGCTCTGGCACAGATGTACCTAAGGGTAAAACCCAAAAACACCGCTTTGAGCTAGACTCGAATGGGAAATGGTGCACGACAACGGGCCTTGCTGCACTCTTGTTTACAACACTCCCGGGGGGATATGCTTAGGATAATTCTCATTTCTTTACAAACCACTATGAAGGGTTATGAGTATATACTTCCTCAAAGAAAACTTTTTTTATGATTATGGATTATATCCATAAAATAGTTCAATTAATGTTAAGTGTTTTACAAGTACGGAATTATGTATTTTGATTCATAAACTAATCTAGTTTATGCCATTGTTTAGAAATGGCGCCTAGTGGAAATAATGGAAACCGTATCAATGCACGCACTCCGTGTAGGGATTTCCCTCCTGCTCAAGATAATTATTGTGGAGATGGAGATACAACTGGTGCTGATCAACTTATTACCATACCGGGACAACTCACTCAGGTTATGAATAATAACCTTACTCGTATGAAGCACCCTGATCCGCAATGTGGAGGATCAATGTTAGACCGCTTCATGAGGCAACAACCGGAAACTTTTAATGGGGGTACAAATCCATTAGTAGCTGAGCAACGGATAAACTCCTTAGAGAAAATATTCCACGCCTTGGGGAGTATTAAAAGGGAAAAGGTTATCATGGTAGTTTACCGCCTCACTGGAGATGCTGATCAATGGTGATCATTGATTCAAAACACAAAGGAAGATGATGACATATCGAATATGGAATGGAGGGAGTTCAAAGCGCTTTTCTTAGAAAAATACTTTCCTCATGACCATCAAGCAGATATGGAAAGACAATTTCTGAGTCTGAGGTAGAAGGAGGATGAGAATGTCGCAATTTATGAGGCTAACTTTACAAGGTTAGCGAGGCATGCTGCCGATTATATACGTAACCCAAGGAGTAAGATTGATCGTTTCTTTGATGGGTTAAAACCATTTCTCCGTCGAGATTTAGTCTCACAAACCTTCTCATCATACGAAGATATTGTCTCGTGTTCTATCAAGACAGAAAAGGAATTCTCTAAGTCTTATGACAACAAAGTAAAGCAAGAGAAGAAGAGAACGGTGGAACAAGAGACAGATAAAGGGAAAAAGAGAAAGAAGGATTTTCCATTATGCGATAATTGTGGGAAGAATCACCCTGGTACTTGCCTAAAAGGAATGAGAGTTTGTTATAAATGTGGGGAAAAAGGTCATCAGGCGCGTGATTGTAAGGGAAAGAAAGAGGCTATCAATGTTGAATGCTACAATTGTAGGGAAATGGGGCATTATGCAAATGAATGTCCTAAGCATCAGGGAAACTTACCTCAGAAAAGGCCAAGGGATCAAGGAAAATCTTATGTTGTTACTATAGTTGAAGCGGACTAATTAATGTATTGGTGCTTTTGGACTCAAGGATTATATTCTGGTTATAAGGATAATGTGATTGTACAGCAGTACTTTTTGTTTTCATTAAGGATTTAATATGATGAAGGTAATCATATTTTTAGTATGTGACAATTAGATAAACTTTACTTTGTTTGGGGAATCTGATGTTATAATTGATTTTGGAATTTAAAGACCTTTTAGAAAAAGTCTGGACATAGGTATTTTGGATAAATTTGGATAGTATTGTTTAAGGTTAAAACATTTATGAAGATTATTTTTGGAATAGTATAGTTTTAGGAAATGGACAACCTGCAGGGTGGGGCATAACCCGTCCCGTCGGACAAAGCTACAGGAATCGAACCCATAACCATAGTGCGACATGCTTTTATTACCTACCACTAGCCTACAGGAAGTCCCTGGTTATTACAAAATAGTTTTCCTAATCTAAATGGTATGTGTTAATATTTGGAACCTTATACAATTAGGATAAATAGAATATTTTTGAGTTGTATTACCTTTTAGAGTGAAAGATGGGTTTGTGGTAAAAATTTATTAAAGAATGAAATTCTACATGAAAAGTATGTGTATTCCCTTACGTTCTTTGTAAATCTCCTAAATAAATTCCTCAACTTTATAAAAGGTAACTCAAAACAAAAATGTTGTCGGTTAACTTTTCCTACTGGGGAATCAATGATCGTTTAACCAATCACAAGTTTGCGATTTTCTTATAGTTAAACTTTCTCCTAATCCTGTTTTCTATAACTCTCCATCAGACCTTGATGGTTTGTTTCTCCTCCATATCCATATTTTCATAGAATCCTATAATGGGCTATCTCGGGTGACCTTTGTACTTATCTTTCTTTCTTTTAATGTTATATATTTATTAACCTTATTTCTGATGTGGGTTTTCCACAAAGGTATTTTCTATTTTCAACCTTTTGTTTTCAAAGAAAATTTTCAAATTGCGAGGACGCAATTTATTGAAGGAGGGGAGAATTTAACACCCCGATCTTCCATGATACGCTTCTCATTCAATAATGCAATAGCTTGCATTGTATGCAACTTCGAGTTCTAACACACCGCAACTAATCAAAGTAGCTGTTATGAATAGTAATAACCTCTTTTTAAATTTATAGAAATTTTATATTTCAAAATGGAATTCATTTTTATATTCGTAATATCGAAATTATCCTATGTTGAATTTTTTGTAACTTTCTCAGAACATCCAATTTTTTATGAATAGTGAAAAAAAATACTTAAAACAACTTTTTAAATCAAAATAATTTATTGTGGTAAATTATACTATTTAGTGGTTTTAAAGTATATTGAGAATATATTTTTAACATTTTATTCAATGGTGGTCATTAGAATTAATTTAACATTGAAATTGGACATAAACAATTGCCAATCTTTTGATATAAATTATTTCTTAAAAAGACGCTATTTGTTGTAACAGTGGGAATTAATTATAAAATTAATTAATCCAAAATATATGTTTGTAATTTTTTAAAATAGGCATCATTTTTGAATTCGGAATATCAATTATAGCTTAGGGTTAAATTTTGGCCTTATTCTGAAAAACTTCAATTTTTGATGAATAGTGAAACCACTAAGTGGTTGTTAAAAAACTGATTTTTTGTTAAAATGAAATATTACCACTTCTGTGTTTTGAATTTCAAAAATCCGACATACATGGTTGTCATTAAGAAGTAAAATGTGGTTCAATGAGATTAAAATAATTTTTTGATGAATAGTAACTTTTAAGTTCTTAATCGCGATTAGAGGTAATTAGTGTAGTTTAATGTAAAAATAATATTTTAATAATATGAGATGAGCTTGACACATGTCCTACCCTCATTGGATGTGCCATGGCCGACCAAGACAATCCATGGGTCAACTTGGGGACCCCATGGAGCTACTTTAGATGGAAAATGACATAAATACCTTTTATTTAATGTTAAAGTAAAAAATGACACAAATATGAAATGTTTTACTAAAAAACTTTTTACATAGGGTTATACAAGTCATATTTTTTACTATAAATTTTCATTGGAAAGATAAAACGATTTCCTACATCATAGTATTTTTTTTATAATTTTAAGACATTAAATAAATTAAATTATTTGTGACATCATGATGATGCAGCGATGGCCTCATTATTTAACGATTTAAATAAAATAAAAAGATAATGTAAAATCCAAGGCTTAAACATGTCCAAAGCCTATTTTATGAGTATATTTCGAACCATTATCACCTTACCCTCGAATTATATAAGTGTGGGTCCTCTAAAATCCTAAACTCATTTTATAATAAAGTGACTTTTCTTTACTTTCCAAGAGTGCCCCTCCTCTCCACTTATAAAAGGCCCCCACCTCTACCACCTTAATCACACTTTCAAAGCCTTTTGGCTCTCCCAAAATCTACCCAAATATTCTCCCAACTTCCCTCCCTTACTCCTAGAAGCCTCACTTTGGGCAGAAGTCTTCCCAAGGAAGCCTTTGGCTCAAATCAAAAGAGTTACCCAATTTTAAGGTAATGTCTTCTCTTATGTTATTTTGTTTTATTTTGCTTATCCAAACCCCTAAAATATTTTTATTCCTTTATTTTGTAACAACACAAGTATCCTCAATATACTAGGATGTTGTTATAATGATTATTCGAGCTACACTTACACACACCTACATCTAATGGTTAAAGAACATACAGTTTCTGTGGATGGTGAATTTCTGCCTCACGAAACGATGATTGTTCAACACTCATAAAACACCTTCAAAGGTGGCCATTAAGATGTCACTCTATTTATAAATGATATATAATATGTTTATGTTTTACTTAAGGTTATGTATTTTTCATTTATGGAATACCTTTATTGTTTCCATTATGGGTAAACGTGATATTTTCATTTTAGGAAGTGCGGACTACCGCCCCCTCAAATTGATTTGAATCGTTAATGCCATATGTGGGATTTATAAAGGATGGAGTAAATGATATTATATATGATGTTATACTGGAATTATAATATAACTTTATATCATTATGATTTCATTAAATATGAAATAGAAATGAAAGAAGCGTTCATGTGTACGTACGGCTTACCGTCTCCATGAACAGTGCATTTCATTTCTTACCTCTAAACGTTATGGAATATTATAAATGCATGTATATACTGGATATATATGAGATATATGATATCTATATCATGAATATAATTCTGGATATAATGGATATATCACCACATGAACAACTTGTAATTATAAGAATGTTATTTTTGACTCAAGTACCTAAGATCGACAAAATGAACGTTATAAACTTAAATAATTACATAATGTTCATAAAATGGTAATAAGGGACATAAAAGGAATAATGAACATGAAAAAGGTTCTTATGTAAATAGGAATTAACTCTAGTTTATTATTCAGGAGGTTAAAGAACGGTCGAGTTAGGACAGGACGCAAGGTAAGGGAACTTCTTAACCCAATTTCCATTCTTTGGGTTAATCTCCTACTTTCAAATTATGTCATGATATTATTATGTCCTATCTTGTATTTATACTTTCTTTATGTGTACTTATAGTGAATACACATAATAGATCTATTTTATTTTAAAAATGATCTTTTTAAGGACTTTGTCTCAATCTCCTTTCATTGAGGCATATTTGGTTTTATACACAACATTCTTTTATACGGTGTATAAACCCCTTTGACTTTTACATTTATTCAAAAGGAATCTATTTTATATGAAGTGTTTTACTAAACGACAAAAAGGGAATGTTTTTCTTTTTGTACATATGCGGCGACAATGACTTCTCCGCCACCGTGACCATTATTTGAGTTTCGGATTCCTCTACAAGCGATCACTTTTTTTAATGAAAAATAAATACAAAGTTTTAACTTTCTTCTATTTTGGTATTGAAAATGGTTTTGAAAGAGTTTTTATTATATAAATGTGTTGTATTGATATCTTGTGATTGAAATGTGAAAATTTTATGTTTCCTTTATGCATGTTTTATGATATATGATTATGTTATGGTTTATGATATGTTTAAACCTGTTCATATGAGAAATGCATTGGACTTAAAAAGTGACGGGTGGAGCCCGCTATAGCTCCTCGATGCATCAGTAGGTATCATGAGACAAACTAGTGTCTTGGCACGAGGCCTTGACAGAATATTATTTGTGATCTTGTCACGAGGCCTTGGCTACGTGGTTATGATAATCTGGCATTATGCATTCCATCATTATGAAAGTGGTTATTGATATTGCATGTGATTATTCGACCAATAGAATATCCATGTGAAGAAGTAAATGGCATTATCTCATTTTACTTTTTCCATATTATGTTGATGTTCATGTTTTAAAGGCTTTTGTTTTAGTTATACATTGCCTTAAATGTTTACGTTTATTGATGAAAGCTTCCGCTATATTATTATCTTTACTGAGCATCCGAGCTCACCCCTTTCAATGTTTTAATATTTTCCAGGATGTGAAGAAGTATTTTATGAATGACCTGTAGGGATAGTCAGAAGAGGATATGAGTGTGGAATATGGAGACTTTGTTATTGTAGTTTTTCACCTTATGATGTAATGTAACGTTTATGAATGTATCTAGTGTTTCCAAGGCTACTAAACTAATCAGTTTTTCGAGACTTGATCTTTGTAATCATGCCAATGTTACGAAGTAATGCACCGACTCTGGGTAGCTGGGGTCGGGGCGTTACATTCTCATTCATATTGCTTCATGAGACTCTGAATGTTGGTGATTACATTCTAGGACTTTCGGGGATAGGAAGACAGAGGTGCCGACTACATTGAAGTTCGAGGGCTTCCTTGCTGAGGAAGACTAAGGTTCCAACTTCCTTGAAGTTGAGGGCTTGAGGGGATAGCAAGACATAGATTCTGATCTTCGTATTGAGGGATTACCCTAGTGTGGGTAAGAAAGACTTTCTTGAAAGTATAAATCAAGGGACCTTTATCCAAGGTTGTTGGATACCCTTCTCATTGGGTTAAAAGACTTATATCTTGTTAATTGTAGTTTTACTACCTGTTTTTCCGCAGCATATTGTATTGTAAGGAAAGTATAACCTTCTTATATTTCCTTACACTTGTACTTTGATAGGATTAGATTCTATATGATATAAGGTAGAATCTCATTTTGTAAACCTTGTTCCAATTCTCAAGTTGGTGTTTGAGGTGTTGTGAATTTGTTTAGTTTAACTTTGTTAAACTTCTTTCCTTATCTAAGGAAAGCATAGTTATCCGTATCTAACTTTAATGGTTCCAAAAGAATTTTTAAAGAATACAATTCACCCCCTCTTGTATATTGAGCATCTACATTGATATTTCGATCCTATAGTGGGTTCTGAGAAAAACAATTATTAAGAAAGAAGATTTTGGGTAAAACATTTGATTAAAAAATGAGTAACAAACAAAAGTACTCCCCCTATGAAAAGGTGTTTGTCAATATAAGGAGATATGTATCAATAAATATTATCATGAAAGATTACCTTATGGTTATCATTTATAAATTTTTCATAATATATTCAAATCTATTAGAGAGTAAAGATGTTGTAAGAAATATCAGAAAGTAGATTTTTCATTTTGATAAATTGGAAAATAATATCTCTATTGAGTGTGTGATCCGAAAGAATGTAATGCCTAATATCTATATATTATTCTTGAGAGTGATGTGAAGGATTTTTTCTTAGGTAAATAACACTTGTATTATCACACAATATCTATGTGTTGGTAAAAATCATTCTATAACCTTTGAGTCAATGTTACATCCACAACACTTGAGAAAAACAACTTCCAGCTACTATATATTCAGCTTCAGCAGTGGAGAGTGCTACTATGTATTGCTTATTGAATAACCAAGAAACTAATGAATCTCTTAAAAAATGAATAGTTACATATGTAAATTTTCTATCCATTATATAGCCACCAAAATTACCATATGAAAATATTTAAAAAAATCATTTCTAGAATAATAATGTTACTTATACAAAAAATTTCTCCCATAGAATTATCTCCGAAAGTTACACTTCCTCCTTTTGTCTTGATAATATTTTCAATGATGTTTTTGTTACCAGTAATATGATGGGAACTTCATAATTGATGTACCATGTATTTTTTTCTTGTACATTCTTTATTTTCCTAAAAATAAAAGGGATAGACTTATAGAATCCAAACATTCTTGGATTCAGATATTTTAGAATATAAAATCAAAGTAATCTGAATTTTCTTAGAAAAAAATGATTTATGGAAACCTAAGGATTGAGTGTTGTTTAATGATAATTGTTTCTCCCAAGGTACAAAAAATTGACACTTAGTGAAAAAGGGATCTCTTTGGGGAACAAAATAATTATTACTAAAACCTTTTTTTTTTGAATTGGAATAACAAATTCTGGAACAATTACTAATAGAAAAGATATGAAAATACTTTTTATCAAATTCCTTCCACCTTGAAGTAAAATTTGACAAAAGTTTTTTTTTCATATATTAGTCTGATGAATAAATTCATACCCTCAATGCCATTAGTTTAAGAACATGAGTTATTATCTAAAAAAATTTTCTTATAAATAACATTTTCAAGGTCCTTTGAAAGATTATCCTTTTTAGAATTAACTTCTTTATGGTTTTTAGAATCATTTTTTTAATCAAAAGTTTTTTTATCAAGATCTTTAGAATGACTTGATACTTCTTTTTTAATATAAATTCTAGGAATTTATTTCTCAAACATTATCTTTATCTTAAAATTTTTAT
Source organism: Viscum album (assembly GCA_963277665.1). Classification (NCBI taxonomy): domain Eukaryota; kingdom Viridiplantae; phylum Streptophyta; class Magnoliopsida; order Santalales; family Viscaceae; genus Viscum; species Viscum album. Next base: position 742,495,303 of record OY728145.1, on the reverse strand, counting down.
TTCTAAGTAATTTAGAAAATATGGAAACTTCTTCAAATGAAGGAAAGGTATTATATTTTGAATATGAAGATTCTTTATCTGAAGATTCATAATATTCTTCATTAAGAAAGTTATATTTTATTAAAATATTAGTTAAAGATTAAAAATTGTGTACATTAGCTATAAGATACTGATTTTCAATGGGTACTCTGGCTATAAGACCAATATTCTTCTGACCAAAAGATTCTAATTAAGATGATTCATCTGAATATTCACCACTATTGACACACTAGGTGTCATTTTATTTTGGGTCCTTTTTAGCCTTATATTTTTAATAGTTCTTTCTATTTATTTTTGAATGATTTTACATCCTGTATTTTATCTTATGTATAAGACAATCAGATCTGATATGTCCTTCCTTTATTCATTCATAACAAGTTATTTCAGAATCATTATTATCCCCTTTATCTTTCTTATTATATCGATATTGGAAATCATTCTTTCTCACAATTTTGTTAATCCTTTGAGCAAGATTGTTCACTGTCACTTGATTCAGATATAAAAAAAATTTATTAGCTTTTGATATTGTTACTATCTCTAGAGTCATAGATTTAAATATAGTAGTGAAGGCTACACATCCGTTACTATTCTTCTTTTTTTTGAAATCTGAATCCCTCTTAATTCTTGTTTTATGCGGAAGATGAATTCCAAATAACTCATCAATATTTATGTTAGATATATTTATATTCTCATCAGTAGCTGTCCTTTTATATTATTATTCATTAAGCATGATATAAATTATCTTGTCCACAAGAACTTCATCATCAAGTCCTTTCTATCCCATAAATTAAATAATCTTTACAATGGTCATAAATCATTTTTGTACATTACAAATAGGTTCTCCATAAGTAAATAAGAATCCATGATATTCAGCTCATAACATAGCTCTTCTAGTTTCAATCACTTCAGAAGTTCCAAAATCTGTAACTTCATGGTTCTTCTAAATATAGTTGGTCTCTTCATAAGAAGACATCTGACAATATATATTCCTGTTTATAGAACACAAAATATTATTACGTACTATGTAGTGTACTTGATAATATTGTTTTTCTTGGTTAGTGAAGGTCTGGAATTCCTTGTCGGTAATTTTGTAATCACCAGTGAGAATAACAGAATTATCCACTCAAGTGTTAATAACAAAAATATTTATCATATCTCTTTAGTACTCATAATAATTACCATAAAAAATTGGTGGTCTTGTAGGTTTAAGGTTATCAATATAACTAACATTTATTCTTTTCATTCAATAATAAAATATCTTTTCCCAAAAACTTGTAAGTGGTAATAGTTTATAAACAATGAAAAAAATATTTAAGTAAAACTTGAGGAAGAATAGTTAAGAAATAAAATTAAAAAGAACTTGAGAAAAAACACATAGGTGTAAGTATAAGTATTCAATGAACTTCTTTAATACCAATTTTTGGATTGAAATATAATATTTTTATGCTCAATTAAAAGAGGGGAGGTTAATTTAAGGTTTAAAAATATTAATTTTTATCCATAAGGAAAAACTATGTTTAACAAAATTTAAACAAGGTAAATTCACAAACCCTCTTTAGTTATTAACTATGAAACCAACTTGCTTAGGGTCTAAAAATATATATCCAGAAAATAATATTGAGAACAATTTACATTGATAAATATTCTACCTTAAAGCGTATGGAATCTTATTTACCAGAGTATACAAGTATAGAAAGTATAAGAAAATAATACTTTCTTTTATTAACAAATATTCAGTGGAAATAAAACATATAACAAAAAACAAGTAAGTAAGTAGGAAAAACTTTAACCCAAAGAGAAGGGTATCGAATAACCTTGGATAAAGGTCCATTGATTTATGATTTCAAGAAATTATGTCTTACCCACACCACAATAATCCCTCGATAAGAATATCAAAATATGTCTAGATATCCCCACAAGACCTTTAACTTTAAGGTAGTCAACACCTATGTCTCCCTATCCCCAAAATCCCTCAAACCTTTAGGTAGTGACCACCTCTGTCTTCCTATCCCTGGAATACCTCAAGTGTACTTATCACAAATAAGATTTTCACCAAGAATTCTGAACATGATGTTCTTGGTTGAACAAAATGTTCATAAAACGCATATGGAAAGTGATCTTTTCTCTCTCTAGAAATCACTTCATAGAATGTAATATCTAGGATCTTTGAATAATAATTATATTGTTCAAATGAACTCCTATTTATTGTAAAAACATCAATGGTTAGTTCACTCCTCTAATGTTCATATTTTTCTTTAAATCTCGGGGGGACCTATATATGTGTCACTCAGCCAATGGTCAGTTAGAAAAAATTGTACGACATCGTTCCATTGTAACAAGAACATAGAAAACATTATCATTCTTTGAGAAAAAATGTAACTTAACTAAAAATGAATAATACGAGTCTATGGAAATTAAAATTTAGAGTGTAAATATATATAAACAACCAGATTCTAGGAAAATAGACATTCAAATTCTATTTTTCTAGGAATTTAGAGTCTAAATTATGAGGAATTTCAGAGAATTCGATGTTTGAATTTCATAGAATTCATATTCTAAATTTTAGAGAGTTCAGAGTCTTAATATAGTAAGACTCAGTAGCTTAAGGAAATCTATGATTCCGTAGTTTTTGAAAAGGATCCAATTTTTTTACTTAAAGAACAAAAATATTAGACTTGGTTTTGATAAGACATTGAAAAAGACATTAAAAAAAGGTAAGGAAACCCTTTTCTTAGAGAAATAAAAATTTATTTAAGAAAATAACTCTTATAGAATGATACATTTCTCTAAAAAATGTGTTTTTGATATTGAAAACCTATAGGAATGTAAAAATCATAAGAAGAATTTATTAACTCTACAATCTTCCTCTTTTAAGAAAGCACATACATCCTTTTTAAAATGAATATAAGGCATAAGGATTTTTCTTTTTGATCATAAAACAAATATGTGTCTCCCATTACATATGCTTTATTATGAATATGACTAACTCCCCCTTAGGTTCTGAAACCCTTACGGATCGTATTCATGCCTTTATTAGAGAATCCAATTTTTCTTTTGAGAGAAAATTTTCTTTAAGTAGACTCCCCCTTAATTAATTTCCCCTTACATAGGGAATTCCCTTATTTTAGCATAATATTCTTTTGATGATTCTTTTCTCCCCATTTGTGATTTTTTGAAAGGACTTAATAGAATGAATAAAATGTACTTGATAAGTTAGTGATACACAAGACCAAACAATTGAAGGATAACAAAATTTTAATTATGATAGGGAAGACTTGTTACAAGGAAAATATACAAAATATGATTGGAGTTACCAGAAAATTATTCATCCTTATTTTCCATTGGCATGAGCTTCCTCAAGGTTTCCTTTAACTTATTTAGCTCTTTATGATCATTCTAAAACATCTCCAGCAACTGATCATGATCCTAATTCTTCTTTTATAGAGCCCTGATTTTTTCTTCTGGATTCAGTAGAATTTCTGCCTAATATTTTACTACCTCTACTTTCTCTTTGAACTTTTCATCCATCTCAACACTGAGTTACCATTCTATCTATAATTCTTGAGCAACTGAATTCAAATTTCAATTCAAATATCCATCCTCGTGCAACTGGGTAGCTTTCTCTTGAATGAACATTTCAAAAATATTTGAAATTAGGTTTTTCACAGTGTCATCCTACTAATCAAAATAATCCTTTACAGATTCAGAAAAAGCATCTAGAAACTTTAGATATAAGATTATTTACTTCAACCATTTTTTTTAATTTCCTTACATGATCTCTTATGACCATCAAATCTAATATGAAATGTTTTTAAATAGGACACAATATTGATAAATTTTTCCATGAGAATGCATATGGAATCTGACTTCTGATAGAAAGATAATTGAAGAAACTGACTTCTCGAATCAAAACTAATAATCAGATGTATTGTGTTCACTGACTTCTTCAATTATTGAACAATGAAATCTTGTCCCAAGGAAGAAAAAGATTCATAATCTTATTTCCCTTATGGTGATGGTATGTTTTCTAGTTCTTCATCATTTCTCTTGGATGATCTACCAACATCCTTCTTATCTTTTAAAACCACAACCATCTTAGGCATGTCAAAAACTACATGTATTTCATTTCATCTTTGAAAATAACATTCTCACTCCTTAAAGACTCATTCTCACTATTTGAGAGTTGGACTATCTTATCTTTATCATCCTCTTCTTTCTAGGAATATTCCATAATATCATTAGAATGAATGAAATCATGTTTTTACTCTCATCATTAGTAGGTTTGTCAAACTCATCATATTCATCATCATCTTTACCTTGAGAAAATATTTTGGTTGACAAAACAAAGGATGTTTATATTGATAGCTTATTTGAAGTACTTTCCTTCTCATGGTATTCTTCCACTGGATTAATCACAAAATCACTTTCACCTTCTTTCCCATTTTGTTCTTCCTCTTCTAATTTTTTTTGAATAAATTTTTCTTTCAAAATAGGATTTAAAATATGTATTTTCTATCTTAAAGTTTCCAAAGGAACTATTTCTTTTTGAATGGATTCTGGTACATGAGTCATTTCAGATGATTTCTTAGTATCCTTGAGAAGGGATTGGACAATATCTGCTTCTGACATTTTCTTTTTCAGATTATGTTTTATAGCTTGTTAAAAAATCTCTTTTAATATCAGCATTGTTAGATCATTTAACTCAGTAGGATCTAACCCAAATCTTAGTTCTCCTTCCTTCTTAATTTTCTTCTGCTCCCTCCACTTTGCAACTACATCATCAGAGAATGTTTTTTTCGGCATTAGTTGTGCAAAATGGGATCCCAGAATGAGATATTTTTCATTTGATTCTGGTTCTTTCTCATTTATATTCTTCTAGGTTTTCATTAATGTTTCTCCTATAACTCCTTTCATAATAAAATCTTGAGTCTTACTTTCAGAAAGATAATAAAATTCTCTTTATTTGGTACAGATGTCGACTTTCATCCTCCTCAATGATCCATCACTCGACAACATGATCTGTACGGGTTTAGGCATTAAAATACATGGAATTTTAAAATATTATCAACAAAGCACTATGATCTCTTACAAGATCACCAGATACATGATAATCTGAGATTTGAAGGTTGCATTCTTTATGTTTATGATTGTTAGAAGAATGTACTTCACCATGTTTACCTTCCCATGGTTAACCAAAAAATCCAACATAAGGATATCACTTTTCTTTAGAGAGTCCTTGTCTCCCTTTCTTGGAATGAGAAAACCATGTACCCATAAGGATAATATCCTAAAATTCATTGAAATATGGTTGATCTTTAGTGATTTTACTCCCTTGATTCCAAGGCTCTCAATTTTCATTACCTTCTCAAAACCTCCAGAATTGTCAGGAAACATGGGAGAGAAAAACATTTCCTCACCTACATAAGGAATACTAAGAATATTTCAGCCATATTCAATGATAAAGAATAAGTTTTCCTGCAACTCTCGAATGAATTTTTTTCTCTTCCAATTTTATCAAAACTAATTGTATCATAAAATTCTATGAGAAGGTCCGGATAAACTAGATCTTGACTCTTCATATTAGCTACACATAGACATTCCCATTCATTTAGCTTTATATTCATCATAATCAAGGAATTATACTTGACATAGAAATTTGGGACCTCCAAAAATTCCCTATAGCTTTTCTAGTCCTTAATTTCCTTATTTGAAGGCATCTGATTCTATGGGGAAACATCAAGAGACATTTGGGATGTAAGAAAACTTGAAAAACTGAATGACCTATTTGATGAGGATTATAGCTTTGGCACACAATGTCTTGAAAACCATTGTGAGATAAGGATTAGGGGTGATGTTATATAGGCTTTGAGGTAACATATCAAATTCACCTTTTTATACAACATTTGAAATAAGTATGATCTCATCTGACGGTTGAGATGAATGTCGAAGAAGGATTTGGTAGGTTTTGATCATCTGAGGTTTTAAGGGAAAACAAATTATCGTAAAGTGAATCAAATAGATGTTTTCTTTAAAAAAAGATAAAAACACCAACAAGTAAAAGTAAAAATTTGATTATTTAAGTAAATAAACACACCTTTCATATTTAATTATAAATAATTGTTAGTATTGATAAGATTCTTCTAGAAAAATCTTAGATGTTGGAAAATTTTCATAAATAAAATAAATTTTTTGATTCTGGAAATTTGGGTTCTGAAAAGAAATATTAAGAATGAAAATTTTGGGTAAAAATATTGATTAAATAAATGATCAATAATCAAATGTACTCCCCCTATGAAAAAAATTATCTTAATGTGAGGAGATAGGAATAAAAAATCATAAATGATTAGCTTACACTTATCATTCATAACATTTTTTAATGTATTCAAATCTATCAGAGGTTAAATCATTTGTTAAAATATCAGAAACCTGGCCTTGTATTCTGATAAATTGTAAATTAATATCTCTTTGAGTGTGTGATACCTAAGAAAGTGATTCCTACTATAAATGTGTTTTCCTCAATATTGATTTGAATGGTTTTTTAATAAGGAAAAAGAACATGTATTATCACACAATATCTATGTTTTGGTAAAACTCATGCTATAATCTGTGGGTTTTTATTGTATCCAAAAAACTTGAGCACAACAACTTATAGCTACAACATATTCAGCTTTAGTAGAAGAGAGTGCTACAGAGTGTTACTTATTGCATAACCATGAAACTAATGAATCTCTTAAGAAATGAAATATTCCGAATTTACTTTGTTTATCCATTCAACATCCACCAAAATCAGCATCTGAAAATCTATTTAAAACAAAATCATTTCCAGAAGAATAATGTTACCTATACGATAAATTTCTCCCTGAGCATTATCTCCAAAAGTTACTTTTCCTCTGTTCGTATTGAGAATATTTTCAAAGAAGTTTTTTTTACCAGTCATGTTCCAAAAACATCAACTATCCATGTACCATGTATTATGGTTAGTACTTTATTTATATTCCTAAAAATAAAAGGGTTTGAATTTCAGAATCTAAACTTTCTTGGATTTAGAAATTTTAGAAAGTAAAATAATAGGAATCCACATTTTCATAGTAAAGTACGCTTTATGAAATCCTAAGTCTTGAGTCCTATTTAAAGAACACTTTTTCTCCCAATATCCAACACATTGAAACTTTATGAAAAAATGGTGAAATTTGGGGAACAAAATAATTATTACTAAAAGCTGGGTTTTAATGATTATAACCAATTCCAGAACAATTCCTAAGAGGATGGACTTGTGAATAAATTGTATCAAATTCCTTCATCCCTGAAGTAAAATTTGATAAAATTTCAGGAAAGAAAAAATTTCAAATTTTAGTTTGATGACTAAATTCTTATCCTCAATTTCATTAGTTTTTGAACATGAGTTATTCTCTATCAAATGTTTCTTAGGAAAAACATTTTCAAGGTCCTTAGAAAGTTTAACCTTTTTAGAATTAACTTTCATAAGGTTTTTAGAAACATTTTCATATTCAAAATCTTCTAATCATGATCTTTATAAAGATCTGATACTTATTTTGTTAAAATATAATTCTAGAATTTTCTTTCACTAACATCATCTTTATCTATGAATTTTCATTTTAATGAAATTATGATAATCTATGAACTTCTTCAAATGAATGTAAGGTATTATCTTCTGATGAAGAAGATTCTTCATCTGAAGATTCGTAATATTCATCATTATAAAAATTAGTGTTTAAAGAAATATTACTTAAAGATTCATCATTTTGTACCTTAGCCATATGACAATGATTTTAAATGGGTACTTTGTCTATAAGACCAATATTCTTCTAACTAGAAGATTCTAATTCTAATGATTCATCTGAAGAGTCTACACTACTGGCACTCCAGGTGTCATTTTCATTCAGTAGTTTCTAAGTCTTAGATTTGCAATACTTCTTTCTGTTTCTTTCAAAATGATTTTCCTTCTTATAATTTCTCATAAAAATATGAAAATTAGATCTGATATGTCCGACGCTTTTTCATTCATAACAGGATACTTCATAATATTTCATTTCCTTTATATCATTCTTCTTATATCTGTACTAAAAATATTTCTTTCCTACAATTTTGTTCATCCTTCGAGTGAGATTGGCTTATTCATTCTCAGATTGATCACTGTCACTTGATTCAGATATAACAATAAATTTTTTATCTTTATATCTAGTTACCCTTTTTAGATTCTTGGATTTTGATTTAGAATTGAAAGCTACACTTCCATTACCATTATTCATTTTTTTAAATAAGTAAATCTTGTAATTCTTGATTCATGCTGAAGAAGAGTTCTAAAAAACACATCAAGAGTAATGTTAGATACTCTTATATTCTGATCAATAGTTGTTCTTTTAGATTCCCATTCACTGGGCATGTTATCAATTATCTCATCCACAAGAACATCATCACCAATACCTTTGTATTCCGTATATTTAAGACTATTGACAATGTTCAAAAATCATAGTTGTAATTTCAAAATAGGTTTTTATAAGGAAATAAGAATCCATGATATTCAGCTATTAACATAGATCTTCTAGTTTCAATCACATTAATAGTTCCAAAATGTGTAACTTCATGTATCTTCCAAATATAGTTGGAAGATTCACAAGAATATATCTGACTATATACATTCCTGGTCATAGAAAACAAAAAATTACTATGTACCTTTTAGTTTAGTTGATATTCTAGTTTTTCGTGGTTGGTGAAGGTTCTTACTTACTTTTCGAGAATTTTGTAATCACCAGTGAGTATAAAAAAATTATCCACTCCTGTGTTAATGAAATATTTCTTCATCCCATCTCTCTTGTACAAGTAATAATTACTATGAAAATATTATCGGTATGTTATGATTAGGTTTGTCAATAGAACTGACATTCTTACCTACCATTCTATATGAAAATATATTTTCCCCAAAACTATTTAGTAGTAAATTTTTATAAACAATGATAAAATTCTCTAATCCAAACTTAAGGAAGAAAATTTAAGCAATAAAAGATAAAACAATTGAGAAAAAACATATATATAAGTATAATTATTCATAGACCTGCTCTGATACCTATTTTTGGGTCAAAATAGTATATGTAGATTCTCAATTATAAGAGGGGGTGAATTGTAGGTTTAAAAACATTAGTTTCTAACATCAAGGAAAAAATATGTTTAACAAAGTTAAACAAGATAAGTTCAAAAACCCTCTTTAGTTGTTAACAATCAAACAAACTTCCAAAGGGTCCATAAATATGGATCCAAAAAAGAAACTTAAGAAATTTTTACTTAGATAATGATTCAACCATAAGGCATATAAAATCTTATTTATCATAGTATAAAATTATATAATTTATAATAAAAATAATAATTTCGTTCTAAAAAAACTTTTTATGCAAATAAAACATGTAACAACCATAAAGTAAAAAATTTGGAAATATTTTACCCCAAAGAGGTGGGTATCCCACAAACTTCGATAAAGGTCCTCTGATATATACTTTCAAGAAAGTCCGTCTTACCCATAATAGGGTAATACCTCGATAATAATATCGAAATCTATCTTTCTATCCTTAGAAGACCTCAAACATTAAGGCTATCGAAACATATGTCTTACAATCTCCAGAATCCATCAAACCTTATGGTAGTTAGCACCTCTATCTTCATATCCCAAGAATCCCTCGATTTTACTCAACAACAATCGATGTCACACTGATTTTATTAATATTTTCATGACTTATTATATTACCCCTTTACTGATTTTATATGAAATGTTCATAATTTGTGTGAAATATTAATGTTTTAATATTAAGTATAATTTTTGAGCATGTTTAGAAGTAGTCCAATTGAGTCAGTTTAATGTTTTAATACTTTCTGTCACTATACTGATCCAAATTTTGTGGTTGTTGTTTTTTAGGATTCTCCTTTCAATATAGAACATTTAATTAGAAGGAACCATGATCCAATTCTTCCACTTGAAGGGTCATATGGTCCTCACAAACAAGACCAATGAATCTGTGAACAAACTGCACCAGCCTTGAAGATTGATTTAATGGGCTCAATACAGAAGTCCAAAAACATTAACTCTCCACCATGATTCTGGGAACACTACATGTCATCTTGGATAAAAATTTCAAGTCCCAAATCTATGTACAAGGGGCCCAAATGAAGCTTTGAAGTCCAGCCCACCATTCTGTACGATAATTAAATTCAGTATACTATTAATGACATATCTCATGCTGTAAGCATCAAATCGAGCTGATATTTTGCAGTGTCAAATAGGGGATATAGGCGGCCTACTTTGTTGAAGAATTCATTCATATTTGACGGCATATTCCTGTCCCAAAATCCATTCACATTTTGTCCATCGAAAAAGCATGGATAGAAATGGACAGTTTAACTTTGTTTAATAAAACCGCCATAACTTTGGCTCCACTTGTCCAAATTCCTCCAAATGTTGAAAGTAGTTGGAAAACTTTATTATATACATCTTTGAAGAAGGAGATATTTGGAGATTCGGCTGTCTGAATAGCCAAACTGGCGATGCAATTGGAGGGACATATTGGGAATGCAAACAGTCCACTCCTTGGGCTATAAATACTCTCCCCTTCTCTCATTGAGAGGGGTTGGCATTTCAGAAGAGAGGATATCATATTGGCACGACAAAAGCCATGACAAAGGCTTGGGAGGACCTTCCATACTCATGTTTTCTCTTGAGATACCTTTCCTCCTCTCTTTGTTTTCACTTACTTTTGTGTTCTTCATTTTTGTAATCTTGTAATTCTCTTTCTTTTTAATTCTGTTTTAATGAAAGTTACTTCTTCAATATCCCTTATTCTCATACACCTTCTGTAGTTTAATATTTATGTCCTTAAAATAGTTTAAATTAAGTTGAATCCCCTTCCCTTCTTTTTTTTATTTATTCAATCAAAAATCTGTTTTTAATTATCATCATCATTCGTGTGCGTGTGTCAACGTACCACTCTTTTCTAATCCCTTTCATTTTCTTATATTATTAATTTATCATCATAATTATTTTAAACAGAATATTAAACATCCAAATGGCTGAGTAAATCTCTCATTGGGGTGAGTTATAATTCGGTGATGTTAAGTGATTGCGAGTTTTGCTCGATGAGTATTCTTTAAATTAATATTGTGTATGTTAAACTTAATATGTCATGGATTAATGATATGTTTTGTTTAATGAGTGGTTTCCATGGATTATTGGAACCATAAATACACTACCATAAATAAGTTTTTATTGAAATTAGAACCCTAAGTTAAGTTAAGGCTTGGATTAAATCCTTCACACTTAGGAATTCAAATCAACGTCAACTTATGACATGGCTGTTAATTTAATGCAATACAAAGTAAGGCTCAAGGACATCACATGCTTAACTCCACAATAATGAACTCACTCCAATCATTATCAATTTTATAAAACAAACATCATACATAAATCATTTCAATTAATCTCTACAAACAAACCCCCTAATCATAATACAATCAACTAAAAACAAACGACTATTACAAAGTATTATCGCCGAGGATTCAACCCGAGTGCTGCTATACACATTAGCAGAGCACCGGAATTTTGACCGGTCGATTGGCGATAATCGTCCATGCGTTTCACTCAAAAAGCAAGCTGAACAAGCAGTTCAAGGTTAAATAGGATGTTCATAAAATGCACAAGTCATAAGAGTATTTCTCTATCTATAAATAACTTAATAACATGTAATATCTAGGATCTTTGAACAATAATGAGCTCATTCAAATAAGCTCTTATTTATAGGAAAATCTTCAATGGTCAATTCCCTCCACCTATGGTCATATTTTTTCATGAATCTTGGAGGGATATTTACATATGTAACTAAACCAATTCTTAGTTAGAAACAAATTATACGACATCGTTTCATTGTAACAAAAACATAAAATACATTATATTGTTCTGAGAAAAAAAGTAACATAACCAAAATTGAATAATTTAAATCTATGGAAAATAGAATTTTGAGTCTAAATATATATAAAAAATAAGATTCTACAAAAATGGATATTCATATTCTATTTTTCTAGGAATTTAGAGCATGAATTATAAAGAATTTGGAGTATGAATTTTGAGAAATTTAGAGTATAAATTATGAGTAATTATAAGCCTAAATTTCATTGAATTCAGAGTCAAATTTCATAGAGTCTGAATTTCTGAGAATTTAGTGTATGAATTTCATGGAATTTGGATTTTAAATACAGTAAGACATGGTAGATTAAGGAACTACAAAATTCTGAGGTTTTTGAAAAGGATCCTAATTTTTTACTTAAGGAAAAAAACAAATGACTTAGTTATGAGAATAAATTGGAAAATAAATTAAAAAATGTAAGGATAAAACATTTATTAGAGAAAGAAAATTTTCTTTAAGAAAAAACTTCTTAGAGAAAGATAACATTCCTTAAAAAATTTGTTTGTGATTTTCAAAACATTGAGGAATGTAAAATTTATAAGGAAACCTTATTTTATCAAAACATTTAACAAAATATTATTATTAAATAATTTTTATAAATTATAATATAATTTTTATGAAGTAAAATACAATTCATATAAGTTGTCAAAAACTGTTTTCGATGAAAACCCTTAATTTCTCAATAAACGTTGAAACGTATTTTAAATGTGAAAATTAAAATATTAAGAACATTATTTTTTTAAAATAAATATTATTTTTGGAGTCACCGTGTCAAAATTATCTAACTGTGAATTTTCCATAATTTTTTGAGACAATTAAGTTTTCTGGTAAAAATTAAATATAGTATAAATATACAATGTGTATTATGAAATCAATAAACCCAAAAGTTATTTAATAAATTCTATAAAAGGGTATTCTTGACCAAAAATATGTTTCCCCTTTAATATAAGGTGTTTTGAGGCCATTTTATTAATTTTATAATGCCGTTATGAATCCTCGAAAAACCTATATTATATTTTAATGTTTTAAAATCATTTCTTAGGGAACATGACTCACATCCACATAACCAATGACAATATTTTTATAAGTTTATCCAATTTCTTTATAAAATAATTAAAAACACAACTATTTGGAATAAACCATGGTAAATGACCATGTGATGTTTTTTTTGTTTTTGGTCACTTTATTATATAGAGTCAAAAACATAAGAATTTGAAATAATGTTGAAGTCCTCTAACTTTTCCTATCTAAATAGAGTGACCTGAGCTTAACATACATAGATATTACAACATTTTAGGTTAATATTAATCGCAATACCAATGTAAATACCTAATTACCATAAAAGTTTAGTGTCTTTGGAAACAAAGAAACATAATCTTTTATCGTGTTGAATGATCTTCAACATATCCCTTATAGATCAACACTTTTAGTACTCCTAGATAAAACCATTCATCCCAATCTGGGGAAAGAAAAAATAAGAAAGGGATGATATCAGATACTATGTAATTGTAAACATGGGAGATGTGTAAGCATAATCATGAGAATAAGGGTATGATAACATGATCTTAACATTATAAGATCCTACCCTGCATATAAAATATCAAAATCAAATGTCATGGAATGATGATTTGTTGTTCCTAGTACATGAATCATAATGAAATCAATAGAATCATCCATGAGAGAATAACAAAGGAAAAAACATGGAATTATGGTAGATATATAACCATGAAAAATCATTCTATATAAGTGAAGGTACATTTCCCAAACATATATGGGCACTTCATGGGGGATACACCCTCTAGGTAAGACACACCACCATCCCCAGTCATAGTCCTTTATTTATAGGGGACTATGTTTCACCTTCTTCCCATTAGAGGCATTTTTACACCCTCATACAACAGTGTATTAAGTTAAACCTTATTCCCATAGTGTATGAAGCCTGTTGAATTATTTTCAATCATTATATCATGAGATATAAATATTTACCCATGAAGTTGGAGGGAGATATAGGTCCTACCCCTAACATAATAAAATCATACATACGTGTTCCACAAGAACATAAACAATAATCATTTCATTGACTATGAAATAAAATGGGTATTATAAAAATTTCATCGTATCATAACCATTAGAAAAAAAGATAGTTTATATAATCATTTAATCAAAGCATAACCTATGAAAAAAGTTGGTTTCATGAGATTACAATAATGGTATAACCCATTGAATAGAATCCAGTTTCCTAAATGTTGATCCTGTGTTAAATGAAACATTTCAAAAATTTATTTTGGTTTTGATACTCATAAAAATAAACTTTTATGTTAATAATAACTTTTATTTTAAGTTAATTTCATGTAGATAATATTATTTAGAATACAAATTTTGAGAGTGCATATGATTCATTGATCAATGAGGAATAGTTATTGAAGTATTCTAAACATGTTGTGGAGACATTATTCTTACCATATGTTTGTAATTGTACATATAGTTTGAAATCCCTATATTTAGAATAAGTAAGGATCAATAATCCTATATTTAGAAGAAACACTAAATTTATGGAAGAAAAGTACTATTCATCAACCCTAAATTTGTGAACAATGTTATGTTGTGAACCCTACATTTGGAGTTTTTTCACTATGTGATGGAACCCTATGTTTTATTGTTCAATGACAGTGTTTTATTTAAATTTTTTTTTCATTATTTCTATAATGGTATCAATGGAACTAAATATCATTTCAAAACTATTTTTCGACTAATTCAAAGGCTTGTACTCAATGGATTAAATCATTACATTATCTAAGGGAAGTTATGAATATATTTAATTTTTTTGAATTCACATATTCATGATTTATTATGTGAAATTTATAGAGAAAGTTTGACTTGGATCTGTTTAACATATAATATAATTATTGAGATTATTATCTTATAAAAATGATAGATATGCTATATAAAGATACATACAGATAAAATATTGAGTTTATGAATAATTTTTTTCCAAATAATAGTGTACCATTGCCTTTAGATCTATACATTGGAGACATAAATGTGTAGATCTATCTGATCCACTCAGTGATTTTATTTTTGAAAGTATTGTAACTTATTGTTACATATTCTTTGACAAGTTTTAAAAATCATTTTTCAGAGTTACACATTGGAGAAATACATATTTCTACTTCTATCTGGTGTTTTCTATATTACTATTTGAATAAATCCTATAAAAAATAAATATTTTTTTATCACTGCTATATTTTACTGAAGGTCAAATACATCTATGTGTTTTAGGCTAAAACTATGAGAGAAATTTATTTTCTCAATAAAATTAAACTCCATTGATATATTAGAGTTTTGGCTACTCAAAATCTATCGTTGAGTGAAGGATTATCACATTATTTCATAAATATACAGATTTATGGTCACTTGTAAAAAAAATGCATGTCCTTGTAAGGGCCTTATTATAAAGGCATCAACATGTTATACTTATTTGGGGATGTTCACAGTAGGAGGAATTACTAGTGAAATCACCAAAATCACTGAGTGTTAGTGGTGTGGACTAAGTGATCTCTTTTCCCTAAAATATTATTCTTTATTGTGTTCAAGTCTTCATTTATTTGTACAACATATGTGACTTTAAGAGAGAAAAGGAAAGATTCACTTCATGTGAAGTGGGATTCTTTGAATCCATCAACGTTTTTAAAGGATCCCAATTCACACCCCACTCTTGTATATATTCATTATTCATATCCAACACAACAATTGGTATAAAAGGTTGGACTCCATTGGTGATATTTATCTTTATGGAAATTTGTTTTTTACTCTACATCGACAAGAGGAATTTGAGGAAGTTTTATTTTTCTATATTTTTCTTTTTAAATACTTGAATATTATATTTTCAATAAGTGATATTAGATGACAGGGAACTATCATTATATCAAAAAATTTATGAAAGAATACCAAACTAAGAAAACAATGTGATATAAGATTCTATGTCTCTTGTACAATTTTGAAGTTTTATTTTGTCTCTAATAAGGACCGGTTAAAGATTAAGATAATGTAAAATCTCATAATGGATGATCATAGAGAATACATGTCAATGATATGTGATCCTTATTTTAGTGGGGATAATTATGGATACATTAAATATCACTTGATTTTATATTTAAAAAACCATGGAATACATGATTATTTAAAGGCTGTCAAACCATATTAAATTCCTAAGGAATATTTAGAAAAATATGCATGTGATCAAGAAAAAAATATGATATGAATTGAAAATCAATGACTGATTTTGTCTATATATTAAAAATTGACAATTTTAATAGAGTATATAAATGTGCTATAGCCTATGAATTCTATAAAAAAAATTCACATGAGATAACTTAAAATGTCAGAAAATTAAGATATACTATAGAGAAATTGAAATCTGATACTTTCAAAATGAATTATTATTAAATCGACACTCAAATGAATGAAAGATTGAATGGGATTGTCAATAATATTTCTTCCTTAGGATATCCAATTTCACAATTAGATAAATATCTAAAAGTCCTCTGATTTTAAAATACTAAATCTAATGGTATAAGTGTTTCTGTATGACAGCCCAAACTAGTTAGGATATTGGTAATAAAAGAACATATTGGTACATTAATAACATATGAAGCTGAGATAATCTAAATATGAAAATAATATTTCTATAAAATATGATGAATATTCTCATAGAACTAATATGTATGAAGAATATGATTCAAGCTATAAATAATCAATAAAATATTCATCATATCTTGATAAAGGATTTGAAAATATATGCAAAAGGACAAAGAAAAAAGGTAAGAAATATAGATCATATAAATAAAAGAAAAAGGATATGCAAAGTCAAAATTTATTATGATAAAATCATTTAGGTGATCTAATTATGAATGAAAAGGAAATATATTTATGAATAAATGATATAGTGATACTTATGTTTTGATTACTAATTATTATTTGTACTCCTTGGCTGATCCTAAAAATCCAACAATGAATCGATGTCTTAATTATCATACTGTTGAACTTTTCAACACAATTTGAGTATTTAAAATCTAACATTTACAAAGTATTGTGTGATCTTTATGATGTTAAAATTAATGAATTATCAAATTAATTAGATACATAAATAAATATTTAATTATGATTAACATATGAGAAAATTAATTAAATCAAATTCTCGGTAAAAATAAAATTAATAAAGGAAAACTATGAATTAGTAGTAATGGTGAGAGACCAAATTTTAATAGGAATTAATATTTTCCTAGTTCAAATATCAAAACCATGACTACTATTAATTTTTTTTATTATGGTATTAATAGAAATTATGAAAATTATAGTTTCTTTCCAAAATATCAATTTTTTTAGTTAAGAATGTTTATTGTAAGAAAGAATTATTCAACTTCAATTGTATAATTTCTATACAAAATAAATAGATTTGGTTACCAAAAAATTTAGTTACTAACACTTCTAGAATTAAAATAATATGGGCACCACAAGGAATATGTATTTGATATAATTTAATGAATACACCATTGAATTATGTCATTAAATTATTAAAGTGCTCAACTAGGTGGTATATGTAAATCTATACCAATGGAGTTATCAAATCTGAAATAGTTCGTTATAAATAATTAATTGAATTATAATATTTTTAAATGAAGTATTTCATTATTATTTTCATAGAATTCGAGTATATTAACAATTCTTTGTAGGGGAGAGATGTATTTTACATTTCATTGAAAAACCATTCCTTAATTTGATCAATTTTCAATCTCTTTAATTATATAACTAAATTACTAAATTTTTATAATTCTATAAGCATTGTTTTAATATTTAGATAAAAAACAATTGTTTTATTATAAAATGTTTTATATTATTTTTTAATCATTTAAGTATATTTTAATCTTTATATATTTGGTTTTTAAATTTTTTCATAACATTTTCAATAAAAAGTAATTCTTTGGTGATAATGTATTTTTAATGATGAAGATATGTAATTATTATTTTATATTTTTGACACAAGAATGTGAAGAATAATTTGTGATGTGTTAGAAAAATAAATATCATTTTATCTTTAAAACCCTTTAATATTCGTCATAAAAACTTCTAAATTATTTATTTGTATTCTTTGAAATATCTTGTTCCAATATGTCTAAAATTAGTTAGAGCATATATAACATGATCAAGAACATCTTGTTCAAAGGAAAGTATATTTCAAATGAAAATTAATGGTAATATTTCTTTTGATATGTTTTGAGAAATTTTTTTATATGTTAAGGATTCAATTGAATGATATTCTAAAAAAAGTAAAGAAATTCATTTCTATGAATAAACCAAATTTTTTATCTCAATTGTTCAAAAAGTGAAAATTATTATGAATAATGTATATTTGAGGTTTGTACTTTGAAAAAAATGAAGCTATATGCTTAAATAGATGAATCTATTAATTCATATGTGGAACTAAAAAAAGATTATCAGAATGAGAAAGATATTCAATCACAAAAGAGGATTTTGAAACATTTAAAGTTGAGATGTGAAGTCAGATGGAGTTACTCATAAGGTAAGATGTTACTGTGTTGGGACTTGATAAAATTATGGTTTTTATAGTTTAATAGGTTTCATCATATTTGATAAATCAATGAACTCTATATGTTCAAAGAAGAATTGAACAAATATCATAATTTTTATAAGAATTAATTGTAAAGCTTCAATTATTGGAACTGTTAAATGATCAATTTAATTCTTCATAACACCTAAAATATTCTTCATTATTATAGTTTACTATCAGTATTTTTTATTTTTTTGTTTATATATTTTTTTAGTAAATAATGTTTTTAAAATGAATCATATTATCTTTTACAATCTCTATAATTTTATTAGTTATCTTTAATATGAATATATTTAATATTTTATTGTCTCACTACATGTGGTAAATTAGATTATTAATGAGATTACTAAATAATTTTTTTAAATATGACATGTAAAAAAAAGTTGAATGTATTTCGTTACTAAAATATATTTTGATTAATTGCATATTTTCTTCAAAATAGGTTATTTACTTAGGGTAGAGATTTTAAAAAAAGGAAGTATGTAATTTAATATATTTTTTAAAAATAAATGTTATTAATTGAAAAATAGTTTTTATGCTACTTGATTGTATGTTTATATCTTTTTGACGGAAGCATGTGTTTATGGGGAGTTTATATTACTATATTTAATTTACATAATTTTTTGATGTCCCAAATTGGGGGAGAAGTTCATATGTTTATCATCATGGGGGAGAATTTGGAGAATTATTATACAGGGAAATTTTAATATTATGGGGAAATGATTATATTATATATATAAAAAATAATAAATCTTTGTGAAATGTGAAAGGGAATAGATTTGATAATAATTTAATTTTTTATATTTATGGGAATTTATTCTTCTAATTGTTTTCTAATTTTTTTATATATCATATGATTTTGAAAGGATTTTTTGATCATAAAAAATTGGGAGATTTTTTAGCCTATGTTTATTTTTAAAGACCCACAATTTCCATCTAATTGTTTAAAATTAAATGAAAATTTTCAAGTTTGCGAAAATTAACGGCGCGTGATTCTGAGGCCCAGAGTGCCCAGAATGAATTTCTGAAATTTTTTCGGGTACGTTCAATAAAAGTGCGAGTGGGTTTTTGTAACTTTTGAAGCAGTGCTCGAAATTGAAATATGAGGACACCGTTGAACTCACAATGTCAGTATTCTCTTATGGAGACCTTCACCTCGACAACAGTTGGTCGATGGTGAATGTTAGTTTATGTGTTTTTCATGAAAGAATAAAGTAAAATAAAAAAGTTTAACATTTTTATTTGTTGAAACCTCCCATATGGATGTTATAAAGGGGGGGACCACCCGAACTAATACCTCCCACCTGGGTTATGGTGGTGGGGACCACCCGTGCCTAAACCCCCCAACTTGGATTCCTAAAGTGGGGACCACCCGAACCCTCATTACGGGAGAAACCCTTAATCTCCCTCTTAAATGTGGGGATGCCTCTTGAACTTCCCCCACTTTAATTGTGCCATCCCCTTTGATTAATTATACCGACTCATCAATTAATTAATTAATCCAATTTTAAATTATGCAAAAAAACTAAATTGATAACATATTTTATTATGTTGGCTATTTAATTTTTGGTGCAGATTAGGGGAAAGTATGTAGAAAAGGAGAAGTGGGGAGCTTTTGGGAGGATTAAACTTCTCCAATGAAGAACTTCTTCCATGTAGAACGCTGACGTTCTCCAACATCTTTGACTCCTTACTCGTGACATCCTCCAATGGTGGAGATCTTCAATAATGAAGAACCACCTGCATTGAAGAGTGTTTATCGGACGAACAAGCTCAGGATCAGAGGCCTGTGGTTGGCACGACGAACAACGAAATCTTTGAATTCTCTCTCGCAACACAACAACAAACGAGGTATGGGTGTGTTTTAAATTGACCAATGTTAATTTTCCTCTCACATTCAATTAGTCCCCTTGAGCTGCTTGCTACCTCCCTAACGCGGAGGGTATGGGCCAAACCAACATGGACCGACCCCTTGGAAAACCTTATGGATCTTTTTTGTGTTTTTCGCGATGGTGACGGTGACTAGTGTCGAAGTTTGGCAACAGTGGAACTCGAGAACCATGGTCGGCTCTATGGCCAGCCGCGATAAAGGTGACAAATGGAGGGCAACCGGTCAAGCCGGCCACCAGCACAGGCATGCCGCCCAATCTCGCTGCACAACCCGCCATAGTGGATTGCCACTTCGCAGTCTCTGCAGCACACAGCCTTCACCACCTCGCGACCTAATGCTGTCCACAGCCTCCGCCACCCCGCGACTGCTGCGAGGCCTACGACCTCCGCAGTCCATGGTCGCCCCCCCCCCTCGGCTGCTATGCCGCCTGCAGCCTCCGCCGCCCCACACCGCTCCGTGGCCCCTATGGGCTCGCCGACCCATGGCCTCACGGCCCTTGCAATACCATTTGCCTCGCCACCCCCACAGTCTCCGCGCCTCCCTCGCGGCCTCTGCAACCCCCTCGCGGCCTCACACAGCTCCACGGCCCCCATGCTGCCCAGCGCAGGCCGGGTCGGACCCAGTGGTCCGGGTCAACCCAAACAGGGTTAGGTAGGCCCAAGCAGGGTTAGGCTTGGTATGTCTGACTGGGTCAGAATGGACCCAGACCAGCTACAAGATTTTCTCTATATCGACCATAACTTTGGCACCAGGCATCCAATTGACAAACCATCAACAGCTCTGTAAACCATGAAGTGAGATGGTACTTTTGGTATACCCCACTTGAGATTAGGATAATTTAGGGATACATTCGGGTAGGATTGAGCACAAATACAATTGGGCCCTCAGGACTAAAAGGCTAAAAACATACATATCGGGCACCCGATTGACGCACCGTCTATTGCTTTGAGACCCCTATGACATGGCAGTACTTTGGGTTACTACTTAGTGGGACTTCCTAGCAGTGGGAGTATTGACTAGTGGCTTGAGGAGAAGACCCTGCGGGAGACGAGAAAGCTTAGTGCTGGAACCCAGTAGCTGGCTATGACGTACATAATGAATAGTGATCATGTGTGTGTTAACATGAAGCGATCCTATGTGGGTTAGAACCTAGAGATCCTATGTAGGTTAGCGTCAAGATATCATGTGTGGGTCAACACCAAGAAATCCTATGTGGGTCAGCACCTAGAGATCCTATCTAGGTCAGCACTGAACGATCATGTGTGGGTCATCACCAAGCGATCCTTTGTGGGTTAGCATTGAGTGATCCTGTGTGGGTTAGCAGAAGAGCCTCTTAACAGAAAAAGATGATCTAGCCTTCAACTAATCATTTGTACTTATGTACTTAATTTATATCTTCTAAGAGTTGAGTCCATACCTATGTGTTACTTTCCATTGTGGTAATACATTGGTGGTATTCTTCACGGTGGAGAATAGTGTGGTACTTACCTACATGGAATTCCTTCCATTTTGGAACAGTTGAGCGTTGAGATTTTGAGTTGGACTCTATGTTTCTTCATGATTGAGATGGGTATACTTGATAACTTAGGTATATGTATGGGAATATACCTAAGTTGGGTTTTTGGTTGATTTCATGATTTTTGGTTTATCCTTTGTGGATTTTGTGAGACCTTGAGGGTCTTGGGGTCCCTAATGAGTATCGTTAAACTCACTCCTGAACGGGTTATTCCCACACCCCATTGTATTTGGTGCAGACGATGGACTGTACTGAATGAGGAAAAGAGTACCAGGACTAAAGGTAGAATTAAAGTGGACGTTAAACGAGGTGAGCCTCAGAGACGGCCATTCGTGAGTTGTACCTACCATTCAGATAGGATTCATGGTGGACAATCCAGAAGCTTCTTTTCACCTGTTAGCCATCTAGTACTTTCCAGTTTTCCTTGTGCATTCCAATTGGGCTTGTATTCTAGTCCATTTTACATACTATACTCACTCTATTTACTATTCATTTTACTTGATTTCATATCTTGTTGTGTACTTGGTTGTGTGTGTTAGAGGTTATAAAGGCAATGCCTTCCCAGTTTTAGGGAATACGCCTTTGGTGATAGTCGCCAGCCCCTGGCCTATGGAAGGTGGTCTTGGGGTAGTCACGGCACGGGCCCGGAGGGACGGGTCATGTTTTATCAACAAAAGTAAGAGTAACAATAATTTATTATTATTATTAATTGATTATTTATTTAACCTTAATTCCAAACTCAAATTGAGTTTCACGGGGTGTCACTTTTATTTAGGTGGATTTGACATGGAGCATCCCCTTTTACCGTTATTATTTATTTATCTTTTAATTTTATTTCCATAACACTTTTATCTCTCTAATGAATTTATTCTTCCATGATTTTTCACCCACAAATTGGATAAAATGCACTCCCTATCCACCTGGCCGCAGCACCGACTGCACCAGCCGCACCGGACGGCCTCGCTCTACCACATCGATCCGCCATTCAGACAGCCCATGGCCTACTCTACTCTCCGTAAGGAATGCCATCACGCCACCTATATCACCCAAAACTATTCCCCAAAGACACCCTAGAATTGCAACTCCACATTTCCCCTTTCGTGGGCCACTCCATCTTCATTCTAAGACTAAAAAAATGTTACAATCACAGATTTGAGATTCTCGGGCTGAGATCTCTACGTCTGTATGTCACGGTCAACGAAACATTGTGTTTTTAGTGTGCTTAATTTCTTGGTGATGAGTAACACGTGAATAACAAAAATGAAAACATCATGGTATATGGGAAAATTTATGGTCATGTTTATTCGGCCATCGTCGTTGACAATAAAGTACAAGAGGAATCAATAAATAGATATTTATCATACTTCAAAATAAACCCCCTACCTCAATCATTTGATTGACTTGCCGTTAGTGGAAATGTGATCCTGTCATTAATACGGTCAATTCAAGTCTAATGTTGGATACAAAATTCTGGTTCATGGCTCAGGTCGACGAAACATCCAACAACAACAACAACAACGACAATAATAATAATAAGGGATCTTTTATCCGACATATATTTCTCTTACGGTGTCAGAATGATGAACTGTCTATGATATTGAGACCCTAAAATTAATATGGATGTTTCAAGACGAATTTTAGATATTTAAGTCAAGGTTAAGGCACCGACCCCATGAGGCCCGATTCACACATGTTGCGGTGAAATGAAACTTTTTCACTAGGTATCCATTTTGGAAAAATCATTAGTCCATCTCATGTGTTTTTTCATGTGAATCATAATGATGTGACCCGTTTAGTTATCCCATGCCTTTTGGAGTATGACCGGGTTGGATCGAACATGAATCCATCTGGTCCCTTGACACTAAAATGCCTATAGCTTATAGAACTGAAGCTCGTTTGATGAACCATCAGTGACACCAGAATACTTGGATCGAGATGGTCCATTTGGTATACTCAACTTGAGTTTGGGATAATGTTGGGGTATGGTCGGGTTGGATCATGCATGAATCCAACCGGGCCCTCGGAACTTAAAAGACAATAACATACAGACCAGGCATCCAATTGACGCACCGTCTATTGCAGTGAGACCCCTATTACATGGCTTTCCTTTGGAAAAATTCTTCATATTACTTCGTGGCAGTTGGAGTATTAACTAGTTGGTTGAGGAGTAGACTCTACCGTAGAAGAGAAATTAGTGTGGGTACCCTATAGCTGGATGAGACGATGTACTAGGATCCTGTGTGGGTCTGATGATATACTGACGATGTACTAGGATCATGTGTGGGTATGTAGATGTACGGATTATGTACTAGGATCCTGTGTGGGTCTGACAATGTACTGATGATATACTAGGATCATGTGTGGGTCGGATGATGTACTGACGATGTACTAGGATCCTGTAGGGTCTGATGATGTACTCACGATTTAATAGGGTCATGTGTGGATCTGATGATGTACTGACGATGTACTAGGATCTTGTGTGGGTCTGATGATGTGTTGACGATTTATTAGGATCCTGTGTGGGTCTGATGATGTAATGTCGATGTGCTACGATCCTGTGAGGGTTTGACAATGTATTGATGATGTACTAGGATCCTGTGTGGGTCTGAAATTTTGGATCCTTCGTGGGTCTACCTCTTAGTAGAGTAAGATGATTCAATAGTAACATCTAATCATCACTACTACTGTACCTATGTTATACCATGTGTGTTTTGAGTTCGTACCTATGTGGTACTTTCCTTCGTGGTAATACCTTGGTGGTATTCTTTTGTGTGGCATACCTCTGTGGTATTCCTTCCTTTGTGGAATAGTTGAGCATTGGGCTTTTGTCTTGGACCCTATGTTTCCTCATGATTGAGATGGGTATAATTGATAACTTTGGTATATGTATGGGCATATACCTAAGTAGATTTGTTAGTTGATTTCATGCTTTGTGGTTTATCCTTTGTGGATTTTTGTGAGACCTTAAGTGTCTCGGGGTCCCTACTGAGTATCATTATACTCACCCCTGCACGGGCTATGCCCACACCTTGTTCTATTTGGTTTAGACAACAGACAACTATGATCGAGGCTGAGGGTACCCGGATTGGATGGTGCTTGGAGGTGGACGATACAACATGTCATAACGCAGAGGAGATGGGTGGACATGGAGTGCTGAAGAGGTGATCTGTACATACCCTTCAGGTAGGAACCTGTTAGGGCGAACCAATAGCTAAATTTCTCTTTCTTCATTTGTATTATATTTCATTTTTACTTGTGCCTTTACTATTGGGCCTGTATTATAGCCCTTTTTACTTTCAGCACACTTTTTTCTATACATGTTACTTGTGTTCATATCTTGTTGTTTTCTTGGTTGTGTGTGTTTACCGGATATAAAGGCAATGCCTTCCCAGTTTTAGGGAATACGCCTTTCGTTTCTAGTCCCCAGGCACTGGCCTATGGAAGGGGGGCTTATGGTCGTCACGAGGGTCGTACCGTGACTACCCCAAGCCCGTCTTCCATAGGCCAGGGGCTGGCGACTAGCACCGAAGGCGTATTCCCTAAAAATGGGAAGGCATTGCCTTTATAACCTATAAACATAGGCAACCAAGCATAGAGCAAGATACAAAATCAAGTAAACTGAATAGAAAACAGAGTGAGTAAAAAAAGATAAAGGGGAAAGAATACAAGCCCAACTTGAAAGTACAAGAAAATTAAAGTACAAATAAACTGGAATAGCTCTTGTGATCACCCACCAAGGATCCTACCTGAAAGTTAGGTACAGCTCTCAAACGGTCATCTCTGTAGTACACCTCGTCTAAGGTCCACCTTCGAGCTACCTCCAGTCCTGGTACTCTCATCCTAAGTCAACGATGTACGTTGTCTGCACCAAACACAATAAGGTAGGGGTGTGTTTTAAATTGATCAATGTTAATTTTTCTTACCCTTTCTTGAGAATTATTCGTAAATCAAGAAGAAATTATAGTCTCCTGTTACTGCTCTAATGCGGAGAGTGAAATCCAAACAAACATGGCCCGACCTCTCCGCAATTATTATGATAAATTTTTGTGATCTTCGTGATGGAGGAGGATGGCATCCAATACCGGTGGGGCAAGAGAACGACGGCTGGCACCATGGCCAACCACGACGAGGGCGTCGACGAAACCACACCGCTCGACTGAAGAGAATCACGGCTTGTGCCGCGGTGGCGAAGGGAGGATGGCCAACCAAGCCGACCATCGGAGAACTCGCGACCACCATGCCACCACATAGCCAACGCGCCACCCCATGGCCTATGCGCCGCCCCGTGGACCTCGCGCCGCCCTGCGGCCCCAGCACCACCCCGCCGCCCCTGCGCCGCCTTACGACCCCCTCTCCGTCACATGACCCCCACGCCGCGCAACGGAAGCTCCGCCACCAGGTTGGGATACCCAAAGTGGGCCGGGCCAGACCCAGTGGCCCGAGTCTCCCTGAACTTGGTCGGGTCTGCCCAGGCCGGGTCAGACCGGACTCAGACTAGCTTTGACCCATTTCCGCTCTTCTGGCCATAACTTTGGCACCGAGTGTCTGTTTGAGGAAATGTCTGTGGCGCTGGAAACCTTGAAGCGAGACAGCCCCTTTTAGTATACCCAATTGGATATTAGAATAATGTTTTAGTAGGGTCGGGTTGGATTGAGCATGAATCAAACAGGTCCCTCAGGACTTAAAGGCAAATAACTCACAGACCAGGCATCCGATTGATGCACCGTTTATTGCGTTGAGACCCCTATGACGTGGAGGTCCTTTGGGATAAATTTTAATGGGATTTCAGGGAAGTTAGAGTATAGACCAGTGGCTTGAGGTGTGGACCCTCCCAGAGACAAGCATGCCTAGTGCAGGAACCCCGTAGTTGGCTGTGATGTGAAGAATGAATAGCGATCCTGTTTGGGTCAGCACCTAGAGATCATGTGTGTGTCAGTACCGAGCGATCCTATGTGGGTCAGCACTCAGCGATCATGTGTGCGTCAGCACCTAGTGATCCTCTGTAGGTCAGCTCCGAGCGATCTTGTGTGGGTCATCACCTAGAGATCATGTGTCGGTCAGCACCAAATGATCCTCTCTCGTGCACCCGGTGCGACTGAGGTGGGGAGAATGTAAAGACCCATAATTTCCATGAAGTTTTTTTAAATTAAATGGGAATTTTATGAGTCTGTGAAAATTGAAGACAGATGATTCTGAGGCCTGGAGTGCCCAGAATGAATTTTTGAACTTTTTTCTAGGTACGTTCAGTAAACGTGCGAGCAGATTTTTGTATCTTTTGAACTAGTGCTCAGAATTTATATCTGATGACACCATTGAACTCGCAATGCCGATATTATCTTAAAGATACTTTCACCTTGATGATAGTTGGTTGAGGGTGAAAGTCCTTTTTTGTGTTTTGCATAAAAGAATAAAATAGAATAAAAATGACTAACATTTTATTTGTTGAAACCTCCCATGTGGATGTTATAAAGGTGGGGACCACTTGAACTAAAACCTCCCACATTGGTTATGGTGGTGGGGACTACCCAAGCCTAAACCCCCAACTTGAATTCCTAAAGGTGGGGACCACCCAAATCCTCATTATGGGTGAAACCCTTAAACTCCCTCTTAAATGTGGGGAAGCCCCTTGAACATCCCCCTCTTTAATTGAGTGAGGCCCTTTGATTAATTATACCAACACATCAATTAATTAATTAAGCCAATTTGAAATTATTCCAATAAACTAAATCGATAACATATTCTATTATGTTGGAAATTTTATTTTTGGTGGGGATTGGGGGAAAGTATTTGGAAAAGGATAAGGGGAGAGATTTTGGGAGGATTAAACTTCTCCAATGAATAATTTATTCCACAAAGAATGCTTCTCCAAATGAAGAATGCCAATGTTCTCCAACATCTTCGATTCCTTTCTTGGGACAACCTCCAATGGTGGACATCTTCTACAAACGAAGAACCACATCCATCGAAGAGAATTTATCTAACGAACGAGCTCAGGATCAGAGGCATGTGGTGGGCGTGACGAACATTGACATCATCATCTTCTCTTTCACAAAACAACAAAAAACGAGGCAGGGGTGTGATTTAAATTGATCAATGTTGATTTTACTCTCACATTGAATCATTCCCCTTGATCCTCTTGCTACCACCCTAACACAGAGGGTACATTCTAAACAAACATGGCCCGACCCCTTTGTAATCCTTATGGTTATTTTCTGTGTTCTTCATGATGGTGATGATGAACGGTGTCGACATTTGACACTGGTGGAACTCGAGTACCATGGAAGGGAACGTGACCGCACTGCATGACCAGCCATGGCAGACCTCCACACCGCAACCTCCACCGCCCCGTGGCCTCGCCGCCTTGAGGCCATCCACGGCCCAAGTGGCCTTGCTGCTCAGCATCCCTCCATGGCCTCTACCTCCCATGCCCTCTTCCACCAGTGTCCTCTATCACCCCATGTCCCCACCACCTCATGGGCCTTCATGGCCCCCACAGCGTTGTAGCCCTGCGACCCTCTACAACCCCCTTGGCCTCACCGTAATGGGACCTCGTGGCCCCCGTGGACCCGCAGCACGACGGCCCTCCGTGGACCCTCTGGCCTCACTGCCTCACGGCCCTCTGCAATATTTATCACAACCCGTCCCCCGGGGCCCATGTTGTGACTTCCTCAAGCCCGCCTTCCATAGGCCAGTGGCTGGTTACTAGCATCGAAGGCATATTTCATAAAACTAAGAAGACATTTCCTTTATAACCTGTAAGGCACACAACTAATCACACCAAAAGATATGAACTCATGTAATCTTAATTTTAAACAGAGTGAGTACAGTACGTAAAATGGGCTAGAATACAATCCCAACTAGAAATTACAAGGAAAACTGGAATCGACTAGATGGATGACAAGTGAAAATCCATTCCTGGATCATCCACCACGAATCCTAGCTAAGGGGTAGGTACAACACACGAATGACCATCTCTACTATTCACCTCGTCTAACGTCCACCTCCATGCTACCTCCAGTCCTGGTACTCTTGTCCTCAGTCAGCGCTTTCGATCATCTACAACAAACACAGTGTGGTGCGGGCCTATCCCATGCATGGGTGAGTATAACGATACTCAGTAGGGACCCCTAGACCCTCATGGTCTCACAAAATCCACATAGGATAAACCAAAAAGTATGAAATCAACTGACGACCCAACTTAGGTGTATGCCCATTCATATACCTAAGTTATGAAGTATACCCATCTCAATTATGAGAAAACACAGATTCCAACTCAAAATCCCAAAGTTCAACTATTCCACAAAGGAAGGAATACCACGTAGGTATATACCACATAGGTGTTCCACGCAGAAGAATACCACCAAGATATTACCACAAAGGAAAGTATGACCCTTGTACGAACTCAGATCACACCAGCTATAACTTAGGTACAGTAGTAGTGATGATTATATGTAACTACTAAATCATCTTACTCTGTTAAGTGGAAGACCCACAAAGGATACCAAATTGCAGACCCCCACAGGATCCTAGTATATCGTCAGTACATCGTCAGACCCACACATAATCATAGTAAATCGTTAGTTCACAGTCAGACACACACATGATCCTACTATATCATTAGTACATTGTTAGACACACATGGGATCCTAGTATATCTTCAGTACAATGTCTGACCCACATAGGATCCTAGTTCATCGTCAGTACATCGTTAGACTCACACAGTGGGCCTTGGGGCCCATGTCGTGACTACCCCAATATCGCCTTCCATATGCCAGGGGCTGGCGAGTAGCACCAAACGACATATTCCCTAAAAACGATAGGACATTTCCTTTATAACCTATAAACACACGCAACCAAGTACATAGTGAGATACAAACACAAGTAAACTGTATAGTAAAAAGAGTGTGTACAGTGAGAAAAAGGGACCAGAATACAATCCCTACTGAAAAGCACAAGAAATCTAAAAATGTACAAGAAAACTGAAACAGATCCAATGAACAAGAACCAAGTATCCTACCCAAAGGGTAAGTACACCTCTAGAATGGTCGTCTCTATTGAACGCCTCATCTAGCTCGGCATGCCATCCCACAAGGCCAATGTTGTGACTACCCGAATCCCACCTTCCATAGGCCAAGGGAAAGAGAATTTAACTAAAAGGTGTATTCCCTATAACTGAGAAGGCATTTCCTTTATAACCTGTAAACACACGCAACCAAGCACACAACAAGATATGAAAACAAGTCAACTAGAAAGAAAAATGTGTGTTGAAAGTAAAAAAGAGGCTGAAATACAACCCCAATACTAATAGTACAAGTAAAACTAAAATACAATACAACTGATGAAAAAGAAAGGCAGCTACTAGGTCATCCTCCAAGGTTCATACATGAAGGGTAGGTATAGATTGCCTCCTCAGCACTCCACATCTGCTCGTCTCCTTGGCGTACCGTTACACCGTAAGGTCCACCTCTTGTCCCCATCTTTCCCTGGAACCCTCAGCATCAATCAATGCTATCTGTCATCGGCACAAAAAACCACATGGTGTGGGCATAACCTGTGCAGGGGTGAGTATAACGATACTTATTAGGGACCCTAAGACCCTCAAGGTCTCACAAAATCCACCAAGGATAAACCACAAGGCATGAAATCAACTGAAAACCCTAATTAGGTATACACACATACATATACCTAAGTTATTAAGTATACTCATCTCAATCATGAGGAAAACACAAAGTCCAACTGAAATCCCAAAGCTCAATTGTTCCACAAAGGAAGGAATACCACATAGAAGAATACCACCAAGGTATTACCATGTAGGAAAGTACCACAAGGTACAGACTCATCTCACACCAGGTATTTCTTAGGTATAGTAGTAGATATGATTATATGTAAATAATGAATCGTCTTACTCGGATAAATGATAGAACCATGAAGGATCCCTAAATGCTAACCAACAGAGGATCTATAGGTGCTAACACACACAGTATCTCTCGGTGCTGACCCACAGAGGATCGCTTGGTGCTGACCCACATAGGATCGCTCGGTGCTGACCCACATAGGATCACTCGGTGCTGACCCACACATGATCGCTCAGTGCTAACCCATATAGTATCTCTTGGTGCCGACCCAGACAGGATCGTTCGGTTCTGACCCACAAAGGATCACTATTCATCCTTCACATCAAAACTAGCTACTGGGTTCCCACACTAATCTTGCTCGTTTCAGGGAGGGTCTACTCCTTAAGCCACTGGTTGATACTCTAACCACTACGAAGTCTCACAAAAACATTTCCCAAAAGACCGCCATGTCATATGGGTCACAACGCAACAGACGGTGCATCAATCGGACGCCCCGATCTATATGTTATTAGCCTTTTAGTCCCGAGGGCCCGATTAGATTCGTTCTCAATCCAACCTACCCATATCCCAACTCTATCCAAATCTCATGTAGGTAATAAAAAAGGGACCATCTCGTTCCAGGGTTTCTAGCATCAAAAACGGTTCTTCAAAGGGATGTTCGGTTCCAATGTTATGGCCAAAAGAGTGTAAATGTGTCGAAGTTGGCCCGGGTCAGGTCCAACCCAGTTTGGGTCGACCAGGACCACTAGCCTCGCCGCCTCACGGCCCTCCGCGGTGCCCTGAGGCCCTCTTCACTGCCCTGCGGACCTCAATGGTGCCTCGTGGCCTCACCACCCCGGGGCCCTCACGGAACCCCTCCTCCCTCCCCCCCCCCCCCCCCCGCGACCCCGTGTCTCCCTTGTGGCCCCCACATCCTCTTTGGACCTCGCGGCCTCTGCGTTGCCCAGCGTGGGCTGGGCCGCTCAAAGCGGCTGAGCTAGGCCCAGCGGACCAGGCCAGACCCAACAGGCTAGGCCAGACCCTGTAGGATGGGTTTGTTCGACCGGGTCGGACTAGACTTGGACCAACTTCAAACTTTTCTCTCTTCTGGTCATATCATGAGCTACGAGCATCCATTTGATGAACCGTATATAGTGACAGAAAGCTTGGATCGAGACAATGCTTTTGGAATACCCCACTAGAGTTTTGAATAATGTTGGGGTATGGCTGGGTTGGATCAGATAGGAATCTAACCGGACCCTCGAAACTAAGAGGCCAATAAAATACATGCCATGAATATGATTGACACATCGTGTGTTACATTGAGACCCCTTTTATGTGGTGGTCCTTTGGGATATTTCTTCATGGGGATTTTTGGCAGCAAGAGTATAACCCTTTGTCTTGAGGAGAGAACCCTCCTGGAATCAAGCGAGCATAGTGCGAGAACCCTGTAGCTGGTTGTAACATGAGAAAGAGATCCTTTTTGGGTCTATGCTTGGGATCCTTTGTGGGTCTATGTTCTAGAGTCTCACTTGGATCCACTATAGGAGTCCACATGGGACTACTCTAGAATCCTGTGTGGGCCTGACGATGTACTAGGGTCCTGTGTGGGTCTGGCGATGTTATAGGATCCGATGTGGGTCTGATGATGTACTAGGATCCTTTGTGGGTATGTTGTACTAGAATCCTATGTGGGTTTGATGATGTACTAGGATCCTGTGTGGGTCTAATTATTTACTAGGATCCTATGTGGGATTGATGATGTACTAGGATCCTGTGTGGGTCTGATGATTTAGGATCCTACGTGGGTCTGCCTCCTAACATAGTAAGATGATTTAGTAGTTACATCTAATCATCTCTACTAATGTACCTATGTTATACGTGGTGTGAGTTGAGTCCTTTACTTTGTGGTGATACCTTGGTCGTATTCTTCTATGTGTTTAAATTGTGTGGTACTTTCCTTCATGGTGACAACATGGAGGTATTCTCTTATGTGGTGTACCTATGTGGTACTTTCCTTCATGGTGATACCTTTTGTGGTATTAATTTGTGTGGCATACCTGTGTGGCACTTGCCTTTGTGGTAATACCTTGTGGCATTCTTCTGTGTGGCGTACCTGTGTGGTACATTCCTTTATGGTGATACCTTGGTGGTATTCTTCTATGTGGAAAACCTGTTTGGTACTTTCCTCTGTAGGGATACCTCAGTGGTATTCTTCTATGGGACGTTACCTTTGCAGTACTTACCTTTGTGGTGTTACCTTCTTGGTATTCTTTCCTTCGTGGAATAGTTGAGATTTGAGCTAATGAGTTGGGCCTTGTTTTTTCTCATGAATGAGATGGGTATACTTGAAAACATAAGTATATGTATGGGTATATACCTAAGTAGGGTTTTCAGATGTTTTCATTCTTTTTGGTTTATCCTTTGTGGGGTTTGTGACACCTTTGAGGGTCTCGGGGTCCCTATTGAGTATCGTTATACTCACCCATGCATGGGATATGCCCACACCTTATTGTGTTTGGTAAAGATGACTGATAGCGCTGATTCAGGACGAGAGTAATAGGACTACTGGTAGCTCATAGGTGGACATTAGACAAGGCATACCGCAGAGATGACCATTCGAGAGCTGTACCAACCCTTTAGGTAGGGTCCTTGGTGGGAGTTCACAGGAGCTATTTCAGTTTACTTTTACTTTTTAGTATTCTTTTACTTTCCAGTTGGGATTGTATTCCAAACCCTTTTTCTTACTGTGCACACTCTTTTTAATATACAGTTAACTTGTGTTCGTATCTTGTTGTATTTTTGGTTGCGTGTGTGTATTGATTATAAAGGTAATGTCTTCCCGGTTTTTAGGTAATTCTCCTTTCGGTGCTAGTTTTCAGCCACTAGCCTATGGAAGGCGGGCTTTGGGTAGTCACGGCATGGGCCCCAGGGGACGGGTCATGAAAAATAAAAACCACAAAGCATGATCTCAATCACCAAGCACAAGGAAACTAAAAACTACAAGTAAACTGAAATAGATCATGTGAACTCCCACCAAGGACCCTACCTGAAGGGTAAGTACATCTCTCGAATGGTCATCTCTACAGTACGCCATGTCTAATGTCCACCTACAAGCTACCTCCAGTCCTGGTACTCTCTTCCTTAGTCAGCACTATCAGATATCTGCACCAAACACAACAAGGTGCTGGCGTAGCTCGTGCATGGGTGAGTATAATGATACTCAGTAGGGACCCCAAGACCCTTGAAGGTCCCACGAAATCACAGCTTCGAAAGGAGAAACACTAGGCTGGATGAATCCTTTCCCTTGTAAGTCCTCTAGCTATACCCACAAATCACGAAGCTCTATGGGAGCCATCTGATACATTGGTGTAGATATCGATGTTGTCCCATGGTACAAGTCAATATAAAATTCCACTTCTCTTTGAGGAGGTAGACGTTGAACATCATTAGGGAAGACATCTGTGTACTGGTCCACCACTACAGGATAACCCTACATAGGTATATTCCCATTCATACACCTATGTTTTCAAGTATACCCACTTCTGAGGATTGATGACCTCTTTGATCTGCTGAAGGGAGCATGATTGTTCTCGATGATAGATCTTAGATCAGCCTATCCCCAGCTCAGAGTACAAGACAAGGATGTCCAGAAGATGAGTTTCAGATGTCGGTACGACCATTATGTGTCCTTGGTTATTCCATTTAGTGTAACCAATGCTCCAGCAGTGTTCATGGGACTCATGAACAGGATCTTTCAGCTATTCCATGATCGCTTTGTAGTAGTATTCAGCAACAACATTTTGATCTACTCAGCTTCTGAGGCGTAGCATGCCTATCATTTGAAGGTAGTAATGGACACACTCCGAGAGCACCAGCTTTATGGTAACCTCTTGAAGTTCCTGTTTTGGATCTGAGAGGTTCATTTTCTAGGACATGACATCTCAGAGGCTAGTGTTCTAGTGGATCCAGTGAATATTGAGGCGGCACTTTCTTGGGATCCACACAATATTGTGACATAGATACAAAGTTTCCTAGGTTTGGTCAGATACTACTAGATATTTGTGCCAGATTTCTCCAGAGTTGCAGCACCAGTTTTAGCATTGACGAATAAGGGGAAACCCTTCATGTGGTCGGAGAGATGCCAACAGAGTTTTCAGGAGCAGAGGCAGAGGCTGACGAGTTCCCCCATTTTGAGGCTTCCATAGAATGGCGAATGGTATGTAATATACAACAACACATCAGGGATTGGGCTCAGATGTGTCCTGATGCAGGAGTGAGCCGTGATCACATATGGTTCTCGACAACTGAGACATCATGAGAAAAACTACTCTACCCATGACCTGGATTTAGCAGCAGTGGTCTTCACCTTGAAGATATGGCTACATTACCTGATGGGCGAGTGTTTTACTGTCTACTATGATCACAAGAGTCTCGGGTATATCTTCTCTTAGAAGGACCTAAACCTGAGACAGCGATGTTGTCTTGAGTTCCTCCAGGACTATGACTTTAAGATAGTCTATACTCCTACGAAGGGGAACATTGTAGCAGATTCACTCAGCCAGAGATCTGGTACACAACTGATAGGTGAGGTGACGAAGCAGTTGGTAGATTTGCAGATATCCTTTGTGGAACCTGATGGAGCAACTTTCCTTAAATATCTTACAGTAAGACCCCCACTTCTTCATAATATTATAGTGGCACAAAAAAAGCATGGTGGGACCTTAACCCGTAGTTCGAAGGATCAAAACCTCCCTCTAATACCAATTTTGTCATGACTCGTCCCCCGGGGACCGTACCGTGACTACCCTAAGCCCGCCTTCCACAGGCTAGGGGCTGGCAACTAGCATCAAAAGGCTTATTACCTAAAAAATGATAAGGAATTGCCTTTATAACATGTAAACACACGCAACCAAGAACATAGAAAGATATGAACACAAGTAAACTGTATGGTAAAAGGAGTGTGTACTGTAAGAAAAGGGGCTGGAATACAAGCCCAACTAGAAAGTTCAAGAAAACTAAAAAAGTAAAAGTAAACTGAAACCACTCCTATGAATTCCCACTAAGGTCCCAACCTGAAGGGTAGGTATAGATCTTAGACGGTCGTCTCTACTGTACTCCACATCTAGTGTCCACCTCCAAGCTACCTCCAGTATAGGTACTCTTTTCCTCTATCAATGTGGTCAGTCGTCTGCACCAAACACAGTATTGGAGGTTATGAAAAATATTTCCATCTCCAGGTCAAGGTCACACTGCCACTGGCGGTTTGTGAAACCGAGGTCGCATGGATAAGTTACAATCGAAACACGATTTTCCCAAAAAAATAATAATAACATTATAATAATAATATTATTTTTATTTAACCATTTTTTCTTCAATCCCAAAACTCACGTTCAATATGCCAAATCTCTCATGTGCACCACACAACTCTCAATTCACACCTCCTTTATTTATTTAACTTTTAATTTTATTTCATTTCATTTCAACCTTTCTCTCTCCAATCTAACCCCTTCATGTTTTTCACTCCTCGTTAAATTCAAACCTATTCTACCAGTAAACCGGAGTGTTTCATCTGCCGGATCCTCCACCTCCATCCTTGCTCACCTGAACCATGCACCACCGCACCGGTCACCCATTCAGCCACCGACCAGCTCACCTAACTTGCACCAGCCGAACCCTTCAACCTCACTACATCTGCTCGACCGCTTCAAGACATCGCACCTTCTTCCTCATCCGTATCCACACCCTGAAGACTCGCTAAAATCAAACCGTCACGTTTCCCCTTACATGACACAATGCATCTTCATTCTAAACCCAAAAAATAAAATTATTCCATTTTCACGATCCTCGTATCGAGGGCTCTGTGTCCATATGATGTGCTCAACAGAATATTGTGTTTCCAGTACCAATAAATATTTGGCTTCCTTATTCTGTGTGCCATTGCGACTTCATTCCAAGCCTAAAAAATTAAACGATCGCATATTTATTATCCATGCATCTAGGGCTTCCTGTCCATATATCGCGCCCATAAAATCTCCATGTTTCCAATGACAATAAATATTAGGTGTTGAAGAACGCATGAAGAATGTGCGAAGAACAAAATAAAAAGCTCATGGTATATGTGCGGATCGATGGCCTTGTTTTTTTGACCATCATCATTGAGAATCAATAATATGTGGAATAAACAAATAGATATTTATCATACTTTAAAATAAATCCCCTTACTTGAAGGTTCATTGATGATTGCAATGAGAAAGTAGTCGAAGAAGGCGAAGAGGGTGCCAACGATCGTCACTTACAAAACCATACTTTGATTTCCAGCTCATACGCTGTCCTCTTCTTTGATTTTCGAAGAACATTCTTCGATGGCATTCTTCATTGGAGAACATTCTCCCACC
This sequence comes from Viscum album, assembly GCA_963277665.1. NCBI lineage: Eukaryota > Viridiplantae > Streptophyta > Magnoliopsida > Santalales > Viscaceae > Viscum > Viscum album. Next base: position 742,458,034 of record OY728145.1, on the reverse strand, counting down.
AAGGAACATCGTTTCCAAACAAAAATCCTCCCAAACTAAGAGGTTCCAATATAATTAAAAAAAGTAGATTAATTATGTTGGCACGTTAGCATAATTAATTGGCTTATTTAATTTCACCACATTGAAAAAATTAATTGGACCAATTAATGAATGGAGTCGGAAAAATTTAAAAGTGTGGAGTTGAGAGGTTTTCTCTCATTAAAGGGGGTAGGGTGGTCCCCGCATACAAATTCAAAATGGGGGGTTTTATTCTCAATGGCCCCACCTCCATAACACACATGTGGGAGGTTTTAGTTTAGGTGGTCCCCACCTTTAAACCATCCACATGGGAAGTTTCAACCAAAATAAAAATAAAATAAAAGTTTATTTTATAATATTTCTATTTCCATGAAAAACCCAAATTATATATTTCACCCTCATCCTACTATGGTCGAGGGGAAGGTCTTCTTAAGCGAGTACCGGTTTTGGGAGTTGAATAGTGCCCTCAGATTTCAATTCTGAGCACTGGTTCAAAAGTTTCAAAAAACGCACTCATACATTTACTGAACGTACCCGAAAAAATGTTCAAAAATTCATTCTGGGCACACCCTTCCTCAAAATCATTCCCCGTCAATTTTCACAGACTCGTTAAACTCCCAAATATATAAAAACAATTAGATGGAAATTCCAGGTCTTTACATTCTCCCCACCTTAGGGATTTGCATCTCTGAAAGCCCCAACATAAAACTAGTAAAACAAGTGGGGGTAATGAGCACAAATATGAGCCTCCCGCTCCCATGTGCTCTCCTGGAGGTTCCTGTGCTGCCAACAAATGCAGACCATAGGTATCGGCCACCCATGAATGACCCGCTCCTGTCGATCCTCAATCTCAACTAGAACCTCTGAAAGCATCACCCCATCATCGATGTCCAGCTTTCCATGGTTGATAACGTGAGAAGGGTCAGGCACGTATCTACTCAACTGGGTTACATGGAAGTTGCCATGCACCTGATACAACTAAGGGGGAAGAGCTAAGTGGTAAGCCACATTTCCAACTCTATTGAGGACCTGAATAGGTCTATTGAACCTCAGAGATAACTTTTCACTGCAACACATGCCGCAGTTATCTTCCGCCGGGTTTTGTGGTCACGTTGTCACCTTCATCGTAGCTGGTGGTGTGTCGGATGCCGTATCCAAGTCCCACCACTGCCATTCACCGGCACCGGTCGCCGCCGTCTTCCATTGTATAGGAACACATCAAAAACCAAAAAAAAATTATGAAGAGGTCCGGCCATGTTCATTTGGCCTGCAGCCTCTGCGTTAGGGCGGTAGCAAGAGACTTAATAAATCTTATATTAATAATGTCATGAATGGTAAGGGGGTACTCAAAACATCAAACCCTATAACCTCAGACAATATTTATTCCCAAACCCGCAAAATAAAACACCCTTGGATCAACTAGTTAGAGAGTTGATCCACGTTCTTTGTTTATAATGGAAGAACATGGGAAACAATAATCACACATAATTAAATCCCTAAATCAGAGGATTATTGACGGAGGTCATGAGGAAGGAGATGATGTCATTGGGGATGGTGGTGTCGACGTTCTTCACATCCTCAAGACGCTTCCGAAGTCAGCTCGAACGTCAGCCTCGTTCTTGAATTCCAAAGTGCATTCTTTATTGGAGGATGATTTTATCCACAATTCTCTAGAGCTCTACCCTTCCCCTTTTCCAAACTAATACTTCCATTGGAATGGGGTTCCATTATAATATAAATTATGTCTATCAATTTAATTTTTGGCACAATAAATTATACCACATTGGCATAATTAAATAATGGGAGGAAGTTCAAGAGTTACCTCCCATTAAAGGGGATGTTTTAAGGATTCCTCCGATTAAAGGGTGTTTGGGTGGTCCCCTCCTTTGAATTCAAAATGGAAGTTTTACTTCGTGTGGTCCCCACCTCCATAACCCATGTTGAGAGGTTTTATTAGAAATAAAATAAAAGTTTATTTTATTTTAGTTTCATTTCCACGAAAACACCAAATTATATCTTTCAACCTCAACCTACTACAGTCAAGGTGAAACTCTCCTTAAGCGAATATCGGCACTACAAGTTCAACGGTGTCCTCAGATTTCAATTCCGAGCACCGGTTCAAAAGTTACAAAAACCCGCTCACACGTTTACTGAATGTACCCGAAAAAAAGTTCAGAAAATTATTAAAAGTCACCATCAACACACGTTGGTCGAGGTTAGGCACTTCCCAAGTGAAACACGCCCCAACGAACCTAATGGTACTCTCATATTTCAAATCCGTGTTACCGTTTAAAATTTATGGATTTTATAATAAAATAAATTTCCCTTAATTATTTTATTTACGAACAAAAACTAAATTTCACTGGTGGCCCGTTCCGGTCAATGTTTCTTTCTTATTAAACAAAGCATGACCTCACGAGTTCAATGGTGGTCTCAAATTTTCAATCTGAGCTATTGTTTGTGAGTTATAGGAATTTGAAATATAAAATAATTTATTTAATTATTTTATTCATGATTATGCCATTTTTGGGTTTTCTCACAGGAAAAGAAAATAAAAAAAACATTTCTAATAAAATCTCTCTACTTGGGTTATGAAGGTGGGGACCACCCTAACTAAAACCTATATTTTGAATTCAATTATGGGGACCACCCAGAACCCATTTTATAGGAGGAAACCTTAAAACATACACTTTAATGGGTGGTAATTCTTGAACTTCCCCCCAAAATTTAATTATGCCAACGTGGAACAATTAATTATGACAAAAATTAAATTGATAGACTTAATTTATATTATATTGTAACCTAATTATTTTGAAGGATTTGGTTGGAAAAGGATAAGGGGAGAGATTTGGAGAATTGTAAAGAAACTCATCCCCAAACAATGAACAGACTCCGGAATTGAAGAACGAGGATGATGTTCGAGCTGACTTTAGAAGTGTCTTGCGGAAGCGACGAAGGCCAACACCACCATTCCAAACGACATTGTCTCCTTCCTTAAGAACTTCTTCAACAATACTTTGTGGTAGGGGTTTAATTATGTGTGATTATTCTTTCCCATGTTCTTCCCTTCTAAACAAATAACGTGGATCAGCTCTCTAACTAGTTGTTCTGTGGAAGTTTTCTTTTTGCAGGGATGGGAATAATTATTGTTGGAGCATATAGGGTTTGATGTTTTGAGTACCCCCTCACCATTATTGATATTCATTATCCAATATTTATTAATCCTCCTGCAACGGCCCTAATGCGGAGGGTGCGGGCCAAACGAACATGGGATGACCTCTCTATAATTTCTAGAGGTTTTGATGTGTTCGTTGCAATGGAAGAGGGTGGCGATTGGTGCCAGAGAATGGAACTGATGGGACTCGAATATGGAGGTTGGAACACCATCGTACATGACAAAGGTTACATAGCGACTGTGTCACCCAACGGAAGAGAACCACAGCTTGTGACGCATCGATGAAAGGAGGCCGGCCGGTCGAGCCGGCCACCGGTGAAGGAGCAGCGTGCGACTGCGCCGTGATGAGGGGAAGACATGCCATCCGGCCAACTACGGCAGACTACCGGACTCTGGCCATTCTGCCACACAGTGGATCCCCACTACCAGGCTGGGCCGCGTAGCGAGAGATGGGTCGGACCCAGCAGGCCGGGTTGACCGGAATGAGGTCGGGTCGTCCTAGGCCATGTCGGGCCAGACCCAGACCAGCTTCGAACCATTTCCGTTATTTTGTCCAAAACGTTGGTTCCATGTGTCTATTTGAAAAACTGTTTGCAGCTCTAGAAACTAGGGAGTGAGACAGTCCCTTTGGTATAATTTTTCTGACGCTTTCGTCGGGGCACGCGCATCCGTCATGCAGAGGACACACTGCTATTACCCCACATTCCCGCTTTCCAATGGTAGGTGGCATCCACTCCTTATCCAGGGATGTCTAGTCCTTGATTAAAACGGGATGATGGTATGTCAATTCGTCCTTCCATGGATTCCTCCTAGGAACTCGTCACCTAGTCCGGGTCTCCCTCATATATTTAAAACATAGTTTGTGAAACTCTTCCTGGCCCCATATCTTCATGGACACCAGTTAATTGTGCCATTTCTGTCAGGTCCGTCCAAGGGGTCTGGTCCGGGAATAAACCTTTCGTTAGTAGAGTATACATGCTGGGGCATCACTGGCGTGTCTTGATGCTGGGGAATTGGTATGTCTGTCTTATGTCCCTTATTATAGGGATTCTTGAGGGTGTGGAAGCCCGAGGAATCCCACATCGAACGTGGGGAATTGTATGCCACCAGCATGTATTTAAAGTTTTCCTCAGCATCCCATGTTTGAATCATGGTATGATATAAGTTTAACGTCCCGCAGAGATGGATTGGACTGATTGAAACACTGGTTAGAGTGGATCAGATGGGCGCAACCCATGGACAGGACACTGATATTGGGTCTAGCACGTGGGTAGATTCTTGAATACTGTGGAGGGGAATGGGGTGGCATGATCTCACCTGGATGTGGTGGCCCGGGTTAGAATCGGGATGGACGATGGTTTTAGGCTTGACCCTTTAAGAGGCATCCTACGTATCCCCATGGCAGGGAATAAATCTATGGATAGTTCGGTTAGACGATGGGACACTTGAAGAGGTGACCCGTGAGAATGGACGCATGTATGGGACCCAGAGGAAGATGTTCTTCGAGCCTTATGTGTCGTCCATGTTCTCCAGGTAATTTGGATGCCTTCAGAGAATTCCGAAGAGAGTATACAAAGACGTCTGGGAGGAGAGGCATCCCTGTGTTCTTCATCAGCTGTGGCTGATGTTTACGACTTACGGCTCTGGAGACATCATCACTTCCACTCCTACCATAGTCAAATTTGATCTTTAGACTAAGTATGCAGAACATTGGACCCTAAAATATCTTGAGGGGATTTTGTGTAAGTGAGTTCGGTAGCTCAAAGTCGCCAGTGCTGAACCTTGATGGCGAGAGAGTAGGCAGGGTTCTGCTAGAAGTGGAGGATTAAAAGCACCTCAGGCAATGGGACCTGCACATTTTGGGACCTCAGCAGTGGGGGCGTCGTATGGCATGGCCGAGCCCTCATTGCCTAGAGGTGGAGGACCCCACTGACTGCCCATAGAACATTCTAGGAAGCAAATAAGATACCTGCTTCAACCATCTCAAGATGACATCTTCCCTGCATTGTGGTCGGCTTGGATAACCCTGCGAAAGTCAATGAGTACTAAATCTCTCTGGCAAAATATTTTTCGAGATGGGATCCAGTTTCCAGAAGTTGGGTTTGTTCTGGTTTCTGACAGAGTGAGCTTCGACTGATGGAATTCATATCTGATGGCTATGGACACATAAGCATGTCAACATGGTCGGCGTATGGATCCACATCTCTTGGTGAAAGTGATACTCATCCAGAAGCATGATCTAGAAAGGATACCACCGGGGGAATATGACAGCGATGAGGAGTCAGAGGTGGAGAAATGGGAGAGGAGGAATAAGGATAAGGGGAAGGTGAAGGAGAAGGAAAAGGAGAAGGCGAAAAGGATCTCGAAAGGGTCGCAGGGGGCGTCCCACCAAGGGAGTCTTCAGGAGAGTGGCGAGATCGTCAGATCCAATATGGATGTGACCGAGCTGCTTGAGGTATGCTTCTACCCTTATCTTCTCCTATATTATCTTTCCTTTAAAATACTTAACACACCTTCCTAATCTTACTCTGAAGAACATCATCACTGATCAAGTGTCTCCGGCTAAAGGATGGGAGGAAGCGTCAATGGGGAAAGGCGGGGCACCGACGCTCATTATCGAGCTGACAAGTGCTGAGGGATCCCCCACCACGATAGCTCCTATAGCATCCAGGACACTAGAGGTTGATGCCTGGGGTTCTGGTAAGTTCATTTCCATGACATTGGTATCTACTTTTGGAGGACACAACTGATCAGGGTGCTCCTTTTCTGTACAGTGATCACGACATTGGAGGCTCGTCGGGCTGCTAATCCCAGACCATCTGTGAGTGTGTCGATGGAGAACATATCACCTCATACAAGAACATGCCTCCCAAACTATGTTGGCTCCAAGAATTGGTGTGCAGGGAGCAGCGGACACCAGTGGTGATGCTATCGGGGTAGGGATAGAAGTCGATGAGGGTGCCACTAGGATCGGGGGGAGAGAAGAAGGTCACCCAGATATAGAGGAGCCTATTACCCGAGGAGGAATCTTTGAGGAAGACCCTGCCACTACCTTGTTGGTTTTCTTCCCTGTCTATCGGCCAACCGATCCCGAAGAAATTGACAATTCATATTCGGAAGTGGCTGAGGAGAGTCAGATGACACGACACAAGGGATGAAAGTGCATCCAGTCTTTTCTCAATCATCCCCAGGAGGAATGGATGAAGCGGATGGGGTTAATCCATACCTGGATGCGCTTCCTATGTGATGGAGGGGCATATTATCAATTCCTTCATCTGACGGTCCTTGAATACATGGCTGAGAATATGCGTGAGAGCATCTGGCACACTGACGTCATCCGGTTCCAGGAGGAGTCGAGGAGTGCCCAAGCATTTCTGAGGGCGGAGAAGGAGTTCTGACGCCTCAAGCAATAGGTGAAGAACAAGAGATATTCATCACAAACTGCTCTGGGCTTGTGGAGAAGTTTATGGCCCAGCTGGAGGATGCTCAAGATCAACTCATAGAAGTAAGTCGCTAGAAAACCGAGCTCCAACCTGAACAGGCGCGAGTGTGGGCCAGGGTCAGAAAGCTGCACTCTGGGGCCGCTAATGAAGAAAGGGTCCTCAGGGGATGGGAGGAAATCTTGGGGGCCACCAGCAAAAATGTGGCGGCATTAGAGAGATCGATCCCAGAAGCCGACCCTTAGGGGCCCTGTTTCGGCCAAAACCATACACTCATCTTTCCTTTACTGCTTCTTGTTCTCTTGAACTGTATGTATGGAAAAACATAATTACTTTCCCCTTTTCTCAACATACTTTTCCCATGGGTTTAACATTCTCAACCATAATCCTGAAATAAATAGAAATCCATCCCTAAGCTCACGTGGGTCGTGAGAAGAAAAGCTGGCTCGTACTATCACTTCATTTGATCGTGGGAGATCAACCAAGCTTTGGGCATTCTAAATTCAAACCCGGATTTCTGAGGAGATGAGGGAGGCCCATCCAAAGGAAGAGGACCTCTGAATAATCAATGTATCGTCTTATCAGTGTGCTCTAGTACATGAGTGGGGCAATGCCAAGGGCATTGGAATAAGACTGAACATAGGGAAATGAAAAATGTGAATCACGTAACCCAAATTTGGAACACTACAGGAGGGTCATGAAAATGAAGGACGACTATTGACCACGTTCGAAACACAACATCCTTATTGAATTATCCTGAAATGGGTACAAAAAATGATGGTTGACCGTTGACCATGTTCGCAACATGAGGCCTAACTCAAATATCATCGATCAGTCGTCCAGAACGTTGGCCCAAGATAGCAGGCAGAACATAGGTCAGGCATCCATACTGTTAGGGGGTCCCATAAAACGTGATCAGTATTCCGAAACATTGGCCCAGGACATCAGGCGGGCCATGGGTCAAGCACCATACTACTAGGGGATCCCTTAAAACCTGAAAGAGGATAAAGATCCGAATTAAGGGGCTCACAATGGTGGAAAGTGAAGTGGTGGTTTGCTTGAGCAGAATACCACACTCTCAAGATTACACCACCATGGTGGAGGCACATTAGGCGGACACATCAAATTGATCATGGATTATCCCTACTTTTAGATAGGACCACTCTAGCGAGGGAACTGCTTCTTCCAAATGTCATTATGGGGCATCCTAAGCTTTCTCATGGCAAATGATGCAGTTACACGACTCCCTAAGAAGTCAGTCCAAGGGACCGACAATGAGGGGGGATGGAGTTGGTGATTCCCAGGGCTAGAACCAAGATGAAATGTCAGGGCATTCTTATGTATCTCATAAGGATGAGAATCAAGCCTCACATAGTTCATGAAAGGGTCTTAGTTTAAGGTCTTAGAACTCGGACCAGGTGGAGAGATAAGGAATATAGGAGACACACTATAAGGTGATTACAAAACCTAACATGAATGAGGACATGAGTCCTACTTACCATGTGTTCCCTGGGGAAGTGTTCCGGTCAAGGGACCGAACACACAAGTTAGGATGGGCCTGCGGGGAAGTACCTGAGCGCTCCTATGTATCTTATGAGGATGAGAATCAAGACATATGTATTTCATGGAGGGTGGCATGGCATGGTAAGGTACCGGTATAAAGGATGAAAGGGGTGTGTGGGTCTAACCCACGCCCCAAAAGAAGCGGCATTAGATGTATCTTGTTTGTCCTTTAAGGTGAATGGTTTTTCATTTGAGGAGTGACCGGCCTAGGGTAGAAATTCCTGGAATATCTAAAATAATCAATCCATATAAAGGAGTTGAAAAATTGTATGTTAAATGATCGATACCCAACACGATTTCCTCTATGATGAGGTCATTACAATGTAGTTTCATTTTTTGTAATGCAGTCAAGACGATATTATCACAGTTTATGGTCATGTTGTTGGACCAAACATCACAGTTCATGTTCATATGGCTTAGACCTGGAGGAATGCGCATGACATGATAAAACATACCTGATGTGAATGATAACAAGGTTCACATAATCATCGTGCACACCTCTGGGAAAGGAGCCTCGGGCCAAGAGGCCGACGAGGGTCAGAGGATTAGGGGAAGGAGACGCTAGCTTCCAGTTGAGATGGACACAGAATGGAATGTCCATGTGACCCCAAATATCCCATGGGGATGAGGATCAAGCTACACATATCTCTTAGAGAAGATCCTAGTTTATGGTCTTAGCGCTCAGACCGTGGGAGCCCTGAGAGACATCCTATTGCAAACTTTTCCCCGTGACGTGTAGAGGTGCACTTAGGGGTAGTGCAAAGAGTGTCGAGATTCCACCTGGACATGATGGGGTGGAACATAATGTGAATCATGAAACCAACATTCAAGGTCTCAAGGGGTTGGAGTGACGACGGAGGATACTTCTAACCATGTTTGCAACACAACATCTTGTCACATTAGCCTGAAATGGGGACAAACAAATGAGCATCGACCGTTGGCCATGTTCGCAACGCAGGATTTGTATCAATTTGTTGTCTGAAACCCTCACAGGCGTTGTCCCGTAATGGTAGGAGATCCCTTAGGTGTGGTATTCATGCCGTTCTTGGGGGTCCCTTCGGGTGTGAAGATAATGAGGGCCCAAATGAAGGGAGACATAAAGCTTGACAAGTGGAAGGAAATTGCCTAAGTTGAATCTGACACTCCAGGTCCTAGACCAGAGTACTATTAGGCACATTGGTGAACCACTACCAAGGGTCAAGGGACTCAACTTGATAGTGGCCAAGAGATAGTGGATTCCCGGGAGAAGGGGGTCATGATGACAAAAAACTGACGTGAAGGAGGGCATAACCATATACCACACCTATATATCCCCCTCATGGAGAGGGATAGGCCAAGGGGCCTAGGTGAACGGGAGATCGTGGGATCTATACGAGATGGGGATGGACCTGAAATCTAAATGTTCAGGCAGTCCTACGTATCCCATAAGTATGGGAATCAAGCCATATGTAGTTCTTGAAGGTACAGTTCAACCTCATGTAGGATGAGCGTGTAGTATAAATTCATGCAGGACCGTAATCTAGTTTAAGTTCATGGGGGGCCCTAGGCTAGTTTAAGGTCATGGGAGACCGTAAGGGCCCAAATATAGGACCAAATTCGGTGTAAGGTCAGTTAGGACCACCATGCAGTTTAGGGTCATGCAGGACCATAATGCCGTTTAGGTTCATGCAGGACCGTCCAGTTTAAGGTCGTGTAGGACCAGAAGAAAGAGAGGAATGTGGTATGAAATTTGTGATCCCTGGGGATGGACCCGAGACGAGATTTTTGTGTGTTCCTACATATCTCATAAGGATGAGAATCAAGAGGAACGTAGTTCCTGGAGGGTCTTAGTTTAAGGTCTTAGAACTTGGACCAGGGGGATAAGGAAAAGTATTGCTTGAGGAATTTAGCATTGGTGGGAGGAGTTATACGCTCACCATCCATGGCCACCAGGGAGTATGATCTATTGGGATAAACCATATGAACAATGAATGGTCCTGGCCATTTGGGCTCCAACATGGGTGGTTTCCTACCGGGGATCATTGGTTCCCTGAGGGCTAATACCAAATCGCCTTGCATGAAAGAGAGGAGGTGAACCTTCTTGTTGAAAGCTTGAGCCATCCTGCTCTGATGCATTTCTATGTAGTGTAGGGAACGAAGCCTATTCTTGTCCAGTGATTCCAATTCAGCTAGACGGATCTCATCCATTCTATCTGGTGTTTTTTGGTTATAGACCACTGTGCGCAATGAGGGAAACTGAATCTCAATGGGAAGGATGGCCTCGGTTCCGTACATCATAGAATATGGGGTCACTTGGGTGTAATTACAGGTCGTTGTCCGATAAGACCAAAGGGTATTGGGGAGCTTGTCTGAGCAACTCTTCTTGCTATGACCAATCATTTTCTGCAGAATGTTAGAGAGGGTTTTATTAAATGCCTCAATCTGTAAATTTTCTTGCGCATGATAGTGGGTGGTATGGTTTGAGTGAATGTTGTACTTGTCATTCAATTTATTCAGATTGGATGCTCGAAAGTTGGTGACATTATCGGTGAGGATAGCGTGAGGAACCCCAAACCGATGGATGATATTGGAACTCATGAAGTCAATTATAGAACGGGCCTTGACTTCTTTGAGCAGAATTGCCTCTACCCACTTGGAAAAGAAATATATAGCAGCCAAAATGAATTGGCATTAGCAAGCTGTCACTGGTGGGTATGGTCCCATGACATATAACCACCAGAATACAATATACCAAGCGTACTTGTTAGTATGGAGAGGATCCGGTGGTAAATGAAAAAATTTAGCATGTCCTTGGCGCACATGAAATCTCTTGGCGAACTCGATGCAATCATGGATCATGGAAGGCCAAAAATACCCTAATATCTAAATCTGGTGAGACTGTTTTGGCCCAGCCTGATGGGCACCATAGGAACCAGTGTTAACCTCTTGCATGACCTGTGGAATCTTAACCCCTTGAATGAAACAGAGGAGAATACCATCAAATCCACGTTTATAGAGGATATGCTCAATTCTGGGAAAACTCTGGAGAGTAAAATGAAGCACGCAATATCAAATTCATTCATGCTCATCCCGGTCTGATGGGAGATTACCATGTTGGAGGTAATCAACAAAAGGGTCTATCCAGTCAGGAATTGCTTCACCAACTACCCAGAAAGAACCCGGGGCTCCCGACGTGGAAGCCCTGGTGGTAAGATGGCTTACTCATGGGCCATCATCGTCGTCCGGGGTAACATGAGTTATGACTCTCTGATGCGCCATGTGGATAATCATCCCATCCTATTCATGCTTTGCAAGCGATGCAGCCAGGCTAGCCAAAGCATCTTCTCCACTAACATGCTTAATAACTAGCTCGAAATACCCTTTCACATTCAAAAGTGGAATGTCGATCTCAAGGGCCAGTTCAAGACGCATAATGAGGGCCTAATACTCTCCTTTATTATTATTGTAACCTTCTGATAATAGGAATGAGTAAGGAAAGATGGCTTGCGCCGGGGTGATAAAGACGATACCCATACCTACTATGTTGAGTCTAGGATCATTGAGCCTCCTACCAGTGGGGCTCGGGAGGCACCATCAAAGTGCATCATCCAACATGGGATGACTTGATCAACTGAGAGGATTGAATCATTATAAAAATCTAGGTCCAGGGACTGGTTCACAAAGGTTGGATGGGTGGCTGAAAAGTCAACTAATGGCTGCCCCTTGATAGCCCTTTAGGGTAAAAACTTGATGTCAAACTGCTGGAAGATCACTTCCTACTATGCTAGTCAGCCAGTCAACATGGGGCGATTCCGAATGTACTTTAGTGGGTCTACCCAGGATACCAGCTGTACCTCATGGTGCTGCAATTAATGCCGCAACTTCTGTACCATGAATACAAGGGAAAGGAAACTCTTCTCTATGTAGGAGTATCTGGTTTCCATATCGAAGATCATGCAGCTGAGGTAGTATAGGATGTTCTCCATCCCCTCATTGTTCTTCTGGGTGAGAAGGACACCGAGGGACCGTTATAGAGTGGTGACATAGAGAATCAGTGGCTTCCTGGAGACTAGTGGCATCATGACTGGAGGATGGAGTAAATACTGCTTGATTTCCTCAAAGTCGGCCTGACACTCTTCATCACACTCATAAGAGGTTCCCTTCTTCATGAGACAAGAAAAGGGATTACACTTGCCAGTCAGATTGACAATGAACCGGAGTATGCAGGCTAAATGGCCTTGGTGACCTCGAAGCTCCCGAATAATACTCGGTGGAGGCATCTGACTGATGGCCTTTATCTTCTTCGGATCAATATCAATGCCTCGGTATCAGGCAAAAAATCCAAGAAACTTCCCAAAAGTTACCCCAAAAGCACACTTCAATGGGTTTATCTTCAAGCGGCAGGAATGGAGGAAACCGAACACTTTCTGAAGGTCCTTTATATGGTCATGGAACTAACAGGATTTGACTACCAGGTCTTCCACTTATCATTCCACCAATGTTCCTGGATTGGCCTGAATATGTGGTTCATGGCCCTCTAATAGGTGGTACCTGCATTCTTCAGGCCAAAGGGAATAACCTGGTAACAGAAAGTACCTTGGGGAGCCCTGAAAGTAGTAGACTCCTCATCATCAGGGGCCATCTAGATCTGATTATATCCAGAGTAACCATCCATGAAGGTGAGGACTTTGAATCCAGTCGCATCATTGATCAACAATTCTGTCACTGGAAGGGGAAAATCATCCTTCAGGCAATGATAGTTGACATCTCGGAAGTCGATGCAGACTCTGATCTACCCATTCTTCCTCCTGACTGGCACAATTTTGGCTATCCACATGGGGTACTAGACCTCCTTGATGAAGTTGGCTCTGATGATCTTTTCAACTTTGGCCTCGACCATGACACCTTGAGAAGGGTGCATCTTTCTGGGAGGCTTCTTGAACCCATTATGGTTTTTGGGAGACCAAGGCGGTGGATGGCTACCTGAGGATCTAGTCTTGGAATCTCGTCGGAACTCCAGGAAAACATGTCACGGTGCTATTTCAGGAAGTCCAAGTACTGCTGCTGCTCCTCAAGGGACATGGTGGAACTGATCAATGTGGGTCTCGGATCGACCTCTCTTCCGAGGTTCACCAGTACGAACTCGTCGACTGTGGATGAGGTGCCTTCCTCAAAGGCAGGGGGCATCCTCTATATCTTCTGCTCCACTTATAGAGGGATCCTCCATGGGGGAAGCTGCTAATGAGCTACCAAACCCTGATGGGAGGCTGCTACCAGCTTGTGTGGCTGTGGTCATTGCATCGGGGCACTCCAGCACTGTTGAGACCATGGCTATGAAGGCTGTCAACCCGACCTCATCTGGTCTCCGGCCCAAGGGGCCACACTTGACAATATCAAATCAATAATGGCGCGTCAGCCATAGTCGACTTATTCCAGCCTGATAAAACAGGAAAGTATATCGTACTGCCATTTCCATGAGCCAGACATCTCGATACCTGATTGGAGTGGGAGGCACCGGGATCACTAGAGCCTGGTTTGTATAACAATACGAAGCGATCTTCCGACGCCTCATGGATTTGGGAGCATGATTCCGCCTTGTCCCGGAAATGACAAATTATTTCCCCATATCGGGGGTCGTGGCCTCCAACTGATGGATTAGGAAGACGTAGGTGTCATTCAGGCTTATATAAGGGTCAGTCATAGGGGCAATGGGCTCAACATCGCTTGCCTGGACTTGCTTATCCTTGCTCTTGTAATAATAAGAATCCAAGTAGTGGGATTCGCAAGAGGAAAAAAGGGATGCATCACCTTGGAGTATGCATTCTCAACCATTGTTGACGCTCTATTCCATCATAGAGTCTAACGAATAGAAAGAGAAATATGTTGAACAGAAAGTGATTCATCCTTTGAAGAAACATTAAAAATAGACAAAGGCATGAACAAAGATTTATTTGAGCATGGGCTACGCAAGTTCCATGATGGTAGCACAGGTGACCTGTGCGCCCTATGTAATTTTCACCTAGGGTCTTCAGTATCCTATAAATACCCCTTGTCTGCCCCTATTTTGAGGAAAAAAATCCAGAAACTCATATTTCAGCTCTCGGCACCCTAGTCTCTTCTTGAAGTCTTCCGAACACTTCTAAGGTAATTTCTTTCCTATAATGGAAGATCTAAAGAGAGAGAACAAGTCCTAAGTGTTGAAATTCATCAACACCTATGCGCCTAAGTGTCCAGAACTTAAGGGTAATGGTCACACTTGCACGATGCCTTATTCCTTCAATAGAACCTGCGCACCACCCTTTTGGATGCCCTTAGGGATAATACTAAAGGCTTGAGCCAAGCCTAGCTCAAGTATTACCCTATGGGTTGACCGGCGCGGAAGTACCCAAGTGTTGCAAACGTATACCTGCACGACCAAGACCTATGCGCCCAAACAGGACCTACGTGCCTACCTTCTTTTGGGTGCCCCTCCTATCCATTCATTTCTTTTCTTCAAATTTACATTTCCTCTTCTAGATTTAGCGTTCATAATCCTCCTCAAATCCATTTATGGCATGATTCCTTGGTTGGATTCTTTATCTTAAAGGAATTATTTGGAACATCTCTCAAATTCTAGTGATTTACATATCTTCATGTCACTAAGGTGAGAGATTTCATTCATTCAACCTCATCCTTTATGATAAGAAGATCATTAACCTGGGCGACCTTTTCAATAGTATTCCCTAGTAATAATTCCCCTAACCTGGGACTCCTTTTCAGGAGTAAGCCCCAGTCCAAGTTCCCTAATTTGGGCATCCTCCTTAGGAGTAAGCCCCAAGTTCCAAAATATGGGAATCCTCCTTAGGAGTAAGCCCCAATTTCCCAAACTACCTTAACCTAGGCCTCCTTCTTAGGAGAATGCCCCAGTTCTCAAGTCCCTTTAACCTGGGCCTCCTTCTTAGGAATAAGCCCGGGTCATAATTTCTCTTAACCGGTCTTAATTTCTTTTGACTTGGGCATCCTCCTTAGGAGTAAGCCCCAAGTCCCCTCTTAATTTGGCCATCCTCCTCAGGAGTATGCCCCAAGTTAGAGTATCCAAATCTCCATAAAGAACATATACCTTTATATACCTTGTTCCTGGGCTACTTTTCTAAAGTATGTTCGTATCTTTATCTATTTGGGCAATCATACATACATAAGCCCCATATCATTCCTTGTGACCACAACTTTTGTGGAATTTTTTTTTAAGTTTACTGATACCTCTTATTTCTCACACCGAGCATGACTCACGTGAGCTTAGAGTGTAAATGTGACCACAACACATCTCTTTGGGTTGTCAATCATACGTAAGCCCCACAATTCTCAACCGAACTATGTGAACTTTGATCTCTACCTTAAAAGTTGAGTACATAAGAAGCCTTTCTGAGGTTCAATCCCATCACCCATTAACTCTCATCCATCCCATATGATGTTAAAATATATCTTAATTCCTGAACTACATGGGTTCATATTCCTTTTCTAACAAGGATACATAGGTAGCTCATCTATGGGTACGATCCCACCTCTGAAATACTCCATGTCCTTATGAACGACGATAAACTTCAAGTTCCCCACTGAGTGGCTTTAAAACCAGTATGATTATCATAATGACCAAGAGATATTTATATAATGTGTTGAAGGATACCATTGACTAAAAATCTCTAACAAATATATATGATTCTCTATCGATGAAGATCCTCAAAGACATATAAAATATTCTCCAAATCTCATACATATTAATAATTGATTGTCAGATCTTAAGGAAACACTCATTTTCATACTTGGTAGTGTAATAAGGATTCACGAACATAACTTAAATATATATAGAGAGTCCTGTAGTAGACAATAATTCCCCCAAAAAAGGTGTAATGAGTCTGACCTCCCATATTCTTGACCAATGAAAATTCTTAAGCCTCATCGGTCCACAACTAACGAGAACCTACCTTTGGAAAGTAGGTCCAAATGGATATAGAATCATTGGATGTTTCCGATTCTACGAACAAACCAGTTAGAAACCTATTGGAATTTTTGACCCTTATACAAAAAATGGTCATCCCCATTTCTATAGGAAATGAAAAATGGTGAACCAGACATGAATCCTTAACCAAGTTAAAATGATGTTTTAGTTATTTGTTAGGCCCCTATTTAAACTCAATGAGAGGGCCAACAAAAAAATCAATAACGTATGTACTCATCCAAAATATGTAGTGGCCGAACTTATCTTGATTATGTCTATTATATAAAATAGGAACTCTTTTCCAAGATCTTCTATGTTACATAAATGGCTTTGCTAAAGTTCACACCTGTGAATACCTCTGCTGCTACTCTTATTGGATTGTCGTCCGCTCTGAGGACAACATCACCTACTCAGCATCTTCAATTCTTGGTATCAAATGCACTGGTTAAGTAATACCATCGATATGGTACCATTCAGACTCTGAAGGCTGCTCGACAAGCCCTCCACGTTAATAATTCACCCTAGTTGTCCAGACAGTGAATACTAGTGATCAAGAAGCAGGTGGTGCCAACCACCGTCTCCAACCGTTTTGGGTTATTATCCCCAGAACGTAATCACCAGTCCCTCCCATATTATGCGGAGGTGAATGAGAAGGTTACTCAAGGCCTTAATTCAAGGAGACACAAGTCCTCCCCAATGGCTCACTCCAAAAATTTCCTATATAATCGTGCGGTAGTGCGCCCTCAACATGATGAGGGTGTCATCTCCAGGAGTTCGACTTAGGTTCCTCAAACCCGAGCAGTCAAGAAGAACCACCAGAGGCGACGACAGGTCAACAGTGAGTAGGTTTTTATCTCTTCCATTTTTGGAGAAGTCCACCAACCAAACATGGTGGAATGCAGTGAGTGGACACACACACCCATCCGTTTTAATTCAGCTGTCTAGCAGACTCGTCTGGCAGCAAAACGCCATTCCCGCCTGGAAATTCCGGTGGAGTACTATAGAGATGAAAATACACTTATTTATAAACTATCAGCTAGTCATCATGCTCTTCTGACTACAGACGATGAAGCCCCGCAAAACCAATGTGGTGACAACTAGAAAACAGGCACATACACCTGCTTACACTCTTCAATCCTATCAGCTGTCTCGTCTGCTAGTATTGAAGGAAGTTCATCAACCACATTTGGAAGAGTGTAATAAGCTGGCACATACACCTTCTAGTATAGATCAATCCTACCAACAGTCTCGTTTGGTAGCACCCGAAGAAGGCAATTGGAAAGCCCCAATGAAAAACAGAAGGCGGACTCTACTCTCTACCCCCACACATGAGTACTGTAAGGATTCACTGATAGGAAAAGGAGGATAGGAGAAAGAACAAAAACCTACTCCAAGCATGGAATGGACATATATCCATATTCCGGCAGCTGATGTCACCAAGTATATTCTGTCAATGGTGAAAAAGAATAAGCAAATCCCTGCTCATATTCTGGATGCCTGTTAGAATATTATAACAGCTTCAGCAGTATCACGGGGAGAGAAAAGAAACTATATCCATACCAGTGGAGTGACACATCAACATATCACTCTGGAACAGACACACACCTTCGTTCCAGTACAAGAGGGTTGTGGGGCATACTCCCCCATGTCATACGAACAACTAAGTCAGGCACATACACCTGATTTGAGTGTAGATAAACAACCTAACATGACAATTTCTCTAGAGCAGGCACATACACATTCCCATAATAACCACTTTTGTCAAAAAGTGGTTCCTAAAGTGCGTATGAAGTAGTCTAAGAAGAAGACCCATCGAGCACAGTCAAGAAATCAAGAGTCGATCTGTAATAAGGAATTGCTCGATGCTGGAGTTCATGAAGCCCTTAGACAATTATCTGTTGGAATTAAAGATTCTACTATCTCATTTCCCCATAGTGGGAACATTAATTCTGAAGGTCTTCATCAGACAGTCTTCATGAATGCTTGGTTCATGACAGTTCGGTTGATCTCGAAGTATCATCTTTAGATGAGAGCCACGATAACCCTCTGCGTGGCTAGAAGACTAAGGAGTAAGAAGTTTCAACTTTTGCTGTAACCTACCATGGTAGTCTTCCCCATGATGATGAATTTATGTGCGATAGTCCTCTCCGAAGTAGTAATTCGCATTGCCTGGAAAATTATTCAAAGGAAAATGCAGTGACGAGAAAGCCCACTTATCTTGAGACAATTTCAAATATGAAGCCAGTCATGTCTGATGCTTTACTGCTAGCAGGTGAAATACTTTCTCAATTAGAAGATTTCCCGGGTTGTAGGTCATTATCCAAACCACTCTCGGGTCATTCATCTTCTAGTTTGATAAATGAATTCTCTACCAATCTTGTTGAATATGATGAAGTAATAAGGAAGCACCAGCTCTGGTCTAATTAGGTTGAAGAATCGTTATCAAATGATAAAGAGGAAGTGATGAATATGAGAAACAAACTAGTGAAAGGTGAAGTTCCAATCATGTTTTGGCCTTTGGATGACTCTTAGTATGACATTCTAGAGATGTTGGCGGAAGATTGTATTCAAGATATTCGTCTCAACATGTGGAAAACTCTTTTTCAATTGAAAAGTAAAATATTATCTTATGATTAATATTATAATCATGTCAAGATAATAGAAGGGTTACATCACAAAATTTATTTTTCCTCACTCTGAGTTGCTCGATATCAGAAGGCTAAAAAGCTGCAGAGAACCCTTCAGCGTTCATGCCTTGGCGCACTAAGAAGATTGCGCTATTTAATTTCCAATGCCCCATCTAGAATTCATATCAGGGTCTGGGGTGTTCATGGAGCACTACATTTCACTGTACTCTCCAGCCAAAAAATCCCGCCAAAAATGGTCTCATGCAATGTTATTGCCCATGGTCGGCCATAGCCAATTGGCTTTGTTTTTAATCAAAGGCTCACTCAAGAACAAGCCTCAACTAGATCTTCTCAAAATCAGCAATATAGAGAAAAAGTTGTCAAATTCCTCTTGCATCATGAAAATGAGAATATCGAACAGGCCTCTCATTTAGAGCGTGCACATCATCAAGTGACAGAAGTGTCAGAAATCATCCAACGTTCATTTGAACTAGGTGATTTGAGTGGATGTAGGTTAATGCATCCAGCCAATTTCTGGAATAAAGTCCACAAGATCAGGAGATCGTTTATGAAAGTCTCAGATATAGCAACTCAAGAGCCACCCCAGCTTGCCAGACTGGGGACTCCTTTAGCCAAACCATCAGAATCAACAAATAGGACTTCAGGAGTTGAGCAAAAACAGCAGGAACAGCCCCAGTCCACAGGACTGGGAACTTTTTCAAATCATAAATCTCTTCCTCAGAGAAAGTCAGTCTTCTCTAAATTAGGGAAGAAGCCATAAGTGGAATGAAGATCCGAATTATCAGGAGATTCCCTCCACATTACGGTTCGTTAAGAATTTATTGAGGGATAAAATCAACAAAATGAAATGTCTTATCAAGGACATGAAATAAGACAATATCACAGAAATACCTATAGAAGGGATGAAATTCATTATGCATCAATTAATGTCATCAATGCCATTGTTGTTGATACCCAGATTAGTTTCACTCAGATGGATCAGATGAAGAAGTTCCTACTCCAGAGGTTGTGCACACAGAGGCCAATGAAGAAGGTGTGCATATACAAAATCAAAGGATTACTCAGAATCAAGGTATTCCTTCAAATAATCACCTTCCCCCTCTCCTAAAGGCATCCAACAAGGGAAAAGAAAAGAATCAAATTATATTACACCCTTCCTCTGGAGAAGGCCAATCAATATCATTATAGAAAATATTTTCACAATAGGAGGAAGAAATGAAGGAATTAAGGATGTTGAATGCAGAACTACTTCGGGGTAGTCTTCCTCCCAAGCATGGTGGATTCAGTCAGCCAAGGGAATTTGTTTCAGCTACTAAGATGGATCAAGAGTATCCTCCTTTACCAGTACACCCTCATAGGTCTAGTCCTATGGGTCATCTGCAATAACAATTGGTGGTTCTAAAATTAGTTGTAGTACCAGCCACCACACTTGTCCAAGCTCCAGTTATTGCACCTGCTCAGGTCCAGGATCAACCAGATGTTTCTCAAAAGTTAATGACTACCATTGATTCATTAAAAGATAAGTTGGAAGCTATGGAGGGAGAACATGCACAAATTCAACCAGAAAAGAGATCTTACCCTGAATTGGTTGATGCAATTCGTCCCCCATCAAAATTTTCAAGTACCACATTCCCAATCTTTAATGGTTCGGGAGACCCAGAGCAACACTTAACACATTTTGTTTCTTGTTGTGATCATATGATGGGAACCCCTCAAAAACAGGATGCAGTTAAGCGCAGGTGTTTTGTACAGTCATTACAAGGTCCTGCTTTTTCCTGGTATACCATCCAACATTAATATTTATATTCATGAATGGAATAAAGGGGGGGGGGAGCATGAAGGGTCAACCAAACAAATAACCCATATCATGGTGGTTGAAAATAATGGAGCCCAAGGGCGTCCCCCTGTAACAGATTCACCCCCTCCGGTTTCATACCAAACACATTAGTAAGACACGACACCCATGTACCAGGAACCACAATAGAAGCCATATAGTCCGCCACTTTGTTCCCCTCACACCATGTGTGTGTAACACTGACTCTGTCATTTAATATAGACTTACACCATCTAATTGTGTAGATGATAGACCAAGGGGTGGTGCCTCTACCGAGAAGGACATCATGGATAATCATAGAGTCTATTTCCAAGTGGGCAATGTCAATACCCCTGAGACTGCATAAGGATAGGCTTGTCAGGACCGCTATTGCTTCTGCCAATGTTGATGATCTACTGTTGTAGTGTGCTGAGAAGGCCAACACTAGGCTCCCTTTGGAGTCTCGAATAACTCCACCTCCCCTCATGTCACCCAAGACATAGGATCCATTGGTGTTAAGCTCAAGACCTTCTGCTGGGGGGCTCTAGTGAATCCATCTTCCCTGTTCCACCCCACCATTATGTGTGACACTCCTCAGCAGATCCTACAACGCACACCTGGATGACCACTCTATCCCAAGGCCCGCGGTGCCAATCAAGTCGATTAGCATGCATCAGGTACTTTCCACTACAGACCAACAAGTGGTGCTTCTCCCCTCATATTTGGCCCTATTTTTAGATTTCCATAAGCTCCATCATACCGCATTGAAAACGGCGGCTTGCACCTTGGACTCCTCTGCTGAAACACTTGCCTCCTGAAACCAACACTCCCTAAACAACTCCATGTTACCCCTTGATCATGGTATCCTGGGTGGACACCAAAGAACATCCACACATGCAGAGCCCATTATCCTTCAAAAAAGATGTGATCCATGGTTTCTTCACTTTTGTTAACACATCATTGGAAACACGATGCCAGACTGATTTCACGATGTTTGATATGGTCATCATAGGGGATAACTTTATTACGTGTCCTCTAGGAATGGAAATTGAGTTTCACAAGGATCTTGTGGCATCATGCCATGCTATTCCACCTATCACTTTTCCCCTGTATATCGTTCGTTCTGTGGAAGTCATTTTCATTGAACCTCCCTGAAATGGAAGGGGTATAGACACATCTGTCCTACTCGGAGTTCATTACAACAGAGTCAACGATTTCTCACTGGGATGCGTCCAGGACCGATCTGTAGAACAGGGGGTATGAGCTTGCCTCCCTGAAGGATATAAAGGGGGTCGGACAACCCGTGTAGCCATGAACTTCATCATCCCAGTTATGTTGCCAAAACAAAATGCTCCCTTCCCCAAAAATCCATCGTGATAGAGGGAGGATAGTTGGAATGATATTAAAAACTGAGGTCCATAGTGCCGACCCCCTAGCTGAATCATAAACCATATCATTCTTATATCTCTGGAACTTCTGTTTCCCCCACAAGGTACAAGCTTCGATGGAATCCCATGCTAGATTCGCATGAATGAAGTGCATTTCCTCCACCATACTCTTGACGTTGATTCCCCCTTCTCAAATTGGCCGAGCCATCTTTCCCCATGACACCCACTGTATCATTCCCTCACCTGACGCGTCCCAACTAAAGCGCACAAGAATCCTGTCGATAGATCTTATGACTCACTTTGGCACACACGTGGAGGCCAGGGCTTGCACTGGGATTACAGAGAGCATACTATTCACCAGTGTGATCCATACTCCAAAGGAGAGAAAGTGAATTTTTCCAGTTCACGATGCGATCCGTAATTCTTTTCACTAATTTGTCAAAATACTTGTTTCGCACCCGACCTTCCAATACAGGGACACCAAGGTATTCCATGGGGAATGAGCCTCTCCCCATACCCAGCACGTTCCCCATCCTGGTCACCCTTCTCAGATTTCATGAGGTAGGAACATAGAATTTTCTCTTCTCCCTGTTGATGAGTTGTCCACTCCACACACAGTGTTCCGTGAGTATCTGATTCAACACCTGCAGGGACCTCCACCCAACATTTATTAACACAATGGAATCGTCTGCAAACATCAAATGCGATACAGGGGGGAGGCCGAGCTTCCTCAGGTATGGCCTTATGGCTCCTTCCTCAATGCCTTTGTTGATCATCCTGCTCAGAACGTTTTGCATGATAATAAATAAACATGGGGATAGAGGATAACCTTACCGAAGACCTATAATAGTTTTAAAGAAGCCCTGTGATCTCCCCATAAACGACACCGCCATCCACGGCGAGAAAAAACACCTAAAAATAAGATCACATGCCCAATTCGATACACCCATCTTCGCAAGGACTTGATTAATGAAGCCCCCTTCCAACCTGTCGTAAGCTTTGTTCATGTCTAGCTTGACTGCTACATTGGAACCATGAGATGGAGTATTCAGATCTCTTAACAGCTCCTGTTTCAGTGCCATGACTCCCTAGATCTATCTACCTTTTAAAAAGTCGTGTTGTTCCAAGGCAATCCACTGTGGAAGGAAGCTGGCCATCCGCCTATTGAGAATGCTCGCCAGGACCTTATAGGGAAAATTACCCATGCTCACGAGCTAGTAGTGGGAGAGGGAGGAAGGATATTTCATCTTTGGTAGTAGGACTGGTGTAGTCGCAGACGCTATCCATGGAAGGACGCCCCCTTGAAAGAAATCTTGTATGACAAAAACAATGTCTCTTTTCACCTCCGCCCAAGAGTCCATGTAGAAGGAGCCCGAGAAACCATCGGGTCCTGCCGCGCTATTAGGGTTCAAATGCCACACGGCCTTGTGCACTTGCCCTTCATCTGGGATGCCTTCCAACAGGGAATTCTCCTATGCAGAGACGGTATTCGAAATCCCTTCCCAAAGCTCAGCCTCCCCCAAAGTGTACCCTTGAGGCATGTTTACATTTTTACCCACCAGGATATCATTGAATAACACACATCCTAGGCCCCCGACCACATCTGGATCATTCGAAAACGAGCCCTCCTCCATCGCATGGTTGGGATTCACAACACGCCTCCTCTCCCGAATGCATGCATGGAAGTACATGGTGTTATTGCCTCCTTCCTTCAGCCACTTGACTCTAGACCGATCCCTCGCCTATCGCTCCTGAGAGAGAACTAGCACCTCCAAAGAGATCATAAACTCTACAAGGATACCAAAACTCCCTTCGTCCCATCTCTCCTCATGCCCAGCCTCCATGTTTTGGATTCCCTATTTTAACACCTCTATCTCTTGGTCCGGGGGAGGACGAAACCTTGCCCACACCAAGAGATATTTCTTTAAGTGTCTCAACTTACGGTGGATGGAAACCCATGTGTGGCCCCTAGGGGGCTCGCTCTAGCTTCTCTTCACCACTCAATGGTACTCTAGAATTCTCACCCATTGGCTGGAGAACTTGAAGTTCTCTTGCGCAACATCTATCTTGCATGGAGCCACCAGGAGCGGCGAATCATCTGAGATAATACGAGTCAAGTGATTCACCTTCTCATTTGGGTATTTGGAAATGGCTTGGACATTGGCCAAGCACCGGTCCAACATGCTCCAACTTCAACTCCCACCCCTTCGGTTGTTATACCAGGTAAACGGATCACCTGAATATCCCAGGTCCATTAACCCCTTCCCTGCTACAAACTGCACAAACAATGTACTTTCCCGCATCGCGAAATCTCTATGCCCCTTACTCTCATCTGGTTGAATAATAATGTTGAAGTCCCCTCCAACCACCTAGGGCTGGGTCCCTGGATCGAACCTGTTTAGCCCATACCACAACACCTCCTTCCGCTGGGCGTATCAGCTGCCATAAACCACAGAAAAATATAGCTCTTCTCCACCACTCGACACCTTCGTCGTGATGTGGTGATCCCCAGCCTACATCAGCTCCAACATGACTTCCCTCTTCCAAAACAACCATATGTGATTGTTCGTCAGATCTACATGCATGGACACATGAATTTTGAGCTTATGGGTAAACTCTTGGATCTTGAAACAGTTCGTCTTATGTTCAATAATTGCCACCATCTTGGCCTTGTGGTTCCTCACTTCCGATACCACGAAATCAGTCTTCACCCATGCCCCAATCACTCAGGAATTCCTGAAGATCATGGGAAACATTAAAACGAACCTATCCTCGATTTGTCCCCATGACCTATGGTCAACTCCATTATAACAGAGTATCTCTCCCCCTCCTGAAGTTTCCTCTTCATCTGCCTGGTACACACTCCTAGACTCGAGATCGGTAAGGCTGGAGCAGGGCGAGGATGAGAGAGCGAGGCCTACGAGGAGAACCCACCCGCTGCTTTGGCCATCCGGGCAGGAGTCACCTCCCCCGCAGAATCACAAACCCCTGACAGACCCTTGATCATACACCCTCCTCTACTGGCCGAGGATCTAGCCTCTGAAAGCGGACGATCTCCGGAAGAGATCCCTTGTGCACTTGGAGATTCAAGGGACAACAACCTAGGGACATCCGAGAGATCCACCATTAAGGGGAATGCCCCTGGGACTCCATCCTCCCAAAATATAGGGGACTCAATTGAATTGGTAACCAAGGATAGACCCGGGAACCACCATGCAGAAGATACCAGGCCCATGGGCAATCTTAGGTGAAAATAGAGAAACCCTTCTCTCATCTGCTGGAGCTCTGGAAGGTGCGAGCACTCATACGTATAAACTGGTAACTTGTGGGTAGAGGGGGATAGGGAACATCCAGAGGGTTGATAGCCCAAAAGTGAACCCAAAGTCAAGGCTGACCCATGGAAAGACACAGGAGAAACCGCGAGTGGATTAAAGCCAATGGCAGCGCGATGACGCCCTTTGGAAAGTTGCCTACGGCAGTTCTGAAGCGAATGACCTTGGCACAATCAATATGACCAGTACCTGGGAAACATCAGGTACATGATATCCTGGTCCCAGACCACTGACTCCGACACTTGCAGAGAGATATTCTCCGGAACTCGTAGAGTGAGATCTAGATCCACGCAGATCCGCGCCACCAGGACCTCTTCACCGCGGCGAGTGCATTCATCCGAGAATTGAAAGCCTCCCAACGCGTCCCAGATGGCCTTTAGGAATGTGCCATTCTGAAAAGGGAGGGGGAGACCCGGAAGACTGACCCACACCACTACACTGGGGCATTCCTTCCCTTAGTGAGCCTCCATCGACCAACAGGATAGGCTGAAGCGCCACCGGGCCGCAGACCTAGGGGTGAAACACTAGGTGTGAATGAAGTCCGACTCTGAGTCCAGCATTAAGCAGAACAAGTTCCTGTGGAGCCCCGATACTCGAGCCTTTCTCTGTAACCTCCAGGAGCTCACGAAGCACTTAAAGATATGGAGGGGGCTTATCAGCACCAAACTGAGCCACGAGAGTCCATTTCAAGCCAGTAGAAGCTTCTAAAAATTCCGTCGATGGTGCCACCAGTGACACCCGTGATCCCTCCCTCACCACCGAGTACGAGAAAGAACCAATATCCGGAATCCACGGGCATGAAGCACCAGTCTGCGTGATGAATTACGCACACCATTAATCCCTATGAAATACATAGGATGGTTTCGAGTCCTTACTTAAATTGCTCAGCAGATTGAAGACTCTCTTATGAATACTAAGGATAAAAATCATGTAATTACATCAGCTCCAAAAAGGATAATGGGTAAAGCATAGACTGCTACAGTTACGCTTAAACAAGCACCTATACCTGCTTCTACTTCAAAACCGTCATCTTATCGAAGGGATCCACCTCATGAGCATCAACAATAAAGGTCATTTCGTCATGATGATCAAAGAGATCAAAGACGAAAACAATATGAGGATCTAAAGAGAAAAGTTTACTCATTCCAAAATTAATAAGTTCCTGGTTACTTCATTTTAGATTTGGAAAATAATTTGGTTCAATTTCCAAGGCCCAAAAGGCCGAACAAGGAAGGATATAAAGACTGTCCCAACTACTACCCATTTCATCAGATGTTGGGGCATCCCATTTAGGAGTGTTTTACCTACAAATACATCCTGCAAAAGATGGTGTACTTGGGACAAGTGAAACTAAATGGTTCTTCATCTCAGGTAGCATGTGTTACTGCTACAAATCCATAGGAAGAAGGCGAGTGGTAAGAAATAAAAAACAAAAAATGCACAGAAATATTATGAATGGATGGTTAGTAAAACGATCAACCAATCTCATTCCATTTTGCGAACTCAATCGTAGAAACCAATTGTGTCTTCTACTATGAATTCCACAACAAAACCCTCTTCATCAGAGGGAAAACCCTCGAAGGGGCGACATAATTCAAGGAAAGAGGAAAAATCAGAAGAATATGAAATCGTATCAAAGCCCAAGTTGTATTTGACTCTGGAAGATTTTATGCCATCTACTTCAAAGCCATGGGCAACGCCCCACCAAACGACACAGCCTAAACTGGCTAATCAGGTATACTCTTCATCAGATGAAGAGTTGATCTTTGCTTTTGTTAACATGATTCACTTAACAGATCCTTATGCCAGTCACAGTTTCGATTTTGATGAGTCTAAGTTCCCTGTATCGAACAAAGGAATTAGAAGGAGTTCTAGAGGTCTGGGATATAGAGGAAGACGTGGTTATCCCAGAAGCCACTATTCCAATCCTACCCCTACTAGAATGGTATATGAAGTAGACACTTGTGGCAGAGATCCTCAGCGGGCTCAACAAGAACAAGAAAATTCTTCCACCAATAGCAGATTCAGTCCTAGCACAATTATTATGGAGGATTGGTTATAGGTTCCACCTTCTTCCTCTCAGTAAGTAAATAGACCTATTCGGTCTAATATTCCAAATCCAAGAGTATTTCCAACTCCTACCCCGATACAAGATGTATCTACTTTCAAAGCATCAACTACTAAGGCACCAGCGAAACCACATGTTTTTTTGGGAAACGCAGAACTTTGGATCAAAAATATGATGTCTTGAAACATTTGAACCTATCAAAGGATTTTCGGGAGGCACTCATTGAGGCTTTGTCAAGTCCTCAGGAATTCCCAACTGAAATTGCTACTACTGAAGTCTACCAAGTAGAGAATGATCTTGTAGAATGCCATGAAGTGATATCTTTTAAAGATGAAGATGAATATGATGTTGTGCATGGACATATTAGACCTTTGTATTTATCTGGAAAGGTCAATGGTGTGGACATTCGAAGAGCTTTCATTGATAATGGTTAAGGAGTCAACCTTATTCCCATCTGTACACTTCGTCGATTGGGCCTCACAAAATCAGATTTATTTCCTTCTACTATGATGTTGCAAGGATGTGATAAAAATGAAAAAGAACAATTGGGCGATATTACACTTAGAACTCAGTTTGGAGACCTTGTATCCAATTCAGATTTCATGGTTTTTGATCATGATACAACATTCAATGTTTTTCTTGGAATATCTTGGCTACATCAACATGCAGTTATCCATTAATCATACCATAAATGGCTCAAATATTGTTTCAATGGTCAAATTGGGATATTGTATGGTGATAAGGCCCCATTTAAAACATGTGAATCTCAACACATTGAGGCAAAATTCTATTACATGGGGGGTAAGGAGAAATCCACAATAAAGGAGGTCATCATTGGTAATGATCTATATGGTTTGGAAAATATTCCAGTAAAACCATTCACACATGTGAGTATAGATTATGTGTTGCCTATCAGTCAAATTGACATGATAGACCCAAATACAAGTACTCTTATGGAAACTTCCATAATGTTAATTTTGGCAATCAAGCTAGATAGCATGGGAGAAAATGGCGATTCACCAAGGAATGATGAAAGCTCAAATGGAGATGTCTTCATTTCATCCGCTAAAATTTAGCAAGTCTATACTTTTCCAACCAGGCTAGAAGTAGTTATAGCAATGTCAGAGGTGAACGATGATGTTGATTCTCAATCCATAATCTCCTCTTTCTTACCCAAGGAAGACCCTTCATCATTAATAGGGTAAGAAATGGAAGCCTCTTCTTCAAGATGTTCAAATTTTAACACCTCTCCTGATCATGGAAATTCTGCTTCATCATCTACTATGCAAGTAGAAACAAAATAAGTAACACATGTTGAATAAGAAGAGGAACATCTCAGGGATTCTCCTCCCTCTTTTGAAGAGGGTATCTATACCACTGTGGATGAACTCAGAGAAATAAATCTGGGTACAAAAGAAGATCCATGCTCTAATTTAATTAGTGCGGCCATGAATCTTGAAGAGCAGGAAATGTATATTTCATTTTTAAAGAAAAATCGAGATATATTTTCTTGGAATTATACATAAATTTCAGGGCTTGATCCTGATGTTGCTACTCATTGTTTTGGTTTTCCAGAAGAACATCGAGGATTCAAACCAACTGCAAGAAGAACACACCCAACTTATGCTTACAAAATTGAAGATAAAGTGGATAATCTTATCAAATCTAACTTAGTCAGAGAAGTTCAACATCCAAAATGTTTGGATAATATTGTCCCTATGAAAAAATGAACAAATTAGAGTTTTCATTGATTTTAGAGATCTTAATTGGCATTATCCTAAGGATGATTTTCCAGTTCCAATCACAGAACTCTTAATTGATGCAACAGCTAGATATGAAGCACTTTCCTTCATGGATAGATATTCCGGGTATAATAAAATCCGAATGGATCCAAAAGATGAATAATATACAGCCTTCAGAGCCCCTAAGGTTGTGTTTTTCTATCAGGTAATGCCCTTTGTCTTGAAGAATGATGGGGCAACATATCAGCGTTCCATGAACCGTATCTTTAAACCCTTTTTAGGGAAATTTGTTTAATTTTATGTGGACGATTTGGAGGTTAAATCCAAACAATGTTCCAATCACTTGGCTGATTTGGAGGTCATATTACAAAAACTTCAACAACACAATTTTAAGATAAACCCCTTAAAATGTGCTTTTGGGGTAACCTTAGGAAAATTTCTCGGCTTTTCTGTATTCCATCATGGTATCGAAGTCGATATTGAGAAGAAAAATTCAATCCTTGGTATGTCACCTCCTCAAAATTTGAAATAATTGAGAGGACTTCAAGGAAACGTGGCCTATATTCAGAATTTTATCGCCAATCTGGCAGGCAAAAGTTTACCCTTCAACAAATTGATGAAGAAGGGAGTCACTTACCAGTGGACTGAAGAATGTCAAGAATCATTCAATATTCTCAAGAAATATATCTGATTCCACCGGTATTAATGCCACCTATTGAAGGAAGACCACTTATTATTTATGTGGCAGCTTTAGAGCAATCATTGGGTGCCTTCCTTGCCCAGAAGAATAATGCTAGGAATGAAAACAACCTTTACTATCTCAGTCAGACTATACTTGAAGCAAAAACCCGATATTCAAGTATTGAAAAGTGCTTCCTAGCATTAATCTTTGCAGTTCAAAAGTTGAAACACTACTTGCAACATCATGAGATCCAATTGGTATCTCAAAATAACCCGCTTAAATTTATCTTTAGTCGTCCAATGTTTATAGGACGTCTAGCAAGGTGGGTAGTTATTTTTGCAGCAATTTGATATTCAGTATGTGTCTCAAAAGGCAATAAAGGGACCAACTGTAGCTGATTTACTTTTTGAACATCCTTCAGTAGAAGATACATCTTTATATATTGAACTTCCTAATGAGGAAGTCTTCTTTATTCAAGATAGTCTTCAAACATGGGAAATGTACTTTGATGGTGCTTACAGAAGCCCAACCAGGAGGAAAATGGAAGATCATAAATTCAACAATTTTGGGTTCAGAATTGTTCTCATTTCTCCAGAAAAGGAAGTGCCACCCTATTCCTTCCCATTATTGGGAGGCGGGACAAATAATGAAGCAGAATACTAAGCTCTCATCACAGGATTAGAGTTAGAGCTTCAGGCACAAGTGAATCACTTCAAGGTGAAAGGTGATTCAGACCTGGTAATCAAACAAGTCAATGGGGATTATTCCATCAGAAAAGAAGAGTTAATCCCTTTGTATGATTACGTCATAGAGTTAATGGCAGAGTTTCCTTCAGAACCAACATTTTCTCATGTCCCTCAATCACAAAATGCCCAAGATGATGCACTGGATAATATAGCTACATCTCTGGAAGATCTAAATTGGGATGAGACAATCATCAGTATTTCCCACCGTCGTACAATTTCACCTTATGTCCAAACCAGAACAAAGAAAATAAATTTAATTAGTCCCATTTTTGTACCATATGGTCATACTACAGGATGGATGACACCTATGAGGGAATACCTTCAAAATGGAATACTTCCACCTGATAGAGTCATGAAAAAACAAATCCGGCGACGTGTGGTCAATTTTACTCTTTATGATAGCCCAGATCACCTAGGGAAAATTCTCTACAAATAGGTTTTGATGGAATTCTCTTCATATGCATTGAAGGTGAAGCAACAATGGCTATCATGAAAGAAGTGAATGAAGGAGTATGTAGTGCCCATCAGTCCGAACATAGACTATCTGATCAAATTCGAAGGCTTGGATACTTTTAGCCTTCAATGATACAAGATTGTGTTGATTTCAAAAAAAAAGTTTCATTCTTTCCAAGTACATTCCAACTTCATTCATCGACCCCCATATTTTCTTCATACGGCTAAATACTCGTGGCCATTTTCCACATGGGGAATGGATGTAGTAGGACCTTATCCTTCAGCTACATCCATGTAGTTTAAGTTCATTCATACTGCTACTGACTTCTTTTCCAAATGGGAAGAGGAAATACCTCTCAATGAAGTTTTTTCTAAAAGCATTGTTAGATTCATCAAGTCTAACATCATTACCAGATTTGGTGTACCTTATACCATATTGACAGAAAATGGCACAAACTTTTGTTCATCCAAGGTGAGGAAGTTGTATCAAGAATACAAGATCAAATCCAACCATTCCCCTCAGTATCATGAAGCATCCAATGTCCAAATAGAAGCCTTCAACGAGACTCTTTCAAAAATTCTGAAAAATATGGTGGATAAATATAAGACGTCATGTCCTGATAAACTTTTTCATGCTTTATGGGATTATCGGACCACCACTCGCACTGCAATGAAGTCAACTCCATATTCATTGGTATATGGAACAAAAGCAGTCTTGCCCATTGAAGTTAAATTACCTTCACTCAGAGTATCCATTTGTGATCAGTCATCTATAGATGAACAATCTCAATAGAGATTGGATGAATTGGAATGATTAGATGAGAAAAGATTGTGCACCTAGAACCACTTGAAAGTCTATCAGAATTGAATAGCACTAGCTTTCAACAAAAAAGTTCTTCTTCATTCATTCTTTAAGGGAGAATTGGTATTGGTCCTTAGAATTCCATTGATATCAGGAAAGAAACCACCCAAGCTTGAGACAAAGTGGGAAGGACCTTACTCAATACATAAGGTCTACTCCAATAGAGCTTATTCTTTAGTCTCAATGGATGGAGAACTCATCACAACTCCAACCAATGATAGATTTCTAAAGGATTATTTTGTATAATACAAATACATAACACGGTCCATGCATATGGACTTAAACTATTTTAACTTACGTCCAGCAATAAGTTAAACTTCATAATCACTGGTCCATGCATATGACCTCAAACTATTTGCACTTATTTCCAACAATACGTTAAACTGCATAATCGCTGGTCCATGAATATGACCTTAAACTATTCTCACCATCATCAAACATGACGTTAAACTATATTTTCCTTTCTACAGTCCATGCATATGACCTTAAACTATTTTCACCATCGTCCAACATGATGTTAAACTGCATTTTCCTTTCTACGGTCCATGCATATGACCTTAAACTATTCGCACCATCATCCAACATGATGTTAAACTGTATTTTCCTTTCTACGGTCCATGCATATGACCTTAAACTATTCAAACCATCATCCAACATGAAGTGAAACTATATTTTTCTTTCTATGGTCCATGCATATGACTTTAAACTATTCAAACCATCATCCAATATGACGTTAAACGGTATTTTCCTTTCTACTATCCATGAATATGACCTTAAACTATTCTCACCATCTTCCAATATGATGTTAGACTATAGTGTCCTTTCTATGGTCCATGCATATGCCCTTAAACTATTCGCACCATCGCCCAACATGACGTTAAACTGTATTGTCCTTTCTATGGTCCATGCATATGACCTTAAACTATTCGCACCATTATCCAACATGATGTTAAACTATATTGTCCTTTCTACGGTCCATGCATATGACCTTAAACTATTCGCACCATCTCCTAACATGATGTTAAACTATATTTTCCTTTGTACGGTCCATGTGTATGACCTTAAACTATTCGCACCATCATCCAACATGACGTTAAACTGCATTGTCCTTTCTACGGTCCATGTATATGACCTTAAACTATTTGCACTTATGTCTAGCATGACGTTAAATTGTGTTGTCCAAAACGATGTTAAACTGTGGAAAAGTCCCTAATACGTCCAGTAAGACATTAAACTGCATAACCAAAGTCCTAGCTACATGGCGCTAAACTATGAAACACTCATCCAACATGACGTCAAAATGCGTCTTCCTCGCTATATGACATTAAACTATACATCCCTTATTTTTTCCTTACTGCATGACATTAAAATGCACAGTCACCCTTTCATCCCACATGACATTAAACTATATTGTCCCCATCGTCTTAGCTACAGGACGCTAAACTGTACAGTACCCTTATTGTCCAACATGGCGTTAAACTGTGTGCCTACATTCGTCCTACATGACGTAAAACTATATTTTGTCCCTGCTACATGAAACCAAACTGTGCAGCACCAATATTCCTCACTGCAAGACTTTAAACTGCATAGTCCATTCTTATGTCCTACATTACATTAATCTATGCATCTTTAGGGTTGTTGCTAACTCTTGTTTCTCACACCGAGTATGACTCATGTGAGATTAGAGTAAACTTCAACCATAACACCTTATTTGGTATGCTAACCATGTGTAAGTCCCAACACCATTTTTTAGTTCACTGTCCTCAAGAACAACTTGATTACCAATTCATTATTTAATAGAACTACGCGGACATTGATCCTTTCCTTCTAGGATGGGTACGTAGGCAACCTCATGAGTTTCAAGCCCAAAAACAATCTCTTCAAATCGGTTCACCTTCATCTCATATGATGTAGATCCATGAAACCGCTCCTAGAACCAATATTCGTTACATTGGTTCACCATCATCCTTGCTATATGATGTTAAACTATTTTCACTTTTTGTCCTGTATGAAAATAAACTACAACATTCTTTGCAACCCTCACCTGAGAGGGAATCATTATTAACATTGATATCCAATCATGTTATATTCAAAAGTCTATGTGCATACATGGAAATGCCTGAACCTTTTATCTTGGTTCAAACCATCGTTGCACTAAAGTCCTCTTTCACCCTTCACTCGTACGAACCAAATCTGTACAGAGGGTATTTCACGAACTACGTGCGGCTTGATTCCCATCCTTATGGGATATGTAGGAATGTTCGAGCATCCGTTGAATCCAGTCCCAAGCCATTGGGACTAACCCCAAATTTCACTTTTAGTCCTTTGGCTGAAAAGTTTCCCTATGAAAACATGAATGTGGTTTAAAAACCCTAGTCTTCATTCACATCTGGTTTATTACAAACACACACTGTGTATTCCTTATAATGGTCCGAGCTCTATGAACCTGAACTAAGATCTACTACATTCACGCCCCACATGACGTTAACCTGTATTTCAAGAACTATATATGGCATGATTCCCATCCTTATGGGATACATAGTGAAGTCCATCACCTCAATTCAGGACCCAGCCACAACATGATTATGGTTAGAACTGTTTTTTGTATCTCTGCATAAATGGTATAATTCCCATTTTGATGTGTCATACTCCTAAAGTTAAATACTTCTAGATTTCCATAACCCTTTTCTTGAATTCTAGTAAAAAAATATCTGATACCTGATTATTCTTTTTCCTGACAATGAAGCATGTTCCCTTAAGCGCCCTTGCATAAGTAGTCTACATAATAGACATGTCTGCCAAAAGATGTTATTATTTGACTATGCACCCAATGCCCTTAGGTGGCCCTGCATAATTAAACCCCCCAACGGGTTTGTAAAATAATGGTAACTTCATTCTTGGGATGAAAACATATTTTTTCTTTAGTTGTCTTAATGACAATATGTAGGGATCCGCAGAAAATAGAAATCCTTATTATATTTATCCCATTCTCTTTTTCATGATCTAAAAGTATTAAAGTCTATGGTGTATATTTTCCTTCCTTACGTTTGGGTCAGACCTTCGTAGGAGTGACATTCATCCAATTCTTATACAATCTTGATTGGAAATATCCTCTCCATATTCAAGTACCTCTCTCCAAAGAGCAGACTCTATACTTTGGAAAATATGAATCTCTATAAACTTTCATTGGCTTTTTAGCAATAAAAAAGTAAAATTTCTGAGTGTTCTTTTTCCTGACCATGCAACACGTGCCCTTAGGTGTCCTTGAATAAGTAGTCTACATAATGGACATTTTAGAAAAAAGATCCTATTATTTGACTATGAAGAAAATGCCCTTAAGTGGACCTGTATAATTCAACCCCTAACTGGGTTGTTAAATAGTGGTAACTTCATTCTTGTGAAATACTTCCTCTAATGCCTTTTATCCCTTTTTTGTAACATTCCTCAGATTAAAAATTTCTTAAGTCGTAGTTTACATGTTTTTTCCCATACTTAAATATGGTAATATGTTTTCAGATAAATTTTCAAGGAATTGAGTTAATTTTAATCCATTCTGTCAAAGCTATTTCAACCTTAAACATTGGCCTTTTTATGTCCGACATGAATGACTTTAAACTGCCCACAAAATACAAGGGAACTCTGAACAAAAATTCAAGTCCCATCTCACTAATCATATACTTCGTGCTATTTAAGTAATATTGAGCAATTAAAAGGATTCAAAGTTTGTAGAGTTATTTTTATAATCCTAGAAAAAATCAAACTATGTTGACTAGGCCCATTGGTTAGGTAAAAATTTAAAGCAGGAAGCAAAATAAGGCATGCACAAATGATTGAATATGAAAGTATTCTTCATTGATGCACAAGAGTTAGAATGAAATCCATAGATTGGAGTCTCTTCTCTTTTGCTAGAATTACAAAAGGCTATCAACATAACTCTTCACATGATTCCCGGCATCTTGAGCTTCATCAGAAACTTGCACGGTGAGATAAACATGACTAAAGAGAGCTTAAACTATTCAAATATGGGTGCTTTGTGCGAGAATGGACGCATATTTATAGGCCAGGCCATACCCCTACACGCCAAAGCCTTCACATCTCTCACCTGTGTGCCGCTATCTGCGTGCTCAAAACCTATACGCCAAAATTCCTTGGTTTTCTTTTTTTACCTCAGAGTCACATCCTCCTTTCTTTCGGATCCAACTTTGAGGTGGGGATTTTATTGATGCTCCATTCCATCATAGAGTCTAACAAATGAAAAGGGAAATACGTGGAACATAAAGTGATTCATCCTTTGAATAAACATCAAAACTAGACAAAGGCATGAATGAGGATTGCTTTGAGTATGGGCCTCATAGGTGACCTGCATGCCCTATGAAATTTTCTCCTAGGGTCTTTAGTATCCTATAAACACCCCTTACGGGCCCCCCATTTTGAGGATTAAAAATCCAGAAACTCAGATTTCAGCTCTCGATGCCCTAGTCTCTTCTTGAAGTCTTCCAAACACTTCTAAGGCAATTTTTGACATATAATGGAAGATCAAAAGAGATGGAACAAGGCCTAAGTGTTGAAATTCTTCAACACCTATGCGCCTAAGTGTCCATCCCTTAAGGGAAATGGTCACACTTGCGTGTTTCCTTATCCCTTCAACAGAAAATGAGCTCCACCCTTTTGGAATCTCTTAGGGATAATTCTAAAGGCCTGAGAAAAGCCTCACTCAATTATTACCCTATGGGTTGACCAGCGCACAGGTACCCAAGTGTCGTGCAGGTATACCTGCGCGACTAGGTCCTGTGCTACCAAAAATGACCTGCGCGCCTAACTTATTTTGGGTGCCCCACCTGTCCATTCATCTCTTTTCTTCAAATTTACATCTCTTCTCTATGATTTATCCTCCAGAATCCTCTTCAAAGACATTTATGAAATGATTACTTGGTTGTATTCTTTATGTGAAAGGAATTCTGTGGAACATATCTCAATTCCTAGTGACTTACATATCTTTATATCACTAAGGTGAGACATTTAATTCGTTCAAACTCATCCTTTAAGATGAAAAGATCTTTAACATGGACCTCCTTTTCAGGAGTAATCCCCAGTCATAATTCCCCTAACCTGGGACACCTTTATCAGGTGTAAGAGCTAGTCCAAGTTCCCTATTTTGGGAATCCTTTTTTAGGAGTAATCCCCATGTTCCCAAATATGTGCATCCTCCTTAGGAGTAAGCCCCAAGTTCCCATATTCCCTTAACCTGGGCCTTCTTCTCCGGAGTAAGCCCCAGTTCTCAAGTCCCTTTAACCTGGGCATCCTTCTCAGGAATAATCCCCTGTCATAATTTCTCTTAACCAGTCTTAATCTATTTTGATTTGGGCATCCTCCTTAGGAGTAAGCCTCTAGTCCCCTCGTAATTTGGGCATCCTCTTCAGGAGTAATCCCCAAGTTATAGTATCCAAATCTCCAAAAAGAACATATACCTTTATGGACCTTGTTCTCAGGGTTTTTCTCTAAAGTAATTCCTGATCTTTATCTAATTGGGAAATCATACGTACATAAGACCCATATCATTCCTTGTGAGCACATATTTCATGGAAAAAATTCATGGTTTACTGATACATCTTGTTTCTCGCACCGAGCATGACTCACGTGAGCTTAGAGTGTAAAAGTAACCATGAAACATCTCTTTGGGCCGTTAATCATACATAAGCCCCAAAATTCTCAACCGAACTACATGGAATTTGATCTATACCATAAAAGTGGAGTACGTAGGAAGCCTTTATGAGGTTCAATCCCATCACCCATTAACTCTCATCCGTCCCATATGACGTTAAACTATATCTTAATTCTTGAACTTCATGGGTTCTGATTTCTTTTCTAACAAGGATTCGTAGGTAGTCCGTCTACGGGTACGATCACAACTCGGAAAAACTCCATGTCCTTCTGAATGAAAATAAACTTCAAGTTCCCACTGAGTTTCTTTAAAACCAGTATGGTTATCATAATGACCAATAGATCTGTATATAAAGTGTTGAAGGATACCATTGACTAAGAATCTCTAACAAATATAGATGATTCTCTATCGATGAATAACCCCAAAAACATATATACGATTCTCCAAATCTCATAAATATTAATCATTGATTGTCAGATATTAAGGAAAGGCTCATTCTCATACTTGGTAGTGTAATAAGGATTCACGAACATAACTTAAATCTATAGAGAGAGTCCCAGAGTAGTCAATAATTCCCCCCAAAAAGGTGTGATGAGTCTGAATTCCCATACTTTCAACCAATGAAAATTTTTAAACCGCATCAGTCCACAACTAATGAGCACCTACCTTTGGAAAATAGGTCCAAATGGATATAGAATCATTTGATGTTTCCGGTTCTACGAAAAAACTCGTTAGAAACCGATTGGAATGTTTGAACCTTAAACAAAACCAGGTCATCCCCATTTCTTGACGAAACAAACATTAAGGGAGTACTTGAGGAATTGGTGATACAATGAGGGGACTGACGCGTGCAGGTGGATCCATGGCCGACCCATCAATGCATTGTACATGGTGTCCTTGGAGACAACCATGAACTCGGTGTTGGAAATTAGGCCACCGAACCAAGTCATCAGGCGAATCTTGTCGACCGGTTTTTGCTCTATCCTGTCATATCCCTGGATCATTAAATCGGAGGGAGTCAGGTCATCTTCAGACAACCCTAGATTCCGCAGTGTCTGTGTCGGGATAAGGTTGATCCCTGAGCCCTTGTCAATGAGACAAAGGTGAACCTCCATGCCATTGAATTGGCCGGTGATATAAAATGGGTGGATGTGACCTTAAATGGGCGAGACTTCGTCCTCTCCCAAGAACGATATGATTTCCTGACATTCAAAATCCTCAACTGATTTAGTATAGAAGGCCTCTGCAGCTTCTACCTCTGTCTCAAACTAAAGGGGGCTCCTTAAAGCCTCGGCAAGTGCTCCGTGCATATATGGTGACAGGCGAAGGGCTTCGAGGATGGAGAGCCTCGCTGGGATTCCGACGAGGTGTTTCAAAACATCATACTTCCATTCAAGGAATGAAATTATGCTTACAGGAGGTCGCTCTACGATTGGAGGTAATACGGGCCTTGCTGGCTGGGCCGGCAGCAGACTGGTACTGGGTATATACCACAACTCACTAGTCAAAGCTCGGAGAGTAGCTGCCGGATGAGGACCGATAGATTGAGATCGGCCTGCAGTGGGGCGAAAATGGTCATGGTATGGCCAAAGTGGATCTGCCTGATCCCGTAGCACAAAAGGTGGTGGAGGCAGACTTGTCGACACTAGATGAAAATGCTGCACATGCTGAGTTCTGCACTGGAGCTACTGTCCGGTCTCAGTGACATGCACGACCTGGATGGAGGTACCAACTGACATGACCAACAACCCATATGGCCACGATTCCGCCGATGTTGGCATCAGCTGGGGACGTTGGAGAGGTTCGCCTAGCGCTCCCTCTCGTTGGGAGTCATATAGGGATTTACCAACTTTATTATGTTAACCAAAGCGTACCCTTGACTGTCACTTGACGAATCATCCACTACTGGGCAGATTCTGGGGGTAATACCCACCATTGGGGGCATAAATAAACCGAGAGTGCGGGACGACAACAGCCTTGGCGGGGCTCGTTGCTTCTTCTTGCGCCGCTGATGCTTGCTCTTCTGGGAGGAGGCCAACTGAGATGATGACGCGGAAGTGGTGATCACAACTTATGAAAAATCAGGCTGATTCAGGCATTCCTGAATGATTACGTGGGCATGGGCGGCCATCTTTCAAGCCATCCAGTTGTTATACTTCTGGGACCCACAGTCAGAACCCTACTTCCACCAACCTTTGTCGTCTCTACTGCTATCTTATCTCACAAAGACACCCGCCACTTATTTCGTGGTTGGGCCCAACCTGACTATGTTTTTGTTAATCTGGTCTTGTATCCAATCATTGAACACATAGAATTTCTTGATGGTGTGTCCCATGATCTGGTGGTAAGGGAAATAGTTGGGGTGATCAGTGAGATTCTTCTCTTCTAGCTTTCGACACTGAGGAAGTCACAAAATTCACTGCTCTAAGGCGCTGTGGAAGTAGCCAGGGTCCTGGGCCTCGTCAAATGAGTTGGCTTGATTCCTTCTGTTCAGAAAGGGGGCTCTAAGAGATGGACCCTGCTAGGGGCCGGAGGATCCTACTGAGGAGGAAAAACTTGATATTATCACCTAGGCTGCGATGACGTGTTACACGGGGGCGCTTGCTGATTCTGGGGTGGGCGCTGCTAGGCTGGAAACTATGCCCGTGGGGGTGGACCTCGATGGTAATGTAGATATGGCTCCACTGGTAGAAATTCTAGCTATATTGGGTCCTCTATCTGGGCCACCGCGGTGGGCTCGGCTCTGGTAGCCCTCATTACTGGGATAATAAGAGGCAGTAGGCATGCCTGACTAGCCAGTTTCGAGGCTTCTTAAAGGGGCTGGGCCTTATCCGAGAAGTCTCGGAACCCTCTGGGATAGTTCTGAGTGATTAGGAAGGGAAATAGTTCAATTTTAACATTCCTGAAGCACATCGTCAGTAATTTCTCCTGAGTTAGTGGCATGTCAAGGGAGTTTGTGTGCCCCTTCCACCAGGCGATGAAGTCCGCGACTCGCTCATCAGGCCTTTATTTTCACTTGAAGAGGTATTCTATGTTAGTCTTCCGGGTGGTAGAGCTGAACTGGTAAAGGAACTACCTACGAAGGTCCTCCTAACTAGTCATGGATCCAACGTGGAGCTGGATATACCAAACGAATGTCGGCCCCTCCAGTGTCTGAACAAAGCAATAGAGCTTGACAGCCTCCTGCAACGCTGGGGTACCTAACATAGGCCCACACCTTGAGTTGAAGTGGACCAGGTGCTGCGGTGGGTCCCTTTCCTTATTAAAGGGGGAGAAAGTGGGATTCCCAAATCCCAGGGGTGCCGGCATGTCATCCACCCATGCCGGGTATTGCTTTCCATCGGGCGGGATAGCCACATGTCACGTTTCCAAAGCTTCCAGGAGGGCGACGAGCACCTCCATTGGATCGTCTGGCTGAGGGTCCCTATCCTAACAAGGATCCCAAACCACGAGTGTGTAACCAGGCTCTTCAATGTGGTAGACAAACTCAGAGGCTCGTGGAGCAGCTGGTTCAGCGACCCTTGGGGCGGCCGGGGGAGCCCGAGCGGGGTTCTATGGATTGTCGCGCCGCTCGGGAGGGTTTGGAAAAACATACCGCGCCCTGTTTCCATGAGATCTGGCTTCCGTCCTGTCAGCGAATATCTCGTGATCTGGGATTCCTAGGAGAATCTCGCTGAGGGGTAGTTGTTCCTGCCCCTGTTTCCCCTGCCAAGGATCACTGTAGTCGGGCCACTTCTCTGCAATGTGTTCAGCCAGAAGTTCATCAATTAACTTCTTATGCCCAGCAAGATGTTGGCGCAGCGTGGCCTTCTCAGGATCCTCTTCCATCTTTTGCACTAAGTCAGATGGGTCGGAGAGCTTGACAACTCCAACGTGATCTTTGCCCTTGCTGACATTCCGGCTCAGTACCAATGCCTTAGTGGATGGAGGGAGACCTAGGAGGTTCCTCTAATGGCGAGTAACTCCCCCCAGCAGGTCCAATAGTGGGGGCACGTCCTTAGGGAGGAGGTCCCCATCGAGAAGTTCCAGCTCGTTTTCCCCTCCTGATAGATCGATCATATTGACTGCCACACTTAGTGGGGGAATGTCCTCACTATCGCTGAGTGAGTAGGGCAGCCAGCAAATCACCTTGAAGAGGAGGACATTGTACTACCCCCAGCCACGAATGTGTGTGGGGGGGGGGTATCCTCCTCAATAACTTTGAGGAGTACTTGGAAACTCTAAACACATTGCCGTTGGAGGGCCCTGTGGTGGCCAAGTGACTCAGGGTGCTGGACCACGGGGAGCGTGACCAGGTCAACCAGATAGAATTTCTTACCGATGTCTTCCTGGTGCTCTTGGATCCAAGGATAAGGCACTCTCTACTGTTGAATATAGAGGTGAGTCACCAAAAGGATCTAGCGGAAACATTCAAAATCCTCTGGGGTGAGCAATTCTGGAGTACCAAAATTCAATCCTGCAATCGGCCAAAACATCTTAGGGAAGTGGCGCACTGTGAGGATGGTCTAGAAGCTGCTTGGATCATATTCAGGCTCTTGTCCTTGATTTCCCCACTCGTCAACTGGGGGTGACTGAGGAACTAGCAATGGCACTGGGGCAGGTCGCTGGGCCAGCGGGCTGGCGGGCTGGCCGGCGGAAAATACAGCGAGTGCGAGGATTGGCCACCTAATCTTGGGTTGTCCTTTGAAGATTGTAGAGACCTGACCACCATGTCATGATAGGATATACCGGTTATCGGGGCTCCAGATGTAGCATCGACGTCTTCTGCATGTGGGTTATTCCACAACTCATCTGCCATTTGTAACACCCCGAGCTTCCACAATACGCTTCTCATTCCATAATGCAATAGCTTGCATTGTACGCAACTTCGAGTTCTAAAACACCGCGACTAATCATAGTAGCCGTTATGAATAGTAATAACCACTTTTTAAAATTATAGAAATTTTATATTTCAAAATGGACTTCATTTTTGGATTCGGAATATCGAAGTTAGCCTATGTTGAATTTTGGGTATTTTTCTGAGAACTTCTAATTTTTTATGAATAGTGAAAAATACTTAAAAACAAATTTTTTAATCAAAATAATTTATAGTGATAAATTATACTATTTAGTGGTTTTAAAGTATAATTAGAATATATTTTTACCATTTTATCCAATGGTGGTCATTAGAATTAATTTAAAAATGCAATTGGACATAAACAATTGTCAATCTTTTGATATAAATTGTTTCTTAAAAACACGTTATTTGTTGTGACAGCGGGAATTAATTATAAAATTAATTAATGAAACTTATATGTTTGTAATTTTGTAAAATAGACATCATTTTTGAATTCGGGATATCAATTATAGCTTACGGTGAAATTTTGGCATTGTTCTGAAAAACTTCAATTTTTGATGAATAATGAAACCACTAAGTGGTAGTTAAATAACTGAATTTTCGTTTAAATGAAATATTACCACTTCTGTGATTTGATTTTCAAAAATCCGACATACATGGTTGTCATTAAGAAGTAAAATTTGGTTCAATGAGATTAAAATAATTTTTTGGTGAATAGTAACTTTTAAGTTCTTAATCGCGATTAGAGGTAATTAGTGTAGTTTAAGGTAAAAATAATGTTTTAATAATATGAGATGAGCTTGACACTTGTCCTACTCCTATTGGATGAGTCATGCCCGACCAAGACAACCCATGGGTCAACTTGGGGACCCCATGGAGCCACTTTGGTTGGAAAATGACATTAATATATATATATATATTTAATGTTAAAATTAAATTGACACAAACATGAGTTATTTTACTAAAACAGTTTTTAAGTGGGGTTACACAAGTCCAAATTTTAATTATAAATATTCATTAGAAAGCTAAAAAGATTTCCTACATCATAGTATTTTTTTAATTTTTAGACATTAAATAAATTAAATTAAGTATGACATCATGATGATGCAGCGATGACCTCATTATTTAACGATTTAAATAAAATGGAAAGATAATGTAAAATCCAAAGCGTACACTTGTCAAAAACCTATTGGATGAGTATATTTCTAACCCGTATCATCTTATCCTCTAATTATATAAGTTTGGGACCTTTATAATCCGAAAAGCATTGTGTAATAATGTAACATTTCAATCCTTCCAAAAGATCCCCTCCTCTCCACTTATAAAATGCCCCCACCTCTCCCACCTTATTCACACCATCAAGCCATTTGGCTCGGCCAAACTCTGCCCAAATACTCTCCCAACTTCCCCCTCTTACTCCTAGAAGAATCACTTTTGGAAGAACTCTTCTCAAGGAAGCCTTTGGCTCAAATCAAAAAGAGTTTCCCGATTTTGAGGTAATGTCTTCTCTAATGTTGTTTTGTTTTATTTTTCTTCTCCAACCCCCTAAACTCTTTTTATTCATTTATTTTGTAACAACACCAGTATCCTAAATATACTAGGATGTTGTTATAATAAGGATTAGAGATAAACTTACACACACATACATCTAATGGTTATAGAACATACGGTTTCTGTGGATGGCGAATTTCTGCCTCACGAAACGATTATTGTTCAACACTCATATAACACCTTCAAAGGTGGACATTAAGATGTCACTATTTTTATATATGATATATAATATGTTTATGTTTTACTTATGCTTCTGTATTTCTCATTTATGGCATACTTTATGATTTCCATTATGGGTAAAACGCGATAATTTCATTTTAGGAAGTGCGGACTACCGCCCCCTCAAAGTGATGTGAATCGTTAATGCCATATGTGGGATGTATAAAGGATGGAGTAAATGAAATTATATATGATATTATACTGGAACTATATTATACCTTTATATAATTATGATTTCATTACATTAAATACGAAATAGAAATGAAAGTAGCGTTCATGCGTACGTACGACATACCGTCTCCATGAACGGTGCATTTCATTTCTTACCTCTAAATGATACGTAATATTATGAATGAATGTATATACTGGATATATATGATATATATGATATCTACATCATGAATATAATTCTGGATATAATGGATATTTTACCACATGAACAACTTGTAATTATAAGAAGGTTATTGTTGACACAAGTACCAAAGATCGACAAAACGACCATTATTAACTTAAATAATTACATAACGTTCATAACATTGTAATAAGTGATATAAAAAGGATAATGAAATTG
Organism: Viscum album; assembly: GCA_963277665.1. Lineage (NCBI taxonomy): Eukaryota > Viridiplantae > Streptophyta > Magnoliopsida > Santalales > Viscaceae > Viscum > Viscum album. The sequence goes on along the minus strand of OY728145.1, from coordinate 742,413,310 downwards.
AAAATGGTTCTTAATAAGGTAGATATTAACTCTAGTTTATTATTCATGAGGTTAAAGAATGGTTGAGTCAAGTCGGACATGAGGTAAGGGAATTTCTTAACCCAATTTTCATTCTTTGGGTTAATCTCCTACTTTCAAATTATGTCATGATATTATTATGTCCTATATTGTATTTGTACATTATTTATGTGTACTTATAGTGAATACACATTATAGATGTATTTTATTTAAAAAATGATATTTTTAAGGACTTCGTCTCAATCCCCTTTCATTGAGGCATATTTGGTTTTATACAAAACTTTCTTTTATACGGTGTATAAAACCCTTTGACTTTTATGTTTATTCAAAAGGAATCTTTTTTAAACGAAGCGTTTTACTAAACAAAAAAAAGGGAATGTTTTTCTTTCCGTACTTATGCGGTGACAACGACTTCTCCGCCGCCATGACAATTAATTGAGTTTCGGCTTCCTCTACAAGCCATCATTTTTTAATGAAAAATAAATAAAAAGTTTTAACTTTCTTTTATTTTATTGAAAATGGTTTTGAAAGCGTTTTTATTATATCAATGTGTTGTATTTATATCTTGTGATTGAAATGTGGAAATGTTATGTTTCCTTTATGCATGTTTTATGTGATACGATTATGTTATGGTTTATGATATGTTTAAACCTGTTCATATGAGGAATGCATTGGACTTAATAAGTGACGGGTGGAGCCCGCTATAGCTCCTCGATTCATCGGCAGGTCTCATGAGACAAACTAGTGTCTTGGCACGAGGCCTTGACAAAATCTTATTTGTGGTCTTGGCACGAGGCCTTGACTACGTGGTTATGATAGTCTGGCATTATGCATTCCATCATTATGTAAGTGGTTATTGATATTGCATGTGATTATTCGACCAGTAGAATATCCATATGAAGAAGTAAATGTCATTATCTCATTTTACTTTTGCCATATTATGTTGAAGTTCAAGTTTAAAAGGCTTTTGTTTTAGTTATACATTTCCTTAAATGTTAATGTTTATTTATGAAAGCTTCCACTATATTGTTAACCTTACTGAGCATCTGAGCTCACCCCTTTCAATGTTTTAATATTTTTCCAGGATGTGAAGAAGTAATTTATGAGTGACCTGCAGGGGTAGTCAGAAAGGGATATGATTGTGGACTATGAAGACCATGTTATTGTAGTTTGTTTACTTTTTGATGTAATGAAAGACTTATGAATGTATCTAGTGTTTCCAAGGCTACTAAACTAATCAGTCTTTTGAGACTTGATCTTTTGTGATCATGCCAATGTTACGAAGTAATGCATCGGCTCTGGGTAGCTGGGGTCGGGGCGTTACAGTTGGTATCAGAGGCAGTTTAGTACTAACCTTGAATCTAGATTTAGATAAACTCAGATTAGAGCACATAGCCCAAAGATAGACTTTGAGGATTAGTATAGAAGAACTTCCTAGAATTTTGGTATTATAGATATTTTGTCAGTTTTCTGAGCAATACATCCCTGTCTAGATACGAGCAGGTAGAGGCGGCTCTGGCATAGATGTACCTAGGGGTAAAACCCGAAAACACCGCTTTGATCTAGACTCGAACGGGAACTGGTGCACGACAACGGGCCTTGCTGCACTCTTGGTTACGACACTCCCGGGGGATATGCTTAGGATAATTCTCATTTTCTTTACAAACCACTATGAAGGGTTATGAGTATATACTTCCTCAAAGAAAATTTATGTTTTTATGATTATGGATTATATCCATAAATAGTTCAATTAGTGTTAAGTGTTTTACAAGTATGGAATTATGTATTTTGGTTCATAAACTAACCTAGTTTATGCCATTGTATAGAAATGGCGCCCAGTAGAAGGAATGTGAACTCCAACAATACGTATCATCCAAAGAGTAAGAAGGATCATATCTTTCACGGTATTAAGACAACATGTCGTAGGGAAATAGTCTCCCATGTGTTCTCAACATATGAAGAAATAGTATCATGTGTTAATAAGATAAGTAGAGAATTCTCTAAGTCCTATGGCTTTGAAGCAAAGCAAGAGACGAAAGGGATGGAAGAGAGAATGATGGATAAAGGGATGAGGGGAAAGAAGAATTTTCCAATATGTGGTAATTATGGGAAGAAACGTCATGGAACTTGCCTAAAGGGAATGGGAGTTTGTTATAAGTGTATAGAAAAAGGACACAAAGTGCGTGACTGCAAGGGTAAGAAAATGGTTTCAAATGTACAATGCTTCTTCTGCAAGGATTGGGGACACTAAGCAAACCAATGTCCAAGTCATCAGAGTATGCCCCAAATGATGTTATTGGACAATAATCAAGTTATGATACTACCATAGTTGAGGAGTAATGATTAGAGTTCTTATGTTGTTATTGAAGAATTTTGTAATTTGAGTGTTGTATCAATTATGTACTGGTTATAATAATTATGGAGTATATAAGGATTGTACTGCAGTACTATTTCATCATGGACTTGAGATTGTGTGGAACCAAGAAAAGTGACTCCATAGTAGGTTAAATTTTTGGAAAATATATGGTTGAGAGAAATATAAACCATAATATGGTTCTGATTTTGAGATAGTGATTTTGGAATAAGATGTGATTGATTTGGATAAATTATATTGAATATTCTTAACTTCCTTGAAACTGATTGATGATTTGTAAACATTTTTGGATAGAAGGAGTATATCTAGTATTCTATAAGGAATAAGGGATCATGGTAATTCAGTATGTTTAAAAAGAATACATGATGAAGGTTTTCACATGTTGATATGTGGAAAAAAGGACCTTCATTATGTTTACCTTCCTTATAAAATTTGGACTGTGAGTTGGACAGAAGTATTTTGGATAACTATAAAGGTTAGAATGGATTAAGTTGATCTTTGGATAGTATTGTTTAAGGTTAAAGCATTTCTGAAGATTATTTTTGGAATATTATAATAATATAGTTTTTGGAAAAGGACAGCCTGCAGGGTGGGGCATAACCCGTCGCGTCGGACAAAGGTGCAGGAATCGAACCCACAACCATCGTACGACAGACCTTTATTTCGTACCACTAGCCTACAGGAAGTCCCTGGTTATTAAAATATAATTTTACTAATCTAAATGGTATGTGTTAACATTTGGAACCTTATACAATTAGGATATGTATAATATTTTTGAGTTCTATTATCTTTTTGAGTGAAAGATGAGTTGAAGGTTGAAACTCTAATTGACAAGCATAAATATATATATACCTATCTATTATTCAATGAATAAATTAATTCTTAAACTTTAGTAAAGGGATATTAAAACCAAAAAATGTGTTATCCTAATACCTTATGTCTTATTGAACTGATGATATTTTAAATCAACATAGATTGAAGGCTTTGAGGCCCTCAATTTGACAGTTGATTGTGATTGATGACCTCAATCACTCCCTAAAAATATTTACGTTTTCCCTCCAATTATATGTCTCTAATTGCCACCAATGTTCTCCTAATCGAGATCATAATTGGGTGGTGAATTTTTCATTTCCCTTTCCCTCTTATTAAGGCTAAATTTTAATAATCTTATTTCCGATGTGGGTTTTCCACAAAGGTATTTTCTATTTTCAACCTTTTATTTTCCAAGAAAAATTTCAAATTTCGAGGACGCAATTTATTTAAGGAGGGGAGAATGTAACACCCAGAGCTTCCACAATACGCTTCTCATTCAATAATGCAATAGCTTGCATTGTACGCAACTTCGAGTTCTAAAACACCACGACTAATCATAGTAGCCGTTATGAATAGTAATAACCACTTTTTAAAATTATAAAAATTTTATATTTCAAAATTGACTTCATTTTTGGATTCGGAATATCGAAATTAGCCTATGTTGAATTTTGGGTATTTTTCTGAGAACTTCTAATTTTTTATGAATAGTGAAAAATACTTAAAAACAACTTTTTTAATAAAAATAATTTATAGTGATAAATTATACTATTTAGTGGTTTTAAAGTATAATTAGAATATATTTTTACCATTTTATCCAATTGTGGTCATTAGAATTAATTTAACAATGCAATTGGACATAAACAATTGTCAATCTTTTGATATAAATTGTTTCTTAAAAACACACTATTTGTTGTGACAGCGGGAATTAATTACAAAATTAATTAATGCAACTTATATGTTTGGAATTTTTTAAAATAGACATCATTTTTTAATTCGGAATATCAATTATAGCTTACGGTGAAATTTTGGCATTGTTCTGAAAAACTTCAATTTTTGATGAATAGTGAAACCACTAAGTGGTAGTTAAATAACTGATATTTCATTTAAATGAAATATTACCACTTCTGTGATTTGATTTTCAAAAATCTGACATACATGGTTTTCATTAAGAAGTAAAATGTGGTTCAATGAGATTAAAATAATTTTTTGGTGAATAGTAACTTTTAAGTTCTTAATCGCGATTAGAGGTAATTAGTGTAGTTTAAGGTAAAAATAATGTTTTAATAATATGAGATGAGCTTAACACTTGTCCTACTCCTATTGGATGAGTCATGGCCGACCAAGACAACCCATGGGTCAACTTGGGGACCCCATGGAGCCACTTTGGTTGGAAAATGACATTAATATATATATATATTTAATGTTAAAATTAAATTGACACAAACATGAGTTGTTTTACTAAAACAGTTTTTAAGTGGGGTTACGCAAGTCCAAATTTTGATTATAAATATTAATTAGAAAGATAAAAAGATTTAATACATCATAGTATTTTTTATATAATTTTTATATATTAAATAAATTAAATTAATTATGACATCATGATGATACAGCGATGACCTCATTATTTAACGATTTAAATAAAATGGAAAGATAATGTAAAATGCAAAGCGTACACTTGTCAAAAACCTATTGGATGAGTAGATTTCGAACCCTTATAATCTTATCCTCAAATTATATAAGTGTGGGACCTTTAGAATCCGAAAAGCATTGTGTAATAATGTAACATTTCAATCTTTCCAAAAGAGCCCCTCCTCTCCACTTATAAAATGCCCCCACCTCTCCCACCTTATTCACACATTCAAGCCATTTGGATCGGCCAAAATCTGCCCAAATACTCTCCCAACTTCCCCCTATTTCTCCTAGAAGCCTCACTTTGGGCAGAACTCTTCTCAAGGAAGCCTTGGCTCAAATCAAAAAGAGTTACCCGATTTTGAGGTAATGTCTTCTCTAATGTTGTTTTGTTATATTTTTCTTCTCCAACCCCCTAAACTCTTTTTATTCATTTTTTTTGTAACAACACCAGTATCCTCAATATACTAAGATGTTGTTATAAGAAGGATTAGAGATACACTTACACACACCTACATCTAATGGTTAAAGAACATACGGTTTCTGTGGATGGCGAATTTCTGCCTCACGAAACGATGATTGTTCAACACTCATATAACACCTTCAAAGGTGGCCATTAAGATGTCACTATTTTTATATATGATATATAATATGTTTATGTTTTACTTATGCTTCTGTATTTCTCATTTATGGCATAATTTATGATTTCCATTATGGGTAAAACACGATAATTTCATTTTAGGAAGTGCGGACTACCGCCCCCTCAAAGTGATGTGAATCGTTAATGCCATATGTGGGATGTATAAAGGATGGAGTAAATGACATTATATATGATATTATACTGGAACTATATTATACCTTTATATAATTATGATTTAATTACATTAAATACGAAATAGAAATGAAAGTAGAGTTCATGCGTACGTACGGCTTACCGTCTCCATGAACGGTGCATTTCATTTCTTACCTCTAAATGATACGTAATATTATGAATGAATGTATATACTGGATATATATTATATATATGATATCTACATCATGAATATAATTCTGGATATAATGGATATTTTACCACATGAACAACTTGTAATTATAAGAAGGTTATTGTTGACACAAGTACCAAAGATCGACAAAACGACCATTATTAACTTAAATAATTACATAACGTTCATAACATTGTAATAAGTGATATAAAAAATGATAATGAAATTGAAAATGGTTCTTAATAAGGTAGATATTAACTCTAGTTTATTATTCAGGAGGTTAAATAATGGTTGAGTCAAGTCGGACATGAGGTAAGGGAATTTCTTAACCCAATTTTCATTCTTTGTGTTAATCTCCTACTTTCAAATTATGTCAGGATATTATTATGTACTATATTGTATTTGTACATTATTTATGTGTACTTATAGTGAATACACATTATAGATGTACTTTATTTAAAAAATGATCTTTTTAAGGACTTCGTCTCAATCCCCTTTCATTGAGGCATATTTGGTTTTATACAAAACTTTCTTTTATACGGTGTATAAAACCCTTTAACTTTTATGTTTATTCAAAAGGAATATTTTTTATACGAAGCGTTTTACTAAACGAAAAAAAGGGAATGTTTTTCTTTCCGTACTTATGCGGCGACAACGACTTCTCCGCCGCCATGACCATTATTTGAGTTTCGGCTTCGTCTACAAGACATCATTTTTTTTAATGAAAAATAAATAAAAAGTTTTAACTTTCTTTTATTTTATTGAAAATGGTTTTGAAAGCGTTTTTATTATATCAATGTGTTGTATTTATATCTTGTGATTGAAATGTGGAAATGTTATGTTTCCTTAATGCATTTTTTATGTGATACGATTATGTTATGGTTTATGATATGTTTAAACCTGTTCATATGAGGAATGCATTGGACTTAATAAGTGACGGGTGGAGCCCGCTATATCTCCTCGATGCATCGGCAGGTCTCATGAGACAAACTAGTGTCTTGGCACGAGGCCTTGACAAAATCTTATTTGTGGTCTTAGCACGAGGCCTTGACTACATGGTTATGATAGTCTGGCATTATGAATTCCATCATTATGAAAGTGGTTATTGATATTGCATGTGATTATTCGACAAGTAGAATATCCATGTGAAGAAGTAAATGACATTATCTCATTTTACTTTTTCCATATTATGTTGAAGTTCAAGTGTAAAAGGCTTTTGTTTTAGTTATACATTGCCTTAAATGTTAATGTTTATTTATGAAAGCTTCCGCTATATTGTTAACCTTACTGAGCATCTGAGCTCACCCCTTTCAATGTTTTAATATTTTTACAGGATGTGAAGAAGTAATTTATGAGTGACCTGCAGGGGTAGTCAGAAAGGGATATGATTTTGGACTATGAATACCATGTTATTGTAGTTTGATTACTTTTTGATGTAATGAAAGACTTATGAATGTATCTAGTGTTTCCAAGGCTACTAAACTAATCGCTCTTTCGAGACTTGATCTTTTGTGATCATGCCAATGTTACGAAGTAATGCACTGGCTCTAGGTAGCTGGGGTTGGGGCGTTACACCATTGACCCCCCAAACAGCTCCCCGCAGTCTCTAATTGAGGCAGATGGTGCTTCCGGAGATGCCGGTGGTGACTGCATGGTCAGTCCTGGGGATCATGCCAAGTTCTCCTCCTCTTGGATATACCTTCAGAGGGAGGCAAGGATCATGTTGATCTCGCATTCTGGGAGTACAAGGCTAATGTGCCTCGTTCCTGCCCCAGCCCTTGACATGGTGGGCTGAGGGGAGGGTTCCAGTGCCGAGTCATACTCCACCTCAGAGTATGAGAAGCAGACTGGTCTGATTCCTGCCCGGCCTTCCCTAGAATTATTCTTGTGGGCGCGAAGACCCGCCTTCCTTCCCCTGAGTGGATCCTCGGGACATTTCTGATTTCGGACATGGGGTCCTCTGGCCACACTGGTGCTGGGGCAGAGAGGGTTTCCACCCGACAAAGTCAGGGTATGGTGAGAACTGGGACAAATGTTGAAAGGGACATGGGGATGACCTCTATGTTGGGATTTGGTGAAGTGGGGTTGGCCTCCACCTCTCTGATTGCTGGGGTGAGGAGGAAGTTCATCGATTGGCATGGGGACATGGGGAGGACCTCCATGATGGTGAGTGACCAGACATGCAATATCCCCATACTCGCGGTCCGTGGAAGGGGGAGTGACCCCGTACCCAGTGTAGTGAGCACAGGAGAGACCCCCGCACAGAGTGTTGCTATCACGGGAAAGACCCTCTGTAACACCCCGACCCCAGTTACCTAGGGTCGGTGCATTATTACATAACATTGGCATGATCATAAGGAAATCATGTCTTGAAAGACCAATCGGTTTAGTATTATTGGAAATAAGATTCATAAATATAGCTCAACTTTACAACTTGAAAGGAAATATAACACAAATATATTTCATTAGAAACATCCAAGCCTCCAAGATTATGTCTGCTGGTCACTCATGAATAACTTCTTCATATCCTCGGAAAATGAAACATAAGAAAGTGGTGAGCTCAAACACTCAGTAAGGGTAAGTAATATAGTGGAAAATGATATAAATATTATGAATGTTAAATAATTGAACCCACATGACTTTACTAATAATAAATATGAATACTTTTATGGAAAGAATACGAGCTGAGTAAATAATTCCATAATAAAAAATAATCACGGGTATTATACTAGTCGAATGACCACGTGAACCATCAATATTATTTCCATAATGAGGGAATGTATAATGCCGGACAATCTGAAACATTTTTTCAAGGCCTCGGCCAAGACATCTAAAAATGATTAAGGCCTCAGCAAAACCATATATCAAATTGGGAAAGGGCCTTGACCAATTCCATGTCTAGTTGTCTCAGGAGATCTACCGATGCATCGAGGATTTATAGCGGGCTCCACCCATCACTTACTAAGTCCAATACATTCCTGACATGAAAAGGTTTAAACATATCAAAAAAATTTGTATTAAAACTACCATACCAAATGTCAATATGTTAACCATAAACCATGAATTGTATAAAAATAGCACATCCACAGTCAAACATATCACAAGACCTTCAATACAATATGGAATTTTTGTATCATAATAAATCAACTTCAAATAAACTTAAAATCCATCAAAGGATGTTGACATAGATGAAATAAAATACCTTTTTAGAGAAATATTTCTTTCTATGTTGAAATCATTTAAGATTCATATACAATAATACATTTACTTTGAAAATATTCTTATAATCTTTCAAGGGAATCTTAGATGAGTTTATAATGGTAGAAAATAGCCGCACCCACCATATAAGTTAAAAAAAATATATTCTTAACTTTATTTTGTCAAAAAGGATAAAAAGGAAATTGTTTGGAAAATGACGAAAAGATTCCTGTATAAAAATATTATAAATGTCAAAAAGGGTATAAATGACTTTAACCCATATTCAATAAAATATTAAGAATGTTTTGAAAAACATTTTTATGAAACATTGATGTGGATGATAAAGAGGTCCCACTGGATAATTATGTATAAACAACCTTGAATAATGAAGAGATTGTGAACTAAACCCTTACCATGTACTTTTCCTTGGTTGAGGGTAGGTTAACCTCCTTTATAATGTGAAATAATTATTATTAAATTATAAAAGAATCATATACATTAATATGATATCATGTTTGATCTTTTAACATTGATTTGTTAATAATATCTTAGTATTATCATCGTTTCGGGTGTTAACTTACTCGTTTTCTTTTATATATTTTATTACATAATCTGGGTTTGTTATAGATAGGTTGCATCTTATTCATATATAGAATGATATCAAGTACTTATACATTATTTTTAATCATAAAATGAGATTTATAATTGCATGGATACGATGGGGAATGAATCTCATCATGTTAGGGGAAACGGTAGTCCGTACGTACGCACGAAAGACAATATCATTTTTTTTGATATTAAAATAATATATAATTGGATGGTATATCATATATACAGAATCATTATCATGTTATATTTTTTATTTACAACAATTACATATATTTATCATACCCATCAAAAGAATAATATTTTTGAATAACAATTACACAACGACGTGGAGACGGTAAGCCGTACGTACGCACGTATTGTGACATGTCATTAAAAGGATGGATAGAATACTGAATATGGTTGTACAATATTTATAATAAAATCACATTATATAGAATATTCTGGATTTATTATTTTATAAAGGAATAAACAAAGAAAGAAGAAGTTGAAGAAGAAAGGAACTTGAAAAAGGGTGGTCAAAACATTACCTCTTCCTCAGGTTCTTCCTTTTGATTTGATCAAAAGGGCACCTTAGGATCGCTTTATGATCAAAATAAGGCCTCTAGGTTTAATTTATGGAAGGTTAGAGAGTATTGGGGTAGGGGTTGGCTGAACAAAAAGTCTTTGATGGTGTGAATAATTGGTTATAAGTTGTGTCCTTTTATAAGGGGGAGGAGGGGATCTTTAGGAAAAACATAAAGTATTAATTTATAATAAATTAATATTTAGTTTCTAATGTCTCAAAAGTGTATTATTCAAAGTCTATGGTGGGGATGGGTCTAAATCCTTTCATCCAATAGATTTTATACAAGTTTGGGTAATTATATTAACCTTATATTTTAGTTTTAACTATTAGTTAATTATGTTGACATTTACCATGCCACTTTGTATTTTTATATTATATAGTTAATAAACATAATATATACATCCAAGAGACCCTAAAGTGGTCCATTAATGATACACCTATCATGATTTACGTCCTTTGGATGAACCTTAGATTTTTAGGAATAGAATATCAACTAATAATATAAAACATGTTTTAAAAAATCATTTATGTCAATTTTGACAATATTTAATAATTGATTTTTTTTAAGTATTAAAAAATTTATTAATTCGAAAAAAATTAATTTAAGCAATAATAACATGTCATATTAACCAATAAAATTCTTTTATGGCATCAAAAGTTTCAAATTATATTTATTTTAACTTTTATAACACCAATTATTTGATTCTTTCATTAATAAGGAAAATAGTGCATCATTATTGTGTCATAAATAAATTTAGTTATTAAATGTATGAAAATTATTAATAAAATACCATTATGTAGGAAATAGTTTTATCTTTTTAACGAATATTTATTGTCTAAAATATAACATATATAACCCTATGTAAAAATTGTTTTTCTAAAAGATGTATGCTTATGTCATTTTTGTATTTATTTTAACTTAATTAATATAATGCGTCCTTATCACCTACATGTGACCCCATGGGGTCCCAAAATCGACCCCAATATGCCCATGGTCCGACATGTATCAACCAATATGGTTAGGACCTGTTTTAGGGTAATTTAGTATTATTATAATATTATTTTGTTACCCTTATTTACTGGATTTACCTTTTAACCATGGTAAATAAAATATTTACCGAGGTAATTATTCAAAATGTATAAAACATAAAGTTATATATTTACACAATTATGACTTCCTGATTCTAAATATGGAATCCATTTTACTAAATTCAAAACACAGAAGTGGAATAAATCAAATTTAAAATATTTCCCACAGTGAAAACAAAAAGTGTGTTTTTAAGAAACAATAACTATCAAAAGATTGACACTTGTTTATGTCCGGTTTAAATGTGAAATTACATCCAATGACCAAAATTGTATTATGTGGTAAAATTATATTCCAAATATACTTTAAAATCAATCAAATTCATAATTTTTCACTATTAAATATTTCGATTAAAAAAGATGTTTTTAATTAAAATTTTGTAATTTTCACTATTCATAAAAAATTGAATGTTTTCAGAAAAATACAAAAAATTAACCTTAAGGTAATTTTGATATATTGAATCAAAAAATGAATTATATTTTGAAAGATAAAATTTATAAAATTTCAAAAAGTGTGTATTACTATTCATAACGGCTTGTTTGATTGGTTGTGGTGTGTGTTAGAACTCGAAGTTGTGTTCAACACACGATACTGTATTATTCAATGAGAAGTGTACCATGGAAACTTGGGGTGTTACATTCTCCCCTCCTTCAAATAATTTCATCCTCAAAATTTATAGAATATTATTGCATAAAAAGACTCGGGTGGTTCTTCATCATAAGTTTCTCGGGTTCCCATGTTTCCTCTTCCATCTTAATGTTTCTCTATTGAACTTTACCAGACGAGTCGTCCGGTTTCTTAGCACTCGTTATATTTTATCAAGAATCCTGATGGTTTCTTTGAAATAAGACAGATTGGGTTCTAGTTCTAATTCCTCATAAGTGATTACATGCGTTGGGTCAGGCATGTATTTTCTCAATAGTGATACGTGGAACACATCGTGAACTTTGGAGAGACTTGGCGGTATTGCGAAATGGTAAGCTACAACCCCAATTCGTTCTAGAATTTCAAAAGGTATGATGTACCTGGGACTCAATTTACCTTTCTTACAAAAATGTATAACTCCCTTCCATGGAGATACCTTCAAGAAAACATGATCTCTTACCTGAAATTCCAAATCCATCCTTTAGTTGTCAGCATAGCTCTTCTGCCTACTTTGAGCTGCTTTGATGTAGTTTTGTATTACCTTTACCTTTTCCATCGTTTCCTCCACTAGTTCCGGGCCTACGATTTTTCTTTCACCCACATCATCCCTACAGGTTGGTGTGCGACATCTCTTTCCGTATAACGCTTCATATGGTGCCACCTGAATACTCAAATGGAAGATATTGTTATAAAAAAATTCTACGAGAGGTAAATATTGATCCCACATACCATGAATGTCAAGTGAGCATGATCTCAACATGTCTTATAAGGTTTGAATAGTTTGTTCTGATTGTCCATCTATTTGAGGGTGGTAGGAAGTGCTCAAACGAAGCTCAGTATCCAGGGATTTCTGAAGAATTTTCCAGAATCTTGATGTAAAATGGGGTTCACGAACTGAAAAAATTGACATGGGTACTCCATAAAGCCTCAAACTGCATTAATATATAGTATTTCTAGACGTTCAAGTTGTAAATCTTCCCTTATAGAAAACAAATGTGCTGACTTGGTAAGACGATCAACAATGACCCATATTGCATCATTCCTTCTAGGAGTCTTTGGTAGTCCCATGAAAAAGTCCATCGTTATATTATCCCATTTCCACTCAGGTATGGGAAGAGGTTGCATGACTCATCCAGGCTGTTGCCTTCCAGCTTTCACTTGTTGACAAACAATACATCTTGACACAAAATCAACAATCTCCCTCTTCATGTTGTCCCACAAAAAATGTTCCTTTAAATCTGTATACATTTTTCTGCTCCCAGGGTGTATAGAGAAATTGGAACTATGAGCATCTTCCAACAATTACCTTTTTAGATCAAGTATATTCGGAACACAAAGTCTCTTCCCAAAATTTCAAAATTCCATCTTCATAAACAAAGTCACTCAATATCCCATCATTCACAGCTTTAATATTTTTTTGAAACTCTTCATCATCGGTCTGCGAACTCTTTATCCTTTCTAGTAAAGAAGGTTTGGAAACCACTTGAAAAAATATTGATGTTACACCTTCCATGGTGATTCCCATATCCATATTTACTAGATCCATGAAAATAGGATCCCTCTCAACTCTCATCTTGTTCAAAACTCCATGATATTTTCTACTCAAAGCATCTTCCACCTTATTTTCCTTCCCCAGGTGTTAGTGTATCGTGCAATCATAATCCTTAAGTAGTTCAAGCCATCTCCTTTGCCTCATGTTGAGTTCTTTCTGTGATAAAATATACTTAAAACTCTTGTGATCAGTATAAATCTCACATTTCTCACCACATAGATAGTGTCTCCATATCTTCAATGCAAAGATCACAACCGCTAACTCGAGATCATGAGTAGGATAGTTTTTCTCATGAATTTTCAACTGTCGTGATGAATAGGCAGAAACCCTATCATTCTGTATAAGGACAAAACCATGTCCTTTCATTGATGCATCATTATAAATAACGAACCCATCATTCCCTGATGGTAGAGTCAATATAGGAGCACTGACTAATATTCTCTTCAGTTCTTCGAAACATTATTCACAGTCATTTTTCCAAACAAATTTAACCCCTTTACATGTGAGCTTTGTTAATGGGTTAGCCAACCGGGAAAAATTCTGGACGAAACATCGATAATAACCTGCCAAACCAATAAAACTATGTACCTTAGTTATACTCGTTGGTTCTGGCCATTCTTGGATTGCTCTTTTATTAGAAGGATCAACGAAAATTCCATCCTTAGAGACAATATGTCCAAGAAAAGAAATCTCCTGAATCCAGAATTAACACTTGCTAAACATCCCATATAATTCATGTCTTCTAAGAGTCTTCAGGATAATTCGCAACTGATTTTTATAATCCTCGTAGCTTTTATAGTATACACAGATATCATAAGTAAATACCACCATAGAATCATCGAGATATTCCTTGAAAACTCTATTCATTAGATCCATGAATACAAAGGGTGCATTAGTCAATCCAAAAGGCATTACTGTAAACTCGTAATGCCCGTACATTGTTCGAAATACTATCTTTGGAATGTTTTCCTTCTTCACACACAACTGATGGTATCAAAATCAAAGGTCAATCTTTGAAATGTATTGAGCTCCATGAAGTTGGTCAAATAAATCATCAATGCATGGTAGGGGATACATGTTCATTATTGTTATAGCATTGATTTCCATGTAGTCGATACATAACCTCATAGATCCATATTTCTTTTTAACAAAAAGGACAGGGGCTCCGCATTGAGAATCATTGGGGAGAATAAATCCCTTATTACTCAATTCCTCTAGTTTTTTCTTTAGTTAAACTAATTCCACAGTGGCCATTCTATAAGGGGTGTTCGATATAGGCCTTGAACCAGAAATTAAATCAATAGAAAACTCAATTTCTCATTCTCGAGGATGTCTAGGTAAATCTTCTAGAAACACATCATCATATTCTCTAACAATAGGTATATCCTCTATTTGAACATTCCTTTCCTCACCCACAGTCATTTCATTCTCTTCCTTCCCAATAATTGAATTTAGTTGAGCTACTGGGGGTGGATCTAGGTAAGAATTAGGTGGTGCCGATTCCGCTCTAAAGATAAGGTGTTCCTTATCATCGTCATCAAAAATAGTAACCTCCTTCTTCTTACATTAAATATTTGCATCATGGTCCGAAATCCAATCCATACTGATGATTATATAAAATTCAATCCTAGGTATGATGATGAGATCTGCAGATAAAGAACATTTATGTGCTATAATGGGGACTGATTCAAAAAACTTTGTGGCAATAATACTCCCCTTAGGAGTTTTGACTGACAACTCCCTTGTTAAATCAAATTGTAAATATCTAATTTTCATAGCAAAATGGGAAGATATGAAACAATGTGATGATCCAGAATCAAATAAAGCATTTTCTAAACTTGAGGGAACCATTAAATTACCTACCACCACATCTTTATTGGCTTTAACCTCAGTAGTAGTGATTGCATAAGCTTGGCCTTGATCCCTTGGAATTTTCTGAGGTAAGATTCCATGATGCTTAGGACAATCATTTGTATAATGTCCCATCTCCCTGCAATTGTAGCATTGAACATTGGTAGCATCTTTCTTTCCTTTACAATCACCAGCTAGATGGCCTTTCTGTCCACACTTGTAGCATACTCCTTTTCCTTTTAGACAGGCACCAGGGTGCTTTCTTCCGCAATTATCACAGGGTGGAAATTCAATTCTTCCCATCTTCCCTGTTTTCTTATTTCCTTTCCCAGAGTGTTCATGAGATCTCTTCTTCTCTTGCTTTGATTTAAAGTCAAAAGACTTAGATAATTCCTTTTCTGTCTTGATAGAACACGAGACAATATCTTCGTATGATGAGAAGGATTATGATACTAATGCTCGACGGATAAATGGTTTCAACCCATCAATGAAATGATCAATCTTACTTCTTGGGTTATGTATATAATCTGCGACATACCTTTCTAACCTTGTAAAGTTAGCCTCATACTTTGCGACATTCTCATCCTCCTTTTGTATCAGATTCATAAATTGTCTTTCCATATCTTCTCGATGGTCACGAGGAAAGTATTTTTCTAAAAACATATCTTTGAATTCCCTCCATTCCATATTTTATACTTCATCATCTTCCTTCGTGTTTTGAATAAATGACAACCATTGATCAGTATCTCCAGTGAGGTGGTAAACTGCCATTATAACTTTTTCCCTTTCATTACTCCCCAAGGAATGGAATATTTTCTCTAAAGAATTTATCCATTTCTCAGCTACTAAGGGATTTTTACTCCCATTGAATGTTGGTGGTTGTTGCCTCATGAAGCGGTCTAACACTGATCCTCTACGCTATGGATCAGGGTGTACCATATGGGTAAGTTTTTTATTCATAACCTGAGTGAGTTGTCCTAGTATGGTGATTAGTTGATCAGCACCAGTTGCATCACCAGCTCCACTATAATTATCTTGTGCAGGAGGGAAATCCCTACATGGAGTGTGTGCATTGATACGGTTTCCATTTCTTCCACTAAGAGTCATTTCTAAACAATGGAATACACTATATTAGTTTATGAATCACAACACATAAATCAAAACTTGCAAAACACTTAACATAAATTGAACAGTTTATGAATATAATCCATAATCATAAAAATGTTTTCTTTGAGGAAATATATTCTTATAAGCCCTTCATAATAGTTTGAAAAGAAAATGAGAGTCATCCTAAGCATATCCCATGGGAGTGTCGTAACCAAGAGTGCAGTAAGGCCCGTTGTCATGCACCATTTCTCGTTCGAGTCTAGCTGAAAGCGGTGTTTTCAGTTTTTACCCCTAGGTACATATGTTCCATAGCCACCTCTACCTGCTCATATCCAGACAGGGATGTATTTCTCCAAAAACTCACAAAATATATACAATACCAAAATTCTAGGAAGTTCTTATGTACTAATCCTCAAATTCTATCTTAGGGCTATGTTCTCTAATTATAGTTGATCTAAATATTGTTTCTAAGGTTTGTACTAAACATCCTCTGATACAAACTGTAATGCCCAGACCCCAGTTACCCAGGGTCGGTGAATTATTAAATAACATTGGCATGATCATAAGGAAATCATGTCTCGAATGACCGATTAGTTTAGTATTATTGGAAACAAGATTCATACATAAGTTCAACTTTAAAAAATGAAAGGAAATACAACACAAATATATTTTATTAGAAACATCCATGTCTACTAGATTATGCCTACTGGTCACCCATAACTAAATTATTCATACCCTAGGAATATGAAACATAAGAAAGGGGTGAGCTCAAACGTTTAGTAAGGGTATGTAATACAGAAAAAATGACATAAATATTAAGCATGGTAAATAATTGAAACTGAATGCCTTTACCAATAATAAACATGAATAATTTTATAGCAAGAATATGACCTGAGTAAATAATGCCATAATAAAACATAATCATGGGTATTCTACCAGTCGATTGACCACATGAACCATCAATATTATTTCCATAATGAGGGAATGTATAATGCCGGACATTCTGAAACATTTTTTCAAGCCTCGGTCAAGACGTCTAAAAATGATTAAGGCCTCGGCCAAAACCATAAATAAAATTGGGAAAGGGCCTCAACCAATTCAACATCTAGTTGTCTCATGAGACCTACCGATGCATCGAGGAGCTATAGCGGGCTCCACCCGTCACTTACTAAGTCCAATACATTCCTCATATGAAAAGGTTTAAACATATCATAAACATTCGTACTAAAACTACCATATGAAATGTCAATAATTTAACCATAAACCATGAATGGTTTAAAAATATCACATCCACAGTCAAACATATCACAAAACCTTCAATACAATATGGAAGTTTTGTATCATAATAAATCAACATCAAACAAACTTAAAATCCATCAAAGTATGTCGACATAGTCGAAATC
Source organism: Viscum album (assembly GCA_963277665.1). NCBI lineage: Eukaryota > Viridiplantae > Streptophyta > Magnoliopsida > Santalales > Viscaceae > Viscum > Viscum album. The sequence goes on along the minus strand of OY728145.1, from coordinate 742,395,476 downwards.
AAAACCCTTTTAAAGAAACATCTCTTTCTATTTTGAAATAATTTAAGAGTAATATAAAATAAAATATTTACTTTGAAAATATTTTTATAAGCTTTTAAGGGAAGCTTCAACGAGTTTATAAGGGTAGAAAATAGCCACACCCGCCTTATAAGTTAAAAAAACACATTTTTACCTTAATTTTGTCGAAAAGGTTAAAAAGGACCTTGTTTGGAAAATGACGGATATTTTCCTTAACAAAAATCTTATAAAAGTAAAAAAGGGTATAAATGACTTTAACCCATAGTCTATAAAATAGTAATAATATTTTGAAATACATTTTTAAAAAATATGGATGTGGATGATAAAGAGGTCTCAGTAGATAATTACGTATAAACAACCTCGGATAATGAAGAGATTGTGAAATAAACCCTTACCTTGTACTTTTCCTTGGTTGAGCGTAGGTTAACCTCCTGTATATGTTTGAAATAGTTTTTATTAAATTATAAAAGAATCATATACATTAATATGATATCATATATGATCTTTTAACATTGATTTGTTAATAATATCTTAGTATTATCATCGTTTTGGCTGTTAACTTACTCGTTTTATTTTATATATTTTGTAACATAATCTGTGTTTGTTATGGATAGGATGTATCTTATTCATATCCAGAATGATATCAAGTACATAAACATTATTTTTAATCATAAAATGAGAATTATAATTGCATGTATACGATGGGGAATGAATCTCATCACATTCGTGGAGATGGTAGTCAGTACGTACGCACGAGGGACGATATCATGCTTTTGATATTAAAATAAAATATAATTGGATGGTATATTGTATATACAGAATCATTATCATGTTTTATTTACTATTTATATCAATTACATATCATTATCATACCCATCCAAATAATAATGTTTTTGAATAACAATTACACCACGACATGGAGACTGTAAGCCGTACGTACACACCTATAGTGACATGTCATTCAAAATATGGATAGAATAGTGAATATGGTTTTACTATATTTATAATAACATAACAATATATAGAAGATACTAGATTTATTATTTTAGAAAGTAAATAACAAAGAAAGAATAAGTTGAAGAAGAAAGGAACTTGAAAAAGGGTGGTGAAAACATTACCTCTTCTTCAGGTTCTTCCTTTTGATTTGATCAAACAGGCTCCCTAGGATGGCTTTATGATCAAAATAAGGCCTCTAGGTTTAATTGAGGGAAGTTTAGAGACTATTTGGGCAGGAGTTGGCCGAATGAAAAGGCTTTGAAGGTGTGAATAATTGATTATAAGTTGTGTCCTTTTATAATGGGGAGGAGTGGCTCTTTATAAAAAACATAAAGTAATAATTTATAATAAATTCATATTTAGTTTAAAATGGCTCAAAAGTAGATTATTAAAAGTATAAGGTGGGGATGGGTAGAAATCCTTTCAAACAATATATTTTAAGATAGGTTTGGGTCATTATTTTAACCTTATATTTTAGTTTTAACTCTTAGTTGATTAGATTGACATTTAGCATGTCACTTTGTATTTTTATATTATATAGTTAATAAACATACTATATACATAAAAGTGACCCTCAATTGTTACATTAATGATAAAAAAATCATTATATAAGTGATTTGGTTGAACATTATATTTTTAGGAATAGAATATCAATTAACAATATAATACTTGTTTTAAAAACTCATTTATGTCAATTTTGATAATATTTAATAATTTATTTTTTTTAAAGTCATAATTTTTTTTTTAATTCGAACAAAATTGGTTTATGAAATCGTAACATGTCATATTAACCAATAAAATTCATGGATGGCATCAAAACATTCAAATTATATTTATTTTATCTTTTATAATACCAATTTTTTGATTCTTTCATTAATAATGAAAATACTGTATCATTATTATGTCATAAATAAATTTAATTATTAAATGTATAAAAATTATAAATAAAATACCATTATGTAGGAAATATTTTTATCTTTCTAATGAATATTTATAGTTGAGAATATAACATATATATCCCTATGTAAAAATTGTTTTTCTAAAAGATATATGCTTATGTCATTTTTGTATTTACTTTAACTTAATTAATATAAAGTGTCCTTATCACCTACATGTGGCTCCATGGGGTCCCGAAATCGACAAAAAGATGCCCATGCTCGGAAATGTATCAAAACATAATCTTAGTACACGTTTAAGAATAATTTATTATTATTATAATATTATTTTGTTACCCTTATTTACCGTATTTACCCTTTAACCATGGCAAATAAAATATTTACCGAAGAAATTATTCAAAATTTCTAAAAATAAAACTTACCTATTTACACAATTTGGACCTCCTGGTTCTAAATATTGAATCGATTTTTCTAAATTCAAAACACAAAAGTGGCAGAAATTAATTTAAAATTAATTCCCGCTGTCAAAACAAATAGCGTGTTTTTAAGAAATAATAACTATCAAAAGATTGACACTTTTTTATGTCCGGTTTAAATGAGAAAATAAGTATAATGACCATAATTGTATTAAGAGGTAAAAGTATATTCTAAATATACTTTAAAATAACTAAAATTTATAATTTATTACTATTAAATAATTCGATTAAAAAAGTTGTTTTTAAATAAAATTTAGTAATTTTCACTATTCATAAAAAATTGAATGTTTTCAGAAAAATACCAAAAATTCACCCTAATTTAATTTCAATTTTACCAATCCAAAAATGATTCCATTTTGAATGATAAAATGTATAAAATTTCAAAAAGTGGGTATTACTATTCATAACGGCTAGTTTTATTGGTTGTGGTGTGTGTTAAAACTAGAAGTTGCGTACAACACATGCTATTGGATTATTAAAAGAGAAGCGTACCTTGGAAGCTTGGGGTGTTACACACACGCATGGGCAGTAGGTGGCATCGGACAGACCTCCAAGCTGAGGTTTGAAGCAGGGAGGGCCCACACCTTTTGTGACGGTGGCACGGAGTAGGCCTTCACACTGGGTGGCATTGCTGCAGATTGGACCGCAGTAGCCATCGCCTGTGCCGATGAATGGGGGAGTTGACCAAACCTGCTTGTGGGGCAGTTAGGGCCTCAATCCAAGTCAGGCATATAATTTCCACTTCTCGATGTGTGCAAGGAGTTGGTGACAGGAGTCAGCGGTGGCCCGAGCCATAGTGGTCGCTGATGCTGACACCCCATGGAGGGAATCCTCTTCCCTTTGTGCCCAATATAGGTTCCAGGTCATATGAACTAGATCTGGTGGTGCATGTGAGTGGATTACCTGCTCCTCGACTCGGGGAACCGGGTGGTGTCACTGACGCAGTTTGGTGGGGGCCCTCACTGAGAGTCCTTGAAGCGAAACTCCTGTTGGGCCGGCCCGAACAACCCCTACCTCACTGACTTAGGGGAGGGATCTATCAAGTCATTACAGGGATAAGCTCCCAAAACGATTGAATGTTGGGGTGGGGAGCAGCGGCTCCCTGCATGGCCCTTGGGGGCGGCGTTGACGGTGAGGCGCAGCTGCCTCGATATATAGGCGGGCCATGTCCCTAGGGGGGGGGATGACCCCCTCCTCCTCGTACCTACATTCAAGGTCATTTAATACCCTTCACTAGATAATCTCTGATGGGGAGAGGGGGCCTGTGCGCCCGGAAGTCGAGGCGGTCGAAGCTATCATGGAAGAGGAAAAACCGCACGGGGAAGCTGCATCGATATTTCCCCTTGTCCTGCGCCGGTGGGCAGGTGATCGATCTCCGGATGCAATAACATGGTTCCTGAAATCAGGGAGATGAAATAATTAACACTTCTAGGAAAAGGAATCGACAACAAGCACCCCAACGCTATTCTGTCTTCCATGGACAGCAAGAGGGATCCACACTAACAACGTTGCAGAACATAATGCTCAATGTCCTGACTGTCCCAACTCCTGGCGAGTTTCACATCAGGCCTGTTTGGTGGGACCTAGTACCAGATAACAAGGTCAGATGACATGCTTATCCACTGATACCCCAAACTCTACTAGCCTCCATTCTGAGGAGAAGGGCTTCACGTCGGGTTCACCATTTTCTATTTCTGACACTTTCACCGGGGCGCGCACATCTGTCATGCAGAGGACATGCTGCTGTTACCCTGCATTCTCGCTTTCCAAAGGCGGTCAAAATTAGCTACTTATTTAGGGATGTCTAATCCTAGATCAAAACATGATGATGGGATGTCGGTTCTTCCTTCCATGGATTCCTCCTCGGAACTCGTCACCTATTCTGGGTCTCCCTCATAGATTTAAAACATAGTTCATGATGCTCTTCCTGGCAAAAATATTCATGGACACCAGTTAATTAGGACACTTCTCTCAGGACCTTCCAAGGGTTCAGGTCAGGGCATCAAATTTCGATTTGGATAGTAGTCACACTGGGGCATCACTGGCATGTCTTGACGCTGGAGAATTGGCATTTTTGTCTTCTGTCCCTTATTATAGGGCTTCTCGAGGGTGTGAATTATCAAAGCATACCACATCGAACGCGAGGAATTGTACTCCATAAAAATGTATCTGAGGTTTTCCTCAGCTTACCATGTTTGACACAGGGTATACTGCAAGTTTAATATCCCGCGGAGACAGATCAGATAGATCAGAACACTGGTTAGAGTGGATCAGATGGGCACAACCCCCGGAGGGGACACCAATATTAGGGCTAGCATGTGGGAATCTTTTTGAATGCTGTGGAGGGGAATGTGGTGGCATGATCTCACCGGGATTTGTCGGACTGGGTAAGAATCAGGATGGTCAATGGTTTTAGGCTTTAGCCTTGAAGTGACTTCCTACGTATCCCAGTGGCAGGGAATCAAAGTCCACATAGTTTGGGGAGATGATGGGATACCTGAAAAGGCAACCCATGATAATGGATGCATGGATGGGACCTATATGAATTTGAACCTCTAGGTTAGATAATTATCTTCGCAAGACACATGGGCTCGAGGGAGAGGTCAGGATGAGACATGGGTGATGGGCATGAGCCTCATGGAGCCCTCCTACGTAACATGCCTTAGCATGGATCAAAGTTCCTGCAGTTTGGGAAGGATTGGGGATTACGCTCTGATGCGGACCACGGTTGTGGGGCTTGAACCTCGTGGAGGATTCGTACATACCATGCCTTAGCAAAGATCAAATTCCCCATAGTTTGGGTGGATTGGGGATTGCACTCTGAGGCAGCCCAAAGTGGTGGGGCATGAACCTCGTAGAGGCTTCCTACGTACCATGCATTATCACAGATCAAAGTCCCCAAAGTTCTGGTGGATTGGGACTTACACTATGAGGTGGCCCAAGGATATGGGGTTGGTGAACCGACATGAAGGACCAGTGGTCTAGGTGGGAATTAACCTCATGGATTCTTCTTACGTACCATTCCTTAGCACAGATCAATGTCCCTGATGTTTGGGTTGGATTGGGGCTTACACTCTGAGGAGGCCCAATGTGGTGGGCCTTGAACCTCGTGGAGGCTTCCTACATACCATGCCTTAGTACAGATCAAAGTCCCCATAGTTCGGGTTGATTGGGGCTTACACTCTGAGGCGGCCCATGGTGTGTCATGGTTGGTGCTTACTCTATGATCATAGGAGTCATGCTTGGTGTGACAAACAAGATTTAGCAGTGACTTGAAGATCACGTCGCGAAGGGTGCGTCTATGGGAAGCGATGAGGGGCTTACGTATTGAGTTCCCATGGTTCCGGGACATACTCCAGGATGGAGGCCCAAGTGGTGATAAAGCGCTGTGGGAGAGGTATTTGAGACTAATTAATGGAGGATCCACATTCCCTATCTCTCCCTTCACTTGCCTTGGCACCGAGGAAGTGAGGAGGAGTAGGGGTGCTGCCTCCTACTGGAAAATCTTGGGGCTTGCACCAAGGGGGCTTCCTTTCCCCACGGACAAATGTCACTCAAATAAATTACCCCCTGTGAGGGATGATCCCCATCCCTGTGGAGATGATTGTTCATGGAGAATTTCCAATGCAGGGGTCCCTGCGTGCGTGGAATGGGGCGAGGTCATAGTTTAACATCATGTGTTGAGGACGAGGTGCTTGGTATTTTAACGTCCTACAGCTCGGATGAGGTGGGTTTGCTCCATACCCCTAGGACTTACATAACCAGTACCCTCTGACCCTTGTGGAAGGGAAGGCATCGGTAAGGCCGTACTGAGGGGGTGTCGTAGAGTGAACCATCGAGGGGTCCACGTTAGCAAGACTATGTGAAGAAGCAATAACCGTTAGCGTTCCTATGCGAAGAAGCATGAGGTGAAGGAACACAACGATAAGAATTGTCCAAGTGACTTTGAAGTTACATCGTACAAGAATAGAACATTTCATGGGAAAACCATTTATGATGCGGATGCCCGGGGTGAACAAGACACATGAGAATGTCACCTGGAAGAAGGGCATCAGGCACTCACACAAGGGGGGCGCCCAGGGAGCACTGAGGTGAAGGGCCCCGAGGGATTGAGTGAACCCTTTGAGGTATGCAAGAAATAAAGGGGCCCAGCATGAAAAGCCCTGGTTTGGAACGAAACTAGTGATGTTTGCGTTTAATGCGAGGGGGTGAGGTTCTGCATGAGACTCAAAGGGATTGCGCACAAGGGAATTCAATGCACGCAAAGGAAGGGATATGCACACAAAGGAAGGATTGTGCACAGATTGAGAGCTTGCACGCCATAGAAGGAAGTGTGTGCAAGGGGAAGACCCTGAAGGGGTTGTATTTTAGTCTAAGACATGGGGATCTCGCATCAGGGCAGATCCTAGGGTGACATGGAATGAAAAATAACCATACATGAAAACCATATTGCGCATGCACGGAAAGTGAATTTGGCGCACGAGAGGCGATTTGAATTTTCAGCCCCGAAAAGGAAGGGGGTCTCATTCTATTTACAGGCAGCCAGCAGCCTGGAATTTAGAGATGTGAAAACTAATTACACAACGGAGGTGGCGGTGAAAAATATCAACTACTTGGGGTGCAGGCGTGAAATTATTTCATGCCTACGCCTAGGATTCTTCGTGAATCCCAATAATTTCAGTGCGGGACAACTTTTTTCACACACTTCATCCTTTTTTTCTCATAGCATGTTTGAGCCCTCTGAACCAGGTCTCTAGGTCTCAACATGACTTTGATTTTTCTCTTCGAAACTTTCTCCATCACTTAATCACTTTTCGGCATCTACATATACCCCATTGGATATTTGGATAATGTTGGGAAACATTCGGGTTGGTTCGAGCATGAATCAAACCGGGCCCTCTGGACTAAAAGGCCAATAACTAACAGATCGAGATTCCGTTTGATGCAACTTCTATTGCATTGATACCCTTATGACGTGCATGGTCTTTGGGATACTTCTTCGTGGGACTTCGTGAGTATTTGAGTATCGACAAGTGGCTTGAGGAGCAGACCCTCTTGGAGATGAGCAAGCTTAGTGCATGAATCCCAGAGATGGCTGTGATGATGTACTAGGATCTAGTGTGGGTATGAGGATGTACTAATGATATACTCAGATAATGTGTGGGTCTGACGATTTACTGATGATGTACTAAGAGCTTGTGAGGGTCTGATGATGTAATGACATTGTACAAGGATCCTATGTGGGTCTGACAATGTACTTATGATGTACTATGTTCCTGTGTGGGTCTGAAAATATAGAGACGATGTATTAGGATCTTGTTTGGGTCTAATGATGTACTGAAGATGTACTAGGATCCTGTGTGAGTCTGATGATTTACTGATGATGTACTAGGATCATGTGTGGGTCTGACGATGTACTGATGAAGTACTAGGATCTTGTGTGGGTCTGCAATTTGGGATCCTTCATGGGTCTGCCTCTTAACAGAGTAAGATGATTCAATAATTACATCTAATCATCTATACTACTATACCAATGTTATACGTAGTTTGATCAGAGTTCGTACCTATGTGGTACATTCCTTCATGGTAACACCTTGGTTCTATTCTTCTATGTGGTGTACCTATGTGGTACTTACCTTTCTGGTATTCCTTCCTTTGTGGAAAAGTTGAGCATTGGTATTTTGGGTTGGACCCTGTGTTTCCTCATGATAGGGATGAGTATACTTGATAACTTAGGTATATTTATAGTCATATAATGAAGTAGGGTTGTCAGTTGATTTCATGCTTTTTGGTTTATCCTTTGTGGATTTTGTCAGACCTTAGGGGTCTCAGAGTCCCTACTGAGTATCGTTATACTCACCCATGCACGAGACATGCCCGCACCTTGTTGGGTTTGGTGGAGATGACGGACATTGCTGATCGATAATGAGGGTACCAGGATTGGATGGTGACCTGTAGATGGACCATACGACATGTCGGTACGCAGAGGAGACGGGTGGATATGGAGTGCTGAGGAGGTGATCTATACCTACCCTCCACGGCCCCCGCAGCCTCGCCGCCTCGCTGCCTCGCGACCCTCTATTGCAGCCACGGCTTCGCCACCCCAAAGCTCTCCGCGGACCCTACGGAGTCACTATACCATGGCCTTGTGACCCTCGTGGCCTCGCAACATCCACACCGCCCTCATGGCCTCCACGCCACCCTCACGACCTTCACGATGCCCTCGTGGCCTCACGTCGCTCTGCAGCCTCGCGGCTCTCACGACATCTATGCCGCCCTCATAGCTTCCGCGCCACCCTTGCGCCTTGCACAACTCTATATCCCCCACACCAACTAGCATGGGCCGGGCCGGACCCAGTGGTCTAGGTTGACCCAAACTGGGACGGGTCGGCCAAGGCTGGGTTGGGCAGGGTCGGTCGAATCGGGCCAGACCGTACCTGGACCAACTATGATCTTTTCACTCTATCAGCCAATACTTAGGATCTAGGTGTCCATTTGACAAACGTCAATGGATCTATAAATCTTGGTTCCATACAGTCCCTTTGGTATACCCGAAATGATATTTGGATAATGTTGGGATACAATTGGGTCGGATCGATCACGAATCCAACCAGCCCTCAGGACTAAAAGGCAAATAACATACTAATCGTGCATCTGATTGATGCACTGTATGTTGTGTTGAGACCTATATTACGTGGAGGCCCTTTTGGATAATTTTTCATGGGAATTAGTGGTAGTTGGAGTATCGACCAGTGGATTGAGGAGAGGACCCTCCCATAGACGAGCAAAATTAGTGTGTGAACCCAGTAGCTGGCTGTGATGTGAAGCAGGAATAACGATCCTTTGGGGATCAGTACTGAGTGATTTGGTGTGGGTCAGCACTGATCAATCCTGTGTGGGTCCAGACCTAGAGATCCTGTGTGGGTCAGCACCAAGCGATCCTATGTGGGTCAGCACCTAGCGATCCGTTGTGGGTCAGGACTGAGGCATCCAGTGTGGGTCAGCACCTAGCGATCCTATGTGGGTCAGTACTGAGAGATCTTGTGTGGGTCAGCACCAAACGATCCTCCGTGTGTCTTCATTGAGCGATCCTCTATTGGTCAGCATCTAGAGATCCAATTTGGGTCAGCTGCTAGTGATCCTGTGTGGGTCAGCAGCAGAGCCTCTTAACAGAGTGAGATGATTCAATAATTACATCTAGTAATTTTTACTTCTATACCTAAGTTATACCTGGTGTGATCTGAGTCAATAACTTTTTGGTATTCTTATGTGTGGAATAAATGTGTGGTACTTACCATCATGTTGTTCCTCCCTTTGTGGAATTGTTGAGAATTGGGATTTTGAATTGGACTCTGTGTTTCCTCATGATTGAGATGGGTATACTTGATAACTTAGGTACATGTATGGAAATATACCTATGTAAGGTTGACATTGGTTTACATGCTTCGTGGTTTATCCTTGGTGGATTTGGTGAGACCTTAAGGGTCTCAGGGTCCCTACAATGTATCATTATACTCACCCCTACATGGGTTATGCCCGCACCTCGTTTTGTTTGGTGCAGAAGAAGTATAACACTGACTGAGTTCGAGAGTACTAGGACTGGAGGTTTCCCAGAGGTAGAAATTAGATGAGGCCTACTATAGAGATGACCGTTCGAGAGCTGTACCTACCCTTCAGGTAGGATCCTCAGTGGGTGATCATAGGAGCTATTCCATTTTATTTGTACTTTCAGTTTCTTGAACATTCCAATTGGCCTTGTATTCTGGCTCATTTTTCATTATGTACTGACTCTGTTTAATATTCAGTTTACTTGAGTTTATATCTTTCTCTGTGCTTGGTTCTGTGTGTTTACCGTTTATAAAGGCAATTACTTCCCAGTTTTAGGGAATACACCTTTAGTTCTTGTCGCCAAACCCTTGAATATGGAAGGCGGGATTGGGGTAGTCACAGCATGGGCCCCGGGGTCCCTATTAGCATAGTCTAAGCCCGCCTTCCATAGGAAAGGGGCTGGAAACTAGCACGGAATATCACAACCCCTAAAACTGGGAAGGCATTACCTTTATATCCTATAAACACATGCAACCAAGCACCCAACAAGATAAGAACACAAGTAAACTATATAGAAAAAAGAGTGATGAAAGTAAGAGGGTCCAGGATACAAGCCCTATAGTAAAGGTACAAGTACAACTAAAATAAAATACAATTGAAGAAAGAGAAAGAAAACAACTGGGTCATCCTCTGAGGATTCTACTTGAAGGGTAGGTACAGATCGCCTCCTCTGCACTCGACATCTGCCTGTCTCCTCTGCGTACCAACACATCCTATGGTCCACCTTCGTGCACCATCCAGTCCTGGTACCCTCGTCCTCAATGAGTGATATCCATTGTTTTCACCAAACACAAAAAGGTGTGGGCATAGCCCATACAGGGGTGAGTATAACGATACTCAGTAGGGGCCCTGATACCCTCAAGGTCTCAAAAAATTCAAAAATGATAAACCATGAGGCATGAAATCAACTGACAACCCTACATAGGTATACACCCATACATATACCTAAGTTATCTAGTATGCCCATCTCAATCATGAGGAAACACAGAGTCCTACTCAAAATCCCAAGCTCAACTATTCCACAATGGAAGGAGTACCATGAAGTTAAGTACCAAAGATGTATGGACTTGGCTCACACCTGGTATAACATAGGTACAATAGTAGAGATTATTAGATGTAACAACTAGTTCAACTTACTCTGTTAAGAGGCAGACCCACGAAAAATCCTAAATCATCATCAGACCCACATAGGATCGTAGTACATCGTCAGACCCACACAAGATCCTAGTACATCATTAGGACATCATCAGACCCACAAAGAATCCTAGTACATCGTCAGTAAATTGTCAGACCCACACATGATCAGAGTACATCATCAGTACGTCATCAGAGCTTCACATGATCCTAGTAAATCGTCAGTACATCATCAGACCCACACAATATCCTAGTACTTCGCCAGTATGTCGTCAGACCCACACAAGATCCTAGTGCATCGTCTGTACGTCGTTAGACCCACACAAGGTCCTCGTACATCTTCAGTACGTCGTTAGACCCAGACAAGATCCATGTACATCATCAGTACGTCGTCAAACCCACATAGGATCCTAGTACATTATCAGTACATTTTCAGACCCACACAGGATCATAGTACGTTTTTACTATGTCGTCAAACCCACACAAGATCCTAGTTCATCGTCAGTACATCATCAGAACCACATAGGGTCCTAGTACATTGTCAGAGCCAGCTATAGGGTACCTGCACTAATCTCGCTTGTCTCTAGGAGGGTCCCCTCCTCAAGCCACTGGTCGATCCTCCAACTATCAGGAAGTCCCACGAAGGAGTATCCCAAAGGACCGCTATTCTATATGGGGTCATTCGGCACAATGTTTCTCCATAGGTAGCCCTAATTTTGTTCACCAAGAAGGCATATGGGAGTCTGAGACTTTTTGTCGACTATCGGTGCCAGAACCAGGTGGCCGTGAAGAAAAATTACCCACTCCCGAGGATGAACGACCTATTTGATCAGCTGAAGGGAGAACGTTGGTTCTCGCAGATAGACCTCAGATCAGGATATCACCATCTTAGAGTACAAGATGAGGATGTGAAGAAGACATCTTTCAGATGTCTATACGACCAATATGAGTTTTTAGTTGTTTCATTCGGCATAACCAACACTCCATAAATGTTCATGGGACTCATGAACATTATATTTCAACCATATCTTGATCTCTTTGTAGTATCCTTCATCGACGACATACTGATCTACCCAACTACGGAGGAGGAGCATGTCTATCATTATCAGATAGTACTGGACACACTCAGAGGGAACCATCTTTGTGGTATGATCTCGAAGTGCTAGTTCTAGATCCAAGAGGTTCACTTTCTAGTAAAAGTCATATCGGAGGTTGATGTTGCAGTAGATCTAGAAAATATTGTAGAGATGCCAGTAGAGTTATCAGGAGCTAAGGAAGAAGATGAATAGTACCACCATCATGAGGCTTCCAGAGGAGGGCGTGAGTTAGGTATTCTACTGTGACACATCAGGGACCGGACTCGAATGTGTCCTGATGTAGGAGTGAGAGATGATCACATATGGGTCTCAAGAGCTGAGACAACATGAGCAGAAATATGCTACCCACGACAATGAGTTAGAAGTAGTTGTCTACGACATGAAGATGTGGCGACACTATCTAATGGGTGAACGCTTTATAGTATAATCAGATCACAAGAGTCTCAGGTATATATTCTCTTAGAAGGACCTAAACCTGAGACAATGACATTGGATTGAGTTCCTCCAGGACTATGACTTCGAGATAGTCTATACTCATAGGAAGGGGAACGTTGTAGCAGATGCACTCAACAGTAGGTATGGTATATAGCTTTTAGGTGAGGCGATGGAGAATCTGGATGCTTTGCAGACATCCTTTGTGGATCGAGAAGGAGTAGCTTTTCTTTAGTCTCTTACAGTCAATCCCCCACTTCATGAGTATGTCATGGAGGTATAGCTCGGGGACATTGAATGTGATACTCGACGAGCTCAGATATCCGTAAGACAGGCACCAGATGTATTTTATGAAGGCGGGGAGCATGTCATCCTCTTCAGAGGAGGTACCATGGTACCAGTGTTACTTTGGGAGGAAGTGTTGAGGGAGTTCCACACATCCCCTCTAGTGGTACATATAGGAGTGGAAAATATATACCAAGATCTCCAACGACCACACTAGTGGACAGGAATGAAGAATGCAGTTGTAGAGTTTGTCTCTCGGTACCTCACTTGTCCCCAAGTGAAGGTGGAGAATCAGGTACCTGTAGGCTTGGTTCATCCTTTGGAGGTCCCAGAGTGAATGTTGGATGGGATATCCATGGACTTTGTGACAGGACATCCACGTACATGCAGAAGTCATGACTCTATCTGGGTGATCGACGACCGACTCACCAAGTTGGACCACTTTCTACCGATCAAAGAGTAGGGTTTAGCGGAGAGCATGGGATGCCTCTATGTGCAAAGGATTATGCGGCTCCATGGAGTACCATCGACGATTATCTCCGATCGTGATGCATGTTTTACTTCCCGACCATCGAAGGGGTTGCAGGAGGCTTACAAGACACAACTTCATTTGAGCACCGCCTTCCTTCCTCAGAGAGATGGTCAGACTGATCAGACCATTCAGACCCTCGATTACATGTTGCGTACATGAATCCTCAAATTCAATCTCATTTGGTAGGATCATTTTCCTTTGGTGGAGTTTTCATACAACAAAAACTATCTCTACACCTTTGGGATGGCACCTTTTGAGGCATTTTATGGGCGACCCTGCAGATCACCTTCGTGCTGGACTGACCCAGGGGAGTCAGCACTAGTGGGACCATAGATGGTATAGGATACCATAGAAAATGTGTAGATTAACCAGGAGTCGAGGATGACTACGCAGAGCCAGTAGAAGTCTTATGCTGACAGGAGACGGAGACCTGAAGAGTTATAGGATGGTGGCCACATCTTTCTACAAGTCTCACTCCGAAGAGGTTTGCGGAGATTTGTCTAAGGTTTCAATTTATCATTGAGGTTCATCGGACCCTTCCAGGTCCTCAATAGAGTCGGCGATGTGACTTACCGGTTATCTCTTCCACCTCAGCTGCATCGGGTGCACGACGTCTTCAACATATCCCATCTGAGGAGATACGTGCAAGACCCCTCTCACATCATTTACCACGGTGAGCCAGACATCGACGATGGGGTGACTTTTACGGAGGTTCTTGAAGAGATTGAGGATCGAACAGACCGGGTCCTTCATGGGCCGTCGATACCTCTGGTGTGCATTCATTGGAAGCACGAGAACCTCCAAGAGAGCTCATGGGAGTGGGAGGCTCATATTCTTGTTCAATACTGCCACTTTTTTTCCTTATTTCATTATATGGATTTTAGGGACACAATTATCTGAGGCGGGGAGAATGTAAAGACCCATAATTTCCATGTAATTTTTTTTAAAATTAAATTAGAATTTTACAAATCCGCGAAAATTGATGGTGCATGAATCCGAGGCCCGGAGTGCTCGAAATGAATTTATGAACTTTTTTTCTAGTGTGTGTAGTAAACATGCGAGTGTATTTTTGTAACTTTTGAATTGGTGCTCAGAATTGACATCCGAGGACACCATTGAACTCGTAGCGCTAGTATATTCTTAAGGAGACTTTCACCTTGATGGAATTTAGTCGATGGTGAAAGATAGTTTTTGTGTTTTTCATGAAAGAATAAAATAAAATAAAAATGTTGTTTCCGACTCTTTCGCCAGGGTGCGCGCGCATCTGTCCGTCCGCGGAGGAGGACGCGTGGCGCTTTGTTGTCCCGCATTCCCGCTTTCCAAAGGCGGGTGGCATTCACTCCTTATTTAGGGACGTCTACTCCTTGATCGAAATGGGATGATGGGATATCGGTTCTTCCTTCTGTGGATTCCTCCTCAGAACTCGTCACCTAGTCCGGGTCTCCCTCATAGATTTAATACTTAGTTCCTGAAACTCTTCCCAGTGCCATGTTTCCATGGACACCGGTTAATTACACTGCTTATGTAGGGACATTCCAAAGGGTCCGGTCAGGGAAGCAACCTTCAGTCGGGGGAGTAGTCACGTTGAGGCATCAATAGTGTGTCTGGATGCTGGGGAACTTGGAATGTCTGGCTGTTATCCCTGGTCACAGGGCTTCTCGAGGGCGTGGAAGCCTGAGGCATCCCACATCGAACACGGGGAATTTATGTTCCATAGACACATATCTAAGGTTTTCCTCAGCTTCCCATGTTTAACACAGGGTACACCGCGAGTTTAACGTCTAGAAGAGATGGATCAACCCAACCGGAGCATTAGCTAGGATAGATCGGATTGAGGGGTTCTCCTTGAAGGGATGTCGATACTGGGGCCAGCCCATGGGAACCTGTGAAGAAGAGCGTACCGACATGGTCTCAACGGGATATGACAGTCCGGGTGAGAATCGGGATGGTTGATAGGTTGATGAATGGAGTGGAGGGGGAGTGAAATGGGACCATCGCATGGGCGATGGTGAAGTTGGGCTTGAACCTTGAAGAGGCTTCCTACGTATCCCCGTGGCAGGGAATCAAAGTCCGCGTAGTTCGGGATGGTGCCGGTAAACCGACGTGAAGGTGGACCTTGGCCCGATGAATGTCATCAGCGAACCAACATGAAGGTGGACCATGGTCCGATGGGCATCGTCAGAGTACCGACGTGAAGGTGGACCATGGTCCGATGGGAATCGTCAGCATGCCGACGTGAAGGTGGACCTTGGTCCAATGAGCATTGTCAGGGTGCCGACGTGAAGGTGGACCTTGGTCAAATGAGCATTGTCAGCGTACCGACGTGAAGGTGGACCTTGGTCCGATGGGCATCGTCAGCGTGCCGACGTTAAGGTGGACCTTGGTCCAATGAGAATTTTCAGCATGCCGACGTGAAGGTGGACCTTGGTCCAATGAGCATTGTCAGCGTGCCGATGTGAAGGTGGACCTTGGTCCGATGGGCATCGTCAGCGTGCCGACGTGAAGGTGGACCTTGGTCCAATGAGCATTGTCAGCGTGCCAACGTGAAGGTGGACCTCGGTCCAATGAGCATTGTCAGTGTGCCGACGTGAATGTGGAAGTTGGTCCAATGAGTGGTGGGCTTGAACCTCTGGAAGGCTTCCTACGTACCATGCCTTGACATGGATCAAAGACCTCGTAGTTCAAAGGGTTTCATCGGTGAACTGACGTGAAAGTAGACATGTGGGTCCACTAGTGGTGGGATTGAACCTTGGGAAGATTTCCTATGTACCATGCCTTGACATGGATCAATGTCCTCATAGTTCAAAGGATTGATGGAATACAGTTTAACGTCATGAGGGACAATAGTGAACCCTGACGTGAATAAACGACTGGCGGTGGGTGTCGGCGAACCGACGTAAATGAGGGACCTTGGTCCGATGGGAGATGGGCTTGAAAATGGGGGGCCTGGCACACTGACTAGGAGATGGTTTGGGGCAATGATTGTTGGGCTTGAACCTCAGAGAGGCTTCCTACGTACCATGCCTTGAAACAGATCAAAGTCCTCGTAGTTCGAATTGGGAAATGCAGTTTAACGTCATGCGGGACGGGGGTGAACCGACGTGAATGAGGTCGGAACGACCGGATGGTGGATTTGAACTTCGTAGAGGCTTCCTACGTACCATGCCTTGACATGGATCAAAGTCCTCGTAGTTCTGGTTGGTCAGAACGGCTTTCCATCAGACTGGAATTACAGTTTAACGTCGTGCTGGATGTAGGTAGAACTCGACGTGAATGATGATGGGTGGGCTTGAACCTCATGGAGGCTTCCTACGTACCATGCCTTGACATGGATCAAAGACCTCGTAGTTCAGGTGGGGCTTTGTCGGCGAACCGACGTGAAAGTGGACCTTGGTCCAATGAGTGGTGGGCTTGAACCTCTGGAAGGCTTCCTACGTACCATGCCTTAGCATGGATCAAAGACCTCGTAGTTCAGGTGGGAATGGGTGTTCAGTTTAATGTCATGCATGACAAAGGTAGGGGCATACAGTTTAACATCATGCTGGACGAGGGAGAAACTCGACGTGAATGAACGACCGAGCAATGTGGCTTGAACCTCATGGAGGCTTCCTACATACCATGCCTTGACATGGATCAAAGTCCTCGTAGTTCGCTGTGGGTGGGGGTCAGGGTCGGTGCTCGCTCTAAGCCCACGTGAGTCATGCTCGGTGTGAGAAACAAGAGGTTGCAAGGACCGGACGATCACATCGCGAAGTATGCGTCCATGAGAAGCGAAGAGGGGCTTACGCGTTAGGCGGCCCATGGTGCTGGGACTTACTCCAGGATGGAGGCCCATGGTGCGACAAAGCGCAGTGAAAGAGGGATTTGGGACCAATGGTGGGAGATGCCTCGTTCCCTATCACGCCCTCCACTGACCTTGGTAGTGGGGAAGTACGGAGATGCAGAGGTGCATCCATCCGTTGGGGAACATGGGTCGCCCTTCTCCCATGAACATAAGCCACTCTAGTAAGGAGGATATCACCCCTTGTGGATTGGTGATTCCATTCCTATGGAGACGAGTGGTGTAAAAAATGTTCGAGCTGGGGGGACCCTACGTGCGAAGCACGAGGTCGGGTCACAGTTTAACGTCATGTGTTGAGGATGTGGTGCTTGGAAGTTTAACGTCCTGCAGCTCGGATGAGGTGGGTTCACTCCACACCTCTAGGACTTACATAACCGGTACCCTCTGGTCCTTGGGGAAGGGAAGGTACCAGTAAGGCCATGGTCAAGGGGGTTGTGGAACGAACCATCAAGGGGTCCACGTTAGCGTGGCTATGTGAAGAAGCAATAGCCGTTTGCGTGCCTATGCGAAAAATCATTAGGCGAAGCAACGCTACGGGTGGTATTGTCCATGGGACTTTGAAATCACATCGTGCAAACCTAGAGGGTCACACGGGAAGAGGAATCTCTAAGAAAAGGAGTGTGCTTCGCGAAGTGGAGTGCCTTGGCCTTAGCATGGGGCATAGGTGTGAGTGGAAGGTGCTTTGCGAAGTGGAACAGTGTTCGTAGAGCACTGCCTCACGAAGAAGGGGTGCCTCGCGAAGCAGGCTCCTGCGAAGCAGTGTGATTCGCGATGTGTAGCGATCCTGCCTTAGCATAGGGATCACTACTACAGGTTGGGCATTTTGCGAAGCATAAATGCTCCGCGGCTGCTCGGGTTCCCTTTGGAATCCCCTTCCTTCGCGAATTCCCTTTAGCTTCGCGAAGGGCATCCCTCTCAGAAGAGGGGCTCAAAATAAGACAAAGCAGAGGCGTCTCGCGAAGTATACGTACCTCGTAGAGCTCATGATTCCCGGGGAAAAGAGTGCTTCACAATTCGGGAGAGGAAAAGCTGAAAGGTCGGATTGTCCGTCCTCGGGACTCAGGGGGAGTCCAACATTTAGAGGGAAGGGGTGCCGCGAAGCAGAACTCGCGTGCCACCTCCGGTGCTTCGCGGCGCGCTTGCGAACGTCAACGTCGTCCGCGGAGGGTACCGCCTCTGGAGCTTCGTGGCATATCACAAACGTCAAATGAGTTCGCGGAAAATACTGCCTCTGGGGCTTCACGGCGGCTCGCGAACGTCAAATGCATTCGCGGAGACTACCACCTCTGGTGCTTCGCGGCGGCTCGCGAACGTCAAATGTGTTCGCGGAGAATTACCGCCTCTAGAGCTTCGTGGCGGCTCGCGAACGTCAAATGCATTCGCAGAGAATTACCGCCTCGGGAGCTTCGTGAGGCTGCGATGTTCGGGGGGCTTCACGGCGGGGCTTCGCGTGGGTGCTTCGCGTCGGTGCTTCGCGAGGCAGTGCGCCAGCCATCTTTTTCGTTCCTATCTTTCGGACCATATTTTGGCGTCAACAAATGCCCCCCCTCAGACTTGGAGCCGTGGAGGGAGAAGGGTCGAAGTCTGAGGGAAAATCGCCAAAATTGTCGGTGGTTCGCGATGCGGCAACGAGATGGGGCCCCGCGGTGCTCACCGGGGCCACCGATCTGGGCGCGCCTCGATGCTCCGCGTAGGTGAGGCGTGTCGCGATGCTCCGGGGTCGCCGCCTATAAATAGGGGGTCAAACTATTTTGTATTCACGTGCCTTCCTTGTCTTTTTGTGCTCTTGACTTCGCGAAGCTCCGCGTACTCCGCGACAGCCCTACTCGAATCGAGCTTCGCGGCGAACCGCGGGTCTCCGGCTCCGCGTCCGCACCAAGCGAACCTCTGCTTGTCGGCCTTGGCCAGACTTCGCGGCTTGGTCTCGCGACTTATCTTCGCGATCCGGCTTCACGATCTAGCTTTGCGGTCGAGCTTCGCGATCCAGCTGAAAAAAATTCTTTTCTGAGGGCCAGAGTTAAAATGGCCCATCAAGAGGCTGTATTGGGGGTGCTTGCAGATGCTGCT
Source organism: Viscum album (assembly GCA_963277665.1). Classification (NCBI taxonomy): domain Eukaryota; kingdom Viridiplantae; phylum Streptophyta; class Magnoliopsida; order Santalales; family Viscaceae; genus Viscum; species Viscum album. The sequence continues at coordinate 742,376,094 of OY728145.1, read as the reverse complement.
CATCGGGATGATATGGCCAACTCTCCAGGCCTGGGGGAGATGGTCCGAATAAGGGGTACGCAAAGCGTGGAATATGGAGTGATGGTTTGTCCGTACAGAATCCAACACTTAGGTAGTTACACCACCGTGGTGGGAGCACACCAGATGGGCGCATCGGTCTGATCATGGATCATTCCTTCTTTGGGACAGGGCCTCTCTGGCGAGGGGATCTGTCACTTCCCAGTGGGATCTTGGGGCATCCTGAACTTGTTCAGGGTAGAACCACAGTTTAGTGTCATGCGTTAAGGACAAACAGACTCCTGTAGTTTAACGTCATACGATAGGACGTGGAACAAAAGGAAAGATCCCAGGGAGTGTGTGGCGCGGTAGATATGAAACCGACGTGAATGAGGACTTGGAGTCTAAATCATACCACATACCCCCGGAGGAAACTCTTCAGGCCGAGGGACCAAGAGTGAGGATTGGGCTGGGCCCGAAGCAGAGTGGCCATGCGTTCCTATGTACCCCATGAGGATGGGAATCAAGCCATATGTAGTTCTGGAAGCGCATTTTAATGTCATGCGGGACAAGGAGCATCTTGACCGTGTTAGTACACATCCTACCAAAACTACTAATCCCACGTGAGTCATGCTCGGTGTGGGAAACAAGTAGTAGTGGTGGGAATTTCCCGACAAAGAAAGGGGAAGGTTAGGGCAAAGGGACGCTCGGTTAATACTGGCCCAGTGACACTAAAATGATCATTTAGTGCACCTAGATGCGCGAAGAGAAAGAGCCGAGTATGATGGAATTACACTTGAACATGAGGAAGTGGGAGTGTGTGAATCATGGTGCTCGAGATTTAGAGCACGATGATGGCGGCGTGACGACGGAGGATAACTGTTGACTGTGTTCGCGACATAGCATCCTGTCGCATTAGCCTAGAATGGGGACAGACAAATGAGGGTCGACCGTTGACCATGTTCGAAACACGGGACCATGTCAAAAATGTTGTCAAATATCCGTAGGGACGTTGGCCCGAAACGATTGAAGGGCCCTTCGGTACAGCATTCATGGAGAGCCTTTAATCCTAGTATCCATGTCATCCGGGGGTCCTTTTGGATGTGGAAGAGGATGAGGATCCAAATAGCGAGATCACGAAGCATGGTCGTGGGACGAGGGGAATGTCCCTATGAAATTCCCACACTTCGGGCTCTTTGTCAAAACACATCTGAATACTACAATGAGACGTATTAGATAGAGGGAGAAGAATCCTTTCCCATAGGGAGATCTTAGTTTAGGGTCGTAGAATTCGGACCATGGATGAGAGGAGGCATAAGAGGCACATGGTGGAGTAACCCAAACACCTGGCGTGAATGAGAAAAAGATCCCATATCACACCGCACGACCTCCTTAGGAGAGGTTTTTGGTCAAGGGACAGAAATAGAAAGTTAGGCTGAGCCCACGGGGAAGTTCCCGGGCACTCCTACGTATCTCATATGAATGAGAATCAAGCCTCACGTAGTTCTTGATGGACCTTAGAGCATGAATGAGTAAAAGGATCAGGGGACACATGGCATCAAGACCCAACGTGAAGGAGGACCTAAGCCCTACTTACCATGAATTCTCTGGGGAAATGCTCGAGTCGAGGGACCGAACACAAAGGTTAGGCTGGGCCCGCGGGGAAGTGACCGGGAACTCCTACGTATCTCATAAGGATGAGAATCAAGTCGTACGTAGTTCTGAATGACGGCACGGTAAGGTACCAGTGCCAGGGGAAATGGGGAGTGCGGGCGTGGCCCTTGCACTAAAAGGAGCGGAATTTAATGAATCTTGTTTGTTCTTTAAGGTGAATGGTTTTTTTTTTGTGATGCGGCTGGTCTAGAATAGTAGGTCGTGATTTCGCCACAAGGATCAAGCCGTGATGGGCGTTGAAAAATGGCATGGCACATGACCAGTACCCATCGTGATTTCCTCTACAATGAGGTCACCAAAATGCAGTGCCGTTTTTCATCGTGTGACCAGGACGATAATGTCACAGTTTAGGGTCGTATGATAGGACCGAGCATGCATTTTATCGCCATGCAGCGCAGACGTAGCAGAGACGATGCTAGGCGGGAAATGTGCGTTGTGTTATAAAACACAATTGATGGAGACATGATCCCACATCACATTGTATGCCATTCGGAGAGGGAGACCTTAGGCCGAGGGGCCTATATAGAGGTATGAGGTGAGACAGGGGGAGAGAATGGCTCCCTAAATGGGCTGCACCCAAAGACAGGGTGTTCGGGCGGTCCTACGTATCCCATGATGATGGGAATCAAGCCACACGTAGTTCTTAAAGGTTCCTTTTAATGTCGTGCTGGACAAGGAATGGGAGGGCTAACCCTCAGGACGGGGGTGTGCATGGTGCAGCAATTGGAAACCCGATGTGAATGAGGACATAATCACACACTACGCCACGCGGTCCCGTAGTCGGGGTCCTGAAGGCAGGATAAGAGAGGTGAACTTTCTGAACTCAAGCTGGACCCAAAGACAAGGGGTCTGGGAATTCCTACGTATCCTATCAAGACAGGAATCAAGCTGAACGTAGTTCCAGATGAGAATCTTAGTTTATGGTCTTAGAGTTCGGACCGTGAATGGTGATAACTTCCCGAGTAAGCACATATGTCAACTCGATTCCTATGCCCATGTGAGTTAAACTCGGTGTGGGAAATAAGGGGGGTATCCTCATTGGAATACTTTGGGGTGAGTCAAACGGGAGTTGGTAGAGCCCCGAAGGACACCTTTAACACGGTTTGTTCCCCCAACGCGTGGACGTGCACGGAGGAAAAATACCAAAAGTTACGAGACTCCACTTGGACAAGGTGAAGTGATGAAGGGTGTGAATTGTGCACCCGACATTTTGGGCATAATGGGTTGGAGTGGAGATAGAGGAAAACTGTTAACCATGGTGGAGACGCAGCGTCCATATCGCGTTAGCCTGAGGTGGGAATAACTAAGGAGCATCGACCGCTGACCATATTCTCAACGCGGGATTTTATCGATTTGTTGTCCAAAACCCTCGGGGGGCGTTGGCCCGTAACGGTAGGAGATCCCTTGGGCGTAGTATCCAGGCCATTCTTGGGGGGCCCCTCCGGGTGTGAAAGATGATGAAAGCCCGGATGCAGGGATACACAAAGCCTGGAAAGCGGGTGCGGACATGTCCGAGTAAAGCTTGGCATTCCAGGTAATAAACCAGAGTACTCTTAGGCACATCGGTGAACTGCCGAAAAGGGATCGACAAAACAGCTCAATAGGGAGAGGTACATGGCGTGGTCATTACGAGACCGACGTGAATGATGACATAGTCCCACACCACACCATATAATCCCCTCATGGAGGAAGGATAGGCCAAGGGGCCAAGATGGGATAAAGATTCCTGAGAGATGGGGCTGTACCCGAATCCTGGACATTCAGGTGGTCTTACGTATCCCATGAGGATGGGAATCAAGCCACACGTAGTTCTCTAAATGTAGTTTAACGTCATACGGGACGAGAAGGGGAGTAATATACCCCTAAACAAGGGAGGTATGCGGTACGACGAAGAAGCCGATGTGAATGAGGACGTAGTCCCACACCACACCGTACACTCCTATGAGAGAGGACCTGGGTCGTGGCCCAGAAAGGCCAAGGGGCATGATGGTTAGGAATTGGTCAGGAAGGCTTGACCTGCTTGTAGTTTAACGTCTTGCAATAAGGACGAGGGTCGGGGACCCGAGGAGGCCAAGGGGCCTGAGGCTGGGCCTCGTAAGGGAAGGCATACGACATGGTACATGATCCCGACGTGAATGAGGGCGTAGTCCTACACCACACCGTACACCCCGGGTAAGAGGTTGGGAGGAGGGGCCCGAGAAGGCTAGGGGGCCTAAGGTTAGGCATCGGTCAGGAAGGCCTGACGGGTCTGCAGTTTAATTTCTTACATGAGGACGGAGGTCGGGGACCCAAGGAGGCCAAGGGGCCTGAGGATGGGCCTCAGAAAGGAAGGCGTAAGGCATGGTACATGATCCCGACATGAATGAGGACGTAGTCCTACACCACACTGTAAACCCCTATGGGGAATCGGGGCCGTGGGCCCGATCGCTAGCACCACCCGGGGGGAAGTTTGTCACCTCGGGATGGGGCAGAATGAATCACTGCACTCGATATCTGGGACATCTCGGGGTGGACCCAAAAATCCAGGACACTGTTGACCATGTTCGAAACACAGCGTTCCTATGGTGACCTGATATGGGAGAAACAAATGAGCATCAACCGCTGACCAAATTCGCAATGCGGGACTTGTATCGGCTTGTTGCTTGAAAACCCTCGGGGGCATTGGCCCGTATCGGTAAGAGAGCCCTTGGGCGTAGTATCCAGGCCGTTCTTGGGGATCCCTCTAGGTATGAAAAAATGATGGAATCCCAGTCAAAGAGTGGGCGAAGCATATCTGTATCCATCCATGAAAGAGGCAATCATCTCTAAGGGTGATGTGCAGCCGGGTGGAGGCTTGCTTGATGTGAGTTGGGGCGAAAGTGTGCACCATGACATGTCTTGACCTGAGGGGAATATTTTGTCTTTTGGGCTGGGCCAACAGACGAAATGTCCGGGCGTTCCTACGTATCTCATGAGGATGAGAATCAAGACATACACAGTTCTTGAAGGCCATGCAGTTTAGCGTCGTGCGGTGAGGACGTGGGAGGGTAGAATAACACGAGTGGGCACATGGTGTGACCCTTACAATCCTTGTGAGAGCGGGGTTGTATGAGTGGGGATAAGAAAGCCTACTCCCTGCTACACAAAGATCCTGCAAGGAAACTACCACCAGGGGGGATAGTGGAAGAGAAATGCTTGGGGCTGGGCTCTAGACGAGGCGTCCGAGCGTTCCTACGTATCCCATGAAGATGGGAATCAATCCACACGTAGTTCTTGACATGCAGTTTAATGTCATGTGGGATGAGGAGAATCTCATTTGGGGACATGTAAGGTACAGTAAGTAATCCGACTTGAATGAGGATGTAGTCCTACACTATACCATACAATCCTGCGAGAGGGTAAGTCGGGGAAAAAACCATGGGGCCTAGGGCCGGACCGCGGTCAGGGGGACCTGACCAGCTTGCGGTTTAACGTCTCGCGGTGAAGATGGGGGGCTAGGGACCCAAGGAGGCCAAGGGGCCTGAGGCTGAGCCTCGGTCAGGAAGGCCTGACTGGCTTGCAGTTTAACGTCTTGCAGTAAGGACGGGGGGCCAGGGGCCCAAGGAGGCCAAGGGGCCTGAGGCTGAGCCTCGGTCAGGAAGTCCTGACTGGCTTGCAGTTTAACGTCTTATAGTAAGGACGGGGGGCCAGGGGCCCAAGGAGGCCAAGGGGCCTGAGGCTGAGCCTCGGTCAAGAAGGCCTGACTGGCTTGTAGTTTAACATCTTGCAGTAAGGATGGGGGGCCAGGGGGCCAAGGAGGCCAAGGGGCCTGAGGTTGAGCCTTGGTCAGGAAGGCCTGACTGGCTTGCAGTTTAACATCTTGCAGTAAGTATGGGGGCCAGGGGACCAAGGGGGTCAAGGGGCCTGAGGCCGATCCTTGGTCAGGAAGGCCTGACTGGCTTGCAGTTTAACGTCTTGCAGTAAGGAAAGAGATGCAGTTTAAGGTCATGTGGGACCATCTCGCAGTTTAGGGTCGTACAGGACCCTTTTTCCCTAGGCAAAGTATTGCTTGAGGAATTTGGCATTGGTGGGAGGGGTTATACGCTCTCCATCTGCAGTCACCAAGGAGTATGCTCCATTAGGGTAAACCTTATGGATGATATAAGGCCCTTCCCATTTGGGTTCTAATTTGGGCGGTTTCCTACTGGGAATCATTGGCGCTTTAAGGGCCAGTACCAGGTCGCCCTATAGAAAAGATCGGAGACGAACCTTCCTGTCGAAGGCCCTCACTATCTTATCCTGATGCCTTTCCAGATTGTGCAGGGCACGAAGCCGGTTCTCGTCCAGTGCTTCTAATTCGGCTAGATGGATCTCGGATACCTCATCTTATGTCTGGTGATCATAAACTGCAGTGCGTAGCGACGACAGCTGGATCTCAATGGGTAAGACATCCTCATCTCCATACACCAGGGAATATGGGGTCACCTGGGTAGAGTTGCGAGTTGTCGTCCGGTAAGCCCAGAGGGCGTCGGGGAGCTTGTCCGGCCAACTTTTCTTGTTCTGACCAACCATCTTCTGCAGAATGTTAGAGAGGGTCTTGTTGAATGCCTCGATATGTCCATTCGCCTGCACGTGGTAGCAGGAGGTATGGTTCGGCCGGATGTCGTACGTGGTGTACAATTTCTTCAATTCAGCTGCTCGGAAGTTGGTGCCGTTATCGGTGAGGACTGCGTGAGGTACCCCAAACCGGTGGATAATGTTGGAGCTCACAAAGTCAACAATGGAATGGGCCTTGACCTCTTTGAGCGAAACTGCCTCTGCCCACTTGGAGAAGAAATCTGTAGCAGTCAGGATGAACCTACACTGGCGGGCTGTTGCCGGCGGATATGGTCCCACTACATCAAGTCCCCATACCGCAAATGGCCAAGAGTACTTGGTGGGGTGGAGGGGCTCCGGCGGCCGATGTAAGAAGTTGGCGTGTACTTGGAACGCATGGAATCTCTTGGCATATCCAATACAATCGTGGATCATAGAGGGCCAAAAGTACCCCAACCTCTGGATTTGATGGGACAGCTTCGGCCCAGCTTGATGGTTGCCCCAGGAACCAGCATGAACCTGTTGCATAACCTGTGGTATCTCTACTCCTTGGATGCAACGGAAGAGGACACCATCGAAACTCCGCTTATAAAGGATTTGTTCAAGAGTGGGGCCACTCTGGAGGGTAAATTGCAGCGCGCGGCGTCGAATTCGCTCGCGCTCGGCTCAGTCGTCCGGGAGGCAACCATTTTGGAGATACTCAACAAAAGGTGCCCTCCATTCGGGAGTGGATTTAACCATTGCGCCTGACGAACCTGGCACCCCTGCCGTGGAGGGTCCGATGGTGAGATGACCTACCCGCATGCCATCATTGTCCTCTTGGGTGGTGGGGGAAATGACTCTCCTGTGTGCCACATGTATGATCAAATCATTTTGCTCGGGTTCTACGAGCGATGCGGCTAATCCAGCCAAGGCGTCTTCTTGACCGTTCTGTGATCGTGGGACATGGGTAACCTCTGGCTGAGGAGAGAACTGGGCCATTAGGCGGAGCATGTACTCTAGAAACGGTGCAAGCTCCGGCTTCCTGACGACACAGTCCCCATTAACCTGTTTGATTACCAGCTCAGAATCTCCCTTCAAATGTAGATGGGGCACATGGATCTCAAGGGCCAACTCAAGGTCGGTAATGAGATCCTAGTACTCTGCCTTGTTGTTCGTATAGCCTTCTGACAACAGGAACGAGTATGGCAGGACGGCTTGCGCCGGGGTAATGAAGACAATAACCAGGCCCACTCTGTTGAGCTTTGGATCGTTGAGCCTCCTATCGGTGGGGCTCCGGGAGGTGCCGTCGAAATGCATTTTACAGCATGGGACAACCTGATCGACTGAGAGGATCATCTCATCAAGGAAATCTAGGTCCAGAGATTGATCTGCGGAGGTTGGATGGGCAGCTAAAAAGCCTGCCAACGCCTGTCCCTTAATGGCCTTCTAAGGTACGAACCTGATATCAAACTGCTGGAGAATCACCGCCCACCGTGCTAGTCATCCAGTCACCATAGGGCGGTTCAGGATGTACTTCAGTGGGTCTACCGGGGAGACCAATTTCACCTCATGGTGCTCGAGGTAATGTCGCAACTTCTGCATGGAGAAGACGAGTGGAAGGCAGCTTTTTTCGATAGGGGATTATCTGACCTCTGTATCGAGAAACATGCGGCTGAGATAGTAGAGACTGTTCTTAGAACCCTCGTTATTCTTCTAGGCGAGCAGTGAACCGAGGGATCTTTCCAGGGTGGTCACGAAAAGGACCAGCGGCTTTCCGAAGACGGGCAGCATCAAGACCAAAGGTTGGAGCAGATACTGCTTGATTTCCTCGAAAGCGGTCCGACACTACTCATCCCATTCGTAGGCGGCACCATTCTTCATGAGCCGGGAAAAGGGCTTACACTTTCCGACCAGATTCACGATGAATCGGCGTATATAGGCTAAGTGGCCTTGAAGGCCTCGAGGCTCCCGAATGTTGCTCGGGGAAGGCATTTGGCTGATGGCCTTGATCTTCTCTGGGTCGATCTCGATACCTCGGTATCTGACAACAAATCCCAGAAACTTCCCGGAGGTGACCCCGAAGGAACACTTCAGCGGGTTCATCTTTAGGTGATGGGAACAGAGGAAACCGAACACTTTCTCAAGGTCTTTGAGATGGTGCTGGTGCTGACATGATTCGACTACGAGGTCATCCACATAGCATTACACCAATGTCCCGAGAATCGGCTTGAATATGTGATGCATGGCCCTTTGATAAGTGGAACCTGCATTTTTCAAGCCGAATGGCATAACCTGGTAGCAAAAGGTACCTTGGGGAGCTCTGAAGGCAGTGGATTCCTCGTCTTCGGGGGCCATCCGGATCTGGTTGTACCCGGAATACCCATCCATGAAAGAGAGATCCTGGAACCCGGCCGTGGCGTCAATCAATAACTCCATCACCGGGAGTGGGAAGTCATCCTTTGCGCAGTGGTGATTAAGATCGCGGATGTTGATGCAGACTCTGATCTGCCCATTCTTCTTCCTGACTGGCACAATGTTGGCAAGCCACTTGGGGTACTGGACCTCCTTAACGAATTTGGATTTGATTAGCTTGTCATCTTCGGCCTCAACCATAGCACCATGAGAAGGGTTCATCATCCTGGGAGGCTGCTTAAACCCACGATTTTTTTCCGGGAGGCCCAGACGGTGAACGACCACCTTGGGATCTAGCCCTGGAATCTTGTTGTAACTCCAGGAAAACACATCACGGTGCTGTTTGAGGAAGTCTACGTACTACTGCCGCTCCTCGGGGGACATGGCTGCACTGATCAATGTGGGTTTCGGGTCTGCCTCGCTACCAAGGTTCACCTGTACCAGTTCATCAACCGTGGTAGAGACGCCTTCTTCGAAGGCGGGGGGAGTATCATCCAAGTCTTCCTCCCCACCAGTGGGGGGACTTCCCACGATAGAAGATAATTCTAGGCTATCAAAATCCAAGGGGAAGCTGGTGCTGGCTCGGGCAGCAGCGGTCATCACATCGGGAGACTCACTTGCCATCGAGACCATAGCAATGAAGGCAGTCGACCCTATCCCATCTGGCCTTCGGCCTAAGGGGCCACGTTTGATAATATCAAAGCAGTGGTGACGTGTCGGCCTGAGTCAGTTGATTCCAGCCTGGCGGAAGAGACAGGTATGGCGCACCGCCGTTGTCATAAGCTTGACGTCCCGGTACCGTACAGGGGTAGGAGGTTCCGGGATGACCTGATCCTGGTTGATGTAGGAGTACGAGGTGATTTTCCATCGTTGCTTGGACACGGGAACATGCCTTCCTTGCATACCCGAAACAACAAAACATTGACCCATGTCGGGGGTCGTGGCCTCCAACCGGTGGATCGGGAGGATGTATGCGTCATCCATGCTTGCCCAGGGATCACTTGTGACCGGGGCGGGTTCATCCTCGCTTACTAGGATTTTCTTATCCTTACTTTTGTAATAACCCGCATCCAGGTAGCGGGCCTCACAAGAATCAAAATGGGACGTGTCTCCTTAGAGCACGCCTACTCGACCGTTGAGCGAGTACTTGAGGCACTGGTGATACGATGAAGGGACCGCTGCATGCAGATCGAGCCATGACCTACCCATCAATGCGTTGTAGGCGGTGTCCTGAGAGATGACCATGAACTCGGTGCTGGAAATTAAGCCACCGACTTGAGTCTTCAGGCGGATCTTGCCGACTGGGGTTTGCTCGGTCCTGTCGTACCCCTAGATCCTGAGGTCAGAGGGAGTTAAATCACCTTCAGACAGACCCAGCTTTCACAACGTCCGGGTCAGAATTAGATTGATTCCGGAACCTGTGTCAACGAGGCAGCAATGGAATTCCACACCATTTAAGTGGCCAGTGATGTACAGCGGGCGAATGTGCCCCTGTATGGGAGGGTCCTCATCTTCACCGGAGAACGAGATAACCGCCTCACATTCGGAGTTTTCAATCGTCTCGGTATGGGAGGATTCTGCAGCTGCTACCTCTGTATCAAACTGGAGGGGGCTCTTTAGGTCCTCGGAAAGTGCCTCGCGCATTTTGGATGACAGGAGAAGGGCCTAAAGGATAGAAAGCCTCACCAAAATGCCGACCAGGTGCTTCAGGACATCATACATTCGTGCCAAATGCGAACCTCTGCTTATAGGAGGTCGTCCGGCATTTGCAGGCGTAGCGGGTCCTGCCGGCTGAACCGTCGATTGACTAGTACTGGGTACATCTTACTGCCTACTAGTAGAAGCCTGGAGAGTATTCGTCGGACTAGGATCGGACAGCGGAGGCTGGCCTGTAGCCGGGCAAGACTGACTGTGATACGAACAAGGCAGCTCTCCCCGATCCAGTAGCACGAACGACGGTGGAGGTAGAGTCGAGGGCGTTAGATGGGGTTGCGTGTGCTGAGATCTGTGCTGAGCTTGCTGCCTGGTCTCAGTAGCGTGCATGGCTTGGCCAAAAGTGCCTGCTAACGTACCTCGATGACCGGCGCGGTTGCGATTCCACTGACGTTGACGTTGGCTGGTAATGTTGGGGAGGTCTGCCTGGCGTTCCCCCTCGTCGGGGGTCATATAGGGCTTCACCAGCTCCACGGTGTTAACCGAAGCATACCCCTGGCTGTCGCTCGAGGAGTCATCCACCGCTGGGTGGATTCTGGGAGGAATCCATATTTCAGGGGGCATAAAATCGCCGAGAGTGTGGGATGACGACAACACCGACGGTGCGCGTTGCTTCTTCTTGCGTCGCCGCTGATTGCCCTTTTGGGAAGAGGCCGACTGTGAAGACGATGCGGAGGCACCAGCTACTTCTTATGAAGGTTCTAACCGCTTCAGGCACGCCCAGATGATACCATGGACACGAACAACGGTTTTCGAGCCATCCAGTCGTTGTATTTCCGGGATCCGCGGCTGGGGACCTGCTGCCACTCGCCTTCGCTGTCGCTGCTGATCTCTGATCCTGCAAAGGCACCTGCCACTTGCGCTGGTGCTGGGCCCAAATTGACTATGTTTTTGTTTACCTAGTCTTGAAGCCAGTCTTTAAACACATATCATTTCTTGAGGGTGTGCCCCAGAATCCGATGATAAGGGAAATAGTTGGGGTGATCGGTGAGATTCGCCTCTGCCGGCCTTCTGCACTCAGGAAGACGCACAATCCCTTTCCCTAGAGCACTTCAGAAGTAACTGGGGACCTGATTTCTGTTGAATGAATAAGTCTGGTACCTTCTTTCTGGATAGGAGGCGCTGGGGTCCTGGCCCTGACGAGGGACCGGAGAGGCCTGCCGAGGAGGCGGCGCCTGATTGTCTCGCCTAGGTGGCGGTGGCGCATTGCACGGGGGAACCTGTCGGTTCTGAGGCGGTCGTTGTTGGGCAGGAGCCTGTGCTTGAGGTGGAGGAACTCTGCGGGGTTGTGGAGGTGGTGCCACCGGCTGTAACTCTAGCTGCCTCAGGGCTTCTATTTGGGCCACCACGGTGGGTTCAGCCCTGGCGGTCCTCCTGGCCGGGATCATAGGGGGAAACAAACGTGCCTGACTGGCCTGTTGCAGGGCTCCCTCAAGGAGTTGAGCCTTATCAGAGAAATATCTGAACCCTCCAGGGTAGTTCTGGGTAATCAGGGAGGGTACCAGATCTGTCTTGATGTTCCCCACACACATCGGCAGTAGTTTCTCCTGAGTCAGCGGAATATCGAGGGAATACGTAAGTCCCTTCCACCGGGCGATTAAATCTTCAACCTGCTCATCAGGCCTTTGAATTCACTTGAAGAGGTCTTCCATGCTGGTCTTCCACGTGGTGGAGCTGAACTGGTATAAGAACTTCCGGTGGAGATCCTCCCAACCGGTCAACGATCCGATAGCGAGCTGGTTGTACCCGACGAATGCTGGACCTTCCAATGTCTGTACGAAACATCGGAGCTTGGCGGCTTCTTGCTGAGCCGGGGTCCCCAGCATGGGGCCACACCTGGAAGAAAAATGATCCAAGTGCTACGGCGGGTCCCCTGTCCAGTTAAAAGGCGAGAGAGTGGGGTTCCCAAAACTCGGAGGTGCGGGCATATCATCCACCCACGCGGGATAAGGCTTTCCATACAGTGGGACCGCCACCTGCCACGTTTCCAACCCTTCGAGGCGGGATGTGAGCGCCACGATAAGATCATCCCGGTGGGGGTCCCTGTCTTGACGGGGATCCCTAACCACAAGTGCATATCCCGGTTCTTCAACACGGTAGACGGCTTCAGCCGCTCGTGGGTCAACAGGCTGGATGACCTGCGGGGCGACTGGGGGAACGCGGACTGGATTCTTCAGATTGCCCCGTCGCTCTGGGGGATTTGGCGAGACGTATCGTGCCCTCTTACCATATGTTCCGGCTTCTGCCCTGTCTGCGGTAGTAGCATGATCAGGGTTTCCCGGAGGCATCTCACCAGGGGGAATTGTTTCTGCCCCTGCTGCCCCGGCCTGGGATTACTATAGTCGGGTCGCCGCTCTGTGGCGCGCTCAACCAAGAGTTCGTCAACCAGCCTCTTCTTCTCAGCAAGCAGCTGGCGTAACGTGGCCTTCTCGGGATCTTTTTCCGTTTTCTGCACAGAGGCGGACGGGTCGGAGTGCTTGACAGTTCCGACTTGCTCCTTACCCTTGCCGGTGTTTCGACCGAGTACCAGCGACTCGGTGGGTACGGGGAGGCCTAGCAGGTTCCTTTGCTGACGGGTAACTCTCCCTGATGGGTCCAGCAGTGGCGGTATGCCCTCGAGGGTACGTCTCCATCAAGGAATTCAAGATCATCTTCCTTGTCCACGACGTCAGCCATGTGGACCGCGACCCCTCTCGAGGGCATGTCCTCGATGTCGCATAGCGAATCGGGCTGCTGTCAGATACGGTCGAAGAGGAGAGCGGCATAGTGTCCCCAACCACGGACTTGCACATGGGGGGTGTCTTCCCTGAAGATCCTACGGAGTGCTTTAAAACTCTGAATGCATTTTTGTTTGAGGGAGCTCTGGCGGCCAGGTGACTCAGGGTGCTGGGCCACAAGGAGTGCGGCCGCATCGATCAGGCGGCACTGTTCGCCGATTTCTTCGAAGTGATCTCGAATTCTAGGGTACACCACCCGTTCGCAACGAAGGCAGAAGTGTGTCGCCCATAGGGTTCGACAAAAGCACCCCACTTCTTCAGGGGTAAGAGACTCCGGTACGCGAAAATTCAGCGCCTCCGTTGGCCAGAAATTTTCCAGGAAGTAATCCGCTGCGAGAATACTCCAGAAGCTCCTGGGCTCGGACTCAGGGTCTGGCCCTATGCTTCCCCACTCGTAAACCAGGGGCGGCTGAGGGACTGGTAGCGGTACCGAGGCAGACCTCTGGGATAGTAAGCTCGGCGGTGGAGAATACGGCGAACAAGCTGACTGGCCGCTGAATTTCGAGCCATCCTCCGAAAAGTGAGGTGACCTGGCCACGATGTCACGATACAACGGGCTGATAGCCACAGATTCCGGCACAGGAGCCGCGGCTACTGGCGACAGGTCGTGTCGTCTCTCTACCGTCGTTGGCCCCCAAAATAACTCTCTGTGATCTCTGGTAGAGGTAGAGGGTGCTTCTGGTGACAAAGGCGGTGATTGCGTGGTCGAGACCTGTGGAATTCCCAAGATTTCATCCTATTGGATGTACCTGTGGAGAGAGATGGGAATCTGGTGGACCTCAAATTCTGGGAGAATGAGGCTAACGCGTCTGGTTCCTTCCCCAGTCCTTGATACGGAGGAGCGGGGAGAAGGTTCCATCGCTGAATCGCATTCTCCTTCAGAGTCGGAGAAGCGGGCAGGTTTGATCTCCACCCGGGCCTTCCCAAGGTTCTTCTTGTGGCGGCGACGACCCGCTCTCCTGCCCTAGGGTGGCTCTTCGGGAGAGGGTTGATCCCTACCAGGAAGCCTCTGGGCGGAGCTGGCGCCGTGGCGGAGAGATCCCCCACTCGAGATAGCCGAGGTGTGAGGGGTGCTAGGGAAAATGTTGAAGGGTACATGGGGAGGACCTCCATGAACAACACCCATGTGGGCGGAGCCTCTGTTGGAATCGGCAGGAGCATGGGGAGGACCTCCATGGTCGATGCGGGCGGAGCGAGGATGACCTTCACTCCTCGAGTTGCTGGGGCGAGGAGGACCTTCACCGGTAGCAGAGAGGACGTAGGGAGGTCCCCCATGTTGGAGAAGGACCGGATGGACGGCTCCTTCAGATCGGTGGTCGGGCAGGAGGATGGACTCCATACCCTGTATAGTGGGCGCGGGAAAGGTTTCCGCACTGAGCGTCACTGCCGCGGGCAGGTCTTCCTTCGGGATGGGGGTAGCACGAGGCATGCCTCCATGACGAACTTCGGAGCGGGGAAGGCCCACGCTCTGTGGAGTAGTGGTACGAGAAGGACCTCCGTACGGGGTGGCATCACCGCAGGATAGTTCGCGGCGATCACCACTTGGGCCTGCAACCCGGAGAGTCAACCCAGCCTGCCCGTGGGACGGTTGGGGTCTCGATCCTGGTTGGGTGAAGGAGTGCCCCTGATCAGTGTATGCATGGGCTTCACGATGCACATCGGCGGTGGCTCGGGCCACTATAGCTGTCGACGTCGATGTGCCTGGGCGACCGTCCTCAGCCCGGGCCCAGCGCTGACGTCGGGTCAGGCGGGCTGGTGCAGGTGGTGCAGGGACGTAGCCTGTCTGCTCTTCCTGTGGAGTCGGACGGTGGCGCTGACGCGGCCGGGCGGGAGCTCTCGCCCGGAGCCCTTGGGTCGGGACCCTGAGCAGGCTGAGCCGGACGGCGCCCATCTCTTCAGCGTAAGGCGAGGAGTCATCAAGGCGTTCTAGAGATAGGCTCCCGAAACGGTTGAACATTGGGGTGGGGAATAGGGGCTCCCTGCGCGGCCTGTTAGGGCGGCATTGACGGCGGGGCCTGGACGCCTCCAGGTCCAGGTGGGCCATATCCCGAGTTGGGATGACCCCTTCCTCCTCGTACCTGCGCATGAGGTTGTTGATCACCCTTCGCTAGATGACCTATGATATGGAAAGGGGACGGGAAACCCGTATTTCGTGCTGTGTCGGCCGTCGTGGCGATAACGGCGCTACGTGGGGTGGCCGTGGCGGTGTTGCCCCTGCCCCTGCGTAGGCTAGCGGGCGGTGATCGCGTCTCTGTAATAGCAACCTAGTTCCTGAGAAATGAAGGGATCAACTCATCAGTACTGAGAGGAGAAGGATTAACAGCCAGTGCCCCAGCGTCCTTCCATTCTCCACGTCTGTAAGAAGGATCCACGCCAACACGCTGCAGAACGGAGTGCCCCACGTTCTACTGCCCCGACTTCCGGTGAGTTTCACGACAGGCCCGCTATTTTCTTAGCAGGACAAGGTGCCAGATATCTAGATCCGGTGACACATCAATCTACTGGCTTCTCGAATGCTACTAATCTCCATATTGAGGAGAAGAATTTCACGTCGGGTTCACCATTTCTGTTTCCGACGCTTTCGCCGGGTCGCGCGCGCATCCGTCCGTCCGCGGAGGAGGACGCACGACTCTTTGTTGCCCCGCATTCCCAATTTCCAAAGGCGGGCGACATTCGCTCCTTATTCAGGGACGTCTGCTCCTTGATCAAAACGGGATGATGGGATGTCGGTTCTTCCTTCTGTGGATTCCTCCTCAGAACTCGTCACCTAGTCCGGGTCTCCCTCATTGATTTAATACGTAGTTCGTGAAACTCTTTCCAGTGCCATGTTTCCATGGACACCGGTTAATTACACTGATTCTATCGGGACATTCCAAAGGGTCCGGTCAGGGCCGCAACCTCTAGTCGAGGGAGTAGTCAAGTTTAGGCATCAGTAGCGTGTCTGGATGCTGGGGAACCTGGCATGTCTGGCTGTTATCCCTGGTCACAGGGTTCTCGAGGGCATGGAAGCCCGAGGCATCCCACATCGAACGCGGGGAATTTATGTACCATAGACACATATCTGAGGTTTTCCTCAGCTTCCCGTGTTTAACACAGGGTACGCCGTGAGTTTAACGTCTAGCGGAGACAGATCAACCCAACCAGAGCATTATCTAGGATAGATCGGATTGAGGGATTCTCCTTGAAGGGATGTCGATACCAGGGCCAGCCCATGGGTGGCTGTGAAGAAGTGCGTACCGACATGGTCTCACTGGGATATGACGGTCCGGCTGAGAATCAGGATGGGTGATAGGTTGATGAATGGAGTGGATGGGGAGTGAAATGGGACCATCGCAGGGGCGATGGTGAAGTTGGGCTTGAACCTTGAAGAGGCTTCCTACGTATCCCCGTGGCAGGGAATCAAAGTCTGCGTAGTTCGGGATAGTGCCAGTAAACCGACGTAAAGGTGGACCTTGGCCCGATGAATGTCGTCAGCGAACCAACGTGAAGGTGGACCTTGGTCCGATTGGTATCATCAGCATACCGACGTGATGGTGGACCTTGGTCCGATGGGAATCGTCAGCGTGCCGACATGAAGGTAGACCTTGGTCCAATGAGCATTGTCAGTGTGCCGACGTGAAGGTGTACCTTGGTCCAATGAGCATTGTCAGCGTGCCGACATGAAGGTGGACCTTGTTCCGATGGGCATCGTCAGCGTGCCGACGTGAAGGTGGACCTTGGTCAAATGAGCATTGTCAGCGTGCCGACGTGAAGGTGGACCTTGGTGCAATGAGCATTGTCAGCCTGCCGACGTGAAGGTGGACCTTGGTCCAATGAGCATTGTCAGCGTGCCGATGTGAAGGTGGACATTGGTCCGATGGGCATCGTCAGCGTGCCGACGTGAAGGTGGACCTTGGTCCAATGAGCATTGTCAGCGTGCCGACGTGAAGGTGGACCATGGTCCAATGAGAATTGTCAGCGTGCCGACGTGAAGGTGGACCTTGGTCCAATGAGTGGTGGGCTTGAACCTCTAGAAGGCTTCCTACGTACCATGCCTTGACATGGATCAAAGACCTCGTAGTTCAAAGGGTTTCATCGGTGAACCGACGTGAAAGTAGACCTGTGGGTCCACTAGTGGTGGGCTGGAACCTTGGTACGATTTCCTACGTACCATGCCTTAACATGGATCAAAGTCCTCGTAGTTCAAAGGATTGATGGAATACAGTTTAACGTCATGCGGGACGATAGTGAACCCTGACGTGAATAAACGACGAGCGGTGGGTGTCGGCGAACCGACATAAATGAGGGACCATGGTCCGATGGGAGATGGGATTGAAAATGGGGGACTTGGCACACCGAATAGGAGACAGTTTGGGCCAACGATTGTTGGGCTTGAACCTCAGGGAGGCTTCCTACGTACCATGCCTTGACACGGATCAAAGTCCTCGTAGTTCGGATTGAGGAATGCAGTTTAACGTCATGCGGGACAGGGGTGAACCGATGTGAATGAGGTCGGAATGACCGGATGGTGGGTTTGAACCTCGTAGAGGCTTCCTACGTACCATGCCTTAACATGGATCAAAGTCCTCGTAGTTCGGGTTGGTCACAACGGCTTGTCGTCGGACTGGAATTGCAGTTTAATGTCGTGCTGGACGTAGGTAGAACTCGACGTGAATGATGATGGGTGGGCTTGAACCTCGTGGAGGCTTCCTACATACCACTCCTTGACTTGGATCAAAAACCTCGTAGTTCAGGTGGGGCTTTGTCGGCGAACCGACGTGAAAGTGGACCTTGGTCCAATGAGTGGTGGGCTTGAACCTCTGGAAGGCTTCCTACGTACCATGCCTTGACATGGATCAAAGACCTCGTAGTTCAGGTGGGAATGGGTGTGCAGTTTAATGTCATGCAGGACAAAGGGAGGGGCATACAGTTTAAAGTCATTCTGGATGAGGGCGAAACTCGACGTGAATTAACGACCAAGAAATGTGGATTGAACCTCATGGAGGCTTCCTACGTACCATGCCTTGACATGGATCAAAGTCCTCATAGTTTGCTGTGGGTGGGGGTCAGGGTCGGTGCGCACTCTAAGCCCACGTGAGTCATGCTCGGTGTGAGAAACAAGAGGTTTCAAGGACATGACGATCACGTCGCGAAGGATGTGTCCGTGAGAAGCGAAGAGGGGCTTACGCGTTAGGCGGCCCATGGTGCTAGGACTTACTCCAGGATGGAGGCCCATGGTGCGACAAAGCGCAGCGAAAGAGGGATTTGGGACCAATGGTGGGAGATGCCTCGTTCCCTATCATGCCCTCCACTGACCTTGGTAGTGGGGAAGTATGGAGATGCAGATGTACAGACATCCGTTGGGGAACTAGGGTCGCCCTTCTCCCATGAATATACGCCACTCTAGTAAGGAGGATATCATCCCTTGTGGATGGGTGATTCCATTCCTGTGAAGACGAGTGGTGTAAAAAATGTTCGAGCTGGGGGGACCCTGCGTGCGAAGCACGAGGTTGGGTCACAGTTTAACATCATGTGTTGAGGACGTGGTGCTTGGTAGTTTAACGTCCTACAGCTCGGACGTGGTGGGTTCACTCCACACCTCTAGGACTTGCATAACCGGTACCCTCTGGTCCTTGGGGAAGGGAAGGTACCAGTAAGGCCATGGTCAAGGGGGGTTGTGGAATGAACCATCAAGGGGTCCACATTAGCATGGCTATGGGAAGAAGCAATAGCCGTTAGCGTGCCTATTCGAAGAATCATTAGGCGAAGCAATTCTACGGGTGGTATTGTCTATGGGACTTTGAAATCACATCGTAGAAACCTAGAGGGTCGCACGGGAAGAGGAATCGCTAAGCAAAGGAGTGTGCTTCGCGAAGTGGGGTGCCT
Organism: Viscum album; assembly: GCA_963277665.1. Classification (NCBI taxonomy): domain Eukaryota; kingdom Viridiplantae; phylum Streptophyta; class Magnoliopsida; order Santalales; family Viscaceae; genus Viscum; species Viscum album. The sequence goes on along the minus strand of OY728145.1, from coordinate 742,357,120 downwards.
TGGCCTTAGCATGGGGCATATGTGTGAGTGGAAGGTGCTTCGCAAAGTGGAACAGTGTTCGCGGAGCACTGCCTCGCAAAGAAGGGGTGCCTCGTGAAGAAGGGTCCTGTGAAGTAGTGTGCTTCGCGATGTGTAGCGATCCTGCCTTAGCATAGGGATCACTAGTATAGGTTGGGTGTTTCGCGAATCATAAACGCTCCGCGGCTACCCGGGTTCCCTTGGGAATCCCCTTCCATTGCGAATTCCCTTGAGCTTCGTGAAGGGCATCCCTCTCGGAAGAGGGGCTCAAAACGAGACAAAGCAGAGGCGTCTCACGAAGTAGATGTACCTCGCGGAGCTCATGATTCACGGGGAAAAGAGTGCTTCGCGATTCGGGAGAGGAGAAGCCGAAAGGTCAGATTGTCTGTACTCGGGACTCAGGGGGAGTCCAGGGTGGTGCTTCGCGGCACGCTCGTGAACGTCAACGTCATCCGGGGAGGGTACCGCCTCTGGATCTTCGCAGAGGTTCGCGAACATCAAATGCGTTCGCGGAGAATACCGCCTATAGAGCTTCGCGGTGGCTTGCGAATGTCAAATGCATTCGTGGAGACTACCACCTCTGGAGCTTCGCGGCGGCTCGTGAATGTCAAATGCGTTCGAGGAGAATTACCACCTCTGGAGCTTCGCGGCGGCTCACGAACGTCAACTGCATTCGCGGAGAATTACCGCCTCGGGAGCTTCGCGAGGCCGTGATGGTCGGGGCACTTCGCGGCAGGGCTTCGCGTGGGTGCTTCACGTCGGTGCTTCGCGATGCAGTGCGCTAGCCGTCTTTTCGTTCCATTCTTTTGGGCCATATTTTGGCGCCAGCAAATGTTTAACATTTTTATTTGTTTAAACCAACAATGTGGATGTTATAAAGGTGGGGACCAATTGAACTAAAACCTCCCACATGAGCTATGGTGTTGGGGACCACCCGAGCCTAAAACCCCCAACTTGAATTCTTAAATATGGGGACCACCCAAACCCTCATTATGAGAGAAACCCTTAAACTCCCTCTTAAATGTTGGGAATCCCCTTGCACTTCCCCCACTTTAATTATGCCAATCCCTTTGATTAATTATACCAACTCATCAATTAATTAATAAATCCAATTTAAAATTAGTCCAACAAACTAAATAGATAACATATTCTATTATGTTGGCTATTTCATTTTTGGTGGGGATTGGGGGAATGTATATGGCAAAGGAGAAGGGGAGATCTTTTGGAAGGATTACACTTCTCCAATGAATAACTTCTTCCACAAAGAACACTTCCCCAAATGAAGAAAACTGATGTTCTCTAAAATCATTGACTCATTCCTCATGGAATCCTCCAATGGAGGAAATCTTCCCCAATGAAGAACCAACTCCATCGAAGAGTGTGTATCCGACAAACGAGCTTGGGATCAGAGGCATGTGGCAGGCACGACGAACATTGACATCTTCAACTTCCCTCTCGCAACACAAAAAAACATGAGGTAGGTGTGTGTTTTAAAATGACCAATGTTAATTTTCCTCTCAAATTGAATCATTCCCCTTGCGCCTCTTGCTACCTCCCTAACATGGAGGGTACGGGCCAAACAAACATGGCCCGACCCCTCCGCAAACCTTATGGTTATTTTGTGTGTTGTTCATGATGGTGACAGTGACCGGTGCTAGTGTTTTGCATTGGTGGAACTTGAGAACTGCAGAAAGCACCACGACCAGCCATGACGAAGGTGACTAACGGAGGGCGGATGGTGAATCTGGACACCGGTGAAGGTACGACGTGAGACTGTGCCGCACGGCCCGCCGCGTCGGAATGCCGCACCGCAGCCTCTGCCGCCCATGGAATCCGCTGCCCCATGACCTCTCACTAGCTGTAACCTCCACTACCCCGGGACACCCACGCCACCCGCGGCCTCCACCTTCTGCGACCTCTACCACCCCACGACCACCGCTTCACCCGCAGCCTCCGCTGCCTTATGGTCTCGATTCGCCAGCGAATTAGCTTCCTTGCACCACTCTGCGGCCTCTGTGGACTCACTGTCTCATGAACTCATGGACCCCATAGCATCACGGTCCCAGTGGCCTCCGGACCACCCTCATGGCCTCCGTGCCACCCTCACGGCCTCCGTGCCACCCTCACGACCTCCGTGCCACCCTCACGGCCTCCGCGCCGCCCTCACGGCCTCTGCGCCACTGTCGTGGCCTTGTGCCACTCCGCGGACCCCGTACCACATAGCGCGGACTGGGCTAGACACAGCGGGCTGTGTTGACCTAAAAAAGGTCAGTTCGACCGAGGCTGAGTCGGGCCAAGTCGGTCCAACTGGGTCAGACTGGACCGAGACCAACTACGAGCTTTTTTCTCTATTGACCATAACATTGGCACCAGGCATCCATTTGACAAAACGTCAATGGAATAATAAACCTTAGAGATATAAGGTACCTTTGGTATAACATGATTTATATTTAGATAAAGTTTTGATATGATCAGGTTGGATTGAGCACGAATCCAACCAGACCCTCGAGATTAAAAGGCTAATAACTTATAGACCGAGCTCCCGATTCATGCACCATCTGTTGTGTTGAGACCCTAATGATGTGGTGGTCCTTTGGGATACTAATTAATTGGACATTTTTGCATTTGGAGTATCGACTAGTGGCTTTAGGAGTGGAGCCTCCCAGAGAAGAGCGAGCTTAGTGCGGAACCTAGTATTTGGCTATGATGTGAATAATGAATAGTGATTCTGTGTGGGTCAAAACCGAGCAATTCTATGTTGGTCCGCACCTTGGAATGCTATGTGGGTTAGCACCAAGTGAACCTGTGTGGGTCAGCACCGAGCGATCCTGTGTGGGTCATCACCTAGCGATCCTTTGTGGGTCAGTACTGAGCGATCCTGTGTGGGTCAACAATGAGTTATCCTGTGAGGGTCAGTGCCGAGCGGTGATTTGTGGGTCAACACCGAGCGATCACCTATGGGTTAGCACATAGCGATCCTATGTGGGTCAGCAGTAGATCCTCTAAACAGAAAAATATGATCTAGCCTTTGACTAATCATCTGTACTTCTGTACTTAAGTTATACCTAGTGTGAGCTGAGTCTGATCCTGTGTGGAACTTTCCATTATGGTAATACCTTGGTGGTATTATTCTATGTTTCATACCAATGTGGTACTTACCTACATGGTATTCCTTTGTGGAAAAGTTGATCTTTGGGTTATTGAGTTGGAACCTGTGTTTTCTTATGATTGAGATGGGTATACTTGATAACATAGGTATATGTATGGTCATATACCTATGATCGTTTTTTAGTTGATTTTAGGCTTTGTGGTTTATCCTTTGTGGATTTTGTGAGACCTTGAGGCCCTCAGGGTCCCTACTAAGTATAATTATACTCACCCCTACATGAGTTGTGCCCGCACCTCGTTGTCTTTGGTGAAAATGACAGTCAACACTGACTAAGGGTGAGAGTACAAGGATTGGAGGTAGTACAATGGTGGATGTTAGACGAGGCGAACTACAGAGATGACCATTCGTGAGCTGTACCAACCCTTCAAGTATGATTCGCAGTGGATGATCAAATATCTTCTTTTCACCTGTCAGCCGTCTAGTACATTATATTTTTTTTACTTTCCAGTTGGGCTTGTATTCTGGACCCTTTTACTTACTAGACTCACTATGTTTACTATTCAGTTTACTTGAGTTCGTATCTTGTAGTGTTCTTGGTTGTGTGTGTTACATGTTATAAAGGGAATGCCTTCCCAGTTTTATGGAATACACCTTCAGGGCTAGTCTCCAGCCCCTGGCCTTTGGAAGGTGGGCTTGGGGTAGTTCCGACATGGGCCCCAGGGGATGGGTCATGACATTATTAAAAAATTTCATTAATTTCATTTTGGTTTCACAGTCACATATACTCATATTTTGTTAATAACATGTTTTATTTTAATTAAATTTCATAAAGATAATATTTGATAGAATATTTAATCTATAAGTATATACAAGTCATTTATCCATGAATAATTTATGTTAATGTATGTTGAACATGTTCTGGAAACACAGTTCATACCCTAAATTTATAAGCATAAAATATGATTTAGAAACCCTCTATTTGGAATGACACATATGGATTTTGAACAATACATTTAGATGAAACCCTACATTTAAGTAACATAGATAATGTTAATGAAATCTATATTTTTGAATAACCATTCACTGCCAACTCTATATTTGGTTCCTTTCAACTATGTGATGGAACCCTATGCTTGATTATTCAATGATAGAGTTTTTATTTAAAGATATTTTCCATGAGTTATTCAATAGTCTTGATTGAAATAAATATCATTACAGTTCTGATTTAAGACAGATTGAATGTATTTTACTCAAAATATTAAATCGTTTATATTTCTAAGGGATGTTATGACTATCTTGAATGATTTTTAATTCAAAAAGTCACGATTTATTATGCGGTATTTTTTGACCTGGTTTGACATTGAGTTAGTTTAGTACATATGGTCAATATATGACCTATATTTTTTAGTACCTCTAAAATTCATTATTTTTTTGGGATGGTATCTTATTACATGGACCTTCCACTGAATCCATCCAAAGTTCATGATGTGTTCCATGAATCTTCCTAGTGGAAGTAAATATATGATCCTTCACATATAGAAAACTCATACGTCACAAAAAAATATGTCTCTTATGATGAAAAAATAGTGGAGATTATGGATGATGTATAGAAAGTTATATGGAAAAAGTCCACTCTAGGGCTCAACTATTTTTCCAAAAAAACCATATATAGGGGAAGCTGTGTAGAAACAGGAGGATGTGATGGGGAATAAGTATACTAAAAAATCTATATTGGAGTGAGATAATTTCAATTGAATTTTTTTATAAGTAATTATGATATAAAACCTATATATTTATGATATTTTTCTATTTATAGAAATTTTATTTCTTTGATGGCTTACTTTACATGAAACAATGTGTTATAAAAAACCGTGATATAATATTGAAATATTATTACTCAATATGGTAGTTACCACAAAGCCATTGGATTTGTGGGTATGAATATGGATAACTAGTTTTTGAAAATTTATTTTTAACATATCTTTAAAATTAATTTTTTGGTTATCAATTGATTTCAATTTAAAATAAAAGCATTTGAATGTAAAATATATGTATTTTCTAGAAAACTATTTTTATGCATGAAAATATATTAATAAATTTAATTAATAACTATTTATGGTTGATTTTAATGAAATTTATAAATTATATATTCAATAAAATATTTTAACATTCATCGAATGGATTTACTAAACATGATATAAAATTAAATAAGATTTAATGTGTAGAAACACATTTTTCAAAAAATTTGTTTTTTTTATTTTTGGGGTGTTTTTTTAAAATTGATTTATGAAAATTATAGAAATTTAATATTGAGAAATTGAAAACATATTTGAAATAAGGATTTTTAAATTTTCATAATATGAAACTTTTATTTTTTTTCATTATGAATAATAATATTGGTAAACATTTATCACATCGACAAGGGTAAGATGGGTAATAAAAATTAAAATTTCAGGATAAGGCTTTAAAATCTCCATAACACATGCCTTTATCCTATCGAATGAGTGGATTTCAACCGTTATGATCTAATGTTTTATGTGTGGAAACGTTTTCCAATTTTATTTAATTATGAAAATTATTCTGAAGAAATAAGAAATACAAAATGTAACTATATTTATTTTAATTTCCCTTATATGTTATTATAGGGATAAAAATATATTATGAAAAAAATATCTTTCGAAAATAAATAATTTTCATCAATATTTTTAATTTATTTTTACTTTTTAGTGATGATATAATGACTATAAACTCTATGGAAATATTGATAAAATGCTTGTGTAGGTAGTATAAAAATAAATGTAAATGAATTTTAAAAAATGAAATTAAAATTTTTGGATGAATTAGGGTATTACATTAATTTAATCAGTAGTTATAAGGTATAATTTATTATAATAATTTTAATATCTAAATTCAATTTTTGTGTTTTTGTATTTGAATTACAATTAAATGAGTAGTTCAAAAGTGGATTTAATTAAAATTTGTTTTAACTAAAATATTATTATATTATTGAAAAAAAATGAAAGACTAAAAGAGTGATGGGAAAATTTTAATATGGAATCCATGGAACATTTTGATCCACTTATCTCATTATAAATAAATTTAAAACTCTTAAATTATAAAAATATTTTACCTTATTGAGGATAAAAAGGGTTAACAAGGAGGTTAAACCAAAAGACCAGGTTTATAATGCATCATAAACATGTATATTTTTTTTCTAAAGGAAATTTGATTTATTATATGCTACCATCAAAATTATGTAAATTTTGTGACACATTCCATTTTTATGATGTATATTATATTAAAATATCATAATTATTTCCATGCATGTCCTTTCCATCAATTATAAATGGACACCTTATCTTTATCATCATTCACAAAATTTTATCTTTTTATACCAGCCAATGAATACCCTATAAAATTTACTATTCATATATACACATCAAAATGCTCATGTTATTTCAAAAATACCATCTATTCAAGGCTGAAGGTCGAAACCAAAAGTGGTGTCTCAATGAATAGGTAAAACTCTAAAATGAGTAATTTAAATTTTATTTATTCTTATCGCTATTATAAATATATAGAATCTATTATTGAATAATTAATTAAATATAATAAATATAATGAATATTTATTATATTAATGTAACAACCAATATTCAACTACTTTCCATCAAATGGTAAATGAAATTTTAGTTGTTCAAACAAGTGGAGTAACAACTCCATGAAGCTATATATTTGTGTTTTCATCACCACTTCCCATTGATATTTATAATTATATATTTTATGAATATGTATGATATTTATGATAATAATCTAGTTATTTAAAGATGAATTGTTATTTAATTTTCTTTCTTTTCATCTATCATGAAGTTGAAACTTCACTCATGAGTACTAACATAATACTATCACTATAAAGTGATTTATTTCTTTTATAGTCATTGATTTATATGAATAATTATAAAATTATATTTAGTGATTACACATGGAACTCATGAAATTATTAAAATTATATAGTTTATGAAACCATTATCAAAGTAAAAGGACTTGGACTTTCAAAATGAAACTTGCCGGAAAAATGATGTAGTTATCACCCCGAACATTGATTTCAATAAACAATTGATTATAAATGGGTGATAGGATTTCATAATAACATCATATTAAATATTAAATATATGATTATATTTTTGTAATAGATTTAGAATACATAAATATATTATATTGGAGGTTTATACTCTTATTAAGAATGATGAGACTTGAGGTAAGTGGTTTATGTTACAATATTCCTTTTTTTTTGAATTATCCATTATACATTTATGTTATGGGAAATTTATTAGATATCATTATTTACAACACATATATTTTCTTATACATTGATTATTATAAGAAATTTAATGTATTAGAATAATTTTTTCCACATTGGTAATTAAAAGGATTGATAAAATGTCTTTAAAGAAAAGGCGACTTTATTTCCTCATTGTTCGATGGAATTTTTATTCATTGTCTAAGATCGTAATTTTTTATTATATTAAATAATTATACTAAATTTTTTCTAAAATTTTCATTTTCACTAACTTTGTTTTTTTAATTTAATCTTTTACAATTATCCATAAGGTTTTTTCAACTTTTAAGAAAATGTGAAAGGATTGTTTTCATTCAATATATATGGTATGATCACATTTTCAACACACATGAATGCTATTTCCTATGAACATTACTTTACATGTTCTAAAGGTTATTTTTAGATAAAATTGTTTTCTAAATATTCAATGAATTTTTAATAAAAATTTTATCAAAGGAAAACGATATTTCATATGATTATAATGAAATATTAGAATGATCATTTTTTGAAATTGTTCATCAACGTCAACATACATTAAGGATAGTTATTAAATATTGGTAACATGATCATATTAAACCATTAATTAGTTTCACATGATGTATTATGAAAATAAAGATATAATTATTATTTTTGGAAACTTATTTCTTTAGGATGGGTTAATTATATTATGCTGAAATCTTTATAAAACATATTTATTATTTCACAGGTTCTACTATGATGTAATGTTTGAATATTTATAGATCATGGTTCTATTCCATGGGTTATGATTCATTAATGTTATAAATGGTTTATGATATTCTGTCACATAGATATATGTTTTTTATTTTTTGATTAATGGGTCCTTTATATCCCCCTAACACATTAGGTAAATCATTATATATCATGAGACAATTATAGAAAATTATTTTATTTGACCGATCCAATGCAAGAAATATATATGCATTCCTAAAACACCATGATATAGGAAATAGGTTGTGATGCTTAATCTGTAATGATATGTGAAATAGGTGGTGATTCTTGGCCATCTAGGATATGGGAAACAAATATCGACACTTAATTCATTATTATATGATGTTATTGGTATTTAAACTTGATATATGTTATGGTTTCCATTCTTATGATAATGTCAAACTCTTATAAAATGTATTTTATTCTGATAATTTGAACTCATAAGTCATGATTGATAATCACTATTATGATTTATGTCATTTGATATGGTAAATGTATATATTATGAATCAATTTTATGATCTATTAATAATTGGGTATGAACTTTGTAAGTTATGATATTGATCACATAAACTTATTTGTATCGTATTCTTTCATATAATCATCGATTAATATCTCCCTTGTTTCCCCTTGACGAGGATATGATCTCAACCCTTATCATGTTTCATTTCCAAAGGAGATGATGAACATTTTTATGTATGGTATGTCAAATAAGGGTAAAGTGTGAGCAGAAAATTATAGGATATATTGAAGATAATTCATGAAATAATTTTATTTTGTATCTAGACTCTATGAACAGTAACCCATTTGTAATTATGGGGCATTTAATGTTATTAGATAAATTGATATTTATCAAAAAGTATTTAATATTATAATATAATTTTAATTAAAATTATATAGATATAATAATAAATATAATTTTTTCTATTTCATGATATTTTGATTCTATTATTACAAAAAATAAGGGTTCTTCAACTCAACATTGTTTCAATGAGAAAAGATTCATTATATTATCAAATTTATCTTTATATGGTGTGCATAGTAAACAATAGATATATTATATAATGAATATATTAATATTATTGGTATTTAATGTTTTATTTGTTTCTATTTATTTTATGTGGTTTATGATTCCAAAGATACCAAAACGGTAATCGAATATTCTACAATCTCATTTTTTTGAGATTTTCTATGCTAAAATTACTTTGAAGGAAATTATATGATTATCATACTTTAAAATCTATGTAGTTTATTTTACTATATGTATTTATTTATTGGTTTCATGTTTTCTTTAAATTTTCCTTTATTTAATAATAAAATGTCAAATAAAATAATTTTTTAAAAATTCCTCCCTTATTTTTCTATTTTAGATCAGGAATCTTTCTCTTCAATTTCAACGTTATTTAAAGGTTTTTAAAATAATTTTTTTTAATGATACAATGATTGATTAAATTAATCTTAAACCATATTTAGCTTTATTTTCAAATTTTCAAATATTTAATTCATATGATGTTTTCTTAACATGTTATTTATGAAATTTTACAAAAAGCATGGAAGGGAATATTTCTTTTAATGTTTATTGAATGAATAAATTTTCGTAGTGTCATTAAATTTTTTTCATTGAATATTAATTTATAATTTTCCGTGGTAATTTTCAGTGATGTTTTTAAATTATCCTAAAATTATAGTTTCTAAAAAACAACAAAAGGTTTGGGTTATTTTTTCTTAATTTTCAATTCATATTTCAAATACATTTATTAAATCAGTTTTTTATCTATTTTATAATAATTTATTGATTTTTATGCTTCACGTGGGATATGATCATTCGATACCATCAAATTTAATTGTCTAGATGGATTATGATGATTATTTTCTAATATTTATTATATGAAACCAATTAATTTCTCATTTGTTAGTTATGTTATGATGAAATATTTATGAAAACTGTCTCTTTTAATCGGATTATTCAATGATGAATGCTTTTAAGATCTTATGGAACAATAATTTATTCTTTTAATTATGTGATTGGTGGAACTAGAATTATATACCACTAAAATTCATTGGGTTAATAAATAAATCTCATGAGATGATATAAATTGAATAAGAGATTTAACACATTTTAGTGAGGGACTCTATGTACTATGATAATCTTAACAGTGATCCTTGACTAATAAAATGATGGGTAAAAGTAGTAAAACTAATACACTACAAAAATCTATCCAAAATGGTACTCTTGGAAGTGATAATTAATAAGGATATAATTATATATTCTCATGTGTTTGTGAGAAACATATGTCTTATGATTATGATATGTTTTTATGGATAAAGATTAATTTTTTGAGATTCTGCACTCTTTTGAGTGATGTATTTTTTATGTAGAGAAGATGTATTCCATGAATCATAAATAATTATATTTGAATGATTGGGTATGAATATAGTAATTTATATTAATTATTTTATACCCTTATTTCTATATTATGTTTACCTATGATCATCAATTTATTTCTCCCATGTTTAACCTTATTGAGAATCTAATCAGACCCTTTATTATGTTTCTATTTCTCATGGTTATGAAGAATGATATTATGTAATATATTTTAAAAAGGTTATGATGTGTGCATAAATTGTGTTATAAATTTTATATTTTTTTTATAATTATAAAATTGAGGTATAATGGAAAAAGACACATATAATGAGAAATAAATGAGTTCTGTTTTATAAAGGGTTTTCCCAATTCACTAAAAATATAAACCAAAAATATATTTAGTATTTAAGAGACTCTATAATTATTATTGATAGTATAATTGTGGATAGTTAAAATTGGAAAACATTAATAGGTATTAAATATAGTATGACATGACTATTATTTTAGCATAGGATTTGGGTGTTTAGGTCTTAGGGTGTCTCAAATATGGCATAAAATTATTTACCCACATCAAGGACAACAATTATAAAAATAAAACATGAATGTTTCTTATTTTTTATACATTTCATGTGGTTTTATATTGTAGGGTAAATTATAATAGGATCCATTAGTTTCCAAACTGATTATATTGTTTTATAAGACAAAAGCGGTGGAAATGGCAAAAAATAATAAAGTGATTTTTTGTAAAAAATTAGTGATACATGATTCACCCCCATGTGTGTCTGTAAGACCCCTATAAGAGTCTAAATTTTTATCATAGAACAAATTTTCTATTTTTGGATCAATGTTTCTAATGAAATTGATATCAGTGAACAAGTTTTTGTCTCTAATTGGATAATTTTCTGCTAATTATATTTATAAGATTTCATAATATTGGAATTTAAAAATTTTAATTAAGCGAATAAAATTTATGAATATGGTTCTATCCCGATTATTTCTAATTCATAGGTTTCAAAAAATACTATACATAATAAGAAAAATAAATAGTTTAGAAAATAGGTAATTTTTTTAAGAAAAACTAAAGAATCTCTTCTAGATGGGGTTGTTCAAAGTAGTAATATTTTTTTATTAATGTATTTGAAAATCATTCCTCGAGGGATTTATGTACAAGGTATGATTTATATTATTTTATTCTTTTACATAGTGATTTTTATTTTGAAATTAATGATCCTTAAATATATTACCTCATGAATTATTCATGAATATATTTTCATATATCAATGGAATGATTGAAGGAAAGTCAAAGCTAGAGGGGGAGGGTAATACGATGAAATAAAAATTAGAAATTAAAGATATTTATTTAATCACTCTTACAAATATTGTGAAATTTTTAGAAGAAACTATAATGATTTTAAAGAATTAATTTACATAGATGACGTGGACTTGTAAATATGTTTTTATGAGAAATATATTATAGAAAATTTTGTTAAAGAGGTATTCCATCCAAGAGAAATGTTCCATATAGTCTTTATGGATGTTATATTTAGCACCTTAAATTTCAAGTAAATACTCATTTTATTTTTTATTTTTAATATATAATGTGTGTGGGTTAGGTTTGGGAGGGTTGGATGATATTTTTTAATCTTTATATGGATTTTCTAGTGGTGAAATGTTTGATCATAGGTCGTAGAAACTGTGTTACAGCCTTAAAAAACCATATAAAGTGAAACTGAGGATACGGGGAAGCTGCGTGGTTAATAAAATAGTTTGGGAAAATTGTCAAACCACCTAGAAGACACCATGATTTTTTGGAATGATTTATTTTTTATGGTTGGAACACAAGTTTTCCTACATTTCAAGACAACCATTTTAGGTGCATCATAAGGTAGAGGCATGTGCAATGTTAGGGAATTGTTTTCCTAACCGTGCACCCATACCATGAACGGTTAAATGTTAGATCATAAAATTGTTGATCTAACTCTATTTATCCCTTTACCCCCTCATTTTTCTTCTATTATTAACCTATCTTTCTTTCCACTCTTCCCAAAGGCTGTAGAGACCATTTATCTTTTTTCAGGATTGATCCATTAGAAAATTGTAGTGCATTGAGGCACATATTCCTTGGAAAGTCTACATTCTTATTTTTTTTTCTTATATATCATCTTCATATCTATCTTGGATTCATATATCTAATCCTTTGGGGATAGATATATGTTATTTTATTCTGTTCATAATGATATTTGTTTTTTATGATAGGGAACAAGATCTAAAATTCCTTTATGGAATTTAAACATTTTTTTGTTAAAATATTTGTACCGCTATTTGTTTTTACTCTTAAGTACATAAAATAACTGATAATATCTTTTTAAAGAAAAGTTGACCATATTTCCTCTTTGTTTAATGAATTTTTTCTTCCATTTCCCAGATCTTAAAAATAGTTTTATAAAATTTCATAATTATTCATAAAAATCTCTAAAAAGATCATTTTCAATACCATTTATTTTTTAAAGTGTTTTAAAATGAATTCATTTATATGTTTTTAGAATTTTTTTTAACTTTAAGAAGGTATGAACGTTTTTTTTATTTTAACATATAAGGTACGAAAACTTTTTCTATACTCCTTACTAAAATTTCCTATAAATATTACATTACAAGTTTTCATTGGTGTTTTAAAATAAAATGATTTTCTAAATATTATAGGATTTTTTTAAATACCTTATCAATTGAAAATGATATTTATCTTGATTTCAAAGAAATATTCCAATAATATTTAATGTAAATTATCTATCTATGTAAAAATACATTAAGGATTGTTATTTCTTACATAGTACGTGATCTTATAAAACCATCAACTTTATTTCTCTAGATTTCTTATGATTTCAATGATTTAATTTTTATTCTATGAATGTAATTTATTTTCCACGGGTTAGTAATGTTATAATGAAATATTTTTGATTCACATTTATTTTTTCATTGGATATACTATTATTAAATGATGGAATATTTATGTAACACATTTAATTTCCCTGGGTTATGATATGTTAAAGTGATCAATGGTTTATAATATTTTTTCACAGATATGTATAATTTTCATTTTGTGATGGGTGGTTATGTTATAGCCCTCAAAAACATTCTGTAAATAATTACATATCATGAAAAAATTATGATAAATGAGTTGAATTTTTTGATATACTAAAAGAAATATATATGGATACCTAATCCACTATGATATGTGAAATAGGTGGTGATGCCTGATCTACAATGATGTGGGATATATGTGGTGATTCATGGCCCACTATAATATGGGAAAAAAATATTGGTACTCAATTCACAATGATATGATTGTATTGGTTGTTAAACGACATATCTGATATGGTTTCTATGCTTTTAGTAGTGGAAAAATATTATGATTTGTTTTTATACATATGATTTGAACTCATATGTCATGATTTATTTATGACAATTACTCAATATTATGATTCATTTCTTTTTAAATTTTATATTTTTATGTTATGAAACATGTTTGTGATATATGAAAAATTTGGTATGATGTTTTTATGTCATGATCCTAATCACACACTCTTATTATTATCTTATTCTTGTATATGATCATCAATTGATATATCCCATGACTACACTTACTAAGGATCTGATCTCACCCATTCTTATGTTTACTTTCCTTAGTTAATGAAGAACAATTTTATGTATGGTATGTGAAAGAAAATTAATGTGTGAGAAGAAATTTATTGGTGATGTTGAATATATTTCATGAAATAAGTATATTACATATCTAGTATCCAAGTAAACAAAACCATTTACAGTTATGGGGTGTGTAATTTTATTCGATTAATTCAATATTCATCTAAAGATATGAAAAATTTAATGATTATTTTTATTAAAATTATATATATTTACTAATCTATATAATTTTCTATATTTCTTGATATTTTGATGGAGTTATTACCAAAACTATAAGGGTTATTTATCTCAATACTGTTACATTGATACAAGTTTCATGTTATTCACCAATTTGTATATATATCAAGTATATATATCCAATAATATATATTGTATCATGAATCTCATCATATTAAATGTATTTAAAGTTCAATTTTATGGTATATCGTTTAAGTGGTTTATGATTCCAATGTTACCAAAATGGTAAGGTTTTATGAAACAATAACATTTCATTTTTGATACTGTCTATGCTTAATTTACTTTGAGGTAAATTCTATGATTATTAAATTTTAAAACCAATATATTTTATTTTAATCCAGTTATTTGTTTTTGGGTTTCATAATTTTTTTTAAATATTTTCTAATTTAATACAAAAGATGATCGATAAAATATTTTTAACAAAACCTTACCTTATTTTTATATTTAGTATCGAGATTATTTCTCTTCAATATGAATGTGTTAATTTTTTTCAAATAATATTGTTTTACATGACCCAATTCTTGATTAAATTATTCTTAAACCATATTTAAATTTATTTTCAAATATTTTAAAAAATAATTTATTTGATTTTTTCTGAACATTCAATTTTCTATTTTTACAAAGTGTGAAATAGATATTTGTTTAATTTTACTAAATGAATGGTTTTTCACATATTCATGGTTTTTTTCCCTTAAATATCCATTTAAAAGTTTCAACAATTATTTTTATAGAATTTTTTTTAAATATTATTGATTTTTTTAGTTTTAAAAAATCATCAAAATAGTTGTTTTTTTCTTGAATTTCTAATTGAAAATTTGAAAACTTTTATTTCATAAACTTTTCTCCTATTTTATTTTAATTTATAGATTTTATGCTTTACTAAGGATATGGTCATTCGAAACCATCCAATTTATTTCTCTATATGGCTTATGATTATGATGTTTTAATGATGATTCTACGAAACCCATTATTTTCCCAAGGGTTAGTTATGTTATGAGGAAATATTTATGGAAACTCTCTCTTTTAACTGAAATATTCTAAGATAAATTATTTTATGATCTTATGGAACTCTAATATATGTTATTTATTATGTGATTGGTGGAAATGAAATTATATATCCCTCCAATGCATTTGGTAAATAATGAAATATCAAGAGATAATATAAACTAGAATCAAGATTGAACCCATACCATTAAGGGACTCTGTAAACTATGATAATCATGATAATGAACCTTGCCTAATAAAATAATGGGAATACAGATTCAAACCAATCCACTATGACACTATGTCCTCAATGGTACTCTTAGAAGTGATATTTGACTATGTAAATTATTTTATATGATTTCTTGTATTTTAAAAAATGTCTTATGCTTATGATACATTCTCATGGATAATGATTAATTATTGGTGATTCCATAATCATATGAGTTATTTATTTTATTATGTAATAGAATTATTCAATGAATCATGTTTAATGTTATTTAAATTACTAGGTATGAATATTGTATGTTATGATCATTATTTCATAACCTTATGACCATATTATATTTACATATGATCATCAATCAATTTCTCCCATGTATTGACATTTCTGAGCATTTTATCTCACTCTTTATATTGTTTGTGTTTCTCTTGGATATTAAGCATAATATTTTGTAAGATATGTCTAGAATAGTTTCATACGTGGAGAAACTGTTGGAGACATTGATTTATTATTATAGAATTAGAAAATATAGCTATAAGGGAAGATATAAAAATTTGATGATAAATACATGAGTTTTATTTTGTAATGGGTTTTCACAGTTCAATAAAAAGTTAAACCTAAAAGGTCCATGGTATTAATGTGATTAAATACTTAGTATTGATATTATAATTTTGGATATTTAAAATTGGGAATCATTTTTATGTATTAAATATAGTATTCAAAGAATATTTTTATCACATTATTTTGGTATTCAGGTCTTAGGATGTCTCAAATATTGTATGGAGTAGCATTCCCACATAAAGTCCAATCCTTATAAAAATAAAACAATATTTTTTTCTCATTTTTTCTACATTGGATTTGGTTGTGTCTTGGTGGGTAAATTATAATAGGATCCATTAGTATTATAACTGATTATAAAGGTTTATAAGACTAAATTTTTGGAAATAAAATAAACGAATAAAATAGTTTTTGGTAAAATATTATTGAAAGATGGTTCACCCCAGGAATATCTATAAGATCACAACAAGACTCTCAATTGTTAGGAAAGCATAAGTTACCTTTTTTTGTATCTATTTTCCTATCTAAACATAAATAATGGAACATGTTTTTTTACCTCTAATTGGATATAAATGCTTCCCAAGTTGTATTTATACGATTTGATGAAGTATGAATTTGATGTGTTTAGTGAACTGAATAAAATGGATGATTTTTTTTAATCCATATTAGTTATGATTCAAATGTTTCAAACTAGAATATCACAAATATTGAAAAATTATGAGGCTAGAAAATATAGAATGTATTTAAGGATGATTTCCAAATCACTACTAGATAATGTTGTGTAGAGTAGTTAATTTTATAGTAAATATATAGAAACTTTATCCTATATGGATAGAAGTACAATATATGATGATGGTGATTTTAATGAGCCATGAAGTGTTTTTTATTTTGAAACTAAATATCATTAAATAGTTTTCCACATGATGTTTCCAAATATATACATTTATAAATCAAGGGAATGATTGATGTGAATTCATAGAAAGAAGTAGAAGATAATGAAAAAATAGGCACTAGTAATGTAAGTGATTTATTATAATAGTATCACAATGACTGTGGATGTTAGAGAAGAAAATATAATGATTTTTATGGAAGAAATATCAATTGATGATGAATACGTTTAGTAATATTTTTGTGAGAAAGAGATTTGAAAAAAAATTAAAGAAGAGATACATCCATTAGAATTGTTTCATAAAGTCTCTATGCATGTAAAGTGTTGCCCCACTATTTCAAGTAAATATCCCTTTCTGTATATATTTTAAGCATTTAAAGTGTATGGGTAATATTCGGGATGTTCTATAGGACTTCTTGAATTTTTCTATGGATTTTCTAAAGGTGGAAAGTTTGTGAATGGTTAGTAAAAACCCCGAAACACCCCTAAGAAATCATACAATGTTAAATAAAGCCTTTACGATAGGCATGTGGTCAGTTGTGCTGTCTAAAAATCTATGTGGACACTCAGAAGAAATCGATATTTTTTGTATAGATGGATTTTTTACATCTATCACATGGGTTTTACATCCTTTCAAGTCAATCATGCAAGCTGCTTCTTAAGGAAGAGGCATGTGCACGGTTCTTACATGATATTCCAAACCATACACCCTAACTCCTCACAGTTAAAAGTTAAATCATAAAAATGTGGATCTTTATCAATCTACCCCGTTAAACCCTCATTTTTCCTCTATTTCTACCCTATCACATTTTCATCTCTTCCCAAAGGCTTTAGAGTATAGTTATCAGGATCCAAGAGTGATCCGTTGGAAAATATTTTTACAATGAAGCCCAGAATCCTTGTTATGTTTCTGTTCTCAGAACATTTTTATTAAATATTCTCTTCATACCTTTCTTGGATTTATAGATCAAATTCTTTAAGGTTATAAAAATGTCACTAATTACATTCTTGATGATATTTGGTTCTCTTAATGATAGTTAATCTATGGTGGGTTTTTTGAGTTTCAACATGATTTTTTGGAAGAATATGTGTTGTTTATCATTTCCCAAAGTTTCCAAGGAAAGCGGCTTCAGTATCAGCACCTATTATTTGGAATTAAATACATTATTTTTTTTAATTACATAGATTTTATTGTAAAATTGTTGTTAAAATATTTTTAGAGTCCTCTGTAGGGATGTTTTATGAAATTGTGGAATTTTTGTTCAAGGTACTTTGTTGACTAACATTAAAACAATTATTTTAAATTTTTATTGGTTCGACTCATAGAAATAGATTTTGTGGAAATGATTTCAATAACTATATTCTTTTTATTACAATGGTTTGGAAAATTTGGTTTGGAATATTTTTGGCATAATTGGTAGGAGTGTGTTCATTTGCATTGACAGGACCCTCTGGAAGGGGAATCTCCCATTAGGGAACTATTATATAGTTATATTGTGAGGACTTGAAATATAAATGAGAGAAAAATTATTTTTATGGATCATTCACATAGTAATACTTGTGTGGATGCAATGATTAGAATTGGTTATGCCCTATGGAGTTTTGAAATGGTTTAAAGGACTTCATTGGTTATTTTCTATGAAATCCAATTTGTTGAGAAAATTATTTTCCGTGATATAAACTATTGAGATATTTTACTTTTTTTATATCAATTGTTTTATATAAATGTGAAAACATATTAAATTGTAGAGGCATGATTAGGGATGTCATTTATGGAAAACAACTGAGTTTCATCACTCACCCACTTCTTGTGAACATTTTTATTCTTGAATATATTGTTTACTGAGAAACATGTAATGAAAAGTTATGCCATTTATTCGTTGATGCATAATGATACTTTGAGAATAGATTGGGTAGTTATATCTTGGATAATGTTGTGAGATGTGTAGTTAGTGTCTTTGAGTATTTGAGTTTTATGGGTTTTTTCCACTTTATACTCTAATATGGGTTATTAAATAGTTTGGTATTATTGCATTTTTGTATTACATTGGTTTCATTCATTATTTCGATGGTTTTTTGGTTATGGTATGTTAGTTTTGGTTATTTTGTATTCAAAGGGAATATCATACACCAATTTAATTGAAACCTTTGGCATTTTGTGTCATCCAGTGGTGTCTCTATAATTTCACCTAAGGCCACGTAGCATTTATGTATCATCTCAAGACAATAAAGAGGGGATGAATGTTACCTGTGGTATTAGTTTGTTTGATTCTTAGGTATCATTTGTGTTAGTCATGGATCTGGTGATGTTTCTTAATTAGTCTATAATTTGGGATTTTCTAAAGGAGTAGGATTACCAGAACATGAAATATAGAGAATAAAAAGTCATTTATTACCGATTTATGATAAACCTCATGTTTATTGGGATTTTTTACACATAAGGTTTTTGTAGACACATATAGTAGTTTTACCTCATTGTTATGGGTTTATCCTATGAGAAGATCATGACATGATTGATAGAAATTACATCACAAAAAAGTGATTATTTAATTTTGAGTAATGATTTATGGTTTTATAAATATTTGTTGATTTTTGAATAATGTTGACTTATTTTTTCAAATTTGAGATTTTGAAATGGCATAATAGTGGTATTTTTTAAATGGTGTGATTTTCATAAGAATTATAGAATTTCAAAATTTGGGTTAAAACAGAACGTGTTGACTTTTTTAAATCCATGTTATGATAGTGGTGATGTGGTAAATTTTATATTTCTAATCCTTCAATTTTTATAGATTGATATTTATTGTGATTTTTTAGGTTAATGAAACTAAAACCCGAGAGGCATTGAGGAAACCAACTAGATGAGGATACTGAGAGTGTTGTTACACCTGAGCCATAGGTGAACCATTAGCTTATTTAGAGTATAGTCCAAGCCTCTCTACATGCTGATAGAGGGATTATGATGGATCAATCAAGGTAAGTGGATAATTCCATTTAGTTCTAGAAGTAAAATACACCCATCTTTTGGGGTGATTCAGAACTAGAGAGGCGGAGGTGTGGCTGAATTCGAGTAAAGATCATTATATAATGTAATAAATATTTTTCTACTAAGATATGATATCTATATATGAAAATATCGAGTCTCCAATAAGTACCTTTTACATTAATGCTTTTTTTCATATGTTAATGTGAGTGAAGGTTCTAGAAATTTGTTGAAAAAATGATCGGTAAGGCACTTTGAATATAGATAACAAGTTGGTACCATAATGTGAGTTGTTTAATGTAAATATAATTTGATTCAATTATTCATTATTTTTTCTATAAAGGGATGTCAAATAGATATGTATAATTTTTTTTATGGCTCATTATGAATGGAACATGTAGTTAAACCCTTTTCCTAAATGGAAATTCAGTAAATATCTCAAAGGGGGAAGGGAATCAAATGGAGGGAATATGCCTTTCTTAATATTATAATATTTAGTTTTAGAATATATAATCTCCCATTAAATATATTAGATAAATAAATGGATAAAAGATTATCCTCATATATTTCCTATAACTTAATTAAGAGAAGAACTATATTCTATCCCTTTCATTGCTTGTCAATTATAGGGAAAAGATATACATTGAATATAAAACTGAAACATGGATTTGAAAACAATTCCAATGTGGTAGAATGATGTTCCCTTTTAATTGGATAATAATATGTTTTATTTTTTGTTAAGATTATGTTATAAAATGTGTGGTTATGATTCAGATTAGTTTTTCATTATGTATATGAAGGAGAATCTATCTCATGATTGAGAAGAAACTGGGAAGGTTGACCATGCATTTGGGTAATGGGGAATAAGTTTTTTGTGGTGGTAATCTATTATTTATGATGAATATGGATATTATACTAATGAAAAAGACAAATAGCAAGGCTATAGATTACATTATACTTTAGTAAAAAGGTTACTTAGAAGATGCAATCTAGTGGGGAGAATTTATACTACCAAAATTTATGAATATTCATAATAAACAATAAAAAAAATTATGCATATAGAGGATATTGAATATTGAGTTTCATAACACAAGGATGTGGTCCTGAGAAGAGCTGACATAGACTAAGTAATCTAATATTTCCCAAACATTATTGAATGAATTTAATAATTTATACATCTTAGGGTATTGAAAAAGTCAATATCCACTTATTAATCTTCTATTTATGGTGTAATAATTATCTACATGTGCTAAAAAGTATTACTAATTCTCTATATAAGCATAAATATGATGTGTGTAAGGATCTTTTAGTGCAGTTGAGTAAAAAATAGAAAATAAATGCCTACACAAGAATCATCCTGAAATATTTGTAAACATTGTTGAGTTTTACATATACACTATCTCACATTATATAAACATCATTCCCTGATTTGTGTAAACATAATCTTAGATTATGCAAACATTAATATATATCTATGTATATATGATTCATGTATTCATCAGGATGATGTTTTTTTGTATAATGATTAAGATATAGTAAAATAATGATATATAGGTGGACTAAAATCAGAGTTTCCAAAATTCAATGATGCTAAAGGAAGAGATTTGGATGATTCTTAAAATTATTGTATTGGATTAAAATATTAGAAAATAAATTAGGTAGAAGATAAAAAATGTTGATAAGTTTATCTTAAATATTGGAAAAGAAGATTAACCTAAGAAAAAAAAATTGATATAAATTTTAATGTCTATTAACAAGTTTTAGTAATTTTATATTATGATGAAAAGTTAAATTTAATTATGTTGAAGTTATTACATGGATTACTAAATATCATGGTAAAAATGATAACCACAATTTACTATTGGTTTGATGAATATGAGATTGAATGAGTAAAAGATAATTTTCCAACATGATGAAATATAAATTTGTGGTATTTTATACAATAATGAAAATGAAGATAAATCATTGCTCGATCAGTTAATAATAGTAAAAAACATTATTATTTTAGTTTTTTATAACAATATTATTTATAGACAATTATTAGATATTTATATCCTAAAATGGGGACTTTTTATTTTCTATTAAATGTAGAAAATCAAAAATTATCTATCGATGAAATTTTTGTTTTTAGGACCACTAAATATTATAATTTATTTTTTATTCAATAATTTGAATAATATTTAGATGAGATAAAATTGTATTTTACCCATTTAATTAGCATCCAAACCGGGTTCTTCTGGGGGCACTCAAGGTACATTATAGAACGCTACATGAAATGATACTATATTTTGTACTAATTTGAACATGAACATAAATAAAGATCATGTGGGTTTATGTTAAGGTTAAGATGATGTTTAGACAATAATAAATTAATGAGAAGATATATTCAATCAATTTTCAAATATAATATCGAAAATAAAATGAGGATAATTTTATTACTTTATAATTATGAACACTAAAAAAGAAAAAGGGGGAACATCCCCTTTAAGGTGTTGAAAAATTAACATATGGTAAATTTTTTGTAGAATTTATATGATCATATAGTGATTAGAATACATTAATTTAAATTTTTGATAATATAATAATGGTCCCACAAAAATTAAAATTTTGAAGTGACAATAAATAAAGAATCTTTCAAACAAATAGGTGAGGGGATCTGTTACAATAACTAAGGAAAATAGAGTAAGAAAAGTTGGTGATGAATCTATCTCTTGAAGAAATTTGATATTGTTTTTATAATAGTAAAAAAATTACTATCAATGAAGAATAGAATTGGATTTTCTAATACAATGCTAAATAGATACCATTGGCTAGATTTTTAAGTATTTGAAGAAGAGAAATATAAGTGAGCAAGTTTTTTTCTAAAAAAATTTATCCAAGGAAGAATTGAATTATTATTTACTAAGGAAAGAATATAGTGTAACAAAAAAATTATTGGTATCCAATTACCTTGAAGTATTTAATTACAATATTTTAGAAGTAGATTTTAAGTATGATCTATAAGCTATAGAAATCTTAGAGGTTGATTATCATGATTTGTGCTTAAAGACAATATGATGGTAGAAGAATCTATAGTTTTGGAAGTAGGCTATCTTATGTCAAAATATATACTTCTTTGGAAAGCCTATCGATATACTTATATAGGAGGAACAAATATAAGAATAAAATTTAGTTCAATGATAGTTTATATATTATGGGATTAAGTATAAGGTTCCCATCACTTGTGAAATATTTTTGAAGAATTTTACAAGTGTAGTATGATGAACGTAGCTTAAGGATAATACCTAGTCACCCATTATAATAGATAAAATATTATTGTGGATAATATAAGACATAATAGAAATAGAACATTACTAGGAGTTGTTTTCCTACATCAGGGTTATGACTTGTAAACATAACTTCTCTTAGATTTGAATTTATATTATACATTGTTTGTTGTTTTGGATTATTGGGTATATGGTAAAAAGATCCATTTATTTACTAATTGATTATAGATTCTAATAATACCAATGGAGGGGAATGATATTAAAAGAAGATTTTGTTTTTTAAAAAATTGTATAGTTCTTATTCACTATCCCAATGAGGGGTTTCTACATGATCCCATTCATAATCTCCTTAATTATATTACATAAACATAAATCATCAACTAAATTGGATTAAGGAATAACCCACATTTACCTGACTTATCATTAAAATCAAAAAAAAAAGGTCGACACATCCATAAGTCCTTAACCAAACTATTTCTATGTACTATATCATAGCAGTCCATTCCACATGACATTGAAACTCGTAGACGCATTTATATTGGTTTGAACTTAATCTATAAGACACTATGATTTAGATTTCAATACCATGAATAAAAAATCATTGTTTATAGGACAATAACCATAAAAGAAACATAATTGGGCATGTTTTTATAACATTAAAAGTAGACATGTTTTCCATTATCACAATACATTTAAAGGCATACCATTCCTCATTAAATGCTACCAAACTACATGATTTTTTATTTCCTATCAAGGTATATATATAAAGTTATTTTCACAAGAATAATATTAAATCCATAACATCAACCACCAATTGAGATAGTGATAAATATTATAGTATAATTTAATATGGATTTAAACAAAAAAATAATTAACCAAATAAAAAGTTAAAAAGGAAGAGAACCTCCCATGAATACAGTTTTATATAAGATTGATAATATAAATCAATCACTTTAATAAAAAGGGAAACCAATATTCATACAACATTGTATTTTATAAAAAATATTTTAAATATATAAACTATTTATATTCTAGGAAAAAATCACATTTATGGGATTGGTTGAATTGTAATCCTCTTTGTTTTGACATGAAATACCCTATGTTCCAAAAACTCACATTAATATCTACCCACATTTGGAAAGAGGGTCCATAGAAACATAAATTGGGATAATAAATTTTTTTTTGTATATACATTAGAAAAGGGATTTTTGGGTGGGTATATTAGGTTATAATGGGATTTTCTTAGAATTATCAACATTTAGGTGATGATGGAAATCCAAATAATTTTGTTCTTGTAGAGTGGGAATATGATAATTTTTATGGTATAGTGTAGACTATTGGATACATTTGGTTTTGAAATTTTTTTTTGTTTAGATCTTCGTGAGTTTTTTCGATGACATATATAGAGGATCAACACATGTACTAATTGATTGTTGTATTGGAACATTGATGTAGGAATCCTAGAAGTATCTTTTTAGCATTGCTGAACCTGTTCTGAGTATCGGTTCTTATGGGTAGAAAATTTCATCATGTATGATAATATGATAGTAGAAAATTCAACAATCAAACTTGTTGAGGGACCATTTATTTAAATACTAGTAGTCAGGGGAGATAATGTTGATTATTTAAATGAGGCAATTCTATATATTATAATATTTGTATTGGGTGTGAGATTGTGGCTATTGTGTCAATGGTCAAAATATTCCCAAGTGAAACATCAAGTGAGAAGTGGTTTGGAGAAAATGAATGATGTAAATCATGGGAGTATAGTGTCAAAAATTGTGTATTCCATGAATTACACCAAAACTGAGGAATTATTATAGAGTTAGTGAATTTATTTCATGAATCTATATATGTACTTTAAGTATTTCAAAGGTAGTGCATAGGGGTTCTTAATGAGCCACAACCCCTTTAGTATGTGTTTATTTGGCATGATGAACCCTAAAAAATGGATTTTATTTTAAGTGGGTTCATCAGACCAAGTAAAAGAGACTGTCATAATAATAAGGTTGACCGAAAACTATCTAGCCTATCCATGGGCTAAATTTGTTTACTTTTTGATTTTAAATTTATATGAAATTTACCGAGTTTTTTATCAAAAAAACAATATTTTTTTCACTTTTTAAAAATATATATAAAATTACATTTACATGTTAACTATTATATGTTTAATGTTTAATATTCATTTATATTATGTGTATTAAATTTATGAAAAATTATTTATAATGTTTATTTGAAATAGTGTCAAGCTAGATGTCCAGTCTACGTAAAATTCATACTATAACTGACTCACTTT
This sequence comes from Viscum album, assembly GCA_963277665.1. NCBI lineage: Eukaryota > Viridiplantae > Streptophyta > Magnoliopsida > Santalales > Viscaceae > Viscum > Viscum album. Next base: position 742,331,430 of record OY728145.1, on the reverse strand, counting down.
TTTGGAGACCTTATTAAATTCATTCTTAAATAGAACATAAATTATTAGGATTATTCCAAGTAGTCTTGGTAGGAATTTCCCTAATCCATCAATTATACACACATTTTAATCTGTATAATGGGGTAACAAACAACAAGTTTTGAGATAGATTGACTATAATGGATAAAAATTAATAATAGAAAATAGTTTAGAAGATGGTGGATGAGGGTGATGAACCAAAGCTTAATAAATTATATTATTTAATAGTTATGCTAGTTATAATGTGGTGATATCTTGGTTATCAATAGTTGTAGACCCCAAATTAGAGCATGCATTAGATTTCAATGACAAGTGTTGATCATTCATGGTACCTGAATATAATTTTTAGTTTTGAGATGTGTTATAGTGTGGAGTTTTTAATTATCCACACTTGTTTTGGTTGGTGGATATTTAGGGAGTTCGGGTTCCATTGGATATAGAACCAGACCCATTTTAAATTTTTAGATATTTAAATTGAGAATTAATATTTTTAGATTAGTTTTATATGTTTAAAAGGATGTTATTGAGGTAAGAGTTTAGGTGGAAAAAGAAAAAGTCAAAATTCATTTCTTGGTGAGAGGAACATGTTGTGGTTGGTTGCTATTAAACTACACTAGACTCCCAGTAGAATCACAATGGATGTTTAGTTGGTAATTTAGTGTGAGTGTCCCACTATCCATGCCATTAAAATAATATTGGCTTGAGAAACATTCTATTTTGGTCAATCTTATTTCTAAATTATACAAGGATATTTTTTAAATATGGATAAAAATAATATTAACCAATTTATTTAATGAACCCACTGAGGGGGGGGGGGTTCTGCTTTATCCAACCAAAATGAAGGGGTTTTTAACTTTATCTTTTGGCATATCCCTATTATCATTCATTATGGATTAGATTTTCTTGGGAATATTTTCATTCATCATTTGAGGTAATTTACTCTCCCTTTAAATTTTCTTACATTTATTACTACTCTATCATAATTTAGGGGTATTTATATAGGTATTGAATAGTAATTCATCTAAAATATGAGGCAACTGCATTATTATGAGAGGAATTCTATAAGAAAAATATAATATAAGTTCTAAGAAAGATTAAAAAACTCAAATTTATGTTGTTTCATTATGGGTAAGTTACTATATTAATTTTTTATAGAAAAATGGGATAAAATTTGGTGATGATTTCATTTAATATATTGGGGTTTTTCTTAGTTTAAGTTCCTATTTTTATCTGTGAGGATATTTATTTAGATTTCAGATGTTAGGGAAATTAGAGTTTTTAGTGAGTTTTAGATTAAATAATCTCAGATCAATAATTTTGGATTAATTATTTAAAATAATTTGAATATATTATTGAAAATTTGGAATCCTCATCGATGTGTTAAAGGTCCATTGAATTGATGATGATAGATGCGTTCTTAGTTTATTATATTTACTCAAGTATTTCTATGAGGGAAACTCTATCATGAAGGTAGGTGATCACTAAGATTTTATTTTATAACTATGGATGAGTTTATTATTTGATTTTTCATTTAGTGTAGGTGGGTGAGTTTGACCCAATTGTTATGAAAGATAACAAATTTGGTTATTGAATACTAGTTTGGACCTTCTACGGATGTGTCGGTAGCCCCGAGCATGATTACATGGCCTTTTGGGATGATCTATGACCTCATATGTGTTGGGAATGGGGATTCTGTGTATTGGAATAGTTAGGGGTGTCCAACCTTGGTTTATGACTCAAATGTACTTGTGAATCCTTATACAAGGTGATTATATGCACCTTATTGACTATTAAGTTATAGATTACACATGATAAGATACTCTTAGGGAACCAAGTGAGATTGTGTTATCTAATTGATAAAACCTATGGGATGAGCTAAATTGATTCATTTTTCTTATATTACTATTGTGGGGTAGCTCAAGGGATGTGAATAGAATAAATGGTGTAGACCAGTGGTAGACTATATTATTGAATATTTATTTACCTACATAAAACTTTTGTGCCTTTTAAATGGTGAGTAGGGACCTACAATGTTACTCAAGGATTTTTTTGCGTTGTATTTCCTAGGGGATAAGTTTTGGGGTGCACCTAGGAAAAATAAAACTAGAACATGATGGATTTTAGATGAGGTATATGAATTGGGTGGGGTGACTCAATGATTGTCTTAATTACTATTCCTAATGTTTGTGTGGATATGCTAATAAACACCAGGGACAAGAATGTTTTCTATGTCTACTATTTAGGTTTTTATTCCCCGATAGATATAATAATTCTACTAATGAAATTTATGATGAGATCATGTTTGGGTACAATAAATAATGGGGGATTTTTAGAGATGATTACCATGTTGGGTATTATTTATAGACTATTGTTGATGCTCCTTTCCATCACAGAGTCTAACGATTGGAAAAAGAAATACCTTTGTCCAATGTGATTCATCCTTTGAAGAAACATCAAAAATAGACAAAGGCATGAAGAATGATTTCCTCCCACTTCGGTCGTGAAAGTTCCATCATCATCGTGCAAGTATACTTGCTTGCCGTATAGTGGTCACACAGGTGACTTTCACGCCCTCTTTGATTCTCGCCCAGAGTCTTCAGCAGCCTATAAATACCCCTGGTGGGCCCCCTATTTCAGAACGGAAAAATTCCAACACTCAAATTAGAGCTCTCGGCACCCTAGTATCTTATGGAAGTCTTCCAAACACTTATAAGGTAATTTCTTACCTATAATGAAAGTTATAAAGAGGGGAAACAAGGCCTATGTGTTCAAACTCATCAACACTTACGCGCCTATGTGGACAACCCTTAAGGGAAATGGCCACACTTGTGCACCGCCTTATCCCTTCAACCAAACTTGCATGCCACTATTTTGGAAGCCTTTAGGGATAGTACTAGGGGATTGAACCAAGTCTCACCCAAGTATTACCCTATGGTTTGACCATCGCGCATGTACCCATGTGTCGTACAAATATACTTGAGCAACCACAACTTGTGCGCCAATGTAGGACTTACACGCCTTTCTCTTTTTGGGTGCCCCACCTGCCTATCCCCCTCTCCTCTTCAAAATTTAGCCCTCAGAACAGTCTTCAAAACCATTTATGGAATGGTTCATTTATTGGATTCTTTATCCGAAATTAATTCTATGGAACATCTCTCAAAACATAGTGATTTACATATCTTTATGTCACTAATGTTAGAGATTTCATTCATTCAACCTCATCCTTTTAAGATGAGAGGATCTTTAATCTGGGCCTCCATTTTAGGAGTAATCCCCAGTCCACGTTCTCTACATATAGGCATCCTCCTTAGGAGTAAGCCCCAAAATTCCCTATTCAATGGGCATCCTCCTTTGGAGTGAGCCCCAAGACCCCTAACCTGGGCCTCCTTTTCAGGAGTAAGCCCCAGTCTTCAAATTCCCTTAATTTTGGGAATCCTCCTCAGGAGTAATCCCCAATCATAATTCTTTTAATATGGGCGTCATACTTAGGAGTAAGCCCCAAGTTCCAAAAAACCAAATACCCATTAACCTGGGTCTCTTCCTTAGGAGTAAGTCCCAGTCATAATTCCCTTAACCTGGGATTCCTTTTCAGGAGTAAGCCCCAGTCATAATTCCTTTAACGTGGGCTTCCTTTTTAGGAGTATTCCCCAATCATAATTCCCATTAACCTAGGCCTCTTCTTTAGGAGTAAGTCCCAGTCATAATTTCTCTTAACCAGTCTTAATTTACTTTTTATTTGTGCTTCCTTCCTAAGAGTAAAATCCAATCATAAGTCCTTTATAATTTGGGTATCCTTCTCAGGATTATGTCTTACGTTAAGTATCCAAATATCCATAAAGAGCATATACCTTTATCTACCTTGTTCTCGGGTTTCTTACCTAAAGTAAATCCTAATCTTCATCTATTTGGGTAGTCATACATACATAATCCCCACATCATTTCTTATAATTGCATCTTTCATGGAACAATTGTCTGGTTTTACCAATACCTCTTGTTTCTCACACTGGGCATGACTCATGTGAGCTTAGAGTGTAAAAGTATATATGACATCATTCTTTGAGCCATTAATCATGTATAAAGATCATACTAACTTATTTGAACTACGTGGGTTCTGATTCCTTTTCCAAAACAAAGGATACATAGGTAGCCCATCTGCGGGTACGATCCCAACACTGAAATAATCTATGCCCTTCTGAATGAAAATAAACTTCTAGTGCCCAACCAAGTGGATTTAAAACCTGTATGGTTATCATAATGACCAAGAGATTTTTGTATAATTTGTCAAAGGATACCATTGACTTAGAATATCTAACAAATACAGATTATTATCTATCGATGAAGAACCTTGAATACATATAAAAGATTCTCCCAATCTCATACATATTAATCATTGATTGTCAGATCTAAAGGAAAGCTCATTTTCATACTTGGTAAAACAATAAGGATTCATGAACATAACATAAATCTATACAGAGAGTCCTGGAGTAGATAATAATTCCCCCCCAAAAGGGTGTGATGAGTCCGACCTCCCATCCTCTCGATCAATGCAAATTCTTAAGCCTCATCAGTTCATAACTAGTGAGCAGCTACCTTTGGAAAGTAGGTCCAAATAGATATAGAATCATTGGACGTTTCCTGTTCTATAAACAAACCCATTAGAAATCGCTTGGAATGTTTGAACATTAAAACATTGAGGTCATTCCCATTTCTAGAGGAAACAAAAAATGGTGAACCCGATGTGAATCCTTAACCAAGTTAAAATGTTGTTTTACTTATTTTGTTAGGATCCTATTTAAACTCCATGAGATGGACAACAAAACAATCAATAACATATGTGATCATCTAAAAGATGTAGTAGATGAACTTATCTTGATTATGTCTGTCATATTAAAGAGGAACTCTTGTCCAAGATCTTCTGCATTATAGAAATGGCTTCTCTAAAGTTCATGCCTATGAATACCTCTGCAGTGAATGCCTCTACTGCTACTCCTGCTGGATCATCATCCTCTCTAAGGATGATATCACCTTCTCATCATCTTCAACACTGGGTATCAAATGGGATGGTTATGGAGTACCGTCGACATGGTACCATCCTGAATCCGGAGGCCTCTAGACAAGCCCTCTAAGTCAATAATTCACCCTAGTCATCCGGACAATGACGACCAGCGATCATGAATCAGGTGGTTCCAACAACTGTTTACAACCGTTTCGGGTCATTATCCCCAGAACGCAATCACAAGTCCCTCCCAAATTCTGGGGAGGTGAATGAGTAGGTCCCTTAGGGCATTAATTCAAAGAGACATGAGTCCATTCTGAGGGCTCCCATCAACAATCGCCACTAGACTCGTGCAGCAGTGCACCCTCAACCTGATGAGGGTATCAACTCCAGGGGTTCGGCACAGGTCCCTTAGACCCAAAAACACAAGAAGAACCGCCAGAGGCAAAATTCAGTCAATAGTGAGCATGTTCTTATCTCTTCCGTTTCCGAAGAAGCCGCCCAACCTAACTTGGTGTCAAGCAACGAATAGGCACACACACCTATCCGTTTTAATTCCGCTATCCAGCAGACTCGTCTGGTAGCAGCACGCCAATCCCACTAGGAAATCCTGACATAGTACTATAGATAGGAACATACACCTGTTTATAAGTCATCAGCTAGTCAGCAGGCTCATCTGACTACATACGATGAAGCCTGCCAACCCAATGTGTTGACAACTGGTAAACAAACACATACACCAGCTTACACTCATCAATCCTGCCAACAGTCTCATCTGTCAGTATTGAAGGAAGCTCGTAAACCATGTTCGGTGGAGTGCAATAACCAGGAACATACACCTTCCAGTATTGATCAAGCCAACCAACACTCTCGTTTTTTAGCACTCAGAGAAGTTAGTTGGAAAGCTCTGACGACAAACAGGAGGCAGACTCAACTCTCTGCCCCCACACATGGGTACTGTTAGAATTCACTGATAGGAAAAGGAGGATATGAGCCAGAACACACACCTAATCCAAACATACGATTGATGTATATCCCTGTTCTGGCTGCTGAAGTCACCATGCATATTCTGTCAATGGTGAAAGAGCAGAAGAAAATCCCTGCTCATATTCTGGATGCCTTCCAGGATATTATAACAGCTTCAGTAGCATCACAAGGAAAGAAATGAAAATCTATCCCTACCAGTGGAGTGAAACATCAACAGTTTAATCCAGAACAGACACACACATCTGTTCTAGTATAAGAGGGTTGTGGGGCGTACTCCCCCATATCATACGGACAACCATGTCAGGCATATACACCTGATTTGAGTGGAGATAATCAGCCTAACATGATCATTTCTCTTGAGCAGGCATATACACCTACCCAAAGTGACCACTTTCATTAACAAGTGGTTCCTAAAGTGAGTAAGAAGGTGTCTATGAAGAAAAACTTCCCTACACAGTCAAGAAATCAAGGGACAATCTATAACAATGCCTTGATCGATGGTGGAGTTCTTGATGCACTTAGAGAATTTTTTGTTGCAACTCAGGATTCTACTCTATCAGTTCCCAATAGTGGGAACATTAATTCAAAAGGTATTAATCAGACACTTCCTCATCAAGTCTTGCTTCATGACAAATCAGTCGATCTCAAAGTTTCATCTTCAGATGAGAGCCATAGGAACCCTCTGTGGGGTCAGAAGACCAAGGAGAAAAATGTTTCATCTTTTTTTGTAACCCACCATGGTGGTCCTCCCCATGATGATGACTTTCGATGCGATAGTCCTCTCTACAGTATTAATTCACATTTCTTGGAAAATTCTCCACTAGACAATGTAGTGATGAGAATGCCCCCTTATCTTGAGGCACTATCAAATGTGATGCCAGTCATGTATGATGCTTTACCAATAGCAGGTGAAATAATTTCTCAATCAAAAGATAGCCCGGGTTGTAGTTCATTCTATGAACCACCCTTGGGTCATTCATCTTCTTGTTTGATCAGTGAATTCTCTATCGATCTTGTTGAATATGATGATGCAACAAGGAAGCACCAACATTGGTCTAATTAGGTAGAATAATCTTCACTGAATGATAATGAGGAAGTACTGAATATGAGAAAACAACAGGCGAAAGGTGAAGTGCCAGTTTTGTTTTGGCCTTTGGCTGACTCTCAGTATGACATCCCAGAGATGTTTATAGAAGATAGAATTCATGTTATTCGTCTCAACATATGGAAAACTCTTTGTCAGTTTAAAAAGAAAATATTATCTTACAATGAATATGAAAATAATTTAAAGATAATAGAAGGGTTACAATGAAAAATTGACTTGGTAACTCTCTCAGTTTCTCGATATCTGAAGGCTGAAAAACTGCAGAGATCCCTTCAACGTTCATGCCTTGGCGCACTAAGATGATTGCGCCTATTAATTGCTAATGCCCCATTTGGTATTCATATCAGGGGATGGGGTGTTCACGGAGCACTACATTTCAATGTACTCTCCAGTCAGCAAAGCCCACCGAAAATGGTCTCATGTAATGTTATTGCCCAAGGCTGGCCATAACCAATTGGCATTATTTGTAATAAAAGGATCGTTCAACAACATGCCTCAACTAGTTACTCTAAAAATCAATCATATAGAGATCAAGTTGTTGAATTACTCCTACATCAAGCGAATGAGAATATTGAACATGATTCTCATTTGGAGCGTGCACATCATGAAGTGACAGAACTGTCAGAAATCATCCAACGGTCTTTTGAGCTGGTTGACAAGAGTGGATGTAGGTTGATGAATCTAGCCAATTTCTGGACTAATGTCCACAAGATCAGGAGAGATTTCAAGAATGTATCAGATGTAGAATCTCAAGAGCCACCCCAGCTTGCCAGACTGGGGACTCTATTAACCCAACCCTCAGAATCAACAAATAGGATTTGAGGAGTTGATCAGAAACAACAGTAATAGCCCCAGTCCATACGACTGTGGACCTTTTCAAATCCTCAATCTCTCCCTCAGAGAAAGTGAGACTTTTCTTGATTAGGGAAGAAACAACAAGAGGAAGGAAGAGGCGAATTATCAGGAGATTCCCTATACATCATGGTTCATCAAGAAGTTCCTGAGGGATCGAATCAACAAAAGGCAATGTCTCATCAAGGACATGGAAGAAGACAATTTCACAAAAATTATGATAGGAGGGATGCAATGCATTATGCATCAATCAATGTCATTAATGTCGTTGTTGTTGATCCCCCATATGAGGCTCACTCCGAGGGATGAGATGAGGAAACTCCTGCTTAATAGGTTTTACGCACAGACACAAATGAAGAAGGTGTGCGTACACGAAATCAAAGGATTACCCAAAAACATGGTAATCCTTCAAGTAACCCAATTCCACCTCTCTGAAAGGTGTCCAATAAGGGGAAAGGAAAGACTCAGGTTACATACCCTTCCATTAGAGAAGGCCAATCACTCTCACTAGAGAAAAGATTCACACAAGAAGAGGATGAAATGAAGGAATTGAGGAGATTGAATGCAGAACTACTTCAAGGTAGTCTTCCTCCTAAACGTGCTGGAGTCAGTCATCCAAGGGAATTTGTTACAGTTAATAAGATGGATCAAGAATATCCTCCTCTACCAGTACAACCTCACAGGTCAAATCTTACGGTTCATGTGCAATAACAATTGGCAGTGCTACTATCAGTTGCAGTACCAACCACCACATCTGTCCAAGCTCCAATTATTGTACTAGCTTAAGTTCAAGCTCAACCGTATTTTTCTCCAAATTTAATAACTACTATTTAGTTATTAATAGATTAGTTGGAAGCTATGGAGGAAAAAAATTCTCAAATTTAACCAGAAAAGAGAGCTTACCCTGAATAGGTTGACGCAATTCCTCCCCCATCAAATTTTTCAAGTACCAGATTCCCTATCATTAATGGTTCGGAAGACCCATAGAAAAATTTAAAACATTTTGTTTCTCATTGTGATCCTATGATGGGAACCCAAAATCAATAGGAAGCATTTAGGCTCAGGTGTTTTGTACAGTCATTACAAGTACATTCTTTTGTTTCGTACATAAGCTTGCAATCCAGGTCAATTAATGGATGGGAGGATCTCCGCCAAAGATTCCTTCTTCAATTTCGTTCAACATTGCTAAAGAAAACAATTTTTTATCTTACAAACTATAAAAAAAGGGAGAATGAAACAGTTTCAGATTTCATTTCTCGCTAGAAGGAATTAACATATTCCCTAATCTTAGCACTCCCTCAAGAATAATTGTTGCCAATTTGTGTGGAAAATTTTCTTGATGAGTTGCGCACACCGTTGATCCCTGTGAAATACACAAGAGGGTTTTGAGACCTTACTTCGATTGCTCATCAGATTGTTGATTCTCTTATGAAGACTAAGGATAAATCTCGTGTAATTCCATCAGCTCCAGGAAGTAGAATGGGTAAAGCAGAGACTGCTACAGTTACACTTAGACAAGCATGTGTACCTGCTTTCACCTCAAAACCTTCATCTTCCTGAAGGGCTCCACCTCCTCAGCGTCAAAAACAGTGGCCATTTCATCAATATTATCAAAGAGATCAAATACAGGAACAATTTGAGGATTGGAAGATTAAAGTTTACAATTTCCAAAATGTACAAGATCCTAGTTACTTCATTTCATCTCTGGAAAATAATTTGATTCAATTGTTATGGCCCAAGAGGCCAAACAAGGAAGGAGATGAAGACTGTCCCAACTATTTCCCATTTAATCAGATATTGGGGCATCCCATTAAGGAGTGTTTTGTCTTCAAAGACCTCCTGCCTAAAATGGTGGACTTAGTACAAGTCAATTTGAAAGGTTCTTCAGCTTAGGTAGCATGTGTTACTGCTAAAAATCCAGAGGAAGAAGGCGAGTGGCAAGAAATCAAGAACAAAAATGAGCAAAAATATAATGATTGGGTGGTCCAAAAAATGATCAACTAAACTCATTCCATTTTGCGAATGCAATTGAAGAAACCAATTGTGTCTTCTTCCATGAATTCCACAGCAAAAACATCATCATTAGAAGGAAAATCCTCAAAGAAATGGCATAATTCAAAGAAAGAAGACCAATCAGAAGAAGATGAGATCGTTTAAAAGCCCAAATTTTATTTGAATTTGGCAAATTTTATGCCATATACTTCGAAGCCACGAGCACCGCACCACCAAACGGTACAACCTAAATTGGCTAATCATGTATAATCTTCATTAAAAGAAGAACTGATATTTGGTTCTGTTAATATGATTCATTTAACAGATCCTTATGCCAGTCGTAGTTTTGATTTTGATGAGCCTAAATTACATGTATCAAATAGAGGAATTAGAGGGAGTTAAAGAGGTCTAGGATAAAAATAATGATGTGGATATCCTAGAAGCCACTATTCAAATTTTACCCCTACTAGAACTGTGTATGCAGTAGAAACTCGTGGTAGAGCAGTTCAACGAGGTCAATAAAAATAAGAAAATTCTTCCACCAATAGCAGACTCAGTCCTGGCACAGTTATTCTGGAGGATCAGTTAGATATTCCACATTCTTCCTCTCACCACGTAAATAGACCTATTTGTTCTAATTTTATAAATCCTGGAGTATTTCCAACTCCAACCCCAATACAAGATGCATCTACTACCAAACCATCAACTTCTAAGGTACCTGCAAAACCACATGTTCCTGTTGGGAAATGCAGAACATTGGATAAAAAGTATGATGTATTGAAACACTTGGCCCATGTACCAGCCATGTTATCAATTTTTAATGCCTTGAATTTATCAAAGGATCTTCGATAGGCACTCATTGAAGATTTTTCAAGTCCTCGGGAGTTTGAAACTAAAATTGCTGCAGCAGAAGTCTACCATGTAGAGAATCATCTTGCAGAATTTCATGCAGTGATATCTTTCCCAAATGAAGATGAAGATGATGTCATGCAAGGACATATTAGAACTTTATACTTATCTGTCAAGGTAAATGGTGTAGACATCCGAAGTGCTTTCAATGATAATGGTTCAGGAGTTAACCTCATCCCCATTCGTACACATCATCGATTGGGCCTCATAGAATCTGATTTTTCTCCATCTACTTTGATGTTACATAGATATGATAATGTTGAACAAGAACCACTAGGCTAGATTACACTCCAAACTCAGTTTGAAGATCTTGTATTCAATTTGTATTTCATGGTTGTTGATCAAGACTCAGACTTCAGCATCTTGTTTGGAGGATCCTGGATATATCAACATGCGGCTATCCCTTCATCATACCATCAATGTCTCAATTATTGTTTCGTTGGTCAAATTGGGTCATTTTATGGGATAAATCCCGTTCAAGACATGTGAATCTTAATACATTGAGGCGGAATTCTATCACATGAATGGAAAGGAGAAATCCATAACAAGGGAGATTTCCACAGTTAATGCTCCATATGGTTTGGAAAAGATTCTAGTAAATCCATTTAAACATGTGAGTGGAGATTATGTGTTTCCTATCATTTAAATTGACAGGATAAACCCAAATCAAAATACTCTTATGGAAACCTCCATAATGTCAATTACGATAATTATGTCAGACAACATGGGAGAAATTGGTGATTCACCAAGAAATGATGAAAGATCAAATAGGGATGTCTTCATTTCATCCACTGGAATATAGAAAGTCAATACTATGCCAACTAGGCTAGAAGAAGTTATAGAAATGTCAGAGGGGAATGATGATGCTGATTCTCAATTCATCATCTCCTCTTTATTACCCAAGGAAGACCCTTCATCATCAATCTCGTCAGAAATGGAATCTTGTTCTTGAAGATGTTCAAATTTTAAGATCTCTTCTGATCATGGAAATTCTACTTCATCATCTAATATGAAAGTAGAAACAAAAGAAATAACACATGTTGAAGAAGAAGAGGAAGATCTCATGGATTCTCCTCTAGCATTTGAAGAGGGTATCTCTACCACTGTGGATGAAATCAGAGAAATAAATAAGGGTACAAATGAGGATCCACACCCCACTTTAATTAGTACGGCCATGGATCTTGAAGAGAAAGAGATGTATGTACCATTTTTAAAGAAAAATCAAGATATATTTTCTTGGAACTATACAGATATGCCAGGTCTTGATCCTGATGTTGCTACTCATCATTTCGGTTTTCCAGAAGAACATCGAGGATTTAAGCAAGCTGCAACAAGAACACACCCAACTTATACTTCAAAAATTGAAACTAAAGTGGATAATCTTATCAAAGATAACTTCATCAGAGAAGTTCAATATCCCAATTGGTTGGATAATATTGTCCCTGTGAAAATAAAGAATAGAAAAATTAGAGTTTGCATTTATTTCAGATATCTTAATCGGCATTGTCCTAAGGATGACTTTACAGTTCTGATAACAGAACTCTTAATTTATGCAACAGCTGGATATGAAGCACTTTCCTTCATGGATAGATATTCAGGATATAATAAAAAACGAATGGCTCTAGAATATGAGGAATATATAGCCTTTATATCCCCTTAGGGTGTGTTTTTCTATCGGGTAATGTCGTTTGGCCTGAAGAATGCAGGCACAACATATCAGCGTTCCATGCATCGTATCTTCAAACCCTTTTTAGGGAAGTTTGTTGAATGTTATGTTGATGATTTTATGGTTAAATCTAGGCAACATTCTAATCACTTGGATGATTTGGAAGTCATATTCCACAAACGATGGCAACATAATTTGAAGATGAACCCCATAAAATGTGCTTTTTGGGTAGCCTCAGGAAAATTTATTGGCTTTGTTGTACACCATCGTGGTATCGAAGTCGATCCTGAGAAGACAAAGAAAATCCTTGGTATGTAACCTTTTCATAATTTGAATGAATTGAGAAGATTTCAAGGACCCTTATACTACATTTAGTGTTTCATCACCAATCTAGCAGAAAAAAGTTTACCCTTCACCAAATTGATGAAGAATGGAGTCACTTACTAGTGGACTGAAATTGTCAAGAAGGATTCGATATTCTCAAGAAATATCTCTTGATTCCACTGGTATTAATGCCACCTGTTATAGGAAGAACACTTATCCTCTATATGACAGCTTTAGAGTGATCATTGGGTGCCTTTCTTACTCAGAGGAATGATGCTAGGAATGAAAACAACCTCTACTATCTCAGTCGGACTATTCTTGAAGCTAAAACCTGATATTCAAATATTGAGAAGTGATGGATAACATTAATTTTTTCAGTTCAGAAGTTAATACACTAGCTTCAACATCATGAGGTCCAATTGGTATCTCGTAATAACCCGCTCAAATTCATCCTTAATCGTCCAATGCTTACAGGATGTCTGGCAAGGTGGGCAGTTTTTTTGCAGTAATTTGATATTGAGTATGTGTCTCAAAAGGCAATAAAGGGCCATGCTCTGGCTAATTTCCTTGCTGAACATCCATCAGTAGAAGATACATCTTCAGATATTGAACTTCCTGATGAGGAAGTCTCTTCTATTCAGGATAGTCTTCAAATATGGGAAATGTACTTTGATGGTGCTTCTAGAAGTCCAACAGGGAAGAAAATGGAAGATACTAAGTCCAACAACATTGGGTTAGGAATTATAGTCATTCCCCTAGAAAAGTCAGTTCTACCTTATTCCTTCTCATTATTGGGAGGCGGTACAAATAATGAAGTAGAATACAAATCTCTTATTGTAGGATTGGAGTTGGCACTTCAAGCACAAGTGAATCACTTAATGGTGAAAGGTGATTCAGAACTGATAATCAAACAAGTCAATGGGGATTATGCAATCAGAAAAGAAGAACTAATACCTTTGTATGATTATGTCATAGAATTAATGGAGGAATTTTCTTCAGAACCAACATTCTCATATGTCCCAAGATCACAAAATTCCCAAGCTGATGCACTGGCTAATATATCCACAGCTCTGGCATATCCAAATTGGGACGAGACAACCATTAGTATTGTCCCCATTGTCCAGTAAGACGTTAAATTGCATCATCCATGGTCCATGCATATAACCTTAAACTATTTGCATCCCTATCATCCATCACGACTTTAAATTGTGAAAAAGTACCTAATACATCCAACATGACGTTAAATTGTGTCCTCTTTGGTCCATACTGCATGACATTAAACTGCACAATCCCCCATTCGTCCAACATGATGTTAAACTGTATTGTCCCCATCGTCCTAGCTACATGATTCTAAACTTTATAGAAGTCCCTTTTTACGTCCTACAAGATGTTAAACTATATTTTTTCCCTGCTACATGACACTAAACTATGTATCACCAATATTTCTCATTTCAAGACTTTAAACCGCATAGTCCCTTCATATGTACTACATGGCATTAAACTGTGCATCGTTAAGGTTATTGCTACCTCTTGTTTATCACACCAAGTATGACTCACGTGAGATTAGAGTAAACTTTAACCTTAAAACCCTCTCTGGGCCGCTAACCATGCATTAGTCCCAACACCATTTTTAGGTCGTTGTTCTAAAAAACAACTTGATCACCAATTCATTCTTCAATTGAACTATGCAGACTTTTATCCTTTCCTTCTAGGCTGGGTATGTAGGCAACCTCCTAAGGTTTAAGCCCAAAACCAATATCTTCACATCGGTTCACCTTCGTCTCATATGATATTCATCCATGATGTAACCCACAAAACCAATATTTTTATATTGGTTCACCACAGTCCATGCATATGAACATAAACTATTCACACTTTTGTCATATACGACAATAAACTACAACATTATTTGACACCCTCACCTGAGAGGGAATAATTATTTAAATTGACCTCTAATCATGTTATATTCCAAAGGCTACGTGCATACATGGAAATACCTGAACCTTTTATCTTGGGTCAAAACATCATTTCACTAAATTCTACTTTCCACCCTTCATATGTACGAACCAAATCTGTACAACGAGTATTTCAAGAACTACGTGCAGCTTGATTCCCATCCTTATGGGATACGTAGGAACATTCGCGTATCCATCGAATCCATCCCCAAGTCATTGGGCCTTACCGCAAATTCCATTTTCAGTCCCCTGGCTAAAAAGTCTCTATGAAAAAACACACAGTGTATTCATTATAATGGTCTTAGTTCTATGATCCTAAACTAATATTTCCTATACTTTCATCCCACATGACGTTAAACTGTATCTCATGAACTACGTATAGCTTGATTCCCATCCTTATGGGATACGTAGTGAAGTCCATCACCTCAATTCAGGACCCAACCACAACATGATTATGGTCAGTATTGGTCTATGTATCTCCTTTATGCATTAAACAATACCCATTTTTCAGGTGTCATATTCCTAACCTTAAAGACATCCAGATCTCCATAACCCTTTTCTTGACTTCTAGTCACAAAATGTCCAATTTCTGAGAGTTCTTTGGCCTGACTATGTAGCACGTTCCCTTTAGCAGCCTTGCATAAATAGTCTACATGACAGACTTTTCAGCCAAAGGATACTATTATTTAATAGTGTAGCCAATTCCATTAGGCGGCCCAACATAATTCAACCCCCTAACGGGTTTTTCAAATAATGGTAACTTCATTATTGGAAGGAAAACCTATTTTTTCCTTAGTTGTATTAACGACAATATATATGGATCTGCAAAAAATATCCATCCTTAACATATTTGTCCCATACTCCTTTTCCTGATATGAATTTATTCAAGTCTATAGTTTATATTTCCCTTCCCTACGTTTGGGTCATACCTTCGTAAGAGTCACATTCATCAAGTTATTAGACAACCTTGTTTGGAAATAGCTTCTCTATATTCAAGTAACTCTCTCTATACAGAAAACTCTATGCTTTTGAAAATTTTAATCCCCATAAACTTCCAATGGATTTTTAGCAGTTGAAAAGTAAATTTTTGAGAGTTCTTTTTCCTGAAAATGTAGCACATGCCCTTAGGCGGCCTTTCATAAGTAGTCTATATAACATACCTGTCAGGAAAAAGATGCTATTATTTGACTATGTAGCCAATACCCTTAGCTGGCCCTACATAATTCAACCCCCTAACGGGTTTGTTAAATAGTGGTAACTTCATTCTTGGGAACAACTTATTCAAATTCCTTTTAGCCATTTTTCTTATCATTCCTCATATTCAAAATATCTTAATTCATCGTTTACATATTTTACATCATACGTGAACATGGTATACGTTTTCAGATAAATTATCAAGGAATTGAGTCAATGTTAATCCATTTCGGTCAAAGCAATTTTTACATTAAACATTATCCTTTTTATGTCTGATGTGCATGTGTTTAAACTACTCAGAAAAAGACAAGGGAACTCTGAAGAAAAGTCAAGTACCAGCTCAGTAAACATACATTTCGTATGATTTAGGTAATATTGAGAAATTAAAAGATTCAAAGTTTATAGGGTTATTTATAATAATCCTAACAAAAATCAAAATATTCTTACTAGGCCCATCTACATAGGTAAAAATTCAAAACAGGTAGAAAAAGAAGGTATGAACAAATGAGGGAATATGAAAGTGTTTTTCATTTATGAATAAGAGAATGAAGGAAATCCCCACACTGGAGTCTCTTCTCTTTTTCAGGAATTACAAGATTCTTTCAATGTAACTCTTCATTTGATTCAAGACATCTCGAGCTTCATCTGCAGCCACCTAGAATTCATTCATTAAACTGGATACAATAAGAGATGTAGTGATACCAACTCTTCTTGGAACAATTGTAAAAGAATGTTCATGAGTGCAGTTTGAGAAAATTTTCTACTGATCAAATAGTGACTCTGTTTCTTTCCAAGAGACATGGAAGATGGATACATGGATTTGAGAATGGAGCATATAAAGTAAAGAGCCATTTGGAGAGAGTACTATTTTAAGATATTGTTTCTAATTCCATGATAATCTTATCTCCATCAACTGGTAGTAGAAAACATAGCAGACCATGCATAACTGAAATAAAGGAGTAACAGTGTAGCTGCATCTCAGGAAGATAGTTCTTTGCATCTAGAACATTGACTTCTTGCAGATGACCATTCCCATACAGCTCCAGGTAGATACTCTATGGGAAATTAAGATGATATTTCTTTAAGTACTTATCCAAATCTGGGAGAGTGATGTCGTAGATATCATAGTAATCATGACCAACAATGTTCATCATGTCATCAATCTGCTTGCTAGCCACCTCATCAGCCGTTCCAATTCTTCTAGGAGCCATTGAATCTTCACAAAGGTTGAATAATTAACCCTTAAAGTGAGTTGATTTTTCATAAAATTTATGAAGAAAACTGAAAAATGGATAAGGCATTAAGGCGCGCAAGTCCGATTTTGGCGCAAAAATATAACTCTGTCGCGCAGGTTTTTGGCGTGCAGTTATCACCGCGCAGGTCAAAATACCTCTACAGTAGCGCTACAGAAATAGAAGAAAAGAGCCAGTGGAAAAAAATTAACTTGCGCGATGAAGGAAACTTGTGCGATGAGAGAGGGAATTCATGAAAACTGGGTTCTTTGTGCAAGAATGTCAGCATATTTATAGGCCAAGCCGCACCCCTCCGTGACGATGCCTACGCGACTCGCACCTGTGTGACGCCATTCGCACGCTCAACACTTTCGCGCTACATGTTCCATGGATTTCTTCTTTACCTCAGAGTCACATCCTCATTTCTTTCGGATCCAACTATGAGGGAGGTCTTTTGTTGACACTACTTTCTATCACAGTGTCTAACGAATGAAAAAGAAAATACCATATTCCAAAGTGATTCATCCTTTGAAGAAACAGGAAAAATCGACAAAGGCATTAAGAAGGATTTCCTCCCACTTGGGTTGTGAAAGTATACATGCGCCCCACATAGTGGTCACATGGGTGACTTGCGCAGCCTCTTTGATTCTTACCTAGGGTCTTCAGTAGCCTATAAATAGCCCTTGTGGGCCCCCCATTTCAGAACGGAAAAATTCCAATACTCAAATTCGAGCTCCCGACACCCTTGTCTCTTCTGGAATTCTTTCGAACACTTCTAAGGTAATTTTTTAACTAGAATGGAAGCTCTAAAGAGGGGAAACAAGGCCTAAGTGTTGATACTCATCAACACTTGCGCGCCTAAGTGGACATCCCTTAAGGGAAATGGCCACACATGCGCTCCGCCTTATACCTTCAACCAAACTTGCACACCACTATTTTGGAAGCCTTAATGGATAGTACTAAGGGATTGAGCCAAGTCTCACCCAAGTATTACCCTAAGGGTTGACCGTAACGTAGGTACCCATATATTGTGAAAATATACTTGTGCGACCTGGACTTGCGCACCCACGCAGGACTTGCACGCCTTTCTCTTTTTGGGTTCCCCTCCTGCCTATCCACCTCTCCTATTCTTAATTTAGCATTCATAATCCTCTTCAAAACCATTTATGGAATGGTTAATTTGTTGGCTTATTTATCTGAAAGTAATTCTGTGGAGCATCTCCCAAAACTTAGTGATTTACATATCTTTATGCCACTAAGGTTAGAGATTTCATTCATTCAAACTCATCCTTTTGAGATGAGAGGATCTATAACCTAGGCCTCCTTTTCAGGAGTAAGCCCCAGTCCATGTTCTCTATATATGGGCATCCTCCTTAGGAGTAAGCCCCAAAATTAGCTATTCAACGGGAATCATCCTTAGGAGTAAGCCCCAAGACCCCTAACCTGGGCCACCTTTTTAGTAATAATCCCCGGTCTTCAAATTATCTTAATTTTGGGCATCCTCCTTGGGAGTAAGAACCAATCATAATTCTTTTAATATGGGAATCCTCCTTAAGAGTAAACCCCATGTTACAAAAATCCAAATTCCCTTTAACATGGGCCTCTTCTTTAGGAGTAACTCCGAGTCATAATTCCCTTAACATGGGATTCCTTTTCAGGAGTATGCCCCAGTCACAATTCCCTTAACCTGGGATTCCTTTTCAGGAGTAAGCCCCATTCATAATTCCATTTAACCTGGGCCTCTTCCTTAGGAGTAAGTCCCAGTCATAATTTCTTTTAACCGGTCATAATTTACTTTTGATTTGGTCTTCCTTCTCAGGAGTAAAACCCAATCATAAGTCCTTTCTAATTTGGGCATCCTTCTCAGGATTAAGTCCTAAGTTATGTATCCAAATCTCCATAAAGAACATATACCTTTATGGACCATGTTCTTAGGTTTCTTCCCTGAAGTAAATCCTAATCTTCATATATTTGGGTAGTCATACATACATAATCCCCACATCGTTTCTTATAATTTCATCTTTCATGGAACAATTGTATGGGTTCACCAATACCTCTTATTTTTCACACCGATCATGACTCATGTGAGCTTAGAGTGTAAAAGTAATTTTGACATCTATCTTTGAGCCATAAATAATGTATAAACATCATACTCCCTTATTTGAACAACATGGGTTCTAATTCCTTTTCCAAAATAAAGGATACGTAGGTAGCCCATCTGCGGGTATGATCCCAGCACTAAAATAATATATGTCCTTTTGAATGATAATAAACTTCAAGTGCCACACTAAGTGGCTTTAAAACCGGTATGGTTATCATAATGACCAAGATATTTCTATATAATGTGTCAAAGGATACCCTTGACAATGAATCACTAAAAAATACAGATGATTCTCTATAGATTAAGAACCTCAAATACATATAAAATATTCTCTAAATCTCATACATATTAATCATTGATTGTCAGATCTAAAGGAAAGCTCGTTTTCATAGTTGGTAATTCAATAAGGATTCACGAACATAACTTAAATCTACATTGAGAGTCCCAGAGTAGAAAATAATTCCCATAAAAAGGGTGTGATGAGTTTGACCTCCCATCCTCTCGACCAATGCAAATTCTTATGCCTCATCAGTTCATAACTAGTGAGCACCTACCTTTGGAAAGTAGGTCCTAATGGATATGGAATCATTGGATGTTTCCGGTTCTACGAACAAACCCATTAGAAACCGCTTGGAATGTTTGAACCTTAAAACATTGAGGTCATTCCCATTTCGAGAGGAAACAACTATAAAAAGAGATTATTTTTGGGTCAACTGCTCTTATGATATGTCTTGTGATTGAATAGGTCCAAGTGGGATATAATTACCTGGTGGCTCATTATATTCTTAAGATATTTTCAACATTCTAAGATCAATCATCTAGAGGTAGGATGAACTTCCCCTTAATAAATTTATCATTATAGACACACTATCCCCTATGACATGTGTTAGTAAGGACATAATATACACTATGAAACATGTAAAATGGGACTCACTTCTTGTAGGTTAGAGTAAAATGGGAAGGGGTTGAATCAAATTTATTTTTTACAATGATATTATAAAAAAATTCATAAAAATTAATTTAATTATAAAAAAAATCAGTTTAAATAAATTTTAGTGGAAATTAAAACAGTAATCATAATAAAAGATAAATTTTATAAATTTAAAAGGAACACATTGATAAAGGAATTCAAAAATAGCTCTAGAATGATCCCATTTGTATCCTCACCTAATGAATGATTTAGAAGGTTCTTTTTGTCCTTTGAATTAAACAGTAGTAATGAAATTTGATATGGATTAAATCTATTCAATTTAAAAGAAACTAATAAACCAAATAATATTTAAATCACTTAGTTTTAGAAGAAGCTAATAATACAAATAAACCTCACCTTAATGGTAGTGTGAACTTAATGAATAATTTTAAGAAGAGAGACGTTTGTTTTTAAAAATAGATTAAATTTCAAGTAAATATATTTAAATTATATGAAAATGAAATATGAGAAGAGAGAGATAATATATATGAGTATCTTTATGAAATACAGTCAAGTGAGAAAAAAGGCATAAAGTGGAGAAGAAAATGAAATATGATTGAAGTTGGGAAGTTATTTTTTCGAATTTATTTTCCATATTTCTTAATTTTTTATTGAATATGCTTTTAAAAAAAATACCTTATTTTCTTTCCCATTTATTTTACAAATTTCCTACTCAAATTTCTTTTATATTTTTATTTTTCATGTTTTTTTGGAAAAATACAATATTTTATGTTTTTTGAAATTTTTATATCTATTATCATCTTCTACATTTGAATGTATGAAATTATTTTTCAATGTAACTTTGAATATATTTATTTAAATTGATCTTTTAATATAACTTATTCTATGAAATTGTTATTATATATTCTTCATTTTCATATACTCAATACATCTATTATTTTTAAATTCCTTACACTTTTTGAATTCTATTTATTTTATATGTATTGTTCTCTAATATTTGTTTTTTGGTTTATGATAATAATTAACAGATAGATAGTATTTAATTACATTTTTATTGTATATATTGTGAAATTATCCTCTTTATATATTAGTCTTTTTTATTTTACCTAACATAGTATTTTTAATAATAAAAAATTTGTAGAAGTTTTTTTGAATATCATACAGAAAAGGATATTTTAATTATTGTATGGAAGGGGGAATTTTTTTACCTTTGTTAAATTAAGGTGATAAAGTTATTTATTGAGTTATTTATTTATTATATTCCAGATCATTTTTAGTATATTATTAATAATATCATGATTATAACAAGTCATTTAAAATATGGTTGATACTCTCCCGATTTACAATTGAAGTATCTTTTTTATATTATGTGTTTCTGATCATCAAAAAGTGGAAATTTTTTTTACCCATATCACTATCTCATAGTGTATTCTTGATAACAAAAAACACAATTTTTCATCTAATCATTTCATATGATTAGATTCTAATTTGTGTGATGAGATAAATTATGTTCTATTTATAGAAACAATTAATGTAATAAACACTAACTTATTGGATTTTATTACCCCTGGTTTGAGGTATTTAACTCATTTTTATGTTTTTTGTGTATATAAAGTGGTTGTGTAATGTTTGGAAGTGTTTGGGAATGTTTTGGAATGGTTTTGAAGCTTTTCTAATGGCGCACAGTTTGACCATGGTTAGGGGAAACTGTACAGAATCCCTAGAAAACAATGCATGGAGAGGAAGTGGGATTCTCACAGGCAGTGAATAGTTTTTCTAACTATGGGTCCCCCATCGAATTAGTATCATGTGCACATCTAGTGTAGAATATTCCAAACCATTCTAGTTAACTGTGCACTACATTAATATCTGGGGTTTTTAAAAGGAGACAACTTGGTTTTTTCCCTAAAAATTTCATTCTTCCTCCCACTCAATTATCACTTAGTATTCACTCTCCTCAAGGGTCAGAGGACCTCTACCACTAATTTTGGAAGAAATTATTAGGTATTTTATGGTGATTTTAAGGTGATTATCATCTTGTTAGTTATATAGCTTGGATATATCTTGTTTTTCCTTAGATCTACATCTCCCTACCTCTTGTTTTTATAGATCTACAACCTTAGCCTGTAGATTTAGGGATTTTTTGCATTACATTATGATGGCTGGTCTTCTTGATTTTGGAATTAGATACCTTAGGCAATTTTGTATAAGTTTCACCCTGATTTATGGGGCAGTTGTACGTTGGTCGATTTCCACAAAATCCTAAGGTAGGTGGATTCTCTCACGACTTGATTTTTTTATAACAAAAATCATTGTATTAAATTATATGAATTTCTCTTATTTGGATGGGATTATTATGTACAAAACATGATGGAAATTCATTTTGTGATGATTTGTTGATTTTGGGGAAAATGGGGTATTGCGGTGAAATCTTCTTGCTGTTGGATTTTTAAAATGTAGATTTTAAATTCGGTTTCTTGGGTTGATTTATAAAAATGGTTTTTAAAAATTATTTAAAATAAAATTGGTTATTTTATTGGAACATAATGCGGTATAGGTAATTTCATAACATATTTTTTGCGTTAGAAACTTTTTTTTGAAAAATGTTTTGTCCTTGGTGTGCGATATGCGTGGTTATTGATTAAATATTTCTGAATGTGATTGAAATGGATGTGAAGTGGGTGCGGAGGAACACTCTAAAAATTGTATTTATAGAGGAACTAAGGTTCACCATCAAGGATAATGGTATGAGAAGTACCACTAGATTGGGAAAGTAGTAAATTGGCTTGGACGAGATATTCCACCATGATTGTTACACCAGGTAGAGTGTGTGAAACTGTATCGCTATGTTTTGATTATGCTTGTGTCTATGAAAGACGATTTGTGTTTCTAATATGTGATGGTAAATTGGATTATGGCTTGTTTATAGGATTACCAATTTGTTGTGAGTATTTTGTTGGAAAATGGATTAGTTAGGGTGTGTTGGGCTTGCTAGAAATTTTTTCACACCATCATGTTTTATATAAACGAAATTATGTAAATATGTTAATAGATATATCATATTATCTTGTGTAGGAAGTTCATTTTGGGAAAACCTAATAAGTATTACTACTCACCCCCTATACTTCACTTCAGTGATTTTACGAATGTGGTATTCCCGGATTTAAGAAAAGGTAAATATTATCAATTTTCTAGAAGTTCATCATAATTCTTTAGTAGTATTATGGTTCATGGAGCTTGATGTGGAGGTATGGAGTGTGTCATGGTTACCTTTTTGAAATTTTGATGTGTCTTAAACTTTGTACTTTGGTTTAGTGATTCTTTTTATTTAGTTGTATTAGTTATTTGGAATTTTTATGTAAGATTTCGGTTGTTTGGTGGTATATTAGTAGTGTGTTTTCATGGTTTACATTGTTGAAATGCATAATGTAGTTATTATTAGTTATGACTTGGTAGGTTTTATGGTTTTATTCAAAGGATAAATCATTCGAAAATATTTATTAAATCCCTATTTATTTATTTCCTATCTTTGGTGCCTCAGGATTGTCTGCTAAGGCCATGTAGCATCTCACCATCTTCTCAATCCATTGAGGAAGGGGCATAATTTTACTTGGATTATATTAAGTTATTGATTGAAATTGAAGGATAATTAAATTTCAACATAAATGTTTTAATAGATTTATTAATCACATGGGGTTAAGTTAGTATATAAAACATAGTCATAAAAGTATGTTTAAAGTTACAAATTAGAGTTTGGAAGGCTATTAACCGAACCAAACAACTAGTTTGGGAGAACCACCCAACCGTTAGATCAAATAGATGGATTCATAGATGTATGAGGTCCACCGAATACCAAGTGGATTGTCACCAGGCAGTTGATGGTTGAAGACGGAGCCATCAGTTATATAGGTGGAACACTGGATACATAGTGGTAGATAGTGACTACCCATTTGTAGCTAATGGATAACTAAAGGGGGATGTAGAAGTAAGTAAGCATGTATCTATGTCAGCCAAAATCTAGTTTCATTGGGTGGCCATCCTATGGATTCAATCTAGAAAAGATAAAAGAAATTTATTGTTGGTGTAAATGATTTGAATCAGATATTTAATGGTGTGAGTCAACTTGAGGATCCTTGAGAACCTATGAAGGCTATAAATAATCTTCAAAGGAGGCTTGTATCTCAATATAAGTAAATAGAAATTACCACTGAATGATTCTTGATCAACCCACGATAAAACTTTTTATGATATTTTCAATTGAAATCAATTCCTAATTAGTAAAATGCAACAAGGATTGGTCTTATTTAATCCCCTAATATGATACAAAAAGTTCAAAATGAAACATAATTTTCAAATTAAATACATAATATGGTATCTGATTATAGTAATTGAAAATTTCTTAAATGATTAGACACATAATTGAGTGTTTGTGACTGTGAAAAAATATGATATATGGAGGTACAACACTTACCCTAAGAGATATTATAGGAGGGATTCACTACCCCATATAAAAATATATCTAGTATAATACAGTATCCCTTAGGAGTAAATGATATGGGATTGGATTTTATGAAGATCCCATATAGACATGAAATAGAGATGCAATGTTATAAACACTAATTTCTTATCATAGTTATGGTAAGGAGTTCTATAGCAATCCATTTTTGAAAATTGTGGTCAGGAGGAAACTATTCCAACAATGTACATAAAACATATGGTTATATTTAGTTTGATGAAATAGTAACTAATATGTTTTACATAATTTATTTTAATGTTAGATGGTTATGTAAAATATTTCTTGTAAGGGTTGATTAATCCCTAAAGGTAGGATATTATGAGAAACTATATTACAACTTATATATTTTGGTTTGGTACCATAATTGGCCTAGTCAAGTATGATTCGACTATTTGAGTGTATTTTTGAGAACATGATGGATCAAGATATGAATGCATGTGATGTTAGAATCTTCATTCATTCAGTAAATTCGTGTACATAGACATACATAAATATAGTTTTTAGGTCCATAAATTATTAGTGTAATACTATGTTTTGTGATAATTACCTTTAAGTTCACTCTAGAGTGTGTAGAATCCGTATGTCTCAGATATAGGGTTGGGTAATGTCCATAGTATAAGTGAATAGGATGGTGGAGCATGGATAGGATTTTGATAAGTGTATTAAAAGGCCTAAATTTTTGTAGTGAGTCATCGCCTATTTTATTATCTATTTTGGTTATAACATTTTATATGCTTGTCCAATTAGGTCATATTTTTTCGGATGTATGAATATATTACCTACAAATGTATCATTATGTGATAGTATAGGGGATAATATTTATTATGACTTGCCTTTTATGTTAATTCCATTATCCTATAATGTTATAGTTTTTAATGAATTTTTAGTAATTTATATATTTTTTTTGAAATGAGTGTAGTTGTATATCCTACACATGGGATTCATTTTCTCTTTTACATTGTTTAATATCTTAATAAAAATACATTGGTCTAACCGTGATTATATAGACACAACCCTGTATAACGGTCAGTGACTTGGTTAAGGATTTCAAATTTATAAAAAAAAGTCCTAAGGATGCCTGGAGTGACACATCTAATTATATATAATCACAATAAATATTTTATCTCAATGTTTTTGAGAAGAATTTAATTGTAATTGAATATATAATTAAAAATTATCAAAATATATCATTATCAAACTATTGAAAACCAATGGTTTTTTGATTGGATTTATTCATAATACATGTGATGCTTAATTGATTGTTATTGATTCATAATTTTTGGAATAATTACTGTGATTTAGAAATACATTTTATATTCTATGTATAAGAAGGTATATTTACTAACAAATATGAATTTGGATAATAATTAAGGCTAATATAGGTTTGAAATATTTTTTGGATTTGTTAATAGGGGAAATCCATGGGGCATGGATCTTGGCATGATGGTATCAAGATTATAACTATGGCTACTAAATTTATACACTTATATAAGTATATATTGTATGACTAGAAAAGGTTTTAAGAATTTAAGATATGGAATGGAAGGGGTTTTAATTTTATAAGGTTGATACATATTATTTTTAAGGTGGAGACATCGAGGTATAAAGTTGATACATATCATCCATATGGTTGAGACAAACATAGTCAAATATTTTATGGATTTATAAAACCATGTTTTAGGTTGTAATAACCATATAAATATCATCACAAGTTTGGTTTGTGTCCTTATAAGGTAACTATGAGTTATCACAAGGATGGTGTGGGTAATTTTTAATATTAGTTCATGTCAACATAAGGTTTGTAAACTACATTATAAGGTTTTTAAAAACATTGTAACGATGTTGTAAGTTGATTTTAAGGAAGATACACTCCCTTGTATGATTGAAAAATTGACCTTTTATGGTAGTTATAAGGACATAATAATGATGGAGTAAGAATTCATAAGTTTCAAAAATATTCTTTATTTGTTTCTAAAACCTGAGATATTTGTAATCTATATTAGTACACAAGAAAAATAAAACTACAAAAGAATTATATTTTAAATGTTCTAAATATGTGTAATCTAGTGGAAATGGGGAGATCGAAATAATACTTCTCTATAGTAGTTCCATATATGATTGATCTATATTTGAGTGATGCAGGATGGATCGTGTAAAGAGATTCTGGACATAAATGAATTCCAAATGTAACTAGATTCTTTATGTTAGGGTTTTATTGAGGTAAGAATCCATATAAGTGGAAGGATCATCATTTAATTATGTAAGGGACTATATTTATCTAAATAACACTATTTCCATCAATATTTTTCTTCATAGTACCACAAAAAACATCATATAAAAAATTCCAATTGTGCATAAATATACCAACCTAGCTTCAAGGGAGATTTATTCCATATTTTTTTGTGTATTTTAAGGCATTATAGATGATGATTTTCTAAAAAAAGTGAATACATATAATTTCATAGAAAATAGCGAATTCAATATGGAGACAAATATAGTGTATATTTAATTAATTATTAATAAATGTTTTGGATGTTTTATGAATAATTGGATTTTGGAATGAGGTGGTGTTATGGAATAGTTTTTTTCATAAAATTGGGGGGGGGGGGGAAGAAAAAAACACCAGGAATTGGGAGGTGACACAACTCTAAAGAGGAGATTGTGTAATATATAATAAAACAAAATACCACCGTATTTTCCACTAAGAAGAAGATGATAGTTAAGATATTAGGTTTTCATTTCATAATATGGACAATTATCCTACATGAGAATATAATATCTAGATATATTAGTGAAACAATTAGTGAAGATTTAAATTCCAAAATACATCTATTTTAAAAAAAAGGATAATTTTAACTATCATGTTGTAAGTTGTTCATTCAATAAGATATCAAATAATAAGAATAATGGGGTATTTTTATCACTACCATGTCTAGAAGTTAATAAATGAGATTATTGAAGATGCACAACAATGTGAGAATTCCATTAGTTGCAAGGGAATTTTGATAGTGTTATAGATTTATTTATAAAAGAAAAAATGATTCTAATTTCATGTAATATCATCCATAAAAGAAGAATTTGTTTATACTGACATTCCTAGTAGGTATATGATCGGGAAAACAAGGAAATTTAGGGAACTAATCAATTATTTTTTTTAATTCATAAAAGTGTAGGGTCTATTCAATATTTTCCATCCAGCTGTTATTGTCTTCCATTTGGAGAAGAATGAAAAATAAGGTGTGTCTGAGGTCATGATCCTTGGTTAGAAGTGAGCCTAAACAAAAACCATTGTCACTATATCAATTTGATTCTCCTTCATATACATGATTTGGGTGACCCCAGAACAAAATATAATTTGTCCTATGTATTTTTTTCTATATGATTTTCACAATACAAACATTTTAATTAGTTATATATAATCAATAGTTAAATTGGTGAGTATCTAAAGGAAAATGAGGCGATAAGAAAATCAAAATTAATAAAAGATAATAAATTAGAGACCAATATAATCAAGAGTCTAAGATCCACTAAGTATGTGATATAAATAATTGAGAAGAGATTAAATTGGAAAAGATTTAATACCCTGATTCACCCCCTCCATACACTTAGGCTATCTCTCACTTAAGCCCCTTTTGGGTCAAATATGTGGTATCAAAAAATATTTAACCTTTTTATTGGATTGGGTTTTCTCTAACATGGTTCATCTGAATTTTTAGTGTTGATGTTTCATTTTTTCCACTACATTACATTGATCAATGTTAAATTGAATAAAAAAAGATGAATCAAAACTCTATAATAAATCCTTTATGTGAAAGTTTCTATTGGAAGAATGAGACCTATTTTCAAGTGTCTATAAACCTAAAAAAGGAAGGGTTGGAAAATTTATACTATAAGTCTATTTATTTATTTAATGATAATATAGAAGTGAATGAAGAATCTATTATACCATGTCATGTTGGATCTGATGATGATGAGTAGTTCAAAAGTAGGAATAATGTTTACGTTTTACACTTATTGGAATAATTTTACCAGTATATAAAATATATAAATTGATGATTGAAGATGAGAAAAGGTATCAAGATATTTATATCTAGGTGATAAAAATTAAGATTGTAATGTTTAAGATCTTGAGAAAATGTCTTGAAGTGTGTATATATTAGAGGAAAATTAAAGATTACCAATTTGAGGAAATTATTTCTTGGATTTAAAAGTGTAAAAACTAAATGTAGATTTAAAATGGAAGAGTCTGAACAAGAAATAATTTCAGAACCTAATATTCAAAAAGGATAAAATCACTTTACATCTTTCAAAAATTATTGATTAAAAGAAGGCTATAAGATGAGATGATATCCATCGAAGACTATTTTTCTATAGTGAGCGAGAAGATGGAGTATAGAGATATACTTGATAAAAATTCCCATATATGAGAGGATGAAATGTAAAGTGGGAAGGCACTCAAGGAAAATATTAAATTATTACCTAAAATAAAGAGAATAATATAAAGGAATTAAAGAGGAATTAATATCATTAATTAAATATTTGGAAAAATAAAATGCATAAGGAACACATAAATTAAATGATTCTTAACATTTTTTGATTAATTTTCCACTGGCATGTGTTCATAAAGGAATGTATAGTATGATATATCAAAGGAGAATCAGGAAAGAATCACCATCTTATAAATACCACAATTTATTGAAAAAAATCATTTTGGTTATGATGGACTCCTTTTGAAGTCTGAGAAGAATAAAAAATTGGAATTCTAAATATTAGGGAAATAATTATAGGTTATAATAAAAAATATTTAAAACAACCTAAAAAATGTAATTAATACTAATGGAAAACATAACAAAGGTATGTAGAACTATTTTATTTTTATATAATTCATTGAAATGTTTCGAGTTTCAAATATGAGGCATTAGAATATATTAGATACTTTAAATTACGTGGAACGTATGAAAGGATTAGTTATAATGGAAAATAAAGTAATTATGTTTATTATTCCAACAATTCTTACTATTCTAACCATATATAAGGTTGAAATTAGAAAATATTATCCAGTGGGAATAGAGAAAGAAATTTCCCTACATTCAATATAAAATACATTCACTTGAAAAACATATATTAATGTATAACTAATTTTTTTAATACCAGAATAACATATAATGAAAAATTAATATTTAGAGGAAATTAAGATATTCATATATTCCTAAAATTAGAAAATATCATGTGAAAGGAGTATCTAAATAGAAGGTAGGTTTTGAAAAAAATAATAATTTTTATAAGATTATCCGAAAAATAATGGAGAAGTGTAGAATGAAATACAAAACTTTTAAGAGAAGGGAATTCATTGATGGTGATGTTTTATAAGTAAGCATCAGTTTCCTTGAGTTATTTTGAAATGAAAAATCCAAAAGAAGCTGAAATGAAATTGTGTTTAATTGAAACAACTTCAAATATGAACGAGGATTTAAAAGTGAGAGTAATAGGAATTATAATACCATATAGTGACTCAAAAGCATCTTCAACTTCAGGAAAAAATGAAAGGAATCCTCTACACATGTACATAAATGTTTTAATATTTTTTATAAGGAGGTTAAAATTTAGGTAAAAGATATGATCCATATGGTGGATGTGATAATAAAGTATCTATATTTAATATTCAGGTGGATTTTTTAGGGTAATAAAATCAAAAAACAGATGAGTTAAATACATTTTTTATAACATTTGGTATCAATTATATAACATAATTAGATTAATGAATATGACTCAAAAGTGATGCCAAGTAACCAATTTGTTTCTCATAACTGGAGCTGAAAATTATGTATACATAATAAATTTATTAATGAATATCATAGTAATAATGATGAAATTGATATGGAATTAAAATAAGTGTCAAAGACATACCTCATATAACCTATTAATTCATGATAAATCTCATATTTTACAAATAAAATCAGGAAATGATTTAGTGGATTCGGGCTATATGAAAATGGGGGGAAATTATAAGGAAGGACTCATCAGGATGAGGTTTTGAGTATTAGGATATATTTAATGAAATTAATAATATTATCCTCACTTTTAGATAAACTAGTGATATCAAGATAAAAATTTATTATCCCCTGTATACTGAAAATATTAGACATCTAGGCCTGGTGTTTATTGGAAAGAGTATATTAAAAGGGGATAATAAATTGGAATCATCAAAAATGGAAATATATTATATATATGTATTTATGTTTAATATTTTTAATTATCTTTTCATTGATATTATAGAATTAGAATATTGAATATGAATTACTATTCCTAGCAAGTGGTGTTACTAAATTAAAAAAACATTATAAATGGTATATCAATTCAGGTTCAGTTGGGGAAACATTTTCAAGGGTTTTACGATTCATCATAGATTAAATTGGCCTAGTAAGTATATACAAACATGGAATATCATGCACTATCACAAGTTCATTTATTACATGTGGTATTAAAAAATTAAAATGGATGTATTATTCCCTAACAGAGTGGTTTATAACTTATATATTAATGGTTTGGTGTGAGAATATGAATAAATCATAGGATGGTTCTTGTTGTATAAAATTATGTTTTTTAGATACAAATTATTTTTAGTGGAAATATATTGGGTCATATAGATATATTTGAGAAATTTGAATTAAATTATTATTTCCTATATATATAACATGCTTAATATACTTAGTGTATTTGTTGACAATTAAATATATATGTGGAAATTTTATTCAGAAGAGTTATTTTAGATTGAAAGTCTACTTTTTAGAAAGTATTTAATAACTATATTGGAGTTGTTTTTCTAGAATTTGACTATCTAAAAAAGTATGTACCAATTTATTTAATTATTAAAAGGATAATAATATTCTTGATAGAGTTGAATTTGATTAAATTAATGATATTATTGAAAAAGGTGGAGTATTCAAGTTGATATTGTTATCACCAAGGAGTGTTAAACCAAAGGGGATAATGTTTTAAGGGAACAAGTTAATAATAGTTAGAAGTAAGTCACATTATTTTTCTTTTCCAATAAAAGGGATAATAAAATTCCCCTTTAAATCCCCATTCATTATTAAATATTCAATTCCACCATAAATCCTTATTTATTTTTTAATGATTTTGTTGATTCACGGAAGTTGTATTTAAGTTCCTTCTTTAAGAAAATATAAAGGGGGGGGGGGATTTTTGATATCCATCATTTTTATGCATATATTTTTGTGAGTAAACATAATTGATGGAATATTGTTATGGATTCATTATTTCCAATGTCACAAGGGTGATTTGGAAATGCATGTCATGATTTATTATGTGAAAAGAGTATTTAATGAAAAATATGATGTTTTATGTACCGTTAAGGTGAGATGATGTTTGAAATTTTTATTTGATTTATTTTGATAGAGGAAATAAATAGTGCATGGATATTTTCATGATATAGTCATGATTATTATTGTGGATTCCCAATTTAAAACCATAGATATGTTAATATCATAAATATAGAAGTTGTTTTAAGAAATATGGAAAAGGCCTGCAAGGGACCTAGATTTTGTAAGGTTGACATATATTGTTAGTAAGGTTGATACTGTCGACAGTAAGATTGACATTTCCTATTTATATTCTTGGGAAATACTTGGTCTAATTCACATAGGGTTGAAAAAATCAGGCATAAGGATGATACATATATTTGGAATCTCAGAGTATGGTTATTGTGTGAACTCATAAGGTTGATATGAGTTATCCAAAAGATAGGGATAAGAATTCATAATATATTTTGGTGTCTCTATAAGGATAAAACACTACATAATAATATTTATGAGAACCATTACATGTTTGGTTATAGGTACTTGTATGATTGACACAATCCATTGTATGGTTTGTATGATGACCATTTAAGGATGGTATGAGGACCATAAAAGAATATAGTAAGACATTATAAGATTCTATGGAAGACATTGTTATTTTATTCTATTTAAATGACAAGATATTAAATGAAATTCTAAATTCAAGGAGAATTATATTTTTTTAGTTCCATGTATTAATTTTCCAGTGGAAAAGGGGAGATCATTATAAGAGTTCAGTATAATAGTTTCTCATAAGATAATTCTATGTTTGAGTGACAAAAGATAAACCATGTCATGAAATTATATATATAAAGGAATTTCATATGTAATTATATATTCAACATGAAGGGACTCTTGAATAAAGGAACCATGTATGGGTAAAGATCATAAAGAAGTGACATAAGGGAATGTCTTTTGGTATGTTAGAGGATTTATAATGAATTTTTATTTTATAAATACCAGCAAAAAAACATATATGAAGACCCCATGATCACTAAGATAAGAAATTAATGTTTCAAGGGAGATTCATGACCTATTGTTTCATGTATCTTAATAAAAAATTGAATATTGTTTGGGGAACCAAAAGTGACCAGATAGAATGTTTTAGAAAATGGTGAATCTAGTATAGAGACAACTGTAACACATGTTTATTTTATTTTTAATTTACAGTTTTGAAGTTGATAGTGGACATGGTATTTGGGTGATGGTGGAATCAGGGATGTTTTGTTTTTTTAGATTTTGGGAAAAAAGAAAAACCAATGTAAGGAATGGGATTTTAACACAACTCTAAAGTGGAATTTTTTAACGATATGATGGATAAACATTTATCTATAAATTATAAATAAAAAAGGTAGGAAAGAATATATGAGGTTTCTATTTTTTATATATGTAAAGTAATATCACAGGATCATGTTCTCTATAGATATTTTAACAAAAATAAAATAGAACAATATTATTTTACATTAAATATGTTAAAAAAACAAATATTTGCCGAATGATATTTATACTGTTATATAATAAGGTGAGAATTCAATTTCAAATCTAGGAAAAATAAGGAATATATAGGATATTAAATTAAATTAATGGTAGATGAATGAAGAGATGATTATTGTGGTGTATTAATGTGAGTATTCAAATTACAATTCTAGATGGTTGAAAATGACCATGATTTATTCAAAAAAGAAAGAATCATGGAATTTCCTGAAATACCATCAAAAGAAGATGTTTTTTTCTTGAGACAATAGGTATTTAAATGAATATCCACATAATTCAAAGGAATTAACCCATTTTTCATTAAATTCATTAACAGTGGTGATATTTTTCATGTTTGGCTTCTGCATCCTTAATTTTTACTTTTTGATAAATAATATAATCAGGGAGTGTATGAGGCAATTAGAATTTGGTGGTAGTGATCAAACCCGAAACTATTATAATGGGAGTGACCCCAAGTAGATGTGACCTAGTATAAACCCCACTACAGATCAGTGAGTTTAGGGGTTAATTAGTGAAATGACACACTATTCATTACATACTCCATGGATTATCTCCTTAATTTATTTGATTAAAAAAATTTCTGTATTATTTCAGCTATTATTTTTACTATAACTTTCAGAAAACAAAAAAATGAATTGGGAATAATTAATCACAATGTAAACATGTTAATGGATAAATAAGGGAGGGATGATAACATGATCTATATTAACAAAAGAGAAAAAAATAAGAAACACCTGTAATTAAGAGGATAATATCACATAGAACTGTGATATAATTTAAGGAGAAGTGTTCAAAATATGAATGATTACATAAACTAATTGAACCCCTCATGGTACTAGTAACTAAAATCCCTTTTTGGGCCTAGTAAGAACTTATGGTTAATCTAAAAGGACTATTTATTAATTTTTAAGTTTTGAATAGATTTTACTCAATGTATTTAAATGAAGGTGGGGAGATATTGAAAATACTCACTAATGATTAATCATGGAATAGTGATATGAACCACACCATGGTTTATGTTAATGTTCACATTGACACAGTAAAAATTACTATGATATGGGGAAGTGAAATCCAGAAAAATGATATGAGATAATATGACATTATCCCACTAAAATATATCATTTATTTGATCATAATGTGTTGATAAATAAAGGAGTTTTAAGGTCAAATATGATTTTATAATCATTAAATAATCAATAAGATATGCTAAAATGATATTTGAAACGATTTTGTACTATCTAAAATGATTGGTAAGAGTTTTATCAAATTGGAAAAAAAGTTTATTTATATAGAGCATACTTATAAAAAATATTTAAAACAATTCAATAATTACTGAAAATGTGACGAAATTTATTTTTTTTTGTGATAGAATCAGGAAATTACTCAAGAAAAATCATTATCTATCATTCACTCTCTCTAATAAATATCTCTAATTTTAAATAATTATATAAAGAAGAGGGAATCCTTCCCAAGAATTGGGGATTCACATAGCCTAGGGATATCATAGGATAAAGGAGTAATTGGTTGTGTATTAGTGAACCCTTATATGGTGAAACATTGGAGAAATAGATCATCCTATAAAAAAGAATATGTCATTTATTTATTTTATTCATACAAACCTAATGGATAAAATTTTAAGTGTAATAGATTTATTATATCATTCCAATATATTTATAAAATAGTTCTCCCCTCAATAACCCAAAAATAGTTATTAAATAAACTTCTTTCTTGTTTATATTAATTTTTGGAAGACATGTTGAAACTAAAAAAATTATTTTGGATTCTAGAATCATGTAATAGTTTTTAAAAAATAATATTGGTTATTGATTTTTTCAAACCAATTTGTTTTTAGGGGATAATGAGTGTTTTTTGTAAAATATATGTATCCATAACCTGGATTGAAAAATATAATCTTTAAAATGAGTTATAAAAATATCATTATAAAAACAATTTCTGTCACACCATGGTTTACTAGTAAAATGGTCTGATTTAGTATAGTGATATGATTTCTCTTTGATAATCATAATATAGAAAATATATAATATATTGTGGTTTTATAAGTCTATCTTCTAAAGCCACAACCTAAAAATGTATATACCAAAGTAAATTGGTTATGTATTTACTCTTGAAAAGAGTTATAACTATAAAAATTCATGTCAAGGATATCATAAAAAATAGCATAGTTTTATAATTTTAAATTTTTTTATTAATATAATTTTCTAAAACATTTTCTAGCATGGGTCAAATTTGAAATGTGGCTCCAAACTTTTCAAAAAAATGTTTTAGTAGTAGTACTATACGTGATGTTTTTTTAAACACGCGAAAGATGACAGAGCCCGAAGAGCCAAGAACCCTGTAAAAAAGGTTTAGTATTCGTCCTCTAAATTTGGAGTGTCATTATGCAGCTGCCATGGCCACTCCAGTCATAGCATGCTTCTTCATTTCCGCAACCTTCCCGCTCCCCCATAAATACATGTAAACATTCTAAAGAACCCAGATACTAAGCAGTGACTCCAGGTAGAAGTGCGCAAACCCTATTAGTTAGAATATCCCAACGAAAGCATTGCCACTCAAAACATCAATTTCTACCAAGATCCCGAATGAATTACTTTGGACGATACAACAACACAAAGTCACCAGGAACCCCAGATATGAAGTAGATGATAGCAAGGAACCAAATATTTGGACCTTCTCCCTTTATCCAGGCTAGAGTTACTGCAACAACGTTCCAAAGAATACAAGAAAAAAAATTTTAGTAGTACTAGAAATTTGTGATATAACCACGATTTATAACCATGGATAAAGGTACCGAAACCATAGCTATAGGTTATATAAATAGTTCACGAAACTGTGGCTCTTATTAGTGTTGAAATAGGGGCATGGATTTAGCTACAGTTTCTACTATATAAGTACATCTATATTCACAATTTCCACCATGTTGGTACATGTATATAAACTTATTGAAACACTAGATATAAGTAATTTAATTGATATTTATTTACACGGTTTAGAAACATGGCTATAATTCAATATCAATTGATTTAATCGATCGTATTAGACCTAAATACACAGTTCATAGTCATGGTTATAGGTAATTAAATTGATATTTCTTACCATGGTTTGAAACCATGGAAATAGTGCAATAGACATAATTCAAAACATGTAAATATGGATAATACCACCGTTTAAACCATGTTTAAGAATGAAAAATGTATTAGATGGTTATATACATGATTAAAAAAAATTAACTAAGACATATAGAAAAATAAGGTGAAATGTATTATTTTAATAATATCATAGATAAATTATAATACATGTCGAAGGAAAATTCCATAGAAGATCTTTTATGAGTTTTAAAGAATATAACATTGGAAATGAGAAATGTCCACATCCATTAAAAATAATTATAAAATAAATATTTCGTAATATTAAAAGAATAATAATTTAGTTTAAAAACAACTAAAACATAGAGATAATGTTTTGTATAAATAAAAATAGGTTTTTGGAAGATCTTCTTATACATAAATTTTAAAATTCATTTTTTTTCTAAAAACAACACATACTGAAAATATTAAAATTAATTTCTTTTATAACATTTGAAAATAATGTCAAGGTAGTTGAAGATATATTTTTTCAATATTATAAATAAATATATTTATATTCTAAAAATGTGTAGTTGAATAAAAAAATAAAATAATAAAAAGAAATTTATCTTTATTATATTTTCAAAAAATACTCTTTTTAAGAACCATATATTTTTAAAAAGACTGTAAATCATCCAATTTAAAACAATATTAAGAGGAAATAAATCTCAACAAGGATATCTATAACAAAAAATTTGTTTTTTATATTTGAATAAAAGACTATAGAAATTTCCCAGATGGATTATCACATTGGATATATATAAATTTTAAAATGATGTTGGGAAAAGAAACTGTATAACTTGAGTAACATTTAAATTAAAACATCTTGAATGAGAAAAAGATTAAAATTAAAATTATAATATGAATAATGAAAATTATTTCATGGCATGATGAATAAAATAGTATGTATATACACCATTTAAACAAAATTAGGTGCACAATACAAACACAACTCATAGAAAGGATTTTGATTCCACAAATCTTTATATAATTTTTATTTTTTGAGAAAAAATACTAGGATAAAAATAAATTTTAATAGAACATTTAATATCATTAAATATAAGACAAAAATGAAAAAAAATTAAAGGAGTATTATATAAAATATTCAAAATAAAATGTAATGTATAAATATAAATATGTCTTAAGTGTTAAAACATAGAGAATATAAACCCTTACCATGTTCTAGATTCATTCTAAGAATATAAATAAATTAATGAATAATGAAATTATGATTATTAGATTCCTCCATAGGAACATTATTAAACTATATTTCATTGAATATAATTATTTTTTTATAATATGATATTTATTAATTATATATTTTTTTGTTATGTTTTCCTGAAAATTTAATCATTGATGACACATCTTGGTAATTTTTGTGATCAAATATGATAAGTCAAATAATTAATATAACAACTCCTAAAATACTAAAATCATTATTTTGTTATGAAAATATAATAATGTCATTATCAAATTTCCAATAGTTATCCATGATGTAGTTTTTTTATTGTTCCATTTTAAGGTTAAACCAACCTAAACATGAACATGATATATCTCAATGGATAAGTATGAAAAAATAAGTGTATAAAATCATTATAGTATAATAATAAGTATTTTATTGATATTTTTTAATTTTATATTCATATATCACATTTTCTAGATAAATAAAAAAATCATGATGAAAAAAAACGTTACTTTGTGGAGAAGTTAGTCAGCACATTGTATAATTTATGTTCTTTTATATTTTTAAGTTGACGGGAAGGAAAATATAATGGGTTTTACATTAATATAATAGAAATTAATCTTAATAATGATATTGAGATCATTATATTACTATTTATAGAAATGTTTTAGATGAAAAATATTTACAATAAAAGGTATGGAGAAACTAATACAAGACTTGGTACCTCGAACTTTCTCATAAATACAAACTTTGAAATATTGGGAGGAGGAAAAATAATTGAGTTCATAGGCTTCTAAAATTGGGAAATACTTCCATGAGGAGAAAAAATAAAATTTTTAAGGAATTAATTCTGAATAATGGGTATGTGATGGAGGGGTAAAAGTGTCCCCATTTACATGTGAAGAAAATGTATCTTTTTTGAACACCACTTATTTTTAAAAAATGGAATGTCTATATTCAAGAACAAGGGGATCAAAATGTGAGAAATAGTGTTGTTTGGTGTGATACAAGGTCTATAAATCCTTCAATACCATTTTAACATATTATTTATACAGATCTAAATCCTTTCAACAATTTCATTTTATATTTTACCATTTCAGTTTTTATTTTAGGAAATAGTTTTCACCAAAGTGGTTTATTTTTGATTAAAAATTTAATGTGTACATTATGACCCAATTTTGAATTTATATATCCAAAATTAAGATTTATATATTCTAATTATATACATATATATATTAAAAAATTATCTTTTTAATTTTATCTTCTATATATAGAAAAACAATTTTATATAAAAATGTTTCTTTTACCATTAAGTGTTTCTAAACTCATATTGTATTTATTATTAATTGAATGAGTGATAATATATTGTTATATAGGATTAAAAATCACATCAATGAAATTACATGAAATATTTAAATTTAATATAATAGGTAAAAATTACAATATATTAATAAACAATTATTTGAATATAATAGTTTTATCGTTCTCATGGTCATTTAATTTAATCATAGTAATCAAACATTTATTCCCAAAAATAAAATGAAATTAATTTTGTAACATGAAAATGTTGGTATAAATTAAGAAAATGATTTTATCAAATAAAATTTGTAAATTTTATAAAAGGTTATTTTAATATTATAACACATAACGCATAAAAACTATTTTTAGAAAGTGTTATTTTTAGACTAAAATTGATGTGAAAAAAATAGTTTAATTGTGAATGACTTAAATGAAATAGTTTTTTTTAAATAAATACATCAACATACATGTCAATTAGAAAGAAAATAAAAACCCAATATTACAATTAAAATGTTTAACTAATAGATAAGATATAAAATTAGAATGAAATGTTACTTATGATATAAAATGTGGAACATATATTTTCAAAGATCAAAATTTATTTTAAAAAAATAATTTCTGTCCTTAAATAAATATATAATACACCAAACATTTTAATAAATCCTTATGTCTCATTCATATATTAATAAGAAAAAACATGTTTCAAATTTTATAAAATTTAATTTCTCTATATTTAATAAAAAATCTTTTATTTTGGAAAAATACTAAATATTAATCATAACATAATGTATACATCTTTAATAAAAAATTAATCTCTATTTATCCAATTAAAATTTAATATTTTGTTTTTTTAAGGGAAGTAAAAAAATGTAATGAGAAAATAATTTATTGAAATATGTCTTTTGGAAGATTACATGGTTTTTTCAATATTATTTGACACTGATATATAATTTGAAGAATGTTATAATATTAGATAATATATTGAAATAATAATGGTACTATATTATAATGCTCCATCCTTAAACATTACATAATATTTATTTAAGTCAATAATTAGAATTTATTTCGCGTTGAGGATATTTTTAGGTTTAGAGCTTTAGATAATTAGGCCATCACTTATACAAAATAACTTGATTATTACAAAGTAGACACTTCTACTCACCTTCCATTTTTTCATAAATCAAATATTTTTAAAAAAATCATGTATTCGATTTATGTTCAAACATCATAACTTTTCCATGATCACATCCATGACATTAGTCTCTTTTAAAATCATGTGAAATTTTTTTAAACTTGAGATGAACATAAAAATATCATCTAGGTATACACAATGAAGGAAAACTATTAGCTTTGAAAAAAAATGTAAACAATGAATACATTATCATAAAGTATTACTTTTCACCTTTATAAAGTAGTAAATAATATTCATTGAATATAAGCTCATTACTTGCCCTTTTGTACCCAAAAGGGTACCATAAAACCCATAGAAAGAACACATAACATATAAAAGGTAACATAATACATAATTATACTTAAATGGAATAACCTTATGGTTAACATCCACAAATCATTCTAACAAATGGAATAACCATACGACCTACTTCCATACCCAATGCAATAGAAGTTATAATGTAACTAATTATACATAGTTTATTAGGGAACCAACCATATCTGGTTTATCATTTGACCACCCCTCTTTTGTTTCTAACATAACCACCCGTCAAATTTCCAGGAACCATTATATAATCATAAAACATAAATGATTGAAATTATCAACATTTCACTCATAAAATATCATTTTAATTCAAAAGAAATTATTTCAAGATATTTAAATAGTAAATCCAATTTCAAAACCATTTTCATTACCAAAATACCCAAAAATAGAATAAGGTATTTCTTTTCTTTAAAAACCCGTTATTATTATAGAGGAAGCCAAATATCAAATAACAGTTATAGCGGTGGAGAAGTCATATTCACCACATAAGTTTAAATAAATTAATTTTTTATTATCTATTGAAATGATTTGTTGAAAAAATATTACCTTTATATTAAAATTAATATGGGTTTATTATACATCGTATAAAATAAGGTGGTATATTTTATCAAAATATGCCTCAATGAAAGGAGATGAGATGAAGTCCCTTACCTTGAGTATGACTTGTCTAGTTCATTCATTAATTTAAAAAATAATCAAATTATTTTAATTTATACATTCTACAGAACATTTTTCATGTTTATCATTTATTTTATATCATTTATTTCCATGTCCAAACAATTAGTTAATTATTTGAGTTTATATCAAACATTTTTTTGATGTTGGATACTTGAGTCAAAAATGAAAATTTTTTTGATGAAAATTGTACAAGGGTTCATAAGTCCATGATCACAAGAATGATATCTGTGATTTTAAAATCATATTTATCTCATATATATGTATTTATAATATTCATAACATTTTGAGATAATAAATGAGAATCACCGTTCAGGGAGACGGTAGTCCGTACCTATGTAAGAATTCTACTTTCATTTCTTTTTCATATTAATGGAATGAAAACTAAATGATACATTGGAATATTAAAGTTATTTTATAATATACATGTTATATATTTGACAGATTTTCATTAAATAAATACATTATATGTTATATATATGGAATAAATGAGTCATATCACATTGAGGGGGCGGTAGTCCACACTTTCTCAAATGAAATTATCATATTTACACAGTATGGAAATCATAAAGGTATGTTTTAAAAAAATATAGAAGCATAAAGGAAATAAAAATTTAATATGTATCACATATAAATATAGTTCCGTAATTATATCAACCATGATAGGTGGTAGGAGAAAATTGGCCAATCATCATTCTGTGAGGTAGTAGTTCATCGTACACAGAAACAACATGTTCAGTTTCCATTAGATGGATGTGTGTGTAAGTTTAGGTCAAAATATTAGTATAAAAACAACCTAGTATATTAATGGTACTATTTTTGTTAAAAAATAATGGAATAAGGATAGGTTATGGGATTTTAGAAGGAAATTAAATGAAAGGAGCTTGAGAGAAGATGCTACCTCTAAATCTGACAATTCCTTTGGATTTTATCCAAAATGATTCCTTATGTTTCCTCATTCCCAAAAAAATAATTCTAGGAGGAAGTGAGAAATTTTTGGAGATAATATGACCAGAATTTTGTAGAGATGATGTGCTTGAGAGGTGTGAGTAAGTTGGTAGAGGTTGTTCCCTTTTACTAGAGGGAGGAGGGTCACTTTTGGAATGTCTTGAAATATTATTTTATTATAAATTTAATTTCAAATAATAATAGCTCTGATGTTATATATTTCTTAGATAATATGAGGATGGGTCTAAATCTGTTCAATAAATATGTTTTTTAAATTTTTATATCACTAATTTAACATTAACCTTTGTCATTATCCATTAATTAAATAAAAAAACTCTTACCATGTCTTCTTGTATTTTTATACTATATAGTTAATATAGTTACTATAAAATTCCATGACAATCACAAGTGGATAATAAATGATATTTTCAAAAATATCTAAGTCATTTGGATGAATCTTATATTTTTATGACTATTATATAATTTAATAAAATAGTATTTGTTTTAGAAATTGATTTTTGTCAATTTGGACACCATTTAGTAATTCATTTTTGTAAAATTCATAAAAACTTGATTCATTTAAAAAAACTACATTAACATAAATATATCATGACATAATCATCCATAATATTAGTGTATGAAATCTTAATACAGATATTATATTTATTTTTAATAACTATAATATCTTTTATTTGA
This sequence comes from Viscum album, assembly GCA_963277665.1. Lineage (NCBI taxonomy): Eukaryota > Viridiplantae > Streptophyta > Magnoliopsida > Santalales > Viscaceae > Viscum > Viscum album. The sequence goes on along the minus strand of OY728145.1, from coordinate 742,288,361 downwards.
ATCATTCATTAATAAGGTAATCAATACATAATCATTGTGTCATAAATCAATTTATTTTTTTAATGTCTAAAAATTATAAATAAAATACCCTGATGTAGGTTTTTTTTATATTTATGACTAATTTTGTATATTCAAAGTGATCAAATATATAACCCCAAATTTAATTTTTTTTAGAAAAAAGATATATGTTTTTTGTTATATTTCTTTTTACTGTAAATTATTTATTATTACATGTCATTATCACACCCAAGTGGTTCCAAAATTCCAAATAATTAGCCTAATTGTTTTTGTTGGTCATGACTCATCCAATAATATTAGGACACATTTAATGTAGTTTTATAGTATTATAATATTATTTTTACCCTTATTTTCCAAATTTTCCCATTATCCGTGGTAATTAAAAATAATTTGTCAAGTTAAAATTCATAATGCCCAAAAATTAAAGGCACCTATTTAAATATTTTTGAACTTATGATTAAATATATTGAATCTATTTTTCAAAATTCAAGAAATAGTAATTTTTGTAAATAGTTTAATATTAATTCCTTTGGTCAAAACCATAATGCAGGTTTTTAATAAGTAAAAAATATCGAAATATTGATACGTTTTTTGTACAATTTAAATGTAAAAATACTTCCAATGAAAAAAATTGTATTAAATGATAAAAAATAATCTAATAACACGTCAAAAAAATATAATCTCACTATATAACTAAATGAGACCAAGATGTAGTTTTGAATTAAAATGTTTTATTTTTCACTACTAATTAAAAAATGAATTTTATCATAAAAATAAGATAAATAATCCAAAGTAAATTTTGATGTCCCACTTCTAAAAAAAGAATTTTATTTTTTCAAATAGAAAATATAAAAGTGAAAAAATGATATCTAAAATGGATTCAACATTAAAAGGTAGTAAATAGACCTATTAAAAACATTAGAATATTTTATGCTGAAAATTGGATTCATTCTATTTTTTAGCCTTTAATACTTATTTGATAAATTTAAATACATTTAAAAAACATCTGTAATCATATTTTTTTAGTTCTATTCATTCATTCCAATAATATGGATAAGTGATTAATACCATTTAAAATAATAATAATATTATTGTATTATTTTTCAGGTTTAACTCAATGTTGTGTTCAATGTAAGATTTAGGAGAAACTTGTTGCTGCGTGTTGAGTATGCTATCAGAAAAATCATCTCCTTAAAATAAAATTAATATCTTATTCATAAATATTAATAGATAATAAAATGTATTGTTTCAAAAATTAATAAGAAGTTACACCCTTCCCCCATTTTGGAAATTTTGTCCTCGCAATTTTAATTACATATCAAATAAGTGGGGGTATTTTTCTATTATAGCATTTTAAGATTCCCACATTGCCTCTTCAACCATATGGGTTTTCCCCAAATCCTTAACCTAATGAATAACCATATTCTGCAATAGTTTATTAATACATTCAAGAGTCTATATTGGTAGTTCCTTACAAGAAATATTCTCTTCCAAGTGAACTACCTATGGACACAAAACATGAGATGGATTAAGCATATAATTTCTCAACATTGAAACATGAAAAACATTGTGTACCTGGAATAAACATGGAGGTAAAGACACTCTGTTGGCAACTGATTCAATGTTCTCCAGGATCTCAAAGGGCCAAATGAACCGTGGACTCATGTTTCCCTTCTTATAAAAACACATCATACTTTTTCAAGGAGAAACTTTAAGAAACAAATAATCACCTATCTCGGAAAAAAGATCCTTCATCCGGTTATCCAGATAAATTTTCTTCCTACTATGATATTTCCTCATGTGATTTTGAATCAACAAAAACTTTTCCTCCACCTCTTCTACCAATTCTGGCCACATAAACCTCCTTTCACCAAATTCTCCCAAAAAGCTGGAGTTCGAATGTGTTTCCCATTTAATTCCTCAAATGGTGCCATCTGTATACTGGAGTAAAAAATATTATTATAAGAAAACTCAACAAAAGGAAGATGTTGATCCCAAATTTGCTTGTAATCTATTGAACACGAATGTATCAAATCCTCCATGTTATAAATTCATTGTTCAAATTATCCATATGATTGATGATAAAAAGATGTACTGGAATTTAATTCAGTTCCCAATGACTTATGAAGGCCATTCCAAAAGTTAGAAGTGAAACTAAGATCACAATCAGATACAATGAATAGGGGAACTACATATAACCTGACTATCTCTTTAATATAAAATTGAAAAACTTGATCTAGAGATAGATTATCTCAAATATAAATAAAATGGGAAGATTTATTCTATCCATCAATAAAAACCCAAATTAAATTTTTACCATAAGAATTATTTGGTAATACCACTACTAATTTCATGGATATAATTCCCTATTTCTACTCTACTATTGGAAAAGGATGAAGTGTCCTTTTGGTAACCTCCATTCTTCATTAAACTATTAAAAATAAAACATTTTAGATTAAATTCATCAATATATATTTTTATTACATCCACCAGTAAGACTCTTAACGATATCTATACATCTTATTACTACCTCGATAAACTGAAAATTGAGATCTACGAGCTATATATAACAAATATTTATTCAACCGCAAATTACAAGGCCCACTTATTCTTTTTTCAAAGAATGAAAAACAAGAATTATCAATGATAAATATAAGAAACATACCCTTCTAAAGGAATTTTACATTTTTATACAACTCACACCATTCTTTCTGTGCTTGATTGATTTTTAGTAATATAGATGATTTCATTGACACCTAAAACAAAATATAGGAATTCCCTACCCCAACAACTTCTAATCCAAAATTCATAAAATCAATATTCAATGTATCTTGATAGAAACCTAACATGGTTAATGTAGCATTTCTCTTTTGACCCAAGTGTCAGCCACTTTATTTGCCTTTCCAGGATGGTAATGAATCGTCCAATCATAATCCTTGAGTAATTCTAACAATCCCTTATGTATCATATTTATTTATTTCTAAGTGAATATATACTTCAAACATCTACGATTAGTATATATTTCAAAAATTGCACCATACAAATGATTCCACCAAATTTTTAATGCAAAGGCCACTGTAGCTAATTCCAAATCATGTATAAGGTAATTTAACTCATGAAGTTTCAACTAATGTGTAGCATAAGAAATTACCTAATCATTTTGAATTAGAAATCAAACAATCCCATTCAATAAAGTATCACTATATATAAAAAACTCACTATTTTTTGATGGTTGGTCCAACATTAACGAATTTACCAATATTCATTTGAATTTCTGAAAACAATCATCACATTATTTTTTCTAGATGGACATAACTCCCTTACATGTTAGCTTAGTTAGTGTATTAGATAATTGAGAAAATGTTACAACAAAACTTCAGAAATAACCCATTAATCCATAAAACCTATGAATCTCTATGATATTGGTAGGTCTTGGACACTCTTCAACAGATTTTTTTAGTAGGTCCATTATTTATTCCATCTTTATAAACAATATGTATAAGGAATGAAATTTTTTGCAACAAAAATTAACTCTTACTAAATTTCTATATAATTTCCATTCATTTAGGTTTTGGAGAAAAATAATTATGTTACTTTAATTTTCCTCATGGTTATTAAAATATAATGAAATATCATCTATAAACACAACCACAAAATGATCGAAAAACCGATGAAAGACTGCATTCATACCTTCTTAGAACCTCAGAAATGTTTCTCATGGATTTTTAACTCATGAGAAGAAAACAACCTTTGATATTTCAGCTTCAATCCTATGTAAAAATATTTTATCTTTCAAGAATTTTCCCAGATAAAATTTAGGATGTACCTTGACAAACGAGTGAAATTTTCCTTAATTATAGCCACAAAATCTTCCTACATTTGTATCAATTATAAGAAATGATTTTCCATCCTAAGCCAAATAGCCTTAGGAAAATATTTCTCAAGGAATATATTCTTAAATTCATCATATTCCACAGAATCAATCTCTTTACTTACTCTTATAAATTTAATCATTGACCCCCATTGATTGGCTTCACCTTTAAATGATTAATAGAGAGAATAACCATTAGATGTTTTGAAAACCTCATTACATAAAAAATATTTTCAAGTTCTTTAATTATCCCTTCATATTGCATATGGTCAGATGATCCACAGAATGTGGGGGACGTTGCATCATGAAATGCTTCACTAATGAAAAATTTCTCTATGGTTGGTCTAGTTGATCTCATGCATGGAAACCACCAAATTGTTTTTCCAGAGTCAACTAATCCATCACGAAAACATATTGTTTAGTTATTATTCTGACTATATTAGGATGTTTATTTGGATGATTATTTCCCTCTTTATGCCTTCCCATCACATCTACCTAGTTTACTCTGTAGAAAACCATTCTAAACAAACATATCTTAGATGAAGTAATGTGGTAATATTAAAATTCCATATCATTTAAATTTGAAAATAATGTAAAAATATTATATATATATTTTATTAATAATATTATAACTCTTAAAATTATTTTAACTGACCATTGATACCAACTATAATGATATATCATTAAAAATTACTTAATCCGGATAGAAGTCACTAATTTGACTTTATATTACATTGAGGGTCTTTCCATGTTTAGTGATTTAAATAATTAGGCCATCACTTATATATAACAACATGATTATTATAATTAAACACTTCTACTTTCTATCTTTTTTTTTCATAAAACAAAACTTTTAAAAATAAACATGGTTTCCCTTCATGTTAAATATCTCAACCCTCTCATGATCCCATCCTTGACTTTTTTTCTCCTTTAAATTCCCATGAAAAACATTCAAAACATAGGATGGACATAAAAATCTTATTAAGGGATACACAAAGAATGAAAAAAAATTCATTGAAAAAACATGTATAACATGAATAAATTATTAAAATTAGTACCTTTCACCTTTGTAATGTAGTAAATACTCTTCACTGAGTATAATCTCTTTGCGTACCCTTTTGTAACCAAAATAATATCATAAAACCCATAGAAAGAACACATTATAGGTTCAAAATATGAATATAGATGCTCAATTACAAGATGGGGGAGAATTCAATGTTTAAAAACATTTGTTTTTAACATTAAGTTAAACTATGTTTAACAAAGTTAAACAGTGTAAATTCAAAAGACCTCTTATGGTTCAACAAACTTGCTACATTCTGGAAATGTGGTTACAGAAATGAAATGTAGGGAATGTTTACAATGAAATGATTCTATCTTAAAGAGTATATAATATTACTTATCAAAGTATTCAAAATAAAAAGAAAGTATAATAAGGTTATACTTTATTCCTTTATAAAAATACAATGGAAATAAATTTGAGACAAAACAAGTAACAGGTATGAAATATTTTATCCCAAAGAGAAGGTTATCGAAAAAACATTCATCAAGGTCCCATGATTTATAAATTCAAGAAATTCCATCTTACCTACACAAGGGTAATCCCCATGATAGGAATATCAGAATCTATCTTTCTATCCCTGTAATCCATCGAACTTTAAGGTAGTCAGAACCTCTTTCTCCCTATCTCCAGAAGTCCTCAAACATTATGGTAGTTGGAACCTCTGTCTTCCTATTCTTGGAAGTCCTCGATTGTACTAAAAAACAATTAGAGTCACACAAATCAAGATAAACAAGATGTTGAGTATGCTCAAGGCATGAGAGTCTCTCCCTCTAGAAATCACTTCAGAAGCATGTAATATCTAGAGTGATTGAGTTACTGTTGTTTTGAGCTCATTCAAATGAGATCCTATTTATTTTCATTTCTCTAATGTTCGGCTCCCTCCTCTAACAGTCAAATTTTACCTTGAATTTAAGAGGGACCTATACACGTGTCACTAAAACAACAGTTAATTAGAAAGAGAATGTATGGAATTGTTTCATAACTATAACAGTTTTAAGTAAAATAATGTTTTTTAACCAAGTCTATTTTTTCAGAGTCTAATAAAATTTCAGAGTCTAAGAAAATAATAATTTTGAGACTTTAAATCATAGATATTTGGATTATGTTTTCTAATGAATTCGGAACCTAAATTTAATAGATTTCAGAATCTGAATCCTAATGAATTCGGAATCTGAATCCTAATGAATTTGGAATCTGAATTCTTTGGAATTAGGTGTCTGAATTTTGAGGAATTCCGAGTCCAAATTCTGATTGATTCAAAGTCTGAATTATGAAGAATTCAGATTCAGAATAATGATGAATTTAGAGACTGAATTATAAGAAATTCAGAGACCAAATTATGATGAAGTTTTTTATGAAGTTTGAGGAATTTGGAGTCCGAATTATGAGAAATTTGGAGTCAAAATTATATGGTATTAAGAGTCGAAAATATGAGGAATTCAGAGTTCGAATTATGAGTAATTTGGATTATGAATTTTTGATAATTTAGAGTCTGAATTAGTTTGATTTTTAGAGAATTCAGAGTCTAATTTTCAAAGAATTCCGAGTCTGATTTTTAATGAATTTAGATTCTAATTATCTGATAATTCAGAGTCTAAAAAAAGAATACTTCATAACTAAGGATTTATAGGATTTTGAGGATTTATATATGAAATGAAATCTAAAAATTTAGGAATTAAAAAAAATTTGATTTAGAGAAACTATAAAATGGGCAATGAAAACCTAGGTAAGGATAAAATTTCATTGAGGAAGGAAAAGTTTTCTTTATTAAGATAATTCTTATAGAAAACATAATATTCCTTAAGATAGAGTGTTTGTGATTTTCAAAAAATAGAGAAATAAAAATGTCATAAGGAAACCTTACTAACTCAACAATATCCCAATTTTTGGAAAGAACAAACATACTTAAGAAAAAGAATATAAGGACTTAGAGTTTTTATATATGAAAATAAATGACAAATTATCTCCTTTTACATATGAATCACAGTGAATACGACTAACTCCCCCTTAGGTTTTAAAATCCCTAAGGATAATATTGTGGATTTTTGAAATAATATTTTACATTTTCTTCCCTAAAAATATAATCTTTGATAAGAACATCCCCTTATCTAAACTCCCCATTACAAAGGTAAATTTCTTATTTACATAGAATTCTTTATCTCATTCCTTTCTCCGCCTTTGTGATTTTAAAAAAAGAATAAAGTGAATGAAAAAAATATGGTACCAAAATAATTAGTAGTAAAAAACCAAATATATGAAGAATAACCAAAATACCATTATGATTTAATGAATATGTAAAAAGAATAAATATAATATATAAGATTAGAATGGGGTCGACTTATCCTTCTTTCTATTTTGGCATTAACTCATTGAAAATGGTTTTTATCTTCTTTATCTCCATGTGATATTCGTCTATATACTTGATATGGTGATCCTGATCATCATTTTTCTTCTCTAAGGATTTTATATTTTCTTCCTAAGCCTTCAAAACTTCTTCTTTCATAACACTATTTTCATCAATCTCAATTCTAAGATCCCTTTCTCTCTTTTAATTCATAGCCTCTGAATAAAGCTTCTCATTCAAGTCCTTGACTTCTTAGTTCCATTTGGTCTATTCTAGAATCACCTTTTCCTCAAAACTCTTAGTAAGATCATTATGCTTCGCATCTTCGGTGTCAAAAGAAACTTTCTCATTATCTTGAAATTCATCAAAGGCTCTTATAAAATTAATTAAACATCTTTTTCTCATACTTACTCTTTGCACTCATTGGGAAATTCAACAATCATTTCCCATCACTGATTTATTTAAGGATGACTCTCATAGGTATAGGTTTTATGGGAATCCATATAATATTATTAAACTCCTCCAGTGTTATTTTTATATTCTCTTCTGAAAATGATTATTGTAGAAATTGGGAAAGAAGATCATGGGTTTTTGTGGGTTCTACTATTAGAGTTCTCAAATGGATCCTAAACTACAATTCATTCTCGAAATCCCCTCTTATTCCGGTTTGTCTTGACTTCCCCAGTTTACCCCTTCATCTGTTTAAGAAAAATGCTCTTTTTCCAATCTCTAGCCTCATTGGAACACCTCTTAAACTATACATTGCAACGAGAAATCTATCAAGGCCCTCGGTTTCTAGGATTTGTGTTTAGATTGTCATTTCCCAAATGCTCCCATCCCAAAATATGGATACAAAATGGAAAATACGGGTTAATTCAGGAAGTGATTTATGATCTTCTGCCTACCTATTGTAGTTTTTTCCACTATCATGGACATTCCAATATGGATTTTGATACTAGATTAGTTCATCCACCGACATGTAAAATTACATGGATAAAAAATGAAAATGAAAGATTACGGTAGGAAATGAATATCTCACAGTTACTAGTAGTCCTTCAAGGATGCAAGACCCCCTTGGAGATTAAATTGATTTCATTCATAAGACATTTTAGGTTAATTTTCATGATGGGGGAAGTGACTAATTTGGACAATCGATGAGACATCTATCTGAGAACAATGTATTTTCAGATTTTGTTATTTCAGTCAACACTGATTTAGATTCTACCACAATTCCCCCAACTTCAGTGGGTATTCAAAAGGAACATAATGAACCTCATAATGCCTCTCAAGTGAAGGAGCAAAGTGATCACTCTGATTCTTGCAAGCCTTTACATGTTGTTTGAGACCAAGCTTGTCTAATTGAGGATGATTACTTAAAATCGAGCCCCAAGAAAGGTATAAAGGTGATTATTGACTCAGATGGATTTATTAATCCAAATCCATAGAAGACTCAGAAACATATATATTAATATAACATTGAGAGAAAAATCGTTACTAGGACTTTAGAGGCTTCTAGAAAGATGACTCCTGATACCTCTCCACAGATTTCGCCTACTGATAATTCGAGTACAACCTCTAGTGAAGGTAATTTGAGTGGCAATAGTGATAATGAAAACACTAACCTGGCTGTGTGGGATGCTTATCAATAGGTTTATGAGGTGTAATATGAACTGGAATCTTGGATTGATGAGAATGACACAATTGTATTTAAATGATACATGAATGGTGAAATACCTTCATAAATTTACCTTCAAATCAGTGAAAGAATATTCATCAAATTGGTTGAGTAATTTAAACATAATAATCACTTTAACATCATAGATATTCCATGGTAATGAGATGTTATATTTTAATTTTTTGAGAAATATTATTTTTTAGTTAGAGGGAAATTTGTTCGTGCCTCAAATTTTCCATTTGGAATTGATTTTATTTGATTTCAATGCTTTCTATCTACTGATGAGGGTGGAATGTATTTATTCTTTTTTGTCTGTATTGGATCTACTGGTCTTCACCCGAGGCTATTGCATGATTTGAATTCACATGGTTTTTTGTTCTTCTTGGAAAATCGTGACTGGTGGGTGGTTTTTAAAATATGATTCTATTTACTCTAGATAGACTACTCAATAGTTCAATGATGATCTCTCAAATGTTGCAACCTTCTTTTGATGGTTCATCAAATAAGTCTATTTCTATTAGATTTTGAATCGGTAGATTTCCCTGGGTTATCTCCTTTTTCCTAGATGTTTACACTTCAAAATTATGTTGACGTGATTTTGGTGGAGGAATATTTAGTTCTCAAGCATGATAGAGTGGTGCTTGCGGCTCCCATTATATATTGCGACAATCCTGGATGATCTTGTTCTTAGGCATTCTTGGAATAAGCAACTAATTTTTTCAGACTACTCTATAGATTAGCATAGGCTTGTTCGGTGGCTTCATCTCTCAATGCTTATCCAAATCTTCAGGCCACAACAAATCATTTTATGGCATCATTTATGCATTATGAGGTCATGAGGACTTTAGAAAGAATAGTATGAGAGAATGGATTTCACTTTGAAAAAGTAAGAGGCATCATGGAAGCTTCTCTTCTTAAAACAAGAGTAACATTGTGGCACTTTATTTCTAGGGGGAATCTGTTTTATTTTTTAGAGGAACCATGAATGCAGTATGCACTGTCTAGCACATCCCTGGACTATCTTCAACTGGAATTATGGTTCCTCATAATGGATAATTCCTATTGATATGACTCACAAAAAATCATGTAACCATCGATGGGAATTTTGGAGGTAATGAAGGCTCTTTTATTGAGGTCAATAAAGCTGGACGCCACTATAGACTTGTGACATCTCTAAATATGTTCGTTTCCTGAGGTATATGCATTTATTGGAGCATGGGTGAAGCAGGTTCCATCTATGTTTATTCTTAATATTCCAATCGTTGTTTCCATAATTTATTTATCGTGTAAATTCATTACACCTTTAATTCCTATTGTAATACTTTTTATTTAATAAATATATTTGGGCATGAATTGGGTGACCAATTCATTTCAATTTCTCCCAATGAAGAAGGTTTTGAAATATCCATAATGCTTTACAAACTTATCCATAAGCATGTTGACTAAATCTACATTCTAATTAAACAAGTTCTGAAGCATCTAGAACCTAAAGTCTATTCTCAGGAATAATGGAATTTTATCGAGAAAATTCATCAATTATTGTACCACAAAATCATTTCCAAGAGTGGACGATTTTGAATTAGAGTGATTGGTCAGTGATGATTATTTTTCTAACACTTCATCTTTCCTCTTTATTGAAGCATTACCACATTTCTTTTTCACCACAGATATCTTAGGTGTATCAACCAACACCTTCTTTCCATTATCAACTTTCTAAATGATCTCTTTTGTTATGGGTGATTCATGCTCACTATCTAATAACTGATCAAGCTTATATTCCTCAAGGTTTTCTTTTTCAGCACCTTCCACAACATCCTCTGGCTGAATGAATTCATGGATGCTACTTTCTTCTTGAGATATCTTATTCACTTCTTCTTGACCTTTTACTTCTTTTCATGGAGTAGTAAGTTTTAAAGATTTATCGTCGGAATTTCAGATTTATAGTTTCTCAGAAGGACTCTCCTTCTCATGATAATCCATTACTTGCCTTATCATCTCTTTGGTATCACCAATTCTTTCTTCTTCATCTTTTTCATCAACTTCTTCTTCTACTTCTTCCTCTTACATAATTTTACTTCTTCTTCTAGTTTTGGAATTACCAATTTCTTTCCTGGAGTCAAATGAAGCGATTCTTTCAAAATCAAATTCGGTACTGCGATAAGTTCAGAGGCTTTCTTAGTAGCCCTAAGAAGTGATTGAACGATTTCATATATTGAAATCCTCTTCCTATGCTTCTTTTCTTTCTCTTTCTTCTCAAGATATCACGCAACCATTATCTTTAAATCTTTTTCCTCAGTAGGGTCTATGAAAAAATTAGGCTCCCCTTCCTTCCTGTTCTTACATTCCTCTCTCCAATTAGCCATTACTTCATCAGGGTAAGTCTTTTTCTTCTTTGTTTTCAGGGGTTCTAATTGAATTTCCTTATATGTATGGATTTTTTCTTTCTCTTCTGGTTCTGTTTCCTCCATCTTCCTTCCTCCCTTTTTGGTTACCGTATCCACTTCTAGTTTCTTTGATATGGCTTCTATTTCTGATTCAGACAAATCATAAAAATATCTGAATTTAAAACTGAAGCCAACCTTTATCCTTCTCAATGTATCATCAATAAGAATCATAACCTTGTAATTTATTGTCTTAGAACTGTATGGTATATTGAATGATTGAATACAAAAAACAATAATCTTCGAGCTAATTTATGGATACATGAAAATTTGAGTCTTTAAATTTCCGTTCTTGATATCCCCAATTGTAATCAAGATATACTTCCCCCGATTTATCTTCTAGAGGTTCACTAAGAAATCCAGAATATAAATGTCACTTTTCATTAGGAAATCATTATCCTATTTTCTTAGAATGATAAAACCTTGAACCCATAATTCAAGAATCCAGAAGTTTGTGGACAGATTTATAATTTTCGAAGTCTTCACTTCTTTTAGACCAAGGTACCATAAAAAATTTTCCTTCACAAAAAAACCTGATATATCCAGTGATTAATGGGTGAAAAATTCAACTTCACCTTCATAATGAATTCCAATTAGACTTGAAGACTTAGTGTAGGAAAGGGAGTAGGTCTTTCAATAGCTCATGAATGAAAAATTCTCTCTCCCTCCTTCATTGAATAAACCTAATAATTTGTAAAATTCAACCAACAACTCTAGATGAATAGTATCTTGTGCCTTCTATTTTGATATATATTGACATTCCCAGCAAATTAGCTTGATGTTCGTTGAAATTATAGAATCATACATATCAATGAAATTTAGATCGACTAACATTTCTTTGAATATCTTCTATTCACAAATTTTCTTTCAATATTTCTTTTTGAGAAGAGGCTTCAACAGACATTCAGAACTGAGGAAAGCCTAAAAATATGGAATGACCTAATGTATGTTGGAAGAACACCAGAACACATAGACTTTTAAGATTTATGTGGTTAAACCAATAGGGGTCATTATATATGCGTTTGAGACATTGTTTCAACTTCATTGACTGATCCTACTGTTAAAAAACTCTTGATTTGATCTGACGGTTGAGATGATAGTCGATGAAGAGATTTGGTAGGATCCGATCTTTTGAGGTTTTTAAAATAAACATTCGATATTAAGAAAAATTGAATCCAAATAAGTTTCTTAGACAAGTTAAAAATACCAACTTGTAAAAATATGATTAAGAAAATTTGTGAAAAAAACATAACTTCTATATTTCTCGGAAAATTATTTGTAATGAGTCAAAATGTTCTTGAAGAACTTTAGTTTAAAAAAACCAAGATTTTGATTATGAAAATTTTTATTACAAAAATTTTGAATATGAAAATATTATTACAAAATCATCTATTTACAAAAATTTTGATTACAAAAAAATTGGATAATGAAAATTTTGATTATGAAAAATATGATTAACAAGAAAATTTACTCCCCCAATGAATATGAGTTTTTTACTGTAAGGAGATATGTTTCAACAAAAAAGTTAATATGGAAGATTACAATATAGTTATCATTTATAACTTTTGTTTAATGTATCCAAATAAATTAGAGGGTAAATATTTTATGAAAACATTAGCTACTTGATATTGTGTTTCGATAAATTGAAGAATGATATCTCTTTTTTATGTGTGGTCCCTAAGAAAATGATGTCTAATATCTATGGGTTTTGCACGAGAGTCATGTGAAGAGATTTTACTTAGGGAAATGGCACTAGTACTATCAAAAAATATTTTTATTTTGGTAAAAATCATACCATAGTCTGTGAGTGTGTGTTTTATCCATAACACTTGAGCAAAATAACTTCCAGCTACAACATAATCAACTACAATAGTGGAAAGTGTTACTGAGTGCTACTTTTTTCATGACCAAGAAACTAGTGAATCTCCTAAAAAATTTCATGTTCTGGATGTACTTTTCCTATCCATTCTACATCCACCAAAGTCATTTTTGAAACTATTTTTAAAACAAATTCATTTACAGAAGTATAAAATAGTCCTAAATCTATGGTACCCTTTAATTAGTGAAAAAATATTTTCACTACCTTTAAATGAGATTATATAGGACTAGATTGATATCTTTCACATAAGCAGACTGAAATCATTATTTATGGATGACTAGCTGTCAAGTATAGTAAAATTCCTATCATACCTCTAAATGATGTTGGATCTACTAGTATCCCATCTTCATCAAGATCAAGTGAATTTGAGGTATCCAATGTGAGTACTAATACTCCTAGTATTTTCATATCCAAACTTTTAAAAATATCTTTAATATACTTATGTTGGGATATATATATTCCTTCTATATTTTGATAAATTTGAAAACCTAGGAAGAATGATAACTCACCCATCACACTCATTTTGAACATAGATTTCATTATATTCACAAACTAATCGGTTAAATATTGCTGATTTGAACCAAATATAATGTCTTCAACATAAATTTGAACAATCAAAACAATTTTCTTATCTTTCTTTATTAAGAGGGATAGATCAGAATTTCCGTTAAAGTAATTGCTTTGTAACAAAAAACTTGTATGTCTATCTTACCATGATCCAGGGGATTTTTTATGTCCATATAAATTGTTGGTAAGTTTGGAAACATGCTCAGGATGTTTTTGTATCTTCAAAACTGGGAGTTTTTTCAACAAAAACATCCTCTTGAACACATCCTTTAAAGAAGTATCATTTAACATCCATTTGAAAAATTTTAATGTTAAATAATTCTACAAAGGAAAGTAGAATATGGATAGATTCACGTCTAGCTACTAGAGAATAGGTTTCTTCATAGTCTATTCCATCTTTTTTATTATCACCTTTAGCAGCTAATCTTGCTTTACTTCCTACAAAGATTCCATTTTAATCACACATGTTTTTGAAGACCCATTTTACTCCAATAACAGATGTTTCCTTAGGCCTTTCAACAAAGTTCCAGACATTATTCCTGTTGAATTCATTTATCTCATATGGCATGGATTTTTTCCAATTATAATCACCTAAATCTTCATCAGTGATTTTTGGTTCTAATTGAGAAAGGAATACTAGATGTTCTGCTTTCTTTCTAAAGGAACTTCTAGTTCTTACTGGTTGATTAACATCAACAATGATACTATCACTGGGATGATTCTTAAAAAAAACTAATCTGGATTTTGTAAAACATGTTTATCAACATATTATAGTAAATATTCTAGGGTAAATGTCTCAAAACCATTTACTTGAAGAATTTACTTTTCAAAAGGATCTTCTATCAAGGGTTGATAATCAATTTTTGAAAATACATATGAAGATGTAGGTTGAGGTTGTTTAAAAAAGGACCACATTCATTAAATTTAACATGTTCTATTTCTTCAACAGTACATGTAATTTTATTAAAAACTTTTCAAGCATTAGATGTTGTGGAGTAGCCTATGAAAATAAATTCATCATATTTGGGTGTGAATTGATGTAAATTATCATTAGCATTCAGAATGAGTACTTTGCATAAAAATACCTTAAAGTATGAATGTATAGTTTTTCTACCATTCTATAAATCATAGGGGATTTTATTAATAAAAGGTCTAATAAAAGCACAATTTAAATTACAACAAGCAGTACTTATAGCTTCTGCCCAAAAATGTTTAGCTACCGAATATTCACTCAAAATAATTCTTGTTATCTCTTGAAGAATTATATTTCTCCTTTCAACATCACTATTTTTTTGAGAAGTTTTTGGTGCTGAAAAGTCATGAGTTTTGCATTTTCTTCTACAAAAAGTTTCAAAATTAGAATTTTGAAATTATCCACCATGATCACTATGAATAGTTATTAATGGATTGTTTTTCTCAATTTTAACATGGTCTCAAAAAATTATTAAAAAATGAAAAATATTTGTATTTAATTTCTAGAAAATAGACCCACATAAATATAGTCTAATCATCAACTAGGAAAAATGAATAGTATTTTCCCCTAATGTTTCCAGTTTGTGTTGGACAATAAAGATCCATATTCCCCATCTATAATGCATTAAAATTTGAGACTTCACAAATTTATTTAAAGCTTGATTTATGTTTCTTGCCATATTTACAAGGATCAAAAAATTTTGAAGAATCAAATATATGCTCCAGTAGATCCTTAACTAGTCTATTCTTAGAGATTTTACATAGGTTTTTAAGATTACATGGTCCTAAAATTCTATTCCATAACCAGGATTAATATTCCATTGTACTAAGACAAGGTAGATATTGGCTACTAAGGTCTTCTATGTTTAGTCTGTATACATTCTATTGTATATGGGCAGAACAAATAAACTCTTCCTTGTAATTGTGTACTAAGCATTTTTCATTCCTAAAAGTCACAAGGTAACCTTCAACACATAATTGTCTTATGCTTATGAGGTTGTGGTTAAGTACATTAACTAATAAAACCTTTTAAATCAATGTTTTCCATGAAGAACAATGATTCTTATACCAATAATTTCTCCATGAGCATTAGCTCTGAATGTTACTTTTAATCTTTTCATCTAGATAATCTATTCAAAAATCTTTTTGTTACCTGTCATATGAAGGGAACATCCACTATCCATGTATCATGTATTTATGTTGGTACTATCTTCATTTTCCTAAAAATATGATTGTAAGACTTTTGGAATCCAAATTTTCTTGGATATGGAAATTCCAAAAAGTAAAAGTTTAGGTATAGAAATTTTCATAGAAAAATAAGCTTTATGAAAACCTATAGACCGAGTTTTGTTTAAAGAACAATTTTTTGTCCAATTCCCACCATGCTGACATTTAGTGAGTAATGGATCACTTTGAGGAACAAAATAATTATTATAAAAAACCAGTTTAGGATGAGAATTACAAAATCCTGAATTAGTCCTTAGAGGTTGAATTTGGGAATACATCTTATCAATGTTTTCCTTACATAAGATAATGTTTGAAAAATACCTCCTTAAAAAAGTATTTATGAATTTAGTTTAATAACTATGTTTTTATCCTAAAAAACATTAGCTGCATAACTAGACCTTGTATCTAATATATTTTTGCATGAAATTACATTTTCAGGTTCCTTGGAATGTTTATCCTTCTCAGAATTAACTTCCTCAAGGATTTTTTAAATACTTTCAATATCATAATTTTTTATTAAGATCTCTATAAAGATTTGATACTTCTTTAATAGGAATAGAAATTCTAGAATATTCTTTATCATGTTTTTTATTAACATTAGAATTTTTATTCCCAAGAATTTTAGAAAACCTATAAACTTCTCCATAAGTTGGTAATATATTATCTTCATCAGAAGTAGATTCTTCACATGACGATTCATAATATTTATTATCACTATAATTTATATTTTACGATACATTAGTTAAGGATTCCACATGGTGTACCTTGGCCATTAGGCAATGATTTTCAATAGGTAGCTTGGTACGTAGAACAAGATTCTTCTGACTAGAAGATTCATACTCTAAGGATTCATTAGAATAATACCCACCCCTGGCACTCCAGGTCTCATTAGTTTTTACAAAATTCTCAGATTTATCCTTGTAGTACATATATCTATTCCTCTTAGAATGATTTTACTTTCTATCAATTTTCTTAAGCATAGAAAATACGGCCTTATATGCCATGCTCTTTTGCATTCATAACAAGTGACTTCTATGTCATTATTGTCTTTCCATTCATTCTTCTTAAACCTATACTGAAATAATTTATTCTCAACTATCTTGTTCATACTTCGAGAAATATTAGCTAGCTCATTCTCATAATGTTCACTTTCACTTGATTCAGATAAAACAACGACTTTCTTTGACTTGGATCTTGAAATCCTTTTAGGAGTCTTGGATTTTGTAGTAGTAAAAGATACACTTCCATTTACATCATTCTTAGAATTCATATCAACATCTCTTTTCATTCTTGTCTCGTGTTGAAGAGGTGTTCCAAAAAGCTCATCATGTATAATTTGAGATACATTCTTATTCTCATTAATGGATCTTCTCTAAGATTTCCACTCATTAGGCATGATATCTATAATCTTTTCCATAATTGCCTCATCATCTAAATATTTTTCACCCATGGATTGTAAACTGTTAACAATAGTCATAAACCTTTTTTGTACCTTGCACATTGGTTATCTATAAGGAAATTGAAATCCATGATATTCTTCTCCAAGCATAGCTCTTATAGTTTCTATAACCTTAGATGTACCCAAATGTGTAACCTCCAATTTATTCCAAATATAATTGTTAGCTTCACAGGAATAAATATAACTATATATATTCCTGGTCAAGGAAAATAACAATGTATTATGTACCTTACAGTTTAGTTGATATTTTGACTTTTCTTGATTAGTAAAATTTCTAACTTCTTTATCAGGAATATTGTAATCTTCAGTAATCATAAAAAAATTGTCCACCCCAGTATTAATAACAAAAGTCTTCAAAAGATCACTCAAATATTCACAATCATTCCCATAAAATTTAGATGGTCTAGTAGGATTTAGATTTTCAATCGAACCGACATTCATTCCTTCCATCTAAAAGAAAATTTACTTCCACCAAAACATGTTAATAGTAAATGTTTTTAAACAAGGATAAGAATCCTAAGCAAGGAAAATATTTAGAACAACGAAAACACAAACAAGAAAACTTATATGTGAATATAAGTATTTTATAGAATTTCTCTGATACCAATTGTTAGATCGAAATATAAATGTAGATGCTCAATTACTAGAGGGGGTGAATTATAAGTTTAAAAACATTCATTTTATCCTTATGGAGAACTATTTTTAACAATTTTAAACATGGTAAATTCACAATACCTCTTTTAGTTCTACAAAGCTACTAGGTTTTAGAAATGTGGTTCTAGTAATGAAACATAATGAAAGTTTACAAGGAAGAGATTCTACCTTAATGTGTATAGAATATTACTTATCAAGGAATACAAAAAAAATGAAAAAGTATAAGAAGGCTA
The DNA here is from genome assembly GCA_963277665.1 of Viscum album. Classification (NCBI taxonomy): domain Eukaryota; kingdom Viridiplantae; phylum Streptophyta; class Magnoliopsida; order Santalales; family Viscaceae; genus Viscum; species Viscum album. The sequence continues at coordinate 742,269,958 of OY728145.1, read as the reverse complement.
TACATTCTTCTTTTATCAAAATACAGTGCAAATAAACTGTAAGAAAAACAAGTAAAAAGTATGAAATCTTTCAACCCAACGAGAAGGGTATCCAACAACCTTGGTTAAAGTTCCATTGATTTATACATTAAAGAAATTCTATCTTACAAACACTAGGGTATTCCCTTGATAGGAATATAGGAATATATCTTACTATCTCTACAAGCCCTCAAACATTAAGTTAGTCAGAACCTCTCTCTTACTATCCCTCAAAGTCCTCAATGTTTAAGGTAGTAATCGCCTATTTCTTCCTATCCCTGGAAGTCCTCGATTGTTCTCAGCTAAAATCGGAGTCACATGAAGCAATATGAACAAGATTTTCAGTACCCACAAGGCATGAGAGTATCTCTCTCTAGAGATCACATCAAAAATATGTAATCTCTAGAGTGATCGAGTCACTGTTTTTTTGATCTCTTCTATATGAGATTATATTTATAGGAACTTCTCCAACAGATGACTCCCTCCTTTAACTGTCATATTTTTCCTTGGATTTTTGAGGGACATGTACATGTCTCACTCAAATAATGGTTACTTAGAAACAGAATGTATGAAATCATTTCATAACTATAACAAGTGTATATAAAATATGGTTTCCTAAACAGGTCTATTTCTCAAAGTCTAATAAAATTTTGTAGTCTAAGAAACTAATAATTTGGAGACTATAAATCATGAATTTTAGGATTTTGTTTTCCAAAGACTTTGGAACCTGAATTCTATAGACTTTGGAATATGAATTCTAATTAATTTAGGTACTGAATTATTAGGAATTCAGTGTCTATATTCTAGGAAATTTAGAGTTTTAATTTCTGAGAATTCATAGCATGAATTTCTATGAATTCGTAGTTTGATTTTCAGATAATTCAGAGTCTTCTTTCTAAAGAATTCAGAGTCCTATTTATTTGGAAATTTGGTATTTTATTTTAAGAGAATTTGGCATCTATAAATAGAATACTCTATAACCAAGGATTTATAGGTTTCATTTTTTTAGATAGGAAACTGAATTTTAAACATTAGGAATAAAAATAATTATATTTAGAGAAACTGTAAAATGAACAATGAAAACATAGGTAAGGATAAAATTTCATTAAGGAAATAAAATTTTCCTTATTAATATAATTTATAGGGAAAAAATAATTTTCCTTATGATATAGTTTTTTTGATTTTCAAAACATACAGAAATGGAAAAGTCATAAGGAATCCTTTCTAACATAACACACATAACATATAAAAGGTTACTTAGGACATTATCTTACTTAAATGTAAGAACTATATTGTCAATTTCCACAAATCATTCTTACAAAAGGAATGGCCATACGACCGACTTCCATACCCAATGCATTGGAGGATATAACATAACCACTCATCCTTTGTTTATCATATAACCACACATATTTGGTTTATCACATAACCACCCATCCTTGGGTTATCACGTAACCAACCACCTTTGATTTATCACGTAACTATCCATCAAATGTCATGTAAAAATACTATTATATATTCAAAAAACATAAATTATTTTAATTATCAATATTTAAATCATAAAATATAATTTGAAATATGAAGAAATTATTCCAAGATATTGAAATATTCAATCCACTTTCTAAACCATTTTTCATACCGAAATAACCAAAATGGGAATAAGGTATTTATTTTCATTAAAAAACACTAAATATTATTGAGGAAGCCGAATATCAAATAACTATTACCCTAGTGGAGAAGTCATTGTCGCCATATTCATTAAAAACATTCCTTTTTTCCATTAGTAAAATTATTCATTAAAAATATTATCTTTTAATTAAAATTAAATGGGTTTTATTATACACTGTATAAAATAACATGGTGTATATTATCAAAAAATGGCTCCTTGAAAGTAGATTGAGACAAAGTCCCATTCCTTGAGTCCGACTTGCCTTGTTCATTCTTTAATTTATTAAATAATAAACATAGTTAAATTTATACATACTTTATAACCATTTCATGTTTATCGTTATTTTTATATCCCTTATTACCATTTTATAATAGTTAATTATTTAAGTTCATATCGGTTGTTTTGTCAATGTTCGGTACTTGAGTAAAAAATGAAACTGTTTTAATGAAAATTGTCCATGTGGTCACAAGTCTGTTAGCTACATAATGATATATTTTATTTAAATATCATACATATCCAATATATATGTATTTATAATAGTACATAACATTTGGATATAATAAATGAAATTCACCATTCATGGAGATTGTATGTCGTACTTACACATGAACACTACTTTCATTTCATTGTCATATTTATGGAATGAAAACTAAATTTTACATAGGTATATTATAAACCTAATATAATATTTATGTTATATATTTTTTATAAGTTCATTAAATATCTCCTTTATATGTTCCATGTATGGCATGAATGAGTCAAATCACTATGAGTGGGAGGTAGTCCACACTTCGTCAAATGAAATTATCGTATTTACACATTATTGAAAGCATAAAGGAATATTGTAATATAAAATTAAAGAGTCATAGAGACAATATAATATATATATATGTATTATATAAATAAAATTACATCATAATGGAATCCATGAGAGGTGGTGGTAGAAAATAGAAAAATAATCATTTCGTGAGGCAGTAATTCACTATTCACAGAAATAGTATGTTCTATTTCTATTATGTGGAGGTATGCGTAGGTTTAGGTCGAACCATTAGCCTAAAAATTCCTATAATATTGAGGATTCTGGTTTTTTTATAAAATAATGTACTAAAGATAGGTTTGGTGGTTGGAGAAGAAAAATAAATTAAAAGAGCTTGAGAGAAGACGTTCCCTATAAATTGGGTAATTACTTTTGATTTGAAAAAAATCATCCTTGAGTTGCATTATGACCAAGGTAAGGATTATTGGTTTAATTGAAGGATATTGGAAGCTTATCTGAGAAGAATTTTAGCGAGACAAGGGTCTTGAAAAATGTGAGTAAGTGGGTAGTGTTGGTGAGCTTTTATAAGTTTGAGGGGGGACTTTAGAGAATTTCTTTATATTTTTTTATTATAAATTTATTTTCAAATTATAATACCTCCAAAGAGATATATTATGAGGATGAGATGAATATTGTTTGAAATATTCTAAACCAATACATTTTAGAAAAGTTTACTTAAAAAATTTAACATTATCTTTAGTCTTTAACCCTTAGATAAATAAATTAATTCTTACAATGTCTTCTTCAATTTTAACAATACATAGTTAATAAAGTTATTTTAAATTGAAAATAAATTCTCAAGGGGATCATTAATTGTTTCTTAACACTATATAAGTCATTTAGACAAATATCCGATTTTCATGAATATTATATTATTTAATAAAATATTATTTATTTTAAAAACACATTTATGTCAATTTTAAAACTATTTAGTAATTGATTTTTGCTAATGTCATAAAAACATGATTCACTCCAAAAACTACATTAACAAAAAGAACAAAAGACATGAGAATCCATAAAATTTGTGGATGGATTAAACAATTTCAAATTAATTTAATTTTTTATATTTATAATATCATTTCTTCCAATAATTCATTAATAAGGTAATCATTCCATCCTCATTGTGTCATAAATAAATTTATTTATTAAATTTCCAAAAAATATAAATAAAATCCCATGATGTAGAAAATATTTTTAGATTTATAATTAATATTTATAGTCAAAGTGATAAATTATATAATCCATACATAATATTATTTTAGTAAAAAGATACATGTTTATGTTATATTTTTATTTACTTTAAATTAATTATTACTACATGTCATTATCTGACCCAAGTGGTTCCAAAATTCCAAACATTCAACCAAAGGATTTTTTTGGTTTCCCATGACTCATCCTATAATATTGGGACATGTGTCATGGTATTTTATATTATTATAATATTATTTTTACCCTAATATACCTAATTTATCTTTTAATTGTGGTGATTAAAAATAATTAATGAAGTTACTATTTGTAATGTGAAAAAATAAAAGTTACCTATTTACCCAATATAGACAATCAGATTAAAAATAAGCAATACACTTTTGATAATTCATAACAAAAAAATTGTACTAATAAATTTACAATTGATTCCCATTATAAAAACTGGAAAAAAGGTTTTTAAGAAGAAAAATATAAGAAAAGATTGACATGTGTTTATGTCCAATTTAAATGTGAAATTAATTATAATGAACAATATTAGATTAAATGATAAAAACAAAATCTAGTTACACTTTAAATCTATTTACAATGATAATATAACAATGTTAATAAATGAGATGAAAGTTATGGATTGAATTAAAAAGTAGTATTTTTCACTATTCATTAAAATATGATGTTTATCCTAAAAATACGAAAATTAAACCAATGTAAAATTTGATTCACAACTTATAAAAAAGAGGTTTATTTTGTCATATATAACATATAAAAGTGAAAGAGTATATTTAATAAGGGGTCTCCATCAAAAGGATTTAAAATGACAATTTAAAAATATTAGAGTATTTTATGCATAAAATTTGATTCATTCTCATTTTAAGCCTCTAATATTTTTTGGATAAAAGTAAAAACATTATAAAGACATGTGTAATCCTATTTTAGTTAGTTCTATTCATTCCAGAAAATACAACGGCTAGTCATTAACAACCCTTAATAATAATAATAATATTATTGTGTTATTTTTTTGATATATCTCTGTATTGTGTACAATATAAGATTTTGGAGAAACCCGTTGGTGCATGTCACATACGCTATCGAGAAAAACATCCCATCAATTTAAAATTAATACCTTATTCATAAATATTAATATATTTGAAAATGTATTATTCTATAAATACCTTGTATGTTACATATAATCCTCTAAAAGTGGTTAATTTAATTTATAAGTGTAAATTACTGAATATGCTAAAAAATATTTGGAAAAATCATACATTTTAATATTAATTATTCATCTTCCAAATATAAGAATTGCAAATTAATTAATATAAATTTAATTACATGGGATTTTTGTTCTTATATTTTAACTAATAACAATAAACATAAATGGAAAAATATATTTTTGTTCAATGTTGTATATCTTTAGTGTTGTGTGTGACATACGTTATTTTATATAGTATTAATTTAAAGGATCCAAAATTTTGGATTTTCACAGTTTTATTGTGATAATTATAGTCTTGGTGACCTATTTCTTGGGTGTTTATGTGTTTTTTTATTTGTTCAACATTTATTTTCATAGAAGCTTGGTAAGGTTGAGGATTAATTTATTTATGTTGGTTTGGATGTTTTTGGGAATTATGATATTCTATAGATATTTTTTTGGTTGTTCTTATTTTATGGTTTTGTTTATTTTGGATTCTGTGTGTTGTTGACCAGCTGCTTTATTTAAATTAAAAATGGGAGGAGATCCAAATAGTTCTTGGTGTTTGTTAGGCCATGTATGCCATGATGGATGAGTGATTTTGATATAGAGATGTTGATATTTTATGACCTACATAATTGGTATTGAGGATTAGATTCAGTTGGTTCTTTCCCACATTATGGTTCATTCTAGTACACTTTATATCTCACATATTTCATTGGATGTTGGAATCCCATTGTATTCATGTTCTGAATCATTTGAAAACAAATTTCTAGGTGAACAATTATTTATAGTTGTGATAATTGTGACACCTTCCATGAAACTATTTATATTTAATTGTTTATTGAATATTATGTGTTATTATTTGGAGTTTACATGATATTTCAGGTGTTTCAAGATGAAATTTTGAAATTATAAAATATTTTATGTATGAGAACAGTTACCCCAGGTAATTCAAAAACAATGTAGATGTTGTGTGTTTGGATATATCTTACTAAAATATTGGTTGTAATAGTTATCAATTGGATCATCAAACCATGTGGGGAGCTCAGATTAACCATATAATATTATTTTTTATTTCTTCTAGCTGTCACATGGTTATTCAATGGTTTGGTAAACCATAATGGTATTCCTTTCATCATACATAATGATTTAATTTTTTTAAATTTTATAATATTAAAAAGATCAGAAAAATTCCCTCCCCCCTTCACCTTAGTACATGCCACCCCCAAGTTAACATCAATGGAGTGAGGAAACCTCTCTTGAGCTCCCTCTTATATGGTGATAACTCACACAATTAAATTCTGAGTATTTGTTTAATATTTGACTTAATTGATCATCATCCCTCTATTCTGAATTTTATTTTTGTTTTCCTCTCCCTCATCCACATGTTTGTTTTCTTCAAACCCTACATCATTAGCATGACAAAATTTTTGTGGGTTCTTAAGTGCTTAGGGTTCATGGTGGATCCTTCATTCTTTTTTGGTGTCCACCATCAGAGAATAACATCAATAAATTATCTTCATAGATTGGATTAGGTTTTCCCATGTCTAAACATTATATTTAGTAATGGTCAATTTCCTACTATATAACGTTTATGTTGAATTTTTTTATGGGAATATTATGCTTCTTTCGGTGATCTTACCATGAATTATATAACATGCTGAATTTTTATGAATTATTATTTTTTAAATAAATTAAATTCTATTGATGTCGTGAATTACAAGAAACAATATTTTAATCTCGTGCTATAGGAAACATAGTTTTAGATTTCATTATCTGAAACTGAGAGTTTTAAAAAAACAATAATATATTATTAATATAGTTATTTAAATAAGAATATTACATCATATTTGTTAAACATATTAATATAAATTGTAATTATAATTTTTTAAATATTACGTATAATGGATTTATTTAAAGAATTCATATTGATAAAAATATATTATTTTTGTAAATGTCTTTATATGTTTTGAAAATACCATTTGTTAAAAATATTATTTTATCATTTTGTGAACCATAATAATTTATTTAAATGTTTTATAAAATTATTTTATTAAATAAAATTTATTATTTAATTCCTAATTACAATATTTAATTATCTTATATTTCAATTATTTTTCTGAAAAGTTCCATTTTTTGATGAATAGTGAAAAAATGCTGAACTCTAAATAAAAACAGCCTTTTCATTTAAATTATTTAAAAAGATAAATTATATTTTAAATTATTATAAAAGATAAATTAGTCCTATTATATATATATATATTAATCTAATGTATCTCATTTTAAAAAATTTGACATTGAAATTATATATAAAATCTTTTAAAAACATTTGATCATTTTTTATTTTAAAACCCTCTTTCTAGACACATGCCCGATTATTTTCAAATTATTTATTTGGTTATAAAAATTGTCTTTGATAAATTGGATTCCATATTTTTATACTTCATAATTTATAATCTCTTATAACAGTAACTTGATATTTGAATAAGATGAATAGTTAATACAGTGAAAATTAATTACTATGGTTAAGGAAAGATGTGTTTACTTGGGGGTTAAACTAATATTATAACGGTGAAATATATCTTTAAAATTGTGAAAACATATTTTATGAAATTATTTAGAACTTATAATTTCTATGTTTCTTAATTGATCCAAATTGGAAAATTTATTCTGGTTAAAAACATGGGAGCACTCAACACTTTTAAAAAATGCTATGTTTTCCCTCTCCCCCAATTATAAAGGCCACCCCATCTCCTCCCTTCATCACTACATAAAAACTATATGTTTCATAGAATAACAACCAAAATAACCTCTCGAATTCCTCACCGTAATCCCAAAAACCTATTTTTTGTAGAAATACATCTGTGGAAGACTTTTAGTAAAAATCTTATGAGGATACATGGAGAAGAGGGAATGTTCTTCCACGAATATTTTTGTTTTATTTTTCACCCAAATTTCATTATATATTTTTATATTGTTATTATATAATATACTAAGTATCATAAATATACATATTTTCTTTTATGAGAAGTTCAATACCACCAATCATATCCACTTAAATCAAATGGTTTACAAAATCATCATTGAAATGTATGGAGGACTTCCACCTCATGATTCGAAATCATTTGTTTTTCCATTACCACCTATCAATGAGAGTAATAATGATATTTTAATTATTCAAATATGATATATATTGTTTTTATGATGTTATTATGATTCCCTAACCATGATATCACACATTCCTTGATAAATTACATTTTTTGGGAAATTGATATTATATTTCGTGTGTACGGTGGACTACCACCTCATGAAGTGATGTGATTCATTCACTATTTACCTAGAATGTATTAAAGAAGGGTTTAAGAAACATGTGTAATATGTGTGAAAGAACAAACTAATCTTTAATGATAATATATCATATAATATTATTTCTATCAATTTGAATGAAAAATGGAAACTATGTTCATGTATACACACAACCTACCATCACTAAGAACAATGTATTCCCATTCCTATTTCTATCTCTTATATATTATTATAAATAAATATAAAATGAATATAGATGATATTTATATAATTTTTATAAATATGAGATGAGATCATGATTAAATTAAGAGAATAAAATTATAACAAATCAAAAAATTTATGACAATGAAAAGAGGTTATCACACAAAATGTAAGTTTAATGTGGAATCATTAATTAAAATGTAATAAAATTCCGAATAAAATCATATATGGTATGATATATATACGATTCATTAATATATAATCATAATAAACTTATATTTATCATATTAGATGTTTTATTGAGTAAGATGGAAGTGAAGACTTAAGGTAAGGTAATTTTGTCTCAATTTCCATTCTTTGAGATGTATGTTATGATATGAACCTACATTATTTCAAGAGGATTAAATATATACCCTTTGAGATGTAATATAAATATTTTATTCTTCCTATTTATATTTTAATTGTCATTTTATGTTTTTAATTATTTGTTCTTTGATTTAATGATATCAATGTTGTTGAGAGTTTATGTTATAATCTCATCATTTATCAACATTGTTTATAATGAAGTCCTTAATGATGACATATAATGTTCTAACACATAATATGTGTCGTGAGTTTTATTATCCTCTGGTTATTCACTAAAATTTCAAGAGATGGTATAATGTTTTTAGATACATTAGTACTTTTTATCATTAATGAAATGTTTTTTAAGAAAATATGACTTTATTCCCCTTTTCGATCAGAAACAATTTTTCCTTCAAAACCATATATCCTAAAATAATTTTAAAAAATATTTTATTACTACAATATATATTTTTAAATGTAATTTTCCCAATTTTATCTTTTTTTTAAAAAGAATCTTCATTTTGTTTTATAAAACAATGTCTGTTGGGATTTTACCACAAATGTGAAAGTAATATTAATTTTTATGTGTGTTGCAATAACAAAATTTCCTCACATCATGAAAAATATTTTCTTAAAATATTAATTTATATGTTTTAAAGGTAATTTTTAAAAAAAATTCAATTAAAAATACTAATATTTTAAATATAGTATTCCAATGATGAAAGGGAATTTCCTCAAGAAATGTTTTAAATGATCTTTCTGAAGTATTTTCCTATTATGATGACATACTTTGGTGTTTCTTATTCTTTACTAATGAAATGATCCAATAATATCATTCATATTATATCTTTGAGTGGTTTATATTTTGATGGAATAATGTTTATGAAACTCCACTATCATCCATATGTTATACCATGATGAAATTATTTTAAAACCCACTTCTTTCCATGGGTTATTCTATAATGAATTGATTGTGAAACTTATATATTTTCCACATTTTATTATATGATGAATTTTCTTTATTCCCACTTCATTTCATGGTTTATGATCTATTAAATGTTTATGAAATTGTGTGACACAAATATTTTATTTCATTTTAGGATGGTTGTGACCTATATCTCCATCCAATGAATTGGTGTCTTGACCTGACTACTTCAAGATGTGGGAAGGGAAAGAAAGATGATGAGACCTTCCTTCCTCATGATGAAGGAGAGATAATGACCCATGATTCCCTCCTATAATAGGCCCTATGGTGGCGGCAAGCACAAATTTTATTGAAATCTCAATGAAATAGGAGTTATTACCCTTTTTTAGTAACCAAGATAGGGATATAAGATGTATTAATCAAAAAACAACTCCAATATAGATATATACAAAGAAACCAAAATCCATCCCACTTGCATGTTTAAAGAAATACTACAAGAAATACCAAGAAAACTCCTAAGTTAGTACCAAAATAAAACTAAGCAGTTACACAAAAACTATCCCCAATATCTGTGCTAGTAAGTTATATAATGGTTCGTATAATATATATGGAAACATAAAAAAACGTTTTATATACATAGGGTGAGCATACAAGTATACTCAGTTGGGAAATACTAAAGTCACCCATGCATAATTTGGAGAATCATACTAATTCCACTATGAGAAAATATTTGAAACTCAAAATCACCTAACAAGTAATAAAATCCACCCCAACCGTACCAAGTCATGATCACCAAATAATCAAAGTCAAATAAAGTAAAGTAGTAAGCACATTTATTTTTTGGTACCCCATACCACTTCCCACTAGTTAACTTCATATCCCTAAGAGAGAACATCCAGATACTCCAATGCTCTTCCACAATACCCACTATCAAAACCTGCCCCCACACACCATGGACACAAACCACAAACATTCCATCCTCCCACACCTGGGTTGAAACCACCACAATTCTAGCCCAAATTTGTCTCATCCCAAAGACACCTGGGATACAAACCACCTCTCATACAGCCAACACCATAAATATGGTATTAAACAAGTTGATATTATCCCATGTATGAAGAGTCTTGCGTGATAAATTCCAAGAAGAGGGAGTAGGGTAATGTTAGTAACCAAAAATCTATCCTCCCACCCAGATGTAGGGAAATACACCATCCCCCATAACAATGGGGTTATTCAAAACATAGTTCTCAACACGGTTGATGTGCATATAAAAAACATAAGGATATTTTTATATATATATATCAATAACAAACACTCATCCAATCCTATGGGATTCCAAACATACAACTAGTCCACTCAAAAACACCATTATAGCTACCCTTACATGCATGTACCACCTGGAATGATGGTCACTTTAACAACACTTCAATTCAATCCCCAACTCAAAACATACCCCCAACCAATTCATTTGACCAATTTTCCTTCTATTTTATAAATTCATATGATTATTTATTTTCGTCCTCACTCAGGAATCTAAAAAACAATGCAAACATTATAATATAAAGCAACCATACCAACCACTTATAAATCCAAATATGGAAAGAATGGATAATGATAAAGGAATCCATTCTAATACTCATTCCACAAAACAAATAGGTTTCAACTAGCTTCCCATCCTACAACACAACACACGTCATTTCTACCACACTCTATAGCACTACTGCAAAAAAACACCCAGCGCAACTCACCCATAAACATGAAATCATGACACAACCTAGTCCAATATCCCCACTTCCAAACCACTGCCCAGATGCAGTCCCACTGCATAACATGTCCATCTATTCCATAATGAACCAAACTCTCATCCCAAGCTACTATTACCCTCCCAATGTCACCAATACTCACAATCACTCCCCCATCCATAGAACCACACTACCAACACTGATGTAAGGTCGAACATAACCACAAAAATCATATTTCCACACCAACAAGGATAATTTTATTCATATTCATCATCACTCATTCGTTAAATTCATTTGAGAACATATGAATTATCACAGAATAAGTTTGATCCTCTTGCATCCATTTATTTAACTGATTGTATGTGATTAATCAAATTCTAATTGTAGCAGTAGTGACTCACAAACAATACAGGGATGCAAATAGATACCACTAATGGCCATGACTTTAAGATGAATACAAATCATTCAATTCATGACATAGACCAAGGATAACATATAAAACACCCTGATCATCATCATCTTCATAGCCCCCCACTTATTACTTCTCATTATATTCATCAAATTTTTATTTAGCCATTATCTCAAGGAATCATCATTATATACAACCTAAATGATAGAAAATTAATACAGAGACATTGAAAATACTTAATTTTAACACTAGGTGACCAATAATTTTTCTTGAACCAACACTACGAGTGCGCAAGTAGCAGGAAAACTCCATGAAAATAGGATTGATGGCTACAACACAACACCCGACTCCACTGGAAGGTATGGATCTAGGCAAAACAAGGAAAATGGAAACACACTAGGAAGATAAGGTCTCATCTTAGAAAATACAAATCCTATATCAACAAATGGGGAACCAGTTTCAAGGGCCATTAAAGTCTGATCATGGCCAAGGAAATGCATTTCAACTATTTCAAATTCCATAGAGTATTAAGATATTAAATATATAATTAATATCCTTTCAAATTCCTTTAGAAATTCCTAAACAAGGATTAAAAATTGATTGACATCAAATAAAACATAAGAGGGGAGAAAATACATTTTTTTGGAAAAACATGAAATGAGTCACTAATGAGTGATTCATCAACAATGATCCACCAACAGTGAGTCACCAAAACTAAGCTAATGATGATGATAAATTGAAATTGATACAACAATATTGAGCTACCAATGGTGAGCCACCAACACAACCTACTAATTCTTGAATCACCTATGCTCAAACTCACCAACTCCCAAACTCACTGATGCCCTAACACACTGATGCCCTGACTCACCGACACCCAAAATCACCGATAACTCAACATACTGATTCCTTAACATACCGATTCCTTGACCTACCATCCCCATCAACCATCTGATGCCTCAACCTACCAATGTACTCGACCTTCCATTGCCCTCGACCTACCGACGCCCTCAACCTACGAATGCCCTGACTTTCTGACACCTCGACCTACCGATGTCATCAACCTACTGATTCCTTGACCTACCGAAGCATCGACCTACTGATCCCCTCAACCTACCAACTCCCAGACCTACCAACACCCTATCTTACTGACTTCCACTACCAACCAACGAGAAAATTATACATTTGGGAAAATCTTGAAATAAGGTACCGTACCACCCAATAAAACCCAAACACTGGATATTGAAAATTTAAAGGACCATAGAGGTGCATGACATTATATCAGATACCTCCCAAACTATTCTTGCCATTGATAAATCAAAACCACCCCTAGAAGAAAGAGGGTCGTGAACAACCACCCCGTAAGATAACTCTAAAAAATAAACCACCTCATTGGAGTGAAACCAAAACATCTAAGGACACCTCCTCTTAATTTTTCCTACCAAAAAAACAGCAAGACATACCACACAAGTACTAAATGACATACCGCATGAACATATGAATTACGAAATTTCTTCCACCATGTCATGATACGATCCTATTTGGGTAGAACTAACTCACCTACATGGGTTTAATCACATCAAACTAATGAATCTTGATTATAGATCTGGTCCTAGCCACCTCATACGTCTAAAATTTATCATACAACACATAACAAGTAAACCACTCATCTCATTGAAAAAAAGTTTCAAGTATTAAATCATAAATAAAAACACATCATAAAAAATGAACAAAAACTACGGGTACTTGGAACACATTTACATCTCTCACACCCAGGTAATCTCATCTAGGACAACCTGTCTCCACAAAACACGAATCAAGGGAATTTTCTATCCATTCAACATTTCCTCCCAATGATCTTGGATATCAACTTGTTACTCCATGAATGTGGCATCATCCTCGATATCCAACTATATCCAATCAATGACATGGGAACCATCGTGAAGATACCATCGAAGATGAGAGACATGAACGATTTCATAGACCCTCCCCAACTGTGGTGAAAATTATAGGTGATATTCCACCATTCCAACTCAACCCAACACCTCGAATGGTTCAATGAACCCGGGAGAAAACTTACTCCCTCTTCCAAACAACTACTTCCCATGTTGAGGGAAAACCGTCAGGAATACATGGTCCCCTGTATCAAACTCTAAAGGCCTTCTCCTATAATCATCATATGACATCTTCCAGTACTATGCCACCCTCATCCTCTCACAAACAAGCTTTATCTTCTCTATCATACACTGCACCACATTCTGACCAAGAACAACTACCTCCCCAACTTCCATCCAACGCAAGGGTGAACGACACAGTCATCTGTATAAATCTTCAAATAGAGACATTCCAATTTAAGTGTGATATGTATTTTCGTAATAAAACTAAACCAAGGGAAAATTTCACACTGAAGACCCAATAAATACTATTGAACATTCCCACAAAAGTCTTAAAATTTATGTATGGTGATCTCTATTTTTCCATCCATCTGAGGGTGGAAAGTGTTGTTGAAGAGTAACTGAGTACCAAAGGCCTGATGAAATTCCATCTAGACTCATGATTTAAAATGTGTATCCTAATTTGAGTTGATGGATGTTGGAAATCCATGCAGCCACACAACCTCATCCACATAACTCTGCACTAAAGCATCCACTACACTCGATTTCTTGATCACTAAGAAGTCAGCCTATTTAGTCAACCGATCCACTACTAAATAAATAGTATTGAATCCTATTTGATCACTAGATAATACTGTGATGAAATCCAATGATATTCCATCCCAATTGTACATGAGGACATCTAGGGGTGAAACAATCCACTAAGAACATGGTGCTCAACCTCCACTTGCTCGCACACTAAGCACTCTTTAATAAACTCCATGATTCCCACTTCAACCTGAGCCCCCAAGGCTATCCCCTCATGCCACAATACATCTTGAAAACTACTGAGTGTACTACAAGAGGATATCTAAGAAACTCATGGAGAACATAGTCTCACATTTGCACTGGAACTAAACGCTTCCCATGAAACAACATCTGATTCAAACAATGCTCTAACCATCCCTCATGAGCATCACCTGGACCAATGTGACCATACACCACCATCACACACAAGTCTCCCCATCAATACTCATCCGCCATATTCCTCAGGATTGACTATACTATCATATGAAATAGATAGTCTCTGCCGCCATCCATTCATGCATCTATGTGTAAGGTAGCCAACTCATCCACCTCCCTCCAAACGTCTATAGATTACAGATAAACTTCCTTATGTGACTTACTACTAAAAAAATCAACCGAAAAATTCCACTTTCACAAGGTTTCAGAGATCTCAAAAATTGTAATATTGGTGATTCTCTATAAACCTTCACTGCCTCAAGTTCAGGACTCGCTGGGAAAAGATGTACCTCAGGCTCTTGTGATATGTGAAGACCACAAAGTTATCCCTAATAAGGAAATTTCACCACTTATTTAGTGCGAACATGATTTTTACTAGTTCCAAATCATGGGTGAAATATTTATGTTCATGGTGACCTAACTATCAAGAATCATATAAGATCACTCCCTATTGCAGCATCAACACACACCCCAATGCTAGATGGGAAGCATCACAAAACACGCTGAACATCACCCCTTCCTATAGCAGTATTAGAACTAGGACACTGACCATCTTTCCATTTATATAAACAAACATTTCTTTTCACTTCTTTCCCCACAAAAAATCTTAGCCTCTTCTGGTCAGAACAATCAAAATACCTACTACCTAACAAAAATTATTAATGAATATCTAGTAGTATATTTAAAAAAATAAGAAAACCTTAAAACCTCCACCAAATTCTTGGGATCTGCCTAAGAAATGACTACCTAGACCTTCGAAGGGTCCACTGCTAAACCCTTCCAAGGAACCACATGTCTAAGGTAGTGGAACTACCCTATCCAAAAATTGAACTTGGACTACTTTCTGTAGAGAAGTTGCGGTTTAAGGACCTCTAGGATAGTCTAGAGATTCTTGGTATGATCCTCCTTTGACATAGAGTAGATTAGGATGTCATAAATGAATATGATGATGAAGTAGTATAATAACACACTAAAGATAGAGTTTATAATCCCCAGGAACAAGACTGGGTTGATCGAAACACTAAAAGTCTTACCAACGAACTCGAAGTGACCATACCTACAGTCAAAACCAAACATTGGGATGTCACCCTCATTCACCCTTATCTGGTGATACCTAGAAAACAGATTGATCTTAGAGAACCAGCCTTTTCCCCCCAGCTGCTCGAAACAATCATCTATTATTGGGAAAGAGAAACGATTCTTGACAATAACCCGATTCAGTCCCTTGTAGTCTATGAAGAGCCTCAGACCACCATCCACCTTCCTCACAACCAAGACCGGATCACCCCATGACGACAAACTGGGTCGTATGAAATTGTTCTTTAGTATATTGTCAATATTAATCGGCAACTCCCTTAACTCAGAAGTTACTATCTGATAAGGGGCCATCAAGATTGTATAAGGACCTAGTGTTAGACTATCCTGACTCAGAATCACGTCAAGGGGGGTAGAGTTAAAAACTAAAATGGGAAAAATCCATAAATTCCCTGACAACCCTTAGAACTTCTACCAACTCAGTATCCATCGATACCACTGATCGCTCGACTAAAAAAGGAAAAAAGAGGCTCCATGTGCCGGCTGCACATCTGATAGCTCTGCTCACCAATGAAAGCTACATGCAAGCATTTCACATATGAAGAAATTACCCTCCTCTAGAAGAATTCATTAATATATTGAATATATTATAGCATGTTAATTCCAATGATAACGTAGTATGGATGCATCTGTAGTAGATAGAGATCCCCAATAGACTAATGCTGCCCCAACATCAGTCTACATACCCATCCAACATCAAAAAAAGATGGCATGACCTCCGACTGGTGTGCTCAACACTAGGGGAATAGAATGTATATCTATGTCTAGTACCATATCATGGGATAGACTGGGTGAAAAAAGGAGAGTGAGTCGCTCAAATCAAATAGTGTGCAAGAAACCATACTAAAAAAACTGATCTTACCTGAAATGATCTCCCATACTCATGAAAATGCTTCCTCATTAGAATGAATCTACCCACACTCAGCTCCTCATCCCCTTGGGTTTCGGTCAACTCACAAACCATGCCTTGGTTAAGGTCCCTGAGGAGAACCTTATGGTGGGACTCCTCCTACACCATCCTCCCTTGGTGGAGAAGTGTCCTACTATCCTGACAAATGGAAAGGCTTGGATGGATACATCCTATTTGGTTGGCGCTAAAATTTCCCACCTCTACTATACTACGCTCGATTCAGGTACATTCCCTGGGTGGGACCATATCCTCCACAAGTAAAACACCTAAGATCTAGGCCCATTGGAAAAGGGAAAGGACCAGAGGGTTGGAACTGAAATTGGTGGGGTGAGCTCCCCATTGGAGAAAACATGGAAGTCCCAAACGTCGAAGACTTTCTACTGATGACCATCCCCTTTGAATAACTCTAGTGACTTCTCCCCTGTGGAAGAACCCATAATGTGTTCATAATTCCCACTACCTCATCTGTTTTTCAACCTCTATCTATTTTAGTATTGTGAAGGGAGTAACCTCATATATAAGTGAAGGACAAAGTGCCTCCACTAAGTGCCTCACCCAAGGCTCCTCATCCAGAAAGTAATCTGAAGTAAAAAATAAGATATTCCTGAACATGATCCTCAATTCCCTCACCAACATCCTCCCATCCTAGATGGGGAGTATCTCTAGCCTCTTCTTTTCTTTCAACATGATTGAAATGATTTCTTCCTAGAACTCCATCTTAAAGTCATCCTATGAAACACTAGTCACGTTCCTCTCCCTGTGGTAAAGAACCCAACACTGATGCACTAATCCCTTGATCCAGATCACTGGTTGAGGAAACCAGTACATTGTCAAAGCCCAGATCAAGATGAATGTGATCACCAGCTCCTTCATCCAACTCTCCATCTATATTTCCAAGGAACTTCCCTTATATTTTCCCCAATTCTACCTTAATAATGAACACAACATATTCAGAAACTGATCATCCTCCTCCACTGGGTTGACCCTCCGCGGGTCAAATGGGTCTTCCTACTGACCCTCCACTGCTCGTACCACATGCATGAGACATTCATGATCCATTTATGAAATAAAATAAGGAACTCATAAGCCTGAGTAACATGTAATTTATTTTGAATTCATTTTAAATCATTGTTTATTTTAATTTACTAAAAACAATCAAAAAAAAATGAACACAAGTCATCGTGATGCATATACCATTCTTATGGTCTATACCCCACAAAAAATGTAGCCTCAATTGTTTATTTGGTAATACAAGATTCCTTGCATTGGATCACGGGGAGCCCTAAAATCCCTTATCCTTTCTGGTCTTCCCCATCCTATATCACACACCAAGATCACGTAATAATATTTCCCTACCCACCCATGTAATACCCACTATTCATAACACCAAAATCCATCATACCTATCAACCATCACCATTGATAATATTTTGTCAAAACCCACTTTCTTCAAGATGATGGAAGGGATAGTAAGATGCTAAGTCCTTTATTCCTCAAGATGAAGGAGAGATAATGACCCCCAATTCCCACCTCTAATTTTCCTCAGGGTGGTGACCAGTACCAAGGGTATAGAAATCTTAGAAATATCGGTGGCGTTACTCTTTTTATTGTAAAAATTATTAGGAGATAATATGTATCATGCTCAAACATCTCCATGAAATATATATATATATATATATATATATATATATATATATCAAAAACCTGTCCCCCATGAATGTATAATGTAAAACTACTATAAATACATAGAAAACTCCAATGTAAGTACCGATACAAAACCAAGCAGTGACATAGAAACTGTAACCAACTTATAAGGTAGTAAGGTCCCCCATGGTAAATAAAATCAACCTAGAAACCTGATAAATATTTTATATATGTTTGGCGAGCATAAAAGTACACTAAGAAGGGAAAACCCAATGTCACCCATGCACATGTGAGAGAATAATACTAATTCCCCTTTGAGAAAAAAACAAAACAAAAAATAACCCGACAAGGTATACTATCCTCCCCAACCTAGTTACTGAGGTAGAGTTGAAAGTTAACATAGTGTTTGCCACTAAAATGATTTTGAAAACCTCTTAACACATGGAACCAATTGAGCTGAAATAGATCAAGGTTCTGTTGTACAATTTCATAGAAACATGTTTTTTTAACCCAAGTGTTTCTCCTCAGGAAACCCTTATTCTTTTTTTTCAAGAAGGTTTATGGTTCACTCTGATTATTTGTGTATTATAATAAATTGAACTCGATAACAATTAAGAAAAGGTATTCATTGAATCATAGGGATGATCTTTTTATCAATTATAGGGAAAAATTGTTTTCTATAAATTTATATTTATTTAGGTAATCATCATCTAGATTTCAAGAGTCTGATATATCAATTTACATGTTTCAGAACTCGGTTTGGTCATTATGAATTTTTATTGATTTAATTTGGTCTAACAACTGATCATTAAAATTTGGTGTCTTTTATAAACTAGTTATTCCATTAGTATCTCAACCTACTTTTTGTAGATTTTAGTTATGAAATTTTAGTTAATTTGATATTATAGAACAAGCATGTGCACCATTTGAGTTTGGTTCTGGAGATCGTAGGGAGTTACCATTTATATTGGAATCCTTTGAAATAACATTTATGGATTCAAGACATGAATTTATTTTTGAATGTGATTTATGACCATGGATTTTTAATTGATCCAAATTAGGTAATGGTTTTTTCTTATGAGGACCCACATAACATTTTTTTAGAATTTGATCTTTCTTGGCATTGTTAGACATTATGGATGGTAATGAAGTGTATCTCAAAGTTTGGGTCTCCTTAGAATGATTTTACTAGTAAGGGGTGAAATTAACATGGGATTAAATGTTTTAGTATTAATTTGATGAGATGAAATGACTTATGACATCATATCATATTATGATGTTACTTGATCAATGTAAAAGGTATGCAATTTTTGATAATGCTTATGGTGCTAGTTTGGGTTACGTACTTATACGAGATCATAATTTAGTGGATTATGAATCTCACTAGCTCCAACTGCATGAGAATAATTACCCCATAAGTATTTTGATCCTTTCACGATTATTGTTGTTCCTAAATGTTGGTATCATTTTCATTTTAGATAGAGTTTCACAGTCCTTTCTAGCCATAAGATTTTGAGACTTGTATTTTCTATAAAATTCATAAATCTCATATTGAGATGGTAGTATGATTACCTTTAGCCATTTGATTTAGAAATATCCTAAACCCTAGGGAAGGGTAATTTCATCTCATATTGTCTCAATAGAAACATACTATATCATTCTATTCTGGAATCAAAGTAATAGTGGAAGCTTATGTGGATCTTTAATTAGTTACCCCTAGATTTTTAAGATGATGTCTTAGTTATCATTATAGGTAGTGTTCATGTATTATCATCTCTCCTTGCATCAATTATATTGATTTGGTGTCAATATTATGAGTTTAAATTAATTTATGAGACCCTTTATAGTTTATTGACCATTTCTCATTACTCTCTCTCTCTCTTTAGATAGTATTCTCCATTTTTGTGGATCAGGTTGTTTTCCCTACGTTAGTGAGGAGTTCAGTTTTTTTATTATCATACTTTTTTGGGGGTCATTCAACTGAGAACTAAGAAGACACATTAAGACATGAGAATGTGATTCTGGTGGTAGGGTATGATACACGACATTGCAAATTATATGGCCAGCTATTACACATGACAAGAGATAAACATAGAGAATATGAAACCCTCTTATTTCACCTACCACTTCTATTTACATTTTTTAAACGAGATGATGTGTACATAATGATTTTTTTGACTACCTCTGAATATATGAAGGAGGAATTGTATCTGGGTGGTGATTTATCTGTTAACAAAGAAAAGTAAATTTATTTTGATTAGGGACACCAATAAAGTAAAATATTGGGGTATGTTGTATATGCAGGAGATCATGAGTTTACAAGGAGACACATCATCCATTTTTGTAGATAAGGATCCTAGGATTAATTCATGTTTTAGAGGATTATCCATGAGGTCATGGTTACTCAGTTCAGGTTGAGTATTACTTATCATCCATTGATATATGAACACACCGTGAATATTATTTACATCCTGAAGGATATATTCTAAGAATATGTCATGGATATCAGTGGATCATAAGATAGCCATATCATACTAGTTGAGTTTTCCTATAGATAAATTTATTAGTTATTTGTTCAGAATATCTCTTTCTGAGGCTCTATATGGTGACCTATGTAGGTATCCTCTTTGTTGGGAAGAGGATGGATAAGCCCATTTGGGGGACAAAGTCTTTTTCAAGAGATGGCATCGGGGATTCAAAATATCTATTAACAATAGGTTATAGCTCATATATGAATGATATATTATATGTATAAGTGACATATTCATTTATATGTTTTTTTGTGTTTGGTATTTCTTGAATTTCAGTCCTCTATTGGTTCATCATTATCTTGGAAGAATTTAAATCTGTCTCCATGATACGTTAGACTATTTGTGGTCACTGTGCTGATTGGGTGGGATTACTATAGATTGGAATTACTATTTAATTTTAAAAATATTAATGACATATTCCACACATTCTAGATCATGAAATACCATCATGATCCTTCTCATGATCTTATTTAGGAATAATTTTTTTTGGAGTAAGATGTTTTTGTTGTGTTGCAACAAATGGATATCACTGACTCACAAGTGAAAGATGTGTATCGGTGTTGTTGATTCAGTTGGTCATTATGTAATAGTAGGATGTATCAGATTCTCATGAGACATGGGATCATGATTAACTAATGCGTTAGTAGTTTCATCACCTATTTTGATAACATCATTCTTCCACATGAATTCCCGATGGACAAAAGTCTTACTATGGAGAGTTTATAACATCCAATTACATACGATAATGTATTTCCCATATCACTTTTCAATTTCCCCGTTATTTGATTGCATGTTGGGAATACCAAGGATATAGATATTTCATGATGAAAGTGACCTAACTTTTAGTGATGGGTGTTTATTTGAGTTAATGGAGTTTTTTATAAACATGTAAAAGGATTTATGGGGTTCTCCATGAGTTTGGAGAACACATGACTTTTTGTGGGGATTTCAAGATGAATATGGATTTTTTGCTACCTAAAAGGTGATTACCCACTACATAATGATTACATATTGGGAAATATTGTTAAAAACAATGTAAAATTTTCACATACTGTATTGGTCACCAAGATGATGCCATTATCTCAGTTTTGGGTGTGAGAATATTACATTTCATGAATGATTTCATTTCATGAAACATATATTCACATTATTTATTGGTCTTCAGGGAGATGTAGTGAAATTATACAATGGGTGAATGGTTTACACGTCCTTTCATGTTTACATATTTTTAAATGGTAAAAATATTGATTTTAACATTAGGTTATATGTTTTTAGATTTTTTTTAGTTTCGTAGATTACATGACCTGATAATAGATTACACACCATGTAATTCATCGGATTTATGATTTATAGGGTTCTGAAAAACTAGTATTTATTTCATTTATATGTATCCTATCCCCCCTAAACCTAGTATATATACTACATTATTTTTGAGACCAAAAATAATTTGGAATCGTTTTTTTCAGTGGTGGATCATCCTTTAAGTTGTAGTGAATGTTAATGTGTATGTAATGCTTCTATTTCCTCATTACTATAGATTATGGTAGTAACATTAGTGTAAAATACCATACTTTCTTTTTAGGTATGTTTTTCCTTTTTATGGACTTCTTGAGAAAAGAGGAGTTTCTAGAAAATTTTGAACTACACATCGTGTACTTTATGAGTACACGCCGTGTACTTTGATGCTACTCGAGGCTGTGTGTTGGCCATGTCATGCCCATGAACATGGCTATATAGGGGTGATGTGGAGGCCGCCTAAAGTGGAGTACAAAAAAGCCTAGTACACGCCGTGGACTCTAAAAGTACACACTGTGTACTTTCTTTTTTTCATTAAATGGACCAGGGTCGCGTCTTAACCACAAAAACTTATTCTTATCCAACTTCATCGACCAAGGGAATCCTATATGGTCACTAATCTCCTCTGAGCCTCTAATCCTCTATCCATCCTCCGAGTCGACCGATGTCGATTGTGCTGGAATTGCAGCGGTAATCTTTTCCTTCTCCTAAAGCTTTTTTTACCAATTCCTCCTCTTTTGCAAGTTATCGTGGGTTGATCTTTTTGTGTGTTTTTGTATATCTAAAACAATATAAGTAGGTTCAAGCCACGTGGTTCAAGTATATTGGTCTCCTAGCATCAAGGTAGGTGGTTTGTGCCTTTCTGTAGGAAGTGTTTGTGTATTTGTGAAAATTACAACAATACTCGTGAACAGGGTATTGCGTGTTTTCTGTTTTTCCCTCGTTGTTTGACTTCTATGCTTATAAGCCCGAGTAGAAGATATTTTTTGTGAATAGGGTAACTTTACTGTGCTTTGGATGTTTTTCCCATAAATGTTTGCCTATTATGACTATTTGGTCTAGCTTCTCCTGTTAGGATATTTCCAGTTCTATGCCTAGTTGTAGGATGGTGTGACTATTCTTCCTTGCTGAGATGCTATAGAATGCTTTCCAAGTAGTTCTTGAGGATACTTTGGCCATTATGAGATGCAATACATGCTGACTTTAAACAGGTCTTTGAGAACCTAGTGTAGTAGACTATAGAGAGAATGGACATAAGGGATTCTCCAGAGAGTCATTAATTTACAATGTGAGACCAAAGGGGGAATTGACTTTGAGTACTTCCTCAGAGTGTCTGTAGTTCCTTAACACTAGCTACATAGGGAATGAGATGTTGAGTGCTTCCCCAGAGCATCTTTAGTATAATATGAGACTATAGGTGGAAATGATGGTGAGTGCTTACCCAGAGAGTCTATTATTTCATTAGCTGAACTAGTGGGGTGAGACTGTGTGTGCCTCCCAGAGGGTTACTAGTGATGGTAGGTTAAACCATAGGGGTTAGGATATGAGAACTACCCAGAGGTTACTAGTTTGTTATACTTTCCTGAGTGACTATTTACTTGTATGTAATTATGTGCTAGAAACTATGATTTTTTTTCCATTTAGTACTTCCCTATTTACTGCTTTCTGTACTTGTACCTGCCATATATTCACTGAATGTTAGGAACAGATCATTGGGTGGTTGCCTACTGGGACTTTGTCTCACACCCTATTTGAGTCATTATTTTGGGCCCAAATAGATTATATTATTACAGCTATAGATAAGGTCAAGCGCCCATCTACTTCATATTCATGAGGGTGCTGGAGCTAGAGAGCATGAGACCAAGATGAGGCTTGCAATGCTAAGGAGTCGATCTTCTGTTTTTCTTTTGTACTTTAGTTTAGTACTGTTTTCAGAATTATGACTTGTTTGGCTATTTTTATAGACATATATGTATCGTCCATCATTTACATATATTTTTACTCAAATTGTTTATTTATCAGTTTTCTATTGTTACTGTTGTTTGGTATTTACTACTTCTGCTATTTTATGATTGTTTATCTTCCACTGTGGTACTGTTCTAATGAGTGCATAGTTTCCCCAATATCACTTCCAAGTCCCTCGCTGCTTGTCGGCAGGCTTTAGCATTCGAGGAAATGTGCTTGATTCCATGTGACCAACCGAGTATGGGGTGCCTCTGGGCGGCTTCCGTAACTGGGGAGTTACAAAGTGGTATCAGAGAAAATTCTTTTCTCTGGAATTACTGTTTGGAGCCTTTAGCAAGGGATATGACAAAATAGGTACTTGGTAATAAGTTGTGCCCGGGAGTAGCTAACCCGTGTACAGGGAAAATCCATACTACCTTGTTTATTTCAATTTTACTAGTTTTCAATTTTACAGTTGATTTGATTTCACCTTGAGTGAATCACATGAGGTGTGTTGTTACTATTGATATTATAGAGGTTTTATTTCTATTGAAACACGATGAGATGAGGGTATGCCATCTCATGCATCATATAAGAATATGATAAAAATCACATGTCATGCATTTTTTCCATGACATCTAGGATGAATTAGTGAATTCATGTTGTTGTTATAGATTATGTTTAAAATATTCATGTTGTTGTGATAGGTTTCTTGATAGAAATACCTACTATTTGATAGGAAATTTTTTGTGTAGAGATTTACTTGAATGAATGCCAAATTTTGATTCTTGAGGCGATATGGGCCCTCATAAATCGAAACATGGTGGATCATTGACTTATTTCCCTTGTATATGATATGTAAAAGATTCCATGATTTGATTCTCACTGATTATGGGACCTCACGAATTGGAATTTGGCACCTTAATTCTTTTTTTTCTGTGTTCTTTGGGCATCAGGAAGTTTCTGAGCTACTGCCCGAAAAAACCAAGAATACACAACATGTACTTTATGAATACACACTGTGTAGTTTTTTTACCGTGTTGCTGACTGTGTGGGAAGAAACATGGGGTTGTGGAAAATATTCATGAACATGCCATGTACGGTAAGTACATGCCATGTTGTAGTGACTGTGTGTCTAACCGTGTGACTGACGACACAGTTGGATAAACATTGACCTTACACGTCGTGTCCTGTTTGTACACGTCGTGCCTTGTAATCTAAGTACCCAGCTTTGTCACTAACAACAAAGGTCAGGAAAAGTCATGCAAGTACACTCTGTGTTTCCATGGAACACTCCATGTAGAGTGAGCCGGGTAGCCGGCCATGTAACTAACATCACGGGTTGGTGTAGTCTCTCTTATACATGCAATGTCTACCTTGAAAACGCCGTGTAGTTTTGTCTTAGGAGAGCCATGTGGCTTAACCGTGTATAATGACTCAAGCAGGGGAAGAGGCTTCTTATACACGTCGTGTGTTGTGATAACACTCCATGGGTTTGGGGTGTTACACATCCAGTTTTGGAAGAAGTGAACGCCCATGTGAATGACTTAGGGAACACACTGTGAAGGGAATGAACACATCGGGTAGTCATGTTTTTCATAACTTGAATTCCTTCTTCTCCCTATTCCTTCTTTTTCCTTTAGTATTCGATCATTGTTAATCCTGATTCTAAGTTGTGATTTTGACCTTTCAGGGCTATCGCACCGAGACATCATTCGGTTGTCTGTCAATTATAGGGTAGTGATTAGACGCCAGATATGGCTGATCAGGGACCTCATGCTGATCCTCATGCTATGCCAGCCTTGGCACTAGCAGTTATACTAGTTTCAGGCACCGATGCGTAGTTTAGGGAAGGTTTTCTGAGGATGATTCAAACCTTCTAGGGAGATCCACCTCCTGCCTCGACTATGGCAGACCTTACGTGGGTTTTCCAGTAGTATCATCCTCCCACCATCACAAGGGAAGGAGGACCTAAGGCTGCAGAGTCTTGGCTAGATGTCATGATGATGATCTCTGAGCATCTGGAGATGCCTCCAAAAAGGTGGTTCCAGCTCTCTACCTACATGCTATGAGACTCCACAAATAGGTGATGAGACATGATGTCACAGGCAGTTCATCAGCATGTTATGGCATGGTAGGAGTTTCAGCATGTCATTTATGATTTCTTCTATTTGGAGACATTGAGGGCCGATCGAGCCCGTGATGTCATGAGCCTAGAGTAATGTACTATTTCTTTCATGGAGTATTCCAATCATTTCACCAAGGTTCAGCGTTTCACACCCCTCTAGAGTGTATATGGGTTGTTCTTAGTAAGGTAGTTTGAGGATGGGCTCATGTGGGAGATCCGCTCATAGGTGAATATCTTCAGGATGACTTCCATTGCTTCCATTGTCAACCAGGCACTGATTGAATAGTGCAATCTAAGAGATTCTGGAGCTGAGAGCCAGGTCGGTTCCACATCTAGAGTTAGTGCTCCACCAGCTAACTACAGGAAGCACCGTAGGGAGTCTACGCGCGGTGATCTGAGGTAGCAATACACATCTTCAGGTAGCCAGGTAGTATGATACCAGTGTGGAAGGGCTAGACATTCGAGGCCGCAGTGCCAGAGGGACACAGTAGAGTGCTGGTTTTGTGGCAGTATGGGTCACCTTCAGCGCTTCTGTCATGTTTTCTCACCAGTAGCTACTGACAGAGGTCAATCAATGAATCCTCATTCAGAAGCAGCGCCACTAGTTTTTCACCAGTCGGGGAACTGGAGTACTTCCAGCCGTTGAGGCTGAGGTAGAGGTCATGGATGGGGTGGTCAATCTCTAGTCTATCAGCGACAGCAGGGCAAATCAGCTCAGAGTAGTCAGGCAGGGCCACAGGGCCGTGGTACAGGTCAGGATTCTGTAGTGGAGAAGACCCAGCCAGAGTAGGATCCCGGACCTTCTACAGTTTGAGGTATGATCTTAGTAGCCTTAGTTTTATCTTCATCTCTTTTCGATACTATTTCTATGCATATCTTTATCTCTATTGCTGTTGTGGAGAGCCTTGGACTATGCATCGTTTCATATGCTGATACTTTGACTCTAGACACACTGTTGGGAACCAGAGTGGTTAGTGTACGTTAGTGTAGAGAGTTCCCCATTGAGTTTGTTGGATGTCACTTTTTATGGTACCTCTATGTCTTAGAGATGACAAGCTATGATGTCAATCTCGGAATGGACTGGCCAGTTCCCTTCCAGAAAGTCGTCGACTGTTATCACCGTAGAGTGTGTTTTTTATCCCCAGAGGGTGTATCCTTTCATCGTAAGGGTGAGTTGGATGTCAAGGTGAGTATAGAAGGACCTGAGTATCATGGGCTAGGTGGAGTTGTAGCTCATATTTCTAGTCAATATCTGGATGACCAGGGTACTTCACAGATAGAAATTCCTCCAGTGGTAGATCTTTTCAATGATGTCTTTCAAGAGGAATTTTCAGGTTTGGATCCAGAGCGTGAGATAGACTTCTCGATTGAGCTCGTGCCAAGAGCGGCACCGGTGTCCATTCCTTTTTATAGGATGGTGACACCTGAGATACTAGAGCTCAAGAAATATTTGGTGGAGTTACAGGAAAAGGGTTTCATCTGACCTAGTACATCTCCTTAGGGTACCCCTGTCCTATTTGCGAAGAAGGAATATGGTACCCTCAGGTTTTTTGTGGACTATCGGAAGTTGACCTAGTTGACGGTCAAGAACCGATATCCCTTGCTTATAATTGATGACCTCTTTGATCAGATTCAAGGAGCTCGGGTTTTCTATAAGATCGATTTGAGGTCCGGTTATCATCAGTTGCGTGTTAGACCATCAGATATACCTCTTACATTCTTCAGAAGTAGGTATGGTCTATACGATGCAATTCGGACTCACGAATGCACCTGTAGTTTTCATGGCACTGATGAACCGAGTGTTCCATCCATACTTGGATTCTATTATGGTAGATTTCATGGATGACATCTTGGTGTACTCTCACACTCGACATGACCATTCTACCCATCTTGATATCATTTTGAGTACAATGAGAGAGCATCATTTATATACTAAGCTCTCGAAATTCCACTTTTGGATGGATCAGATTCACTTCATGGGTCATGTTATCTCAGAGACAGGAGTATTTGTAGACCTAGAGAAAGTGAGAGCAGTAGTTTCCTAGGGGAAGACGAAGAACTTCTTTGAGGTACTGAGTTTTCTAGGACTGGCTAGATACTACAGACACTTCATACAAGAATTTTCACACATAGAAGTACCACTAAAAAGTCTAACTAAGAAGGGTGTTATGTTCTTATGGTTCGATTATTGTGATTCATCCTTTCAAGAGCAGAAAGGGAGGTTGACGTCAGCACCGATACTATTTTTCCAGAGCCGGGGAAGAGCTACAAGGTTTATTGTGATGAATCAGGTATCAGGATGGGATATGTGCTTATGCAGGGAGATTGAGTCATTTCTTACGAGTCTTGGTAGTTAATGCCACATGAGAAGAACTACCTGACGCAAGATCTGGAGTTGGCAGCGGTTGTTCATGCCTTGCGCTATTGGAGACATTATCTTCTGGGAGAGCACTTTGAGGTCTTCACCGACCCCAAAAGTCTCAAGTAAATCATCACTCCGTGTGATCTAAATCTGAGACAACGCAGTTGGGTTTAGTATCTTCAGTTCTTTGACTTTGAGCTTTCCAATACACCTGTGAAGGGAAACACAGTGGCTGATGCATTAAGCAGGAGGACTCAAATATTGGTAGTTCAAAAGTAAAGTATTGAGTTGCATCTTATGGCTCTTTTCTCCAAGATGCATTTGAAGTTGCATGACAGACAAGGGCAGACATTCCTATCTTCGGTATCTATTACCTCTACACTTCATGATCAGGTCCAAATGAGACAAATATTAGATTCTGAAGGCCTAGTTCTACGAGAAAGAGTGTCAGGAGAGGACCCTATTATTTGATGGGTAGTGTGAGAGGATGAGATATAGTGTTTCCAGGGACGTGTATGGGTGATAGAAGTCATACACGAGGAGATGATGTAGGACTTTCATTCCTTAGTGTGGGAAATTCATCTGGGCGTCACCAAAATTTATCGTGATCTACACTGCATGTATTGGTGGCCGGGTATACATAAGGATGTTGCTGGTTTTTTCATGAGGTGTTCCACTTGTCAACAGGTGAAGGCAGAACATTAGAAACCAACAGGTCATTTACAGTAGTTACCCATTCATGAGTGGAAGTGGAATGACGTCGCGATGGAATTCGTGACTGGTTTTCTGATATCACATTGAGGGAATGATGCAGTTTGGATTGTCATTGATAGGCTCACGAAGGTTGCTCACTTCTTTCTGATCAAGGAGAACTTCAGTGTTGATGAGCTGGGACAGTTGTAAATCTGAGAGATTGTACGTCTGCATGGAGTTACACACTCCATTTTTTCAGACATAGATGCGTGCTTTACTTCTCGGTTTTGGCAGGGGCTTTAGAAGGCCTTGGGGACAAAAGTACTTTTGAGTATAGCATACCATCCAAAGACAGATGTCCAGTCCGAGCGTAAGATTCAGGTGCTTGAGGATATGCTCTGAGCTTGCATTCTAGACTTTGGATGTTCTTAGGAGAAGCATATAAATCTTGTGGAGTTTTCCTAAAATAATAGTTTTCAAGCAATTATTCATATGGCACCTTATGAGGCTTTGTATGATAGGCCATTCCGATCACCATTATATAGGCTGCAGGAAGAAGAGGCAGCCTTGCTGGCACCTTGTCTCATTCAGGAGACCTCAGAGCAGATATAGTTGAATAGAAAAAGAATGGCTACTGCAGAGTCTCGTCAAAAATCTTTTGTTGATCTGCGGAGATAACCTATGAAGTTTGAGGAAGGGGATCAGGATTTTCTATGTATCGCACTGAGGTTGGGACACAAGAGGATTTAGAGACATGGTAAACTTTCACCACAGAACGTTGGGCCGTTTGAGGTGACAGAGAGAGTTGGTCTTGTCACCGATCAGTTGTAGTTACTTCAGAGGTACCAGGATATGCACAACATCTTCTACATTTCTCAGCTCTGACATTACTTTTCAGAACCGTCTCATTTCTTTCAACCTGAGGAGGTTGAGCTTGAAGAAGATGCATCGTTTGAGGAGTATCTTATCCGGATTGTCGATCACTGTATGAAGGTTCTCCATCGCCAGTCTGTACCTATGGTACAGGTGCTATTGAAGCATGGGTGAGTACATGAAAAGACTTGGGAGAGGGAGGCCGATGTGCGTTCATAGAGGCCAGAGCTGTTTGGGGTTTCTTTGTCTATGCCTCATTAGGGAAATTCTTGGACAAATTTCTTTAAGGGGGAAAGTTTGGAAGAACCAAAATCATATTTTAAAGTATGTTTTTCCTTTTTCTGGAGTTTTTGAGAAAAGAGGAGTTTCTAGAAAATTTTGAAGTACACGTCGTGTACTTTATGAGTACACGACGTGTACTTTGATGTCACTCAAGGTCGTGTGCTGGCCGTGTCATGACCATGCACATGGCCATGTAGGAGTGTTGTGGAGTCTGCCTAAAGTAGAGTATGAAAAATCCTGGTACACATAGTGTACTCTAAAAGTACACGCCGTGTTATTTTTTTCCATTAAATGGACCGGGGTCGCGTCTTTACCCCATAAATGTATTCTTATCCAACTTCTTTGACCGAGGGCATCACGTACTACCGTGAATCTCCTCCGAGCCCCATAGCCTCTGTCTGTCCACCGAATAGACTGTCGTTGATTGTGTTGGAACCATAGCGGTAATTTCTTCCTTCTTCTAGAGCTTTGTATTATAATTCCTCATTTTTTTGAAAGTTATCAGGGGTTGAACATGTTATGCATTTTCACAGATATATGATGTTTTAAGGAGGTCCAAGCCTCGTGGTTTGAGTATATCGATCTCCTTGCATCAAGGTATGTGTTTTGTGCCTTTCTGTAGGAAGTCTTTTAGTATTTGTGCAAACTACACCAATACCCATGAACAAGGTATTGTGTGTTTCCTGTTGTGCCCTTGTTGTTTTCCTGCATTGATTATATGCCTGAGTAGAAGATATTGCGTGTGAATAGGGTTTTTTTACTATGCATTGGTTGTTTTTAACATGCATGTTTTCCTATTATGACTGTTTTTTCTAGGTTCTCCTGTTAGGATATTTCCAGTTGTATGCCTAGATGTAGGATGGTGTGGCTGTTCTTCCATGATGAGAAGCTGTAGAATTCTAGACAAGTAGTTCTTGAGGATACATTGGCCATTACGCGATGCGATAGTTGATGAATTTACACAAGGATGTGAGAACCTAGTGTAGTAGACCATAGAGATAATGGAAGTAAGGGCTTCTCTAGAGTTTCTTTAATTTATGATGCGAGACCACATGGGTAATTGACGATGAGTGCTTCTGCAGAGTGTCTGTTGTTCCTCGACGCAGGCAATAGGGGGAATGAGATGATGAGTGCTTCCCCAGAGAACCTTTAGTACGATACAAGACTATAGGGGGAATTGACGGAGAGTGCTTCCCTAGAGAGTCTATTTTTTATTTAGCTGAAGCAGATGAGAGAGACTGTGTGTGCCTCCCGGAGGGTTGCTAGTGATGGTAGGTTGAACCATAGGGGTTAGGCTTTGAGAACTATCCCGAGGTAACCTATTTGTTCTTCTTTATTGAGTGATTGTTTTCTTGTTTGTAATTATGTGCTAGAAACTATGGATTGTTTTCCATTTATTACTTCCCTATTTATTGCTTTCTTTACCTTTACCTACCATATATTCACTAACTATTAGGCACATATCTTTGGGAGGTTTCCTAAAGGGACTTTGTCTCACACCCTATTTGGGTCACACTTTTGGGCCCAAACAGATTATATTATGGTTGGTATAGATAATGGAAAGCGGCCTTCTACTTTAGGTTCTTGAGGGCACTGGAGCTGGAGATCATGGGACCAAGCCAAGGCTTCTAATGCTGAGGAGTCGATCATCTATTTTTCTTTTGTACTTTGGTTTAGTACTGTTTTAGCATTGTGATTTTTTTGGCTGTTTATATATATATATATATATATGTATCATGCATTATTTACATATATTTATGCTCCAGTTGTAAATTTATCAGTCTTCCGCTATTACTGCTATTTGGTATTTACTACTTCTGCTGTTGTATGATTTTTTATCTTCCGCTGTGTTACTCTGCCAATGAGGGCATAGTTTCCCCAATATAAAATCTAAGGCCCTCACTGCTAGTTGGCAGCCTCTAGCATTCAAGGAAATGCGCTTGAGGCCATGTGACCAACGGGGTACGGGGCACCATTCGGCGGCTTCTGAAACAAGGGCATTACAATTAGGTTGAGTTAATGTATCCAATAATACTAGATTATAATATTTTGATCCCTGATAGATCTATTATATGAAATTCCACTATAGGATAACAATCATGTTGGATGCGGTGTGGTGTGAGAGTATCTTTGAGGACCTACATTGTTGTATTTACATTATTCCATGTCGGTGGATCTCATTTTGGGTGTGGGTGACTTGATTTTGAGGTAGGTGGTTCTGTATATAGCATATGTTAAGTGAACTATATTTATATAGTTTCATAAATTTATTATAAATATATTTGGATAATTTTATTATGTGTGTGGATATTGGTTTTTGAGAAAAGATGTTTTTTTAATTTTTGGGGTAAAAGAAAAGTTATTTTTCTCAAGTCAATAAAAATTGAATTTTTTATTTTTTTTTCATATAGTGACTGTTATTAATTTTCATGGAAAATGTAGCACATAAGAAGTTGTGGGTACTCTGGTTTAAGGTGCATCTTAGGGCTATCATCGATGTATTGTTTGGGGGTTCAATAATGTGGTGTTTCTATAATTCCTTGGACTGTTGTTATTGGTATTTGATTAATGTTTTAGACTTTAAATCATAGAAATTTTTCTATTCGTAGGCATCTATTCTTAGGAATTGATTACAAACAAGTCATTGATTATGGTAACATTAGTCTCTTATACTAAACTATAGTGATCCTTAGCATGATGTTATATATAATTTCAATTGGTGTTGGATTTTATACGAAATGTGAGGCATGATTTGATTTCATTTCACTGCATGATTTATATGAAATTCATTGAAACTTTTGTACCTAATTTTCTAAGAACTGAATAAAAAAGGTAAAATGTTTACCATGCTTTTGAGATAAAAACTGTTAAACTCTTTATCATTAGATTTATTTCTAAAATATGATAATGTTATGATAATATTATGGAGAATTTTTATATAAATCCTCAGTGGGATCATGTTGATCCTATTATCAAACATCATATTCACCCCTTTGGTGGTGTGTATACCTTGTTATTTCGTTCAATGTAGGGACATGTGATGCATTAGTGTGAGGCAGTGATGTTTCTGTCATACTTTTCTAGGTAGTTGGAGGCAAGATTGTTGGATTTTTACAATGCTATCAAATGACTTTTCTATTTTGGTTTTAGGTTTCATTTTATGCTAGACCTTTATACTATAGATTGTTTTACTACATTTTTAGTTTCTTTTTTTATGAAATAATCTCTCTATTATGTGATATGTTTATATGATCTGTTGTTTCTAATTTTTGTATATATATGTGACGTTATTGGCTCAAATTTGGGGAAATCCTTCCCTTTAGTTGTTATTGATGTATAGGTTCTAGTCACCAACCCATGGGGATAAATAATTAACTTAGGACATTTGTCAATTTTGGCCAGGTACGAGTTCTATAGGGTAATCTAGTTAGGGTTTCCATATTTAGAGGTTTTCCAAAGATGATGTATAGTTTGTAATGAAGAGTTTTAATTTTATTTCAATTTATAGTTACTTAAGACATTCATAAAACATGATGAAATAATAAAATTAATTTCTTCCATATAGAAATATATTTTTTTATTAATTATATAGCCTATAAAAATCTCCCCTCCCTTCAAATGGGAAAAAACCATCAATAACGTGTATGATAGACCACCGCATCACGAACCAATGATATTTTTTACATCACCACCAATGATTGAAGGTTATAAAGATGTTAAATATATATATATATGTGTGTTATATTAATGAAAATATTAATATTACAAAAAGTAAATATATTATTTTCATTCCTACTGTTCCTTTCACTAAAAAATGATAATGTTGTTCATGTGTATGTGTGGCATATACCACCTCTAAGAAGTATTTATATTCTTTTTTCATCACCAAATCACATAGATGATATATATATATATGAATATTTTAAAAAATGTTGATATCTATGATATAATAATCATTCTTTAATGATAAAATAACACTAAACTTCTTTCCATCATGATCATTTAAAATGGAAATGTTATGTGTGCGTACATAGGGCCTACCATCTCAATGACTGCAGCGTATTTATATTTTTCATAATAATATTTCCTAGTTGATTTTAAAATCATTATTTCTATATAAAAATGAAAATTATTTAATTAATTTAAAAAGATTGAATAATCACCTCATTAGCTATAGTCAATCTACCCATTTCATTTTGGACATATAAACCTAATATCATCAAAATTTATGAAAAGAAC
Organism: Viscum album; assembly: GCA_963277665.1. Lineage (NCBI taxonomy): Eukaryota > Viridiplantae > Streptophyta > Magnoliopsida > Santalales > Viscaceae > Viscum > Viscum album. The sequence goes on along the minus strand of OY728145.1, from coordinate 742,235,016 downwards.
ATAATTTATTATGTAATTGATTATAATATTATAAATTAAATATGAAAAAAAGTTTTTTAGTAATTTAAATAAGTGAAATAAATTTATTATTCAGGAAGATAATGAACACATGTGATGAGTCAGACTCAAGGTAAGGTACTTTCTTTTAAAAATCAACTTTTAAAATTTTCAAATAAAAATCTTTTTTCCTTCTCAATTTTTTATAATTGTTTCATGAAAAATATTAGATATTATTTTATGGATAATAAAGGTAATTTTTTTATCATATTCATATTTCATTAAAAAAAATTAAAAAGTAATTGTTTATGGTTTTATGTAAGTGACATTCTTTTAATGAAAATTAAAATTTATTGTTTTTATACCGACTCTTATTCTTCGATGTCCATTTTTTAAAAACATATTTTATTCATGTATTTATAAAGAAATAAATTAATTATTAAGTAAATTTAATTTCCCTATTGAATTTATTTCAATGTTCTTAAAAGGAATATTTTTATGTATTTTATATGCAACATTTTGTATTTCTTTAGAAAAAAACTAATGTTCTTGCTTATCATATAAAGAGAAACCTAATTTTACTACAACCATAAAAATTGTTATATATTTAAATTACTTTATAATATTAATTTTTTTACTCAATGAAAAAATATCATTCTCTATGCTCTAGTTGTTTTCAAAAAATGCTTTCAAAATAGGGTGGATATTCTAATTTCCAGAAATTCATTCTTATGGGAATAAAGAATATTAAAAAATAGAAGATTTTATTTGTAATGATTATGTTATTGTTTATGATATTTGTTTATAATGACTTCTAGTTCCATTATAATCAAATATAGGAGGTCCTATGATATCCCTCCATTTAATTGGGTATTATTTATGTTATAAGATGACCATGAGGATTATTCTACTTGAAATAATGAAGATTATTTCTAGTAGTGAGGGTCATTTTCTATGTAAAAATGAATGTGACCCACCATTGATGGTGGGGTGGTAAGGGTTTGGAGGGTGAGGGAGAGGTCATGGTGTTTTGTCACCAATATAGCATGTTCACTGATATTTCATTTCGTTGTGTTGTGTTCTTTGGTGGCAGATATAATCAACCTTATATATTTTAAATTAAGAAGATTATTAAATTTATAATCATTATTTTTATTACATGTGTAATAGTGATATGATACTGAATCATCTTGTTACCTAAAATATTTATGTACGATCACAATGATTTCTATAGACATATTTTTATTTAAAAATGGTACGAAATGAGTTTTTAAAATGAAATAATATTTTTCTTATTAATGGGGAAACGTATTACATTGTAAAAATATTTTCATAAGATTTTTATGATATCAAATCAACCATTTTGAGTTTTATTTTATGTTTTCAATTTATTATAAATTATTATTTGAAATTGTTTCAGTGATAAGTTTATTTAATTGTAAATAATATTTCTATTTTGAAACCTAATTTTATTTTGGAAAAGGGAAAAAATATAAGTATTAATGGACTGACAGTTTATTTCTTTTTTTAATCCCCCTTATTGATATTTTTGTACTCATCCTATATTTTAAGATGTTTTCCCAAATTTTTATAGATTATTAGGGACAGTCATGAGGTTAATATTAAAATTGGGAAAATACTTAAGAAAAACATGTTAAATCTTAAAAGATTTGTTTCTAGTGAATATAGGATATTAAGGGGAAGTTTCAAAAATGTATTGTTTTTGTTTTTTATATAATATTTATGAACTAATTATAAAATATATAAATCGTATAGATCCTTGGGTCTAAAGAAAATCATGTTCTACCCCGATGTCACTAGAATATAAAATGCTTATGGTTTGGTCATTATACCTCCTAGATACAATGTTCAATTCTCTCGATATGAGCATCCCTTACACAATCTAGTATACCAGACATGACCAAACCATATACAATGATGAAATGAACTACACACTTTAATTTAAATGTTTTCTATTGGAAAAAAATATTTGAGATTATATTTAGTTCAATATCTTATTGAAAATGCTCAAATTATTATACTAATAATATTTAACCTATTATATGTCATAAATATAATTCAAAAAAATACACATCCATATAATATAGAAAATAAATTTAATTTCATTTGATTTAATGTATATACATTCTTTTTTAGTATAAATTTCAAATCAAACCTTTTATTTATAAAAAAACATTTTGAATACATATGAATAATATTTATTTTATTTTATAGTTAATATAACTATTTTTAAATTGGTTTTTTAGAAAATAATTCATAAGTATTAATTTTGAAGTAATAAATATTATGAAAAATTAAAAATCAGTAAAATTTAAGTAAATGTAATAATTTAGTAGTTTTTTATTAATTAATAAATAAAATTAATTAATAATAATTGCAACAATGAAATTTATAATATATTTATAGTATGTATTTATGAATTTCATATTTTTAATCCTAAATAAATAAAAATTTTAATTAACTAATAGTATTTTTTTAAAATTTATATTATTAAAGTGATAAATAACGAAGAATTTATTAATTATTCATTATGCCATAATTATTAGGAATATTTATAATTATTTTTATTTAATTATTTATATTTATCAGAAATAAGATACAAATAATGATTTAGTAATAACTATTAATAATTAAAATTACAGTTAGTATATATTAGTTTCTAAATTAAATATTTATTATTATAAAAATATAAATTGACAACTAAAATTTATTATTTCAAAATTATTATTAATATTTTCATTTAAATAATTTAGTATCCTAGTGTGTGTGTGTGTATATATGTTTAAAATTTAAAAACCAATAATTATTTACTAATATATATTTATTTACTTATAAATCGTAGTTATTAATTAATAATAATATTTGATGAATAATATATTTATAAAAAATGAATTGATTGTTTTTTATTTTGATTGAGATGAATTTATTTTTTTTATATCTTTTTAGTTTTGTTGAAGGTATTATAGTTTGTAACTCCATTTTAAAATGTCTACAGTAAAAACCATTAACAGTCTTGATTCCCTTAGTCTCCACTAATGGAGACTAAACAAATTATGGATGTTAACAACTTTAAAGAATATTTAAAGAAAAATAATCCTACCCTTATTTTTTATTTTTATTTTAAAAACAAACAAAAAAATGATGATTTATATTCATTATTTTATGTATCATGTTTTTCTATTGTCTAGATAAAATTATCATGTCATATTTTTGATTATGTGATAGAAAGTTAATATATATTTATTTATTTTTCATCTTTGATTACATATTTAATTAAATTTTACCTTATTTTTATTTATTTAATTTTAATCAACGTTGTAACATTTCACAAATGCTTTGATGTTTTTTGATGTGATACCTAATATGTAGTCATAGATTTCACAAACATCATTAAATCTATTTGTTTAATATTTACTCACTTATGTTCGAGAATCAAACTTCATATTTGAGAAAAATTATAATAAATAATTATAGTTAATGATGAATAAATATTTTGTAATATTTCTCCTCAAACATTCATAAGTGATACAGAAAATGTGATCTTGAATGAGAAAAATAAATATACATAGCTAATTTGACTTTTTAAGAAACATGTCTTTGTATTTCACCAAGTGATTTGGTGTTGAAATGATTCAAAAAATATTTCTGACATTAGAGAATTACACATTGGATAATTTGTGAAAAAATATATTATTTTATGAAAGTGGAGAAAAATACATAAAGACATTCTATTTAAATTTACAATTGATGCTGGTTAAGAAAATAATAAATTATATGCAGAAATAACTTGATTGGCATCACATGAAGCTACGAAAAAATATTAATTAAAGAATGTTCATCTCCACTTTCTTCCCTTAGTTTAGTAATAGTTTAATTATAAAATTGTTAATTTTAATATTCTTAGTTTATGTTAAACTAAAAACATCACCTGATTAAACATTCTTAAAGGATGATATTACAAGTGTCTACACACATTGTATATATGAGATTATCCCTACTATAAATACAAAAATAATTTGAAATTTATATATTTTATAAATTTGGTGTTCCATTATATTTCATTCCAATATATTCACCAAAAAATAAAACACAGTGATAACAACAAGAAATAATGAAAAATGATACCAATAAATCGAAATAAAACATATGAAAAATTGGCAGTGATGCCCTGCATATTATACAATCGGAAAACCAAATAAACAAGTCACTACACATGAATCATGAAATACTAAAATGGAATAACTCAAGATAAAATAATGTATGAAATCACTCTCCATTAACACCACCAAACTCCTCTTGAATCATCATAGTTTCTTATGATCAAAATCCAATCTACTAATGGACCCCTCACAAACATATATGAAGAAATAAATAGTTTTACTATTAATGTCGTTAAAAAGGTACATGGGATTGGAAAAAGGGAACTAGGGAGTCATGGGGGTCTAATGTAGTAATGACCTAGGGCATCAACATGAAGAAGATTCAAACATTATTAGGGAAGAGACCCAAGACATGAAAAGAAAGTTATTTGAACCCCTGGAGTTTCTTGGGATGATACGAAGTCAGCAAATATATTACCTTCACGACATGTATGAGATATGTCATGGTGATTCTGCATTAACTCATTTTATTTCCCTATAGTATACACAAGGGACCATAGTGTAGAACCAATGTCTCAAAGGGAATTATAGATTCCCATAGAATTAGTTTCAACAACCGAAATATGGATATTATCATGAGAGAAAAAAGTTAGACCTGTAACGTTTGCAAGGGCCTCCACTAAAAGGGAAATTCCAATACCAATGCTGGCACAATATGAAAGGATCAAATAACCATTTTTATCTAAGACAACTCACCCACCCTTCAGCTTGATCATGCTATATGATCCATCTGTGTTCATTTTAATTACCTCCAGATGAGGATTCCACTGTACCCCTATACCTGGTCTATTGTAGCAAGAATTGAGTGACTAGGTAGTAGTTATAAAAGGACTTATGGATGGTGTGGGCTCAAAATTTTGGAACTGATGGGCTAATTGAATAATAGTGATTCTGATTTTGGTCAGTAGATCCATTGTAGAATCTAGTAATCCTTCATGATGTATAACATTTTGGTCCATCTATATGATCAATCATCTATCTTCAAATATGAGAATATGAGACATTATCACTGGGCCACCATTCTCCACCACCTTGAACCATCAATCAGAGAAGTTGGTTCTTGTGATTCCCTGTAGATATCAGCCTTTGAAGATTCCCAAACTACAACACATTTATTTCATAGAAACTGTAAAATTGTGGTGTGTTCTGGTTTTTGTATTTCTCTCCCTAAATTAGTATCACCTAGAGGTGATGCACAACCCCATGCACATTATTCTCTCATCAGTCATAAGCCCTTGTGTTGTACTCTCAAAACCATAAAGTTAATATTTGATGTAATTTCATTGGTCCAAATTATTTGATTCCAAGAATCCCTATTTTACTTTGTCATATAGGATTCCAGATAGGTCTTAGGTGAGAATAAGCCTGAGGAAGGTCCCGTAAATACACAATGGTTCGATTCTGATCTTATAACAAAAGTATCAAAGTATATCTCCTTCCCGATGTCAATGATAACATGAAAGATGTTTCGGTGATCAGTGGCCTCTCTGTAGGTGATGTTCAGAACATGGCTACTCTGGAACCCTAGCCTAGAGCCCTCCTAGTTGAACAAAGACATGTTGAGGTCTCCCATACCCACGAGCTAGTGGTAGAGATGATTGAGTTCCAAGATATAAGGTTCCAAAATATTCCATGTAGCTAACTTCCTATCCTTTTTATCCCCAAACCATGACCATATATGCCTTAAATTATCTTACCCCATAGTGTATTACCTCAAACCGCTTCCCAAGGATTATTGGCATGTAGAACCTTAATTTTCCATATAATACTCTTAACATTGATCTCACCCACAAAAACATGTTTAGAAAGCCTCTCCCAGGACAACCAATGGTGTTTTTCATACACCTAAGCATCCCATAATAATGAAAGCATCATCTTCTCCATGCGGTTAGTAACTCCTATTAGAACTATTAGTGAGGAATGCTTGTGCATTGGAATGGATGAGTATACACAATTTATTAGTGTTATTCTTCTTCTAAATGAAAACAAAATATTTTTACAATTCATAATTGTACCCGTAAATCTTAGTTCGATACCATCAAGATGACAATAATAATCTAGATTCCAATGTACTCACAATGGTATAGATAAATTAATATATTAATTTAATGTATGTAATCTCCTTATGGTAATATGAACAAAAATTATCAAACAATATTGTTTTTGAAACTACCTTGTTTTTCCATTAATAAAATGAATCTCAAAATGTATTCAAGAACATCATATAACCGAACTCATATCTCAAATTGTATTCCTTCCAATAACATTGAAAAATAATATGATTTTCCAAACTCATGATATTTCTAAATGCATGGATGGATAATATTATTGTTTAACTGATAGATTAAATGAATCTAGCCATTAAAAATCACTACCCAATAACATAAACAAACACATGGTTAATTCAAAGACAACCTCAATGATTCCACCAATAAAAATAGGTCAGTAATTATATTTTTTAAAAAAATGTGGAAACATTATATTGTAACACATTATATACTTTAACTATAGTATAATACACATTGCTTCATTAGGAAATTCTTATTTACATTTTGTTAATCCAAAACGTTCTTCATCAATTTGTACAACATTCACATATGAATAAATTTGGAAGTCTAGCACTTTAACAAAAATGAATTTGCACCTTTATTTATATTTATTTCCAACATTAATATAATAATTAAATATCCCATTAAATATCTTAAAAAACTACTCAATAATTACTTATTATATCAACATCTTATTATTATCCTTAATTGTTATTAAGAAATGTTATTATAAAGTATACCAGACATACACATGTTACTCACTCCATTAAATTACAAATAAAATTTATTCTCATTTATCATTCTTAATGAACAATGATCAAATAAATTTCTATTAAATTCCACTAATTAATGTCAGGAATTAGCCTAACAAAATTGATTTATAATCTCTAAAAAAATTGAAAACACATTATAAAAAATTCAAATGAATTCAAGAAACATGTACATTCTCAACAGTCTTTAATACCAACATTATCTACTGATTTATCCAAACACAGAAGATCTATATAGTTTTCTAATTAAGATGAATATATATGTTATCATTATAAATAATTAAAAAATTTTAAATTCAATCTCAAAATAAGAAAAATATCATATAATCGCAAAATAATACCAAATAATTTTAAATGAACAATTTAATAAATAAATATGACATGGATGGTGTTATAATTCTCCCCACTATAAAACATTATTCACCCAGAAATCAATTTCCAAAGGGAAATAATCAATCATGGAGCTTCCATTAACCTATGAAATATGAGTGAAATATAGGTTACTAGAAAGAACCATATTTTGGTAAAACAAAAATTGAAAATAATCATCAATACCATTTAATTATGTCATAAAACAATATTCAATATCTCTAAGTCAAACTCACTCATCCATTGTAACTTCCTAACCCAGCTCACAATTGATCATGTGGCCGAACCGGTCGCCACATGACCTCAAGCGCATCTCCTCGTACGCCAGATGATGCCGATTAGTAGAAAGTGTATAAGAATAGTCAGTGGGGACACTATACCCTCTTATTAGATTTTCATAGTATTATATCAGAGTAAAAAAACAACAATTAGAAGAAGCATTAATACATAATTGAAGAAACATCAGAAGACAAATAGTACTCATTTTATTATTGTGGCCAATGAATAGTATACATCAGTGCATGAATGACATGAAAAACATAAACAAATGGAAAATAGTGGAAAAAAATGATTTACATTCCAATAAAAAAATAAATAAACAATGACTCAAATCCCAGAGGGTGGCCTCCTCGAGCATCCCATGCTTCTGCTCGGTCCTCTACTCTTATAACACAAGTAAATACAAAAAGAAAAATCCTAAATCCATATAGAATCTACTCAGGTACCCCAATGAAATGGTGGCCCGAGTAGGGTGTGAGATATAAAACTTAGTAAGTCGGGACCACCGGTGTCTACCCCAAATCTAGAAATTTGATAACTAATTTAAACTATTTGAAAGCATGCAAAAATAAAGTAAGTATTTCTATGTATCTATATACCAATATAGCTGCTTCATCCCTCACCCGGTGTCTGAACATACATTATACATTTTCCATGAATACTGAAAAATCATTACACAATCATTTTGATTTATCAATTATTTTAACCTCATTAAATTTTGAATTTCTCAAGATTCTCCCTCTGCCTAAAATCCCCCATATAAGTTACTCACCATAGATGTCTCTAAAGACTATCTAAGTAATCAAATTAAAGAACGAATCCAATCATGTTCTTTGGATTGGATAACGTGTCATTAGATATTCAATTTAACATTTCATATACTATATCGGAGCCCATCCACTAAAAATGGTGTTTCTCTCCTAGGTCTATCCAGTAATAGCGATTCAGCAAATTCATTACTATCTCTGAACCCCTTCTAATATTAAATTCAGAATACATTATGTAGCAACGGGTTTCATTAACCAATTAATTCATTTCTTGTATGACCAATTGGACCCACAATCCAATTTCTATTGATGGCTGTAGAACATCATTTATAGCAGCCTCATGTGTATTTGGGGTAGGTGTCCATGTCTCATGAACCATGGGCATTTAGAGCATCATTCACCATACCATAAATGAGCATTTACATACAAGATGTGTGTAGAATGCCATGTCTAGTACCTCATGTGTAGTTGGAGAACTAGTCCCTTCTTCACAACCCGTTTATCAATCATACATATATATATATATCATTGGTTAAGAATTAAATGTCTAACACCCCTTCAAAACTCATTAATTAATTCATATATTAATTAGTTCAATCGATTAATTAATTTTATAGCTAACTAACAGTATAAATCACCCACCAAATTAGTCAACAATTAATTAACCATTAAACATATCAATAGTTAACAATTAATTATCAATTAATTATTTATAGCAAGCAAACTAAATAATTAACTAAAAATTTTATTATCTCAATTCATTAACAATTTTGAATGAATCCACTCAAATAGTGATTCATCTAGGACTTTACCAATTTACATGAACATTAAAAACATATGAAATAAAACATATTGAACAAGTCTCAAGTATTTAGCAATCATCTCACACAACATATCATATTTTAAAAAAAACTCCATCCATAAAAACTTAAGGAATGGAATGAAAACACTCATCAAATGGTACCATTGATAAATAGTTTTAACTAAAAATCAATTCCAAATTTTAAATTTATGTAATAAAATTAATTAATTCAATAAATAATTAATTAAATCATACATGTTTAACCAATTCATCAATTAATTATCTATTAATAATTTATTATCTAACAAAAAATCCATCAATTAATTATTATTATTTCCCTATTTATATTCCGAACATATCGAAATATTCAATATTCTCAATATTCAGAGAATGCCATAATTTTCTTACATATGAATTGATAATTAATTCCTTAATTAATTACACTACTACACATCCTTCCCCATTCAAATAATTTACCTATTTAATCATATCACTTTATCCAAATTAGCAATACATGATAAAAACTAAAACATGATCAATTCCTCATTTATCTCATGTGGGGGGCATCATTTAAAAACATCAAAAGTGTCATGAATCGACATATCATATGTCAGAACCAACAAGAAGATATATGAAAATCCAAACTATACCAAGTATGATATGACATTACCACTAACCCATTGTTTGTGTTTAGTCAGTATTTCAAGAAAACATAGCAGTTCCATAATCTGATAAAGTCTCATTCTTAATTTATTTAAATAAGATATAATTCGTAAATAAAGGGATATAGATTTGGGACCCTACCTTGGTATGAAACCATATTAACATTTAGAACTTCGACATACAGTAGGAATTGATGCAACTACTCAATAGTTTCACATACATACCCTTATGTATATATATATGCACACCCTACAACATTGATTAAAAAAACACAAAATTAATAACAAGAGACCAAAAACCTATGAAACAAGGTCTATGCACCTACACATCAATACTAAGGACTAAGTTAAATTATCAAAACCTTGATTGAATGACTCAAAACAAAACCACATGTATAAAACATTACCCAAAACATTAGTTGCACAAAAAAAGTGTTCATACACCTCGCCCTTGGTATAGGATGCTGAAACAAGGACCAAAGAATCTCGATACACCACCCACATACCCTATTGAATGAATAACTCAATAAACCAATATTATCCCAAAACCCAATGATCGGCCGAAACCAAATCAGGTGTCAATTGAGTGTCAAATCGCAAAAGCAATCAAGAATAACAATAAATATGTTCCTAACTAGAAGAATTAGACTAAAACCATATAGAAAACAAGGGGGAAATCGTTATGGTCGAAGAACCCAGAATAGGGGGTCATTATGTGCTACAACGGTTCTGCCCATGGTTGAAGCGCACTGCTGCAAGGGGTCATCTAGGGGTAGCGCACGTCTGTGAATCACGGCTGGGTGGTGGACGCACCATGGGAAAAGATCTGTCAATGGAGAAGAATCATGCACCTAGGGTTTCAAGGTGCTGGTTGGTGTGTCACACTGTAAGAGGGAGGTCTAGCCATAGGACGTCTCACACACTGCATGTAGGAGGTCCGGAGGAGGTAGCCACAACATGGGGGAGAAGGGAAGAGAGATCGCGTGGAGGAGCAGGCTGGGTGCACTGCTGGTGGATCACCCCTGGGAGGAAGAAAACAGGAGGGGGTCACACCTTCCTTGTACAATGGCTCCAATTTTTTTAAAAAATATAAATACTAATAGAAAATATATCAATTAAAAAATAATAATATTAATGATAATAGTCATACCATTACAATTTGTATTTTCCATTTATATCATTAAAACCAAAACATCACATTAAATAAAATAGTACTTTGATAAAACCCCTAATTATATTGAACTATAAAACACTAACTTTCATTAATTCCAAACTCCTCCTATAGAACTATAACAAATATTTTTTAAATAGAAATTTATCAACTAATTATAAAACTCCACAGTTAATCCAACTTAAAAGAAAAAAATTTATTGAAAATCTCCAAATCCACATTAAATTATTTTAAAATTCAATTATTTCAATAATCATAGTAATAATAATAATAACATCATTATTATTATTATTCAGAATTATATTGATTTGAATCCAAAATTTCTAATTTAATTTTAATATCATTAATATAATATTAATGATAAAATATTCAACCCATAACCTCCATTTAATAATAAATGGTACTTTGTTAATTCTGAAACTCATCATTTAATTAAAATGGTTCTTAGATGAACATTAAAACAACATTAATTTATTCAACTATCATTAAATTAATTCTTTAATATTCATTTAATTAATCAACCATAATAATTATAATAAGAACTTAGTTATTATTATTATTAAAAAATTTCTTTTTATTAATCACAATCTCCTATAGAATTAAAATAAATAATTTATTAATTATGGTAAACTATATGGGTTGGTCCGCAACCTAGAGCAGCCCATGCAGATCCACTAAAGTCTAATTTTCAAGATTCAGTGCTCCTGAGACTCATCAGAACACCTGCTAAAAATATCTTGTAATTAAGAAAGTCAAAAAACAACACATTTAGGTGTTCTAAAACTCTAAATAAAATTCCATATCTCGGTTTAAAAATATATTTTAAGATAAATCGAAAAAAACTCAAAAACCAACATATTTTAACCTAGTTCAAAAACAAAAGAATTTAAAATCTACCTACATTTAAAAATAATCATCTCCGGGAAGTCATCAGGAACTACTACAGCAACATCTGACCAACCAATTCCAAAATGTTTTGTTTGAACAAATACATTGTTTTTTCAAACTCAAACCTTACTACTCACCGAAACATAAGTCCTAACACTTAATTATTTAAAACCCGAGATAAGGATCACCAAAACAGAGCTTAAAACAATGCCCATTACTTGAACCTCATTAATTAAAAAGGTCAAATCTCGATCGATCATCATAAACATGTTGCACATGATTTCCTGAAAAGACATTACGGTCTGAAAAACCACACTCACACTTAAACTGGTGACATACCTTTTAAAATTATTACATCACCAACCGCATGTACATAGAAGTCCTAACCTAACCTCTAGTGACATTACCTATGTCAATACATCAAAGGATATTTTAAAAAATTAAGAATTCCCCAACATGAATAACGATGTATCCCAAAGTATCCATGTATCCTATGTACAACCCAGATCAAAACCACTCATCAAGTATAAGGACCTGACCTTAAACATTTCATAATCATGAGTTAAGTCAGGAATTCCCATTGAGGATATTTTCAGGATTATAGTTTTAAAGAATTAGGCCATATCAATTACATTAAATTTCAAAAATTACAAAGTAGAAACTTCTACTTTGCATCCATTTTTTTCTTAAAATAAAAGCTCAAAAAAAACATGTCTTCTTCCATGTTTTAGACAGCATGACTTTCCCTTAATCCCATCCTTGACCCTATTCATCTTTAAGTCATATGAAATTTTTTTCAAAACATGGGGTGAGCATAAAAATATTAGTAAGGGTTATAAAATTAGGAAAATAAAACCTTGACACGTCAATAAATATAAATCAATGAAACTATACTTTTCAATCATAACATACCTCAAGAAATCATAAGATTTATTAATATCACATAGAAATCAAAAATCATAAATGTAACTTGTGGAATCCATATCATACATACATTATAGCTATCACAACTATGTAGGGAGTTATGATGGAATACCCATCACATCAAATTCTTTAAATATCTTAGGAGAAACATTAAAATTTACCTCTATCACGTTTCCCAACGAATTGGAGAGCTATCTCAGGCTCACACACCATAGGTATATCACAGAACTACAACATAATTCTAACACATAACACAAGCATAAAGTAAATATAACATTTCCACATTCTAATCATAATATATCATATCAAGATATTGAAATAAACAATTCCTTATCAAACCATATTCAAAAGCATTTAAACCATTTAATAAATAGATTTTTGAATCAATGTGTCCCATACCAATTTGAATATTTTACATAAATAATCATTTGAAAAAATTAATTTCCATATAAACAAATACTAAAATTAATATTGAAAACATGAACATTAAAGAGAAATATTTATAAGAATAAACCATTAAATCATTTAAAACTATATTTTAGTTAAAGAGTTTTTAACAAAATGATAGACACTTGAATAAAAATAATTGAGGAATAAAATTTAATCAGAAATTTAAAATATCTTGAGAATAATGGAATTCATGAGAGAATATGCCAAATGATAGTATATACACCAGAAAAGAGTGAATTGGTCCATAACATCAATGAAGCCTTAATGGAATGTAAATTTAGACGAAATTCCTTATTAAAACTGTATCCATAGATTAAGGATAAATAAATTACATAATAATGTGTGAAAAAAATAAATACACTCAATATGATTGGATATTCAGTGTAAAACAATCATAGGTCATTAACACATATTCATAGCATGACAAAATCATCATGTATAAGTTTAACCCAAAGAATTGAAATTCGGTTAAAAAGTTCCCTTACAGAAATTCGATAGCCCAACGACGACAATTAAAAATTCAGAAAATGAGATGATGATATAAAAAGCGTATCTCATAACATGGACATAAAATTTACAAATATATATATATATAGGATCTGGTCCCAAAATAAGAATATGTATATTTAAAGACATAACAAAATGAAGTCTTTTAAAAATAGGAGGGTGAAAGGCTCCCTTATCGATTTGGTAACTTACGAAACATAAATCCCATGAAAGAAAGATAATAAAATGAAGATGTAAATTCCCATAAATTAATTTATATTACACAAATAATACAATCATCTGTAGTACATACACCACAAAAAATAAAATTGTGGAAATTATAGCGTGAATCCCACATGAATAAAAAGTGAGATGAAATCCCTGTTCCACGTTGTAATCAATCGAGCCGTAGGACCAAAAGTTCATAACCACCAAATGAATCACATAATACCATGAATATAAATAGAATCACGATAATATATATGAAATGGTAGTAGAAAATACACCACATTCAATAAAAAAGTGGTGATTAATGGAAATCTCACAAAATTTAAAGTGAGATAAGAAACCCCTTACCACGTTGTAATCAATCAAGTCGTATGACCAAAAGCTAATCACTACCAAATGAATATTGAAATACAATGAATATAAATAGAATCATAAAAATATATATCAAATTTAAGTACACAATACACCTCATCCAATATATAAGTGGCTGACAATGGAAATATCACAGAATTAAAAGTGAGATTAGAAACCCCTCACCTCGTGTCTGACTTGACTCGATTGTTCGGTATTATCCTGAATAACAAAATAAAGTTAATTTATACTTCATTAAAAACATTTTTTATGTTTATTATTTATTTTATATCATCTATTACCTTGCTATAACAATTAGTTAATTATTTGAGTTCATATCGGACAATTTTTCGATGTTCGGAACATGAGTTAAATATGAACATGTTATAATTGTAAATTGTCCATGTAGTCGAAATTACATTACCTCCAGAATTATATTCATTATTTAGATATCATATCTATCATATATATCCATTACATATAATTATTTATAATAGTATATAACATTTAGATATAATAAATTAAATGCACCGTTCATGGAGACGGTAAGTTGTACGTACGAATGAACACTTCTTTCTTTCTATTTCATATTTAATGTAATAAAAAAATAATGATACAAAGGTATATTATAATTCCTGTATAATATCATATATAACTTAACTAACTCCAACCTTTTTACGTTCAACATATGTCCTGAACGATTCATACCACTTTGAGGGGGCGGTAGTGCGCACTTCCTCAAATGAAATTATCATATTTACAAATATTAGAAATCATAAAGGTATGTTTGTAAATAAAAATTAATAAATCTTTTAGAAAACATAAAAGTAATATATATCATATATAAATATGGTTCCATCATAATGGCCACCATGAGAAGTGGTTGGAGAAGAATGAACAATCATCGTTTCGTGAGGCCACAGTTTGTCGTCCACAGAAAGAGTATGTTCTTTACCATCTACATTGAGGTATGTGTAAGTGTATTTCAAATACTAATCTAAAAAATAACCTTTTATATTGAGGATATAGGTTTTTTTATAAAATTAATTAATTAAAAGAGTTTATGGTGTTGGAGATGTAAAATAAAACAAGAAAAACTTAAGAGAAGACCTTACCTTTAAATCATGTATCTCCCATTGGTTTGAACCAAAAGGATTACTTGAATTTCCTTCAACCTAGGGGAACGCTTCTAAGAGGAGGTTTGGGATGTAGGGAGCTTAATTGGGAAGATATTGGAATAGAAAAATGGGCTTTAGATGTGTGTGGAATGGGATAGAGGTGAGGGATTTTTATAAAGGGGAAGAGGGGCTCTTTAGGAAACCTAAAAATATTATTTTATTATATAATGATTTTCGGTTTCAAAAGGTTCACAACACATTAAAGTCTATGATATGATGACTTATGTTCAAAATAAATTCATCTAATAAAAATTTTATCATTTTTGGATATTTGTTTAATCTTTATAATCTTATTTATGTAAATCATTCATTAATGAGGTAAACTCTGCATCATTATTCTGTCGTAAATATTTTTATTTATTTGATTTCTAAAAATTATAAAAAAAATATCATTACGTAGGAAATATTTTTTTTCTTTCAAATTAATATTTATTTTTGAATAGATAACTTATATAACCCCATGTAAAAAATGATTTTCTAAAAGATATATTTTTATGTCATTGTTGTCATTACATTAAATTAATTAATATAATGTGTTAGTATCACTCCCATGTGGGTCCGTGGTGTCCCAAAATCGATGGATGGATGACCATGGTTAGAAATTTATTAACCAATCGGATTAGGACACATTTTGTGGTAATTTTATATTATTATAATAATATATTATTACCCTTATTTAAAAGCTTTACCCTTTAACAATAGTATATATAATTTTAACTGAAGTAAATATTCATTTGTATAAAAATAAAAGATAACTATTTACACAATTTGGACCTATTGATTCCAAATATGGAATCCATTTTTACAAATTCAAAACACATAAGTGCATGAAATTAATTTTAAATTAATTCCCATAGTCAATACAAAAAGCATGTTTTTAAGAAAGAATAACTATCAAAAGATTGACACTTATTTATGTCCAATTTCGATGTGAAACATCCAATGATCAACATTGGATTAAATGGTAAAGAAAAAAATAATTAAAATTTATGATGAATTAAAAAGATAATCCAACGATATAAATAAATTAGATTAAAATTTAGTTTTATATTAAAATACTATACTTTTCATTATTCATAAAAAATGAATTTTATCAGAAAAATACCAAAAATTTACCCAAAGAAAATTTTGATATCCCAATTTAAAAGAATATTTTTTTTCAAATATAACATATAAAAGTGACCAAAACTATATTTAAAGAGGGTTCACCACCAAAAGGCGGTAAATCAATTTTTAATGAATATTACAGTATTTATGCTTAGAATCGAATTCTTTATTATTTTAAGACTCTAAAATATATGGGATAAATTTAAAAACATTTAATAAACTTATTTAATCATAATATGGTTAGTTTTTTTCATTACCTAAAATACAATGACTATGTATTAACTACTATTTAGAATAATAATAATAATATTTTATTTTTTAGTATAACTCAATGTTGTGTGAAACATAAGTTTTCAATGAAACCTGTTGCTGTGTATTAGGCATGCCATAGTACATAACATTCCCTTTAACATAAAACTAATATTTAATTGAAATTTTTTAATAAATATAAAAAGGCTTATATTCTTTATTTACAAATGATGTTACATCAAGCCCAACCACATTTAAAACATTTACATGGCTTATGTATGATGTTATATTAGTGTCTCCATGATGAGGTTATGTCAGGGGAAATGCTCTTTGAATTTATAAAATTTTACTAATAGAAAAAAAAGGCCACTAAAAAAGATTATTTGAACTACTAGTAGATGACTCTATTCAAAAAGCTCGGTGTCACCTACCGACACGTTTACCAAAATAGTTGTGACACTAACTACCTTAGGATTTTCCACTACATTGAAATAAAATATTTTCCGCTCACTAGTGTGATATTTCAGAATACCTTATCAGATGCTTCTGAAGTTCCTTGAACCACGATCACCAGGTCAAACATTGATCATAAAATCCGCAACGTAATCCTATCAGCATGTCAAAACACTCGAGTCCCATGATGTCCTCCCGAGCAAGGGGACAAACATATTTTAACATACTAGAACATTCCAAGGGAACTGATTACCACATGTTATCACCTTATAAAACATAAATGTCAACCCTCTCACTTGGTAACAAAAAACTATAAAGACGAGGTTCCGAAGAATTTTTTTCATTTTATCCATTTTAATTAATTAATTTAAACCTTTCAAAAATTTAATGAATTAAAAAAAACACAAGTAAATTGTCATAACAAGTCACCTGGTTTCAGAAAAATGCCCTATAGAAAAAATAGGCATGCAATCACAAACATCCTATTTAATCATTTATCATTCGGTTTAATTCAAATTTAAAAAGGCTATATAGTGTCTAATTTTTTTTACCAAGAATGTGACCTCTGAGAGTCTCATATATTCAATCCACGTTCTTAAGAAAAAAACACAACAAAAGTTCATTTCAATAAAAAAAATAAATAGTTTGAAATTTATGACCATTTTCAAACATACTATAGTTATATACTATTCAAACACACGGGTGTCCATCAACCAATCGATATGGCACCCATATATCTTATTTCTGGCATTTGGATCCAATTTATCTCAATAAATATTCATTTAACATTCTATCTTTAATATCCCTTTCACACTTCAAAAAATCTCTAGCATGTTATCATAAGCAGTAACAATACAACATGATATAACATAAAATCATGGTGCAACAACAAAACATGCTAATAACCAAGGTAGTATGGCATATAATAACTCAATCATGTTAAATCTATCACCGAAATATGCTATCTACAGAATCATGCAATAGAAAATCAAAACATGGAATTCTACCAACATACACAATCCAAATTACAAGGCATCCTACTAATGAAAATACATGGAATGTTATATGCAAGGAATGTGAATCTCTATGTGCTTAAGATGATTCATGTATGGAACTTCCTTTCCACATCATGAAAAGGCAATTTTTTTTCAAAATTTTCATAATCAAATAGCTGTGGAAAGCACACCATTCACTCAAGGTGAAATCAAATAAACTTTAACAACGAGAAATAGGAACAACAATTCAAACCCTGGACCCTTGGTCATTTCCCATATGTGGGGTGATCAATCAAAAGCATGGATAATAATCCAAAAGTCGATACATTCATATCCTCCAATCCACCAACACCAAAATAGTAAAATTGACAAAAATAACCCTCTGATACCTCTTTGTAACGTTCTGACCTAGCTCACCCCTGAACCGGTGGCTGGACCAGTCTCCACATGACATCAAGCTCATCTCCCCTTATGCCAGTAGCTACCGACTAGAATCAAGGGTCTAAGGGTAGTTAGTATGGAGACTATACCATCTTATCAGAGTTTCACAACTATATATCCAAGTAAAAAATAATCAATAGCAAGATTAGTAATACATAATTTACAAAACTACAGAAGAAAAAGGGTACTCATTTTATAAAAGTGTCCAATGCCAATTATACAAAAGAAGAATGCAAGACATGCTAATATTAAAAAAGTAAAACAGTGAACAAAATAACATTATTTACATTCCGATAAAGAAATAAATAGATAACGACTCAATGCCCAGAGGCTGGTGTTCTTGAGAATCCTGAGATTCCTCTCCACCCTCTGCTCCTATCTCCCAAGTAAAAAAATTGCACAATTCGGCAACCAAATAGAATCTACATGGGTACCCCAGTATAATGGTGTCCCTGGTAGGGTGTGAGATATAAATCTCATTAGACCGGGACCAGTATTGGCTACCCCCAATCCAGACATTTAATAATAAATTTAAACCATGTGAAAGAATGCATAAATAATGTAAAAAGTACAATGTAACAATATACACAAGTACCCGGTTCGGCCCTCAGTTAGTGTCTAACACTGCATTATACATTAGTCATGCATATTTCAAAATCATTACAGAATCATTTTCATTTACCAATTATTTTAACCTATTTATGTTATAAAAGACTCAATATTGGGTCTCAGCCCGACATCCCTCATAAAAGTCACTCAACCAAGATGTTTCTAAAGACCATATAATTAATCAAAGTAAAGACTAAATCCATGCATGTTCTTTGGCTTGGATAATGAATCATAAGATATTTAATTTAAAATTTAACATACTATGTGTGAGATCGTCCACTAAAAATAGTGTTTTTCTCCTGGGTACAACCATTAACAGTGATTCACAAAATTCATTAATAAATCTGAACCCGTTCTCATATTCAATTCAGAAGCCATTATGTCACAACAATATTCATAAACTAATTTGTTAATTCCATGTACGACCAATTGGACCCACAGTCCAATTTCAATTAATGTGTGTAGAACATCATTCCAAGAATCCTCATGAGTATTTTTAGAGTTGGGACTTGTCTCACAACCCATGGGTATTTGGATAATCAGTCCCAGTCCCAGAAAAGAACATTTTCATGCATGCTGGGTGTAGAACACCATATATAACACCCAGTTGGTATTAGTAGCATTAGTCCATGTCTCACAACCTATTTATCAATCATATATACATATTAATCATTGGTGTAGAATTACAAGCCTAACCACTGAAAACCACCCATTAATTAATTCATATATTAATTAATCCAATCCATTAATTAATTAAATAAATAATTAGAAACATAAATCACCCGTCAAATAAGTCAAAAATTAATTAAACATTCAACATATAAATAGTTAATAATTAAATAAAAATAAATTATTCTTAGGAATCCAACAAAATAATTAACTCACCATTAAATTATATCAATTCTTTAATAAGTCTGACCCAATCCTCCAAAACCGTGATTCATCCAAGACTTTAAAATTTTACATGCACGTCATAAACATCTCAACTCAAACATGATGAATGAGGCCCCAATATTTAGAAACCATCTCACAAAGTTTATCATATTTTTAAACAACTCCTTCCATAAAATCATATGGAATTGAAATAAAACATGAATCAAAAGTTATCCCTCGCCCACATTCATAACAAAAAATCAACTAAAAATATTAAAATAATTCCTTAAAATTAATTCATTCAATAAATAAATAATTAAATAATATCTCTTTAACCAATTCAACCATTAATTATCCACTTACAAATTATCATATAATAATTAATCCATCAATTAATTAGTAATAGTTTATAATTTATATTCCGAACATGTCAAAATATTCCATAATCTCAATATTCAAAAAATGCTACAATTTTTCCAACACGTGACATGATAATTAATTCCTCAATTTATTACCCTATTACCAATGATATCCCATTAAAATCATTTAACTATTTAATAATATAACTTTAAACAAATTAGTAATACATCCATAAAACCAACACCCGATTGAGTCCTCATTTATCCCAAGTGGGTGGCGTTATTTAATAACATCAAAAGTGTCATGCATCGATATATCATATATAATCACCAGCAGGAAGACCTATGAAATGCTAAACCTCAATAAGAATGGTACGACATTACCACTAACCACCTGTTTATCTTTAGTCAAAAATTCATTAAAACATAGCAGTGACATCATCAAAGAAACTCACATTTCTAATTTATTTATATAATCTATTATTCATAAATAAATTGTTAGAGATTTTAGACCCTACCTTGGTATGAGACCAAGTTATCATTTCACACTTTGACATACATCAGCAACCGATACAGCTAGCCTGCAGTTGCACATACACACCATTATATATATATATATATATATCTACACAGATACAAACACAAATATATATATACACACTACAAAATTGATTAACAAAACACCAAATTAATAAGCAGAGACCCAAAACCAGTGAAGCAAGGTCTATGCACCTACACATCCATACCAGGGACTATGATAAATTATCATACCCTTGAATGAATGATGCGAAATAAAACCACGAGTATATAACCTTACCCGAAACATTGACGACACAACAAAAAGTGTCCATCCACCACTCCCTTGGCAGAGGATTCTGAAACAAGGACCAAAGGGCCCTGATACACCACCCATATAGAAAATTTAATAATGAACACTATAATCCAATATTATCCTAAAACCCAAAGATGGAAAAAACCAAATCGGGTGCCGATTGACCGTCAAATTGAAAAAGAGGTGAAGAATGATAGTAAATAAGATACAAAATAGAAGAATTGGACTAAACCCAGGTAGAAAAAAAGAAGAAAAATCATTGAGGATGGAGAAACCGGAAGAGAGGGTCGTCATGTTCTACAATGTTTCTTCCCGGGTTTTAAGCGTGTTACAGTAGGGGTAATCCAGGGGGTCGTGCACACCTATGAACTATAGTCAGGAGGAGGCCGCACCATGAAAAAAGCACCATCCATGGAGAGGAGCCAGGCGCCTAGGGTTTTAGTGTGCCGACTAGTGTGACATGCTGCTTGAGGGAGGTCTGGTCAAGGGATGTCTCACGCACCCCAAGTAGGAGGTTCAGAGGAGGGATTCACTTTATAGAGGATCATAGAAGATATGTTGTGTGTAGGTTCAGAATTCGTGTGCTGCTGGTGCATTTCACCTAGGAGGACGAAAGTAAGAGGGGGGGGGGGTTCCACTCCCTTGTGAAAAAATCTCCCACATATAAAAATATTTAAATACTATGAAAATATAATACACGTAATAATTATATTAATGATAATAGTCATAATTATATTATTTTTCTTTTCCATTTATATCATTAAAACCAAAAAACCCCATTTAATAAAAACATTACTTTGATAAACCCCATAATTAAATTGTATTATAAAACACTCCTTTTCATTAAGTCCAACATCCCCATTTAACTCCACATTAAATATTCATTAAATAAAAAAATTTCAACTAATTTTGAACCTCTTCAATTCTTCCTATATAAAAGAAAACGTTTCATTGAGAATCTAAAAAGCCACATTAGATTCTTTTAACATTTATTCAATTAAATAAGTACAATAATAATAATATTAACATTATTATTAATTTTCGATCCTTAATTTATTTTAATTAAAAACCCCCAATTTAATTATAATATCATTAATATGATATTACTGATAAAAACACTAACCCATGACCTCAATGTACTAATAAATGGTCAATTTTAGTTCGGAACCTCTTCATTTAATTAAAACAGTTCTTTGATAAACCCAAAATCGATGTTAAATTCTTCAACCATAATTTAATTAATTCTTTATCATTCATTTAATTAAACAACAACATCAATAATAATAATAACATTATTATTATTATTATTATTATTATTATTATTATTAAAATTAATTTAATTGTTCCCAATCTCTCATATTATTATAATAATTAATTTATTAAATTGGGTAAACTGCACGGGTTGTTTCGAAACTAAGAACTGCCCTTGCAGATCCATTAAAGTGGACATTTCTGGATCTGGTGCTCCCAAGACTCATCGGAACGTCGGTTAAAAATATAAGGTAATTAAGAAAGTCAAAAAATGACACCTTTAGGTGTTCCATCACTCGGAATAAAATTATATAGGTCTGTTTAAAAACAAACCATTCGATAAACTGAAAACAAATTTGAAAACACTGGTATTTTAACCCGGTTAAAAAACAGGGGACTTTACATCCATCATGATATATATGTCCTAACAAAAAATGAGAAATATTCATATTTCCTAACATTTTTAATTAATCTAAATGGTTGGTAAACAACACATAAAATCTAAAATAAACAACACTAATAAGTAATCACTTCCACAAAATTTCCAATGAATTTCATAATTCCCAAAAACATCCAAAACAACATAAAAAATTCATCTTAAAACCATGAAAAATTATATCCCAATGAATGTATAACAACCAAAAAAACACATAAACCACCAATAAATAGGCCATCAAGACTATCAATATCACTGTGAAACTGTAATAAAAATATATTGTGGATCCTTTAAATGAGTACTATCTACAATAAATTATGTCACACACAACACTGAAAAGATACAACATTTAACTAATAAAATTTGGGTCATATCATATAAATATTAATGATAAAAATATAATAATAATAATAAACTCTAGTTAGTAAAACTAAATTAATAAAATTTAAATTATTATATTTGGAAGGTGAATAAAAATATTAAAATGTTCTAATTGTCAAATAATTATTTTGTAATGTATTACATAATTTACCCTAATAAATTAAATTAACCACCGTTAAAAGATTATAAAAATATAAGTTATTTTAATAAATTAACTAATATGTTAGAATAATTTAAATTATATATTTGTATGAAATATTATTGGGAAAACATGTAATGTTCCAAAAAATAGTTTTTTAATAATATTAGTTTTTCTTTATATTTTTTATATCATTTAAAAAACCAAAATATTTAATTTTAATTGTCTTAAAATATATTTCAATTTTTTATTTACGATTTATACATTATATTTCGATTAATATTTTGTAATTTTTATTAATATATTATTTTTATTTAAATAGTGAAAAATAAAATTTTTACCAAAATTGAATATTTTATGGCATTATCAATATACGAGATATACCTTGATATTTTTTTTTAAAACTATTGGTTGATTAAATATTTATTTAAAAATAAAAAATGAACTATGTAAATATTTTATCAACATTGTAGAACATATGTAACATTTAATTCTAATTTTCTTTATTTTCTATTAGATAAACTTTTTAATGGTAATATTCTTTTTTTTTGATTATTTGGAATATACATAAATATTATTTTATAATATAATAAATCAATTAAAATCATTAAATTTATTTAAATTTAATTTTTTTAATACACATGAATTTTTATCCTAAAATCACCCTATTTGTGAATATAGTTTTTATGCATTATTTGTGATAATATTAAAATTTACTTTAATAAAATTTTGAAATTTTATTTTAAAAAATAATTTTCTTAATTTATATCAACATTTTAAATATTTTTAATTATTTTAATTTAATTATTGAGAAAAATGTATGATTTATATGCTTACATTAATTGAACATGATAATTGTATAATTATTATTCTCAAAAAATATATTGATTACTATTGTGTTAGTTTTACCAAATAAATTCAATTTATCTATAAAAATGATTAATTTAATGTTATTATAAATAATTTATAAAATTATATTATCATTCATTCAATTAATAATCCATACTAAATGTGTCTGAGAACACTTAATTGTAAAAAAACATTTTTATACAAATCATTTTTTTTATATATAAAAAGTTTTAATTTAAAAGGTAATTTTATATAATATATAAATTGAAGTAAAATATATGGATCCTCATATTAGGTATATAATATCAAAATTGGTTCATAATGATTACATTATAATTTTTATAAAACATAAACTATAATGGTAAAAACTACTTACCAAAATAAAAGTAAAATTGTAAAAATATAAAAATAAACCATTTAATGGATCTAGATATGTTAGAAACATGTGGTAAAATTAGTATTTCATTATTTATAGACCTTATATCACCCCAAAATATACTATTTCTCACTATTTTATCCTCATGTTATTGAATAGAGTAATTTCATTTTTGAAAAATGAGAGGTTTTAAAAAAGTTCCATTTTCTTTATATATTAACGAGGATACTTTTACCCCATCATAAGATACCCATTATTAAGAAATACCTCCATAAAATTAGGAATTTTATCCTCATTGATGTCTATCTCAATTTTATATTCTTATGAACTCAATTATTTATCCTCCTCCCAATATTTCCATGTTTAATTTTATGAGAAAGTTTATGGTACCAAAGTGTGTATTAATTTTTCCTTACCTTTTCATGTAAATATTTATCTCCCAAAACACCCACAAACATAGTAATATAGTGAATTCAGTAACATTAGTATGATTATTTTTTTATATTAATTTAAAATACCATTAGTTTTTCCTTTCCATCCCCATAGATTAATAAAAAGACATTAACCATGCATTGTTTACATTACCTCCTCCACAAAGTAATGTATTTTGTTTTTCATCATGATTTTTTTATTTATCATCAATATGTATATTTTAATTATAAATTGAAAAATATATATAATATCTTAATTTTTATACAACAATGTTATTATGAACTTCCTTAACCATACTCATCCATCGAGATATAACATATTCATGTCTATGTTGCTTTAACCTCCGACTAGAAAAATACAATAAAACGATATCATGACTAACTATGGAAACTATAATACTAAAATTATTATTATTTAATAAGAAAATAATTATTTCATATGGATTTTAAATGGATATATAATACATTTCACTTATAATACTTGATTTCTAAAATTACCAAAATATGTCATCACCGATTATATTTTCATGAAAACATAAGAAAAAATATATAATGAAAAAATATCTTATGATAATAAATTTTATATAATAAATTAAATATAGTGTAACAAGGATCCTTCGAATAAATATAATAAATGTAATTTTATTATTTAGGAAGATAGTTTCATTCTCAGAATGAATCTCGAACATGATAAGGGTATCTATTCTGAATTTCTTACCACATGAGACATATTTTTAAGTATACACCATGTTTTATTTTGAATAGTGTATTTAATACCCATTTAATGTTTTGTATCATGTTTCTAGTAAATATAATTATATTAAATGGTATATTTGAAATTTATTTTTCTCATTGGATTTTGGCTCAAAAATTACAAAACATAAAAGGGTTTATGGTCTCAAAATCAATTCTTTGAGTTGTGTTTGTTTTATGCACATAAATTTTTTGAAATGGTGTAACAAATTACTATTTGATTCATCACACCATGAAATAATATTCATTCATGATATTATAATTTTTATTTTAATATCTCTCCCATTCAAGGTGTTTTAATTTAAATGTTACAATATACTTAAGGTTTATTTTCCCAACCTCATATTTTATATTTAGATATATACATTATGATAAACCATGTGAGTAATTAGTATAATTATTTTTTATAATATTAAAATCATTTTATTCCATTATGGTAATCCGTGTTTTTATTTGGATCCACTTTATATATTTTTTAAATTTTTTTTATAGTATTTTAAAAATAATATGGTTTTCAAAAGGAGTAATTTTTAAATAATATAATAAAGTTTAATTTCAATCCATTCTTGTATTTTTTTTAATTTATTCCTTAATTTTGGAGTATTACTATGTTTATTTATAAAATTGAAAAAAAATCACATTTAGATACCTTGATTTTCTATTCAAATGTTATAAAGGAAATGCATTATAATGTTTTTGGTATATAATATTTTCAGAGGAAAAAACCACTTTTAGTATTTCTATGTGAACATATCATTCCACTAAATTTTTCATTTTAGACGAAAACATATATATATATATATATATATATTCTAAAAATAAATTATTTTAATATTAATTTTAGATAATATTTTTTTTATTAATTTTTTTTAAAATATCATGGATATTTATTATTTCTAATGTTAATTTCATCAAAAATCTGAATATTATTTTTTCATATAATCTATATTTCTTTAACATATCTTATTCTTGGTACAGGATAATATTAAAATATTACATTTCAACTTCTTGTTATTTATGGCTTAGGTAATGTTCTTTTCAATAAAAGAAATGATCTATCCCTACGTTTTTCTAACTTTACCATTAAATGTGAATATGCATAACTTTTCATCCAAAAAATAACTTCTAAATACCATGTATTACATTTCCTTTATTGAATGTTGTTAACATAGATTTTATATTTTAATTGATTAGGAAAAATTAATGATTTTTCAATATACTCTATATCTATATATTTTATATTCCAAAAGCTGTATTATCTTAATTGAATGATATTTATCTAGAGTGTTACTGAATTTATATTGATTCTTATTTATTTTCTATTGGTATATCCTTTTATATTTATTTATGTAATTTTTAATGTTTCCCTCTTGTGATTATATTTTAAAAGTATATGAAACCCATTTTATTTCCTTGTGATTCATTAGTATTATATTATGATGATTGTTGTGTCCCATATATGAATGGATAATGGTGGGTGGTGTTATATATTACCATACAATGAATTATTTAAGAATATATCTATTGAGAAAGTTTGTATGGTACAGAATGGGTTTATTTACAAATCAATGATCATTACATGTTTTATCACATTTGTAGTCATTGACATAATGTGTTTTCTCATTTAGGATTTCATAAGCTTATTTATATTAAATAAAATTATAATTTATTATCTTTAATATATTATACATTCATAAGAAATATTTATTTACACTGATTTTGAGAAAATATTTTTTTTAATCCAATCCTTATTCCATGATTAGTGATCAATTTGTTTGCATTGTAAATTTTTTATGTATCGAGATTATACCCATATTATCATCTTATTCTCACACATTCTCATTGATTATTATTTATTATGTTTACCATTATAATGCATATTTCCTCATACGTTTCTTCATGTTTATTTCATTTCTCTAGGTTATAAAGAAAATAAATAAATATTATGTTTATATAATAGTTTCTTGTGTGGAGATTGTTTGACAAATTTAGGCATCTTTTTTGAATTAATTGGAATCTGATATAGTAGGAAAATGTCTATTAAATTAAAATGACACGAGTTTTGTTATTTAATGTTTCTCACCAATTATTTAAAACTCTAAACCAAAAATAGCATTGGTATTTAATGTAATTAAATGTTTTTTAAGTCATTAAATTAATAAGGTCACATTAATGGGCTATTATAATCGGAATATGAGATGGGTTTTGAAAGATTTATAGGATAGGATATTAATTATGGATAATTTATGTGTTAGAAATATCATAAAGGGATAAAAATATAAGTTTTATAATAATTTAAATTAAAAATATAATTCTTTTAGGATCATTTACGAAATATTTTATATTTTTAAAATCGAAATAAGAGAACATTTCAGCAAAAAGAAAGTATAATTCTAATCTATATGTCAACGTGTCGGTTAGAATCATGGAATCTTTTGATATATTAAGAATGTGGATTCCCTATAAATGAAATCCTTGTATGGATAAAATAAATGGATACATGATATGGTAATGATGTAGGTAAGCTGAATAACCCTTAAAGGAAAATGTTGGTTATTAACATAATCATCACCTAGTGCATAACAAAGAGACATAACTACAGACCTATTTTAAAACTATAAATGGATATTATTTAGTTAATTAAAATTCTATTTATGAACCACCATGAAGTATTTTAGAATATTTTTCAGAAAACGTATTATTGAATGACTAGGTATATAATAAATTAAAACCTAGAGATCATTTATATAACATATTAATTGATATATACTTTTATGAATAAAGGTAAATAAAAAAATATAAGGTTTTTATTTCATTATTTTTTTAGTTTAAAATATTGTTAGAGTGTCTGTGATATTTGTTTTGACAATTATTGAAGGGATTAGGGTAACATGCATTAGAGAACTTAACTTAAAGAAATTTATATTGAACTAATATTATAAAATATTGAAATGGAGGCGTCGTTAGAGAATACATATTTGGTTATATATTTTTTAATTCACATTTTTTGATATTATCATTAATTTTTTAATTTTTTTTGATATTTTATTATGAAAATAAAGCTAAAAAGATATGTATCTAGACACCATTATGATTTATAACCAAATATGGGAGCATAAAAATGTAGTTGAGAAATTTATTATATTATTGTTATTATGGAACATGTGAATTTCTAGGACATTACAATGGTAGTGATGTTTATATGATAATAGATATAAAATAATTGTAATCATAGATATTTTCTTTAATGAGTTATATTTATCAGTGATGTTATGGAATATGTTAAAATTTATGTAGATTATGTGAACCATTTAAGTATTTTTATTGATAAATGTACATTAATAGTTTGGAAACATATATTAAATGGTATCCAGAACAATGAAAATTTATTATATGATACAGTTTTATTTTTTGGGGTAGTTACTTTAAAAACACGAGTTAGGTATAGACACCACAAATATTTAATATTTGATAAATTTGGAGGACATAAAGGGTATATTTACTTTAATAAAAGTGAGTTATTTTTTATGGATATCCATTGAATTAATAATTTATTTAATAAAATGGGATTTTTAATACTTTGTCATAACTATAACTCATTTGTTAGATTGTGATTAGTGTGTGGCATTATTAAATAATTGTCATTAAAATTGGGGTTAAATAGTTTTTTTTATTTGTGGAATATATGATTTCAATGTGCCTTAATGTATCAGATATTCGTATAGAATTTCTAAAGGTATGTTGTATATAATTTATGATTTTGGTATATACATTATTAGGTACATTATTTTATGAAAGATTATTTTTTATTAAAGAAATATATGTAACTAAAAACATCCTAAGAAAGTAAGGTAGATGTTATATTTGGAATTTTATACTAAATTATTGATTTGTTAAGAGTACCATATAATAAATTCATCATTAATTATTGGGATATAATTTATATATCTGGATATAATATAAGGACCCAAGAAATTTGATCCTATAAATTATTACTATATTTGATAACTTCTACCCCACACAACACCGATCAAAAAAGATATAGAACTAAATCATGAATCATTATATGATATTTTTATTACTAATAAAAAATTTAGAATATAAAAAACAATACTAAATAATTGGATATTAATTAATTTAAAATGATTATATTTATAAGAGAAATAATGAATATTTAAAAGTATTGTTTTTTAAAATTATCTATTTTTAATGTATGGGGTAATTTATTGTAAGAATTTAAAATTTTCACGTATTGTTCCCATATGAGTATGAAAATTATCACTTGAATTTTCAATTTTTATTTTACTAGAGGGGTCAAATTTTGGTTAGAGATTCATAAGTTAATTTCAATGCAATCAAAATATCCAAGGGATGTTTTTACTAATTTTATAAGGATTTAATGGTGTCCTCAGGGCTCAGAAGACCCTCAAGAGTGGTTGGTGGTTAATTTAGTAAAAAACCATTGAAATATAGAAGTACTCTGTTGGTTTCTTGAAATAAAAGGTTCTACTACCAATGGAAACTGAATAACCCAGTGATATTAAAGGGGGAATAATTACATTTCTCTTTATTAATTTTTGAAGGGGCATCCCCCATCCCCTTTTATTGTGCACAAAAATAGGGACTAGAGACCCCCATTACTTCTTATGTCACCCCTTATTTGGTTTATGATTATACAATTTTTTTTAAATATTACAGGTACACATTCACCATCTTTGGTCTACCTAATTTATTCTATATAATACTGTAGTTTTGCTCTTTTAGATTAAGTATTTGATATTTATTCCACCAGATTAATATGTAATTAGTTTTTTATAGGGTATTTATTCATCTTGTCGGTTCCAGGTGCAACATAAGAAAGGGATGGGTCTGTACCAAACATTGTAGATTTACACAATCGATGATTAATATGGGATCAATATGATGATGAATGCCATAATACATGGAATTGAATCAAATATAAAAGAAAAATGAGTGAACATTGAACTATTAAGAGAGGATAAAATTATTTTGTTTATAATTAGTTTAATTAATTTATTGAATTACCTCGGAGGTGATTCTATCTTCGTTGATGCGTCCAACCATGTGTCTGAGGTGCAGTTTCATTATGATGTCGAATCCTAGGATAGGAATCCTATAGAATTGATACAAATGTGCTCCACATATCTCTGGATGTCTCTTAAGGTGTCTATGGGTACTGGAATGGATGATACTTACGCTTGTGATGTCTGCCGTCAACTACCTTGATAATCGCTTCCAAATCATTCTCCATGATCAGGTGGATGTTGATCCTTCTCGTTCTTTGATAGAATTCCTAGAGAGGGAAGAGTTCTCTAGGATCAATATATTTTCCCCAAGGATGTTCTGTACACAATGATTCGATTTCCATTCAAATAACCCCCTATAAAATCTAAAGAATAATAACATAACTAGAAATTTAATTCATCAGTTAATAATAAATAATTAGTATATATTTAATTACATATTTATTATTCCATGTGAAACCCCATGTCAATAAAAATAGCAATACTATTATTTTCATGACATGTGATTAACATGAATGATATATTTAAATATTATTTAACCAAATAATATTTAATACCATTTCTCTCTAGAACCATAACATGGTCCTCCAATCCAGATTAATAATTATTAGGCCTTCAATAATGACTATTTATTTAAAAATAAATATAACTACATTATTTTATGATAAATAAATACTCCATCCATAATATATTCACTCAAATAACAAGTGATGAAATAAGTGTGACCATGAATACTTTAATATTTATTAAACCACAAATGAGAATAATATGTATACGGCTTGTTAAATAAATAAATTATTTTACTGAGATAATTGCTACACATAGCATGTGACCCTTTAGACCTATTTCTAATTGGCATTAGGTGGGAAAGAATAAAGTCAAAATTTCTATCTAGAAATGTGTCAAGGCACCCAAGATAAATAATATTATTTCACAACAACATGTCAACTCATATGAATATTTACCATGTAATATAATCCATTTTTACTATATATCCAATCATGTAGGTTTCAGGAAAGTGCCATAAACCATTGTTCATAATTTCTCCTCATATGAATTCATAGAATTGACCATTCCTAGAGAACACGATGTACCGAGATTTGGTTTGGGTATATCATTTTCATCAAAAGGCCAAACATATCTACTTCTGTAAAAGTTACAAATACTTTTTTCATTATTCATTAACGAAATATTACTCGTGACACACCCAACATATCCTACCTCTCTACAAACATCTTTCATCACAGTTTTCATCAATACAACTACGTGAATGATTCATAATATCTATTAATAAAAATATTAATGTCTATGGGCCAGTACACAATTCTATAGTTAGTAACATCAATGAAACTTATGAATGAGGATTTACAACTAGTAGGTCTTGTATTCAAAATATCCTCCTCAATATTACCAAGGGATCACACCATAAGAAGCTGCCTCAAATATTCATGAGTCCCCACCCCAAATATCCAATGTCATTTGTGTCACTTCAAATTATATTATCCTTCCATTTAACATATATTAAAGAATATTGTCATTGAACTCCTGGGTTCTCATTATAAGAGTGATCCAATATGATATTTTAGTGTGAAAACTATTCTTAGGACATTATAATATACTATTTCCTGTAGAAAAACAATCATAATGTGATAAGTAGTATATAATTATGTATCCAATGAATATAGGATTATCATAAAGTAAAATATAATGGTTTATATGGAACCGAATCCAATAGAATCCCTCTTGCATAGGGGCCAACTGCTAACATCCTTCATTCCACTATCTCTCACATGATATTCATGCTTCTATTGAGTCGGGACCTTAGTCAAGGGGTCCACCACATTCTCTTCAGTGGATACTCTTCTTACTAAAACATCACCCCTTTGATATAAATCCATCAAGAGGTGATACTTTCAGATTATGTGGTGTGTCTCTTTACATGACCTTGGCTTATTTACAAGAGACACCACTACAGTATTGTCACAATAAAATGTAATAGGATCCTTACTGCTAGGAACCACATCAAGATCCTGGAAAAAGTTCCAAATCCAGAATTTTTCATTGGTTATATTTGAAGATGCTATATATTCAAACTCTACTATAGAATCAATGAAAAATAGCTACTTTAAACTTTTACAGTTCATAGGTCATCCGTTGAGAAAGAAAACGTATCCTGATTGTGACATCAAATCATTCTGATCTGTCTGAAAACAACACTAGTATACCATATGATGACAAGATCCTCAACTCCTCCAAAAACCTGGAACATATCCTTAGTTATTCTTAGATACATAAGGATAGTCTTGATATTTGTTCAATGCTATACTCCTAGATTTGCTTGATATATGCCTACCATGTGCAGTTCATAGGAATCATTAAGTCTGGTATATAACATGGCATACATGATATATCGTATTGCTGATGTTTATGGGATATTAATCATCCTATCATTCTCATGTTTTGTCTGGGGACACATTTGTCTTGGAAAGATGCATACCATGTGACACTGAAACAAATACCCTCTTGGAATATTCAATACTAAATATCATTAGTATCTAGTCAATATATGTCTTTTGGCTTAGTCTACGTAGCCTCATAGATCTATCATTAATGATCTCGATCCCTATTATGTATGTTCCTTCACCTAAGACATTAATGGAGTAGCACTTGTTCGAAAATTCCTTCACTGACTACAAGACTGATATGTTGTTTTTAAAAAGAAATATTTCATCAACATACACTAATAGGATAACGACCACATTCGGATTAAACCACTTTTAATCAAATGTCTCACATTCATTCTTAATGGAACAAACTTATCATATGGATTTATCGAATAAAATTTTCCATGAACTAGATGATTTCATTATTCAAAGAATGGAACTATGTAACATTCATACCCTTTTATCATTACTAGGTGTCAAAAAACATTCTAGTTTTTTCATATAGATATCTTATATAAGGTTTCTGTTAAGGAATGCAGTATTAAAATCCATCAAAAAATATCATAGTAATGGAAGGATGCTCTAGAATGTATGATTATTATGGATTTAAACATGGATAACAGTGAAAAGGATTCATCAATGTTAATTCCTTAATGCTGTTTAAATCTTTAATCCAAATTCTTTTTTTTATAGCTACTAACTTTACCTTCCATGTCCATTTTGTTTTTGAAATCCCATTTACACCAAAAAGGCTTTACATCAACTGGTTAATCGACTAGAACCCAAAAATGGATCTAATACATGGAATACATCTCAGAAATCGTAGCTTCAAGCCATCATGCATCTACTATGCTATCTACTGATTCCTTATAAGATAGAGGTTCATCATTTTCCAATAATAATGAGTCACCATCCACGGTGGAAGGGAAACCATAACTCTCTGGTTCACTTACCTCTCTTATGACGACACTTAAAACATTTGTATCAAGAAATAACTCTTCCATGGGGACCTGTAGAACATGTTCTGATACCAACTCTTATTGATCTTGAGCATCAAAATCATCAAATTTAATCATGGTACCACTATCCTTTTTGAGGTTATGATACCTCTCAAAAAATGCAACCTATTTAGAAACATTTAGTTTATTGTCTAAGTGGTTTTATTGTTAGTATCAAATTGTTTCCTTGGGATATCCTATAAAGATACAATTTGTGCCCTAGGGTGATAATTTTTTTCCTGATAAGGACTAAAAAAATAAATCACATCCCCATACATGTGTATGAGACAAAGTGGGTTTCATTCCACTACATTGCTCGAAGGGAATCCCATTTTCCTTATTAGTTAGTACATGGTTTACTATGAATGATGCAATTTGCAATGAATATGCCCCAAAATGATAATGAAATATCTACATGATTCATCATTGAAATTACTATGTTGAACAAGGTACGATTCTTCCATTGAATAACACCATTTTTCTATGGTGTGTAAGTGTGGAGTGAGTTGAGATATAATCCCAGACTCCCGTAGAAGGTCGATGAAAACTTGTTTAATATACTCTATACCTCGATCTGATCAAAGATTCTTTATCTACTAACCATGGTGATTCTATAATTCATTCATTAACTCATTGAATATCTCAAAGAACTCGGGCTTATATCTCATTATATAGACATATCTATATCTACTAAAGTCATCAGTAAAAGTAATGAAGTAATAATATCAACATCGAGCTTGAATTAGAAATGGTCCACACACATTAGTGTGTACCAAACATTGAAGATCTGTGGCCCTTTCACCCTGTCCACCAAATGGTGCTTTGATTATTTTCATTTGTAAATATCATCACATCTATGAAGGGGTTTTAGCTTACAAGAGTCTAAATAACCATCTTGAAAGAGATTTGTCAAATTATCTTTGTTTACATAACCAAGACAGTGATTCCCCAACTGTGTGTTTTATGAGTCATTTGAATTGGGTTCATTGTAAATTTCCCACACTTGGTTCTCATAATTTAATATATACTGAAAATTATATAAATTCACCATACTATAACATATGTTGTCCTTATAAAAGTAATAACATGTATTTCCAAACAAGAAAATAAATCCATCTGTATCTAAACTCGATATGGAAATTATGTTTTTGATAAAAATAGGTACATATTAAAAGCAATAAAAAACCAAAATCATCCCCATCGACAATGGGAGGTGGTAGTCTCAAATGGAAATAGCATCCAGCCTGGAACCCTTGATAGCTCTAAGATCCACCTCTCCAATGAATTTTTTTTTGAATCTACATAGTTCATTCATTTGAATGTAGATGTGATCTGCACAATCTATATCTAATAAACAATGTGCATAAATTGAAATATTCCACTTTATAATGAATTTACCTTTGGCTTCCCCTTGCCTCTGGGTGTAGTTCCTCTTTTAGTGTCTTGACTTGCCACATGTAAAGTTTACTGCCTCATATTCATTGCCCTGCTTCTGGATCTTCATCTTCTTGGTTAGAAGATGTTCAGAGGCTTTAGATTGTTTATAAATTGTAGGCTCCTTTTCCTAGTTCTTCATATTTCTATTCACCATATGTTCTGTGGGTTTCTCTCTCCCCACATCCTTATCAAATTGTAGAATCAGGATAAGATGATCTGATATACTCTTCTCATTATTTCTCATTTTATAATTCACAATAAAACAAGAGAAGGTCTTAAGAAGTGATGACAATATAAGATCTATAAACAAACTATTTGGGAATTTAATCCCTAATATATCTAGACACTCAATATATACAATAATCTTGACTATATGTAGTCCAGTTGGTGCAGACTCAGCAAAATATTTAGTGAACAATGCATTGTAGATCTCAAACCGCTCATGTATTGTCTTCTCTTGATAGATGTCCCCAAGGTGAGACATCATGATATAAGTATCAATTTACTCATGCTCTTCCCAAATGCATTGGTCATGGATTAAATCATGAGGCACATAACATCCATAGAATCATTCAAATGTTTCTAATACACAGAGGGTTCCTCATCGCTTGCCTCATTTCCAAGAATAACTGGTTATGGATCTTCAAGCACATAATGTTTCTTATCAAGGGAAAAAATAACCTGAAGGTTCCTTTTCCACTAATGGAAATTATTGAGGGTGAGATGGATTTCCTTATCATGTATGGAACACAATGATTTGTTTGATTTAATTTTTATTTATGTTTCTACAAATTAATATGGATAATGTTTTACTACCTTTTATTGATTAATACAGACCAATAAATAAATTAATATCTACCAGTCTCCCTCTATTTTTTCAAAACCCAATATACCTCACCATTTTCTTTAGAATATTATTTTTATGGACATTATAGTTCCAAGGATATTGTTTCCTTTACATTAACCCAACTAGGGTTGGTCAAGAAACATGAAATTATTTTGGTAGGCATTCCAAATGCAAAGTGAATGAAATCACAACTCCTTGATCTTTTGATTGGACTCCCCAATCCTAAAATCCTTAATTTTGTATTTACTCAACCTATACATCTATGTTACACCTAGTCCTACTGGGGAAGTCAAACCATGATTTTAACTTTGTTATGTCAACCAAAACATCAAATTATAATTCCCTAATAATTGAAATCACCCAACCTAGGGTTAGTTAAACATTTTTAACTATGGTTGGATTCTAACCTAATGTAATGGAAGTATATTCCAATTTAATATTTTATTGTGGGTTTTTCCCTTTATGGGTAAATTTCTAGTTATTATCATTTCACATTCTTTTCAATGTTATGTGGGATATACATAAGTTATTAACTATGTATCGATAATATTTATGCATTATCCATTTTTAAGTCCAACCTTGTATGATTTTTAGTTCATTAATTATGTGATCGTGTCATACTGCCAAAATGAATAACCCTAATAATGAAATAAATAAAATATAGGGTATGACCATGACCATTAATATTGGTTAGTTTATATAGAATTTTATAAACTAACCTTGAGCTAGGGGAGAAATACCTCTAACTAATTATGGTTCGTTTTTACATCTTTCCACATGTCCACCTTTATATCTCCTTGGATAATGGTCGCCTTGACTTCTAACTTGAATTGCCTCAACTTTATAAGGAGGATCTTCCATTACATGTGATTTTAACTCAAAACAAGTCGAGGGGTCAATGGGGTTTTACATAAAATAAACAATGGGATCACATGACCTACATATTAATGAGGAGAAGTCATTCATGCCAACAATTTTATTTCAATAAATAAATTAAATGGGATACAATCACATACAATGGTCTGGTCTGGCTCATGACCATCCACATACTTGTAAAAAATTATAAATGTAATAAAACTAACATTATAATATGTAATCACTATTATTAAGATAAATTAATAATCATCTTTAATTAATCAATCCTTTTAATCTTAATCCTTTTTTGAATTTTCTTGAGATTCCCATTCATAACCTTGTACATAATTTTTCCTGGGAAGAAACCCGACGAATACATGCCCAAAACTACGAAACATGTATTTATACTTGTATACACTTTATTTTTTGACATGTATAATGCATGAATAATTATAATTGTAATGAAACTAATACATGATGCAGAGATCTTTGAACATTAAAAAATATTAATTATATAAATATATATATATATATATATATCAAACACCTATCACATGTTGTGTCCTGGATTTACACCCACAAGAAGGTACATGTCTCAAGGGATAAATATTATAATAATACGTTTTTGAATCTACACAATCTAGAAATATTACATGGCGTGTACATTCGATTACATGGCGCATAGCCTCCTCACCATCCATCTGACGTAAACACCAAGGAAAATGGTGTTTAATGTGTACTTTTAAATTCTTCGGAGTAAACGACATGTCTTGGGGGCCACCCACTATGAATACTCTACATTAAACAGTCACGGTCTAGGAAAACATTATTTAGGATACACCAGTTGACCTCGACACGAAGGTACTACACACCTTGTCCAGTGGGCCACATGGGGTGTTGTCTCGCAGACTGTGTACCAGTATGTATTGGTAAAAATGCAGTGTAATAATTAACTACACCAAATGTCATTAATTCATATGGCTTGAGTAATTGTCGAATTACTCCGGATGCATTGAATAAAAGTACACGATGTGTAGATCCGACTACATTGCGTGTATTGTTTTTGTTATCTGGACTGAATCATCACTTCCTCTTGATGAGATCCTCAATTAAATTTTAACCCTAAAATTATATTTTTCTATTTGATATGCACGAAATGATAAGGGATGAACAGATCTCATAATTCACATTAGAGGAATGATTAAACATGAATTGACAAACTAAATTATTAATGTGTAATTCATCAAAGAATTAAATATTAAAATTTTACCCCTATGATACAACTTGTAGGTTCCATGTTCAGTGGAAGCACAAGAAGGGTGTTTTCCCTACATTGCAAATTTACAAAATCGAAGATTAATCTGGGATCAATACGATGATGAATGAGAGTATACACATAATTTAATCAAGTAAAAAACACAAAGGAGAGTACCCTGAATAGGGAAGTGAAGATGAACATATTTTTATTAAATAATGTAATAAAATTATTTAATTTACTCCAAGGTTATTATTTCTTATTTTACGTGTCCGACCACAGTTCTTTGGTGTAGATTCATTGTGATTTAGAATACAAGGATCATAATCCCCTACCGATGATCCACACATGCTCCACGTATCTCTAGACACCACCGAATAAGTCCCCGTGGGCTAGAATGGAAGATCGTTGTGCTTGCGATGTCCACCTATGATCACATTTAGAATCGATTCCAAATAGTTCTCCTTGATCTTGTGTAGGAGGATCTATATCATTCTTGAGAGCGTTCTTGGGGAGGGGATATTTCTATAGGCTCGAGAGGTTTTATCAAAGGATTTTGTGCACCAAATAATTGGTTAGTTGGTTGAATGACTCTTTTCCCAATTTAATGAAAAATAAAATAATAGGGAATTTAATTCACAATGTAATAATAAATAATCTACACATGTTCTGTTATACAATTTATTATTTCATGTGAATCCCCATGAAAATAATAATAGCAATCATATTATTTCAATGAAATGTGATTCAGATAGAAGTTATATTTAAATATTCTTTAACCAAAAAATATTTAATATTATTTCTCACAAGACTGATAACATTGTATTCTAATCCTTCTCAATATTTATCGGGCCTTGAATTATAGAAAATTATTTATAAAATAAATATAACATAATTATACACTAACAAAATAAAAATTTGTCCACAATATATTATCTCATATAACTAATGATGGAAAAATATGATAAGGAATATTTGAAAAATTATAATACCACAACAGTGAAAAATAGTTATTGTACTTGTTAAATAAAAAAATTATTTAACTAAGATACTAGTATCACATAGTGTGTGGCCATCAAGGACTCTTTCTCGTTTTCATTAGGTGGGCTTTCCTAATGACCAAGATTATTGTATAGAAATGGGTAATGGAACCCATGAGAAAAAAGTTTATATCACAATGATAGGTCTCCTCATATAAACTCTTACCATGTAATGTAATCCCTTTGTCCCGATATCTCCAATCATGCAGGTTTCAAGCAAGTTCTATCAACCCATGTGATTGATTTCTCATTCTTTTAATTCCTGGTATGGAATATTCGTAGAGAACCCCTTGGACATAGATTTAGTTAGGCTATATCATTTTCCTCAAAGGGCTTGAGATAACATCTTATGTGGTAGGGAGTAATACTTTCTCGCATTATTCATAAATGTATTATTACTCATGAAAAATCTAACATGTCTTACCTCAATCAGAACATCTATAATCTTGGTTTTAATAAATACATATATGTGTGTGATTCATAATACCCTTTAAAAATAATCATAAACTATAAGAAAAAATTCAAACATTTGCCGATATGAACAACCAATGATACTTATGAATGTGTATTTCCTATTGGAATGTCATGTTCTCATAATATCCTCCCAGATATTACTAAGGGCACACACCATGAGAGGGTGCCTAAATGTTTCTTGAGTCCCCGCCCTTGATAGCCTTTATGATTTATGTCCCTTCAAATGATATCATCTAGCCATTGAACATATATTCCTGAATAGTACGACAACACTTCTGGGTTATCTTCATAGTAGGTATCCACTATGACCTTTTTGTGTGACATATATTCTTATTAAATTATCATATAATATTTTACACAGATGAACAATAATGATGTGATAATGAGTTTATAAATATTCATCTAATGAATACATGTTTATCATAAAGTACAACGAACCTGGTTTCTAGGAAACCAACTCCAACACATCCCTAATATAGTATGTTAAGAGATAACTTCAAGGTGACATTTGTTTTTTCATTCCATCAATGGTAGGTCATAATGGATGCTTTTCAAGGGTTTTATTATAAGATAAGTTTAATTTTCAATCTATTTTATGTCAGTTATTGGGGATTTTTCTTAGTGTAGGTATCAGGATGTTAGATGGGCCCTCTGGCTATTCTTGGATGAGGTTATAGTTTGGTGAAGTGATTCGATAAAAATTTAGGCATTATAACTTTATAGTAAAAATATCTTTATTAATTATAAATGATATAAATTAATTTTTTTTATGATTTAGGGTGAATGAGGTCCAAAAACATGGTATATGACCTATTGAGCCAAAAAGAGCTCATGTGAGGACAAATAGTGAGTATTTAGACAGTGTAAAAATGGAATTTGGCATTTAAATGAGGCGAGTTGCCTCATATCCTATCTGTATGGTTTATATACATTGTTTATATGGTATGAGGTATAAATGATCCACTAACGGGGTAATTTATATGGGTCAAGTCATGGAATTAGAATATATTAAATGGTTAATTTAGACTAAATTTGGAAATTGTTTCGACATCATGAGAGAATTAATTTATATTCGAGTGGTCATGTGTGTTCATGTTCACTAATCTGATGCCTTGACCTTTGATCTCCATGTCATTGAAAATTAATTTAGATTGTGGCTTATAGACCCTAGGGGGTGGGGGTGCATTGAATTATGATACACAATGGATCTTGAGTAGGATCCATGTTATCCTCTTAAAAGAGCTGTTATAAATGTATATGATCATTCTAAGATGGATATGTGAGGCCCTTGAGACAACTCTATGAAGGAGTTGAGGTTTCACAAAGAGAACTTGTCATGTCTTGGCCTAAAAGGATCATTGGTGTTCCTCCATGTTAAGCGAATCATAGTAATGGATGGGTTTGAGAACCCTTTTCTCATAGTAGTGACTTGTCCTAGTTGGACGACCCTCGGATAGTATGGGATTATGTTGGATGAGTGGACCATCTGAGTTGAACGTTAGAAAGGATATGTGACCTAGGACATATCCAGGGAACAATGTTTATCTATCTTCCCTTTTAGGCCAAGTGGGTTTTTATTATGTTGAAACTACATAGAAACATGGTTTTTCTGATTACCGGGAGGTGGCCCAAGAGATGTGTTGTGGACAAGGATCCCAACAATGATGAATCTACTTTAGTCCAAACGAAAAGGTTCTAAAAAGAGATTTATCGACATATTTTTTTACATAGAATATAAAAAGAGTGATACCCTCCATTAACTACTAAAATAGAGAACCAGAGTGTCTTTTCCATTAATGGACTATCCTTGATATGGTGTGTGTGGCTATGTAGTGATGGATGTGATTGTTTCCTAAGAAAGTAAACCTATGTGTAATCCCTATGGGGATAAGATGATGTTAATGAGAATAGTATTTCTTAAACCCTTGTTTTATTATGGTTCATGTTTATGACTAATGTCATGTGCAGGAGTAGGATTACTAGGAGCTTACCACTAGGCCTTGAAATGATGTGATTTAGATAGATTCAAGGGAACCACTAGATGACAAGGATGTGACTCTTGGATGGTAATTGTAATTGGGATACATTCCCATATTAATTTGTGGGTGTGTTCCAAATACAACTAGCATTTCATTATATGATTGATGTCAGTGTTTATTCCCATACATGTAACATAGGATTAGGCATCATATCTATTTGACATTATGAATATCTGAATGCATGGGATTCCTGGAATTCCTTTGTTACTGGGAGGTAAATACAAATGCATAGGGAGTGTTGGATTTGACTTGTTATATAATTAGACCATTGTGAATTTACCGGATGTCTCTTATTTTAATATTTGTATGTGTTGTTGGGTGGGATTATATCCTTAAGCCGTGATTTTGGATATCAGCATGGGGAATGTTGGATCCCCTAGATCAATGCCTACCACTCCCTTAGTATTAGGTGGACACACCAGACATGGTTTGGATAAGGATCCCTAAGATATTGGATACCAAATAGATTGAGCATAGAGTATGTAAAAACCCAAGGTGTTGAAAATAAATTTTGATTACATGAAAGAATGTGTCCCTACAAAAAACACATTTTATAATCTAGCCGTTAAACACAACTTTGCCTCTTCTATGTTTTTAATTTTGAAAAATGATCTTCTAGAGTTGTGGTCAATAAGTCATTTGGAGTCTGATAGAACAAACATGATTTTTGAGTGAATAGTAAAATACCTTTATTAATATTAATATGAATATTAATACAACATATATTAATAGTAAATAATGATATTATCTTATTTTCATAAGCTAATAAGATAATGGGATCATAATTAATTTTTCAATGTGATATAAACCTATATATGCCTTTAAAATTGTCATTTTTTGAATTAAATAAGATTTTAATTAAAAATTAAATTAATAATATTTAGAAACATGTTTCTGAAAAATTTATTTTATTTTTGAATTCTACATGTCAAAAAAATGTAGGGGTAAATTTTTGGGATGTTTATGAAATTCGTGAATTTTTTATGAATAGTGAAATACAGTAAAATACCATATTTTCAAATTATCATCCAAATACACTATTTATGACATAATGAGTGATTAAAGGACAATAGTTTCGAGATAACATCCACTTATTACTCTTAGGGGTAACATGAAACTACACTATTGGTTTTCTTGAGTGAATTAATAAAGAATGAATAATATATTCAAAACTTACGTCTATCCTCCTCTATAAAATCCCCCCATCACTCCCTCTTCTCTTCACATCACAAAGCCTTGAAGATCCTCACACATCAGCCCAAATACCCTTCCCTAGTCACTCCCCACGTCCAAGAAGATATTGTTATTTCCAAAATACCATAACACCATCCCTTAAGGAGGTTCTGAAGGAGGATATTTCTAGAGGTAAATCACCCTTCTTTTTCATTAAGCTTCATTTCAATTTATCTTCTTTTGTTATATAATCCCAACCTCCTCTATCCAAATAACCTTGATAATTACAGTATCAACTATATACCTGAATTATATCATGTTAATTTAAGAAGCATCATGAATATTTTTACACTCTCCCTTTTATTTTTTAAATGAAATCAACATCCATGAGTTTCCAATTTATAACCTTCTTAGATGACAATGTTTTGTTCTTCCATTTCTCCTTCATTACTGATCATGAAACCATTTTGATGGTTTCAAAAGACAATAATATATATATTGTAACACTAATTAATATTCATGAACTTGTATACGTGCATATTAATAATTCATATGACCAAAATATTTCTCAATAATCAAAGTACTACTAGAATAATAT
The DNA here is from genome assembly GCA_963277665.1 of Viscum album. Taxonomy (NCBI): domain Eukaryota; kingdom Viridiplantae; phylum Streptophyta; class Magnoliopsida; order Santalales; family Viscaceae; genus Viscum; species Viscum album. The sequence goes on along the minus strand of OY728145.1, from coordinate 742,190,726 downwards.
AAGTGAATGTCATAATAATTAATATAATGAATCATCCTATTTCCATATAAGAAAATTATATAAATTAACATTAAAAATTATATATGTTAATAAATAATATTTAATTTCAATTATGGGGATTTAAAACCCTTACACCTGAACTCCAATAGTTAAAAACTAGTGAACCGATTATGAAAATCAAGAAAACAGACACTCCAGAACGACGAAATTCGATATTATAACATATCAATAATGACATAAATGATCTAAAAATAATTATGATAAACTAAATAAATTTCTAATAGGTTATTAATTACATTATTAATAAGTCCAAATTTCACATTCCCAGACCATATGTTTAAGAGAAAAACAAATTTCGACTTAAGGTAAGAGTTTCTTCTTCTCACTTCCATTTTTTTGAGATATTCTGTAATCACTACTATTACGTGTGTATGGTGTATGTATACAGAACATTTATTTTTTATATAAATAATCTTTTTATATTCATTATATTCAATGTATTATTTTATGATCATTAATTCTTGGGCATTCGATTCAATTGATTACAATGATGTAAGGGGTTTTCCACCCAAATGTCCATTTTCATTTGGGTTATTTTTATTGAATAATTACCTCAATGAAACACTTTTTTATTTTTCTTTACTCAAAAAAAAATTATGTGTGAGTTTTCTATATATTTATTACAACCATAATCCTTTGTTATTTTTTGGATATTTACAAGTTTTGAAAGGAACTCTCAAAATTATTTCCGAAATACAAGCCTGATTTAAGGGAATTTCTCAAATTCTTATCTATTACCAAGGGATAGATATAATATGATTTTGTAAATCCTTATCTTTATAAAATAATTAATTTTATTATAAAAATAATATCTTACTTAACATAGTATTTATAGAAATATTTTCCAAAAATAACTCTTATTTTCAATGCAAAAGAGTATTTATCTCAACAATTACTCAATTATCTTAAAAGTGTATCTTCATCTATTTTAACACTCATGTTGATTATTATGTATTTTTGGGATTAATATTTCAGTGTATAATCTAACATATTTAATTTAATGTCTGATTATTATTTTTTCTGTGGATGTGCTATCTTAAAACCATTCACAAATTTACTCAGAATGGTTAGTTTTTATGTTTAATGTTTTGGGAAAGTTATTTACATTTCATATATTAGTTTCAATAGGTATGTATATTTTGTTTATTTTTATACCCATTCATTTGATTAATTCATTATACATAGTATGTTTTGGGTGGGGCCTGCTATAGCCCCATCATGCATCGATATGTATCATGAGCCAAACTACGGTCTGGGCTCAAGGCCTTGACAAAATGATTATTTATGGTCATTGCATGAGGCCTTGACGATATAGTGATGATGTCCAGAATTATGAATTCACACATTATGAAGATAATATTGAGTAATCATGTTGTTATTTGAGAATTAGAATACGCATGATTATGTTTAATTATGGCATTACTTACTCAACTCTTATTCATTCTTAAATGTGTTCAAGTTTTTGTTAAAGTAACATGTTTTTAGTTATTCAAATTTCACAATGTCTATATTTCTTCGGCTATATTTCATACCCATACTAATCTTTTGAGATCACCCCTTCCTTATGTTTTATTTTCTTAGGACATGAAGAATTTTTTTATGAATGAACAGCTAAAATAACCTAGGAGTTAATAATTTTTAAGGGAGTTTATATGTTATATTTATTTTCAAGTTGTATTGTTGAACATATGTATATATCTTGTTTCCTGTAATACTAAACTACTTAGTCCTTCAGGATGAATATTACATGTTTATAGGACAATATAATAAAATAAAGCACGATCTCTGGGAAACTAGGGTAAAGTCTTTACAATTGGTATTAGAGGAAGTTTAGTAGAAAACATGGAAACTAGATTAGAAAATAATGATTAGGGAAAAAAATACCTGGGGTAGTTTTAGATGAAAAAATATAAGAATGTATTGGAACTTTTATAAGGAATATATTTTGTGGATATTTTAATAAAATACATCCCTTTCTGGATACATCCATGTAGAGGTTTCTCTGGCATAGATGTAACTAGGAGTGAAAACTCTAACAAAGAGTTTTAGGCATGACCCAGGGTGTCCTGGTATACAAAAACATGCCTTGCTGAACTCTTATTATTGACAGTCTCATGGGCGATATTCTTTGGATAATTCAAATTTTCATTATAAGCAATTATAAATGATTTAAATGTAAATTTTTCCTCAAAGATACCTTTTTTCCATGATTAAGAGATTAGTTATGTATAGAATTTTGATTTATGCTTAGTATTTTTTCCTACATTGAGATTATACATTATGATTGACACCCTAATCTAGTATATACCATTATTTAGAAATAACGCCTAGTGGAAGGAATGGAAAGCACTTGAACGCGCGGGTCCCATGTAGGGATTTTCCTCCAATGCAAGATAATGATGTTTTCTCTATTGTTATGACTAGTGTTGAGAAAATTATACCAATACTAGGAAAACATACTAAGGTTATAAGTAATAAACCTACCCATATCGAGCATCCAGATCCACCACGTGGAAGAGCTTTGTCAGATATCCTTATGCGACAACAACCTCCATCATGTAATGGGACTATAAACCCATTTTTAGTAGAGAAGTGGATACATTACCTTTAGAATATATTTCTCACATTGGGATTTATCAAAATATAGAAGGTTGTCATGGATTTTTATCAACTATAAGGAGATTCAGATCAGTTGTGGTCATTAATCTGAAACACAAAGTTGGATGATGAAATATATGAGATGGAATTGAAGGATTTTAAGGAAATGTTACTTGAAAAACATTTCACTCTTGGACAGCGAGAAGATATGGAGAGGAAATTATTGAATCACAAACAAAAGGAGGATGAAAATGGGGCCATGTAACTTTACATGTCTGGAAAGGCACATTGCAGACTACATACATAATCCAAGAAGAAAAATTGATTGACTCTTCGATGTTTTAAAACCATTCCAATGAAGGGTTCAAGTCTCCCAAAATTTTTCATCATATGAAGATATAGTGTTAAGTTCTATCAAGAAAGAAAAGTAATTTTCTATGTCTTATGAATTTAAAGGAAAAAAAGAGAATAAGAGGGATTCTAAAACCCTCTGTAAAAGGAAATACAGAAATTTGGAAGAAGGGAATATTTGAACTTCCATCTTGCAGTATTTGTGGGAAGAAAAACCCTTGCACTTTCCTGATGGAAGTGGGAGTCTATTACCAGTGCGTCGAAAATGCCAAAATATCATGGGATTTTAAGCAGAAGAAAAAAGCTACCAATATACAGTGATTTAATTTAATGGATATGGGAAATTAAACACATGAATGTCCTATGTATCAGGGAAATGTTCCCCAAAGAAGGAAAATAGAGAATGTCCAAGAATATGTGGTCTCAAATGTGGAAGTTGAAGTTACAAATGAAGTTTGGGTAGGTATATTAAATGTTTCATCCAACATAGACAATGCTTTATTTTATTTTTTATTATTTCATTCTTTCATATCTTCAATATGTTTCAAGAAATTAAGATATTTCCATTTTGATTTAGTAAGGGAGTTATCAGTCAAAACTCATAAGGGTAGTATCATTGCAACAAATTTTTCATAGGATATCCCCATTATGGTATATAAATGTGTATTATCTACTAATTTTATTTCCAAACCCATGATTGAATTTGATATAATCCTTAGCATGGATTGGGTTTTGAACTATGAGGTGAAAATTTATTACATGAATAAAGAGGATACAATTTTGGAGATGATGTGGAATCCCTTATCTTTAGGGTAAAAATATCACCATCTGATTCTTATCTTGATCCACCCCCAATAGTTGTACTACATTGAATTATTAGGAAACAAGGGGATGCAATAACTCTAGGTAAGGAGAAGAATGTTCAAATATAGGATGTACCTGATTGGATAGAATATGACTTATTTCAAGAGGATTTACCTGGACTTCCTCCAGAGCAAAAAATTGAGTTTTCCATTGACATAATTCGTTTTTCAAGGACCATATCAAATACCCCTTTTAGAATAGACACGTGGGAGTCAGTTGAACTAAAGAAAAAACTAGTGTAATTGAGTGATAAAAAAATTATTATTCTTATTGTTTCTCTATGGAGAGACCCTATTCTCTTCATTATGAAGAAATATAGGTCTATGAGGTAGTTCAATGACTATAGGGAGATCAATGTTATAACAATAAAGAAAAAGTATTACTTACATCACATTAATGATTTATTTGATCAACATCATGGGGCCTAATATTTTTCGAAGATTGATCTTTGATCTAGATATTATCAGTTTCATTTGAGTAAGGAAGACAATCCGAAAATAGAATTATGAAATAGTTAAGAGCATAATGTGTTTACAATAATTCCATTCAGACTGAATAACATACCATATGTTTTCATGGATCTAATTAATTTATTTGTGAAGGAAAATAATGATTACTTTATGGTGGTTTTTATTGATGATATCTTGGTATACTATAATAGCTATGGAGATTATAAAAATTATTGTGCACTATTCTAAAGACTCTTAGAAGAAATGAATTATATGGGAAGTTCAGCAAGTGTGAATTTTGGATTCAATCAGTTTCCTTCCATGGAAACATTGTGTATAAAGATGGAATATATATTGATCATATGATGAAAAATTCTATTCAATAATGGCCTACTCTAACATACATAACATGGGTATATAATAGTATTGGTTTAGCTGGTTATTATTGGAGTTTTGTTATGAACTTCCCCCTTTAGCCAATCCAATGACCAAGCTCACACAAAAATGGGTTAAGTTCTTATGAAAAAAGGAATGTGAAGAGTGTTTTAAATAATTTATGATAAGACGAGTGAATTCTATGATCTTGAATCTACCATTAGGAATTGATGGATTTGTGACCTATAGTGATGCATCAAAGAAAGAACTTGGATATATCCTTATGCAAAATGAAAGAGTGATTTCCTATGTATCTCGGAAACAAAAATTAATGAATGAACCTATACCACTCATAATCTTGAGTTAGCAGCAGTAATCCTTTCTCTTTATATTTACCTCTATGGCGAAAAATGTGAGATATATACATATCACAAGAGTTTCAAATATATCTACTCATTTAATGAACTCCACATGCAACAATGGAGAATAATTGATATAATCAAGGATTATGATTTCACAATACACTACCAACAAGGGATGTAAAATAAGGTAGATGATGCTTTAAGTGGAAAGGACCACAGAATTATGAACAAGATGAGAGTTGAAAAGGATCTTATGTACATGGATATAGTAAATATAGATATATGAATTATCATGGAAGGTAACACATCACTTTCTTTTCAAATGGTTTCTAATACTTATTTATAAGAAATTATATAAAGTTCTCAGTTTGATGATGAGGATTTTCAAAATAAAATAAATGCTATAAACGATAAGAAGTTGATTGAATTTGTATTAGAAGGTGGAATTTTGAAATTCGGAAAGAGGCTTTCTGTTCCAGCTATTCCCGAGCTAAAGAGGGAACTATTGGATGATGCTCATAGCTCTAATTTCTCTATACACCATGGTATCACAATGTTTTATAGAGATCTAAAAGAGATTTTTTTGTGGGAAAACAAGATGAGGGAGATTTCAGATTATGCGTCAATATGTTTGGTTTGCCAATAGGTAAAGGGTGGAAGACAATATCTTTGAGGAGTTATGAAACACCTTCAAATTCCTATGTGTAAATGGGAAGATATTATGATGGACACTTTCATGGGACTACCAAAGACTCCAAGAATGAATGATGTGATATGGGACATTTTTTATTGTCATACAAAATCAACACCTTTTCTTGCTATATGAGAAGATTTACCACTTAAACGTCTAGAAATACTATATATCTATTATATTATAAGACATCATGGTGTACCATTGTAAATTTTTTCCGATCGTGATCCCCGTTTTACATCAATATTCTGGAAAAGTCTTGAAAAGGCCCTAGATACTGATCTTCATTTTAGCACTACCAACCACCCACAAACTGATGGACAATCAAAATGAACTATTAAAAAATTGGAAGACATGTTCAGGTCTTGTTCAATTGACATTTAAGGTGTTTGAGATCATTATTTATCTATTGTAGAATTTTCCTTTTACAATCTCTTCCATTCAAGAATTCATGGGGCACCATATGAAGCATTATATAGATAGTGATGTCATACAACAACATTTTGGGATGGAATTTGTGAAAGAAATCTCATTGGATTAGAACATGTTGAGGGAACAATAGAAAAGGTGAAGATTATCCAAAACAATATCAAAACAACTCAATGAAGAAGAAAAGAGACATGTTGATAATCGAAGGAAGGATTTCTAATTTCAAGAATGAGATCATGTTTCCATAAAGGTTTCTCCCTAGAAGGGTATTATAAAATTTGGTATGAAGAAAAAATTAAGTCCTAGGAACATAAGAACTTTTGAAAGTATGGATCAAATTAGAGCTGTAGCTTTCCGTTTGGAAATTCTACCAAGTCTCTCCAATGATCACAATGTGTTCCATGTGTAATAGTTAAATAAATATAATCTAGACCCAACACATGTACTCACCTATGAGAAAATAAAACATGATCCTGATATGTCTCACTATGAAGAGCCAATAGTTATTCTTGATACCGGAAAACAGGTATTGAAAAATTGGAAGACTCGTCTTATAAAGGATATTTGGAGGAACCATAAGATGGAAGAAGAAACATGGGATACTAAAGAGATTCTGTTGAAGACATACCCAAATTTTTTTAGGTAACAATTTGTAAATTTCAATGACAAAATTTTGGTAAAGAGGGGAGAATATAACACCCCATGGTTTTGAAAATAAATATTGAATGCATGAAACAATGCATACTTACAAAAAAGAAAATTTCTATAATATATCTATTAAACACCATTTAGCCACTTATATGTTTTGAATTTCGAAAAACGTTAATCTAGAGTTGTGATCAGTATGTTATTTGACTCTGATAGAACCAACTTGATTTTGGGTGAATAGTAACACACCCTAATGAATAGTAATATTAATGGTAATAACACCTTTATGAATAGTAAATAATGATTTTATTTTAGTTTCATAAGGTAATAAGATAATTAGATTTTAAATTATTTTTTAATGTGACATAAAAGTAATTATACCTTTAAAATTGATATATTTCGAAAAAATATGATTTTATTTAAAAATTAAATTAATAATATTGGGAATATTATATTTGAAAAATAGGGTTCATATTTTAAATCAACACTTAAAAAAAATTTAGGGTGAATATTTGAGATTTTTTTGAAATTCATGACTTTTGGATGAATAGTGAAATCTGGTAAAATACCATATATACATATTATCAGTTAAATACACTATTTGTGACATCATGAGTGATTCATTGACACTTGTTTCGAACTCACATACACTTATTACTATTAGGGTTCACATGAAACAATAATATAGGTTGTCTTGAGGGTATTAATAAGATAATGATTAAAATATTAAAAACTCAATCCTCTCCTCCACTATAGACACCCCCATCACTCCCTCTTCTATTCACTCCTCTAAGATTTTAGGTTACTCCAATATCTTCCCAAATACCATTCCCTAGTCACTACCCACATCCCATAATATCTTGTTCTTTCCAAAATACCAAAACCCCTTCCCAAAAGGAGGTTCTCAAGGAGGTTATTTCTAGAGGTAACGCCCCATTCTTTTTCATTTAGTTTCATTTCAATTTATCTTCATTGTTATTCCCTCCTAACATCCTCTCGAAAATTGACCATGATAATTCCAAGATAATTTATATGATGGAATTATATTATTTTAATGGAATAACTATCATCAATATTCTTTCATTCTATCTTTTATTTTATAAACGAAATCAACATCCATGAAGCTCTAACTTAGAACCTCCATGGATGAAGAAGATTTGTTATTCACTTTCTCTTTCATTACCAGTCACGAAACAATTTTTATAGTTTAACTAGACTATAATATATTTTTATAACCTAATTAATATTCAGAAACCAGTATATGTACAAATTATTAAATCATACAACCACAGTAGTTCCAAATAATCAAAATATCAAAAAAATAATCTAAGTGAATGTCATTAATAATTCATCTTAGAATTCATCCTATTAACATTTATCTAAATGATAGAAATGAACATTAACAACTATTTATGTTAATTAATAATATTTAATTTCAATTCTATAGATTTAAAGTCATTCCACATGAACTCTATTACATAAAAACAAGTGAACCATTTACGAAAATCAAGAAAATGTACACTCGAGAACAATGAGATTTGATATTTTATCTTATCAATAAAGACATAAATGATGTACATAGAATTATGAAAAAATAAATTAATGTATAATATGCTCTGAATTAATTTATTAATAATACTAGTTTCATATTGAAAGAACTTATGTTCAAGAGCAGAACACATTCAGACATAATGTAAGGGTTTCTTTATCTCACATCCATTTTAGTGAGATATTCTATAATCACAACTATTAGTTATGTATTGTTCATGTATACTTGTAATTGATGTTTCATATCACTAATATCTTCATTTTTATTAAATTAGATTTATAATTTCACAATCACTAATTTAGGTTAATACAATTCCATTGATTAGAAAGATGTAAGTGTTTTTTCAACAAGAACTTCCATTTTCATTCGGGTTACATTTATTGTCTAAACACCTCAATGAAAATATTTTTTTTATTATTTTCTCCTAACAAATTTGGTTTTATTGTTATATATATGTTTACCAACCATAACAATTCCTTATTTTATGGATACTTACATGTTTTAAAAGGAGAAATCAAAATTATTTCAGAAATACGAGTTTAGTTCAATGGAATTTCTCAAATTATTATCTATTTTTTGGGGCTCTCAGAAAACTATTTTTGGAAACCATTATCATTATAAAATGACTCATTTTATTATGAAAATACTATCTTAATTCACTTTTGGTTTAATACAAATATATTTCTAAAAGAACTCTTCTTTTCAAAGTAAAAGAGTATTTATCTAAAGAATTGCTCAAAGATTTTATAAGAGTATATTCATATATTTTAATGATCATGTTGATATTTATGTATTTTTTGTCTACATTTTCATGTTATCAACTACCATATTTAATTTAATGGTTACTGATTTTTATGTCTATGGATGTGCTATAATAAAACCATTCAAAAATTTACATTGAATGGTTATTGTTTATGATTAATGTTCATGGAATGTTATTTTCATTTCATATATTAGTTTCAATAAGAATTTATATGTTTTTTATATTTATCCCCATTCATATAAGGAATTAATTCGATATAGTAAGTGTCAGTCGGGGCCTTCTATAGCCCCTCGGTGCATCGGTAGGTATCATGAAAAAAACCACGATCCTGGAAAAGGCCTCGACAAATAGATTATTTATGGTCTTGGAATAAGGCTATTACTATATAGTGATGCTGTCTTGTTATATTCATTCCACCATTATGAAGATTTTATTTATGGTTCATGTGGTTATTCAACTATTAGAATACCAATTATTATGTTTTATTATGGCATTAGCTACTCATCTCTTATTCCTACAATAATGTGTTCAAGTTTTTGTTAAAGGCATATGTTTTTGTTATTCATATTTTGTAATGTTTATATATCATCCTCTATATTTTTTACCCTTACTGAACATTTTATATTAACCATTTATTATGTTTCATTATCTCAGGACATGTAGATTTTTAATATGAATGACATGCTCATATAACCGTGGAGTTATGAATGTGGTCTATGGAGCTTCTATGTTTTATTTGTCTTCAAGTTGTAATGTTGAACTTTAGTATGTTCATGTTTCTAATAATACTAAAACACTTGGTCCTTCAAGATGCATACTCCTTATTTATATGCCAATATAATTAAATAAGGCATCGTCACAGGGAAACTGGGGTCAGGTCCTTACATGCTATGAGAGATTATTAAATATTGATTTCCTAGGTCACCCATGAATTAGTAATTACTTGGCATATAGGATTTCAAAGGGATTACCATAAAAAATTAGGAATACATTGACAATTTCTGTAACACCCGAGACTTTTACGTTATATAAATCATCAAAGGAATCTTTTTCTACACAACACTTGCTTGGATTGCTTTACACGCAATCGCGACCTTCCTCGATAGCTTGCGTCGTACGCAATACCGAGTTTCACTAAACAACAATATGCTATTAAAACTAGCCGTTATGAATAGTAATAACCACTTTTTGAAATTTTATAAATTTTATTTTTCAAAATGGACTTCTTTTTTGGACTCAGAATATCGAAATTAGCCTAGGGTGAAATTTTGGTATTTTTCTGAAAACTTTCAATTTTTGATGAATAGTGAAACCACTAAGTGGTAGGTTAAAAACTGAATTTTGCATAAAACTTAATTTTACCGCTTCTGTGATTGGAATTTCGAAAATCCGAGAGACACGGTTAATATCAAGGACTAAAATGTGGTTCAATGAGATGAAAATAATTTTTTGGTGAATAGTAACTTTTTACTTTTTTTACCGCGGTTAATAGTAAATAGGGTAACTAAGGGTAAATATGATATTAATATTACCCTAACACATGTCCTAATTCTATTGGACAAGTGTAATTCGACCAAAAACAAACTTAGGAATAAAATATGACCATTTAGGCCCACTTGGATTAGATTAGGACATTTATTATTAATTTATTTAAAGAAGGGTTAAAATAGTTAAAATCAAAGTTTAATAAGTAAATATGGGGTTATACATAAGATAAATTCGATTTTAAATATTCATTAGAAAGCTAAAAAGATTTCCTACATGATGGTATTTTATTTGTAATTTTTAGACATCATATAATTTAATTTATTTATGACACAAAGATGATGCACTAATTATCTTATTAATAAAATATTGACATAATTGATGTTATAAACACCAAAATAAATGTAATTTGAGACTTTTTATGAATTCCACTAATTATCTAGGTTACTATGATATATTAGTATTGATTTAATCAACTTTGTTCGAACATATAATTCTGTTATGACTTTGACAAAAATCATATATCAAATAGTGTCAAAATTGACACAAAATAGTTTTTAAATCAAATATTATATTATTAATTGTTATTTTATTCCTAAAAATCTAAGGTTCGGCCAAATGACTTAGATAAGGATATATATATTAATAATAAACAATTTGGAGTTCGTTTGGCATGTTATAGTAAGTGTATTAACCATATAGTGAAAGAAAACAAAAAGACACGGTAAAAGTTAAATTAATTAACTTAGAGTTAAATCTAATTGATAAGGTTAAAATAATACCCTAAACTTGTTTAAATCCTATTGGTTGATAGGATTTCGACCCATCCCCACTTTATCTTCGAAATAAGACCCTTTGGAACCATTATAAACCGATTTTGACTTTAATATAAAATAATATTTTGAGATATTCCTAAGGTGCCCCTCTCCTCCCTTATAAAAGGGCACCTCCTCCCCCTCCTCCTCACACCAATTTGAGCACTCAAGCTCGGCCAACCCCTGCCATTTTCCCTTCTCCACTTCCCTAGAATAATCCTAGAGGTCCTGGTCTTCTCCAAAGACCAATCTTAGTTCCTTAAGTGGAGGATTCAAAAAGGCGTTCCAAAGTAGAGGTAATATCCATTACCGATCTTTCCAATTTCTTTCTTCTTCAACTTCTTCTTCTTTACTTGTTTCATGATAAATTAATAACATCAGTATTACTTACATACTGATATGTTATTATAAATATGAAACAACCCTAATTCACCTTCTATCCATCCTACGGAAAAATGAAATCACCGCGCGTGCGTACATACGGAATACCGTCTCCACGCCGTGGTGTAATCTATTTTCCACCATCACCTTACAAGGATGGGTATAATGGTGTAATGAGTAACTACATATTATTATTATGAAGTAATATTGATACTGAAATAATATATATATACTCCAATACAATTCCACGATCATAGGAACGATATCATCACTCGTGCGTACGTACGGAATACCGTCTCCACGATGTGATGCGACTCGTTCTACATGATCTTCATTTCATAATGATTATATAAATGAATTGAATAAATGAATATGGTATATACTACACTAATACCATTCTGGAAATGAATTATCTATAACCTGAAGATAAGAATAAGAATTTATTCGACAAAACACGCATAAGAACAAAAAGTTATAAAGACCCGAGTAACAAGTAACAATGAAATATTACTAACAAGAAGCTAATAATATGACCATATATGATATCATATAAATATGTATGATTCTGGAATAAGTCAATAACATTATTTAAACCGTTATACAGGAGCTTCGGACACGTACAAAGCTAATCGGACCTAAGGTAAGGGAAATATCACAATCTCATTTTTATCCGAGATTGTTTATTCGTAAGTATTTACTGGGGTGTATTTTATCATCCACATCCATGTTCCCTCAATATGTAATATTTTTTCCATCCACTTTAAATAGTTTAAATCCAATTTTACCCTTAGGTGAGTTTTTAGTAAAGAATATGAAAGGAATCTTTTGTCGTTTTTCCGTACGAGGTACTTTTTGACTTTTCCGACAAAAGTACGAAGAATTTTTTTTAACTTATACGGCATGAATGGATTTTTAAAACATTACTTCAAAGAAGCTTCCTTTACAAGTTTTCAAGTTTATTTTTAATCAACTTCTTTTATTTTAAAGTTGTATGACATGTTATTAAAGGAAAAATGTTTTTGAAGAAGAAAGGATATTTTCCTCAAGAATTCAATTCAAGTGTTTTATCAAAATTATTTTCCATCTAAGATAATAAAGGGTTCTATTTCTATCCATATTTTTACATTGGTTTGACTATGTTGTGATGGAATTATGTGTATGAATTCCTTTATCATATATGAATTGATTTATGATGTCATGATGTTTCAAGAATCCCATTTTTGTTATATGTGTTATGCGATGATGTATGTTTTATGATTATGTGGCACACATAAGAAAGGATTCATTATAAGATGGCTGGGACCTATATCTCCCTCCAATGCATTGGGTAATGATTTTATATCTCATGAGATAGACATGGCTGGAACGGAAGGTTATTTCGGTTCAGTGATACAGGACTGAAACGAGGAGTGAACTCGGTTCAGAAAGGGACTTTGTCCACTAAGATAGTCTTGGCAATGAGTCATGACTAACAAGAAATGATTTTCCATGATTATGTGTGCATGCCACAAAGATTCAAGTTTTATGTTATGATTATGGGGATCTCATTTTCACTTCTATGATTTATTCCATGTTAAGATATTATGATCTCTTTTGTAGGTTTTAATTTTCAAAAAGATATGATATGATTTTTATTTCCTTTATTTGCCCTTGCTGAGCATTTGAGCTCACCCTTTTATGTTTTCTTTTCCCCAGGCCAGGAAGATGGATATTAAGTAGAATATGCTAAAAGGGACCCTAGATATGATGAAATAAATGGGAGACACTGTAGAAGATTTATGAACCAGTTGTTTATGTTTCCCAGTTTCTAAAGACACTATACCTATACGGTCCTTTGTGGTTTTGTCATATGTTGTAATAAGTGTGATTAATTTTTGAAGTATTAACAATGTATGTAAAGTGTGGCTCGTTATAGTTGGTATCAGAGGAAAGGTATAGTCAACCTTTGGAAACTAGGATGTTAAAGCCTTAGTAAGAACCCTAAGGATAAGTCTAAGCATAGAACACAATCTTAGTGTTTTAGAAATGGCCATGAATAACCTAGGATAAGACCATAAGCATGAAAATTTTATTCTTGAATTATGTGGTTTCCTATTATAATTAGTGTTGCTCACACTATTCTTCTTGGTTTTAGTCAATGGCTGGAACCCGAAGGAACCGTGTTAATGCGGAATGCGATGGGCAATGCAATGATTGTCCCCCTGAGCAACCAAACGATATGGGAGCTGGAATGCAAAATCTTGTAGCCATGCTCACACAACTTTCTCAAGCTATGAATCATGCAGGATTTCCAAACGAACAAAGGAGGGAGTAACATTCTGTTGAATCCTTCATGAGGCTGCGTCCACCATCTTTCAGCGGGTCTACTGATCCATTAGTTGCTGAACAATGGATTAGTACTACTGAAAAGATATTTTCAGTTCTTCAATGTTCTGAGCATGATAAAGTCATCCTAGCAGTGTATCGTTTGGAAGGAGATGCTGATCAATGGTGGAATCTTGTTAAGAATACAAGGCAAAGGGATGAAATTGAGTCTATGGAATGGGACGAGTTCAAGAACTTATTTTTCAATAAGTACTTCCCTCGTATTCTCTGAACAAAGATGGAGAAAGAGTTTCTTGAACTGAAGCAAAGGGATGATGAATCTGTTGGTACCTATGAAGCAAATTTTACAAGACTTGCAAGGTACGCTTCTGGTATTATTATCCAACCTGAGAGTAAGATCGATCGATTCTTTAGTGGCTTAAAACCAAGTCTTCGAAGGGCGTTAGCCATAAGGGACTTCAATAGCTACGAGGAAATCGTTCGATGTGCTCTCAAAGTCGAGATGGAGATTGGAGTAACCCATCAGTCACATGGGTTTGATAAGAAGAGGAAGATGGAATTCAAAGGAAACTCTAAAGAGCACACTGAAAAGAAGATGAACTTTCCCTTATGCTCAAAGTGTGGAAAGAAACATCGAGGGAGTTGTCTTAAAGGGACAAGTAAATGTTTTAAATGTGGAAAGGAAGGTCATCGGGCATTTGAATGCCGTGATAATGGGAAGAAGATGTCTAATGATGCAAACAAAGGAAGGGATACACAGAATGAACCTGCTACACTTCAATGTTTCAAGTGCAAGGAGATGGGGCATTATGCCAATCAATGCCCAAATCCAAGGGTTGATGATGATGGTCAACGTCAACAAACTCTTAAGGCTAAAGAAAAAGGAAAGTCACATGCAATTTCTATCAGCGATGTGGAGTACGATAACGATGTGGTGAAAGGTACACTTACCATCCACTCTAAAGTAGCAAATGTTTTATTTGATTCTGGATCCACCCACTCTTTTATTTCTGAAAAATTTTCTAAGGGTATCACCGTATTACCTCAACAATTAGATGTTGAGTTAGCTGTGACAACACCTAATGGCACATCAATCGCATCAGAAGTTTATAATTCTTCTCCGATCGAAGTTTGTGGGAAAGTGCTTCCTGCAAATCTTGTGATCCTTCCTTTAGTGGAATTTGATGTGATTCTTGGCATGGATTGGCTTTCTCTACATGGAGCTCATTTCAATTTCCAAAGAAGGGAAGTCACATTTCATATTCCAGATCAACCTACGATCGTCTATCAATGCAAGGATGAACATAACCTTCCAGTGGAAATTTCTTCCATCTTATGGGTATTGATTCCACTAAATGAAGGTTATTTATCTCAAATAGTTGGTGAGAAACTCACGATTAAGAATATGCCCATTGTACGAGAGTTTGATGATGTCTTTCCGGAGGAATTACCGGGTCTTCCACCAAATCGTGAAGTTGAGTTTTCAATAGAACTCGTACCGGGTGCTTTGCCTATTTCAAAGACACCTTATAGAATGGCCCCAATTGAGTTGCAGGAATTGAAGAAGCAACTCCAAGAGAATCTTGATAAGGGATTCATACACCCTAGTGCGTCACCTTGGGGAGCACCTATTCTATTTGTTAAGAAGAAAGATGGATCAGTGAGACTCTGCATTGATTATCGAGAACTTAACAAGATCACTATCAAGAACAAATATCCTCTCCCACGCATTGATGACTTATTTGACCAACTACGCGGAGCTCAATACTTTTCCAAGATTGATCTTCGTTCATGGTATCATCAATTAAGGGTCAAAAGGGAGGATATACCAAAGACGACTTTCCGTACAAGGTATGGACACTATGAATTTATAGTGATGCCAGTTGGTCTTACTAATGCCCCTGCTATCTTCATGGATCTAATTAATAGAGTCTTTAGAGACTATCTTGATCAATTTGTGGTAGTCTTTATAGACGATATTCTTGTCTATTCAAAGAGCAAGGAAGAGCATGAAGATCACTTGAGAATTATATTGAAGACCCTGAGAAAAGAGAAGCTTTATGCCAAATTTACCAAGTGTGAATTTTGGCTTCAAAAAGTTGCATTTTTGGGTCATATAATCTCAAAAGAGGGGATATCTGTGGATCCAGCAAAAACAGAGGTTATCGAAAGATGGTCAAGACCAACAACAGTAACTGAGATCTGAAGTTTTCTTGGTTTGGATGGATATTATCGACGTTTTGTAAAAGATTTTTCACGATTATCTAATCCACTCACCAAGTTGACTCGGAAAGGAGTTAAGTTTGTCTGGACAGAGGAATGTGAAGAGAATTTCAAGGAGTTGAAACGAAGGTTATCCAGTGCACCTGTGCTCACACTGCCTTGTAGTGGAGAAAGGTTTGTGATCTATAGTGATGCATCCAAGAAGGGATTGGGGTGTGTTCTTATGCAAAATGATATGGTGATAGCTTATGCCTCACGACAGTTGAAAATCCATGAGCAAAATTACCCAACACATGATTTGGAGTTGGCTGCGGTAATCTTTGCATTAAAGATTTGGAGGCATTACCTTTATGGTGAAAGGTGTGATATTTATACTGATCATAAAAGTTTAAAGTATATTTTCACACAAAAGGAGCTGAATATGCGCCAAAGAATATGGTTGGAGCTGATTAAGGATTATGACTGCTCAATCCATTACCACCCTGGGAAAGCAAACAAGGTGGCAGATGCATTAAGTCGACAAGCCCATGCTAGTTTATCCATGATGAGGATCACAAAAGATCCAATATTTATGGATTTACAAAGGATGGATCTTGGAATTATAATGGAAGGGGAAAAATCTTATCTTTCTCAAATGAATGTTCAACCATCTATACATGTGAAGATTAAAGAGGCACAGAAAGAAGATGTCGAGTTACAAAAGAAGGTGAGAAATGTTCCTGAATTCAACCTTGATTGTGATGGGATAATAAAGTTCAGGAATCGGGTTTGTGTTCCTCCCATCCCCGAATTAAAGAAAGAGCTGCTGGATGAGGCTCATAGTTCTTCATTCTCTATTCATCCTGGAAGCACGAAGATGTATAGGGACCTGAAAGAGTACTTCTGGTGGGATGGCATGAAAAGAGATGTTGCTGAATATGTCTCTCGATGCTTGGTTTGTCAACAAGTTAAAGATGAGAGACAGAAGTCTAAGGGGTTGTTACAACCATTACCCATACCCGAATGGAAATGGGAAAACATCACTATGGACTTTGTCACAGGACTTCCTAAAACATCCAAAGGCAATAATGCTATTTGGGTCATAGTTGATCGTCTTACAAAGTCTGCACACTTCATTCCTATTAGAGAGGATTTCTCTCTAGATCAGCTTGCCAGGATATATGTAAAGGAAGTGGTAAGATTACATGGAGTACCACTTTCTATTATATCTGATCGGGATCCGAGATTTACCTCGAAGTTCTAGCGAAGTCTTCAGCATACTCTAGATACAGAGTTGAGTTTCAGCACTGCTTATCATCCCCAGACAGACGGTCAGTCTGAGAGAACAATTCAAACCCTAGAAGATATGTTGAGAGCTTGCTCTATGGATTTCAAAGGAGGTTGGGATCAACACCTACCTTTGGTGGAATTTTCTTATAATAATAGCTTTCACTCCAGTATTCAAATGGCTCCTTATGAAGCTCTCTATGGAAAGAAATGCAGGACTCCAACTTGCTGGGATGAAGTTGGGGAAAGAAAGCTATTAGGACCTGATCTCGTTGATGAAATGGCAGAAAAGGTCAGATCTATTCAACAACACATAAGAGCAGCTCAGAGTCGACAGAAAAGATATGCCGACAACCGAAGAAAAGACCTAGAGTTTGAAGTGGGTGATAAAGTGTTCTTACGAATATCTCCCTGGAAGAGGGTTATGAGATTTGGAAAGAAGGGGAAGTTGAGCCCTAGATATATCGGTCCTTTTGAAATATTGGATCGTGTTGGGAAGGTAGCTTACCGATTGGCGCTTCCACCGAATCTCTCTAAAGTTCACGATGTGTTCCATGTATCTCTCCTGAGAAAGTACATACTAGATCCTTCACATGTACTCAGCTCAGAAGTTGTACCGCTGGAGCAAGATCTTTCTTATGAAGAACAGCCGATAGAGATTCTGGATCGTAGCGAAAAAGTCCTACGAAACAAGACCACTCGCTTGGTGAAAGTTTTATGGAGAAACCACCAACTTGAAGAAGCTACATGGGAGCTTGAGGATATGATGAGGGAGAAGTATCCTCATTTGTTTGTTGAAAAGTGACGAATTTCGAGGGCAAAATTCTTTTTAAGGGGGGTAGAATGTAACACCCGAGACTTTTACGTTATATAAATCATCAAAGGAATCTTTTTCTACACAACACTTGCTTGGATTGCTTTACACGCAATCGCGACCTTCCTCGATAGCTTGCGTCGTACGCAATACCGAGTTTCACTAAACAACAATATGCTATTAAAACTAGCCGTTATGAATAGTAATAACCACTTTTTGAAATTTTATAAATTTTATTTTTCAAAATGGACTTCATTTTTGGACTCAGAATATCGAAATTAGCCTAGGGTGAAATTTTGGTATTTTTCTGAAAACTTTCAATTTTTGATGAATAGTGAAACCACTAAGTGGTAGGTTAAAAACTGAATTTTGCATAAAACTTAATTTTACCGCTTCTGTGATTGGAATTTCAAAAATCCGAGAGACACGGTTAATATCAAGGACTAAAATGTGGTTCAATGAGATGAAAATAATTTTTTGGTGAATAGTAACTTTTTACTTTTTTTACCGCGGTTAATAGTAAATAGGGTAACTAAGGGTAAATATGATATTAATATTACCCTAACACATGTCCTAATTCTATTGGACAAGTGTAATTCGACCAAAAACAAACTTAGGAATAAAATATGACCATTTAGGCCCACTTGGATTAGATTAGGACATTTATTATTAATTTATTTAAAGAAGGGTTAAAATAGTTAAAATCAAAGTTTAATAAGTAAATATGGGGTTATACATAAGATAAATTCGATTTTAAATATTCATTAGAAATCTAAAAAGATTTCCTACATGATGGTATTTTATTTGTAATTTTTAGACATCATATAATTTAATTTATTTATGACACAAAGATGATGCAGTAATTATCTTATTAATAAAATATTGACATAATTGATGTTATAAACACCAAAATAAATGTAATTTGAGACTTTTTATGAATTCCACTAATTTTCTAGGTTACTATGATATATTAGTATTGATTTAATCAACTTGGTTCGAACATATAATTCTGTTATGACTTTGACAAAAATCATATATCAAATAGTGTCAAAATTGACACAAAATAGTTTTTAAATCAAATATTATATTATTAATTGTTATTTTATTCCTAAAAATCTAAGCTTCGGCCAAATGACTTAGATAAGGATATATATATTAATAATAAACAATTTGGGCTTCTTTTGGCATGTTATAGTAAGTGTATTAACCATATAGTGAAAGAAAACAAAAAGACACGGTAAAAGTTAAATTAATTAACTTAGAGTTAAATCTAATTGATAAGGTTAAAATAATACCCTAAACTTGTTTAAATCCTATTGGTTGATAGGATTTCGACCCATCCCCACTTTATCTTCGAAATAAGACCCTTTGGAACCATTATAAACCGATTTTGACTTTAATATAAAATAATATTTTGAGATATTCCTAAGGTGCCCCTCTCCTCCCTTATAAAAGGGCACCTCCTCCCCCTCCTCCTCACACCAATTTGAGCACTCAAGCTCGGCCAACCCCTGCCATTTTCCCTTCTCCACTTCCCTAGAATAATCCTAGAGGTCCTGGTCTTCTCCAAAGACCAATCTTAGTTCCTTAAGTGGAGGATTCAAAAAGGCGTTCCAAAGAAGAGGTAATATCCATTACCGATCTTTTCAATTTCTTTCTTCTTCAACTTCTTCTTCTTTAGTTGTTTCATGATAAAGTAATAACATCAGTATTACTTACATACTGATATGTTATTATAAATATGAAACAACCCTAATTCACCTTCTATCCATCCTACGGAAAAATGAAATCACCGCGCGTGCGTACGTACGGAATACCGTCTCCACGCCGTGGTGTAATCTATTTTCCACCATCACCTTACAAGGATGGGTATAATGGTGTAATGAGTAACTACATATTATTATTATGAAGTAATATTGATACTGAAATAATATATATATACTCCAATACAATTCCACGATCATAGGAACGATATCATCACTCGTGCGTACGTACGGAATACCGTCTCCACGATGTGATGCGACTCGTTCTACATGATCTTCATTTCATAATGATTATATAAATGAATTGAATAAATGAATATGGTATATACTACACTAATACCATTCTGGAAATGAATTATCTATAACCTGAAGATAAGAATAAGAATTTATTCGACAAAACACGCATAAGAACAAAAAGTTATAAAGACCCGAGTAACAAGTAACAATGAAATATTACTAACAAGAAGCTAATAATATGACCATATAAGATATCATATAAATATGTATGATTCTGGAATAAGTCAATAACATTATTTAAACCATTATACAGGAGCTTCGGACACGTACAAAGCTAATCGGACCTAAGGTAAGGGAAATATCACAATCTCATTTTTATCCGAGATTGTTTATTCGTAAGTATTTACTGGGGTGTATTTTATCATCCACATCCATGTTCCCTAAATATGTAATATTGTTTCCATCCACTTGAAATAGTTTAAATCCAATTTTACCCTTAGGTGAGTTTTTAGTAAAGAATATGAAAGGAATCTTTTGTCGTTTTTCCGTACGAGGTACTTTTTGACTTTTCCGACAAAAGTACGAAGAAATTTTTTTTAACTTATACGGCATGAATGGATTTTTAAAACATTACTTCAAAGAAGCTTCCTTTACAAGTTTTCAAGTTTATTTTTAATCAACTTCTTTTATTTTAAAGTTGTATGACATGTTATGAAAGGAAAAATGTTTTTGAAGAAGAAAGGATATTTTCCTCAAGAATTCAATTCAAGTGTTTTATCAAAATTATTTTCCATATAAGATAATAAAGGGTTCTATTTCTATCCATATTTTTACATTGGTTTGACTATGTTGTGATGGAATTATGTTTATGAATTCCTTTAACATATATGAATTGATTTATGATGTCATGATGTTTCAAGAATCCCATTTTTGTTATATGTGTTATGCGATGATGTATGTTTTATGATTATGTGGCACACATAAGAAAGGATTCATTATAAGATGGGTGGGACCTATATCTCCCTCCAATGCATTGGGTAATGATTTTATATCTCATGAGATAGACATGGCTGGAACGGAAGGTTATTTCGGTTCAGTGATACAGGACTGAAACGAGGAGTGAACTCGGTTCAGAAAGGGACTTTGTCCACTAAGATAGTCTTGGAAATGAGTCATGACTAACAAGAAATGATTTTCCATGATTATGTGTGCATGCCACAAAGATTCAAGTTTTATGTTATGATTATGGGGATCTCATTTTCACTTCTATGATTTATTCCATGTTAAGATATTATGATCTCTTTTGCAGGTTTTAATTTTCAAAAAGATATGATATGATTTTTATTTCCTTTATTTGCCCTTGCTGAGCATTTGAGCTCACCCTTTTATGTTTTCTTTTCCCCAGGCCAGGAAGATGGATATTAAGTAGAATATGCTAAAAGGGACCCTAGATATGATGAAATAAATGGGAGACACTGTAGAAGATTTATGAACCAGTTGTTTATGTTTCCCAGTTTCTAAAGACACTATACCTATACGGTCCTTTGTGGTTTTGTCATATGTTGTAATAAGTGTGATTAAATTTTGAAGTATTAACAATGTATGTAAAGTGTGGGTCGTTATAATTTCCAAGAAATATTGAGGTTTAAAAATTTAGTATTAAGGATGAGGGATTCTAGGTGACACTAAAGAATTTTTTACTCATCATTAGAGGTGTGGGCTTGAGATCCCTAGGGTAAGGATAGTGGATCCCATGAGGTGATTCTAATTTATAATGAAATTATAGTGTAATTCAAAGTAGGTATGTTCAATCATGGTAAATGAAACATGTATCAATTAATGTTATTGGGATGTATTTGGTTATACGTTTATTCACTAAGGGCATGGGTGATACTATAGTTGGTTTGGTTATCAGGACATTTTCAAAAATATATTGTAATTAGATGAATCATGTATCATTTTTTTGGTTTTATATATGTATTTTATGCTATTAATGTATACATTTTTATTTATCATGTCACATTTACATATCACAACACATTTCAGTTAGTATGTTATCACATCAATGGTTCCCAACTATGTTTGGTACTCACACCATGCTCAGGAGGCCATTTCACATGGTTATTCTACAAACTATCCTATAGTAATTACACTCAAAGGTTATTCTAAAGCCCAAAATTAATGATTGAGCTAGAGATGCTCATGTGGGATTGAAGACCAAAATTTTGGAAATTCTTGAGGATGTAGTTGAGTCTCCTGAAATTTTTGTAATTCACTACCATATCTTTTTTTGGATTATCCTGGTAGGATATCATCATTGATTGAATTTAATGGTTATGAATTCCGTAGTATTATGGTTAGGATTATTCATTTATATTAAGTTATCTAATTTTTAATTTTTTAGGTATGTTACTTTTTTATTGACCTTTGATTTTGCACTTTGATATAGTTGTTATAGCCTCCCCATGATACCTATGAGGACCCATTTCACTGGTCGGAAGGCTTTTGTATTTGATGAGGCACACCTGAGGTCGTGAAAACCACCCATCAATATACTATTTTTGGTTTCAAGGGTATTTCATGAAAAACTGGTATGAGAGAATTGTTTTTATTATTTTTATTCTTTTTTAGGATATGGTATAATCAGGACTTGGGATTGTGTGGTACCTTATGAAGGAAATCATACTAGAGCATAGAGAACATCATATATAGTGGATCTTTATGTTACTAAGGATGGTATTGATGATTTCGTATTATTACATAATTTATATTTGTTATTTTCACATAGTATGATTCACATAATGATTGAGATTTTTGATTTATGATTTATTGGATTTGTTATCTTGTCCCATTAAAAAAAGAAAATTATTATATTGGATTATTTCTTCATAGAGGTAATATGCATACAATGTATTATATATACAATGTAGGATTCAATGTATATATCATCCTTGTAGTTAAATTTCTATCGGACTGACTAGTACTCAGAAGTTTAATGTTTGACAAACTACTCATATAATGTTTTCTTATATAAGGCCTTGGTGGAATTTTATTCGGTTTTGAAAATTTATAGATATATTCCCATTATATGAAAATTCATGAGGATCCAGAGTGTTGTTCTTGAAAATGATGGAGTAATCCGCATGTACACGCGGTTTAGTGGATCACAATATGTCATAGTTGGCACTTGAAACCATTTTCAAGAACCTAGTGTGTGGGTATATGACATGATGATTTAGCAACAAAGACCTTGAGCTTTTTTATTATTTTGGTTCAATTATTAAATATTTCAATAAAAACCTACATTTTTTATCATTCAAATATTGGAATGAAAATTCACATAACCAAACCGTGTGATAATATTTTAATTTTTACAAATATTCTAGGGAAATGTCAGTTTGATGTGTATGTTTATGTGATGGGGCCATACACTCTATAGATCATTCTGATGTAATGTTTCATAGAGTGTATGGTCTCCCTAGGAGTGGTCTAGTACAAGAACTTGATACCATAATGTTTTATCCCATATGGGGTTTCACCCAATACATTCAATTATATAATGTTACAGTTCCAACCTATATAGTGTTTTTTATATAAATCATGGAAAGTAAATCTAGATAACTAAATTTGTTAACTTTAGTCCCTTGAGATTTATCTCATAAGAAAATTACATATGGGATAAATTTGAGTTTTTGATTATCAATGTAGAATTATAGACTATGAATATTCAATGGGAATCAGTTGTTATTAGATCATTTATTGGTATGTGATATTTTTTGTATATGTGAGTCCCTTTAGAGGGAAATAGAAGATAAGATATTATTTGGTTAGTTGACAAAAAAATAAATGTTTTGTAAGATAATTACCCCAATGAGACATTGGATTATAAATATGGTGGGAGGTTTTAGAGGCATTGATATGTGACTCATGTTCTACTGATTCATATTTTGTTTTTAATTTTGGAAAACCCATGAGATGGGTTGGTTCAAGTATGCTAGTTACTTATATAAGATAATCATCTATGGATGGTTTCATTTTATATCGATTCATGGAGTACTTTTTGAGCTTGTGATATCATGGGTGATATTTATATGGACCGAGAACGCTATAAAGGGAATGATAATTTGAATTCATGCCCACTTGCTCTTAGTGGAGTTCTGATATATAGATATACTGTGCATAGATGCTACATGTCTTAGAATGGTGATGTAATGTGAAGGTGTTTTGATTAATTATAGATTAAAAAGGTTCCTAGTTTTGAATAGGAGTGAAAAGGGTGTGTTTGGTGGAAATTAAATTATGATTCTATATGGTGTGGGCGACCGTGATTGATTATTCATGAATTATGATTTCAATAGTCACGTTTCATAAAGTCATGATAATGGGTTATGTGAGTTTGTTCTTATTAAATTTATTCTCAATGAGAGATATAAGGTAATTAATGTGTTGGGAAGTTCACCATTATATTTTGGATGGTGTGGCCATAATGATTGATTTAATATCAGTTAATATGGTGGATGTAGTTCTTGGGTGATGAGAATGAGTGTTAAGTGATGTTTCGTTTATTAAATGGATTTTTGATGACAACCCAATATAGAAATTGTGTCCAGTGATTAATGGAGTATGGATTTTTAGAGTTGGTTTTGGAAGGTAGAAAATAATAAATGTCATATGGTAGGGAGTTATGCATTTTTCATAAGGAAATAAATCTTATAATAGAATATTAAGGGGTATGCTGAATAGATAGTGGGGAATTCATGGAGGAACTGAAATGATAGTGTGTGATGAGACGTATAGTAATGAATTGGATAAAAACATGATCCTATTTTGGGATGGAAGATATTTATAAATACTCAAGCAAGTGTTTATATAATGGTCAAAACTATTGTATTGTGTTTTTTATTTTTGTACCATATATTAGGATTTTCAATGGAATGAAGAATGAGAATTATGAGAATAATTTGTAATTTTAATGAGAACTTGACGAAGTAATCAGTTTGTTTTGTATGATTGGATGAGAACTTGGTCATCGTAAGGATGATAAATGTTGTGGGGGGGGGGGAGTTTGTAATGTCAGGTGTCTGTACTAGAGTGAAAAATCCGAATGAAATGTGACATTTTGAGTACAATATTTGGTTCAATTTTGATAGTTTATAAATACATTTCCAAGTCATGTAACGTATCCATAGTGTGTTTCTAGAAATGGTATGGGGATTAGGTTGTGTCTTAGCTGATTAGAGGAGCCTCCATAGTGGTTTAGTGGATGATGATGCCAAAAATAGTTATATACCATCAACTCATTGTTGGAATTTAAAGGAGAGAGAACTAAATTTACACCCCCATTAAAATTTTAGAAGGTGTTTCCCCACTTTTCATCTTCTTGTGTGTGCAAATCAGGATTCAAGACCTCATTTTCTACAACATCATGAGAATTTTTTAGTTATTATTTCTTGAATTAATTTAATATTATTAATATTTTAAATTTTACACAATACTGAAGATAACATTTTTTATTTTAAAAAACTATTATTGGATTAAATTGTATACAACACAATGTTAAACATGCAAAAAAACAAAATAAACTTTATATTGCTCTACATAGAACACTAAAGTTATGTTGTCTTATATATACAATGACTTTCCTTAATAGTGGTTTACTAAATGATAATATTTTGTAAATATTAATTTTTAATATAATAAGATGTAACCTAAATTTAAAATTATCAGTTATGAATAAATAATTTATTAATTTTTTCTTCAAAAATATAATATGATTTCATTGGTTATTAATTAATTAGAAAGGAATATGAAAACATTTTAAATATAAAGAATAATGTAAATATATTTATGATGGAAAAGACGTTTTACACTAATAAATTAAATTTATTAGTGAGTGATATTCATATATTATATATGTTATATATTCAACAATGTTATTTATGGTGTTGATCCGATATATTTTATAGACATAATATAAGAAAAAACACAATTTTATGGATAAAAACCAAATTTTATTATAAATGTATTTTTACAAACTTTTAATAGAGAACACATTTTAAATAACATTTTTAGAACATTAATTGGAAAAATATATCAATATAATTTTTATCTTTTGAATATAAACAAAAAAAATAGTTTATGAGAACTATTTTGGTATTTTTCTCTAAGGTTTAATATTATAAATGACTAGTTAAAAGTACAGGTTTTTGGTTCAAAATATCTTTATTCATATAACCTATTATTAAGGGTAAATTATATTTTAAATTTATTTTAATGTTTAATTAGATAATATTTTTATAAATTATTACAATTTAGGTTATTTATATCAATTTCACAATGTAATTCTATATAAAAACATAGAAAACTTTTTTATGCTTTAACATTAAAAACATGTAGTGTCGTCCCACCAGTGGGATTAAATATAAATTAATTTGTTCCACTTATATGATTGGAATTCAGAAAATGGATTCCATAATTAGTTTAAAAATAATTTAAACCTTATAATAATTTCCTATTATATATTTACCCAAAATATTTGGGAAGAAAATTATAATTACATACATCGCTTTAGGTAAAATTAAGCATAACTAAGGGATAAACATTAAAGTTTGGACCAAAGAGACCTAAAAACATTTACAAAACAAAATTAACGGAAATTATTCTCTGATGAATCTACCATTATTGTTTTTTGATTATTTGTTATGACTTTTGTTATCTAAAAACGTGGGTATACCTAACTATTTAAAAAAAATGCCAAGTGTGTCCTTCCCCTACCCTATAAAAGGACACCAACTCTCCCTCTTCTTCACACCTCTAAAACTACATAGTTTCATTCAATAACATCCAAATACACATACCAAAATCCCTAAATTCATCCTATAAGCCTCCCCTGGGAATTAGGAAACACAATGAAGCATTTTGGCACAAACCAAAAGGAGATACCTGATTAAGAGGTAACATATTCTCTAAAGATCCATTCTATTATTTTCTTTCTCCACCCCCTAAACTATATTTATTACATGATTTTATAAAAACAATATTATCCTAATTATACTAGGATGTTTTCCTGATAATGGTTCCAACTTCACTTACACACAACTCCATCTAATCAGTGACGAAGATACTGATTATAAGTAATAAGAACTTATAACTCACAAAATGATGATTGTTCATTTTCCCGACATATTATCAGGGAGGAAATTGTGATCTAAAATATGTATATATATATACACTATAAATTAAACTAATTATTTATTTAATATTATTTATTTTTTATACAGAATATATATATTTTTTATATTCCATTTAGTTTAAATACAATAAGTTTTTTTGAGGATGTCTGGACTACCTCCCCCTCAAAGCGATGTGATTTGTTCACACACTGTATGGAATATATTATGGATTTGATTAGTATAATTATATATATATCATTATATTTATTCTTTAATCATATTACATACATATATTCTTATTGGTCATTTTATTTCTTTCTTTCACCATGATAATAAAAACGGAAACAACGTTCATGCATATGTACGGTTTATTATCTCTATGAATAGTGTATTCCATTTCATAATTATAAATTATATATTATTATAATAAAAATATAATATATATACATTATATTTTTATCATTTTTACCTTTTTGAATAATTATATATATTTTTAGTAACAATGATATTGTAAATTATGAAAAATGAGAAGAACAAAGAGAATATTTTCTAAAGTGAACCATTAGCATAAGATGGTTAAGAAGAGGGTAATATAAGATTATAATAAAACCATATATTGTATTGATTATAAGAATATGGTTCTTTAAAATATTTATAATAAATATATACTAGATATACAGGTGGTTTGAACATGTATGATGAGAGTCAAGAAATAAGGTGAGGGGATTTTATATTACTATTTATTTATGTGAGATACATAATTTATTCACCACCCATTACTTTTGTGTGGTGTGTATACATTCCATAGATGCCTTCAATGTTTCTAATAGTTAAATTTATATTTATTTAAATATCTATTTTATGAACACTATTTCATGGGGTTTATTATTCAAAATATACCAAACAAGAATATATTTTGTCCCAATTATCCATCTTTGATATTCAAATTTTTTATAGGCCTAAATTCATTTGGAGGTGTATATAATTCCATTTTACAAGATATATCATTAATGATATTATAATATTCATGAACGTTTATATTCTTACATGGATAATATGATCACAAGTTTCCAAGTGACAAGAGTTTACTGAAACAATCTCATTACGTTTCAGGATTGTTGACGATTTTGTTTCCTTGATGACACATTATGGTGTATATCTAAAAAACAATCATTATTTTTATTCTCATATAGTTGTTAATTATATATTAAAATATTAGTATGATTTTCCAATATTTTGTACATAATATAGTTAATATATTATTTTTAAGAAATCTCGACGTTAACCTCTCTTCGATAAGAATTCATTGTTCCCTGAAAACCATGTTTTATAAAAAGGGGTTACAAGAATAATAACCTAATATACTACAATAATTAAATTAAATTTTTAACCATTTTGTCTTTAAAAAAAATTTCAAGTGATTATTATTGTCTCTTTCAAAATGAGTCATTTTTCTAACCTTTTTACAATGCAAAAGGAATGTTCTTTTTATGTTGTACAACATGTAAGGATTTATCTTCCATCAATCCTATGAAGTTTTAGTTTCATGATTAATGTTTTTTTAATTTCTAAAAAGGTATTTTCAAAGAATTGTTTTTCCAAAAATTATGATGTTTCCTTTTTTTAGGGAAATGGTTTCCAATATTTTTTAAAACATTCCTTATATGTTTTCAAGGAAATGAGTTTAATATAGTTCTAAAAAGAATTGTTTTTAATATTTTAAGTAAATTTTTAAGAAAGTGGTTTTAAAAATGTTTTATGTTTAAAATATAAAATTCAAATAAAAATGTATATTCACCTCAAGGAATGTTTTCAAAATACATTTCCAATGTTATTTTCCATATAATATATTATCTCTTTATGTTACTCATTCTCTTCTAGGAAATGATCCAAAGGTTACATTCATATTCTATTATGAATGGTTTGTGTTTTGATGGAATTATTTATATGTAACCCATATCTCTTCAATGAGATATATTAATTCAAAACACCATTCTTTTGATGTGATATTATTTGATGAAATTATTATGAAACGTATCACTTTTCCCTAGGTTATGACATGATAAATTGTTAATGATACCCATTTTATTTCATGGGACACGATTTGATGTTTATAGTACCCATTCCATTTATGGGTTATGATATGATGAATGTTTCACTCTATTAAGGAACATATATTAATGATTTTATTATTATATGGATAATACCTATATCTCTATCCCATTAATTGGGAAACGATGGATAACTAATGATTATAAATGTTGTTCGTGAACCTGATTACATGTTTACAATTTTATACATGGATGTGTTGGAATGTGCATAAGTTAAAGTGTGAACCTAACTACATGTTCATAATGTTATGATTGAACCTTATTATGTGTTCAAACTATTTTTAAGGGACCTAGTGTCATTACTATAAGTTTATGTGTGAACTTGATTATGTGTTCACAATGTTAGGCATGATACTAATTAAATACTTGTAATGTTATGGATGGACCTAGTTTCATGTTGATAAGGTTCTGTGTGAACATGATTACGAATTTAAAATGTTATTCACTAACCTATGTTCATGTCTATAAGTTGATGTGGGTCCCTAATTAAATGTCATTTACATAATGTGTGATTTTTTTACTATTTGTACATCTTCAGAACTTTATAAAACAATTTCCATTCCCAAAATTCTATGTATTACTACTATGTTATGATTTCATGACATATTATCTTAATTCCCTTATGATCCATGTATTATGAACTGGAAATCATTATCATGATCTATAATATACATGGTATTATCTTCAAATGTTATGCTCATGTTTCATACCATTTTTTCATGTTATGCTTATGTATTTACTTTTTTATCCTTACTGAGTATCTCGCCTCACCCCTTTATTATTTTTTTCTTTCAATAAGTTATATTGAATCATTTTAGGTAGATGTAATAAAGGTAGATAAATTAAGGGAGATGTTGAAGATCTATCACCAGGATTCATGTTCTTTATTCCATGTTAATAAGGACAATAAAATATTATGGTCATTAGGGATATATTGTTGTAATGTAATAATTATTCATCTAAATAGTGTAATATCTTTGTAGGTTAAGTCTAGGTTGCTATAGTTGTTATTAGAAAAATAGTTTAGTCAACCTTTTGAAACTAGGATGATAATACTTTAGTGAAACCCTAAGGTATAATTCTAAGGAAAGTT
Source organism: Viscum album (assembly GCA_963277665.1). Lineage (NCBI taxonomy): Eukaryota > Viridiplantae > Streptophyta > Magnoliopsida > Santalales > Viscaceae > Viscum > Viscum album. The sequence continues at coordinate 742,159,902 of OY728145.1, read as the reverse complement.
CTTGGGATTTCTCGAAGGATAAGATTAAGCATTAGTCTACATTTAGGAAAATGTACTTGAAATTTGGTAAAGGATAGAGTGAGTGGTTTTCTAGAAATACATCCCTATATGAATACTATAAATCTATGTGGCTCTATCCAAGATGTACCTAGGGGTAGTATCTCCAACAAGATGTTCATGTCCTAACTCGAGGTTATGTGGTACACTACAACGAGCCTTACTACACACTTCATCTGACAGTATCGGGGGTTATTATTTTCATATTAAAAAAATATTTATGAACCAAACTTAAGGGTTTAAATATAATATGAATATGAATAACCTAGGATGAACCTAAAGTGTCATATAATTAATAAGTAGTCCTGATTTAGAAATTCTATATGGAGTTACTCTTGAGAATATGTGGTTTCCAACTATTATATGTAATTCCCACATTATGCATTTTTTTAGTCAATAGTGGGAACAAAAAAACTAGATTAATATTGAATGTGATGTATCAATTTTTTAAGAGCAATCATGTGGGATGAAAATTAGAGATTTATGTTGAGAACATACCTAATAAAGTTTCATAGAACATGATTAGTAATGTATATCATAGACCACTCTTACACTCAATAAGGAAGAGAGAGAAGATGTTCACTAAGAGTTTGTGTAATGGAGACCACTGAGGAAATAAGATTAAATTTCCTTTGTGTCTATAATGTGGAAATAATGAACTAATTTAATTCTGTAGAGGAAAAATAAGATATTTTGACTATTTAAAGGATGGATACAAAGAAACTGACTTCAAGGAAAAAATGAGGAGTTCTGTCAAGGAAATGGATGAGAATATTGGCTTCCCTAAGCCATTACTAAAGGTCAAGTGTTGTAACTATGGAAAAAATGGTCAATATTAAACTTAATGTCCCAAAATGAAAGATCCTAAATAGGATCTTAAGGTGGTATGAGTAATGGTTACTATGATGATGATAAATAGACTATAAAAGAAATGTTAATTGGAAGAGGTATAGTGTAATATGATGTGGTGGACTTGCTGATGAATAAAGGTTAAAGGGTAACAATAAAAGATTTTATGTATTTGGATTCAATATGTTTTTATATGTTAGGGGAAATATATATGGATTGTGTAGTTTATGTTTTTTACTATATATTTATAGAAACATGTGGAATGGTTCTAATGGAATAAAAAAGTGATAAAAATGAAAGGTGATGTCCATGGAAAACACATAATTAAGGGAATGATAACACTAAATATGTTCCTTATGTTAATATATAGTTATTTGGATAACGATATTTGTGATATGAATATGTAAATTGTATGGTAATTATTACCTTGGAACAAATTGAGGACTTGTTTACCAGATTTTTTTGCTATCATGGATGAAGTTTTAATCTACTTGGATTTATGGAATAAATAAAATATAATTTGAATAATAAAGCATCCACGTTTTGAATAATTATTTATGGTAATTCTAGAAGTTACCATGTTTGAGAGAGAATATACCATGAGGGTATTTACATGATTGAAATGTGACAACCAAGAGATACTTTGTGGGATATGGATCAATGTTAAGATGATTTCATGACTCTCTTTCTATATATTTGGATTTTCTTCATTGTTAAGGTTTATATGTTTTACCTTTAATTAAATGTTTAATTTAATCTTTGGAGGAAATATTTATACACTTAGTTATTGTTGAAAACCTTTGTTAAAAATCTATTTAGTGAGTAACCTTATTTCAAAGTTGTTAATCTTATTTATTTTAGAAATTTTAATAACATTGCTATAGAAAAGGAAATCATGTATGTCAGGTGGCAAAAAATCTTGTCTGGAAAGGCCGAAGGTCTTGAACTCATGACTAATGGATAATAAGCCTTTCATTCCTACCACTAGCCTAAGCGATGTCCCAGTTAATGAATAATTATTTTTGATGAATACTTTTTTACGATGAAATAATAGTGTTACTATTAATATTTAGAGATTAATGTATTAATCATATTGATTTTTGAGATATATATAGATAACTAATTATAATTTGTATTCTTTTATGGGCCTTAAAATCAATTTATATTGTATTTTAGTACTTTTGGAATCAATGTTAATTTTTGGACATCCATTTCATGAAGTAATTGATCAATTAGAAATTTATAAAATCATAACGAGGGAATGAATTTTTTTTATTGAAATATATCACGTTAGTATGTTTCCTTATACTCATAGTAAATTAAAGAGTTGATCAGTGCAATGATAATGATAATAATGAATATCTGTTTCCCTAATACCTTAATTTTATTGAACTGATGGCCTTTTAAATCATCAAAGATTTATAACGTTGAGGCCCTCAATATTTCTTTGTTCATTCACTTGATTATGATTTATGAACTAAATCAATCCCTATATTTATTTAATCTTTTTCACCATGTATAGTCTTCACTCCCAAACTATGTTCTCATATGTAGAAAACTAGTTATATGTTACATTGGGTAACTATTATGGCCCAAATTTTTCCTTTTTAGGAGATCTTTTAGAATCCATTTTTTCGATAAGGGTTTATATGAATGAAAATTTCAAGTATTAATTATTTGATAACGTACATGAATCTCATGGGTGAAATTAATTTTATGTGTGGTTGAAAGTAACACCCAGATATTTTTTTAATTAATATTTTTCAAATTAATTTTTCCTTCGTGTTTCTTTCCACATAACATTGAAAATAGTTTATTTTATATTAAATCAATCTATTTGGTTTGTGTTATAAACAACACAATGTTAATAATTCACTAAGAAAAATTATATTTACCATCATGGATCAAGTAATTTATCATTCATTACACATAACATCTACTTTACTTGATGGTTTGTGTAACATGCGTGCCCAATTTTTACCGAAACAATAGTATATAATTAAAATTTTATTATTTTATATAACAAGATATAAACGAGAAATTAAATTAGTTGTTATTAACAGTAATAACTATTTATGAAAATATATGGTTGACACAACATAATATGATTTCATAGGTTAGGGAATTAATTAGAAATGTATATGATAACTTATTGAAAATAAAAAAAATATTAATATTTTTATGGTCACTCAATTATTTTTACCCTACTAAATTAAATTAATTAAAAATATTTTCTAATATTAATGTAAAATATATTTAATATATTCAATCAAATATTTATCAGATTTAAATAATTTATTGGATATACATAATACTACAAAAAACATAATTTTATGCAGAAAACCTATATTTTTTTACAATGGTAGTTTAAACACCATTTAACGGAGAACCCATTTTAAATCCAATTTTTTGAAACATTTATAGATTTAATATGTAAAAATTTTCTTTATATTTTTTTAAAAAAATTATATTAGGATTATGTTTTGGTATTTTTCAGTATGGGTTCATTTTTTAATGAATAGTAAAAAATACTAGAGTTTCATTCAAAAAATATTTTTTATTTTAATTATTTATACATTTAAATAATATTTTTTTTGAAAGAATAATTAGATAAATGTTTTATCAATTAATCCAAAATAGGTCATTTAGATAAATTTTAAAATTAAATTGGATTGAAAAACTCAGCAATCTTTTAAATGTTTTTACGTTAAAAACCAGCATGGTCGACCCAACTACGAGATTAATAATAAATTAATTCAAGGAAAATATTTAATTGGCACTTTTAAAAATAGATTCCATATGTTGAAGCATTATAATTTAGTATTTATAACAAGTTTAAATTTTTTTTGGACCAAAAATATTAGTGAATTCAATTAAAATTAATTGCATCGATTAAGGTTAAATTAAGATTAATAATGGTTTAGAACATAACATCAAGGCCCAAAAAACATATACAAGTATCTAAGAGAAATTTAATGGCCCTATTAATACCCTATATTACCTTTTATTTACATTGGATCCACTTTCAACATGAAAATCATTGCTGTAATTATCTCATTAAATATTTACAAGAGTTCCACTCCTCCATCCCAATAAAATGTCACCACATCTACCTCTTATTCACACAACAAAACCCACTCAAAATCACCTAATATCTTCCTATTAAACATACCAACATCCCTATAAATAGTCATCACTCCTTCTATTTTAAATTTTATATAATGAATTTATTTCTTTTCATGAAATTTTAGGTTTATTTTAATTTTTGTATCATACATAGAGTGTATCATCCTATTCTACCAAGTTATAATATTTCATTGAGTCAATATAATTGATTTTAAAGACTAGACATGTGTTTTCTCTCACTGATGAAATTTTACAATATATTTCATTAAAATTCATGACAATTTTCACCTCTGGTTATTATTGATTTATTTATATATTTGTACAATTCATCCACTCCATGGTAAATAAGATATTTTAGAACATTTTTTAAAGAAAGACCAACTTTACACTATCGTCGATCAGAAATCTATGTTTATTCAATACATGTTTTCTAAAAATAGAATCATATTACATCATTCCATTAACCTTTTATATTGAAAAGTCATTTTTACCCTTCTTTATTTTACCTATATTTTCAATGTAATCTTCATTTCCCTTTATAAATAATTTTTATTACATTTTTTCCATAAAAAAGGAGTAATATTTTTTCCTCATACGACATGTACTGATTTACCTACTATCATTTATTTTTTTATTACTCTGCCATTTTTTGAGGGATAATATTTTAGAAATTTTTATTAAATGTTATTTTCAAAGAAAATTCTTTTCAAAACTTTTTCAACCAACGATCATAAGTTTTGATGGAAATTTATTCTCAAAATGCTTTGAATCCTTATATATATGTTTTGAAATTTTTTTCAATGAAATAATTTTACAAAAATTTTCATGATTCTTTAATATGATTTCATGTAAAAATTTTTTCAATGCATTTGGATTCTTTCATTATAAGTTTTAAAAAAAATTCATAGAAGAAGGTTTTTAAATTTTTTTGAAAATTATTTTATAATTTTACAATGAAAAGGTTTTAAAAATGATTTAAGGACTTCTTTATATGTTTTCAAAATCATTTAGGGTTTAATTTTTTATGAAGTCTATTTCCCATTCAGGGGTTATACGTTCTTGAAATTCTTTTCTATTTCATGGGATATATGTTTATGAATTATATTTCTCCTTCGTGATTTATGAAATTATTGAAATAATTATGAAACTTATTATTTGTCAATGGTTTTTATTTTATTACATGATTATAATACCAATTTCTTCTCAAGTTTTATGATTTGATTATTTATGATATTTTTTATCATGTCTGAATGATTTTATTATGAGATCAGTGAGAACTATATATCCCTCTAATGAATTGGGTAATGATTTAAACCCCATGAGATATACTAAGATGGACTTGGGAATGAACCTTGACTATTAATATGGACATGGGAGTGAACCATGACTACCAAAAAGGTATGAGGAGTGAATTTGTGATACCAAGATGGTATGGTTATTTACCACATACAACCAAGATGGTATTATCAGTGATGCCTTGGATACTACGAAATCATATTATATGCTTATGTGTCTTCCAAATTCCATGTTTTATTCATATATTTTCATATCATGACATGCACTCTTAATTTTATTATGATCCATGTCTTTTGAAGTTACAATCATTATTATGATCTCTAATATGAAGAGAATGATCTTAAAATGTTTTGCTTAAGTTCAATACCCTTTTTTCATGTTATGCTTACACATTTTCTTTATTTACCATTACCAAGCATTTGATCTCACCAATTCATATGTTTCCTTTCCCCAGTTTATGAATTAAGGTTTTAGGTAGAATCACTAAAGGTGGATAAATTTTGTTTGATGTTTAATATATTTCACCAGGATATATTATTTTATTTCTAATTTCCCAAAAACAAACTAAACTATTATTATCCACAGGCATGTATTATTGTAATATACTGAATATTCATTTAAAATGGTGTAATATACATATATGTTAGTCCTGGGGTACTATATTAAACATTAGAAAAATGTTTCCATATTTTTAACTCCCCTATAAAATATAAACATATTCATAAGTGGTATATAAATAATCAGTAACCTTTATTCTTAGTGTATAACAAATATATTTTTCCAAAAAAAATTAATTATAAATAGAACCTACCATAGTAGTAATAACTACACTAATGATCATATATAGAGTATATCCTATAAGAAGTTTCCTATCATCACTTGACTCTAAATCATGTGTAGTATTTGGAATTAGATAGAGGAATTGAGTGTTTTACCGTGGAGGTAGAAATTATAATCTAAAAAAGTAATGGAAAACATATACTAATTCCATAGAGTGTCCTCCTAAATTATTATTATGTATTTACCATTAAATCAATTCAATATCTCTGTTACGATCTCCATGTATATATTAAATTCCATTGTGTTATGTTCTATGACATCATATAAAGTCTCACCATAATTCATGTTCTATTTTCCATTAGAACCGATCAAATCATTTTCTATCTTCTACTTCCTTAATGATTTAAATATATTTCATTTATAATTCATTGCTTTTAATTTTATTGATTAATTAATTATTGTTTCAATGTTAATAATTCTAAAGGTAATTTCCTCAAAATATTTGTCATCATGAAATTTATCTACAATTGATTAGATCTTTGTATCATCTATTTTTTAGACGAAATTTCCCGATTTTCATTAATATATTTATAATAGAATAATTCTTTAAATAATTTTAATTCATTATTGTCTTCATTTAATCCAAATTAAAAATGAATCAGAGGTTTCCATGGGTTAAAGACATGAATTTAATGTGAATTTTGTATTTTTATATTTAATATTCTTATGTATAATGGAATAGAATAGGATAGTAGAATCAATAACAATTGGAGTAGGATTAAAAAAAATTATGAGTATAGGTTTCTGGGGTTAGATAAACCTTGTGATGCATGAAAATGAATTTCATAAAAATCGTTAGAAACAAAAAAATTCATTTAACATAACCCCACACAACATTTACAAAATATTAATATTTTTTCATTTAATTAAGAAAACATATTTGGAAGACAATATGTTTTAAAAAAGTCATGAAAACATCATTAAACATCCCTTTACACATTACTACACATGAATTGAATAGAAAAATATATAATGTTTTGGATTATTTAAAAAATTAAAAAAATATATAATACATACTTATGATATTTGAAAATAGAAATTAATTAATCATGTAGAATAGGTATTGAAAAAATCAGAAACAAATAGAAGTATATAGACCTTAATCAAAATGTATGAAATATACGAATATATTTTAAATTTTTTCACTTTTATTAATTGAATAAAATTAATTAATATTTAAAAATAATAATACCCAATGGTATTAAAAGTACAGTTTTAATTTTCATTTTTCCATTGGATGGTGATAAATTTTTTATTAACATATATATTGTTAATATCGTTATATACTAAAATTAATTAGTTGTTTTTGTTGAATTTAAATTTCGTTCATATGAGTGTTTTTTGTTATTGAACTGAAAAGTAAATTTTTATTTTTTAAATACTTTTTATAGTGATAGTGGGAACCATAACTTGTCCTGAATACACAATCAAAAGAAAATATAAGAAATCATCAATTAATTGAAAATGATTTTAATACTATCAAAAGTATTATCCACATATAAACTACATTGAATATTATTTGTCTTCATTTCTGGAATCTCCATGATGAGATCTTCAAAATAGATGACCATCTTGTCCTACGTATGGATATTCTATTCAAAATTAATATTCCTTTCATTAAATCCTCTTGTCTAAATAAGGTACTTATTTTTGAACCAAACATACTATTCTTATTAATTTATACTTAAATCATCTCCTCAAATATCCTATTAGTATCCTCTTGAGTAAAATTGAACTGAAATTCATCCTCTAACATTTCATCATTAAAATGAATAATAAGTTCCCATGATTCTTCTTTTTTCACCTCCTCCTTACCTGCTACACTGATTTTATTTTTAGTAACCAAAGATCCTACCTACTCAAAAATAAGATCTTCCATTACACAAATAGAATGTTATTTTTCTTTATCATTACAACAACATACCATTTGATTTAAATTGTTAGGGTTTGACCTCTTCCTATATTATTCGTCATGATACATGGGTTTGTAGTTCATCACCTTGGTTATCTTAGTAGACCTTGTTTCCATCTGATTATTTAACTGAGATAAATCCTTACATCCTTTAGAAATATTTCCCTTAAGTGCAATGAAATTTCTCGAATAACATTATCCTCACCACACCTTCTTCATCCTCAGGATTTGAAATCATTTTTCATATACTCCATCTATAATATAATATAATACATGTCTAGATATCTCATTCACTAAATCTTAATAAAAAAACGTGAATGATCAAGAATTTATTCATTGATATTGTATTTTGGATTCCAATTCTAAATTGTATTGAATTCCCTTGTTCCTAAATAATACATTAAACATCAGGTTATTAATAACAATTACCATGATTAATAATCTAGACTGTTATTCCTCGAATCATTCTACTTGTCGCATTCACCCTCCCAAAACTACAACCATTGTTCCCTGCTTTTAATTTCTCTGGGTTATGCATAATTTTTCACATTCTAAACCAACCTCCTTTAGGACCACCTTATATGTACCTCCAATTCTAGTTTTCACTCCATACTCATAGTATATAGTCATTTATGGATTGATGTTTGGTTCTGGGGGCCCTATTAAAAAACATCCCTCAATTACCTTTGACCCTGAAAGGGTCTACATTGCTGATATGTGCTCTTCCATGTTGGGTATCAATTTTAAAATGATATACACTAGAATTAGTTCATTAAATAATTAATTTACCTCTTTATGGATAAAATCATTATTTTGTTTTGGTAAAACATAATTGGTTAGCTTCATGACCAATAGAAAGTTCTTTTTTGGTCACCTCATATCCCTCATTTAACACTTGGGAATCGTACAAATAATTTCCATATGACATGTAGAACGAATGACCTACCTCACCTTATACATTTTTCAGCACCTCATATGGAAGATCATATCTAATTTTTACAACCTCGGAATAAGATGAAGAATTTGGGTTTATAATGCTTTGGTTCAAATAATCTACAGTTTGAAACTGTTCAATCAATCCTTGACTTGAAACAGACACCAAACCAATACCACAAAGTCTTATTCTTCTCATTTTGGTATTCTTGTGTTGGATCATGTGCTCGTACCATAAAACTACTATGAATTGACACATTCTACCACAGGAAGAAAATAAATCATCCAATGTCTCAAAAACAACTGGTTTGTTATAATAGAACTCATCCCTAACTGAAATGTAAACATACTATGTAGGTGGTTTGGAAACATTGAAATCAATGCCAATTAGTGGAGATGTGGGATATAAAATCGATATAGATATACTATTAGAACTTAAATATTGACCAAATAAATTCCTAAACATTAGAATAATTCATGTGTTTTTAAAATAAAGAGATATTTCTAAATAAATAGCCCAAATCACTCTGGATGAGGTGTTTGGTTTCATGTGGAAATCTTAAGACCGCCTGAATAACTGGTACCTGATCCATGTAGATGCTGATATCTATAGAAAAGGATTGGATCTAGTCATTATATAATGCAAAATGAATCATTTATTCACCAGTAAAATAGGAAAATGTCACTATAAATATGTATAAAATCCATGATCTTACTTATTCGTAATCACCATTAATAGCTCATTTAATAATTTGTACATTATTTTACATTATGATTGTAATTCCTTACTAAAATTCACTATTTCATGGTAAATTTTTGAACAAATCATAAAAAATGGACGTGATTTTATATTCATTTTTAATATTCATTTTTCTTATTCCATTGGGAAAAAATCATACTTTTGGAGTACTAATAGATTCACATTGGAAGACCACCAATGTTGGTGTTGAACCAAAAATATTACGTGCGAAGTGAATTATGGAGAAGTCCAATAATATTACTATAAGTGAAACTATCTAAACCCAATAAGTTTAAATTTTTTATTAAATTTATAGGACATTAGGGGGAACATTTCCTCAAACACTTAATGGATAAAATTTAGAGTTCTAGGGGGGACATGTTAGTGATGCAATTCTGGGCCAGATTCTGTGGCCTATAAAAGCAACCCACCATTTCAATAATATATCAAAAAAACATACATTTGGGTGGAAATTGTACATTCTATTAGGTATAATATTGGGATTTATTTTCTTCTTCTTTTTCCCATTCATATTATTCCGTCTAGAGGCTCATTTTAGAGACCCTATTTGGGGGATGCAAGTAGGCTACCATTTCAGGTTAAGGGCAGAAAAGTCCAAAATACACCAACATTACACCACCATAGGAATACCCAACTAAATTAGGAATAATTGGACTGTTGGGGGATTGACCCATGCCTCCTAGATTTTTTATTTAAGGAGGTGGTGGTGGGGGAGATAAGAATATTTTGTGCTTTGTTTCATTTTAATGTTATGTTGATGCTTTGTGTTTTTAATCAAATTCCTTTCCCATATAAACTGTTCAATTAAACATAGATTCTTAATAATGTTCTTGTTATAATTTTATTATGTGCTTATTTCTATCTCATTGAAACCGTTACCACAAGGTGATAATTTATTCACACAAATCCTTTTCAATTTTATCACACGACAGTGGAGTGATTGTTTTTTTTATTATTTTTCCCTTCTTATATTCATCCCCCATTAGTCAACATCCCACTTCCATTTATATAATAAAATCAATTGAGGGATAACCCAATTTTGGACTGATCCATGGGAGTATCAATGGGATATATTGTATGATTTTTTAATCAATAATCATCAAATAATTTCTTTTATTTGAGTTTTTCAATCATTGATCATATCTATTATTATTCTTTATTGAATTTTATCGCCAACCAAATTATGTTTTAATACGGTCCTTTACGTAGGAGTGCTCAAGAATTTGATAAACCAAGTGTATAAGTGATTATAATGCATATGTGAAGGTTTTAAACCCGTATGTGATTTTCTTACATTGATTTCATTTATTAAATCTTTCACAACTTAATAAAATTGAAATATTGTAAAAAGGAATTTATCAAATCACCCATAAAAGATAATCTCGGATCAACTCATTTTATTAATTTTAATTCACATACATATTTAGTTCTCTAGTATTCCAACAAAAAACCATCCCAAAATATGTCCACTTCATAGTTATAAAAATCTATAAAATGTAACAGTCTGTAGGATTTTTCTTAGATTTATGAGGATTAAACATCCAAAACTACACTAAAAGTGGTTGAATAACCCTAAAAATCTAGGTAAATTGGGGAGAGGCCAAATATTATCACCATTTTTGGGGACCTAATTAAGTTATCATATACAATAGAATCTTTTTCTCACTCTCGTTTCTCTTATCTTCTAACCATTATAATTGTGTATGTTATATGAATATCAAATCCCAGTTTAAATCCACTCTAATGGATTTTATTCAACATTAACCGATCATAATCCAATGATAGAATAAAATTTTAAATAATTATTGGGAATACCATAACTTAGTTAATATATCTTATGACACCTTTAATGATCACCCCACACCTTTTGAGATGTACAATATTTTGGATGATTATTGTTTATGGGAAAAATTTTCATTCCTCTAATGAATGATTGAGGAGAAAAATCTTGTGGAAGTATATGATATTCAACACCTGCCCATTTGTTCCTTATACATAAATTTAAATTTTTTAAAATAAAATGGAAATAATGAGATATGATGTGTAATCGTTGATAATAGAAATACAAAGAATTAAAACATGTGAAGAAACTATCCCTACAAAAAATATCACTTTCATAACCTTATGTGGAGTGTCTAGTTTCCCAATAAACTCTAATCAATATTCTAAATAACCAACCATTGGATTTTAGATATTTAAGACGGATTAAGGGATTTCTGAAGGGTCATTAAATTAGGGGAAAATTTAATTTCTATATTCAGAAGAAAATAATTTGACATAACAGATTGAGTGTCTAGATTATAGCTCTATTAATGATTTTTTTGAAACTAAACAATAAACTGATGGAAGTAATCAAAAACATTTGAGTCCATACCCATTCCCAACACTAATATTTCCTAATAATATTGTTTATTTGTCTATTCAAAATTAACTAGTTCAATTGGAAGATTTTGAAAATGAAATTGATTTCGATTAAATGTCTCAACACGTGTCTGAAATTGTTAGCCAACCCCAGATAAAATTCTAGGTCCCTATATCCTCTATCAAGTCTTCATTTATTAGTGATAATAAAAAACATTCAATCATAATTTTATCATCTCTTGATGATAAAAAAGATAAAATTATTACTAATATCATGAGAATGATTAAGAAGACAATTGTATGGCCCCTTCTCAATATTTCAGGTATTAGCCCCTTTATTGGGAACTATAAATTTTTTCATGAATCAATTTAAAAAAATTCCTAAAATCCCATGGGAGACTCAATATAAATATAATTGAAGTTTTTAATATTTTATAAAATAAAAAATTAATATTTTGTGTCAGATAAGTTGGGGGTCCATGTTTAACTAATGACATTAGACTAAGTGCTTTCTAGAAGGCTACCCATCTTTTTCATTGATTTTATTTTGTTTTTTTGCTGTATTTTGGGTATTATAAAAAGAAAAATAGATGAGTAAAATTTAAAAAAAAATTGCGCAAATGGTAACACTGTAGGTCCAGGGGACAACCTCAGTGTGAAAGGCAAAGCTACGGAACTAAAAACTCTGACAGAAGGAAGATGTGGGACTATACCTACCACCGACCTATGGCTTATAGTGATTCCATCTTATATTATCTTAATATATATATATATATTTATATTTGAATGTTATATATATATTTATAATTTTTTAATTTATTTGTTATTTATACCTAGTATTGGTATTTAGTGTGCAAATATAAAAAGGAACTTATTCTATTTCCATTTGAAATTGTTTTCAGTTAACGTAAACCCTTGGGGTTTCCACTGTGCTATAATTTCGATTGAGTCTGATAATTAGAAGAATAAGGAGTTTCATTCTTTCAATGGAACCAAATTCCATCAAGAGTTCAAACCAAGTACTCAATAATCCAAGTGGATCATTTGAGTGGAATATGAATCAAAGGTGTAATCTGGAGCATAATTAACATTATCTTCAACCACCAATTGTATTTGTACCATGTTTATTATTTAAATTTTATTTTTGAAGACCTATCCTCTACCTCCAACCTCTATAAAATTTTATTTTATTCAAACATTAAGGATAATGTTATTTTATGTTGGGGGTGAGATGGAAAAAAACTCTTTTTTGGTATAAAATATAATTTAAATAATGTTTTGAAATTAAAAAAACGTGCATTAATGGATGAAGAAATTACTTTATGATTTAACATGATAATACACATTGTAAAAATTATGATAGAATATAAAATTATGAATTATGACTTGTTTTTTATTTTAATTCATGTTTATGTTTATGAGCATAGATTTTGGAAAGTGTGATTATAATATTTTATTTTTCCCCATTTAAATATTCATGCATTTACTAAAAAAACTATGCACGTCCATTGGAATGGGAGGGTATTAATTTGACTACTTTAAAACCCACATGGAATGGAATTATTTTAGTGATCATTTTATTTTTATCATTAGAATTATAAGAAACATTTAATTGGCGAACATAGAAATGGATTGACCTAATGTGTCGCTTTCGACACTTGGGGATCCGAAAAGTACTTTTTTATTATTATTGCTGAAGCACAGAACAACAAAGAACCTCCCTTCAAGGAGGACGAAAGTGGTGATGTCCAAGGGAGTCACCTTGCACCACATTAAAGCACTCAAGGGGAAGGGATCATAACTCAAAAAGTTGTTTGTCTTAGATTTGGGTATGTTGCCACTATTTTTGGAGATTTAAATTTTTTTATTAAGTAAACTCAAGATAATTCCCATGTATATGAGATTCAATTGGTTCCCTGTGGTTGATGACCTTGGGAGTAATCAACAAGAGATCACTACATGGGATGACTTGACGGACATCAAATCCAATTACCTTGAAAATTTTGAAAACAACCCCATGAAAATCCCAAAAAATGAATACTCATATTAATATAAATATGTGAATCAAAATAGTGATTCCATCCTTCCCCCATGAATAAAAATGAACCCCCATGCCTATTGTGATGAACAACACATCATCATGATTTACTAAAATTGAATGAAATTTGTAGATGAATTTTAACAAAGGAATGGCTTTGGGATTGGGATATGCTTCTGGACCTACTATGAATTATATGATTTTTATGGGTTTCAGAATTTGTTGGTATAAGGTCCTTTGGTGAGCATTGTGTATTTACATGTTTTTGGAAAGAGGACTTCAAATTTCATATTTTTATATATAATTGGCTTTGGAGTTGCAATACTCAAGTTGGGGGGTATGGTTTGAAACTGAAATATAATAATATTCATTAATAATAAGTATAATATCCAGGATCTTAATTATTCATATAAAACATTTTTAGTTCATTTTTAAAATTAAACATTATTTCTTATTACATTTTTAAACCCTTCTTAAAATTCACTATTGCATGGTACATTTTTGAACACCTCATAAATCACCAAATGGTCTTGTTCTTATTTTCATATTTAATTTTTCGGTTTCTTATCCCATTTGGAGAAATTCATACATTTTCATTAGTTGAAATGTTATATTGGAAGACCACCAAAGTGGGAACTGAACCCACACTATTCGATGTGAAGTGAATTGGATAGTGGTCTAATAAACTTATTGTAATAGAAAAAAATCTATTCCCAATGAGAGTGATATTTTATCTGATGATAGAGGAAATCATGGGGAACATTTTAGCCAAGAGAGAAAATATATAGTTCGGAGTTTGTGAGAGATTTCTGGGATGCCCAAATGTGAGATAATAATCTAGGCTAGATTCAATGGCTAGAAAAACCTCCCACCATTTTGATCATATCTCAGAAACAAAAAAACCATTTGGGATAAAATTTAATTGGATGTTAGGAAAAATCCAAGGATTAACTCTCTTGTTATATGTCCCACTAAAATTCTTCCATCTAGAAGATCATTTGGGATCCTATATTTGGGGGATGCATGATAGCTTCCATTTCGAGTCAATGGTGGAGAAGTATAAATTCCACAAAATTTCAACCACCATAGGCCAACCATACCCCATTGGGAAGAAGTATACTATTGGGGGATCGAGCAATTATACTTGATATGACAATTTATGGTGGTGTTGGTTGAGTATTTATGCATCTTTGGTGCTATCTTACATTTTAATGTTATGTTGGTGCATTTTGTTTGTAATCACATTCCTTTCTCTGTTATGTTGGTCAATTCACCATATATTCCAAATAAATGTTCTTCTTATACTCTTATTATATTCTTATTATTACCATGATTAATATAATTCCCCATGGTGTAAATTTTTTCCCACCAAACCTTGTGAATTTCATCACACAATGGTGGAGTGATTGTTTTTTATTGTTTTTCTCTTCTTTAATTCCTCCCTCATGATTCTAAATACTGATTCCATTTATATAATATAATCAATTCATGGATAACACTATTATGTGATGATCCAATAGAGTATAAAAAGAATAGATTAGATGTTATTTTTACTCAAAAATCATTTAACAAATTCTTTTATTGGATTGTTTCATTCAATGGTCTTTTCCCTTCCTCTTCCTTATTGAATTTTATCACCAAACATTTCATATACTAATAAGATAATTTACTTAGGTGTTCCCATGAATATAATCTTCTAAGTTTATAGGTGGTTATCATGTTTATGTGATGGTGTTAAACTAGTATGTTATTAGGTTACATTGATGTCATTGAATTAATATATCCCGAGTTAAGAAAGTTGGTTAACTCTAAAAAGGAATCCATCTTGTCCACCTACACACGATAACTTAGGATAAAATAATTCCATTAATTTGAATTCAATTACATATTTAGTTCTCTATAAGAAAATCAACCCCAAATTTGGACACTTAATAGCCCAAGAAATCCATACAATATACCAGTCTGTAGGTTTCTTCTTAGGTCTTTTAGGATTTAACAAAACATGCTACACTACATGTGGCTGGTTAACCCTACAAAACTAGGAAAATTTTGGGGAGACCCAATTTTGGATCTATTTTCAGGGACAACCTTAAGTTATTTTAGACACTATACTCATTTTCTCTGCCCCATTTATTTTATATTGTCAGCTTTCTATTTGTTCATGTCCTAAGAATATCAAATCACAGTTTTAGTCTACTCCACTAGAGTATCTACAAAATTACTCCATCATAAACATATGCTGGAACCAAATTAGAAACCATTATTTAGAATACCATAACATTGTGAATTTCTTTGATAAAACCCTGAATTATCACTACACAGGCGGTGAGATGTATAGTCATTTGAATAATGAATGTTTTTTGGATAAATTACCATCCCTCACAAGAATTTTTTATGTGGAATGTATTGTGAATGTACGTGATGTTAAAACTGCTAACCATTTTGTTACTCATACATTGATTGAACAACTATTTAATAAAATAGAGATAATAAATTTTGAGGTTTTATCATTGAGATTAGAACAAATAATAATAAAAACATGTAGAGAATTTATCCCTATATTGACAGTCCATTCCAAAAAACATATGATGAGTGTATAGTTTCCTACAAAACTCTCATGAATATTATAATGAACCAACCACTGTATTTGGGATAGTTAAAGGGGATGAATGGATTGTTTATGTGTCTTTAAATTAAGAGGAAAATGATTTTCTATTTTCAAAAGAGGATAGATTGACATCATGGATTTAGTGCCCAGATTATAGAACCGTTAATGATTTTTTAGAAACACTAAAAAATAAAAAATGGGATAAATCACAAAATTCATATCCATACCAATTTATTTCACTGATAATTCCAATATTGTGGTTGAAATTTTTGTTTAAAAGGAACCAGTTCTATTGGGTGTTTTTAAAAATAAAATTGGGTTCGAATCAATATCAGGAACTCTGTCTGAAATTGTTTACCTTCCAATGATCAAATTCATGGTCTTTAAATCTTCTCTCATGTATTACTTTTTAGAGGTTAATAAAAAATATTCAATCTTAATTTCATCCTATCATTATTAAAATAATGAAAAAATTCATCTTGATGTCTTCTGAATGATTTGGATGTCAATTGGATGGAAGTCCATCAATATTCATGGGATAAACCCATTCACTGATACCTATATAGTTTTTCTTGAATTAATTTAAAGACCTTAATATCAAACCCATTTGAGAAGAATGAAAAATATAATTAAATATGTGAAAAATTAAATCATTACAATTTTACAAGTTGGTTTTAGATAAGTTGGGGGGTCCATGTCGAGCTATTGACATTAAACTAAGCTTCTTTTAAGAGGAAACCTGGATTCTACGTTGATTTTATTTTAGTTTAAATTAATTTTCTTTGGTATTATTATGTCTTCAAGAAAACTAGAAAAATTTATAAAATTTGAAAAACAATATTATTATTGCAAAGCAGGTCACACTGAAAGTCATGGGGACAACCCTGTCACGACTGGCGAAGCTGCGGGACTAGAAACTATGACTGAAGGGAGACAGGGGAGTGTACCTGCCATGGGAATATGTATTATATTGATTACATATAAAATTTTCATTATATATAAATAAATATATTATATATATATATATATATTATTTTAATTTGTACTTATTCCTAGTATCGGTCTTTGGATTGCTAAAATAAATATTTACTTGTTTACCTTACATTTTGACATTTTTTTCTTTAGTTAAGTGAACCCCTTGGGCTTTCCAATATTATATAATGTTGTATCAATGTTATATTTAGAAGCATAAGGAGTTTTGTGTATTTATGGGAACCATAATCCATCAAGAGCTTAAACCCATTCCACAATAATTCATGAGAACCCTCCGAGTGACATGTAGATTAAGGTAGTAATATGGAGCATCCTGATCATCAACTTCAACCACAAGGGGAATTTGATCGATGTTTATTATTTCAATTTTATTTTATAACTCTTATCATATATTTAAAACCCATTATTAATTATATTTTCCTCAAATACCAGGGAAGACATAATTTTATTTATGGGGGAGATGAAATAAAAAAATTAGTTTTTGTGTATAAAACAATTTCAAATTTTTATTAAATGATAAAAATCATGTTAATGGAAGGTTAGATATATTGAACCATGAAAATTATAACAAAAATTGTAAAATGTGAAACAGAATATCCAATTATTTTTCATTATTTGATTTTTATTTTAATGCTTCTTTATGTTCATGAGCACAGATTTTGGAAAAAGAGGTTGTCTGATGTGATTTTTCACCATTTAAATATTCATCCAATTAATAGAAAAAAATGCACATCCTTTGGATTTTGGGGTATTAATTTTATTTCTTGGAGTCCCATAATAAAATGTATAATTTTGGTGATAATTGAAATTTTATGTTGAGTATTCAAAAAAAATTTGTATAGAGAAATGAGTTAAACTAATGTGTGGCTTTCCGCACATGGGGATCATGACTCCATAGTTTTCTGGTATAGAGTTGGGAATTTTATCTCTATTTATTGTGAATTTAGTTTTTTTATTGATTTATCTCAAGATGATTACCGATTATATGAGATTCAGTGGGTTCCATATATTTTTTAACCACAGAGTCATCGCCAATAAATCAAAACATGGGTTGACTTGATTGAATTCAATTTCAATTACAATAGAAAAAATACAAAAAAAATAGAATAAAATTAATAATCATCTTAATATTTAAATATGATTCAACATAGTGCTTCCATCTTTTCCCCCATTAATAAAAATGTCCCCCGTGATTTTTGTGATGCACAACACATCATCCTGCTTAAGTAAAATTGGATAAAATGTAGAGAGGAATTTAAAAAAGAAAGGTATTGGGATTGAGTAATGATTCTAATCTACCTTGTATTAAATTATTTTAATGGGTTTCATAATTAATTGGTATGTGGTATTTTTATAATAATTGTGTTTTATCATTTTTATGTAAAAGGGAATTAGAATTTTATATTTTTGTGGAATATTTTTTTGGGACTAGGAAAAACCATGTTGGTGGATTTTATTAGAAAATTAAATATGATAATATTCATTGTCAATATATATAATATTCATGAGATTAATTATTTATAAACACTATTTTTATTAAAATTTACAAATTGAATATTAATTGACCTTATGATTGTAACTACATCTTTAAATGCACTATTTCATGGTACATTTTTAAACACCACATAAAACAAAAAATAGTCCCGATTTAATTGTAATATTTAATTATAAGATTTATCCTTCCATTTTGGAACAATTAACACTTATTTAGAACTTGGATATTCACATTGGAAGACTGCCAAAGTGGGTGTTGAACGAACGACATTTTGTGTGAATTAAAATGGACATTAATCCAATAACATTATTGTAGAATATAATATATAAACCCAATGAGTAAGAAATTTTAAGTAAAGACATATCATGCTATTGGTAACATTTCATAAACAAGTGAAA
Source organism: Viscum album (assembly GCA_963277665.1). Classification (NCBI taxonomy): domain Eukaryota; kingdom Viridiplantae; phylum Streptophyta; class Magnoliopsida; order Santalales; family Viscaceae; genus Viscum; species Viscum album. The sequence goes on along the minus strand of OY728145.1, from coordinate 742,140,236 downwards.
ATATATAATTCATAGTTTTTAAGGGGGTTCCAGGTGGCCCAAGTGTGAGATAAAATTCAAGGATATATTCTGTGTCTAGAAAAACATCCCTACATTTCAATTATATCTATAAAATAAAAAAATTATTTGGGATAACATTTTTCAAGATGTTAGGAAACATCCTGGTATTCATTTTCATCCTCCACTATCCACTCAAATTTTTCAATCTATATGCTCATTTGATATCCTCTATTTAGTGGACACAAGTTTTCTGCCATATCAAGTCTTGGATGGAAATGTCCAAATTCAATAATCTATCCACCACCCTGAGGAAGCCATACATAAGTGGAAAGAATTGTACTATTTGTGGATTGACCAATTACATTTTAAATTCCCATTTAAGGAGGTGGTGTTGGAGGAGTTAAGAATATTTTGTTCTTTGTTTTATTTTTTATGTCACAATGACTCTTTGTGTTTGCCATCACATTCCTTTCTTATGTATGTTGTTCAATTGACCTTAGATTATTAATAAAAGTTATTCTTTTACTTGAGTTATTTTCTTACCCTTATCACGTTTAAAATGATTCCTAATGGTTTTAATTTATTCACACCAAAACATATAATGTTTATGACACAATAGTGGAGGGATTGTTTTTTAGTGTTTTTATCTTCTTCAATTCCCCCCTCATGAGTCTAATTCCCACTTAAGTTGATAGAATAGCATAAATCTAGTGATACACATCTTAGATTTTGATCAAAGGAGGTATAAAGGGGCTATATTGGATGTTATTTGTTACTCAAAAATCATTTAACTATTTATTTTATTGGAGTTTTCATTCAATAATCTTTTCTCTTCCCTTATTTATTAAACTTTATCACCACAGTTTTCATGTGCTACTAAGATTTCATACCATGTAGTTCTCATTAACATGATCCTCAAAGTGTATAGGTTATTAGAATTTTTATTAGAATGTGTTAAAATAGTACACTATGATTTTACATTGATTTCATTTAATGAATATATCTTGTGTTAAATAAATTGAAATATTCTAAATAAGACTTCACCAAATTTACCCACAAGAAATATCCCAGTATTAAATAATTATCTTAATTTTAATTCACCCACATCTTTAGTTTTCTAGTAATTCACCCAAAAATTGAATCCAATGTTATCCGCATCATGGAAAAAATAATCCCTTGAATATATAATCCTGTGGGTTTATTCGTAGTTTTCTGAGGATTTGACAACCTAAGCACTACTAAAATAGACCACTTAACCCTAAATGCTTGGGTAAATTTAAGATAGAGACCAATAATGATGTATATATTATCGAGGAGACCATGATTTGATCATTCTTGTAATACACATTATTTGAAAATGAGCATGTCAATTGAATCCACCAACAGATGATATGGTTTGATGTGTACAACCAGTGTCAGATTCTGAATGGATAAGGAAAATATTATATTTACGGATAATAGAGAGTTAGAGATAAAGATATTGTTTTGATGATATTTAAAATATAATGAAATTTTGGGGAAATATAATATGAGTAATGGGTTGACAAAAATTGGTGCTGGGAAAAGTGGAAGAGGAACGAGACTTATCCCCCTTAAAATGACGATGAGATTCCCTCCCCGTCCAGAGGGAGAGGGAATAATATAGTAGCTATAACCTCCAAATACAGATATTTGGGATCACTTCCACAATTTCCAATATTTCTATGTATGTATTCAACCACAGTTATATTAAATTTTAAAAACATTATTATTTTTTATTCATATCCCAAGATCATTGAATTATTTAGTTGAAATGATGAATTTTTATCCCTTATAGATTTTCAAAATGATAGATTATATCATTACTAATAAGAATACTCTACAATTAACATATGATATAAGAGCACCATGAAATATATATCTACACCGAGGTTTTCCTTAATGGAGAGTAAGGAACTCTTACAAGTAATATATCACTTTATATTGAGTATAAATTTTTTTAATTTTGTTATATTTAACTTTAATTTGAAATTCATAATTGAATATTGATGGATGTGTTACCCGATCATCATTATTATTTCCGAATTGAATAAATAAATATTGAAATGTTTTGAATCAAGACAAAATATAAACAATTCTGATAATTTTTTAACATTATTATTTTTTAATTTCAAATGTTCTGTATATTGATATGGTGTCATTTAATAAGATATTTTCACGTTCAAAATGTTGATCTTATTAAAAAATAGTACACCATTTATAATTATTTTAAAAAATTTCAACATACCATCAAGATAATTTTAATTTTACCTGATAAGAATATAATAATGCATATAAATAGTTCCCTATGATTTTTTTGGAAAAAATCATAGTCAATGTTGAAACATCTTTAACCACTACATATTCTCTAATGATGATTAGAGTTTTCAGAATTATTATTACAAATACCACATTTTATTTTTTATGAAATCCTCAAATGGTGGTATAATAATTTAATAATTTATTTGTTGTTTACAATTTATTATAATATAATTTGAAATTTATTTCCATATCCTATAATGGTTATCATGATATCTATTTTATGAAATTTCTAGGGAAAAAACATAGCCCTCCCAATTTAGATAAAAATGATTCTTAAATATAGTTTATTTAAATTAATTTTAATAAAGTAGATTTTTTTATTATAGTATATGGCCTTTATAATTTTTATAGTCCATTAACAATTTTTATGGTATGTGTTCAACTATTTTCATCATTATATTCACATATGTTTTATATTTACATTACGATGAAATAAATTCATTACATATGAAAACTAAACCCCATTTTTTAGATTATTTTGTATCATATTCTCTAATGAAGTAGTTAAAAAATTTAAATTTGATTCTTATATAGGTTTTTTATGAAAAATTATAAACATTTCCATTTAACTGGAATGTTTGAATATGTTTTTCAAACATGAACTCTATATTTATTTTTTTATGTTATGTTTGGTTGCCAAATTTTAAATATTATAAGACATAAAATACTATAATATTATAGGTTTTCAATTAATGTAACTGTCATTATTAATATACACCTTAAGCATTATCAAAATAATTGATTCAAAAATAATATATAGGAATAACACAAGCTCTTGATAAACCAATGTATAGAGAATGAAATCATTTCCTCAAGAATAACAAAAAATTAAATTTTATATAACAAGACACAATGATCTCTATAAAAAACCAAATATGGAAAAAAATTATGTGATCCAAAATGTGGGTAGAATCCTCTATGGGTGTAAGGATATGCGAACATTAAAAGATGTGGCAGTATATCATTCACTAATATCACTATTTTTGTATAAATGATTAGTGTATACTCATTTTGGAGATCATATTTACTAATATTTAGTAGTAATGAACTATATATGGTGTCATATAATACTCAATAAATATTAGTATTATGTTTTATTCATGATCTATTGTATCTGGGAATGAATTCAAATTCTAAAATCTAGTTAGAATGATGAAGTTTTTGGTCTTATATTTTAAAGGATTAAATTATTGAATTGTTAATTTAAATTCCATAAAACATAATACAATTTTAATTGTATATTTTCTTGAGTGAATGATTCGTGTGAAACCTTGTTTACATAGTTGAATTGTAACATAGACCTTATTTTTTTTAATAATTTGTTTCCCTCATATAATTTGTTATTTTTTAGTATTTCTGAAGTTACATTCATGTTTTACATTATCATATTTTCATTTTTAAACTAAATTAGTTACACCATTTTACATGATTTTCTTCTAGCTCAAGAGGTGAAGGAACTATGCATATTTGGATCAAACTATAATTTAAATGATGTACAAGGTGAAGAACACGGAGTAAAAGTTCATTGTAAATCGTGAAAGAAAATCGTGTTTTCTAAATATCGGTATTCGGGTATTGCACCTTCTATTAACACTATATGAATTATTACCCTAGAAAAATTAAATTACACCATTTAGATAACAAAGAAACAAATTTGATAGGAGTATTAATAATAGAAAAAAATTAACAATAAAAAATTAACAATTGAACAATGTGAAATCTGTTATACACTATTCATTTTCTCTAGAGGGTAAAACAATAGTTGATGGATTCATATTGAGTCATATATTGATTTATGATTACTGTGATTATTTTTTCATCTAATGAAACTAGTGGAAAGTCTGATGATTATGTATGGTATGTGGATGAAGAAAAATATAGTGGTGGGGTGGTTTCTGATATTGATGAAAATGATTATATTTTTATAAGCACAGATTTCTATAATGTTGATATTCGAGTCGATAATGAAGTGGAATCGGATGAAATTGATTAGTGTTTCTATTAAGAATATTTTTATTTTTTATATCCATCATTTTTTTTGAAATATTTATAAAATTTAATTTTTATATGGATTAGTTTTATCCTTTTTTAGATTTGGGAGGAAATGGGATGTTTTTGGTGGTCTAGTAAATATATTGTAGGTGATATTTATGGGTAGGAACAAGGTAATGTATATACATGGTTGAAACTGTGGAAACACATATCCTACAACCATAGCTTTAATAGTGAAATTAAGCAATCATAGCCATGTTTTTACATTGTCTAATGCGCTCATGTCACATTGTTTAATTAAGAAAAATATATATCCTAAAAAGACAATTCTGACCATGGAAATTTTATTTAATATCCTTGGTTTCACTGTGTCTATATCTAGAAATTTTAATTGTTTTATCCCTGGAAATACATTTCTTATTACCATGGAAAAAATCATCGTAATTGTTAAAACCTACTATAAGGGTTTTAGCTAACATAATTAAGAAAAATATGGATATATGATATAGTTAGGTGTTTTTTCTTATAAACATAGTATGAAACTGTTTTCATAGGTAAATGTTCTAATGGAGTTATAGAATTTTAATAATTTCCATAATATATAAAGATAATGATAATCCATCGAAATTAATATGGAGAAATTTTTGGGAATAGTACACCCACAATTAAATAGATTAAAAAAACCGAGAAAAATAATAAGTATAGTGTCATCATAATGTATCCCATGTGTAACATAAGTAAAATGAGAGGTTTTTTATTAAAAAATAGAAAAACTAAAATAATTTCATTAAAAACCCTATTGAGGAAAATAACATTTTCACTTTAAAATCACCTATTTAAAAAAATGAAATTATGAAGGAAATATTTTATTTAAAAATAAACAAGTAATATTAGGAAGTAATATTCAAAGTGAATAATAGTTTTAAAATATGGAAATTTCCTTCATTTTTTTATGTTAAAAAACTCCATTCAAACTTTTGTTGGATAAGATGAAAAGTACCTTGTTCAAATAAAGGCCAGAAGTTTCCTTTCAAAAAGTTTTCCAATAACTGTAACATGGGTTAAAAAGAATTAAAAATAATATAAACTTATTAAAAATAGTATTCAATTCAATATGGATACATAAGAAAAATATTCTCTAATAAAGGCTTAAGAATAGACAATCTTAAATATTGATGAGATTGTGAACTAAACACTTAACTAAAGTTTAAATTCCTTCGTTTTTGTTAATACCTCCTTTATAATAAATATACATGTGTTATATATATATATGTATATATATATATATTATAAACATAATTTTATATATAATACCATTTATCGAATAATGATAATCATTTATCACTAGTGTCATGGCAATTCATTGTAAAAAAAATCACTGTTTTGTGTAATTATTCTATTGTTTTTTGTAACACCCCATGATTTTATGGGATATAGTATTTTTTAATATTTTCTATTTTACGCTACACCATGATTATCTTGTGCTATACGCAACACCGTATATACGCAACACAATTCTTGGATCATGTCACACACAATTTCAAGTTTGATTGATAGTAGTTATTCTACGCAACATTGAGTGCATATATATATATATTTTCTATGTATAAATGAAATATGGTTGGATTATTTTATACACAACAACTAAAGAGTATTGCACTACACGTAACCATGGCTTGGCTTTCATTACACACAATCACAACCTTTCTCGATAGCGTGTATTGTATGCAATACCAGGTTTCACTAAACAACGATATATGGTTATAATGTTATTATGTACTAGACATAATGTGTAGTATTAACTAAATTTTTAATTTTATAACATTATTATTCATCTTACACATTTTCTAGAAGATGGTATGAGAACAAAATAATTTTTTTGGGTAAAATAAGTATTTTTAAAAAAATGCAGTTTTGCCGCCTTTTGATGGCGCAGCCATTTAAATATAATTTTTGACAAGTCTATAAGAACAATTTTACAAAATAAACTTCTTATTTTGAATCAAGATATAAAAATTTATATTGTATAAAGTTTTTATATTTTTTTTTGACAACGTTCTTATTTTGATGAATAGTTAAAACACGATAAATTTTACTTAAAAAGAACATTTTTCATCGAGATAATTTATATGGATAAATTAAAATAAAAATTGTTTTAAAATAATAATATAATTTATTTTTACCATTTAATATAATTTATGTCATTAGAATTTATTTTACATTGAATTCGTATGTTAAATCAATTCAATCTTTTGTAATGTTTTAAACAAAAACTAGTTTTTTTCGACAACGACATTATTTTTAAATGAATTACTGCAAATTCTGTGATTCCAATTTGGAAAAATGGATTCCATATTTGGAATCAGTGAGTCCAAATTATGTTAATAGTATACTATTTATTTTTGTACATTATGAATAGTAACTACGGTAAATTTCATTTAACACAATTAAAGGTAAATTAGGTAACTTAGAGTAAAAATAATATTATAAAATTACCCTAACACATGTCTTAATATAATTTTATGGTTATATTTCGTCTTCAGGAATATTTCGGTCGAAATGGAATCCATTTGATCCCACATGGACGTGATTAAGACCTTTAATTAATTTTATTTTAAAGAAAGTTAAATATGTCTCACTCAAACTTTAATAATTAGATTATTTTTTATATAAAGTTATATAGAATAAAATTTCATTGATAAATAATTATTTAAAAGATAAAATATTTTCTTTATCCTGGTAATTTATTTATAATTTTGAAGAAATATTTAATTACCTTAATATCTTATACAATAATGATGTAGAAATTATTTATTTAGTGAAAAATCAGTAATATAGTTTTTAATAAAATAATAATACCTATCAAAAAGTCGAGAAACATGACCAAACATTATTGGTAGAGTATATATATACCCGAATCATCCATGGGTCGATTTCGTGACCATTTGAGCCTTAAAAAATTGATTAAAAAATTTATATTAATTTATTTTAAATGATGTCAAAGATATCACCTTCATAATTTAATAAATATAAAAATTTAGATGTTGTGATTTTAAGATGATAAAATCGAGTAAAATTATTATTATGAAATTTAATAGATTTTTCTTCATCATATGAATTTGTTTTTAATTTTTGTGCAACAAATAGATATATTAAATAATTATACAAAAAATGTTGAAGTAATTATTTTATTAAGAGAAATATCAAATAAATGGTTTTAAAAATATTAAATTAAATTTTATATGAACTATTTAATTCTATCCAATAATTTTATAGATGAATATGACATGTTAGTATTATATTAAATATTTTTGATCGAATATATCTTCTCTGTGTATTTTATATAAATTCAAATTATTGAATTGTGTCAAAATTAACAATATTGATATTTTATAAAAATAACATATTATTAAATTGATAAAAGATCACAAAAATAATTAAAAATTTCAAATTTCAAATTATATGGTCTAAAATATAATAATTTATATTATTATGGAAAATTCACAACACATAAGTATGTATTTATACCAATTTAAAAATTATAATTTTATTACCAAAATTTATTTAAATAGATTAAATAAGGATAAATAAAATTGATAAGGTTTAAAATAACCTCCAAACATGTCTAAATTTTATTGGTTGATGATATTAAAACCCTATCTCATATCATCTTAGAATTTGATTCATTATGTTTGTTTTTATGTGGGGTTTGAATTTCTTATAAATTAATATTTCTTATGTTTCCAAAGGTGCCCCTCTCCTCTCTTATAAAAGGGAACCTCCTCCCTATCCTCCTCACACCACTTTGAGCCTTCAATATCAGCAAAACTCTGAAAATTTCTCTTCTCCACTTCCATAGAAACATACAATAGGTCTTGGTATTTTTCAGAGACCAGCTTTAGTGCCCTAAGAGGATGTTCAAAGGAGGAATTTCAAGGATGAGGTAATACCTTCTACCGATTCTTTTTACTTTATTTCTTTTTTTCCACTTATTTAGTTTTTTAATAATAAAGTAATAACATTAGTATTACTTATATAATTATATTTTATTATAAATATTAAACAACCATATTTCACCTTCAATCCATCCTACAGAAAATGAAATCACTGCGTGTACATACGTACAGAATATCGTCTCCACGCAGTGGTGTAATCTGTTTTTCCAACACCACAATACTTGGATGGGTATAAGGGTGTAATGAATAACTATATATGATTATTATAACATGATACTAATTCTGAGATATTATATCATCCACTCTAATTCCATTCAATAATTATGGGAATGATATCATCTCCCGTGCGTACGTACGGATTACCGTCTCCACGACGTGATGAGATTCATTCTCCAAGTTAACCATTAAAGAATGATTATAAAGTTTATATAATAAATAATAATGAAATATATGGCATATTAATTATAATATATATATGTATATATTATTTACTTACTTCCATTCAAGTCAATAAGGAAAGCAAAACAACGTTCATGCGTACGTACGACCTACCGTCTCCATGAACGGTGTGTTTCATTTCATTTATCTATCTATTATATATATATATATACTAAATATATATGATATATAAATCTTGTTTTAAATTTTGTATGTAAGTAAATCATGATATAAGTAATAATAATATCAATAACAATAATTGCAAACACGTACAATAAATGAAAAGAATATTACCCAAAACGTTGCTTTAACATGGAATTGACAAATGAACGGGTAATATATATACCTAAGTGAATCATATATGATATCATAAGAAGGAATATGATTTGGGAATAAGTCAATGAAATTATTTAAATCATTATAAAGGAGGTTTAGATATATACAAAGCATATTAGGCCTATGGTAAGGGATAATTTTTCAAATATCATTTTTTCCGAGATTGTTTATACGTATGTATTTACTAGGGTTATATTTTTCATCCATGTCCCAAAAAATGTTTTTCATAAAGTGTTTAATATTATTACATGTATTTTTAAATTCATATTTACCCCTCTTTGAATTTTACTTATTGTTATGGATGAAATCATTCTTTTGTTATCCATATGTGGTACTTTTTGACTTTTTTGTTAAAAGTACGAGGAGAATTTTTTTTACCGTATACAGCATGAACAGATTTTTACAGTTTTATAACAAATTATTTTCATAAAGCTTTCTCTACAATATTTCATGACTCTTTTCAACAAAATCCTTTTCTTTTAAAATTGAATGGTATTTTGTGAATAGAAAATGATTTGGAAGAAGAAATGATATTTTCTTCAAGAATTCATTTCAAGTGTTTTATCAAAACTATTTTCCATCTAAGATGGAATTATTTCATATGCGTATGTTTCAAGTAAAATGTCTCTATAATTTACATGGTTTCAATTTTCTTAAGATGAAATGATATCCATTTGTATTATATGGATTATGTTATGATGTGATTATGTTTATGAAACCCATTTATTTCTTTGGGTAATGACATATTATTTATGTTTATGTTGTGGAATACGTAAGAATGATTTCATTATAAGATGGCTGGGACCTATATCTCCCTATAATTCATTGGGTAATGATTTATATATCATGATATAGACATGTCTGGAATGGAAAGTTAATCCGGTTCAGTGATACAGGACTGGAACGAGGAGTGAACTCGATTTAGAAAGGTACTTTGTCCACTAAGATAGTTCTGGCAACAATGCCTTGGCTACTATAGAAATCATAACCTGTGAATATTGGTTTCCACAATTACATGTTTTATTCCCATACTAGTTTATCATTATTAATGTTCCTTTATGATCTATGCCTTATGTACTACAATGTTTTATGTCATTGCTCAAGATTTTGGTGTTTAGATTTTATGGTCATGTTGTTACATTCAAATGTTTATGGAATGTTTTATGTTTTCTATGTTTACCCTTACTGAGAATTTGATCTTACCCTTTTTATGTTTTCTTTTCCACAGTATATAGAGAAAGGTATTAGGTAAGAAAACAAAAGGTGGAGATATTTATGGGAGATGTTTAAGATCTTTCACCATGATTAGAAGATTATATTCCGAGTTTCCAAAGACACTAAAATATTACGGTCCTTGTGTGTCTATTTTTTTTATTCCGAAAAAGTAATTTAATGTCCACGTATATCAAGATTTGGGTCTCTATAGTTTGTATCAGAGGAAACAAATAGCTAACCTTTGGAAACTAGGATGTGAAAACTTTAGTGAGATCCATAGAGATATTTCTATGGTATGTCTTGGGATGTCCCTAAGGTTTAGTATAAGTATAGGTTAATGTCCTAGAAATACAGTAACGATATTAGAATTAAACCTATGATGTTAGATATTGAAGGTACTCCCCCTTTATTATGTTGTTTTACCTAGCATTATTTTTGCCTCTCACACTATTTTTTTTTGGGTTTTAGACGATGGTTGGAACCCGAATAACCGTGTTGATCAATGTAATGGACAATGAAATGATTTTCCTTTTGAACAAACCAATGTTATTAGAGATGGAGTAAAAAATATTATTTATATACTTACACAAGAAATGAATCATTCTGGATATCCAAATGAGCAGAGAAGGGAACAATATTCTGTTGAGTCCTTCATGAAACAACGTCCACCTTCATTCAGTGGGTCTTCTAATCCACATGTTGCTGAACAATGGACCAGTACCATTGAAAAGATATTTTCTATACTTCGCTATTCAGAACATGAAAAATTCATTCTAGATATTTACTATTTAGATGTTGAAGCATACCAATGGTGGACTCTAATTAAGAATACGAGGCCCCGAGATGAAATTGAATCCATGGAATGGGATGAGTTCAAGAAACTGTTTTTCAATAAGTAATTCCCTCATATTCGTCAAACAATGATGGAAAGAAAATTCCTTGAGCATAAGAAAAAGGATTATGAATCTGTTGGTATGTTCAAGGTGAATTTTACAAGGCTTTCAAAGTATACATCTGGCCTTATCATCCAACCTGAATGTAATGTTTATCGATTCTTTAGTGGATTAAAACCAAGTCTTCGAAGGAAATTAGCTACAAGAGACTTCAGTAGCTATGAAGAAATTGGGTGTTGTGCAATCAAGGTAGAACTAGAAGTTGGTGTTACACATCCATCTCATGGTTTTGACAAGAAATGAAAGATGGAGTTTAAAGAGAAATCTCAGAACAATGGTGAAAAGAAGTTGAATGTTTATTTATGCTCAAAGTGTGGAAAGAAGCGTGGTGGAGATTTTCTAAAACGTACTAGAAAATTTTTTAAGTAAGGAAAAGAAGGTCATCGAGTAGTTGAGTGTTGAAGTAATAGGAAAAATGGAGCTAATGATGTGAATGGATAAATACTACAGGGAATTCCCCACCAACACTTCAATGCTTCAAGTGAAAGGAAATAGGGCATTATTCTAATCAATGATCTAATCCAAGGGTTAATGATGATCGATGTGAGAAACCTCATAAGGAAAATGATAAAGGGAAGTCACATGCTATCACTATTTGTGTTGTTGAATTTGACAATGATGTTGTGGAATGATTAAGGGTTTAGGTAATGGGATTTCAAAATAGTATCAGGGAATCTCATTTATGGTGTCGTGGAATTTTGGAATATTTATGTATTGGTTTTCAATAATTATATGGTACAGATAACCATGAAAATTGATTGAAATATTTTTTTAAAGAAGATGATATGTGCATAATGAAGGGATAAAGATAAAATGAAATTTGGAAAAAGTTATATCATGGTTTGAGTTTGTAGAAATTTTGGGATTTTGGTATTTTGAGAGAGTTAATGTTTGACATCATTTATGTTTTCACTAAGGTTCTATGGTAAGAATACATGATTAAGGTATTCACATGTTTCTAATATGATCAAAAAGATATAACTTATGATATATGAGGGTAAATGATGATATTCACATGCTTGTTATATAACCTCTCTGGTAATATTTTTCACAATAATATGAGATTGGACAGAAGTATTTTGGAAAACCCTAAATAATAGAATGGATTATGTTGTACATAAGTTATAATTGTTTAAGGAAGGTTATAATAATGTACTTTAGAAAAAGGACAACATGTAGGACAGAAGACAACTCGTCGCATCAGACAAGGTCGTGGGAATCAAACCCACAATCAAAGTACAACATGCCTTTATCACCTAAAACTGGCCTACAAGAAGTCTCTGGTTATTATAAACTAGTTTTACTTTATTAAGTAGTATGATAGATGAATTATAAGTCCATTTTTGGAACCATATACAATTAATCTCACCATAGATGGTTGTATGTATATAAATTTTGCTAACCTTATGTTTGAGACAGATGGAATGACTTATCATTCTATCTCATGATCTGCTAAAACTTCGTGAAAGACAAATTCAACTTCATTTCATTAAGAGATGATGTGAAAATTGTTCGAGGCAGCTGCAATTTTGAGATTGTAGCAAAATAAAGTAAGAATATGTTTTAATTAAAAAATTATTCAACATTTGGGAAATGATTTTGAAAACCAAAAATGTTGTCCTAGTGCTCTCATATATGATGAATCAGATTTTACCTTAGATCATCACAAATTTATGGCTTTGTGACTGTTGGATTCTTCCTAGCCCTCTTCTCTACCACTCTCCATCAGAACATGACAGTTAAATTTCTATTCCATATCCATATTTCCACCTATGGTATCCTATGTGGGAAACCAAGTAATGAGTTACTTTGGGTATCCATTTTGTTTTTAACATTCATTTTTTAAATTATGTTTTTGTATTCCTTTTTACGATGTTGGTTTCTATGAATGAAACTCTCAAGTAATAAACCATTTATAACCCCAACGAATTTCGAGGGAGAAATTCATTTTAAGGGGGGTAGAATGTAACACCCCGATATTTTATGGGATATATTATTTTTCTCATATTTTTTGTTGTATTCTACACCAAGATTACATTGTGCTATACGCAACACAGTATATACACAACACTATTCTTTGATCATGTTATACACAATTTCAAGTTCGTTTGATAGTAGTTATTCTACGAAACATTGAGTGTATACATATTTATATATATATTCAATTTATAAATGAAATATGGTTGGATTCTATTATATGCAATAGCAAAGGAGTATTTCACTACAGGAAACCTTGACATGGCTTGCATTACACTGAATCACGACCTTCCTCGATAGCGTGTGTTGTACGCTATACCAGGTTTCAGTAAACAATGATATATGGTTGTAATATTATTATAAAAAAGTTTTTATGAATAGTATTAACTAAATTTTGAATTTTATAACATTATTATTTATCTTACACATTTTCTAGAACATGGTATGAGAAAAAAAATAATTTTTTGGGTAAAATAAGTATTTTTAAAAAAATGCAGTTTTTCCACCTTTTGATGGCGAACCCATTTTTAATAAAAACATTGACAAGTTTATAAGTTCTATTTAACAAAATAAACTTATAATTTTGAATTATTATATAAAAATTTACATTGGATAATGTTTTGATATTTTTCTGACAATGTTCTTATTTTGATGAATAGTAAAAACACGCTAATTTTTACTTAAAAACAACTTTTTTCATCGAGATAATTTATATGGTAAAATTATAATATAAATTTTTTTTAAAATATAAATAGAATATAAATTTTTACCATTAAATATAATGTATGTCATTATCATTGATTTTAGTTTAAATTCATTGGTTAAATCAATTCAATCTTTTTCAATGTTTTAAACAAAAACCCATTTTTTCGACAATGAGATTAATTTTAAATTAATTAATAAAACTAATGTGTTTTGAATTTGAAAAAATGGATTATAAATTTGGAATTAGTGGGAAAAAATTATGTTAATAGGCTAATTTTTATTTTTGGACATTATGAAGAGTAACTATGGTAAATTTTCTTTACTACAGTTGAAGGTAAATTAGGTAATTAAGAGTAAATATAATGTTATAAAATTACCCTAACACTTGCCTTAATATAATTGGATTATTATATTTCATATTAAGGAATATGTGGATAAAAATGGATTCAATTGGAACCCACATGGATGTGATTAACACCATTAATTTTTTTTATTTTAAATAAAGTGAAATATATCTCACTCAAAATTTAATACTTAGATTATTTTTAATATATGGTTATGAAGAATATAATTTCGTTTATAAACACTCAATTGAAGGATAATTTTTTTTCATTGTCATGGTAATTTTTTTGTAATTATTAAGAAATATTTAATTACCTTAATACCTTATACATTAATGATGTAGAAATTATATATTTAGAGAAAAATCGATAATATAGTTTTCATTAAAATAATAATAACTATCAAAAGGACCAGAAACTTGAACAAAAAATATCTTTCTAGTATATATATACCCTAATCATCCAGGGGTCGATTTTTGGACCATTTGGAGCCTTATGAAAGAGATTAGTACATTTATATTATTTTGTTTTAAATGATTTCAAAGATGTCACCTTCAAAATTAAATAAATATAACAATTTAAATTTTATTATTTTAAGATTATAAATTCGAGTAAAAGTATTATTATGAAATTTAATAGATTTATATTCATCATAGGATTTTATTTTTAATTTTTATGCAACAAATTGTTATATTAAATAATTATACAAAAATGTTGAAGTAATTATTTTATTAATAGAAATATCAAATAAATGGTTTTAAAAGTATTAAAATAAATCTTATATAACTATTTAATGTTCTCCACTAATTTTATAGACGAATATGACATGTTAGTAAAATATTAAATATTTTGGATCGAATATATCTTCTCTGTGTATTTTATTTAAATTCAAATATTTGTATAGTGTTAAAATTGACACTATTGATATTTTATAAAAATAACATATTATTAAATTGTTTAAAAATTACATAAATAATTAAAAATAAAAATTTTAAAATTATATGGTCTAAAATGTAACAATTTATATAATTATGGAATATTCACAACACATAATTAAGTATTTATAACAATTTAAAAATTAGAATTTTATTACCACAAATAAATTTAAATAGATTAAATAAAGAAAAATCACATTGATAAGGTTTAATATAAACTCCAAACATGTCTAAATGTTATTGGTTGATGATATGACAACACTATATCATCTCATATTCGAATGGGATTCATTTTGGATGTTTTTAAATGGGTTCTAAATTTATTATAAATTAATATTTCTTATGTTTCCAAAGGTGCCCCTCTCATCCCTTATAAAAGGAAACCTCCTCCCTCTCTTCCTCACACCACTTTGAGCCTTCAAGATCGGCCAAACTCTGAACATTTCTCTTATACACTTCCTTATAAACATACTAGATGTCCCGGTCTTATTCAAAGACCAACTTTATTTCCCTATGATTAATTTTAAAGGAGGCACTTCAAAGAAGAGGTAATACCTTCTACCGATTCTTTCTAGTTTATTTTTTTTCCTCTTCTTTAGTTGTTTCACTATAAAGTAATAATATCTATATTACTTATATACTCAAATTTTATTATAAATATTAAACAACCCTATTTCACCTTCTATCCATCCTACAGAAAACAAAATCACCGGGTGTGGGTACGTACGAAATACCATCTCCACGCCGTGGTGTAAACTGTTTTTCCACAATCACCTTACTTGGATGGGTATAAGGGTGTAAAGAATAACTATATATGATTATTATAACCTGATACTAATTATGAGATATTATATCATCCAATTTAATTCCATTCAATAATTATGGGAACTATATCATCCCTCATTCGTACGTACGGATTACCGTCTCCACGAAGTGATGAGATTCATTCTCCAAGTTAACCATTCAAGAATGATTATAAAGTATATATAATAAATAATCATGAAATATATGACATATTAATTATACTTTATTTATGTATATGTTGTTCACTTACTTCTATTCAAGTCAATAAGGAATGGAAAAAAATGTTCATGCTTATGTACGGCCTACCGTCTCCATGAATGGTGTGTTTCATTTCATTTATCTCTATATATATATATATTGAATATATATGATATGAAAATCATGTTTTACATTATGGAAGTAAGTAAATAATTATATAAGTAATAATAATATCAAGAAAAACATGTCCAAACACGTACGATAAATGAAAATAATATTACCCAAAATGTTGATTTAACAAGGAATTGGAAAATGAACGGGTAGTATAAATATATAAGTGAATCATATATGATATCATAAGAATGACTATGATTCTTGAATAAGTCAATGAAATTATTTAAATCATTATATAGGAGGTTCGGATACGTACAAAGCATATCAGACTTAAGGCCAGGGATAATTTTGCAAATCTCATTTTTTTCAAGATTTCTTATATGTTAGTATTTACTGGGGTTATATTTTTCATCCATGTCGATAAAAATGTTTTTCATAAAGTGTTTAATATTATTCCATGTATGTTTAAAGTCATGATTACCGCTCTTTGAATTTTACTTTGTGTTATGGATGAAATATTTCTTTTGTTTTCCATATGTGGTACTTTTTGACTTTTTCATTAAAAGTACGAGGAGAATGTTTTTTTAACTTATACAACATGAACAAATTTTTACAGTTTTATAATGCCTTATTTTCATGAAGCTTACTCTACAATATTTCATGACTTTTTTAATCAAAATCCAATTCTTTTAAAATTGTATGGAATTTTTTGAAAAGAAAATGATTTCAAAGAAGAAAAGATATTTTCCTCAAGAATTCATTTTAAGTGTTTTATCAGAGCCATTTTCCATCTAAGATGACATTATTTCATATGTGTATATATCAAGTAAAATGTCTCTATAAAATACATGGTTTCGTTTTTCTTATGATGAAATGATATCCATTTGTTTTATATGGATTATGTTATAATGGCATGATGTTTAGGAAACCCATTTTATTCTTTGGGTTATGATGAATGATTTATGTTTATGTTGTGGCACACGTAAGAATAATTTAATTATGAGATGGGTGTGACCTATATCTCCCTATAATGCATTGGGTAATGATTTATATGTCATGATATATACATGGCTGGAATGGCAAGTTAATCTGGTTCAGTGATACAGAACTAGAACGAAGAGTGAACTCGATTTAGAAAGGGACTTTGTCCACTAAGATGGCCTTGGAAACAATGTCATGGCTACTATGGAAATCATAACATGTTCTTAATGGTTTCCAAAATTACATGTTTTATTCCCACTCTAGTTTATCATGATTAATGTTCATTTATGATATATGCCTTATGTACTGTAAGGTTTTATGTCATTGATCATGATTTTGATGTTTAGAATTTATGCTCATGTTTTTACATTCAAATGTTTATGGAATGTTTTATGTTCTCTATGTTTACCATTTCTGAGAATTTGAGCTCACCCTTTTTATGTTTCCTTTTCCCTAGGATATAAATAAATGTTTTAGGTAAGAAATCAAAGGGGTAAGATATTTATAGGAGATGTTGAAGATCTTTCATCATGATTAGAAGACTATATTACGAGTTTCCAAAGACACTAAACTATTACGGTCCTTTTGTGTATTTTTTTGTTATTCCGTAGAATTAAAAAGTAATGTCCATGTACATCATGCTTTGGGTCTTTACATTTTTCATTTATGATTTGGTTCTATAGTTGTAGTGTTCATTATTTCACTAAGGATCCAAAATCACCAAAAATAGAGTAATGATATAAATATAATAAATATTCATTATATTTCAATTTAATAAAATATATTAAAGGAAAATTTATAAAAATGTATTTCACTATTTATGGAGACAGTAGGTCATATGTATGCATGAATATTGATTTCATTATTGTACAGAAGGCACAAAAAAACTTAAATACTAATTAAAATTTATAGAATCATTATTGGACCATATATATCATATTTAATCATCAAATCCGTCATTATTACCATCTTTTTTAAAACATAAATGAAAAATTAATCACCACAATTAATTGATGTGGTGGTCCACACGTATTCATGGGCGATGTAATTGTTTACAACAAATTGGAAGGTAAGAAGGTAGATGTTATTTTATAATTTAATTATTATAGTTATGTTATAAATATTATTTACAAGTATTAAACTAATAATAATTACCTTTGATAAAATATGGTAATAAAAAATTAATTGTATCGATGCATGGAGATGGTAAGTCATGCGTATGCATGAGCCACATTTTAACTTCAGATTTGATAGGAAAGAGGGTGGGTAATTGAGGAATAATTATACTAATAAAATTTATTAATATTTTTGATACATAATTTAATATTTTATGATAACATAAATACTTTTAGATGAGTCATAACAAGTAATAAAATGATAGTGGTTAGCCAAGACAATTACCTCTTTTTTAGAAGACCTTCTTCAGATCCTTCTGTACGAGACATTTGGTTGTTATTTAAGGCAGAAAAAAGCATCATAACATTGATAGTGATGTTGGAAATAGAAATGGGTTAGTATTGGACAATCAATATTTCTCAATGTGGGGAAGTGAATTAATGGAGGAGGTTTCTTCTTTATAATTGAGGTCCGGATCAATTTTAAAATTTCACAAAAGATTAAATTATAATAAGTTAACTATCCTTTAAAATACCTCACAATGTAATGGTATAAATTATAAATTAGGATATGGTTTAATACCATAATCCAATATAATTTATTCATGTTTTTTCCATTTTAAACCATAGAATTTTGATTAACTCTTAGTGAATCAATTTTAATTTTAACTATGGTATCAAATTATTCAACATTAAAAATTTGTAATTTTTTATATACAAGGATATAATAGACCCATAAATACAAAATTTATGAAATTTTCAACATTATAATATCCACCTTGTCTTATTTATAGATTTTATTATTTTTAAGTAATTTTTAAAAAATATTTTGATAAAATATCATTTTTCAAATTTGAAAATATTCTTTTAATTTGATATCAAATACTTCAAAGGAAAAAAGTAAATTCCAATATAATTATTTAAAACCTCTATAATATTTCACATATATCTAAAATATTAACTACAATCATTAAACCATCCAAATTATATCACAATAAATATTTTTGAAATTCTTTTATCAATTTTTCGGTAAATTAAATAAATATTGTGCGAGCGTTCCACAAGAATTTAATGTAAATAAATGTTTTATAAAAGTTAAAAAGAATTAATATTCTGAAATTTATTTAATTAGTCTCAAAATAGACTTTTATATTATTTTATATATTGATTTTTTTCAAATGTGATCTGATAAGATATATTAAAAAGAATGATTTTAATATTCTATAACTAACTATGATTTAAGAATTATATAAGTAAATTTCATTGAGAAGTTTTATTTGAAACCTATTTTGTGTATAATATATTATGGGAAGAAATAAATTTATCAAATAATAACTATGATTGAAAAATATGGACTTATCACTTAGTTTTATCCTAGATTAACTCGAATCACCCTTTACGAAGGTGATAAAATTAGCATGTTTACTATTCATAATGTTTAAAAATAAAAGGGATATATTTAATAAATTTGATTCTCCTGATTCAAAATATGTAAAATTTTTAATCAAATTAAATACATATAAAATAAAATAATTTAATATTAAAATAAGCACCAAAAAATGATAAGAATTCATTTAAAAAATGAAGTTTTGAAGAATACAAATTTATTTACCATACACAATGTATAGTAAAATATTAAATGAATTATTAAAAGTTTTATTGAATATTTATTTTATATATTCCATTAAAATAACTCTTAATTCATGATAAATTCAACTGAGTATGACATAAATATTATTCCAGCACTAAATAATTTTTTCAGAAAAAATACAATAATTTTTTTGATTTTATTTATAATAATTTGATAAACATTGAATATATATTATAAATATATAAAGTATTTTTTTTTCAAAATTTAATTTATCAGATTTATACCCAACAATTTAATGTTTATTTTATAATAGTCATATAATAATAGATCATGGTTTTCTTGAACATAGTGATGAGTGCATCACAAGATAACAAAGAGATTAAATTTATTTAAAAATATACATACCATAAAACCTTGGGGGTTATATATTTGGTTACATATTATTACTAAATAATTTTTAAATTTATATCCATATAACATATATTATACATAATTTATGATACCAGAAATGCATATGAAGAAATCATATAATGTCCATGATATTCTAATTATTCCTATAAATGACCAGAACCACTATAAAGAAAAATTAAAACCATATTTTCCTCTAAAATTTTAATTTCACCTTAATCATCAAATAAAATAACATTTTATTCAGTTTACCGTATTCATATATTGTTCCCCAAAATATAGTGATCTTATTTAGAATTAACATCGATCACTTAACCACCAAAGTTCTCTTCGGGCCCTTGGTTACATATACAAAAAAACATATTTATATAAAATCTACTTAGAATATTTCAATCAAGATTATCAAATAATTTCATACTAACTAAGAATTCACGTAAGCCAATTACAGGAATTTCACCCTTGTCTTCCATCATTTGCGCGTTCAATCCACATGAATTTGTTGGGTGCAATGAGATTTCATTTTAACAACAACTATATTAACATAAATCTTATAAAATTATCATAAATGTAATGAACATTATAAAAATAATAATTAATCAGAAAGTAAACATTTAATCATTAATGATTTCAATACAACTAAATTTTTCATAAATTAAAATAATCAAAGTTTAATGACATCAATCACATTTTAACTAAATATATTATTTATGCCTTTTTTATATGTCCTTAAATGGTTGAATCCAAAAATTATCACCTTTTCACAACTCCACGCTTCAAAGGTATATATTCCGTCTCAATTATTTTTAATTTTTTTATGTTAACAGCTACTTTATAATTTTTCATCATTCTCACAATATTTTTATTATACAAGAATATCATTGATAAATAAATTCTTTTTCAACATCTTTCATAAACATTTTATCATGATTTGTTGTATTGTTAAATGATATTAATTATTTTCTAATGATTCAATATCATCTACTAAATCATGATTATTACTTAGAAAATTATAATATAATTTAATTCATAAATCTATTTATCAAGGTCTTATTTTGTGTTGTTGATATTCCCTTTATATTCTAGTATGAAGTAAATATCACTATAAAATAAATTTCCAAGTCCATGGTGGTGTATACATTAAAAATGATATAGATGAGTTCTAATTTTGAAAAAACTATCATGATAAATAAAAAACTTAGATAAATGAAATGGTATTGGATAAACAAAATAGTTTTTTACTATGATTTGGATATTCCAAAATCTTCAATAATATGTTTCTATGATATTAACAATTAAATAATCTAGAAGAGATAAAAATATTGTGTCATATCTTTTTTAATTTCATCTTGGTAAATGATATTTAATATGTTGGGAATAATAACCTTAAAAAATTTAATTATTATTTAATTTTAAAATAGAAATGGTTAGTGTAAATAAAATACCCATAGAAATTCTATAATAACTTAACATAAAAATCCTCAAAAGTAACCATAATATAT
Organism: Viscum album; assembly: GCA_963277665.1. Taxonomy (NCBI): domain Eukaryota; kingdom Viridiplantae; phylum Streptophyta; class Magnoliopsida; order Santalales; family Viscaceae; genus Viscum; species Viscum album. The sequence continues at coordinate 742,118,338 of OY728145.1, read as the reverse complement.
TTAATATTAACAAATGTTTTAACTTGAAAGATTATCTAATACCTTTCAACTTAAATCCCAAAAAATCTAACAAACAAATTCTAAAACAATCCTTTATGTTAAACTTAAGGCTAACTTATAAAAAATTCCAATACAAATTATTTTTTAAAATAATTAATCCCATAAACATTCTATCACATAAAACCGAAAAATTGTTCTATATTATTTTAAAATGTTTATCATCCTTAAATTTAAAAAAACATAATGGTAACCATAACAAATAATATTTATGGTTTTGTAAAATGTTTATCCAATACAAATAATAATAGTTTGAACATACAACCAGTTGGAAATAATTGATTCCTATCAGAGAACTCCATTGGTAGCTACAACTATTGGGAGATACTCTTACCAAAATTCCTAGGGCTATCCATTTCCTTATAAATCCCTTGTTAATAGATTTATTCTTTAACCCATTTTCTAATGAAACTGTTCCCAAGTATTAGATCCCTTCATTTTCATTGATAACATCTATAAGGACCCAACCTTAAGCATTAGATGTTTTATTGACATTAGACTAGAATTTACATTCTTACATATTAAAGGATCTCTATAAGGTTTTGTTTTTTAGAGTATTAAGTTAAAAATATTACATAAAAACCTTTTAAAATAAATGTTGAACACTTCCGCTTAGTATTAATATTTCAATAAAAATAATAAATTTAAATATATAACTAGTTTTACATTAATGATACATATTAAAAAATTTTATCTTGACCTCATCCTTATTACTACTAATCAGTAAAATCATATGTAAATATTTTAAAATGTGTAATAAGTATAGAATCATATTAAGGGACACAAAAATAATGAAAAAAATATATTAGTCCATGAATACTTACAAGAATATTTCTTTTGAAAAAATAAACATTGGGTTCAAAATAATCATTTTTTAATCCAAAAAAACTTCTCAAAATAAATATTTAAAAAAATAAAAAAAATTAAATACCAAAATAACACTTAAATGATTCTTCAAAATAATGAAAATATTATAAAAACATTTTTTTAAATATATTCTTTTAAACATTAAGATTTATCATATATGTTCCTAAAAAATAAACTTATATGTTACCATTTAAAAATCACGAGTTTTATATAAAAACACATTGAATTAATGGATACATAATATAATTAGATGTATGAACAATTTTCATATCGCTATTACATATGAAATAACAATGATGGTTATAAAATAGAATATACATAACATTCACAAATTGAATATCCTTTACTGTTAAAAATAATGTTATATTGTTATTAATGGAATAACTCTGACTATCAATATCCAATATGTATCTTACCTGATACATTTTAGGTATATCATCAAACAACCCATATAAGGATTATAGAGGAACCAATATTTATCATAACGATTTCCCAATACCAATAAGAGAAACATGACACATAAAAGTTTTCATTTTTCAAAATATTATTTCCAGCCATATGTAATCATTTTTAGATATTTTAATATACATTATAAGTTTAAAAACTATTTTAAAATAAACCTAACATAGGGAGGATGACTTTTTAAATAAAATACATAACGTATTAATTTTATTCAAATATCAAATAATAGTTACGATGGTGGTAAAATTAATTTCCATTGTAAATGTTATAATATAACTTCCCTTTTTATTTTTTTTATAGAAATTGAAAACATTATATATAAAATATATAAATAGAATACTTTTAAACACTATTTAATTAAAGTAAAAAAGTGAAATAAAATGTCCTTTATTATTCATTTTATTCCACAAAAATACATATATAAAATAAATTTTAGAAAATTTAAATGTAATAAAAAGACATAGATAGGAATCATTAAAAGTTGTTTTTTTATAAATGGTATTCCCTTACATAAAACCATAAAGGTATCCATTTTTTGAAAATATTAAAAAAGTAATGTAGGGTAGAAAATAATATTACCATATATTTAAGAATAAATAATAATTTTATTAAAATATTTATTATACCATGGATTAGAAAAATTGTTCTCAGGGAAACAAATAATTGGGGATATTAAAAAAAGTCTCTCACCTTGAGTACAACTCATCGTGTACATTCATTATCGTTTATAATAGTAAAAATTTGTTAATTATTTACATTTTTAAGAAGAATATATTGGTTTATTATTTCATTAATTATGTTATAGTCAATTACCTATTATATTATGTTTATATTGAATGTGTTGATGATATTTGGCTCATACGTCCAAAATGAATTTGGTATGTTTACTATGGTCAATGTGTTCATTATTCTATCAACCTAGAATAATAATAATGAAATAGTTACTATTTTTTATAAATTATTTATTCTTCTGAAAACAACCATTTAATATGGGTAGAAAATTAAGCTATATTATAATCATGGAGATGATATGTCATACATATACATGAGTAGCATTTCAATTATTCAATGATCATTCTTGAAATAATTTAAGTATTATATGATCTTTAAAGAATTAATATTATATCATAAATAAAATATTTTTTCTTTATATATAAATACATACATACATACTCATACATACATACATTCAAATACATACATACATGCATGCATACATACATACATACATACATATATATTACCAATGTGATGTTATGATGAAAGATAAATCACACTGCCTCACAGAGGTAGTAGTAAACATGTTCGCACAATCATTATCATCTTTCAATGAATGGAAAGGTCAGAAATTAAATTATATATATTTTAATAATAAAAAATATTTCATTAATATAATATATATACGTTAATTAAATATTTAAAACCAGTCAAGAAATTTTTGGATGAAAAATGAATTACCTCGATACAATAGGTACTAATCCACCATACACATGGTCGATATATTCATCTCATATTTGATGATAGTAAATTTGAATATTGATTATTCCAATTACATAATAAAAATATCATACATTTATCATAATGGTTTTATTCTTACATATTTTTAGAATAAATAATTTAATAGGTAGATGAAAAAATGAAAACAAATGCTTGTTAATGAACTATACCTCTTCTATAAACAACTTCTTAAATATTACCCTGAAATATTTATTAGGTTAGTTTTTTTATAAAAACATGTACACTAAGAAATGTTGTGGGATTTTACAATGTGATTTTGTTAGTTCATGGAAAAAAGGTTCTTAAAGTGTGATTAAAAGAGTAGAATGAGTGCCCTTTTATAATAGTGGTGAGGGGTAATCCTAGAGTTTTATAATATAATAAATTAATAAAAATTCATGTTAATATGAAATGGTCCCAAATTTTAAAAATTTAATTCAAGACATGGTTGATTCGATCTCCATTGATTTAAAAATAAATGGTAATTTTTAGGTGATTTTTTCACCGTTAACATTTTTTAAACTGTGTCAACCCTTTCTTACAATTACCATTATATTATCATTATTACAAATTAGGTGTCAGGAAAGATACTATAAAAGAAAAAATTTACCAAAAATAGCCCTTTGTTGGCATTATAAACTCGGAACCATTAAATATTCACAATACTATATATTTTTTGAATTTTAATTCATTTAATAAAACATAATTTATTTTAAAGTATCATTAATTTAAATTTTGACACTATTTAATTAATTTGAATTTACAAAAATTAAGAGAAATATGTAATTAAAATATATAACATTAAAAAATCCACTATATTAGAATAGTTATCCCAAGATACTGGGAATGAAAAAATTATTCAAATTATTTTACATTTAATATTTTCAAAATAATTTATTTTATCTTTATTTTATTTAAATAATTGATGAATCCGCATTTTTGAGGCATTTAAGTAACTATTTCATTACTAAAAATAATAAATAAATTATCATGATAAATAAAATTAATTTAAACATTAAATTAATATGTATAATATAACATACCTTCTTTTTTATCCTTATATCAAAAATTTAAGGATAATAATATAAAGGAAATGACACTTGGCCCTTCTCTCTATATAAATTATTATGAAGGTAATAATCCAGGTAATATCAGAAATAATGTCATATTTTTAATTTTAGATTATTATAGATTAAATTTTGTTATCTAATAAAATGTATTCATTTGTTAGGGAAAATTTTTGTCCTTATAAAAAATGATTACCTTTAATTAACCCATTTTACCAGCACTTCGAGAACAAATATTTACAATCATTAATATTTATAATGAAGAAAATAAAATGGAAAATTTAAAAAAACCTTAAAGATTACAAATATAAAATCCAATTTTCAGGATTCAATATATATAATTAGAAGAATTTAATTTAATATTAAACCAACAAATCATGTTTAAAGAATATTTTTCAGAAAAATTATCTATGTATAACATTTTATTAATACTAATTTCATCTTTAAAATTGCATCCATTGAACATAAATGGATATTTATTAGTATCATAAAAATAATTATACTTTTAATAAATTTTAAAATAAAATATATTTTTTAAAATTTTTTAAAACTATATTATGGTTTCCAATAAAAATCATTATTTTTCACGATTCAGAAGAAAATTGACCTTTTAAAAAAATTCCAAAAATTCACTCTAAGATAAATTTGATGTTCTAATTATAAAATATATTTAATTATTATTAAATAAAATTTCTACAACTTTTATTAATTAGTTACAATATTTTCTCACAAAAATCAATACATTGTTTTTTTAAAGAAACATATGATTTGAAGAATAAAATGTGTTTATTGAAAATGGATATATTATTTACTAAGAATTTATCAATCTATTTACATTGAGGAGGAACATTATATATATTTTCTAAATTTGTTAATCAAATTCATACCCATTAATTAAATGGGTAGTTTATAACAGCCATATTTAAATAATTACATTTCATGGTTCATTTATGATTGATGATGCATGCCGTATACATGTTAAAACATAGTTTTACTTCTTAATATATATTCATTAAATTGTACAGATCTCCTTTGTCAAATATATTTTGAAAATATGGTGTCTAAAGTATTTTGAGAGGCAACAATGACACATTTCAAGATTTTTCCAAAAATACAGCTTTTCTAACAGTGAGTCACAATGATAATTAATTGAAAATATCTCATCTTATGGTTAGTTATCCAATGGTAGGTCACAATTTTGATCCATGGCTATTGAGTCAGAATAGTGACTCACACCAATTAATCTCAATGGCGAGTCGCTTACGAAAGGTAGCGATGATAGGTCATCCCAAAAGTGAGTCACATCCGTGACTCGCTGATGTTGAGTCGCGTAAGTGACTTAGAGATGGTGAGTCATGTCGGTGAATCATTAATGGAGGGTCACGATGGTGAGTAGATAAAGTATCTCACCGAATATTGACTCGCTAAATGGTGACTCACATAATAGTGACTCACTATTTGGTGATACTTTGTCAATATCTTGCACTGGTGACCTGCAATAGTGACTCACCCGACAACGTGTCATTTCAAAGAGGGATAATAGAGAGACATAGATAAATATGGTGTTTGAATGATATTTAAAATATTATGAAATTTTGGGGAAATATAATTTGTGGATTGGGTTGATTAAAATTGGGGCTAAGAAAAGAGGTAGAGGAACAGGACTAATCCGCCTTAAAATAATGTTGAGATTCCCTCCCTGTCCAGAGGGGGAGGGAATAATGTAGCAGATAAAACCTCCAAATTCAGATATTTGGGATCACTTCAACAGTTTCCAACATTTCGATGTATGTCTTCGACCACAGTTATATGAAATTTTACAAGCATTATTATTTTATTTATGTCCCAAGATCATTGAATTATTTTGTTAAAATGATGAATTTTTATCCCTTATAGATTTTCAAAATGATAGATTATAGTTTTACTGATATGAATACTCTGAAATGAACAAATGATATAAGAGCACCATGAAATATATTTCTACATTGGGGTTCACCTAAATGGAGAGTAATGAGCTCTTACATATAATATACCACTTAATATTGAGTATAATTTTTTTAATTTCTTTATATTTAATTTTAATCTGAAATTCAGAATTAAACATTGATGGATGTGTTCACCAATCATCATTGTTATTTCTTAATTAAATAAATAAACATGGAAATGTTTTGAAATAGGAAATAATATAAACAATTATGATAATTTTTTAACATTATTGGTTTTTTTTAATTTCAAATGTTCTAGATATTAATATGGTTTCATTTAATTAGATATTTTCACGTTCAAAATGAAGAGCTTATTAAAAAAACACACCATTTGTAATTATTTTAAAAAATTTCAACATCCCATGAAAATAATTTTAATTTCACTTGATAATAATTTACTAATTCATATAAAAAGTTCCCTATTATTTTTGTTGGAAAAAATCATAGTCAATGTTGAAACATCTTTAACAACTACATGTTCTCTATTGATGATTAGAGTTTTCATAATTATTATTACAAATACGAAATTGTATTTTGTATGAAATCCTCACTTGGTGGTATAATAATTTAATAATTTATGTGTTGTTTCCAATTTATTATAACATAATTTGAAATTTATTTCCATATCCAATAATGGTTATCACGAATTCTATTTTATGAAATTTCAAGTGAAAATACAAACATAGCCCGCCAAATTTCAATAAAAATGTTTCTTAAATATAGTTTATTTAAATTAATTTCAATAATGTTGATTTTTTATTATAGTATATGGCTTTTCTAATTTTATAGTCCATTAACTATTTTTATGGTATATGTTCAAATTTTTTCATTATTATTTTCACATATGTTTTATGTTTACATTCCCAGGAACTAATGTCATTACATATGAAAACTAAATCCTATATTATAGATTTTTTTATCCCATTCACTAATGAAGTAATTAAAAAAATTAAATTTTATTCTTATATAAGTGTTTTATGAAAAATTATAAACATGTCCATTTAACTCGAATGTTTGAATTTGTTTTTCAAACTTGAACTCTATATTTATTTTTTATGTTATCTTTGGTTGTCGAATTTTAAATTTAATAAGATATAAAATACTATAATATTATAGGTTTTCAATTGACGTAACTGTCATTATTCATATACACCCTGAACATTTTCAAAATAATTGATTCAAAAAATAACATGTTGGAATAACACAATCTCTTGAAAGACCAACGTAGAGAGCATGAAATCATTACCTCAAGAATCACAAAAATTTAAAATTTCTATAAAAGACACAATGATCTCTATAAAAAACCAAATATGGAACGAAATTATGTGATCCAGAATGTGGGTAGAATCCTCTATGGGTGTGAGGAGATGTGAACATTGAAATATGTGGCCGCATATCATTCCCCAATAACACTATTTTTGTTTAAATGTTTATTTTATAATCATTTTGGAGATCGGATTTACTAATATTTAGTATTAATGAACTATATATGGTGTCATATACTATTGAAAAAATATCAGGATTATATTTTATTCACGATCTATTATATTTGGGCATACATTTCAATTCCAAAATCTAGTTATAATGTAGAATATTTGGGTCTTATATTTTAAAGTATTAAATTATTGGATTGTGTATTTAAATTCCATGAAACATAATAGAATTTTAATTGTATATTTTCTAGTGTGTGTGATTCTTGTGAAACCCTGTTGACATAGTATAATTTTTACTTGGACCTTATTTTTTTTAATAATTTGTTTCCCTCAACTAATTTTTTATTTTTTAATATTTTCTAAGTTACATTTATTTTTTATATTATCATATTTTGGTTTTAAACAAAATTGGTTATAACCTTTTACATGATTTTCTTCATGCTCAAGAGGTTAAGTAACTATACATAATTGGATCAAATAATAATTTAAATGATTTTCCAGGTGACGAACACGGTGGAAAAGCTCATTGTAAATAGTGAATGAAAATCATGTTTTCTAAATATCGGTATTCAAGTATTGAAACTTCTATAAACAATTTAGTAATTGTTAACCCAGAAAAATTAAATTACACCATTTAGATAACAAAGAAACAAGTTTGATAGAATTATAAATAAAAGAAAAAAATGAACAATAAAAAATGAACAATTGTTCAATGTGAAATCTGTTATACAATATTCATTTTCTCTAGATGGTACAACATTATTGGATGTATTCATATTGAGTTAGAGATTGATTTATGATTAATGTGTTGATTTTTTCATTTAATGAAACTAGTATAAAGACTGATAATTATGTAAGGTTTGTTGATGAAGAAAAAAAATAGTGGTGGAGAGATTGTTGAAATTAATAAAAATGATGATATTTTTATTTGCATAAATTTCTTTAATGTTGATATTCGAGTCGATGATAAAGAAGAGTCGTATGACATGTATTAGTTTTGCTATTAAGTATTTTTGTATTTATTATATCCACCATTTTTTGAATTATATATAAAATTTTGTTTCTATTTCAATTAGTTTTATCCATTTTTAGATTTTAGAGGAAATGGGATGTTTTTTGTGGTATATTTAATATATTGTAGGTGGTATTTATGGGTAGGAACATGTTAATGTATATACATGGTTGAAACTATGGAAACACATATCCTATAACCATAGTTTTATTAATGTAATTAGGCATTCATAGCCATGTTTTTATATTGGCTAATGTGCTCATGTCCCATAGTTTAATTAAGAAAAATATATATCTTACAAACACAATTCTGACCATGGAATTTATATTTAATATAGTTGGTTTAACTGTGTCTATATCTCGAAATTGTAATTGTTTTAATCCTAGAAATACTTTTCTTATTACCATGGATAAAATCCTGGTAATTGCTAAATCATACTATAAGGGTTTTAGCTTCCATAATTAAGAAAACAATGGATATATGATATTGTTAGGGGGATTCCTATGAACATAGTCTGAAACTATTTTCTTAGGTAAATATTCTAATGGATTTATGGAATGTTAATAATTTCCATAATATTTTAAGATAATCATAATCCATCAAAATTAATATGGATAATTGTATATGAATAGTACATCCATAATTAAATAGATTAAAAAATTGATTAAAATAATAATTATGGTATCATCATAATGTATCCCATATGGAACAAAAGTAAAATGATGTATTTTTTATTAATTAATTGAAAAACTAAAATAATTTCATTAAGAACTATTGAGGAAAATAACATTTTCACTTTAAAATCACTTATTTTGAAAAATAAAATTATGAAGGAAAAATATTTTATTTAAAAATAAACAAGTAATTTTAGGAAGTAATATTCAAACGGAATAATAGTCTTAAATTCTGGAAATTTCCTTCATTTTGTGTATGTTAAAAAACACCACTCATACTTTTGTTGGATTAGTTGAAAAGTACCTTGTTCGAATAAAGGCAAGAAGTTTCCTTTTAAAAAATTTTCCAAGAAGATTAAAATGGGTTAAAACGAATTTAAAAATAATATATTTAATTAAAAATATTATTCAATTCAATATGGATACATAAGAAAAATATTCTCTAATAAAGGCTTAAGAATAGACAATCCTGAATATTGATGAGATTGTGAACTAAACACTTAACTCAAGTTTGAATTCCTTTTTTTTGTTAATACCTCCATTATAATAAATATACACGTGTTATATATATATATATATTATAAAAATAATTTTATATATAATTCCATTTATGGAATAATTATAATCAGTTATCACTAGTGTCTTGACAATTCATTGTAAAATAAATCAATGTTTTGTGTAATTATTATATTGTTTTTCATGTATGATTTTGTTATACTGTTGTAGTGTTCATTATTTCACCAAGGATCCAAAATCTCCAAAATTAGAGTAATGATATAAATATAATAATTATTCCTTATATTTTCATTTAATTAAATCTATTAAAGAAAAATTTTATAAAAATTTATTTCACTATTTATGGAGATAGTAGGTCATACGTATGCATGAATATTGATTTCATTATTCTACATACGACAAAAAAGAAAATTAAAAACTAATTATAATTTATAGAATCATTATTTGACCATATATATCATATTAAATCATCAAATCCATCATTATTGCCATATTTTTTTAAAACATAATTGAAAAATGAATCACCTCACTTAATGGATGTGGTGGTCCACACGTAAGCATGAGTAATGTAATTATTTACAAAATATTAGAAGGTAAGAAAGTAGATATTATATTATTATTTAATTATTATAGTTATTTTATAAATATAATATATAATTATTAAACTAATAATAATTCCCATTGATAAAATATGGTAATAAAAAATTAATTGTATCGCTGCATGGAGATGATAAGTCTGACGTATGCATGAGCGGCCTTTTCACTTCACATTTGATGGGAAAGAGGGTTGGTAATTGAGGATTAATTATAATAATAAAATTTAATAATATTTTTGATACATAATTTAATATTTTATGACAACATCCATATATTTAGATGAGTCATAAGAAGTAATAAAATGATAGTGGTTAGCCAATAAAATTATGCCTTTTTCAAGTGAACTTCTTCAGATCTTTCTGTATGGGACATTTGGTTGTTATTTTAGGCAAAGAAAAAGCATCAAAACATTGATAGTGATGTTGGAAATAGAAATGGGTTGGTATTGGAAAATCAATATTGCTCAATGCAGGGAGGGGAATTAAGGGTTAAGGTTTATTCTTTATAATTGTTGTCTGGATCACTATAAAAATTTCATAAAAGATTAAATTATAATAAGTTAACTATCCTATAAAATACCTTCAATTGTAATGGTATAAATTATAAAGTAGGATATTGTTTAATACCATAATCCAATAGAATATATTCATATTTTTTCTATTTTAAACCACAGAATTGTGATTAACTCTTACTGAATCAATTTTAATTTTAACTATAGTAAAAAATTATTCAATATTTAAGAGGTGTAATTTTTTATATAAAAGGATATAACAGACCCATAAATAAAAAATTTATAATATTTTCTACATTATAATATCCTCCTTGTCTTATTGAAATATTTTATTATTTTTAAGTAAATTTTTAGAAAATATTTTGACAAAAAATCATTTTTTCCAACTTGAAAATATTCTTTTAATTTGATATCAAATACATCAAAGAAAAAAAGGGAATTCCAATATAATTATTTAAAACCTCTATAATATTTCACATAGATATAAAAAAATAACTAGACACATTAAACCATCAAAATTATATCACAATAAATATTTTTGAAATTGTTTTATCCATTTTTCGGTAAATTAAATAAATATTGTGCTAGCGTTCCATAAGAATTTAAGGTAAATAAATAGTTTATAAAAGTTATAAAGTATTTATATACTGAAATTTATTTAATTAATCTCAAAATATACTTTTATATTCTTTTATATATTGATTTTTTCAAATTTGGTGTGATAAGAGTTATTAAAAAGAATGATATTAATATTTTGTAACTAATTATGATTTTTGAATTATATAAGTAATTTCCATTGAGAAGTGTTATTTAAAAAAACTATTTTGAGTATAATTTATTATGGGAGGAATTAAATTTATCAAATAAAAACTTTGATTGAAAATGATGGACTTATCACTTATTTTTTTCCTAGATTAACTCGAATCACCCTTTACCGAGGTGATAAAATTTAGAATGGTTACTATTAATTATGTTTAAAAATAAAAGGGATTTATTTAATAAATTTTATTCTCATAATTTAAAATATTTAAATTTTTTAAGTCAAATTAAATAAATACAATTAAAATAATTTAATATTAAAATAAGCACCTAAAATATGATCAAAATTCATTTAAAAAAAATGCAGTTTTGAATAATAAAAATTGATTTTCCTTACAAAATGCATAGTAAAATATTAAATGAATCATTAAAAGTTTTATTGAATTTTTATTTTATATATTACATTAAAATAACTCTTAATTTATGAATAATTCAATTGAGTATGACATAAATATTATTCCAGCACCAATAATTATTTGAGAAAAAATACAATAGTTTTTTTATTTATTTATAATATTTTGATATACTTTTAATTAATATTATAAATGTATAAACAATTTATTTTTCAAAACTTACTTTATCATATTTATATCCAACAATTTAATGTTTATGTTATAATAGTCATATAAAAATAAATCATTGTTTTCTTGAACTTAGTGATGAGTGCATCACATGCTAACAAAGAGATTAAATTTATTTAAAAATATACATACCATAAAATCATGGGGTGTTATATATTTGGTTACTTATTGTTACTAGATAATTTTTACATTTAAATCCATATAACATATATCACTCTTAATTTTTGATACTGAAAATGCATATGAAGAAATCATATAATGCCCATGTTATTCTAATTATTCCTATAAATCACCTGAACCACAATAAAGAAACATTAAAACCATATTTTCCTCTAAAAAATTAATTTCACCTTAATCATAAAATAAAATAACATTTTATTCAGTTTACCATAATCATATATTGTTCCCAAAAATTTAAAGATCTTATTTATAATTAACATCGATCACTTAACCACCAAATTTCTCTTCGGGCCCTCGGTTACCTATACAAAAAACATATTTATATAACATCAACAAAGAATATTTCAATCAATATTATCAAATAATTTCATAGTAACTAAGACATCACATAATCCAATGATAGTCATTTCTCCTTTTTTTTCTATTATTTGTGTGTTCAATCCACATGACTTTGTTGGGTGTAAAGAGATGTCATTTTAATAGCAACTATATTAACATAATTCTTATAATATTATCATAAATTTAATGAACATTATAAAATAAATAATTAATCATAAATTAAATATTTAACCATTAATGATATCGATAAAAATAATTTTTTCATAAATTAAAATAATCAAAATTTAATGTCATAAATCACATATTAACAAAATATATTATTTATGTCTTTGTAATATGTCCTTAAATGGGTCAATCCAAAAATTATCACCTTTTCACCACTCCACGCATCAAAGTTATTTTTTCAATCTCAAGTATTTTTAATTTTTTTATGTTAACATCTACTTTATAATTTTTCATGATTCTCACAATATTTTTATTATAAAAGAATAACATTGATAAATACATTCTTTTTCAACATCTTTTAGAAACATTTTTAGATGATTTTCTGTATTATTAAATGATATTAATTATTTTCAAATGATTCATTATCATCTACTAAATCATGATTATAAATTATAATATTATAATATAATTTATTCCTTAAATCTATTTATCACTGTCCTATTTTGTGTTGTTGATATTCCATTTATATTCTAGTATGAAGTACATATCACTAAAAAATAAATTTTCAAGGCCATGGTGGTTTATAATTTAATAATTATATGAATGAGTTCTTATTTTGAGAAAAATAAAAATAAATACCATGATAAATAAAAAACTTAGATAAATGGAATGGTATTGGATAAACAAAATATTATTTTATAGTGATTTCGATATTCCAAAATCATTAATAATATGCTTCCATGATATTAGTAATTAAATAATATAAAAGAGAAAAAAATATTGTGTCATATATTTTTTATTTCCATCTTGCTAAATGATATTTAATATGTTGGGAATAATATCCTTAAAAATTATATTATTATTTCATTTTAAAATATAAATGGTTTGTGTAAATAAAATACCCATAGAAATTCTATAATAACTTGACTTAAAAATCATCAAAAGTAACCCTAATATATTTAATATTAACAAATATTTTAACCTAAATGATTATATAATACCTTTCAAATTAAATCCCAAAAAATCTAACAAACATATTCTGAAACAATCCATCATGTTATAGTTAAGGCCCACTTATAAAAACTTCCAATAAAAAATATTTTAAAAATTAATTAATCCCATAAACATTCTATCACATAAAACCTAAAAATTGATCTATATTATTTTAAAATGATGATCATCCTTAAATTTAAAAACCCATGATTCTAACCATAAAAAATAATATTTAGGGTTTTGTAAAATGTTTATACAATACAAACAATAATAGTTTGAACATACAACCTATGGGAAATAATTGATTCCTATCAGAGAACTCCATTGGTAGCTACATCTCTTGGGAGATACTCTTACCAAAATTCATAGGGTTATCCATTTCCTTATGAATCCATTGGTAGTAGATTCATTCTTTACCCCATTTTATAATGAAAGAATTCCCATGGATTAGATCCCTTCATTTTCATTGATAACATCTATAAGGAACCAACCTTAACCACAACATGTTTTAGTGACATTAGACTAGAATTCACTTTCTTAAATATTTAAGGATCAATAAGGTTTTGTTTTATTGAGTATTAAGTTATAAATATTTTCCACATAGTATTAATATTTCATTAAATACAATAAATTTAAATATATAACTAGTTTTACATTAGTAATACATATTAAAATTTTTTTATCTGGACCTCATCCTTATTACTACTAATCGATAAAAACTGATGGAAATAGTTTAAAATGTGTAAGGAGTATAAAATCATATTAAGGGACATAAAAATATTAAAACAATCTATTAGTCCATTAATACTTACAAAAATATTTCATTTGAAAAAATAAACATTGGGTTCAAAATAATCATTTTTTAATCCAAAAAAAACTTCTCAAAATAAATATTTTAAACAAAATTCAAAAAACAATTAAATACCATAAAAACACCTAAATGTTTCTTCAAAATCATCAAAATATTATGATTTTTTTTTTCAAATTTATACTTTTCAATAATAAGATTTATCATATATGTTCCTAAAAAATAAACTTATATATTACCTTTGGGAAATCATGAGTTTTATATAAAAACCCCATGAATTAATGGATAAATAATATAATTATATGTAATAATAATTTTCATAACACTATTACATATGAAATAACATTGATGGTTATAAAATAGAATATGCATAACAATTAAAAATTTAATAACCTTTACTATTAAAAATAATGTTTTAAAGTTACTAATGGAATAAATCTCACTATCAACCTCCAATATGTATCTTACCCAACACATTTTAGTTATATCATCAAACAACCCATAAAAGGGTTATAAAGGAACCAATATTCATCATAAAAATTTCCCAATACCTATAAAAGAATTATAACACATAAAATTTTTCAATTTTCAAAATATTATTTCCATCCATATGTAATCTTTTTTAGATATTTTAATGTACATTCTACTTTAAAAAATTATTTTAAAATAAACCAAACATAGGTAAGTTGATTTTTTTAAATAAAAAACATAACATTATAATATATTTCAAATATCAAATAATAGTTACGATGGTGGGAAAAGTAATTTCCATTGTAAATGTTCTAATATAACTTTCATTTTGATTTTTTTATAGAAATTTAAAACATTCTATATAAAATATTTTAATAGAATCCTTTTAAACACCATTTAATTAAAGTAAAAAAGTTACATAAAATATCCTTTATTAATCATTTTATTCCACATAAATACATCTATAAAATAATTTTTATAAAATTTAACTGTAATAAAAATACATAGATATGAATCATTAAAAGTTCATTTTTTTATTAAATGTTATTCCCTTACATATTGTAACGACCTGAATCTGAAGCCCCTCCACTGGTACCCCGTACCCAGTTCACCACATGACCTTAAGCGTGTTTCCCTAAATGCCAGAGGTTACCGACTAGCAGTTAGGGCCTTGGTGAGTAGGTGGGGAAACTATGCCCTCATTCGGTAAAGTATACAATGGAAGAACAACCAGGCACAATAGCCGAAACAACAACAGAATACAACAACTGAACTAAACAGAAGAAGCAATGTATAAAATAATAATGATGCAACATGGTACATATGTCTATGGAACGTAGTAAACTAACCAAGGTGATGAAGTACAACTAAAAAACAAAGTTCCAAAGAAAATAAAGTAAACTTCTCAGCATCGAAAGCCACGGCTTGGTCCCATGCTCTCCAACTCCAGTGCAATTAAGAACCTGAAGTAAAAGGGTGTTTTCCCTTATCTATACCTACAAAAAAATAATATTATTGGGCCCAAAAGCATGGCCCAAACAGGGTGTTAGACAATGTCCTAGTATGCAACCACCCAAATATCTGTGCCTAACAGTCAATGAATACATGGGAAGTAAAGTACAGAAATAGTAAACAGGAAAAATACACAGCTCTCATAGTCCACAGTTCTAACATATAAAGTACACAAGTAAACAACCAGAAATAAGAAGAAAACAGGTAACCCTATGGGTAGCTCTCACAGCCTAACCCATATGGTTCAACCTACAAGTACTAGAAAACCCTCTAAGAGGCACAAACAGTCTCACCCCTCTGGTTCAGCTAATAAATAGACTCTCTGAGAAAGCACTCACTGTCAATTCCCCCTATAGTCTCATATCGTGCTAAAGGCTCTCTGTGGAAGCACTCAATGTCTCACTCCCCATGTGGCATGCGTCGAGGAACTACAGACCTTCTGAGAAAGCACTCAATGTCAATTCCCCCTGTGGTCTCGCATCGTATTAAAAGACACTATGGAGAAGCCCTTACGTCCATTATCCATATGGTCTACTACACTAGGTTCTCACAGTTCTGTGTGCAAATAAAACATGCTCAGTGTGCGTGCATCATCCAATTAAACCTCAAGAACTACTTGGATATCAATCTAAGGCTCAACAGAATAATAAAGAAACAGTTCCACTATCCTACAACTAGGCATGGATAGTAGAAAAACGCCAAATAGGTATAACAAGCATTGAAAACGATCAGAGTACAGTAAAAACTACTATAAACACAGGAGAAACATCTACTCTAGCAACCAGGCAAATCAAGCAATACAACAAGGGAAAAATAGGATCACACAATACCTCGTTCAAGGGTATTGGTGGAATTTGTGCAAAATACTCATCGACTTTCTACAGAAAGGCACCAACCACCAACCTTGATCTTAGGATATCAATATAATTTAACCACGACAACTAATTATTTGTAGAACATCATAGATCTGAGAAAACGCAAAAAACGTTCAACCTTAGATAACCTGATAAAGAGGAATAATTGGAAAACAAGGCTCAAGTAGAAGGGAGAACTCACCGTTGTGCTTCCAACTCTATTGATCCTGTTCGAATCGGAGAACGGATGGAGAGGCGGGACTCAGGGAAGATCCAATTGTAAGGGTCGCTCTCGGATGAAGAACCTGGAGAAGGGGTGTGTTTTGTCCGTCAGGCTCGTTCCCAGTGCATTTAGTGAAAACAAAGAAAATTACATTGCGTGTACTTTTAGAGTACACAGTGTGTACTAAGTCTTTCCGTACTCCACCAAAATCGGCCTCTATGTTAGCCCTACACGCCGTGTGTGTGGCCTGTACATGGACAACACACGGCTTTGAGCGGGAAGAGAGTACACGACGTGTACTCAGAAAGTACACGGTGTGTACTTCAAAAATTTCCAGAAAGTTTATTTTTTTCAAAAACACTAGAAAAAGGAATGGAGTACCTGAAAAGGCGATTTGGGTTCTTACAAACTTCCCCCCTTAAAGAAACTCGTCCCCAAATTTCTCTAGCAAGGCGTAGAAGAAAAAACCTCGAATAGCTCCATCCAATGTGATTGTACATCAGCCTCCCTCTCCCAGGTCTCATCCTGTACTCGCCCATGATGCCATAGCACCTGTACAAGAGGGACATTCCACCCACGGAGAACCATCATACTGCATTCTACAATCCGGATAGGATGCTCCTCAAATGATGCATCCATTTCGAGCTAAACTACCTCAGGCTAAAAGACATGAGACGTGTCTGAAAAGTAACTTCGGAGCTGAGAGAGGTGGAAGACGTTGTGGATGGCCCGATACCTCTGGGGTAGCTTCAATAGATAGGTTACGATCCCAACTCTATCCAAAACCTCAAAAGGCCCGACGTACCGAGGTGAAAGCTTACCCTATCTCTGAATCCTCTTGTGTCCCAACCTCGGTGCGACATACAGGAAAACCTGATCCCCGACATCAATCTCCAGAGATCGTCTCCACTGATTAGAATAAGACTTATGCTGAGACTGTGTCGTAGCCATCCTCTTTCTAATCAGCTCTATCTACTCTGAAGTCTCCTGAACAAGATGAGGTCCCAACAAAGCTACCTCTCCTGCCTCTATCCAGCATAAGGGTGATCAGCATGGCCTACTATATAAATCCTCGTAAAGTGCCATATGAATGGTTTCCTGGAAACTTTTTTTTAGACGAACTCAAAAAGTGGTATATTCTTCTCCCAAGAACTGCCAAATTATAGTATTCAAGCACTGAGCATATCCTCTAGCACCTGGATCGTACGCTCGGGCTGACCATCTGTCTGGGGATGGTATGTTGTACTCAAAATTACCTATGTACCCAAGGCCTTATAAAGTCCCTGCCCGAACCGAGAGGTAAAGCATGCATCTCTATATGAAACAAGAGTGTGTAGAAATCCATGCAGATGAACGATCTGTCTGATGTAAATTCGTCCCATATCATTGACACTGAAGGTCTCCTTGATCGGCAAGAAGTGTGAAACCTTCGTAAACCTATCGAAGACAACCCAAACAGCATCGTTACCTAGGGGAGACCTTGGAAACCCTATCATTAAGTCCATCGCGACATCGTTCCACTTCCACTTTGGAATGGGTAATTGCTGAAAAAGGCCTACTGGTCATTGATGCCCTGCCTTCACCTACTGACCAGTAGAACAACTCATGACGAAGCCAGCAACATCTTTCTTCATACCCGGCCACCAGTACTGGCGATGAAGATCCCGATACATCTTGGTGACACCTGTACGAACTACCCTTTCTGAGGAATGAAAATCCCGCATTAGCTTTTCGCGTATGTCTGCTAGCACCCATACACGTCCCTGTAAACAGAAGGTCTCATCTTAGCCCAGTGTCCATCCAGGAAGAGGGTCCTCTTCTGACACATTCTCCCACAGGACTAGCCCTCTTGAGTCTGATAGCTGCCTCATCCATACCCAATCAAGTAGTGTAGAGGTAACAACTTCAGAAGATAGGAAAGTATGTCCCTGTCCGTTGTGCACCTCCATATGCATCTCAGAGAACAGATCCATAAGCTGTCACTCACTCTTGGCCTCCTAAACTACCCAAATCTGAGTTCTCCTGCTCAACGTATCTGCCACTGCGTTTCCCTTTCCCGGCATATAGGCAAGCTCGAAATCAAAAGACTAAAGATACTCGACCTACATGTGTTTTCTCGTATTCAGATCACGCTGAGTGAAGATATACATGAGACTCTAGTAGTTAGTGAAGACCACAAAGTTCTCTCCCAAGAAAATAATGTCTCCAACAACGTAAGGCATGAACAACATCTGCCAACTCTAGATCGTGCGTAGGGTAGTTCTTTTCATGTGGCCTCAACTGCCGAGACTCGTACGTAATGACTCCATCTACCTGCATAAGCATATCACCCAGCCCGATACTTGAAGCATCACAATAGACTGTATAGCTCTTGCCTGGCTCTAGAAAGACTAGTACTGGTGCTGACTTCAACCTTCCCTTTAGCTCCTGAAAGGCTGAATCACAAGAATCTGACCATACGAACTTCACCCCCTACTTGGTCAGACCTGTCAATGGTGATTCTAATCACGAGAAGTCTTGAATGAAGCGTCTGTAGTATCCAGTCATCCCTAGGAAACTCTGTACCTCAAAAATGTTCTTCGGCTGCTCCCAGGAGACTACATCTCTCACCTTCTCTAGGTCCACATACACTCCTTACTCTGAGATGACATGACCCAGAAAGTGAATCTGATCCATCCAGAAGTGGCGCATAGAGAGTTTAAGATAAATATGATGCTCTCTCAGTGTACTTAGAACAATCTTAAGATGGTTAGCATGGTCGTGTCCAGTTTGAGAGTACACCAAGATATCATCCACGAACACCACAATGAATGATTCCAAGTAAGGATGGAACACTCGGTTCATCAGTGCCATGAAAACATCAGGCATGTTCATGAGACCGAACGGCATGACTGTATACTCATATAGACCATACCTTCTCTTGAAGGCGGTCAGAGGTATATCTGATGGTCTAACATGAAACTGATGATAACTGGACCTCAAGTAGATCTTCGAGAACACCCAGGCTCCTTGAAGATTATCAAAGAGGTCATAGATCCTCAGAAAGGGATATCGGTTCTAAACCGTCAACTGGTTCAGTGTCCGATAATCCACACAAAGTTGAAGGTTATGGTCTAAATTCTTTGCAAATTGGACAGGCGAACCCCAAGGAGATGTATTGGGTTTGATGAAACCCTTTGGATGCAACCTCTCCAACTGCTTCTTGAGCTCCTGCAACTCAGGTGTATCCATCCTATAAGGAGGAATGGACATCGGTGTTTCTCCTGGCATGAGCTCAATAAAAAAGTCTACCTCACACTCTAGAGGCATACCCGAAAAGTCCTCTGGAAAGACATCCCTGAAATGATCTACCACTGGAGGAAAGTCCAACTACGAAGTCCCCTGATCATCCATAAAAAAGTCTAGAAATCTATGTTGTCACCCTTCCTATCTCATGATGCTCGAGTCCTGGTCGACTCGCCTGAACATCCCATTCACCTTTATGATGAAAAGACTCACCCTCTGGTGAAACGAAACTCACTCTACGGCAATAACAGGAGACGACCGCCAGGAAAGGAACCAACCAGTCCATCTTTGGGAAGACATCATAGCCTGTCATCTCTTGGACATAGAGATCCCATAAGAAACGATACCCTTCATCCTAGAGAGGGAACTCTCTACAATGGCGTAAACTAGATGTACTCATCCCCAAAGGTGTGTCTGGTGTCAATGAGTTGACTGAATAAAAGACACAGAGCCCAACACTTTCCACAACAGCAATAGAGATAAAGCTTTGCATAGCACAAGTATTAAAAAGTGCTGAAGATAAAACTGAGGCTACTAAAATCGTAACTCGAACTATAGAAGGGTTGGGATCTTGATCCTGATAGGTCTGCTCCACGACGAAAGACTAGCCTGCACTGTGACCCTGCGCCCCTGGCTGGCCACTCTGAGCTGATCTACCTTGTTGTTGCTAAGGGACTGGTGGTTGACCGCCACGGCCTCGACCTCCACCTCGGCCTGAATGGCCGGAAGAACTCCAGTTCCCCAACTGGTGAGAAACTGGTGGGATTTCTACGGAATGAGGAGTCATGGAAGAACCCTGGTCACTAGCTATTGGTTAGAAAACCTAGCAGAAACACTGAAGGTGACCCATCTTTCCACAAGATCAGCACTCCATGGGGTCTCTCTGGCACTATGGCCTCGTGTGCCCTGACCGGCCACACTAGTAGCATACCACCTGGCTGCCGGATGATGCATCTCGCTTCCTTGAATCACCGCACGTAGACACCCTATGACGCTTCTTGCTTTCATCTGGATGAAAACTAGATCTGGAAGCAGAACCGCCCTGGATCGCAGCTCCGGAGTCTCTCAAATTGCGCTCTGCAATCAGTGCCTTATTGAAGATGGACGTGATGGAAGTCAACTAGAATATATTCACCTGCGAGCGGATCTCCCACCTAAGACCATCCTCAAACATCCTTGCTAATAACACCCCACTACTATCCCAGAGGGGTGTGAAATGCTGCAGATCGATGAAACGAGAGGAATACTACATGATAGAAAGAGTACCATGCTCTAAGATCATGAACTCCCGGGCTCGGTCAGG
This sequence comes from Viscum album, assembly GCA_963277665.1. NCBI lineage: Eukaryota > Viridiplantae > Streptophyta > Magnoliopsida > Santalales > Viscaceae > Viscum > Viscum album. The sequence continues at coordinate 742,096,628 of OY728145.1, read as the reverse complement.
CCTCAGTGTCTCTAGGTAGAATTAGTCGTAGAAAACGCGATGGAACTCCTCCAAAGCCATAACCTGCTAGTGACTTGCCTATGAGATCACGTCTCACCACCTCTTGGTGGAGTCACATAGCATATAGGTAGCGAGCTTGACCCGCCTCTCTAGAGGTGTCTCCCGATGCTCATAGATGGTCAACATGGATTCTAGCCATGACTCTGTAGCCTGAGGTCCTCCTTCCCTTGAGAAAGTAGAAGGATGTTGTTGCAGGAAAACCCGCTTCAAATCTACCATAGTCGTAGAAGGAGGAAGAAGTCCTTGAAGGGTCTATATCATCCCTAGAAAACCTTCCCTGGATTGCATATCAGCGCCTACAACTGGTATGACAGTCGGTGCCAAGGCTGGCCGGACTGGAGGATCGACAGGAAGTCCCTAATCAGCCATGTCTGGCGTCTGATCACTACCTGAAGACAGATGTACAACCATAGGACATCTTGGAGGAAAAGCTCTGAAAGATCAAAAGCACACCTTAGATCATAAAAACAAGGATAGAGAACACAAGAGTACAAAATGAGATCAGGGGAAGAAAAACACACAAGTTTAAAAAACACGACTACATGGCGTGTATAAAAACTACACGGCGTGTCTTTTTAAATCACTAACATGGGCATGTACCCCTTCCCTATAGGTCATGTAACACCTTAAACTACACGGTGTGTTGACCCAACACACGGCATGTACTTGGAACTATTCATCTGCCCGATTCCCTTACACGGCTAACCCACACAGTCCGACTTAACCTGAGACTACACGGTGTGTTCTAATCAAACACGGTTTGTACTAGACAAGGCTTCAGTGGCCTGTGTTGTGAAATACACAGCCGTCTACATGGATAAACCTTACACTATGTGTTAAGAACAAACATGACGTGTATAGGTGGAGGTGACAGCATCCCGTGTTGTTCGTGAGACGGTCAGGTACCTGAAAAAGACTACACGGCGTGTTCCGAAGATAACACGGCATGTCAAGGAGAAGTTAAGGTAGAATTGTGTTGTTCGTTATACAGTCGGGTACCTAAAAAATACTACACGGCATGTTCCTTTACAACACGGCGTGTTCTACTCGATCTTCCCTGACCCATGTTGTTAGTGACACGTTCGGGTACACGGCTCCGAACAACATGTTGTGTCTCAACCGTACACGGTGTTTTCCTAATGTTATTCTCACGAAACCATTTTTCTACTCACATGGTTAGTGGCACAGCCTGAAAACTACAGGGCATGTATCCAAAAATTACATGCCGTGTATTCTGGGTTTTTCTGGGCAGAAGCTTAGAAACTGCACAGAAGCCCAGAAACACTAAAAACAAGGAAAAGGGGGGCCAAATTTTGATCCGTGAGGGCCCATACTCCCCGCAAATCAAATCTTGGAATATCCTACAGTCATAGAAAAGAGAAAAAAGGATCATGATCCACCAATTTACGATTCGAGAGGGCCCAGAACAACTCAAGAATCAAAATTTGGCACTCATTTAGTCAAAGTAGTAAGCAAACAATCCTCTAACGAGGCAGTAGAGATTCTATCAGGAATCTATCAAAATAGCATACATAATCTACAAAAAGTCTATCACAACATAATGAAATTTATAATGCACCTTAGATGGCATGGAAAGAATTCATGGAATGTGATTCTACACGTTCCTATATGATGCATGAGATGGCATACCCTCCTCTCATCGGGTTGTGACAAAAATAGAACCTCAATCGTCAAGAAAATAACAACACAAATCATGTGAATCACTCTAGGTGAAATCATATCAACCGTAAAATATCAAAACCAACAAACTGCAATTAACGAGGTAGTATGGCTTTTCCTTGTACACCAGTTAGCTACTCCCGGGAACAGGTTAATACCAAGTACCAAATCCGTCCTATCCCCGGCTAAAGTCTCCAAAAATTAAAGTAGGAGAAAAGAACTCCAATGATACCACTTTGTAACGACCTGAATCTGGAGCCCCTCCACTGGTGCCCCGTACCCGGTTCACCACATGACGTCAAGTGTGTTTCACCAAACACTAGAGGCTTCTGACTAGGAGTGAGGGACTTAGTGATTTGTTGGGGGAAACTATGCTCTCATTCGGTAAAGTATACAATGGATGAAAAACCAGACACAATAGCATAAACAATAACAGAATACAACAACTGAACTGAACAGCAGAAGGAATGTATAAAATAATAATGATGCAACATGGTACATATGTCTATGGAAAGCAGTAAACAAACCAACGTGCTGAAGTACAACTGAAAAACAAAGTGAAAAAGAAAACAAAGTAAACTCCTCAACAACTCAAGCCACTGCTCTGTCCCATGCTCTCCAACTCTAGTACAATCATGATCCTGATGTAGAAGGGCGCTTGACCTTATCTATACCTGCAATAACATAATATGCTTGGGCCCAAAAGAATATCCAAAACATGGTGTGAGACAAAGTCCCAGTAGGCATCCACCCAACGATCTGTGCCAAACAGTAAATGAATACATGGCAAGTAAAGTACAGAAACAGTAAAAAGGAAAAATACACAGGAGTCACAGTCTACAGTTCTGGCATATAAAGTACACAAGTAAACAACTAGAAATAAGACGAAAATTGGTAACCCTCTGGGTATCTCTCACAGCCTAACCCCTATGGTTCAACCTACAAGTACTAGCAACCCTCTAGGAGGCACACACAGTCTCACCCCTATAGTTTAGCTAAGAAAGAGACTCTCTGAGGAAGCAGTCACCGTCAATTCGCCCTATAGTCTCATATCATGCTAAAGGATCTCTAGGGAAGCACTCGACGTCTCATTCCCCCTATGGCCCACGTCTAGGAACTACAGACTCTCTGAGGAAGAACTCAACGTCAATTCCCCTTATGGTCTCGCATCTTATTAAAAGACACTCTGGAGAAGCCCTTACGTCCATTATCCCTATGGTCTACTACACTAGATTCTCACAGTCCTGTGTGCAAATAAAATATGTTCAGCATGCGTGCATCATACATGTAAACATCAAGAACTACATGGCTATCAATCTAAGTCTCAACAGTATAACAAAGAAACAGTTCTACTATCCTACAACTGGGCATGGAAAATGACAAAACTCCAAACAGGCAGAACAAGCAGAGAAAATGTCCAGAGTACAGTAAAAACTACCATAAACATAGGAAAAACATCTACTCTAGCAATCAAGAAAAGCAAAAAATACAACAAGGGAAAAACAGGAACACACAATACCCTGTCCAAGGGTATTGGTGGAATTTGCACAAAATACTCATCTAATTTCTACAGAAAGTCAAAAACTACCTACCTTGATCTTAGGAGATCGATATACTTGAACCACGATGACTAATTCTCCCTAGAACGTCATAGATCTAAGAAAACACTCAAAATGTTCAACCATAGATAACGTGAGAAGGAGGAATAACTGGAAAACATGTCTGATGAAGAATGGAAAACTCACCGCTGCGCTTCCAACGCAATCGACTGTGCTCGAATCGGAGAACGGACGGAGAGGCGGGGGTTTGGGAAAGATCTGGTCGTACGGGTCGCCCTCGGATGAAGAACCTAGAGAAGGGGTGTGTTCTGTCTGTCAGGCGCGACCCCGGTGCATTTAGTGAAAAAATAGCAAAGTACATGGCGCGTACTTTTAGAGTACATGGCGTGTAGTAGTTCTTTCCGTACTCTGCAAAAATCAGCCTCCACGTCATCCCTACACACCGTGTGTGTGGCCCGGACACAGCCAATACCCGGCTTCGAGCGGGAAGAGAGTACACGGCGTGTACTTAGAGAGTACACATCGTGTTCTTAAAAAATTTCTAGAAAGTTTATTTTTCTCAAAAACTCCAGAAAAAGGAAAGGCGTACCTGAAACGAAGATCCTAGATCTTACATATAAAACCATAAAGGTTTCCATTTTTAAAAAATATTAAAATCATAATGTAGGGTAAAAATAACATTATCATCCATTTATGAATAAATACTAATTTTATTAAAATATTAATTATAACATGGATTAGGAAAAAATGATATAAGGGAAAACATTAATAATGGATATTAAAAAAAGTCTCTTACCTTGAGTATAACTCATCGTGTACATTCATTATCGTCTTTAATAGTAATTTTTTTAATTATTTACTTTATTAAAGAATTTTTATTTTTTTATTATTTCATTAACCATGATATAGTAAATTACCTATTATATTATGTTTATGTTGAATGTTTTGATGATATTTGGATCTTATTTCCAAAATGAAGTTTGTATGTTTACAATGGTCAATGTGTTCATTATTCCATCAACCTAGAATAATAATAACGAAATAATTATCATTTTTTATAAATTATTTATTCTTTTGAAAACAAACATTTAATATGGGTAGAAAATTAAGTTATATTACAATCATAGAGATGATATTTCATACATATACATGAGTAGCATTTACATTATTCAATGATTATTCTTGAAATAATTTAATTATTATATGATATTTACAGAATGAAAATTATATCATAAATAACATATCGTTTCTTTATATATACATACCTACATACGTACACATACATACATACATTCAGATACATACATACATGCATACATACATACTTACATACTACATATATATATATCACCAATGTGATTTTATGATGAAAGATGAATCACATTACCTCACAGAGGTAGTAGTCAACATGATCGCACAAACATTATCAATTTTCAATGAATGGAATGTTTAGAAATTAAATTATATGTATTTTAATGATGAAAAATATTTAATTAATATAATATATAAACGTTAATAAAAACTTTGAAACCTGTCAAGGTATTTGGGGATGGAAAATGAATTCCATTGATACAAGAGGCACTAATCCACCGTACATATGGTCGATGGTTTCATCTCATATTTGATGATAGTGATGTTTAATATTGATTATTCCATTAACATAATAAAAACATAATACATGTAACATAATGGTTTTTTTCTTACATCTTGATTGAATAAATCATTTTGGATGTAGATGAAGAAATGAAATAACATTGCTTGATTATGAACTATACCCCTTCTTTAAACAAATTCGTAAATATTACCCTAAAATATTTATTAGCATAGTTTAATTATAGAAATATGTACACTAAGAAATGTTGTGGGATGTTACAATGGGATTTGGTTAGATCATGGAAAAAAGGTTCTTAAAGTGTGATTAAAAGAGTAGAATTATTGCCCTTTTATAAAAGTGGTGAGGGGTAATCCTAGAGTTTCTTAATATAATAAATTAATAAAAAATCCTTTTAATATGAAATGGTCCCAAATTTAAAAAATTTAATTTATGGCAAGGATGATTCTATCCCAATTGATTTAAAAATAAATAGTAAATTTTAGTTGATTTTTTCAACGTTATTTTTTTTTAAACTGTGTCAACCCTTTGTTACAATTACCATGATATTATCATAATTACCCATCAAGTGTCAGGAAAGATGCTATAAAAGAACATATTTCCCAAAAATAGACCCTTGTTGACATTATAAACCCGAAACCATTAAGTATTCACAATAAAATATTTTTTTTAAAATTTTAAATCATTTAATAAAACATTATTTATTTTAAAGTATCATTAATTTCAATTATGTCAATATTTAATTAATATGAATTTATAAAAATTTAAATAAAGATGTAATTAAAATATATAACTTTAAAAAACCCACTAAATTAAAATATTTATCTTATTTTACTTGGAAAGATAAAATTATTCAAATTAGTTTACATTTAATATTTTTTAAATAATTTATTTTAAGTTAATTTTATTAAAATAATTGATGCATTTGAATTTTTGAGGCATTTAATGTAACTATTTCATTACTAAAAATAAGAAATATTTTTTCATGATAAATAAAAATATTTTATACATTAAATTAATATTTATAATATAACATAACTATTTTATCCTTATATCAAAAATTTAAAGATAATAAAAAAAGAAAATGATACTTGTCCCTTCTCTATATATAAAGTATTATGAAGGTAATAATCCTGGTAATATCGGAAACAATTTCATATATTTTAATTTTAGATTATTATAGATGAAATTTTATTATCTAATAAAATGTATTCATGTGTTAGGGTAATTTTTTTTCCTTATAAAAATATGATTACCCTTAATTAACCAATTTTACCATCACGTTGGGAACAAATATTGACAATCATTAATATTCATATTGAAAAAAATAAAATGGAAATTTCAAAAAACCCATTGAGATTCCAAATATAGAATCTATTTTTTATGATTCAAAACATATAATTGGAAGAATTTAATTTAATATTAAAGCCTCAAATCTGGATGAAATAACATTTTTCTGAAAAATTCATTTATATATAACATTTTGTTAATAATAATTTCATCTATAAAATTTCCACCATTGAACATAAATGGATATTTATTAGTATCATAAAAATAATTATACGTTTAATAAATTTTAAAATAAAATGTAATTTTTTAAATTTTTGTAACAATAATATGGTTTCCAATAAAATTAATTATTTTTCACGATTCACAAGAAAATAAACCTTTGATAAAAAATCCCAAAAATTCACTCTAAGATAAATTTGATGTGATAATTATAAAATAGATTTAACTATTATTAAATAAAATTTCTAAACCTTTTATTAATAAGTTATAATATTTTCTCACAAAAATCAATACAATTTTTTTGAAGGAAACATCCAATTTAAGGAAGAAAATTAGTTTACTTAAAATGGAAATATTATTTACAAAGAATCTATCAATCCATTTACATTGAGAAGGAACATTATATATATTTTATAAATCTGTTAATCATAGTCATACACATTAATTAAATGGGTAGGATATACCAATCATATTTAAATAAATACATTTCATGGTTCATTTAGGATCGATGTTGCATGTCGTATATATGTTAAAATATAGTTTTTTTTAAAAAATATCTACATTTAATTATCCCGATTACCTTTGTCAATGACATTTTGAAATTCTGGTGTCTGAAGTGTTCTGGGAGGCAACGATGACTCATTTCAAGAGTTTTCCAAAAATACAGTTTTTCTAATAGTGAGTCACAACGATAAGTCATGGACAATATCTCTTCTTATGGTGAGTCATCCAATGGTAGGTCACAATGTTGATCCATGGCCGATGAGTCATAATAGTGACTCACACCAATTACTCTCAATGGAGAGTTGCTGATGGTAGGTAGCGATGATAGGTCATCCTAATAGTGAGTCACATCAGTGACTCACTAATGTTGAGTCACGTTAGTGAATCAATGATGGTGTGTCATGTCAGTGAATCATTAATAGTGGGTCACAACAGTGAGTAGCAACCGTATCTCACCGAACAGTGACTCGCTAAATGGTGACTCACTAATTGGTGACACTCCATCAGTATCTTTCATAGGTGACATGTGGCAGTGACTCACCCGACAATGTGTCCTTTCAAATATTTTGTTAAATTTTCAAAATTTTCATAGTTTTTTCAGTTTCATCTCTTTTAATTTCTAATTGATGTAAAATTAGTTTTAAACCATAATAAACATTTTTTGAATCCGTTTCAAAGGATATAAATATATATTTAAATTCATAACACTTGAGATTTCTTTAGATAGTCAAAATACATGGTCATGATTCATATCAGAAATTAATGTATTTTGAAAATGTTTTATCTATTGATATAGAATTTTCCATTTCTATAGTCGAGGCCCTTTACTCCTTGTATGTTCCCAATTACTCTTGAAACTCAGGAAACCATGAAAATATCTTCCATGAGGAGCCGTGTGTCTATGTTTCACCCTTGGATCATGTTTACCTAGAGCCTTGCGCAACTACTAATTATGGCAATGAGGATTTTTTTATCATCCATTTCTCAAGGTAGGGATCCCATTATCCCTCTTATTTTTGTATCATATAGGTTGGATGTAAAAATGTTTCCCATGTAAAGGAATTTGAATAATTGTTTAATAAATATAACTGAATCATATTTAAACAAAAAAATAGAGGATGGGGAAAAGTGGTGAATGATTCTTTTTACTTGTCCATAAACACTGTAATATATATGGGTTATATGCCTACTGAAAATCATAGTCATTGGAGGCCTTTTTTTGTGCACATAGGCTAACCAGTGATGTCTTTTTATGGATCATGCATTGAACGTATGTATATATTCAATTTATTAACTATGTATATTCATTCCAAATATTGAATTCCCCAGTATCCAACTTGTTCTGTGAGAACACCTAAATTATCAAAAAGGAATTAAAGAATGTGTGTTTACAAAATTGGAATACACAATGACTTGTCTTGTGTGGTTGTTTGTTGTTTGTAGTTTTGCTCTGTCTTTTTTCTTTTGTGGAACTAGGGTTGAGAGCACAACAATATGGTGGGGTGGTACGGGCAATGTAATAGAATAATAGGTTGAGGGATTTAATTGTTGAGGAATTTAGGGGTAGTGTATGAGCATTGGGCTACAGTTTCGAGTGGTAATATATTTATGTTACTGGATGTGATGGGTGTGGGGTTGTTATATAGTGGGTATGTCAGGTTTGGTTGTGAGTATATGTGTTTTTGGGTCTAGTTGGGTGTTGGATGTTTTTTGAATGGGTGAATTGGGTAAAATGAATTTGAAGAATGATAATGGTAGTGGTTGGTATGGGTATTTAAAGGAGTGGATATGTAAAGTGAGTTACATTACTATGGTTCTTTTTCCTCTACATAGTTTATTTTCTGCGGCTTGTTTCATGTTGTGGATGGTAGTTTGTCAGATAGGGATGAAATGAATATGTAATGCCCTGACACTAGTTTCCCAGAGTTACTGCATTATTTCATTATAATGGCATGCTCAAAAGAAAATAAATTCCCGAAGGACTCATTGGATTAGTTTCATTGTACAAACTAGATAAAAATTTATGTTTTACATTACATCTTGAAATAAAAAACAACATATTATTCCATTCTAGAACACTCATATCTCTTTGATTGTCCCTATAGGTCAGTCATAATATACTTCTTCACATTCAGGGAAAAAATGAAACATATGAAAGTGGTGAGATGAAATACTTAGTAAGGATGTACATTTTAGTGGAAACTATCATAAATTAGTAAAAAAAATTAAGGTAATGTATAAAATAGAAACACAAGACTTTTGAACATACTATTAAGCATAATATGGAAATAATAAACTAAATAATTCTATTTAAACATTCTCATGTAAATTAAACTAGTTAGAAAATCACATGAAATATCAATTACTAATCTCACAATATGGAAATTCATAATGCTAGACATCATGATAATACAGTTAAGGCATCATTCCAAGACCATTACCATACAGTCTAGGCCTTGTTCCAAAACCATTACTATAACATTAAAGACTTTTTTCAAGACACTAGTTTATCTCATGAGACCTACCGATGCATCACGGGGCATTATAGGGGCCCACCCATAACTTAATAAGTCAAATTCATTCCTATTATGAAAAGGTGAAACAAAACATAAACACTCATATTAAAACTAGCAATAGAAATGTTAATACTTTAACTATAAACCTTGAATGGTATAAAAATAGTACCTCAACAATAAAATATATCATAAAACATTATAATAAATATGAATGATTGTACCATAATAGTTGAACCTCAAATAATCATACATTCTAATAGAGTATGTTGATAGAGATGAAAATAATTTAATAAATTCTTTAATACTCATTAAGGGAAGTATATATTTTTTACAATGAAATCATTCAGAAGACACACAATTATAAAATGAAACATTTCTTTTGAAATTGACCTTATATGATTGTAAGTAATGATTCATAATGTCAAGGAATTACAATGGTAGAAAATATCTGCTTACACTATATAATTTTAAAAAACCATATTTTTTAATTTGTCAAAAAGGCTAAAGTACCACAATTGAAAAAACGATAGAAAGTTCTATTTGAAAAAAAAATTATAAAAATTAAAACATGGGTAAAAAATGACTTAAAAATTTTTCCATAAAATTTTGAAAAATATTTTAAGAAACATGGAGAATGATGATATGGATGTCCCAATTGATACTAATGTAAATGAAATCTTGGATAATAATGTCATTATTAAATTAAACCTTACATTAAACCTTCCCTTAGTTGAGGGTGAGATAGCCTATAATATATTGGTTAAAAAATTTATTAAATTATACATGGATGATATCCATATTGATGATATCATATATTATACTGTCATATAATTTTGTTAATATTATTTCAATATTACAATAGTTTTGAGTGTAAACTTGTTCATTTTCCCATTATGATTTAGTCGTGTAAGTTATGTTTGTTGGGAATAAAATTTATTTAATTTATATGTAGAATCATATTATGATCATAATTTTTTAAACATAATATAAATATTATAATCATTCTTGAGTGGTTAACAAAGAAAATAAATCTCATACCGTTATGGAGATTTTACGTCGTATGTACTCATGAGTGACGATATCAATCCATTGATGGTTAAATAGTATTGAAATTGTATGTTACATTAATTATATAAAATTATTACCATGTTATATTCATTATTTATATTTAATATACTTTTCATCATATCCATTACAATAATGTAGTGTTGAAGAAAAAATTACACCATGTCGTGGAAATGGTAAGTTGTACATACACAGGAATGGTGATATTGTTATCAATTTGATCGATAAAATGAGAAATATGGTTTTTCAATGATTATAAGAACATTTCAGTATATGGATGATACTGGTGTTGTTATTTTGATATGGACACAATATAGAATGAGGAATTATATGGAGAACACAAATTTTAAAGAGGTGATAAAACAATTACCTCTTTTTGAGTACCTCTTTATGGATTGCACAAAAGGTCCCCATAGAATGGATTTATGCACAAATTATGGCCTATAGAATGAATTGTGGGATGTTAGGAGAATTATTTGTTATGGTTTGCATGAGCCAAATGTATTTTGTGTTGTGAATTAATGAGAAGGAGATGTTCATTTTTATAGGAGAGGTGAGGGGATCCATTGGAATGTTTTAAAATATTAATATAATATAAATTATTTTTTAATTCCAAATGGCTCCAATGTAGATTTTTTAAAAGATAAGATTAGGATGGGTCGAAATACTCTCAACCCGTAAAATTTATATATGTATTTTCATTTATTTTAAACCTTATAATTTTTCTTTATCATTATCTAATCTATTAATTTTTAATTGAGATAATAACATTATAAATATTAAATGGTAATAAATATTTTTTTATATAGTGAAAATTGAAAATAAATGGATATTTTATGAAATATTATACATTATAATTTTCACCTATTAATTTTTTAATATTTAAATGTTTAATATGTAATTTAATAACATGATATTTTTTAAAATATCAATAGTGTCCATTTTGACACTATTCATTTATTTGACTTTAAATAAATTCAGAAAGAGGATAATATCAGAAAAAACAATTAATATACTCCAAAAATGTAATAGGAACCTATAAAATTCATTTATAACATTAATTAATTCAATTTATCATTCTTTTAATATTTTTAAAAACATTCGTTAGATATTTCAATTAATAAAACTATATTAATATCATTATTGTATCATCTTTTATGGTAACATTTTATTGACTTAAAATTATAAATAAATTTCTATGATGTTGGTAAGTCATTTTTATTTTTAAATACTACCTATTGTAGATGTTATCTTCTAGTCATCTATATATTAAAATTAATATACTTAGAAAAAATATGATTGTGACATGTTGTCACATTCATTAATTTTAATTATATTTATGTGATATTCAGGGGAAAGGGGACATTAAGTGACTGAATATTGAACCATAGATAAAAAGGTTTATATTTAGTCATTGAATAAGATTCTTAAAGGTTTGATAGTAATTTTATAATATTATTATTACCTCTAATTTCCTTAGTTACAATTAACAATTACCATAAAAATAATTACGAAAGATTCTATTCATAATGCCCAAAAATAAATGTATCCTATTAAACTAATTTTTATCAAATAATTACAAATATGGAATCCCTTTTTCACTATTTATAACACAAGTATTTCTGTAATAAATTTCAATATAATTCACATCGACAAAATGGGAAAACTTATTTTTACATGTAAACAAATCATCAAAAGATTGACATGCGTTTATATCCAATTTTAATGTGAATATAATTCCAATGACTTGAATTATATAAAATGATATTAACATAATATAATTATTATTTAAAACAAATTAAAATGATAATCAAACTATATAAATAAATAAGATAAAAAAATGTTTTGAATTAAAATGGAATATTTTTCATTATTTATTAATATATTAATGATATCTGAAAAAAAGAAATAAATACAACTTAAAAATTTTAGAACTTATTCTACGTATCATGATTATTTTATAAAATTTAATATATAAAAGTATAAAATTATGTATGTAAAAATGGTTCTCCATTAAAAGGCTGTAAAACTATAATTTTTGTAAAATAATTTTTTCTTCGAAAAAATTAAATTTTTTCTTATATAATGTCATAGGAGAAGTTGTGATGAATATTGAAACTATATGTAATATATAAAATTCAAAATTTGGTAAATACTATTCATAGCCGCTTCTTAAATGACTAGTTGTAGTGTGTACAAATTTGGTGTTTTGTGCATTGCAAGCTATTGAATTATTAAAAATAATCGTTCGATGGAAACATAGGGTGTCACATTCTACCCTCCATCATTAAATTGCATCCTTTCAATTTAAAGATAGGATTGAATAATAGTGTTTTGAAATTTAAAAATATATTTGTTGAAATCCCATTTCTAAAAAAGGATTAATGAGATGTCTATTTTAAGATAAGGAATGGGAAGTATCTAGTTTACTATAAATAACACATACTAGGGTTACATGAAATAATTCATGAACATGAATGAAAATGTAACCATCAAGTTATGATAGAGAGTGATCGAGTGAATTATTTGGAAAATTGTAATAATGATAAATATATAAATCTATGATGACCCAAGGGACCATTTGAATCATCACAAATGATAGTATTGATTTTTTTTTGTTTTATGAATCTTTCCATAGTGTTGAAGAATTAATTTACTTCATACACTAAGAAAAAAAAAGAATCATACATAATGTACATAATGATTTTCATCAATTAACTAATTATACCAAAAAATAATCTTTCTCATCAAAAGATAATAGAATATAAAAATATTCTATTTATCATAATTGTATAAGGTTATAAATATAAAGATATACCGTTTAAATAATGAAAACTATGTTATTCTAACCAGTGACTTACTATAGGCCAATGGTAGGCAATAAATCCTTTTGACACTTTTGTTGTTGGTTCGATTCCTCCAGCCTGGTCCGATGTGATGGGTTCTCACCCGACTTACGAGTTGTCCTTTTTCTCAAACTATATTACTATAATATTCTATAAAGAAACATAAGAAATTATTTAAACTAAAAAAATAATATCGAATATACAAATTTATTAAATCAAACCATAAGACATTTCCAAAATACTTCAGTCCCAAATATTAGTGTAAAAAGATCTCTAAATTTCCAAAATCAATCATAACCTTAGATTCCCCAAAGAATTTAATGTATCCATTATTGAAAAATACCCTTATAACCTTAAACGTATTAAGGAAATAATCCATTATTCCAAATCCCTAAAGAACAGTTACATCAATACAATTTGAAATATTGTAATATTATTCTTGAATCCATATACATAAAAACATAAATTATTCTACTTCAACTATTGTAATATAATGATATTAACCTTGACCTATTTGATTATTCTTATCTATATTTCATTGAATCTTTGGAAAATAATTTTTATAATGTCCCATCTCATTACAATTATAACATTTCCAATTTAAAACATCTTTTTTCCCTTATAATCATGGGCATGGTGACTTTTTTCTTCACACTTTTAACGAACCCCCATAAATTTTAGGAATATACCATGGGATTTATTCCCATAATTATCACATAAGGGAAAAATCCTTATTTCCATTTTTACCATTTTCTATCTCTTTCTCCACCGTTCCATTTTTCTCTTGCTTTACTTTAATGTAATAACTCGTAGAGAAATAATTTTCCATATTGATAGAACAAGAGTATATATCTTTATACAATGAGAATGATTTTGAGACTAGTCCCCATCTTAGGAATGGGTTTAAACAATAAATTAATTCATCAATTGTAATTATTGGGTCACTTTTATAGTCTGCAACATGCCTCACTAACATTGTGAAATTAGCTTCATAATTTTCAACATTCTCGCCCTCCTTCGACCTCAGACATAGAAATAGACTCTCTATATCTGCACATAGATCATGAGGAAAGTATATTTCTGGGATGATATCTTTAAATTCCCTCAATTCCATATTTTCTACCTCTTAACTCCTTATTTTTTTAGATGACGTTCACTATTGATCTACATTGCCGGATAAGTGATAGTAATCCATAATAACCTTTTCACATTCATTACATTTTAAAAAAAGAAACATTTTCTATAAGGAACTTATCCAATTATAATCTAAAAAATAATTTATAGTCTAATTTAATGTTGGGAGATGCTCCCTCATGAAGCAATCAATCATTGATCCTCCACGTTTTGGATCATGCTATTCCATACATGTTAAGTTATTATTCTATACCTCAGTTATTTGTCCTAGTATGGCTATAAGATGTTCAACACCAATTGTATCTTCTACTCCGTTATCAAAATATTGCATAGGATGTAAATCCTGACATGGATTATGTGTGTTGATAAATGATTCATTACTTATTCTAGGCACCATTTAACAACAATGGCATACACTGTATTATGTTATACTTCATAATTCGTAATTCAAAGCTAGTAAAATACATATCATTAATTGAAAAGATATGCACATATAATCCATAATCATAAACATGGTTTTTAATGATATAGTTAACTACAAATCCTTCATAATGTTTTATAAACAGAATATGAAAAATTCTAAACATATCACTCGGGAGTGTCAAACAAGGTGTGAAGCATGGCCCATTGTCATGTACCAGGTTACAATGAGTCAAGCCCATTAAACCTTTTCTACGTTATTACTCCTTGGTACATATATTCCAAAACCACTTCATCATATAGTATCCAGGAATGGATGTGTTTTCTATGAATATCCAAATAATCTATACATTACGAAAATTAAAGGATGTTATTCTATGCTTTCCCTCAATGTCTCTTTTAGGGTAATATTCTATCACGACCCCCTCCTACCAAAGATGCCCCTCTTGAGCTGGAAATGGTGAAAGAGGGATAATGACCACCGAGTCCCACCTTTAGTAGGCCCCGGGGTGGCGACTAGCACCAAGGGTATGAGTTTTCACAAATATGGGAGGCATTACCATTTTTATTATTTATGATCGGGAAATAGGACACGTCAATCACCAAAAAGGGGAAATTACAAGTGTATAGAAATAAACCCAAACCAAGCCCACATGCATATTTAAACAATTTTATAACAAGGTTCAAGTACATGAAAGCTCCAAAGTACAATACCAAAAGGAAAAAGAGTACAACAACTGCAACAACTCCAATTGTCCGACTAGTAGGGTCCCGCACGACCCTGGTAGTCCTCCTGGAAACCTGAAAGTAAACGTAGGGTGAGCATACAAGTATACTTAGTAGGGAAACCTAAAGCTCTCGTGCACAAGTGAGGAGACATCCTAATGTCCCGTGATAACAACAGAATAAACCTACAAAGTAATTCTATCCACCCAACCTCACCAGCCACACTCACAAAAAACACAATCACAACAGGTAATAGTATATAAGAACAAGAATATTGGGTACCCAGCACCATTTACCTTTAGTTAGCTGATCTTCCTAACGACGAATGTCCTGACACTGCCACACTCTCCCCACCCACACACACCTGGGCCTCACTACCACGTATCCCACCCGCACACACCTGGGCCTCACTACCACGTATCCCGCCTGCACACACCTGGGCCTCACAACCATGTATCCCACCCGCACACACCTGGGCCTCATCTCGAAGATTCTTGGGAAATAGTAGAACCTGCCCGAAGTGTCTTTGGATAAAGACACCCCAATTGAAACCTACCCGAAGAGTCTTAGGTGTAAGTTCGCCTCAAGCCATCACAGCCTGGGGGAGAAGGAGCATGAAAGAGCTAGTAACTAAGGGAAAACCACCCTCTCCCATGAAATGGGAGTGTTCAACACTAAGTACTCAACATGGGTGGGGTGCGATAAAACACAAAAGATACATATATATATATATATACCAAAACACACATCCCAACCTATGGCTTCTAAACAGAGAAACTGAGCACATGCCTCGGCACTGCTACTACGAATCATGCATACAACAAAGAACCCCAACCCCATTTAGGTTTTCACATTTCAGCAGAATTAGTTAATTTAGTTCCTTAACTACTTGGAAACTATCCCCAACAAACCACATCAATCGTTCATAAAGCATATCCCTGCCATCCAAAAATCAATTTAGGAAAACACAAGAAACACAACAAAAAACCCTTCTTATCAACCAACCAACCCCATTGATTATTAATCTTGTTCCATTACAATGACCCACCATTCATTAACTCTTCCACTTTTATTTATTATTCACAACCCACTTCCCATTTACATACAACCCATCCCCGCATCCCCACTTCCTACCACCATAACCAAAACCGCACTGAACATCATTATCCATTTAACACCACTATCGCAGCCCCAGTACCCATTACTAACATAGAATTCACACCAACCCACAACCAAGTCAACCGCATCCCTGCTGCTCAACCTATCCACAACAACCCACAAAACACCCCCATCACATGCCACGTATCCAAGCCAACAACCACATGTTCATTATTCTATTTTGTTTAACCGGGGTGATCACACAAGGGTTCAAGATTTTAAACAGTCAACTTTACGTGATTAACCAATTTCCATATTCCACAAAGTTTCCATCCATATGAAAATCCAGAAGGAGACGGAAGAATTTAATTGCGTATGAAAAGGCCCCCAACAGCGGTCATTTTCTGTAGGTATAAGCTCATTCAATTCACAACATAATATCACAAGATATAAAATGTAAAGTAACATCAATCACAAACTTCCCAAACCCATTCTTTAACCAGTTATTATCTTTATTTAATTGTTCAACTGTTTCTCATTAAAACAAGAAGATACCCACCCCACAAGATGAAAAAATTAGAGAGATGAAGGTAAGATCGCTACCTTAACAGGTTATAATTGCAACGCTCCCCCGGATCAACCTTAGAAGATGTCGGTCGGCGTCCGTCACTTCTATCGGGTCCCGGAAAAAATTCCTTGGGTGGAATTCAGAAAGAAAAGGTCGTAGGAAACTCAACGGATCCAAGATCCGAAGTTTTGCCTCGTCATTACGATCTCATGGCCACTGACGGATAGTACATCAGAGCTCGGATGAAGAAGTTATGGAGGGAAGAGCCTTCAAGTATCTTAAGAGAGCTCTGCTCAGAGGAGAGGGGAGGAGAGATTTGTGTTGAAAAGGAGGAGGGGACCCCTCTTTTTATAGGCGTGAAAAGAAAAAGTACACGACATGTACTTTATGGTACATGGCGTGTAATCGGTTCTTTCACATGGTCTCCACGCGGCTTCCAAAACAGCTCCGCGGCCGTTGACTGGTCAACACACGGTTTCAGGGTAACGTATACGCAGGGAAAGACTACACGACATGTAGTTTAGACACGTGGCGTGTACTCATTCATTGCACATGGCAAAGACACAGCTCTAACATGGCACACGGTCATTGACTGGTAACGTGGACGTGGGGAAGGACTACACGTCGTGTAGAACTGGACACACAGCGTGCACCAATTATTTCACACAGCAAGGACGGGGCCTTCAATACGGGGTATACCCAGAAAGGGGGTACATGGCATGTACTCAAACTACACAGTGTGTAGTTTCAAAATTCTCGAATGTTTTGGAAAAGTCCATTTTACCCTCCAGAACACTTCGTGACCATCTTTTTGACAAAGGAATGGGCCAGAGAGGTTTGGGCCATTACATCAGATACCTCTTAAAACATTCTCATCCCTGAGAATTCAAAACCAACCCAGAGGAAACCCAACAAGATACCTCTTAGGGTTCTCATTATAACAGGAACCCAACCAACAACCCTAATCTTCTGTGTTAGGAATTCCTTATCCTATGTCGAGATATTATCCGCTTTAGGCGGCACTGACTCACCTGCACGGGTTTAATCGCATCCTCATTAATGAATCTCAATTAAGAATTGGGTCTTCCAACTTTCATACATTAGTATTTTTCAACTCGCACTACCCCAACACCACACAACTAACACACTGCCCGAACATGTGGTTTTGGGAAATTCCTTCTCCTATGTCGAGATATTATCTTCTTTAGGCGGCACTGACTCGCCCACACGGGTTCAATCACATCTGCAATAATGAATCTCGATTAAGGGTCAGGTTTTCCCCTTTCCCAGAGATCCAAACATGTTACACATTACCAGGGAACAAGGAAACAAAAGGTCTCACAACTAAAAAGCCAAGCATTCCATATAACAAGGGTACAGAGTAAAACATCAACACAAAGCTCATAAGAACAATGGAAAAAACAAGTCAAAACAACTCCGGGTACTGAGCGTATATCTGGGTTTCCTGCTCCCAAGTGCTCTCTTCAAGGCCACCATGCCTCCACAAAACACGAACCAACAGAATGGTTCATCCACGAAGCACCATCTCTTTATGATCCTCGATCCTGACTGGTCATTCCTCGAAGGTCGTGTTGTCTCTCATATCTAACTCTCCCCAGTTGATAACATGAGAGTCGTCGGGTAAGTACTGACGAAGCAGGGAGACGTGGAAGACCTCATGACCCTTCTCCAACTGAAGTGTCAGGGCCAGCTGATATGCCACCTCACCGACTCGCCTCAGCACCTCAAAAGGTCTGATGAACCTAGGTGATATCTTGTTCCCCTTCCCAAACCTCTACTACCCCCTTCGAGGGGAAAATTTTAAGAACACATGATCTCCCACCTCGAACTCCAAGGGCCTCCTCCGACGATCAACATAAGACTTCTGTCGGTCCTGAGCCGCTTTCATCCTTTCACATACAAGCTGGACATTCTCTGTGGTGATCTTCACTACCTCTGGCCCACGAGAACCTATCCCACCAACCTCTGCCCAGCAAATGGGTGAACGACATGGCCTTCCATGAAAAGCCTCAAACGGTGCCATGCCAAGAGTAGAGTGGAAGTTTTTGTTGTATGAAAACTCTACTAAAGGCAAGTGTCATACCCATGACCCTCCAAAATCTAGAATGAATGCTTGCAGCATGTCCTCCAGCGTCTGGATAGTCCGCTCTGTCTGCCCATCGGTCTGGGGTTGGAAAACAGTTCTAAGGCGTAGCTAGGTATCAAAAGAATGTTGTAACCCCCTCTAGACTCGTGAGGTAAACCAAGTATCCTGATCTAAGATGATAGTCCTCGGAACTCCATGTAAATGCACCACCTCGTCTACATACCTTTGTGAAAAGGTACTCACCGGGCCCAACTCCTTGATTTCTAAGAAGTGAGCTGATTTTGTCAGACGATCCACCACCACCCAGATAGCATCATAACCACCCTGAGCTCTGCGTAGTCTTGTGAAGAAGTCCATCGAGATGTTATCCCACTTCCACTCGGGGACATCTAAAGGATGCAAAAAACCACTGGGAACACGGTGTTCAGCCTTCCCTTTTTGACACACTAGGCATTTAGCCACAAACTCCGCCACTTCCTATTTCACCCCGGGCCACCAAAACTGTTCCCTCAGCCCTCAGTACATTTTCAAAACTCTTGGATGTTCTACCAAGGCTGAGCTATGGAACCCACGGAGAACTCCCTCACACATTTCCTCCATAACAAACAAACTTCCATGGAAAATCATCTGATGTCAGCTATCCTCTGACCATCCTTCTAGAGAGTTCCCCTGATCGACACGATCCCGCATCACATCCACCTCAGAGTTCCCCCATTGAGACTCTTCCACCTGCTACAACAAGGAGGACTGCACCATCATCTAAAACAAACAGCCTCTAACACCTTCTACCCTTGCATCCAAGTGCAAGGAAGCCAACTCTCCCATCGCTTTCCAAGCATCAGCGGATTCCCGCACCACTTCCTTGTGTGACTTCCTTGTTAGGGCATCAGCCACAACGTTGCTCTTACATTCAGTGTAAGAGATTTCAAAGTCGTAGTCTTGGAGAAACTCGACCCATCTCCACTGCCGCAAGTTTACGTCATGCTGGGAGAAGATATAATGCAGGCTCTTGTAATCTGAGAAGACCACAAAGCGCTATCCAAAGAGGTAATGTCGTCACAAATTCAGTGCGAACACTACTGCTGCAAGGTATAGGTCATGGGTGGCGTAGTTATGCTCGTGAGGGAGTAACTTCCTAGACCAATAATAGATCACTCCATTCTTATGCATCAGCACGCACCCCAGGCCTAGGCTAGAAGAATCACAAAACACCTCATACAACAACCCTTCCTCTGGAAACCTGAGTACGGGAGCACTGACCAACTTCTCCTTTAGGTAGATAAAAGATTTCTAGCACTGCTCGCTCCATAGGAAGACCTGGTTATTCCTCTTCAAAGCTGTCTATGGATCATCAACTCAAGAGAAGTCTGAAACGAACCTCAGATAGTAACTTGCTAACCCCAGGAAACTACAAACTTCTGCCATGCTCCTGGGGGATGCCCATGAAACAACTGCCTCCACCTTCGACGGGTCCACTGTCACTCCATGTTGAGACACCACGTGCCCAAGGAAGTTTACTTATTGTGTCAAAAAAATACACTTCGACAACTTCCCGTAAAGATGGTGATGTCAAAGGACTCCCAAGACTGCCCTGAGATGCTCAACATGATCCTCCTCTGACCTACAGTAGATCAGAATGTCGTTGATAAACACAACGACGAACCAGTCCAGAAACTCTCAGAATACAATGTTCATAAGTCCCATGAACACATCCGGTGCATTCATAACTCCAAACGACATCACCACCAACTCAAAGTGCCCATACCTGCACCTAAAAGCCGTCTTCAAGATGTCACTGTCTTTTACCCTCAGTTGATGATATCTAGATCGTAGATCAATCTTGGAAAACCAACCTGCTCCCCTCAGTTGGTTGAAGAGATCATCTATCCTTGGTAGGGGGTAACGGTTCTTGACCATTACTTGGTTCAACCTTCGGTAGTCTATGCATAGCCTGAGACCACCATCTGCCTTCTTCACGAACAAAACTGGAGCACCCCATGGCGATACGCTGGGTCGAACAAAACCCTTATCCATCAGATCATCAATCTGAATCCTCAACTCCCATAACTCTGAAGGTTCCATTCGATAAGGGTCCATCGAAATCGGACGGGCACCAGGCTGTAAGTCTATCCCGAACTCAACGTCACGTCGGGGGGGGGGGGGGGGGGGTTGAGTCACAACCTCATTAGGATAAACATCGAGGAACTCCCCAACAACCTCCGGGACATCCATCATCTCTGTATCAGCTGGAACCACTGATATCCTGCCTAAAAAGGAAGGGATAGGCTTCCAATGCCGGATTCCCACCTGATAGCTCCTCTCACCCACAAAAGATACACGCTGCCCATCTACATCAGAGAACACGATTCCTCTCTGGAAGCAGTATATAATGACACTAAACAAAAACAACCAGTCGATGCCTAATATGACATCGTATGGCTGCATCTGTAACAGAAGAAGGTCCCCACTAGATCGATGTGGTCCCAACGTCAGTCCACATCCCCGGAAAACACAATATACGCTGGTCTGGACTCCAACTGGTGTACTCAGTACCAGTGGTACGGAAATTCTCTCTACGTCTAGTCCCAAAGCATGGGCTAGAAAAGGTGCAACAAAGGAGTACGAGGCTCCCAAATCGAACAAAGCAGAAACAAGAGTGCTGAACAAACAAATTATACCTCACACCACCTCTAGTCCTGCCGGAGCTGTCAACTCTGATGCGTGCAACTGTCCACGCCCACTCCTCTGCCACCCTGATGTCATCCACCTCCCCGACCATGCCCTGGTTGAGGTCCTTTAGGAGCACCCTGAGGTCGGCCTCCTCCCGCAAAGTCTGCCCTCAGAGGAGCATGGTCCTTATATTACTGTATGGGCCTCACCAGCAACTGGTGCTACTAAGGTGGGCGCTGAACCTGCCCACCTCCACCGTACTGAGCTCAGTTCAGGCACCGACTCTGAACGTGCCCAAAACCTCCACAAGAAAAACACTTCAGTTATGGGCTCGTGAAAAAGGGACGAGGACCTGAAGATCTAAACTGGAACTTCTGGGGCCTACTCCCCACTGGCCTAAACCTGGAAGGTCCCATCACAGGAGACCGGCTGCTAACTGCCTTCCCCTTCGACGAGCCTGGCTGGATCCCCTATCGGGGTGCACCTCCCAGCGAGTGCTTCTTATCTACAACCTCTTACTTCTTCTGTATCAAAAGGTACATCGAAAGGGTGAAGGGGGTGATAGCATACTGGAGTAAAGGAAGAAGCGCCTCCTCCAAACATCTCGCCCGAGACTCCTCATCCGGAAAGAGATCTAGAGAAAAGCGCAAGAGATCCTTGAACCTGATCCCCAACTCTCGTACCATCACACTCCCCTACTGAAGGGAGAGTAACTCCTGCCGCTTCTCCTGCATGATCATGGAAGAAAGGAATTCCTCTCGGAATTCCATCTCAATGTCAGCCCATAGAACCTCTGCCTCTATCCTCTCTCTGAGGTAGAGCATCCACCACTGTCACGCCGCACCTCTCAGCTGAGTGACTTTTAGGGGAACCCAGTACTCCCTCGGAGCACAGATCAAGGTAAAAGTGATCCCTAGCTTCTCAAGCCACCCCTTCGTCTCCGTATCTGATGTACTACCCTTGTACTTCTTGAGGGTCTGCCACTGGAAAGAACGAAGAGTCTTCTGCCACTGGCTATCTTCCTCCTCTCGGTCAATCCTCAGCTGATCGACCACCTGAATCTGTTGGGCCTTGGCCGTCTGAGCCACCTAGGGATGACATCTAGGTTACATATCTTATGGTAAACAAAGACCTCCTAAGCCCAAGTAGTAAGGAAAACTCAAGGTTATATTTTATCATTTTATTTCAATTTCGTTCCCAGAACACCCAAATCATATAAAGCACAATCATGATGATGCATGTACCTTCCCTAGGGTCTCTACCCTGCAATCAATATAGTCTCACTCGGCCGTTCGGTAGGCTCAAAGTTGTTTCATCGGATCAAGAGGGGCCCTAAAATCTCATGTCCTAGCCGGTCTTCCCTGGCCTATGTCACGCACCAAGATTAACTAACACTGTTGCCCTACCATCCCATGAAATCCTCAGTGTGCCTAACTCTAGATTCCATCCTATCTCTCAACCAACCTCCCTCTGATACCATTCTGTCACGACCCCCTCCCACCAAAGATGCCCCTCCTGAGCTGGCAATGGTGAAAGGGAGATAATGACCCCCGAGCCCCGCCTCCAGTAGGCCTTAGTGTGGCGACTAGCACAAAGGGTATAAGTTTTCAAAAATATGGGAGGCATTACCCTTTTTATTATTTAGGATAGGGAAATAGGACAAGTCAACCACCAAAAAGGGAAAAGAAAAAGTGTATAGAAATAAAACCAAACCAAGACCACATGCATGTTTAAACAATTTTATAACAAGGTACAAGTACAAGGAAGCTCCAATGTACAATACCAAAAGAAAACAAGAGTAAAACAACTGCAAAAACTCCAACTATCTGACTAGTAGGGTCCCGCACGGCCCTGGTAGTCCTCTTGGAAACCTGAAAGTAAACGTAGGGTGAGCATACAAGTATACTCAGTAGGGAAACCTAAAGCTCTTGAGCACAAGTGAGGAGACATCCTAATGTCCCGTGAGAAAAATCGAAGAAACCTAGAAGGTAATTATATCCACCCAACCTTACAAGCCACACTCACCAAAAACAAAATCACAATAGGTAGTATTATATAAGAACAAGAGTATTGGGTACCCCGCACCATTTACCATTAGTTAGCTTCTATTCCTAACGACAAATGTACTGACGCTGCGACACTCTCCCCACCGGCACACACCTGGGCCCCACTACCACGTATCCCACCCGCACACACCTGGGCATCACAACCACATATCCCGCCCGCACACACCTGGGCCTCATCCCGAAGATTCTTGGGAAACAGTAGAACCGGCCCGAAGAGTTTTGGACTAAAGCCACCCCAATCGAAACCTACCCGAAGAGTCTTTGGTGTAAGGTCGCCTCAAGCCATCACAGCCTAGGGGAGAAGGAGCCGGAAGGATCTAGTAACTAAGAGAATAACACCATCTCCCATGAAATGGGAGTGTTCAGCACTAAGTGTTCAACATGGTTGGGGTGCGATAAAATACAGAAGATACAAATATATATATACCAAAACACACAACCCAACATATGGCTTCTAAACAGAGAAACTGAGCTCGTGCCTCGGCACTGCTACTACGAAGCATGCATACAACAAACAACCCCAATCCCATTTAGGTTTTCACCTTTTAGAAGAATTAGTTTATTTAGTTCCTTAACTTTTGGAAAACAATCCACAACCAACCACATCAACCGTTCGTAAAGAATATCCCTGCCATCCACAAATCAAGTTAGGAAAACACAAGAAACACAACAAAAAACCTTTATTATCAACCAACCTACCCCATTGATTATTAATCTTGTTCCATTACCATGACCCACCATTCATTATGTCTTCCACTTTTATTTATTATTCAAAACCCACTGCCCGTTCGCAAACAACCCATCCCTGCAGCCCCACTGCCAACCACCATAACCACAACCGCAACGAACATCATTATCCCTTTAACACCATTATCACATCCCCGCTGCCCATTACTAACATAGCATTCACTCCAAACCAGAACCATGTCAACTGCAGCCCCGTAGCTCACCCTATCCATGACAACCCACAAAACAGCCCCATCACATGCCACGTATCCAAGCCAACACCCACATGTTCATTATTCCATTTTGTTTAAACTGGGTGATCACACTAGGGTTTTATATTTTAAATAGCCAACTTTACGTGATTAACCAATTTCCACATTCCACAAAGTTTCCAGCCATAAGAAAATCTAGAAGGAGATGGTAACATTTAATTGCGTAAGTAAAGGCCCCAATGACCGTGATTTTCAGTAGGTAGAAGATCATTCAATTCACAACATAATATCACATGATATAAAAAGTAAAGTAATAGCAATCACAAACTTCCCAACCCCGTTATTTAACCAGTTATTATCTTTATTTAATGGTTCAACTGTTTCTCATTAAAACAAGAGGATAAACACCCCGCAAGATGCACAAATTAGAGAGACGAAGGTAAGATCCATACCTCAACAGGTTCTGATCGCAATGCTCCACCGGATCAACCTTAGAAGACGTCCGTCGGCGTCTGTCACTTCTGTCGGGTCCCAGAAAAACCTCCTCGGGTGGAATTTGGAAAGCAAAGGCCAAAGTAAAGTCAACGGATCCAAGCTCGGAAGTTCCTCCTCATCATTACGATCCCGTGGCCTTGAACAGATTGTAAATCAGAGCTCGGACGGAGAAGTTATGGAAGGAAGATCCTTCAAGTCTCTTAATAGAGCTCTGCTCAGAGGATAGGGGAGGAGAGGTGTGTGTTGAAAAGGAGGAGGGGACCCCATCTTTTATAGGCGTGAAAAGAAAAAGTACACAACATGTACTTTATGGTACACGACGTGTACTCGGTTCTTTCACACGGTCTCCACGCGGCTTCCAACACGGCTCTACAGCCCTTGACTGGTCAACACACAGTTTGAGGGTAACACATACGTGGGGAAAGACTACACGGCATGTAGTTTAGACACACGGCGTGTACTCATTCATTGCACAAGGCAAGGACACATCTCCAACATGCCACACGACCGTTGACTAGTAACGTGTACGTGGGGAAGGACTACTCGACATGTAGAACTGGACACATGGCGTGCACCAATTATTTCACATAGCAAGGACGCGGGCTTCAACATGAGGTATACCCGGAAAGGGGGTACACGGTGTGTACTCAAACTGCACGGTGTGTAGTTTAAAAATTCAGGAAAGTGTGGGAAAAGTCCATTTTACCCCTCAGAATACTTCATGACCTTCTTTTTGACAAAGGAATGGGTCGGAGAGGTCCGGGCCATTACATATCCCCTAAGCAATGTTTTACGAAATCTACTTTACAAGGTATGTACTAAACTTCCTATGATATATACTATAATTCCCTTACCCCTATTTTTAAGAGTCGGTGCATTATTATATTACTTTGAAATGATCACAAGAAAATAAAATCCCAAGGGACCGATCAGTTTAGTAACCTTGGAAATACTAGATAAAAACATAAGTTTTATATTACATATTGAAAGAAAACACATGATATTTTCTCCTTTGAAAACATTTAGATCCCTTATACTATCCCTATAGTTAAATCATAATATACGTATTCGCATCCTGGGGAAATGAAACATTAGAAAGGGGTGAGATCAAACTCTCATTAAGGACATAAATTTTAGAGGAATCTATCAGAAAAAAAGTATAAACTCTTATGAAAAGTTATAGAACTGAAATATAACCCTTTTAAACATGATAATCTGCATAATATGGAAAGAATAAATCGAATAATTCCATTTAAACACTATCATGTATATTCTACCTATCTAATAATCAAAATTAATATCAATAACAAATCTCACAATGAAGAAATGAATAATTCCATATATAATAATCACACCGTCAAGTCCATATGCCAAGACCATTACCATACCATCAAGGCCTTATACGAATACCATTACCATCCCATCAATGCCATTTTCCGAGAAAATATTTTGTCTCATGAGCGCTAAAAATGCATCGAGGGGCTATAACGGGTCCCACCTGCAACTTACTAAGTACAATTCATTCCTCTTATGAACAGGGTGAAACATAACATAATACTTTTTTTAAAAAAATATCATACAAAATGTTAATACATTAACCATAAACTATGAATGGTATAAAAATACCACATCCATAGTCAAATATATCAAAAACCCAAGAATAAATTATGAGTGGTTGTATAGTAATAATTCAACCACAAATAAGCATCAAATCCAACAAATGACATTGACATAGATGAAAATTAATTGATAAATTTATTAAAACTCTTTGAGGAAAATATCCCGTTTTTACTATGAAATCATTAAGAAGCTACATAATCATAAAAGAAAACATTTCAATTTAAAATAATATTATAATATTTTAAGAAAAACATCAAAATTTTAAAGCATGGGAATGGTTGAAAATAGTCTCTTTCACTGTATATGTTAAATAACATTCATTAATTGACTTTTTGAAAAGGTTATAATGTACCTCATTTGGAAAAATGACAGAAATATTCCTATGAAATTTTTTTGTAAGAAGTAAAATGTGGGTAAAAATTTACTCTTAATAGTTTTCGAAAGTAATTTGATTTAAATTTTAAGAAATATGGTCATGGATAAAAAGGATTCCATAAATGTTACTTACGTATGAGCAATATAGGATAATAAAGTGATTGTGAAGTTAACCCTTACCATAAATGATCTTTTAGTTGAGAGTGATTTAGCCTCCCGCATAATGGTTATAAATATTATTAAATTATACCAGGAAAATATCCATACTTATGAAATAATATATGACCCTATTATATCATTTTTTTAATATATTTTTTATTATAAGTATTTTGAGTATTAATTACTTCATTTTCCCATTTCAGTTTTGTCTTGTATGTCATGTTTTTTATGCATTGGATGTATATGATTTATATATAGAATGATATTAAGTTCATAATTTGTATATTTTACATATCAAATAAATTTTATAATCATTATTTAATGGTTAACATAGATAAAAATCTCAGCGTAACATGGATATGGCAGGTCGTACATCTGCACGAGCAACGATATCATTCCCTTGATTGTTAAATGGTATGGAATTTAGTGGTATAATGATTATACAAAATCATCATGTTATATTAATTATATATGTATATATATTATACTCATCATCATATATATTAAAATAATTTTGTCTCTAATGTCAAATTATACCACAATGTTGAGATAGTATGTCGTATGCATGCACGCACGATGATATTATTATTTGTATGATAGATAAAATGAGAAATATTGTTGTCCAAAGATTATAAAAACATCTCAGTATATGTATGATACTATATTTAATATTCTCATTTGGAAACAACATAGAAAAGGGAATTATAATAATAAGAGAAATATGAATGAATCAATTACCTTTATTTCAGGTATATCCATTTGGTTTTCACCAAAAACCCCATAAAATGGATTTTTCCCAAATTATGGACAATATGATGAAGTGAGGGAAGTATAGATGTGAATTTTGTAGGGTTTGGCTGAGACTAAGTGCTTTGTAGGTGTTAAATGAATGGAAGGAGAAGTTCCATTTTTC
Organism: Viscum album; assembly: GCA_963277665.1. Taxonomy (NCBI): domain Eukaryota; kingdom Viridiplantae; phylum Streptophyta; class Magnoliopsida; order Santalales; family Viscaceae; genus Viscum; species Viscum album. The sequence continues at coordinate 742,067,988 of OY728145.1, read as the reverse complement.
ATAGAGGTGAGGGTCACCTTGGTAAAGTATTAAAATATTTAATTAATATAAATTAATTTTAAAGTAAAAATTTCACAATAGTAGATTATTTATAATATAAGATGAGGATGCGTCTAAATAAATTCTACTAATAAAATTTATACATTTTTTTCCTTTATTTTAAACCTTATCATTTTGATTTATCATTATCTAATCTATTTAAATTTAATTGTGGTAATAAAATTATAGATATTAAATTTTTATAAATATTTACTTATATGTTGTCAATTAACCATAAATAGATATTTTATAAAAGGATAGACCTTATAATTATATATTCTTAATTTTTATATATTTTTATCATTTTTAAATAATGTACTAGTATGTTATTTGTATAAATTATCAATAGTGTCCATTTTGAAACAATTCATTTATTTGACTTTAAATAAAATTCAAACAGATGATAAATTCAAAAAAACATTTAATATACTCCCAAAATGTCATATAAAAATATTAAATACATAGATAAACATAATTAACTCGTATTATATTTATTATAATATTGTATTACCATTTATTTGATATTTATATTAATAAAATAATTTATGCATTACTATTATATAATCATTAATGGAAATTATTTAATCTATAGAAAATATAAATAAATTTCAATTATATAGGTAATTATTCTAGATTTCCTAATACTATATATAGATTATTTTATCTCATTGTTATGCATATATTAAAATTAATATACTTATTTAAAATGAGAGCATGACAATTTGTCACATTAATGAATTTCTATTATATTCATGGGAAAATGGCCATTGAGTGATTCCATTTTGAACAATATATTATAATGGTTTAATTTAGTAATAAAATAGATTTTTGAGAGGTTTTAATTTAATTTTATATTTTTATTTGTACCTCTAATTACAATTTTTACCATTAACCATTGTAATACAGATAATTACAAAAGTTACTATTCGTGAGGCCCAAAAATAAAATTTTCCTGTTAACATAATTTAGAACCATTGATTCCAAATGTGGAATCCATTTTTAATTATTTAAAACAAATAAGTTTCATTGATTAATTTAAAATTATTTATCGTTGACAAAATTAGAAACCTTGTTTATTAAAAGAAAAAATCATCAAAAGAATAACATTTCTTTATATAAAACATTAATGTGAAAATAATTAAATTAATTTAGTTATATTAAATTATAAAAACATAATCTGATTATATATAGAAACCAATTATAAGGATAATCAATCAATATAAATAAAGTCAATGAAATAGAATTTTCGAATTAAAATGCAGTATATTCCACGATTCATTAAAATATAAATGTTATCAAAAAAATAGAAAAAATTTCTCCCAAATAAATATTTATACCCCGATTCTAAATAAAAAGTTTACATTGTCAAATTGAACATATAAAAGTGTCAAATATTTTATTTAAAAAGGTATTTCATTTAAAAACATGTAAAATTGTGTTTTTTTAAAACATTTTTTATTTGAAAAAATTAATTTGTTCATATATAATATCTATGAAATAAATAAAATGAATATTAAAAATATATGGAATATATATAATTCAAAATTTTGTTAATAATATCCATACAACCTCTTAAATGGCTAGTTATGGTGTACTTGAACTTAGTGTTGTGTGCATCGCAAGCAATTGGATTATTAAAAAGAAGTGTACCAAGAATGCATTGAGTATTACTGAATAAATGGTTTCCCTTTTAAAAATTTATAATTGATTAAATGTGTAGGAATGGGGTATATTATATCATTGGATATTTTTGGATGTCTTTCATATATCAACTTCCACCGTGTCTGTTACTAGTGTAAAAAAATGAATTTAGAGGTAGTAGTAGAGTCAGATGTTTTATAGGGTGGCTGATTTCTTCACCGGGAACCCATAGGTTGAACTTGGGTGTTTGATACTATATATTAATAACTTTATTTTCCTTATTTTTTCTATATGCATCCACCCTAGTTGAACACTAAGTTATTAACACCCCCATTGACACGGTGGAGGGAATTTTCCAAAACAACTTGGTGGGAAGATATATGTCTGGCCACCTGCACTACCTTGATCTCTATTCTAGGTAGTGATAGCCTAGGGTTTATCAGGAAGGTTGTGGTTTTTGAGGAACTAGAGTTTGGGGCGTGTTTGGGTTTCCTATGTGTCTTCGGGATGAGATGATTTGTGGTTTCCTAGGTTTCTTCAGGATGAGATGTGTTGTTCTTCACATTGTGTTTTCGGGCTGTTGAATGTAATTTGGCATAGGTGTCTATAGTTAGGATGTGGTTGTGAGGCCTAGGTGTGTGTGGGTGAGATGTGATGAGCTTCAATTTCCTAGTTTATGGGACTAGAAGTGAGTACATGGTGTGTGCGGTCTAGTTATGGCATAGTACATTCAAAAGAGGTTGGTGTGTCAAGATGTTTTCAATTAGGCTGTGAGAGTGGAAAACTAGTCGAAAAGTGGTGCGAGGTGACCTATCATCATTATTCTTACTATATTACATTACATGAATTGGGTTATTTTGTGAGGTAAGTATGTCTAGTGTACCTTGTTTGGTGATATTGGTACTTTATTTTTCTCATTGGAAAATTAGTATGCTTCTACCATATGGGCATAAGAGACTATGGTTTTCCTACTGAGTATACATGTATGCTCACCCTATATTATAAAATTTCTTTCTGGTTTCAAATATGATTATAGGTATTATGAGGAGCATTACAAGCTCTGGATTGGAGATAGTTGCATTGTCACTTCAAATCATTATTCTGGGTATTTTCATTAGATCATGTCATTGTATTTATAGTAGATTTAATTTAAACATACTTTGAGGGTGTATTTTGATATTTTTTTATATATGTCTATAATTTATTTTTAGATTGATTTAAATTTTCTCTCAATCATGGTTAATATATAAAGGGAAATTCCTACTATTTGTTATATTTTTTCCGCCATAGCACTGGTCGCCACCCTGGGTCCTATTGGATATGGGACTCGATGGGTCATTATCTCTGTTCCCTCATTACAAGCTAATGAGGGAATATTTTGATGGATGGGGTCATGAAACATGTTGTTATAGTTGAAATATGGTGATCTTGATATAGATATTACTTAGTTTAATTAACTTATACTATCTTCTTCTCTTATAGTAGATCATCGGGAGGTGGGGTCATCAGGATGATGAGTTGTGCACCTGATACTTCTCCCAGTGCATAAGTTGATGAACAATACATATAATGAGGGTGCCATGTGGTCTATATTGCATTGGTCTAAAAGATGTATCCCAAAGAAAGGGAAACTGATTCAAGTTCAAATTATCAATACCGAATGAAAAATATGGATATACTAAAAATAGAAATGGATCCCTTGAATACTGGTACAGATCCACAATAGGACGAGGCTCTTCTAATTAATTCGATGCCTATTCATATAGAAAATGTGAGGCCTCATGAAAAACCTGACATGATCATCATAATTTTTGTTGCATCTAATCAACATCAACAACTACTAGAGGAGGATACTAAGAAGGAGCATCCACTCCATAAGTTGGATCATCCTCTCCCTAATCTAGAATATCAAAGATACCATCATGTAAAAGTTGATATGATGGAATGATGTCTCGTGATGTGTCATAGTATGTTTCTTGACTCAAAAAATCATCCTCATCTAAATTAGACATGTGTATAATATGCTATAGCCAAGCATACTATAAATATATTCAAGATGAAATACAAAAAATGTACAATAAAAATTTAATGAAAAGTTTCAACTTATTATATACTTGATCTATTTTTCATGAAATATAATATATATTAGGACTTCAGTTTATATTCAATACACTCAAGATTCTGTGACATATGATATTGCATCACTTTCAGGCCCTTTAGAAAAAACGATGCACATATGTCCTAGATGTTGAAATACTATGTATTATTCCATTTCCATTTGACATCTAGACTCCCCATTAGATTTTGAAAATAAATCACTACAGGCTTGTTAGGAGCTAATGGAATACACTAAACCAATTGAAACTGACACATTAATCTATCGGGTTGGTGTAGCTCTACAATTTGAAAGTCTATTATAGGAACAAAAGATATAGTATCATCAAGTCCATTAGTTTATTATATGGGAATCTATTATAATGTTGACTAGTATGGAAGCTAAGATATCAAAAATGAAAGGTCAAATTTTTTAAAATATTTTTTTACAAATTACCAAAAAAATATATATTATTAAATAAATTAATCAACTAAAGTATATTTATAATTATATTGGTGGGTATTAAATATTATGACATTAGATATTATATACTCAAATTGTGTCTCATCATCCCGATGAACTGTTTTTCTTGACTCATCCAGTAATATACAACATATAATATGATAAATAATAAGAAATTTTGTATAATAACTCATATTAGCATTGAAAAAAAATAAACATGAGTGATCATACCAGAATCCTTGCATTGTGTTATATGAAACATCCATATCATTCTATAGACCTAAAAAAATAGGGTATAGGGGAGGTATTTCATCCTACATCCACATATGTGACAGGATAAAACATCCCCCATGATCATTACAATCTGATCGGCATGTAGTGCATAATTCAATGCGTATGTATGCTAGTCATGTAGATTCCAAACTATATCTCCCACCCAAATCAAATTTCTCTAGAATAAACATATACATTATGATCACAAGCATACAAGATTGATCAATGCACAAAATTCCTCCAATGAGATGCAATATAAATTTTTAGACACGAAACATGATTGACAAATCAACATTTACAGGTAAATTTGTGAAGTACATGTCAGAAAAAATCATAGAAAAAAAACTTCTCTCCATAGGGAAATCATCCCCCAAAATTTTAAGGATTGTACCTCTCTAAATAAGATTTGGTGAATCTATAAAGGTGGGTCCAATAACTACATCACCGTAGATAGAAGAATGAGAATAATTGAAACATTCTCTTGGTTGATGGTTGTTTGTCACTTGGCCATGTTAAATATTTGAGTCTCAGGTCTCCATCTATTGACAAGGGTTGAAAGGAGTTGATGATCAATAAATATATAATAGAATATAGTGATTTTATAGAATAAAACACATTTTAGGTATGAAATAATAGAATATGAATGCGGATTGTGATGATAATCGTAGGCCCTACACACCCTAATCCATTGAACATCACAACTCAATAGCATATCACTTGAAACAAGTCTATATTACTAATTAAGTGGTGTAATATCCTCTATATATACACATAAAAAATAACTTTTATGTATGTATAAAATGTAAATAAAATGTGATGGCTAGTAGAGAGTTATGATTTGTATAATGTAGGATTTAATAATTTGTTAGGTCTTTTTTTCATAAGTTGAGGAAAATAGATTGATCTTTGTTCATCACAGATTATATGGAACATGATTACATTTTAATTACTCATGAAAACTCAATATCACAATTTTCCATTGATCCTCTTCATGAGTCATTTTTATAATAATACGTGTTCTTTTAGATAATCACTTTTATTAGGTGCACATCTCGACATCCTAATGGCGCATCCACCTGATCATTGACAAATACAATAGAAAATAGTAGAGGTTCCAACACATGAGGAACATCCCCCTCTATTTACTCATACTCCCTCATATTACATGGGTTGATAATCATGAAACATGAATATAAATCTAACTCTAAATTATTGGATGATACCTCATCATAGAAATTGATGAAAAATAATTATAATGATTTTATTATATGTTTTCTATTGTTTTAAATGATTTGAGATTGAATTGTTAGAATTATATTATTACTAATGTTTCAATTATCACACAATGATTATTTAACTAATATTTTTCATAGATATATTAAAAAAAATTCAATTTTGTAGAATTTTGAAATTATAATTAACTGTATTAATTTTAATATATATACTTTCTTTTGTTTACTCTAAATTACTAATCAACAATTTATTGATGAACAGAATATGTAATAAATAATTACTTTGACATTACGTTTTAAAAATAGTTTGTATATAATATTTATTAATTATTTATAATTATGAATAGTTATTATTTAATTTAATATAATTAATTATAATAATAAAATCATTATTTAGTAGTAAATAAATGAAATTAAACAGTATGAAAAAATAATGATATTTATTTTTTATATATTAATAATGTTAATTAATTATATCCATTTAATAACAATAAATAAATATTATTAATTGTTTAATAATATTTATTAATAAATATATATTAATTAAGTAATAATTAATTTTAATAATTACTAATTAGTTTTAATTATTTTTAATAATTATAAAAAACATGTATTTATAATTTATAAATAATTTCAATAAGTTGAAAATAATTAGTTATGAATATTCATTAAAATTTATAATTAGAATTAATAAATATTAATTTATTATATTTAATATTTACTTCTATGAAAATATAAAAAAGTTATAAACATTAGTTATTTATATATTTTTATTAATAATTTTTCTAAAAAATTATTTTTCATGGTATATATATGTTCACACTCCATTCCATAACATGGATAAAAAAGTGACAAAGGGAAATGCCTTAGAACAAGGAGTAGAAAATAGATGGAGAATATCATGTTTTGACAAAACTCAAATATAGGATCACCCATGGTAGACAAAATCACCAGTGGCACAAAGGTACTTGCACACCACCCACTTGCGAGCCATTTTACCTTCGTCTAGTGTGCCATATTTTCTGATAAATATTCCCTCAGTGTTTTCATTTGTATGGACGTATTTCCATGAAGGCTGATTGTTGCTTTGATCTCCCCCAAGTGTTTTGACCTTATTTTTTGAAATCTACAAGGTGGTTTCTTAACACACTAGGAGGGGGAATTAAAGGGTGGGGATGAGACATAATTATATTTACTGTTTAAAATAAACAACACATTCCCAACCATTCACCCAACTCTCTTCATTTAAGAAGACTATTGTGAACTCCATTCCTCAAAAAAGAACTCTCCCGAATTACTTATGGGAATCTTAATGGTGGCCCTAGAAGGCTTGATCCTAGTCTCACCTTTGTGTAGTCATCTGGGTTGTTAATGACATAAGGTGAATTTTTTTCCTAATCATACTATTGTGACTCCACCTTGTGTGGCCTCCTTGGTTCGGCCTACCCTTCAGCCTGTTCAATCCTTTCATGAAGTCTCCTTTAAAACCACTTGTAGTTGGGTTTCTCTTTCATTGGGTCCTTTTTCTGAAAGGGATTAAATTGAATCCTCCACCAATACCTCCTGATGTAAAATACATTTGGGAAAGGCACATCTACATTTCTACCAATTGGATTTTAATTTCTATGGATAGAGGTTTCTCACGCTTGTCATACTAGTGGGTAAGGATCCTCCGGATGTTTGTAGGTTTTTATATATGTAGTCACATGGAACCTTATCATAGGCACAATTTTGTGGAGTTCTTGTTCTCAGATTCTGGGGATTAAAATATTTCCTCCACTTCTCATCTGAAAGACCAAGAGCCTTCGGTTGTTGGTATATAAGACAGGGATCCCACTTTATTTTCCCTTTGACATAGAAAAACCTATCCCTCCACTCTTGGGGACCTATCATAGGGTTTCCATCCTAGTGTAAGCCCCTATTATTTCACACATAAAGATTCATTATTTCTCCCCTCTACATCATTCACCTCAACTCCATCCTTACACTAGATTCTCATATAATGTAATGTAAAGAGAGGGAAGTGAAGTAGCCCAAACCAGTTCTTCCATTGCCCAAAACTCTTCTACCATAGCCCCTAACACTTCCAACAATGAAGGAGGAATAGTGTGTTTGGTTTTTTTTAATAATTCACATCATATTTTTTCACACACGAAGCATGAATCACATGGTATTAGTGATTTTTAATGATAAAAGTATCCATACAATCCACATGAAAGAATGAACTATGAGAACTCTGATAACTACTATAACTGGTATGTGTAGGAAGCATTATTAATTCCTAAACTCAATATCATCTCATACATGAAATGAGAAATCATGCACCCTAAATTGACCTCCATGTATGTGTAAGCACCATATTTTAATGAAATATAAAAAGTTTGATTCCTACTATAACTGGGATACATAGGAATCATTCTCAATGTATGAGATATATATGTTATCATCCTTGAAATGAGAAATCATTTCCCCCTAAATGGTACTCCTTCTAGGTGTATTACCCAAATTAATATAACTACTAAAACTCTGATTCCTATTCGCCATGATACATAGGAATCCCACTCAGGACCCCATCTCAATGGCTATCCTCCTAATTAATAATCCCAAAACATAATTCCATTAATCCTAGCATCTAGAATCGGTGTAATATCTCAGTTGTAACCGAAAACATAAGGAGTTGATAAATCACTCATACACCCTTTCCTCGGGGAGTCTATTTTAGGAATAATCCCCAACATAATCCTCTCAAAGGGATATAATCACTACCGAGACCAAAAGAACTATTTGGGCTTTGATTCCCATAAAAACGGGATACTTGGGAAGCCTCATTGAGGTTACAACTAAACATTCTGAATCAACCATGTTCTATATGTGTCATATATCTAGAAGGGTTTAATTCTACATGGAAGCTCATATTCATTCCATGTTCCTTGGGATGCTTAGTTATCATTCCCACACCAATCATTGAATAGGAACCTTACAGGAATATTTCTATTTCACATGATTTTAAACATTACATTTGTTTCATTATCACACAGCCTTAAAGGGTATGATGATTCACATTAAACAACACCAACATATGTCAGTTTTGATTCATCATAAGAGGATACATCGGTATAACATCTATGGGTTTAATCCTAACAACCAAAAAATATCATTCTTCTAGAAGATGATAAAATCTAGAGGGACCTTTTTCCACCTTGACTAAAATAAACTCCATGTTAAACTTTTGACTCCTTGGATGAAGATAAACATCATCGTAACCTCTTTCTGCAAGGATGAAAATAAACTCTATAGTAAATTAATGTCTCCCTGGATGATGAAAAACTCTAGTGTGACATTTATCTACCTACATGACCATTATATTAAAAGTGTCTCACTGAGTGGATTAAATACCATCATCATCATGATAACAAAAAAATAATCCTTATAATCTAAATATATGATTTTACCATCAATGTATAACCCCATAAACACACAAATATCTCCAATGATAAATATCATCGAATACATACCAATAATTATGAATTCCACACATGATAATAACTGATTTCTAATATTGGGATAACCTATATCATACTTGGGAATTAATTATGGGTTCACGAACATATCATAAATATATAATTGAGTCAGAAAGTACGCAACACCCCCAAGGGTGTAATGATCCTAACCTCCTATACACTCGACCAATGCATGTTATTATGTAATGTAGGACAATAAACCAAATGAATTCTTGCCTTTGGAATGTAGGTCTCATTAGATAAAACAATTTTGGGTTCTAGTTACAAAAACAAATCTTTTTGAAACCAATCATAAATAGTGATTCCTAATAGAAACATACATTCTCTGGGAATCAAAAAATGCTCAACCTGATGTGAATATGTATCCATGATTTTAGTGTTACCCAAAAAATATAAAATAATAAATCAATAATTTATTCTCTCAAACGAGAAATAAGAATTTATTGTTTTTTTCTTATATACATGGATTATTTCAAATAACAGCAGGCAATCCAAATGGATTCTTTTATGGTCACAACTATTGATGCCTCAGATGATGCTCAGTTCATACAATCATCTTCATGAAGGACTCCATCACTGACTCATCATATTCAACACTATATCTCTAATAAACTAGTTTGAGAGTACCATAAACACTATACCATTCAAACCATAGAGCTTTCCCAACATGCCTTCCAGATCAAGAATAACCCCCGATCATCCAGTCAGTGATGTCCAATGGCCCAAATGAATTTTATTCCAACAAAAATCCCCAAATATTTCTAAATCTTATCCATATAACACAATCATAAATACCACCCATTATATAGGTTTGTTTACTATGTGTGAACCTATGGCCTTGTCCCAAAGACACATGGGTCCTTCCCAAGGGATCTTATGAGAAATCTCTACCACCAACGACACATGAAAGTAAACCCACAACATCTTGATTGTGTTTTCGTCAGTTGTCCTACCATGTTACCTTATACACGTCCATAGAAGATGGACACCTAAGGATAAAAACAATCTAGCATGAAGATGTATCAAACCTTTTCCCCTTTTAATAATAACCCTCACCCTTTTGGGTTGGAAACATCAATCATGCATATACCCTCGTTTGTCATCAATTTTCCAACTAGTAGACTCTTCTGGTGGCATCCCATGGATATCTCTATTCTAATCCAGTGGTGTACCAGAAAGAGGAACATTCTTCTTCCTACACACATCAAGCCTGTCACCAACCATGTTTGGAAGGACATGGTAAATTCAGTCAGAGTGTCCCAATGAAAAGCAGAGGGAGACAAAAATCATTTTGCTAACACATTAGTACTGCCAGTATCTGTTGATAGGAATGGGAGGATAACAGCTGGTGCATATTCCTACTAAAAAAATGTAATGAATGTATATCCCCACTTCAGATTATGATTTCACAAAGCACATCATGGAAATGGTAAAAAGACAGACACAAATTCTTCCTCATATCCTAGAGACATTACAAGATATCATCATGGAAGCAACAATAGTACCTAAGGTATAGAAGCATAACTCTATTCCAAAATGTATGGTGGCTCATCAACATATCACCCCAGAGTAGAAACATACCTCTATTCTCATCCAGGTGGGTCATGGGGAATAATCCCCTATATCATATGGACAACCAGATCTGGCACAAACACCAATTCCAATTGTAGATGATTATCTTATTTTGACATCCACTCCAAGGAAAGCACATACACCTACCTATGGTTACCACTTTTCCCAGAAAGTGTCCCCAACAGCTTGTAAGAATGCATCCAAAAATAATTATCATCAAAATTAGTTAGAAAATCAAGATCAAATTTTTGATTTCCCTCTGATAAATGATGTAGTTCTTAAATTATATTGAAATTTTTCTGTTATAGCTCAAGATACTACCCTCCTAATACAATATTATGGGAGATGTAGTAGTAAATCTGAAGGACCTCATCATAAATTCCTTCATGATGGTTTTTTTTATTAATAATTTTTCAATATCAATATCCTCTCTCCTGAAGAGTTCCACAACAAGCCTCTGTGATCCTAGAATACCAAGGAGTAAGAGGGTATACCCCTTGCAATAATCGACTATGATGGTCCCCCCATGATGGAATTAATTGCAAAGGGTCTCTCCATAGTAGTTATTTATATTTTTATTATAATCATATGTCTATTAGTATATTGATGAGAAAGCCCTCTTATATTGGGGTAATTGAAAACAAAAGTCCAGTAATGTTATATGCCTCATCAAAGGTGGGTGAAATTATTTCTCAATCAGATGATATCCCAATTCGATGAACATTCTATGAACCACCCATAGGAAATTTATCTTCCAATTCAACAGAGGAACTCTATACCAAATTTTATAATTCTGATAGAGCGGCATAAATAACACCAACTTTAGTTTGATCAAGTAATGAAACATATAGAAAAAGATGAAGAAAATATGTTAAATATGACGAAACGACTGGTTAAGGGTGAAATACCAGTCTTATTCCAGCCATTGGACACCTTTAAATACAACATTTAATGGATGTTGGTAGAATATTTTTTTAATGATATCTTCCTAACCATATTATATACTATTTTTCATCTAGAAGACAAAGTATTACAATATGAAAAAAATAAAATTCATGTAAATGCAATAGAAAGTTTGCATCACCCAATTGACTTAGCATCTATCTTGGTTTCTTGAAATCCTATATTTGAGAAGCAACATGGATACCTTAATCATTAATTCTTCAATTCATTATCGAGTTTGTGACAATTTATCACAGATAATTCATATGGTGTCTGTATCAGAGGACGTAGTGCACATATAGAATTGCATTTTTCTTCGCTCTACAATCAGCATTGCTCCCCAAAATGGTCACATCCAATGTTATTTCCCTATAATGACTAAAAAAATCAATTTATTTTCATGGATGAATAGATTCTTAACAAGATCATGCCTCAACTAGCTGTCAAAAAATTTAGGCCCAAAAAGAGCAGGTAGTTGAGATAATTTTGCATCAAGAACATGAGAACATCAGGTAGGCATCCCTTTTAGATGATTGCAGCTATCAAGTTGATCAAATGTCTAAAATATCTCAATCATTTTTAGAATAATCCGATTTAAGTGAGTGTGGGATAATCCACCATGCCAAAATTAGGCCCATAATTATTAAAATAATAAGAGTAGATGCGTTGATAACATCCATAGTAGTAAAAGAGCCACCCCATCTGGTATAGTTGGGGGGTTTTATCCCAACCATTGGAGTCAACAAACTGATCCTGAACTGTTGATAAAGAAGAACAGAAATAGCCCCAGCCTGTAGGGCTGGGGGATTTATCACATTCACAATCCCTTCCCTAGAAGAAGTCAATTGTTTCCAAATGAGGTATAATTCTATAAAATAAACTGACTCCTAAACTATCCATGCATTCCCTTGATCTTACTATCACCAAAATAGTTCCCATGGAACCAAAAAACAGGATGAAAAAGTCTTGTGGAGGGAATAGAAGAATGTGAATTCATAAAGATACTGATATAATTCCATCAATGCATTATGTATCGGTCAATGTCATAAATTAAATTATTTATGATCATCTAAAGAATGAATCTAGGTCAGGGGAGTGAGATGATGAAGTTATTTTTCATAATATGATCCACATTGAAGAAAATGAATGAGGTTTGGATATCCTAAATCAGTGGCTTACCAAAAAATTTGTATCCCATCGAACAATAAAATTCCATCTCTTCAAAAATCACCTAATAAGGGAAATGGTAAAGGTCAAACCATGTCTCACATTCCCCCCAGAAAAATTCAATCCATTTTTCTTGACGAAAAATTTACCCAGCAACAGGAGGAGATGAAGGATTTGGGATGACACAATACAAAGATTCAATAAGGCTGCATTCTTTCCAGATATTCTCTACAAGAAGACCATCTACTCTCATTCCAGTTGGTAAACCTCATCATAGAGGGTTTTCTACAACGACGAAAGAAGATAGGGAACATACGCTCAATGTCAAACATCAACCACCAATTTATTTGAATCCCATGACAGCAGATAAAGTATTCTCTATATTGTGTTCACATATAGAACATGGTCAAGCACATCCTTACAGACCTTCCCCTATTGTTAACAAACGGTATATTCTACCTCTTCCCCCAACAGTGGTCTTCCTAGTTGTCGCAACAGTTTAGCCTCTAGCATTTGTATCTTTTTAGGTCCTAGTACTACCAGATGTTTCCCAAATGATAATGAATACCATTGTGTCATTAATGAATCAATAGGAAGATATGAAATGAAAGAAGACACTATTAAATCATGAAAATGATGCTTTTATCTAATGGGTAGATTCGGCTCCTCCTCCTCAAAACATTGGGAATCCCATATTTCCATTCTTCAATGGATCTGGGGATTCAGAGTAGCACAACATAAATTTAATCTCTCAGTCTAATCCTATGATGGGGACCCCACAGAACCTATGGTCGTAAAACATAGATGCTTTGAACAATCATTTCAAGGACCATTATTTGTATGGTACACGATCTTTTAGTCCCAATGAATCACTGTATGGGAAGATATCTATTCAAAGTTCCATATACAGTTTCACTGATGATGTATAAGAAAATATTATTTGATCTCAAAAACATCAAGTAAAGGAAGAATTATAGAGTTTTAGATTACATTGCACAAGGGATATGATTAACATACTCCAAAAATATACCACAACCTCGAATAATTTCTACCCATTTTTGTATCATATCTTTGTGATGTGTTGTGCACACAATTAATCCCTCTGAAATACACAAGAGGGTATCTGGATCTGGCCTCGATTTCTTGATAGTTGGAGATCTCCATAGTAGATACTATAGGAAAATTCTAAGTAATACCAACAACATTGGGAATAAGAGAAAAAAATATGAAGCTAATATAATTACACTTAAGTAGTCTCCTATACACACTCATATATATAATCAGTCATCATAGCATAGGGATCCACCTCTCAAAAATTAGCATAAATGAATACCTCATTAATATGATCGAAAAGACAAAAGGATGATACATTTTGAGGAGTTGAAAAAAAGGGTCTATTCTTTTCGAAATGACCACATTACTAGATATATCATCTCATCTTTGTAAAACAACATAGTTTAGTTTACAAGGGAAAATAAAACTATCAAACAATGAGACGAGGTCTTCTAAAACTATTTCCCCTTCCATCAAATGTTGGGGAACCACATCCAAGAGTGTTTTGTTTTTAAGGACCTCCTACCAAATGTAGTGGTCCATAGTAATGTGTAGCTAAAAAATCCATCATCTCAGGTATCATGTGTTATAGTTACCCATCAAGAGAAATAAGGTGACTGGTATGATGTTAAAATTAGTAATACTATGAAATTATATAATTGGGTGGTCAAGAAAACAATCAACTGAAATCATTCCATTCTATGAACACAGTTGAAATAGCAGACTGTGTCTCCTACTATTTCAGTTAATGAAATTCCATCTTCCTCAAAATCTTAATCCTCTAAAAGACAATCCTCATTGAAGACACATGGCTGAAAGAATATGGAGAATACAGAATAATATGATCTTGTTTCAAGGCCAATGTTGTCCTTGACACTAGCATATTTATCATCGACTATCTCTATATAAATGAAACTTCCCCTCCAAATGACACAACAATAGTCAACACCATAGGTAGAATCATCATTATAAGAGGATTGGATCTTCAGTTCTGTTAAATTTTTTTTATATTTAATGGATCCTTAAACAAATTTAGATTCAGATTATGAAACTAATTTATTGAAAAATGATTGGAGAAATACAGAAAGATCTCATCATGAATTAGGATATAGAGGATGATATTGTTATTATAGAATCCACTTATCCAACCAAACCTCTTAGAAAACTATTTATGTAGCAAATACATAATTGATAGACCACTAGCAGGCCTAGATGGAACTAGGGAATTCTCCAACACATGACAGGGTCTTCTCGGACATGATAATATTAAAGCATTGATTAAATGCTCTCCCACAACCTCCTTAGTGAGTGGTAAGACCATATTAGCCTAATACACCAAGAGAAGAAATACATCCAACTTCTTCCCAAAATGTGGGTCCATCTACATCAGATATATCCGCTTCTAGGGCACCTATAGAGGAGCATCTTCATGTTAGAGAACAGAGACATTTGGATCAAAAAGTTTGATGTGTTGAATAAACTGTCCCATGTACCAACAAAGTTATTGCTCCATGATGCCCTAGGATTAGCATAGGATCCTTGGGAATCACTCATTAAAGTTTTTTCAAGCGTTAAATAGTTTTAATCAATGGTTTTTATTGTAGAGGTTTACCATATAGAGAATGATATAGAAGAATACCATGCAGTCATATATATCATGGATAAGGAAGATAATTCCATTGTATAACGACTATTAGGACCTTCTAGATATTTGGGAATATAAATGACAGTAAAATTTGTCAACCCTTAATTGATAATGGCTGAGGAGTCAACCTCATTGTCATTCAGGCACATCGCTGATTGGGTCTCATTGAATCCCACATGTCTCCCTACACATTGATATTAAAGGGTCACAAAAAGAGTGAGGAAAAACCTCTCTGTGATATTTTTTTCATAAATTAGATTACGTATTTTATATCTAATTCAGATTTTATGGTTGTTTGGTAGGACACAACTTCATACATTCTATTAGGAAGTCCTTGTCTACATTAGTATTTAGCCATTCCTTCATTGTACCACCATTGTATCAAATATTGTGTCAATGGTAAAATTATGAAATTTCATGGTGATAAAGAACCATTAAATACTTGTGAATATCTATAAATTGATGTTGTGATCCATCCCAAAATGGAGAAACATCCCTTGAAAAAATATGTTACTAGAATCAACGCTCTGAACGGTCTGGAAAAGATCTCAGCTGGCCCATTCAAGCATCTCAGTGCAGATTACATGCTACCCATTAATAAAATTTAATTAGTTGGCCCAAATCCAAGAACTCATTCTATGGATTCCATAATTTTAGTTGAGGCAATTTAACATTATACTAATAGAGAAATCATTCACTCACTAAACAATGATGACTGTCTAAATGGATATGTCTTTATTACATCCACTGATATCCAAAAAGTATCTACATTATCATACCAACTAGAAGATGTTGTTTCAATCATGGAAAAAGATATGTATATGGATTTTTATCCCCCATAATCCCATTATATGTTTAAAAATACCTTTCATTATCGTTCGGGATGGATATGGTTCCATACAATTTGGGATTTCCATATACAGATTCCACAATAAGCTCTAAAAATATATATTCATCCCATACCTTCCATGAATAGGAAGACAACCCAACATATAAATAAGATTAAGAAGATGAAGACCTCAAGGATACCCCTCCTTCATTTTAGGAAGTCATCTACACCATGGCGGATGAACACATAGAAAGAAATCTTGGAAAATCATAAGATCTATGGTTCACTCTGATTAGTGCATCCAGGAATTTTAAAGAGCAAGATGTTTACAATTTCTTTCAAAAACAAAACCAGGATGTGTTTTCCAATAATTACACAAATATTCTACGCCTTGACCCTGGAGTGTCCACCCACCATTTGGGTTTGGTAGAATATCATCAAGCATACATGAAATTAGCTAGGAGGACACACCTGAATCCAACCTCAAAAATTATGGAGGAATTTGAAAAATTAATTGAGGATAAATTCATCTGAGAGGTATAATATCCAAATTGGTTATCTGATATTGTCCTAGTAAAATGAATAATTTGAAAATTTTAGTTTTCATTGATTCAGTGATCTTAACTAGCATTGTTAAAAATATGACTTCCTAGTTTCAGTCATAGAACTCATGATTGACGCAACAATTGGCTATTAGGATCTCTCCTTCTTGGGTAAGTACTTAGGGTATTATCAAATCTAGATATCCCAAGAAGATTATAAATATGTTTCCTTCAGATCCCCTCTAGGAATATTTTTCTATTGCGTAGTTCCATTTAGCATAACGAAAGCTGGTGCGATATACCAACATGTAATGCACCACATATTCAAATCATTCCTGGGAAAACATTCTGAATTTAATGTTCAAGTTCAAGTTGTCAAGTCCATACAACATTATAATCACTTTATTGAGCTGGAAAAAATATTTATAAACTCTCGATAGCATAATATGAAGATGAACCCTAATAAATGTCCAATCGTGGTATCCTGGGGAAAATTTCACAGTTTTGTTTTATGTCATTTGGGAATCGAAGTTGATCTTATGATAACAAAATCTGTACTTGGAATTCAATCTCCTAAATACATAAAGATTTTAGAGGACTTCAAGGAGAGATGGACAAACTTCTAAACTTCATAGAAAATATTGTAGGCAAGTGTTTTCTATTCACCAAATTGATGATGAAGGGGGTCACTGACTAGTGGACCAGTGGATAAGAAGTGGAATTTGTTACCCTTAAGAAATAACTCTTGAGATCACCAATTTTGATGCCAAATATTGAAGGGAAAATAACCATTTCTTATGTGATATCCCTAGAGTGACACTAGGAGCCTTCATTGCACAAAATAATGATGCTATGAATGAAAAGATCATATACAATATTAGTTGAACCATGATTGATGTAGAGATCTGATATTTAGATATTGAGAACATTTTATTCACATTAATAATTTTAATTCGTAAACTGAGGCACGACCTATAAAATCATAAGGTCCACATGGTCTCTTGTAATAACCTGTTTAAATTTGTCCTTAATCATCCAATGATGACATAACATAGGGAACAATGGGTAATTATTTTTCAGCAGTTTTATATACAGTTTGTGCAGAAAAATGATGTAAAAGTATATTCCTTGGTAGAATTCCTTGCTGAAAACCCACATACAGAAGTGACATCATTGAATACTCAACATGTTGATGAAGGAATATTCTTTATTCATGACAGTCCTCAAACATGGGAAATAGACATTTATGGTGCTTCCATAATTCAAATAGGAATGCGAAGGGGAGATCTTAAGATCAAGAAATTTGGTTTAGGAATTTTACTTATCTCCCCCGAATTTTTTTCTATACACCTTCCTCTGATCAAATAGCAGTATGAACAATGAGTTCTTATATTAGGCACTCATTGAATGATTGGAATTGGCATTCCATGTACCAGTGATCCACTTGTATGTGAAGGGTGATTTAGTGTTAGTAATCAAATATATTAATGGGTATTATTCCATCAGAAAAGAAGAAATAATTATGCTATGGGATTATGTCCAAGGGTTATTGGAATAATTTCCCTTAGAAACAACATTTTCTTACATCCTGCATTGGAAAAATGCTCAATTTTATGAATTTCAAATTGTAGCTACAACCCTGGATAATCTGGACAGGGATGAAACCAAGATTATCGTTGCCCATTTTTATCTGGTTTCAACTTTCTTCCAAATCAGGAAAAAGGAAATTAATGAAATCAACCCCATTCGTGAACCATTTGGTCCTACCATGGGATAGATAACACCTACCATATAATATCTTCACGATGGAGTACTTCATCCAAATAGAGTTTTAATAGACAAAATCTCATGATGATTGGTTTATTTCGCTCAGTAATATGGCCCACATCACCGAAAGATCCTCTCTACATGAGGCTTCTATAGAATTATCCTCAGATTTAGTGATGTGGAAGAAACTATGTATTTAATGAACGAAGTACATAAATTATCCTATGGTTCTAAACAACCCAAATACAATATTTAGGATAATATCTGAGGGATTGGATATTTATGGCCTTCGATGATATGAGATTTTATTGATTTTACTATGATGTATCATCCCTACTAGGTGCATGCCAACTTCATCCATCAATCACTATAGTTTTTACATAATGCCAAAATCTCTTATCAATTTTCCACTTAGGAAATGGATGTAGTAAGACCCTATCCTCCAGCTAAGGCCATGTAGTTTAGTTACATCCTGACTACTATTGATTTCTTCTAAAAATGAGATGAGGTAATACCTCTCAAAGATAACGGTGCCAAAAGAATTTTTAGCTTTGTCCTAGCTAATATCATTGCTAGATTTAGTGTTACTTGTAACATGTTGATTGAAAATGACACCAATTTGTTTTCTTCTAAGGTAAGGAATTTATATAAGGAATACAATATCAAATTCACCTATTCTCCCCACTCTGATGAAGTTTCAAATGGATAGATAGAGGCTTTCAACAAAACCTTTTCCAACATACTAAAGAAAATACTGGATATACTAGTGAAATTTTGTCCTAATAAACTCTTTCATTCCTTGTGGTCTTATATGAATACAACCCATAAAAACACATTGTCACCTCCATACACATTGTTATATAAGACATAAAAAGTTCTTCCCATTAAAATGACGTTTCTATAACTCAGATTTTCTATTTTGGATCATTTATCCATTGACGAGAAATCTAATTAATGGTTGAATGATTTAGAGTGATTGGACGAAAAGAGATAGAATACATTGAGTCAAATAAAATTATATCCAAAACGATTAACCCATGTCTTTAACAAGAAGTATCACCATTGTTAATTCCTCTAAGGAGAGTTGCATTTGGTCCTTAAGACTCCAATGATACCTGGAAAGTAGCCTCTAAAGTTAAAGCTATAGTGAGAAGGACCTTCTTTCCTACATAACGTCTATTAAAAAGGAGTTTATTTATTAATATAAATGGATGTAGAACACATTATAACTTCATCAAAACGATGGGTTCTTGAATAATTACTTTAAGTAATCACACAATGTTCATCCTAGTTTTATGACGATAAACTGCGTTACAATAATTTTCTCTTTTTAATGATGTTAAATGATGTTGTCTCATCATCCATGTTTCATGATGATAAAGTACTTATAATGAGGTCACAGACTCATGACCTAAAACTATAAAACACCATTTTTAATTAATACATGACATTAAACTGTAAAGTTTAAGTATCCATCCTTTTATGTAAAGAAATTCCTCATGAGATCATGAGTTGACATTCCTTTTGGTCCATTAAACAATGAGAATCTTCCAGGCATAATCCTTACTCACATCATCCCCACTCCCTATAGAATTTCTTCCCCATTTCTTTCTTATGTATATATGAAACTCAAATGGTGAACCAAATTCCAGAACTATATATGGCATGATTTTTATTCTAATGAGTTTCAAAGTGATGCCCATATATCATATATCGGACCTATCCATGACCATAAAATAATCTGTTCACCCTTTCCCTGTATATGAGTCAATTATGTACTATAAACCCTTCTATAAAATGTGCCTTGATTAAAATGAAATCTTTTATTTGAGGCCCAACCATTTTTTGGAATGTATTAAAGTCCCCATTTCTCATATCAATATTCAATTGTGGTGGGGAACCATCCTCAAGAACTGTATGTGGCTTTATTATTACACTATAAAGATATATAGTGACACATGGTTCATATACCCTAGTCCAGCCGTAATATTTATTCCTTTTCACATAGGTTCATCTTCATTCATACTGCATGACATCAAACAACAAGAAACATTTCAATAAATACATATGTTGTGATTCACATTCCTATGAGATACATAGTGATGTCTGAGTCGCCAATATCAGGTCCATGCACAATAAAAATACAATTGATTTACCCTTGTTCATGAATTAGTTCTTCAAATGAGAACTTTATAAAAATTATGTCTTAAGTCATATAACAATGACATACATAGTTATTACAATAATTCATATGTATTGTCAAACCACCAATCTAGAAACTATCCAAATCAATTTTTCCCATGGAAACCTAATCTATGTTAGGAAGATCTATCAACTATTACGTGTGGCTTGATTCTTGCGGAAGTAAGATACACAATGACACCCATATCTCTTATCTCGAGTCCATCAATGATGTTTATAATGTTGATTTATCCCATATGTGTATGAATCCAATCTTCACATAGTGGAACTTCAAGAACTACATTTTGATTGATTACCATTCCAATCAAATACGTAGTGATATTATGATCTCCAATCCTAGTTTTATCTACGAGTTTAGAAAAGAAAATCCCCCTTCTCGTTCCCCAAGCATGAACCTGATCTGCACAGAGAACATTTACAAAACATATGTCTTGATTCTCATTAAAATAAGATGTGTGAATATACATAAAAATCATGTTTTATGACCAACCATTAGTTTGGAAGTTATCAAATGTATGCTTTCCTATATAAATGTCTTATTAATATGGGGTATAAATTTTAATAACTACGTGTGTCATGATTCTTTCCCTGACAACATACATACTGATTCCCGGATCTCCAATTCTGGGTCTAGACATGATTAATCATTAAGACCATTTATTTCTAATGTATAAATAATATATAAAAATGGAACATATCAATATCGACATAAGGCTTGATTCTAACCACTATGAGATATGTTGTGATGCCCAAAATATCATTCTTAGGATCAACTGAATTGTTTTCATCACATCACATCCGCTCACCTTTGTCCTTCTCATTATGAAATAAAATATCATGGAAGTATGAGAATTATATGTGGATTTATTATCATCCTATTGAGATATATAGTGCCACTTGAGTCATATCCCCTGGTCTGTCCATAATTTAAAATCACCTATTCTCTACGTATAAATCAAGCTTTCTTGGGGAGTATCATTATGAACTAAGTGTGGTTTGATTCTCACCCCTGTGAAATACATAGAGACATCCATATCCTTAAACCTAGGCTCAATCACATGAAAAAAAACCTTCCACTCTCTAGAATAAAAATTTAAAATTATATACCAGAGATTTTTATTTTGGGTCCTCTCTTTAGAAAACCCACTAAGGAAACATGAAATGTTCCCATTATACATATGAGTCAGATTAATGTAAGGTACTATAAAATCGAAGCCTTCATCATTCCAAATACTTCCATTGTGCATTGGACAGTACCACTTTCACCTTTCATAGTCCTAATCTTGAGTAATTTCAATGTTCATAATATTTCTTTTGTTTCATATAGAAGAATATTTTATACCTGATAGCTCTTTTTCCTGACAATGTAGAATGTGTGCCTAGTTAGACTTGCATAATGTCACCTAAATGATGAGAATGTTAGCCAAAGGTTGAAATTATTCGATTTTGACGTATATTCCCTGGTTGAATTTACAAACTACAACCCCCATAATGGGTTTTTAGAATAGAGGTAAAATTGTTTTTTGGAGAAGCCTCTTCTATCCCTCCATGATTTGATTATAGTATGCATGAACCCGTAGTCTAATGATGTAATTCATTTTATATTTTCCCTTACAATTTCCCATGATGTGAATGTCTCCAAGACCATGGTTTTCAATATTAACCTCTAATTTTATCAAAGCATTTTTGAATAACCTTGGATCGTTTGACTATAATATCATTCATTATTTCCTTAATTTTGTTTTCAATGTCATATAACCTAATCCTACAGACACCATACTTCATTCTCTTTGGTTAGAAATTGGTAGGGAGGATATTCCCTCAATTATTTGGAAATTTTGACTTTAAATACCTCTTCTATATTCAGTTACATTTCTCAATAAACGAAACTATGTGCTAGGGTATATTGGAATCTCCATAAACATTCCTCATCTTTTAATAATTGAATGTTATAATTATTGAGAGAATTTCACTTGACTATGTTGTATGTAGACCTAGCTAGAATTAAATAATGTCTCCCACATAACGTTCCTATCAACCCAAGGATTACATTTTTTAGTTGTGCAACATATAACCTAGTTGTCCCTACATAATATAGCCCCTATAGTGAGTCCGTCAAATAGAGGAAATGTAGTTATTTAAATAAATATCATATAATTCCCTTTATCCCTTTTCCCAAATCACTCTATGGATTCAGAAATCCCCAAATCATAGTATACAAATGCTTCCTTCCATACCTGAATATAGTATCATATTTTAAGAATGATTACTAAGAAATATAGAACCATCTAATCTTCAGTCAATGCTAGTGTCCTTAAATCAAATCCCCACAATGTCATTTCCACAGGATATTAAACTTCACATAATAATTTCCTTGATAAATGAATTTAAACTACACAACATAATGTCATTGTTGTTTGAAATTAAACTACATAGAATAATACCCTTATTTCATGAATTTAAACAACACGACATAATGTATGTGCTGCATGAACGTAAAATAAACATCCTCTCTATTATCATTTTTTCGTGAATATAAACTACATTAATTAATATTATAATTCCCATTTTGGACAATGTACACTCTTTTATACATAAAATTCATATAGGAGTGGTTTATCAAGAAAGGCCTATATTGACACATGCGTCTCCTTTTAATCTTAGATAAATTTGATTTGAAAATACTCCATCTTTGTGATGGGAATTTATTTTATCAACAAAACACTATAAATATTATTTATTTTGATGCTCACAAATACCCTTGATTGTTTTAATAATGATTTTAGTTTGAGTGTATTTCCTGAAATTCATATTCTTATAATGAAAGAATATTCAACTATTTATTTGATAGAAATATTCATTAATGTGTTTGGAATGCTCTTAATTGTATTCTGGAAACCCTATTAACCATTTTTTGTTTGATGGAATTACTATTTATTCAATATGTCCAAGAAAGTAACATATTGAACATACCTTATGTTTATGATGAAGGATCAACACGTATGGTTAGTCAATAATACTTTTTAAGAAACATATGTTTATGGAACATTATGTTTGTATAAGAACCATATGTTTGTTAGAACGAAATAATATGGTTAAGGAACCTTACGTAGGAATGGAACTTTACAAATGTATGGATCATCAATGTTAATTTTGTGATCAACCTTATGTTGTCAACCTTATATTTGAGAAAAGTGAACATCTGAATAATAAATGCTATGTTTAAAGATATATGTTTACATGGATAAATATTTGGATTATCAAACCTACATTATAGAGTTTAACCCTATGTTTTTTATTTTGTCATTTGGTGAAGTAAACTTTTATTTGACTTTTTAGCATTGGAAATTGGAATTTATGTCTTTATCGGAGCTTTTTAAAATAGTAATTGCAGAATTTCAGGGTGACTTAAAGAATTATTTCGATTGATCAAAGCTTGTTTTAAATGCTTTAATGTGTTGTTTATAGTGTAGATTTACTCTCTTATTCTTATTGGATGTTAAGACTACTCTGAGCTGTATTATTTGTTTTTTAGATCACTCGTCTTATCAGGAGTATTTTGCGTATTTGAAATCTTGTTGAGAGATATATTGTTATGTATATATATATATATATATCTTTCTATGTCAAATATTTATACATGGAGATCTAGATATTTCCATACAGAATTGATAATTCTTATTATAAAATATTTCTTGTGCAAATTATTTTAATGTACTGCATTGATCAAGCATATCAGTAACATAGACTATGATTTGGATATACACATGATCAAATATAGAAACATGATTCTCTGTTTTTGTTGATGTTTTTAAAATCAAAGAACTCTTATGAAACATGATCTCTTCAGAGAGGGTGATATTAACCAATCCCATAGAGAGGGTGATTGGTTGAGAGTACTAGGGGATTTTTGTGCCTTGAAAAACAATAAATTGTTTTTAATTGTTCTCTGTTCATATTCGCTTCATATAATTTCATACAGAAACGTCCCTAACTATATCTACTATTTATGTGAATCAAAAAAATTGTGAAATTTTTAAATGAACACAATTCACCCCCCCACTTGGGTTATCACTATAGTCTTTCTGAAAAAACATTTGGTATCAAAGGCTGAGCTTTTCAATAGAGCTATAATAAGATAAAGGAAAAATATCTATATTAGTGATGACAACGGAGAATCTCAAGGGAGTAGTGTCATTGGTTCATGATCTATATTTCAATGGTTATAATTATGGTTTCTGGAAGTCTTGTATGATAATCTACTTAAAAAATCAAGGATTTTGAGTATACTCAATGATTACTACTTATTACACAATTCCTGAAAAACTTGAAACATGTTCTACTAATATATAGGCTGAGTATGATAAGAATAAAAATTATATGAAATCCATTATTTTTGGTGTTTGACCATATGAACTCAACTGTGTATCGCAATTTCCCACAACCAATGAAACATGGCTGACAATTGTATTATCCTATGAAGGTACTGACAATGTTTGATAAATGAGATGACATAGTGAAATTAAGGTTTGATAATTTCAGAATTTATGATGGAGAGATCATCAAAACGATTATTGAATGGCTGACAGAAATTGTTAATAATATAACATCATTAGGTGATCCTATCTGCCAGTCTGATAATGCTTTAAAAGTTCAAAGTGTTATAATTTCAAAGTGTAATAGAATTTCAATTGGAATCCTCCTATCAACACCTGTCAGGAATTTGAAAATGAGAGAATTAATTGTAACATTAATGATGTATGTGGTATAGAATTAATATAATGATTCATATGAAAAATTCATAGAAAAAAATTATAACACTACACTAAAATTTACAGCCCAAAAATAAAATAGAAAAATGAAACAAGAAGGATGAAATTCAGAATCATCTGATTCGGAAATTGAGCCAGTATAATTAGCTATAAAATTCAGTAAATTTTATAGGAAGAAGATAAGATTCATTAAACCTTTCAAAAAAGAAGATAAATATTCAAGGAATGTTAAATTATACGAAAGAAAAAAATTGGGTCATATAGGACTTGATCATCCTCAATTGAAAAGAGAGAAGGGAAAGGTAGAAAAGAGATATCAGAAGAATGTTAATTATGAAAAAATGGACAAAAGTTATATGGAGGAAACATGGATTGTTTCAAAAGACTCTATAATCCCATTAATCTCTGATTTAGATAAGTAATAATTGATTCTAAAAGCTAATACGTGCTTTGTGGCTGAAGAATAGAAGATACAATCCTATTATTCATATGATTTAGATTCTTGTTACTCAAATGATAAAATGACTGCCTATTAAACTATTCTAGAAAAAATATATGAATCCATATTAATGAAAAACCGTAATTAAAAAATATTCTTAATTATAATTTTGGCGAAATAGATACTTTACTTAAACACTATCAAGTGTTTGTTGAGAAATATAGTTCATCTACTACAAAATGTACTGACCATAAAAATAATATTAAACAACAACAGGATAAAGTGGAAACCTATAAAAGGTATTCTCTTATATATATAAATAAGGAAAATATACTAAATAAAATTCATGGTAGAAATTTAATTAAAATGTAATAATTTTGTATTCGAAATATGGGTGAAAACCCCGAACTGTAATTTTTTTTCCTAGTTCTAATAGGAAAAGAATGTCTACTGTTAAATGCTTTTTTTGTGGTATTAGTGGACATTATGCTAAAGAATTCTATTAATGAAAGCCTAAATTATGTGGTGTCAAAAATATTCAATATTTGTAATCATTATCAAGTTTTAATTATAATAGTTTTGATCAAAATAAATCTATTTGGATTTCTAAATCTTTGATATCTTATACAGCTTTACCCAAAAAGATATGGTTACCAAATTTTTTTATTTAATTTGAACTTGTAGGTAACATGCCACAGAAGGGGAAAATATATATGGATTATTGATAGTGGTTGTTCAAGACATATGAGTGGAATGTCATCATATTTATGCAGTTTAACCAAATTAAATGGATGCTTAGTCACCTTCGGTGACAATACTAAAGGAAAAATTATTGGAATCAGAACAGTTAAAGATCCATATACTATCTCAATTAATAAATTACTCTATATACAAGTATTGAGGTACAATCCAATAAGTATCTCACAACTCTATGATGATATATACTATGTTTATTTTTCTAATAATTACTATTAGGTTTTTTAAGATAATTTACATAAATTTAGAGCACACAGAACATATAATGTCAACAATTTGGATTTAAATTATTTGTGAAAATAGAAAGTGAACTCTTTAACTGCTAATTTGAATGTGTCAATGAATTGGAACAAAATACTTGGTCATTGTAATATTTTTTTTGTTTATATAAGTTATCTGAGAAACAATTAGTTTTAGATTTACTATGTCTCAAATTTTATAGTGATATATTCTGTGATGCATATCATATAGCCAAGAAATATAAATCTTCATTCAAATCCATTATCACAATTTCTACATCAAAACCCCTAGAACTTATTCATATGGATTTTTAGGACCATCTATAATAGAAAGTTTGGTAGGTAAATTATATGTATAATTTTTATTTGATGAATATTCGAGATTTACTTGGGTATATTTTCTAAAACTAAAAATTGAATCTTTTTCAGTTTTTGAGTGTTTTTATTATAGTGTTGAAAATGAAAGAAGATTTTTTAAAATTTTCATTAATAAGTGATCATGGTGGAGAGTTTTATAACCAATTATTTAATTCGTTTTTCTCAAATATGGGTATTAAAAACACCTTATCTTCACCAAGAAAACCTCAAAAAAATAAAACTAACGATAGTAAGAATTATACTATTTAAGAAATTGATAGAACTATGCTAAATGAATAGTCTCCCAAACTACTTTTGGGAAGATGATATAATCACATAATGAAATATTATAAACTGAGTATTAATTCTACCTACTTTCAAAAAGAATCCTTATGAACTTTGGAATAACAGAAATATTAATGAAATGTACTTTAAGGTTTTTTGGATGCAAGATATATATCTTGAACACCAAGCATAATCGTAAAATGAATGATTCCAAATTTCATAAAGGAATATTAATAGGATATTATACAACTTCTAAAGCTTATATATTATTTATGAAGAAGTCAAGGATTGTTGAAAAACCAGTACATGTGATGTTTGATGAAACTGAACCTTTTAATAAAGATAATGATAAGAAATGTGAATGTGAGGATTCATCTAACAAAATGAGACTTGATAGCTTGAAAAATGGTCTTTTAAATTTAAATGAAATTCAATCCAGTTAAAAATAACATGATACAGATGAACCTAAAATTAATTTTCCTAGACTGTCTAGAATCCCAAAAAATCACCCTTTAGAGACTGTTATAGTAGATCTATACATTGGAATAAAAACTAGATGATGTGTAACAAACCTAGTTTAATTTTCATCTTTTTTTTCTAAGGTAGATCCTATGTCTTTTTAAGAATCCTTAGAAGTTGAAAGTTTCATGTTAGCAATGGAATAAGAGCATAATAATTTTAAAATAAACAACGTATATAAATTATTGGAATGGCCATCGAATTATCCAGTTGTAGGAACTAAATGGGTCATTAGGAACAAACAAGATGATCAAGAAATTATATCAAGAAACATGTATGGACTAGTATCCAAATGGAATAATAAAGAAGAAGGAGTAAATTATAATGAAACATTTTCTCTCATAGCTAGACTATAAGCGGTTTGAATTATTTTGGCCTATTCATCTTATATAAATTTTAAATTATTTCAGATAGATGTAGAATTTTTCATTTTTAACGGATATTTAATAGAGGCGGTTTATGTTGAAAAACCTCCTGGTTTTGAAAATTATGAATACTAGTTTTTTTAAAAATAGTAATGATTTATACGGCCTTAAAAAAGAACCTTGAGCACGGTGTGAAATATTATCTTCGTTTTTTTTTTGTAAAATGGTTTTACTGTTTGTTTGGTAGATGCAACCCTTTTTAAGAAAAAAGTTTTTTCTAATTCATTATTAGTACAAATATATGTTCATGGTGTTATTTTCGGTTCAACAAATAAAAAAAATTGTAATTTTTTTATAAATTATGAAAAAATAATTTGAAATTATAAAGATGGTAGAATTAAATTTCCTTTCAGAAATTCAAATTTATCAAAAAGAATATGGAATAGTGTAATATAAAAGTAAATACTTTACTATTTTTTTAAAAATTTTGTCTTGTGAACCCCAAGAAATATTCAACCCCCATGTGTAATAATATTACAAAAGACTAGGATTAAGTTGGAAAACCATTAGATAACAAGTTATAGAGAGGTATGATTAGAAGTTTACTATATATTTCTACCAGAAGACTTGATATTATGTTTTCAATATATCTTTGTGCTATATTTCAAAAAAATCTAAATGAATCCCATCAGGATACTATAAAAAAGTATTTTTAGTTATTTAAAATCAACAGTTGTTCAATATCTTCTTTATCAAAAAAAATTATGATTTTAATTTATTATCATATTCAAATACAGGTTTTGGAGGTTTTAGATTCAATAGAAAAAGTACTACAGGAACCTATCACATTCTAGGATAATTGTTAGTGTCATGGTCAACTAAGAAGCAACACTCAGTTGGACTATCAATAAACTATGAAAAGTATGTTTTTGCAGTCAGTTGTTGTGCACAAGTGTTGTGGATAAAAAAACACTATCATGGTCCTTAGACCTAATTTTTATAATACACATATTTTATGTGATAATAAAAGTGCTATAAAAATTTCAAATAATCCAATATGTCATTATAAAACTATGTATATTGATATTAAACATCATTCTCTAATATATCATGTTCTTAAAAAAGATATATCTTTAGAATTTGATAAAAATAAATGTCCATTAGATGATTTTTTTATAAAACCACTTCCCAATATTTTTTATGATTTTACTAATGGGGAGTTAGGTTTATTTAATTTTTAATTATTTTTTATTTTATTTGATTTTATTTTAATTTGTTTTGTGCCTAATTTATTTTTCTAAATCTAATTTACTTTTCTAATTTTTATCTTATGGAATTTCAGTGAATTCATGTTATTTTAATGGTATTTATATCATTGAATTATTATTGGTTTTTCATAATAACTATGTGACACAATAAATGAGGACACATGTCATTTTTTATAAACTGTTCTTCTTCTAAACCCCTAACCATCCAAACCTTTTGTTTTCCCAAAAAACACCCTTTTCACCTCACCCTCAATATTCTTCCTTCCAAACCCTAGAATCCAAAAAACTCAGATTTTCAGATCTTTAAATATTGATGAAAACTATATGAATCGAAGAAAAAGAAGCCAATGAAGAAAAACAACAGAGAGTTTCAGGAAGAAAAATTCTTCAGGGAGAGGTTATTGATATCAAATGGTTATATCCAATGACATTAATATTGAAGGAAGTGCTATAATTTCAAGGACTCGAGACAACATGCAATGATATCAACCCATAATTTCTATATGATGTAGAACTGAGTTTGTTTTATAAGAGTGTGCAGTTTATTTTTTTTGAGATTTAGAGGATATGATTTTTGATAGTATTAAAGATATGGATTTCTCTATTTTTTATACTCATCTGGAACAAAATTTGAACAACCCACATGGATGATTTTTCCATTTTGGTCATAAATCAATTGGTGATAATCAAAAATTATTATAATAGAATCATGTCTCTTTTATTCAATTCGATGAACATCAGAGAGATGGTTTTTAGAGATTTAGAACATGACCATAAAACTTTGGTGAAGTTTATCCAGAGATGAATAGCGACAAGGATAGCTGAGATAGAGAAACTTCTTTACCCAAACTTGTATATCATGTTTATTTTTCAAAGTGATATCAAAATGCTTTTTCTGTTGTATTTGTTTTGGTATCTTTATTACTGTTTTTCACCAGATGCAGGAATGAATTTATATCCATATGGATAGATAATTCCAAGGATTTTATCTAAAAATGACATGATCATACTAATTGACAAATTAGAAAAATTTAATCATATTAATGTTTTGAATGATGGAACGTTAAGAAAAAATTGATTTTTCTAGAGCACTGTAAATGTAAAAATATTTCCCGTCGGATTTGAGGACGAATAGAGCTCAAGAGATTTTTCTTAGGGGAAGAATGAAGTTGTTTAAAAGGAAGGTGTTTCAGAATTGTGAACAGTTTCTGTTTCACAACCGACTCACAGGAGGCATAGATTTAACATAGAAGAATAAGAGGAAGAGAACAGTCAAGATGAAATGGTTTTTAAACAAAGATATAGAAATGATCCCCATGTTGAAAAATAGATATTGGATTTTGGGGAAGCAACATGATTAGTTCATTTGGTAAAAATTTTTATTAAAGGGAAAGTTCAAGTGGAGACTCATGATAGAGAGCATGGGATTGTACATCTGGAAAGTGAACAAGTACAAGATAGAATTATCATAGAAATAGATCAAGAACAAAATGATCCATCTAAAAAATTTCAATCATAGATTGTAAGAAAATATGTTAATTAACAAGGAGTTATTAAATAAGGGTATATTTTACAAGAATCAGTTACCGAAATTCACCCCTTAATTATAGATGAGACTGTGGAAATGTGAGCTCTTATTTCTAGTTATCAAACTAATTTTTTAGATACTCATCATTTTTCTTGGGAAGAATAAATAATGAAAAGATAGGAAGATCCTTTGCCTAATGATGGTGAAAATATGGCTATGAATGTAGATGGGGGACATGTGATTCATAATCACATAATGTTGAAGAAATTGTGATTAAATGCAAAAAGTATCATGGGAAGAATGTCACTATAATGTTAGAGCATGACATTGCAATGACAAAAATTCAGGAAGAAAATGAAAATACTGTTTCTAGAAGGTATTTTTATTCCTTCAATAGAGTTATGTCAAATGGGATTAGGCTGATCAGATTTGAAGCAGTTTTAAAGACATATTTTGTAAATTTAAAGTGTTATCTTGGCATTTATTTTGAATCAGTAGAAGGTTTAAAGAATTAGGCTAGTATATCTACTCCATCATTGGTTACAAGTACTTTTTTATTTGAATATATTCAGATATTATATCTGTTATGGTAGACATGAATAATCAGCTTTAGGATCATCATTACGACACTGCTCCTTTTTCAATTTTATTAAATAATCAGAAATTTCTTGCTGATTAGTTAACCCATGGAGATCCTAGCATTAGATTGATGTTGAGTTGATTTTCATAAAAGTTATAGCTATTCATAATGAAAGAGGAATACATTCATGTTTTTCTGATGGTTAACATAGTGGATAATCTGTATGTTATTAATGATTCCAAGATGTGGAAAATTCATCTAGGAGGCAGTTTGATGAAGAATATCAGATTGTATATGGCTGAGCTAAAGGAGATGTTTGAAGGAATAAAAAATTCAAATCTATCCAATCCTTAGCCATCTTCCATTTTCATACCTTAAACTAGGAAAAAGACAATTTTTTTTTCTATGTCACACGATTTATTGTATTAGTGTATTATTTTATCAATGAACATGTTTGATATCTATAGGTTACATTTTATTATTTTATTTTCATTTATATTTTTTTATTTGCCAAAATAAAATTCTCATTTCATTAAATTTATTTATAATAATCACATAACATTATTTTAAATATTAAAATTTTTGTAACCTATTTCTATACATTAATCTTGATATAACAAAAATGGGGAGAAAATTAGATAAATGAAACATTTATTTTATATGAGAAATTTTAGATAAAAATAAATATTTATAAACATAAATATTTCTTTGAAATTTACCTTTGCGGGAGAACATTAAATATTTCTTCATTATTGAAATAATTCTGTGAAATCAAAATTATTTTATATTCAATCAAAAAATATATTGCTAAAATTATTGTTTTTATTTATGGGTTTTGAGATCATTAAAATTAGGGAGATTTTTGGGAATGTATTGTCTCTACAATAATATATAAATATTATTTATTTTGATTCTCACAAATACCCTTGTTTATTTTATTAATGATTTTATTTTGAGGGTTTTTCAGGAAAATTATATTCTTATCTTGAAATAATATTCTACTATTTATTTGCGATAAATATTCGTTAAAGTGTTTGGAACACTCTTAAGTGTATTGTGGATACTCTTTTGACTGTTTTTTGTTTATTGAAATTACTATTTATTCAATACATCGAATAAAGTAACGTATGGATCATACCATATGTTTTTGGTGAAGGATCAACGCGTATGGTTAATCAACCATAAATGTCACGAAATGTATGGTCATGGAGAATTACATTTGAATAATAACCTAACGTTTATTAGAATGAAAAATATGGTTAAAGAACCTTAGGTAAGTATGGAACTTTACAAATGTATGTATCCTCAACCTTGCTTCTGTGATAAATTTTACCTTTTCAAACTTACATTTTGGAAAAGAGAATATTTGAATAATCAATGTTACATTTAGTGATCTATGATAATGTGATTAAACATATGGATCATCAACCCTACGTTATGAATTTGAACCCTATGATTTTTATTTTTTCGTTTTATAATGGAACCTTACGTTGGAATTTTCAGCATAAAAAATTTGAATTAAAGTCTTTATCAGTGCTTTTTGCAACAGTATTTGGGGAATGTAAGGTCGATTCAATTCACGATTTTTACTAATTCAAATATTGTATTAAATGATTTAATGATCCATTTATACTGGAGATTTTATCACCTATTCTTTTTGGAATTTACGACCACTCTGAGTTGTTTTCTTTAAATTTTTATTCACTCAATTTATTAGTCATCTTTTGCGGATCTGAAATCTTTCAGCGCAATATATTGTTATATATATATATCTTTCTATGTCAGATATTTTTGAATAATGATCTATATATTTCTTGGCTGTATTGATAATCCTTATTCTTTATAATTTGTTGTGAAAATTATTTTACATTACTACAACGATCAAGCATCTCATAAACGAAGTCTACCTTTTAGAGATACACATGCTCAAATCTGGAAACACGATGCTCTATTTTTATATCTATCCTTAAAATCAAAGATATTTGGAGAAAACTGATCTCTTCTGATATATTTAATGTTTATTATTATTCTTAAGAATATAACCATCTTTTATCAGTTTCTTGCTGCTGCAACAGCGAGCTGCACCTATTTCTCATCAAACTACATCTTTTCTATTTTGAGTTTCATCTTCTTGTATTCTATCATGGTAGAGTTTCAAATTCTCCCACTAAGCTACATTTTTATCGGTTCTCTATAAAAGAACATAAATTGCATGTTTTGTAATCCTTTGTTTGTAATGGTGAAAACAACCTGCACATAGTTTAGGATCAGTCTTATAATATGAGGGCCTTACTAGTGAAATTCACCAAGAAAATAGAGAGGGTGATTGGTGGAGTGGACAAAGGTATTTTTGTTCCCAAAACCACCATAAATTGATGTGATTTGTTCTTTTTTCATATCCACAGCTTATACAAACATACCTAAATGTCTCCAACTCTATCTATTATTGATGTGAATTTATAGAATTGTGATTTTTTTAAGATAACACAATTCAATCCCCATCTTGTGTTATCACTATAGTCTTTCTGGCCAAACACTTTGGTCATGAGACATACAAATCATAAATCCCCTTATTTATCAGTAATCCAAATTTCCTGATTACAAAGATCTACATTACCTGACTATACATTACATTCCCCAGATGGCCTATAATAATATTCTTATATAATGGGATGGTCCAGCTAAGGATTCCACTATTTGATTATGCATCATATTCCCCAGTTGGCCCTTTATAATATAGACCCCATAATTGTTTCTTCAAATGGTAATTACTTAGTTCATAAAAGGGACCACTTCTATTTCTATACTTGAAATTTTAGATTTTATGGCAATAAAAATCATGACTCATGATTTCCCATGGAAACATATAGAGAATATCAAGATGTTCCCCAACGATCAAGACTTGTTTTGGTTAGTATCTCAAAATTCGTATTCAACCCTATTCTACCTCAAACACTAGATTTATTAGTCGAACATCCATGAATTTAATTTTCCAACAAAGAAATACGTAGTACTCCCCATATTGAAAATCTACCAAGGGTACTATTAACAGAAGTCAAGTCATATCCCCTTTTTCCTAAACTCTATTTTTTTGTTATGAAATATCGAGGAATTAAATATCAGAATGGGAAAAAATATTAGGTTGAAAACCAAAAATGGAGGCCTAAGAAAAAACCAAGTCTCACCCACTATGTCTCTGCGATATTTGGCTTTGGAAAAAAAATAAGGGTGATGAAAATAACGCAAGAAATTTGGTAGGGTTGTCCATACGACCTTAGAAATAGTCCAACTATGCTCACTTTCCCCATTGGATTATGTTAAAATTAGATTTTCACAATCTCTATCATTGTAATTATGATTAATTGGAACGAATATGTAATTCTATAAAAATATGACTTGAAATTATGATTATAGGTAGCATTCTTGGATGAAGACATATATGACTGGAAACAAAATATTTTCATTTATATGAAAGAAAATTCCCCATAGGAAAAACCACAAAATGGAGTCTCTTTGTCTTATATCACTAGATGTCATCGACAGAACTTTTCATTTGTTGAATGTCAACCTAAGCCCCATCAGCCACCTTTTGATATTCCATCAGTTGACCAACACCAGTCTCCTCAGCCTAAAGAAGAGGATCTTTGGAAGTCACAATGGCATTGGACCCTTCATTTAGAGATTATCATTTTGAAAAATGATGTTCTTCAGGTTCCTTTGTAATAGTATACAAGTATTGTTGAAGAAAAGAAATATGAAAAAAATTTCGTTGATCTATAAATTTATTGTTTCCATATTTTCACTATGGTTATCCTCATATTGAGATAATACTTCTTGGATATTTTGTATATTAGAAAATATTCAGGCTTTTATCATGCCCTGAAAAATTTTATTCTCTTTCTCTCATCTATGGATGGTTTCCTTAATTATAGTATGGATTTATCATTAATAAAAACAATTGAATCCCATCATACTGAATATCTCTAAAAAATATGGGATACACAATGAAAAATTATCGATGGATATATAAAATATAAGCATCCATATATGTTACAACGATTTACGACATGTGATGTGGAGATCATTCTACCACACTATATATCACTCAGAGTCACTATCATATGTGGGACATACTCTGGAATAAATGCACTTAATGAAGTACCCTATTCTTCTCACTCCACATAGAGGTTTCCATGCCTCCTAATGCTAGTTGAGATGCTGTAGAAGTTTCACCCCCAAAACCAGCCACAAATGCTGATAACCATACATGATAAATCAAAATCAAAATCAACTTCAAGATAAAGTAAGGAGTTCGAAAAATCACAATGACTGGTAACCCTTAACCAATAGTAGGTTAAGAGCCTAAAAAAATACTTATAATTTCTAGCCATATTAATTTTGGTTGGATCCTCTTGGTTTAGAGTATATTCTTATGTTTGATCAGGATTATCTCGATGAACCTTAGGATGATTTTATGTTTCAAGGGTCACCTGAGCTGGGTCCTCCTTAATAGTGGGATTGATAGTGATCTAAACATCTATTATAGAAACCATCACTATAGTATATATTGTAGATGGAGCTCTGCATTCCCATATATCATGATTAGGATCTAAAGTATAAAAATATTTATTTTCCAAAATATAAAAACTCACTTCCATATAGTTCTATATATAGTGCCCTAAATAATATTAATGTAGTGGTTATAAGAAAATGATCATCTACTTCTTCAAAATAAATTCCATGATTTATCATAGATTCCAATGACATACCAAGCCATGTGTTAGTCTCTCCCATGGGATCGCATGAAACACTTGGTTTATAACCCTATGATGATGAATTTAGACCCCGAACACTATCCTCAGTGACAGCTACTGTGCCAAAATCTTTCGTCATAGGATTTTCTATTACATATAAAGAACATGAAATATTATAGAGATGTAATTAAGTTATATATTTATAGATTTAATAATTCCTTATTGACATACCATATTTTACTCTCTCTCAATAGTAGGGATAAGAGTCGTGACAAGAGTTGATGATGTTTTCTCTTTCCTAGATTCCTCTTAAGATAAAGAGGCAGTTTCATTAGAAGGGATCTACAGATGGTTTATTGTTCCCTCCTCAGTTCTTAGAGAGTCATTTGTAACATCCTTGATGGATGAAAAATATAAGTTCGTCAAATTACATGAAATTTACATAATTTATTTTGCTGATGGAAAAAATGATGATGTCAGGAAGTCTTATCACTGCTGAAGAAGAATTTAGCCACATATATCATTGTTCTATGTAGCTGCATGTTTTTTTTCATAAAAGGTGGAACAATATCATCATATCTAAAAATTATGTGTTCGATATGGGAACTTACCTTCAATATCATCCTCCATGGCCTATCAGACCGAAGATATCTCTCCAGATTCAGGGGGTTACTCATTAACCCCGAGAACTGTACCAATAGCGTTATACCATGATGATGGAACATCATTCAATTTTTCCTTAGTTAGTTGTTATATAAGAAGGTATTTCCCCAGGTCAATAATGATTTTGATAAATATAAAGGCATAGAAGAGATTTATGTGGTAATAAATGAACTTATATCCTAATGATCAACAAAATTATTCCATTCCTCAAAATATGAAGGGTTAATCCCTTTAGTGGTGAGATGATATATCATTTCTATACCACATTTTGTGGTGTGGATTAAATTGGAAGTTGAATATATAAAAATAAGCAGATCCTAGGTATAAATTATTGAATTAATTGATTTTTCCTCAATGAAAATATCATATGTGACTCTATGATCTCATATCCTTGGAATCTGAAATCCCTCACATAAAATCTATAACATAGTTTTAGCATTACAAAACATGTTCTTCAAAATTTTAACACCCTATAGTCGCATTTAGTCTAAATAAATTCAAGAATACTGTGATGACTATCCTATATCCTTAGAAGTGATCGGCTTCCCAATTCCTTTAATCAAAGATGTTGGGTGAGATAATGGAACACGATTATCTTGTTAGATATGAAGACTAGACTACGTAACCGAATCCCTAGTTATTGATAATGATGTGTCCATCTGAATTATAGATGGTGGAATATATATTTCACGCGGTTGCTTTAGCGATCTATGATCCTTGTCAACCTCACCCTTTGACTCTGTTGACTCAGCCTATTAAGTATATAAACCACCATCCAAAAAAGATTATTCTATACTACTCTGCCTCTTTACTCCATCACAAGGAATATAATTTTATAGAACCCTATCAGGGTATGATGTAATCCATGCTTCAACATACCAAATAGTCAATATGCTTTCTTCATGTTCTATAAATAGATTGATAAATGTACTTGTCTTTTCAATAGAAACCATGAATAATAAAAATCAATCCAACACCGGATGTTATTCTTGTCTAACGTCCAATGGAAAGGATATAATAATTATTTTCAAGAATTTAAATTAACATGAAAAAATTTATGGATAATAATCCTCCCATATGATTTCACAGACAATAATATTTTCCAATACACAATCCCTGCAATCTTGAATATATGAAATCAGCTCTACGCAAGCCATCCAATTATCCACGAAACTTATCATTGGTGTATTCTTGTAAGGAACAAAATGTAATTCCTTGAACATATATAAAATTGTTTTAATGTCACAAGGTATCTAGTATAAGGGTTAAATACAATAAAAATCTATAATAAATGGTCGGAATATGCTCCCAAGGACTTACATCCCACTATACACAACATAGATTTTAAAATGTGTCGTGATCCATCCCCATAAAACTTATAATTGTCCTGGTATCCTGAAAATATTCTTCGCTCAATGAATGTGAAAAAATATCCAACGAATTATTTATAAAATAGGGGTGGAAAACCCCACTATTTTCCTCTCTTCTATCTTAGCCTCTATAACAAATGGTATTGGACTTAGACAGCCTTTGAAGTCGCAGACTAGCAACCAATGGACACTAATCCATATGGCAAAAAATCCAATAGGACTTGTCTTGGTAGGGATATTGGAGTTAATTTATACCCCAATGTTTAAAACACTTTTATCTAGAGTAGACAAAATTGTGCCCGATGCTCCTTTCTTTACCACATTGGGACACCATTATGGACCTGTGAAAGTGGGGAATTTATTATTCCTCTATATTAGGAATATTTTCATCAACTTATACAGATGATTATCCCTCATTGCATGAGGATTTTTCACCTCTATTTTGGGAGAAATCATTAGTGGATCATGCGACAAAGAAAACCTCCTGTCAGCATCATTTCATGTTGTCGTCTGGGGGATGAATTCATCAAAATTATCTCCAAGGATCAGAGTCCCAGATATCATATATACATCCAATAAACTAATGCCCACTTCTCTATGCATCGAATGGAAATCATTCATCTATGCACACCATCAGCTCAACAACTCTATTATAAAGTCACCATTCTAATATAAATAGGTTTTTAAACCCATAATGCATCATAAATAATGGATCCATTCATATCATCATTGAAATATGCACATGTTTCTCATACCCAGTATGCACGTATCCATAATGGCTTATCACCCCCGCTTAGATGAAAATACCAAAATTCTTTCTAGCCCTTTGATTGTTATAATTTTGAATCTTATAAAATGAAATAAGAAATGCTATCATTTTGTTCTACCGTTTGTGGTTTCAGATCTGGAGAACACGGGTTCTGATGCATAACATAGTTTGTGGTTGTTGTCCCAACATTAAAATATGATCCCACACCTGAAATGTTTGCAGTTGAAAAGTTCTTATAGTCTTGAAATAAGGATATTGGGAGATAATTATTCGGTTTTGGAGTGAGGTCTTCTCACAGATGGACATAACAATAAGGTGGAATATATTTACCCCTCTAAAAATTGAAATGATATTTCTTCATATACTCTTTAATTCTTGGAGGGGTCATTCCATATACATCATAGTAATCATTACCAATGATCTTCATCACATCATCAGTTCTCATGCTATTTAATTCTTAATAGTTTTGATCATCTTTGGAGTGATTGAACCTGCAATGAAATATAAATTTTATTTTAATGTAGGTGCATTCTTAATAATTTTGTATATAATGAAAATTTGGAAATGGAATCACGTTGAACAAGTTAAAATGCAGTGTGAAAGTGTGTCACACAACATGTAGTATAGAACTGAAAGAATAATAGATTCTTTGTGTAGAATAATTTAAGTATCAGAATATTAGCAAAAATACTTGTGTGTGGAGAGCTGAGAGTTAAGAGTCTTGTGTGATTTTTTCTAAAATGAACCTGATTATATAGACGAGGAATCTCACCTACGTGATACCCCCTTTCATGAACACAAATAACTTGAATGACCCTACTAACTTTTTCAACCCATTTTCTCATTATTAGACCATCTTTTCATTCATATGTAATATTGAGGGGGGTGGGGGAGGGGATTAGTTGACACTTCTTTCCATCACATGTATGAAAAAAGTGAAATTGATTAGAAAATGTGGGAGAACACAGATAGATAATATCACGATTTTCAAAGGATCAAATATTTGTTCACCCAAGGTTGCCCAAATAAAAATTAGCACACAATTACATGTGAACCACCACACTTGAGTACAATAAATCCTTTTCACAGGTTATCATATTGGCATATAAATAGACCATTGGGGTCTCCATTTATATTGACGAATTTCTCTGAAGGCTAATTACTACACTGATCACCTTAGTGTTTCTCCTTAGACTTCTAAAATTCCCAAGGTAGTTTTGTACTGCATAAATAGAGGTAATTGAAGGGGGAAATGATACTGAAGTCCATTTAGTGATTAAAATAAAAACACTTATGAAACCATTTTACCAACCCTCTTGATTTATGAATACATCCATGACCTCCATTCCTCAAACAAGAACTATAACCACTTACTTATTGGAATCCCAACTAATACCCTTGATGTCTTGAGACATTTCTTGCCCAAGTGCAATCATAAAGCGTGTTCATCACTTACAGAATGCATAGTTTACCCAATTTTACTTGTGATAATCCACCTTGCAAGACATCCTTGGTTCACCATACCCATCAACATGTTCAATCCTTTCATGAATCCCCATTCAAAACCACTCAAGGTAGGGTTTCCTTTTCATTTGTTTCTATGTATGAATGGATAACATTGAATCATACTCTAAGTCCACAAGATTTACA
Source organism: Viscum album (assembly GCA_963277665.1). Lineage (NCBI taxonomy): Eukaryota > Viridiplantae > Streptophyta > Magnoliopsida > Santalales > Viscaceae > Viscum > Viscum album. Next base: position 742,026,692 of record OY728145.1, on the reverse strand, counting down.
AAACCTTTTGGAAAGGAACATCATTGTGTCTCTTATTTAGCTTCAAATTTATATGCTCTGAGGATTCACAAGAATGTTTTACCAGAGGGTAAAGATCCTCATGATATATGAAGGTTTGTATATCTATTGTGACATCAAGACTTACACCATTTTCAATGTTGAGGAGTTCCTAGTCTTAGTTTCTGAGGATAAGACTCTCTCCTCCCCTTATCATCTCTATTAACCGTATCCGCTAGTTACTTGTAGAGAGGATAAGGATCCCACTTGATATATGGGAATATAAAAATCGAAGATGTTGCGGCTGGGTGATCATTAATATAGAAGTCTTTTGAGGATAACTATAATTTATTGGATGAAATGGAAAGAAATAACATCTAATGGAAACTTCCATTTGTAACGTGGAATATGGGATTCATGGTCACCACTAACCTATATGACCATATGAGTTATGAATGATGTCAGATATAAGAGGAAGCAGTAGAATTGAGACTCATGTAGTGAAAGATATGACAATAAGAGATGATGTGTGGATTATGCATGGGATCTTCCCAAGGAGGATGTCATTCAATGTGGGGAGGATCTAATTCTATTTTAGGTGGATCTCATTCCATGTGAGTCATATATAGAGAATCATATGAATGGTGTGTGGGGAGTAAGTGTGGGAGATACTTGGTATTGAATTTCTTTGCCCCACATTGGTAGGAGGATGAATCCTAGGATGAGTTTACATGCGGTTTCTAGTGTTCATTTCATGTAACATCACATTTTTTTAAAAGGGGAACATGATTTTCAATAGATAACGTGATATTACACATAAAACATAAGAAAAAAACTTTATATATCTATTTAAATGTTACCATTATTACTTGAAATTTAGATTAGACAGAATAAACAATATTAACTAAATAATGAAAACAGGGTTTACACATGCTTATATAATTATCTATTTCATACCAAACTATTTATAAATATAAATAAAAACCAATTGAATATAAATGGTGTGTTTTTATGAAAAAAATACAAATATGAATATTTATGATTATAATACAATAAAATATTTTTTTTGGATTTTATTAATTAAATATAAATTCAACATAATTTTTAAAATTCATTACATATGTTTTCTAGGCTTAAAACAAGAACAATTTCAGTTTTAATACAAATTTGAATATTTTTCTAAAATACAGTTTTTCCACTTTCGATGGTGCACATTATTTAGATCTATTGTTTGACACTTTTATACATCAATTTTAGAAAATAAAAATCTTATTTGGAAGAGGGATATAAAAATTTACATTGATTAATCTTTTGGTATTTTTCAGAAAGGATTCTTGTGTTGTTTAATAGGGACAAAATTATGCAATTTAATTGAATACTATGTTTTTTAAAAATTAATTATTAATGTTTAATAATATTTCTGAAGTTATTAATATGTAATTAGATCATGTTTTATCATTTAATTCAATTAATGTTATTGGAATCAATTTCACATTGAATGTTTATATGAAAACATGGTGAACTTTGCAACGTTTTTACCTAAAACCCCCATTTCCGTGTTTTGACAATGGGAATTATTTTCAATTAATTATTACCCATTATTTGTTTCAAATTTCGAAACACGGATTAAATATTTGGATCCATAAGGTTTAAATTATTTAAATTGGTACCTTTTATTTTATGGCATTTTGAATAGTAACTTTAGAAATAATTTTTATTAACCTAGTTAAGGGTAAATTCAGTTATTAAAGGAAAAAATTATATTATAAATATTATAAAATTACACAAAAACGTTTACTAATTTAATTGGATGAGTGTGTAATGGTCAAGAACATACTTAGGTCGATTTTTGGAACACTTTGAGCCACTTGGATGATTTAGATGCATTTATTATATTATATTCAATGAGAAGAAAATTTTTCCACACTTGTTTTTATCAATTAAATTATTTTTAATATGGGTTAATAGATGTAATATATTCAACCAAAACTATTATTTAGAAATATAAAATGTTTTCGTAAATCATGGTAATTTAATTAAATTTTTAAATAAATAAATATTTAAATTAAATTGTGACACAATTTTGATTTAGTAATTTTTTAATTAATGAAATAATAAAATAAAATATATTATAATTATAAGAAGATATAATTTTTTCATAATTGATTCCACGAAAAATTTATCAACTCATTTGAAATTTTATGTATGACTGAAATTTGATTTTTAATATATAAATCTGTTATAATATTTTAATAATTGAGGAAATAAATTGCGTCAAAATTGAAAGTAAATTTGTTTTAATATATAAAATATATTATTAAATGATATATAATTTATAAAAATAACCATTCGGGACAAGTATTTTGGATAAGACAGAAAATTTCACCTATGACTAATTTTTTTATTGTTTTTCATTTTTTATTTATATTAACAATAAAGGTGTAAATTACATGATATCCTGGTAAAAATTAAAAGAGTAAAATAAGGGTTTAAACAAAAAGATATGGATTAAAAAAATACTAAAACATGTTTAATTTTAATTTTATGAATTTATTTCATCCCATAATAGTCGTATATTTTAAATAAACCAGTTTGGGACCATTTGTAATTGTAAATTAATTTATATTAACTTAATATTTTTATTAATAACACGACTTCACATCTCCTCTCCAATAAAAGAGAACCCATTATTATCTAATATTCACACGTCAAAAAATTATTTTTGTTTCAGATATTTTCCCAAATACCTCTATATAATACCTCCCCAATTTATATAACCCTTATATTTTGCCTAAAAACCTCCTTGGTGGTGTGAAAGTGTTAATCAAAGGTGATCATCCAAAGGAATGGTATCATTTTAAATCAAGTATTTTATTTTATTTTTCACTTAATTTAAAAAATATCTTCTTCAACCATGATGATATAAAAATTATATTATTCTTATTATTTTTAGTTTTTATTATGTGAATATAATTACAAAAATCAATCTACAATTCCATCAAATGCAAAATTAATTAATTGTTTGTGTGTACGTGTGAACTATAACCTCCACGAATCGATATAATTTGTTTTCCAATATTCTATCCCAATACATGTTATAGATATGGAGTTAATATTTATATATGATATTAATTAAATATTTATAATTATTAAATAATAATATATCATTTATATCTTACCTTTACATTGACATAAAAATGATAACATCGTTTGTGTGTACGTGCGAACTATCATTTATATGAAGGGATTTTATTCATTTTTTTCACCATATAACATGGAATATATATATAAGTATATTTAAATTATTAATATTATATTAATTTTATGATTATTATTATTATTATTATGTAATTTTAATATTATAATTACCTCCTTTCAATAATTATCATTCAAAAAATCGAAATGTTGCTCATCCCTATGTATGGCGTACCGTTTCCTTGATTATAACATTATTCATTAATCATAAAAAGACATTTATAGTTAGATTTAAATGAAAAAATTATGTATAAAATTGTTTATTATTTCAGGAAAAGTTATATATATATTATTTAATTATACCCAATTTTACAATTTACATCATACAAAATTCATTTTTGACTCAAGTATCGATTATCATCAAAACATCTGACCTAAACATCAATAATAACATAATTATTTTAAAATGATTACATTTGATATAAAAGTAATAAAGAAATTGTAATGTTTATAATGAATTAAAATTATTAAGAAAAGTATATTATTCTAATTTATAATGATTGTATGAGGCAATTCAGACAAAAAGGTTAGGGATTTCGTCTCAATCTCCTTTCATTGAGATATTTTTTTGATGATATGAACATCTATGATTTTATTAGGTGTGTATACTGATACTATGATATTTATTATCCATATATTATCTATAATAACCTTAATTAATTTTTTGGTAGATTTAATCTTTCATCAATATTATAATTTAAATGTTCAATGTGTTATGGAACACATTGAAGTTTTAAACGATTTAGTTATTAAATCATTATCTCTATATACAAATTATTTATATTATTTTACATATTAATTTATATTGATATAAAATTATTATAAAATAAATTCTATGAATATTTTGAAATTCGATCAAATGTTTTAAAAAAGATATCATTTTATGTTTTTTGGAAAAGAATGTTTGACTTTCTTTTGAAACCCCCTTTTAAATTTTTTTCCCGCTATTTTTACAAAAGCAATAATGATTCTTTTTTACATATACGTAATGAATATAATTTCTATATTTAACTTTGATTTTATGTTTTGATTCATACTTGAGATGTTTACCATTTTATTTTAAAATAATGTGTTTTAATTTATGAATATGTGGCTTTATAAAAATGAAAAGTTATTTCAATGAGGAAATGATAGTTCTTATATTATTATTATTTTATATGTTATGATTGTTTTATTGTCAATGGGAATAGTTTTTCAATACATATGGTTAAATGACAAAACTCTGCCTAGTGAGATCATATTATCTCTCCAGTGAATTGGGTAATGAGACTAAGTTAAAATATGATTTTTCACCTAAGATATTAAGGTAATATAATGTGATGGGTATTTAAAATGTAAACATAATGTTTAATACTTGTGTAGCTTTGAAGTATATTGTAATAATGATATGGAATTAACTCCAAAATGCTTCATTATTTTTTATTTTTACAGTGGGATTTTAAATAATTATTATGATTTCATGTTGTAAACTAAATAACATATGTTTTATTAGTGAAATCAATAGAATTGTAAAATTATTTTCATGGGTTTAATGTATTCATGAATTAACGATTTCTTTTATTTATTTATGAACCTTACAGAGATTTTTTATCACATAAAAAGTTCAAAAATATATTCACATGGTTTATGGAATATTTGGATCAAGGAAGTGATCAAGATAAAATTATTAAGGTATATGAGCATAAGAAATCATGTTTTATTTTAATGATAATTATTTTATAAAGGAAATTGATATTAAGTGTAACACCCAAAGAATTTTTGAAATATTTCTTTAAATTAATTAAATTTCATTGATGTATTTAATTTCAAAAATTCAACCATTCATTTCATATTGCATTGACTTGGCGTGCACTACACATAACATTGACTTGGAAAATGTTACAAGCAACACCGAGTTTCTATGAAAAAATATTTTATTGTTATAATTATTTAAATTAGATATTTATAACCTAGAAGGAAAAAATGAAATAATAATAGTAATAACTTCTATTCAAATACATTTTATAAGGGTTTTATAAAAATAAAACATATTTTCTATGAAAAATACAATTTTTTTATAAAGTTTAGAGAATTTTAAAAATATTATTTTCTGAAAGGAAATTTTTTTCATGTCCATCTATTAAAAATTAAAATTATTTTTTTAAACATATATAAATTTAAATATATAAACTAAAAATCATTTTTGAATTCATATTTTCAATATTAAATTTTATTGAATTTTTGGGATTTTTTATGAAACATCAATTTTTAAAGAGTAGTGAAAAATAAGGAATTATAGTTAAAGAAATTGATCTTGTAAAAAGAAATAATAATAATAATATTATTATTAATTTTTTTAAAGTCAAAATAGATCAATTATTCATATATTAAATCAATTCAGTTAATTTTAATAAATTTACATGGAAATAGGTTAAAAAATCTTATTGAATATTGGAACATTTTTACTTTAAAACATTGCATTCCTACCCGTTCTGTAGGATTAACATGAAACATAATTTTCACATATTTGTTATTTGAATTTTGAAAAAAAAAAATAAAAGTTTTTAATAAATATTATATTTTTATTCTATATATATATATATATACTTTATTTTTTTAACAAATGTTTAAGTGAATGAAATTAAATTTAAACAATGATATTATGGTAACATTAATCTTATTTATAGACTAGTCATTAATCTTAAGAACCAAACTTGCATAAAACCTTATAAAAAATCCATTGTCTACAAATAATTAGACCATAACCCCACATGGTTCTAATTTTATTGGTTATTAGGATATTATTAAGTGTATGTTACCTATTTAAAATTTTAAGTAAGGAAAATGTCATTAAAGTTAACATTCCTTACATTTAACATTTATAATGAATAGAGATATGTATAAAACATCATTTTTCACCTATTCATATCCTTTTAAAATACAAATTGGGTTTTTATCATAATTATTTATCAATTAATTTTAGGGATGATCTTTACACCTAAAATTATTAAGAAATACCAACGTAGTAATTATTTAGTTTATAATTAACAAAAATTAATGATATTATAAATATAAAAATTGAAGTGAATTTATATAAGTATTTTATATAATTAGTTTTTAAAATTAATATATAATTTTAGGCATCAATAAATTAATAAATTTTAATTAAAATATTATTTTGAAATTATAAAAATAAAATTAGATAAAAAATATCAAAATTAACATTATTGAATTTTTCAATAAAGGACAATTTATTAAATTATTTAAAATTAAAAATTAATATATTATTCCTAGTAATTTTTAAGTATAAAAAATAATTAATATGGTATATGAAGTGCCCAGATCAGTGTGAATCACTGAGAGAGGGAGGGGGTGAATCAGTGATCCTTTAAAACTTTTTACTAATTGATTCTTAATCAATTAAACCTCTATGGCTGGTTAAAGCCTCGATCCACTCTTCTTGTATCTCTCACCTTTCCACGAATGATGCAGTAAATGTAAAGGCACTGGACACAAGGATTTACAAGGTTCGGCACCAAAGGCCTACATCCTTGCCATGCTCTCCAAGCATGGATTCTCCCATTATAATCTGTTAGTATTACAATGGTCGATACAGAGTCCCACTGTATCTCTCCTGAGTCCCAGAGGAGGGTCTTTATACTGCTTCACATAGTGTTACCAGAGTCCCACTGGCCTGCTCCAGAATCCCACTGAAGACTTCTTCTCCCTGAGTCCCACAGGGTCTTCTCCTGGCTCCTCGAGTCGCACGAGTAGCTCTTCTTCACTTTAAGGTCTTCTTCAAGTATCCTCAGCAGTCTGGGATAAAGACTGCTGGCCTTGCTCTGTACCTCTGATCACTTGTGATGATCAGGGTCTTCTCAATCTACTGAAAACTCAGACAACAAATTTCTTTAACTTCAGTCTGGCTTAGTCTCAGTTCACTTCAACATCATGCACTGAATGCATGGCATCACAATATCTTCAAGATCTTCAAGTCTTGGACTCCTCAGATGCACACCACTGATTTAGCACTGTTCACGTGTGCACGTGCATGCATGCATGCATGCACATTCCCTTTCCTCTTCTTGGTGCAGTAGACCCACAAAGGGTGTAATCTCTTTAAGCACACAACTTCTTTGAACTTCACACAATTAATTCAATTTGTTTACACACATAAATGTGTGTTCTACTTTAGTGTGAGTATTCTCCTTCTTCTCCTTCTTAGTGTGTATACACCACTTAGCACACACTAAGGTTCGGCCTTCACTTATTTTGCACACACAATTTGTTCCACGTTTTGCACACACTTAAACTTGGCATGTTCTTATTGTTGTTGCACACACTTAACCCATAGGTGGTTCTTCAATTTTGCACACACACACTAAGGTGTGGTCTTCACTTCACCCACACAAGGCTACGGCTTGGGTTATCCACTTTGCACACACACTGCCCAAATTCAATCATCCCATAGGGTGTTCTCCCACTTTGCACACACACACAAAGTATGCACTCTCCTTCAATTGGCACACACCCACTGTCCGTAGATGGTTTTCTTTGTTTGCACAAGGCTACGGCCTTCCTCTTCTTTTTGCACACAAAGGCACAAAGGCCTCAGCCTCCTCTTGCTCACACCTGTATACCAACACAAATGAAGGCGCGCAAGGTCCTGGTTGAGCCGCGGGCAACTTCTTCTTCAACAGATGCACAAGGTATGAGGCGCGGCCTCTCATCCTCAACACTGCCGCGCAAGGCTCAAGCCACAAGGGCCACGCAAGCCACGGGTGCAAGGCACCGCGGGCACGCAGGTGCAAACCGTGCAAGGAGGCACGGTGCACAGAGGGGGTGCGCAAGGTCGCGCTACCCTTCCTCCTTCCTGTCGCGCAAAGGATAGCGCGCAGGGGGCTCCTTCGGGCCTCAAGTGGCACCGAGAACAACAGCCGCGCAAGTGGGATGCGCGGGGCTTCAACTTCGCGAGGCAGAGCTCTCACGGGACTCGGATTTTCAACAGGGTTTCAGCAAGCTGCAATGAGGTCTCGACCTCTCCTTTTATAGGCAGAGAATCCTCGGTTCATCCGCGTGAAATAAATATCAAAATCCCGAGATCTTCGGATCTTTAAAAACATTCCAAATCTTGAATTTGATCCTCGGTTCACGCGGGTTCTCTCATTTTTTTCTTTCCTCCTCGTGCATGCGATTTATAACGCATGCACGGCCTTTGTTTAGGCCTATCCATGCAAAAACACGAACACCGAATGGCCTCGCACCTCCAGTTGCTTCGGCCTTGCTCGAAATCCTCCTTTCATCGCATGCATGCTTATTTTATTGCATGGTTATGTTCAGTAGGCACAGACAATCACAATGGAGGTTTCGGATTCGGAAATGGTGGCCGGGAGCTCAAGATAGGTCGTCGGGATGCCTCTGGTTCAGCGGCTGCTCGCGGGAGACTTCGGCTCGAGCTCGAGGAAGAAGACAGTCGCTGGGCCGTTGGATCAGCCGATCAAAACGACTTTGGACGGCCTGGATCAGATCGCTGCGCCGCGGATCAGATGTGCGGCGCAGATCAAGCGCGCGATGCGACGGACGACGGAGATTTGCTCCCGGGATTTTTTGCGCGTCCCACATCGAAACGCAGCCCGGTTTATCCGCGGCTTATAACCCAGCCGCTGCCCGCAACTCCTCAGTTGCACTTCTCCCCTCCCGGTGCCGCCCCGCACCGGGTTCTCTCTGCAGGCTCGCTCTGCGCCCACTCATGCCTCCTGCGGGCGCGCCACTGGCGCCCACTATGCTCCCTGTGACACTCCGGGCGTGCCCCTGGCGCCCATGCGGTTGTCTTGGGTGCGCCCCTGCCTCAAGGATGCTGCCCTGGCCTTGAGGGTTCCCCATGGGCGTGGTGACCTTGAGTCCCACATGTGCCTTGGGTGATGACCCTCGGCTGGCCTCCTTGGTGGCCTATTTTTTGCAACAAAAACACTAAGTCCTTTGTTAAACAAAGTGACCAAGTGTAACATGCCAAGTGCCACATCTTCATCTTCTTATCCATCCTCCATTATTCATATCTTCTCTTCTTCTTAAGAATTCCTCCAATTCTTCCTCAACATTTAATCTTCACTTAGGAGTGAAATTCAAAAAGTTCATCTTCATCAACCGAGCTCCTTAGTCAAATAGATTCTTCAACGTTCTTCATTGATCTAATCAGAGATCAAATTGGTTCTTCTTCAAATTCACATGCACTAAGTGATAGTGCATGGACTTCATTAATGCACATCATCCACTTAGTAGTTGTGGATGGAACTCCTTTCAACTCCTCATGCATTGTCACTACAATGCATGGTCTTCAAACAATGTTGTGACATTGTATCATCATGATACAAGTTCTATGAACTTAAAGAACAGCTCAACAATCGTCAGATATCCTTGGATAATGTTTCAACCATATTCTCCAATGTCACTTAGTGAATCTCCTAAGTGACATGCATCTTAGTACTATGGCCATTCTCCTTCATCACCATCACCATCACATCCTTTGACATTCACATCTTGACTCCTTGACATCCATTCATTCCAAGACAACTTCATGCCTCATTTACAACCTCATTGACAACAAATGCAACACAATGCACTTCAGTATATTAATTGTAAAATATTTCATTTATAATTAACATAATGACCTATATATTCTAATAGAATTGTTAACGTGGTCCCGGTTTACGTAGTGTTTTACATGTCATAGGCGCTTATTTTAAAAAATAATTTAAAAAATGTGATAGATTCATATTAGATAAATTATGTATCATATTAATAAATCAATTGATTTATACTAAATAATAAATGTCACTTTATTTGATTATGAATTGTTAAATTACAAAGGTTATAAAAAATATATACTGTAATAAAAAGAAAAATAATAAAATTGGGGAATCCTAGAAGTTAAGGAAAAAATTATTAAACTGAAAATATTATTGTGTGGTGTATATTTGGATCTACCATAAATTAAAATTACTCAATTATTTTTCCATTTAGGTGAAACAATAGGAAACGTAGAATTCACATTATTGAATACATTTTGATATTTACAAGAGTGACACTCCCCCTCCACTATAAAAATGAAAGCACTCTACAACTTCCTCACACCATTGAAGACAGATTGGATCATCCAAAATATACCCAAATTTCCTCCCAACCTCTTTAATTTTCTAATTGAAGCCTAAAATTTGAATAAAACCTTACATGGAAGCCCTTTGTTTCAAACCAAAAAGACTTACAAGATTAAGAGAAAACAACCCCTCCCCCCAATCTCCTTTCATTTATTTACCTTCTCCCATACCTTCATAGTCCTTATTCCATGATTTAAAAAAACTAATACCATTTATAAAATATGTTGTTTTTATGAAAGTGGTTCTAACTACACTCAAACACACTTTCATCTAATGGCCAACGAACATATTGTTTTTGTATCTGGTGAACTACCGCCTCCCCAAAGGATGATTCTTCGTTTTTCCATTTTCACATCACATGGTAGACGTTATGATGAATAACATATTAATATATGATATATATGATATTTAATATTTCTTTATAACTATTTAATTTTTATTTATAACATTCCTTTATGATTTCAATCTTCTGTAAAGACAGTATTTTCATATGAGGAAGTGTGAACTACTGCCCCCTCAAAGCGATATTATTCATTTACACAACACATGGAACGTATTAAGGATGTTTCTAGTGAAATTATATGTTATATAATATATATTATTAATACTTACATATTTATATATATACATATATATACATATTTATCTTTTACATTTTTTCTTTCGTCATGAAAATTTGACTGAAATAGCGTTCATGGAAAGGTACAAACTACCTTCTCCATGAATGGTGTATTCTGTTTAATACTTATAAATTATATATATTATTAAATTAAAAATAAACATAATTTTCATGATATTTAAATCATGTTTTAAATTCAAAAAATCATTATATATGTATTAGGACCAAATATATTACAGAATAAAGCAATGGCAACGAACAAAGAGGATATTACCCGAATAAAAACCTCAACATAGAGTTATTATCAAATGGGTAAAATAAATTCATAATAAATAAATATATGTAATTAAATTGGATAATATGGTTATTTGATATATTTCTAATAAAATCATATTTATTATAAAAGAGTTATTAATGAGGATAATGGGAGTCAAGAAACAAGGTAATGGGATTTTATCTACCTTTGTAATGTGAGATACAAACATTATTCATCACCCATTCCTTTTGTCTAATGTCTATAATTCCCATGGATATATTCAATTAATATTATAAATATATTAATGGTTATTTACATATCCATTATATGATCTTTATTTCATGGGTTTAATGTTTGAAATGTTACAAAATCAGTTAAATAGTGTTGTCTCAAATTTCATTATTTGAGACTCATGTTTTTTATTCACAAAAATTATTATTGAGGTATATATACTTTTATTTTACATATTATATGTTGATTATAATTTTTTAAATTATATGTAAAACTCTATTAAAATAAATATTTTTACATAGAGTGTGTGATCCCATGTTTCCAAGTGATATGAGTTTATTATCATAATCTCATTGCTTTTTGAGATAGATTATGATTATGATTCTTTTATTGGATCATATAATAAAACACTAAAGAAAACTAGAAAAATTTATTATTTTCTGGTTATTCATGATATATTCATTTATTGGTTCCATTTACCCACTATTTGGAACATAATATACGTAAAAATGATTTTTTTTAAAATCCCGACATTACCCTCTATTCGGTTAGAAATTTTAATTCCTTAAATCCATTTTTCTAAAAAGAATAGTTCCAAAAAATAATCAAATATCATCCAACTATTTTGAAAATATATTTCTACCCATGTTTTACCTTTAAAAAAAATATCATTACTAAGTAATATTCATGTCGTTTTCTATTCAAGGCTCTTTTCTTTCCATTTTACAGCACAAAAGGAAAGTTCGATCAGTACGGATTTAGCCATCGGCATGACAAACAATCACCTGAAGCTTCCTTTTCCAGAGTAAATAGTTATTATTTTTCAAAAGAAATGTTTTCCAAATATTATTGATATTCAATGTTTTTAAAGTGTTTTTCAATGAAAATTATTTTCAAAAACATTTCAATATTAATATAAAATCGTTGAAGGAAAATAGTATTGAAAAGTTTTACAACACTCAATTATAGTTTTTCATGTAAAATGGTTTTAAAAATATTTTCAAAATTCATTTCAATGTTTTATAATAATTTTTTTAAAAAATAATGATTTCTTTATTATATTTCCTGTTAATATTAATGAAAATTCTTTCCAAATGGACTTATGTTTTAAAGATCATTTTTAAAGAAGAAATTATATTTTAATTAATAAATATTTGAAAAATTACATTCCACGTTATTCTCTATCTATGATAACATCTGTTGATGTTACTCAATCCATTCTTGGAAATCATCCAAATGTTTCATTCATATTATTTCTTGAATGGTTTAAGTTTTAATGGAATTATGCATATAACACCCATTTTACATTGATTGGTTAAATTCTTTTGAAACACATTTCGTTTCATGGGCTATTATTTTGATGAAGTGATTATAAAACATGAATTTTTTTTCCATAGGCTATGAAAATATTACAGGTTTATGATACCCATATCATTTCATTGGTAATGATACGATTGTTTAGGATTTTTTGGCACATGAATTTATTATTTTATTAGGAGTTGGGAGGAACCTATATCGCTTTCCAATGAATTAGGTAAAGATTTATATCTCTTGAGTTATATATGGAAATAATTTGAAATGAATTTGGTTCAGTATTATAGTTTTAGATCACAAAATGATGTTGGTTCAATATTATTATGGTATAATGTGGAGTGAACTTGGTTTGGAAATACATGGCGGGACCAGTATATGAAACTAGTCCAGTAAATGAAATTTTACACTAATATTGCCTTTGAAAAAAATTCCGGACTACTATGGAAATCACTATATATGATTATGTGTCTTCCAAAATTCCATATTTTATTTCAATGTTTTTCTTTTATGTTTTATGTGACTTATATTTATATGATTAATGTCTTATGAAATTCTATGCTTTATTCGACGATTCATATTTATTATCTTCTCTATGCATGGTATGATATTCAAATGTTTTTATTATTTTATCATAACCATATGCTCATGTTTATGTTTACATGCCTCCCTTATTTTCCCTTGCTATTCATTTAATCTCTCCCCTTTTTATATTTCCTTCCCCAAGTTGGGAAAATATGTATTAATTATGATGTGTCTGATAAGGGTTCTAGTCATGAAGAACCTAGTGGGAGATAATGTAGCTAACTTATGTATTAGGTTTTATGTTTCCATAATTCCAATGTAAATAAATTAACACAATATTTGGGGGTCTATTTGTTTATTTTTTTATATATTTCCCAAAATTGTTGTAATGTTAATGTATATAATGCAATGGTCACTATAGTTGTATAAAAATTTGGGTTTAATTAGTATTTGGAATATAAGATGAAAAACCAATAATGGGATCACTATGTATATTTCTAAGGATATGCATAGGGATGTCTCTAAGTATAAGTCTGCGGATAGTTTAACGTTTAGAAAAATGTCCCAGTGTTTTAATAATGGATATAGTGATTGTTTTCATAGAAATAAACCCCCTCAATATATTATATTCTTATGTGGCTCTAAAATAGATATAAGTAGGGTGACAGCTCTGAAATGATATCCTGGGTTTAACTCATTTTAATATGATACACAATAGAAGGCCTTGCTGCACACCTAGTTTGACACTCCCAGGGAAATGCTTCTAGAGTTCTTAAGCTCTTTACTAACCATAATAGTGGATTTATATAATGTGTGACTATGAATTAATAAGGATATACCTATGGGTTAACAGATTTAATAATTAGGTTCCATGATTTAAGAACCCTATAAATAATTTTCATTTTTATATGGTATCCCTAATTGATAAATTATTCTCACAATATGCTTTATAGAGTTAGTAAATGGATATAACAATAAATAACATGGTTAAAATTAAATGCTTCAGATATGTAATGTATAGGAATTATGAAAATCAATTTTCCATGTTGAAATATCATAATTTGAATCTGAAAGGAGCTATTAGTATTGGTTATTGTTCTGAAGATAACATGACCACAAATGACATGTGAAAGGTATATGTTGTTCTTCGAGTATTTTTACATTAAACATAAGAATTATGATTAGATTTAGTTTAAGGAACCTAAATATATGGTTCATATTTCGTATTCAAATAATGATGTATTAAATAATATATTGATGAATCCAAGGTAATCGTCAAAGAATACAGTTGGATGAATGATGAATTTATGTTTTGGAATTAAAATATTATGTTATATGAATCGCTAAAAAAATTATTATTTTCAGTGTAAGTATTTATTATGTATGTAAAAGGATATGTTGAATGTTTATGAAGACATATAAAATTGATTTCATGCAAATATGTTATTTTGAAAATTGTAAGGTAACCCTTTGTTAATTACTAACTTTGATATAACGTTGTTTGGATAAAGACATACTAAATATGTGTAGGAAAACTGGGAAGTATGAATTACCCTAGAAATAATTATTTACAAAGCGGTCTATTCTATCATGGATAAAGTTTACACCATTTATTGATTTATGGAATATATCCAATATAATTTGAAATATGTAAACATTCATGTTTTAAATAAGTAATTGTTTCAATTCATGTTATTAGCATGTTTCAAGAGAATTTAAGATAAATGAATTCCCATATCTCGAATATAACAACCTACATCTACATTGTAATATATGAGAGATTAATGTCAAGCTGATTTCTTGACTTTATTTCTAAATATTGGAATTTTTATCCTTCAAAACTTTTATAAGGATAACCATATATAGAAATTTTTAGTTAATCATTATATGAAGTCAGTAAAATTGAAGCTCAATCTCTACATATGAGGATTTAGGATTATAAGATATCCTATTCAAGAATATTTGTGTTGATGATTACTTATGGGATGAAATATAATGGTTCTAATGAACTGTTAGTAATTTAGGAATGAAAAATTCATATTCATTTCAAGAGAAATAGTAGAATTAAATCCACGAACAATAAAGGGTAACATTGTCTTGAAATCAAACAAGAATATCATTTCATGAAAATTATTCAACATTAGGTAAAATGTACTATAATCTAAAAAATATTTCTGATTACCATCATTTCCAAAGAATTAGAAGGTCCCTTAGACTATCTTTGAGTTAAGGATTCTTTATTACTATATTTATCCTAACCATTTTCTATATAACTCTCCATTATAAATTTATGGTAGTATTTCTATACTTTGTCGATGATTTCAATTCCAACCAAGGCTATCTTATGTGCTTATCTAGTTATGAGTTACTATGGGTAACCATTATGGTTTAAACATTACCAATTAAAGGAGGTATATGAATTTATTTTTTCTATGAGGGTTTCTATGAATGAAACATTCAATTATTAAACCATTTATAACCCTGTCAAATTTTTAGGGTGAAATTAATATTACAGGATAGAATATGACACACTGAGATTTTTATAATTTTTTTAAAATGAATTAATTTTCATTAATTTCTTTCATTTCACTAAGTGAAACATTCATTCACATCTCAGAAACTTGTCTTGCACTACATACCAAACTGGCATGGAGTACATTACACACAACACATATTTTCTTGGAAACATCATTTTGTTATTAGAAAATTTCAAACGAGAATGATATAACCAAGCTGATAAAATTTTTAATATGAATTATAATAAATATTTTTCAAATATAACATATAATGGTTTTTTATATAAAACAATTATTTTTAATATAGAAAATATAATTTTTGGTAAAGTCATTTGATGTTTGAAAATATTATTTTCTCAAATGAACTACTTTTCATTTCCTTATAAAAAATATAATAAAATTAGTTTTATACACTATTGGAAATTTAATTTGATAAAAGAAACACAATTTTGTAATAAATATTTTAAAATTATATTATGGTGATTTTTTCAGATTCAAAGGAGAATTTGTTTTTGATGAATAATGAAAAATATTTTTTTTAAAACATCCTTTTTATTTAAATAATTATTAATATTAATTTATATTTTAATTTCGTTTATAAAGTATCAATATAAAAATTATACATATATTCAATAAATTTAAGTCATTGGATTCCTTTTTATATGAAAATTGGTTATAAAAACTTATTGATCTTTTGGAAAATTTTACATTAAAACCCATCTTTCTCACCACATATGTGGGATTAGCATTAAAATTATTTTTCCCACTCATGTGATTAAAATTTGGAAAAATGAAAAAACAAGGTTGAAATAAATATTAAATATTTATTATAATAAGTTAAAATTAGATTTTATCAAAATGATTAGTGAAAGTGATTACGATTAATTAAAATTATTATTTTATGATTAAACTTTTTTGGGAATAAACCTTAATCATAAGAACAAAAATGACCTCAAAACATGTCAAAAAGTAATTGTATGATAATAATTCGACCATATCCCCTCTTGGATCAAATTATATTGGTTTTTTGGATACTATTAAATGTAATTATCTTATATAAATGTTTAAATAAGAAAACGTCAAAAAGTTACCTTTTTATAAATTTATCATTTATAAAACATTGAGATACGTAAAAAAAATAATATTTTCAGATATATATATCCCTTTTAAATTAAAATGGATGGTTTTATATAATAATTTACGAAATAATCTTAGAGATTATTTAGTTACTTAAAATGTTTAATAAGTACCAACGTAGTGACTATTTAGTTAATAATTAACTTAAATAAATAATACTCTAAATATTAAAAGCATTGAGAATTGATTTATTTATTATCATTAATTATTTTTTATGATTAATATATCATGTTACACATATTTAGAATTAAAATATTTTAATACCAATATAAGGTTGTTATTTTATAATTAAAATTAAATAAATAATGTCAAAATTGAAATTATTGTTATTTTACAATAAATGAATTTTTATTAAATGAATTAAAATTTTGAAAAATACTATATTTTCCAATTTATTTTTAAGTGTTAAAAAATATTAAATATGTTATATTAATGGAAAAATAAAACTTTTATAATTAACATATTTGACCCATATATTGTAAAATCCATTGTTAACACTGTCTGAGTTTAAACATTGATGTTCCAGTCACATACACATGTTTTAAAAAATAATTTCCAAAACACATAAAGTATTTATTTTTTAAATTAGTTATCATATTAATAATTAAGTGGAAATATATTATATTATAAATATAAATTTTTTTAATCATAATTTTTATATTACTTAGGATAGAAAACTAGATACTTTTATGAAATGCAAAATAATAAAATTGGGCAATCAGAGATGTTAAGGGACAATCTTTTTATAATTAACCTATTTTTGTTGGTTGTGGATTTTTTTTGATAATATATTCACATTAATAAAAAGTTTTCTAGTTTGGTGGAATATTAGGTAAATAATGCCTCCCTTTATTGAATAACTTTTTTTTATTTACAAGTGTTCCACATTCCCTACAATATAAAAAGACAAGCACTCTACCCCTTCCACACACCTCTAAAGCCACTATGGATCTTCAAAAATTAGACAAAATAGTCTTTTAAAATTCCAAAAATACTCCTTGAAGCCTATATTTCTTTGTAAATCCATCCATGTATGCCTTTTTTGATAAACAAAAAAGAGTTATCCAATTAAGAGGAACCACCCTCTCTTAATCTTTTTTCTTTTATCTTATTTTTCCACCACCTCCACTCCATTTATTACATTATTTTGTAAAAAACAAGAATTATAAATATAATATGATGTTTTTATGATAATTCTTTGACATAAAATTACTCACAATTCCATATAATGGGTAACAAACATATTATTTACATGGGAAACAAACTACCTCTTCACAATGTGATGATTCCTCATTTCAATGTAATCGCCCGTCGTGGTGTAAATTTTGATGGTAACTCTATTTATATACTCTATGTATTATATATATAATGTTATTATTGTTATTTAATTTTTATTTAGAAAATACCCTTATTATTTCCATCTTGTGTAAATATTATAATTTTATTTGAGGAAATGTGGAATACCACCCACTCGAAGCAACTTGATTCATTCACACACTACCTAGTATGTAGAAAATATGGTTTTAGTGGCCTTAAATGATTCATATGATATATTAATTATAAATTAATTATGATATATGTACTTATATATTCATATATTACTTTTCATTTCATTCTTTTGACACAATAATTAAACGGATATAGTATTCATGTATACATAATCCCTAACATCTATGTTAACGTTGTTTTCTATTTCATACATCTATATTCTATGGATTATTAAAATAAAAATAAAATTATTATAAATGATATTTATTTCTTATTTTATATTTTTTAAATTATGATATATGTATAAGGACCATATATATAAATAATTAAGGCACATGAGATGAACTAAGAAGATATTACCCGAAGTGATACCTTAATATAGAATTGTTATCTAGAAAGTAAGATAATGTCATATTCAATCCCAAAGTATATTTTATATAAGAATATTTTTCCGTGATATATGTCTATAAAGGTATATTTGTCAGAAATTATTTTTAATGAGTATGATGAAATTCAAGACACATGGTAAGGGAATTTCATCTCACTTATTATTTCAGTGAGACACATGCTTTATTCATAACACATCTATTTTGTGTGGTGTGTATACTACCCATGGTTGTATTTAATTATTCTTATACATAAATTTATATTTATTTACATATATATTCTATGATATTTATTTCATGGGGTTAATTTTTCAAATGTTACCAAATCTATAATAATTCTTCGTCTCAATTTTCATTCATTGAGATGCATGTTTTGTTATTCACCTAAATAATTTTTTAAGGTGTATGTACTTACATTGTAAATTTTATATGATTCATCTCATAATTATAAAGATATTTTAATCTGCATTTAATTAATTATTATTATATAGAGTGTAGGAATACATATAACCATGTGATAATAGTTTTTTTAAATAATTACATCATTTTTCTATATTGTTTTTAATTATGATTCTTTTAATGGAATCTTATAATGAATCTCTAATGAACATTATTTAATTTTATTATCATGTATTTATTAATTATATATTAATTTATTAGTAAATTATTTCCACACTTGGGTATATAATGTTGTTAACATAGTGTTTTAAAGAAATATCGACTTTACCCTCACTTTAGTATGATGTCTCAGTTCCTTCAAACCATGTTATCCAAAAATAAGAGGTTCCCAAAAAAATTATTCCAATATTATCCTATGATATTTAAAAGGTATTTATACCGATGATTTACCTTTTTAAACAAATGGAAATTGAAAAGGGAATATTAATTTCATTTTCAAGTGAAGGAACTTTTCTAAACATTTGGGAGTTCAAAAGGATTGTTCGATGATTAATGATTTACATGCCATCATGACCGAAATTCTCTTGAAGCATTATTTTCAAGAATAAAAATTTATTCATTTTAACATAAAATTTTCTCCTAATATTCTAAATAATCATTTTTTAAATTGTTTTCAACTGAAGTGGTTTTCAAAAGTTTTTGAAACTTGTTTTATATTCCTTCATGAAAAATTGTTTTCCAAATGGTCTCTTGATTCTTTCAACAAATTTCTTGTAAAATGAGATTCAAAATGATTTCTTAATTTCATTCTATATTCTCATGATTATTTTTGATAAATTTGGTTTAATTTTTTTTTATGTTTTAATGTGAATGATTCAAATTAGAAATGATATTTTCATAATGAAATTTATTCAGTATATTCTTCCATGTTATTTTCCATATAAGATAACATCTGTTGATATTAATAATTTTCATCATGGAAATTATCTAAATGATCTATTCATATTCAATCTGGAATGTTTTATGTTATAATGGAAGGATTATTATGACTCATGTTTCTCCTTCAAATGTTATAAATTTTTGAATCCTTCTTATTTTCATGCATTATTCTTATGATGAAATAATTATGAAACTTGTATCATTGTCGATAGGTTGTTATATGATTACATGTCTATGATATCCATTTCCTTTCACATTTATCTCATGAATATTTACAATTTTTGGAATCTTGTATGTATGATTTGATTATGAAATGGGTGGGACCTATATCTACCTATAATTCATTGGGTAATGATTTATATCTTACGACATAGACATAGATGGAATGAAAAATAAACTCGGTTCAGTATTACTGGGCTATAAATCTAATGGCTCCCAGATAAATATTAAAGGTTTGGAATGAGGGGTGAACTCGATTAAGTAATATAGGGCTCCAATATGGTGTGAACCCAGTTTAACAAAGGACATTGTCTACTATAATGGCCTCAACAAAAATTATTTTAATACTATGGATATCAATGTATATTCTTATGTCTCTATGAAAATTTCATTTTTTATTACTATTTTATATATTAATGGATTATTTTGTTTATTTCTTTATGATTAATGTCTTTCGAATTTCAATGTTTTATGATATGATTCAGGTTCATGATATTTTATACATAGGGTATGATCTTATAATGTTTTGATCAGATTATCATACCCCTATTCTCAAGTTTATGCTTACATGACTTTTTTGTTTTCCATTACCGTGCATCCTATCCCACTAATGTTTATGATTCCATCACTAGGATATGTTGATATCTATTAAGTATTATGTGTCTAAAAATTTATCTATTCATTAAGAACCTAGTGGTATTTAATTTATCTCACTTATATACTAATGTTTATTTGCACATATTTTTGAATGCACAATACTAATACGGTCATTGGGCATCAATTTGTTTAATTTTTTAATTATTCAAAAAAGTGACTTAATGATAATGTATAAAAATATATCTTCTATATACTTAATATAAGTGTCTAAATGTAATATATGGGTTCACTATGTAAGAGTTTTTCCTAATTCTATAACACACTAAATCTAAATTATATATGTTAAAATAATTCAATTTCATGTTTTAAAATATATAGGATATATAATGTTTATATTCAGTTCCTAAAATTTTGTATTAGTGGAGTGTTTATAAAAACATAGATATTAGGATGATTTTTTAAGAGTTATAGAAATCATCATAATTATTAAATTTTATGGAAAATCTTAAGTTAAATTAATCTCAAACCCCTATTGAGGCTTTAAGTTATTTAATTTGATGGAAATTTATAGTAATTTTGGAAACATTTATTTGGGAGGTAATTATGGGTTATTTCTTTTTTTTGGATGAAAAATGAAATTTATGAGACAAACTTTGAGGTTAAAACATGATATGGTTATTTTTTTTGGAATTTATCATATTTTTGTAGTGTTATATTAATTATATAGGTTAGGAAAAGGAAAACCTGATGGATGGTTGACAGGAAACAGTGTCTGGTAAGGCCATGAGAATCGAAACCACAACTGAATGGTGAAAAGGTGCATCACCAACCACATTCCTACGTAGTTTCCTTATTAGTATGAACTTTTTTCTTATGTAAATAAACTTATAGATTAATACCTATTTTACACTGAGAACATATGTTTATTGAAGTAATAACCTTGGTATTGGAAAATAATTTTCTAATTTAGTGATTAAAGTTATTTCGAGTGTAATTCACTATTTTGGGAATCAAAAAAGAATATGGTGAATAAAATAATATAGTATTTCAACTAGGGAATAAAATATTAATTATATTTTGGAAGAATATTTGATTTTATTGTGGAGATATGGTGATTCGGGTTATTTATTGAAGTGGATTGCATAATTAGGGATTAGTATGGTGATTAATTGTTTGGTGTGAGAGTTCAAGAATAACGGATTTTATTTTGAAATAATTATTAAATTATATATTGGAATTATATGTGCTATTTTTTTGTATTTTAATAACTGTCTAGATTATTTTTGATGAATTTTAAGCATAGTTATTTTGTGAATGGTCTATATAGAACTTAGATATTACTACTAAATTTTGGAGAGTAAAAGTACGTTTTCATCACACAATGGTTTATTATATTTAGGTAACCATATTATCTTATCAAAACCATTTTTTTGTTAATGATTAACAATATTAGAAATTTATTTTTGATATTTTGTGGATTATGTGATACTATAGATGCTGATTTCGGTAAGAAAAAATCATCTTCAACAGTCATCATTTTGGAAAAAAGATGTGTTTTTAGTTAAAATTGTCTAATGGATATAACTATAAATTTCATGTAATTATATTTCATTATGTTATTATTATCTGAAGTAAATGAATTCCTCAACTCTATTAAAAAGATCCTAAAACAAATACATTTTACATTCATTTTTCACACTTAGAAATCAATATCCTCTTATTTAATCACAAATGTATGTATTTTATTACTATCATTTTTATCATGATCTTGATTTATATCACTCTCCATTAGAGAGTTATGTTTAATTATCTCTTGCATATCCTAGTTTTCATATATAAAACACTAGTATGTGTCATATTAGGTAAACCTTATACATGCATTTCTAGATGTTAATTTTGCAGTTTCATTTAATATTATTTTCATTGTGGGGTTTTAATAAAGGTATTTTTAAAATTAAAACCCCATTATATATATATATGGAGATTAAAATTTTAAGAATGAAATTTTCAATCAGATGGATAATGTAACATCCCAGGTGTTTTAAAAGGATACACAATGTTCTATAATTAACCTGATATGCCACATTGAGCTTAAGAGAACAACTAAATATTATTATTTCAATGCTAACATTATTGCCGAGCCATCAGAATGGGGGGAATTATAATTATTAATTATATAAGTAAAATATGTGTTATGCATGTTTCTATAATGATTCATTGGTGGAAAAATTAATTTAAAATGGATATAAAAACCAAATAAATATAAAAAATGTGTTTTTACAAAAATATATTTAAATAAAAATAATTAATTTTATATAATAACAAAACCACCCTTGTTGGATTATATTAATAATATATTAGTTCAATGTTTTGTTTAAATTTAATATTATATGTTATATATATATATATATTATAAGAAAAAATTCAGTTTTACTAATAAAATGAGTATTTTTATAAAAAGGTTGTTCTGCCACTTTTGATGAAATAATTTTTTTAAATATATATATTGAAAAAAATTAAATATTATTTAAAAAAATGAAATTATCATTTTAATGTAGGACATAAAAATAATATTTGGTTATATTTTTAGTATTTTGCTGATAAGATTCATTGTTTGATGAATATTGAAAAATAAGGCATTTTAATTAAAAACTAGTTTTTCATCAAAATTATTTATATAATTTAATAATATATTTGAATTCACTTAAAGAATAATATTATTATGATTATATCATTTTATGAAACTTCTATTATTGAAATCAATTTCACATATAATTGGATTATTAAACTTGGTGAACGTTTGAATGTTTTTCCTTTAAAAACTAGTTTTCATGTTTCGTCAATGCGATAGGTTTTAAATTAATTTCAGACAATTATATGTTTATAATTTGGAAAAAATGATTCAATATTAGGAATCATAAGGACAAAATTATATATATAGGTTTTTTTTATTTTTGGACATTATGAATATTAACTTTACTAATAATTTATTTTTTCCACGATTAAGGGTAAATCAGGTGATTAAAAAATATATTATATTATAAATATAGATGGACTCCTCATGTGTTAATCATGTATTAATGATCACAAATCTAATTACTGTTAATTAATCTCAATCTTCATTGCACATCTTGCTAATGCTCTTCAATCTCAATAATAATTACACATCATGTTTTACTAATAACAAATATTATGATGTTAATTACTCTCTTTATTATTTACAAGACTCATGCATGATCATAAATCTCACATATATTATCACACCTTTATATTTATGATTCAAGCTATTTTACACTCTTGTGATTAAACTTAATCCATGTTCTGCATATTACTGTCTAAGTCCAGAATACAAATATTTTTCTAAGTATGGAGACACTATGAAGGACTCACCGTGACCAGACACTGTGACCCAGACACCATGACCCATACACCGTGACCAGACACCGTGACCCAGAAATTGTGACCAGACACCGTGACCAGACACCGTGAAGGACTCACTGTGACCAGACACCGTGACCCAGACACCGTGACCAAACACCATGACCAGACACCGTGAAGGCTCACCGTGACCAGACACCATGATGGACTCACCATGACCACATACCGTGAACTACTCACCGTGACATGGACATACCGTGAAGCACATGCCATGACCACATACCATGAAGAAGACACTATTTCCAAAATCACTGTGACACATTTTCTTAACTTTTTGTCAATATTATTTAAATAATACTAATGGTCATATTTTTTGTTTTTAATGCAATTAATGATTTTTAATGAGAGTTGTTGACATGGCAGGAAATCGTATCTCGTACCTATGAAAAGGGAATCATTCCTACTGCCAGAACTCGTGGAATATAAGAAATATTGAAATGCAGTACACCTGTAACAACAGAAATAACGATTAACAAGAAAGAAGCGGTGTGCAAGTGTGAATATACGACATGTATAACTTACATACATCAGAGAACAATCCTCAACAAGAAAGAGATTGAAAGTCTTTCAAAGAACTCTCATGAGTGCAATCCAACACCATTGAAGAACACACGACGAGTCAAGAGATATCTCTCACTCCTGTAGAAGAAAATCTGAACTACGACACTCTGTTTTTCAATAGAAAAACCAGAGAAGGACTCAAAAGCTTTCCTGCTGAATCAAACAAGTCTCGAGCTGCATTGATAATCACTAGAGCTTTCTAAACTCATATCTATCTTCTCTATGTGATTTATTTATTAACTTTTGAGCACTGTGGTGTACTCTGTATTTCTTATACACACACTGTCTCTTGTACAGAACTGGAGGATATCAAAATCCTCACTCCAAATATCATAACACTTGTTTACCCACGTCAACTGTGGAAGAGGTCCTTGTGTGGACTAGTCTTTGTATTGTTTCACACGAAGAACAGTGGTAGAGGTCCTTGTGTGGCTGGGATAGTTTTGTAAACTTCTGTTAACCCCGATCCAGGTTGTGGATCAAATTTATATATATTTGAGGGGAATAAGTCTCGGCTTGAGACTGAACCTCTTGTTATATCTGATGTGCATCTTTAATTCAAGTTTAAAATATACAACAAATATCTTATTTATTCTGTTTCTATTACTTTGAAA
The DNA here is from genome assembly GCA_963277665.1 of Viscum album. Classification (NCBI taxonomy): domain Eukaryota; kingdom Viridiplantae; phylum Streptophyta; class Magnoliopsida; order Santalales; family Viscaceae; genus Viscum; species Viscum album. Next base: position 742,001,071 of record OY728145.1, on the reverse strand, counting down.
TACAAAACTATTTTGAAGCTACATTGATAGTAAAATTAGAAAGTTTTTACACTTATTGTAAATCAGTAGGTTAGATTCAAAAGTTAGTTTGTCCTTATGGTTAAATTTACTGAGACCTAATCAATCATTGAGAAGCTAAGTGAACATTTACAATCTGTATAAATCCACTACAGTTTAACTTGTTTTATAAATTGGGGGATTTTAACTAGACAACATTTTAACATAAATTTTAATTGGAACTCAATTCACCCCCCTCTTGAGTGTCCACTCCGACCAAAATTTTGTATCAGAGGTTTGGTTTTTGTTTAAGGATTTTCAAGATACTCTGTTTTTCAACTTTGATTTTAGTTTCATTTTTAAAGGTCTTAAAATTTCTGTTAGTTCTAAATTTTTATCTCTTTAAATTATATTTCTAAAATCTAATTATGGATAATAGACTCGAGGGTGGTGCTAATAACATTCCACCTTTCTTCAATGGTACAAGCTATGCTCAATGGAAACTGAAAATGAAAATTCATTTAGAAAGAATGGGTTTTGATATTTGGACTTCCATAGAATCAGAATATAAAATTCCGACTACTGTTAGATCCACTTTGGATAAACCTACATAGACTACATACAATAATAATTTTAAAGCTATGAATGCTATGTACTATGCTTTAGGAGATGAAGAGTTTAACAGAATTTCTGCTTGTAAAACTACTTTTGAAATTTGGTATACTTGGGGTATTTTTGATAAAGGAACAACCAATTTAAAAGAAATGAGAGTAAATACTTATACTATTAAATATCATAATTTTAAAATGAAGACTGATGAACCTATTTTTGATATTTATCTTAGGTTTAATGAGATAGTAAATACAATAAATTCACTTGGAAAATTTGTTCCAGCAAAGGAACAAATTATGATAATCTTGAGATGTTTACAAGACTGATGGAGATGCACATCTTTTTCAATCAGAGAGTCATGTGACATTGCTTCTCTACCTGTCAAAGAACTCATTGGTAATCCTATGATGTATGAGGAAGAATTCAAGGTGAATAAAGAGGAAGATGAGGAACCTAACAGAAAATCAGTGGCATTAAAGACTACTGCTTCAAAGAGTAATGACAAAGACAAAGCTCAAATACCTACTGAAAGTTCAACCAGTGAAAATTCAGACTCTGATAGTGATGCTGAAATGGATCAGATAGACAGAAGGTTTAAGAAGTTTTATAGGAAAATGAAATTCTTCAGAAAATAAAATTACAACGGCAAGTATGACAACAAGGGACATTGGAAGAAGGATTGGAAAAATCCAGATAAAAGTGATGGAGTTGTCTGTTTTGATTGAAAAATAAAAGGACACATTAAAGTAGACGACCCAAAGCTAAAATTCAAGAAGAAATGTGATTATAATGACAGTAAGTACAATAAATCTATGAAGGCTACCTGGAATGCTTCTAAGGACAGCACAAGTGAATCTGAAATGTCTGATTCTGAAAAGAATCGTGCCAACATCTGTTTCATGACAAACACGTCTGATGTAACCTTAGATACTCCCGTTTTAAATTCATATTATTCTGTAAATGATTCTGATTCTGAAAACATGTCAAAATATAAACTGTTTGAATACTGTGATATGTTTGAAGAAACCTGTAATGAACAAAAAGACAAATACAAAGGTTTAAAGAAACAATATGCTTTAATTGTTAAACATAAATACGATCTTGACATAGAAATGGAAAAGAATTCTCAGTTGCTTAAAGAGAATATTGAACTGAAATTGTCAAATGAGAAACTTAGGAAGGATTTAGAGAAGTTCACAAATGGAAAGGATACACTAACTCAAATGCTAGGAATGAAATTTGCACCAAAATACACTACTGGAATAGGCTACAAACCTCGACAGAGACAGATTTCTAAGAATAGATTTATTCCTAAATCTGGAAAGAATACTGCTAGTTCTAACTCTGGACATTGATATGCTTCAACTAGTTATTAACATAGTTATAAATCAAATATAGTTTATCATTCACAATCTTTTGATTCTGTAAATTATATTAGACCCATAAGACAAATTTGGGTACCAAAAGCATTCATTGCTAACCTATCTGGACCCAAGAAGATCTGGGTACCAAAATCATTTCCTATCTAAATCTGTTTTGTAGAAAACCTGCTTGAAGTGTTCTCACAAGAAGACCTGGTATTTGGACAGTGGATGTTCAAGACATATGTCTGGAGATTACTCATTCTTAAAGAGTTTAATAAAGGTTGATAGAGTCTTTGTCACCTTTGGTGATAATTCTAAAAGGAAAATCATCGGCCTAGGCCAGATTGGTAACACTGAATCAGTATTAACTTCTAACGTTTTATTTGTTGATGGACATAAATATAACCTATTAAGTATTTCTCAGTTATGTGATGATGGTTTTAATGTTAAATTTGAAAATGATTCTTGCACTATTTTTAATTCTAAAAATTCTTTAGTATTTTCTACCATACGAAATGAAAATTTTTATGATGTTGATTTAAATTCTTTAGCCATGAAAAATTTTACCTGTTTAAATTCTTTTCATAAAGAGTCTTGTCTTTGGCACAGAAGATTAGGACACTACAATATATACTCACTTAGAAAACTAACTAGGAAAAACTTAGTGAGAGACCTACCCAAACTTGAGTTTCTAAATGAAAAAGATTGTAATCACTGTCAAAAGGGAATGAAACATAAGGTTTCTTTCAAACCAATGAAAGAAGTTTCAACTTCTCAACCTCTCGAGTTGGTTCATATGGATTTGTTTGGACCATCAAGAGTTTATAGCTTAAATGGGAAGCACTATGTCTATGTCCTAGTAGAGGAATTTTCTAGATATATATAGGTATACTTCTTAGCTCACAAAAGTGAAGCTTGTTCTAACTTGGTTAAATACTCCAAATCTGTAGAAAATATTAGTGGACTTAAGATTAAAACTCTAAGAAGTGATCATGGCCATGAGTTTGAGAATCATGAATTTGAATCCTATTGCTCAAACAATGGCTATAGTCATAACTTTTTTCCCCTAGGAAACCTCAACAAAATGGTGTAGTAGAAAGGAGAAATAGAACCCTGAATGAAATTTCCAGAACCATGCTAAATGAGTATGATCTGCCTATTTACTTTTGGGCTGAAGCTGTGAATACAGCTTGTTATATTATCAATAGAGTCTTGATCAGACATGTTCTTAAGAAGACCCCTTATGATTTGTGGAACCATAGGAAACCTAAGGTTATCTATTTTAGAGTCTTTGGCTGCAAAGTCTTTATTCTTAATACCAAAGATAATCTTGACAGGTTTGCATCCAAGAGTGATGAAATAATTTTCCTAGGATATTCTATTTCTAGTGAAGCCTATAGAGTTTTCAATAAGAGAACCAAGTGTTTGGAAGAATATGTTCACATCAAATTTGATGAAACTGATCCACATGAGCCTAAAATCTCTCTTGAGAATCTTGAAAAAGATTTATCTGTTCTGGACCTTAATGACAAATCAAATGAACCTGCTATAAAGACAACCAGTTCTGGAAATTTTCCAAAACCTGCTTCTGTGGATTCCCAACCTGTTGATGAACCTGAAGTTTCTAGTCCTACCTTTACTTGATCAACTATAATTCTAAAGAATCATCCTTTAGATGTTATTGAAGTAAATATTGATAGAGGGACACAGACTAGAGCTTCTCTTAGAAATAAGGTTGAACATCAAGCCTTATTGTCAGAGTTTGAACCTAAAAACATTGATGATGCTATTAATGATGAATTTTGGGTAATTTCTATGCAAGAAGAACTTAATAGGTTTGAAAGAAATAAAGTTTGGAATCTTGTTGAAAGACCTAAGGACACATTCACAATAGGCACTAAATTGGTGTTTATAAATAAAGTAGATGAATCCGGAAACATAGTTAGAAATAAATCTAGGCTAGTTGCACAAGGCTATAATCAAGAAGAAGGTATTGACTATGAGGAGACTTTCGCTCCAGTATCCAGATTAGAAGCCATTAGGATTTTACTTGCTTATGCTGCACATCTAAATTTCAAACAATATCAAATGGATGTCAAGAGAGCATTCTTAAATGGATATATTGCTGAGGATGTTTTTGTTGAACAACCACCTAGATTTTCAAACCCTCATTTTCCAAGTCATATTTTCACATCAAAAGCTTTATATGGTTTAAAGCAAGCTCCACGAGCTTGGTATGATAGATTAAGTACTTTTCTAATTTCCAAAGGTTCAACAAAAGGAATAGTTGATCCTACTCTATTTATAAAACAAATTTCTAAAGATGTTTTAGTTGTACAAATCTATGTAGATGATATTATTTTTGGATCTTCAAAAACTACATTATGTACTGATTTTTCTAAAATGATGAAAAATGAATTTGAAATGAGTTTTATGGGTGAACTTAAATTCTTTCTTGGCTTTAAAATCTTTCAAAATGATGATGGAATTATTTTAACTCAAAGTAAGTATACTAGTGATCATTGAAAATGTTTTGGATTGTATAACAAAAAAAGTAGTGACACTCCCATGAGTACCACCTATAAGATGGATCTTGATGAAAATGGTAAATCTGTTGATCAACCCACTAATAGAGGAATGATTGGAAGTATACTCTACCTGAGTGCTAGTCGTCCTGATATTATGTTTAGTTTGTGTATGTGTGCACGTTTTCAAGAAAACCCTAAAGAGTCACATTTAAATGCTGTAAAGAGAATTTTCAAATACATCAAGCATAATCCCAATTTAGGATTGTTCTATCTCAAAGGACAATCATTTGAATTAGTTAGTTATTCTGATGCTGATTTTGCTGGATATAAGTGAGATAGAAAAAGCACCTCTGGAACATTTCATCTTTTAAGCAAGTCACTAGTATCATGGTGTAGTAAGAAACAAAATTCGGTTGCATTATCTACTGCAGAAGCGGAATACATAGCTTCTGGCAGTTGTTGTGCACAAATTTTGTGGATGAAACACACATTACTAGACTATGGATATCAATTCAGAGATGTATCAATAAATTGTGACAACACAAGTGCTATTAAAATTTCTAAGAATCCTGTTTCTCATTCTAGAACAAAATATATTGATGTAAGACATCACATTTTGAGGGATCATTATCAAAAAGGTGATATCACTTTAGAATTCATTGGTACTAAATATCAACTTGCTGATATATTCACCAAACCATTGAATTTTGAAAGATTAGACTACATCATACATGATCTTGGTATAATTAATCATAAATGAATATCTTACTGATCTTAATGTTTAATAATTTACTATACTTTACTTTATGGTTTCATACTCACTGTTTCTAAGTTACTATTTTATGATCACAATCTGTCAACTCACTATCTCACCGTGACTATACAAAATGCTCACTGTCTCACCGTGACGACTATAAACTATATCACCGTGATGACTAGTTTTCTGTCTCACCGTAATACCTACTCACGGTCTCACCGTGAGAATTATTTCTTTATTTTTATTTTTAACCCGTATCGCGGTAAATTTTATTTCACTGCTATTTGATTTCCCGCGTTTTTTTTATGACGTTTGACATTCCCAAATGATTAAACTTAAGGGTTTCATTCGATTCCATACCTGAACTCTCTTCTGATCCTTCACTTCCCTCTCGCTCGAACCTGCAGTGAATGCCAAGGATGAAGCATCCATCTTCACCATCGTCTAAGAAGCGCCACTCTAAAAAAAAGAGAATACTGAGGATAGCTCTCAAAGGACCTCTAAACCCAAACCTAGAAAGTCATACAGTTGTACCTGAAAAAGAGGTTTGTGCAGAATGGTTGATTTCTAGAAGATCGTTAGTTTTGAAAGTTTTAAGAGAACAAAGATGGCTTCAATGGTTCACTGGATAGAATAGACCGATTTACCCAAGGCATGTATCTCAATTCTATCAGTATGTGAAGTTCTCCTTTGAGTTTGGAGAAATATTTATGGTGACCAACTGGATATATGGTCATAAGTGCTCTTTTTCTTCAAGTATGTGGACTGCATGCCTAAGAATTCCCCATGAAGGATTTTGTGAAGATTACTAGAGAGACCCTCCTCCAACAACCGACATCTTTGACCTGGAGACTGATTTGGAAAGTCTAACTGGAAATGACACCAAGCGAAGGGCCATAGTTGCTGAACTAGATGGGGAGACAAGATTTCTATTCAAGTTTGTTCAGAACTTGTTTAGTCCAAGAAAAGGATATTTTTCTGTGATGAAGTATCAGGATGTGTTCCTGATTCACCTGTTGAAGAATGTCCATAAGATCAATCTCTGTAAGTATGTTATCAATCATATCTGTGAGATGATCAATGTAACTTCAAAATCCACCTCCCTATTTTATTAAAGGATGATTTCAGCTATGTTAGTTACAAAAGGGATGGTTGGACCGAATGAAGAAAAGTTAGAGTACCTTGATTACTGCCTATCCATGCCTATCATCAGAAAGATGAAGATTAGTTGGAACCCCTGGAAAAAGAAATGGGTTGAGGATAATGATCAACTGTATAAAAAGTTTAATCATGTTGACTATCCAAGAAGGAATAAAAATATATCTCATCCTGGTTTAGAACCAGATGAAGTGGATGAGTATTCAGAAGAAGAATAAGAAGAGGAATTAATAGCTAATGTATCTCCTAGAGAAAAAGCTAGAAGACCTCAAATGGAAACAGCTCCTGTTGAAAAAGAAAGGACTGTTATCCCTGCTGAAATACCTCAAGACGAAGACGTTGGTGTTAGTTTGAGAGAAGAGGAAGCTCCTACATCTAGTGCGGATGTAAATCAAGAATCTCATCCTAATGCTGCAAGGAAGTTGGTTTTTCCTGATTCGGAACAACAATCAACCACAGAGGTAGATCTTGTTGAAGAGAATCATTCTGTTGAGAAAGAAGCATGTCTGGAAGTTCAGCCAGTTGAACAGTCAGTTCCTGAGATTATTCCCTCTACTAAAGAATGGATGGAAATGTCCTTTTAGCTGGAAGGGCAAGAGTTTGCTGAAGAGATTATGGATGATCCTGTAGATCTTGTCCATGTTCCTGAACCTCAAGAATCTGGAAGGGAAGCACAAGTTGAGGGGGAGGAACCTCAAAACCTTGATATTGTGGAATCTGGATCTACTCAAGATTATCAACCATATATCACTTTTTTTTGTGTACTCTAGGTATGAGTTCACAATCTTTTATAATGTGAATGATTCACAGCAAGTGACTGAAACTGGAATGGATCTTTCTTCTCTGTTTCAACTAAAGTACTTAGCTCATCCAGAACCAGAACCAGAGCCCCAACCTCAATCCAAATTAGAATCTGAGTCTGAAGATGACTTTGAACCTCAACCAAAATCTAATCCTCTACCTTTACCTACATCCTTACCTGAGAATCACTCCTTTGTGACCAAAGATGATCTGAATGTTTTTGGAGAAACCTTGTGAGTTGGAGTTGAGAAATTTGTCTCCACTCAACCTCACCTAGTGACTCAGTTAAGTCAAGAAGATGAATCAATTCACTTGGAAAATATTATCTTTCATATTCAACCAGGAATGATCCATGAAATTCAAGAAGTCAGAGTTGAGAATAAGCTGCTGAGTGCTGATATTGCAAATCAGAAAAGTATGGTAGCAAGTTTGCAGAATGAGTTATCATTGAGATCAGAGCCTCCTCCTGTTTCTTCTCCTACACCGGTTGCTGCTTCTCCTGAGCCATGTTATTCCCTTCATTCTAGGGAGATTGTGTCTCAAGTTCATCCATACCTACTATCTTTTGATGAGAAGATAGGAAAAAGGCACACCATGATTCTGGAATGCATGAGAGAGCTTGAAGAAAATCTGAATAAGCTTACATATGAATTCACTGGATTCCTGCAAAAAGTTCTGAAACAGCTCAAAGTCCTAACCGAAGTTGTCAAGGATTCACCTGCTTCTGGTCAGACCCTCATACATTCTTTGGATGATTCTATTCTGAGATCCATAATCAAGGAATAACTTCAGAGTGCCTTGAGTGGCTTGGATCTATCTTCTTTGTCAGAAGTGATTCAGAACAGTGATAGAGCATTGTACTTGGTTAGAATTCATTCTAAGATAGCCAATGATGCTCAATAACAGATCTCCAAGAAAATATATTTATATATCTCCCGGATTTTATCTAAGAGTGATATGATAGATCACATTAGATATCTTGTTAAAAATTTGAGAATCCCTCTAGTGACTCAAGCTTTTAAAGCTGAAGTTCAGAAACTTACAGAGTTCACCAGATTGTTGGACAAATTTCTGGAGAATAAGGATGATTTTGAAAAGGCTATGCAATATGGTGGTGACATCATTACTGATTTAATCAATATTTTGAATCCGTATCTTCAGGCGCAGAGTACTGATATAGTTTCTCCAGCTGTTGCACCCCTTAGACCTGGTTTACCTACCTTATCCTCAACTGCCATGACAGTTAGTCAAGATCTTTCTCAAATCCGACCAGTCATTCTTGACCAACCACAGCCTAGATCTTCTACAGCTCCCCCTTTGGATCCATCTTTTTTGAAGGTCTACCCTTACCCTCATTTTCTACCACATCTCTTCCTTCTTCTACTTCAGCATCAGCTCCTGCTGCTGATAAAGGAAAAGACAAACTGGATCCCTGAAGAGTCTAAGGACTGTTTTTCTTTTTGATGGGATGTCTTTTGTTGTTTCATGTTTTATTGTATTCTGAAGCCTTTGTTTAATTCCAAATGCAGTATTTCATTTCATTCTCTCTACTTTTTGATAATCCCAAAAGGGGGAGAAAAACTACAAGTGTCGGTTCCATAATAGTATAAATGGGGGAGAAAAACTACAAGTGTCTGTTCTATAATGTTTTTGTTATGCTAGTATCTTTAAAATTATATTTCATTTATATTCTTCCTATATCTAATTTGTGATCATCAAAAAGGGGGATATTGTTGGACTCCTCATGTGTTAATCATGTTTTAATGATCACAAATCTTATTACTGTTAATTAATATCAATCTTCATTGCACATCTTGCTAATGCTCTTCAATCTCAATAATAACTACACATCATGTTTTTCTCATAACAAATCATATGATGTTAATTACTCTTTTTATTATTTACAAGTCTCATGCATGATCATAAATCTCACATATATTATCACACCTTTATATGTATGATTAAAGCATTTTTACTCTCTCGTGATTAAACATAATCCATGTTCTGTATATTACTGTCTAAGTGCAGAATACAGATATTTGTCTAAGTATGGAGACACCGTGAAGGACTCACTGTGAACAGACACCGTGACCCAGACACCATGACCCAGAATCCATGAACAGACACTGTGACCCAGACACCGTGACCAGACACCGTGACCAGACACCGTGAAGGACTCACCGTGACCAGACACAGTGACCCAGACACCGTGACCAGACACCGTGACCAGACACCATGACCAGACACCGTGAAGGACTCACCATGACCAGACACCGTGATGGACTCACCGTGAGCACATGCCGTGAACTAATCACCGTGACATGGACATACAGTGAAGCACATACCGTGACCACAAAAAGTGAAGAAGAAACCATTTCCATAATCACTGTGACACCGTTTCATAATTTTTTATCAATATTATTTAAATAATGGTAACATTCATATTTGTTGTTTTTAATGCAATTAATGTTATTTAATGATAGATGTTGACATGTCCGGAAAATGTATCTCGTACCTATGAAAAGGGAATCATTAATACTGCCAGAACTCATAGAATAAAAGAAATATTGAAATACAGTACACGTGTAACAACAGAAACAACGAGCAACAAGAAAGAAGTGGTGTGCAAGTGTGAATATACGACGAGAAGAACTTACATACATCAGAGAACAATACTGAACAAGAAAGAGATTTCAATTCTTTCAAATAACTCTCATGAGTGCAATCCAACACCACTGAAGAACACACGATGAATCAAGAGATACTTCTCACTCCTATATACGACAAGGTGAACTACGACACTCTTTTTTTCGACAGAAAAACCAGAGAAGGAATCAGAAGCTTTCCTGCTGAATCCAACGAGTCTCGAGCAGCATTGATAATCACTAGAGCTTTCTAAACTCTTATCTATCTTCTCTACATGATTTATATATTATCTTTTGTTCAGTGTGGTGTAATTTGTATTTCTTATACACACACTGTCTCCTGTATTGAACTGGAGGATATCAAAATCTTCACTCCAAATATCTTAACTCTTGTTTACCCACGTCAACTGTGGAAGATGTCCTTGTTTGGCCTGGTCTTTGTTTTGTTTCCAACGAAGAACAATGGTATAGGTCCCTGTGTGGCCTGGACAGTTTTTTAAACTATTGTTAACCCCGATCCAGGGTGTGGATCAAATTTATATATATTTGAGAGGACTAAGTCTCGGCTTGAGACTGAACCTCTTGTTATATCTGATGTGCATCTTTAATTAATGTTTAAATTATACTACATATATCTTATTTATTCCGCTGTTATTACTTTGAAATAAAAAACTACTTTGAAGCTACTTTTATTGTTAAATTATCAAGTGTTTACACTTATTATAAATCAATAGGTCAGCTTCAAAAGTTAGTTTGACATTATGGTTAAATTAACTGAGACCTAATAAATCTTTTAGAAGCTAAGTGAACATTTACATTCTGTATAAATTCACTATAGTTTAACTTGTTTTATAAATTGGGGGATTTTAACTAGAAAACATTTTAACCGAAATTTTAATTGGAACTCAATTCACCCCCCTCTTGAGTGTCCACTCTGACCAAAAAATATTATTAAATTAACCTAAAACATGCCTCAATTAATTTTTTTTTGAGTTTTTATGACCATTATAATCCATGGTATTATTTTAGGACTACATGGAAAAACATGGATGGCCATAATGCATTTATAATATTATATTCAAAGTGAAGTCAAATTTTGTCAGACCCCTGTTCTTATAAAGTAATGTATTGATAATGTGGGGTTATATATGGGATATCTTAAACAATAAATATTATTTTTATGTATAAACTTTTTACCAACCTCTTGGTAATTTATTTTGAAATTTAAGATATAAATAATTATATTAAATGGTGACACAATGTAAATGTATTATTTGATTAATTAAATAATGAATAAAATAAATGATATCATAAATATTAAAATATATATTACACAACATAATTGAAGAAATATAATAATTTTATAGATGAATTTGACATGTTATAGATGACTTAATTTAGTATATTTGTAATATCTAGTGTTATTATTATAATTTAAGAATGTCAATAAATGAATAATGTCAAAATTTACACTGATGGTATTTTTGGAAATAAAATATTAAATTAAATGATATAAAATTTATAAAAGTTCTATTTTTTTCCAAAATATTAGTATAATTTATAAAATTTCATTAATGACTCATTTAGTGGTTTAATTTTTTTTTGTATTTATATTGACCCTCAAAATTTAAATTATATGATATCACGATAATAATTAAGAGGTAAAAATAATGTTTAAATCAAAACAATATGGTTTATAAAAATAGTCATACTTGTATAATTATCATTTTGTTAATTTATTTCGACACATAATAATCCTATATTTAAAATGAATTAGTTTGGGATCATTTGTAATATAAAATTTATTTATATTAATAAAATGTTTAAATACATTACATGAGTTCCACGCCCCTCTCATATAAAAGGGCACCCATTCATCTCTATTCATCGCATTTACAATGAAATTTGGTTTTGAAAATATCTATAACAATACTCCCACGAATCCCTTAACACATTATAGTGCCCTTATATTTGTCAGAACACCATAATTAGAGGTGCTATGGTGTTAATCAAAGAGGATCATCCAAAGAAAAGATGTCTTTTTTAATCAGTAATTTCTATTTTATTACTTCTTACACTTCAAAATAATCATCTTCAACAATGATGATATAACAAATACAGTATCTTAAATGTATTCAGATGTTGTTATGTAAATATTTTTATCTAAATATATATCCACTAACATTAAATGGGAAAATAATTAATTGTTCATTCGTAGGTGTGAACAATCATCTATTTTAACTCATATAATTCATTCTACACTGACATCTCTCAAGATTAGTTTTAATGATGGGAATAATATTCATATTTGATGTTAATTACATATTTATCATTTTCAAATAGATATATATCATTCATATTCATACCTTTCCACGTACATAAAAATGATAATGTCATTTGTGAATACGTATGAACTATCACCACCACCAAGTGATGTGATTAATTTTTCTTCCCCACATAAATGGATGATATATATAAGTTTATTGAAATTATTATTTAGATATTAATTATTTTATAATGATTATGTAATATTAATATTTTAATTACCTCCTTTCTCGAATGATCTTTGAAAAAATAAAATGTTACTCATGTGTATGTATGACCTACCTTCTCCATGATTACAATGTTGTCCATTTATCATATACACACATAAATAGTTTTATTTAAAATTATAATTTATGTAAAAAAATTATGATTATATAATGGATATTATTTTAGATATGCTGGAATTATTACCACATCGACTATAAATATCAAACCAAATTCATTTTGGGCTAAAGTATGGAATATCAAATATATGTACGACATGAAGTTAAATAATTAAGTAATTGTTATAACATGGTATTAAGTGATATAAAATAAATAATAAAAATTTAAAAGGTTCTAAATAATGTAAATAATTATCATAAATTTATTATTATTGATTATATATATTTTATGTGGAAATTAAGACTCATTTTAATAGATTTCATCTCAATGTCCATTCATTGAGTAAGTTTTCTGATGATATACATATTTATTATTTTATAAGGTTTATTTAAAGCTAATATAAAATTTAATAACTATATATTTTCAATAATAATTACAACTAATGGATTTTTAAATTTATTCTTTCATGGATATTATAATTTAAATGTTCAAAGTGGTATGTGACAATTTTAATGTTTTAATGATTAGATGATTAAATATTTTTCTCCATGCCAATAATATTGAAACTTATTTACATATTTACATATATGGATATAATAGGATTATGAAATAAATCTTATTTTTATATATAATTTCATTCAAAAGTTATCAAAAAGGAATATTTATATGTTTTCAGTATGAAACATTTGACATTCTTTTAATAAAAAATTTTAAACTCACTCTTTCACCTACTTTTACAATATAAAAATTAATAGTTTTACATATAGGTATTGAAAATAATTTCATGAAATCATGTTTCTTTAAGGATTTTAATCATCCTATACATGTTTTACATTTTATTTTCAAATAATGTGTTTTCATTTTTCAGTTCCCAACATTGTAAAAACAAAACATGATTTTAAAGAGGAAATGTTATTTTTCAATTATTCCGGTTTTGCATGTTATGATTATCTTATGGATAATGGGAATAGTTTATGAATGTGGGCGGTTCTAGGGTAATGTGAGGGTTGGAGATATCATGGTAGCTCTCGAAGTCATTCAGTAATGAGATAGAGATAAGCATTAGTGTTTCTTCTATGAGATTAATGGAATATAATGCGGTGGGTATTCCAAATGTTACCATGAAGGTTACGCCCTTTATAGCTATCAAAGCTACATTAAGAATGATATGTTATTAATGTAACAATCTAAAATTAGGATATATATTTTATATTATTTATATTATTCTTATGATTTTAATACATAAGATAAAGAGATTAAGATTTATTGGTGAAATGTGTGAATTTGTGAAATTGTATTCTGGGGTTTAACTTAATAATCAATTAACTTTTCATTTCCTTATGTTATGTAACTCATTGATTTTGTTTTAGTCATACCATAATTTATGATTTTTTCGCATGGTTTATTGAATATTTATTTCAGGGATGTGATCAATGGAAAATATTGAAGATATATTAGCATAACAAATCATCTTTTATTTTTCTGATTTTCATTTTATAGAAGAAATTGATAATAATTAAAAGTGTATATTAGTAATGTTAGGGTGAACTATGTATTATTTTATACTAATTATCTAAAACTATTCAGCTAAAATATATTTTAAAATAAAATGTGATTTTTAGATTTAAAATATCTAAAATACATAATTTTCAATTTTGGGTCATTACATTTCACGGGGTAAGTCTATGATTTAACATTGCGTGTTGAGGATGTTGGTGTAGTAAATCTTTATGTCATGTAACATGGATGTGGTGGAATCACTTCTCACCCCATAGAATTACATAACTATAGGTCATGTAGACATGGGTGGGGTATGGATTCAGTAATACCCAGGTGTTACTATGTGGAGTGGTGGTTGATCTCATGGTCCATCATAGCAACCATATGCTGAGAAGAAAATAGAGATAACATACATATGCTAAGAAGAAGAAGAGGTAACTTGGAATATCGGGATAAAAATGAAATAGATTGGGCCACATGAATGGGGAGAACTTGAAATAAAAGGACTTGAAGTGTTTCAGTTTTGAACCATGATATGTGTGGGGGTCTTTAAAACATGACCATCAGGATGAGGTGTTAGAGAAAGGGTTGAAACACAGATATTACCAAGAGAGGGGATTTACAAATCCTAGGGCCTAATAGGGGGGTTCTTAGTGAAGATAAGGATATTCATGGATTTTAGGGGCTTTATGAAGGAGTAGGCACTAAAAAACAAGGTGATGCTACCTATACCTAAATTCAGGGATCAGAAACGGAGTTATTAGGGAAGGATTAGTACATCATGAATCCTACATTACCCATAAGAAGATTCTTCCTATACGAAAGTGAATGGATTCCCAAAAGGAATCCTGTAACTAGGTGAAGTAATGCATGAAAATATTAATAGAAGATTCTTGAAAATTGGTTTCCTTGGATGATTTATTTTCAATTTTGTTCATGATGCTCATGTTCTTTCAAAATTGGAGAAATTAAAATTTTTAATGGTCTGGTTTCGATCATACATATTTAAAATTAATATACGTATTTATAGTAAAGGGTGTTCAAGAAGAAGGTATGTGGTTCATGAATCTAATAAATGCTTCTTGAATAGACCAAGAACCATCAGATTTATAAAATCACATTGTCAAACCTTGGTGCAGTCATAATGATCTTTAAAACTCATAGAGAACACTGTTGAGGAATCAAATGTTCATGAAGGGTATCCTCAAAAGTAAGATTTTTTGAATAGAGGCGTGATAATTATTTTATGTCCAATTTGGATTGGATATGTTTCAAACTGGAAATCACAAAATTGATTAATACTGTGGAATATATTTCAACACTAAAATATTCACTCTTCATAATAGGAGCATATGAAGAAAGGAAGTTTGGATTCTAATGGAGAACCAATGAATGTTGAATGTATTATCCCATCCATGGAGACTCATCAGAATGGTCACATAAAATGGCAATCTGTGGTGATCATTGGAATACAATCAATCATGAATTGCGGTCTAGATAGTTTATTATAATAATTACCATGGGGGGTTCAAAGGTAGCTGACTTCACCTGATAAAAATCATATTTACTCTCTTGTAGTATAGCTTGTGTTCTCTATGGTCAATATCTGTGAATTTAATTATAGAGAATCATAATATTGAACCTTATCTCCATGAGAGATTATTAGAGAAATGGACATAAAATATGACAAATACAAGAAGTGATAAATGTATCTCAAAAGTTTATGAATTGGGATCCATGAATAACATTCAAAAATTACATTTCCAAAAGAAATTCAGAAAACAACGTGGTCTCGTATTCAATGACTCCTCAAGATTTTACTCAAGGAGTAATTGATGATGTTTCTTAGAGAGAAGAGAAGGAGAACCACATCATGATTGGGTTGTGCTTCTAATATTCCTCAGACAAAAAATCATTAATTAGGGTATTTTTGGAGGACCCGTGGGAGTATCCCTTATAAAATAGGATTATATTGAATCTATGTTTCTTGAAGTTGGGGTCTTTATCCTAGAGATGATTATAGATGAGCTGAATTACTGGTTCAGTAAAATACCAATGGAATACTAGTGGCATAGGGCTTATACGGGCTACATTTGGTATAACCACACACCCACAAGAGTAGACACACTCTAAAAAAACCACATTAATAATGTTAATGGGGATAACATATATGATGAGATATATCCTCCATAGTTTCAAAAGAATAATAATTTGTATTTGGGGACCTAGATAATGGAGGGAATAATGGATGGGATCTGTGCTATAGAGGGAACATCATTGATGAGTGGGTCGGAGCTATTTGGAATGCCATACATGTAGAGAGGTTGGTGTAGAGATGATAATGATATGATGTTATTCGGAATCATGGTATTAAAAATTCCACATTTATTGTCCATAAAAAATCAATATTGTGATTATGATTAGATGTTCACCACGGATGGACACATTCCACATGCACCCTGGGGAGATCGACATCGGAATTTCATACCATCACTAAATCATTGTAAAACTGATTTTGGGAGAGATGTAGGCTGATTTTCTTAATATAGAGAATGAATGGGGTGATCATAAGAAAGATTTAGTTGCACATAAGGTGCTATTAGATATGGTTCAATTCACAAATGAGGTGAATATGAAAACAAGGGACGTTCCCTTAAAGTAGTAGTTTTGATATTCATTAACCAGACTAGTAGAGGATCTTTTGGAAGGGGAAGAGATAGAACATAATTTTTTGATGAGGGATAGTACTTGTCTCGAGGGATATCATTGAGGAAACGAGGACAATACTAATGGATTCTAGAAGAGATATAGTTGAATTTGTGGGGATACGATTTCAACACAAAGCCTCAAATGATAGTTAGAAGGGAGGGATTTATCATGGGTCTCATCTATGGTTGGATACTCTTAGTGATGGATGCACGCATGAGTGTGTGGCTAAGAACATTAATAATATTAGAAATTATTGCAACATGATTTTACATGAATCATAGAATCCCAATGTTATTGATGGTGTAAAAATTATTCAGACACTTTAGGGAAGATAAGGTGTTACTGAACATGTTTGGACACTTCCATTTTCATTATATCTTGGTTGTTGTACACATGGTGGGATATGAGTATCCAACCACAATTTTCCCTCCCATAAAAATGTTATGACTGAACTACATAAACATCGCATGGAGTTACACTATAAATATGGACTTGGACGTCATATTGATAATGGTTGGGTTTGCAGATCACATTACCTTTTACCACTTATATTTTTCAACTAATGTGGTAACTGATGAAGACATAATGACTAAGGATAAAAAATAATACCTTCTTACATTTTGAGAAGGGGAGCTAGTGGTAATTTTGAAGGAGATCCTGATTGTGATCCATTTAATCTACATAATTTTATAAGGAATTTTAGGTGCATGTAGATGTTGATCATAAAAGAATACTCATATGTACATCATGAGTTCCACCCTTATGTGATGAGGAATCTCCAGCCCATTTTCAAATTCAAATATTAGAATATGTGGATTGAGATGCCACCATATAATATTGTGTATATCCTAAAACCTGAATATGTCTAGAGATGGGTGACCTTGTATACTGGGGTCAGGTTGAGGCAGTGGATCAATAGGATAATGAAAGGGAGAGTACTACACTATTAGGAAAGGATATAGCAGTGACTAGAGGAAGTCATAGTGGAAGTGTTGTTCTGGAAGGAAGGGAATAAACATTAAGACCTACAGTTTATGGGAACACACAAGAAAGAGGTGAAAGAAGTGGAGTAGTAACATAGGTCTAATGATCTTGGGCTGGTGGACTCGAGGGGAAGGGGATCCATCTTGGGTTGTCCATATGAAATTTAATTGAGCTCTCTGGAAGCAGTTATTCCATGTACACATTCCAACAGATTCCTCCTTCCCAGAGGCATGGAAAAACAGGGACATCCACATATAATTCTCAATAATCCAAGGTACATAGCGGCATCACAATAGATGTGGGATGCGACTTACCCTGATTGGTCCTTCCAAGACTGGTTTCCTCATATCATAGAACAAGGGGGAATTGTATGTGATATAGACGGTGGAACTGGTTCATTCCTAGGTCACTACACCTCCGTTGAATGATTATGTATGGGTTCTACTTAGCATGACCCCTCCTCTAAAGTAGTTAGTAACCGATCTAGTTTCACATGGTCCCATTCCCATGAAATCATACAACTATTAGGGAGACGATGGTTATCAAGGATCAACATTCGGAGAAATATTTTCTTATGACTTGGTAAATAAATGAATATCATTTATGTAAAATACAACTAGATCATTATAACTATTTTATGACTATCTGGAAACATGGGAATGAATAAAAAAACAGAGGAGGGGGGGGGGGTAAGGTAGACCCAAAAATAATGGAAAAAAATACAAAATTAAGAAGGGGTAATCGTGGTGACCCATACAAATATCATGGATATGACGATCCTAAGATTATCACCTTAGGCTGAGGAAATGAATGTAAAATGAACCCCACCAGGGGGAATTTTGGAGAATCTTCATGAACTCCTCATTATTGTATATCATTCAAGTATTATTATTTACCCTATAAGACTCTGACATCCTATTTTGAATTCCTATGGCTGAACAACATATTTCTTAATGGTAGTCCAAATGGTGATAGAAACTTGGCCACTGGTTCAAAAACATATATTAATTTCACCTGAATCTGAGGTGGATATGCGTAACAATAAACCCCAAATTAAAAGGATTATAGAGGCCACAATGGTCAGGCTAACTACAAATGTTCTGTTAGAAGGTATTGATGAGACAACACTATCAATGGAGGGGGTTGAGCTAGTTCCCTCCATAGAGTTTTCAAGAATATCTATAGTGACTTGGCCCATCGTGGTGGTGATACCAGAATTGGCTATTGGATCTAGGATTATGATGGAGGAAACAATGATGAAATCAATATTTTGGGAGACTATGGAGGCTACATTGGGTACTCCTACTCTAGAATTACCACTATTGGTGGTTGAAAGAGCTAAATTTGTGGTAGGGATGTGTACCTCTATGATTCCACATGGTACAAAAGAAGATTCCCCACAAGTGGGGAGGCTAACAAGGAATCGTTCCATAGAATATTCTTCTTATCACTCATAACTATTGGTGGAACCCTGATCTAACAACAAACACTGAAATACCTACATATATAGTATCTCGGAAAGAACATATTGGTAGTCATTCCTCATCAAGATCAAAAACCACCTGATTATTTGGAGGATTCTATCCTAGAGGTCACTAAGGATAACTGAGATGTATATCACAAGGCATTGTGGAATGTAATTTATTTCATCACAGGAATCTGGGTAGCTGAACTACCAAAAATGGGTATGATCTTTATTCCCTTGGTTAGTCATTATATGTACTAATGGAGTAGATTCCAATAACCTTCATGCAGTGAAATACTATTTCCACATTGAATGGGAATGTATAAAGAGGATGAATATTGATCTAGACTAGAAGAAAGAAAAGGATATTTCAACCCATGAACTTCTAGATGTAATGAAAGAGATTTTCTATCTAGTGGGGTTGGAACATGATCTTGAGAAGTTAGAATCTACTGAATATGAAATTACCCACAATCCTAGGATTCAGCCAGTAGTGTCTGAGTTGAAGGAAACAAAAACAGAGATGGAATAAACTGAGTTCATGGAGGAGCATGAAATTTAGTTTATCTATGCCGAATATCTTCACTCCATGGATGATGAGGGGAAATAAGACCCTTTAGGGAAACAATAGGCCTTTGAGAATACCCATAAGAGGCTATTTTAGTTTAATATCTTGATTCATGAGGAAGATCTACAGGGGAATATTTTTCTAAGGGGATTACCCAACATGTGGATGACTCCATGGATCATTCATAACCTTAATGAAAATACATATTTCATTTCGTCATTATTTCACCTCACCCATAATTCTGAGACAACCAACAACCAATCACTAAGATCATGTTCACCATACCTAGTATATGAAATAAGAGACGACCATGTGAATACATTTCACCTGTGAATACTAGATTATCACTAAACAGTAGGGGTATTTCTATTGTCTAAATGAAAACTAAGAGTTCCTAGGCCTAAATAGGTTGTTCCTAGAGAATTAGGTTTTCTAAACAACCAACATTCTTTCCAAAATTTCACTATTGTACTGTTTGGATAACTTTAGGGGAGTTATTCAACTTGAAAAAGGGGAATGGAATGTGTGAATGATGACTTCTAAAACATGGAACACAAGTAGAGTGTCATAGTGATATATAATAATGGGTGGCCATATTCTAAATAAATAATCTATATCGTTAACCTGAAATGGGAGAAAATAAATAAGGGTCCACCATTAAAAATATTCGAAACAAGAAACATGTCAGGGATTGTCTTCTAGAGTCTTCAGGGTAATTGGCCCTGGATGGTATGCGAGGAAAAATGGAATAAGAATATGCCATTAGGGGTTCCATATAGATATTGAACAAGATGAGGATCCAAATAAAATGGAACAGAAATCATTTGAATATAGTGATGGACAGTTCAAATGGATTATAACCCTCATCAAATTATTCCATTATGTATTACAGAAAATTTTTATAAGTGCATTGGTGTGAAAAAATATCAAACTCATATTTTAGTGTATTCTCATAACGTATATAAAGCGACGATTGGAAATTTGATTGAAGTAGTAGATGACTAGAACCATGGAAGTGGACTTCTCTAGTGAGGTCCAAGGAATGCCTTGTAGTTTCTATTCGCACAATGAGGATTATAACAACATTTTTTATCATCATGCGATGAGGAAGGTACATGAAAAAATTTAATGTTGGGGGATTAAGATTCACCACACAATATGATGTCATAGGACTGCGACACTACACACATTTTATGTTTATGTGTCTTGAACAATGTACAATAGTTTTGAAGTTATGTTTTATAGACTATTTCACTTAGATTAGGGTCATATAGTGAAAAAATGGGTTTAATATCTCAAAATAGACATGTGTATTGTGATGAAGTGAAGAACCCAATGTGAATGAAGGATTAGGGGGCCCACACATTACACTACATATCATTGGGTAGAAAAGATTTCTACATTTTAAAGTCATGATTCCTGGACTTGGACTACGAGTTGATGGTCATGAAACTTAGATAAGGGAAGGCGGATTTCCAAAACATGAATACGTGGAATGACAGAGTGATCACCCTACATGAATAAGTTCTTAAGAGGCCTGAATCAACAAACAAATAGTAAGTATCATAGGTTATGGTTATAGTGTTTGGACCATATTTTTTATAAGATTATAGAGTTTGTACCAATTAATATCTTCTATGGATTGACCACATTGTTACTCACCCAACTGAAATTCCAAATCTCACAATATCCATGCCTGATGTAGTAATCATTGACTAATAGAGGGTGGATTCCTCACATTTTCAAGCACGAATTATTGTTATCACCAAGGGATTAAAATTCCAAAATGATACAAGAGAGTGTAAAAAAGGTAAGTTGATACGTTAAATATATAGATAAATGGGAAACCAGTGAATAAGGATCGAATGTTGACCATGAATGCAACACATGGACCATAACCATACATGTTAGTAAGGGGGTAAGAAAACGCATGACCTATTGTAGAACATGTTTTGAACACATGAATTAAAATTTGATACCTATAATCCATTAGGGTATTGGCCCATGGCAAGATGTGATACAAAATGGGATGAGGTTGTCACCATTAGGGGGTCCCTATGGATTTGAATGTTGATGGAAACCCAAACTAATAAATAATCACTGTGTGTAATGGTGCACATCAGAAAGATGGATTAAAATCTAGGAATTGAAAACATATTAAGGCATATTTCAGGGAGAATTAAATATAGTTTATCATCATGATACATAGACTCTAGTCTCTTAGAGTACTATTATATATTTCGAACCATTGATGAGTTTATAAAGGGAATACATGGAGTGTGGTGTCCAGATAAACCCCACATGAATGAGGACCAATGGGCCCAACAACACATAACACATTCCTTTGGAGACTCACATAAAGTTTAATGTTGTGATTTTCATACAATTACAGATGCAAAATACCAAAATTTATAAGTAATTTGTGTCTGGAACAAAATACCAAGTGTTAGTACATCACAACATATCCTATATGGATTGGAATCAGGCCATATGTATTTCTATAACATATCTTTATTCGAGTCCATTTCTTGTGGGTGAAATCCTATAAAATGAACGAAATAGAGCATCCCATGACAATAAAGAGGAATCTTAAATTTTTTTGGTCCAGATCATAGTTTAATTTCATGAATTGATGAGGTTAACTCCATGTTTATGGTCATTGTGTTTAGCCCATACAAGAAAACATTCTATCCAGTCATGCATCACAAGGAACCCTATCAGACATGATGTGAATGAGGACCAAGGAATCTCCCAATCCACATGAAACATTCCAGTGAGGCTTCCAGGTGCATTTTTTAGTCATGATGATTTGAATTTGTGTGAATATTTTATGTTCAGGTTTCATATGACATTAGGTCTCAGTTAAAGATCGTAGATTTTGGACGAATGGATAGAGTCTTCCAACATAGTCAAATGACTTATGGTGGAGTGAAAAAACTAAAATGAATATGGGAATGTGAGGACCAAAGACCCCATACAAAATCTTGAGGAGGCTCCCATACATTTTAAGGTCATTATTCATGGACTAAGCTAAAGAAAAAGGGTTAGGAGGTTTGATGGATTCTTTTATGGGCCTAGAGATGAGAATTTTGGGCATTAATATTCATCTAATAACTATGGGAATCAAGAAAGACATTGTTATTTGATGAAATTACCCCATTATTTTTCTGAACCATACATAGGGAAGGGAAATTCATTGGATTGGATAGACCATGATTAAAAATACAAGCATATAAACTTATCTTCTATAGAGAAGAATCAAGTAATTCAATGTTATATGTGATGTCAAGGTTGATAACCAATGTTGAGGGTGATGTATTCTACGATTAAGAAATTGTGGTGATGTATAGTTTAGATTCTTGAATCTAAGATGATAACAACATAACATTATATCATATTATTAGTACAATTGGTATATATAATTACATGGAGGATATGTATGGTGAATCAGTTATAACATGACATGAATGAGGACCTAGGAGGCGTAATTCCACACGAAAGGAACCCATGTAATATTTTTAGTTATTAAAAAAATCAACACATTTTTAAATCAATATAAATTTAAATCATTTTCACGTTAAATTTTCTATGGGAAAGATAATTAAACAAATTTTTTAACATCCCATGGGTAGTAACCCTCTAATCAATAAAAAATAAAAATCTATATGTAATATTAAGGTCTTTTCCATTCTTCATAAACTATGGTCTTAGTAGGTTCAAAATTCTTTCTTTATTTAGAAACAGTATGTCCATAGAAACAATTTATTACAAAAAAGTCAAAATTACAAATTTTTTCATATAGTTTATTTTTTTAATTGGACATACATCTCTGATACATTACTTTGAGAGAATATAGTTTTTGAGGTGTTCTGGGAGGTCAAGGCGACTTATTTCTAACAAAGTCCAAAATTTCTAGTTCTATGAATAGTGTTTCCATGAATATGGGTCATATATCTGAAGGTAATATTTTCAAAGGTCATCAATTGTTAGGTCATCTATCAGTATTTCAACTATCAGTAGGTCATCTATCTGTATATAATATTTTGGTAGGTTGAACAATGTTTCACGGATGGTAAGTAATCTGTTAGTTTGTAATCTATCAGCATGTCCTCTATTAGTATGTCATTTATTGGTAGTTTGAGAAGTGTTTTTAGGATGGTAGGTCATCTATTGTTAGTTGATCTATTGGTAGAACATCTATCGATAGATGTACAATGTTTCTAGATCAGTAGGTGTACATTGTTTATAGATTTCTTCAGTTTCGACCCTTTGATGTTATATTTGACATAAAATGCATTTAATGTCTTATTTTAAGGGATTTATGGCCAATTGAAATCCTATATTTCTTAAATATATTTTTCCTAAAGTTCATGGTTCCATTACAATGTCAAAACACATAATATCTACCATATATGGTTTTAATTGAAAATATAAATGGTATTTAAACAATTTCCTTTTTAATATTTTCAAAATATAGAGATATCTTCCACCCTTGTTCTTCCGACTTGTTTTTCCCTGGTGCATGTTTCTTGTAACATTCATCCCATAGGAGTCATGTGATTAAACAGAAATCCTTCGATCCTTTCCCCTTGGTGTTTTTTCTGCTACATGTGAACCCCATGTTTTGGTGTGACAAGGAAGTGTAGATCCATATATGATATAATTAATGTCCTAACTCCATTCTTATGAGTTCCTTGATCTATTTCCACCCAATTCTTTTTTCCATGTGATGGAATTTAATCTCCATTTTTCTCACGGATCATTCGTATTTGATGGTTCGTGAAGTTGTGTGGTGGCCTCCTAAGGTGGATAAAACTGTTGTGGGAGAGGTGATTGCCATCTCTTGTGTTCCCTTATTCTCATGTAAAGAACATCAATATCCTTCGATGGTAGGGTATTAATTGCCTCTCCATTTTTATTTACATGAATTCATATAGTTATGATGATTTATACCACTATATCCCAATGAAATTGAACTAATAAATATTTGAAACAGATGAAAGAATTCGTATTAATTTCCAAGAAATGTTATTGAATCTTGGTTTTCTAGATAGTGTGATATCTATGCATTACTTGGATAAAATTTCATTCGTTATGGGAATTGGTAAAGAATTTAAATCCATAATAAATTGTAAATTAATTAACCGAATATAAAGATACATTTTTAATGAATCTAGTTGTTGTTGTTTGGATTTTATGATAATCAAATCAATGTGGTAATGCATGTTAGAATGATTTAGTTAATTCAATATGGAATAAAGAACTAGTTATGCTATAAAGATAATTCCATTAATGATTCTAAGTTACCATCTTGATTATAAAGGCCAGGTGCCTTATGAGTAGGATATGTGAGTGTGTGTTGTGGGTGTAGGTTGAATTCCATATTTAGGTCCAAGATCCCAGTTTCTCTATTGTGTGTTTCCTACCGCTTTTGTTGTGGTCTGATCCTAGGATAGATGATCCTTGGGGGCTATTTCTGTATGTGGGGTAGGGAATCCCCGTGGTTGTGGAAGCATTTGATGCATAGACTGGTGAGATGCATCAGTTTATGACTAATGGTGTTGAGGAGGACACTATGGATTATAGAACATGTTGATGTTGGGCTTACCCATTGATGGGAAAGTGGTTATAATGAATCAATTGTTTTTTATATGCTTTACATTCCCCACTGTATGAGGGAATTGTTCTTTATTACCCTCTATCTGATATATATAAATATGTTCAAGCTATTCCATGTGCTTTTTATGTTCAGCTTCTCGATGATGGATGGGTCTACACTCCTGTTGTCGGTGGAAAAGAATCGACTGGTGGTTCATATACTCATCGTGTTGAGACCCCTATGTTCAGTAGCATATAATTATTTTCCATAATTACTAGAATTATTGATTTTGAATATGTTCATAGTAAATTATTGAATGAAGGAATTATTATCCAATAGGTATTGGGACTTCTTGGGTAGTAATACCGAGGTTATAGTTATGAGGAACTGTATACTCAGCTTGGTTATGCATGGGGGTCATGGATCTTGGATGGAATTATAATTAAATGTAATTTGGTGTTGATAATTGTTAATTAATGTTTAATTAATTAATCAACATAATGTGAAACAGATATTAAGGGATAAAATAACTTAATATAGCTCTTTTATATGGATATGTGCTATAGGATATCTAGTCTTAGGAGTGTAAACTGAGAGTTCTAGAGACGTTAGTTGTATTTGAGTTCAAGACTTGGTTTTATTCATATTTTGGTTGTTATTTATATTATACCATGTACCTTTTATGTTTCTATATGCTAATCCACCCTGTTGTTTAGGGTAACTAACACCCTAAAGATTCGGAGACCTGGGGGTGTGTTTTATACAAAATCTTGATGGGATGATGGATGGATGACTACACCCATTTTTATATTCACTTCTATTGGTAGTTACATTTTCGAGTACACACGATGGTTAGTTTTACCCATAAATGTGGGTAGAGGAATATAATTTCTTCTGAGTATTTCAGACAAATATATTCTTGTTATTCTTTCAATAGTGATACTATTTGTATAACATGTATAAGCTATGATGGATTGAGGATCCTTACTCGACGTATAGGCTATAATAGATTACGTTTTAATATATGATTTATGATACACGCTATTCTAGATGTGGTTTCTACTAGGAACCACCTTATTACTTATGGTTGGGTGGTTTTGGTGATTAATTTCATGAGGTACATATTATGGTGCTATGCCCAACAGTCTTTTGGATTTCCTTTTTGGAGAGAGTTACTCAGGATGTACGATGTTGGAGAAAAGTATAAAATCAGTGAGGAAGTTGTAGTGGGTTACCATTGATAGTCATTATTATATTATATATTCTAGTATGCTATACTTGGTGAGAGTATCCATGGTATGGCTAGGAACATATAATACATGTTTGGGTGATGATTAAGTTATACATTTTCTGAACTATGCTTAACAAGCTTACTTCAATTTTTCACGAGAGGATCTAGGGAGGATCCTACTATGTGTACTATTATACACACCCCATATTAAGTAAACTTTTTAATTAGGTCACTTGGATCAAGTTGGAGATCAGGCTGGTTGCTACTAGCTTGCATCTTTTGTAGGAGATATCAGGCTTCGTGGTCACTACCATTTTAAATTATTTTAGTAGTTGTAGTTTTCCTCCTTTAGTTGTGGTATATTTCATGATAATACTTATGGGTACGTGGTATTTCTTTTACATTATAGTCTATGAAGTATATGGTTGGTTTCTATCTTATTAATCTCTTTCGCTTGTGTTCCTTTATAGTGTAATGCCACTGATCTGTGTGTTTTCTATACCTTCAGTGCTAGTCACCAACCTGGGGCCTACTAGAGGAAAGACTTGGGGGTCATTATTTCTATTCTAGCATTTTCAACTCAAGTGGGGAACACTTTGTGGGAAGGGGGTCGTGACTAAGTTGTATATGAGCTCTGGTTGTGGGATCAGATTGATATTGGAGTTAGTCCCTCGTGATAATGCATGGGTTTGTTAGGAAAGAATGTGAGCAATGTTTAGCAAGCACTGTATAGATGGGAGGATGATTGAGACCTGTGTATTTAGGCCCCCCTATGATCTGATCACATACATTTATTTTTAAAGTGGCCACCAAAACAAGTGATGTTGGTTTTAGGGTACATACCAAGGAATGGATATTTCAAAATTCTTCTTTGAACCAGTGTTTGAATGGGTAGACCTTGGTTTAGGTTGACCTAAAATGAATAAAAAGCAAAAAATTAATTAATTTTAATTTCGTCCATATTATATGTTTAGGATCTATAACTTATCTTCCTTTATCAGGTAAGGCTCCAGGTCGATGTCCTTGTCACGTTCAAGAAAATTATATCTAGAATGTTGTACAAGAGGATCATCGCACAGTTGAGGTTAACGATGATATAAATTGGGGGAGGAAACTATGAGAATTTTAATTCTATATTCTGCATAAATGTGATGGATCCATCATATATGAAATACTATAAGACTCATAGGAGGAGTTTGAGATAGAATTCAGATCGATCCGTGCTCAGAAGGATCACAAGGTACCATTGATTTTTATGATACTATGTGGGGAAGTCATAAATTGGTGGTTATTTTTTCATTAGGATCGCATGAAAGAAGAAGTATATTGGTAGGATTTTAAATACTATTTCAATTTTGAGTTACTTTCTATGATCATGAAGGAAACTAGTCTTCAAGAACTGATTTCCATTCGGTAGAGGAGCTCCAGTGTGTGAGAATTCGTGATTCATTTTAGAAACCGTCAATTATATAAATCAGATAGGTTTCCTGATGAGGAGGTCTAGGGGAGGCATTTCAAGAAGTATTTCAATCCATATATCTAGCGATAGGTTGTCATATTTATGCTTAAAATAGATAATAAGGTTATCGTGAGGGAAGAAGTCCTCCAGAGGGTGTTAGCTAGAACCAGATCATCATCAGAGGGAGTTTTCAAGATTCCTTATGAAGAAGTGCTATGGTTTGGGGTTCCCATTTTTTAAGTAACAATTGTTTCCATTCCACTGGGGGTAGTTCGTAGCCCTTAATGTATCGTTTCTCTGGGGGAAGAGGCTCGGAGCCATATGTTAAGGGATCAAGGGATTTATTTTAATATGTAGACTATAGTCATCAATAACATGAGTGCCTAACCTTTCTGAGCAGTCATCATGTGTCAGGTGTCCCACATCATGTTTCTAAATTAATGTAGATGATGGAGAGGAAAAACTAGTAGGTTTCACTGGTATTGGATTGGAATAGCGAATATATGACATGAATAGGATAACACCAGGATGCTCCTCATCCACCGAGAGTAGAGTGTTTCGATGGAGGTGGTCACTATCACGTTTAAAGAGGATATGTAGAAAGTCATGGTCATCTTTATGCATTAGTGTTTCTTGCTCCAGGAAATCTATACATCATTTGAGGTTGCCTTTTAATTTTTTATACTGAGATGCATGGTTTTTTTTTCAATAAAGACACAATATTCCATATCACATTCCCTTTTCCATTCTTTAGGACTTTAGGTAGAGAGGCTTCTATTTCCCTTAGCGTTGACTATGCCAGTTGGAGGCTGAACTGACTAGTTGGAAGTATTTATTGACTGTGAGATAGTGTTGGGGATGCAATACTATATGGGATATTTCCTATGATTATAGATAAAACCATATGATGACATACTCTACATTGATAGGTCATATTTGTTGCACGATGTTTTGGGTTACTTCCTGAGGAAGGTGGTGTTCTTCAATGTTGATGGAGAGTCAATAGAGTTTTTGTCATTCTAGACCCTTATATGGGTACTGGGTGTGTTCCATACATTCCATCCTTGATGTTTGAGATAATTTTGAGTTTCTAGAGGTTCAACAGTTGACATTTCCTAGGGTCCTGGAAGAGTACCCCGATGTCTTTCCAGAAGTGGTTGTAGCATTACCCCATCAACGAGAGATTGATTTTAGGATTAATATACATCCATGAAAGTATCCCATATTGATGTCTCCATATATAATGATTCTTTATGATTTTTAGAGCTAGTTATATAGATGGATGGTTTGTTTTAGTGCAGTTTTTTTCGGTCGAGTGTCTCACAATGGGGTTCTGCATATTTTTTTCCTGAAGAAGAATGACAAAAATTTGAAGTTTTGTATCAATTATCATTACATAAAAAAGTGACAGGGTAGAACAGCTATCCTATTTGATATATTGATGAAGTTTATGAGAAACTAATGGGAGAAAGTGTTTTATCAATGATCAATATGTGGGTAACATATCATCAGAAGTATCGGATGGATGCAGATATCAAGAAGACAACTTTATGTTGATGTCATGGCATTACGAGTTCATGGTGATACTATTCGGTGTGATGAATTATCCAATTATTTTCATGGTGTTGATAAACACTGTGTTTTCTGTGTTCTTGGATATGTTCATAGGGGGGTTTATCGATGAAATTATTTTGTCTTCCACCTCTTAGGAGGACAACGAATAGCATCAACATGCTGTTTTGGTATTTAATTATTGACAACATGTGTTTGGGAAGTTATAGAACTGTGTTTTTTGGCTTGAAAAATATTTTCATGGGGAATGATGTATCCTAGTAGGGGGTGGCAATGGGTCCATCAAATATTGAAGTAGTTTTTTCTTAGTAAGCCCCAAAGTTAGTGGGAGATGTGTAAATATTTCTAGATGATTCCGAATATTACAGGAGGTTCGTAGCCATGTTCACCACCGTTATGACACATGTGAGAACACTGATAAGAAAATATCTTTCATTCTTATGGAATTATCAGTGATTGGTAGATTTTGAGTATCTAAAGGAGAAGTTTGTCATTTCTCTAGTTTCTTGTCTATTAGAAAAAGGAGTTTTGTTTAATGTTTTATATGATGTTTCACATATAGGGTTAGGATACGTTCGGATGCTGTATAGATTGGTCGTTTCTTAAGTGTCATTGTAGTGACATCCCCATTAATGTAACTATGCTACCCTCAATCTCGAGGTGGCGGCGGTGGTGTTTTCCCTGAATTTGTGGAGACATTAATGAATTGGTGATGATTTTATAGTCTTCACCGATCATAAGATCCTCATGCAATGTGATAAATTTTCCAATGAGATTCCTAGCCTAATGGTATAATGAATCAAAAAGATCAAATGATTCTATCTAAACTGAATCAGGTTTTTAATAGAAACATAGATCCAGATGAGTGTACAGATCCCCCTATGTGAGAAAACGATTCGTTTGAGAATTTTCTATAACCAACACTACCAAATTGGAGTGGATCACATAATCCCTTAATTGGGAAACAATGGATCAAATCAATTGAGAATATATATCTCCATAATTTAATGTTTTGACCAAGATATGGTTCTTCTGGATATTCATCATATTGTGGGGGAAGTTGATCAGTGGTGGACACTGAAGAAGAATGAAAATCATGAGGAAGAGACCGATGAGATTGAGTTGAACGAATTCCAGAATATATTTTTAGATAAATATTTTCCACAACCTATCAACCATAAAATTTAAAGGGATCTCCTTTACAACATAAAAAATATGAGAAATATATCAGGGATTATGTGGAAATCTTTGATATAATTTTATGATACTCCCCCATATTATAAATTAACCATGTATGAAATGATGACCACTTATTTTGTGGGATAAAATAATATAATAAAAGTTGTGGTGATCCTTGACATTGATAGATATGAGGAAAATTTTAATATTTTCCTTTAAAGTCAAAATGGTGATCATTGAATCTGAATAGTATCATGGGGATAAAAAGTGCATGGTGGAGTTTAATTCTATTGGACTTATGGTGAACTAGAATGTTGGAATGTAATTTCAACATCCCACTTATCGAAGGTGTAGAAATAAGCACCCTAGAAATTTCATAAGGGTGTTGAGGAAATTATTGAGATACAGAATGAATGGAATATAGTTAGCGATTTATGACACGAGAAAACCAATAATGTGTTAAAGGAAAGAAATTCCCCATTCCACCCTCAACAAAATTATAATAACTTCAACTCTAAAGAACCATTATTCTTTTCAAACAAATTCACTAAGGCATTGGTTTTTAGAGATAACTAGTAACCACCATGGCGTTAAGTGTGAGATTTCTTCCATTACATCTACTAAGGATTATCCTGATAATGATGTGTTGAAAGGTACACTAGATAGTAATTAATTAATAGGGATCATAATTTTTTATTCTCATTCTACATATTCCTACATTTTTCAATATATTAGTAGAACTATTCAATAAAACCACAAACTATAGAAGTATATTTCTTAATGAAAATGGAAAATGACGTAATTATTGAATCCAATGTACATAACTCCTCCCCTATCACAATGTGTGGGATGAAAATCCCATAGAAATTTATCATACTCTCTTTTTTGGAATATTATCCAGTTATTTGTTTATATTTTTATTCCCTATTTGTATCCATAATAAACTACTGTGATACGAAAATCACACTATGTGTCACGAATCGATCCGGAATTCAATAAAATTGAAAGGAAAGGGACAAATCTTGTTTAACACAGACATATAATGAATGGATAATATTTCCATATGAGAAAGTATATAAATCTCTAATGATTAGATCTAAGTAAAGAATCATCCTTGAGGACATTTCTATTGTGAGAGAATATGATGATGTGTTTCCTAATGAATTTCTTAGTATTCCTCACAACTGAGAGGTTTAATTTTCAATATAGATTACACCCGATCTATTAACATTATCCAAGACCCCATATAGGATGGATATTGTGAATTTTGAGGAGATAAAGAAACAACTAAATGTGAATTTAGATAAATTGTTCATATGCCCATGTGCTTAAATATGGGGTGCAGAAATCCTCTTCATCAGGAAGAATGTTGGGTCAATGCGCATCTGCATTGATTATCATGAGCTTAACAAGATCATGATAATGAAAATGTATCCTCTGGAATTAATTTTTTACCTGTTCCGAAAAATATGTAGAGCATAATACCTCTACAAGGTGGATTTTCAGTCTAGATATTAAATAGTTAAGTTGGATAAGTAGGATATCCACATCACTTCTTTGCATATAAGGTATGGGAACTCGGTGTTCATAGTAATGACATTCAGACTAACTAATGCTCCATAAATCTTCATTGACATGATGAATTGAGTATCTAATGATTATCTAGAAAAATTTGAGTTATCGATTATAGATGATATCAAAATTTTCTAATATAACCAGGAATTATTATAACATGAATCAATTCACTATTCTTAAGACCTTGCGAAAGGAGAAACTTTATGAAAATTACATAAAATGTGATTTATAGTTAAAGGATTTATCATTCATGAGGAATATCATCATAATAAATGGAATATACAAGGATCCTTAATATATAGAATAAATTTAATGACAAAAAAGGACAGCCTCTTCGATGGATATTAATAGTTTCCTTGGAATAGTTAGGTATTATCACCAATTTGTGAGAAATGTATCGCTATTTTCGAACTCTTTAACAAGGATACACAAGAAGGGAGTCAATATTAGTAGGGATGATGGGTGTGATGAAATATTAAAGGAACTAAAAGGACACTTATCCCTACCCTTATGATCACACTACCCATTAGTGGAGAACTTTTTGATGTATTTTTCGATGCTTTGAAGATGGTATTGGGTAGTTTGTTAATTCCTAATGAAATGTTTATGGACTACTCTTCAAGGAAGTTGAATGTTTATGAATTAAAAAACCCATTAAATGATATATTGTTTTATTAAGTGATTATAAATTTGAAAATATGGTGGAATTATCTCTTTGTGGGATGTGTGAAATATATATGAATCACAAAAGCCTCAAGTATATATTCGCATTGAATGATATGAATGTGTGGGAATGAAGATAGTTTGAGCTGATCAAAGACCCAAACTTCTAGATAGATCACAATCTTAGATAAGAGAATACATTGGAAGATTATATAAGTATAATTGACCTATCAATTATATCATTTATTATAATTCAATGGGAAACAATTTTATTATATTTGGAAAGGATATACATGGGAATGGTAATGAAAGGAACATCATAAATCCTTTCAAAAATTATTTCTCAACCATCCCTTATAGAAAAGATAACATATTCATTGATAAATGATTTGGGAATTTAGATTAAAGTGGAATATATAAGAAATGTTAAATCCTTGTAGATTAATGCTAATGAAGAATAACATGTGGGATTTGGGAAAGGTCTACGTGTACTATATAGTCCTAAGTAAAAAAGGGGTTGTTGGATGATGTACATAGATCAAGAATCTATAAAAAAGATTATCATGATATCAACGAACAATATAGGTAGGAAACTATGAAGAATGATATCATGGATTATTTCAAGATTTCTGGTTTGTCAGCAAGAGAATGTGTAATGAAAAAATCGAAGGGGACCATGCACTCATTACCCATGCCTTAATGGAAATTGGAAAACATCACCCTAGACTTTTTTATTGGACATATAAATACATGTAGATGGAAAATACTATATGGGTTCTTTTAGGTATTTATAAAAATACAACACACTTCATTGTTACTTGAGAGGATTTATCACTTGATAAAATTGCACATATCTACATTAGAGAAGTTTTAAGGATGCATAGAGTTCCACTATTGATTTTATCCAATCAAGATCAGTCAATACCTTAAATGTTATAGAACAGTAATCAACACACTATAAAAATAAATAATAACTTTTGTACGAATTATCACCTAGAAACTAATGGGAAATATGAGAGTACAATCTAGAAACCTGAGAAAATATTGAGAGGTTTCTAAATTTACATCAAATGAGGATGGGATCGACATATTAGTCTTTTCATCTTCTCCAACAAAAGAGCTTCCACTCAATCATCCAAATGAGTTTCTATTAATACCTTAATGGTATGAGGTTAATAAGAGCTTCTTATCGGGATGAGATATTGGGGAATTGAAATGGATTAGTCCTGAAATAATCAACGAAATGTTATAAAAGGTTAATATCATTCAGAATAACATCAAAGCTACAGAGGGTAAATAATTTTTTGATGTTAACCATCGATGAGACCTAGAGTTTTATGTTGGTGAAATTTTATTCCTCCTCATATCTATATGGATGAAATTGATTATATTTAGCTATAATTGAAATATTAGTCTAAGATATATCAGCCCCAATGAGATCCTTGAATGCGTCGAAGCAGTGGACTATCAGCTTGAACTCCCACCAAACCAATATTAAGTATACGATGCATTATATGTATCCATCTTAAGGAAGTATATATCAAACCCATCACATGTACTCAATCTAGAGGTGGTATCATTATAGAATGACCTTTCCTACGAGGAGAATCTGATGGGGATCTTAGTTCATAGTGAAACAATTCTACATAATAAGATGTATTAGGTCAAATTGTTATAGAGAAAAAAATATTGAAGAAGAAATGTGGGAACCATTAGATGTGAAGAAGAAATATTACACTCATATGTTTTCTTATGTGAATTTTAAGATTTCTAAGGTGAAATTTCTAAACAGGGGAAGATTGTAATGACTCAAACAATTGTAAATAAAATTTCCATTATAGTATATTGAAATGTATTATTATGTAATATGGTTAATAAAAAAATGGAATTATTTTGGTTTAATATATCCTATAAAATTTAATAAATAATTAAGTATCCTTGTCATGGATAATATATCCAGTGACTAGTGATAACAAGATTTTTATAAATACAGGGTTTTAAAAAATCTAATTGATATAGAAAAAGGAAGTGATGACCTCAACCTGTTGGATTGTACCTTATGAAGACCATTTTTTTGGAACCTCTGAGGAAGATATAATCAATAATATTTTCCATTTACCTGGGGAAAGATGATATCAATAAACTTAAGTATGAGTGAAAATATTGATGCGATAAGATCAATCTAATGGAGATCATGACCAAAACAGTTTTCACTGAACCGCCCCTTGAAAGCCCCACCATCATGGACCATCCCCATAATGCATTTTCTATCATATTAAATGAATAAAAATAAACACCCTTGAAATAATATTATGTATATAATTTTTTATAGTATAATGAATATATATTCAACCAATTATTGCTACTATATAAGGGTTTTTTATTTTGATTCAATAAAATACAAATTGTATTTTTGGGTAAAATTCAAATTTAATTAAAGAATTTATGTTGATGAATAAATTGATTTTTTAAATAAATAATATATTAATAAAATATTTTTATGAAATATTTTTTATTTAATATAAATGATCCAATATTTTTATGAAGCCAAAATAAATTTGTATATGGGTTTCAAAACATTTATTCTCAAAAAAGAAAACATTTTGAATAAATGTCGGTTATTATTTTTAATGAAAAAATTCACATAATTATATAATTAGTTATATATAATATATATTATTTTTGGAATCAGAATTCATAAATTATCCATTAATAAATTTTTCATAATTTTTTGTGCTGGTTGAATTTTTGCGTAAAAATTAAAAACTGTATGAATATACAATAAGTATTGTGGACTAAAATTGATTTAATAAATACTATAAAGGGCATAAACGACCAAATAAATGTTTTTCATTAAAATATTGATATTTTAGGTTTATTTAATTAATTTTATAAATCCATTATTAATGCTCCAAAACCACTTATAAAATTCTGTTTTTTCTTAAAATCATTTATTTAATTTGTTATTAGTTTTTCTTTTTATTAAACTATTATTTAATTTTAAAAAAAATTTGTACATAAATATTAAATTTACTAATTAATAAAATAAATAAAAAATTATAATGATAATTTATTTAATAATTTTTCATTAGTTAATTAAAATATTCAACAAGTTAACAACCATGATATATTAAGTTTCATTAATTATTAAATTATAGACATAGAAATAATATTTTGTTTGTATAATATTTGTATTAGTAAATAAAAATATATAAAACAAATATTATATTATGTGAAAAAAATGTTTTGAATAAATAAATATATTTATTAATATTTTAGAAGAAAACAATTCTAAAGGAAATATATCATTTACATTCCTTAAGTTGTTAAATAACGTTAATAATTTTTAATGTTTTAAAATTATGATTATTTTAACTTATAAAATGTATATATGTCATGTTTATTATGATTTGATATGAAAATAAGTTTTCTGTATATTGAAGTATGTAAATTAGGAAAATAATTCTTATTATTAAAATTATATATAGAATATTAAATGAATGAAAAATATAAAAATAATTGTTAATTGTTTTATAATATTCTATTTTCTAAACAAATTATTATTACAAATTTAAATTATTAAAATAATTTTATGAAATTGGAATTATGATTTATAATAAAAATAAAAGAAATGTATATATATTTATAAATGAAAAATCAAATTGAATATAAAAATTGAAATTGAATAACTTCCATTATGTTATTGAGAGGCTGAATTAGGGTTATACATGGGAGTACCAATGTGAAATTAAGCGAAGCAATGGGTCTCGCTGAGCTCGAGCGATGGTCCAGGTCGAGGCTAAGTTGTAATGGTTCTTCTTCTACTCCATGAATAGAGGTCGAACCTGAATGGGGATTCAGAGAACATGACATCAAGTTCGGTAGGCAAGGTCGACCTTCGATTGACGCTTGGGAATCATCCAGTGTTTGATTTGATGTAGAGGTATCAAAACACCATGTCTGAACTTGGTTTAGGGTTTCAAGTGATGGATGAGGAACGAGCAGATTGTAGATCCCCTGATTATCTTATTCCTATTATCAGATTCGCAAATATGCATGTAGGTGTTAGTAAATTAATTTTCCTTATCCAAATATTCCCTAAATCCAATTGTCTTTTTTTGATTCATACTATAACCATTCGTTTACGGTTATCCTGAATTTTTAATTTCATCGACCAGTTGTATACCACTGATTTGTGTATCTATTTTTCATCAATTTCATTCGATTTAGAATATTATATTTTGTCTGTAATACATTTGTTGTCTAATTCAGTTTCCCATAATTTTATTGAAACTATTTTATCTATTAATTGAGATTTATTTATTGAATCCACTATTTATTTGCTTTTTTTGTCGAATTTTTCAAAAAAAAAACTGATATGCAAGAGATACTATAATTTGATTTTTTGAACTGTATGTATAAGGATTTAATAATTCCTATCGGCTTGTCAATTTTTCTGTCTAATTTTTTCAAGTAGTTATCTTCCTTCATATTCATCTTCAATCATTGAATTCTGTTTGATTTCATTTTCATATTGTGTCCAAATTTCATTTAATTTCTGATAAATGGGAATTTAATTTGACACTTGATAACGACGATTTATAAAGAAGTTCTCTTATATAATAATAGATACTAGGAGTGTGTTGTGTGTGAGGATAGTACATCAAGTAGTAGCTACTTTATTCTTTTCCCCTTAGTATATTTTATTATGCAATGTGTATGATAGTTGAGTGGTACCAATCGGAAGAATAACTCGTCTACACATAAAACTAGTAAGGGATTACCTATTTTCTGGAACTTTTTTACAATTTCAATTCCATTTTATTTTTCTAAGAGACATACTATATATTTTTTTATCATATATTATATAAATTATTTTTTGTGTAAGGGAAGAAAATCCCATTTTTAATGAATTATAATTTTGAGATTACTTTTTATCATTAAGATATTATTTGTAAGAGGCCATTTTATAAAAATGATTTTTGTTTATGATATGAAAGGAGATTATATATTTCAGTATTCACCTTTTAATTATTTTGAATATATTATTTTGAATTTTTTTAAGGGGAGTTTTCTACATTAATATTATAATCCATTATTTTGTAGTTTCTAATAGTTTAAATATTTTAATTTCATGTTTTATACTTCTATTAAATCCCAGTAAATATTGTGAACTCAAAAATTGAATATAGTTTTGTTTTGTTCATGCATGATATATATATATATATATACTTAATGTCATGTTCCTTATAACATAAGTGCAAATAAATGGATGATTTTATTTAGTAATGAAATATTACCTTGATGAATTTTGTGCGTGTCACATAATTATCCATGGTTATTTATTAATTTTTTGAAGCTAGAATTGTAAGTTCACTATTTTAATTATTTTATACCCTCTTGAATTTTTTATGTATAAATGAAAATTAATAAATATATCTTTGAAAATTTCACGTTCGTGGATTTTACTTAAACATACATGTGATTATGCAATGTCATGTATCATGAGATGTGACCATACAAATACTAAATTGTAATTTTCAGTAAAGATTAGTATTTACTTGTTCCAAGAATGATTATAAATATATTTTCAAAACTAAAACACCAGTGAAAATTATATTCATATAAGGAAATCTAATACAAAAATGATTTATAAAAACTAGTACTTAATCTTTGTTAATACGACAGGGAATTGGATTGTGAATCCATCCCTTAAAGGGGTAGGCCCAAGATAGCCTTTAATCTTATGAGTTACCTTAGTTGTTTTGTTTTTAAGATCTTGCTTAATATTTTCAATCGAATAACTTAATTAATTTAAAAGTTTTATCTAAGTATAATTATTTTTCAAAGCATTATTTTACAAATGTATTTCAAGTTAAAAATTTCAATTGTATATTAAATGTGATATTTTTAAAAGGGATTTATCAAAGGAATTCAAAATTATTTACTAAGAAATGGAATGATCACCCTTTCATTTTAAAAATGATTTTTCACAGGTATCTTATGAGATTATTTACCGATGTCATTGCTTTTGGAGGTAGCACGCACAGAAGTGTAGTGGATAACTGTTTTATTTTATTTCGAATCAGATAAATCTATGGTTCTTGTCAAATCTTCTAGAACCTAGACTAGTAAAAGATCCTAATTTGTATAAAGTGTTGTGTTAATTTTATTTTTATTTTATAAAAAAATGACACTACATTTTTACGCACTGAGTCTGGAAGAGTGGGCTCAGGGCATTATAATTGGTATCATAGGCACGGTCTAGACAACATTGGAGATTAGATGTTGACATTAGATGAAAATAAAATCGTCGCGGTAGTTATTTCTTTAGATATATAAGTTTCATTATAATTTCATTAATTATGATGTTGGAAATACATAATTTT
Organism: Viscum album; assembly: GCA_963277665.1. Classification (NCBI taxonomy): domain Eukaryota; kingdom Viridiplantae; phylum Streptophyta; class Magnoliopsida; order Santalales; family Viscaceae; genus Viscum; species Viscum album. Next base: position 741,961,667 of record OY728145.1, on the reverse strand, counting down.
CATAAGTTTGATAAAAGAATTGTGAGGGCACAATTTTTTTTGGGGTGTGGGGGAGAATGTAACATCCCGTGTTTTAGTAAAATCAATTATTTAATTTATTATTAGTTTTTTATTAATCTTTTATTCAATGTAAAATATAAAATGTAAATAAATAATAAAATTACTAATAAATAAAATTAATAATAAAAAATTATACTGATAATTTATTTACTAATGTTTCATTAGTTAATTAAAATATTCGACAAGTTAACAACCAAGATATGTTAAGTTTCATTAATTATTAAATTATTAACATAGAATGAATATTTTATAATAGAGTATTCGTCTTAGTAAATAAAATTATTTAAAACCGATATTCTATTATGTGAAAAGCAATTTTTTTAATAAACAAACATTTTTATAATTATTTGTGAAGAAAAATAATTATAAATAAAATATATCATTTACATTCATTAGGATGTTAAATAACAATAATAATTTTTATAGTTCTAATATGAATAGTATTTTATTTTATAAAATTTATATATATCATGCTTATTATGATTTGATATGAAAATAATATTTTTGTATATTGAAGAATGTAAATTCTGAAAATAATAATAATAATTAAAATTTTATATATAATATTAAATGAATGATAAATATAAGAATAATTATTAATTGTTTTATAATATTAATATTTCTAAACTAATTAACAATAAAAATTGAAAATTTTAAAATAATTTTATGAAATTAGAATTATGATTTATGATAACAACAAATGAAATGTATATATATTTATAAACAATAAAAAAAATTGAATAAAAAAATGAAATTGAATAACTGCATTTATGTTTTTGAGATGCTGAATTGTGGTTATACATGGGAGTCCCCAAGTTAGATTAAGAGGAGGTATGGGTCTCGTCGAGTTCGAGTGATAGTCCAGGTCGAGGCTAAGACATAATGGTTCATCTACTTCTTCATGAACCAAGGTTGAACCTGAACGAGGATTCAGAGAATGCGAGTTCGAGTTCGGTAGGGCTAGGTCGACCATTGATTGAAGCTCAGGCATCATCCAGTGTTTGATTTGATGTAGAGGATTCGAAACACCATGTCCGAACTCAGTTTAGGGTTACAATTGATGGATGAGGATCAAGTAGATTTGACATCCCCTCATTATCTTCTTCCTGTAATCGGATTCGCAAATCTACAAGTAGGTGTTAGTAAATTAATTTTCCTTATCCGAATCTTCCCTAAATCCAATTGTCTTTTTTATTATTCCTATCTCCATCCATTTATGGTTATCCTGAATTTTTAATTTCCTAAAACATCTGTATTCCACTGATTTGTGTATCTATTTTTCATCAATTTCATTTGATTTATAATATTATATTTTGTGTGTTACCTATTTATTGTCTAATTTAGTTTCACTTCATTTTATTGAAATTGTTATATGTTTTCATTGAGATTGATTTATTGAATCCACTATTGATTTTATTTGTTTTTTTATCAAATTTGCCAAAAAAATAGATACGCTGGAGATATCATAATTTTTTTTTGAACTGTATGTATAATGATTTAATAATGCTTGTCGGCTTGTCAATTTTTCTGTCTAATTTTCTGAAATATTTATGTTTCTTCATATTCATCCCCATTTATTGAATTTTGTTTTGTATCATTTTTATTTTTTGTCAAAATTTCATTTAATTTCTGATAAATGAGAATTTAATTTTACAATTGATAACTAATATTTATAAAGTAGTTCTCTTATATAATTAGAGATACTGGGAGTGCACTGTGTGTGAGGCTAGCAAGGCATGTAGTAGATGCTTTCTTGTTTTCCCATTAGTATACTTTCTAATTCTATGTTTATAAGAGTTGATTGGTACCAATTGGAAGAAGAATTCATCTATGCATAAAACTAGAAAGGGATTACTTATTTTCGGATACTTTCTTTACTATTTCAATTCCATTTTATTTTTGTAAGCATCATACTATCAATTGTTTTTTATCTTATATTATAAAAATTAATTATTTTGTAAGGGATGAAAATCCCATTTTGAAATAATTATAATTTTGAGATTACTTTTTATCTCTAAGATATTTTTAGTAAGATATCATTTTATAAAAATGATTTATTGTTTATGATATGAAATCAAATAATATATTTCAGTATTCACCTCTTCATTATTTCCAATATATAATTTTATATTTTTTTAAGGGTAGTCTGCTCTGTTAACATTACAATCCCCACATTTATAATTTGTAATTGTTTAAATATTTTAATTCCATGTTTTATACTTCTATGAAATCCAAATATATACTTTGAACTTGCGAATCAAATATGGTTGTTTTTTGTTCATGCATGATATATATATATATATGTGTGTGTGTGTGTGTACTTAAATTCATTTTCATTAAAACAAAAGTACAAATAAAAGGATGATTCAGTTTACTAAAGAAATGCTACCTTGATGATTTTTGTGCCCATCACATAATTATCCATGGTTATTGATTAATTTTAAGAAGATAGAAATGTAGGTCCACTATTTTTATTATTTTATACCTTCATGACTTTTTTTAGCATAAATAAAAATTTATAAATATGTCTTTGAAAATTTCAAGTTTGTGGATGTTTATTAAACATCCATGTGGTAATGCAATGTCATGTATCAAGAGATGTGATCATACAAAGAAAATATGTAATTTTCAGTAAATATTAGTATTTACCTGTTCCAGGAATGATTATAAATATATTTTCGAAACTAAAACACCAGTGAATATTATATGTATTTAAGGCAAGATAATAAATTTTTTTTTATAAAAACCGGTACTCAAATATTGTAAATACAATAGTTAATTGGATTGCGATTCCATCCCTTAAGTGGGTAGGCCCAAGATAGCCTTCAATGATACAAATGACCTTAGTTGTTTTGTTTTTAAGAGCTTTCATAATATTCTCAATCGAATCACTGGATTAATTTAAAATTGTTTTTGATGTATAATTATTTTTCAAATAATTATTTTTCAAATTTATTTCCAGTTAAGAATTTCAAATGTATTATCAAAGTGGTATTTTTAAAAGGTACTTATCAAAGGATTTAGAAACTCCTTTCTGAGAAATTGAACACTTACCCTTCTATTTTAAAAATAATTTTTCACAGGTATCTTAAGAGATTATTTATAGATGTCATTGCTTTTAGAGATCGCGCTCGTGGAAGCGTAGTGGACAATTGTTTTATTTTATTTTGACTCTGATAAATGTAAGGTTATGTCTAATCCTTTTCAACCTAGACTGGTAAATGATCCTCGTTTTTATAAAGTGTTGTGTAATTGTTCAGTTTATTTGATAAAAAAATTACACTACATTTTTAAGCACCGAGTCTTGAAGATCGGGCTTAGGGTGTTATGAAATTAAAATATATTATGGTTTGAAAATAATTTATTTTATTATTTGAATCACCTCCATGTAAACATGGGAATTATTTTATTATATTCATCCCATGGAGATATAAAATAATAATAACCAATCCCATTTTTTAGAATACATGGGAAAACCGCTTTGATGGTTTTTGGTTTTGGTTATTTTATTATGTAGCATTCAACACCTAAATAATAATTAAATACCCCTCATTTACTATATGAAATAAGATAGGCATCCATTAATCTTCACAAAAACTCCCTTGGAATCATCAATAGTATGACATCAACTCTCTATATTCCTCCCAAGGTGCCCAAAAAATCTCAATAAGCACCTTCCATAAATTTGGAGTGACACACCCAAGTAAGATATTTCTATCTTCTCATTTTCATTCAAGCATTTATTATATGTTATATATATTAAATTTATTTTTTATGTTGTGATGTATTATTCCATATTCCACATATTATCAATTTAATTATTAAATGATTATATCCCTATTTCAATCTCATTAATCCTTTCATGATTCTTTATGTACAACTAATACCATGTCAAAATATTAGTAAGAATATAATTATTATTCATGTTTCTTCATTAACATATACAATATATTTCCAATATCTAATATTGGGATATGTTTTTCTATGTCCCTATCACTATCCATTTTTTTTCTATATTATTAGAGTCCCCCCTCTCTTACATCGAACCATTTTTATGAATAATTTATTTACACCATTATGATACAGAAATATAAATGTGATTTTCCATTCCAAACTAATTTTGTAGAGAATACCATACTCATTTCTTACCAAGGGTGTTCACATTTTTGCAAATATAATTTTTTATTCAGTTCTGACGTATATTTATTTCATACACCTTGATTGTAAAATAAATTATTATTCTAAATGAATTCATGATCTTGGACCTATGTGGAACACATAAGAATGATAATGAAATGATTGTGATAGGTGCACTCAGAATTATATAGCACTATAATGTATTGGCTAATGTTTTGTATCATGATATGTAATGTTGGGAGAGGTAGTTAAAATTATTCATTTATGCAATTTTACCACCAATATTTTATATAGGTTATCCTTTAGTTATGTGTTTGATGTAGTGTTTTAAGTGGTTTCACATTTCCCATGTTATGATTGTCATGTTATATCTTGTCTTATTGTTCATGTTTTCGATTCCAAATACATTCCGTCCTTATTTATATAACTATTGTATAAAATGTATCATATTCTTCCATGTTTGTTCTCTTGAAAGTGTTATTGTTTCACCCCTTTAATATTTCAATCCCTGGGTCATCCAATGCCATTTTATGTGGGAGAATGATAAAATAGTTTTCATTAATGATGATGTGTTTTTTTAAAATCAAAATTTTAATGTAATTTACCAAATTACCAATGATTGTAGACTTCTAGATCTTATAGGGTTGTATTTAGAGTAATATTATGAAATAAAACACTAAATAATGTATAATAAAGAATCATGTTTGATATATTTATCATATAAAACATGTATAAAGTAATTTCATTTCAAATCAACCACAATAAAAACATGGTTCTTTCTGAATAAAACCAAAATTTACATACATTAACAATAACCATTACTAAATTATAGTTATAATTTTCTTGATACAAAACCATGAATGAAACAACAATAAATTTTTACCAAATTAAAATATACATACATTTGAAAATATATTTTCTTAGGTAAGGACTCATAGGATATCATGTGGAATAATATAAAATACGGAGAAATTTCAGTCATATATAAACAAATACACATATATGTGAAAAAAACTACCCCCCAATCAACACACTTGTACACATATTCATACCCTACCTTGCCTAATCAAGGATAAACATCTCTTATGATTTCTTATGTCCCTACCCTGGAACAATAACTAAAACAAATGTCTAAATTAGTGAACATTTGTATGTAGAATTTCTACATATACATCCATATTTATCGTGATATACTAAAGGTGGTAATCATTTCAATGTAATAAGCCTACCATATAATCATATAAGAACTAGCATTTCTCTTGATCACACCTCCAAAAACCTACATAAGAACATCCCCTTTATCATATCATAATCATATAATTCACATCCCCTCTATAGAGAATCATATCACGTGGGATTAATCATCAAATAATTTGAATCATATATAAAAGTGAATTTACAAAGGGATTTCATTTCCTAATGAATCAATTAAAGTGTTATCTAGACCAAGGGATCATTCTAAAATATTAAAATTAATGAACATCCCTTTATAAAACCAAAAACACAATTCAATTTTTTTTTAAAAAAACATGTTTTTTAAAAATTTATCAATTTATCTAAGTACGTCAAATATTTTAGAATAAATCCCGACTAACATTATTTTGGAAATCAACATCATTAATAAATTGAATAATAATTTTTATGGGCAACTCAGATTTTCGTTTCATAAAAACATGGGATTGATCCTTAAACATTGTTTATAAACTTATCATATGACCAGGTTCTAATTTTAATGAATGTTGAAGAAAACAATGTTCCTTGGTATATATAATTTAAACCAAAAGAAATAGTAAAATACAATCAAATTCACATGAGAGAAGCATAATAAATCATAATTTTTAGAGATATTCATGGGTAACCTACCTCGAATACAATCAAATTCAATGAACATATTATTAATACACCACAAAACAACCCAAGGAAACTAAGAGGGATCCAAATTAAACTTAATAATTTAAAACACTAAAACAAAGAGTCAATATAGATAATAGATTCAACATTTTTAGCATATAGTGTTATAGTTGTTAAAATAAAATGAGAGAAGAAAAGAGGTTATCATAAATAGAAGAATAAAACAGGATAATTTTATAAAATAAATTGATTCACCGTAGACGATGAGGGAATCACAAAAGAAACTAATGGGGTTGATAGGTGATTAATGATAGGGATAAGGACCCTTAAATTTGTTATACTCGAATCAAGTAAATGCGATAAAAAATCGTTATTATAACAGGTTTGACCAAATTGTTATTGTGAATGGTAATTCTCTATGAATAATCACAGTGTGAAATACCATTTTTTGAAATGAATTGATTCTTCCCAAAAATAAAAACAGTATGATATGATATTGGTGAGGTCTATGTAAATCATTTAATAGTACAACTCACATTTTGAACTATTACATACTATGGTTTTAAAAATATTACTTTCTCTTGGGGCATGTAAAAAAACTGAAGGAATTAAAATAAACATGGAAAAAAACAATGAAATAAATAAATAAAAATGAATTTTGTTGTTTTTTGTCATAGGATCACTATAATTTAAATGGATCGGAGCACTACATTACCATAGGAACACATAATTGTATTCTAGATGTTACAACCTAGTTGTGAGGGTCTAAAGGGTGATTGTTGGGATACTCTAAACTATAAAGATAAATAATAAAAATAAATAAAAATAAGGTATTCAACACTAAATAACCTGAATAAATAGTCTATAATATATATATTAAAATAAAGTTAAACACCTATAATATCATTTCCATCACCCAAAAATGTTTTGGCTGTCCCATAGGAAGATTACATACATATATGAAGAAACATAACAAAAATAAATTGTTATTATATCAATAAAGAACCACCTATCCCCTCTGCCAAATCATATTATAAATGTCATCCACTATTTTAAATTTCATATACATTAATGTATTGATGATGTTCCATGTACCCTAGCTCCACCATTCCCCATAATGTCTGAATAAATCATATAGAGCCAATAAAATGTTTGATAATGAACTCAGTAAGCCACATCAAATGGTTCCCAAGATAGTATTCATATGTATATATTTTTATGAAAATTGTAGTAAATGAAAACCAAATAACACACCCATCCTTATCCAATAATTCTCAAATATCCACGAGTGATCAATTACCATCCAGTACCAGTGATAGAGTAGAATGGAGCATCCATAATATATCTTACAAGAATTTCCTATGGAATTGAAATCTATTTCACATTACTCAGTGTCACATTTCAAATCATTAATAAATAACATTATTTAAATATCCATTCTACCACAACAACACATCTTAATACACTTTTAAAAGTATGATGATGATCCAAAACCTATAAAAATTGTCGGCTCCATAACCAAATGAAACAAAAGGCATGAAAATAATAATCAATTATTTGTCTATGTCATAGGCCCCATATTATTTGAAATATATGAAAATAATTTGACTCTAATATAGTGGACTTTATTACCATCAAGGTCTCTTGTTTACATACGAATTATCCTACAACCATAACAATGGTGAACAAAATCACTATAAAACACTAAAAATATGGAGGGTATCACAAATAAACAGTGGTCAAACCCACCATAACAGACATTTATTATGATTAAATGATATTAAAATACTCAACCTCATAGAGAGTATTAATCACCTACAACATTTCTTAATAACATAATGATCCTCAATATCCACCCATGGTAATGACAATCACCATATGTGCCACTCTAGCGAACCACAGCACCCCATTCCAGGTTTACAAAATCACCCATGGTCACATGAGTTACACCCATTATGTTCTCGAGGATCCACATTAATAATTTTATTCCTTAAAAAATTATTAAAAACACATATCCTCATTATCCTAAAATTTTCAAACAACTCCACCAAGTAATCTAAAACCTAAAATGACACACCCATAGCATTCGATATGATATAACCACTAGCTATCTCTTATGTATAATTAAATTCATAAGTTGTTCCATTCATAATAATTCAAAAAACAAACCCTGATCCTCTTAAAAAAAATTTATATAACAGTCATTGTAATTAAATAATAAGGATAAAACTACCAAAAATATGTATGGATCCACTTGAAACGGAACTCTAGTTGATATATATTCAATTGGAAGAATATATGAGAACCAAAAAAATACTTGATTTAGGGTACAACTAATTGAAAAATAAAAAATGAATTGAGAAACCAAGATTAGACACTCATAAGAATATATAATCAATTGAAGAAAATCCCTTGGATAGAACAAAATAAAGAACATAAAAATCAATAAATATCTATTGATATGGGATTAAGAATTATAGGGAGAATGAAAGAATATATATATATATAGTGAGAGAGTGAGGTAGGTAGAGGGAGATATCAGGAGAGATAGGTGAATAGAGTGATATATATATATATATATAGGGAGATAATGATAGAGAGATATTAAAATATTTAGAGAGTGAAATGGAGTTAGAGAGAGAAAGATAGAGATAGCTAGTGAGAGAGAGAAAAAGGGGGATAGATAGAGAAAAAAGTTCAGGTGTGACCAACACCCTATTATACAGATTGTATAAAATGTATTATAATATTTAACATAAAACATTAGTTATGTATTTTATAAACTAGAGTTAGGGAACTTCATGAATTCACCCCTAGATCATGGAATGATTCCCCTATAGACCGAACACATAATTTTTGTCATAGTATAGATTAAATCATATATATCATATAAAGGAAAACCATACACATCAATAAAAAATCCTTATTTATCATCGATAAATAGTACAAACATATCATTTAAGTCATCCCTTACGTGTTAAATACTTTACCATTTTTTTGCAGAAATGAAGGAAACACTTTTGTAATGAATAATTGAGATTTTATTGACCTAATTATAGAAACACTTATTTATCATTGTGTGTAACTAATAAATAATTACCATCCCTTATACATATAAACTATACAAATTTTTCTATATGGGTTTTATACACTATTTCATCTTGAAAACCCTAACTCATGAGAACCCTTGCATATGCTAAATTTATTTTTTTACCTATTATGAAATCCATGTCTGAATCATATAACTACTCCCATACGTGATTCCCAGCCGATTCTAAAACCCACAAAGACTCTAAAGGATTTATGTATAAATGTTCGACACATTACCCTACCCGAATTACAAGTCGTGAATACCCAGGTTATTAAATGTCTCATTGGGTGTAAATTTTGGAGTTCATTATTTACTTTATTTATCCATACTAAATGGATGAATATTATTGAATAACAGGTTTTGTACAATCATTTTTATTTTTTGGGAATTTTCCCCCTCTAAAAATAAAATGGAAATACCCCATAGATAATAGCCTAAATTCAGTGGTTATTTTGTTACATTGTGAGTAGATACAAGTAATTCCATCCAAAATGATCCAATAGTTTAATAGACTTGAGGAAAATGCTATAAATTTGATTCCCATGTTACATTGTAAATAAAAAATACAAAGAGTAAATTAATTCTAGTATCCTCAAGGTTATTAGAAATTTCCATCTTTATATTTTGGGAAAAATAAAATGGTGAGATTATATACTCAGTACGGGTATTTGTACAATGGAATATATCATGAATAAATAAGGCATAATAAACCCAGAAAGGTATATATATGAATACATGATACATTTTATCAATAGAATGAAAATGTATAATATAATGGTAGGGATAAATGATGATCACATAATTTCATAAAAATAATGAAATGAAAATGAGATAAATCCCTATATATCATTACTAATCAAATAATCACATGGAAATTAATAAAGAATCTTATAATGAAGGAATGTATAAATAATTACATCTAAAATTTACCACCATGCCCTTGTACATGATATCTATTAATATAATAAGGAATTTAATAAATTTTGTATATATATATATATATATTAATAGGTATAGCCTCAATTAAAAAACCAATAATGCTTGTGTAACGAGACTTATTGATGCATCGAGAAGCTATAGTGGGGCCCACTAATCATTTACATAGTAAAATGAAATCTTTAAATTAAATAAGTGATGAAAAATAAAAGAAAAGATTTATATGTAAATAATATCATATGAAATGTTAACACCTTCCAATAATCATAGACCATCCAATGTAATAAGGCTAATGGTGTCAAAATTGTACATCCCCAATAAAATTGATCATAAACTATCAAAAAATCGGTAGAAGTAATATAATAGTTTTTTATAATTCTTTCACTAGGATATGCCACATGCGTGTCAATGTTTGATGGAATCAAATTATTTCCCCACATTCATTCAATCCTTGGGTGAGAGAATTTTTTCACATTAAATGATGATTTATGATCTGTAATGGAAATAGGATGATGGGATGTTGGTTTATCCCCCCATGAATTCCACATTTGTGTTTTTTCCATGTCTAGGTATTCTTCAAAGATTAAGTTATGTTCATGAAAATAATTCATTGTTCCATATCTTTGTGGATGGTGGTTAATTACAGTGATTTTTTGGACATTCCAACTTGTATTCATAGGGTAAAAACCTTTAGGTAGGAGAGTAGTTTTATTAGGCATCAGTGGAATATCTATATGCTTGGACCATTGGTAACCTGCATCTTACTCATAGGAGGGAATATCATGGAGGCATATTGGGAATAGATCCCAAAGCATAATGTTTCAATCTCAAGGTATCTAATTCAAAAGGCACATATTTTATAAAGGTTAAACCTTAAGCAAACCAAGATTATCAAGAGTTATTTATAGGAGAATGTCTGTGAGTTTAACTTCTTATGAAGATGGAATGATAAAAATCATAATTTTATGTGGTAGAGGACCTTGGAGGTGAGACCTGTAATGGAATGATTTAAAACTATGAAGGTTGTTCAGAGAACCCTTAAAGGTAGGTTAGGGAGCTACACCCATGGGAGGGGAGAACTAAGGATTATCATTGGTTGGGATTGAACATTAGTGAAGCATCTTACAAATCCTTATTCGGATACACATATCAAAACCCAAATAGTTCTATGTTGTAGTTAATGGTCATGTGATAGGATGGGTCCATGCAGTTTAGCATCATGATGTAGGGATGCTCCTTCCGCAAAAGGTTCATCGATGAGGGATGATATGGTGATTACACCTGGAAAATTACCATATTGAGAGGACTTATCTAAGTTAGATCTTGTGGGGATTATGAATTGAGTTTCTGAAGTGGGATGGATGCTCATACTAGGATGTGGTGTAATGGGTCAAATCAAGGCGCTTTTGGATAAGGTGTTCTGTTTTAGGTGGAATGAATGGAGTGGATGAAACATTGGGTTTGGAACTCAGAGAGGCTTCATATATATCTTTATTACTTGGTAGTTAATGAACATATAATTTGCAAAGGGGAATTGGTTCTTACACATGAGTATGAGGGCCATCTGTTTGGGACTTACGCATGGAAGCTTCCCAAATAAGGGGACATGATAGGGATTAAAAATACGTAGGATACTCAAATGGCATATATTGAATGGGTATTTTTCATGGAAACATCTCTTTGTGAGGTTGAAGATGGGTGTCAAGGTCACCACTAACCTCTATTCCCATATGAGTTATGCACCGTGTGAGATATAAGTGGAAGTAATAGAATTGAGGCTCATGTGGTGAAATATACAGAAATAAGATATGACGTGTGGATTATGCATTGGAGCTTCCCAAGGAGGATGCTGATCAATTTGGGGAGGATATAATTCCATTTTAGGAGGATCTCATTCTATGTGAGTAATTTACGGAGCACTATATTAATGGTGTGTGGGGAGTATGTTTGGTTAATACTTGATGTGGAATTTCATTGCCCCACATTGGTAGGTTGACGAATCCTAGGATGAGTGTACATGGGGTATAATATGTTCATTTCATGTAACATCCCATGTTTTGAAACGGGAAACATGATTTTCAATAGAGAATGTGATATGCCACATCAATGTTAAGAAAAAAACAGTATATTATTTTTAAAATGTTACAATTATAACCTAAAATTTATAATGTATGGAATGAGTAATATTAACTAAATAATGAAAATAGGGTTTACACATGCTTATATAATTATTCATTTCATAAAAAATTATTTAGAAATAGAAATAAAAACCAATTGAATATAAATTGTGTGATTTTATGAAAAACTATTCAAATATGAATAATTATGATTATAATACAATAAAATAATTATTTTTTGGATTATATTAATGAAACATAAATTCAATATAATTTTTGAAATTCATTATATACGTTTTTTAGGCTTTATATAAGAACAATTCCAATTTTAATACTAAAAGGAATATTTTTCTAAAAAAATAGATCTTCCAATTTTGATGGTGAACTTCATTTAGATACACTTTTTGAAACTTTTATAAATTATATTTGAGAATATATGCATCTTAATTGGAAGAGGGACATCAAAATTTACATGTGTTAAACTTTTGGTATTTTTCAGATAAGATTCATGTGTTGATTAATAGTGAAACAAGTTATGCAATTTAATTGAAAACTATGTTTTTTAAAAACTAATTAATGATGTTTATTAATATTTTTTATGTAATTAATATATAATTATATCATTTTTTATCATTCAATTCAATTTAGGTTATTGGAATCAATTTCACATTGAATGTTTATATGAAAACATGGTGAACTTTACAACGTTTTTATATAAACCACCATTTTGTTATTTCAAAAATGTCAATAATTTTCAACTAATTAATACCAATTATTTGTTTCAAATTTGAAAACACTGATTGAATATTTGGATCCATAAGTTTGAAATAATTTAAATTTTTACCTTTTATTTTTTGGCAATATGAATAGTTAATTTAGAAATTATTTTTATTACAACAGTTAAGGGTAAATATCGTTATTAATGGTAAAAATTATATTATGAATATTATAAAATTATCCAAAAACATTTACTAGATTAATGGGATGAGTTTTCTATGATTAAGAACACACTTATGTCGATTTTAGGGGCACTTTGAGCCACTTGGATGATTTTGATGCATTTATTATATTATAGTCAATGAAAAGGGAAATTTTTACACACCCTTGTTTTTAACAATTAAAATATATTTAATATGGTTTAATACATGTAATATATTAGACAAAAAATATTATATTGAAATATAAAAGGTTTTCCAAAATCATGGTAATTTATTTAAATTTTTAAATAAAAAAAATATCTAAATTAAATTGTGACACAATATTGATTTAGTAATTTATTAAATAATGAATTAATAAAATAATTGATAATATAATTATTATAATAAATACTTCTTATATAATTAATTCCAAAATAATTGTGTACTCATTTGAAATTTTAGGTATGCCTAAATTTAGTTTTTTAATATATAAATTTGTTACGATATTTTAATAATTCAGGAACTGAATTGCGTCAAAACTGACACAAATATTTTTTAAGATATAAAATATTTTATTAAACTATATAAATTTCTTAAAATAACCATTTGGGAAAAATATTTCGTACTGGACAACAAATTTCATCAGGGACTCATTTAGTGGTTGTTTTTCATTTTTTATTTATATTATCAATAAAATTGTATATTATATTATATCCTTGTAAAAATTCAAAGAATAGAATAAGGGTTTAAAGAAAAATATACAGATTAACAAAATAGTAAAACATGTATAATATTAATTGTATGAATTTATTTCATCCCATAATTGTCCTACATTTTTAATAAACCAATTTGGTACTATTTGGAAATGGAAATTAATTTATATTAATTTATATTTTTTATAATACCAAGAGTTCTCATATCCTCTCCTATAAAAGGGAACCCTATTATTATCTAATATTCACACGTCAAAACCATAATCTTTTATCCAATATATACCATAATACATCTCTATAATACATTCCCAATTTTTATAACTCTTATATTAGGCAGAAAAACATCCTTGGTGGTGTGAAGGTGTAAATCAAAGGTGATCGTCCAAAGGAATGGTATCATTTTAAATCAAGTATTTCTGTTTTATTTCTACATTATTTACATAGAATATTCTTCAAAAATAGTTATATAATAAATATATTATTCTCATTTTTTTCATATTTTATTATGTAAATATAATTTCCTAAATCTATCAACACTTCCATCAAATGGGAAATTAATTAATTGTTTGTGTGTACGTGTGAACTATCACCTCCACGAATCGATATAATTTGTTTTCAAATATCCTCTTCCAATACATGTTATAAATATGGAATTAATTTTTATATATGATATTAATTACAAATTTATAATTATTAAATAATAATATAACATTTATATCTTACCTTTACATTCACATAAAAATGATAACATCATTTGTGTATACGTGTGAACTATCATCTCAATGAAGGGATGTGATTCGTTTCTTTTTTCACCAAATAACATTGGTTATATATATAAGTATATTTAAATTATTAATATGATATTTATTATATGATTATTATTATAAGTATGTAATGATAAAATTAAAATTACCTCTTTTTAATAAAGATCATTCAAAAAATAGAAATGTTTCTCTTTCGTACGTATGGCATACTGTTTCCTTGATTATAACGTTGTCCATTTATCATAATCATACATATATAGCTTTATATAAGTGTGTAAATTATGTATAAAATTGACTATTATTTCCGTAAAATTGTTCTATATATTATTTAATAATTCCCACTTTTACTATTTACATTATACAAAATTCATTTTTGACTCAAGTAACGAATATCATCAAAACGTCAGAAATAAACATAAATAATAGTATAATTATTTTAAAATAATAATATCTGATATAAAATTAATAATAAATTTATAAAATATATAATGAACATAAATTATTAAGATAATTTTATTATTCTAAAAGATAAAGATTGTTTGTGGCAATTCAGAGAAATGGTTAGGGATTCCGTCTCAATCAGCTATCATTGAGACATTTTTTTGATGATATGAACATTTAGGATTGTATAAGGTGTGTATAATGATATAGTGAAATTTATTATCCATATTTTATCTATTATAATCATAACTAATGTTTTGGTAGATTTAATGTAAGGACCCGACCCCAGTTTCCCGGATTTGATGCCTTATTTGATCATGTTAGCATACATTTAATGAATACGAATCCTGAAAGACCAAGTAGTTTATTATTATTGAAAAAAAGATACATAAATAAGTTCATCTTCACATATTGAAATGAAAAAATACACTAATTTATTCCACTATATTCATCATGTCTCATAGATTATGCTTGCAAGTCATTCATAAATTACTTCTTCATGTCATGAGAAAATGAAACATAAAAAAGGGGTGAGCTCAAATTCTCAGTATGAGTAAGAAATATAGCCGCAGATAATATAAACATTAGACATGGTGAATAATTTAAAACACATGAATTTAATAATAAACTTGAAATAATTATGGAAAGAATATGAGATGAGTAAATAATGCCATAATAAAACATAATCATGGGGATTATACTAGTCAAATAACCACATGAACATTCAACTAATAGCTTCATAATGAGGGAAGTTCATATGTGGGACATTATAAAACATTTTTTTATGGCTTGGCCAAGATGTCTAGTGATTAAGGCCTTGGACGAAATCCATATCACATTGGGAAAGGCCTCGGCCAATACCACGTCTAGTTGTATCATGAGACCTACCGATGCATCGAGGGGCTATAGCAGGCCCCAACCCTCACATAATAAGTCCAACGCAATTAAAATATGAGCGGGGATAAACATAAACATCAAATACGTTCTTATTGAAACTATCATATGAAATGTAACTATCTTTCCCGAATCATTAAACGTAAAACACCAACCATTCGAAATAATATGGTGAATGGTTTTAGGAAAGATCATCCACAATAGAGTTAGTCATAAACCATTAAATAAAATATTTTAGATTACTTCATAAATTACTAAACCCAATAATTCCATGGAATCAACAAGAGGGTTTAATTTAATGAAAGCACTCTTATAAAATCATTAAGCAATTCTAGAGATAAATACTCTTTTATTTTGAAAAGAAGAGTCTATTGAAAAAATCATTGTATAAAACCAGAAGTGAAGTAAGATAGTATTTTCATAACAAAGTTATTGATTTTATAAAGATAATGGTTTCCAAAAATAGATTATTTACTGCCTTTGAAAATAGGTAAAAATTTGAGAAATTCCCTTGAATTGTGCTTGTATTTTTAAAAAAAATTGAAACCTCTTTTTAAAACGTGTAACTATCCATAAAATAAGGAAGTATTAGGGTTTGTAAACATATATATGATACTCACACAGAACATATGATTATTACATAACAATAAATGAGAATTATATCGAGATAATTATACAATTAAAGTATCCCGAATGAAAGTGGAAGTTCGGGTGGAAAACCCTTACCTTAACTCCAATCATGTTCCTCTCTTATACATAAGCTCATGGAATATAAAATTATACTAATTAATAAATTATTTCAATACCTATAATACATTTATTTAGTTTGCCATAATTCTGGTTGGTTCATTTATGTCTTTATTGATAAGTTATTATATTGAATTTCGTCGTTCTAGAGTGTTCGTTTCCTTTATTTTCATATTCGGTTAACTTGTTATTAAGTAATTAAGTTCATGTGGAATGGTTATAAATCTCCAGGATTCTAAGTATATATTATTAATGAACATAAATAATAGATAAATTTCTTTTCAATAATTAGGTTACAAGGAATGATGATGAATTGTTAGATGACAACCACATCGATTGTTCTGCGGTATTTGGAATATTATGAACTAGTGTTTTCATATAACTTAATTATATGTACATATTATGGTTTCTGAATACTAAATAGGCTCTAAAACATATATTATAGTCTTTTTTGACCATTAATATGGTTTCGTGACTAGTAATGAATAAGAAATTGATGACTGAAACTGTCGTCCATGAAAGTTATAAATCGTAACCTCATGGACGTCGATTTTTTTTATAAAATTAAAATGGAGGGAGTAAGAATATTTATGATGGTTCTACGATTCACAAGATATAAATCTTGTATATATATTTTATAAGTTTCATCATGGTCATTTGGATAGTTGAGGTGTTGAGAGGATAGCAAAATAATATAAATTGAAATGAAACCAAATGAAAAATAAGGGTGCTTTACCTCTTGAAATAAAAAAACTATTTAAGGGAAGGGGTTTTGGTCTTTTGGGAAGACAATAAGCTTCTTGGATGTGGGGGAGACTAGGTAAGGGTAATTGGGAAGAACTTTGAGGACCATCAGGGCTTAGAGGAGTGAAGAAAAGAGGTATTGGTGTGGGGTTTTTATAGTGGAGAAGAGGGGTAAATTTTGATTATTTAATTCATTATTTTATAATTTACCTCAAGACAACCAATTTATTGGTTTCATGTGACCCAAAATAGTAATAAGTGCATGTGAATTCGTACCAAGTGGCCTTTCATCACTTTTGATGTCCTTAATAGTGTATTTAACTGATAATTTGTATATACGGTATTTTATAGTATTTCAGTATTAATCAAAAATTCAAAAATTTCAGAAAAATCCCAAAAATTCACCCCTACCATTTTTCAACGATTAGAATTCAGAAGTGTAATCCATTTTTCAAAAATAATTTTCTAAATATTTTTCAGTTAATTTTTAAATAAGGTCATATTTAATTAAAAAAATAACAATCTTGAAGTGGAATTAGTTTTATGTGACATTGAAAAATTAATTAAGATTCCATTATCATATTTCCATAAGAAAATAAAATAATATTATTATTTACTATCCATTAGGGTCATATTACTATTCATATTACTATTCATAAGGGCATGTTACTATTCACCAAAAAATCAAGTTTGTTCTATCGGACTCCAAATGACGAACTGAACACAACTTTAGATGACCATTTTTTGAAATTCAAAACTTAGAAGAGGCAATGTTGTGTTTAATGGTTAGATTATAAAATTACATTCTATATTTATTTTGAAAACCATGGGGGGTTACATTCACCCCTCCATACAAAAATTTTGTCCTCGAAATTCATAGAATATTAAATAAAAAGATTCAAGTATGTCTTTAACATAAGCTCCTCAGGCTCCCATGTTGCTTCCTCCATCTTATGGTTCCTCCATAGAACCTTTACCAGACGAGTCATATGATTTCTCAATACTTGTTCTCTACTATTAGTAATCTTGATTGGGTATTTATAGTAAGATAGATTGGGCTCAAGTTCCACTTCTTTATAAGTGAGTACATGTGTTGGGTATGGCATGTACTTTCTTAATATTGACATGTGGAACACATTGTGAACCTTGGAGAGACATGGCAGCATTGGAAAACGGTAGGCTACGACTCCAATTCGGTCCAAAATTTCAAAAGGACCAATGTTCCTGGGACATAATTTTCCTCTCTTACCGAATCATATAATACCTTTCCATTAAGAGAACTTTAAGAAAATGTGATCACTTTATTGAAAATACAAATACATCATTCGGTTATCTGCATAGCTCTTTTGCCTACTTTGATCTATTTTGATATGCTTCATGAAAATCTTCACCTTTTCTGTTTTTTTGTCAACATGTTTTGGCCCCATGATCATTTTTTCACCAACATCATCTTAGAAAGTTGGTGTGTGACATCTCCTCCCATATAATTTTTTATAGGGTTCCATCTGAATACTTGAATGGAAGCTATTGATCTAGGAAAATTCTACGATAGGTAAATAATGATCACACATGCGTAGAAAATCAAGTGAACAAGACCTCAACATGTCTTCCAATGTTTGAATAGTCTGTTCTGATTTTCCATCAGTTTGTGGGTGTAGGCAGTGCTCAAATAAAGATCAGTATCTAGGGCCTTCTGAATAATTTTCCAGAATCTTGATGTAAAACATGAATCATGACCAGAAAAAATTGATACAGGTACTCCATCAAGTCTCACAACTTTATTAATATATACCATTGCTAGACATTCAAGTGGTAGATCTTCTCTTCTAGTAAGAAGATATGGTGACATGGTGAGATGATAAAAAATGACCCATATTGCATCATTCCTTCTATGAGTCTCCGGTAGTCCCATGAAAAAGTATATCATGATATTATCCCATTTCCACTCAGGTATAGGAATAGGTTCCAAAAATCCTCCAGGATATTACCTTCCAGCTTTCACTTGTTGACAAAGCATACATCTTGACAAAAAATCCGAAATCTCCCTCATTATGTTGTCCCACCAAAAATGTTCCTTCAAATCTCTATACATCCTAGTACTACCGGTGTATTTAGGGAAATTGTAACTATGAGCTTCATCCAACAATTCCCTTTTTAGATCAGGTATATCGGGAACACAAATTCTCTTCCCAAATTTCAAAATTCCTTCTTCATATATGAATTCACTCAATCTCCCATCATTCACTACTTTAATCTTCATTTGAAACTCCTCTTAATCATCCTGAGAACTTTTTATCCTTTCTATAAAAGATGGTTTGGCATCCATTTGAAAAAGATTTGATGTTTTGCCTTCCATGGTTATTCCCATATCCAGCTTTACTAGATCCAAGAAAACGGGATCTCTTTTAACTCTCATCTAGTTCAAAACATCAAGATATATTATTCTCAAGGCATCTTCCACCTTATTTGCCTTCCTCGGGTGGTAGTGTATCGTGCAATCATTATCCTTGAGTAGTTCAAGACATCTCCTTTTCCTCAGGTTGATTTCTTTCTATGAGAAAATATATTTCAAACTCTTGTGATCATTATAAATCTCACATTTTTCACCATCGAGATAATGTCTCCATATCTTCAAAGAAAATATTACAGCAGCTAACTCAAGATCATGAGTACGGTAGTTTTTCTCATGAATTTTTTGCTATCGTGATGCATAAGAAATAACCCTATCATTTTGAATAAGGACACAACCATTTCCTTTCTTTAAAGCATTAGTACAAATAAAAAACCTATCATTCCCCGATGGTAGAGTATATATAGGAGCATTGACTAATATTTATTTAGTTCTTCGAAACGTTCTTCAAAATCATTTGTCTGAACAAATTTATCCCCTTTACGTGTCAACTTTGTTAGCAGGTTTTCCTATCAGGCAAAATTCTTCATGAAATGCCGATAATAACCTGGTAAGACAATAAAACTGTGTACCCCAGTTATGTTTGTTGGCGTGGGACAATATTGGATTGCCTTTTTCATCGTAGGATCAATTATGATTCCATCCTTAGAGACAATATGGCCAAGAAATGAAATATTATAAAGCCAGAATTTGCACTTGCTAAACTTCACATATAATTCATGTCATCTAAGAGTATTCAGAATATTGTGCAAGTGATTTTCATGATCTTAGTAGCTTTTAGATTATACCAAGATACCATAAAAAAATACCACTACAAAATGATTGAGATATTTCTTGAAAACTCTGTTCATTAGATCCATGAAGATAGAGGGTAAATTAGTCAATCCAAAAGGCATCACTTTAAACTCATAATGCTCGTACCTGGTTCGAAATACTATTTTTGGAATGTATTACTTCTTCACACACAACTGATGATATCCAGATCGGAGGTCAATCTTATAAAATTATTTATATCCATGAAGTTGGTCAAATAAATCATCAATGTGAGGTAGGAGAAACATGTTCTTTATTGTTATAGAATTGATCGCCCTATAGTCGACACATATCCTCAAAGATCCATCTTTCTTCTTAACAAAATGGACAAGGGCTCCCCATGGAAGAACAATAGGAAGAATAAATCCCTTATTACTCACTTCTTCTAGTTGTTTATTTAGTTCAACTAATTCCAATGTGGCCATTCTATAAAGGGTCTTCGATATGGGCATTGAACCAAGAATTAAATCAACGGAAAACTCAATTTCTAAATCTGGAGGATGTCTAGGTAAATATTCTGGAATCACATCAACGTATTCTCTCACAATAGTTACATCCTCTATTCGAATATTCATTTCCTCACCCATAGATATTTCATTCTCTTCCTCCCCAATAATTTAATTTAGTTGAGCTACTGGGGGTGGATCTAGGTAATAATCAGTTGGTTACGATTATTCTCTAATGATAAGGTGTTCTTTATAATCGTCATCAATAATTGTAACATACTTTTTCTTACAATAAATTTTTGAATCATAGTCCAAAAGACAATCCATACTGAGGATTATATCAAATTCATTCATGGGTATGATGATGAGATCAGCAGATAAATAACATTTATATGCTCTAATGGGAACTGATTTATAGAAAATTGTAGCAATGATACTTCCCTTAAGAGTTTTGACTGATAAATCCCTTGTTAAATCAAATTATAAATATCTAATTATCATAGAAAACTGGGAAGATATGAAACAATGTGATGATCCAGAATCAAATAATGCCTTGGATAAACATGAGGAAAAAATTAAAGTACTTTCCACCATTTCATTAGGAACTTCAACCTCTGCAGTTGTGATTGTATAAGCTTTTCCCTGATCCGTTGGCCTTTTCTATTGCAAATTTCCTTGATGTTTTGGACAATCATTAGAACAGTGTCCCATATCCCGAAAACTATAACATTGAACATCATTGTCTTTCTTCTTCCCTTTGCAATCAACAACAACATGGCCTTTCTGAACACATTTATAGCATACTCCTTTTCCTTTTAATCATGCACCAGTGTGTTTCTTTCCACAAATTTAACATGGTGGAAATTCAACTCTTCCCTTATTCCTCATTTCCTTATATCCTTTACTCGGTTTTTCAGTATCCTTCTTCTACTTTCCCTTAATGACATAAGACATATAGAATTCTTTTTCTATCTTGATGGAACATAAAACTATATCCTCATATATTGAAGAACTTTTGTAGACCAGTGCTCACTGGAGGAATGGCTTTAGGCCATCAAAGAATCGATCATTTTTTCTCCTTGGATTTAGTATGTAGTCTATTACATATCTTTCTAATATTTTTAAGTTAGATTTGTACCTTGTAACATTCTCTTATTCCTTCTGCCTCAGATTCACGAATTATCTCTCTATATCTGCTCACTGCTCGCGAGGGAAATATTTTCCAAAAATATTTCCTTAAAATCCCTCTATTCCATCTCTTTTATATATTCCTCCTCCTTTGTGTTTTGGATTAATGACCACTATTGTTCTGCATATCCCAATAGATGATATACTTCCATGAAAACATTCTCTCGTTCATTACATCCCAAAGAGAGAAATATCTTCTCAATGGAACATATCCACTACTCTGCAACAACTGGGTTTGTAGTCCCGTTGAATGATGGAGGTTGTTGTCTCATAAAGCTATCTAGCATGGCTCTTCCACGTGGTGGAACCAGATGCTCTATACGGGTAAGGTTATTATTCATAACCTGAGAAAATTTTCACAGTATAGTTATGAGTTTCTCAGCACCAGTCATAGCACCAGACCCAACATCATTATCTTGTGTAGGAGGAAAATCTCTACCGGGGACACATGTATTCATTCGATTTACATTCTTTCCAGTAGGCTTCATATCTAGATAATGTAATAAACTATATTAGGTTATGAATCATAATGTATAATCTTATCATAAAAATACTCCAAAAAATTTAGATCATACGCATGACTAATCCCATATTCACAAAAATGGTTTCTTTGAATAATATTTTACATTTCATTCCTTCATAATGGTGTGTAATGAAAATGTGAATTATCCTAAGCATATCCCCCGGGAGTGTTGTAACCAAGATTGCATAAAGGACCATAGTCGTGCACCAGTTCCTATTCGAGTCTAACTCAAAGATGTGTTTTTGGGATTTACCCCTAGATACATTTGTGTTAGGGCCGCGTCTACCTGCTCGTATCCATACAAGGATGTATTGTTTGAATGATCCACATAATCTATTCCATACCAAAATACAGGGATTTTATTTTATGTATTTCCTCAAAGACTAAGTTAGGGACTCTTCCCTAATTATACTTTTTAAAAATCTAGATTCCAAATTTTCTACTAAACTTCCTCTGATACTAGTTGTAAGGACCCAACCCCAGTTGCCAATAGTGAGTGCCTTATTTGATTATTTTGGAATACATAAAAGTAATACGAATCTCAAAGGACCAATTAGTTTAGTAATATTGGAAACAAGATACACAAACAAGTTCAACTTCACATATGGAATGGAAAAAAAAAATTAATTTATTCCACTAGAATCATCATATCTTCTAGATTATGCTTGCATGTTATTTATAAATTACTTCTTCATGTCCTGAGAAAATGAAACATAAGAAAGGGGTGAGCTCAAATGCTCTGTAAGAGTAATAAATACAGTGGAAGATAATATAAACATTAGACATGGTGAATAATTGAAAACACATGTCTTTAAAAATAAACTTGAACACATTATGGCAGGAATATTAGATGAGTAAATAATACCATAATAAAACATAATCATGGTTATTCTACAAGTCGCATAACCACATGAACTATCAGCTAATAACTTCATAATGAGGGAAGTGAATATGCCTGATATTCTGAAACATTTCTTCATGGCCTGGGCCAAGACATCTATTGATTAAGGCCTCGGCCAAAATTCATATCACATTGGGAAAGGCCTCATCCAATTCCACGTCTAGTTGTCTCATGAGACCTAACGATGCATCGAGGGAATATATAGGGACTCATCCATCACATAATAATTCCAATTAAATCTCATATGGGTGGGGATAAACATAAACAACAATTACAGTCATATTGAAACTATCATCTGAAATGTAACTATCTTTCCCCAATCATTAAACATAATACAGTAACCATTCGGAATAATATGGTGAATAGTTTTAGGATAGATCATATAGAATAGAGCTAGTCATAAAACATAAAATAAAATATGGTAGATTACTTCATAAATTATTAATCCCAATAATACCATGGAATCAACTGGAGTGTTGAATTAGATTAAAACACTCTTATAAAATCATTAAGCAATTCTGGAGATAAATACTCTTTTATTTTGAAAAGAAGAGTTATTTTGGAAAAATATTTGGATAAAACTCGAAGTAAAGTAAGATAGTATTTTCATAATAAAATGAGTGACTTTATAAAGATATTGGTTTCCAAAAACAGTTTATAAAGTGCCCTTGAGAATATGTAAGAATTTGAAAAATTCCCTTGAATTGGGCATGTATTTTTGAAACAATTTTGAAAGTTCTTTTTATAATGTGTAACTATCCATACAATAAGGAAGGATTATGGGTTTTAAACATATATATGATACTCACACAGAACTTATGATGAGTATATAATAAGACATAAGAATTACATCGAGGTAATTTGATAATGAATGTATCCTAAATGAAAGTGGACGGTCGGGTTGAAAAACCCTTACCTTAACTCCAAACGTATTACGCTCTTGTACATAAGCTCCTAGAATATGAAATTATACTTTTTAATAACTTAATTCAGAACCTATTAGAATTTTTTTTAGTTTTCCAGAGTTCTTGTTAATTCATTTATGTCTTTATTAATAAGTTATTGTATTGAATTTCGTCGTTCTGGAGTGTTCGTTTCCTTTATTTTCATATTCGGTTCACTTTTTTTTAAGTCATGAAGTTCAAGTGGAATGGTTATAAATCTACAGGATTGTAATTAAATATTATTAATGAAAATAAATAATTTATAATGTTCATTTCTAACATTTGGTTACATTGAATAAGGATGAATTGTTATATGACAACCACATCGATTATTTGGCTGTATTTGGAATATTATGAACTAGTTTGGTCCTATAACTTAATTATATGTACATATTCTGGTTCCTAAATATTAATTAGGTTTCAAAACATTTATTATAGTCTGGTTAAACCATGAATATGGTTTCTATGACCAATAATGATGAAGAAATTGAAGAATGAAACTTCGTCGTCCACGAAGGTTATAAATCGGAACCTCATGGACGTCGATTTTGTTTATAAAAATAAAAGGGAGGGAGTAAGAATATTTACGATGGTTCTTCCTTTCACATGATATAAATCCATTATATAGATGTTACTGGATATATCATGGTCTTTTGTATAGATTAGGTGAGGATAGGATAGGAAAAGAACACAAATTGAAATGAAACCAAATGAAAAAGAAGGGTGCTTTAGCTCTTAAAATAACCTCCTTGAAAAACATCTTAAGGGAAGGTATTTTGGTATTTTGGGAATACCAGAAGATTATTGGACGTGGGAGAGACAAGTGAAGGGTAATTGGTCAGAACTATTAGGATCTTCAAGGATTAGAGGCGTGAAGAGAAGAGGGAGTGGTGAGGGGTTTTTATAGTGGAGGAGAGGGGTAAATTTTGAATATTTAATTCCTTATACTATTATTTCCCTCAAGAAAACTAATAGTGTGGTTTCATGTGACCTATAATAGTATTAATTTTATGCGAGTTCGAAGAAAGTGGCCTTGCATCACTTTTGATGTCATAAATAGTGTATTTAATTGATAATTTGTATATACGGTATTTTATCGTATTTCACTATTCATCAAAAATTCAAGAATTTCAGAAGAAACACAAAAATTCACCCCTACCATTTTTTGACATGTATAATTAAAAAGAGAAATCCATTTTTCAAAAATAATTTTCTAAATATTATCAATTTAATTTTTATATAAGGTCATAATTAATTTGAAAAATAACAATCTTCAAGTGCAATTAGTTTTATGTGACATTGGAAAATTAATTAAGACCCTATTATCATATTGCCTTAAGAAAATAAAATATTAATATTATTTACCATTCATAAGTGTCACATTACTATTCATATTACTATTAATAAGGGTATGTTACTATTCAACAAAAATAAAGTTTGTTCTATCAAACTCCAAATGACTTACTGAACACAACTATAGATGACAATTTTTCAAAATTCAAAACATAGAAGAGGCAGAGTTGTGTTTAATGGTTGGATTATAAAATTACATTCAATATTTATTTTCAAAACCTTGGTTGTTACATTTAATATTTAATCAATATTATAATTTAAATTTTCAATGTGTTATGGGATACTTTGAATTTTTAAACAATTTAGTTATTAAATCACATTCTCCTAATAAATATTGATATTATTTTACATATTAATTTATACTGATATAAAAATATTATAAAATAAATTCTATGAATATTTTGAAAATCTATAAACTTTTTTAAAAAGGATACTTTTTTATCTTTTTGGCACAGAACGTTTGACATTCTTTTGAAACACCCTTCTAAATTTAATTTTTCAACTATTTAAACAAAATCAATAATGAACGTTTTTTACATCTTCATAAGAAACATAATTTCTCACTTTAATTTCAATTTTATGTTTTGATTCTTACTTTACATGTTTAAAGTTTTATTTTAAAATAATTTTTTTAATTTAAGAATGTGTGACTTTATAAAATTTAAAAGTTATTTTAAACTGGAAATGTTATTTCTTCCATTAATATTATTATATCTGTTTTGATTATTTTATCATCAATGGGAATAGATTTGGAATACATATGGTTCAATGATAAAACTAGGTCTAGTGAGATCATATTATCTCTCCATTGAATTGGGTAATGAACTGAGTTAAAATACAATGTTTCACCTAATAGATTAAGGTAATATACTGTGATGGTTATTCAAAATATAAACATAATAGTTAGTGAATGTGTAGTCATGAAAGATTTTTTAATAGTGATATGGAATTTACTCCAAATTTTTCATTATTATTTATTTTAATTATGGTATTTTAAATAATTATTATGATTTTATGTTGTAAACTAAAGAGCTTATGCTTTATTAGTTAAATCTATAACATTGAGAAATTATTTTCATGGGTTGAATGTAAATATGGATTAATTGTTTCTTTCATTCATTTATGTTCCTTACAGATATTTTTTATCAAAGAAAAAGTTCAAATTAATAACTCACAGGGTTTAAGGAATAGTTGGTTCAAGGAAGTGATCAAGGGAAAATTGTGATGGTATATGGGCACAAGAAATCATGTTTTATTTTGACGATATTTGTTTTATAAAGGAAATGGATACTATATTTAAGACCCAAAGAATTTTTGAAATATATTTTTTTGAATTAATTAAATTTCATTGATGTATTTCATTTCAAAAATTAAAAAATTCATTTCAAATTGCATTGACATGGCTTGTACTACATATAACATTTACTTTGCATATGTTATATGCAACAACGAGTTTCTATGAAACATCATTTTATTGTAAGAATTATTTAAATTATATATTTATACCCAAGCCAAAAAAATGTAATATGATTAGAAATAAATATTATTTAAAAACATTTTATAAAGGTTTTATATAAATCAAACATATTTACTATGAAAAATACAATTTTTTGGTAATGACTTTAGATATTCAAAAATACTATTTTTTCAAGTGATTTGTTTTTCATGTCCATCTATAAAAAAAATAAAATTCCTTTTTGATACTTGTATAAATTTAATTAGATAAAATAAACATCATTTTTGAATTCATATTTCCAATATTATATTTCAGTGAATTATTGGGATTTATTTATGACACATAATTTTTTGAAGAGTAGTGAAAAGTACAACATTTTAGTTAAAGACATCAATTTTGTTTAAATAATTAATAATTTTAAGTTTAATTATTTTCTCTTTAAAGTCAAAATAGATCAATTATTCATATATTAAATCAATTCAGTTTATTTTAATCAATTAATATGGAAATAGGATATAAAATCTTATTGAATATTGAAACATTTTTACATTAAAACCCTGTATTCTTTCTAGTTCTGCGGGATTAGCGTTAAACATAATTTTCAAAATTCTGTTATTTGAATTTTGAAAAATAAAAATATATGTTTTTAATGAATATTATATATTTATTCTATTAATATATACTTAATTTTTTGACAAAATTTTTAGTGAATGAAATTAAATTTAATCAATGAGACTATGGTAACATTAAGCTTAATTAGAGACTAATCATTAATCTTAACTACCAAAATGACGTAAAAATTTATTCAAAAGCCATTTTTTACAAATAATTAGACCATATCCCAACATGGTTCTAATTTTATAGGTTATTGGGTTATTATTAGGTGGATGTTAGCTATTTAAAATGTTAAGTAAAGAAAATGTCATAAATGGTAACTTTCCTTACCATTATCATTTATAAAGAATTGAGAGATGTATAAATAATAATTTATCAGTTATACATATTATTTTGAAATATAAATGTGTTATTTTTATTATAATAATTTTTCAATTAATTTTAGAGACGATTTTGATACTTAAAATTCTTAAGAAACACCAACATAATGATTATTTAGTTAATAATTAACAAAAATAAATGATATTATAAATACTAACATTGAACCGAATTTATTTGAGTATTGTATATAATTATTTATTAAAATTAATAAATCATTTTACACTTCAATAAATTAATATATTTAAATTTCAATATTATTTGGATGTTCTAAAAATAAAATTAAGTAAATAATATCAAAATTAACATTATTGAATTTAACAATAAATTATAATTTATTAAATGATTTAAAACTAAAAAACTAATATATTATTCCTAGTAATTTTTAAGTGTTAAAAAAATTAATATGGTTTATTAATGGAACAATTTTTCTTTTATAGTTAACATATTGACCCATAAATTCTAAAAGAGTTTTTAGCACGGTCCCACTTTAAGTAGTGTTTTGCATGTCACATGCGCTTTTTTAAACAATAATTTAATAAATTTGTTAGATTAATATTTTTTAAATTATCTATAATATTAATAAATAAATGGATATATATATCATAACAAATATCACATTATTTTATTATTATTGGTTAAATTACAAAGGTTTTAAAAATATATACTCTAATAAAATGAAAAGGAATAAAATTGGGGAATCCTAGAAGTTAAGGAAACAAGTTATTAAAATGAAAAAATTAATCTTTGGTGTATATATAGCTCTACCAAAATAAGCATTATTCAATTCCTTTTCAATTTTGGTGGAATAATAGGTAATTTAGAATTCCCATTATTGATTACCTTTTGATATTTACAAGAGTGACACTCCCCCTCCTCTATAAAAAGGAAAGCACTCTACCACATCCTCGCACCTTTGAAGACACATTGGATCATCCAAAATCATCCCAAATAGTCTCCCAACTCCCCTAAATTCATTATTGAAGCCTAAAATTTTGAATAAAACCTTATCTGGAAGCCCTTTGTTGCAAACCAAATGGATTTACCCAATTAATCGGTAACACCCTGTGACTCCATTCATTTATTTTCCTTCTCCACCACCTTCATAGTGCTTATTCCATGAT
The DNA here is from genome assembly GCA_963277665.1 of Viscum album. NCBI lineage: Eukaryota > Viridiplantae > Streptophyta > Magnoliopsida > Santalales > Viscaceae > Viscum > Viscum album. The sequence goes on along the minus strand of OY728145.1, from coordinate 741,932,104 downwards.
TTAAATAAACTAATATCATTAAAAAATTATGTTTTTTGGAAAATGGTTCTAAATATTCTCACAAGCAGTTTCTTCTAATGTCTAAAGAACATATTGTTTATGTGTACGGTGGACTACCGCCTCAAAAATAATGATTCATTATTTTTCCATTACCGCCTCACATAGTGGAAGTTATGATGAAAACTTGTTAATATATGATATCTATGACATTTAAAATTTCTTCATACCTCTTTAATATTTATCTATAACCTTCCTTTATGACATCAATCTTCTGTAAATTCAAAATTTTCATTTGAGGAAGTGTGGACTACAACCCCATCAAAGCGATACTATTCATTCACACAATACATGGAACATATTAAGGATGTGTTTAGTAAAATTATATGTAATATAAGATATATTTTTGATACTTTAATAGTTATATATAGATGTATATATACACATTTATCTTTTAATTTCATTTTTTTCGACATGATAATTAAACCGAAATAGCATTCATGCATATGTATAACATACCTTCTCCATGAATGTTGTATTCTATTTCATACTTATATATTATGTTGGTTATTAAAATAAAAAAATGAAAATTTTAATGAAATTTAAATCTTGTTTTAAATGCAAAATATCATTATATATGTATTTAGACCAATTATATAACATAATAAGGCTCTGACAAAGAACAATGAGGATATTACCCAAATCAAAACCATAACATAGAATTATTATAAACTGGGTAATATAAAGTCAATAAAAATTATATGGAATTAAATTGGATAATATGGTTATTTAATATATGTATAATAAAATCATATTTATTATACACGAGTTCCGAATGAGAATGACATGAGTCAATAAACAACGTAGTGGGATTTCATCTCACTTTTTTATGTGATAAACACACCTTATTCACCACCCATTCCTTTTGTGTAATGTGTATAATTCCCATCAATATATTCAATTAATATTATTAATATATTTATGGGTATTTACATATCTATTATATGATCTATATTTCATGGGTTTAATGTTTCAAATGTTACTAAATCAGTTAAATAGTGTTGTCTCAATTTTCCTTCGTTGGGACTCATGTTTCGTTATTCACCTAAATTAATTTTGAGGTATATATACTTTTATCTTATAAGTTATATCATTATTATCCTTATTTTAATAATATTTAAAATTGGATTTAGTTTAATTTTATTACATGGAGTGTATGACCCCATGTTTTTAAGTGATAAGATTTTATAAATATAATCCCCTCACTTTTATAGACAGTTTATGTTTATGCTTCTTTAATTGGAATCATATAATAAAACACTAAAGAAAACTGATAAAATTTCTTATTTTCTGGTTTTTCATGATATAATCATTTATTGGTTCTATTTATCCACTCTTTGGTATAAAATATACTTAAGAATGATTTTTTAATAAATCTTTACATTACCCTCTGTTTGGTCAGAAATTCGAATTCCTTAAATCCATGTTTTATAAATTGAAGAGTTTCAAAAAATAATCTACTATCATCCTATTATTTTGAAAATAAATTTCTACACATCATTTACCTTTTAAAAAATATCATTACCAAGTAATCTTCATGTAGTTTTCTATTCAAGGATCTTTTCTTTCCTTTTTACAGCACAAAAAGAATGTTCAATGTGTACGGATTTAGCCAGCATCATAACAAACAATCAATTGAATGTTCCCCTTCTAGAGTAAATAGTTATTATTTTTAATTGAAAATTTTTTCCTAATATTATTTATATTCATTGTTTTTAATGTGTTTTTCAATGAAAATTATTTTCAAAAATATTTCAATCTTATTCAACAATAGTTCAAGGAAAATAGTATTCAAAATGTTTTCTAGATTCAATTATCGTTTTTCATGTTAAATGGTCTTATAAATATTTTCAAGATTCATTTCAAGATTTTAAAATAAATTTATTTCCAAAACAATAAAGATTTTATTATTATATTTCAAAATAATATTAATAAAAATTGTTTACAAATGGACAAATGTTTTAAAGATCATTTTTTAAAGGATGAATTATAATTTACATAATCAATATTTTAAAAATAACCTTCCAAGTTTTTTATTATCTTTGATAAAATCTTTTTATGTTACTCATTCCATTATAAGAAATTGTCGAAATGTTTCTTTCATATTATTACTTTAATGGTTTATGTTTTGATGGAATGGTGCATATTACAACCATTTCACTTTCATGGGTTACATTATTTTGGAACACATTTTGTTTCAAGGTCTATTCTTAGGATGAAGTCATTATAAAACCTGTATCTTTTTATATAGGATATGACATGATTAAAACTTCATACTACCCATTTCATTTCATGGGCAATGATATGATTATTTATGATTTTTTGGCAGAAGTATTTATTATTTCATTGTGAGATTGGAGGAACCTATTTCTCCCTACAATGCATTGGGTAATGATTTATATCTCATGGGATATATATGGAAATAATTACAAATCAATTTGGTTCAATATTATAGGGTTGGATCATGAAATGAAGTCATTTCAGTATAACTAGAATGGAATGTAGAGTGAACATGGTTTGGAAATATATGGCTGGAACAATGTATGAATCTTGTCTAGTAAAAGAAATTGTACACTAACATCGCCTTGAAAATAATGTCTGACTACTTTATAAGTCACTATATATGATTATGTGTCTTCCAAAATTCGATATTTTATTTCAATGTTTTGATTTTATGGTTTATGTTAATTATATTTATATGATTAATGTCTTATTAAATTCTATGCTTTATTCCACAATTCATGTTTATGATCTTTTCTATGCATGGTATGATATTCAAATGTTGTGATCATGTTATCATAAACCTATTCTCATGTTTGTGATTACATGTATCCATTGTTTACCATTACTATTCATTTAATCTCACCACTTTTTTTTGTTTCCATCCCCATGTTATGAAAATATGTATTAACTATGATGTGTTTAATAAGGGTTCTAGTCATCAAGAACCTAGTGGGAGATAATTTAGCTCACTTATATATTAGGTTTTATGTTTCCATGTTTCCAATGTAAATAAACTAATACAGTATTTGGGTGTTTTTTTTAGTTTTTTATATATTACCTAAAATTGATGTAATTTAAATGTATATAATTCGAGGGTCATTATAGTTGTATCAATGTTAATGTTTAATTTGTATTTGGAATATAAGATGAAAAACATTACTGAGAACACTAGGTATATTTCTAAGGATATGTTTAGGGTTGTCTATATATATAAGTATGTGGATTGTTTAATGTTTAGAAAAATGTATTGAAATTTTAATAATGGATATAGTGTCTGTTTTCTTAGAAATGAACCCCCCCTCTAGATATTCAAATCTGATGTGGATCTAAAATAGATGTAACTAGGGTAACAACTCTGAATTGATATCCAGGGTTTGAGTCATGGTAATATGGTACACAACAGTAGGCTTTGCTACACACCTAGTTTGACACTCCTAGGGATTTTCTTCTCAAGTTCATAAACTCTCTATAAATGATCATTGTGGATTTATATAAAGTATGAAAATTAACTACTAAGGATAAACCTATGGGTTCACAGATTGAATAAGTAGGTTCTATGATTTAGGCACCTTATAAGTAATTTTCATAATTATATGGTGTCCCAAAATGATAAATGTTTCTCACTATATGATTTATTTTTTTAGTAAATAGAGATAACTATAAGAAGCATGGTTAAAATTTAATTCTTCAGTTATGTAATTTATAGAAATTCAAAAAAAAAATTCCATGTTGAAATATCATAATGAGAATCTAAAAGGTGGTTCGGGTATTGGTCATAGTTCTGAAGATAATGAGACCGCGAACAACATGTGAAAGGTATGTGATGTTCTTTGAGTATTTTTTACATTAAACATAAGAATCATGATTAGATTTAGGTTTTGTATCCTTAATATATGATTTATATTTCATATTCTAAGAATGCGGTATTATGTAATATGTTCACGAATCCAAAGTAATGGTCAAAGAATACAGTTTTATGAATGATGTATTTATGTTTTGGAATTCAAATATAATGGTATATAAATCATTAAATATATTAGTATTTTTAGTGTCAGAATTTATTATGTATTTTAAAGGATATGTTGAATGATGGTGAAGACATAAAAAATGGATTTCATGAAAAGATGTTATTTTGAAAAAGGGAAGGTAAACCAATGTTAATTACTAACATTGAGATAATGATGTTTGGATAAAGACATACTAAATATGTGTAGGAAAACTGGGTGTATAAATTACCCTGGAACTAATTATGGACAAAGTGGTCTATGTCATCAAAGAAAAAGTTTACACCATTTATAAAATTAATGAAAATATCCAATATACTTTAAAATATGGTAACATGCATGATTTCAATAAGTAATTTTTATAATTCAGGTTATTACCATGTCTCGAGAGAATATACGATGAAGGTATTCCCATGTTTCGAATGTGACAACCTAGAGCAGTATTTTGATATATGGGAGATCAATGTTAAGCTGATTTCATGAAATTATTTCTAATGATTAGAATTTTTATCTTTCAAAAGTGTCAAAGGGTTAACCATTTATGTAAATTTTATGTTATACATTATATTAAGTAAGTAAAATTGAAGTTCTATCTCTACATATGAGGATATAGGAATATTAGATAGCCTGTTCAAGATTATTTGTGTTGATGATAACTGATGGGATGATATATAATGGGTCTCATGAAGTTTTAGTAATTTAGGAAAGAAAAATTCATCTTTGTTTCCTAATAAATAGGTGAATTAGATAAATGAACAATAAATCGTGACATTGTCTTTAAATCTTGTAAGTATATCTTTTCATGAAAATAATTCAACTTTAGGTAAAATATTCTTCAATCATAAAATGTTGTCTTATTACCTTCATTTCCACTGAATTAGAAGGTCCCTTATTCCATTGTTGATTTATGGATTATTTATTGTTATCTTTCTCCTGAACATTTTCTCTATAACTCTCCATTATAACTTGATGGTAGTATTTCTATTCTTTCTCCATATTTTCAATTCCCACCTATGCTATCATATGATGGAATATTGTTATGAGTTACTATTGTTTACCATCATGGTTCAATCTTTACCTATTAAGGTAGGTATAATCATTCTTATTTTCGATGAGGGTTTTTATGAATGAATCATTCAATTATAAAACAATTTATAACCCTGACATATTTTGAGAGTGAAATTTATATTAAGGGTGTTTAATGTGACATCCCGAGATTTTTTTAATTTTTTGTAATGAATTTATTTTCATTAATATCATTCATTTAACTAATTGAAACATTCAGTCACATGGAACATACTTGGCTTGAACTACATACCACACTGACTTGGTGTACGTTACACGCTACATAGATTTTCTAGGAAACATAATTTTATTATTAGAATTATTTTAATGAGTAAGTTATAAACCAACCGATAAATTTTTTAATATGAATTATAATAACTAATTTCCTAATATTACTTATATTGGTTTTTTATATAAAATTTTTTATTATTATTAAAAATATAATTTTTTAAAAAGTCATTTGATGTTTAAAAATATTATTTTCTCAAATGAACTTCATTTCATGTTCTTATAAAAAATATAATAAAATTAGTTTTATACAATATTAGAAATTTAATTTGATAATAGAAACATAATTTTTTAAAAAATATTTTACAATTACATTATGGTTATTTTATCAGATTCTTAGGAGAAATATTTTTTGATGAATAATTAAAAATATAGTATTTTAGTTTCAAACATCATTTTCATTTAAAAAATTATTAATATTAATTTGTATTTTAATTTCGTTTATAAGGTATCAATATACAATTTATATATAAATATATATATATGTATATATATTCAATCAATTTATGTCAATGGAATTCGTTTTATATGAAAATCGGTTATAGAAAAATATTGATATATTGAACATTTTTACATTAAAACCCACCTTTCTCGCCACATCTGTGGGATTAGCGTTAAAATTATTTTTCCTTCACATGTGATTCAAATTTTGAAAAATGAGAAAACAAGGTTGTATGAAATATTATATTTTTTTTGTAATAAAAAAATTTTATTTTATAAAAATTATTAGTGAAAGTGATTATGATTAATCATAGTGAGTATTTTAAGATTAAGCTTATTTTGGGAATAAACCTTAATCATATATACCAAAATGTCCTCCAAACATGTCAAATTGTGATTTTATAATAATAACTTGACCATATCCTCTCTTAGATCAAATTATATGGGTTTTTGGGATACAATTAAATGTAATTTTTGAAATGATAGATTAAATGAGAAAAGGATAAAATGAAACATTTAATATATTTAACATTTATAAAACATTGAGATATGTAAATAAACATATTTTGGTTATATATAACATTTTTAAATATAAATGGGGGTTCTTAAATAATAAAGTACTAAATAAAATTAGAGATTATTTAGTTTCCTAAAATTCATAATAAGTGACAATGTAGTGATTATTTAATTATTAATTAACTTAAATAAATGGTACTCTAAATATTAAAAGTGATGTGAATTGATTGATTTATTATCATAAATTATTTCTTATGATTAATATATCATGTTACACATATTTAAAATTAATATATATTAATTCCATTATAATTTTGTAATTTTAAAATTAAAATTGAATAAATAATGTCAAAATTGACATTATTGTTATTTTACACTTAATGAATTTTTATAAAATGAATTAAATTTAATAAAAATTATATTTTTTTCAAGTGATTTTTACGTGTTATAAAATATTAAATATTGTATATTAATGGAGCAATTGAACTTTAATAATTATCATATTGAACCATATATTGTAAAATCCATTGTTTGCACTGTCTGAGTTTAAACATTGTTGTGCTCGTCACATACCCTTGTTTTTAAAAATAATTTCCAAAACAGAAGGCAAATTTATTTTTTATATTAGTTATCATATTTATAATTAAGTGGAAATATGTTATATATTAAATTTCAATTTATTTTCCATTGAAGTTATAAATTATATTGGATATAAAACTCGAAACTTTAAGGAAAACCAAAATAATAACATTGGGGAATCACAGATGTTAAGGAACAAACTTTATAAAATTAACCCATTTTTGTGGGTTGTAGATTTGGTTTGAAAATGAATTCACATTAAAAAATTATTTTTCTAGTTTGGAGGAACATTAGGTAAATGACACCACCCGTTATTGAATAACATTGTTAATTACAATTGTTCCACATTCCATCCAATATAAAAAGTCAAGCACTCCACCCATTCCCCACACCTTTAAATCCACTTCAGCTCTTTAAAACCCTGACAAAATAGTCTCATAACTTACCAAAAATACTCATTAAAGCCTATATTTCTGTATAAATCCATCCATGGAAGCCTTTTTTCTTAATTTGAATGAAGCTATCTGATTAAAAGGTAACACCCTCTCCCAAGATACTTTCTTTTATCTTCTTTTTCCACCACATCCACTCCACATATTCCATTATTTTGTAAAAAAATAGAATAATAAATATAATATTATGTTTTTATGATAATTTTTTGACATTAAATTTCACACAATTCCATATAATGGGTAAAAAACATACTGTTTACATGGGAAATAAACTACCTCCTCACAAAATGTAGATTCCTAATTTCTATGTTACCACCCATCATAGTGAAAAATATGATAGTTACTCTATTTATATACACGGTGTATTATTTTTATAATGTTATTATTATTATTTAATTTTTATTTAGAAAATAACCTTATTATTTCCATCTTGTTTAAATATAATGAATTTGTTTGAGGATGTGTGGAATACCGCACCCTCAAAATGACTTGATTCATTCAAACACTACCAATTATATAGTAAATATGGGTTTAGTGAACTTAAATGATACATATGATATATTAATTCTACATTAATTATGATATATATACTTATATATTCTTATATTTCATTTCATTTCGTTCTTTTAACACAAAAATTAAACAGATATATTATTTATACATACATAATCCCTAACATCTCCATTAACATTGTATTCTATTTCATATATCTATATTGAAAAAATTATTTATATAAAATTAGAATTATTAAAAATGATATTTATTTCATATTTTATATTCTTTATATTATGATATATGTATAAGGACCATATATATAAATAATTAAGGCACATGAAATTAATGATGAAGATATTACCCTAAGTGAAACCTTAATATAGAATTATTATCAAGAAAGTAATATGATGTCTTATTCAAACCCTAAATGTTTTTATATATATGAATATTTTTCTATGATATATGTAAAAAATGTATATTTATCAAACATCATCTTTTAAAGTGTATGATGAAATTCAAGACACAAGGTAAGGGGATTTCATCTCACTTTTTATTTCTATGAGATACATGCTTTATTCATAACACATTCCTTTTGTGTGTTGTTTATACTGCCAATGGTTGTATTTTATTATTCTTATACATAAATTAGTGTGGTGTGTGTAATACCCATGGTTGTATTTTATTATTCTTATAAATAAATTTATGTTTATTTACATATATATTATATGATCTTTATTTCATGGTGTTAATGTTTCAATTGTTACCAAATTTGTAAAAATGTTTCGTCTCAATATTCATTCATTGAGATAAATGTTTTTTTATACACCTAAACATTTTTTAATGTGTATATACTTCCATTTTAAAAGACATATGATAAATCCCATAATTATAATTATATTTTAATCTTAATTTAATTATATATTATTTTATAGAGAGTATTACCCCTTATAACCATGTGATACGTGTTTTTTGAAATAATAACATCACTTTTCAAGATTGTTTACAATTATGCTTCATTTGATGGAATCATATAATAAATATCTTATGAACATTATTTAATTTTATTATAATCTTTTTATTAATGATATATTCATTTATTAGTAACATTTATCCACACATGGTTATATAATGTAGTTAACATAGAGTTTTTTAGATATATCGACTTTACCCTCATTTAATATTAAACACTTGGTTCATTTGAACCATGTCATCCAAAAAGAAGAGGTTTCAGAAAAAGACTCTAATATTATCCTATTATCTTTAAAAGGAATTTATACCATTGATTTTCCTTTAAAAAAATGTTTCTTTAAAAAGGAATCTTTGTTTCATTTTTTAGTGAAGGCACATTTCTAACTTTTTTGGTGTTAAAAAAGGAATGTTTGACGAGTACTGATTTACATGCCATCATGACCAAAATTCTCCCAAATCATTATTTTCAAGAATACATATTTATTATTTTTAATATAACATTTTCACCTAATATTATTGGTATTCATTTTTTTAAATTTGTTTTCAATGGAAATGGGTTTCAAAAAGATTTGAAGATTATTTTATATTCTTTCATGAAAAATGTTTTTCAAAATGGTCTCATGATTCATTAAAAAATTTATAGGAAAGTGATATTCAAAATGAATTACTAGTTTCATTTTAAGTTATCATGATTATTTTTTATAAAGTGGGTTTCAAAAGGTTTTATGTTTTAATGGTACTATTTTAAATTAGAAATGATATTTTCCTAATGTAATTTGATCAGAATATTCTTCCATGTTATTTACCATATAAGATAGCATCTACTGATATTAATAATTTCCATCTATGAAATTACCTAAATGATCCATTCATATTCAATATTTAATGTTTTATGTTTTAACGGAAGGATTATTATGACTCATGTCTCACTTTAAAATTTTATTCAACTTTGAATCCTTCTTGTTTTCATGCATTATTCTTATGATGAAATAATTATTAAACATGTATCATTTTCCACATGTTTTGATATGATTACATGTTTTTATATCCATTTTCTTTCACATTTATCTTATGATTATTTATATTTTTTTAATCTTGTATGTATGATTTGATTATGAAATGTATGGTACCTATATCGACCTATAATTCATTGGGTAATGATTTTTATCTTATGAGCTAGACATGATTGGAATGAAAAATTAACTCAATTCTGTATTACAGGGCTAGAACTCTAAAGGATCTCAGATAATTAATATTGGGTTGGAATGAGGAGTGATCTTGGTTAAGTAATGTAGGGCTCAAACATGATGTGATCCTTGTTTAATAAAGTACATTTTCTACTACGATGGCCTCAACAAAAATTCTTTTCATACTATAGATATCATTGTATATTATTATGTGTCTATGAAAATTCCATGTTTTATTACTATGTTATATATTAATGGCTTATTTTGTTTATTTATTTATGATTAATGTCTTAGGAATCTCCATTTTTATGGAAAGATTCAGGTTTATGATATTTGATAAATAGACTCTAATCTTATAATGTTTTGATCAGGTTATCATAGCATTATTCTCATGTTTATGCTTACATGACTCTTTTTTCCATTACTGAGCATCCTATATTACTAATGTTTATGTTTATTTCACTAGGTTATGAAGATATCTATTAAGTACGTTGTGCATAAAAATATTTCTATCCATTAAGAACCTAGTGGTAGATAATGTATCTCACTTATATACTAAAATTTATTTTTACATGTTTTTGAAAGCACTAAACTAATACATCCTTTGGGAATTAATTTTTTTAATGATTTAATTATTCCAAAAATGTGATTTATTGTTAATATATAAAAATTGAGGGTCTATATACTTTATATAAGTGTCCACTTGTGATATATGGGTTCACTATTTAAGATTGTTTCTTAATTCTATGATACACTGAACCTAAATTATATATTGTAAATTAATTCAATTTAAAGTTTTATAATATCTACAATAAATAATTTTTATGTTCAGGTCTTTAAAGATGGTATCCGAAGAGTGTTTATAAAAACTTGGATATAATTTTGTTTTTATAAGAGTTATGTAAATCATCATAATTTTATAATTTAATGGAAAATCATAAGATCAATTAATTTGAAACCCCTTTTGAGGATTTATGTTATGTAATTTAAAGGCGATTAGTGGTAATTTTGGAAACATTTATTTGGGAGGTAATTATGGGTTATTGTTTTTTTGGGATGAAAATGAAATTTACAAGACATAGTTTGAGGTTAAAACATGTTATGGTTATGTTTTTGGAAATTGTCATATTTTTTTAATGTTATATGAATTTTATAGGTTAGAAAAAGGAAAACCTGCAGGATGGTTGACATCCCACTGTGTCCGACAAGGCCATAAAAATTGAACCCACAACCGAATGGTGAAATTGTGCATCACCAACCACATTACTACATATTTTCCTTATTTTTATGACTTTTTATTCTTTTGTAAATAACTTTATAGATTAATACCTATTTTAAATTAAGAACATATATTTATTGAATCAATAACCTTGGGATTGGAAAATTATTTTCAAATTTAGTGATTAAAGTTATTTTGAAAGTAATTCAATATTTGGGGAATCCATTAAGATTATCGTACATAAAACAATATAGTATTATAACTGGGAAATAAAATATGTATTATATTTTGGGAGAATCTTTGACTTTATTGTGAACATATGGTGATTTGTGTTATTTATGGAAATGGAATTCATAATATCATATTTGTATAATGATTAATATTTTAGTGTGAGAGTTCAAAAATAATTGATTTTATTTAGGTATAATTAAAAAATTATATCCTGTAATTATATGTGATATTTGTTTTAATATTTTTCTAGATTATTTTTGAAAAATTTAAGAACATATATTTTTTTAATAGTCTATATAGAACACGAATATTACTTCTAAATTTTGGAGAGTGAAAGTAGTTTTTCATCACATAATTGTTTATTATATTTAGGTAACCATATTATCATATCAAAACCATTTTTTAGGTTAATGTTCCACAATAATAGAAATTTATTGTTGATATTTTGTGGATTATGTGATTCTCAAGATTTTGATTTCGGCTAGAAAACATCATCTTCAATACTTATCATTTTGGAAACAAATATGGGTTTGTAGTGAAAATTGTCTAAAGGAAGAAACTAAACATTTAAAGTAATTATATTTCATTATCTTCTAATTATCTAAAGTAACTGAATTCCTCAACTCTATTAAAAGGATCATAAAACAAAAACATTACCCATTTATTTATCACACTTAGAAATCAATAACCACTTTTCTAATCACAAATTTATTTATTTTTATTTTAATATTTATCTTTATCATTCTTTATATCACTCCCAATTTGAGAGTTTTGTTTAGTTTTCCCTTCTATATCCTTGTTTTCTTATATATAACCCCAGTTTGCATTATCTTAGGTAACCCCTGTACATCCATTTCTATATATTAATTTGGGATATTCATTTAATATTATTTTCATTTTGTGGTTTTAATAAATGTGTTTTGAAAATTAAAACCCCTTGTTAAAAATATTTAGATTCATGTTTTAGAACAAAATTTTCAAAAAGAGGGAAAATGTAACATCCCACTCTTTTTAAAAGGATACACGATGTTCTATAATTAACCAGATATGCCACATTAAGAATAGGAGAAAAACTAAATATTATTATTTCAATTTTAGCATTATTTTCTAGACATTATATTGGAGGGAATTAAAATTATTAATTATGTAAGGAAAATATGACTTACTCATGTTTCTATAATGATTCATTGGTAACCAAAATAATTTAAAATGGAAATAAAAACCAATTGAATATGAAAGATGTCTCTTTATAAAAATATATTTAATTAAAAAGAATTGATTTGATATAATAATAAAACCACCATTTTGGGATTATATTAATGATATATTAGTTCAATATAGTGTTTAAATTAAATATTATATGTTTTATATATATTATATAAGAAAAAAAGTCAATTTAACTATTAAAAAGAGTATTTTCTTAAAAAGGTTATTTTGCAACTTTTAATGAAATAATTGTTATAATTATATATATTGAAACTTTTAGAAATAATATTTTATAAAATAAAATTCCTATTTTGATACGGGACTTGAAAATAATTTTTGGATATATTTTTAGTATTTTTCTGACACGATTCATTTTTTTGTGGAATATTGAAAAATTACGCATTTTAATTAAATACTAGTTTTTCATAAATATTATCTATATAATCTAATAATATATTTTATTTTTTTAAATTTATAATAATATTATGTTTTTATCATTTTATGCAAATTATGTTATCGAAATCAATATCACATTGTAATTGGATTATAAAACTTTCTGATCATTTGAATGTTTTTCTTTTAAAAATAATTTTTCATGTTCAATCAATGGGATTGGTTTTCAATTATTTTCTTCCAATTATATGATTCATATTTGGAATAATGGATTCAATATTAGGAATCATAAGGTCAAACTTATAAATATAGGTTTTTTTTTATTTTTGGACATTATAAGTAGTAACTTTACTAATAATTTGTTTTTGTCATGGTTACGGGTAAATCAGGTGATTAAAGGTAAATATTATATTATAATTACTATTAAATTACCATAGAACATGTTTCAATTAAATTTTAATAGTTTTTATGACCATTATAATCCTTGGTAATATTGTAGGACTACATGGAACCAACTGGATGACTGTAAAGCATTTATAATATTATATTCAATGTGATGTCAAATTTTTTCAGAAGCTTGTTTTTATAAATTAATGTATTGATAATATGGGGTTATACTAGGGATCTCTTAAAGAATCAATATTATTTTTAAGTATAGATTTTTACCTACATCATGGTAATTTATTTCAAAATTTACGGCAAAAATTAATACATTAAATGGTGACACAATAATGATGTATTAATTGATTAATTAAATAATGAATAAAATAAATGATATTATAAAAATTAAAATATATGTAATATTGTAGACATAAACGAAATTTATAGATTAATTTGAAAATTTATGGATTATTTAATTTCGTTTATTTGGAATACAAAATGTTATTATTAAAATTTTAGATATTCAATTAATGAATAATGCCAAAATTTACACTAATGGTATTTTAGGAAATAAAATATTAAATTAATGATATAAAATTTATAAAAGTTCTAATTTTGGCTGACATATTTTTATAATTCATAAAATGTCATTAATGACTCATTTTGGGGTATATTTTAATTTTTTTGTATTTATAGTGACCCATAATGTGTAAATTATATGATATCACGATATGAATTAAAGGGTTAAAATAATGGTTAAATCAAAACAATATAGTTTAAAAATTAGTCAAACTTGTATAAATTTCAATTTATTAATTTATTTCGACACCTAATAACCCTATATTCAAAATAAATCATTTTGGGATCATTTGGAATATAAAATTTAATTATATTAAAATAATATTTTAATGAATTACAAGAGTTCCCCACCCCTCTCTTATAAATGTTCACCCATTATTCTCCATTCATCACATTTAAAAACCAATTTGGTTTTGAAATTATCTGAAGAAATACTCCCATGAATCCCTTAACACATTATAGTGTTCTTATATTTGTCAAAACTCCATTTATATAGGTTCTATGGTGTTAATCAAAAGTGATCATCCAAAGAAAAGACATCATTTTTAATCAAGTATTTATATTTTATTACTTCTTACACATCAATAAAATCATCTTCAACCATGATGATATAACCAATTTGGTACCCTAAATATAATAATATGTTATTATGTGAACGTTTTTATCTAAATCTATATCCACTAACATTAAATGGGGAAATAATTAATGGTTCATGCCTAAGTGTGATCAATCACCTCTTCCAACACATATAATTAGTTTTCCATTAACATCTATGAAGAATAGTTCTAATGATATAAATAATAATTATATTTTATATTAATTACATATTTATCATTTTCAAATAGATATATATCATTAATATTTTTACCTGTCATCGTACAAAAAAATGATAACGTCATTCGTGCATACATATGAACTATCACCCCCATGATGTGATGAGATTAATTTTTCTTCACAACATCAATGGATTATATATATATATGTGTGTGTGTTTATTGAAATTATTAATTATATATTAATTATGTTATAATCATTCTTTACTGATAAAAATAAATTACCTCCTTTCTAGAATGATTATTGAAAAAAGAAACTGTTACTCATGTGTACGTAGGACCTACCTTATCCGTGATTACAATGTTGTCCATTTATCATATCCACAAATAAATGGTTTGATTTAAAATTATAATTGATGTGAAAAATTTATGATTATGTCATGGATATTATTCTAGATATGATGGAATTATTACCACTTCGATTATAGATATCATACCAAATTCATTTTCAGCTAAAGTATCAAATATCATAAAAATTTACGACATAAAGTTAAATAATTAAGTAATTGTTATAACATAATAATAAGTGATATAAAATCAATAATAAATATTTATAAGGATCCAAATAATGTAAATAATCAACATTAATTTATTATAATGGAATATAAATATTGTATGTGATGATTTAGACACATGTTAATGGATTTCATCTCATTCTCCATTAATTGAGGAATTTTTGTGATGATATGCATATATATTATTTTATTAGTCGTATTTAAACCATATATGACATTTAATAATTATATATTATTTATACTAATTATTATTAATGATTTTTTAAATGTTTTATTACATGGATATTATAATTTAAATGTTCAAATTTGTATGTGACAGTTTAAAAGTTTTAATGATTAAATGATTAAATATTTTACTTCATGCCAATAATATTGATATTTATTTACATATTTATATATATTGATATAATATGATTATAAAAAAAATAAATTTTTTTTAGAATATCATTCAACGGTTATCAAAAATGAATATTTATATGTTTTTTGTTTGAAATGTTTGACATTCATTTAAAAAAATTTTTAAGGTCACTCTTTCACCTATTTATACAAAATTTAAAATAATATTTTTACATATAGGTATTGAAAATAATTTCATTGAATCATGTTGCTTTATTGCTTTGAATCATCCAACACATGTTTTAAATTTTATTTTCAAATATTGTTTTTTTATTTTTGAGTGCCCATCTTGGTAAAAAAGAAATGTGATTTTGAAGAATAAATGTTATTTTTTTCCATTATTATTCTTTTACATGATATGTTTATATTATGGATCATGGGAATAGTTTATGGATATGTGTGGTTTAATTATAATATGAGCATTGGAGATATAATGATAGCTCTCGAATTCATTTGGTTATGAGACAATGATAAACCATAGTGTTTCTTCTATGATATTATTGGATTATAATATGGTGGGTATTTCAAATGTTACCATGAAGGTTACTCCGTGTGTAGATGTCAAAGCTACATTAAGAGTGATATTTTATTGATGTTGCAACATAAAATTAGGATATATGTTTTCTATTTTTTTATAGGATTCTTATGATTTTAATAAATAACATAAAGAGATTATTATTTAATGGTGAAAAGTATGAATTTGTGAAACAAATTTCATGGGTTTAACATAATCAAGAATTAACTATTCATTTCGTTAATTAATGTAACCTGTTGATTTTTTTGTAGTCATACCATGATTTAAATTTTTTTCATAGGGTTTATGGAATATTTATTTCATGGATGTGATCAATGGAAAATTTTGAAGATATATTAGCATAAGAAATCAGGTTTTATTTTACCAAATTTCATTTTATGGAATAAATTGATAACAATTACAATTGTGTCTTTGTAATGTAAGGGTGAACTATGTCATAATTTATCCTAATTATCAAAAACTATTAACCAAAAATATCTTTTAGAATATATTGTAATTTTTAGTTTTAAAATATCTAAAATACATAATTTTTATGGTTGGGTCATTACTTTTCATGGGGTTAGACTATGATTTTACATCGAGTGATGAGGATGTTGGTGTAATGAAGTTTCATGTCATGTAGCGTGGATGTGGGAGAATCACTTCTCACCCCATATAATTACATAACTATAGGTCATGCACACATGGGGGGGGTTATGGATTCAGTAATACCAGGGTGTAACCATGTGGAGTTGTGTTCGATGATGAGGTCCATGATAACATTCCCATGATGAGAAGAAAATAGAGTTAGCTTACAGATGCTTAGAAGAAAAAAGGTAAATTGGAATCTTGTGATACAAATGAAATATATTGGGCCTCATGAATGGGGAGAACATGAAATATAAGGACTTGAAGTGTGTCTGGATTGAACGAAGACAGGTGTGGGGGTCTTTAAAACCTAAACATATGGATGAGGTGTTAGATAAAGGTGTGAAATATAGAGATTACCAATTGATGCGATTCATGAATAGTTGGGGATTATAGGTGTGGGGGACTTAGTGAAGATAAGGTTCTTCATGGAGGTCAGGGGCTTCACGATGGAGTAGGATTCACTAAACATGGTGACCCTACCTCCAGATGAATTCATAGATCGTGAAAGGAGTTCTTAACGTAGGATTGGTACAATAGAAATCCTATAGTACCCATAAAGAGATTATTACAATTTGAATTGAAATGGATTCCCGAAAGGAATCCTAAAGTTAGGTGAATTTGTGCATGAAAATATTAATGGAGGTCTCTTAAAGATTAGGTACCTTGGATGATTCATTCTCAATTTTTTTCGTGATGCTTAGGTTCTTTTCCAATTGTGAGAAATTAAAATTATTAATGGTCGGTCTACAATCATCAAAATTAAAAAATTATCAACATATTTATAGGAATGGGTGTTCATAAAGTAGATATGTGGTTCATAAATCCAATAAATGCTCCTCGAATAGACCATGCTACATTGGATTCATAAATCACATTGGAAAACCTTGGAACAGTCATAAAGATCGTTCAAAAGCACAAAGCACACTGTAGAGAAATCAGATGTTCATGAAGGGTATCGTCAAAAGTTGGATTTTTCAATTAGAGTCTTGAGAATGATTTTAGGTCCATTTTGGATTGGACATGTTTCAAACTAGAAATCACACCATTGATTAATACCATGGAATATATTTCAACACTAAAATATTCAGTACTCGTAATAGGAGCAGTAAAAGAAAGGAAGGTTGGATTCTAAGGGATAACCATGGAATTTTGAAAGTATTCACCCATCCATGAAGACTCATCAAAATTATCACATAAAATGGCGATCTATGGTGATCATTGGTATAAAATCAATTATGAATTGTGGTCTGGATAGGTTATTATAAATATTAATGTGGGGTGTTCAAAGGTATTTTATTTCCTATAAAGAAAATCATATTTACTATCTTTTAGTGAAGCGTGTGTTCTATGTGGTCAATATAGGTGAATGAAATTATAGTGTATCAGAACATAGAACCATATCTCCACGAGAAATTATTAGCGAATAGAATATCACAAATGACATCTACAAGAAGTTATTAATGTATCTCAAAGGTTCATTTATTCAGATCCATGAATATGATTCAAAAATTACATTCCTGAAATTTTTTCAGAAAACACTATGGTCTCATATTCATTGGCCACTCAAGATGTTACTCAAGGAGAAATTTCTGATGTTTCTGAGAGAGAAGAGACGAAGAAACACATCATGATTAAGTTATGTGTTCAATGTTCCTCAGAAAACTAATCATTAATTGGGTTGCAGTTGGAGGACCTGAGGGAGTATCCCTTATGAAATAGGCTTCTATTGAATCTACGTTTCTTGAGTGTTGGTGTCTTCATCCTGGAGGTGATTAGAGATTCGCTGAATTATTGGTAAAGTGGAATACCAATGGAATACTAGTGGAATATGTCTTATACAAGACACATTTGGAATAATTACACACCCACAAGAGTAGACACACTCTACAACAACCACATAAATAATGTTAATGGGGAGAATATATACGATGAGATATAACCTCCATAGTATCAAAAAATTCATAATGCGTATTTGGTGACCTAGAGAAGGGAGGGAATGATTGATGGGATCTGTGCTATGGAGAGAACATCATTGATGAGTGGGTCGAGGACCATTGGGAATTCCATACATGCCGAGAGGTTGATGTAGAGATGATATAGGTAGAATTTTTTAGGCATAATGATATTCACAATTCCACATTTATTGGCCAAAAAGAATCATTATGGTGATTATGAGTATATGGTCACCAGGGACCAACACATTCTACGTGCATCAGGGGTAGGTCGACATCGTACCATTATACCATCACCAAATCATTGTTATATTGATTTTTGGAGAGATGTAGGACGAGTTTCGTAATATAGAGAATTAATGGGTTGATCATAAGAATCATTCAGTTGTGCATAAGGTGCTATTAGATATGGGGCAATTCAAAAGTGAGGTTAGTATAAAGACAAGGTACATTCCCTTAAAGTAGTAGTTTTGATATTCATTAAACTTACTATTAGAGGATCCTACTAAAGGGGAAGAGATAGAATGTAATTTTTGGATGAGGCATTGCACTTGTCTCAGGGTATATCATCGATGAAATGGGGACACTACTAATTTATTATATAAGCGAAATAGTTGTAGTTGTGAGGATACTATTTTAAGACCAATACTCAACTGATAGTCAGAATGGAGGGATTCACCATGGGTCTCATCTATGGTTTGAAACTCTTAGTGTGGTACACACAAAAAATTGGTTATTTTATTACATTGATAGTAGATACAATTAATTCCATCCAATATAATCGAATAGTGTAATAGACATGAGGAAATTTCTATAAAAATGATTCACATACTACATTGTAAATAAAAAATATATAGAGTATATTAATTTTTGTATCTTCAAGGTTATAAAAAAATTATTTTTTCATATCTAAGGAAAAATAAAAAAATAATATAGTGAGCTTAGAGACTCAGTAAGGGTATGTGTATAATGGAATATATCATGAATAAATAATGAGTAATAAACCTAGAAACGTAAATATATGAAGACATGATACATTATATCAATAGAATGAAAATGGAGAATATAATGGTAGGAATAAATAATCATCACGTAATTCCATAAAAATAATGAAATGATCTTGAGAAAAATCCCTAGATATCATTACTAATCAAATAATCACATGGAAATTAATAATGAATCTTATAATTAGGGAGTGTTTTAAAAAAATACATGTAAAATTTAATACCATGATCTTGTAAATGATATCTAAAAATACTATAATGCCACTATTAAATGTTATATATATATATACTAATAGGTATGGCCTCAATTAAAACCCTATAATGTTTGTGTAACAAGACTTATCGATGTATAGATGGTCTATAGTGGGCCCCACTAATCACTTACTTACTATAATGAAATATTCAAATGAAATAAGTGAATAAAAATAAAAGTAAAATTTAATACTGAAATAATTTTATATGAAATGTTAACAGCCTCCAATAATCATAACCCATCCAAGGTAATATGGAAAATGGTATCAAAATCATACATCCGCATTCAAATTGATCAGAAACTATCAAATGAAATATGTGTAGATGTACTATAATAGATTTTTTTAATTCATTCACTAGGATGTGTCACGGCCGTTTTAATGTGTGATGGAATAAAATTGTTTCCCCACATTCATTTAATCCATGGGTAGGAGAATTTTATCACTTTAATTGATGATTTTTGATCCTTGATTTAAATAGGATGAAGGTATGTTGGTTCTTACTTCCATGAATTTTACATTGGATTTTTTCCATGTATAGGTCTCCTTTAAAGATTAAGTTATGTTCATAAAAATAATTACTATTGGTATATATTTATGGATGGGGGTTAATTACACAGCTTTTATCTGGATATTCCAACTTGTCTTGATAGGTTAGGAAACATTAGTCAGGAGAGTAGTTATATTGGGAATATGTGGCATATCTATATGATTAGAAAATTGGTCACCTGTATCGTCCTCATCGGATGGAATATCTTGAAGGCATAATAGGAATAGAACATGAGGCATCCTATTTCGATCATAAGGTATCTAATTCCAAAGTCACCTATTTTATACGTGTTTAACCTTAGGAAACCCAAGATTTTCAATAGGTATTTATAAGATAATGTTTTTGAGTTTAACATATTAAATAGATGGGATGAGGAAAATCAGAATTCCATGTGGTAGAGGACCGATGAGGTGGGACCCATAATGGAAATATTTCACACTGTGAAGGTTGTTTGGGAAACGCTTAAAGGTTTTCTAGGGAGCTACAACCTTCGGAGGGGAGCACCAAGTATTATCATTGGTTGGGATTCAACCGTAGAAAAGAATTATAAAAACCCTTATTAGGATACATGGATCAAGACCCAAATATTTTTATGTTGTAGTTAAAGGTCATGTGATAGGACTAGTCCATGCAGTTTAGCATCACGGGGTAAGGATGCTCCATCCGAAAAAGGTTTGTCTATGTGGGATGATATGGTGATTACACCTGGAAAATTCCATTACTGAGAGGCTTTCTTTTTGTTATATCTTGTGCGGATTATGAATTGAGTTGTTCAAGTGGGATGGATTATCATACTATGATGTGGTGGAATGGGTAAAATCAAGGCACATTCGGATGGAGTGTTTTGTTTTGGGTGGAAGGAATTGAGTGGAGGAAACATTGGGTTTGGAACTCAGAGAGGCTTCATACATATCCTAATACTTGGTAGTAAATGAAAATTTAATTTGGAAAGGGGGATTGGTTCATACACATGAGGATGAGGACCATCAATTTGGGGCTTAATCATAGAAGCTTCCTAGATAAGGGGACATGATAAGTCTAAAAAAATGTAGGATACTCATAGGGAGTATATGGTATGCAGATTTTTCATGGAAAATTATCTTTGTGCGGTGGAATATGGGTGTCATGGTCACCACTAACTCCTATTCCTATATAATCTATGCTCAAAGTGAGATATTAGAAGAAACAGAAGAATTGATGCTCATGTAGTGGAAGATACGACAATAAGAGATGATGAGTGGATTATGCATGTGTCCTTCTTGAGGAGGATTTTGTTCAAAGTTCGTAGGATCTAATTCCATTTTAGGAGGAAATCATTCCATGTGATTAATATATAGATCATCATATGAATCGTGTGTGGGGAGTATGTTTGGGTAATACATGGTGTGTAATTTCATTGTCCCACATTAGTAGGAGGACGAATCCTTGGATGAGCGTACATGGGGTATCATGTGTTCATTTCAGGTAACATTCCACATTTTTCAAAAGGGAAACATGATTTTCAATAGATAATGTGATATGCCACAAAAACTTAAGAAAAAAACTATATATTATTATTTAAATGGTACCGTTATAACCTAAAATTTAGAATGTATGGAATGAAAAATATTAACTAAATAATAAAAACAGGGTTTACACATGCTTATATAATTATTCATTTCATACCAAATTATTTAGATATAGAAATAAAAACCAATTGAATATAAATTGTGTGTTTTTATAAAAAACAATTTAAATATGAATAATTATTATTATAATACAATAAAATCAATCTTTTTGGATGATATTAATGAAATATAAATTCAATATAATTTTTAAAATTAATTATATATGTTTTTGAGGCTTCAAATAAGAAGAATTTCAATTGTAATACTAAATGAATATTTTTCAAACAAGGAAGTTTTTACACTTTTGATGGTGCACATTATTTAGATATATTGTTTGATACTTTTATAAATTATATTTGTGAAAATAAACATCTTATTTGGATAAGGGACATCAAAAATTAAATTGGATAATCTTTTGGTATTTTTTATATAGGATTCATGTGTTGATTAATACTGAAACAAATAACGCAATTTAATTGAAAACTATGTTTTTTAAATTAAATAATAAAGTGTAATAATATTTTTGAAGTTATTAAAGTATAATTAGATCATGTTTTTGTCATTTAATTCAACTTAGGTAATTGGAATCAATTTCACATTGGATGTTTATATGAAATCACGGTGAACTTTGCAACGTTTTTACACAAAACCGCAATTTCATTGGTTCAACATTGGTAATAATTTTCAATTAATTAATACCAATTATTTGTTTCTAATTTGGAATCATGGATTGAATATTTGGATCCATAAGTATAAAAATATTGTAATTGTTACAATTTATATTTTGGCATTATGAATAGTAACTTTAGAAATAAAATTTATTACCATCGTTAAGGGTAAATACTATTATTAAAGGTAAAACTTATATTATTAGTATTATAAAATTACAAAACAAAAATTTACTAATTTAAATGGATGAGCGTGATATGATCAAGAACATATTTGGTCTATTTTAGGAAGACTTTGAGAAACATTGGTGATTTGGATGCATTTATTATATTATATTCAATGAGATGGAAAATTTTCCAACACCCTTGTTTTTATCAATTAAATTATTTTTAAGATGGGTTAATAGATGTAATATATTAGACTAAAAATATTATTTATAAATATAAAAGGTTTTCTAAAATCATGGTAATTTATTTATATTTTTAAATAAATAAATATTTAAATTAAATTGTGACACAATGTTGATGTAGTAATTTAATAATTAATGAAATAATAAAATAAATGATATTATAATTATTAAAATAAATAATTTTTATATAATTAATTCCAAAGAATATTTATGGACTCATTTAAAATTTTAGGTATTCATTAATTTAGTTTTTTAATATATAAATTTGTTATGATCTTTTAATAATTCAGGAACTGAATTGTGTCTAAATTGACACTAATATTTGTTAAATATTAAATATTTTATTTAACAATATAAAATTAATAAAAATAACCATTTGGGAAACGTTTTTAGTATAAGACAAAAAATATCATCAGTGACTCATTTAGTGATTTTTTTTCATTTTTTTTATTTATATTAACAATAAACTTGTATATTAGATGATATCCTTGTACAAATTAAAATAGTAAAATAAGGGTTTAAACCAAAAGATACTGATTAAAAAAACATAAAACATTGTTTCATTTTAATAGAATTAATTTATTTCATCCCAAAATAGTCTAATATTTTAATTAAATGAGTTTAGGACCATTTAGAATTAGAAATTAATGTATATTAATTTAATTATTTTATTAATACCATGAGTTCTCATCTCCACTCCTATAAAAGGGAACCCATTATTATCTTATATTCCCACATCAGAACCATATTTTTGTTTCCAATATATACCCAAATACCTCTATATAATACCTTCCAAATTTATATAACTTTTATATTAGGCATGAAAACCTCTATGGTGGTGTGAAGGTGTTAATCAAAGGTGATCCTCCAATTGAATGGTATCATTTTAAATCAAGTATTCCTGTTTTATTTCTACTTCATTTACATAAAATATTTTCAACCATGTAGAGATAATAACTATATTATTCTCATTATTTTGAGATTTTCTTATGTGTATATAGTAACTGAAATCTATCTACACTTCCATCAAATGGGAAATTAATTATTTTTTCATGTGTACGTGCAAACTATCACCTCCACGAGTCGATATAATTCATTTTCGAATATCATCTCCCAAGAATAGTTCTAAATATGAAATTAATATTTATATATGATTTTACATACATATTTATAATTATTAAATAATAATATATCATTTATATATTACCTTAACATTCACATAAAAAGGATATCATTGTTTCTGTGTACAAGTGAACTCTCATCTCTATGAAGGGATGTGATACATTTTTTTCACCATATAACATTGATGATATATATAAGTATATTTAGATTATTAATATGATATTAATTATATTATTATTATTATTATGTAATGATAAAATTTTAATTACCTCCTTTCAATAATGATCATTATAATAATGGAAATGTTGTTCATCTGTACGTATGGCGTACTCTTTCCTTGAACATAATTTCTCTCTTTCATTTCTAGTTAATTTTTTTATTCTTACTTTAGATGTTTACAATTTTATTTTAAAATGATGTTGTTTAATTTATGAATGTGTGGATTAATAAAAATGAAATGTTATTTCAAAGTGGAAATGTTATTTCATATATTCTTATTATTTTTTATGTTATGATTTAGTTATCGTTAATGGGAATATTTTTTGAATACATATGGTTCCATGATAAAACAATATCTAGTGAGATCGTAATACCTCTTTATTGAATTGGGTAATGAGACTGAGTTAAAAGACAAGGTTTCACCTAATTGATTTAGGTATTATAATGGCATGGGTATTCCAAATTCAAACATAATGGTTACTCCCTGTATATTCTTGAAGGATATTTTAAAAGTAATATAGAATTAACAACAAAATTTTCATTATTATTTATTTTTAGAATGGGATTTTAAATAATTATATGATTTCATGATGTAAATTAATGAGCATATGTTTTATTAGTGAAATATATAACATTGTAAAAATATGTTCAGGTGTTTAATGAGTCAATCGATTAATGGATTATTTCATTCGTTTATGTACCTTACAAAAAAAATTTATCACATACAAAGTTCATAATAATAATTTCCAAGGTTTAAGGAATATTTGGATCAACGATGTGATCAATGGAAAATTTTTAAGGTATATGGGAAAAAGAAATCATGTTTTATTTTAAAGATATTCGTTTTAAAAAAGAAATGGATACAAAGTGTAACACCCAATGAATGTTTGAATTTGTTTTTTGAATTAATTAAATTTCATTGATTTATTTAATTTAAAAAATTCATACATTCATTTCAAATTTCATTGACTCATCTTGCACTACACACAATTCTGACTTGTCATATGTTACACACAACACTGAGTTTCGATGAAACACAATTTTATTGGTAGAATTATTTAAATTAGATATTATAACCTAGAAAAAAACAATGTAATATTTATAGTAATAAATATTATCCAAATACATTTTATAATTGTTTTAAATAAATAAAACATATTTACCATGAAAAATTCAATTTTTTGGCAAATTATTTAGATTTTTAAAATTACTATTTTCTCAAATGAAATTTTTTTCTTGTTTTTATATAAAAAAATAAATTTAATTTTTTAAACAAATATATATTTAATTAGATAATATAAACATAATTTGTGAATTCATATTTTGAATATTATCTTTTAGTGATTTTTTGGGATTTTTTATTAAATGTCAATTTTTGAAGAATAATGAGAAATACAACATTTTAGTTAATAACTTCAATTTGGTTTAAATAATTAATAATTTTAACTTTAACGTTAATTTTGTTAAAGTAAAAATAGATCAATTATTCATATATTAAATCAATTAAATTCATTTTAATCATTTACCTAGAAATAGGTTATAAGATATTTTTTAACATAGGAATATTTTTACTTTTAAACCTTGCATTATTACAAGTTCAGCGAGATTAGCGTTAAACATAATTTTCACACATATGTTATTTAAATTTTGAAAAAGAAAAATTTAGTTTTTTAATCAATATAATATTTTTATTCTATAAATATAGACTTAATTTTTTAACAAACTTTATAGTGAATGAAAATAAATTTAATCAATGATATTATGTTAACATTAAGCTTTATTATAGAATAATCATTAATCTTAGGAACAAAAATAACAAAAAAAATTATCCAAAATCCATTTTCCATAAATAATTTGACCATATCCCGACATGGATCTAATTTTATAGGTTATTGCATTATTACTAAGTGGATGTTACATATTTAAAATGTTAAGTATGGAAAATGTCATAGAAGGTAACTTTCCTTACCTTTAACATTTATAAAGAATTTATATATGTATAAAACATCATTCTTCAGTTATATATATCATTTTGAAATATAAATGGTTTGTTTTTATCGTAATAATTTATCAATTAATTTTAGAGATGATTTTGATACATAAAATTCTTAAGAAACACCAAGTTAGTGATTATTTAGTTAATAATTAACAAAAATAAATGATATTATAAATATTAAAATTGAAGTGAATTTATTTATGTATTGTATATAACCTTTTTATAAAAATAATATATCATTTTACACATCAATAAATTAATATATTTTAATTACAATATTATTTGAAAATTATAAATATAAAATTAAATACAATATTACAAAATGAACTATAAGAACTCATCTATAAAAATTACATAATATTGAATTAAATGAATAATTCACATTGAGGATCATTTCAGGTTAATATTTTTATAGAATTAGTACTTAACGATTACATATCAAAAGATTAAAAAATAGAGACTTCTACATAGTTTCCATTTTTTTACAAAAAATAAAAACTCTTGAAAAAAAGAGTCACGTGTACTTCAAGGTTTTAGACAACATGATTTTTCCTTGATCCCATCCTTGAACCTGTTCATCTGTATGTCCCGTGAAAACATTTCCAAACTTGGGATGAGTATGAAAAGCTTAGTAAGGGTTATAAAAAAATGGAAGAAAACATTTGTTCATTAATACATACAAAACATAAAATCTTTTACTTACATCATGAAATCATAAGACTTTATGAATAACACATAGAAATCATAAATCATAAAGATAACATGTGGAATCCATACCATACTTACAATGTAGCTATCACATCTACTTAGGGTGTTACATTGGAATAACCATCAATGTATATCGCCTAAATATCTGAGGAGAACCATTCACGTTTACCTCTGTCATGTTATCCAATACATTGGAGAGCTATCTTGGGCTCACCCACCGTAGGATTATCATGGAACCACCTGTATACATAAATAATGCCCAAGAACCATAACATGATCATAAAACAAAAGCATAAAAGAAAGATAACATTTCCCCATTGCAATAAAAAATTATTATTTCAAGATATGGAAATAATAAATCAATTATAAAAATCATTTTCAATACCAAAATACATAATAAGAGTATATGGTATTTATTTTTCCTTTTAATAACATTATGTCTTGTTAAAAGAGCCAAAGATAAAATAATACTCGCGGCGGTGAAAGGGTCATTGTCACCGCATACATTAAAAAACATTCATTTTTGTTGTTTAGTAAAATGCTTCATATAAAACGATTCCCTTTGAATGAAATGAAAAGTAAAAGGGGTTTATACACCATATATAATAATGTCATGTACAAAACCAAATTTACCTCAATGAAAGGAGATTGAGACAAAGTCCCTTACCTCATGTATGACTTGATCCGTTCGTTGTTTAACATCGTGAATAATAAACTAAAGTTAATTTATACTTGATTAAGAACCTTTTTCAATTTTATTATTCCTTTTATATCACTTATTACCATGTTATTAACATTATGAAATCATTAATGTTAATAATGTCCATTTTGTCGATATTTGATACATGAGTCAAAAATGAACTTCTTATAATTAAAATTTGTCTATGTGGTCAATAGTCCATTATATCCAGAATGTCAATAATTATTTATTTATTATATATATATATATATTTTTATAACAATACATATCATTTGTAGTTAAAAAATGAAATGCACTGTTTATAGAGACGGTAAGCTGTACGTATGCATGAACGCTAATTTCATTATATTTCTTATTTTAATGGAATTAAAGCATAAGGATAAATAGGTATATTATAATTCCAGTATAATATCATATATAATATCATTAACTCCATCCTCTATACATCCCACATATGGCATTAACGAGTCATATCACTTTGAGGGGGCGGTAGTCCGCACTTCCTCAAATGAAATTATCATGTTTACGCAAAATGGAAACCATAAAGGTATCAAATAAAAATACAAAAGAATAAATAAAACATAAACATAATATATATCATATATAAATACTAATCCATCTTAATGGACACCATGAGAGTCGGTAGGAGATAATCGAACAATCATCATTTCGTGAGAAGTTAGTTTTCCATCCACAAAAACATTTTATTCTTCACCCATTAGCTGGAGGTGTATATAAGTATAGTTCTAATACTTATCATAAAAATATCCTTTTTATATTGAGGATACTGTATTTGTTATAAAATAAAGGAATAAATACAGTTTAGGGGTTATAGAAGTAAAATAAAATAAAAGAAGTTAAGAGAAATTTGTACATTTAATTTGGGTAACTTCCGTTGGTTTGAACAAAAAGGACATCTTAAAGTTCCTTCTACATATGGTAAGGCTTCTAGGAGGAGAAGAGTGATGCAGTGAGCTTAATTGGGTAGAGTTTGGGTGATCCTAAAGGCTTGAGAGGTGTGAGTAACTGGATATAAGTGAGGGTTTTTTATAAGGGTGAGGAGGGGATCTTTAGGAATGTGTGAAAATATTATTTTATTATAAACATATATTCATTTTAAAAAGGTACAAAAATAATTATAGTCGAAGATAAGATGACTAATGGATGAAATAAAATCATATAATAATAATTGGTCAAGTTTTGGATGATATTTTAATATTTATAATCTTATTTATTTAAATATTTTATTATTGTGGTAAATACTACTTCATTATTGTGTCATAAATATTTTATTTTTATGTGATGCATAAAAATTATAAAAAATAAAATTATATAGAAAATCGTTTTAGCTTTACAATTAATATTTATAGTCAAAAATATAATTTACATAAGAATTTTAAAAAATTAATTTACTAAAAGGTATCTTTTTTTTTCATTTCAGCCTTTACTTTATCATAATTAATCTAAATAGTCATTATCACTACCAAGTGGCTCAATGGGGTCCCAAAATCGACCCAAAGGTGCCCATGGTCGTAAATGACTCAAGAAAAAGGTTTTTACAAGTGTTAAGGTAATTTTAAATTATTATAATATTCTTTTTACCTTGAATTAACCTATTAAACTTTAACCGAGGAAAATAAGACAAAAGATACTATTCATGAAAAATTATTTTCATCTTATTGAACCAAATTTTACTTACTAATAATAAGCATGTATGTCAAAATTTTTAAATTCAATTCATAGAAGCAGTAAAATTTCATTTAAATGAATTATTCAGTTTTTTAACAACTACTAAGTGGTTTGATTATTCAAAAAAATTGAAGTGTTTCAAAAAAAATACCAACAATTCAGCATAAGATATATTTGATATTCTGAATTCAAAAATGATGCCTATTTTACCAAATTATAAACATGGAAGTTGAATTAATTAATTTAAAATAATTCTCATTATTAAAACAAATAGTATGTTTTTAAGAAACAATAACTATCAAAAGATTGATACTTGTTTATGTCGAATTTCAACGTGAAATTAATTCCAATGACAAACATTAGATTAAAAGGTAAAAATATATTCTAATTACACTTTAAAACCAATTTAAATTATAATCTAACCGTGTATATAAATTAGATTAAAACTTAGTTTTGAATTAAAATACAACATTTTCACTATTCATTTA
Source organism: Viscum album (assembly GCA_963277665.1). Classification (NCBI taxonomy): domain Eukaryota; kingdom Viridiplantae; phylum Streptophyta; class Magnoliopsida; order Santalales; family Viscaceae; genus Viscum; species Viscum album. Next base: position 741,901,766 of record OY728145.1, on the reverse strand, counting down.
AAAAAATGAACTTTGTCGTCAAAATCCAAAAAATTTACACAAAGTAAATTTTGATGTCCCCATTACAAATAATGATTTTATTTTGTAAATTAGAATGTATTAAAGTGAAAAAATATATTTACAGAGGGTTCACCATAAAAAAGCGGTAAAAATCCCTTTTAAAGTAAATTATGCTAAAAATTAGATTCATTCACATTTTAAGCCTCTATATTTTTTAGTGGATAAATGTAAATAAATTTAACAATCATGTATAATCATATTGTAGTTAGGTTTTTTTATTTCCTCCAATACAATAGTTAGGAGTTAACAACTATTTAAAATAATATTATATTATTAGTGATGCAATGTAAAATTTCAAAGAAACCAGTTGTCGAATATCTGGTATGCTATTGAACATCGACACACCTTTAAATTAAAATTAATATTTAATTCACAAATATTAGTTAATATGAAAGATTCCTTATTCTTTATTTACCTGGGATGTTACATCCTTCCCCCCTTTTGGGAATTGCGTCCTCGGAATTTTAATTATCAAAATATGTGGGGGTATTTATCTCTCATAGCATTTTCATATTCCCACGTTGCCTCTTCAACCATATGAGTTTTTCACAAAACCATTACCTGGTGAATTACCTTATTCCACAACACTTGCTCTCTACGGTCAAGAATCTGAACTGGTTGTTCTTGATAAGAGAGATTCTCATCCAGCTAACATACCTATGGGCTCAAAACATGAGATGGATCTGGAAAATACTTTCTGAACATCGAAACTATAAAAACATTATCTACCTTAGATAAACCTGGAGGTAAAGCCACTATGTATGAAACTGATCAAATATTCACTAGAATTTCATATGGTCCAATGAACCTCAGACTCAAATTTCCCTTCTTACCAAAACACATCACACTTTTCCATGGAAAAACTTTGATAAAGACATAATCACCTACCTCAAAAGAAATATCCTTCATCTGATTATCTGAATAACATTTCTCTCTGCTCTGAGCTGTTCTCATGTGCTTCTGAATCAACTAAACTTTCTTTTACATCTCTTTTTCCAATTATGGTCCCATCAGCTTCCTTTCACCTACATCATCCCAAAAAGCTGGAGTTCAAAAATGCTTTATATATAATGCCTCAAATGGAGCCATCTGTATACTAGAATGGAAAATATTATTATATGAAAATTCACCCAAAGATAGATGTTGGTCCCAAATTCCCTAATAATCTATTGACCAATCACGTAACGTATCCTCTAATGTCTGAATTGTTCATTTTTATTTCCCATCTGATTGGGGATGAAAAGTTTTACTAAAATTTAATTCAGTACCCAACGTCTTCTGAAGGCCTTTCCAAAATCTAAAAGTAAACTTAGGACCACGATCAGATACAATGGAGAGGGGAACTACATGCAACTTGACTATCTGTTTAACATACAACCGAGAAAGTTGATCGAGAGACAATGTATCTCGAATATGAAGGTAATGAGTAGATTTAGTTAATTGATCAACAATAACCCATATTTCATTATTACCTCGATATGTATTTGTTAATCACAAAACAAAGTCCATTGATATATATTCCCATTTCCACTCTGGCACCGATAAAGGATGAAGCATCAATTTCAGTAACTACCACTCTTCTTTAACATGCTGAAAAGTCAAACACTTCATAGTAAAATTAGAAATATCTCTTTTCATTCCATCCCACCAGTAATAATATCTAAAATATTTGTAAATCTTAGTACTACCAGGATGAACTGAAAATTGAGAACAATGAGCATCACATAATAACTCATTCTTCAACTGTGAATCACAAGGAACACATAATCTCTTTCCAAATTTCAAAACACAATCATTATAAATGTAAAATTCAGGCAACATACCCTTGTTAATCAACTCTACCTTTTTCTCCAACTCACTATCTTCCTTCTGTTATTGCTTAATTAAGTCGGATAGAGATGATCTCACTGACACTTGATACAAAACAGAATAATTTTCTACACCAAAAATTACAATTTCAATGTTTATCATATCAAAAACCAAAGGATCTTGTTCCAAATGTAACATGGTTAATGAAGCATTATTTTTTGACTCAATGCAGCAGCCACTTTATTTTCTTTTCCCAGATTGTAATGGATTATGCAATCATAATCTACGATTAATTCAAGTCGTCTCATTTGTCTCATGTTCAATTATTTCGGAGTGAATTCATACTTTATGATTTTTTGATGAGTATATATTTCACATTTTACTCCATACAAATGATGCCTCCATATTGTTAAAGAAAAAACAACATCAACTAATTCCAAATTAGGTGTATGTCAATTTAACTCATGTGGTTTCAACTGACATGAAGCATAAGAAGTTACCTGATCATTCTGCATTAGGACACAACCCAGTCCTTTCAACGATGCATCACTGTAGATAAAAAACTCACCATTTCTAGATGGCAGTGCCAAAACTAGAGCATTCACCAATCTCCTTTTCAATTCATGAAAACAATCAACACATTCTTGTGTCCAGAATAACATAACAAATTTTCAAGTTAACTTAGTCATTGGACTAGATAACCGTTCAAAATTTTCAAAAAACCTCATGTAATAAGCTGCCAAACACAGAAAACTACGAATCTCGGTTATATTTTTGGGTCTCGACCTTTCTTTAACAACATTTATTTAGTAGGATCAACAGTTATGCGATTTTTTGAAACAATGTGACAAAGGAAATAAATTTCTTGTAACCAAAACACACACATTCTGAATTTCCCATAATGTTTCTTTTCAATTATGGTTTCCATGATGACCCTTAAATGACAATCATTCTCTTCTTTACTTTTACAATAAACCAAAATATCATCAATGAACACAACCACTAACTTTCCCAAGAACTCACTGAAAATTCTATTCAAAAGATTCCTTAATAACACAGGTGTATTGGTTGAACCAAAAAGCAAAACTAAAAATTCATAATGGCCATATCTATTACAAAACACGGTCTTTGGAACGTTTTCTTCCTTTAATTTCAACTAATGGTACCCCGACCTCAAATCAATATTCGAAAAATATTGACCTCCCTGTAGCTGATCAAAATAATCATCGATATGAGGAAAAAGATACTTATTCTTAATAGTGATGTTATTTAATGATCAATAATCAATGAAAAGTCTCATTGAACTATATTTCATTTTAACAAAAAAGATAGGATCACCCATGGTGATGTGCTAGGTTGAATGAAACAATTATCTAATTACTACTGCATCTTCTTCTTTAACTCTAAAATTTAAATTTCATCCATTCGATATGGGGGTTTTGAAATTGCCTTAGCATCAAGAAATAAATCAACAATAAATTAAAATTCCTGGTCAGGTATAATACCAGGAAATTAATAAAGAAAAAATATCAAGATACTCATTTTCCACTAAAACATCATTAATTTGAATAGTTCCTTTATTTTCAACAATATGTGTAAGGTATAATTCATTTCCATCTTTTACTAGTTTCTCAGCTTCCTGATATGTTATCAAAAGAAAGGGTTCATTCTTGTACACAAACTCTAAATATTTTAGAAAATAAACCACTTTAGCTCTACAGTCAATCATACCACGATAAAAAGAAAGCCAATCCATGCCCAAAATAATATCAAACACTACTATAGGAAAAACAATAAGGTTTGTAGGTATATTCTTTCTGCACACAAGGACAAAATTATTCTTAAATATTCTTTTTGTCTCAACATTTCCTTAATGTTTTTTTACCATATGTTCTGTATTCATATCTTGAGATGGAATTCCTAATTTACTAGAAAACTTCTCATAAATGATAGTGTGTGTAGACCCTAAATCAAAAAACACATTGGCATAATCTGAACAAACAAACAGTGTAACTGATACAACTTCAATTAATGGCCCAACATCTACTAAAGTAGTTGAGAAAGATTTCACCCCCCCTTTCTTATTATAGTATGGTTTCTTCCATTCTGTTGAGTTTTTTATTGTGGACTTATTTGAATAATGACTCATTTCATTTCACTTAAAACATTTTACTGACTGTAAATCAGATTTTGTCTTACCATTAACCTGATCTTTTTAGTGTAATTACAATCCTTATGTCCCATTTTACCACATCGGTAACACATTCTAGAATTCAAAAGACATTCCCCAATATGCATTTTACCACAAATTTCATAAACTATAAACATAATTTTCATACCAACATACTTTTTTGAAGAGTTCATCCATTTTTTTTGCCTCCTCTACCTCTTATTGTATTGTTTGTCAAAGAATACTTGATCATATGGAAACTCCATTTCAACATTCTCCGCACAATGAACATGTTTTTCATAACTTTTGAACTCACGAGAAGCTAAAGGCATTTGATACATTGGCATTAATTCAGAGTAAAAATGGTTGATTTTACTATCAAGATCCCTTATGAAATTTAGAGCATTCCTTTCCAGTCGAGTGAATTTTTATTCATAAGTAGCCACAGAGTCATCCACCTGCCTCAATTCCAGGAATTGTTTTTCCATCCTAAGACAAACCACCTTATGAAAATATTTCTCAAAAACATACATTTGAATTCATCCCAATAGAGAGCACCAATTTACTCACTCTCCTGGATACTTTTCACCATCGACCACCACTAATCAGCTTCACCTTTAAAATAGTAACCAGAAATATAAACATTTTGATCTTCTAAACAACCCTTGACATTAAAAAGCTTCTCTAGTGCTTTAATCCACCCTTCAGCTAGCACTTAGTCAGATGATCCTCTAAATTATGGGGGATGTTGCCTCATGAAATTCTCCACTACTGACATGTTCCTCTTTGGTTGACCTGGCTGATCTCGTGCATGGATACCACAACCATTTATAGCCTGAGTCAACTATTTCATCACTACAAAAAACTGTTCAGTTCCGATTCTAACCATCTCAGGTTGCTGATTTGGAAGGTTGTCTACCTCCTAGTTTCGTACAAACATAGCTGCCCTGTTTCCTATATGAAAAACCATTTTGAACACAGAAATATCTTAGGTAAAGCAACATGGTAATCTGTAAATTCTATATCATTTCAATATTACCATAAATTAATTAATGGACATTTATTTAACAATACCCTAATTTCTAAATTTATCTAAACTGACCTCTGATACCAACTATAAGGACCCAACCATAATCATTATTTAATATTGCATTAAATGAATAATTCACATTGATGATCTTTTATGGATTTGAATTTTAGAGAATAAGGGCATAACTATTACATCTCCAAAGATTAAAAAGTAGACACTTCTAAATAGTTTCCATTTTTTCATAAAATAAAAACTCTTGAAAACAGAGTCATGTCTAGTTCTAGGTTTTAGATAGCATGACTTTTTCTTGATCTCATCCTTGACACTATTCTTCATTATGTCATGTGAAAACATTTCAAAACACAGGATGAGAATAAAAAGCTCATTAAGGGTTATAAAACAATGAATGAAAACATTTGTTCATTAATACATACAAAACATAAATTCCTTGACATACCTCATGAAATCATAAGATTTTATGAATATCACATAGAAATCATAAATCATTAAGGTAACTTGTGGCATACATAACATACAAACAATGTAGCTATCATAGATACATAGGGAGTTACTTTGGAATACCCATCATAGTATATTCCTTAAATATATTAGGAGAAACATTCATGTTTACCTCCGTTATGTTACCCGACACATTAGAGAGATATATCAGGCTCACCTGCCCTAGGTTTATCATGGAACCACCCGCATACATAAATAATTCCCAAGAACCAAAACATGATCATAAAACATAAGCATAAAGGAAAGATAACATTTCCACATTGCAATAACTAAATATCATTTCAAGATATGGAAATAATAATTTCATTCTAAAAAAAAAATTCAATAACAAAATACGTAAAAATAGTATAATTTATTTATTTTTTCCTTTTAAAAACATTGCGACTTGTTAAGAAACCCAAAGATCAAATAAAACTCGCGACGGAGGAAAGGTCGTTTTCACCGCTTAAGTAAAAAAATTATTCCTTTTGGTCGTTTAGTAAAATGATTTATATAAAAACATTCCCTTTGAATGAAATAAAAAGTCAAAGGGTTTTATACACCGTATAAAATAGTGTCGTGTACAAAACTAGAACTGCCTCAATGAAAGGATATTGAGACGAAGTCCCTTACCTCATGTCGGACTTGACCCGTTCGTTATTTAATATCCTGAATAATAAACTAAAGTTAATTTCTACTTGATTAAGAACAATTTTCAAGTTTATTATTCCTTTTATTTCACTTATTACCATGTTATAGACATTATGTAATCATTCAAGTTAATATTGTTCCTTTTTTCGATATTCGGTATGTGAGTCAAAAATGGACTTCATATAATTACAAGATGTCCATGCGGTCAATATTCTACTATATCCAGAATGAAATTAATTATTTAAATATCATATATATCATATATATCCAGTATATATATATATATATAATAGTACATATCATTTATAGGTATGAAATGAAATGCACCGTTCATGGAGACGGTAAGTCGTACGTACGCATGAACACTACTTTCATTTCTATTTCTTATTTTAATGGAATTAAAACATAATGATACATAGTTATATTATAATTTAAGTATAATACCATATATAATATCATTAAATCCATCCTTTATACACTCCACATATGGTATTAACATGTCATATCACTTTGAGGGGCAGTAGTCCGCACTTCCTCAAATGAAATTATCGTGTTTACACATAATTGAAACCATAAAGGTATGATATAAACAATATATAGAAGAATAAATAAAACATTAACATAATATATATAGTATATAAATACAATGCCATCTTAATGGCCACCATGAGAGACGGTAGGAGAAAATCGAACAATCATCATTTCGTGAGGCTTTAGTTTTCCATCCAAAGAAACATTATGTTCTTCACCCATTAGATGGAGGTGTGTGTAAGTGTAGATATAATACTTCTCATAAAAAAATCATAGTATATTGAGGATACTTATAATTTCTTAAAATAAAGGAATAAAAGTGTTTACGGGTTGGAGAAGTAAAATAATAGAAAACAAGTTAAGAGAAACGGTTACCTTTAATTGGGTAACATCCTTTGGTTTGAATCTAAAGGACTTCTTATAGTTACTTATGACAAAGGTAAGGCTCCTAGGAGGAGTATGGGGATATAGAGAGCTTAATTGGGCAGAATTTGGAAGAATCTAATGGCTTGAGAGGTGTGAGGAATTGGTTAGAAGTGATGACTTTTTATAAGGGGGAGGAGGGGCACTTTAGGAAAGTGTGAAAATATTATTTTATTATAAACTTATATTCGGTTTCAAAAGGTCCAAAAATTATTACAGTCAAATATAGGATGACTCATAGTCAAAATAAAATCATCCAATAAGAATTGGAAATGTTTTGTATGTTATTTTAATATTTATAATCTTATTTATTTAAATCTTTTATTAATGTGGTAAATACTACATCATTATTGTGTCATAAATAATTTAATTTATGTGATGTCTAAAAATTATGAAAAAACACCATGATGTACGAAATATTTTTATCTTTCCAATTAATATTTGTAGTTGAAAATATAATTTATATAACACTCTATAAAAATTAATTTACTAAAAGATTTTTGTTTTTGTCATTTTTTCCTTTAAGTTAATTAATCTAAATAGTCATTATCACTCCCATGCGGCTCAATGGGGTCCCAAAATCGACCCAAATATGACCATGGTCATTAATTACTCAACTAATAAGGTTTGTACAAGGGTTATGGTAATTTTGGAATTATTATAATATTCTTTTTACATTGAATTAACCTATTTACCTTTAACCGCGGTAAATAGAAGTCAAAAGTTACTATTCATAAAAAATTATTTTCGGCTTATGGAACCACATTTTACTTAATAATAGCAAACATGTATGTCAGATTTTCAAAATTCAATTCATATAAGTGGTTACACTTCATTTAAATGAAAAGGTCAGTTTTTTTAACTACTACTCAGTGGTTATACTATTCATCAAAAAATGAAGTGTTTTAGAAAAATACCAAAAACTCAGCCTATGATACATTTGATATTCCAAATTAAAAAATGGTGTCTATTTTAAGAAATTCTAAAAATAGAAGTTTCAGTAATTAATTTGAAATTAATTCTCGTTATCAAAACAAATAGCATGTTTTTAAGAAACAATAACTATCAAAAGATTGATACTTGTTTATGTAAAATTTTAAAGTGAAATTAATTCCAATGACAAAAATTGGATTAAATGTTAAAAATATAATCTAATAACACTTTAAAACCAATTAAAAATATAATCTATCCATAAAAATAAATTAGATTAAAATGCAGTTTTGAATTAAAATAAAATATTTTAACTATTCATTAAAACAAATTTATCTGAAAAATTTAAAAAATTTAAAAAAAAGTAAATTTTTATGTCCCCATTCTAATGAATGATTTTATTTGGTCAATTATAATGTATTAAAGTGACCAAATCTATATTTAAAGAGGGTTTTCAATTAAAAGGCGGTAAATCGACCTTTTAATGTAAATTTTGCTTAAAATTAGATTCATTCACATTTTAAGCCTCTAAATTTTTTATTGGATAAATGTAAATACATTTAACAATCATGTATAATCATATTGTAGTTATTTTTGTTCATTCCTTCCAATAAAACAGCTAGGAGTTATCTACTATTTAAAATAATATTATATTATTAGTGTGAATTGTAAGATTTTAAAGAAACCCATTGCTGCGTATCGAGTACGCTATCGAACATAGAAACCCCTTTAAAGTAAAATAAATATTTAATTAAAAATATTAATAATATGAAATTTGTCTTATTATTTATTTACATGGGATGTTACATTAACATTATTGAATTTTACAATAAATGATAATTTATGAAATGATTTAAAATTAAAAACTAATATATTCATACTAATAATTTCTAAGTGTTAAAAAAATTAATATAGTCTATTAATGGAAGAATTTTTCATTTATAATTAACATATTGACCCATAAATGCTAAAATAATTTTTAGCATAGTCTCGGTTTAAGTAGTGTTTTTCATTTCAGATGCGCTTGTTTCAAATAATAGTTTAAAAAATATGTTAGATTCATATTTGTTAAATTAGGTATCATAATAATAAAGAAATTGATATATATTATATAATAACAGTCACTGTATTTTATTATTAATGGTTAAATTACAATGGTTATAAAAATATATACTCTAATAAAAAGAAAAATAATAAAATTATGGAATCCTAGAAGTTAAGGAAAAAATTATTAAAGTGAAAATATTATTGTGTTGTGTATATTTGGCTCTACCATAAATTAAAATTACTCAATCCTTTTACCATTTTTTTGGAACAATAGGTAAAGTATAATTCTCATTATTGAATACCTTTTTATTTTTACATGAGTGACACTCCCCCACTACTATAAAAATGAATGTACTCTACCAATTCCTCACACATTTGAAGACACATTGGCACATCCAAAATATTCCCAAATAGTCTCCCAATATCCCTAAATTCTTTATTTAAGCCTAAAATTTTGAATAAAACATTAAATGGAAGTCCATTGTTGCAATTCAAAAGGAGTTACATGATTAAGAGGTAACACCCCTATATCCTTTCATGTATTTTCCTTTGCCACCACCTCCACAGTCCATATTCCATGATTTTTTTAAAAAAATTAATATCATCAATTAAATATGTTGTTTTTATGAAACTATATCTAACTAAACATACACAAACTTTCATAAAATGTCTAATGAACATATTGTTTATGTGTATGGTGAACTACCGCCTCCCAAAATGTTGATTTTTCATTATTCCATTACCGCCTCACATGGTGGGTGTTATGGTGAAAAAATATTTATATATGATATATATGATATTTAAAATTTCTTTAATCAACTTTAATTTTTATTTATAAAATTCCTTTATGATTTCGATCTTGTGTAAATACAATATTTTTGTTTGAGGAAGTGCGGGCTACTACCCCCGAAAATCGATATTATTCATTTACACAATACATGGTACGTATTAAGGATGCATTTAGTGAAATTATATGTTATATAAGATATATTATTAATACTTTAATAGTTATATATATACATATATATTAATATCTATCTTTTACAATCTTTCTTTCGACATGATAATTAAATCGAAATAGGGTTCATGTATACGTACAACCTACCTTCTCCAAGAATGGTGTATTCTGTTTCATACTTATATATTATATAGATTATTATAATATAAATATACAGAATTTTAATGATATGTAAATCTTGTTTTAAATTCAAAAAATAATTTTATAAGTATTAGGACCAAATATATAACAAAATAAGGCTCAAGCGATGAACAAATAGAATATTACCCGAATCAAAACCTTAACATAGAATTATAATCTATTGGGTAATATAAAGTCACAATAAATAAATATATTGAATTAAATTGTATAATATGGTTATTTTATATGTGTATAATAAAATAATAGTTATTATACATGAGGTCAAAATGAGAACTATAGGAGTCTAGAAACAGGGTAAGGGGATTTCATCTCACTTTTTTTTATGTGAGATACAAACTTTATTCACCACCCATTCCTTTTGTGTAGCGTGTGTAATTCCCATGTATATATTCCAAGAATATTATAAATATATTTATGGGTATCTACATATACATTCTATGATCTTTATTTCATGGGTTTACTGATTCAAATGAAACCAAATCCACTAAATAGTGTGGTGTCAATTTTCCTTCTTTGAGACTCATGTCTTGTTATTCACCTATATCATTTTTGAGGTATATATAATTTTATTTTACATTTTATATCAATATCATCCTTATTTTAATTATATTTAAAACCCGATTTAATTAAATTTTCTGACATGGAGTGTATGATCCCATGTTTCAAATGGATGTGATTTTATTAATATAATCTCATTACTTTTTGTGATATTTTATGATTATGATTCCTCTATTGAAATAATATAATACGACCCTAAAGGAAACTCATATCATTTATTATTATCTGGTTATTAATGATATATTAATTTATTGGTTCCATTTATCAACTATTTGGTACATAATATACTTAAGAATGATTTTTTTTAAAATCCCGGAATTACACTCTATTTGGACAGAAATTTGAATTCCTTAAATCCATGTTTTCTAAAAAAAGAGTTTCAAAAAATAATCTAAAATCATCCTATTATTTGGAAATTAAATTTATAACCATGTTTTACCATTTTAAAAAATATCATTACCAAGTAATTATCATGTTTTTTTTCTGTGCAAGGCTCTTTTCTTGCCTTTTTATAGCACAAAATGAATGTTCGATGTGTACGGATTTAGCCAGCGTCATGATGAACTATCAATTAAAGCTTCTTTTTCAAGTGTAAATATTTATTATTTTAAAAATGAAATGGTAACCTAATATTATTGATATTCATTTTTTCTAATGTGTTTTTCAATAAAATTTATTTTCAAAAAGATTTCAATATTATTCTACAGTTGTACAAGGAAAATAGTATTCAAAATGTTTTCGAGATTCTATTATAGTTTTCAATTAAAATGGTTGAATAAATATTTTCAAGATTCATTTCTATGTTTTCAAATAAAATGTTTTAAAAAAATTAATATTTCATTATCATATTTCATGTTAATATTAATGAAAATTGTTTCCAAATGGATTTCTGTTTTAAAGATCAAATTTTAAATAAGAAATTTTATTTTACTTAATAAATATTTGAAAAATATCCTTCCAAGTTATATTCTATCTATGATAACAATTGTTTATGTTACTCATTATATTCTAAGAAATTATCCAAATGTCCCATTAATATAATTTCATAAACGGTTTTATTTTGATGGAATGATTGATATAACCCCCATTTCACTTTCATGGGTTACATGCTTTTGAAACTTGTTTTCTTTCATGGTATATTCTAAAGATGAAGTGACTATAAAACTGGTATCCTTTTCCATAGGGTATTCCAGGATTACATGTTCATAATACCCATTTCATTTAATGGATAAGGATATGATTATTTATGATTTTTGGGAACATGTATTTACTAATTCATTATGAGATTTGAGGAACCTATATCTCCATCCAATGCATTGGGTAATGATTTATAACTCATGAGATATATGTGAAAATAATTAAAAATGATTTTGGTTCAGTATTACTTTCTTGGATCATTAAATGAAGTCAGTTCAGTATTACTAGGATGGAATGTGGAGTGAACATGGTTTGGTAAGAAATGGTTGGAATAATTTATGAAACTGGTCCAGTAAATGAAATTTTACACTGATATGGCCTTGGAAACACTGTGTGACATCTATGGAAATCACTATATATGATTATGTGTCTTCCAAAATTCCATTTTTTATTTATATTTTTTTCTTTTATGGTTTGTGTAACTAATATTAATATGATTAATGTCATATGAAATTCTATGGATTATTCCAAGATTCATTTTTATGATATTTTCTACACATGGTATGATATTCTAATGTTTTGATCAAGTTTTCATAACCTTATGGTCATGATAATGTTTACATGTCTCCCTTTTTACCCATACTATTCATTTAATCTCACCCCTTTTTATGTTTCCATCCACAAATTAAAAAATATGTATTAATTATGATGTGTGTAATAAGGGTTTTTATCATGAAGAACCTAGTGGGAGACAATGTATCTCACTTCTATATTAGTTTTTATGTTTCCTTGTTTCCAAATTCAATAAACCTAAAAAATATTTGGGTGTCTGTTTGATTAGTTTTTTATATATTAACCAAAATTGATCTACTGTTAATTTATATAATGTGAGGGTCACTATAATTGTATCAATGTGTGGGTTTAATTTGTATTTTGAATATAAATTGAATGAACATTACTGAGATCACTAGGTTTATTTCTAAGGATATGACTAGGGATGAATTTAAGTATAATTATGTGTATAGTTAAATGTCTAGAAAAATGTCCTGAAATTTTAATAATGAATATAGTGACTGCTTTCATAGAAATAAACCCCCTCTAGATATTAAAATCTGATAAGGCACTAAAATAGATGTAACAAGGGTAACAACTCTGAAATGACATCCTGGGTTTGACTCATGGTAATATGGTACACAACATCAGTCCTTTCTACACACCTAGTTTGACACTTACAGGGATAGGCTTCTAGAGTTCAAAAACTCTTTACAAACCGTAATAGTAGATTAATATATAGTATGAATATGAATTAATAAGGATAAAGCTATGGGATCAAAGATTAAATAATTAGGATCCATGATTTAGGCACCCTATAAGTAATTTTCACAGTTATATATTATCATAAAATGATAAATGTTTCCCACAATATTATTTCTGGTTTTATTAAATGGAGATAACTATAAGGAATACAGTTAAAATTTAATGATTCAGATGTGTAATGAATAGGAATTATGAAAATCAACTTTCCATGTTGAAAACTTATAATTAGAATATGAAAGGTGGTACAAGTATTGGTTAATGTTCTGGAGATAACAAGACTACGAATGACATGTGAAAGGTATGATATGTTCTTTGAGTATTGATTACATTAAACATAATAATAATTATTATAATAGGTTAAGTAACCTTAAGATATGATTCTATATTTAATATTCTATGAATTATGTATTAAGTAAATTTTAATGAATCCAAATAAATGGTCAAAGAATACAGTTGGATGAATGATGTATTTAGGTTTTGGAATTAAAATATTATGTTATATGAATCATTAAATAAATTAGTATTTTTTGTGTAAGTATTTATTAAGTATATAAAAGGATATGTTGAAAGTTGATGAAGAAACATAAAATTTATTCCATGCAAAGATGTTATATTGAAAAAAGGAAGGTAATGCTTCGTTAATTACAAACTTTGCAATAAAAATGTTTGGATAAAGACGTACAAAAAATGTGTTGAAAAACTGGGTTGTATGATTTACCTTGGAACTAATTATTGTCATTGTGGTCTATGCCATCGAATATAATGTTTACACCATTCATTGATTTATGTAATATATCCAATATATATTAAAATATGGAATCATGCATGTTTTTTATAACAAATTGTTGAAATTCAAGTTATTACCATGTTTCAAGAGAATGTAAGATGAAGGTATTCTGATGATTTGAATGTGACAACCTTGAACTGCATTAGGATATATGGGAGATTACTGTTAAGATGATTTTGTGACTTTATTTCTAAAGATTTGATTTTTTATCTTTAAAAAGTGTCATAAGGCTAATAATTTATTGAAAATTAATGTTAAACATTGTATGAAGTCAGTAAAATCATAGTTATATCTATACATATGAGGATTTAGGAATATTTTATAGCCTTTTCATGATTATTTGTGTTGATGATAATGGATGTGATGAAATATAATGTGTCTCATGAACAGTTAGTAATTTAGGAATGAAAAGTTCACCTTTGTTTCCAAAGAAATTGGTGAATTGGATCCATGAACTCTAACGAGTGACATTGTCTTGAAATCTTGAAAGTATATATTTTCATGAAAATTATTCAACTTTTTGTAAAATATTCTTCAATCCTAAAATGTTGTCAGATTACATTCATTTCTAATGAATTATAAGGACCCTTAGACCATCGTTTATTTGTAGATTTTTTATTGTTATCTTTCTCTATTCTATTTTTCCTATTTATCTCTATTATAACTTGATGGTAGTATTTCTATTCTTTTTCCATGTTTGTATTAGTCTATCTTATACGGGAATCAAGTTACGAGTTACTGTGGGTAACCATTATGGTTCAAACATTACCTGTTAAGGGAGGAATAAAAATTAATTTTTTTGATGAGGGATTCTATGAATGAAACACTCAATTATTAAAACACTTATAACTCTAATAAAATTTAAGGGTGAAATTTATATTAAGGGGGTAGAATGTGACAATCCGAGATGTTTTGATTTTTTTGGGATTAATTATTTTTCATTATTTTCAATCATTTCACTAAGTGACACAATCATTAAGATGGCACATACATGGATTGCACTACATTCCAAACTGACTTGGTGTACATTACACACAACACAGATGTTATAAGATACATCATTTTAATAATAGAATTATTTAAATTAGAAAGTTATAACCAAGATGATAATTTTTTAATATGATTTATAAAAATTAATTTTCAAATATTAGTTATTTTGGTTTTTTATATTGAAAATTAATTTTTATTGAAAATATAATTTTTCGTAATGTCATTTGATGTTTAAAAATAATATTTTCTCAAATGAACATCTTTTCATATTCTTATACCAAATATAATAAAATCAGTTTTAGAAACTATTAGAAATTTAATTTGATAAATGAAACATATTTTTTTAATAAATATTTTAAAATTATATTATGGTGATTTTTTTAGATTCATATGACAAATTGTTTTTTGATGAATAATGAAAAATATAGTATTTTAGTTTCCAACATTCTTTTAATTTAAATAATTATAAATATTAATTTATATTTTTTTCATTTATAATGTATCAATATAAAAATTATACATATATTAATTCAATTTATGTTATTGGAAACCATTTTATATGAAAATTGGTTATAAAAACATATTGATCTTTTCAACATTTTCACATTAAAACCCACCTTTCTTTCCACATCTCTAAGATTAGTGTTAAAATTATATTTCCCACTTTAGTGATTCTAAATTTGAAAAATGAAAAAACATGGTTGTAATAAATATGATATTTTTATTATAATAAGATAAAATTAGATTTTATCAAAATGATTAGTGAAAGTGATTATGATTAATCATAATGATTATATTAAGATTAAGCTTATTTAGTGAATAAACCTTAATCATAAGTACCAAAATGACCACAGAACATGTTAAAAAGTCATTGTATGATAATAAATCGACCATATCCCCACATAGATCAAATTATACGGTTTTTTGGGAAACTATTAAATGTAATTTTTATAAATAAACGTTTAAATAAGAAAATAAAAAAGGGACCTTTTCATACATTTAACATTTATAAAACATTGAGATATGTAAAAAAAATCATATTTTCAGTTATATATATCTTTTTTAAATTTTAATGGAGTTTTTGACATAATAATATACCAAATAAACATATAGATTATTTAGTTACATAAAATTTTTAATAAGTGTCAACGTAGTGATTATTTAGTAAATAATTATCTTAAATAAATGATTCTCTAAATACTAAAAGTGTTGTGAATTGATTGATTTATTATCATTAATTGTTTTTTATGATTAATATATCATGTTACACATATTTAAAATTAATAAATTTTAATTCCAAAATAATTTTTTTATTTTAAAATTAAAACTAAATAAATAATGTCAAAATTGACTTCAATGTTATTTTACAATAAATGAATTTTTATTAAATGAATTATGATTAATAAAAATAATATATTTTCCAAGTGATTTTTCAGTGTTAAAAAATATTAAATATTGTATATGAATGGACCAACTGAACTATTATAATTAACATATTGACTCATATATTGTAAAATCCATTATCACCACTTTCCGGTTATACACAATGTTGTGCTCGTCACATACAATTGTTTTGAAAAATAATTTCCAAAACAAAAGAGAAATTTATTTTTCAAAATTAGTTATCATATTAATAATTAAGTTGGAATATATTATATAATAAATATCAATTTATTTTCATCTAAATTTTTAAATTACTTAGAATAGAAAACTAGATACATTAATGAAAACAAAAATAATAAAATTGAGGAATCACAGATGTTAAGGAACCAATTTTTTAAAATTAACCTATTTTTGTGGGTTGTAGATTTAGTCAAATAATAAATTAATATTAATAAAAAAAAATCTATTTTGGAGGCACAATAGGTAAATGATACCTCCCATTGTTGAATTACTTTTTTTATTTACAAGTGTGCCACTTTCCTTCCAATATAAAAAGGCAAGCACTCTACCCCTTCCACACACCTCTAAAGCCACTATGGCTCTTAAAACATCTGATAAAACAGTCTCCTAACATACCAAAAATACTCCTTGAAGCCTATATTTTTGTGTAAATCCATATAATAACCCTTTTTTCTTAAACTGAAAGGATATATCTGATTAAGATGTAACACCCACTCTCAAGCTACATTCTTTTAGTTTTATTCTACCACCTCCACTTCTCTTCTTCCATTATTAAAAAAAAACTGAATCATAAATATACTATGAGGTTTTTATGATAATTTTTTGACATAAATTTACACATAATTCCGAATAATGGGTAACAAACACACTGCTTATATGGGAAAAAAACTACCTCCTCGTGAAATGATGATTCCTTGTTTCTATGTTGCCACCCATCATGGTGGAAATAATGATGGTTAATCTATTTATATAGTAGATATATTATATTTAAAATGTTATTATTATTATTTAATTTTTATTTTGAAAATAACCTTACTATTTCCATCTTGTGTAAATATGATAATCTTGTTGGAGGATGTGTAGAATACTGCCCCCTCAAGGCGACTTGATTCATTCACATACTACCTAGAATGAAGTAAATATGGATTTAGTGACATGAAATGATACATATGATATATTAATTCAACTTTAATGATGATATATGTACTTATATATTCATATATTTCTTTTAATTTCATTCTTTCAACACAAAAATTAAACAGATATAGCATTCATGAAAACATATGGCCTAACATCTCCATAAATGGTGTATTCCATTTCGTACATCTATATTCTCTAAATTATTAAAATTAAATTAATATTTTAATAAATTATATTTATTTCATATTTTATATTATTTAAATTATGATATATGTATATGGACCATATAAATAAATAATTAAGTCTCATCAGATGAACAAAGAAGATATTACCCGAAGTGAAACCATAGTATAGAATTGTTGTCAAGAAATTAATATAAATTCATATTCAAACATTAAATGTTTTCATATATAAGAATATTTTTCTGTGATATATTTATAAAAACGTATATTTATCACATATGATCTTTTAATGAGTATGGTGAAATTCCAGACACTTGGTAAGGGGATTTCATCTCACTTTTTATTTCTTTGAGATACATGCTTTTTGCATAACAGATTCCTTTAGTGTGGGGTGTATACTACCCATGTTTGTATTTAATTATTCTTATACTTAAATTTATGTTTATTTACAAATATGTTATATGATATTTATTTCATAGGGATAATGTTTCAAATGTTACCATATCTATAAAAAAAATTCGTTTCAATTTTCATTCATTGAGATGCATGTTTTGTTATTCACCTAAATTGTTTTTTATGGTGTGTATACTTCCATTTTAAATGTTATATGACAACTATCATAATTATAATGAAATTTTAATCATCATTTAATTTCATATTATTATAAAGAGAGTATTCCCCCATATTACCAAGTGATATAAGTTTATTGAAACAATAACATCGTGTTTCAATATTTTTTATAATTATCCTTCTTTTGATGGAATTTTATAATGAATCTCTAATGAACATAATTTAATTTTATTATAATCTATTTATTAATGATATATTCCTTTATTAGTAACATTTATCCACTCATGGGTATATGATTTAGTTAATATAGTGTTTTTATGAAATATTTACTTTACCCTCACTTTAGTTTGAAGTCCCGGTTCTATCAAACCATGTTATACAAAAAGAAGAGGTTCCAAAGAAAATTATAATATTATCCTATGATCTTTAAAAGGAATTTATAACCATGTTTTAAATTTTTAAACAAATGGTTCTTTAAATAGGAATATTTTTTCCATTCTCTAGTGAAATCACATTCCTATCCTTTTGGAGTTCAAAATTAATGTTCGACGAGTAATGATTTACATTCCATCATGACTGAAATTCTATTGATAATTTTTTTTAGGAATAAATTTTTTTTCTTTTAAACAGAAAATTTTCTCATAGTTTTCTTGATATTAATTTTTTTTAAATTGTCTTTCAATGGAAATTTTCTTCAAAAGGGTTTGATGATTATTTTATACACTTTCATGAAAAATGGTTTTCAAAATGGTATCATGATTCTTTAAATAAATCAATGAAAATGAGATTCAAAATGATTTCCTAATTTCATAATAATATTTCATGAATATTTTTGAGAAAATGGGTTTCGAAAGTTTTTTTATTTTAATGGGAATGTTTCAAGTTAGAAATGATATTTTCCTAATGAATTTTGTTCAGAATACTCTACCATGTTATTTTTCATAAAAGATAACATCTTTTGATATTATCATTTTTATATAAGAAATTATCTAAATGATCTATTCATATACAATCTTGTATGTTTAATGTTTTAATTGAATGATTCTTAAGACACATGTTTCTCTTTCCAATGTCATAAAATTTTGAATCATTCTTCTTTTCATTCATTATTATTACGATGAAATAATTTTGAAACTTGTATCATTTTCCATATGTTATGATGTGATTACATTTTTACGATATCTGATTCCTTTCATAGTTATCTCATGATTATTTATGATGTTTGGAATCTTGTATTTATGATTTGATTATGAAATGGGTGGGACCTATATCTACCTATAATTCATTGGGTAATGATTTATATCTTATGATATAGACATGGATGGATTGAAAAATAAACTTAGTATTGTACTACTAGGCTAGAACACTAAAGGATCTCAGATAAATTTTAAAGGGTTGGAATTAGTTGTGAACTTAGTTAAGTAATACATGGATAAAATGTGGTGTGATCCATGTTTAATAAATGAATTTGTTTAATACAATGGCCCCAACAAAAATTCTTTTAATACTATGGATATCATTCTATATTCTTATATGTCCTTGAAAATTCCATGTTTTATTACTATGTGATACATTAAGGGCTTATTTTCTTTATTTCATTATGATTCATGACTTATAAATTTTTATGTTTTGAGACATGATTCAGTTTTATGATAATTTATACATAGGTTATGATATTATAATATTTTAATCAGGTCCTCATTCCCCTATTCCCAATTTTATGTTTATATGACTCTATTGTTTTCTATTACTGAGCATCCTATCTCACTAATTTTTATGTTTACTTCACTAGGTTATGAATATATCTATTATGAATGATGTGTCTAAATTTTTTTCTTTCCATTAAAAACCTAGTGGTAGATAATTCATCTCACTTATATACTATTGTTTAGTTATACATGTTTTTGAAAGAACTAAACTAATACGGTATTTTGAGATCAATTTTATTTAATGTTTTAATTATTCCAAACAAGTGATTATATGATAAGGCATAAAAAGAAAGGGTCTCTATACGTAATATATTTTTCCACTTATAATGTATGGGTTCCCTGTGTAAGAGTTTTTCCAAATTCTATAATACACTAAACCTAAATTATCTATGGTAAAATAATTCGATTACATGTTTTAAAATATCTAGAATATATAAGGTTTATGTTCGGGTCCTTATAGTTTGTATCAGAGGAGTGTTTATAAAAATATGGATATTAGGATGTTAATTTAAGAGTTATGGAAATAATCATAATTTTATAATTTTTTGGAAAAGAAAAAGTTCAATTCATTTAAAACACCTTTTAACCGTTTATGTTATTTAATTTGAAGGGGATTGATAGTAATTTTGGTATCATTTATTTGTGAGGTAATTATGGTTTATTACTTTTTTGGGATGAAATTTTAAATGTGTGAGACATTAATTGAGGTTGAAACATGTTATAATTATGTTTTAGGAGTCTGTCATATTTTTCTAGAGTTATATAAATTATATTTGTTAGAAAAAGGAAAACCTACAGGATGGTTGACAACCCACTTTGTTCGGTAAGGCCATGAAAATCAAACCCACAAACGAATGGCGAAAAGGGACACCACTAACCACATTCCTAAATAAATTCCTTATTCTAATGAATTTTTATTCATATTTAAATAATTTAATAGATTAATGACCATTTTACATTAAGAACATAAGTTTATTGAATCAATAACCATGTTATTGAAAAATTATTTTCTAATTTAGTGATTATAGTTATTTTAAAAGTAATTCACTATTTTGGAAATCCAAAAATACTATGGTAAATAAAATAATATAGTATTTTAAATTGGGAATAAATATGAAATATTTTTTGGAAGAATCTTTGATTTTATTGTGGACATATAGTGATTCGGGGTATTTATAGAAATGGATTTCATAATTGTGGATTAGTATGGAGATTAATTTTCTGGTGTGAGAGATCAAGACTAATTGATTTTTTATAGATAATTATTAAATTATATGTGATAATTTTTTTTGGTATTTTATTATTTTTCTAAATTATTTATTGAGTAATTTTAGGTATAGTTATTTTTTAATAGTCTATGTTGAACTCGGATATTACTACTAAATTTTGGAGAGTAAAAGTTGTTTTTTATCACACAATTGTTAATTATATTTAGGTAACCATATTATCTTATAATAACCATTTTTTTGGTTAATTTTTCACAATATTATAAATTTATTGTTGATATTTTGTGGATTATGTGATTCTATAGAAGTTGATATCGGCAAGAAAAAATCCTCATCAATACTCATCATTTTGGAAAAAATGATAAGTTTTTAGTGAACATTGTGTAAAGAATGAGACAACACATTTCATGTAATTATATTTTTTTATGTTCTTATTATGTGAAGTAAATGAAGTCCTCAACTCTATTAAAAGGATCCTAAAACAAAAATATTATCCATTAATTTTTCACACTTATAAATAAATAACATCTTATCTAATAACAAATTTATGTATTTTTTTATTATCATATTTATCTTGATCATGATATATATCACTCTCCATTAGTGAGTTATGTTTAGTTTTCTTTTCCATATCCTTGTTTTTTGATATAGAACTCCAGTATGTGTTATCTTAGGTAACCATTTTACATCTTTTTCTATAATTTAATTTGGTAGTTTTATTTCATACTATTTTCATTTTGGGGTTTCAACTAAGGTATTTTCAAAAGTAAAATCCATTGTTATCTATATCGAGATTCAAATTTTAAGAATGAAATTTTCCAAAAGAGGGAGAATGTAATATCCCATGTTTTTTCTAAGGATACATGATGTTTTATAATTTACCTGATATGCCACATTTAGCTTAAGAGAAAAATTAAATATTATTATTTCAATGTTAGAATTATTGACTAGACATTATAATGGTGCGAAATTATTAACTATGTATGTAAAATTGGTTTTACGCATGTTTCTATAATGATTTATTTTTACCAAATTAATTTAAAATGGAAAAAACCCAATTAAATATGAAAGATGGGTTTTTATTAAAATCTATTTAAATAAAAATAATTTATTTTATTAAATAATAAAACCCCTCTTGTTAGATTATATTAATGATCTATTAGTTCAATATAGTGTTTAAATTTAATATTATATTATATATATATATGATCTAAGAACAAATTCAAAATTACTAATAAATGGAATATTTTCCAAAAAAAAGGTTGTTATATTTATTTTGATGAAATAATTGTTTTAAATATATATTTTAAAACTTTTATAAATAATATTTTATAATTTTAAAATATTAATTTTATTCAGGACATAAAAATAAACTTTTTTTATATTTTTAGTATTTTTCTGACAAGATTCATTTTTTATGAATATTGAAAAATCATAAATTTTAATTGAAAACAGGTTTTTCATCAAAATTATTTATTTAATTTTCTAATATATTTGAAATTTTATAATGACTAATAATATTATTCTTTCAACATTTTATGAAATTTATGTTATTGAAATCAATTTCACATTGTTATTGGATTATAAAACTTGGTGAACTTTTGAATGTTTTCCCTTTAAAAACTAATTTTCCTGTTCCGTCAAAGGGATTGGTTTTCAATAAATTTATGTCATTTATATGTTTAAAATTTTGATAAATGGATTCCATATTATGAATCAAGAAGTTGAAATAATTTATATTGGTTCGTTTTATTTTTGGACATTATGAATTGAATCTTTACGAATAATTTATTTCTTTAGTTAAGGGAAAATCTGGTGATTAGAGGTAAATATTATATTATAAATATTATTAAATTACCCTAAAACATGTCTCAGTTAAATTTTATGAGATTTTATGACCATTATAATCCTTGGATATATTGTAGGACTACATGTAACAACATGGATGACCATAATGCATTTATAATATTATATTCAATGTGAAGTCAAATTTTGTCATACCCCTATTTTTAGAATGTAATGTATTGATAATATGGGGTTATAATAGGGATCTCTTAAAAATAAATATTATTTATAAGTATAATATTTTTACCTACATCATGTAAATTTATTACATATTTTAATATATTCATAATTAAATTAAATGGTGACACGATGATGATGTATTAATTGATTAATTTAAGAATGAATAAAATAAATGATATTATAAATATTAATATATATATATATATAATATGACATAATTTATGTAATAAAATAATTTCATAGATGACTTTGAAATATTGTAAGTTATTTAATTAAGATTATTTGGAATATATAATGATATTATGATAATTTTAGAATGTCAATAAATAAATAATGTCAAAATTTAAACTAATGATATTTTAGGAAATGAAATATTTAATTAAATGATATAAAATTTATAAAAGTTATAATTTTGTCCAAAATATTGGTATAATTCATAAAATTCCATTAATAACTTATTTAGTGGTATATTTTCTTTTTCATTGTATTTATATTGACCCATAAAGTGTAAATTATATGATATCATGATAATAATTAGGAGGATAAAATAATTGTTAAATAAAAACAATATGGTTTAAGAAATAGTCAAACATGTATAATTTTCATTTTATTAATTTATTTTGAAAATAATAATCCTATATTCAAAATAAATATTTTTTGGACTATTTGGAATAGAAAATTTAATTATATTAATACATTATTTTAATGAATTACAAGAGTTCCCCACCTATCTCATATAAAAGGGTACCCATTCTTCTCTATTCATTACATTTACAAACAAATTTGGTTTTTAAAATATCTAAAACAATACTCCCATGAACCCCTTTACACATTATATTACTCTTATATTTTTCAAAACACCCTTTTTAGAGGTGTTATGGTGTTAACCAAAAGTGATCATCCAAAAAAAATATATCGTTTTTAATCAAGTATTTATATTTTATTACTTCTTACACTTCAATAAAATCATCTTCATCCATGATGATATAACAAATCTAGTATCCTAAATATAATCAGATGTTATTATGTAAATATTTTTTGCTAAATCCATATTCACTTCATTTAAATGGGAAAATAATTAATTGTTCATGCGTAAGTGTGAACAATCATCTATTCAAACTCATATAATTCATTTTACATTAACTTCTATAAATACTAGTTCTAATGATGGAAATAATATCAATATTTGATATTAATTACATATTTTTCATTTTGAAATAGATATACATCATTAATATTCTTACCTTTCCATGTACATAAAAATGATAACGTCGTTCGTGCATATATAGGAACTATCACCTCCACGAAGCGATGTGATTCATTTTTCTTCAACACATCAATGGATGATATTTATAAGTTTATTGAAATTATTAATTACATATTAATTATTTTATAATCATTCTGTAATGATAAAATAATAATTACCTCCATTCTAGAATGATCATTGAAAAAATAAAATGTTAATCTTGTGTATGTATGACCTACCTTCTCCATGATTACAATATTGTCCATTTATCATATCCACACATAAATGGTTTGATTTAATATTGTAATTTATTTAAAAAAATTATGATTATTCCATGAATATTATTCTGGATATTATGGAATTATTAGCACTCCGACTATAGATATCATACCAAATTCATTTTGGGATAATGTATAGAATATCATAAATATATCATACATGAAGTTCAATAATTAAATAATTTCTATAACATGATAATAAGTGATATAAAATGAATAATAAATAATTAAAAGGTTCCAAATAATGTAAATAATTAACATAAATTTATTATTATGGACTATAAATATTGTAAGTGATGAGTCAGAGTCACGTTATTATATTTCTTCTCAATCTCCATTCATTGAGGCATTTTTGTGATGATATCCACGTTCATTCTTTTATTAGGTGTATTTAAGAATAATATGGCATTTAGTATCTATATATTCTCTATAATAATCTTAAATAATGGGTTTTTAAATATATTCTTTCATGGATAATATATTTTAAATGTTCAACGTGGTATGTGATGTTTTAAATATTTTAATGATTAGATGATTAAATATTTTTCTCCATTCCAATAATATTGATATTTATTTACATATTTATATATATGGATATAATAGGATTATAAAATAAATCATATTTTTATTTATAATATCATTCAAATTTTATTGAAAAGGAATATTTATATGTTTTCAGTATGAATCTTTTGGCATTATTTTAAAAACATTATTTAAAGTCCCTCATTCACCTATTTTTTAAAAATAAAAAATAACACTTTTACATATAGGTATTGAAAATAATTTCATGAAATCATGTTGATTTAATGTTTTGAATCATCCTTTACGTGTTTTACATTTTATTTTCAAATAATTTGTTTTCATTTTTGAGTACCCAACTTTGTAAAAATGAAATGTGATTTTGATGAGGAAATGTTATTTTTCCATTATTGTTGTTTTACCTGTCATGGTTATCTTATGGATCATGGAAATATTTTATGAATATGGGTGAATATATGATAAAGTGTGGGTTGGAGATATCATGATAGCTCTTTAATTCATTTTGTAATGAGACTAAGATAATCAATAGTGTTTCTTTTAAGAGATTAATGGAATATATTGCGGTGGGTATTCCAAATGTAACCATGAAGGTTACTACCAGTGTAGATATCAAAGCTTCATTAAGAGTGATATGTTATTGATTCCACAATCTAAAATTATGATATATGTTTTCTATTTTTTTATATTTTTTTATTTTTTTAATAGATAAGGTAAAATATTATGTATTATTATTGAAAATTATGAATTTGTGAAATTTTTTTTCATGGGTTTAACTTAATCAAGAATTAACTATTCATTTCCTTAATTTATGTAACTCGTTCATTTTTTTTAGTGATACCATGATTTAAAATTTTTCATAGGGTTTATGGAATATTTATTTTATGAATGTGATCAATGGAAAATTTTGAAGATATATTAGCGTAAGAAATCTTGTTTTATTTTACTGATCATTATATTATGGAAGAAATTGATAATACTTACAAATGTATATTTGTAATATAACAGTGAACTATGTAAGAATTTATCCTAATTCTTTTAAACTATTTACCTAAAACAACTTTTACAATATAAAGTGAATTTTAGTTTTAAAATATCTAAAATATGTAATATTTATGGTTGGGTCATTACGTTTCATGGGTTAAGACTAGGATTTATCATCGAGTGTTGGGGATGTCAGTGAAATAATGTATTATGTCATGTAGTGTGGACGTGGGGGAATCACTTCTCACCCAATATAATTACAAAACTATAGGTCATGCACACATGGGTGGGGTATAGATTCATTAATACTAGGGCGTAACAATCATGAGTGGTGGTTGATCATGAGGTCCATGATAGCATCCCAATTTTGAGATGAAACTAAATTTAGTGTACATATGCTAATAAGAAAAAATTTAAATTGGAATATTGGGATACAAATGAAATAGATTGGGTAACATGAATGGGGGGAACTTGAAATATAAGGACTTGAATTGTTTCTGGATTGAACCAAGACAGGTGTCAGGGTCTTCAAAACATAACCATTTGGATGAGGTGTTACAGAAAGGGGTGAAACATAAATATTTACAAGAGAGGGGATTCAAAAATCATAGGGCCTTATAGGGGGGTTCATAGTGAAGAGAAGGTCCTTCATGGAGGTCATGTGCTTCATGAATGAGTGGGCTTCAGAAAACATGGAGACCCATCCTCCAGATGAATTCATGGATCATTTAAGGAGTTCTTAGTGAAGTATTAGTACATCATAAAGCCTATAGTACCCACATTGAGATTCATCCTATGTGAAGGGAAATGGATTCCCAAAAGGAATCCTGAAATTAGGTGGAGTTATGCATGAAAATATTAAACGATGTTTCTTGAAAATTATGTACCTTGGATGATTCCTTTTCATTTTTTTTCTCGATACTCGGGTTCTTTTCAAATTGTGAGAAAGTAAAATTTTTAATGATCAGGCTACTATCGCCCAAATTTTAAAATAATATTCAAATTTATAGTAAAGGTTGTTCACGAAGCAGTTATGTGGTTCATGAATCAAAAAATTCCTTCTTGAATAGACCAGGATCATTTATATTCATAAATCACATTGTCAAACCTTGGCACAGTCATAGTGATCATTCAAACTGAAAGAGCACACTGTTTAGTAATAAGATGTTCATGAAGGGTAACCTCAAAATTAGTATTTTTCAATTAGAGGCTTGCGAATTATTTTAAGTCCATTTTGGATTGGACATGTGTCAAACTAAACATCCCACCATTGATTAATATTATGGAGTATACTTCAACACTAAAATATTTTGTCCTTATAATGGGAGATGATGAAGAAAGGAAGGTTGGATTCTAATGTAGAACCATTGATAGTTGAAAGTATTCTCCCATACAAGAAGACTCATCACAATGATCACATAAAATGGTGATATGTGGTGATATTTCGCATATAATAAATCATTAATTGTTTTCTACATAGGTTATTATAAATATTACTGTGGGGTATTTAAAGGTAGTTGAATCCACCTGAATAAAATCCAATTTAAGATCTTTTATTGAAGCTCATGTTCTCTGTGGTCAATATCGGTGAATGAAATTATATAAAATTAGAATATAGAACCTTATCTCCATGAAAAATTATAAGCAAACTGACTATCACAAACCACATCTACAAGAAGTGATTAATGTATCTAAAAGGCTCATGGATGGGTATCCATGAAAAATATAGAAAATTTACATTCCGGAAATTTTTTTAGAAAACAGCATGGTCTCATATTCAATGGCCACTCAAGATGTTACACAAGAATTAATTGCTGATGTATCTTAGAGGGAAGAGATGGAGAGCAACATCATGATTGGGTTGTGCCTCTGATGTCCCTCAGACAACTAATAATTAATTGGGCAGTTGTTGGAGGACCTGAGGGAGTATCCATTATGAAATATGCTTCTATTGAATCAATGTTTCTTTAGGGATGGTTTCTTTATCATGGAGGTGATTAGAGATGATCTGAATTAATGGTTCAGCCGAATACCAGTGGAATAATAGTGGCATTGGGAATATACGGGCCACATTTGGAATAAACATACACCCACAATAGTAGACACACTCTATAACAACCGCATCAAAAAAAAATTAATGGGGAGAGGATATACGATGCAATATATCCTCCCTAGTATCAAAAATATCATAATGTGTATTTGGGAACCTAGATATGGGAGGGAAAGATGTCCAGGATCTGTGCTAGGGAGGGAACATCACTGATGAGTAGGATGGGGACTACTAGGAAAGCTATACATGTAGAGAGTTTGATGTATAGATGATACCAGTAGGATGTTATTAGGCATCATGGTGTTCAAAATTCCACATTTATTGGTGATAAAAATTTATTTTTGTGATTATTATTAGATGTTCTCCATGGACCGACACATTCCACATGCATCATGGGGAGTTCAACATCAGACTTTCATACCATAACCAAATCACTGTGATAATGAAATTTGTATAAATGTAGGTAGAGTTTCTTAATATAGAGAATGAATGTAGTGATCTAGAGAAACATTAAGTTGTGCACATGGTGCTATTAGATATGGTGCAATTCACAAATGAGGTGAAGATGAAGACAATGGATGTTCCCTTAATGTATTACTTTTGATATTCATTAACTAGACTAGTAGAGAATCCCACTTATGTGGAAGAGATAGAACATAATTTTTTGATGAGGCATTTCACTTGTCCCAGGGGATATCGTCGAGGCAACGAGGGCCCTACTAATAGATTCTAAAAGAGATGTAGTTGCAGTCGTAGGGATATGAATTCCAGACCAAGCATCAACTAATAGTTAGAATGGAGGGATTCATCATGGGTCTCATCTACGGTTGGAAACTCCTAGTGATGGATGCACACACGATTTTGAGGCCATAAACATTAAAAATTTTATAAATTTTGGGAACATGATTTTACATGAATCAAAGAATCCCAATTTCGTTGATGGTGTAAAAAGTACTCTGACATTTTAGGGAAGATATGATATTGATGAACTTGTGTGGACCCTTCCATTTTCATTATATCATTGTGGCTTCACACCTGGTGGGATATGAGTATCCATACCTTATTTTACCTCCCATAAGAAAATTTTTGACTGTACTATATAAATAACACATGGTGTTGCACAATAAATATGGTCTTGGGAGACATATTGATGATCATTGGGTTTGTATATCACATTACTATTTACCACTTCTCCATGTCGACTAAGGTGGAAACTAATGAAGGCATAAGGACTAAGGATAAAAAATAATACCTTCTTGCATTTTGAGTAGGGGTTCTATTGGAAATGTTGATGGAGATCAATATTGAGATCCATTTAATCTTTATAGTTTTATGAGGTTGTTTATGTGCTTGCAGCGTTAGATCATAAATGCATACTCAGAGGTACATCATCAGTGCCACCATTATGTGATGAAGAATCTCCATCTCATTTTTAAATGGGAATATTAGAATATGTGGAATGAGCTTCCACCATTGACTACTGTTTATATCCTAAATCATGAATATGTTTAGAGTTGGGTGACATTGTATACTATGGTCATGATGAGGCAGTGGATCATCCACGATAACGTATGTGAGAGTACTACACTATAATGAAAGGATAGAGTAGTGACTAGAGGGAATCACAGTGGAAGGGATATTTTGGAGGGAAGGGAAGAAACAATGAGACCAAAAATTTATGGTCACACATAAGAATGAGGTGAAGGAAGAGGAGAAGTAGCATCAGGTCCAATGCTCTTGGGCAGGTGCACTTTAGAGGAAGGGGATCCATCAGGGGCAGTCCCCATGAAATTTATTCGAGCTATCAAGATACAGTTATTCCATGCACTCATTCATTGAGATTCCTCATTCCCTAAGGCATGGAAAAATAGGGACATCGGCATATAATTCTCAATAATCAAAGGGACGTAGCAGAATCACAACAGATGTGGGATGCGACTTACCATGACTAGTTATTACAAGACTGGTTTCCTCATATCATAGAATAATGGGGAATTGTATGTGATATAGATGGTGGACCTGGTTCATTACTGGGTCACTACACATCTGTTGAATGATTATGTGAGTGTTTTACTTCACATGACCCGTCCTCTACAATAGTTAGTAACCGATCTAGTTTCAAAATGATCACATTCCCATGTAATCATACAACTATTGGGAAGACAATTCTTATCTCATTTCACAGTCAGTGGAAATAATGTCTTATGACTTGTTAAATACATGAATATCATGTACGTCTAATACAACTAGATCATTATAACTATTGTCTGACTCTTTTTAAACATGTTCATGAATCAAAAATTAGAGGAGATGGAGGTTTTATGTAGACCCAAAAAGAAAAGAAAAAAATCACAAATTAGGAATGGGTATGTGTGCTGACCCATACAAATATCATGGATATGACCAACCTAATATTACTACCTTCGGCTGAGGCATTGAATGCAAAAGGAACCCCACCAGGGGAAATTTTGGTTAATCTTCATGAACACCTCATTATTGTATATAATTCTAGTATTATCATTTATCCTCTTTGACTCTGACATCATATGATTGATAAAAATATTTGTAAGTGGTAGTCCAAACGATGTTAGAAACTTGTCCACCAGTTCCAAAACATATATTAGTTTCACCTGAATCTGAGGTGGAAATGCCTAACATTACACACCAAATTAAAAGGGTTATAGAGGCCACAATGTCCAGGACAACTAAAAATGTTCTGTTAGAAGGTATTTATGTGACCACACCATCAATAGAGGGGGTCAAGCTAGTGCCCTCTATAGTGTATGCTGACAGATCTATAATGATTGGGCCCATGGTGGTGGGGATACTAAAACTGGCTGTTGGATCTAGGATTGTGATGGAGGAAAAAATGATGAAATCAATATTTCGGGTGACTAATGAGTCTACATTGGGTACTCCTATTCTGTAATTACCAGGTGTAGTGGTTGTAAGAGATAAATATGAGGTACGGATGTGTACCTCTATAATACCACATGGTACAAATGAGGCTTGCCCCAAGTGGGGAGGCTAACAAGGAAGAGTTCCATAGAATAGTCATCTTTTCCCTCATGGCTATAGGTGGAACCATGATCAGGCCACTCACATTCAAATACCTCCATATAGAGGATCTAGGAAATAACATATTGGTATTCATTCCTCCTCAATATCCTAAACCACCTGATTATTTTGAGGATTCTATCCCAGAGGTCCCTGAGGATATCCAGGATGTCTACCACTAGGCATGGTGGAATGTGATTAATTTCATCACCTGAATCTGCATAGCTAAACTACCAAAATGGGTATGATCTCTATTCCCTTGGTTAGTCATTATTTGTAATAATAGATTGGATTCCAACAACCTTCATGGGATGAAATACGATTTCCAAATAGAATAAGAATATATATAGTGGAAGAATATTTATCAAGACTAGAAGAAACTCAAGGTTGTGTGAACCCATGAAATTCCAGAGGTAATGTATTAGATTTTACATCTAGTAGGGAAGGAACATGATCATGAGAAGGAAACTTCTACTCAATATGAAATTACCCACAATTCGATGATTCAACTGGTAGTGTCTGAAGCGATGGAATCTGAAACTGATAAGGACTAAACTGAGTTTTGGAGAAGAATGAAATTTAGTTAATCTATGCCAAATATGTTCACTCCATGGATGATGAGGAGAAAAAAGACAAGTTAGTGAATCAATAGGCCTTTTATATCTCTAAGAAGAGGACATTTTAGTTTAGGATCTTGATTCATGAGGAAGATCCATAGGGGAATATTTTTCTAAGGGGAGGACCCAAAATGTGGATGAGTCCATGGATCATTCATAACATTCATGCAAAAAAATATTTCATCTCTTCATTGTTTCATCTCGAGCATAAATATTTGATAATCAACAACCAACCACTATGATCATGTTCTCCATACCTACTGTAAGAAATTAGAGATGACCATGTGAATACATTTCACCCGAGGATACTGGATGACCACTAAATAGTAGGGGTATTTATATTTTATACATGGGAACTATGTGTTCTTGTGCCCATATAGGTTTTTCCTAGAGAATTATGTTCTCTAAAAAACCAACATTCATTCCAAATGTTCACTACTATACTGATTGGATAACTTTAGGGGAGTTATTCAATATGAAAAGGGTGAATGGAATGTGTAAATCATGATTTCAAATATTTGGAACACAAGTAGAGTTTCACAGTGATAGAGAATTATTAATGGCCATGTTCTAAATAAATAATAAATATCGTTAACCTAAAATGGGAGAAATTAAATATGGGTCTACCATTGAAAATATTCGAAACAAGGAACAAGTTTTGAAAGGCCTTCTAGAGTCTTCTGGGATATTGGCCCAGGATGGTATGTGAGCCAAAATGGAATAAGACTGTGACATTAGGGGTTCCATCTAGATATGGAAAAAGATGAGGATCCCAATAAAATGAAACTGAAATCCTTTTAATATAATGATGGAATGTTCAAATAGATTATAACACTTATCGAATTATTCAAATATGTATTAGAGATCATTTTTATAAGTGCATTGGTGTGAAATGATTTTGAACTTGTATTTTAGTGTAATCTCGTCTTGGAAGTAAAGTGATGATTTGAAATGTGATCAAAGCAGTATATGACTAGCACCAAGGAAGAGGACTTCTCTGGTGAGGTCCTAAGAAGGCCTTGTACTTGTTTTCTCACAATTTGGATGACAACAACATTATTTATCATTATACGATGAGGATGGTTTGTGAAATAATTTAATGTTGTGGGATTGGGATTCACCTCACAGTTTGATGTCATGTGACTGGTACACTACACATAGAATATGTTTATATGTCTTCAACAATGAACAATAGTTTTGAAGTTATGTTGTAAGGACTATTTCACTTAGATTATGGTTATATAGTGAATACAAGGGTCTAGTATCTCAAAATATATTTTTTAGTGTGACGAAGTGACGAACCCAATGTGAATGATGGCATAGGTGGCCCACACACCACACTACATATCATTGGGGACAAAAAAATTCTACATTTTATTGTCATGAATCCAGGACTTTTACTCCTAATTGATGGTTGTGGGACATAGAAAAGGGAAGGAGGATTTCAAAAACCTGCATACGTGGAATGACAGTGTGATCAACCTACATGAATAATGTCCTAAAATTCTCGTATCAACAAAAAAGATTAAGGATAATAGGTTATGGTCATAGATTTTGGATCATATTTGTTTTTTTAAGCGTATAGAGTTCGGACCAATTAATATCTTCGATGGCGTGACCAAATTGGTACTCACCCAACTAAAATTCCAAATATCACATGATTATTTGATGATGTAGTAATCATGGAATAATAGAGGTTGTCTTCCTATCATTTACACGCATGAATTAGAGGTAACCCCAGGGGTTTAAAATTCGACTATAATACAAGGTATTGAAAAAAAGGTAACTCGATACATTCAAGATATAGATAAAGGAGAAACAAGTGAATAAGGATCGAATATTTACCATGCACAAAAAACATGGACCATAACCATACCAATTAGTAAGGGGGTGAGAAAACGCATGACCTACTATTGAGCATGTTTGAAACAAATGATTTAATAATTGATACTAATAATCTATTAGGGTATTGGCCAAGGACGGTATGTGATAAAAAATGGCATAAGGCTATCACCATTAGGGGGTCCCTATGGATTTTATTGTTGATGGAAACCCAAACTGATAAATACTCAATGTATGTAATGGTGCACATTAGAAAGATAGATTAAAACATGTGCATTGCAAACAGATTAAGGCATATTACATGACTATGGAAGATAGATTATAATCATGATACATATACTATAGTCTCTTAGAGTACCATTATATATATTTTAAACCATTGATGAGTATCTAATGGGAATACATATAGTGTTGTGTCATGATAAAACCCACATGAATGAGGACCAAAGGTCCTAAAAAACATGAAACAATCCTTTGGAGACTCACATAAAGTTTAATATTTTGATTTTCAGAATATAACTGATTCCAAATACACAAATTTCAAAATAATTTGTCTCTGGAAGAAAATACCAAGTGTTAGTGCATCGTAACATATCCCATATGGATTGAAATCAAGCCACATGTATTTTTGGAACATATCTCTTTTAGAGTCCTTCACTTGTGGGTAAAATCCTATCCGATGAGGGAAATAGAGCATCCCATTATTATATCGAGGAATCCTAAATTTTTTAGGGTTAGATCATATTTTAATTTCATCCATTGAAGTGGTTAACTCCAAGTTTATGGTCATTGTGTTTAGCCCATATGAGAAAATATTCCATTCAATCATGCATCACATGGAATCTTATCAGACCCGATGTGAATGAGGACCAAAGAATATCCCAAACCACATGAAACATTCCTAGGAGGCTCCCACATGCATTTATTAGTCATGATGTTTGGAATTTCTGTGAATAGTTTAACTTCACATTTCTTAGACTATCAGTTCTTAATTAATGATCATAGAGTTTGGATAAAGGGATGGAGTCTTCCAACATAGGCATATGTCTTGTGGTGGAGTGAAAAAACTGACATGAATGTGAGGATGTGAGGACAAAAGACCACATAAAAAATACTGATGAGGCTCCCATACATTTTAAGGTCTTGATTCTTGGTCTTATCTAAGGAAAAAGGGGTAAGTGGTTTGATGGATTCTTCCTTGGGCCTAGAGATGAAAATTTTGGGCATCACTATGCATCCAATAACTATAGGAATCAAAAAACACATTTTATATGATAAAATTACCCCATAATTTTTCTAAACCATACACAATGAAGGGAATTTCATTGGATTGGATAGTCCAGGATGAAAAACGAAAGTATCTCTACCTATCTTGTACGGACAAGAATCAATACATAAAAAGTTATTTGTGAAGGGAGGGGGTTGTCCCAGTCTGGCAATGGTGGCACCACGCTCAGCGGCGATGTAGCCTTCCTTAGTGATTGTTAGCATAGAGGGTTATTTTTTGGATTCCAGTGGTGTACCCCAGAAGTCAGAAGCAGTTTTTTCCCCAGCCGCTCGTCCTACACCTTTTGTCCTTCTGTCGGAATCGGTTCTAGAACAGGATCTGATGACCCTTCCCCCTTTCACCATAACGTCACCCCACTCTAGGGGTTCTTTGGACCCTTCTTATCCTTCTTGTGGGAATCTCAATGTCTCCTGGTATGTAAGGGATCTTTCTTCCTACTTCTCTCCGAGTATACTTCCTTCTTTGTTGTCTCCCCCTAGCCCCTTCTACATTTCTTCTCAGTTGTCCCCGGATCTTCTGCATAGCTCACTGGTTAGCTCCTTAGTATCCATCTCCAGAGGTCCCCCTCAGAAGCTCCCTCTGCTAGATGATTCGCAGCGGGGGCTCCCTCCCAACCGCACCCCTCCTCGGTGGTCTATCTTTGTGTCCGTGATCCACGGATCCTTGTAAGAGAGTCCCCGCTCCTAACCCATCATATGAAATTGTCTTTACTTGAGGATTCTTATGGCTCATTCAAGAAGAAGATCCTTTCACCAAAGAGATCCAATATCTCATGTGGCTCTTCAAGGCATCTCACCCACTTCCAGTCGAAGGATTCTTGTGCGCCCTTGCTATTTATTTTTTCTAATGGTTCGGGTTAGAAGGGCCGAAAGGATCTCCCCCATATGATATCTCTTCTCATATGGAACGCACATGGTATAAGGGAACAATCCAAATGTGCCTTTACCACCAATGATTCGAGGACCCATCATGAAACTCTTCTGGTCATCCTGGAACCTAAACTGGATTCATCCAAGATTTTGAACACAGAGAGGAGAATGGGTTATCCCCTAGCCATGCATGTGTATCCGAAGAATTTTCATATATGGAATTGTTATAGGATCCATATCACGGTGGATAAGATGAGTCTTTCCTATAAATTCATTGATTTCAAAGTGTCATGTAATGGTTTGGAGGATTTTTTCTCTTTTTTCAATACGAGTACTGATGCTTAAGTTCATAAGAAGCTGGGGAGCCATTTGAAGTCTCTTCCGGTCGGCTCCCACCCATGGGTTGTGGGTGGGGATTTCAACTATATCCTGAAGGATTCAGAAAAGAAAGATGGCTCGGCCGCGATTACTAGTGGCATGCAGGATTTCAACCACTTCATTACAGTAGTAGGGTTATTTGACCTAGGTTTCTCTGGTCCCAAATTTAACTGGTGCAACAACAGGAAGGGTCTACAGCGGATATGGAGCTGTCTGGATAGGTGCCTCACCAACATATAGGGTCTGGATGCCTTCTCAAAAACATAGGTGATGCATATTCTGTGAGCTCTTTCCGACCATGACACATTGCTTGTGGAGCTCCGAAAGGAGGCCCTACACCCCAAAGGCTTCATGTACAGAAATTCATGGCATCAAGATATGAGCTTCCTAGATACGGTTGAAGGATCTTGGAATCGCGGAGGAGCTGGGAGTGCATGGCGTGGTTTTTCTATCCTCTTGAAGCGTCTAAGGGAGGGCCGTATGCTCTGGTCTACAGAGAGGGGTATGGACAATCTGAGGGTGGATCGGCTTCAGGTGAATATTTTTGCCTTCGAAGAGGGCCTCCAGGAATGGTGGGATGAGGATGCATTCATTATTTTATGTGACAAGTGTGTACTACTGGAGGGGAAACTTGTGGATCTTGAAAAGGAATACAAACAACGAGAAAGGGTTGGATGGCTGCGGGAGGGAGACCGTAATAACACCTACTTTCATGCATTCTTGAAGGAGAGGAGGAGCTCTAAAATCAATATCAGTTTGGGAAATGGTCTCTTTACCTCGGATGTGGATGTGGCGGGGCAAATGGTGCATGAGCATTCAAAGGCATTTTAGCTGGGACAATGTCGCCTAGGAGTGGAGGTGGTTTGGGGGGCACATAAGATGTGGATTTTCTGGAAAGCATGCCTCATATTGTGGAGAGCCTGGAAAACCATAGGTTATCATCTTTCTAAATGGAAGGGGAGATTAAGGAGTTTATTCTTTAGCTCCCTCGTGATATCGCAATAAGACTGGACTATTTCCTAGGGGCCTTCTTTGTGGAGGCATGGGGGATTATTGGTCCACAAGTTGTGGAAGTGATCCAGGACTAATTCACTAGGGGGGGCCCTTGAATAGAATGGAATTTGCCTTTATAATTGTGCTTATCCCCAAAAAGAATGATCCCATGGACGTTGGGAACTATCGTCTTATTTGTCTATGCAATGTCTCGTACAAGATACTGTCATAACTCATTGCATCACGGCTGAGTAGAGTTATTACCAGACTAGTTTTGAAGGAGTAGCATGGTTTCATCAGAGGTCGAAGCTTCCAAGGGGCGGTTGAAATCACTTGAGAGCTTGTTAGTGATATCAATAAAAGAAAAATCAGATCCAACATGATTTTTCTAGTCAACATGGAAAAGTCCTATGACAAAATTGAATGGAGCTTCATTGTTTGGTCACTGCACAGGTACAGATTTCAGGAGTGGTTTTGTGACCTTTGTTTCAGATGATTCTCCTCTCCTTGGATTACTATCTCCTTGATGTGGAGGTGCTTCAGATTCTTCAAGTTAGTTCACGGGGTGTGGTAGGGGGATCCCTTGTCCCCAAGCCTCTTTATCCTATCACAGGAGGCCTTATCTTGCAACCTTCGAAAGGGAGGTGAGGCTAGTACGCTGGGGAGGGACCATAACAAGGATGGAATGGAGTGTTTATCCCATCTGATGTTTCCGGATGACCTCCTTATTTTCACCAATGGATGGCGGAGGTCATTGACTAATCTTATGGGTATCCTCAATACTTATGGTCGGTTGAGTGGGAAGTAGGTGAATTTATCAAAAACACATGTCTTCATCTCAAATAGATGTACTCGGGGGTGTTGCAGGGGCATTCAAGAAATGATGTGGTCCTGGAAAAAACTGAAGTCGATTCCTTATATGGGTGTCCCACTCTCTCCTGTACAATTCAGGTGTTTCAATTTGAAGATATTATCAACCGACTGGTGGGTAGGATCAAAAAATGGAAGAACAAGTTCCTATCATTTAGTGGGAGAATAACATTGGTTAATAGTATCTTAATTTCCATCCCGATGAAAATTATTTCACTTCTCAACCCGCCCAAAAGGGTTATCAGGTGCATTGAAAACATCATCACTACTTTTTTTTGGGACACCAACCGGGGGGTCGCTGCCACTGGGCCTCCTGGAAGCGCATGGACAAACTAGTTTTGGAGGTAGGGGTGGGCCTTGGAAACATCGAAGATTCTATTCACTGTTTTCAGGGCCACTTGGCATGGGATATCATCGTGGGCAAGTCCTTGTGGGAAGAATTTTTTTGGAAGCGTTACGAGATGCAAGGGGCATGTCTCAACGGGAAAGTACATCGGGGTTCAAAATTGGAAATGTGTATGTCTTACAATATTGAGGCACTCTCCAGTTCAGTATGGTGGATCATCGGTATAGGGGACGTGTGCTTCTGGAAGGGCAACTGGGCTGGGACAGAGTTAGATTATCCCGGTTGTACCCTCTCGGAGATCTCCTTCAAGGAAGCCATCAGGCTTCTTTGCTTTTCCCATTCAGTTCTCACTTCTGAATAGGTCATGCGCTTTGAGGAGGTTGTGATGAATGAGGAAGTAAACAGATGCTTCTTCACAAGATCCTCATCCAGAAACATCAATATGAAAGACTGCATGAGTCTTGTGTAGGAGGAAATTTTTCAGGACGAGTGGGCGGACAAGGTGTGGTGTAAGGGCATCCCCACAAAGTTGAACTTTCTCATGTGCCGCATTAGGAACAGAGCCATGCCAACATATGATAACTTGCATCGGAGGGTAATTTTCAAGGCGTTGCGGTGTTGTTTCTATGAGAATCATCATATGGAAACAATCACTCATCTCTTCTTCCATAGTAGGTGGGCGGATTTCCTTTTCTCTCTCTTTTCTCCCTACTTGATCTTCAATAATTTCCTAGCCTCAATTCAGGGGTTCTTGGGAATATGGTTCCACGGGACAGATGGGAGGGCCATGGAATGTAGGGTATATACAATTAGACACATTTCTCTGTGCTGGACGCTATGGGAGAACCAAAACCATGTTAAGCATGGTGGAAGGAGATCACTTTTATTCCTCCAAATGATGGTCAAGTCTATTATCTTCGAACTTGGGTCACTTTTCCAGGAGGTCAAGATTGCATATATGTCATGCAACCTGCCCACTCTCCCTCCCTCTTCATCAAGGAAGGAGGGACGTTGGATCAAATGGACTCCACCCGTGGGTGGACTGAATCTTAATGTTAATGGATCCCTCATGGAGGGTATGATGAGGGGCGGTAGAGTCCTTCGTGACTCCTGAGGGTTGGATCTCTTGGGATTCAGTGCCTTTTATGGTGTGGGCACTTCGTTCGGTGTGTAGGTTAGGGCCCTTATTTCCGGTATCATCCTTTTCAGGGACTATGGTTTTGTGGTGATGGATTTCAAGTCTGACTCTGAGTTTTTTGTTAGGTCTATTCAGGGATGGAAGGAGGTGTCTTGGAATTCTGTGTACTTGGTTAGAAGGTGTTTTTAGGGGACTCTCTCTAGGAAAAAAGTGGATCATATCTGTAGAGAGGCCAACTTTGCGGTTGAATCTCTTTCCAAGATGGGGTGTGCAGACTCACCAATGATCGTCTATGACAGCTTAGGATCACTACCACTTGATTGTAGGAGGGTGATCGAAGAGGATGCTCTCAGTTTATATCATTTCCGACCCACTGAAGGAATAATGTTGTGTTTGTGGTTATATTAATAAAAAGGAATTTTCGGTATAGTTTAGCTTCCAAAATCTATGATGATAACAATTGAATTTAACATCACATTATTGGGATGATGGGTAGAAATCATTCCATGGGGGATATGTATGGTGAATCAGTTATAACTAAACATGAATGACGACCAATGTGGCATTATTCCTCATCAAAAGAACCCATTTAAAAAATTTAGACTTTTTAAAATGATTATTCCTTGGATTAAAAAATTAGTAAAAGTCTATGAACTTAGAATAGGCGACTTTTTTAACATCAAGTGCCCAAGATAGTGATGATATGTAATTTAATTTCATACAACAAGGATTGTAGGGGTTCTGAATATTTTAATGTCATAAATAGTGGACTAAATTGTTTATTTTCATGTCACCTAGACCATGATAATGTAGTTTAAATTAAGAATGTTTCGACCATGGTGGAATGGAAACTTGAAACTGAATAAGGGGCCTAGTTGAGTTACAAACATAACATGAAGGATGACTGAAGGGGATCAATGCCACATAGACATTTCCACAAAATCATGTATCTATTTTATATTTGTGATGCATGGAATGTAGGTTTCCTATGAAAAGTACTGCATGTGAAAACTTTCTTTGGTTAGTGGAGTGATGTGCTCTCCATCCATAATAACCATAGTATACGCGCCATTGGGATAAACATGGTGAATGATGTAAGGTACTTCCTCTATGGGTAACAATATTGGTGGAATTCTAATTAGTTTCATTGGGATAATGAGATTCAATACTATGTCACCCTATCAGAAGAAGTGGAGGTGAACTCTCTAATTGAGTTCCCTTTATATCTTGTTTCAGGAGACTCTTGAGAGTATTCATGTCTTGAAGCCTAATCTCTTTGATAGATTCCTTCTCAGTAAGATTTAAATCATTAACTCTGTTATAAATATACTAATATTGTATAGTTTATCAATGTGAGGGAATATTTATCTCGATGGGATGGGCTATCTGTATTCAATATATGAGGGAATATGGGGTCAGCTGGGTGGAATTTTAGGCTTTCATATGATAATCCGAGATAGAAATGGGGGGTTTTCTACTAAACTCTTATTATTCAAAACCACCATATTATATATAATTTTGGAGAGGTATTTGTTAATTTCCTATATCATTCCATTTTCTTTTTCATGATAGGGGGATGCACTATTGGACGTGATATTATTCTTGGCATGTAACTTCTTATGCATAATAGCTTGGATGTTGGTGTTGTTGTAGTGGAGAATGGAGTGAGGAAATTATAAATGATCAATGATATTAGATATCATGAATTATACCACTGATTTCAACTTATCTACCATCAGAGGATTCAATCCTACCTAGTTAGAAAGGAAATATGTCATGGTCAGAATGAATCTTCATTGGTGACATTTTGTTGGTCGATATAGTCCCACCATATTGAGTCCCGAGACCAAAAATGTCCAAGAATATTTAGAAGTATGATGGTGATGTAGTAGTAGTTTCACGAATTTAGAAAAAAATATAAAATTTGTGGCATGTCTTGGAGATATTGATACATTAATATACCATTTTCGGCTATAAGTGGCCCATCATTCAAATTTGGTGAGAGATATTCAACCCTTCCAATGAAAACTACATGGCCTAGAATGAACTTCTGGTATAAACTATATAATCACATATAAATGAATGATTTGGAGGATAATTTTATCAAAAACATTTCTTTAGAGACTCTAATTAATGTTTTCCCCACTATGGAGGGTGAAAAATTCCAAAAACAAATAGATTCTTTCATTTATGCACAATTCAAAGGGAGGATTCCATGACAGAGATACTCAATGAATAGAGCTATCCAATTGATTGTATCGTTGAGTTATGGGGGACTTAGAGGTCCGTATGTGGAAGAATAGACATTAAGGTAGTTTACCTATTGGATATCATCATAATTTTAAATAATAGGAGGGATAGAAATTTGATGCACCGCAGGAACGAATATGTCATATTGTTCATTCTCTTTAAGGGACACAACTTTATTTTCCATGGTTTTGGATGGAAAATTATATTATCAGGGTACATAAGTAACCTTTAGTTGAAATTTTAAGTGTGTCATCAACACTAGATTATTCACCAGCTGCAAAACATGATTGGGATTCCATATAACGTAATTACTTTTTATTTTATTGATGAATTAATTGAAGTCTCCCATCAATTGTATGAAGGTAACATCAATATCAAGTGACATATCCATACCAATAATGAGACCATACTACCGTTCCTCAATTTTCTGCAAAATGTTTACCAAAATTATGAGTATGGAATGACATATTGTTCTAGTGTAATGAAAATAATCCTCAAACATACTCTATTGAGAATGTTATCATTGAGATTTTTATTGATTGGGATATAATAGGTATCATCAAAATGAATATTCCATCACTGCAAAAAGTATTCTGCTAAGAGGATAGCCTTATATGAGATATCAAAATTTTTAGGCTCTTAATCCAGAGTTGTCTGGGTAGCTAGAAATTCTTCTAGTGCTTGGTCCTTGATGAATTTCTATGGAAAAAAGATGAAGTCAAACTGCTGAATAATCTCCATCCCGAGGAATAGATTTCTTTTCAAAATAGGGTGATTCATGATATAATTTAGTGTATCCATGTGGGAAAACCACAGTACCTTGGGAGTTTGTAAATAATACAACAGCATCATCACTGCAAAAATTATCACAAGGATGTTTTTATTCATGGTTAAGTATGAGGGATTTGTGTTGAGGACCAAGTGGGTGACATAGTATAAAATTTTCCCTCTATCCTCATTGTTCATCTGAGTGAGAAGGGTTTTGATGGATCGTTCCTATGTAGTAGGATAATGGATAAAATGAATTCGGAATATGGGTGGTAT
The DNA here is from genome assembly GCA_963277665.1 of Viscum album. Lineage (NCBI taxonomy): Eukaryota > Viridiplantae > Streptophyta > Magnoliopsida > Santalales > Viscaceae > Viscum > Viscum album. The sequence continues at coordinate 741,858,626 of OY728145.1, read as the reverse complement.
TAGAATTGGTGGTTGTAGTAGATACTGCATGATTTAATGAAATGTGTCATAGAACACTTTATCACACGTGTAGATAGTACCATTCATCATTTTCCCAAAAAAGGTACTACACAATCCGTCCATATTCACAATGAACTGGTGTGTATAGGCTAAGTGGTCTTGAAGGACATGGATTTCTTGGAGGTTATTGGTTGATAGAATTTGGATAATGAAATTAATATTATCTGATTGGATATCAATACATGTATGTATGACAAAGAAGTAAAAAATTTCCCAATGATAACACATAAATCCAATTTAAATAGTTTAATATTCAAAAATAGGTAGTGAAAGAAGCTAAATACATTATCAAGATATCTGATATGGTCTTGATTCTAGGGGTATTTGACCACAAAAACATCCATGTATCATCCCAGTTACATTTCTCAAATCTGTTTGATGATATAGTGCATAGATGATTGCAAACTATCTCTTATATTCATTAGATCTAAAGGAATTACCTGATAGCATAAGTTCCATTATGGCACTCTTCATGTAGTAGAGTCCTCATCATTTAGGTTTATCTAGATCTAATCTTATCGGGATTATCCATCCATAAAAGAGAGATCAGTGAACCGAGCTATGGAACTGATCAACATATATATCAATTGAAGGGGAAAACCACCCCTCAATAATTGATGGTTGAGGTCTAGATGTAGATAAAGATTTTGATCTACCCATTTATCTTCTAATATACCAAAATATTTTTGATCTGCATAGAGTACTAAAATTCATTCACGATGATGGATTTGATAAAATTATCAACTTCAACTACAACCATGACTCCATGACATGGGTGCATTTTCCTACAAGGATGCTTTAACCCGTGATAACTCACTAGAATACCAAAACAATGGGTGGAAACATGAGGGAGTTTTCTATGAATCTCATCATATCTCTAGGAAAATACATAATTGTTTTTCTTTAGGAAATTCACAAACTACTACTGTTCGTTTTGAGGCATGGATTCATTGATCATCACTTGCATCAGATCTTCATCGGTGGCATATTTCACTGAAACCAATTCATCAAAAGTGGTATAGACATCCTCTTCTATTGCGGTTGAGGGGGGGGGGTCCTACTAATAATACTTATAATATGAGGAAGGGAAAATTAATGGGAGGCAATGGTTCATTAATATAGACTGATTTCTTGGAAATAGTGCTGCATACCTGGGTAGATAAAAAAAAATCATTACGGGACTTTGGGACTATAAAAAAATAGTGACAAAATCTATCGTACCCATTACATTAGGCTATAAACAATAAGGTTTATGCACGATGAAAATTAAATGGTGTAAATAATTATTGTCTCATTTCATCCTAGTCTGAAGAAATAGGTGGCTATGATATACCGTGGTATCCCTAGGGATAACATATCGATAACATATATGGGAGGGAACTTCATCTATAGCCTAAATCTGTCATGCATAGGAATGAAGGGTAATCCTATGAAATTCCATGTACATGGGTAAGTAGTTCCCTTTCCTAATAGAAATAAAAATGAACATTCCCATATTTTCCATTGCATTATCCAACTAGTCGATCAAGAGGATGAAAGAATCACTGAAATTTTTCCACGACTAGCTGCGATGGTGGGGTTCCCAACCTCATTTGTTTAAACCTGACTCTCTTTTCTCTAATAATATCTAACATAGATATAACTGGATTTATAGGAGTCTAAAGGGGACACATCACCTTGATTTACAATTACTCAACCATTTATAGAGTAATTTAGGAATTTAGGATACAATAAGAAAAATATTGTATGATGATCGAGCCAAGTAATTCCCATCAACTCATTAAAATAATTATACTATGATGCAACCATGAATACAATGTTTGGTATAAAACTAAAAAATTATGTATACAAGTGGATTATGAACATGTTCTCTACTAAGTCCTATCATGATGCTGAATTATCATATTAGAGGGACTCAAATATTCTATAGTTAGTCATTTACTATAGAGTGTCTGGGTCAGAATGGTATTGATATTTTAACCTCCGTCTACTAGGTAATAGTGAGCTACCACACCATTGAACTGGATGGTGATGGAATGTGGGAAAATATTTACCTACATGAGGGAGCCATTATCTTCTCCTAAGAACAAGATGATGTATTTACATTCAACTTTCTTGATCTCCTCAAAATAGAAAGTTTCAATTTCTATTACCTATATTTCAAACTGAAGGGGGATTTTCAAAGATTCTGTGAGGCACTCCCACATTTCATCTAATATATTGAGGGCATAGAGGATTGATATATTTGAAGAAATGATTTTGAGCTACCTCAACACATAATACTTCCAAGACAAGTTATCATTTCTTCTTATATGGGTCTCCTATTTGGATATAGGCATGGTGGGAACCATTGGCTAAACCATTGGATTCTAAGTGGTGATAGAAATATCCTTTTACTCATCAGAATAATCATCCACAACCACTAATGTATAAATATCATCTAGAAAAGTGTTGGATTTATCTGGACATGGATGTTCACAATGTAGTTGTAGTTTTTCTCCTCGTTCAATTATTAGGGTCAACTATTGTAGCATGTTTGAGGAAGCATGCAGAAAGGAGTATGCCTGCAAACCTTTGTGTAGAACCTATTTTTCTATCTCAGAGGAATTAATAAATTGTCTTGATGAACTAGAATGATCCTTCTGGTGATTTTCAGGTTCTCAAACTCATCTTGGATGACATCGAATGAAAGCATTGTAGGATATTTCATGGTATTCCTAATGGTTGGGGATCATGCATGTGTTCTCCTGTTCTATGGTGTTCATTAAGATGTAATCATAGATACCATAAAAGAGGTATTATAATGTTGGGTGGACCTTGGGTGTGGTTCCAATTTATGTAGGCATTAATTCATTAAGAGTGTGGGAAGGATTTAGCACCAGTGGGGGGAAGTTTCATTGCTATACACCATCAACGACCATACATCTGTAAAATATAAGGTTGCGATATGGACCTAGTTGTTTCATATAGATAATTCTCATGGTCTTCAGCCGGTTTGGCCTGACCTAAGTGGAAAGGAATGATTCAATGGGTGTGAGAGAATTTTAAATGATGAAAAAAGTCATCGTACATCTATGTCCCGCATTTGGAAACCTACTTCCACTCATTATATTCCTCTATGTCACTATCAATGATGGTAGAGATATGTGAAACCTTTGTTAGGAAATGACCCAACTTGATAAAAAAAATTTCTAATAGTCCTAAGTCCAATACATAAAAACAAATAATTTCGTTATGGTATATCCAAGGATCCTTTGGTAAGTGAAATAGTAAAAATGATTAGTGAGCTCGACCTTGTGGGAATTATTTCACACCAGAATTTTCATAATTCTTTGTTCCACGTAACTATTGATATAACCAGGGACCAGTGATTATTTGAAGGAATATATCTGTTTTCAAATTTTTATGAAGTGATATTATGTAAATTGGCTCAAACTAGGGGCTGATACTTATGTGCATTAGAGCCACATAGTAACGCCCTGAACCTTGTTACCCAGAGTTGGTGCATTATAATATAACACTATCATGATCACAAAGAAATCATGTCTCAAAATACTGATCAGTTTAGTATTATTGGAAATATGAGTCATACATAAGTTTAACTTTACAACATGAAAAGAAATACAACACGAATTTATTCCATTAGAAATATCCAATTCTTCGAGATTAGGATTTCAAGTCACTCATAACATACTTCTTCATATTCTGGGAAAATGAATCATAAGAAAGGGGTGAGCTAAAATTCTCAATAAGGGTAGGCAATACAGCAGAAGACAACATAAATATTAAGCATGTCGAATAATTGAAACCATATGCCTTTACCAAAAATAATCATGAATACTATTATGGAAGGAATAAGAGATGAGTAAATAATTACATAAAAAACACAATCATGGGTATTCTACTAGTTGATTGAAAACATGAACCATAAATATTATTTTCATAATTATGGAATGTATAATGTAGGAAATTCTGAATCATTTTTAAGGCCTAGGCCAAGACATATAAAAATGATTAAGGCATCGGCCGAAACCATTTATTAAATTGGGAAAGGCCTCAGCCAATTCCACGTCTAGTTGTCTTGTGAGACATACCGATGCATCAAGGAGCCATAGCAGGCTCCACCTGGAACTTACTAAGTCTAATACATTCATTATATGAAAAGGTTGAAATATAACATAATCATTCTTATCAAAACTAGAAAACGAAATGTCAATACTTTAACCATAAACCATGAATGGTAAAAAAATAGCACATCCACAGTCAAACATATCACAAAGACTTCAATACATTATGAATGTTTTGTATCATAATAAATCAACTTCAAATAAACATAAAATCTATCAAAGGATGTTGACATAACAAAACTATTTTTAGAGAAATATCTATTTCTATTTTGAAATCATTTAAGAGTCACATAATTATAAAGAAAACATTTATTTTGAAAATATTATTATATGCTTGTAATTGAATCTTTGACGATGTTATAATGGTGGAAAATAGCTGTACCCGTTGTATAAGTTAAAAAAACATTCTTACCATACTTTTGTCGAAAATGTCATAAAGTACATTATTTGGAAAATGATGGAAAGAATCATTTCAAAACATATAAGGTCAAATAAGGGTATAAAAGACATTAACCCATTCTCTTGTGAATATTAATTTTTTTGAAATACATTTTTAGGAAACATGGTTGTGGATGATAAAGAGTTCCCAGTTGACCATTACGTATAAACAACCTCAGATAATAGAAAAATTGTGAAATTATCCCTTACAATGTACTTTTCTTTCGTCGAGGGTAGGATAACATCATGTATAATGGTGAAATAATTGTTATTAAATTATAAATGAATCATATAAATTAATATGATATCATATATGATCTTTTAATATTTCTTTGTTAATAATTTCATAGTATTATCTATATTTCGGGTGTTAAATGATTCATTTTCCATTATATGCTTTATTACATAAGTAATGTTTGTTATTGATAGGATGTATCATATTCATATTCAGAATAATATTAAGTCTTTAAACATTATTTTTAACAATCTAATGAATATTTGTCTTGAATGGATATGATGGGGAATGAATCTTGTCACGTTCGTGGAGACGGTAATCCGTACATACGCATGAGCAACAATATCATTCTTATGATATTAAAATAATATATAATTGGATGGTATATCATATATACATAATAATTATCATGTTATATTTTTTATTTAAATCAAATACACACCATTATTATACCCATCAAAATAATAATGTATTGAATACAACTACACCACAACATGGTGACGGTAAGCCATATGTACGCACATATGATGACATGTCATTCAAAGGAACGATAGAATAATGAATATGGTTGTACCATATTTATAATAAAATATCATTATATAGAATATAATTGATTTATTATTTTAGAATGGAAACAACAAATAAATAGGAAGTGGAAGAAGAAAGGAACTTGAAAGAGGTGATGAAAAATTTACCTCTTCTTCAGGTTCTTCTTTTTCATTTTATCAAAAGGGCTAATTAAGTGGGATTTCATACTAAAGGAAGACCTCTTGGATGAAGGTAGTACAGTTGAGAGGGTATTTGGAATGGGGTTGGCTGATCCAAATGTCTTTTAATGTGTGAATTAGTGAGAAGGGGCAGTGCCTTTTTATAAGAGGGGTAAGGGGAACCTTAGGAAAAACTAGAAACATTATTTTATAATAAAAACATTTTCAGTTTTTAATGGCTCAAAAATTGATTATTTTAAGTCCAAGGTGAGGATGGGTCGAAAAAAACTCAACAAATAAGTTTTTGGTAGTATTGGGTCACTATATTAACATTATCTTTTAGATTTAACTCTTAGTTATATAGTTTGAGATTAACCATGTCTCTTTGTAATTTTATATTAAATGGTTAATTAATGTTTTATATACATCCAAGAAAAAACCAAGTGGTTCATTAATGATACAACAATCATTATATAAGTATTTTGGCCTATACATAGAATTTTAGGAATAGAATATCAATTAATAATATAATATTTGTTTTAAAAACTCTATTATGACAATTTTGACACTATTTGGTATTTTATTTTGGATACATTCATAACAACATTTTTACTACAAAAAAATTCACTTAACCCAACCTAATATGTCATATTAAACTATAAATTAGTGTAATTCATATTAAGTCCCAATTTACATTTATTGGGATATTTATAATGTCAATTATTTTAATCATTCATTAATTAGGTAACTACTACATTATCATTGTGTCATTAATAAAATAAATTATTTAATGTCTCAAAAATATATAAAAATAAAATTATAAAGGAAATATTTTTAGATTTATAATGATTTATAATAAAAATTTATAGTTTAATTCATCTTATGTGTAACCCTATTTTAAACATTTTTAGTTATTAATCATTGATTTTAACTCTTTTAACTCTTCTTTGAATTAAATAACAATAAACATCCTAATCTAAACCAAGTAGAACAAAGAGGTTAATATTTTATTTATAAGTGTTTTTGGTTGAATTATACTTATCCAATAGAATTAGGTCATTTCTGGGGGTAATAATAATATCATTTTTACCCTTAATTACCCTATTTACTTTTAACAGTGGTAAAAAAAAGTTACTATTCACCAAAAATTATTTTCATCTTATTTAACCACATTTTACTTAATGATATCAACGGTGTCTCTTGAAGTTTTTAAATTAAACTCATTGAAAAGGTAAAATTATGTTTTATGTAAATTTTCAAATGCTCCAAGGATGTTTGTAAAAGATGGTAAAAAGTTCAATAATTTTTTTATAAATATTAAATTATTGTAAACTAACTCCAATGAATTACATTAAACTTATATAAGTATTATGTATCTATATTGACATAAAATAAATGTAAATAAAATGACTAATTATTTAAATAAAAATTCAGGTTTAAACTATAACTCCATGTTTCGCACTATTCATCAAAAATTGAAAGTTTTTAGAAAAATACCAAAACTTTACCCTAAGCTAATTTCGTCATTCCGAATCCAAAAATGAATTTCATTTTGGAAGATAAAATTTTTAAAATTTTAAAAAGTGGGTATTACTATTCATAACGACAAGAGTGATTGGTTGTGGTGTGTTAGAACTCAAAGTTGTGTACAACACACACTATTGTATTATTCAATGATAAGAATACCATGGATTTTTCGGGTGTTACATTATCCCCTCCTTTAAATAATTTCATCCTTGAAATTTCTAGACTATTACTCCGTAAAAAAAATTGGGTGGTTATTCATCATATGTTCCTCGGGTTCCCACATTTCCTCTTCCATCTTATGGTTTCTCCCTAGAACTTTTACCAGACGAGTCGTCTAGTTTCTCATCACTTGTTCTCTTGTATCAAAAATCTTGACAGGTTCTTCACAATAAGATAGATTGGGTTCCAGTTCGAATTCCATATATTTTAGTACATGCATTGGGTTAGGCATATATTTTCTTAATAGTGATACATGGAATACATCGTGAACATTGGGGAGACATGGAAGAATTTCCAAATAGTAAGCTATAACCCCAATTCGCTCTATAATTTCGAAAGGTACGATATATCTGGGACTTAATTTTCCCTTTTTACTGAAACTTATAACACCCTTCCAGAGAGATTCCTTCAAGAAAACATGGTCTCCTACCTAAAATTCCAAATCCTTCCTTCGGTTATCGGTATAACTCTTCTGTCTACATTGAGCTTCTTTGATGTGGGTTTGGATTACCTTCACCTTTTCCATCATTTCCTCCACATGTTCTGGGATTATGAGTCTTCTTTCACCAACATCATCCCAATATGTTGGTGTGAGACATCTATTTCTATATAACACTTCATATAGTGCCATCTGAGTACTTTAATGAACGATATTGTTATAGAAAAATTCTACCGGAGGTAAATATTGATCCCACATAACATGAAAGTCAAATGAGCATGATATCAACATGTCTTATAAGGATTGAATAGTTTGTTCTGATTGTATATCAGTTTGAGTGTGGTAGGCAGTGCTCAAACAAACATGCCTATCCAGGGATTTCTGAAGACTTTTCAAGAATCATCATGTAAAATGTGCATCACGATCCGAAGAAATTGATAGTGGTACTCCATGATGTCTTACAACATCATTAATATATAGTATTGCTAATCTTTCAAGTGGTAAATCTTCTCCTATATCAAGAAAATGTGATGACTTGGTAAGACGCTCAACAATGACCCATATTGCATCGTTCCTTTCAAAGACACTTTGGTATTCCCATGAAAAATCCATCGTAATATTATCCCATATGCATTTAGGTATGGGAAGAGGTTGAATTACTCCTCCAGGCTATTTCCATCAATCTTTCACTTGTTGACAAACCATATATCTTGACACAAAATCAAAAATCTCCCTCTTAATGTTTTCCCACAAAAAAATGATCCTTCAAATCTCTATACATTTTGGTGCTCTCAGGGTGTATAGAGAAATTGGAGATATGAGCATCATAAAAAAATTCTATTTTATGATCATGTATATCGGGAACATAAAGTCTCTTCCAAAAATTCAAAATTCCATTTTCATTCACAAAGTCACCCAATCTCCCATCATTCATAGCTTTAATCTTCTTTTGAAACTCTTCATCATTAGTCTGAGAACTCTTTATCCTTTCAAGTAATGATGTTTTGGCATCCATTTGAAAAAATATTGATGTTTCAACTTCAATGGTGATTCCCATATCCATCTTTACTAGCTCCATTTATATAGGATCCTTTTAAACTCTCATCTTGACTAAAACATCATGAACCATTCTTCTCAAAGCATCTGCCACCTTATATTCCTTCCCCGGGTGGTAGTGTATCATGCAATCATAATCTGTGAGTAGTTCAATTCATCTCCTTTACCTCATGTTGAGTTCTTTCCATGAGAAAATATACTCCAAACACTTGTGATCAGTATAAATCTCACTTTTTTCTCCATAGATATAGTGTATCCAAATCTTTAAAGAAAATATTATAGCTGCTAACTCAAGATCATGAGTATGATAGTTTTTCTCTTGAATTTTCAGCTGTTTTGATGAATAAAAATAACTCTATCATTCTACATAAGGAAACAACAATGTCCTTTCTTCAATGCATCACTATAAGTAACAAACGCATGATTCCCTGATGGTAGAGTCAATATATGAGCATTGAATAATCTTATATTCAATTCTTCAAAACATTCTTCACACTCTTTTTTCCAAACAAATTTATCCCCTTTTCATGTGATCTTTTTTAATGTGTTAGCCAACCGGGAAAAATTCTGGATGAGACTTTGATAATAACCTGATAAACCAATAAAACTGTGTACCTTAGTTATACTCATCAATGATGGACATTCATTGATTGCATTGGTCTTAGAAGGACCAAAAGAGATTCCATCATTGGAGACAATATGGCCAATAAATGAAATCTCCTGAAGCAAGAATTCACACATGCTAAACTTCACATATAATTCATGTCTTCTCGGAGTCCTCAGGATAACTCACAATTTATTTTCATGATCTTCGTAGCGTTTTGAGTATACCAAGATATCATCAATAAATACAACTACAAATTCATCATGATATTCCTTGAAAACTATATTCATTAGATCCATGAAGATATAGGGTGAATTTTTCAATCCAAAAGGCATTAATGTAAACTGATAATGCCTGTACCTGGTTCAAAATGTTGTTTTAGGAATGTATCCCTTCTTCACACACAACTGATGATATTCAGATTGAAGGCCAATCATTGAAAAGTTTTCAACTCCATGAATTTGGTCAAATAAATCATCAATTCGAGGTAGGGGTACTTTTTCTTTATTGTTATCGAATTTATCTCCCTGTAGTCAATGAACAACCTCATAGATCCATCTTTCATCTTATCAAAATGGATAGGGGATCCCCATGGAGAAACACTAGAGAGAATAAATCCCTTATTACTCAATTTCTCTATTTTTTTCTTTAGTTCCACTAATTACACAGTTTTCATTCTATATGTGGTCTTCGATATGGGCCTTGAACCATGAATTAAATCAATAGAAAACTCAATTTCTCATTCTGGAGGATGTCCAGGTAAATCCTCTAGAAATAAATCAACATACTCTTACACAATATGTACATCCTCTATTTTAACATTCTTTTCCTCACCCACAGTTATTTCATTCAATTCCTCCCCAATAATTGAATTTAGTTGAGCTACTGGGGTTGGATCTAAATAATAATTAGTTGGTGATGATTCTGCTCTAAAGATAAGATGTTAATTGTCATCATCATCAAAAATAGTACCCTCTTTATTCTTATAATAAATCTTTTCATCATGGTATGAAAGCCAATCTATGCCGAGGATTATATCAAATTCAATCATGGGAATGACAATGAGATCAGTAGATAAAGAACATTAATATGCCCTAATGGGAACTGATTCACAAAACATTGTAGCAATGATACTTCCCATAGTATTTTTGACTGAAGAATCCCTTGTTAAATAAAATTGGAAATATCAAATTTTATTAGAAAACTGGAAAGATATGAAATAATGTGATTATCCCGAATCAAATAATGCATAGCATAAACACGAGGAAACCATTTAAATACATGCCACCATGTCTTTCGGGGCTTCAACCTCAGCAGTAGTGATCGCATAAGCTTGGACTTGATCCCTGGTCTTTTTTTGGGGTAAGTTTCCCTGAGGATTAGGACATTAATTTTCATAATTTCCCATCTCCCTATAATTATAGTATTGAACATTGGTAGAATTTTTCATTCCCTTACAATCACCAAAAAGATTTACTTTCTATCCTCATTTGTAGAATACTCCTTTTCCTTTTAGACATCCACCAGGGGGATTCCTTCCACAATTATCATGTGGTGGAAATTCAATACTTCCCCTCTTCCTTGTTTCATTTCCCAGAGTGTCCAGTAGATCTCTTCTTGTCTTGCTTTGCTTCAAAGTCAAAAGACTTAGAGAATTACTTTTCTATCTTGATATCACATGAGAGAATATCTTCGTAAGATGAGAATGATTGTGATACTAATGCTCGATGGAGAAATGGTTCTAACCCATCAAAGAAATGGTCAATATTACTTCTTGGGTTATATATATAATCTACAGAATGCCTCACTATCCTTGTAATGTTAGCTTCATACTTTGCAACATTCTGATCCTCCTTTTGCCTCAGACTCAGAAATTGTCTTTCCATATCAGCTAGATTGTCATGAAGAAAGTATTGTTCCATGATGATATATTTAAACTCCATCTATTCTATATTTGATACTTCATCGTCTTCCTTTGTGATTTTAATCAATGACCACCATTTATCAACATCTCCAGTGAGGCGGTAAACTTCCATGAGAAGTTTTTCACTTTCACAAATCCCCAAGGCATGGAATATTTTCTCTATGTAATTAAACCATTTCTCAGCAACTAATGGATTTTTACCACTATTGAATGTTGTTGGTTACTTCCTCATGAAGAGGTCTAACATTGATCCTCCACGTTATGGATCTGGGTGATCCATACAGGTAAGGTTATTATTCATAACCTGTGTGAGTTGTTCTTGTTTGGTGATAAGTTGATTAGCACCAGTTGTATCACCATCTCCACTATAATTATCTTTAGTAGAAGGGAAATACCTATATGGAGTTTGTGCATTGATAGAGTTTCCATTCCTTCCACTAGGTGCCATTTTTAAACAATGGCATACAATAGATTAGTTTATGAATCACAATACATAAATACAAACTTATAAAACACTTAACATAAATTGAATATTGTATGGATATAATCCATAATCATAAAAAGGTTTTCTTTGAATAAGTATATACTCATAAACCCTTCATAATGGTTTATAAAGAAAACGAGAATTATCCTATGCATATCCCCTGAGAGTGTCAAAACCAAGAGTGCAGCAAGGCCCGCTGTCGTGCACTAATTTCCATTTGAGTCTAGCTCAAAGCGGTGATTTTGGGTTTTACCCCTAGGTACATCTGTGCCTGAGCTGCCTCTACCTACTCATATCCATACATGGATGTATTTCTTGAAAAACTCAAAAAATCTCAACAATATAAATATTTTACGAAGTTCTTCTATACTAATCCTAAAAGTCTATCTAAGGGTAATGTGCTCTAATTAGAGTTTAGCAAAATATTGATTCCAAGGTTTATACTAAAAATCCTCTAATACCAATTGTAATGCCCCTACCATAGTTACCCTGAGTCAGTGCATTGTTATAAAACATTGGCATGATCACAAAGAATTCACATCTCGAAAGACCGATCAATTTAGCTTTATCTGAAACAAGATTCATACATAAGTTCACCATTACCACTTTAAAAGAAATAAAACACAAATTTATTCCATTATAAATATCCAAGACTCTAAGATTATTCCTACTATTAACTCAAAAATAAATTCTTCATATCCTGGGAAAACAAAACATAAGAAAGGGGTGAGCTCAAATGCTCAGTAATGGTATGAAATACAACAGAACATTACATAAATATTAAACATGGTGAATAATTGAAACCACGTGCCTTTACCAATAACAAACATGAATATTTTTTTGGTAGGAATATGAGCAGAGTAAATAATTCCATCATAAAAAATAATCATGGGTATTCTATTAGTCGAATGACCATATAAACCATCAATATTATTTTCATAATGAGGGTATGTATAATGCGAGACATTGTGAAATTTTTTTTCAAGGCCATGGCCAAGACGTTTAAAAATGATTAAGGCCTCGGAAAAATACATATATTAAATTGGGAATGTTTTTGTCCAATTCCATGTCTAGTTGTCTCATGATTCCTACCGATGCATCGTGGAGCTATATCATGCTCCACCCATCACTTACTATATTCAGTACATTCCTCATATGAAAAGGTTGAAATATAACATAAACATTCTTATTAAAAATAGCATACAAAATGTCAATACATTAACCATAAACCATGAATACTACAAAAATACCACATCCATAATCAAACATATCACAAAACCTTCAATAAATTATGGATGTTTTGTAACATAATAAATCAACATAAAAAACATGAAATCCGTCGAAAGATGTTGACATAGATGAAATCAAAATGTTTTTTTAGAGAAATATCTCATTCTATATTGATATCATTTAAGAGTCACATAGTTTAAAAGAAAACATTTATTTTGAAAATATTAATATAAGCCTGTAAGGGAAGCTTTGATGATGTTATAACAGTGGAAAATAGTTGCACCCATAGTATAAGTTAAAAAACATTCTTAACTTAATTTTGTTGAAAAGATCATAATGTACGTTATTTGTAAATTTATGGAAAGATTACTTCCAAAACATATAATGTCAAATAAGGGTATAAATGAATTTAACCCATATTCTAGGAAATAGTAAAAATGTTTTTTAAATACATTTTTAAGAAACATGGATGTCGACGATAAAGAGGTCCCAATAGAGAATTACGTATAAACATCCTCGGATAATAAAGAGATTGTAAAAATAACCCTTACCTTCTACTTTTCCTTGGTCAAGGGTATGTTAAACTATTGTATAATGATGAAATAACTTTTATTAAATTAAATAATAATAATATACATTAATATGATATCATATAGGATCTTTAAATATTTCTTTGTTAATAATATCATAGTATTATCGTCATTTCAGGTGTTAACTGATTTGTTTTCCTTTATTGCTTTGTTACATAAGTAATGTTTGTTATGGATAGGATGTATATTATTCATATTCAAAATGATATTATGTATTTAAACATTAATTTTAATCATCTAATGAAAATTAGTCTTGAATGGATACGATGGGGAACGAATCTCATCGCATTCGTGGAGACGGTAATCCGTACGTGCGCATGAGTAACAATATCATTATTTTGATAGTAAATAATATATAATTGGATGGTATATCATATATAAATAATAATTATCATGTTATATTTATTATTTACATCAATTACACATCACTATTATACCCATCCAAATAATAATGTATTGAATAACAACTACACCACGACGTAGAGATGGTAAGCCGTACGTTCGCACTTATGGTGACATGTCATTCAAAGGATGGATAGAATAATTAATTTGGTGGTAACATATTTATAATAACCACAAATAATATAGAATATACATGGTTTATTATTTTATAATGGAAACAAAAAAGAAAGAGGAAGTGGAAGAAGAAAGGATCTTGAAAGAGATGATGAAAAATTTACCTCTTCATGGGGTTCTTCCTTTTGATTTGATAAAACGGGCACCGTATGATGGATTTTGGACATAAGGAAGTCCTCTAGGATGAATCTATGATAGTTGAGATGGTAATTGGAAAGGGGTTGGCTGAGATAAATGGATTTTTTTGTGTGAATTAGAGAGAAGGGGGTGTGTCGTTATATAAGAGGGGTGAAGGGCACCTTATGAGAAGATAGAAATATTATTTTATAATAAATTAATTTTTGGTTTTTAATGGTCCAAAATGGATTATTTAAAGTCTATAGTAGGGATAGGTTGAAAACCTCTCAACCAATAGGATTTAAATAAGTTTTGTTCACTATATGAACATTATCTTTTTGATTTAACACACAGTTAAATAGTTTGACATTTAATATGTCTCTTTGTATTTTTATATTATATGGTTAATAAAAATTCTATATACTTCAAAGATAACCCCATTTGGTTCATTGTGATACAACTATCATTATATAAGTCTTTTGGACAAACCTTATATTTTTAGGAATAGAATATTAGTTAATAATATAATGTTTTTTTAAACGCTTTTATGTCAATAAGGACACTATTTGGTATTTTTTTTTCTAAATTCATAACACCATTATTACTTTGAGAAAAAATAATTATAATCAACCCTAATATGTCATATTAACCTATAAAATTAGTGGAAGTCATAAAACGTCTCAAATTATATTTATTTGGATATTTATAATGGAAATTATTTTAATCTTTCATTAATTAAGTAATTACTGCATCATCATTGTGTCAAAAATAAATTAGATTATATACTATCTAAAAAATAAAATAAAATATCATTATGCAGTAAATCTTCTTATATTTTTACCTAATATTTATAGTCGAATTTATCTTATTTGTAACCCTATATTAAAAATGTTCCAGTTATTAATATTTTATTTTAACTCTTTTAACTCTTTTTGAATTAAATAATAATAAATGTACTAATCTAATCCAAGTGGACCACAGAGGTTTATATGTTATTCCTAATTTAGTTTTTGGTCGAATTATATTTATCCAATAGAATTAGGACATTTTTTATGGTAATAATAATATCATTTTTACCCTTAATTACTCTATTTACTTTTAACCGTGGTAAATAAAAGTAAAAAGTTATTATACACCAAAAATTATTTTCATCTTATGGAACTAAATTTTACTTACTAATATTAACTGTGTCTCTCAAATTTTTAAAATTCAACTAACTGAATCGATTAAATTATGTTTTATGTAAATTTGAAAATGCTCATAGGAGGTGGGTAAAAGACAGTAAAAAGTTCAATAAATTTTTTATATGTCTAAAATTATTATAAACCGAATCCAATCAATTATATTGAAATTATATAGTTATTATGTATCTATTTTTACCTAAAATAAATTTAAATAAAAATACTAATTATTGAAATAAAAATTCGGTTTTAAACTATAACTCAGTGTTTTTCACTAGTCATCAAAAATTGAATGTTTTCAGAAAAATACCAAAAATTCACCCTAATCTAATTTTGTCATTACAAATCCAAAATTGAGGACCATTTTGAAAGATAAAATTTATAAAATTTAAAAAAGTGGGTATTACTATTCATTACAGCAAGTTTGATTGGTTGTGGTGTGTTAGAACTCAAAGTTGTGTTCAACACACACTATTGCATTATTCAAAGAGAAGAATATGGTGGAAGCTTGGGGTGTTATACACATTCTATAACCTAGGAGGTAGTTCATTTCAAGGAGGCATCTATCGATTCGGCACTGATTGGGGATGAATCTTATGAGGACTCAGCATATGATGAGGTTATCGAATATAAGGCTCACCCTATAACAACATTAATATATCTAGTGACCCCACCTGTTCTATATAAGTTGTCCCTACCCCAGAATATCTTCTTTTTGGAGGTTTGAGAGGTAATGAATGTTCCCTCATATACTATTTATTGGTTTCCTCTAGGCATTGAGATTTGTTAGAGAAATGTGAGACTAATCATGGAATGTCAGTGATAAAAGTAGGAACTAGTTTAGTATTTATGTCCACCATGAACATTATCTGTTGGAGGTCTCTTATGGCCCTAAGGATCCCCACATGGAACCACATCTTAAGATGATTTGAGAAAGATGTTGTATTGGGTCTCTCATCCTATTGAAGGGGTGAATGGTAGGATTCTAAATATGTGAGGGTTCTCACATTCCATACACCCAATCCTAGTGTGGCTTGATATAATGTGGGATTTACACCCATCACATCTTAAGGGATTCAAGTCAAGCGGTGAGTGTGGATATATAATCATCCTATAAGGGTTTTTAATCAACAAAAGAATCTCAGACCACAAATTCCTTGACATGAAAATCCACATTATAGGAATGGTTGAAAATTATAGAACTAACTATTAATTGGATTGATCTTGGTCCTGAAGAATGTTATCACATTGCTCGAGAATAATCAGTGATTTTTATCATAGATTTTTCCATCAATCAGTTATATACCCTATCTGGATGCATGATATTGTTGAGATCTATTTGAAAAAACGGGATGAGAAGGACCTGCAACTTCTCCCGCTACCCTAGAAATGATGAATAAGATTCTATTGAAGAGGACTATAATCCATGTACCTCTCATCATTTATATCAGTGATGAGACTCTTCTGATTATCAACCTAATGACCCATTGTTTTGATTTCATGATCGCTAGATGTCTTCGATGCAACATTAGATTTATAAAATAGTTCGATGGGTCTATTTTCATTATTGTTGTTATTTTAGTAGGAAATGATGCAGAGGGATCCCCGATGCTAAGTTTCTACTTTTGAAGGAGAGTAATAAAACTTTTATGGGGGACAACCTAATACTACTCTACCCTAGGGATGGGTTTTCTCTATAAGACCTCATGTCAGTGTTCCTGTACATATAATTATCGATTATTACTCTTATTTAGCATTCAAATACATGGGGTATGATCCGCAGTATCACGTGAAAGGTACGACTATCATGGTATGGTAATGATGTTAAGATAACTGTACATTCCACATCCATGAATCTTCATGTATGGAGACTCATATTCAATTATTTTATAGAGCACTCTGTATATTTGAATGAATCGATTTTGGAGGGTATGGTGGTAACCAAGTGAGAATGGGTGATGAAACACTAGGGGTTCTACCAACCCATCCTCTTTGAACCCCTGATCAATTTCTAATAAATGATTCTATATTCCTTGGTACACTAATTGACTATCACAGAGGTGAAAGAACATCTTCCCAAGAGACCAGTCGATACATGTGACCTGGTCCTGGGTAATGGAATTCAGGATGCCGAAGTCAGGTACCTCATTCTAATATAACATCCTTGATTACTCTTCCATACTTAGAGTGTCCCACATGCTTCCTTGTTCATAAGAGGTTCCCAACTCTTTTTTGGCCTAATCCACACTAGAAATGAAACTGATGGTGACACTAATTTGTATCGGTATGGTGGTGGAATGGATAGTAGAGGAGCATCTACATGAGTTTAGTGATCACTACATGTTGGTTTTTCTCTCAATGTAAATACTAGCCACATATTTAAATCGATATAGGGATGAATTCTTACCACATCCTCATGTTTGAGGGTTGTATAAATCATCATTAGCTCGAATAGATGATCATTGTCTAAAAAATTCTAAAATAACCATCTATGATCACTAGTAGATGAATATTTTGAATCTAATTATGGTTGAGATGACTACCCCATGACACCATGAAAGGGATCCAAATCTTCCCCAACTAGAATGTACGTATGAAGGAATTTGAGAATGATGTTCATATCATCTTCTAGAATGATGAATATCACATTATGGGATCCTACCTCAATCTCTGATGAAAATTATTAGGGTGAATGTTCCTTCATTGAATATAATTTAACCTAGAAATTTGATAATAGAATAGGATTGAAAATGATTTGGAGCATCCAATAATTATTCCTCCAGCGGTTGTTGTGCTACATTCTACCCCAAGATGATTGTTTGGGGATGGGATGTTCATTGGAATTGGGGGGGGGAACCTCCATACAGGGTAGTTCTAGCACGGGGAGGACCTTCCATTTGGTTGGTTTGGATACGAGGAGTGCCTTACTATCATCTAATATAGGAGTGGCTATGACCTCATCTTTGATAACTCTATGTGTTTGGTGGAATTATAGGATTTCTATTGATGTGTTAGTGAGTACCTATACTTTGGTTGCCAATAAAATTAGCAAAACCTCCACGTTGGTTTTGAGAGCGGGTAGGACCTCCTCATTGGTGGGTTGAAGAATGAATGGGCCTTCAATATGATGAAACTAGACATAAGGATTCCTTTTTGAAGATAATTAGTACTAGGAGGACCTACGTCTTGGTTACTGAATGAGGGGGAATGAAATACACTATTACTAGTTGAAACATGCTGAGGGAATCAACATTAATAATTGATGGAGTACATATGACCCCCACATTAGTTATCTATGTCATGAGGAGGATAGTCATAATGGATGGTATTTATAGCTTCAAAAAGAATTGCGTACTAAGAATTGATGAAGTGGGGAGGACATCCATATTAATAGATTCTAGAGTGGGGTGGGCCTTCATTAGAGATAAAAACGATGTGATGAGGACCTTGAAACATATGTTATGTAATATGGGGAGAACCTCCTAATTGGGAACTATATGTATATGGAGGACATTGATATAGGATGTCAACAAATAATAGATGACCTCCACATTGACTGATGTTAGGAACATGGGGAGGACCTCCCTGTAAAATTTTCTAATCAAGGAAGGCCTCGTATTTCATTGGTAATGTATAGGGAGAGAATCCATTCCATATCTATTCATCACAGACTATCTCAAAATGAATGATGATGATTCCAATAGCTAATAGAGTCAATCCAACCAACCCACAGTGGTTCTGAGGTATTAATCCAAACCGGTCATTGATGGTTCTAAACTCTATAGTTCCAGGGATGTTACAGAATGTTATGGTGTTTTAAGGAGCCCATGGAGTTTTAAATGATGATGTATTAAAGGTGTTTTCATGGGTTCCCTCAAATGATTAATGGTTTTTTGGGAACATAGGTGTATCGGAGTTGTTGACCCAGGTCGTCTCTCAATGGAGGAATTAAATTTGAAAACAAATTAAAGGTATTTTGAAAATAACATAAAATGCAATAATAAAACTAAATGAAAAGATGTGGGGAGATTTTTACAAGTTATAAATCTATAAGATGTTTGTTGGAAGAAGATTTTATTTTATTTTTTGGTTTTATTTTTGAAAAATTGTTTGATAAAAAAGACACAAGAAGAATATGTTTTTAGAAAAAAAAATTAAAAGTTCTAATAAATATAACTCTAAATCGTCAATAATTTATTAATCATAATCATTTCATTTAATATTCACATAATTATGATCTCTTAATTTGAAAATTCCTAAACTCTATGAGAATTAACATTACTAAAAATATGAAGTGAATTTAACCTTATGCTAACTTCCGAAAATGCAATCGCAACACCCTACTTTGATTGATGTTATAAGGTTAAATTATGGTCAATGGTAAATTAAAGAAAATACGCTCTCTATAAATTAGAATTGATTTAGTTTATTTATTATATTTCAACACTACAAATTTATCCCATCTAGTTTTGAATTACCAATTTAGTTAATGCTGTCAAAATTCACCCAATTTTTGATATCACGTGATTTGTGTTTATTTTCCAATTTCTTTCATAGTTTCATTTATATTAAAAACTCAATTAATAGATCATATTATGTGAATTAAATTATCTTATTGATTAAAATAAATGAATTAAGGAGGTGATAGGTATATGAATTTCTAAAAAGAACTACTCTTCCATGGACAATGTAGTCATCGTAGAAATGTTTTTCATTTGCAAAGGTTTGAACAGGTTAGAAACCAATCTTGTTTCTACAATTGATTTCATCCTAATTAGGAAGATTAATATAAGATTAAATTTGAGAAAAAAATAATAAAATACAAAAAATAAATGAATAACCAAAAAGTTTAGTACACAAACCAAATCATTAGAAGAAGAAAAAGAAGAAAGCTTCGTCGAAGGGATTCTTACATCAAAAGAAATCCCTATTGGAATAGTTGTATAATTGGAGTGTATCCACTTCTCCTCTTCCCCAAACTTATTTATTCACGTACCAACCCCTCAAAATGAGAAAAAAACTAATTTATTTTTTGGATAGGAGGCTACATTTAAATAGGTTTCATGTGTGAATGGGGAATCTCAGCCAAAAATTTTAATCCCCATTTAACCACCTATTGGACCTCCAAAATGCATGAACCATTAGTTATTCTAAAATTAGTGTTTGTGCACAATTGTTTTTTCGAGATCCACTCAAATTTGGGCCCAATACAAGCTGGTATGAAGAAGTTATGGCCCAAATACAGAACCAATGTCAAATCTGGTGAGCACATCCCACCTTTGACTTCATGGTCTATTTAGACAAATCGAATGCACGATTTAGCTCCGATTTCCGGAACAGAGGTTATATCCCATTATGTCAAGAACAAAGATACAAAATTTCAAGTTCATATAATGATTATTAAAATATTTATTTTCAACATACTATAGTGCACTATAAAATGTAAAAATGTAATTTCCATTAAATATTCAAATGAATGATCTTATCCAAAACATTTTATAAATAAACATATTTAGCACGATGTGAAGAAATTTTATCATTTATTATAAATAAAATATTCAATAAAAATTTGTCTTATCAACTCCCCCACACTTACCCTTTTTCACTCCTGGGAAAAACCTCATATAATGTCTTTGAAAAAATTGTGACAAGATATGCATAATCAAATCTCTCAGTCCACATTGAAAATATAGGCGAAGAAAGTATCAACTCAATAGTCAATATATCTTTTTTTAATTAATTGTCTCATTAATTATTTCAAAACAAAATCTAATGAGATTCATAACACTAATCATAGAAAAACAAGTCATGGGTCTACCAAGCAGCTAATTCTCCACATGCGTGTGTGCCAACCATTCCAAACTTGTCTCTCCACCCATTATCTAGTGTATTGATGTCAATAAAAACTTTTTTCCTTACATAATTCTATTCTGCCAAACTTTTTCAACATCCTTTGCAATAAAATTCCAAAACCCACTCATTTTGGCATTCCCAGAAGTCAGACCATGAAATCCCATCCTAAATATCCCCAAATGTTGTAGATTTATTCAATACCCTCTCTATTGACGTATTTTTTATATTTTTATATTTTTAAATTATTTTAGAGGGTGTATAATGATCAGATATTAGGTTGACATGCATAGGTCAAACTGGTATAGTGATGGAAATGATCAGAAGATAAACGAGCATATGGAAAGACCATTTTATAAGATGAAAAGGATTAATTACCATGAATATATTTTCAATTGCATAAGAAAAACTCACAAATAATGATTGTGTGATAAATTTTGCAGAGAAATAAATGACACAATTTACCATGAATAAATATCAAAAATAATGATGTCAAAATCTAAAAGGTTTTATAATGACCCCAACAATCATATCATTGATGACTTCAATTTTTATAAAATCCAACCCTTGATGATGAAATACTACTCATGATTATATTTCTACCAATGAATTTTGAAAAATTACCTTTTCAATATGTTCCACATGAGAATTTAACATGGTATATTTTTTTTCTTTTTTACTGAGTTTCTTTTTTTGACTCCTTTATTTAAACATAACCAAAATCTCAATATAAATACACATAAAACACACAAATGAAAATCCTGAATATCTACCCCAAAATGATATCCCCTCCCCTACACATAAAATATTTCTTTTTTCCTCAATGTGAACCTATTAGATGATATATGCACATGAAATTTATAATTATAATTGGGAAAAAGATTATAAAAGTGAATGGGTTAGGAACATCCTGATAAGCTCAGGTGATAATGGGGTTATGATGTGTGATGAAATACATTACATAAATTGGAAGTCCCTCAATATAATTCTTTAAACGTTTCTCAATGATTATAATTCTCTTTCCAATGTCCACTTGTGTGATCTCCTTGCATTATAAGAAAAAACATCAGTCACATCATAAGGGCCAAACCACCTGTAACACACCATACCAGTCATTATCTTTAGTCATGAACTATAGAGCATGACCTTCTCTCCAACTTGAAATTTTCTTTTCAGGATCATTTTTTGTTGAGCTACTTTTGATCTTTCCTTATATAACCTTGTCTTATCATATGAAGACAATCAAATCTCCTCAAGCTCTTAAATTTGCAGCATCCTTGGGATTCCAACTTGGGCGAAATCCATGAGACATTTCTCTATATCCCAATAAGCATGATTCTCAACTTCCACGGGTAGATTAACAGATTTCCCAAAAATAATCCAAAATGGGGACATACTGATGGGGTATTGAATGTAGTCATATAAGTCCACAATGCATCATCCAAGTGTTTACTCCAATCCTTCTTATTTTGATGCACGACTTTCTCCAAAATTTGTTTCAACTCTCTATTTTCATCCTCATCATATCCATTTGTTTAGGGGAGGTATGGTGTTGATGTTTTTTATGTCAGCTGATACTTCCAAAGGAGGGAAGAAAATTTATGATTCTATAAGTGTGTCCCTTGGTCACTTATGATATCCTTTGGTACTGAAAACCTAAAAAAATATGTCTTCACAGATTCCTCGACAACATGAGAATCTTCAGTCCTGCTGGTCTTAGCGTCCACCCATTTACTCACATAATAAAAAAAAACAAGTATATACTTAAACCCAAATAAACTAGAAAAGGTACCCATAAAATAAATTCCTCGTACATCAAAAATCTCAAAGAATGGTATGGGTGGTTGGGGTATCCCATGTCTCCTAGAAATTTTCCTAGTGTGTTGGAAACAAGATCATGATTTACAAAACACATGGGAATCCTGGAATAAGCTAGACCAATATAATACAGAGTCCAAAACATTCCTAGCACTCCATTGGGGTTCAAAGTGTCCACCACAAGCTAGTGTAAGAAAAAAAAATCTAAAATAGACTCCAAATCATGATCAGGAACACACCTCCTAATAACTTTGTCTATACAGATACACCATAGTAATAGATCATCCCAAACATAAAATATAGACTCATAATTTAAATTTTGGACATGATATTTCTTTAAATTTTCTAGGATTTTTGAGTCAACAAGGTAGTAAACTAAATATGCTTACAAAGTATGCATACCTGAGATGGAATAAATATGCTCATCGGGGAAAGTGTCTCGATGTGGTACATGGTCTAAGGGTTTATCCTATAATTTGTGAGTAAGCTAACTAATCTGGTCTGCCATCTTGTTTTCTGAGCCCTTATTATCATTTATCTCAATATCAAATTCATAAATAAGGAGTATCCAACAAATTAGTCAGGGCTTTGCTTTTGGATTCCATAAAATGTACCTCACAACTTCATGGTTAGAAAAACAAACTACATTAGATCCCAATAAATATGAACAAAAGTTTTCTAAAGAAAATATGATAGAAAGAAAATCCTTTTTTGAGGTTGTGTAATTTGATTGGGCCATGTCCAATATCCTTGATGTATAGGCAATCTCAGGTGAACGTTCCTCCAACCCTAGAGATTTGAAAACCCGAAATGTGAAGTTGGAGGCGTCACACATAACCTCAAAAAGAACCTCCCACTATGGGGGATGTATGATAGGTGGAGTGGTTAGACACTTCTTTAGCTCATCAATGGACATGTTTAATGAATCATTAAACACAAAATCAGAATCCTTTTGAATTAATCAGTACATATGAAGGGAAATCATACTAAAATCTTTGATGAAGAGCTAATGAAATCCTGCATCCCCAAGGAAATATCTAGCATCACACTCACATGAAGGATATGTTAAGGATGAAATTATATATACAATATATCTATCAATATCTACCCCATGTTTTGACACTATATTCCCTAAGACAATCCCATGCTCTACTATGAAATGACTCTTTTCAATGGTTAAAACAAGATTCTTTTCAATATAATGATTCAAAACCTTTCCCAAACTTGATATACAATCATCAAATGAAGATCCCTACAATATAAAATCTTCCATAAATACCTCCTTGAAGGACTCAATGAAATATGAAATAATAAGCACCATGCATCTCTGGAATGTTTCATGGGGCATCACAAAGTCCAAATGGCATCCATCGGTACACAAACGTACTGAATGGAAAAGTGATTGTTTTCTTCTCCTGATCTTATAAACCAATAAAAACCCAAATATATCCATAAATTCCATCCAATTAAACAATAATATGTCTTCCCAGCTAGTCTCTAAAGCATTTTATTAATAAATGGGAGGGGGAAATGGTCATTGAGAGTGGTTTGATTTAGTTTATTATAATCAATACACACATGCCAACTGTTTTTCCCCCTCATTAGAACTAATTCATCTTTCTCTTTTTATCAACTGTAACACCACTTTTCCAATGGAAAAACAGATTAGGACTCCACCACTGGAAATTTGAAATGAGATAAATTATACTTTCATCAAAAAATATGTCAACCTCATTTTTAACAACCTCCAAATGTGTTTTATTGAGTTATTTTAATGGTTGCATAACCTATTTATCCCCATCCTCCAAAAAACCATTTGCATGAAAATGGAGGTGCTAATACCAGATATGTCACCCAAGGTCCACCCAATTTCCCATATGTTCTCCCTCAAAAGTTTTAAAAGTTTATCATAATGTTCTAAAGGGAGGTTGTTAGCAATTATAACAATTAATTTCTCAATACTTAACAAGTTTTATTATTTTGGAATTAGTAGTAATTTATTGAGTTCCAGGACAGGGGGTGGGGTGTGGATGGAGATATCGAAGAAACTAAAATATGTGAACAAAGAGCATTAGTATCAGAATATAAATCATCACAATAGGTAATAAAAAATCAAATCCATTAGTATACTCAACATCCATGTCATAATCAGAGTTCACATGATCAAAATCGGAAAATGATTACATTTAAAAATATAATATAAGAGAGTATTGTGCATCAGAAATAGATGTGGAAGTACTCATAGAAATAAAACATGAATCAATACTCATAATCTCTCTAAGAATAGGACAATAAAATTCAATGGTGTTTTTATTTTGTGGTTCAAAATGAGAGATAATGAATGCAGAATGGTACTATGAGGGGTACTTCATGGATTCCATAACGTTAAATATGACTACTTCATCCCCAACATCGATGAAAAGGGTACCCTCATGGACAATTATGATAGTCTTTGTATTTTTGACGATGTTTCTACCTACGATAAGGGAGCATGAAAACATACCTGATCATCCTCCATGTTATGCATGTAGAAATCTGCTGGAAAAATCATGTCTCTTACCCAGATATGTATATCCTCAAGGAATATTTCTAGATATGTTATACACCTATTTTCCAACTGCACCAGTACTCTTGTCATATTAAACTCACCAAACAGAAAAGAAGATAAT
The DNA here is from genome assembly GCA_963277665.1 of Viscum album. NCBI lineage: Eukaryota > Viridiplantae > Streptophyta > Magnoliopsida > Santalales > Viscaceae > Viscum > Viscum album. The sequence continues at coordinate 741,832,775 of OY728145.1, read as the reverse complement.
ACAAAGTGAGGCTTCACATTTATTGAATCTCTTAAATCAAAAATTTCTTCAGAAAAGTGTAACTCCCCTATTGTACATGGGAATGTGAATTTCATGGGATCCTTGTACATTGTTGGCATTTCTTGAGTTTGTGTAATGAGTGCTCACACATTCCTTCCAAGATTTTTCCTATCATTTCCCTTGATCCATTTTCTATTGGTGACAGTTCTTTTAGTAAATTCACATGCCTAGGGATTTTCATGATAGTTTCATGTAGAAGGATGTTGATCTCCACACACTTAAATGTGCCCAAAAAATCTTTTTTTCATTTCCTTGTGATCCATATTATTGGTTTGTTCAACCGTTTTTTAAATGGAAGGAGTTTACAAGGAAAATCATCAATATTTTTCTTGCCTTTATCATTCTCCTTGGTTTTCTCATCAGTAGGTTATGAATTGGTCTTCTCTTGAGTTGAGGTGAATCCTGGTGGAAGAATAGGTGTATAAGTATCAGTTGTTTTCTTTCAATATCTCAATGTGATGGTACTGACATTCCCCTTGGGATTTAGAGCAGGTTGGGAAGGGAGATTTCATTAATTATTACTTACTATTTAATGGATGGTGGTGGCAATATGTATTATTTGAGTCTTCAACTCCCTCAGCTCTGAACCGTGACTCTTCGGCTCATTTTTTTTATTAAAAAAAATTTGCATCAAAAGGTCATATGTTTTAGAATCTACCTTTGGTTTAGAGTTCCCTGGTTGTTTACTTGTTGATTCTTGAGCATAAAATCACCTTTTTGGTTGTTGGAAACCCTTTTGGTATGGAATAGGCTACTGGATGTTTTGTTCAAAAGGGGGCCTTTGTTGTTGTCTGGAATTATAACTCATGTCCTTCCACCCTTGGTTGTATGCTGGTGCAATGGAATCAAACATCTTTTGGGGATGTGTCCATTGCTATTGCTGATATGGTCTCCCATGAAACACTATTGTATAATCTTTTATTTCTTGTAGTAAGGGGCAATAGTCAGTTGTGTGGCTTGTCGCAGTGAAAATGCCACAAGGCCATGAAGGAATGGGTTGATATGTCTTTTGGGACAAATAAATTTTCCTCACCATAGTGGTAAATTATTCTAACTTTAAATCAATCAAATGACTCTCAAGAAAAGAATGACTTACCTAATGTACTCCCCTGACATGTGGTGTACCTCGATCGCCAAATTATTTGTAATTTTTGGCCATCTTTTCAATCAATACATGTGCAACTACTATTGTCTTGACCACCAATGCTATTCTATCCACTACATCCACCATTCTCCTCTCCATATGTGTGTGTCATTCATAGAATTATTGGATGAGGATTTTCTCACTGATTTGGTGATGTGGGAAACTTGCACACAATGTCTTGAATCACTCACAATACTCATATATTGACTTACTTTGCTTTTTCACGATTTTGTGTATCACCTAATGAATTGAAGTGGTCCTTGATGATGGAAATAATATTTTCAAGAAAATACATTTCAAATTTTTCCAACATGTTAAATCTTCAGGTTGTAAATAATACATCCAAAATTTCGCATCACCATCAAGTCATAATGGGAATGATCTATGTTTTATATGATCTTCAGAACCATTTCATAGATTTATGTTTGAGAATACCACATTATATTTTTTACGGTGTTTTTTTGGGATTCTCACCAGGGAGGTCATTATATTTTGGAAGAAGGTGAATTAACATAGATTTCAGTTCAAAGTCTGATTCGAGATTTGGGTATGTAATACAATTTGGTTGATAGTTAATATTAGAGGAATCCAAATATAAAATGGTTATATTATGTTCATTTACATTATTATAATCCATTGGTTCTTGTTTTATGTTAAAATTTTATGTGTTTCCAATTTTAATCTTCTAGGAGTAGAGAAATTCTCCATCTGTTTGAATGTTGAATCTTCCCGTAGACTTAGAAGGTCTGATTTGAGACCTAGGGTTGTTTTCACTATTAGGGTCAATATATAAAAGATACTTGGGATTAGTTCATGTCATAAATCAAATAAAAATAAAATGAAGGAAATTTAACCATAATAAAAATTATAATTTTTTGTTGATGTTCCAAAAATAAGAAGAAGAAAATAAAAGAAGTGAAAAAAATCAGATTTTGTAAAGAAGGAAGAAAGAATAGAAGAATAGAATAAAATGTAAAATAAAATAAATACCTCTAATTGGATTAAATAATTAATTTCCTCCTCGGAAATGGAACCAATTTGAATGGTTCTATCATGGACTCCCTCAAATGATTAGTGGTTTGTTGGGTTCAAAGGTTCAACAGAGTGGCTGACCAAGGTCGTCTCTCAAAGGAGGAAGTACATTTGGCAACTTATTAAAGGTATTTTGAAAATAACATAAAATTTAATTATAACACTACTTTAAAGGATGTGGGGTTTTTTTACTATTCATAATGCTAGAATATGTTTTTTGGATTAAGATTGTATAAATTTTGGTTGTTTTTCTGTTTGAAATAATGTTAAATTAAAATGACATAAGGAGAAGTTTTTTTAGAAAATATTTTGAAAGGAATAATCGATCTAACTCTACCTATTTAAAAATTTATTTATAGTTTTCTTTTAAATTAATATCCACTTAATTATTATCTCTTAATTTGTTGAATCCCAAACCCTATGATAAATAACTTGAACAAAAATAAGAAGTGATTTTAACAATAGGCTAACTTCTGAACATGAAATCGCAGCACCCTACTTTGATTGATGTTCTTAGGTTAGATTATGCTCAGTGGTGAATTAAGGAACATATCCTATTTATTAATTATAATTAATTGATTTGAGGGATTGTATTTTAATAATACAAATTAATCAATGTGGTTTTGAATTACCAATTACATTCACGGTCTAACAATTCACATAATTCTCGACCTCGCGTGATTGGGGTTTATTTTTAAATTGCTTTATTTTTTTCATTTAAAAAAAAATTCAATTAATATATCATATTATGTTAATTAATGTATCTCATTTATTCAAAATAAATGAATGGTGGAGGTGATAGGTATATTTATTTCTAAAAAGAAGTACTCTTCCTTGGGCAGTGTAGTCATCGTAGAAACATTTTTCATTTGAAAAGGTTTAAAGAGGGTAGAACCCAATCTCATTTATACTCTTGATTCCAGACCAATTAGGAAGATTAAGAGTAGAAGAAATTTGAACAAAACAGAATAAAATTTAATAAATAAAAGAAGAACAATGATTTTTTTACACCAACAAAATCATTATAGCACAAAGAAGAAGAAGAAGACTTTATCGAAGGGATCCTTGATTCAAGAGCTACCCTTGTTGGAATTATTGGAAAATTTGAGTGGATCCACTTATCCATTTCCTTCTACTTCCAAATACACTTCCCAACCACTATAAATGAGAAAAATATAATTTATAGAGTGCATGGGAGGATAGGTTGAAAGTGGTTTGAACTATGAATTGGGAATCTTAGACAAATATTTTAATCCAAAATTCAACACCCATTTGACATCCAAAACGCTTTCACCAGCTATTATTCTGGAAGAATTATTTTTTAACAACTGGTTTTTCGAGTACCTCTCAAAATTTGGGTCCAATCCATGCTCAGATGAAGTGTTTATTTTCCAAATACATAATCGATGTCCAATATGGCAGGCCCAACCCACCTTCGAGTTAATAGTATATTTAGTATTACCAAATACTTGATTTATCACAAATTCCCTGAACAAAATTTGTATCCCATTATGTCAAGAACACAGTTACAAAAATTCATTTTCAAATAATAAATAATAAAATATTTATCTATGAAATACTATTGGGCACTATAAAGGGTAAAAGTGGAATTTCAATCAAATTTTCAAATGAATGATCTAATCCAAAATATTTTATAAATAAACATATTTAACAAAATGTGAGGAAATTTTGTCTATTATTATCAATTAAATATTCAATATAAATGTGTCTTAACAATGTAAATTTTTGAGATTCCACCTATGCTTATGGTCGTCAGTGGCATCGGGTAATTCAGATAGGGGCCATAAATGTAGGGTAATAGTCAACTTGTTCCTTACCTAGGAAAACCCATCATTACTCTCACTGACAAGTCCTAGTGGAATCCATCCTACATGGCTCCTGGGAGATATTCTTTCCCTGGTGTCTCTAACTTCCCCTTTTCCCTCAGATTAGGGGATTTAGTTCTAGTATTTCTCTAAAGAGTGGGTCTAAAAGTGTTTCATTATAGTAGTGTAGAGAAATGACTACTTGAACATCTCTTGTGGTAGGCTTGGTTGGTCATGTGTAGAATCATCAAGGTATAGGACAGAAAAATACCTCATCTAAATAACTCCCTTCTTCTCAAATTGTTGTACGATGAAATCTATTACCCATCTCTAAATGATCTCGAAGGGACATAATAGGCATGGGATCCTAGTAGCTAATGGTTTAATAGATATTTTGCATTGTTGGGGTAATGGTTGATTTTATTGATGACATTTCTCATGACCTAGATTCTATAGGATGTTTTATTCCTTTATCTAGGGTCATACAAAGTTAGAAGATTCACACATTAGTACGAATACAAGGAAATAAATTCTCAATCCCCAGGTTTCATCCAATATTCTATTAACATAGAGAGAGAGATATCCATATTGACATGGTACAAGAAAAAAATACCAACATTTAAATACCCCAATTTATATTGATTTACATTATGGAACCACAATTAGATTGGTGGATCATGGTTCTAGATAGCTAGATCTAGTGACATGATAATACATTAATATCTAAAATTATATTATTCCCCATTTTGAGGATAAGATATTCATGTTATGTTGAACATATCTATTTCCTACACTTTTTCTAGGGAACACCCTCTGCGTATTAATGTGCGGTGGCATCACATAGATTCCCCTCATTCCAAAATTCCAAAGGTAGGAAGATATCATAACTTGGAATAGTAATTTTTTTATTTGATTGAAATGGTATGATGGGATGTCAATTTTACCTTCCATGGATTTATACCTTATTCTTGACTCCTAGTCCATGTCCCCCCATAGATAAAGACATGTTTCTGAACTCATTCATAGTGACATCTCATTGTGTATTCCAGTTAATTACACTAATTCTTCTAGACATTCCACTATATAGTGATAGGGAAGAGACCTTCCATCAGGACAATAGGAATACTGGGAATCATTGGGTGTCATGAATTTGGGATAATTGGTCATGTGTTTGTATCTCAAAGGAGGGAATCTCATGGATGCATCACATTCATGGAACCTATGGCATCCCATGTAAATCATGATGTATCTAATTCCAAATGTGCATAAGTTCTTAGGATTTCACCTCAGGAATCCCTTGTTTATCATTAGGTAGCTATACGAGAGAGGTCATGAGTTTATCATCTTGATGAGATAGTCTGAGGAAATTTAAAACACCCTATGGATTTAGATCTTGGATATTAATCCCATAATTGAAATATTTCATATGATAATGGTTGATCAAAACATATATGAATGTGGATTAGGGAGGTTCCCTCTATATTGGGGGCCATCAATGTTTAACAATGGTTTGTATTGAACATCATTGTGGTGTCCTATGTACCCTTCATTGTAGATAGGGATAATAAATCATGTTGTTTAAAGAAGTACTTTAATGTTATTTGATAGGACTGGGCCATGAATTTTAGTATCATGTGTTTAGTACACTCATTTTGTAAAAAGATCATGGATGAGGGATTCTATGGGGATTATGCATCAAAACATCTCTTTATAGTGGGATTTTAATTAGTTGGATCATGTGGGACATACACAATGAGATGACTAAGTGGGTTGATTGATCTCCCTAGGATGTGACAACACTAGGAATATCAAGGTGGATATGGACAAATATTTAGGTTTTTGGCTAGAATGGAAAGAGATAATGGAACATGGGGTTAGTATCATAGAGAAGATTCCTACATAACCGAATTAGTTGGAATCAAATACCACATATCTTAGAAAGGGGAATCAGGGAATAAAGTATAGAAGAAGGCCTATCTGGATGTGGATTATGGATAGAAGAAACAAAAATACAGGTACCTGATTGGGCATACACCTTATTAGGATTCCCAAGGGGCATGTATGTTATGGGGATTCTATTTGGAAACTGCCCATTGGGAGACGAAATATGGGGATTAATCAAGGAATGATGCCTATGTGAGGGTGTGGATGGGTTTCGTGGTTGCTACTAAACTCTTGGTATACTTGAGTCATTATGAGTGTGAGTTATAAGTGGACATAGTAAACTGAAATCTTATGTTGTGAATGATGCTGCAATGAGAGATTGTGTGTGGATTACACATGGATGTTTCTCTTGTAGGATGTCATCCAATGTGGTGGGGATGTAATTCCCTGAGGGGTATATCTCATTACCAATGAATCAAATATGAGAAATCCTATGAAAGGTATGTGGGGATTACTCATTGAATATACCTAGTGTATATGTTTTATGTCAAGTTATGGGACGAGGTGGTATCCCATTATGAGGACACATGGAAAATCCTATGTGAATTGCATTATGAAAGACAACATTTTAGTGTCATGTTATGAGAATGTTTGTGTTATAATATTATACATCATGAACTATGGTAATGGGGTACTCACATTCACACATTGTTCATTCATAAATATAGTTCATGAACTATGGGGTCGGGCATGGATTCATCAATTCTTGGGAGTAATTATGTACATGATCTTTCCATCATGATGTCCATGTTTGTGTTCCTATGATGAAGAGAAAATTCCTTTAGCGTAAATATGTTGAAAAGAATAAGGTAAATGGTAATATCAGGACACACATGAAATTTTTTAGGACAATGGAATGGGGAGGAGATGGTATATAATTACTTGATGTTTGTCAAGTCCAATCCTGGATGGATGTGGGGGTCTTGGGCAGTAATCCTTCAAGATGTGGTGTCAATAAAATGGATAGAAACATGAAGAGGACACATACAATTGATTCATGAGGTATAGGTCCTCACAAGGGTGTTATTATAAAATATTAAGGGCATCACAATGTTGTAGGATTCATGAAATATGGTGATCTTACCTCAGGATAAAGGCATGGTTCGGTAAAGGAGTTCTTCGTGAAGGCTTAATGCATTACGAAGCCTCAATTACCCATGATGGTTTTCATCACCTTTGAAGGGCGTAGGGATTTGCGATTGGAATCGCCACTTTTGGTGTAGGTATTAACATAAATATTGAAGGAGTTTTCAAAAATATCAGATAATTTGGAAGATTCATTTCCAGTATGGTTCTCAATGTTATCATTCTTTATGAATTCAAAGCAATTCAGAAGTCGAAAAGTCAAGTAGACATCATCCAATGGTTGGAATGAGATGGATATTTATCAACAATGGACTCAATGAATATTAGAATTTTTTCATGAACAAAACACATGATTCATGAATAGACTTAGAGCTATTTGATTTGTGAAGCGAACTATCATTCCTGGGAATGGCCGTAGTGCTCCATCCATCTTGCAGACCAGACCATCAAGGCATAACACATTCAAAAAGGGGATCAATATGAACATGATTTTCAAATAATTCCCTTAATATGGTATTAGAATACATTTTTGATTAGACATGCCTCAAACTAGCAATGACTCCCTTGATTATTCATGTGTAACATATTTCAGTTCCAATAATATTACAACACACGGACAAAAAATTAAACAAAGGATGTCGAAATAGATGAAAATACTTCCAAAATATCATTGTAATTATTTGTGTGAAAAAACCCATTATGACTAGGATAACAATTATTCGATAAGAAATAGTTTCCAAAATATTATGTAAAAAAAATTTATGAAAAATAATTGTATGATGTTTTAATGTATGATTTTCTTCAATGATTGATCAAGATGTCAGGAATTTCAAGTCATTCCATATAATTTTAAAAAAATTCCTTTAAATCTTTTATAAAAATGAAAAATATTAAATCATTCAAAAAATTACAAGAAAAGTTATTTTAAACCATTTTTTAAAAATTAAATAATGTGTAAAATAATATAAAAAATAATTTTAGAATAGTAAAAACATTTTTGAAATCATTTTATGAATACATAGATATTGAAGAGAGATAATATTCTACTGAATATAGATATAAGGGAATATATTCATGAAAAACAAATTTCAATAGTATTATGTATCAAGGACTGGGAAATGGAACCAATACATGAAATTAACATGAATAACTATAGTAAAATATGTAATAACAGTTTAATAATATTAATATGAATCATTTTTTGCAAGGTAAACTTAAAAATAATCTATCCCAAATAATGATGAAAATTTTAAATAATCCCTTACCTCATTTTCAAATACCATCATATGAATTAAATAATCATATATAATAAATATATATTTATTATATAAATAATCCATAAAAATATTCATATATATAATATGATATAAGATTTTCTTATAGAATTTTACCACCCTTTTATTAATAATTCTTTATTACAATCACATTTTTATGTTGTAAAAAAATTATTTTTCTTGCAACTCTGCGTTCACTTGATTTGGTACTTGTACTTTGATCATTGATACATAATATAAATAATTTTATTCATGGTATATTTTTAATTTATATTTATTGTATACATGTTAACGGCCATCCATGAAATGTATATATACAAAAATGAATTACACCCATCATGGAGACGACATGCTATATGTACACATGAATGCTATTTTCTTTTATAATGGATTGAATAAAAGAATGAAAAGTATTATATATTATCTAAATAATTATTATTATATCATCGAAAAATAAATATTCATGAAATCAATCATTATTACCAAACATGTAATACATAAATTATAAAAAATCGAATCGCTTTGTCGAAATGGTTGTCTACAAATTAGCACAAGCGACAATATTATATTAAAAAAATGGAATGTTAGAAGGTACATATGATATTATAATATTAGGGTAAATTAAATAATAATAATCATATAAAATTATCAAACCTTTCATATTATCCATCCATGAAATATGGTGATGGGAGAATAATTGTATCTCTACGTGGATATGGCAAGATGTGCACATGTACAAGAGACAAGTTCACATATAATTTTATGGGAGAGAGAGTGGATAATGTAGATTTCATAAACAAAATAATTTTTCTATTCAAGGTTGATTATTTATTATTTAATTATAAATATTTTATATTAACATGACATATATAATATGTCAAAAAATTGATCGATTAAGGAGACTACCTCTCCATTGAAAGAAATTATTTAAATATTCTCTTAAGGGTCATAGGGTTGGTCTCTTTGGGTGAAAATAACCTGTATAATGTAGAGAATAATGATTATAAAATATTATTGGTAGATATAGGTTGATTTATAAGGATTAATTTGGTGTATATAGGTCATGGATGTGGTCCCCTTTTATAATTGATTTGAAGGAAATTATTGGCATTTCATAAAAAGATTAAACTTTTATAAAGTAATTCCAAATAAAAATGAAATAAAATAGATAGAGATTAAAAATATGGAAATGATATGGTTTAAATATCATCGAAAAATATTTAATAGGGTTTTGTTTTTTTAACTTATCCTTTGGCGTAACCCTTTAGTTAACCTATTATAACATTAATCGTAGTAACATATTTATTAACATTAATGTTTTTTCATTTAAAACATAATTTAAAAATCAACTAAAAAAAATGGATAAAAATAAATAGAGTATCATATCACCTTTTCCATTTTCAATATTTGAATGATTTTTAAATAATATAAAAAAATATTATTTTTTTAAAATTATTATTAATTTAATTTTTGACTTGATTCATTCAATTGAACTTCAAATATGTCACAAAAACTGTTGATTTAAAATATAATGAGTTTAGAAAATCAAATATTTCATATCTATTTATAAAATTCATGGACACTATAAATCACTAAATTATATAACGTTAATGTTTTTTAGTCTCATTTATTTTATTTGTAAAATAAAATAAATAAATACATTGGTAGCATTAGAAAAACATTTTAGGTATTTATATTATGAAAAATAATTAGATATAAAATTGATAAATAATATAATTATATTATTATTAAATTTAACATTTATATTAATTCTTATTATTCATTTTCCATTATCTGGACACATAATAGATATTTTATACTAAGAGAGTGTCCTTTTGTAACTTTGTTGGATTTAAATATTATATTGGCCATTTGTATTGAAATGTTTTCATTGAACATATACATTTATAGAATTAGCTGATAAAGTTCATATTAAATTCATCTAATAATAATTAATATCAAATATTATGACATTATCAGTTATTTTTAATCATGTTGAACCTGATTTACCCTTTTTTAAGGTTATAATTATATAATAACTGGTATTTTTATAATCCCAAAATAAAAGGTACAATTTTTCCAAATTATAACATCAATATTAACAATAGGTAATAAATAATTCTATATTCAATAAAAATAATTGGAATAAATTAAATTTAGTAAAAATAAAAAAAATAAATAAAATTTACTGTTCAAAAAATATAGCTTTTAAGCATAAAACTGGATATATTTTTATCTCACATCAAGTAAGAACTCTATATAAATGTAATAACATTTTATTGAATGGAATATATATATTTTAAATTAATATCATTCATTAATAGTGAATAATTCAACTTATTATGATACATTCATATTACACAAAAATAGCTTTTTTTTTAAAAATCTTTTACTTTTAAATGATTTTTATTTTTATTCATAACAAATTTATTTTTTCATAAATCTATAAACAATACACAATTAATAATATTTTTTCTTATTCAAGCCTGATAATTTTAATTTCTATGTTATAATGGCCACATAATAATAGATTGTTGTTTGTATGAACATGGTGTGGCATGCAATGAAGGCTATCATTGTGATTAAATATATTTAAAACATAATTTACAGTAAGAGGTCATGGTGTTAAATTTTTCCCGTCATTAAAAAATTTCATTTTTAGAAATTCATTAATGTCGTATCCTGAATATATTTTGGTATTTTTTTCATCATTTTTTAGGTTCCCACATTACCCCTTCTATCTTATTATTTCTCCAAAACCCTTTCCAGCCAATTAATTTGATTCCTCAATACTTATTCTCTAGCATGAAAAATATTGATAGGCTCTTCATAGTAAGATAAATAAGGATCCAATTCCATTTATTTGGAAATTAGTTGATATTTGATGTCTTTCCCGTATATATACAACAAAGGGATTTGGAACACATCATTTACAATAAATGGCTTGGTGGTATTTCCAATTCTTTATCTACAGTACCAATAATTTTTCGAATTTAAAAATTCCTAATTAACCTTGTGATTAGTATTACAATATTACTATATTTTATAAGTCCCTTTCATAACGATTAATTCATGTAAGCAGGATATTTCACTTGAAATTCCAAATAACTAACTTGATTAATATGTACTAACATCATCATTATATATAAGGAAACAACCATTTCCCTTCCTTGATTGGTCACTATATATCACAAATCTATCATTTCTGAATGGTTGACTAAAAATTAGAACAATCAGTGTTCCCCTATTCAATTATTTAAAATATTCTTTCTATTTCATTACCCACAAAAACTTGATCCATTTTTAAGTAATCCCGGTAAATGGTATATCCAAATAGGATAAATTTTGAACATATCATGGATCGTAATCTAAAAAACCAATGATACTATAAACCTCAATTATTATTATTAGTATAGGCCACTCTAGGACTACCAATTACTTTTTATTATCAATTATGATTCCATAATTAGAGTGGAAATTTCAAAGAGAAAAACTATTCTGAGGACATAATTCACAGTTTTTAAATTTACCATATAACTATTTTCTTCTAAGATTATCATGAAACACCTGTCTTTTGGAGTACATGTTTATATCATTAATAAATAACATAGAAAAATATTAATATATTTCAGGAATACACTATTAATTAAATCTATGATGTCATAGGGTGCCTTAGTCAATAAAATTGTCATCAATATCAATTAGTAATGTTCAGAACTCATTGTATTTGTTTTATTTGGGATATATTAAATATTTATTCAAAATTAATGATACCCATAATGAAGTAAATAATTTGAAAAATAATGTGATATATAAATTTGATTCAATATGTTATCTACATGTGGATGACAATAATTTCTTTTATTATTATAACAACAATGATTTCCGTATTATCAATGCATCCTCTCATAGATCCATCACTATTCCCAACAAAAATATCATGGGATTCCCATGGAGATGCTAATGTTCATATACACCCATTATCAAAAAACTCCTCTAGTTTCTTCATAAAATCCATTAATATAATAATGTCCATTCTATAAGGATTCATTGATATTGGTGTTTCATCAAGGATACTATCACTGAAAAAAATAATTTACTAACTCTAGTGGATGTTTAAGAAATTAATTATGATAGATAAATGTATTAAAATAAAATAAGTACATAAAAATTTAATGATTTCCGTTCTTATTTGTATATTTTTCATCTCTTATTCAATAATTTAATTTTGAAGAGATATTGGTGGTGTATCTAAACATGAATCAGATGGTGAAGTATCCAATATTCAGATAAATAAGTCTATATATTAATCATGAATCATAATTTTCTTATATTTTCAATATATTTTTTATTCATATTTTGAATTCCAAAATATACCATGGATTATGTAAAAATACAACATAGGTAAAATAATAAAGTTGAAAAATATGGAATCTTTATGTGTAATAATAAGAATAGATTGGCATATTCTTATTGCGATGAGACTTATACTAGGTCCCTTAACTAATAACTGAATTCTTCAGGTGATAGGGAAATATCTAATTTTGTGGAAGGCATAGAATATATAAAATGTTGAGAATATATAGAATAAAATACAGAATTATATAAATTTGAATATATGAATAAAGTACATCCCAAAACATATTTAGGATCTTCAACATCGGTTGTTGTGATCATAAAATAATTACCTTTCTCCCTTATACCATTGGGAGAAAATTACATTTAATCCGAGGAAAATAATTTTCACAATTCCCAATATCCATAAATTTGAATAATTATACATTTGTAGTTTCTTTATTTCATTTTAAATCATCAATATGATGAATATTTTCATCACATATGACGAAAAAACCTTTTTAATAAAAAACTAATAAGATTTCTCCTATAAAATATCACATATTTTAAAATTCCCATTCATATTCTTCACCATATAAATTTTTTCTATATCATCCTTTAAATATCATTATTTTCATTGATTTCATAAGACAAAGATAGTTATTTCTCTTTTTCGATAGCACGCAACACTACATCCTCAACAGATAAGATATCTTCAAACACTATTAAACTTCAATGGATTATACATAACCCCTAAATGAAACATTCAATTATACTATTTGGAATCTGTGCATATTCTATATCATACTGTATTATCCTTATAAATTTGGATTAATACTTAGCTACATTTTCATATTTCTTATTTCTCAGAGTTATAAATTTATTTTCCATATCCTTTCATTGTCCATGTGAAAAATATTTTTCCAATAACATTTCCTTAAAATCCTTCCATTCCATGATCATTATTTATTAACTATCCTTTGTTTTTTAATAAATGTCCAACAATTATTGAACTCCCCTAAGAGATTATAATGATCCAAGAAAAACATATATATTTGATTACTTATAATGAAAGAAATACATTTTCTATAGAACATATACATTTATAAAAAAATGGAGTCCTAGATCAATTTTTTGATTATGGTTATGGATTAATAATGTTGTATAACATCATTACATCACACTGTGGATCTACAAGTAGATTTATATGAGATAGTTTATTATTCATAACCTAAATCAACTACTCCAATATTGTTGTAAAATTCCCATCTCCATTTACAATTTTATATCCAGTTCAATTTTCATTATCTTTTCTATGAGGGACATACATAAATGGATTACAAGCATTGACACCTATTCTATTAATTCATCTAGGTTCCATTTCTAATAAATGGATTACTCTTTTCTATATAATAAATTTTTTTATAATAATGGTTAATTTCAAGGATAGTGAAATATATTTCATAAATTGAAATTTTATATATAAATAATATCAAAATCATAATCCTGCATATTTTTAAATATTCCTAAAACTAGTAAAAAAACATTTTTTTACGTCACCAGTTTTCACATCGGTTTTTTAGAACCGATGTGAAAAATATCTAAACATCGATTTTTCACGTCCGTTATTATATAACCAACGTCAAAATACATTTTCTATAATTTTTCACATTGTTTATATAAGAACCGACGTTAAAAATCACTTTTATTTGATTTTTAATGCCGATTATTATATAATCGACATGAAAAATCCTTTTCCAAGAATATATATTAAATGTTTCACTTATTTTTCACGTCGTTTATTAAATAACCGATGTGAAAATTTGATTTTCATGACTTTTTCACATCGGTTATTTAATAACCGACGTTAAAAGGTAAATTTCACATCGGTTATTTAATAACCGATGTGAAAAATGTTTAAAAAAATTTATTTCATTTCTCAATATTTAATTTGACATGTCACGGAGCTCAAACAGAGTTACAGATTAAAAGTCATGGCCTTCAGAAGCTGATCATCTCCATGTGATACCTTAAAGATTTCCAACTTCTGAAGGCCATGAATTTTAATCCGTAACTCTGTTTGAGCTCTATGACCTGTCAAATTAAAGCTTGGAAAATTAAATACATTTTTGTAAACTTTTTTCATTTGGTTATTAAATAACCGACGTGAAAAAAACATTTTAACGTCCGTTATTAAATAACCGTTGTGAAAAAGTCATGAAAATCGATTTTTCACGTCAGTTATTTAATAACCAACGTGAAAGAGTGAAGAAGATTGATTTTTCACGTTGGTTTTATAATTACTAACGTGAAAAATAAGGGAAAATTTTAATATCTTTTCACATCGGTTATCATAAAACCGACGTGAGTGAAATTTTTAATATCCTGCAAACGCGAAATTTCAATTTGTTTACATCGCGACATCGAAATTTTGAATTACCGCCTAAAATTATTAATACCACATTTTCTCTTCAAATCTCAATTATATGTTTCCATTATTCCCCCATAATAATTTTATGATCATTTATTTCAACCATTATCATTCACCCATATCGACTCTTTTTCTCTCGAACGTGAATCAATTATTTCTTCTTTCCGCGATCTCGTCAATGTATATTTAATCATACATCCCTGATTTATGGTTTTTATGATTTGTTTTCTTAATTGATATATCACTTTACGATCATTCCATTGAACCATCATCATTCCACTGAATCCACATGTTTTATCTTCAACGTGAATCAACGATTTTTTATTTTCGTGGCCTCGTCAAGGTATTTGTAATTATTTTCCCATGATTTATATTTTTTATGAGTAGTTTTCTTAATTGATATACCATTTAATGATTGTTAATTTATTATAATTATGGATGATTCTTTATATCATGATAAAACTAAAAATCCCCCTACGGATTCAAAAATTCCTTCGAATATGAAGCTACGGTTGGCTCATTCAATCTTTCCTCAAAAAAAATATCAAAATTTTTATGGTCATAACATATGATCCGTAAATCCGTTTGAGCTCTATGACTAGTCAAATGAAAGCTTAGAAAACATTCCACAAGGCAGTAAACATTTTTAAGTCTATTATTTAATGACAAACATTAAAAATTACTTTTAATGTCGGTTATTAAAAAACGATGTAAAAATGACTTATAACGTCGGTTTTTTCAAAAACCGACAGAAAAATGGCTTCTTATCACCATTTCAAGAATGTAATTCACGCAGTTTTTTTTAAAAACCGATGTTAAAAACTATATTACCCCTTTTTTACGTTGGTTATTAAATAACCGATGTAAAAAATCATATTTTTAATGTCGCTCGCAATAACGTCGCCTCAAAACCGACGTTAAAAAGAAAAAAAATGACGTAAAAAAAGGTTTTTATACTAGTGTAATGTATTTCCAAGGTTGATGTCCCTAATATATTTCTTCCTACATATTTATTCAAAGTATTATTTTAAATGTATTTTTATTCCAATAGTAATAATTCGAATATACTATTCTAGATCTAGTCGTTATATTATTACATTGGAACTTTAAAAATGTAATTATAGCCAAAGGGACAAATTTTTTTAGTGTATTTAAAAGAGAAGTCTGAAACATGATTCTAAAATTTAAAGGGAAACAAAAGTTGTGATCCATAACAATGATGATTAGAAAAGGGGGCCAAAACTTTTCAAAAAATGTAAAGGGATATGGGAATCTTTTGAACTGTATATTTAATATTTTAATGGTGTTTCTCAGAATTATTTCATTTCATATCATGCTATATGTCGTGAATCTGTGGGATGTGATGTCTTGGACAGTGATGAAATAATGGTTAGAACATGTAATAAGAATGTGGAACTATGAAATATTCCCTTTTAATATTATTTGAATTAATAAAATTAACATATGTCTTATAACCCTTTAAAAATTAATTTTGTATTTTTTTAGACCAACAACACTGGTATTGAACTCTTGACTCCTTCCTTGGGATATAATGTGTTTTTCGTCTAATACACCTCTGATTTCACTTCCATTCATCATCTTTTACCACTATTAATAACATTAAAACTATATTGACATAAAATCAATCTTTAAAGTAACATATAGAAATATTACACCATGTTTAATTTAAAAATATTTTTATTTTGGTTGTTTTGTTTTATTTTTTCAATATATTAAATTTTAGTTTGAATTAGAGGCCAATATTCGACTAGTATGACTCCACTTAACTATGGTGAATGGAATCAGTATTTTCAATCATTTTCATATCATTGTATTATATATAGGGCTTATATAGTCATTTTGAATAATCAGAAACATGATGTAAATTTAATTTTTAACATTCCATTAAATTATTTATGTCTAAGAGTCCTACAGATTAAGAAATGCTTGTTGGTTTGGGTAGAACTATTTCATATCTCTTAATATAGAATGTGTTGCCTTATTCTATTCTTATAGGTGAATAATGATTTATAATTAGATATTACGTCAATAAACTAGTGATTTTATTTTGATAGTTTTATTCCATGGATAACCCTTAAGAATCTTTTATTCTAATGGAAATAAAATTACAATTTGGAAAAATTTAATAAATATAAGTGAAAATCATAGTTTTAATTTTATAATTGTTTTTAGTGAAATAATACTTTCATAATTAAATATTACATCATTTTATATAAATATTCTTCTCATTACAGAAACACATTCCATAGGATCATAAATGTAATGTGCCTTTAGAAACATGAAAACACAAAGAATTTTTTCATAAAATATATACCTTGTGTCCCACATGTTATTCATAAATAGATCCATTTTTAGTGTCACATTTAAAACCATTACTTATATCACAGGTAAAGGAATATTAATAAAAGGTTGAGCTCAGATACTTAGTAAGGGAAAAAATAAGATATAAATAATTATATGAGAATAAGGGTATAATATTTTAAATATATACCTTTAATAACAAAAATTATAATCCCAAATCATCAAATAAATACTTTCTATTCAAAAGACATGAATGATAATGTAACACGATCCTTGATAAAATAACATTAAAATAATACATGGAATCATGGAATAGTCAAAATTATAGAAAATCATTTCCAAAGTCATCAGGTATATTTTCTTATACTAACATAGTGATGTGGGTTCTCTCTTAAACAATTATAATAGTCATGTTTCATTCCATATATATTCATAGTGAATGAGTTCCCTTATTGAACCAAGCCCACTCCCAATTCTATTCAATAGTTTCTCATGAGAAAAAATAATTTACCTAATTAATTGAATTTATATATATATATTGGTCCCACCCCTCACATAATGAATAAAATAAATATTTTTTAAACTATATCATTAAAAATTAATTATTTGAATAGAAATGGGTTTTATAAAAAATTCATCAAAGCATAACCCATGGAAAAGGGGTTTTATAATTTTGTTCTACTCATCATAAACATAAAAGATCTAGAGAAAATAAAGAGGTTGGAATCCTAGAAAAAAATACATTTTACGGAATATGTAATACTAAAGGAAGTAATATTGCATGAAAATTTATTTTTAAATATAATAAGAAAAATATTATTGGGGAAAAAACTTTTCTATTTTCAAATCACTTTAATTTTTTTAAAACTACAAAATTATAAATGAAAAATTTGTCTGTGGAAATTGAGATGAATACATTTAAAATAATCGTAAAATAATTCATGTGTTATGAAATAAGAAAAATAATATCCTTTGATATATATTTAATACATTCCTTACATATATTTTTTGTTCGGAATTTCCCAAATCACCTCATTTGAAAAACACCAAAAATATTTGATTCCATCAATTGTTTAAAAAGTAAAAAATGGTAAAATATATGTTAAAAAATCGTATGATAATTTTATAAACCTTTTTTGAAATATTTTTTTAATTCATCTACATGGAAGATAAATATTTCTAAATGGATAATTAAATATAAATAATCTCAAACAATGTTGAGATTGTGAAATAAACCCATATCTAAATTTTTTACATTACTTTTTTCACGTTAAAATCTCATGTGTATTAAATATGGATTTATTATAAATTATTCAATAAAAATATTTATATATAAGATAACATATATGATTAATTTAAAACATATATCACCAATTACTAAAAATATGATATTAGATACAATGTTCTTCATGATAACTATATTGTTTTCCAATAATGTTTTTGCTCGATATGCTCAATTTTTATAGTTTGATAATATTACCATAATTTAAAGAAATTTAGTCATTGTATATAAATAAAATATATTCACTGTATTCATATTTATAATCATTCATCTAAATTAGAGATAAATATTGTATTACATTGTCTATGAAAATGGTAAGCAGTATGTACATATTAATGTTGTTTAGATTTTTCGATCTATAAAATGAGATAAAGGTAAATAATAATTCACACATATAGAATCATTACTATATTACAAATATCATATATATTATTAAAAATTTTCCTTATTACCACCCATTTGAAATATAAAAAAAAGTCACAACACATTTTGGATATGATGGTGCACACAAACACATGAGGGAGGTTTTTTATTTCCAAAAATATTGAATGATAATAAAGTAGATATTTTATTAGAATATAAAAAGAATTGTTATTTCATAAATATGATATAATTATACCAAACTGATCATAATAACCATCCATAAGTAATGGTGGTAAAAAAAGAACTATTTCTGTATTTGTAGATGTTAGCCATATACACATATGTGTGATACATTCACTTCTTATTTGATTGGAAAGAGGATGTATAATAGTATTTTAATAATCATAACAGTAGTTAAAAGTATTTATTAAAATTAATTTACTATTTTCTGATAAATAATAGAGATTTTTAGGATGTAATGAAATGCATAAAGAATTGTGATCGCTTAATGTTACTACATCTTCTTGGAAATAAGTCAATTAAATATCTTCTCTAGGAACATAGAGTTGGAATTTTGAGTATAAAAACACCTATATAATGTGGATAGGGTATTATAAAATATAATTTCATAGTGTGTGGTTGAGACATAATGATCAATTAATTCTAATTAAATGAAGGTGGAAGTTCTATTTCATAATTTAGGTGAAGGGAATTTTAGGAATTTATTAAAAGATTTAAATATAAAAAAATATAAATCATCCAAATTCATAAAAATTGACATTAAATTCATAAGGGATAAAATTTTAAACCATATATTATTCCCTTTGTTATCATTTAATAATTTATATATTTTTTAAAAAATATAACTAAATATAAATCCCATAAAATATCAATCTTGACAATATTGATACAATTAATTACATTCAGTTTATATACATTAATAAAACTTGTAAAATTTAAAAATAAAATATTTAATTATATCCTAAAAATTTCATGGTCATCTATATAATTCAAATATCACCAAAAATATATCAAATTATTTTAATTTTAAAATATTTAATACTATTTTGTCGATTTTTTCGTTAATTGAATAATTACTCCACATCAATTATGCATGTTTTTTATGTAAATTATTTAATTCATAAAAATGATATGTAATTTAACATCATTATTATAATTTAAATTTTAAATTATTGATATTAATTTATGTAGAGTGTTAGTTTTTTCCAATGTGTATACATAAATTAATTTTAAAACTAAGGAAGTGACATTTTGTCACATTTTTTGTTTAAATAATATATCATCATTTAATGGAATAATGTACATTAAATAACTAAATTTAAAAAATCATGTGTAAATGGTTGAATAATTATGATCCAATAATACATATATCATGTAGTCATTGCCTTATCACATAGTTTTATTAAGAATTGTCATGATTTACCCTTTACTGAGGTGTTAAATTTTACCATGGCTATTATTTATATTGATCAAAAATAAAAGGTTTCTGACTAAAAATATAATCCTAAGGATTTTATATTTTTAATTCATTACATATAATTTAATAACTATAAATTTAATAAATTAATTTTTTTAGTGCACAAAATTTTATAATAACCATTTTAATGAAAAATACATTTTTAAGAATAAAACACAATTAATTATTATTATATGATTATAAAAGAATTTTTTTAATGTTAAAAAACATTAATAATGTAAATAATATAAAAACTTTATTAAAATATCTCACCAAAATATAATAGTTTAATATGCTGATAGACAATTAATTGTATTATTAAAACTATTTTTTTCTTCAGAAAGTAATTACTTTTATTTTAAAATATTTTTTTTAATTATAATCATGATTTAATTCATAAATGTATAGAAAATATATTTTTAATAATTTATTTATTAATTTTCATACCCACTTATATATATTCTCAGTGTGAAAAATGTTTTAATAACATTATGTGCTTCGTTTGAACTTTATGTAATATGAAACACAAGCTATCAATGACATCAAATTATCTCAAGAAAAATATTTCCAAAATATAATAGGATGTTACATTATACCACAACACTTTAAAATACGTTTCTCCCTCAAAATTAATCACTTGGATAGAAATATATGAGGATACCTCTACCTCATAACATCTTCAGGTTCCTAGGTAGCTTAACAAATATATCTCTTAACCAAAAAACTTTAACCAAGAGTGTGGTCTTGTTTTGAGGAACATTATCACTATTTTCTAAAATAAGTAACATTTTTTATTTATATTAAATATATTCCTCTAGTAAAATAACATCTATTCTTATTATATGTAATGGATTAGTAATTTACATACTGAGGAGATATACATGGAATACATCACGAACTAGAGAAGGATTTGGTGGAAGATCCAATATATAAGATACCATCTTGATACGATCAATAATTTAAAAAGGACCAATATACGTAGTTCATATATTTATATTATTTATAAATTTAATCATTCTATTCTAGGTTGATAATTATTGGAATTCATTATCATTCAACAAAAAATCTATATCCACTTAATAGTTTTTAGCAAAACATTTTTGTTGACTCTGAGATAAAATTGTGTTTATTTAATAGATCTAACCATCTCTACTATTTCCTCATCTAAATTAGTCCCAATATCTTTCTTTCACCAACATCATTCGAGAATGTTGTATTTTTTCACATCTTATAATAGAGATATTCATAAGGTTCCATATGAATTCTAGATTGAAAGATAGTATTATAAGAAAATGATAAAAAAACATATTGATCACAAACATATTTTATATTAATAGACAAATAATTCTACATTACTTTTAGAGTTTGAATTTTCCACTCAGATAGAACATCTCCCTATGGATGATCAGAATTTATGACAGTTGACATTGTGTCTAGACCCTACTGAAGAATTTTTCAAAACATCAAGTTAAATGTCTGATCATTATCATATATAATGTAAATTTTTATTCCATGATTTAATACTACTAAATTTATATATTTTATAGAAATATGATTTATATTGAAATATTCACTAATATAAATGTGTTTTAATCACTTCATAAGTTGATAAATTGTGACACATATTACATTATGAATAATTGATATTTTTCTGAATTACAACGAGAATTTAAGTGGGAATGTTTTCCCATTTCCATTTTGTTATGGTTCTGGTATTAAAATACCATTATACCCCAATTTCTGTACCATAAAACTCCATAAAAAAATAAAAAGAAACATATTCTGAAATATCTCTCTTCATGATATCCCACTATGAAAAGCATATACCAGTCCCTATATAGAATTTTACATATATGATGAATCGATATTGATTAAGTATAAGCCTTATCCTATTTCTATATATTCAAATATAGTATTAGTGTGGCACACAATTATTTCTTCAACTATATTTTTATATTAGAATCAATTTTTAATAGAGGATGATTTCTCATTTTCTTTTGATGCACCACATGTTCTTTCTACATCTATTTATTATTCACTTGGATAAATGGATGAACATTCATATGTCCCAGATATGATTTCTCCCCTTCTATTAATATTTGTAGATATATCTATTATAAATCAATAAATATTGTATCTATTTTGATCCTAATCATAGTTAAAATAGAATGATTGTTTAGGCTAAATGAATCTTCCCCTTTTTGGTTTTCCTAGGCCGAAAATGTATTGAGATGTAAAAATATATAATCATCTCCAACCATTTACATTGGCACATGTTTATCTGTTTTTGATTAAAAATATATTTCAAAATTTTCTTATCATTATGCCAAACATTTATTGGTGGAGATAATTTCCCAATAAATTTAATGACAGTATTACCATAGCTAATTCCATATCTTGATTTGGGAAATTTTTATATCAAAACATAAATTACCATGTGTTATAAGCTATCATTATGTCATTATACCTAAGACAAAATCCTAGTACCTTATTTAATGATTCACTATAGATCAATATCTTTTCTACACTAAATCGTAGTCTGATAATAGGTTCACTGGAAAACATTATTTTATGCTCCTTCATATTATCTTCACATTCCTCCATCAATATGAACATAACAGATCTCCCTGTCAATTTTGTGAGTGGATTACAGAATCCTGAAAAATACATCACAATACATCAGTAATATCCATTCATCTGAAGAAAAATATATATTTGGGTTGGTATAGGCCATTTTTATTCAATGTATGTCTTTGAAGGATCAATTAATATAGCCTCACTTGAAATTATAGGACAGAAAATATAATATTTACAAATCCATAATGCACATATTGAAAACATTGAATAAATCTTATCCTTCCTAAGGGTTTTCATAATAATCCTATAGTTTTCTTCAAATCACCCATTCAATTTGAATATAATATAATATATTCACTAAATACTATAATAAAATTATCCAAATTGTCTCTAAAGACTCTATTAATTATTTCCATAAAGATAACAAGAGCATTAATATGATAAAAAATAAATACTATAAATTCATCTTGTCCATACCATATATTTATTAGCAACATAGCTATATCATCCATATAGACACAAAATTGATGATATCCAGAATGAAAATCATTCTTGGAAAATTGCCGACCTCCATGTAGTTAATTAAATAATTAACCAATATGGAGGTGAGGATACTTGTTCTTGATTTTAATTTTTTATGTTTCTAAAAATCAATGAAAAGTAACATTATCCCTTATTTTTTCATAAAAATTACATAGGCATACTACAAGATGATTCACCAAGGTTTATTAATACCTTATTAATATTATCTTTGAGATTCTTCATAAATTCCTAAATCTCTACTTTGGTCATTCTAGAAGAATTCTCAGAAATAGTCATAATACCATATATGAGTTCTTTTGAAAATTAAACATCATGATTCAGTTTATTTCATAAAAATTATTCAGTAAAGACATAATAAAACTCCCATAAAATATGTGTACCCTAAATGATGTGTTTCTATATAACCTTATTAGATAGATATCCTTCATCTATAGTAATTAAGACACAGAGTTCGAAAAAATTTCCATTGGAAGTTTACCTTCATCCATGCATAAAAAAATTATTATTCGCTCATTAAAAAATATGAAATGTGACTTAAATATACCAAAAAATAATATGGGACCATTATAGAGAGATCCAATCAATGCCAATAATCAAAAAGAGTTCAACTAAAGTGATAATGAAATTATTTTCAGAATCAATTTCACACATAATCCTACTAAAAAATAATTATAAACATGATATGAGACTATTATGAAATTAAATGTTTTTATAGTTAACTCAATATCAAATTTTTTAGGATATATAGTGATAAAAAAGGAGATTCCTCAAACCTAAATGATTTGGATGATCTGAAATAAAATAAAAATTAGGTATTATATAGTGGATGATAAGTGTACTTATAAATACATCATTCATGTAAACCACATCAATAGTTTTGAGTTAATTTTATTTCCCATTGTCTATGGGCATAAGAGTTAATTCATGGTGATCATAAATAACATTATATACATTAACTAGATGTCGTAATCCCCATACTCCTTGAATCTTTGTTGTTAGAGAATTTTTGGTGCATTATCTCAAGCATTCATCCGAAATACATCTTTATCCAACTTCTACCCATATCACTATAATTAAATATATATTTAACCTTCATTTACACACAATGTACATTTACCAGTTTTCTATAGACAATTTAAAATGTCTTTTCTTCCATACTATTATGTAGTTCTTTTAAACGTGTAATCTAGTTTTAAGAATCACTACTTTAAGAATGTTTCCATTGGATTTATCCATGGTAATAGAAACATACAATAGTTCTTTATCCAAAAAGGACCTGCTTTCCAGTGGTAGGTGTTGAATAATTTTGAAAATTATGATACATAGGAATGTGCGTTGGTTGAGAGGATGGGTGTTTGGACTCACCGCACCCTTTTGGGGGGAATTATTGTCTACTATAGGACTCTCTTTATAAATTTTAGATATTTTCATGAATCTTTATTAATTATCCAAGTATAACACAATTTTCACTTGGAATTTTCAAACACATATTAACATGTGTAAATATTAGAATAATACTTATGTACTAGAGGTTCTTCAATAACGTAGATACTATTTCACATAGTACATAGATATTTTGTGAATCATCGTTATGATGATACAATTTTGTAAGCCACTCATTGTGGCACTTTGGACATTATTTTCTTCCATAGATAGTATTGTTTGTTTTGATATTGGGATCATACACATGAAATGGGATACCTATGTATCCTTATATATGGAATTGAAACCCTTGTAATTTTGTGTCACTGAATGGGACAAATCATACTTTTTAAGGTCATGTGATAAGGACATAGGCATATAGTGTAAGGTCATATGGTATGGACATCTAAGAGAAAGTTTCATAGTCAAACCATGGTGTTGGACTTATGCTGAGGTAGCCCAAGGAACATGGATGTGATATAGGTTTCCAAGTATGATTAGACCATATTAATAATATAGCCCAAGGAGAAAAGGGTGGATTTGAAGGGTTGAGTTTGAACCTCAATGAGTATTCCTACGTATCCCAATTGTATGGGAATCAAATCCCATATAGTTTGGTAAATATTATAAGAGAGCATATTCCTTTGAGATAATTGAGTTTGGGCTTACTTCCTAAAAAGGATTCCTTAGTGATTTTAGGTTTTAATTTGGGGATTATTACTAAAGAAGATTCCCAGATTATGAGAATTATTATTGGATTCTCAAAAAGGATATCCAGTGATCTCGAGCCTTGAAAGGGATACCTATGTATCCTAGTTTGAATAGAAATCAGAGTTCTCATAGTTCCATCACCATGGGTGTTTGTGAACATTTTTTATTCATCATGAATATCTATGACCATGTGATTCATTCTTCGTGTGTCACACAAGATGATGTGAAAGACTCAAAATTTACATATACACTTTTCTTCCTTCGCTGGTTGAAGAGGGTGAGCCTATGACGACTAAGATGGATGAGGGAGAGGCAACAAACCCTCCCTCTGTTTTCTTAACATTGGACAAGGGTCAAATTAATAGAAGAATGGATAATGTTTTGGGGCATACAATAGGGCGGATGCCCTAAAATTAGTCCTGGTTTTTGAAGGATACTTTTCCTTTGATTTTATGGAAAAGAAGGTGTGACCTGTAACTTCCCTACCAGAGACCTGAGGTTCCATCTCTTTGAGAAAGGAAAGGGATAGACCTAAACCTTAATTCTCAAATATTTGGAACTTACCAACACTATTTTTCGGACAAAGATCCTTGTGACTGTGGATATATAAACACCCAACCACTCCATGAATCCTAACCCCATTTCGAAACAAATGTGGGAAATCATCGCGTTTGGTTATACAGACCCAAATAGGATACACGTTGATGTGCCTTTAAAAATTAATTGATGAGGTAGTAAGTTTTAGAGGATGTCTCAACAGAATAACTTTCAACCAAGGGATCCAATGAAGAAGAATCCTTACCATGAAGGGATTTGACGAGGTCTTTATGGCTTGTATACTGAGGATAGAAAGTGAATCAAAGAGGGGCTCCCAAGTAGGTAAGTGCACAAAATTATGGGTTTCCAAGTAGACATGGGTGATTTGATATTCACTATAGCGATGAATAATATGTATGGAAATACTTGGGTCAATCTTGGTTTAGGCCTTCAGAAGTATTCCCAGGTGATCACAGAATTAAGGCACTCATGTTCATGTGAAATGAATATGTGGCACGCAAGTGTTTCTGATTTTGGGAGGTTGGGTGATTTATGCGCGTAAGTGTTATGGATTTAAAAAAATAAAAGGACATAAGTCCTATGATCGTACAACTATTCATTTTCTTTAGGTGTTAAATAACTACTGTTAATGTTTCAGAGGACTAGGGTGAAGCACTAGGGCGACCAGAGCTTCAATTTGTCTTTAGGGAAATATTTTAGTCCAAATGAATGCCCCAAGGGTCAATTAATAGGAAAAAAAGGACCATGGGCAAAAGGATTTCGAGTACCTAAGTAGGTTGAGTTCTGACTTTGTGGAATGCAGGTGGATGCACCCCAGATGGGTGGCGCCTTAGTAGACTTGCACATCGTCGGTTATTTGGCCTCACTAGGGCACCACTTCAAAGACTTAGCCAAAATAAATCATTCATATAGCTCCAGCATGGTGGTGCACATATATTGGTGTCCAGCTACCTTGGGAAATCTCTTTTGGTACTAAACCAAATAATTTCTCTATTCGGTTGGGGCTGCCCCCTGCACCCCTACTTCATATCACTATTGGGCTATGGTCTTGGCCCTTTTGTCAGCTGCCATTAATACCCACATAGACCCCCATGAAAAGTGCAGAGTCGCACCGTGAACTTTTCGATCCCAGTTGAGGTCATTTTGAGTAATGGCACTTGTAAATAAATCTTCAATTCTAGAGAAGTTCATGAAGAATATTTCATGGTGTCTACACACACATAGAGAATAAAAGAAATATCACATTCTTTTCTGTATGTTTTTTAAAATTTAATTTGAATTCATTTATTTCTTATGAAAATCAATATATTTATGGGTAAATACATTCTCTATTTCTACATTGAGATTATATCATGAAATTTATTCCTATATACTAATGTCTATTATAGATAACACTTTTAGGAGACTTCAGTTTAGGCCACCGAAGAACCGATTAATTTTATTACCATGGATGCTAATTAAAGTAGAGTAATACCTTGATATCCTTGTAAAATTAGAATCATAAGTACCAATGGATTCATAATACATTTCCTTAAGATCATGAAATTTATATTTAATATATTTAAGTAAAATATTGGGTCTGTAATTCTTGAAGAATATCATCTTAATCCCATCTAATTATGTAAATACAATTTCTAGTTCATTTATTATATTATTGATAACATTAATCCATTTACGTACTTCACCATATAGAAAATAAATATTTAGGAAAAAATTTAAATTTATATATTATTAAACAATAGATAATATTTTCTTAGTGGTGTTTTTATATTTCTTAGAAACCTGGGTATTAGAAGACCTACTAAATGATGGTGGATGTCACCACACAAAATAGGAAACATTATTGTATTTCCTCCTTTGATCATTTTGAATTTTGACATGATTCATATGCTAATAATGTTGTGTGATAATAGAAATAAGATTATATTTTCCAACTATTATAACATTCAGATCCTCAACAATGAAATAATAACATTTTCCATCAAATTCATTGTTAACATGATTCCATTAGGATCAATTCCTTGAATAAAACCAAAGATCTAGTTAGAGAAATAAAAATCAGAGTGTAAAACCACATAATAAAAAATAATAATTTCCATAATGTCTAAATTAAAACATTTTTTATGACATTAGAATTACCCAACATTTTTCATGACCATTATCAAAACATCAGGATTTTATCATACACATAGACTTACCCCTAACTTTTTTCTCATCAATGTTTGAAAGTATAACAAAACCCATTCCCTAATTCTATCTATAGCTACCCAAGACTTCCAAACATAGTTAAAACATTTTATTAGATGAATATTAATTACATTACACAAACACACTCTTGTGGATTGTAATAGTATAATGACTTTGGAAACAAGAAAAAATAAATAACTTGTTTATTAAAGTTCTATATTGTATCCAAATAATTTCGTAATAATAAGTACCCTTCTAAACATATCATACGTAATACATTTCTTCACATATTGTTGAATGGACACATAATAAAATGGCGAGATAATATTCCTAATAATTTTAAACAAGGGATATATAAATCATTACATCAGAACAAGGGAAAAAATTATAAATTATACCCTACATATCAAAAATCAAAATATTGTGTAATGGAATAAATCATAGTATTTCACAAGACAATGAATCATAGAGGAACATGATCAAAGTTATAATAACATTGGAATAATACATGGAATTGGGAAATACAAATAATAATATAAAATCATTCACATTGTAGTATATGATTTTCCCCACACGCTCATAGTGGAATGGGTTCACTCCCCAAAACATCATTGTAGTAATGGTTCGCTCCTAATACCATCATAGTGAGATGTCATTTATTACCCAATTCAATTGAAGGAGATATATATTCAACCCATTGTATAAAAGAAACTATAACTTTGTGACCCATAGTGTTATAAAATATTAAACATATAAAAACCAATGTAATGAAACAGGTTTCATAAAAATTTTATTGTATCATAACCCTTGGAAATTAATTGGTTTTCATAAACATTTGTTCTTTTCATAATAAACATAAACCATCCAAATAAATATTAATAATGATATCCATTATTATTATAAATAGTATTGTATAAGTATAATTAATGGATGTCATGTTAGAAGGAAATGTTTTTTGAAAGATCAGTTGGGAAAATATTTTGAATAAAATAACATTTTCATTTTAAAATAACCCATAATTTTTAAAATACTCTACACATATAAATGAAAAAATATGTATTTGAAAAATAATTTATATCCTTAATATTAATATTAAAGAATTATGGTGTCATTCCAATATGAAAAAATATCATTCCATATAAGTTAAAAAACATCCCTTTTTATTTTTTTAGAAAAATCATAATGTTTCTCATTTCGAAAAAGAAAAACTGATTCCTTTAAAACCATTTAATAAGAAATAAAAAATTAGTAAAAAGTATTTTAAAACATTTAAAAATATTAATAAAATAATTTTATTTTTATTTATCAAAAACATGGACATGAATTATAAACATTCCCCTGGGGAAACATAAAAATAATCAATCCGAGATAAAGATGAAATTGTGAAATAAATCATTAACTCAAGAGTCACCAATATTATTTCACATTGATATGAAATGTATAATAAATATATATTTAATATAAATATATTATATAAAAAGTTACACATCTATCATACCTTGAATTTTTTTATAACAATTTATCATCATTATCAAATAATTTTTTATTAAAATCACTCTTTTGGGTCATAACATCTTATTTTTTAAACATATTTTTATTTGATAGTATAAATTCTTATTATTTGATAATGGTACCATCATTTGTATAATTTTTTTAGTTATATTAAATTCATATATATTTAATATATAAAATTTTAAAATCATTTATGGAAATTAGAGATAGAAAAATAAATTACACCATTCATGAAGATAATAGTTCGTATGTATGCGTGAACATTGTTTCCTTTTTTAGACTTATGGGAGGAAAAAATGAGAAATAATAATAATGTTGTAAATAATAAATAATAATATATTTATATAATATAAATTAATAAAATTCATCCTTTTTGTCATTCTGTTGAAAAATAACTGAAAAGCAATTCACATCACATCGTGGAGATGGTAATCCATTTATATGTGTGAGCGAAATTTCCTTTTCCAAAATGATTTTATGATAACAAGGTTGACATAATATTAAGATTTATAATTCTGTTATTATATCACATATAAATTTAAAAAGCATCATAATACCCATCTATAATATATAGTGGTAAAATATGATTTGCATCGCTTCATAGAGATGGTAAATAGTATATAAACAAGACTGATAATTTTATTTATTTTTCAATGTTAATGATGGATTATAATAGTGAATTAATAATCATAATAAAATTTATGATTATTTATTTTAGAGAAATTTTTATTTTATTCTAAATATTATAGATTTATTGGTGGAAAAGATATTAATAAAATAAATTAACCATTTTAAAGAATTTAACTCTTCCTGGAACATACTCCATTATATAATATATTAATGAATATATAGTTGATTTAATAGAATACCATAACCTCTATAATTTTTATATATTTATTCCTACATTAATATTTGGTATAATTAATTTAAACAAGAAGAACCAAATTAGTGAAATTAAGCTAATGATAAAGTTCCCTTTTATAAATGAGTTGACTGGAAATTTTTGAATTTCACCAAAGATTAATGTATAATATTACTATTCAATAGAAAAAAACTTCAAAATGTTATATAAATGAAAAAGGTAAAGACATATTAGACTATATCGTATACCCTTTGTTCTTATATAATTGGTTCTTCTAGAAATGGGAATGACCTTGTTTGTTTAAGGTTCAATCTTTCCAATCAGTTTCCAATGGGGTTATTCATAGAACATGAAACACACAATGATTATATATCCATTTGGACCTAATTTCCAAAGGTAGGTGCTCATTAGTTGTGGACTGATGAGGATTAAGAATTTTCATTGGTCAAGAGGATGGGAGGTCAGGATCATCACACATTTTTGGGGGGAATTATTACATACTTCGGGACTCTCTTATAGATTTAAGTTATGTTCACAAATCATTATTAATTTACCAATCATGAAAATGAGCTTTATATTTGAAAATAAATGATTGATATGCATAGGATTTAGAGAAAATTTTATATGTATTTTTGGTTCTTCGTCGATAGAGAATCATGCAGATGTATTAGTGACTCTTATTCAATGGTATCCTTAAATATTTTATATCTAAATCTCTAGGTCATTATGATGACCATTCTGGTTTTAAAGCCACTCAGTGGGGCACTTGAATTTTATTGTCATTAAAAAAGACATGGATTTATTTCAGAGTGGAGACCGTACCCGTAGATGGGCTACCTATGTATCCTTGTAAAAAAAGGAATTAGAACCCACATAGTTCGATAAGAATGATATTGTATAACATCAAGTTGGATGAAAGAGAATTAATGAAAGATGGGCTTGAACCATATAAAGTCTTCCAACGTACTCTACTTTTAAGAAAGATATTGAATTCCACGTAGTTCGGGTAAAAAAATATGGGGTTTATGAATGGTTAATGGTCCAAGAAGAGATTTTGTGATTACTTTTACACTTTAGGATCACGTGAGTCATGAAAGGTGTGAGAAACAAGCGGTATCAATAAACTTGATGATGGTGCCACGAAAGATGCAGTTATGAGAAATGATGTGGGGCTTAAGTATGTATGAAGATACAAGTAAATGAAGACTGAGACTTAGGAAATAATCCCAAAAATAGGGTCCATAAAGGTATTTTTACATTATAGAGATTTAGAATTTCAACCCGGGACTTACTCCAAAGAATGATGCCCAAATTAAGAGGCACTTATGACTGGGTTTTATTACTGAGAAGCAAGCCAAAATCAAAAGAAATTAAGATTGGGGATTACTTCTATGGAGTATGACCAATTAAAATGATCTTGTAACATGGGGATTATTCCTGAGAAGGTGGCCCAATGTTAAATGAAATTATGACAGGGGATTACTCCTAAGAAGGAGGACCAGGTTAAGGGTACTTGAAACATGGAGCTTACTCCTGAGAAAGGGGCCCAAATAAAAAGATCTTCTCATCTAAAAGGACAAGGTTATATAAGAAACCCATAAACTTGGTGAAATAAAGCTCATAATTCACAATTTTTTGGGAGAGGTTCTCACAGAATTCTTTTCTGATAAGGAATCCAACAAAGGAACCATGCCATAAATGGATTTGAATAGGGTTTTAAAGGCTATTACTTGAAGAGGAGAGGTGTATTTGAGGAACAGAGGTGACTTGGAAGGAGGTGCGCATGTATTTTTCTAGCGCGCAAGTCCTGGTTGTGCAAGTACACTTGCACGACAAGAGTCACCTTGGGTGACGAAATAATTTAGAGGGTAATACTTGGGTGAATTTCAACTCAAGACCTTAGTATCATCCCTAGAGGCTTCCAGAAGTGTGGCGCGTAAGTTCCCTTGAGAGAGAAAGGTGGTGCGTAAGTGTCTTCATTTCCCTTAAGGGATGGACACATAGGAGCACAAGTATTGATGAGTTCTTACACATATGCCTTATTATTCCTCTTTAGAGATTCCCTTAAAGGTAAAGAATTTCCTTAGAAATGTTTTGAAGATGTCAAACAAAGACTTGGTTTTCCAGATCTTGAATCTATGTTTTGGAAAATTCTTCCACAAAATGGGGGGCCCATAGGTCCTATTTATCAGCCACTAGGCACCTTTGGAGAAAAATGAATAGGGCAGGCAAGTGACATGAGCGATCCATCGGTGGTGCGCAAGTGACTAGCATGTTACGCAGGAAACATTCACTACTCTCTCCAAATGGGTTCCTAGTCCATGCCTTTTTCAATTTTTGATGTTCTTCAAAGGGTGACCATCATTGTGCTAAAGGTATTACCCTTTTCCATTCGTTGGACTCTATGACGGAAAGGAGAATCAATAAAATTTCCCCCTCAGAGTAGGATCCTAAAAAGCACATATGCCTTATTCTTCCTCTTTAGAGCTTCCATTAAAGGTAAAGAATTACCTTAGAAATGTTTGGAAGATGTCAAACAAAGACTTGGTTGACCAGATCTTGAACCTGTGTTTTGGAAAATTCTTCCTCGAAATGGGGGCCCACATGTCCTATTTATCGGCCACTAGGCACCTTGGGCGAAAAATGAATAGGGCGGGCAAGTTTCATGAGTGCCCCATAGGTGGTGCACAAGTGAATAGCGTGTTGCGCAGGAAACTTGCACTACTCCATCCAAATGGGTTCCTAGTCCATGCCTTTGTCAATTTTTGATGTTCTTCAAAGGGTGACCATAATTTTGCTAAAGGTATTACCCTTTTCCATTCGTTGGACTCTATGACGGAAAGGAGAATCAACAAAATTCCTCCCTCAGAGTAGGATCCTAAAAAGAAAAGAGGATTTTACTCTGAGGAAAACAAGAAACCTGGGTTCAGCGGTGCACAGGTTCTGGCGTGCAGGGTTGCAGGATCGCCTATATATATGGGTGTCACATCACACAAACCATACTACCTCCAATTATTTTGAGCTTCTGTCACACAAGTCTATTTCTTTTCTCATTTAATCGCTCTTTTATGTGTCACGCTTCTCTAGTAAGAATTTTGACTTGCGCGGAAATACTTGCATGCCAAAACATGCACGGCAAAACGTGCACGGAAAAACTTGCGTGTCTTAATGATTTATCAATATTTTTGTTTTCTTCACAAATATAAAAATAGATATACTTAAAACATAATTGTTTAATCATTGTGTAGATCCAATGGCACCCAAATGAATTGGATCAGTTGATGAGTTGTCCAGTAAGAGAATAGATTACATGATGAACATCACTGGCCATGATTATTATGATATCTGCGACAACACTCTCCCAATTGTGTCTAAGTACTTCAAGAAATATCATGACACTTTCCCACAGAGCATCTACTTGGTTTTATATGGCCATGTTCATCTGCAAGGATTCAAAAGTCTGGAGGAAAAAAATTATATTTCTCATTCCTGGTTTCAGACATACAGCAATTGCTCTTCGGAAAATGTCACAGTTGTAGGATCCTTTTTCAAATGATGGAATAGTGGACATAGAATTCATAATGCATCAGATCCCATGTGATCTAGATCTGAAGCCTCACAAGCCTGAGCTGCAGCTGTATTGTTATCCCTCTATTTTCCGAAATTATCAGATGTACTAATCGAAGGGATGGAAAAAGAGTTGGGATTTCCATCCTGGAGGAGGTGTAAAGCCGACTAATATGTGGGAATATTGGGTGCGACAAACCTGTGAAGAGTTTTTCGATGATCTTAATGGAGCTTCAATATATGAAGCCATAAAGGCTGGGAAGACATATGTTTACTGGAATGAAAATTTCGTGCCGGAGTTAATCAATCTCTGGAGCCCGGAAACGAATTATTTCCATCTGACTCATGGAGAAGTAGGCATCAGTTTTTGGGATGTCTACAAGATTTCAGGGGATCCAATTCTGGGAGATATGTATGATGAATTCATCCCCGGCCCACCCCCCCCCCCCCCCCCCCCCGAGGTGACCTGGAATGATTCAGAGAAGACTCCGGATTTGGCTCGAGAGTTATTGAAAATTTTCCACAAGCATAAGAAAACCAAAACCATGAAAAATCATTCAAGAAATGATATTCATCCAGAGGAGGGGATGGATATATTTTTCATCAAGAAGAAGGATAAGGTTCCCACCTGTACTCGTCCTACCAGCTACCCCAGAGCAGAGAAGAGGGGTGCTATTGGCACATTCTGGCTAACTCTGGAAGCGTGAGTGTTTGAAAAGTGGGGGAATGAAGTGAATCAAAGAATCCCAATGAAGACCAGTCTGGAGGGTTTCATAGCCTTGTGGCTTAGTGTTTATCATCTGATAGTTTAATATTTGAAGGGATGTGTCAGGCCAGGGACCTTCATTATTGCATCCAAGTTGGCTGAAAGAACACTAGTTAGGTTGGCCACCCTGGTTTTGGTGAAGATTCAAAGGAGCTTACACCATGTCTATATGGGTAAGTCTCATTTGAGAATAGTGGACCATTCCATGTTTTGTGGGGATGGATATCCACTCACATCAGGATATACATTGTACAGAGCAGATTTCCACTTCCTGTATGATCTTTTAGGCCATCAGTGCAAGAATTTTCTGTAATTTCTCCATTGTCCCTAAATTCCTATGATCGGAAGGTGAGGTTGAGCATGTTCAAGGAATTTGATTTCTTTCCTTATGAAAACCCACTAACCGGGCAGTTTGTTGATAATGGAACAGCTAGCCTAGAATTGAGGTTATATATGCTGTCTTGTAGAGATGGTGTATTGGAAACCAGAATTGACTAAGATATTATATGTGAGGCCTATTCTCTATAAAGATTTTTATGACAATTATAGTGTCTGTAGCAGATTTTTGTATCCCCTTGCATGTACATTATGTTATAGTAGTATCAAATGGTTACCCGATAACTATGGTTTCTGAAAGCTATGGAGATGACTGGGGTAGTGTTTGACCTACCAGTTGCTGGAGTGGCAAGTCAATTGAATACATGGTATGCCGAGAACTAGGTAGCATAATACCTGGCAGGGGTATTGAATCATCCTATATCTCCGATGGGGAGTAAAAATAGAAGTTTTAGGAAAGAAACCTTTCATCTGGAAGGTGACTCTTCCCAACCCAGAGCTGATTCACCAGGTTCTTCACCCGGCGCTGATTCACAGGATTCCCAGGATGGGGATGATGAGGCACAACATTCATCAAAATGGCCTCGAGCTAGATACAATACTCCTACTTGAGTCAATAGACCTACTCTATCAACTAAGACTCCATTATTTTATAGAGAAGCAACTTTCATTTTCTTATCTTTTATCTATGATTGTAGGAGCTGGGAAGAAGTTGAAGTCCTAGATTGAAGGACCCTCTTCGGAGCCTTCTGGTGCTCATTTTGAATATTTATGACAAGAGGCTGTCTCAAAAAGGTGGAGTTTATAATGTGATATTGAAACTGACTGGATGGACTTATGTGAATGAATACATATCCCCGGAGTGGGGGATCTTCAGGTTTCTGCTAATATCAACTTCGAGGATAACCCCAATGAAGTGCAGGCTTGCATCAGTGAGCTGGAAATGCTAATATATGCCACTGGTGATTTCATTCCTATCAGCAAGAAGGTGAAGAAAATAATGGATCATGGCACCACTGAGGGGATTGGTGCTTCATTAGAAAATGAGTGGCATGATTACATGGCTCCTGAAGATGTTAATTTCTTTCCTTATTTTCTTTGCAACATGATTTCAGTCAAAGCTTTGTTACTCATGAGAATTACTTTCTTCATCATGTATCTTGTTAAGGAAGGAACTACTGAGGTCCCCTCAGTGTAGTATAGCCCTAACAGCACTGCTCTTGGTGTCCCCGAATCTCCTCGTGAGCCCAGAAAAGTATTTATAGGGCAGAAAGTCATGGATGAGGAGTTAGATAGGGATTTTCACCCTCTAATACCTGTATTTGGAGGTGGCTATGCCAACACACCAAAAAAGACAACGAACCAAAGTCATCGAAGGAAGAATCCCACAGCTAAATTCTTCTTCAGTATTGGTATGTTCTTCGAATAGTCTTTAATCCTAACTCATGAAAACCTTTCTCTTACTTCATGGGATTGTAAGGGCTTCTTTGATTTCCCATTTCAAGGAGAGGAATTACCCTCCACTGAGGTCGATGGATGGTGCTGATGAATAGTCGCAAATTCATGCTGACCTGGGTTCTCTTGAAGAAATGATGAGAGGAGAAGAGCTGGCGTCTATTCACAGTACTTCTCCTGTTGCATATATAAGGAGCAAAAAAACTGGTTCTGGTAAATTAATAATAATTCATTAAACATTTAATGAAAACATCAACTAACTTCCATTCTATAATGCTTTAGGTTCAACACCTCCACCAGAACATTTGGCGACCACAAGAACTGACTCCGCAATTTTCCCCGAGGAAGCTATCAAGGGTCAGAGGTCGCAAGAGGAGGGTCACCAAGAAGACATGTAAAATGCTCCCACTGGTGAGACTAACCAGGAATCTGGTATATAACTGGATGATATGATGACACTTGGCATGTATTTTGAAGAAATTTTAGATCATGTTATATTTCCATGTGATTTAGATGATTTTGGATGTGAGTATTATCCTTCGTCCTGTTAATTTTTTTATTACATCTCTGACCATGAATGGTTGAAATGTGGAGTTCTGTCTTAGAATGTTGCTGATTTGCCGAAGCCTGAAGGGGGTGGAGACAAACCTATAATTGCAGTGATGCTAGCTCAAATGGAGGTTAACCTGACAAAGCTTCTTAAAACCCATCCTAAAAATCCCGTTGAAGCTAGGAATGAAGTAGAGGAGCCTTCCCATGC
Organism: Viscum album; assembly: GCA_963277665.1. Taxonomy (NCBI): domain Eukaryota; kingdom Viridiplantae; phylum Streptophyta; class Magnoliopsida; order Santalales; family Viscaceae; genus Viscum; species Viscum album. The sequence goes on along the minus strand of OY728145.1, from coordinate 741,794,943 downwards.
TGTTGATCTATCATTGGGTACAATATGATAATATTTGTGGTTGTACCGAATTTTCCAGACAACTAATCAACTTTTGTTATCCTTTGAATCTAACCAATTATTTTAATTGACTATGCAGGGCTTTCAACATCAGTGGATAGATCCAGAGGTGAAGCCTCAGCCTCACCCCCAACAGGGGTAAAAAGTGATGTACCAAGGGTCATGGGGGAAGGAGTAGAACATGATACTTTATTATGTTCATTAATCCTAGACTATATTCCCCCTGTTATTGTGATGCTGAATCAATACCAGAGGTGCAAAAGGCACTCCAATTCTCACGTCGCAAGGCATGGCATAATATATAGAAAATCATATCTGAAGTGCCTCTTGAAGAGAATTCTTCGATGATCCTGAGACTGCCATCCTTGTTCGTCAAGCTGGGACTTGGAGGTTTTGGATATCAAGAGATCCATACCACGGTGAAACAAGTCATATTAAGGAGAGAGTAAGAGAAAAAGTTCCCCCAAGACCTGATCAGAGTGAGGCTGCTGACCAATATCAGTGAATTCAGGGTCACGGTGTCCCGAGCTGAGGCTGATCATACTGCAAAGCTGAAGGAGAAAAATCATAAGATCAAGGAGAATGTTTTCCAGCATTTACACCTTCATAAATAGGGAGATTTTGTTACTAGGGAATGTGACCAGCTAAAAAATTCATTGGAAGGAGTCCAAACGGATGGTATGAAATCCATCGCACATGCCAAGAAAGCACTCCATAAAGGTGAAAAGAGTAAAGCTGGTCGAGTGAATGAACATGAAGTGGCTACTGATGAAGCTCAGGATGCAATATATCAAATGAAATGTTTTGTTGAAATCCTCTTGTAATTCTTGAAAAAGATAAGATACTCCAATCTGTGGATGTTGTAAAGACCCGTAAAATTCAAGGGAATTTTTTTCTTAATTTTCTTTAGAATTTTACAAGAGCGCGGTTTCAGACGGCACCTGATTCCGAGGCCCGGAGTGCCCGGAATTAATTTCTGAAGTTTGGCTCGGGTACGTTCAGTGAACGAACGAGCGGGAATTCCTAACTTTTGATCCGGTGCTCGGAATTGAAATCCGAGGGCACCGATGAACTCGCAGCGCCGATATTCGCTTAACGAGACCTTTTCGGGAGTTGCGTTTGTTGCGGGTTGAAAGTTAAGTTTTGGGGTTTTCAGTTGAGTTAAATAAAATTTGTGTAAGACAAATTTTATATTTAGTTTGTTAAAAACCTACCTAAGGGGGTTGGAAGTGGGACCCACACCCACTTAACCTCCCTTGGGAGGATTAAGTGTGGTGGGGCCCACACGAACCCCTAGACTTTTCAAGTTCCCTTAACCCCCTCTTTATTGGCTTAAGTTACTCTTAATTAATTATGGGAGTTAAGTCTTTTTGAATTTCAAACTTTGAAATTCTTTTGTGTTTTGTGTTAATAAAATAAGAGGTAGTCTTATTTTATTTTGAGTTCTTTGTTTGTCATTTTGAGAACTCCTCTTCATCTTCAAGCTCTGACGAAAAACGAAGAACGCTCAAACTCCGACGAAGAACGACACCTCTCTTCTTCGTCCTCGGTGTCAACAAGAGGGAACGCCGCTTCCTCCTCGGACCTTCTTCATCGGCAAACGAAGATCCGCCAACGACGTGTCTCTTCGGGCATATCTCTTCGTCCACGGATTTGACGAACGACGACCGCGACGCCCGACCTCCGCGACGCCGTCTTCCGCGGAACGTAGACGAATCTCCGAATCTTAAACCCGAGGTAGGGGTTGTTGATTTCATTTTGGTTTCCTTATTCCTTTTCTTGCTCGTGGATCGCATGTCTACGTGAGGCATTTAATTATTTTATATAAGTGTTATTGTTAACGCGAGGGGGGGGGGCGGACCGCACGAACACGGCCGAACCCCCCTCCATCATTTATGTTTATTCATGCGGGTGGAAGCAAGTGGCGTGGTGCCGTCGCACCACGCGGATGATCGTACGAATAATTTACGCGGCGCCGTCGCGCTACGTCAAGGAAAAATCTTCAAGAACGCGATGCTGTCGTGCCGCGTTGAAAAGAATCATGGCATGGCGAAAGGGGCGCGGTGCCGTCGCACCGCGCCGGACGACGAACACCGCGGCCGGTTCCGGGCCGCGGCGGGACGAGAAGACCGCGGCCGGTTCCGGGCCGCGGCGGGACGAGAAGACCGCGGCCGGTTCTGGGCCACAGCGGAAGAGGAGACCGGCGGCCGGGCCGCCGGCGTCGGAAGTCGAAGGCGGGACCAGAATTTCCGGTCCCGTTGGTTAAAACCGGCCGGCCAGCTGGCCGGCCGGATGACATAAAACCGGGGGAATAAATCCCCCGGCCGGTTCAACAAAACCCCCCTCTTAATGAGGGGGGCGGTTCTTGAGGGAAGGGGGAAGCCACCCCCTTGGTTCGGCGCCAGCAGGCCCCCCCCCCCCCCCCCACGTGAGGGGGGGGGGGGCGGTTTTAAAAGAACCGGCGCGTCACAAAGGCCGCACCACTTTGAAGAACCGCGGGGCTTAGCCCCTGCGTGCGCAGCCCCACGTGCGGCGCCAGGCGCCGCCGCCGCGGCCCACCGCCGCCGCAGCCCGCCGCCGCCGCCGCCGCGCCACCGCCGCCCAGGGGGGGGGGGGGGGTCGGGCCGGGTCGGCCCGGACCCGGACCCCCCCGTTTCGAACCAGTTTTGGTTGTTCGCTCATAACTTGAGCCTCGGACCTCCGAATGACGAACCGTCTGCGGCAACACGATCCTTGGATCGAGACGGTCGTTTCGGTATATCGCACTCAAGGTTTCGGTTTACTTTGAGTTCCGCCGGGTTGGTTCGTTCACGAAACCAACCGGGCCTTCGGAGCGGAAACACTCATATCTTGTGCTACGGACATCCGATTGACGTGCCGTCAGTCGCATACAGTTCCTCTTAGTGAGACGGATCTTTTGGCATACTCCGCCCGAGGTTTGGACGCAGGTGGAGTACGGTCGGGTTGGTTTAGCCTTAAAAACCAACCGGGCCCCGGAGACGAAAATGCCAATAACTCTCAGACCGGGCGTCCGATCGACGCGCCGTCTGTTGCGTTGAGTTCCTTTTGACGATACGGAACTTTTGGATACATCAACTCTGGTCTTTGTGACAGTTGATGTATCAGCATCTCGGATCGTGGAGCGGACCCTCCGAACGAGCATGCTATGTGCGGGAACCCTAGTGCTGGCTGCGACTGTTCTACTGCTACGACTGATACTGTGACTGCGACGACGACAGTACAGAGATCCTGTGTGGATTCGACGACGACAGTACAGAGATCCTGTGTGGATTCGACGACGACGACTACAGCACTCAGCGATCCTACGTGGATCAGTGCTACAGGTCCTGTGTGGGCCCGATCCTGTGTGGGTCCTTGCGCTCAGCGGTTCTGTGTGAGCCAGCGCCTACAGGTTCTGTGTGAGCCCGATCCTGTGTGGGTCTTCTGCGGGGGTTAGTTACCTATCGATCCTTCGTGGGTCCGACGACTTAGATGGATCAGTGATCATCTTTATCGTCCTTGAAGAAGTATACATGTGTGAGCTAAATCCTATTGTTTTCCTGTGTGGATTGTGTTGTGCAATCCTGTGTGGATTATGTTTTGCTTTCCTATGTGGAATACGTATACTTTCCGGCGTGGACTGAGTTGTACTTGGGCTCGGAGGTTGGAGCGTATTTTAATTGATGACTTAGGTATATGTATGGGCATATACCTAAGCAGTGTCGGTTGTTACTTCGTGATTGTACTTTTCTTCGTAGTTTATCCTTTGTGGATTTGAGAGACCTTCAGGGGTCTCGGGGTCCCTACTGAGTAGCTTATACTCACCCCAGCACGGGCTTCGCCCGCACTACGTTGTGTTGGTTGCAGACGACGGACAGCGTTGACCTTAGCTGAGGCTTGTAGAACGGGACGGTACCCGGAGGTGGACCACTGGGCGGGACGTGCACGGAGCGGACGACGGGACCCGTGGAGCAGAGGAGCTATCTGTACCCACCCTTCAGGTGGGATTTCCAGTGGACAGCTCGGAGTAGCGGCTTTTACTTTTCAGTTGCTGTTTTTCCCTTTTCGAGTTGTACTTTACTTTCAGTTTGGGTTTGTATACTGGCCCATTTACTTTTCTGCACTTTCAGTTGTACTCTGCTTGCTTAATGTTTACTTTCCGCTTGTTTACTCTGTGGTGTGTGTTTACTTTTCAAAGGCAATGCCTTCCCTTTTTACTGGGATTTACGCCTTGGTGCTAGTCGCCAGCCCCTGGCCTATGGAAGGCGGTCTTGGGGTAGTCACGACACGGACCCCGAGGGCGGGTCGTGACAAATTGGTATCAAAGGAGTTCAGTTCTACCGCGAACTCTGATCTTTTATATGTGAAGCAATAATGTTTAGCGTATTGAGTGTGGTTATCAGTCCAGGGAGTCCAGTGTTGGTGCGGCGGCCGACGTATCCGTACACCAGGACCCTGACTTCTAATTTCCGACTTAATGCACGAAAACAATGATTGCGTGTGTGTTTCAAAGTTTTCTTTGTGATTACTTATATCAGCTCACCAGGTATACTGTTCTAACCGTGGCGCACCTGTTTCCTTTTCAGGATGGCCCCACGACGGCAGCCAGCTAGGGTTCCGAGAGTCGAGCGAGACGACAGCCCACCGAGCGACGAGGCCTCGGTGCAGGGCCCTTTATCAGTAGTGGCACCGGCGGTAGCTTTACCCGCCGAGCCACCGATGCTACCAGTACCAGACGCTGACGATGCACGTCGCCTCAGCGCACTGCATGAGTTTCAGCGCCAGCGACCGCCCAGGTTTCGCAGGGAGACGGATCCCCAGGCAGCAGAGGACTGGCTGGAGGCAGTGGTTCGAGTGTTTAGGCTAGTGAGGACACCAGCAGACCTCATGGTGATCCTCGCTGCGAGCCTACTACACGCAGCAGTAGGACTATGGTGGAGCCTGATGCTCCAGGTACACGATGAGGCATCTCTTCTCTGGACGGACTTCGAGAGCCTCTTCCGCTCTGAGTTCGTCCCGGCCACCCTCCGAGCGGTGCGCATCCAGGAGCTTCTACAGCTGCGGCAGGGCAGCATGACGGTCGCTCAGTACTCGGCGAGATTTACCGATCTCTCGCGCTACTCGACCGACATGGTACGGGACCCATTCTTCCGGGCCCGGACCTTCGAGCAGGGTTTGAGACACGAGATCAGGGCATCGCTGATCTCCCTCAGCATACCGACTCAGACAGGAGTATTGGAGCGGGCCCTTCTGATCGAGAGCTTCCTTACTGAGTCTACACCAGCACAGAGACCCACCGCAGGGCGGCACGTGGCAGAGTCATCTGCAGCAGGCAGTCGACGGATGACTCAGGGGTCCAGACAGACCAGACTTTCAGGCAGACGACCTCAGGGCACTGGCTCAGCAGTGCGGGGCACACAGCGCGGAGCCAGTCTTACGAGAGGCAGACAGTGCTACTCGTGCGGCGGGCAGGGCCACATGGCTCGCGACTGCCCGACCCGCCGTGCCGAGGAGCAGCAGTCAGTTGATGGACCACCGAGGCAGAGGCATAGGGTCGACCGTGGCGGTCCGCAGGGAGGAGGCGGACGAGGCAGAGGAGCTGGACGAGCAGCTGGTGGTGGCCGACGCTTTGAGGCTCTACCACCACCACCACCAAGAGGTCCACCCCGACCACAGGGAGCTGGCGGGCAGCGACAGGCACAGCTCCAGGCAGCAGAGGCCTAGGACCACGGCGCACCCGAGATGATTCGAGGTACTATCTGTGTCTATTCCACCCTTGCTGCAGTTCTTATAGACACAGGATCGAGTCATTCTTTCATAGCCGCTGCCCTTGTTCGGAGCTCGGAGATTCCGACAGAGCCGTTGGCTCGATCCTTACGGCTAGAGACTCCTACGGGAGCAGACTCGACGATTACGCACTGGTGCCGGCAGTGTGAGCTTACTCTAGGAGGCGAGAGCTTCGGCTGGGATCTTCTTGTAGCAGCGTCGAGGCCTTACGACGTCATCTTGGGCATGGATTGGCTATCTACGGTCCATGCACAAATTGACTGTTTTAGGCGCAAGTTGCGATGTGTACGCACTGACGGGAGCAGGTTCACCTTCACCGGCGAGAAGGGAGCCTTAGCAGCACAGGATGGACTTCAGCGGAGGAGAGGACAGCCCATCACTCATCAGTTGGCTAGCCTTATCCTTGGAGCAGTTGACGTGCGGAGTCCTGGTTTTCCTGCAGTGGTGGATCAGTTTGCGGACGTTTTTCCCGACGATGTTCCAGGGCTACCTCCTCGCAGAGAGGTAGACTTTTATATTGACTTGTACCCCGGGACAGCCCCGATATCCACTCCAGCATATCGGATGGCCCCCGCCGAGCTTCGAGAGCTACGGGTACAATTGGAGGACTTGCAGGGCAAGGGGTGCATCCGACCCAGTGTTTCACCCTGGGCTTCCCCGATATTGTTCGCCAAGATGGCGGACGAGAGCTTACGACTTTGTGTTGACTATCGTCGCCTGAACCAGGTGACAGTGAGGAACAAGTATCCGCTACCGAGGATTGATGACCTCTTTGATCAGCTCAAGGGAGCACGGTGGTTCTCGAAGATAGACCTCAGGTCAGGCTATCATCAGCTCAGAGTCAGAGACGAGGATGTGCAGAAGACGGCCTTCAGATGTCGGTATGGCCACTATGAGTTCTTGGTTATGCCTTTCGGTGTATCCAATGCTCCAGCAGTGTTCATGGCTCTCATGAACAGGATCTTTCAGCCATACCTCAATCGGTTTGTCGTGGTCTTCATCGACGACATTCTGATTTACTCTACGACAGAGGAGGAGCACGCCTATCACTTGCGAGTTGTCCTTGACACACTCCTAGAGCACCAGCTTTATGGTAAGCTCTCGAAGTGCCAGTTCTGGATACGTGAGGTCCACTTTTTGGGACACGTTATCTCTGAGGCGGGAGTTGCAGTGGATCCCGCGAAGATTGAGGCTGTGTTAGCATGGGAGCCACCCAGGAGCGTGACTGAGGTTCGGAGTTTCTTGGGACTAGCTGGATACTATCGGAGATTTGTGCCGAACTTCTCCAGAGTTGCGGCATCACTCACAGCTTTGACGAAGAAGGGGAAACCCTTCGTGTGGTCAGACAGATGTCAGCAGAGCTTCCAGGAGCTGAGACAGAGATTGACTAGCGCACCTATCTTGAGGTTGCCTGAGGAGGGAGTAGGGTACGTAGTCTACTGCGATGCATCACGGACCGGACTCGGATGTGTTCTGATGCAGGAGCGGGCAGTGATCGCCTATGGATCACGATAGTTGAGGCCGCATGAACAGAACTGCGCTACCCATGACCTGGAGTTAGCAGCAGTGGTCTTCGCTCTGAAGACATGGCGACACTATCTGATGGGCGAGCGCTTTACAGTCTTTTCCGATCATCAGAGTCTCATATATATCTTCTCGCAGAAGGACCTGAACCTGAGACAGCGACGATGGCTCGAGTTCCTCCAGGACTATGACTTTGAGATAGTCTATACCCCTGGGATGGGGAACGTAGTATCCGATTCCCTCAGCAGGAGGACGGGCATTCAGCTACTCGAGGAGGCGACGGAGCAGCTAGCCTCATTGCAGATATCCTTCGTGGATAGAGATGGAGCAACCTTTCTTCAGTCTCTCACACTCACTCCTCCACTACTGCAGCGAGTCAGGGAGGCACAGCATGGGGACGCTGACTGTGAGACACGGCGTGCACAGATATCCTCGGGATATGCACCTGATGGTTTCTTCCTTGGAGCAGAGCACGACATCCTTTTCAGAGGACGTACCATGATACCAGTAGCTTTGCAAGAGGAAGTACTGAGAGAGTTTCACACATCTCCTTTGGCGGTACATCCTGGAGTGGCGAAGATGTACCAGGACCTCAGACGACAGCATTGGTGGCCGGGCATGAAGAAGGCAGTAGCAGAGTTCGTTTCTCGATGCCTCACCTGCCAGCAGGTGAAGGCTGAGCATCAGGTACCAGCAGGCTTGGTACAACCCTTGAAGGTTCCGGAGTGGAAGTGGGACGTCATATCTATGGACTTCGTGACTGGACTTCCACGCACTTCCAGAGGTCACGACTCCATCTGGGTGATTGTTGACCGACTCACCAAGTCGGCACACTTCTTACCCATCAGAGAGCAGGGCTCGGTGGAGAGCTTGGGACGTCTCTACGTTCAGGAGATTGTGCGGCTCCACGGCGTGCCATCATCTATCGTCTCCGATCGAGATGCCCGCTTTACTTCCCGGCTTTGGAAGGGGTTACAGGAGGCGTTCGGTACGCAGCTACGTCTTAGCACAGCTTTTCACCCTCAGACGGATGGTCAGACGGAGAGGACCATTCAGACTCTCGAGGACATGCTCCGCGCATGTGTCCTTGACTTTGGTCGTAGCTGGGAGGACCACCTACCTTTGGTGGAGTTCGCGTACAACAACAGCTACCACTCCACCATCGGGATGGCACCGTACGAGGCGTTGTACGGCCGACCATGTAGATCTCCTTTGTGCTGGACAGACCCCGGAAGGGCAGCACTGGTGGGACCGGAGATGGTCCAGGCCACGACAGAGAAGGTCCAGGTCATCCAGGAGCGGATGAGGACAGCTCAGAGCCGGCAGAAGTCATATGCTGACAGGAGGCGGAGGCCACTGGAGTTCGAGGATGGCGACCACGTCTTCTTGCGGGTCTCACCTCGACGTGGTATTCGGAGATTTGGCCGAGGCGGCAAGTTATCTCCGCTCTTCATCAGACCCTTCCAGATTCTCAGCAGGATTGGCGAGGTGGCTTATCGCCTGGCTCTACCACCTCAGTTGCACCGGGTGCACGACGTCTTCCATGTATCTCAGCTGAGGAGATACGTGCACGACCCGACGCACATCATTGACCATGGGGAGCTTGACGTTGACGATGGGGCGACTTTTACGGAGGTCCCGGTGGAGATAGAGGATCGACATGAGCGGGTCCGGCGTGGGCGATCGATTCCTCTTGTGCGCATCAGATGGCAGCACGGGAATCTCCAGGAGAGCACATGGGAGCGGGAGGCTCAGATGCGTGCTCAGTACCCTCATTTGTTTCCCTAGTTTTTGTTGTATCTTTACGGGGACGTAAAGCCCTGAGGTGGGAGTAATGTAAAGACCCGTAAAATTCAAGGGAATTTTTTTCTTATTTTTCTTTAGAATTTTACAAGAGCGCGGTTTCATACGGAACCTGATTCCGAAGCCCGGAGTGCCCGGAATTAATTTCCGAAGTTTGGCTCGGGTACGTTCAGTGAACGAACGAGCGGGAATTCCTAACTTTTGATCCGGTGCTCGGAATTGAAATATGAGGGCACCGATGAACTCGCAGCGCCGATATTCGCTTAACGAGACCTTTTCGGGAGTTGCGTTTGTTGCAGGTTGAAAGTTATGTTTTGGGGTTTTCAGTTGAGTTAAATAAAATTTGTGTAAGACAAATTTTATTTTTAGTTTGTTAAAAACCTACCTAAGGGGGTTGGAAGTGGGACACACACCCACTTAACCTCCCTTGGGAGGATTAAGTGTGGTGGGGCCCACACGAACCCCTAGACTTTTCAAGTTCCCTTAACCCCCTCTTTATTGGCTTAAGTTACTCTTAATTAATTATGGGAGTTAAGTCTTTTTGAATTTCAAACATTGAAATTCTTTTGTGTTTTGTGTTAATAAAATAAGAGGTAGTCTTATTTTATTTTGAGTTCTTTGTTTGTCATTTTGAGAACTCCTCTTCATCTTCAAGCTCTGACGAAGAACGAAGAACGCTCAAACTCCGACGAAGAACGACGCCTCTCTTCTTCGTCCTCGGTGTCAACAAGAGGGAACGCCGCTTCCTCCTCGGACCTTCTTCTTTGGCAAACGAAGATCCGCCAACGACGTGTCTCTTCGGGCATATCTCTTCGTCAAAGGATTTGACGAACGACAACCGCGACGCCCGACCTCCGCGACGCCGTCTTCCGCGGAACGTAGACGAATCTTCGAATCATAAACCCGAGGTAGGGGTTGTTGATTTCATTTTGGTTTCCTTATTCCTTTTCTTGCTCGTGGATCGCATGTCTACGTGAGGCATTTAATTATTTTATATAAGTGTTATTGTTAACGCGAGGGGGGGGGGGGGGGGCGGACCGCACGAACACGGCCGAACCCCCCTCCATCGTTTATGTTTATTCATGCGGGTGGAAGCAAGTGGCGTGGTGTCGTCGCACCACGCGGATGATCGTACAAATAATTTACGTGGCGCCGTCGCGCTACGTCAAGGAAAAATCTTCAAGAACGCGACGCCGTCGCGCCGCGTTGAAAAGAATCATGGCATGGCGAAAGGGGAGCGGTGTCGTCGCACCGCGCCGGACGACGAACACCGCGGCCGGTTCCGGGCAGCGGCGGGACGAGAAGACCGCGGCCGGTTCCGGGCCGTGGCGGGACGAGAAGACCGCGGCCGGTTCCGGGCCGCGGCGGAAGAGGAGACCGGCGGCCGGGCCGCCGGCGTCGGAAGTCGAAGGCGGGACCAGAATTTCCGGTCCCGTTGGTAAAAACCGGCCGGCCAGCTGGCCGGCCGGATGACATAAAACCGGGGGAATAAATCCCCCGGCCGGTTCAACAAAACCCCCCTCTTAATGAGGGGGGCGGTTCTTGAGGGAAGGGGGCAGCCGCCCCCTTGGTTCGGCGCCAGCAGGCCCCCCCCCACGTGAGGGGGGGCGGTTTTAAAAGAACCGGCGCGGCACAAAGGCCGCGCCACTTTGAAGAACCGCGGGGCTTAGCCCCCGCGTGCGCAGCCCCACGTGCGGCGCCAGGCGCCGCCGCCGCGGCCCGCCGCCGCCGCCGCCGCGCCGCCGCGCCACCGCCGCCCGCCGCCGCCGTCCGCCGCCGCCGCCCGCCGCCGCCGTCCGCCGCCGCCGCCCGCCGCCGCCGTCCGCCGCCGCCGGCCACCGCGCCGCCCAGGGGGGGGGGTCGGGCCGGGTCGGCCCGGACCCGGACCCCCCCCCCCCCGTTTCGAACCAGTTTTGGTTTTTCGCTCATAACTTGAGCCTCGGACCTCCGAATGACGAACCGTCTGCGGCAACGCGATCCTTGGATCGAGACGGCTGTTTCGGTATATCGCACTCAAGGTTTCGGTTTACTTTGAGTTCGGCCGGGTTGGTTCGTTCACGAAACCAACCGGGCCTTCGGAGCGGAAACGCTCATATCTTGAGCTACGGACGTCCGATTGACGTGCCGTCAGTCGCGTAGAGTTCCTCTTAGTGAGACTGATCTTTTGGCATACTCCGCCCGAGGTTTGGACGCAGGTGGAGTACGGTCGGGTTGGTTTAGCCTTAAAAACCAACCGGGCCCCGGAGACGAAAATGCCAATAACTCTCAGACCGGGCGTCCGATCGACGCGCCGTCTGTTGCGTTGAGTTCCTTTTGACGATACGGAACTTTTGGATACATCAACTCTGGTCTTTGTGACAGTTGATGTATCAGCCTCTCGGCTCGTGGAGCGGACCCTCCGAACGAGCATGCTACGTGCGGGAACCCTAGTGCTGGCTGCGACTGTTCTACTGCTACGACTGCTACTGTGACTGCGACAACGACAGTACAGAGATCCTGTCTGGATTCGACGACGACAGTACAGAGATCCTGTGTGGATTCGACGACGACGACTACAACACTCAGCGATCCTACGTGGATCAGTGTTACAGGTCCTGTGTGGGCCTGATCCTGTGTGGGTCCTTGCGCTCAGCGGTTCTGTGTGAGCCAGCGCCTACAGGTTCTGTGTGAGCCCGATCCTGTGTGGGTCTTCTGCGGGGGTTAGTTACCTATCGATCCTTCGTGGGTCCGACGACTTAGATGGATCAGTGATCATCTTTATCGTCCTTGAAGAAGTATACCTGTGTGAGCTGAATCCTGTTGTTTTCCTGTGTGGATTGTGTTGTGAAATCCTGTGTGGATTATGTTTTGCTTTCCTATGTGGAATACGTATACTTTCCTGCGTGGACTGAGTTGTACTTGGGCTCGGAGGTTGGAGCGTATTTTAATTGATGACTTAGGTATATGTATGGGCATATACCTAAGCAGTGTCGGTTGTTACTTCGTGATTGTACTTTTCTTCGTAGTTTATCCTTTGTGGATTTGAGAGACCTTCAGGGGTCTCGGGGTCCCTACTGAGTAGCTTATACTCACCCCTGCACGGGCTTCGCCCGCACTACGTTGTGTTGGTTGCAGACGACGGACAGCGTTGACCTTAGCTGAGGCTTGTAGAGCGGGACGGTACCCGGAGGTGGACCACTGGGCGGGACGTGCACGGAGCGGACGACGAGACCCGTGGAGCAGAGGAGCTATCTGTACCCACCCTTCATGTGGGATTTCCAGTGGATAGCTCGGAGTAGCGGCTTTTACTTTTCAGTTGCTGTTTTTCCCTTTTCGAGTTGTACTTTACTTTCAGTTTGGGTTTGTATACTGGCCCATTTACTTTTCTGCACTTTCAGTTGTACTCTGCTTGCTTAATGTTTACTTTCTGCTTGTTTACTCTGTGGTGTGTGTTTACTTTTCAAAGGCAATGCCTTCCCTTTTTACTGGGATTTACGCCTTGGTGCTAGTCGCCAGCCCCTGGCCTATGGAAGGCGGGCTTGGGGTAGTCACGGCACGGACCCCGAGGGAGGGTCGTGACAGATGTTCTTCTAATCGTGAGAATCAATGAAAAAGACATTTCATCTTCAATCATTTGTACCTATATTCTCTTGCAAACTACTTATATTTCTTTTACATAATCCGATGGTCCTAGTAAGCATAGTTTAATTTTTTCTAGGATTATACAAACATCCCCACAAACTTTGCATCATTTTGTTGCTCAATATTGCCTAAATAATATAAAAAGTATTTTTAGAAAGCTGGGACTCGACTTTTGTTCATAGTTCCTTTTACTGGTTCCCAATTTAATGAGTACCCTGTCTCTTGTTGGAAGTTCAAAGGCATGCATGTTGGACATAAAAAGGTTAATATTTAAGGTCAAATAGATTTGAATGAATGGATTAAAATTGACTCAATTTCTAGATAATTTGTTTTAAAACATATTACCACATTCAATTATGGGGGAAAACATGTAAACTATGACTTAAGAAATTTTGAATCTGAGGAATGATGTGAAAAAAGGAAAAATGGCATTAGAGGAAGTATTTCCTAAGAGTGAAGTTACCACTATTTGACAAACCCAGTAGGGGGTTGAATTATGCCGGTCCACTTAAGGGCATTGACTGTATAGTCAAATAATAGAATCTTTTTGTCGATAGGTCCGTTATGTAGACTATTTTTTTCAAGGCCGCCTAAGGGCACGCGCTGCATATCCATAGAAAATAACACTCAGAAATTTTACTCTTCTATGCTAAAATCCAGTAAATGTTTATGGAGATTCAAATTTCCCAAATCATAGAGTTTGTTGTATGGAGAGAGGTACTTGAATATGGAGAAGATATTCCTAATCAATATTGTAGAAGAATTGGATGAACGTCACTCCTATAATGGTCTAACCCAAACATAGGGAAGGGAAATATAAACCATAGACAAGAATACTTTCAGATCATGAAAAAACATATGGAAAAAATATGTTATGGATGGATGTTTTTGTGGATCCCTACATATCGTCATTAAGACGAATAAGTACAAAGGAGGTTTTCCCCCCATGATTGAAGTTACCACTAGTTGACAATCCTGTTAAGCAGATTGAATTATATAGGGCCACCTAAGGGAATTGGCTTCATAGTCAAATAATAACATATTTTGGCTGACATGTCCATGATGTAGATTATTTTTTATAGGCCGCCTAATGGAATGTGCTGCATGGTTAGACAAATTAATTCCTGGGTATCAGAGATTTTGTGACCAGAATTCAAGAAAAGGGTTATGGAGATTTGGAAGTATTTAAGGTTAGGAATAAGATACATGAAAATTGGTATTTTCCAATGCATGAAAGAGACACATTGACCAATGGTGACCATAATAATGTTGTGGCTGGGTCTTGAATTGAGATGTGGGACTTCACTACATATCTCATTAGGATGAGAATCAATCCATACGTAGTTCTTAAAATACAGTTTAACATCATGTGGGATGAGAGTGTAGGAGAAAATAGTTTAGTGTCAAAAATCTTGGACAATAATGACAGAGGCACATTGTGTGTTTTTTATAAACCTGATGTGAATAATGAACATGGTTTTCATACCACATTCATGTGCTCACAGGGGGAATTTTCATCCAAGGGACTGAAAGTGGAGTTTTTGGTTAGGCCCAAAGTCTTGGGGCTGGATTGGAGGGATGCTCAAACGTTCCTACATATCCCATAGGGATTGGAATCAAGGCATACATAGTTCCTGAAATATCCTCTGTACAGATTTGGTTCGTACATGTGAAGGGTGAAAGGGCACTTTAGTGAAATGAAGGTTGGACCCATAATTAAAGGTTCATGCATTGCCATGTATGCACGTAGTCCTTAGAACATTACATGATTGGATATCAATGTCATTATGATTCAATCTCAGGTGAGGGTGTCAGATACTGTTTTAGTTTATTTCCATACATGACAAAAGTGCGAACAGTTTAAGGTCATATGCATGGACCTGTTCTGCACAGTTTAGCGTCATGTAGCTAGGGTGTATTGCTATGTAGTTTAATGTCGTGCAGAGAGGACAATGGGGAACTGTATAGTTTAATGTTATATAGCAAGGACGATGGTGGTACAAAGTTTAGTGTCATGTAGTAGGGACAAAAGATATGTACATAGTTTAACGTCATGTAGGATGATGATGAACCAATGTGAATATATTGGTTTCGGGGGGGTTCACAAATCAACATCGTATTTGATGGAGGTGAAACCATGTGAAGATATTTGTTTCAGGATTGAACCTTTGAAGGTTTCCTACTTACACAGCCTAAAAGGCAAGGATCAAAGCCCGCATAGTTCTATTTAGAATGAATTCCTGATCTAGTTGTACTTGAGGAAAACATACCGAATATGGTGTTGGGACTTACACGTGGTTAGTGGCCTAGAGAGGGTGTTATGGTTGAAGCTTATTATATGGTGACCTGAGTCATGATTGGTGTGAGAAACAAGATGTAGCAACAACCCTAACGATTCACAGTTTTACAACATGTGGGAAAAAGGGTGATGTACAGTTTAGCGTCATGTAGCTAGGACATATTGTTGTGCATTTTAACATCTTACAAGACATGTGCATAGTATAACATCTTGGAGGACGTATTAAGGGACTTTTTCATAGTTTAACATTATTTAGGGAGAACATGTATAGTTTAATATCACTTAGGATTTATAAGGGACTGTTTATAGTTTAACGTCATGAAGGACGATAATGGGAACACAGTTTAACATCATGTTGGATGATAGAGGGGCTATGCAGTTTAATGTCCTGCATCAAGGACAATGGGATGTATTTGTGTTACACAAAATACATCTTCAAGAATCTTGCATTAGTTAGAGTCATTATTAGTTCCCCATTCATTGATATTAAAGAATAATCTCCATTAGAGTACACTGTATATATTGAATAAGGTCCTTCCCACTTTGGCTCAAGCATTGGAGGTTTCTTTCTGGGTATCATGGGAGTTCCGAAGACCAATACCAAATCTCCTTGAATGAATGAATGAAGACGATTTTTTTGAATTCCCATTCTATTCGATTGTGATATAATTCCAAGTGGTGTAGGGTGCACAATATTTTTTCATCTAATTGCTTAAATTCGTCAAATTGCTTCTGATATTTTTCATCTGTGGATGACTGATCATAAATGGCTACTTTGAGAAAAGGTAATTGAACCTCAATGGGAATGACTACTTCTGTTCCATATACCAATAAATATGGAGTTGACCGTGTTGTAGTGTGAGTGGTGGTCCGATAATCCCATAAACCATGAAATTGTTTATCAGGACATGATTTCTTATCTTTATCCACCATCTTTTGCAGTATGTTTGAAAGAGACTTATTGAAGGCCTCTATTTTCCCATTGGCTGCTGCATGATACTGAGATGAATGGTTGGATTTCATGTTGTATTCTTGATACAACATTCACACCTCAGATGAATAGAAGTTGGTGCCATTGTCTGTCAATAAGGAATGACGGACACCAAATCTGGTAATGATGTTAGACTTGACGAAGCTAACAATTCCTTTAGAAATAACTTCATTGAGAGGTATTTCCTCTATACATTTTTCAAAATAAGATAGTAGTAGTAATAATATACTTAAACTGGTTCAGTGTAGTCAGAGGATAAGGTCCTACTACATCCATTCCCCATGTAGAAAATGGCCATGAGTATTTAGCTGTATGAAGAAACTATGGAGGTTGATGAATGAAGTTAGCACATACTTGAAAATAATGACACTTTTTAGTAAAATCAACACAATATGGAATCATTGAAAGCCAGAAGTATCCAAGCCTTCTAATTTGACAAAATAGTCTATGTCCAGACCGGTGGGAACCATAAACTCTTGCATGAATTTCACTCATGACAGCCATTGTTTCTTCACCATCAATACATTTGAAGAAAATTCCATCAAAATATCTCTTTTAGATAATTTTTTGGTGATCAGGGCAATCATAAAGAGTAAAATTGACCACAAGTCGCAAGACTTGTTCTTTCACGACTCTATCAGGTGGGAGTATTCCATTTTGAAGGTATTCCCTGATAGGTGTCATCCATCCTATAGTATGACCATATGTTATAGAAATGGGACTGATTTCATTGATTTCCTCTGTTCTAATTTGTAAAAATGGGAAACTACCCGACGATGGGAAATACTGATGATTATTTTATCCCAGTTTGGATCTACCATAGCTATGTCTATATTAGCCAGTGCATCAGCATGGGAATTTTGTAATCACGGGACATAAGAAAATATCGGTTCTAATGGAAATTCCACCTTTAACTCTCTAACTTAATCACACAAAGGGATTAGATCATTCTTTCTGATGGAATAATCTCCATTGATTTGTTTGATTACAAAATATGAATCACCTTTTAGCTTTAATTGAGTCACTTGTGCCTAAAGCGTCAATTTCAAGCCTGCAATGAGAAATTGATATTCTGCTTCATTTTTTATACCGCCTTCCAACAATAAGAAGGAATAGGGTAGCACTACCTTTTCTAGGGAAATAAGCACAATCTCTAACCCAATTTTTTTTGAATTTAGGATCTTCCATTTTCTTCCCTGTTGGACTTCTGGAGGCACCATCAAATTAAATTTATCATTTTTAAGGATTATCATGAATAGAGAAGACTTCCTCATCAGGATGATCAATATTTAAAGATGTATCTTCTACAGATGGGTGTT
Source organism: Viscum album (assembly GCA_963277665.1). Lineage (NCBI taxonomy): Eukaryota > Viridiplantae > Streptophyta > Magnoliopsida > Santalales > Viscaceae > Viscum > Viscum album. The sequence continues at coordinate 741,777,560 of OY728145.1, read as the reverse complement.
CAGGAAAGAAATCGGCCAGATCATATCCCTTTATTAGCTTTTGAGACACATACTAGATATAAAACTACTACAAAATAACGTCCCACCTTGTCAGATGTCTTGTAAGAATCGGAAAACTAAGGATTAATTTGAGCAGTTTATTGTGAGATACCAAATGGACCTCATGATTTTGTAGGTAGTGTCTCAATTTTTGAAATTCAAAGATTAATTCTAGACAGCACTTTTCAATACTTGAATATCAAATTTCTACCTCAAGCATAGTCCGACTGAGATAGTAAAGGATGTTTTCTTTCCCAGCATCATTCTTTTGGGCATGGAAGGCACCCAATGATCTCTCTAATGCTATCACATAGAGAATAAGTGGTCTTCATTCAACAGGTAGCATTAATACCATGGACATAATAGATATTTCTTGAGGATATCAAAAATGTCTTTATATTCTTCAGTACCCTTATAGGAGACTCTCTTCTTTATTAATCTGGTGAAGGGTAAACACTTTCCTACAAAATTTAAAATGAAACGCCGAATATAGGCTAATTTTCTTTGAATTCCTCTTAATTCATTCAAATTTCTAGGAGTTGACATACCAAGGATTGAATTTTTTTTCTCATGATCAACTTCGATACCACGATGGCGTACTACCGAGCCGAGAAATATTCCCGAGGTTACCCTGAAAGCACATTTCAAATGGTTCATCTTCAAATTGTGTTGTCGAAGTTTGTTGAATATGATTTACAGATTGGCCAAGTGATTAGAATGTTGTATGGATTTAACTACCAAATTTTCCACATAACATTCAACAAATTTCCCTAAAAAGTATTTGAAGATATAGTGCATGGAACGTTGATACGTTGCACCTGCATTCTTCAGGCCATAGGGCATTACTTGATAGCAAAACACACCTTGGGGAGATCGGAAGGCTGTATACTCTTCCTCTTCTAGAGCCATTCATATTTTATTGTACCCAGAGTAACTATCCCAGAAGGAATGAGCTTGATATCTAGATGTTGCATCAATAAAGAGTTTTGTGATTGGAACTATAAGATCATCCTTCAGAAAATGCCGATTAAGATCTCTGAAGTAAATGAAAACTCTAATTTGTTCATTTTTCTTTTTCACAGGGAAAATATTTTCCAGCCATTTGGGATATTGAACTTGTCTAATGATGTTATCCTTGATAATAATATCAACTTCAGCTTCAATTTTGGAGGCCTAAGTTTGGTGTGTTCTTCTTGCTGCTTGCTTGAATCTACGATGTTCTTCTGGAAAACCCAAATGATGTGTCCCAACATCAGGATCAATCCCTCGAATTTCTGTATAATTTCAATAAAATACATCTCGATTTTGTAATATAAATGATGTATACATTTCATTCCCTTCAAGAGTCATGGTTGTACTAATTAAAGTGGGGCATGGATCTTCTTTTGTACCCAGATTTATTTCTCTGAGTTCATCCACAGTGGTAGAGATACCCTCTTCAAATGCTAGAGGAGCATCCTTAAGATCTTCCTCTTCTTCTTCTATATGTGTTACTTCTTCCATTTCTACTTTCATAGTATATGAAGAAGGAGAATTTACATGGTTAGGTGGGAAGTTAATATTTGAACATCTTGGATAAGAGGCTTCCATTTCTGACCCTATTGGTGATGAAGGGTCTTCTTGGGGTGATAGAGAGGAGATGATGGATTGAGAATTGACATCATTATTTTCATATGGTATTAATATAACTTCTTTTGATCTGGTAGATGTAGTATCGAATTGATGGATTTTGATGGATGAAATGAAGACATATCCATTTAATCATTCATCACTTCTTGGCGAATCAAAACATTCTCCCATGATGTCTGGCTCGATTTCCATAACTCACATTATGGAAATTTCTATAATAGTGTTTGGATTTAGGTCTATCCTGTCAATTTGAATGATAGGAAACACATAATCTGTACTCATATGTATGAATGGGTTTACTGAAATCTTTTTCAAACAACTTGGAGCATTAATCTTGGTAACCTTCTTTGCCGTGGATTTTTCTTTTCCCTCTTTGTGATAAAATTATGACTTAATGTATTGAGATTCACATGTTTTGAATGGGGCCTTATCACATTAAAATGTCCCAATTTAAATATTGAAACAATATTTGAGACATTGATGGTATGATGAAGTCACGACCGCATGTTGATGTATCCAAGGTCTTCCAAGGAAAATGTTTAAGGTTTTGTCCTGAAGAACAACCATGAAATCTGAATTAGACACAATGTCTCGAAACTGAATTCTGAGTGTAATCTTTCCATGAGTTTCTTGTTCATTCTTATCATATTCTTGCAACATAAATATAGAAGGAGATAAATCAGATTTGGTTTGGACCAATCGATGAAGTGTACGAATAGGAATGAGATTGAATCCTTAGTCATAATCAATTAAAGCTCATCAGATGTTTATATCATTGACTATTCTAGATATATACAAAGGTCTGATATGTCCATGTACAAAATCATCTTCATCTTCATCTGTAAAAGATATCACTGCATGGCATTCTGCAGGATCATTCTCTATATGGTAGAATCCATCAGCTACAATTTCAGTTTTGAATTCTTGAGGACTAGACAAAGCTTCAAAAAGGGCCTCCTGGAGATCTTTTTATAGATTCAAGGCATCAATAATTGAAAACATGGAAAGTACTTGGGAAAAATGTTTCAAGACATCATAATTTTGGTCCAATTTTCTATGTTTTCCATCATGAAAATTTGGTTTTGTGGGTTCCTAGGATGTTGATGCTTTGGTAGTAGATGCATCCTGTATCGGGGAAGGAGTTTGAAATACTCCAAGCTTCGGTAAATTAGACTGAGTAGGTCTATCTATTTTCTGAGAGGAAGATGGTTTTACCTCTAATAGGTCTTCCAAAATAAATGTGTCAGGACTGAATATGCCATGTGTGGATGAACTTTCTTGTTATCGTTGAGTCTGCTGAAGGGCTTATCCACGATTTTCTGCCGCGTATACAGTTCTAATAGTTGTATGATTGAAATACTGTCTTCTGTAATATCCACGTCTTCCTATGTATCCTATACCTCTATATCTTTATATAATTACTCTGTTAGATACATGGAACTTGGGATCATCATAATCAAAATAGTCCTTGGCATAATGATCTATTAAATGAATCATGTTAATAGAACCAATGATCAATTTTACATCTGAAGAAGACTCTATTTGATGAACCAATTCAGGATGTGGCGTTAGGCTGGGCAGTGCATGTTCTTTTGAAGAAGATGGAATAAAATCTTCTAGATTCAAAGACAACTTAGGATTTTACATGAGCTCGACTATATCTGACTACTCTTCTTTCTTCAAATTACGCAGTTTCATTGAGGATTTTCCTTCTGATGAAGGGGTTTTTTCTGTGGAATTCATAGAATAAGACACAATTGGTTGATTAAATTGTGTTCGTAAAATGTCATGAGTTAGGTTTATCATTTTCATGACCATCCAATTATAATATTTCTACACATTTTTAATTTTTACTTCTTTCCACCTTCTTCTTATGGATTAGTAGCAGTAACACATGCTACCTGGGCTAAATAAACTTTTAGTTTTACCTATTCAGAGTCTACCATCATTTTCAGGAGGTCTTTGACAAAATAATACTCCTGAATGGGATGCCCCAACATCTAATGAAATGGTAAATAGTTGGGGAGGTCTTCATCTCCTTCCTTGTTCAGCCTTTTGGGACATGGAAACTAAACCAGATTGTTTTCCAGAGCTGAGATGAAGTATCCAGGAACATTTTCATCTCAGAAAGAATAAATGTTTTTCTTCAAATCATCAAACTATTTCTGCCTTTGATATTTCTGATCATCAAGACGAGGCGTCCATTGTTGTTGATTCCTAAGAGGTGGATCCCTTCGATATGATGATGTTTTTGAAGTGGAAGTAGGTACATGTACTTTTTTTAAGTGTAACTATAGTTGTCTTGTATTTCCCTATTCTACTTCCTGGAACTGATGGAATTACACATGTATTAGCCTTAGTCTTTATAAGATAGTCTTCTATCTGCTGAGCGATTGACGTAAGGTCTCGAAACCCTCCCTCGTATTTCACAGGGATCAATGGTGTGTGTAACTAATCACGTAGATTTCCCTGATAGATTGGTTACAATTCTTCTTGAGGGAGTGCTAAACTAAATAAATATGTTAATCCCTTTCAGTGAACAATGAAATATGAATCTCGTTCATTTTCCCTTTGATTACAATTGGTAACATAAAAAACTGTCTATTTTGGAAACGTTGAGCTAAATTGAAGAAGAAATATTTGACGGAGATCTTCCCACCCTATAATTTACCGAGATTGAAAACATGTATACCTGACAAAAGAAGGTCCTTGAAATGACTGCACAAAACACCTGAGAATAAATACTTCTTTTTGTTGAGTAGTTCCCATCATATGATCAAAACGAGAGAAAAAATGTGTTAAGTGTTGTTGTAGATCTCCCAAACCATTTAAAATTGGGAATTTAGTATTCGAAAAATTTGATGGTGGAGGGATTACATCCACCCATTTCAGGTAAGCTATCTTTTCTAGTTGAACTTGTGCACGCTTTCCTTCCATATATTCCAATGGATATATTAATGACTCAATAGTAGTCATTAATTTTTGAGAAACATTTGGTTGAGATTGGGCCTGAGCTGGTGCGATAACTGGGGTTTGGACGGGTGTGGCGATCGATACTTCCCCCGATGTTAGTATTGTCAGTTGTTGTTGCGTATGACCCAGAGGATTGGACGTGTGAGGGTGTAATTGTATAAGGGGATATTCTTGATCCATCACAGTAGCTGCAATAAATTCCCTTGATTGATTAACACTGTTATACTTAGGAGGAAGTCTACCTTGATGTAGTTATGCTTTTAACCTCCTTAATTTCTTTATTTCTTCTTCTTGTTGTGAAAACCCTTCCTCTAATAAGAGTGATTGGCCTTCACCAGAGGTAGGGTGGAATGTAACATTACTTTTACCCTTTTCCATGGAATGTTTCTTTCTAGAGAATAGAAGGGTATTACACAATGGAATTTCTTACCCTTGGGAAACCCTATGCCTTCTGGTATGTACACCTCCTTCATTCGTTTCTATGTGTACAACCTCTAGAAAAAGGAACTTCTTCATTTGATACCTCTTAGTGAGCCTCATGTTCTAAGGGATTATTGACAATGAAATTGATGACATTTATTGATGCATAATGCATTGCGGCCCTTCTATCAGCGCTTCTAGGATACTGTCTTCTTTCATTTCCTTTATGAGACATTGCCTTTTGTTTGGTTGATCTATCAAGAACATCTTGATGAACGGTAATTTATAGGGAATCTCCTGATAATTTGGCCCCTGCATTCTTCTTGCAGATTCTTCACTAATCGAGAGAAGATTGACATTCACTAAGGGAGAGACTGAGAATTTGAAAAAGTCCCCAGTTTAGTGGATTGAGGCTGTTCTTGTTTTTTTTCTCAACTCCTTGAATCATGTATGTTGAAACAGAGGGTCGGATTAAAAGAGTCCCCAGTCTGGTTAGATGATGTGGATCTTGAGCAAATATATCTGAAACATTCTTTAAATATCTCCTGATTTTGTGTACTTTAGTCTAGAAAATAGTATGATGAATCATCCATCATCTACTCAAATCAACTGGATCAGATGAACATTGGATTCTTTCTGTCACATCTGTCACCTAATGATGTTCAAGCTCTAATCAAGAAGCTTGTTCGATATTCTCATTTTCATGATGCAATAAAAATTCGACAACTTTTTCTTTATATGCCCGACTTTGGGAAGAACTAATTGAGTCATGTTCTTGGTAAATCCTTTGATTACGCATAAAACCAATTAGATGTGGCCAGCCATGGGCAATAACATTTCATGATACCACTTTTGGTGGGATTTGTTGACTAGAGAGCATATTGAAATGAAATTCTCAATAAAAAACCCATCCGCTGATATGAATACCATATGGGTCATTAGTAATTAATTAGCACAACCTTTTCAATATGTCAAGGAATGAATACTGAAGTTATCTCTAATGTTTTTCATCCTTTGGATTTCAGGAAACTGAGAGAGATTCCAAGTCAATTTGGCATTGCAACCCTTCTATTATCTTGACATGATTTTGATATTAATCATAAGATAATATTTTATCTTTTTAGTGAAAAATAGTTTTCCCTATTTTGAGATGAATTTTTTGAATAAAATATTCTATCAACATTTCCGAAATATCATATTGAGAGTCATCCAAAGACCAAAACATGACTGGTATTTCACCTTTTGCTAGTTGTTTTCTAATATTCCGCACTTCCAATTTGTCATTTGATGAAGATTCTTCTACCTGATTGGACCAAAGCTGGTGCTTATTTGTTACTTCATCAGATTCAAAAATATTTGTAGAGAATACCTTTTTCAAATTAGAAGATGAACGACCCAGGGGTGGTTTGGAGAATGACCTACACCCCGGGTAATCTTCTGATTGAGAAAGTATTTCATCTTCTAGCAGTAAGGCATCAGACATGACTGGCTTCACATTTTCGAGTGCCTCAAGACAAGAGGGATTTCCTGTGACTACATTTTCCATTGAAGTATTTTCCTGGAAATGAAAATTACTACTGCGAAATGGAATTTGGAAGCTAAATTCATCATTATGGAGAAGACCACCTTGGTGGGTTACAACAACAGATGAAACCTCTTGCTCCTTGGTCTTCTGGCCATGCAAAGGGTTATCGGGGCTCTCGTCTGTAGATAATACTTTGAGATTGACCAAATTTTTATGAAGAAATCCTTCAGGAGTAATTTTCTGATGAAGACATTCAGAATTATTTTTGTTACTTCTGGAATCTTGAAATGAGAGAGTAGAGTCTTGAGTTCCAACAAACAATTTTCTGAGGGCTTCAAGAACACCAGCACTGAGCAAGGACTTATTGCAGATTGTCTCTTGATTATTCAAATGTGTTGGATGGGTTTTTTTGGATTCCCTATTACTCACATTGGAATCCACTTGTTGATGAAGGTGGTTATTATGGGCAGGTGTATGTGCCTGCTCAGGAGAAATTGTCAGGTTAGGCTGATTATCTCCATTTAAATCGGGTGTATGTGCCCGATATGATTGTCTGTATGACATGGGGGAGTATTCTTCAAGACCCTCCTAGACTAGAACACAGGTGTGTATCTACTCTGGATTTGCATGTTGATGAGTCACTTTACTGAAAGTGGTAGATATATGTTTCTTTCCCTATCATTTCACTGAAGTTTTTATAATATTCTGACAGGTATCCAGAATATGGTCAGGGATTTTCTGCTGCACTTTCAACATTGTTAGAATGTTCTTGGTGACTTCAGCTGTTGGAAGAAGAATATATGTACATTCCATGTTTGGAGTAGGTCTGTGTTCCTGATCTTGTCCTCCTTTTCTTGTCAGTGAATACTAACAATACTCATGTGTGGGGGAAGAAAATTGTGTCTGCCTCCTACTTGTTATTGGATATTTATAATTAACATCTTTGAGTGCTACCAAATGAGACTATTGGTTAGCTTGATGAATCACAAGTGTATGTTTTTTCTGATTTTTCTCCACCAAATATGATTGATGAACTTCCTTCAAGACTATCAGATGAGACAACCCGCAAAATTGATGAGTGTAAGCTGGTGTATGTTCATGTTAACCAGTGGTCACCACATTTGATTAGTGATCATCTTTGGAGGTAGTCAGATGAGCCTATAGACTGGCTAATGAATTATAAATAGGTTTATGTGCCTAACTATATTACTCCACCATAATTGTCTGGCAAGATTGATGTGTTACTGCCAGATGAGTCTATTTGGTAGTGAAATCAGGACGGACGGGTGTATATTCCCTCTTATTGTTTGCCATCAAGTTCGATTGATGGACTTCTCTAGAGGGGGAATAGGTAATAATATGCTCCTTGTTGGCCGAATTTCACCTCTTATGGTTCATCTTGCATGCTCGGGTCTGAGGAACCTAAGCTGAACACCTAGAGGTGATACCCTCATCATGTTGAGGGTTCACTACCGCTCAAGTCAGGCATCGATTGTTGGTTGGAGTCCTCAGGAATTAATCAGGTATTCATGAAATGAATCCTTGAGTGACCTTTTCATTCACCTCCCTGTAATATGGTAGGGGATGGTTGTTGCATTCCGGGGATAATGACCCGAAATAGTTGGAGATAGTGGTTGGCACCAGCTGCTTCTTAACCACTAGTCATCGTTGTCTTGACAACCAGGGCGAGTTTTCAAATTGGAGGGCTTGTCGAGTAGCCTCTAGAGTCGAGATGGAACCGTGTTGACGGTATTCTCTCACCAAGGAATTCACAGGTGTGATCTTTAAATAATTCATTCTTTGTTCCTGAGAGATCTTGGAAAAGTGTGCATGTTTGATATAACAGACATAATCAAGATAGGTTTGGATAGACTGCACTTTTGGATGAGAACATATGTCATTGATTTCTTTTTTGGACCTCATATTTTGTTTAATAGGGGACTAACAAATTATTAAAACATCATTCATCTTGATTAAGGATTCATGTCGGCTTCACCTTTTTTTGTTTCCTCTAGAAATGGGAATGACCTTGTTTGTTTAAAGTTCATTCATTCCAATCGGTTTTCAACGGGATTATTCGTAGAACCCGAATCACCCAATGATTCTATATTCATTTGGACCTACTTTCCAAAGGTAGGTGCTCATTAGTTGTGGACCGATGAGGCTTAAGAATTTTAATCGATCGATAGGATGGGAGGTTGGGCTCATCACACCTTTTTGGGGGGAATTATTGCCTACATCAGGACTCTCTTATAGATTTAAGTAATATTTAAGAATCTTTATGAATTCACCAAGCATGAAAATTAGTTTTAGATTTTGAAATCAATTATTGATAAGTATGGTATTTAGAGAATCATTTATATGAATTTGATGTTCTTCATCAATATAGAATAATCCATATGTATTGGAGACTCTTAGTCAATGGTATCCTTCAATATATTATATATAAATACCTTGGTCACTATGATGACCATGCTAGTTTTAAATCCACTCAGTGGGGCACTTGAAGATTATTGTCATTCAGAAAGACTGAGATTTATTTCAGAGATGGGATCATACCTGCAGATGGGCTACCTACGTATCCGTGTAAAAAAATGAATTACAACCCACATAGTTCGATAAGAAGGATATAGTTTAATGTAATATTGGACAGAAATTAATTAATGAAAGATATGCTTAAACCACATAAATTCTATCTATGTACTTACTTTTAAGGAAGATATCAAATTCCATGTAGTTCGGGTAATTATATATGGGGTTTATGCATGGTTAATGGCCCAAGAAAAGATTTTACGATTACTTTTACACTCTAAGATCATGTGAGTCATGCTCTGTGTGATAAACAAGAGGTATCAATAAACATTACAATGGTGCCACGAAAGATTTATTATGATAAATGATGTGGGGAGTACGTATGTATGAAGACACAAGTAAATGAAGAACATGACTTAGGAAAGAAGCCCAAGATTAGGGTCCATAATGGTTTTTGTACTTTATGGATATTTGGAATTTTAACCTGGGACTTACTCTCGAGAAAGAGGCCAAAATTAAGAGGGACTTATGATTGGGTTTTATTCCTATGAAGTAAGCCCAAATCAAATGAAATTATGATTGGGGCCTACTCTTGAAGAGGATTCACAATTAAAAGGAACTTATAACACTTGGCTTACTCTTGAGAAGGAGGCCCAATGTTAAAGGAAATTATGACTAGGGATTACTCCTAAGAAGGAGGCCTCGGTTAAGGGGACTTATAACTTGGGGATTACACTTGATAAGGAGGCCCAAATCAAATAATCTCATAATCACAAAGGACAAGGTTATATAGGAAACCCCTAATCATGGTGACATAAATCTTCAAATTCACGAGGTTTTGGGAGAGTTTCTCATAGAATTCCTTTTAGATATGGAAGAAAACAAAGGAACTATTCCATAAACGGATTCGAAGTGGTTTTTGAAGGTTATGTATTGAAGAGGAGTTGTGGATTTGAAAGAAGGAGGTGACTAGGAAGGAGGTGCACAAGTATTGTTCAGGAGCACATGTCCTGGTCGCGCAAGTAGACTTTTGCGACATGAGTCATCTTGGGAAACGAAAAATATATAGGGTAATTCTTTGGAGACATTGAACTCAAGCCCTTGGTATCATCCCTAGAGGATTCTAGAAGGGTGGCGTGCAATTTCCCTTGAGAGGGAATTTGGTGGGCAAGTTTCTTCATTTACCTTATGGAATGGACACTTAGGTGCATGAGTATTGATGAGTTCTAACACTTAGGCCTTATTCTTAATATTTTGAGCTTCCCATATAGGTAATGAATTTCCTTAGATGTTTTCAGAAGACTACAAAAAAAGACATGGGTGACCAGAGCTTGAATCTGAGTTATGGAAAATTTTTCCTCAAAATGGGGGGCCTATATGGCCTATTTATAGGCCACTGGGCACCTTGGGTGAAAATAATAGGGAACACAAGTGACTTGCATGACCCATAGGTGGCGCGCAAGTTACTTTTGTGGTGCACAAGAAACATGCACAACTCCCTCCAAATGGGTTCGTGGTCCATGCCTTTGTCAATTTTTGATGTTCTTCAAAGGCTGACCCTCATTGTGCTTAAAGTATTCCCCTTTTCCATTCATTGGACTCTATGACAAAAAGTATAATCAACAATAATATTTTAATGTTCACTAAATCATATAATAAAATATTGATTCTATATATTATGATTATTCCCATTTTTTATAGTATCATTAATTTGACATTAAAAAACATTAGTAAATCGAGTAAAATTTTAATTTTTTTATTATGTCAAAATCCAGATTTTCTTATTTAGTCAATTTTTATAACACCTTGTATATCACTAATTATGTTACTCTTAATATTTTTCATGTCATTTATTTTATTTTTATGATATTTTAATAATTACTTCATTAGTGTTCTGCAAGTATTTGATGTACCTATTTAATTACTAATAATTAAATGTAAATTACAATCATGAAATTAATATCATTGTACCTAATATTCCTATTAATATTCATTCATAAATAATTTTTACCATATGTGATCACAAGAATTATATTTAAAATTAAAAGACTCCCATTTTTTCAAGTTATTTTGTTTATAAAATTTATAAGTCATTTTCTCAGAGAAGTTTATATTAAATAACTTATATTATAACCATATTAATTAAGGGTAGAATTATATTCTTTTAATAAGAATTAGTAATAATAATTCTATACTTTTACATAGATTTAAACTTGATTAACAAAATTACCCTCTGCCATGGTGACAAAAACATAACCATTATTTCTATTCATATTGACCAGAAAAAAGGTAAAGAATTTACATTTCTAAATTTTTTAAATTAAAATATATAATTCATTTTATTTCATTAAATAAATATAAAAGGAATAAATTAATTTCAATGTATGTGCGCAAAATTAGAAAAACTATTTTTTAGGAAAAAATCATTTTAAAACAAAATGGATTTAATATTATCCTATGATTAGAAAAATAATTTTTTTTGTTTGCAACATTTGATAAAGTAAATAAAATTTTAATTTTATTTAAATAATTCACCCAAATAAATTACTTTAACATATTGATATGAAATTTATTATATTCTTAGAACATTTTTTATTTATTTATAAAAACATTATTTTTATTTCATTTGTTTAATTATAATAATTAATTTATTTTATAAATTTATATAATATACACATTTCAAAATTTAATTATTAATATTAATACCAGATAATACAATTACAAGGTTATAATGGACACATAATATTTTAATAATGATACATGGTTCCTTTTCACAAGTTGTTCTGTGAAATGTTGGCTATCAAAGAAATTAAATTATTTTAAATTAAAATATTTTATAAAAATCTGAAGGTGGTACTTTTTTAAAATATTTATAAGAATAAATTTTTTTGAAAGAAGTTATGATTATGTATTAACCTGTGGGACCTCCTTATAGTCCTTATAATAGATATTTCAATGTAATCCATATATGATCATAGGATTCCATTAGGGGATACCTGTGAATTTGGAGTTGTGAATATACCATTGGATTCAATGGGGTCCAATGCTATAGATTTTTTTTGAAATCCATTTGGATTCTACATGGATTCACTACCATGAATAACATTGGGTGGCTCCCTATTAAATCATGGTAGTTGTTATACATTTTAAATTCCATAGATAAGTGTCATGGATTCGGAAGGCACATCACTATAAAATATAATATTAAGGGATCCCACATTTAAATAAAATTAAATTGTAATAAAATTCCTCATGGGTGAGCCTTGGATTCCAATTTTGATATTCTTTTGAATATTATGGGATATCCCTTGTGTTCAAACATGACTAATGAATTATCTTTGGAATTGGTGGAAATAAATTTCTAAATGATCCACATTTATTTTTCTAGGTTATATGATTATTTGTTTGTTGATACACCATTGAACATGATTAGGCCATGAAACCTCCTATATTTTTTGAGACCTGCATAGGGTAAATAAGGTGTGGTTATTGTCTGTTTTTTTATTGATAACAATGACCTGAATAGGTTCCATTAACTTTCATAGTTAATTATTTTTACTCATACTACTTCTCCAATATATATTTCCTACATTTATGTTTTACACATACACATTGGATTGGAATTTGACAGCATTGGTCAGTTCCTTCTGAATTATATTCACACTTTGTTTTAGAAATCATTTGATATCCACATTTACATTATCAATGTTTATTGGGAAGATAGAAAAGTCCTCGTAGATGAAGTTTGATGTTATATATAATATTGGAGTTAGGATATGAGATCTGATATGATGTTTGAAACTTCTTAGTTATCAATTCCCATTTGGTATCATGCATTCTGTTAGATTTTTGGTCTCGGTGTAAATACCTGAATTGTGCGTGTGTCATTAGGATTAGTATGTTCCATTATTATAATATTTATTGGGTTTTGACTGGTTATTTCTGAAAATATTTATTTTATCAAGATGTGATGTAATTGAAAATTTTATTTTTTTATACATTGATAGAATATGTACAATGAGTAATTATCCTTATTTTAACACCTATAAACCCATGATACTAATCATAATATTTTGGTATCAGGGGATTCATGCGAGAGGACAAATGACACAATGTTATGGGGCACTATGTTTAGTGTATTTTGGGTTGGGGAATTACAAAATAATAATATAGTTTGATTTTTCATTGTCTTATTATTAGTTCTAGTAATTAGATTAACAAATTTGTCCGGAAATTTTATGTATCTTGTTCTGTATATTAGTTAAAACAAATATGAAGGAAAATCTATGTTGGTAGTGGGAGAGAATTGTTATTATTAGAATTCATTGAATTTTTTGAAACATTTTCAACTTGAGTATGTAATTATTTTATGAGTGTATTTTTTAAAATATTTACTCATTTGGACCATCTTGAAATGATCTTGTTCATTAATTCATAACACAATGCACATATGTATTTACTTTGAATTTCAATGATTGCTTGATTTCAATCATTTATTTTTTGTTTTGGATTGCATTTCAATGATGTTTGATGGAAATTAACTATTTTACTATTATCATAAAAATTTTATTCCTACATATCATAATGGCCAAAATATGTCTAATAAGCTTACAAATGATTAATGATACGTAAAATGGGATTGATGATTGAAATTTGTATTTGTGGTAGGTAAATAATGTTCAATGAACCTCCTGAAACATTTTTTTCCTCTATAACATATTATTGAAACTTTATATACCTTCAATATGGTTATAGGATTCGAAAAATAGAATGAATTCAAAAGAGTTATGATTTTAAAAGAGAATGATATGGGTCCTAGTTTAATGTTAATGATGGTTTGTGTTAAATGAAATGTTCATATGAAATCTATATTTTATTTTACCTCATATATTGGGAATGAAATATTCTTTAGTCTAGAATAATCATTTGAGGTTTCTATTTACATTAAAAATGAACCTAGATTGGGTAGATTTTTTTAGTGAGAGAACTCGAGTTGTGAGTTTAGGATCCTCTATTTTTTTCTTATTTCCATTTATTGTGTTATCATGAACTATGTTGGTCATGTGTTCTATTTTCTTCTATTTGAATTTTAGGAAAATGTTTCCTCATCATCCTCAAGATGATTTTCATGTGGGAATTGGTGATCATGCTCTTAAAGTAAAGAGGACTGACAAGCCTATGGAAGATGGAAAGCCTATAGTTACACAGAATATAGAGAATTTTCTTCAAGTGATGAATTTTATGAAGATATAAACACATAGATATACATATAAAATCTCTGATTTGTCTTAGTATTTTTAGATGTAAAATCATTATACATTCTCTAGTAGTGTGTCCCCTAAGAACTCAAGACATAGATAATTGAAATGAAAACAATATTTTTGAATCTGGATACACCTCTTGTGGGGAGTGTGATACTTAAGACCTATATTAATTAATTCTAAGCTAGGTGGTGATGGGATTTTGTGATTTAGGATAATCAGTATATTTATATGGTCAGGAATGATATATATATTATCTTCTTTGGACACTATTTGCTGATTAAACTGCAGTCAGATAATGATAGAGAGTTCATATACAGATATCATAGAGCTTATCTCTTATTTAGTATAATTTTAAATTTTTCTAGTTATAGTGGTTTATCCAATGTGAGGATATTGATTATTTTCATATGGAAATATGCTATGAGAATTTCCTTATACATGATTAATGGAATGGGTGAATGATTTCCACCTAACCATATTATCTGAGATCGTAAATTAGTCATTTCATTATAAGAGGAATATAAGCTATTCCCTGGGATCAAGGTAGGAAGTAATAGTCGGCAATCGATCATATGGTGGTAGGATGCAGCACATTGATGGGTATTAGTAGACAAGTAGGGGAGATAGTAGTCTAGGAGGTAGTAGGATTATATATCATTAATGTGGTAGTGAATGAAACAACTGTTGGAACTATGATATAAATCTATTCAAGTTCCTATATTATTGGATGATGTGACATCTCTTAATGTTTTGTAGGATGATTCTACAATCAACCATTGATAGAACCAACATTCCAGTTTAGGGTTTTGGAACATGATCCACTACCTAAAGACATGTGGGTAGTTGATATTTTATTAGTCATATAGGACGAGATTATGGAAGGGGTGCACAAAGTCAAAGTCTGTAAAACAGATAGGGTAGTAAAATTTGGATGAGTTAGGATGAGAGATATGGTTGAGTTTTATAGTAGGTACATTATGTGTAAACTATCAAGGATATTAGGATCTTGGGTTTTATACCATGAGCAGAACAATTTTAGTGGATTTTACTTTAACATATACTCCTTTTGACATAGATGTTTGATGCTATTTCATGTCCACTATATTCATGGATGGTTTGGGCTTGTCTAAATAGTTTCCCTATTGGTTGATTTCCATAAACAATTTGTGGTCAGTTTGAAAAGAAGTAGTTCTTCAACATATCAAGTGTCCTATTGATTTTATTGTTTAATTGTTTATATGGGTCGTTTCATTGTTGGTTATGACTCAGTTTTACTAAAATACAATGATATATTTGGTGGTTACCTTTTATGTTTATATTGACTTTTATCATCGATTGGAATCCCAAAGGTCTCCTGAAGTGTCTTGTTATCTTCAAAATGGGTAGTGAGACTTGAAGGATGGTTGATTTGGTACTGGACTATGGATTTTTCACCGTGTTTGTTTTATTTTTTAGGATGATGGGTGGGGAAAGTACATTAGTTTCCAGTCTTATGGTGGACTGTTTTTTAGAAGTTTTTTCTAATGATTTCATAGTTTCTCCCCTAAGATAGAGGTTGAGTCCACTATTAAGTATATACCAAGGGAAATTCCTATTTATATTCCACCTAATCATATGGAATTGATTGTGAAGAATGTTTTGGAGAAATAACTAAAGTAATTATAATAAAACCAGTTTATCCACTACTGTACTTTCCCTTGGGTCGGTACTATAATCAATGTTAGGAAGGGTGATAGTACATTATGACTATGTGTGGAATATCTATGGTTGAATCTGGTCACTATTAAGAACAGATATCCACTAACATGTATCAGTGATACTAATTACTATCTTATGGGTGTTTAGATCTTATCCAAGATTGAATTACGATCCATATAGAACCAAATAATGGTGTGATTCTCCGATATAAAATGAATATATTTTTAATGTGCGTACAACCTCTATGAGTACGTGGTGATATCATTTAGACTAACGAATGCACCAAAATAGTTATAAAAATGGAGAAAATATTATTAAATATTCATATTGATACTTTATTGGTATATTTTTTATGAAATAATCATATAATCCATGATTAGGGACAGTCATTCTCATCACCTAAATATTTATTTCCGAGCACTATGGGTTTATAAGTTACATGCTAAGCTCTCAATGTGTTTATTTTTTATAGATTAGGTACACTGCATGAGAAATATCGTATAAAAATCCTGTTTAATATTTACCACATGAAATTTGGGAGTAGTGGTTTATTGGGATCTTCCTAGGAATTATTTATATTTTTATTGTTTCATAGGTATCACAAGCTATTAAAGAAATTTTATGTTGGATTGTTCTCATTTGGTTTTAAATTTGACAGGGATTACCAAATGGGGGTAACATAGAATTGGTCAGAAGAATAAAATAATTACATCAAAAAGTTAAAGAGGATATTTCCCTAAAAAGATCCTGGTTTTTCTCGATCCCAGAATGTAGTGTGCTTTAAATTTTCATGCATTAGGTACCAGGCATAGTGCAGTTATTATTTAGGTGAATCAAATATAGGAATATGGATCTAGGTAGTTTAGGTCTAATGAATATAATTAACCTATATAAAATCATTCTTTAGTATTATTTTATCACTCATTGATATGTTAGTGATAGTATCTTCTAGGAGAAAGGTTTGTGGTCTAAACATACCACCTGAGTTTGATGAAACGTTTTAGTCCAATGGGTGTCAAGCATCAAAATCAATGGTGGGATAAGTACTACTAATTTTATACACCAATGATGAGAAATATATTTTTGAAAACATTGATATAGAATAAAAAAATGATAACATTCAACCAATAAATTAGAGAGTGGAAGATGATGAATCATTTTTCCTAAATACATCTAAAAGTGCAAGATAAACTGATTCGAGCAGTTTTGAAATCCTCATCCATGATTCATTTTCATTTATAATGATGAAGTTCATGAATTTTTATATTAAGAGTGACTAGTACTAAAGGATACAATTAATGGGGGATACGTACCACCACATTGGAATAATGATGAGGATGACATTATCCATGTCCAGAGTCATGTGTTAGTATCTACTAACATTTGATAGGAGTCGAATACAGATAATCATAATATTACATTAGTGTTACAGCCATGATTGATGAATTTATATCATAATATCTATCATTAGTATTTGTTTTTGGGAATAAATAAGTATGTAGAAGGATTCATTAAACCGTGTTGCACCTTTAAGTATATGAAGGTTGAGAATCAGTTTCTTTCTAGTCTCTTGTAGTCCTTGCCCATTCCAGAGTGGAAATTGGATGTTCTCCCTATAGAATTTATAACAAAATTACTAGATAAAGACTATGGGAAATATGCATTATGGGTTTTCATGGATTGGTTATCTATGGAAACCTATTTTCTATATACCTAAGAGGCCATTATGATCAATTAACTTAGATGATTGTATGTTTGAGAGATCATATGTCTTCACAGGATCCCCCATTACATCATTTATAATATGGATGAATAGTTAACATGATGGATCATCGAGGGATTGATGAAATCATTTAAACTCAGGTTATTTTCACAACAACATACCACCAAAAAACTAAGGTACTATCTCTATTGACTATTCAGGTGTTAGAGGACATGTGTCCAATATTTTTATGGTTCATGAGGGTACCATATAATGACCATGAAATTTTTTTATAACAACAATATCTAGAAACAAATTCATATGAATCCAAAAAATGATTTGTATGATATTTGGTCAAATCCCATGATTTTAATACATAGATATTACAAGATAATATATGAATATTCAATACATTTTATAATTAAATTCCCAAATTCTATAAAAGTATCATGTCTTTAGAGACTAGATACACCATATTCATATTTCATCAATTTATATCAAAAAAAACCATAAGGATAATCCCATTTAGAACACTTAAATACCTAACATAACCCAATCTTAATAACCTATAGAAAGGATACCTAATAAAGGTTGAGATCAGATTCCCATTAAGGGTAAACAAAGAAGATATGAACTGAGGATTATATGAAATTACAAAAAAAAATCCATTGTGATATTTAGAATATAACATCAAATTTTAATATCCAATATATCATGGACTATGAACATGATCCATGTGATAACATATTATCATTTCAAAATTTCGGGACTATAAGAGTGAGAAATCATTATAAATCAACAATGAACCATAATTTTTGGTCATATAAGTGTGAAACCCTCATAATAATATAAAAAATTTCATATATCTATATTAACATTAAATTATAACAAATCATAATGGATCATGATTAATCATATATTTACATTTCATGATAGATCATTTATCATTACATATTTTCCAATGTGTATCACGCACATCGACTTTTTTCCCACAACAGATCAATCCCATCAGCTTATTTCCCATAATTATCATGTGAGATATAAAACATTACTAATAAATTATAGGGAGATATAGGTCCCATGCATCACATGATACACACATTCATCTGAACAAATAATAGAACATTAATCATATAATAACATATGAAGACAAATATGTTTCTCAAATATTTCATCTTTGAATAAACCGTAGAAAAGAAATATGTTCGACAATAATTTCATAATTTCGTAACTTCATAAACCATAGAAAATAAATGGAAATCATAAAGATATTTTTAATATACCTATATATCATATAGATAAAGAATATGTTTTACCACCGTATCATATCACTAGTTAATCATAGGCAACACTAATGTTTTTTTGTTGTTGATGAATGAAGATTCTATAAATAGTTCATTAAAATAATTCTTGAAGAAAATACCCATTCCATTTTAAACTAAAATCATTATAATATAATGCATTTTTTAAATATTTAATGAAAAAAATTCATTGTAAATGAAATTTTCAACTAATAATAGATTCGTTAAATAATTCAGTGGTCTTGATGGCCTAAAATAAAATAGATTTTTCACATGTTAAAATAAAGAGAATTTTTTCATTTTTGGTAAAATGTCCAATAATCCCTTTTCAAAAGATGGCAAAAATATTACATTTAAGTTTTTAAATAAAATATTTGTTGGTATTTATTTAAATAATCATGGTAAAATTCTAATAACATTATGTATATATTTTTTTTGAAACAAGGACCTAAAATCAAATGGGGTTTTAAAAAATGAAATAATAAAAATTAATGTTTCTTAAAAATAATCTCTTATTATTATCAGTTCTTAGAGTGAGTTAAATTAAAATAATACATTTATTCTCTATAAATACCAATATTATAATAAATTTAAAGAGTTTCATTGGAATTTTATCATAATATATCATCATCATAAACATAATGATAAACCATCCCAGTAAAAAAATTCAATATAATACATTGACCACATTCGTAAATTTTGAATCATAATAACCATGAAAATACATAAATATATAGATATGTAAATAAAAAAAATATTTATAACGAAAAAATAAATTCATTGTAACTATATAAAACACACAAAAATAACATTTGGTGAGTATTGAATGTGCCATGGAGTGATAAAAGATTGACAAAAATCCAATAGATGCATTGGTAACATTTGAATTGTAATCCCCTAGATGAATAAATTTAAATGAAACATTAAATTTCATTAGAATAGATAAATTAATGACATAAAATTTTAAATGTGATTTATATATAACTCATCAATGAAGATAGTTTCATGACATAATATATGCCCCAATTAGAAAGATTTGTGATTAAAATCTCATATATTAAATATATACTTCCCTCATACTCATTCAAAATGAATATATAATGAATATGTATTTATTATAAACAAATTACATTAAAAAAATAATATATATAATAAATTATATATTTATTTATCACCTTATATAACACATTTATTTACAATTCTTTATTAAAATCAAATTTCAGGTAATAACCCTGTCACTGTTTCCAATATGTTTTAGTTTGTTATTTTTGATCCATTTATTTTAATCAAGGGACCATCATCTAAATATTCTCAAACATGATATAAATAATTTATAAATTAATTATATTTCTATTTATATTAATAATTATATGTTAACTATTGGAAATGAATTACACCATTCATTGCGATGATAGGCTATACATGCATATAAATATAGTATACATTATTATGAGAGAATGAACAAATGAATGGTGAATAAAAATTTAATTTTAAATAACCTATTTTGTTAAAAATATATGAAATATATTAAATAAATTTATAATTATTACATCATATGTCATGAGTTAGTGAAAAACAAATCGCTTCTCTTCATGTGGTGGTTGTCACCGGAATAAATGAGTGACATTGTCTTCGGCCCACAAAATTGAATGTTTTATTTTATAATAGATATTATAATTAACATGTTAATTAAATTTAAAAAATATGATATATATTAATTAAATATGTAATTATATCCATCCTTGATAAGTGGTGATGGAAAATGAATGACATGAGTTCATGAGGTTGTATTCTTCCATACACATGAATGATAGTTTCATTACACATTTGATGGAAGATAATGTGAATTTAGGTTATTGAATTATCATAATAAAATATCACTTAGTTGAGAGAGATACATATTCCTTAGAAAATCTCCCTAGGTTTATACCTAAATCATTACTATGTTATATTACTAATGAGAAAATTCCTATAAAATGTGATAAGTGATATATGGAAAGAACTTGTGATGGTGCCTTTTGAAGAAAGTATGTTTTAGTAGTTTGAAGTGGAGAAAATATTTGTTTACATTTTATAATAGTTGAGATGACCCACATTGAATTTTTGAAAATAATAAAGTGTAAATACCATTTTTAAAATGATAATAGGCCCAAAATTTGACCATTATCACACCTTAAATATTCTAGGGTCATATTTTTTCAATACAATGGTATTTTTTAAATTTTATAGGTCATTATACCCCTTATAATGTTTTTTTAACCCCTAGTAAATATTCTTTAGCCTTAAGTACAATAATTAATTTTTGTTGTTTTTAATATTTATTTTGACTGAAAATTAGTTTGAAAATATTTATAATATTAATTATTATAACAGAAAACAATGAATAAAATTTTCTAAGTTCAATTTATATAATTTTTAAAATTTAATTCAAAATTTAACCCTAAATATTTGATGACAAAAATTATTTATGGAGAGAAATATTTCTTAAGTATAGAATGTTTTAATTAAAAATGTCAATATGAATTTGATTCCAATGAAATAAATTTGATTAATAATTGTATTATATAACTAATTATTCTTTTATTAAAATAATTATTTAAAATATTTAATTAATGAAGTTTAAAAGAAAATATTTTTTAATAAATATTAGTAAATTTTAGTATTCATAAAAAAATAAATATTTTTATAATGTTCTCCTAATATTTAACAATGATACATTTTTCAATATTATTTTTAAAATAAGTTTATTATTTAAAATTAATTTTCTAAAATATTGAATTTTTTTCATTTTTCAAAGAAAATAAATAGAAATTTATTTTTAGAAGATAATATTTCTGAAACATATCAAGAATTTACTAAAAATTAAGCACTTTTTTCAATATGTTTCCATTATATAAAACCATTATAGATAATTTATTAATGGATTTTATTTCTATTCCAATATCCATGTTTAAAAAATATTTTTATGATGTTCATCGTTAGGTAGTAATACAAAGAGTATATCACGGCTTGTTAAAACATGGTATTCCATTTAATACAAATTATCAAATAAATTAAATTTGTTTAAAATATATTTCATAAAATATA
Organism: Viscum album; assembly: GCA_963277665.1. Classification (NCBI taxonomy): domain Eukaryota; kingdom Viridiplantae; phylum Streptophyta; class Magnoliopsida; order Santalales; family Viscaceae; genus Viscum; species Viscum album. Next base: position 741,755,390 of record OY728145.1, on the reverse strand, counting down.
ATTTGATCCATTGTACCAAATTTAAAAAAATTTTTACTTGTAAATTCATCACCCCAATGAAAAAATAAGGATACTTCTACCATATCATATCCTCACATTTCCTTGTAACGTCTCCAAATAAGTGGTTTCATTAGAAACCCATTTAAAATGTTAGTGGATTTTTTTAGTAAACAATATATATGATCTAGAATATCCACTAGTTTTATTTTGTATGAAATATCGTTATTTAGTTTTACAACTTATTTTTTATATACATTTGTTTTGTTAGTTATGTAATTCCTCAGTAGAGATACTTGGATCACATTGTGGAATTGAGAGATGTTTTGTGGAAGCTCCAATCGATTGGCTATTATCCCGAATAGGATCAATAATTATGAAGGGACTGATTTACATTGGAATTATTGTTTAATACATTCCAATTATTACTACCTAATTACATGATGATTTTCATAGAAAAAAATTCCATCGTCTATAAATTCTAGATCACATCAAAAAAATTAGCATTATATTTTTATATAAATTTGGATTCCCCTATGTGTTTTCGGGATTTCATTAACATTCTATTTCATTTCATCAGCTAGATCAGAAAGAAATATATTTCATTAAACATCATCATCCTCGAACATCTGAGTTATACACATCTTTTCATAGAGGGATTCATAATGTTATGTCTGAATGCGTGAGTGAAATCTATTGTAGAAAATTTAACAAGAAGAAGGAGTTTATCCAAACAAACTTTAATTCCATATAACAAGATATTTATGAAGAACCATCGATTAAAACCTAGTACATAATATGTATGACAATCATGAAATAGAATAATGGGTGTTCTCGATCACCCTGGTTCATGACTAGCACCTAGAATCATAATATATGAAAGTGTGAATGAATTTTCCAATGACATAACATATGAAAGAGATAAATAAATCTATATTAATAAAATAAAAACACATCAATGAATAATATACCCAAATTTAAATAGGATGAAATAAACCAATGTGAATCCACAAGTACTAGAACTATAGGATAAAACCCCAAGTCCCAATAGATGCAACTGTCTAAGACCAATGATCAATATCAACTACCGCCTCTATATGGCACCTTACTGTAGCTTGAACCTAGAAGGATATAATATGAAAAAAGATGAAAGAATAGGTATGGACTAAGATTAAATACCAATAGCGTATCTATAAGAATTTAATAATAATATACCAAAATTTAATTAACCAAATAATTCTTTCCATTTTCAGTAAACATGCATTGAATTTAAAAGAAATTTAAACAAATCATGGTATAAATTTCAATTGGTAAAAATTCATTATAAATGGACTAATAAACATTATATATAAAACATTTTACATAAATTATTAAGACAAACGTAAAATAGTTTACAATACACATTGAAATATATTTCAAATAAAAATATTGAGAGATATGATTATTTATTCAGTGGTATGATAGTTCCAATACATGGGATTCTCACACACTTGAAGGTTAATCATATCAATATGTTTATACACATATCTCACTAACTCTAGCCATAGAGTACTCATCACCACCCCATAATGATTTGACCTTCTATAATAGGTTATAGTTGTAATGTTTTAAAAAAGTAAAATACAGATAACTCACTAACTGTATATGATTTCATGAGATATAATAATAATCATGGATAGTAAATTTAATTAAAATCTATATAAAATAAAATTCAACCCATTATTATCTTCAAATATTCCAATTTCCTTTCTAAAAACCCTCATAATATTTTAAAACAAAAAAAAATTACTTTTTCATGATAAAACCAATGGGTTGATATCAATAAAATTTTAATCCATTTTATTCAAATAATAATTTGAAATTTATTTCATCAAATAAATTTAAAATTTGAATTTAAAAATTTTAAATTCCACAATTTTTCACCAATTTCACAAACACACCCTATAACAACCCAACATTATATTACACACATAGACATGGTTTATTACATAAAACCTTCACTTGATTCCACACAAAATATCGAGAGGTATAATGTGTCTATAACACAGAAACATTACATAATGACTTAAAACATGAAATAAGACATCTTTGTTGAAAACATTATTTACTTGAACATAAAATTCATTCGTACTTAACATTGCATTGGATAACCTAAGGTCGTACATAAGAATGTGGTGAGCTATAAAGCCCAGTAAGGGAAAAAACATGGAATAACATGAGGAATAAAATACATGATAGAAAATAGTCATATCAAAGGAGAATAAGATAAACATTAAGATAACGGCATGATAAATCATGATAATCATAACTTGGAGATGTGGAAACAACACTTAACATGATATTAGTATGAGCTAAGGCTCATTGAACATGGAGCATGAGTAAACCCTCAACGCACATGAATCATGAGTAATCCCTTGTTTCACATTAGTTATCATGATTCAACACCAATTTCACATGATTTTTCAGGATACTATACTTTACCCAATGCATTAGTGTGCTACTTGGGCACACCCATCTTAAACATTTCATTTCTTGCATAATTGTTCTACATGGGTCATCCAAAATGGAATAAATCATCATCATTTATTCAAAAATATTGGTATGTGGAATAAATAAATGAAGATATATAATTAATAAGTAAATTTGAATAAATTTTAATACCCTTGATTGAGAAAAGGGAATGGTATTCACTACACAATGACTTTGTCTTGGAAAATCGGTTCCATTTCAGCAGCATAACGGCGTGACATAAGAATTCATAAAAATGGATGATGTGAGATAAAGGTGTGTATCATCATATTTACATTAAATGGGCTCTATGGGGTCATATATATACATGTCCCAACATATGTAATAGAATATAGATTCATAATACAAAATAATTTATTTAATGTAAAAGAGGAGAGAGGAATTTCTTACCGTATTTTGGTATGGTAACGGGTGTATACGGGATGAATTAATGAGTGGAAAAAGGGTCTCTCATATTTCAAATATAAATAGGGCTATATCGGGTAGGTGAAAAATCATACCACAACATTTATAATTGAAAATTAAAGGATATAATGATATTTAGAAACATGGATAAAATGAAGAAGAAGGGAATACATTACATGGAAGTGTGATCCCAAAGGCTTGGGTGAGGATTTCGATAGGATTCAAGTGACCTTGTGGAACCATGGGAGGATTCTAGAGAGATGAGGGATGAAGATGGAATAACTCCAAGGGATTTGAGTGAAGAGGAATGGGATCATGAGTCGTTTTATATAGGAAAGTAGAGAGAAATCTTTATTATTTAGGTTTGGGTGACCACACATTTAACTAATCCAAACCACAAAACCACCCACAGAAAGTCCCAAGGTTTTTTTTCCAAATGGGATTAGGAAAAAAATTATAAGCCAATGGCCGAACTTCTTCAATTAATATGGTTTCTTACTCGGAGGTGATTCACACTCTCAAGGAAATGAATTTAAAAAGATAAAATGATTTAAAAGTCTTGGAGGGTCCACTGAGGCATTGTAAAATAAATAAAACAATCAAAAAACATTATTTTAAAGTTGAAACATATATTTGACAATAATAATGTTTATTTTATTTTATTACATCACGATTGGGTCATTATGATGTCATAAAACACATTGTATATTTAAACAATATTTAATGTTTACCCAAAAATTTGATTGTCTCAGAAAATTAGGAAAAATTAACCATTGGATAATATGACATATTTATTCCAAAAATAATATCAATTATATCCAAATTATTTTCTAAATATTTTAATTTTTATTTTTAATGTAAAAATTGACATTTATAAAAAATTAATGGCTTTTAACAAAAATGAAATTTAAACCATAATAAAAATTACAATTGTATTTATAAAAAGTTAACAATAATTTATAATTAATAAAAACTAATTAAATAATAATTATATTTTATTAAAATATAATTTAATTAAAACATCCATTAATTTTTCAAAATATGTTTCTTAGTTAAATATTAACTGAAAATACTATTTGGGCTTTAAAAACTATTGACAAAGTAACAACAATAATAAAGTTATTGTATATTTTTTTTATACAGAAATAATGAAAATAATTATACTATTATGGCCTTGTTACATAACCCCTTATAACAGCTGCATATGACCAAAGGATATGGTTTTTGATGGTGACAGACTCCTGGGCTGGCTCAGATAACATTGCTCGGGTGGTAATATCTATCAACTTCTACTTCTCCCATAGGCGGTTCTGTTTGAGCTTAACATATTGAATCTCGACATGGGATTGGTCAAGAGCGAAGCCCAATTATACCACAAACATTCCTAGCTCTAATAAAATGGTATTCGTACGAGGCAAGTCTAATGTACGAGGACAACGCTTCATCTGTCTGAGTAAATTGGATTTGTTAAAGTCCTATATTTATCCTAATCATGATATCATTGTTCAATGGCTATATTAGCAACATTCAAAATTCTTAATAGTATTTTAAAATCCAAAAAAATATAACCAAGGAAGTTTATATATTATATAACCATCTTACATAATAAAACATTTAATTAGATCTGGAGTAATTTTCATTACTAAAAGTTGGGGTCATTACAACCTTCCCCCTTATGATATTTATCCATCAATATTTACTTTTCCTACCCTAAAAAATTAAGGTAACTATACTTCATCGATACTTATGACCCCCCTGTTTCCTCATCAAACTTGTGGTTGGGCCACAATACCTTGACGAGGGGCACTATCTTATTTCGTAGAACTTTTTCTCTACGATGCATGATCTTCACTGGTTGCTTCTCATAAGAATGATCATACTCTAACGGTACTACCTCTGAAGAGAGTAATTTGAAGGGCCTGAATTGTACTTCCATAAGATGGATACATGAAAGACATCATGTACTTTGGAAATGGTTAGAGGAAGTGCAAGTAGATAGGCCACAACCCCGACATGATCAAGAATTTCGAAGGGGCCGATGTACCTAGGACATGACATCCCATTCTTTCCAAACCTATTTTCCTTCTTTGACAAATATATGAATAGAAATATATTGTGTCCAACATTGAAAAAAATGTCTCATTGATGGCTATCTGTATAAATCTTATGTCAACTTTTGGATTCCATGATATGTTGCGGAATGTTTTTTAACTTCTCCACAATTTCTTTGACCATTTCAGTTCCTAGCATCTCACTCTAAGCAACATCTTCCGAACACACTTATGTTCTGCACATTCTCTTATAAAGGGATTCATATGGTGTCATTCAGATTCTCATGTGGAAAATGTTATTGTTGGATAATTAAACCTGTGGATGATATTGGTCCCATCCTCCATTGATGTCCATAGAACATGATCTTAAAATATCTTCCAGTGTCTGACTAGTTTAATCACATTGGCCACCAGTTTGAGGATGATAGACCATAATGATGTTCAGTTCAGTGCTTAGAGCATGTAGGATAATTTTCGAGAACAATTAGGCGAATCTTGGATCATGATCATATTCAATAGATAGTGGTACACCATTCCAAATTTCCACTTATTTGATGTAAATCCATGAAATCTTATCCAATGATAATTCCTCTCATATAGAGATAAATTGATATGTCTTTGTAAGATGATCTACAACAACCCCTATCGCATTGCTTCCTTTGGATGCCCTTGGATTTCTAGGGAAAAAATCCATGTTAGTGTTTTCCCAATTCCATGTTGGTATTGGTAGTGGTTTAATCACCCCCTTAGTCTTTTTCCTCTCAGCCTTCATTTGTGGACATACCAGCCACTTTGGTGTATATTCAACAATTTCCCTCTTCATATTGTCCCAAAAAAAAATTCTCCAAGATCTCGATACATCTTTGTGCTCCATGAGTGAATAGATAAGGTTGTGCTATGTGCGTCATTCAAAATCTTTTTTTATATCTCTATATCAAATTGTACACATAATCTTGACCCAAGTCTCACAATCCCATCCTTTTCAATCACGAGGTCTGAGGATTTCCCATTTCTAATAGCTTCCACCCTTTTCAAAATTTCCACATCCTTTCTTTGAGCATCCATTAATTTATCCTTGAGGGATGGTTGAGCAATCATTTGAGAAAGGATTGTTGACATTCATCCCTTAATGATTCCCTTGTCCATCTTCTACAAATCTAATAAGATCGTATTCTTTCCAATTCTCATCATTGATAATGATATAGAATCCTTTCTACTTAGAGTGTCTACCACCTAGTTTGTTTTCCCAGGGTGGTAATAGATCGAGCATTCATAATCATTGATGAGTTCAATCCATATTCATTGGTTCATATTTAGCTATTTTGGTGTGAATATATATTTTAGGATATTTTGATCATTATATATCTCAAAATTCTACCCATAGATATAATGACACGTGATTTTCAATGTAAATAACACAACCGCCAACTCCAAATCATGCGTGGGATAGTTTTTCTCTTGTATTTTCAGCTTCCACGAGGTATAGGCTATCACATAATAATTCTGCATCAACACGCAACTCATTCCCTTCTTCTAAGCATCACTAAATACCACAAAAAGATCTCCACCCATTAGTAATGTGAGAACAAGAGAAGTAATAAGCCTCCTTTTCTATTCCTTGAATCTCTCTTTTCATTTATTACTCCATGAAAACTTTACCCCCTTTTGCGTTATCTTGGTAAATGGGTTGGAAAATCATGATAAAGTTCTATAAAAAAGTTTCTAATATCCAGCTAACACCAAGAAGCTATGGATATCTGTTACCAATGTTGGCCTCAAGAATCCCTCAATAGCATTTTTCTTAGAAGGATCCATAGATATCCCATTGCTTGTGATGATATGACCCATGAATGAGAAATCCTTCTACTAAAACTCCATCTTTTTGTACTTTGCATAGAGCTTTTCCATTTTCAAGGTATCTAGAACTGTTCCTAGATTCTCCTCATGATCCTCCTTGGTTTTGGAGTATATTATAATATCATCAATAAATAATACCAAAATAATTTCTAGGTAATCTCTAAAGAATCTATTCATTAAGTCCATGATGATTTTTGGACTATTAGTGATTCCGAAATGAATTACTATGAATTCATAGTGCCCATATCTTATACGAAAATCTGCCTTGGGGATATCTTCCTTCTTCACCCTTATATGATATTATCATGACAGAAAATACACCTTAGATAAGTATTGTGCTCCATGCTTCTAATCGATGAAGACATCAATTTGACGAATATTATACTTGTCCATTATCGTGATTTTGTTTAGATCAAGATAATCAATGCAAAGGAACATTGAACCATCCTTTTTCTTGACATAGAGAACCGGTTCATCCCATGGTGTAGCAGTTGGATGAAAAAACCCTTTATCCAGATTCTCTTGTAGTTGTTTCTTTAGCTCCTCAAGCTCCAAAACATTTATTCTATATATAGTCCTGGATATTAGGAATTCCCCAGGTATAAGGTCAATTGATAATTCGAAATATCTACAAGGAGGAAGACCAATCAATTATTCTGGAAACACTTCAACAAATTCCCTCACAATAGGCATGTCTTCAATGATGGTTTCTTCCTTACACTGAATCATCTGAGTAAGATACCCATTCTCATAGGGTAGTAATATCCATTCTTTGGATGATGGTGATAAAGAAGATCTATCCTCCTCCTTGAACTTGTATAGAATCAGGGATTGATTCTCTATATCGAGAGTGGTTTCCCTCTCACAACAATTTATGTTGGATATATATAAGGAAAGCCAATCCATTCTGAGAATTGCATAAAATTCGGCCAGAGGATGTATGATGAGGTTCACAAGGAAGTTCAATCCAAACATTATGACCAGGGAGGAGTTTTATTTATGGGATGCAATGATTTCCCCATTTTCCTTGACACCTATAACTTTACTTCCATGATTTTTGGTGGTTTTGGGATTGTAATACAAAACCTTTGGGATATAAAAGTTTTTGTAGAACCAGAATAGAAATTTATGTTGTTTTCTTGTGAAGCAAAAACGGCCATACCTATCACCACATGGTTTTTAGGATTCACTTTGGCAATAGTAATGGAAAATGCTCACCCTTTCTGCAATGGAGGTTCTTGGTTACCTATGAAAGCCCTTACATAGGGTACTAATTATTTAGGGGCCCTAGTTCATTGCAGTTGAAGCATTGAAAAATTTGTTGTGATTCTAATGAAGTGTTACTCTCCTCTGTAGCAGCTGCAGGTTTTTTCAATTGGATGTTAACTTCTAGGTTCCCTACTCATCCACACCTAAATCATTTCCTCTTCACCTTCAATCAAATTTCGAGGTTCTTTCTTCCATCCCTTTGGCATGTTGGGTGCTAGATTTTCATATCATGGTTGGATTTATCCATCTAACTACAATAATTTAATTCCACCATATGCTTATTATTCCCAGGATACCACTAAGATTCTCCAATCACTATTTTGATGTTGAGGGCGCATAAGCCAATTTACCTGTAGTTTTTGAAGTCAAAGATCACCAGGGCATTCCGCATGATAGATTTTAGCCCACCAAAGAAGTATTTAACCTGGTATTATAGTGTAACAACAAATCCATAGGCATATCATGCAAGCCTTGTGTTGTTTTCCTCATATTCACTAATGGATTCAACATCTTTTTCATGAGGGAAAGGAAATCACTTTCCATCAACGTTCGGAGGGTGCATGGAAAATATTTATCAAAAAATATTTTTTGGAAATCATTACATTCTAATTCCTTGATCTTCTCCTCATGATTCGTATTTTTTATCAATTTCCACCATTGATTGTCTTCTCCCTCTATACGATAAGCATATAGAAGTACCTTCTCTTGTTCGGAACATTAAAGGATGGGGAAGATCTTTTCAATGGTGTTGATCCATTTTTCGGCGATTGAGGGTTCAAATGGTTCATTAAAAGTATGAGGTTTTTGTCTCATAATGCCATCAATTGTGACATGTTCTTTCTTGGAGGGGGGGGGGGGTGAATGTTCCTCTAGACCCATGTTTCAATTCAAATCATGAGTTAACTAAGATAGTATCATTAAAAAGTGTGTGATTCTCACTCCCATTGGGTTATAAATCTTACTACAACAGTCGTCACATTTATCTTCACATCGATTGTAATCTCGAGTCCCCCAATTACCAGCCATTGGCTGGAATAAAAATAAATTTAGGGGTAACTCATAAAGGGTAACACAGGAACAAAACGGATGACTAAAAAATAAGATTTATTTTCATAAATTATGAACATATAGGATTGAATCTATGGTATCCATGATATACTTTAAAACATATATTCTTAGGGGCATTTTTTTAGTTCCCTTGATCATTTTTAAAATTAAGCTTGTGAATTTACCAAATAATATCCCCCAGGAGTGTCATAACCAAGAGTGTAGCTTTCCATGTTCTTGTATACCAGGATACCTTGGGTCAAGCCTGAAACACCTTGTTTCTTTTTTCACTCCTAGGTACATTTATGCCAGAGTCTCCTTTAACTGCTTTTATCAAGAGAGGGATGTATTTCCCTGATAAACCACTTACTCTATACTCACCCTAATTTAGGGATGTTTTTATTATCCTTACTCTTGACTCTAATTCATCACTAGGTTTTCTAATCATAGCCCAAAAATAACTTAAAATATACTCTGATACCAACTATAACAACCTTGATTTATATTACACACATAGACATGATTTATTACATAAAACCATCATTTGATACAACATATATGATTGAGAGGTCTAGTGAAAATAGGGATTTGGAACATTACATTATAACATAAAACATTAAATACAACATATTTATTGAAAACATCATTTACGTGACCAGAACATTCTTTCATACCTAACATTGTAAGGGATAACCTGAGGACATACATAATAAAGGGGTGATCTATAAATCCTAGTAAGGTAATAAACATGGAATATTATTAGAAATACAATACATGTTAGAAAACATGTATATCAATGGGGCACAATAGAAACATTAAGAAAAAGGAATGATAAATCATGATAATCCTAACATGGAGATGTGGCAACCACACATAACATGGTAATAGCATGAGCGAATGTTCATTGAACATGGGGCATGAGTAAACCCTTATTGCACATGAAGAATGAGTAAACCCTTGTTGCACGTAATCTAGAATGAGTCAAAACCCATTGCACATGGCGTATCATGATACTATAATTTACCCAATACATTGGAGTGCTATCAGGGCACACCCTTCATAAAAATTTCATTTCATGCATAAGTGTGCCACATGGATCATACAACATGGAATCAATCATCATAATTTATTCCATGTTAGAGGGATGTGGAATAAATATTTGATGATTTATAATTAGTATGTAAACATTCATAAAGGGGAATATATGTGATAGTTAAATGGGCATGGTATTCACCACACAATAACATTTTCTTGGAAAATTGCTGAAATATCGGTAGCATAATGGCGTGATGTAGGAATTAATAAAAATATTTGAAGGGATAGAAAGGGGTGTCTCATCTTATGTACATGAAATGGATAGTAATGGGAGTATATATATACATGTCCCAACTTATGTAATAGAATTTAGATTCATAACACAAAAGAATTTCTTGAATTTAAATGAAACGAGAGGAATTCCTTACAGAATTTCGGCATGGTAACTGGTGTACATGAGAAGAATTAATTAGAGATAAATGGGTCTCTCATAATTCATACATAAATATGGAAGTATGGGGAATGTTCAAAATCATACCCCAACATTTATAATTTTTAAATAAATGGACATAACAATTTTATGAATCTTGGATAAAATGAGAATGGAAGGAATCACTTACTTGGATGTGTGATCCCAAAGGCTTAAGAGAGGCTTGAGAGAGGATTCTTGGGTGATTAGGGAACATTTTTTATATTCTTGAGAGAGGAGGGAAGAGTTTGGACGAACACCAAAGGCTTTGAATGAAGAGGAAGTGGGAGATTGGGTGGTTTTATATAGGAAAGGAGAGGGGAATGTTTACTATTTAAGTTCAGGTCACCACACATTAAACTAATACAAACCCCAAAACAACCCATGATTTTTTCCAAATGGGAGTTTAAAACAATATTTTGTAAGTCAAATGGACGAAATTCTTAAAATAATATGGTTTCTTATGTGGAGGCGAGTCCCACACTCAAGGAAATCAATTTAAAAATCATAATTGTTTTATATGCCTTGGAGTTTCCACTAAGGCATTGTAAAATAAATCAAAAAAACCTAAAATCACATTACTGTAATGGTAAAACATATATTGGCCGATAATAGTATTTATAGTATTTTATTACATCACTATTGGTTCATTATGTTGTCATGAAACACCTTATATATTAAAATGGTATTTAAATTTTACCCAAAAATTCTACTGTCTATGAAAATTATGAAAAATTCAATGTTGGATAATTTTGACATCCTAATTCTAAAATTTATATTAATTATATCCAAATAATTTTCTATATATTTGAATTTTCACTTATAAAATGAAAATGTCATTTATAAAAAATTCATGTGTTTTGACAAAAACAGCTTTCAAACCATAATAAAAATTACAATTTCATTCATAAAAATCATAAAATAATTTATACTTAAAAAATAATAAAATGATAATAATATTTTTTTAAATATTATTTAATTGATAAATACATTAATTTATCAAAATACATTTATTAGTTGAATATTTACTAAAAATACTATTTGTGCATAAATTTTTTTTACAAAGTAACAAAAATAATAAAATGATTGTATATTCATTATTATATAGAAAATAATGCACATAATCATATTGATAAGGTATTTTTACATAAAACCTTATACCACCCGCATAAGACCAAATGATAAGGTGTGCTATGGAGACATACTCATGGGGTAGCTCAGATAACATCACTCGGATGGTATTCTATATCAACTTCTACTTCTCAGGTAGACAGTTCCGTTCAACCTTAACATGTTTAAGCTCGTCATGGTCTTGGTCCAGAGTGATACCCAATTACATCACCTCCTTTATGAGATCTAAAAAATGGGATTCGTAAGGGGAAAGTCAACTGGATGAGTTCATTACTTCCTTTCTATGAGAAAATTCGATTTGTTTAAACCCTATACTTATACTACTCGTGTGATCACTGTTCAACCAATATATTAGCAACATTTGCAATTCATAAAAGTATTTTAAAAGAAAAAAACATAAAAACAAGGATTTTCATATGTTATATAACCATCTTACATAATAAGACATTTAATTAGATCAAGTTAATTTTCCTTAAGAAAATATTGGGTTCTTACGCACTCCAATTTCTTGCTAAATCATCTCTAAATCTCCCAATTCAATGGAATTTTTTTATAAAACAATTGAAATAAATTTATCCTAAAATTAAACAGAAATTAACCAATAGGAATTAAATTATTCAATTTGGTTAAATAAAAAAAGTCCATCATAACAGAACCAAATACCTTGAGACTGTAGGATGTCAAAATACAAATCCCAATCAAAAAATTCCAATGAAGGATGTCAGAAAAGTATGTCTGGAGTCATTCCTAGATCTATGATCTTGAATAGAAGATATAATATTCTAAAACACCTTTATGGTCTATAAATCCTTTGGGATGAAGGAGTGGAGAATATGAGAAAGAGAATGGGAAGAGGAAATTTTTATAGAAGAAACCGAACATTATTATCCCAGATTCGATCCACTTCTAGTGGAGTGTAAAGGGTAAAACAAATTAGAGACTCCATGGAAGAAAAAAATTAATATATATTGTACTGGACTAATGAGATCCTAAAAATAGTGTTTCTAGATTTTTAAAATTAACATTCAGATTAAAAAATCACCAACACAAGGTTAGATGCATAGGGACGCATTGTTTGAAAAATTGTATACCCTAACTGGGCAGCCCCTCCAGAAGGGGTTTCCTAGTTTCTCCATAGTTGGTTCACAAATTTTCCTACCTAGATATAACCATGAAAACCCACACTATTTTTTACAAATTCTACTACGAGGTCAAAACGTTTGGACTACCCATGTGCCGACCTTATAAAACAGAATATTTTTTTTAAAATTAATACATCACCCAAAACACCCCTAAAATAACCCAAAAAAATAATGACCAAAGGATTACTTTATGAATAACCATAAATATTATTAATATGATTCATACTCCCCAAAATAGAAACAATATGTCCCTATAATTCATCCTATGAAATGACCATATCAAAAAGATGAGTTTTATTCTCTATCATTAGTGCCTACCTCTCCCACATATCTTGAAAATCAAGGCCATGATATCATAGACCCCAAAACAAATTTATCATACTCTAATAAATACCTTGGTTTAAAAATAAACATTATAGATCATATGTTCATGAATATATAAACCATGATGAACCTCAATATCCCACTAACTCATAATATGATATGGATTAGATAACTACTTTCGTAACTGAGATACTTGCGACACTTTATGTATCGAAATTATATTTGGTAGAATTTGTAAATGGATATTCAATTTCCCCACCTACTCCACATATTAAAAAGGTCACACAAAACATCTATAAATATTTCCTTACCACCAAATCCATCTATAAATAAAACATGACAAAACATTCATGAACCCCTGGTCATCAAATGGAAATTACAATGGTCTGTGATGATGATTTGTATAAAATATATACCATAATTTCATTTTCAAAATTCATTGAAAAATAAACTAAATATTTTTTGCACCTCATTAACCACACTCGGTACAACTATAGAACATTCAACAATCTCCAAACAACACAAATTAGATTTATAAAATCATCCGTACAAGGCCATAAATATTATAAATTTTGATTGAGAAATTGTAACTACTGTTTTTTGGTAACTCACCTAAACACATATTGTCATCCCAATCCACACAAAAATGAATGTATATGTGATTTATGTTGTCAAGAATCTATGTAGATGTTTTTGTCTGACCATATGAATGGGGATGGTATGTTGTACTCAAAGAGACATGAGATCATAGTTCCTCATTATGGCCTATAAAAAAGAGAGAAGTTATTCAAGGATACCAAAGAGAGACTATATAATATTTTACTCATTTAATAATATCAATATCTTTTTCATTGATATTACACAACTCCTAAACTTTGGTTTTGTCACAAATGGGTATAAATTCAACTGATTGGTCAGCCTATTGATCACAAACAATATTAAATTATTATTTCTATGGGTAAACATAAACCCAAAAAAAATCCATAATGATATTATCCAACAACCATGAGGACAGTAGAATTTTTTAATGTAAAACCTAAGTTTTCTGGTTCTTTACCTTGACCTTTTCACATGCATTATAATGAAAAACAAATTCGGCAATGCCCCATCTCATATCTAGCCACCAAAATCTATAATTCATTTCATATAACATCTTCATCGTTGTGTACATGCCACTCTGAATTGTGTAAATACCCAATAAATTCTTTCCGTAACATGGATGGTACCAAAAACATATTATGATAAAATATAATTCCCTTCATGGAGAATGAACAATTAACAATTCTCTCCCCACCAAAAAAGAGATTATATTTTTCCATGGAATTAACCATCAAAATGGAACTTCTGAAGAATCATTTTTTGGAATAATGGATTTGAACTAAACACTAAATAGGAAACCAAGACCCCTGATTCATGGAATATTATATATAATTGTGAAAAATGAACAATCAAGTTCAACTCATATAATGATTATTTCAAGGCACGAGTTAAAATATTATTAATTAGAGAATATAAAAAGAATTATCCATTCGATGGGGTATAGGTAGTGTCGAAATAATAATATTATAGTTATTTCACCTCACACCTCTGGAGGAGATTTTTTTGAGTGAATATATAACAAAAGTTTTTTTTGGCTTAGAGGACATGTTAAAACATTCTCAAAAAATATAGTTCAGCCAAATCATATGATCATTCATCACAACTACATTTTCAATGTCATGGGATGGATAATTATACTCATGTGGACAATATTTAAAAGATCTATAAGAAATGACATGATCACCTTGCATAAAAATTTAACTAAAACATTGACATGACATATAATAGAAGGATAAACAGCCATGTTCTGCACATGGATGAGTAAAAAAAAGTGATATGGTTAACATAAATTTCATAAAAGCAAAATAATTCTGAAATTTATCATCCAATGTTAAATATATACCCTTCATAGTTGAAGTATTCTTAACATAAGACAAAATTTTGATGTACATAATAAATCGGTTATAATAGCTAGATTAACTCATGAAAATCCAAATCATGAAAACATTTCAGCATTGTTCACATGTCATAAAATCTTTTACATTTTTATTGATAAACTGAAATACCATTTTATGAAACCAAAAGTCCCAATAACTTCACCTCATGAATCAATAAATCACATTTTGAGAGAATTGTACAAATGTATTGTTTTATCAAAAATTCAATTACTACTCTCATATGGACTACAATAACCTCCAAAAAAATATAGTAAACCAGAATTTCAATAAGAAATACCGACACAATGATATAAATATAGTCATGGAAAATCATATTCCTTAAATCCATAAAGAATGTCGAAGAATTTTTTAGACCAAATTTCATGAAAAAGTACTCTTAATGGATCTACCTACTATGAAAGGCAGTCATATGAATAATATAATCTTTAATAATTAGCTAATGGTATCAAGATCAAAGACTAGTCCTCGAGAACCACTTCACCCCATTTAATTGATCGAACATATCAACAATCCTTGGAAATTGATATTTGTTTATTACAATTAATCTATTGAGTTTCAATAATTAAAAAAAGGTGAAGGGAGCAATAATCCATCATAGAAAAGATAATTGGAATCACCCAAGGTGACACTGCCAAGCATATAAATTCTTTTTCTAGAAGGTTATCAAATAGATCCAACTAATTTTTCATATTTGTTTTTGGAATGTTGTAAGAAGGAATATATATTGGTTGAGTACCAGTATGTAAATTGATATAATACTCTACTTGTGTTTACTATAGAAAATTAGTTAAGGATGTATGGAAAATATTGGAAAACATGATGAAAATTGGTGGGAGACCACTAGTCAAAAATTCATGCTCTAGATCAAAAGAAATAACTAATATTACTTACCTAACTCAATATAAGAATGTTCTTCTATAATTTACCACATCTTCCATTCACATTGAATGATATGACATAAACCATTTGGTGAGTTAATTAAGACTCATGTGATAATAATAAATGTTTTATTTATTGGAAATGATACAGTCCCTCCCAAATATGTTTCCAAGAAGTTTCATATCAAGAATATAAATACCCCAAGAGAGATTACATTTGATAAAGATAAATAATAAGAGGGACTATAGAGACCCTACTGTCTATTAATTCAATGGGGGTGTTGTAATATCCATTACATAAGACAAAATATCTATAAAATGATTTAGAATATTAAAAACACTAGTTGAAATAATGGAATAAAATGAACTAGAATAAAATAAAGAAGTCACCAATAAAAAATCTATATTGATTGTATATATCACAGTTGCTGGACTGATATCCAATTCCTCTCGAGAGTGTTCCACTTTTTAATGAATCTTTGTTCTTAGAGCATGTGATTGGGACCCCGTTTTTCATGATGCATATGATTTCACTGTAGTGATAACAGGAGCTCCTTACCCCATTCCACTAAATTAAGCAAAAATGTTATGGAAGAACATATGAATGTGGCCAGAGCCTCAGTAAGAGCTACATATATTGGATGTCAATGTAACGCCCTGACCCTAGTTACCCAAAGTCGGTGCATTATTACATAACATTGGCATGATCACAAGAAAGATCAAATCTAGAAAGATCGATTGGCTTATTAGCCTTAGAAACACTAGATATATTCATAAAGCTTTACATTACATCATAAAGTGAAAAAAATACTAAAATAACATAATGTCTCCATAGTCCACACTATTATCCCCTCATAATATCCCTACAGGTCATTCATAATTTACTTCTTCACTTCCTGGGAAAAATAAAACATGGAAAAGGGGTGATCTCAAATGCCCAGTAAGGATAACAATATAGCGGTAACTTTCATAAATAAGAATAAACATTTAAGGAAATGTATAACTAAAACAAAAGCCTTTTAAACTTGAACTTAAACATGATATGGAAAAAATAAAATGAAATAATTCCATTTACTTATTCACATGGATATTCTATTAATCGAATAATCACATGCAATATCAATAACCACTTTCATAATGATGGAATTCATAATGCCAGACTATCATAACCACATAGCCAAGGCCTCGTGCCAAGACTACAAATAAGATTTCTCCAAGGCCTTGTGCCAAGACACTATTTTGTCTCATGAGACCTACCGATGCATCGAGGAGCTATAGCGGGCTCCACCCATCACATATTAAGTCCAATGCATTCTCATATGAAAAGGTTTAAACATAACATAAACATTCGTATTAAAACTAGCATACGAAATGTCAATACTTTCAACATAAACTAAGAACGGTATAAAAATAGCACATCCACAGTCAAACATATCACAAAACCTTCAATACAATATAGAAGTTTTGGATCATAATAAATCAACTTCAAATAAGCATAAAATCCATCAAAGGATGTTGACATAGATGAAATCAAAACACTTTTTAGAGAAAAATCACTTTCTATTTTGAAATCATTTTAGAGTCTTATATTTATGAAATAAAACATTTTCTTTGAAAATATTATTATAATCTTGTAAGGGAAGCTTCTATGATTTTATAACGGTGGAAAATAGCGGCACCCGCCGTATAAGTTAAAAAATACATTCTTACCTTAATTATGTCAAAAAGGTTAAAAAGCACCTTGTTTGGAAAATGACGGAAAGATTCCTTAATAAACCTATAATAAAAAGTCAAAAAAGGTTATAAATGACTTTAAACCATATTATAGTAAATAGTAAAAATGTTTTGAAATACATTTTTAAGAAACATGGATGTGGATGATAAAGAGATCATAGTAGAATATTACATATAAACAACCTCGGATAATGAAGAGATTGTGAAATAACCCTTACCTTGTACTTTTCCTTGGTTGGTGTAGGTTAACCTCTTGTATAATGGTGAAATAATTGTTATTAAATTATACAAGAATAATATACATTCATATGATATGATATATGATCTTTTAACATTGCTTTGTTAATAATATCTTAGTATTATCGTCGATTCGGGTGTTTACTTTTTTTCTTTTATATGTTTTGTTACATAAGCCATGTTTGTAATGGATAGGTTGTATATTATTCATATCCAGAATGATATAAAGTCCTTAAATATAATTTTTAATTCATAAAATGATAATTATAATTGAATGGATATGATGTAGAATGAATCTCATCGCGTTCGTGGAGACGGTATTCCGTACGTACGCACGAGCGAAAATATCATTCTTTTGATATTAAAATAATATATAAATGGATGGTATATAATATATAAATAATATTTAACATGTTATATTTATTATTTACATGAGTTACACATCATTATTATACCCATCCAAATAATAATATATTGAATAACAATTACACCACGACGTGGAGACGGTAAGTCGTACGTACGCATGTATGGTGACATGTTATTAAAAGGGTGGATAGAATACTGAATATGTTTGTACCATATTTATAATAACATCACAGTATATATTTATGATAATTGTGTTATTATTTTATAATGGAAATAACAAAGGGAGAATAAGTGGAAGAAGAAAGGAACTTGAAAAGGGGTGGTGAAAACATTACCTCTTCTTCGGGTTCTTCATTTTGATTTGATAAAAAGTGCTCCATAGGTTGGCTTTCTGATCAAACTAAGGCCTCTACGATGTATTGAGGGAAGTTGGGAGAGTATTTGGGAAGATTATTGCCGAACGAAAAGGCATTGAAGGTGTGAAGAAATGAGAATGAGGAGTTCCCTTTTATAAGAGGGGTGAGGGGCACCTTTGGAAAAGCTAGAAATATTAATCTATAATAAATTAATATTCGGTTTCTAATGGCTCAAAAGTTGATTATTTAAATTCTAAGGTGGGGATAGGTCTAAAACCATTAAATCAATAGATGTTAGACAGGTTTGGGTACTTATATTAACCTTATCTTGAAGTATTAACTCTGAGTTAATTAGTTTCACTTTTACAATGTCTCTTTGTATTTTTATATTATACGGTTAATAAACATACTATATACTTCCAAGAGACCCCCCAATAATCCATTAATGATACACATATCATGATATAAGTCTCTTGGACGAACCTTAGATTTTTAGGAATTTAATATCAAGTAATAATATAATATTTGTTTTAAAAACTTTTTTATGTCAATTTTGAAACCATTCAATAGTTGATTTTTGTGAAACTTTGAACAGCATGATTACATCGCAAAAGGTCAATTAAATAAATCCTAATATGTCATATTATCCTATAAAATTAATTTAATTCATTAAAAGTCTCATATTATATTTATTTGGGTATTTATAATATCAATTATTTTAACTTTTCACTATTATGGTAATTATTGCATCATCATTATGTCATAAATAAATTAAATTATTTAATCTCTAAAAATTATAAATAAAATCTCATCATGTAGGAAATAATATTATCTTTATAATGAATATTTATAGTCTAAAATCCAACATATATAACAATATGTAATTTTTTTTTCTAAATGATATATGCTTCTGTCATTTTTGAATTCATTTTAACTTAATTAAAAACAAGTGTCCCTATCACCTACAAGTGGCTCCATGGGGTACCAAAATCGACCCAAAGATACCTATGGTCGAAAATGTATCAACCAATGATACTAGGACAATTTTAGGATAATTTTTTATTATTATAATATTATTTCTTAACCCTTATTTACCGGATTTACCCTTAACCATGATAAATAAAATATTTACCGAAGTAATTATTCAAAATGTCTAAAAATAAAAGTGACCTATTTACACAATTTGAAAATCATGATTCCAAATATGGAATCCATTTTTCCAAATACAATACATAGAAGTGGCAAGAATTAATTTAAAATTAATTCCCGTTGTTAAAACAAAAAGCGTGTTTTTAAGAGATAATAACTATCAAAAGATTTTCATTGTTTATATCCGGTTTAATTGTAAAATTATGTCCAATGACAAAAATTATATTAAATGGTAAAAATATATTCTAAATATACTTTAAAACCACTCAAATTCATAATTTATCAATATAAATTATTTCGATTAAAAAATTTGTTTTTAATTAAAATTTAGTAATTTTCACTATTCATCAAAATATTAAAGTTATCCGAAAAGTACCAAAATTTCACCATAGGCTAAATTTGATATTATGAATCTAAAAATGAAGTCCATTTTGAAATATAAAATATATATAATTTCAAAAAGTAGGTATTACTATTCATAACGGCTAGTTTGATTGGTTATGGTGTGTTAGAACTCGGTGTTGCGTACAACACACGCTATCACATTATGCAAAGAGAAGTGTACCATAGAAGCTTGGGGTGTTACATTCTCCCCTAATTCAAATAATTTCATCCTCGAAATTTCTAGAATACTTATCACATGAAAAGACTTGGGTGGTTCTTCATCATAAGTTCCTCGGGTTCCCACGTTGCCTCTTCCATCTTATGGTTTCTCCACAAAACTTTTACCAGACGTGTTGTCCGGTTTCTCAGTACTTGTTCTCTTGTATCAAGAATACTAACGGGCTCTTCGGAAAAAGTAGGATCGGGTTCCAGTTCTAATTCCTCATAGGTGAGTACATGCATTGGGTCAGGCATGTATTTCCTCAATAGAGATACATGGAACACATCGTGAACTTTGGAGAGACTTGGCTGCATTGCCAATCGATAAGTTATAACCCCATTTCGTTCTAGAATTTTGAATTGTCCGATGTACCTGGGACTCAATTTACCTTTCTTACCAAAACGTATGAATCCCTTCCATTGAGATACCTTCAGGAAAACATGATCACTGACTTGAAATTCCAAATCCTTCCTTCGATTATCGGCATAGCTCTTTTGCCTACATTGAGCTGATTTGATGTGATTTTGTATTACCTTAACCTTTTCCATCGTTTCCTCCACCAGTTCTGGGCATACAAGTTTTCTTTCACCAACGTCTTCCCAACAGGTTGGTGTACGACATCTTTTTCCGTATAACGCTTCATATGGTGCCATCTGAATACTCGAATGGAAGATATTGTTATAGAAAAATTCTACCAGAGGTAAATATTGATCCCACATACCCTGAAAGTCAAGTGAGAAGGATCTCAACATGTCTTCTAAGGTTTGCATAGTCCGTTCTGATTGTCCGTCTGTCTGAGGGTGGTAGGCAGTGCACAAATGAAGTTCAGTATCCAGGGATATCTGAAGACTCTTCCAGAATCTTGATGTAAAGAGGGTATCATGATCAGAAACAATTGATAGGGGTACTCCATGAAGTCTCACAACTTCATTAATATATAGTCTTTCTAGACGTTCCAGTGGTATATCTTTTCTTATAGCAAGAAAATGTGCTGACTTGGTAAGACGATCAACAATAAACCATATTGCATCGTTCCTTCTAGGAGTCTTTGGTATCCCCATGACAAAGTCCATCGTAATATTGTCCCATTTCCACTCCGGTATGGGAAGAGGTTTCAAGACTTTTCCAGGGTGTTTCCTTCCAGCTTTCACTTGATGAAAAACCATACATCTTGACACAAAATCAGAAATTTCCCTATTCATATTGTCCCACCATAAATGTTCCTTCAAATATCTATACATTTTGCTGCTCCCATGGTGTATAGAGAAATTGGAACTATGAGCATCATCCAAAAATTCCCTTTTTATATCAGGTATATCAGGAACACAAAGCCTCTTCCTGAATTTCAAAATACCATCTTTATACACAAAGTCTCTCAGTCTCCCATCATTTACATCTTTAATCTTCTTTTGAAATTCCTCATCATCGGTCTGAGAACTCTTAATCCTTTCTAGTAAAGATGGTTGGCAACAATTTGAAAAAGCACTGACGTTTCACCTTCCCTGGTTATTCCCATGTCCATCTTCACTAGATCCATGAAAATTGGATCCCTTTTAATTCTCATATTGTTCAAAACTACATGATATTTTCTTCTCAAAGCATCTTCCACCTTGTTTTCCTTCCCCGGGTGGTAGTGTATCGTGCAATCATTATCCTTGAGTAATTCAAGCCATCTCCTTTGCCTCATGTTGAGTTATTTTTGTGAGAAAATATACATGAAACTCTTGTGATCAGTATAAATCTCACATTTTTTCACCATAGAGGTAGTGCCTCCATATCTTCAAAACAATGATCACAGCTGCTAACTCGAGATCATGAGTAGGATAGTTTTGGTCATGAATTATCAACTGTCGTGATGCATAGGCAATAACCCTATCATTCTGCATAAGGACACAACCAAGTCCTTTCTTCGATGCATCACTATAAATAACGAACCCATCATTCTCCGATGGTAGGGTTAATATAGGTGCATTGACTAATCTTCTCTTCAGTTCTTCGAAATATTCTTCACACTCTTTGGTCCAAAAATTTTAACCCCATTACATGTGAGATTCATAAATGGGTTAGCCAATCGGGCAAAATTCTGGACGAAAAATTGATAATAACATGCCAAACCAATAAATCTACGTACCTCAGTTATACTCATAGGTGCTGTCCATTCTTGGATTGCCTTGGTCTTAGAAGGATCAACAGAGATTCCAACTTTAGAGACAATATGGCCAAGAAAAGAAATGTCATGAAGCAAGAATTCACACTTGCTAAACTTTCCATATAATTCATGCCTTCTCAGAGTCTTCAAGATAATGCGCAAGTGATTTTCATGATCTTCGTAGCTTTTGGATTATACTAAGATATCATCAATAAATACCA
Source organism: Viscum album (assembly GCA_963277665.1). Taxonomy (NCBI): domain Eukaryota; kingdom Viridiplantae; phylum Streptophyta; class Magnoliopsida; order Santalales; family Viscaceae; genus Viscum; species Viscum album. The sequence continues at coordinate 741,732,443 of OY728145.1, read as the reverse complement.
CCACAAATTCATCAAGATACTACTTGAAAACTCTATTAATCAGATCCATGAATACAGAGGTTGCATTAGTCAATCAAAAAGGCATTACAGTAAACTCGTAATGCCCGTACCTGGTTTGAAATGCTGTCTTCGGAGTGTCTTCCTTCTTCACACACAACTGATGGTATCCAGATCGAAGGTCAATCATTGAAAAGTATTGAGATCCATGCAGTTGGTCAAATAAATCATCAATTCGAGGTAGGGGATATTTGTTCTTTATTTTTATAGCATTGATCTCCCTATAGTTGATACATAACCTCATAGATCATTATTTCTTTTTAACAAAAAGAATAGGGGCTCCCCATGGAGAAACACTAGGTCAAATAAATCCCTTACTACTCAATTCTTCTAGTCGTTTCTTTAGTTCGACTAATTCTACTATGGCCATTCTATAAGGGGTCTTTGAAAAAGGCCTTGATATAGGAATTAAATCAATGGAAAACTCAACTTCTCGTTCTGGAGGATGTCCAGGTAAATCTTCCATAAATACATCTACAAATTCTTTCACAATAGGTACATCTTCAATTTGAACATTCCTTTCCTCACCCATAGTTATTTCATTCTCTTCCTCCCCAATAATTGAATTTAGTTGAGCTACTGGAAGTGGATCTAAATTAGAATTAGGTGGTGACGATTCTTCTCTAAAGATAAGGTGTTCCTTATCATTATCATCAAGAATCGTAACCTCTTTCTTCTTATAATAAATCTTCGCATCAAAGTCTGAAATCCAGTCCATACCAAGGATTATATCAAACTGAATCATAGTTATGATAATGATACAGCAGATAAAGAACATTTATGTGCTCTAATGGGGACTGATTCACAAAACTTTGTTGCAATGATACTTCCCTTAGGAGTTTCAACTGACAACTCCCTTGTTAAATCAAATTGGAAATACCTAATTTTCTTAGAAAACTGGGAAGATATGAAACAATACGATGATCCAGAATCAAATAATGCATTTTCTAAACTTGAGGAAACCATTAAATTACCTGCCACCACGTCTTTCGGAGCTTCTACCTCAGCAATAGTGGTAGCATAATCTTGGCCTTGATCCCTTGGCCTTTTCCGAGGTAAGTTCTCCTGACGCTTAGGATATACATTTGCATAATGTCCCATCTCCCTGCAATTGTAGAAGAGAACATTGGTAGCATCCTTTTTCCCCTTGCAATCACGAGCTTGGTGGAATTTTCACCACACTTGTAACAGACTCCCATTCCCTTCAAGCAAGTACCGGGGTGTTTCTTCCCACATTTACCACAGGATGGATATTCAACCTTTCCCTTCTTCCCCTTATTTCCATTCCCAGATTGATCAGCAGGTATCTTCTTCTCTTGTTTTTCTTTAAAGTCATAAGACTTAGAGAATTCCTTTTCGGTCTTGATAGCACATGAGACAATGTCTTTGTACGATGAGAAGGACTTTGAGACTAATTCTGGACGGAGAAATGGTTTTAACCCATCAAAGAAACGATCAATCTTACTTCTTGGGTTACTTATATAATCTCCAGAATACCTTGATAACCATGTAAAGTTAGCCTCATACTTTGCGACATTCTCATCCTCCTTCAATCTCAGACTAAGAAATTTCCTTTCCATATCTGATCGATGGTCGCGAGGAAAGTATTTTTCTAAAAACAGATCTTTGAACTCCCTCCATTCCATATTTGATACTTCATCATATTCCTTCGTGTTTTGAATCAATGACCACCATTTATCAGCATCTATAGTGAGGCGGTAAACTGCCATGATAACTTTTTCCCTTTCACTACTCCCCAAAGCCTGAAATATTTTCTCTAAGGAATTTATCCATTGTTCAGCTACCAAGGGATTTGTACTCCCATTGAACGTTGGTGGTTGTTTCCTCATGAATCGATCTAACATTGATCCTCCACGCTACGGATCAGGGTGCTCCATACAGGTACGGTTATTATTCATAACCTGAGTAAGTTGTCCCAGTATGGTGATTAGCTGATCGGCAGCAGTTGCATCACCAGCTCCACTATAATTATCTTGAGTAGGAGGGAGATCCCTACATGGAGTTCGTGCATTGATATGGTTTCCATTTCTTCCACTAGGCGCCATTTCTAAACAATGGCATAAACTAGATCAGTTTATGAATCAAAATACATAATCCCATACTTACAAAACACTTAACATAAATTGAACTATTTATGGATATAATCCATAATCATAAGAATGTTTTCTTTGAGGAAGTATATACTCATAAACCCTTCATAATTATTTTTAAAGAAAACGAGAGTTATCATAAGCATATCCCCTGGGTGTGTCGTAAGCAAGAGTGCAGTAAGGCTCATTGTCGTGCACCAGTTACCGTTCGAGTCTAGCTCAAAGCGGTGTTTTCAGGTTTTACCCCTAGGTACATATGTGCCAGAGCCGACTCTACCTGCTTGTATCCAGACAGGGATGTATTGCTCGGAAAACTCACAAAATCTCTACAATACCAAAATTCTAGGAATTTCTTCTATACTAATCCTTAAAGTTCATATTAGGTCTACGTGCTCTAATCAGAGTTTATCTAAATCTAGCTTCCATGGTTTGTACTAAACTTCTTCTGATACCAACTGTAACACCCTGACCCCAGTTACCCAGAGTCGGTGCATTATTACATAACATTGGAATGATCACAAGAAAGATCAAATCTCGAAAGACCGATTGGTTTAGTAGCCTTGGAAACACTAGATATATTCATAAAGTTTTACATTACATCATAAATTGAAAAACTACTACAATAACATAATTTCTCCATAGTCCACACTATTATCCCCTCATAATATCCCTGCAGGTCATTCATAATTTACTTATTCACTTCCTGGGAAAAATAAAACATAGAAAAGGGGTGAGAAAAAATGCCCAGTAAGGATAACAATATAGCGGAAACTTTCATAAATAAGAATAAACATTTAAGGCAATGAATAACTAAAACAAAAGCCTTTCAAACATGAACTTAAACATGATATGGAAAAAATAAAATTAAATAATGCCATTTTCATATTCACATGGATATTCTACTACTCGAATAATCACATTTAATATCAATAACCACTTTCATAACGATGAAATGCATAATGCCTGACTATCATAACCACATAGCCAAGGCCTCGTGCCAAGACTACAAATATGTTTTTGCCAAGTCCTTGTGATAAGACACTAGTTTGACTCATGAGACCTACCGATGCATCGAGGAGCTATAGCGGGATCCACCTATGACATATTAAGTCCAATTCATTCCTATATGAAAAGGTTTAAACATAACATAAACATTCGTATTAAAACTAAAATACAAAATGTCAATACTTTCACCATAAACTATGAACGGTATAAAAATAGCACATCCACAGTCAAATATATCACAAAACCTTCAATACAATATAGAAGTTTTGTATCATAATAAATCAACTTCAAATAAGCGTAAAATCCATCAAAGGATGTTGACATAGATGAAATCAAAACTCTTTTTAGAGAAATATCTCTTTCTATTTTGAAATCATTTAAGTGTCTTATATTTATGAAATAAAAAATTTTCTTTGAAGATATTCTTATAAGATTATAAGGGAAGCTTAGACGATTTTCTAACGGTGGAAAATAGTCGCACCCGCCATATAAGTTAAAAAATACATTCTTACCTTAATTTTGTCAAAAAGGTTAAAAATCACCTTGTTTGGAAAACGACGGAAAGATTCCTTTATAAACCTCTTATAAAAAGTCAAACAAGGGTATAAATGACTTTAACCCATATTATAGTAAATAGTAATTTTTTTTGAAATTCATTTTTAAGAAACATGGATGTGGATGATAAAGAGATCCTAGTAGATTATTACGTATAAACAACCTCGGATAATGAAGAGATTGTGAAATAACCCTTACCTTGTACTTTTCCTTGGTTGGGGTAGGTTAACCTCCTATATAATGGTGAAATAATTGTTATTAAATTATACAATAATCATATACATTCATATGATATGATATATGATCTTTTAACATTGCTTTGTTAATAATATCTTAGTATTATCGTCGTTTCGGGTGTTAACTTACTCGTTTTCTTTTATATGTATTGTTACATAAGCCATGTTTGTAATGGATAGGTTGTATATTATTCATATCCAGAATGATATCAAGTCCTTAAAAAAACATTTTTAAATAAGAAAATGATAATTATACTTGAATGGATACGATGGAGAATGAATCTGATCGCGTTCATGGAGACGGTAGTCCGTACGTACGAACGAGCGACAATATCATTCTTTTGATATTAAAATAATATATAAATGGATGGTATGTAATATATAAAGAATCATTAACATGTTATATTTATTATTTACAGGAGTTACACATCATTATTATACCCATCCAAATAATAATATATTGAATAACAATTACACCACGACGTGGAGACGGTAAGTCGTACGTACGCACGTATGGTGACATGTTATTCAAAGGGTGGATAGAATACTGAATGTGTTTTTACCATATTTATAATAAAATCATAGTATATATATGATACTCGAGTTATTATTTTAGAATGGTAATAACAAAGGAAGAAGAAGTGGAAGAAGAAAGGAACTTGAAAAGGGGTGGTGAAAACATTAACTCTTCTTCGGGTTCTTCCTTTTGATTTAATCAAAAGGGCTCCTTAGGTTGGCTTTCTGATCAAACTAAGGAATCTAGGTTGTATTGAGGGAAGTTGGGAGAGTATTTGGTCAGATTTTGGCTGAACCAAAAGGCTTTGATGGTGTGAATAAATGAGAATGAGGAGTGGCCTTTTATAGGAGGGGTGATGGGAACCTTTGGAAAAGCTATAAATATTAATTTATAATAAATTCATATTCGGTTTCTAATGGCTCAAAAGTTGATTATTTAGATTTTAAGGTGGGGATAGGTCGAAAACCATTAAACCAATAGATGTTATACAGGTTTGGGTACTTATATTAACCTTATCTTAAAGTATTAACTCTAAGTTAATTAGTTTCACTTTTACAATGTCTCTTTGTATTTTTATATTATAAGTTTAATAAACTTACTATATAAATCCAAGAGACCCCCAAATGGTCCATTAATGATATACCTATCATGATATAAGTCTCGTGGCTGATCCTTAGATTTTTAGGAATTTAATATCAAATAATAATATAATATTTTTTTAAAAAACTCTTTTATGTCAATTTTGAAACTATTCAATAGTTGATTTTTGTGAAACTTATAACAGAATTATTACTTCGAAAAAGGTCAATTAAATCAATCCTAATATTTCATATTATCTTATAAAATTAGTGTAATTCATTAAAATTCTCAAAGTATATTTATTTGGGTATTTATAATATCAATTATTTTAACTTTTCACTATTATGGTAATTACTGCATCATCATTATGTCATAAATAAATTAAATTATTAAATCTCTAAAAATTATAAATAAAATATCATCATGTAGAAAATACTTTACTCTTTCTAATGAATATTTATAGTCGAAAATCCAACATATATAACCCTATGTAAATTTTTTTTCTAAACGATATATGCTTGTGTCAATTTTGTATTCATTTTAACTTAATTAAAATTAAGTGTCCCTATCACCTACAAGTGGCTCCATGGGGTCCCAAAATCGACCCAAAGATGCCTATGGTCGAAAATGTATCAACCAATGAGGCTAGGACACGTTTTAGGGTAATTGTTTATTATTATAATATTATTTTTTAACGCTTATTTACCGGATTTACCCTTAACCATGGTAGATAAAATATTTACCGAAGTAATTATTCAAAATGTCTAAAAATAAAAGTTACCTATTTACATAATTTGAAAATCCTGATTCCAAATATAGAATCCATTTTTCCAAATTCAAAACATAGAAGTGGCAGAAATTAATTTAAAATTAATTCCCGTTGTTAAAACAAAAAGCGTGTTTTTAAGAGATAATAACTATCAAAAGATTGACACTTGTTTATGTTCGGTTTAATTGTAAAATTATGTCCAATGACCAAAATTATATTAAATGGTAAAAATATATTCTAAATATACTTTAAAACCACTCAAATTCATAATTTATCAATATAAATTATTTCGATTAAAAAAGATGTTTTTAATTAAAATTTATTAATTGTCACTATTCATCAAAATATTAAAGTTATCCAAAAAGTAAAAAAATTTCACATTAGGCTAAATTCGATATTCCGAATCTACAAATGAAGTCCATTTTGAAATATAAAATATATATAATTTCAAAAATTAGGTATTACTATTCATAACGGCTAGTTTGATTGGTTATGGTGTGTTAGAACTCGGTGTTGCGTACAACACACGCTATCAAATTATTCAAAGAGAAGCGTACCGTAGAAGCTTGGGGTGTTACAGCCAAAGTGAAAACCCACTTAGAATTCCTAGTGGTGACATAATTTTAGAAAATAAAAGGTCCTTATCTAGGGACGTTAATAATTTTAGTTAACCTATGTGGTCAAGAACCCCCATGAGAATAAACACCATTCTTCTTTACGTTTATGGATCTTAAATAACTGATACTATAAGAAAAAAAGGAACTCCCATAAACCGTATCATTCCAGTTAAGTCCCTTTCTACCATAAATGAATTATCCATAACATCAACATAAGAACATAGCATTAACAAGAATACCTGAGAAAAAATATCATCTCAAAGACCGAACTTGATCCATTGATTCCTCATCTTCTCATTTGACACTATCTCAAGTGAAAACATCACTCGCTCATAAAAACAATTGACATTAATTCATGGTATCATCAGTCTTACCAAGTTAAAAAACTCAATATCCTTGAAATACACAATCAAATCTAGAAAATTTTGATTGTGAAAATATATTTAATATTTTACACTATGTTTCCTCATATTACTTCTATAAGACCATCATGTCCAAACATCTACAACAATGTTCTTTTGGCAAGAATGTGGCACACATCACTACTGTTTCATCTGCTGTCTCCAATAACCAAAACAAACATTCAATCCTTCTCAACAATTACACATCATCTTGAGGATTATTGGAGCCATTGAATGATAGTGGATTCTGGATAATGAAATCCTATGATAGATTCAAAAAAACATCACCCTATGGTTCCACATATGCATCCTGAATGGGGACTGCTGTATGTGAATTTTCTAGAGTATAGACTATATTCACTATCTATTTAACCAGTCTTTATTCCATAGAAGGATTTTATCATAATGTTATATTAATAGATTCCTCTTGGATCTGATTCCTATGTTTTATATGACTCATGATGTTAATAAAACACCATTGTACTAAATTGAATACATCGGATTGAAATTCATTGAAGAGAAATCGAGTAATTTATCTACGTAGATAGACAAACCTGATTTAGATTTCAATCTATACAAATAAAAATATGGGGAAATTATATAACCAATAATAAATATTTCGTTCCCTAAACTATCCCTGGAAACATAAGGTTCTTTAAAGTGATTGATGTCTCAACATTCAGTTGTAACTACATCCCATTTACTTAAAATAATATAAAAATGAATACTAACATCAATGAAATAATCTCATCCAAGATCTTTGATACAAGTTTCTCAGAGACCAACTAATTCATCAGGGTACCGGTGTATTAGGTATAGTTCGTGTCAATATCACCATATCATTTAGGTTATAAAATCTTCTCTTAGACTGGCCATCTTTCTGAGGATGAAAAGTTATGGAATAAAAAAACTCTATACCCAAAACTGATTGAATAAATCTGTATACCATCAATGTAATAATCTTAACCTGATGATATATAATATAATGTCGTAATCCTTGCTGCCTTACCAATTAATTAATGTATATTTCAGAAACATTTCAAAGATATAACTTATCTCATATAATGATGAAGTGTGATGAAATTGTAAGGTGATTGACTACAACTCATTCATCATTATTCACATTATATGTTTTGGTGAGTCCAATGAAAAATAAATGGTTATGTTTTTTTTCAATTATGTTATGGATTATTTTTTGTAACATACAATGACATTTATATATCCCATCCATAAATAAACGCCACTAAAATCACTCGGATACAAACTCTATGAAATCAATCCTAATTAAATCTAACCATAAATACTCCTCCAAATCCCTATATATCATTTTATATCCAAGATGAATATAGAATGAAGAATTGTGTGCCTCTTCTGAGGGTTCCTTATAAAAAAATTGGGTTTGGAAAGAATCACATAAATGGTCATTTCACTTTATCATTAAAAAAATCAATGTTAACCTCAAGAACATTACTAATCAACTTTTATAGTTAAACATATTCATTATTCTCCTATATAATCTTCAATTGTATATATGGTCAAACACTTATGTAAAAAGTTAATATTTCAACCCTTAATTCAATATTTACAGATCAATATATTAAAAATACTTAAATATTATATATTTTGTGATCATTGTCATGGATAAAAAAGCATAATTCATTTGACTCAAATCATCATCCACCTTATTCACTTTCCTAGTGTTATAAGGTATTGAATGGTTATAATTATTAATCTTCTTAACCATGTTATATTTAATATGATCAACTCATCATGTTTCAATATATACATTAAATATTTTTTATTAGTATATATATATATATATCACTTTTATTCATACATATAATTCCTCCATTTCATCAATAAAAAAAATACCCCAACTAACCCAGAATCATAAGTTGCCTTATAGTAATCCTGAACATTCAATTTCAATGAGGTATAATCTATAACCATTTCATTCAACATGATAATATTTCACAACCCATAATTAGATTCATCACTTATGATTAAAACCCCTTATACATTGGAGAGTAATGCAATCAGATTTGTTATAAATAATATTATTCTTATATCATTTAAAATTTCCTCACATTCATCAATAAAGAACAGATTAGGTCCCTTCTATGTTATCTTGGTGAGTGGATTTTTTTGTTCTGAGAAATTATCCAAATAATATTAACAATATTTAGATAAAAAAATAATGATTCTTTTATTAGTTATGGTGATTGGTCTATGAAAACATTTAGAAGCCTTCGTATTTGATGGATCCACCTATATACCCTCACGTGAGATTATATTACCTAAAATGAATTCTGTTATATCTGAAATTCCCAGTTTTTATATTTTTTCAATTTTTTTCCTCTCCTTAGTATTTTTATCACAATTCTGAATTAGTCATCAATATCCTACATACACTTCTTAAATTAAACAATATCATCTATAAAGACAACCAAAAATTGATCATGGTAATATAAAAAGACTCTATACATCTAATATATGAAGATATTGTGATAATTAAGAAGACCAAATGGAATCACTATATATTAATTTTGGAAAATGATTATATTAAATGTTGTCTAGGATATATCATCATTATTAACACCAATTTATGATATCGAGATTGAAGGTAAATATTGGAAAATTTAGGTATGTAAAATTGATCAAAAAATTCATTAATACAAGGGAGTGGATACATTCTCTGGATTTTGATATGGTTTAGATATTTTTAATCAATGATGAGTCTCATTGATCCATATTTATTATTAACAAAAAAGAACCAGTGCACCCCAAGGTTACACACATGGACCAATGAATCCCTTGATAAGGTTATCTTAATATTCTTTCATCAATTATTTCATCTAATTGGGTCCATTATATAATGATTATCAGATATAGGTGATGCTACATATATGAGTTCCACTAAGAACTAAACTTCATGATTGAGTAGAAGACTAGGAAAGTATTCTAGAAAGACGTCAATAATCTCCCATACAATATTAATTTCTCAGATGTGGTGTTTCTCCCCAACCATATGATAAAAAATCTTATATTGAATAAGAATAAAAAACTGTATAATGGATTTTATTTCCAAAAAACAATTATATTTATCTTTACATTGATAGATGATCAGATGAAGGTTTGGAATAACAAATGTGACTTACCATCCATAGAAATTGATTTGGGGTTTATATTGATAATTATATCCCTTGAGAAATATAATATTAAATTCAACTAGAGGGAGAATAGATTTATTTTTAGGAAGGATCCCACAAACATAAATTGGGTATAATTATAGACATGATATGTATGACAACCCTGCTTTTTATTACATCTTAAACATGATTTATTAAATAAAAATTCACTTCATACAACAAAGAATATCGAGAGGTTTAGTGTCTTTGGGGCTTAGTATCATTACATAACAACTTAAAACATTAAATAAAACATCTTTATTGAAAACTCACTTTACATGACCACTACATTCCATCGTATGTAGCATTGCATGGGATAACCTGAGGACATGCATAAGAAAAGGGGTGAGCTATAAAGCCAAATAAGGAAATACACATGGAATAACATGAGGAGTACAATACATGTTAGAAATTAGGAATATCAATAGATCACAAGAGAAACATGAACATAAAGGCATGATAAAGCATGATAATCATAACATGGAAATGTGGCAACAACACTTAACATGGAATTAGCACGAGCCAAGGCTCATTGCATATGGTGCATGAGTAAATCCTCATTGCACATGAAGCACGAGTAAACCCACGTTGCACTTTAATTATCATGATTCAACACTCATTTCACATGACATGTCATGATACTCTAATTTATCCAATGCATTGGATCCCTATAAGGGCACACCCTTCTTAAACATTTCATTTCATGCATAAGTGTGCCACATGGATCATAAAACATGGATTCATAAAACATAATAAATTATTCCACGATAAAGGAATGTGGAAATAAAACATGAAACATTATAATAAATAAGTAAATTTTCATAAAGGTGAATACCCATGATGGATAAATTGTCATGGTATTCAATACACAATGGCATTGGCTTAGAAAATCAGTGCGATTTCGGCAGCGTAACGACATGACATAAGAATTCATAAAAAATGGTTGATGAGAGAGAAATGGGTTACTCATCATATTTACATGTAATGGACATTAATGAGGTCATATAGATACATGTCCCAACAATTGTAATGGAATTTAGATTATGATACAAAAGTATTGCTTGAATGTAAATGAGGAGAGAAAAGTTCCTTTCGGAATTTCGGCAGAGTAACGGGTGTACAAGGGAGGCATTTAGTGAGGGATAAAGGGGTATCCCATCATTCAAACATAAATATCGCAGTGTGAGGGAGGTGTGAAACCATACCCCAACATTCATAATTGAAATTAAAAGGGAAAACAACTTAATGAAAATTGGACAAAAATGTGAATGGAAGAAAAAACCCTTACTTTGAAGTGTGCTTCCAAAGGCTAGAGAGAGGCTTGTGAGAGGCTTCTTGGGAGCTTGGGAAACATTGGAAGGATTCTAGAGAGAGTAGGGAAGAGTTTGGATGAACTCAAAAGGCTTTGAGTGAGGATTAAGTGAGAGATTGGGTGGGTTTATATAGGAAGGGTGAGGGAATTCTTTATTATTTAGGTTTGGGACCCCTTATATTAAATTAATCCAAACCACAAACCATACCATGGTTTTTCCAATGGTTTTTGGAAAAGGGAAGAATAAAACAATATTTCATAAGGGAAAAGTCCTAGCATCTTAAAATAATACGGTTTCTTATGTGGAGGTGAGTCACACTCCCATGAAAAACAATTTAAAAAGACAAGGTGTTTAATAAGTCTTGAGGGGTCCATTAATGTTTTGAAAAGTAAGTCAAACAAACCCAAAATCACATTATTTTAATGTTAAAACATATATTGGCCAAAATAGTGATTATAGTATTTTATTAAATCACTATTGGGTCATTATGATGTCATAAAACACATTATATATTTAAACGGTATTTAATTTTTACCCAAAAATGTGATTATCTTAGAAAATTATGCAAAATTCACCGTCGGATAATTTCGACATCCGGATTCCAAAAATAACTATTATTTTATCTAAATAATTTTATAAATATGTTAATTTTCACTTTTAAAATAAAAACTGACATTTATAAAAAATTCACGTGGTTTGACAGAAATGGCTTTCAATCCTTTATAAAAATTATAATTGCATTCATAAAATTATAAGATCATTTATATTTAATAAATATTAATTTAATAATAATAATAATATTTTATTAAAATAATATTTAATTCAAAAATCCCTTAATTTAATAAAATTGAATTTTTAATTAAATAATAACTAAAAACACTATTTGTACTTTAAAAACTATTTACAATGTATCAAAAATGACAGGGAGGTATATTCATTATTATATACAAAAATAATATACATGAACATAGTACTAGTGATTTTTTACATAACCCCTTAAAACATCCACATAAGACCTAAGGGTAAGGTGTACGATGGTGACAAACTCTTGGGGTGGCTCGGATAACATCGCTCGAGTGGTAATCTCTATCAACTTACACTTTTCCCGTAGATGGTCCCGTTCGAGCTTGACATGATGAAGCTCAGCTTGGGCTTGGTCAAGAGTGAAGCCCAAAGATGACACATCTTTTCTGAGCTCTGAAAAATGGGATTAGTATGGAGAAATTCAAATGGATGAGGCCATTGCTTCTTTTGTCTGAGTAAATTGGATTTGTTAAAGTCCTATATTTATACTAATCATGTGATCATTGTTCAACGACTATATTAGCAACGGTCAAAATTATTAACATAAATCCAAAGAAGTGGACATTTTATATAAACATCAAGAGACATTTAATTAGATCAAGAGGGATTTCCATTAAGGAAACTTTGGGTCGTTACAATATTCCCCCCTTAAGAAATTTTCCCTCGAAATTTTCATTTTCCACACTAAAACAGATGCGGGTTACTCAGCTTCATCATTTCCTCCGATTCCCATGTCATTTCTTCCATCTTGTGGTTTCACCACAACACCTTGACGAGGGGCATTGTCTTATTTTTTAGAACATTATCTCTATGATCTACGATCTTCACTGGTTTCTCCTCATAAGAAATATCATCTTACAATTGTACCACCTCAGAAAAGAGTACATGTGAAAGGTCTGGTATGTACTTCTTTAAGAGGGATACATGAAAGACAACATGTACTTTGTCCATGGTTAGTTGAAGTGTCAGTCGATAGGCCACAACCCCAACATAATCCATAATCTCAAAGGGGTTGATGTACCTTGGCCTTAACTTCACTTCCTTTCCAAACCTCATGACCTTCTTCCGTGGATATATACATAGAAAAACCATGTCTCCAGCTTTAAACTCAAGGTCTCATCGACGATTATCTGCATAACTCTTCTGTCGACTCTAGGCTGCCTTGATATGCTGCTGAATGGTTTTCACCTTCTCCACCATTTCCTTGACCATTTCCCATCCAAGAAGCTTACGTTCACTGACCTCATTCCAACGCGCCAGTGTTCTACACATTTTTCCATAAAGGACTTCATATGGTGTCATTTGGATTATCAAGTGGAAACTATTATTATAAGATAACTCAACCAGATGAAGATGTTGATCCCATCCTCCTTTAAAGTCCATTAAGCATGCTATCAACATGTCCTCAAGTGTTTGGATAGTCCTCTCAGATTGGCCATCAGTTTGAGGATGATAGGTCGTACTGAAGTTCAATTCGGTATTCAGAGCATGTTGAAGACTCTTCCAAATCATAGAGGTGAATCTTGGATCTCGTTCAAACATAATAGATAGTGGTACTCCATGAAACCTTACCACTTCCATGATATATATCTGTGCCATTTGATCCAAAAAGAAATCCTCCTGAATAAAAATGAAGTGTGTAGTCTTTGTAAGACGATCCACAATAACCCAGATTGCATTGTTGCCTTTGTATGTCCTCAGAAGTTCGGTGACAATGTCCATGGTTATGTTCTACCATTTCCATTCTGGTATGGGAAATGGTTTCATCATCCCCTTGGACTTCTGCCTCTCTGCATTCACTAGCTGGAAAACCAGGCACTTTGATGTATATTCAGCGATCTCCTTTTTCATAATATCCCACCAAAATTTTTCTCGGAGATCTCGATACATCTTTGTACTACCTAGGTGAATAGAGAAATTTGAACTATATGCATCATCCAAAGGTTCCTTCTTCAGCTCAGGACTTGATAGAGCACATTTTCTTTTCCCAAACCGCACAATTCCTTCTTCATTAACATTAAACTCCGAGTATTTACATTTTTTGATAGCTTCCACTTTTTCCTGAATTCTCACATCATCCTTTTGAGCATCCTTTAACCTTTCCAAAAGAGGCGTTTGAGCAATCATTGGTGAAAGGATTGATGATGTTCCATTCTTTATGATTCCCATGTCCATCTTCATCAATTCTAAAAAGATTTTATCCTTCCCAATTCTCATCATTGATAGAATCGTTGGGTCCTTTCTACTTAGGGCATATGCCACCTTGTTTGCTTTCCTAAAGAGGTATTGTATTGAACAGTCAAAATCCTTGATGATCTCTATCCATCTTCTCTGGCGCATTTTAAGCACTTTCTATGTGAATATATATTTAAGACTCTTGTAGTCAGTATATGTCTCACATTTCTCCCCATAGAGATAATGCCGCCAGATTTTCAAGGAAAATATCACTGCCGCTAACTCCAAATCATGTGTTGGATAGTTTTGCTCATGGATTTTTAACTTCCTTGAGGAATATGATATCTCTTTATCATTCTGCATCAGCACAAAGCCTAAGCCCTTCATCTAAGCATCACTAAATACCAATAAAATTTCCCCACTTGTGGGTAAAGTGAGCACAGGCGTAGTGATAAGCCTCCTTTTCAACTCCTTGAAGATTTCTTCAAATTCATCACTCCATGCAAACTTTACTCCCTTTCAAGTTAGCTTGGTAAGAGGGTTGGACAATCATGATAAATTTCTCACAAATCGTTGATAATATTCAGCTAACCCCAAGAAGCTACGGATATCTGTTAGTGATGTTTGTCTCGGCCATCCCTCAATTGCATCTATTTTGGAGGGATCCATAGATATCCCATTTTTTTCTGATGATATAGCCCAAGAATGAGACATCCTTCCACCATAACTCACACTTGTTTTACTTTTTCATAGATCTCCTCCTTGCGCAAAGTCTCGGGTACAGTTCTCAAATTCTCCTCATGATCCTCCCTGGTTTTGGAGTATATTAGAATATCATCTATAAAGACTACCAAAATTTTTTCTATGTAATCTCTAAAGACTCTATTCATTAATTCCATGAATATTTCTAGTGTATTAGTGAGTCCAAAAGGCATTACTATGAATTTATAGTGCCCGTATCTTGTACGACAAGTGGTCTTGGGGATATCTTCCTTCTTCACCCATACGTGATAATATCCCGACCGTAAGCCCACCATGGAGAAGTATTGTGCCCTATGTAGCTAATCAAACAAGTCATCAATTCATGGGAGAAGATAATTTTTCTTTATCATGATTTTTTTGAGCTCACAATAATCGATGCAGAGGCAAATTGACACATCATTCTTCTTGACGAAGAGGACGGGTGCACCCCATGGTGAAGCACTTGGGCGTATAAACCATTTATCCAGACTCTCTTTTAGTTGTTTCTTCATCTCTTCAAGCTCTAAAACAACCATTATATATGTAGTCTTGGATATTGGTAATGTACTGGGTATATGTTCCATTTATAATTCAACATCTATTCTAGGAGGAAGACCAGGCAGTTCCTCAGGAAACACATCGACGAATTCCCTCACAATAGGAATTTCTTCAAGGATGGTTTCTTCCTTGGAATCAATCATCTGAGATAGATATGTGTGATCATAGGGCAGTAATATTCATGCTTGAGATTACAGATCTAAAGGAGATTCATCTTCCTCCTTACACTTGTAAAGAATCGGGGGTCGATTCTTCATAAGGAGTGTGATTTCCCTCTCCCGAAAATTTATGTTGGCTCTATATAAGGAAATCCAATCCATGCCAAGAATTGCATCAAATTCCACCAGAGGAAGTATGAATAGGTTCGCCGAGAAATTAAATCTGCAGATTAGAACAAGGGAGGACTTATATTCAAGGGATGCAATGATTTCCCCATTTTCCGTTCTCACCGACATCTTCACTTCCATGATTTGTGGTGGTGCTGGGATTGTTCTACTAAACTTTCAAAATATAAAATAATGATTAAAACATGAATAAAAAAGTTCATTCACTATTCTTGAATGAATAACTAGCGTACCTATAACCACTACGTTGTCGGGGTTCACTTTGGCAGGAGTGATGGCAAAAGATCTTCCTTTCTACCTTGGAGGTTGTTGGTTGCCTCTGAAAACCCTTGGATTAGGGCACTGATTTGCAAGATTCTCTGGTTCTTTGAATTTTTAGAAATGAAAAACGCGTTGAGGATTGAACAGAGCATTCCTCTCCTCTTTCGCAGCCGTGGGTCTTTCTTGCTGACAGTTAGCAGCTATGTTCCCTTCACTTCCAGACCTGAAGCATTTCCTCGTCCCCTTAAGGCAATTTCTAGGCTGCTTCTTTCCGCACTTTTGGCAAGTGGGGTGCTAGATCTTCTTAGAACCGTTGGATTTATCTATCGGACCAACATTATTGAAGTCCACCTTATACTTCTTATCCCCATGATACCCTTGTGATTCTCCGATCTCCATTTCGACCTTGAGGGCACATCGGACAATTTCCTCATAGCTTTCGAAGTCATGGATTGCTATTGCATTCCGCAGGCTAGGCTTCAACCCACCAAAGAAGCGGTCAACCTTAAATTCGGGGGTAACGACAAATCCGGAAGCATATCATGCAAGCCTTGTGAATGTTTCCTCGTATGCTCCAAAATGTCCTTCATCTTTTTGCTTGAGGGAAAGGATGTCCCTTTCCAACTTAAGCCAGAGGGTGAGCAGAAAATATTTATCGAAAAACATCTTCTGGAAATCCTTCCATTCCAACACCTTGATCTCCTCCTCAGGCTTCGTATTTTTTATCAACATCCACCATTGATCAGATTCACCCTCCATATAATAAGCCGCTAGTAGAACCTTCTCTTATTCAGAACATTGAAGGATGGAGAAGATCTTTTCAATGTAGTTGATCCATTGTTCAGAGATCATGGGATCAAATGATCCACTAAAAGTTGGAGGCCTTTATCTCATGAAGCTTTCGATAATGACTTGTTGTTTCTTAGGGGGGGGGGGTGAACGTTCCTCTTGTCCCGTGTTTATAT
The DNA here is from genome assembly GCA_963277665.1 of Viscum album. NCBI lineage: Eukaryota > Viridiplantae > Streptophyta > Magnoliopsida > Santalales > Viscaceae > Viscum > Viscum album. The sequence continues at coordinate 741,715,247 of OY728145.1, read as the reverse complement.
TAAAAACTTGAGTTATCTGAGAGAGAAGCGTGACAAATTTTGCGATTCCTGCTCCCATTGGATTGGAAATCTCATTAGTACAGTCATCACAATGATCTTCCCAACAGTTGTTATCCTGAGTCCTCCTATTACCGGCCCATGGCTGGAATAAAATGAAATTTAGTGGTAACACATAAAGGGTAATCCAAAGACAAATGTTGTTGACTTATAAATAAACTTTTATTTCGTAACTCATGAGTCTATAGGATTCAATCTAGGATTTTTATGATCTACTTTCTAACATATATTCTTAGGGGCATTTTTTTAATTCCCTTAATAAGTGTTCATACTAAGATGGTGAATTTATCAAAACATATCCCCCCGGAGTTTCACAAACAAGAGTGCAGAAAGGCTTGTTGGCGTGCACCAGTTCCTATTCGCGTCTAGCTCAAAGCGGTGTTTTCGTGTTTTACCCCTAGGATACATCTGTGCCAGAGCTGCCTCTACCTTCTCGTATCCATACAGGGATTTATTTGTTTGATAAACTACATACTCAGTACTTACCAAAACATAGGGATGTTATTATTATAATTTGTCTTGTCTCAAAGGCTTTAATAGGTTTTTCTAATCCTAATCCCAAAAATAACTAAACCTATCCTCTGATACCAAATATGACAACCCTTCTTTTTATTACAATTTAAACATGATTTATTACATAAAACTTCACTTGATAAAATAATGAAGATTGAGAGGTTTAGTGTCTTTGAGGCTTATGAACATTACATAATAACTTAAAACATGAAATAAAACATCATTATTGAAAACTTCCTTTACATGACCACTACATTCCCTCATACTTAGCATTGCATGGGATAACTTGAGAACATGCATAAGAAAAGGGGTGAGCTATAAAGCCCAGTAAGGGAATACACATGGAATAACATGAGGAGTACAATAAATGTTAGAAATTAGGCATATTAATAGAGCAAAAGAGAAACATGAACATAAAGGCATGATAAAGCATGATTATCATAACTTAGAAATGTGGCAACAACACTTAACATGGAATTAGCATGAGCCAAGGCTCATTGCACATGGAGCATTAGTAAATCCTCATTGAACATGAAGCACGAGTAAACCCTCATTTCACTTTAATTATCATGAGTCAACACTCACTGCACATGATGCATCATGATACTATACTTTACCCAATGCATTGGAGCGCTATAAGCGCACACCCTTCATAATCATTTCACTTCATGCATAAGTGTGCCACATGGATCATAAAACATGGATTCATAAAACATAATCATTTATTCCATGATAAAGGAATGTGGAATTCATACATGAAACTTCATAATCAATAAGTAAATGTGCATAAAGGTGAATACCCATGATGGAGAAATTGGCATGGTATTCACTACACAATGGCATTGGCTTAGAAAATCTATGCAATTTTGGCAGTGTAACAGCGTGACATAAGAATTCATAAATAATGGTTGATGAGAGAGAAAGGTGTTCCTCATCATATTTACATGTAATGTATAGTAATGATTTCATATAGATACATGTCACAACAATTGTAATGGAATTTAGATTCATGATACAAAAGTATTGTTTGAATGTAAATGAGGAGAGAGAAGTTTCGTTCGGAATTTCGGCATAGTAACGGGTGCACATGGGAGGAATTTAATGAGAGAGAATGGGGTATCCCATAACTCAAACATAAAGAGGGAAGTATGAGGGAGGTGTGAAACAATACCCCAACATTCATAATTGAAATTAAAAGGCAAAACAACTTAAATAAAATTGGACAAAAATGAGAAAGGAAGAAAAAACCCTTACTTGGAACTGTGCTTCCAAAGGCTAGAAATGCTTGTGAGAGGCTTCTTGGGAGCTTGCGAACCGTGGGAGGATTATTGAGAGATTAGGGTAGAGGTTGGATAAACTCCAAAGGCTTTGAGTGTGGAGGATGTGAGAGCTTCTGTGGGTTTATATAGGAAGGGTGATGGAATTCTTTGTTATTTAGGTTTGGGACCCCTTATATTAAATTAATCCAAACCAAAAACCATCCCCTGGTTGTTGCCCATGGTTTTTTGAAAATGGAAGAGGAATTTTTTTTATAAGTCCAAAGTCCTAAATTATTAAAATAATAGGGTTGATTATGTGGAGGTGAGTCACACTACCATGGAAAACAATTTAAAAAGACAAGGTGTTTAATAAGTCTTGAGGGGTCCATTAATGCTTTGAAAATTAAGTCAAAAAAACCCAAAATCACATTATTTTAATGGTAAAACATATATTGGCCGAAAATAATGATTATAGTATTTTATTACATCTCTATTTGGTCATTATGATGTCATAAAACACATTATATATTTAAACGGTATTTAATTTTTACCCAAAAATTTGACTGTCTCAAAATATTATGAAAAATTCACCATTGGATAATTTTGACATAGTGATTCCAGAAATAACATTTATTTTATCTAAATAATTTTCTAAATATGTTAATTTTCACTATAATATTAAAAATCGACATTTATCGAAAATTCACGGGTTTTGACAGAAATGGATTTCACACCTTAATAAAAAGTATAATTACATTCATAAAATTATATGATCGTTTATATTTAAAAAAAATTAATTTAATAATAATAATAATAATAATATTTTATTAAAATATTATTTAATTCAAAAATACCTTAATTTAATAAAATATAATTATTAATTAAATAATAACTAAAAAAACTATTTGTACTTTAAAAACTATTTAAAATTTTCAAAATTGACAAGGAGGAATATTCATTATTATATAAAAAAATAATATACATGAACAAAGTACTAAAAAGTTGTTACATAACCCCTTAAAACAGCCACATAAGACCTAAGGGTAAGGTGTGCGATGGTGACAGACTCTTGGGGTGGCTCAGATAACATCGCTCGAGTGGTAATCTCTATCAACTTCCACTTTTCCCATAGACGGTCCCGTTCGAGTTTGACATGATGAAGCTCAGCTTGGGCTTGGTCAAGAGCAAAGCCCAAAGATGCCACCTCTTTTCTGAGCTCCGACAAATTGTCTTCGTATGAAGAAATTCTACTCGATGAGGCCATTGCTTCTTTTGTCTGAGTAAATTGGATTTGATAAAGTCCTATATTTATACTAATCGTGTGATCACTGTTCAACGACTGTATTAGAAACGGTAAAAATTCTTTACATAAAACCAATGATGTTTGCATTTTATATAAACATAAATAGACATTTAATTAGATAATGAGGGATTTCCATTAATGAAAAATTGGTTTGTTACAATATGTGATCATAAACCATTAGATTTTTTAACTAAACATTAAAAATCTAATCATTAATTTAGTATTTTTATAAACTTATAATTATTTTCATATATTAATGATTGGGCCGGTTTATAGTCAAATTATTCATTTTCTATTTAAGAGTGGATGGTATTTTTACCTTTACATATATTATTACATTACCCCTCTTCCATAATAGGGGTCTTAGGATATTTCTATTTGTCTCTTTGCCTAAGAGGATCCTAATTTCGATCATCATCAACAACATTAATATTTGAGAAGTTGTTATCATAGTTCCCATACTACAATAATTTTATACATTGGAGTGTGGGTGACACCTTATTGGGAGTCTTATTATCGTTTATTACATTAATATATCAATAAATTTCATTTTCACATTTATGGGATTCGTGAACAACAATTCCACATTTAAATCACTTCCAAGTTACATTAAAATATTTTTGTTTATGTATCTTCCAATATTTTTGGAATGTGGATGGCTTGAATTTATTTATAGAATGTGATTAATTCATGTTTTCATACGATTCAATCATCCATTTTTCAAATCAAAACCATGGGTATGGTGGGAATATCTAATTTCAAATTCCACAATGAGTTCACATCAAATAATATCTTCTGAAATAATCATGTCTCTTTTTGTTAACTCTATTAACCTCCAAATATTTATGCCACAATATAATAGATGAAAAATACTTTTAGTATGTATGATTATACTAGAAGCATGCCCCACAAATTCATGTAAAATTTTCTTCATATTTTCTAATGGATTTTTCATCCTTCAATATCAACTCAATTAATTAGTTATATATATTTATATAAATAATTTTTTGAATGTAATTATTTAAAAATAATCTATTGAACATATTCTACTCCATAGAGTTATTTCTTTATATTCACTCATGTTATTGAAAAGAGTTGAACATTGATCTCCTTCACCTTTTAAATGATATATATCTTAATTGAAGTTTCATTCTCCAAACAAAAAATAATGGAAAATATATTTTCATTGGTAAAAATATATTTCATAGAAATTATTGGATCATTGAAATCAATAAAATACGGATGGAATTTCCTCATTAAGGGATCAAAAGAATTTTTTTTTTTCATTTCAGTGTTCAACATGAATAATTGCGTTTAAATTTTGTGTGACTAAAGAAGGGATAATTTTAATTCCAAATAAAATAAATATTATTTTATAAGGATGAATGTCATTAAATTTTTTATCACGTTTATAATTAACAACGTTCTTCGTTGTTCTAGACCTTGACTAAAACCCAAAAACATTGTGCAAGAAACAAAAGAAATAGCTGAAAACCACAAAATATTGAAACAGACATCATTTATTGGATGTCATAAATCATGAAGACTTATTTTCAATATTTTAATCCTTTGGTACAACTATTTCATTTAAGGTAATCTTTTCAAAATCATCACGAGGGTTTGAAAAGTGTTTATAGACTTCCAATGAATATCTCCATGGTGTCTCAAATGAGGTGTGCATCAAGGAATTTTGTCATGAGCTAGGTGATGATATATTATAGAAAAATTCTTCCCTTTAATATTAATTGTCATTAAGTGAATGTGATCTTTAGACACACCCACTTGAATTATATAGATAGAGGTGTAATTTATTAGAAACCACTCAATCTATTGATCACTAAAATCATGTATATTTTCTTTTACATTTACTTATCCTAAGACGTATCATTACACATATCCTTATGGAACTCACTAATTATCCATATCCTAGTTTCCAAAGGGTAAATAACAATTTTATTTGGAACCAACTACAAAACAATATATTTTACAACAAAAAATTACATCTTAATAGATGAAAATTTAATACATTTCACATGTAAATTATCAAGGTCTAGAAAAGTTTACTCACATTAGAGACTACATACACCATCTTCTTATTTATTAAAATAACTTAAATTTACCCATAAATATTTTCCCATTTTTTACACTTAATATAAATACCCTATTTCATCTTTTCATCATAGCATGGGAAATTTTTACATAATAATGTGATAGATTTGATTCTTAATAGAGGAACAAATGGATGATATTTACTGATTATCATTTGAATCCATAAAGTTTGAATAAGGGTATGATATTATAAATATAAATTATAATGCTCATACATAATAAATAAGGGGTATTTAATGTGATTCATAACCTAAAAAAATGTCATTTAAAAATACATGAATAGTAAGAGTGATAAATCATCCAAAATCAATCATGAACAATATGTTCATGTCATGTAATTGTGGAACCATAATATATATAAAAACATTTCTTATATAAATTTTAACAATTGGTACCATCAAATCATAAAGGGTCAAGAATCAATACGTGTCTTTCATTTGATGATGGATCATGAATCATCTCCATTTTCCCATAGTGGATCAAGCACATCGACATGTTTCCTACAACTAATCAACCAAATTGATGTGTTTATCATCATTATCTCTTGAGATATAAAACATTAACCAATTAATTTTAATGTGATAATATCCCCACCCACCACATAATAAATACATTTTTTTGAAAAAATCCGTAAAATAGAAAACATATCTTTACCCATGAAAGGAAATGGGTATCAGAAACATTTCATCTTTGAAAAACCCATGAAAATGATACAGGTTACCACTATAATCATAAAATATTCATATAAATAATATGAATTCTACCATATGATCATAATCTTTTTTAAAACATATGAAACAAAAAAGATTTTTCTCATTGATGACCATAAATCTTATAAAGATGGCATTAAAACATTCTTGAGGATATCATTAATTTCATTTTGAAAACACATCTTTACAAATTCTAAAAGATTTAAAAATGTTTACCTTTTTTAAAAACATCCTTGTAAACTTGTAATTGAATATTTAAAATATTTATTGTTGATGACAAAAAAATATCAATCATTACATACACATTATCCAAAATATTATTTTCTTATTTTTGGAAAAAAGTAAAAAGAACCTCGTTTGGAAGAGGACAAAGAGATTTATGTTAAATCATATTGAAAATTGTCAAACATGGGGAAAAATTCCATAAAAATAATTTTATAATTGTAAAAACATTCTTTTAATCATTTTTTTATAATATATGGACATGAACAAAAATGTGTAATCAACCAAGGAGAGAAATATGATCGATTATTCATGATAATATTATTTTGGAATTTTTATTAATTAAAGAGAGTGAAATGAAATTAAAACAGGAAATATCTAGAAATAAACAACAGAATACAAAATTAATGTTTTTATTGTCAGATTAATCATATTATTTTATCATCGGAAGTATAATCATCCACTTTCCAAATACATTATGAGATTGGAACATCAATCCTTTACCAAATTAGTATGTTCTGTATAATAAGGCACATGAAATAAATAACCATATATGGATATGAAAGTAAAAAAATCATAATAACCATTAAATATACGTTCCTGGGTAGTATATACACTACACAAAAGGTTAAAATGGTGAATATGTGTGTTCCTCATTGAGATTAATATGATACAGAAATCCCTGACAAGCTTTTGTATATTTTATATAGTAAGCCTCAAAAAATAATAAAATTAAATAATAATTTGAATACTATTTTAATAAATAAATTCATGATTTTTAATATAAAAGGGGATGTATAAAAACCACACAAAATTATATATGTTCAAAACATAACATATGTCCTAAAGAAAATAATTTGGGACAAAAATCCAAAACCTTCAGTCTTGAATTCCTTCACAATCATTCAAAACTATTATATAATAAATTATGGATTATTATAAAACTATTACTGACCCATAATCATATATATCATAATATGTATTATTTACTTATGAACTTCAATTTTAATTTTATTTACAAATCCTTGTTAAAATCATTTTTCAGTCAGTTACTTCATTTTAATGTCTATTTTGGTTGGGTATTTTCATTAATTTTTTTAATAATAATGGTTTCATCATATATATAATGTTATCCATGAAATAAAAAATCATATATATTCATTATATATGTATTTTGAGTAACTGATTAGTGTTTATGATAGAAAATCAATTATAATTCACATTGTTATGGTAGGCTATACATACAGATGAATGTAGTATCTATTTTCTATATAGAAGTAATTAAGGAAAGTTAAATAGTAAATATTCTTGTAAGACTCATTATGATTTCATATATGTCACATATATTCATTAAATTTACCTTTTTTCATTACCTGTGTATCGTATGTGAAAAACATCACATCACCTTGTGACGTGGTAGTCCACCACACACCTGAGGGGCATTATATTACTTCAATGGAATGAAATGAATTAATTATTATGTGATATTATAATTACACCATTATTGTAATGTATAAAATATCAAATATATAATTTAAATACATCATTATATTGACCTTTTACTTGTGGTAATGGAAAATGAATTTCCTCGGTTCGTGAGTTGGCAGTCTTTCATACACATGATCACTGGTTTTTTCAAAATTTATGTAATAGTAATTGAATATAGGTTATTGAAAGAGAAATTATCAGTTTATAATGATACTTCTTATTTGGATACCTCGTCATGTTTACACCAAATTCCTTCATTGTTTGGCTTACGGATAAAAACAAGGCCCCTAGAATTTTATAGGGGATGTTAGGTAAGTACATGGTTAGTAATTGTCAGAACCAAGAGGTTTTATATATGTTAATATGAGAGGGGAAGGGGTTCCATTTTATAAGTGGGGGAGAGAACACACATGGATGTTTTGAAAACAATACATTTTCATAAGTATGGACAATTTTAATATAATCTTTCTTCATGAATTTGGTTAAAATGACCTGAATTGGATTGATAATTATGTAAATAAACTAATTTTACTTTGAAATGAATATTAATACAAAATATTTCATATAAATTATTAAAATGAAAATTTATTTTTTACTATAAATCCTTATTTTATTATGATTCCTCAAAATATAAATATTTTGAGTAAGTTGTTAAAAATAAACTCAAATAATAATTTTTTCATTAACATTTCAAAACTACTTTTATTTTCTTTGATAAAATTTTTAAAAATGGAAAAAAGCACCTATATTATTATTTCAAAAAATAAATTAAAACATTTTTGGGTAACATGATATTTTCTAAACTATTAATTATTTTTATTAATATTATGTTATTTTTTATCAGTTTCTTTTCTACTTAAAAATATTATAATCAATATTAGAAAGGTTGTTTTTAGTATTTATACTACCATTATTAGTGTTCTGGTTATAATGGTTATGTTTAAATAAAAATATCCATAGTATATCATGGATTATTAAAACACAATGTTATAGAGGATATATCCATCACACGTGTGTGTGTGTGGAGGTGGGTGAGTTAGTGATAGATGGAAAGATTCATGTTCAAGAGATGAAAAAATATTCCAAATTGATTCAAAATATGTAGGATGTGATTTATAGTGGTAATATATCATATATGGATTGGCATCCATAACCCATGGTGTTAATGATAAGTGAATTGTATTTTTTTTCCTTTGTCGCATAGATTACGATACAATCATATACAAAAATAGTGTAAATTAGTAATTGGGTACACAGGGCTAGTCGAGATTATGGATTAGACAAACCCATTGGACTTATGACTTTCTCTTATATAGAGATTCAATACCTTACACAACATTATTCTTATATTTCATCTTCGATGTTGTTTTTATATTCCTTCTCATGATCATTATGATGATGGAAGTGACTTATTGATTGTTGCATCCTTTTAGGAGTGTATTGTATGTATTGTGGAGTATAGGGAGATGTGACAATCTAGAAGTATATTCTCTTATTTCATATGGTATGGAAACACATGTGTTATAATGGAGAAACATGGGAGTGGGAATTATACATGTAGGAATAATGGTCGGTCATAATGGCCCAAAGACCTTCATTTTTAATTATTTTTAAAATCCAACTTTCATGGGGTGAGGTGGAACCCTTACAAGGCTTGAATGCTTGGAGAAAATTACATGACACGTATGCCATAGAGGGAATCACCCAGAAAAGACAACATGGAACTGGTCCTCCACATCATATGTCAAGATATCGGCTCTCCACCTTCGCAGGGCTGGTCGGCTAGTTGTCCTATGCAATGCTGCACAGACCTGGTAACAATGGCAACACCATACCCTCTCATTCTTCTAAATCTGGTTAGCTCTGCTCTAGTGAATGTGCCTGCCCCGAATCCCCATTTGAAGCCCGATTCATTATAGTCAAACAGGTACATCTGAATTCAAGAGGCCCTAAGGCCATGGGGTGGCTCTTAGGCCTTATAGTGGCCCTAATTGCTTGGTAATGAATTTTCCTGAAGGCATTGGGTGGCCCGAAAGCCTTCCAGGACCCAAGGCCCAAACCATTGGCCCAAAGAACCAAATGGATGAATAGTTCCGACTGCAACAGTACCAAACAGTACCTAAAAGTCCCAAACTATGACTAATACAGTGCATTCTATAGTCCTATTACAGTACCCCAGAAATACACCTCTTCCTTGATTTGATCTCGGGTCTCTTGGATGCACGAACCGAGTTCCCACCAATTAGGCTGAGGCTCATGTGTGCATAGTGGTTGGCCCTTTTTAGTAATAAATTTAGTTGTGTTTGATGTCGAATCTTGAGGATGAGCTATCATATGGGGGTGAGGTTTTAGGATAACATATTTTTGAAACTTTTCTTTATTTTATTCTTATTTTATTAGATTATATGTTTTCCTGGGGTAATTTATGTTTCGGTGTCATTTTGTTAAAAAAACATATGGCATGGTAGTGTTTTTGAGGTTCTATTCCTAGAATTTCATCTTTTAGTAAAATATAGCATTGTTAATGGATAGAAAAATATTTTTTTAATTGTTCATTCTATACATGTGGTTTGAAAATATAGGAGCAAAATATTTCAAACCTTACAAAGGGATTCAAGAAACTAATAAAATGAATGTTTAAAATTTTTGAGGAATTCTTCTTGGTTTGTAAATACATCTTCAAGTTGTTTATCTTTTTTCGTGAAATTTCTTGTCTCATACATTGACAAAATCATCGATGGTTCGGGTTATATAAAAAAATACTAGAAAACCATGGTCCCTTTAAAAAGATGAAATTTACAACATTTACATTACAACCCATAACACCTAAAAATAAAATTTGTCTAGTAGTAGCAACGTTAAGATCTCCTCTCCCCCGTTGGGTTCTTCGATGATTATCCTTATATATACCTCCAATTTCACTCTAATTAATTGTGACAGAATGGTATCTATTATTTTAGCACTATATTGATCATAATAATGATTTTATTATCAATATTAATCAAGCCTTTCATGATTATAATTAATAACCTACATTCACGGATATTTTTTGTATCTATATAAAATCCATTGTTACAATATATAGTGGAAAATATTTAATTAGTGGGACTCCATTATCCTATGGTAGGTGATATAATTATTTTTCATCAATTTATCATCATTTTATTACATAATTTTTTATGTGGTCACACTTTCTCATAAGACATTGGAACTATAATTAAAATTATATGATCAAATTAATTTTTGATTAATTATGATAATTTTGAATTTTTAAAGGAATATTGGTTTCATTGAAATCCAGATGATACCAATTAAAGAATTGTTCCTTGTGTTATCCTATACTTTTGGGTTCCTAAAGAGGCTAATTTTTGGATTTTCCAGGTTATCAGGTGATTTGATATCGAATGTGGGATGCCTAGGATGACCCTTAGGAACCATTTTCAATTATAAAAATTGTGTAATTAGTTGTAATTATGAATATAACCCAATGTATGGTCTCGGTTGGTATTGTAGAATTATCATGATTTTAACATCCAAAGAATGAACTGTTGGAATTTTTTGGGAATATATTTGAGTTTAGAAATCCTTGGATGACCACATTGTATTCCACTTGACTGATATTACCATGTAATTATTTGAAAAATCCTAGGATTACATTAGGGGATTCATGTAAATATTGAGGTGTGAAGACACATATGGATTTAATCAGGTCCAATTCTATAGAATGTGTCGACCAATCTAATATATTATATAATGATTTATTTCTATAAATTCCCTATAGAGACTCTTTCTTTAATCTTATATTGATTAAATTGATTTATTATTGATGTATTCCCTTATTTATTATTATGTAAAAAATACACTTATTAGATCAATTTATATTGTTGTGAAATGTGTCAAGTGTGATCCTTGTATTCCAATCGAGTTTTGGCTTTGAATTTCACGGTAAGCCCCTTGATTTCTAACATTGTAATGATTTATCATAAGAATTAGTATAATGGAATTCCTAGATGAGCCATATAGATTCCATTGGTATATATGATTGATGTTTGATTTGGTGATACCCCTTGGAAACTGATAAATAGAAACCACCTCCTCTGTTTTCAGATAGCTATGATAGTTAATGTAGGTGGGTTCAATCTAGGTTGTCTCTTTGATACATTATTCTCATCATGGCTCCCCATATTCTTATTCTTTATTATTATTAATCATACCTGAATATCTTTTATATATTGTAATCCATTACACATTATAGGTAAATAATATATTTTCCACACAAAAAATTGGTTATGTCCTACTGAGTTTTACATACACACTATTTGGGTCTTTTTTTGTACCCATACAATCTTCATGGATTAATGCTGGGATATGGGAAAGTTTCCTACAACTAATTCCTAATGTTATTGCCACGACTAGAGTTCGGATCTAGGAGTCTAGCTGGAGCATGTGAATTTTTTGTTTTAGTTAACCTTTTGGTGTCTTCCCTTTTTCGGGTATTAGTTCAATATTAATGAATAATGTGAATAAATTAATTTTCAATATGTGAAATAAATAAGATATTTCATCGGTTTGGATATTTTATTTTGATGCATGTTTAATTTATATAGTTTTTAAATACATGATGTTTACTTTATTTTTAATGTGATGGACACTGACTAGATGGTATAGTATCCCCATAACAACACTTAGACACCATCATAGCTATTATCCAACAGATACTCTATGAGGAGGTGTACATGAGACCATGTGGTTCACTAGATCGAGGAACCCGTTCAATGGCTTCTGAGTTATGGAAATATAGTTTTGAAATTTACCTAGATTTTAGTTGTTGATCTTAACTTATAATAACTATTTACAAATAACTGTAATATTCATAAATCTAGCTACTATAATTTTTGGTTTCTCATATGGTAAATCACCTTATTTTCCTTCCAATCCATTTTAACTCAATTGATCATTGGTGATGTTATTTATTAAAATAATGGTAATATATTGAGAAGAATACTTTCAATTAGGAAATATATAATAAATAACATATATAAGTCATGTATATTCTATCTTTTGAATCATTAGATTTTAATATATATTTTCAATTATCATTTTCTATAATAAATTTTAATATTGAACTATATAAAACATTTATAACAGTTCATAATGATATTGTGAATTGACCTAAAAAATAACCTAGGACTATCAAATCAGATGTGAAGTTAGGAGTCTTTTTTATGATCTGAGTAATGATTTACTTAATAACCAACAATCATTTTTTCAGATTTATTACACTTAATTTCATTTATTCTAGATCTTGCTTCAAAATTCTTGCATCTAGTTATGAAAGTCTTTAATAAAAACCCCACACTATATACTTTTTCAAGATAATGGGATATGTCTTATATTTATACTTATCCCTTGGGTTATATATAATGTTTTAAAATCCAAATTCTTAAAAATAATTAAAATGTACTCTTCAACTAAATATGAAAATTCAATGTAAACGACATATAGATCTTAATTTATTTACATATATTAATCATTACACTTCATGAGAATTGTCACAATCATAGAACCATTAGGTTTAACATCATTATAGATAGGATACAATCAACATTTTAGTAAAAATTATTGATTTATCCTCACTCATAATTAACTCTACATTGTACTTCCTTCTATATGTAGTCATGTATATTATTCCCTCGGAATTGGGAACAAAAGAAGTGGTGAGTTAAAATTCGTAGTAAAGGAGACATATGAATGGACTAAAAATGATTAGATCAAAAAATAATGGGGAAACATGCATGAGATGATAAATACCTCAATAAAATGATATTATAATAGTAATATATAATCACAGGTAAGGATAAAACATCATGGATTATGTAATGGGATAAATGAATCATCGGGGTTGCGTAAACCATTTTTTATGGTATGGAATTAAGTAAAAATAAAAAAATGTAAAAAAAGTAATAATTTATCAAAACATACAATAATGGAAAAATATTTATATTTTCTAATCAATACACTATGATAAAAAACAACAATGTTAATGGACAAAATTTTTAAGAATCACAATAATGTTCACACAGTACGATGTGGTAAAACCCGATCATCCTCACACATTATGTGGTGAAAAAACTCAATCCTATCAATATATATTCATTATATCATGATATATAAAATATTTAAAATTCATTATAGGGTGATACACAACCCCACCCATCACATAATGATATAACATACTTTCATATTACACCAAAAAATAATAAGTCTTCAGATAATGAAAATCCATGAATCTTATAATGGGTTTCATATCTTTTTCTAATTACATCACATAACATGACATTAAGATTATATAAAGTGTATCTAGAAATTCAATATTCAAAAATAATTATAAAAATTTATAATATTATTCAGAACATTAAATAATATGATATAGATCATTTGGTTATAGAGAGAAAAATGGGGAAAATATAGATAAATTGATTCTCTTAAGGGATTTCCAACATAGTAGTAAAAAATTAATAAGCCATTTCCATAAATAATTTTATGAGGGTTAAAAATAAGACATTGAAATAAAATTTAAAATAATTGTAATTACTATAATAATGAAGATATATGAAATTAAATAATATAAATGTGGGATGGAATACATAAATTCTCATTTGAAAATGAAATTTATTTATTAATTTAAAATTCTATAATAAAAAATAACATCATTAAAGTGGATAAAAATGCACTTATAAAAAAAGTAAAAGAAAATATAAATACCACTATATAAAAAAATATTTTAGTTTCCAATTAGGAAAGAATAAAATTTTTGGGATGAGAAAAATTTATATGGAAGAAAAAGTGACATTAGAATGGGTAGGATTTATTCTTAAAAATGTAGTAATTTTCAGAAGGATAAAGTTGATCAAAGATAAAAATATTGATGATAAAAAATAAATATATTTGATAAAAAGAGAAAAGTAATAATATTTAATTTAGGGAATGTGGTACAAAAGAAACCTTTAACATCACAGTCAATTAAAGTTGTTCATTAATCAACTAATGCAAGTTTAGTCAACATAACCCTTACCTTAATTCCTAACTCACATGGGACTGACGTCTAATTTTATGACTCATAAAAAAAGTCAATTAAATAACTTTTTTGAAAAATTTCAAATAATATAAATAATTTTATGATCTATTTTCCATTATATATTATACATTTTAATTTTTTTTCTCCTGTAATCAGTGAGGGGTGGTGTGGTTAATCCCTCAAGAAGAGCTTTTTCATGTTGAATATTGAGAAAGGATGTATAGATTTGTTTCATCTCCTAGATAATATTAATGGTTATATAAATATATGTTACATAATGATTTATGATGATCCCTGTTCATTATTTGGATCTTGAAGTTATTAATCATAAAGAAAAAATCTAAATCATGTTTTTAGTAGTGATCGTTATCATACATAATGTTTATTATTAATGTTGGGATTAAATGATAATATTAATTATATTGAAAAACAATTATATATAAATAACCTATGTTAACATAAATTTTGTTTTCCATAGAAATACATGATAGACATTCACAATATCATTCATGGTATTAATTAAACTATCCAAAATAGGAATATGTTATAATTGACTATATATATATGAATATAAAATGACTTTATTATAGTATTTTCATTAAATACATATGATATAATATCAAATTATTTATTATTATATAATATTATTATAATGTATGATTTATTAATCATTCATGATATAATCATCATTTCTCAATTCATGTAGGTTGTAAAATAGACTAAAATAGATGCTTATTATAATGATAGAATGAATTAGAATATGCAATTATATAAAATAAATATTATTATTATATAATTTTAATGATTCTATAAAAAATTTAACATATTTGAAAAAAAATATTGAATAATATGTAGAATGAGAATATATATAACAATGATTATGGATATGAAATTACATATGTCCAAAAATTTAACCTCTTAGAATCAACAATGTTTTGAATGGATATGGGATATTTTTAGTAACTAGAAGACCAAGAAACTAAAAGAGTATTATTAGAAATGGAATTAATGAATATTAATGTGTTGTATCCTTATTTTTGGAGTATATATGAAGGTGTGATGGAAGGTTCATTTTATATGTAAATGGAATGACATTAGTGAAAACACATATACGTTCCAACTGAAATAAATAAATTTAAATGGGGAAATGGATCCGAATAATTCCAAATTACAATATATGGCTATGGGGGTTATAAATCATTCAAAAAATTTAATTTCAAATTTTTTTAGTTATAGATGGGGTTATATCTATTTGTTTAACCCCCTTTTAACCATTTTAACAATTATTTTCGTGACACAATTTTTAGAATAGTAACTCATTTATATTCATATAATTTAGGGTCAAATTATTACCTAATATTAATTAAAATTATTTAAAATATTAAATCCATTTTACCGAATTCAATTTCTTAATTTTCTAAGAATCAATTCAATGGATGTTTTCATTACATAATAAAAAAATTATTTTTAATATTCAATAGATATTATACTTTATAGAAAGATTACAAAAAAATCACCTGATTCAAATATTTGAATGATAAATCTCAATATTATGTCTGGTTTATAAAATTCATAATCTAATATTTTGTTATTTTTCCTTTAAATTAAATTTTAATATATATATATATATATTATTTATTTGGAACATAGACTATTTCTGTTTTCATTAAAATAAATTATTTAATCATTTAAAAAAAATTCAATTTTAATAGATCCAACATCTAATTATGGTTAATTTACATTTAAAATAATACTTGAGAAAACAGATTTAATAAAGAAATAATTATATACTATCAGTGCAATTATATGTCAATTTCTATGTATCTTTTTTAAAAATTGCTTTTTATGACCCTATACAAATGTGTAATTTAATTATTAAATATTTCATAAATTTATTTTATTATAAAACATATTATATATTTATTTAAAATGAAATTCATGAATAATAAAATATTTATATGGAAGATGATATATATAACTGAATAAATGTAACATGATGTAATTCAAAACACATGGTAATGTATTATCCTCCAATCAGTTTTTTATTTTAGAACAATTCTATTTTCTTGTATAGTTCAAATATTACAGCCATTGATTAAAAATTGTAAAAAATACATCCACAAACTCAATAAGAACCATCCAAATACCCATCAAAACAATCCAACCAAACCAAACAATTTAAAGACAAATTTTACTTCCCTAACAATTAATACCAAGCCGTCTTTTTATAGTTCACTACAAGTAAATATTTCAAAATTTAAAGAATACAAAATGAACTTATAGTCTGTGACACATTAACATACCCATATAATATATAATCCACTTTTACAATCACAAATCCTACCAATGAGATCATCCACAAAATTCAAAATCTCATCCACACACAAAAAATCAGAACATAGCCACTGAAACACAAAAAATCACTATCATTAACACCTCTGGGAACATATATAATTATTGATAAACTTCCATGAAGACCATAAAATCATCATGAATAGATAATCCAATAAGGTGAAAAAAACCAAATCTCCCATTCACCATGATCCCAGCGCGTGAAAAGGTTCTCGGACTAATCCACCACATATAGAAAAAAAGAAGGGAAATTCTTAAAATCCCCAAAAATGGATGAGATCACCGTGATGAGGCCCAAAACAAGAGGATACTTCAACTTGATAATAAGGATAATACTGTATTGAGCATATCTCAAGAATATATATCGACCACCACTAACAGCATTGTCCCAACTACCATAGTCACATATGTACAAGACATAAAATAGGGTCCCGAAAAAATGTAATCAATATCTAAATATTATATTCAAAAATTAATTGTAAATCTCACATTAAATGTTATATTAAATAACAATCAATGGTCATATGTGGAATTTAAATAATGTATCATAATTTGTTATCAATTTAAATAAAATGAATTAATTATCCTGATTATATTGAATTGAAACTAATAAAGGAAATGTTATTTAATTTTTTTTTCAATATTGTAAATGATATAATATATATATATATATATATATATATTTTTATTTATAGATAATATTTTGAAGAATGAATATTGAAAATTTCTAGTCTAGTGGTATGTTTTATTCTAATGACTCCCTTTTGCCATGGGTTAGAGAGTGATGGCCTCTTTAGACATGATGGTTTGTTGCTCGACCTACAACCTTCCATTTTCAAAAAAATTAATGAACAAAGTAAAATTAAACTATAAAAATGAATATAAATAAATAACATTGGTGATATATAAGTACATAAATTCTTAGATAATTTTGTTAGAGAAAGGAATCTAGAAATTATTAATTTTATTTAAAAATACAAATTCATAAAATCATTCATGATAAATTTTGTGTGTTACATAAAATTTAAATATCAGTTTTATAAAAATAATTTTACATAATAGTCAGAGGTTATCCTTTTGAACTTTGAAAAAATTCTAAAATTCCATAAAATCTCATCTCTTATCAACAAAGATAAAAACACATTAACATAAAAAATTTCAGAAATAAGATACTTCCCCTGAAAGTTCATGAAAACAATTTTTTTAAAATAAACAAGACTCTATTTTTTTTGGTGCGTATTAGTATTTTTTTATTTGGGTCTATTCCTAATGTATTTATGGAAATTGTTGGTGGAGAACATGAAATCAGTTAATAGTTTTTGGTATTCAATTTTCTTAAATGAGTGAAATGATTTATTATTTTTAGTTTTTCACACGTACATAAATGTAAACTATTTTAGTATATTTTAATAAAAAAAATATTCCGAGTATATTATCATTTGTTAAGAGTGACAAGTTTTTATTGAAACTCATTCAAATTAAACGAAAATACACCATGATCAGGGTTTGACTAGAGCATGTACATTATCACCATACCCCACCCAAACCACCACAGAATCTGTGGTGGAAAATATAAATGATAATGATAAATATAATAATAATAATAATAATAATAATAATAATAATAATAATAATAATAATAATAGATCAGTCATATTTTCTCCCAACACACATAAATACAACAAATCTTAGGGACCATTTTCAAAATGAACACCCCTATGAAACCACCAACACCAATATAAATGATAATAATTAATGGTGGATAATGGGGTTAGAAAGAAATTAATAATATTATAAATAATAATTATTAATCATAATGTAATTATAAATTTAAATAATTATTAATTTAATCTTTTTTTATTTATTATTAATAACTAATAAATTTTTTATTAGTTCTAGGGTATTACAAACTGTAAAAAAATCAAAAACCAAGGAACAATAGTGTGTCTTTCTTCATATCTCCCAATAAGTAGTGATAATGACCCATAACACCAATTTTATTATATTTTCAATGGAATGGTTTACATATATTTATGGAATCCATTATCATTGACTAAAGTTCCATTACCTAAATGCCTAATAAGATGTTCTCTATAGTCCCATGGATAAGTTAAACCAAAGTCCCTACATGAGTTGTTGACAACATGTTATGACATTAGTCACAATATATACTCGTCGATACATGAGTCATTTCACTTTTTCTACATGTCATAGATGAGACATCATCCCCAACCATGTCATTATGTCATGATTCCCTCGATTCACCATGATAAGAGAATGACAACCCATGTTTCAATACACCTTAATTCATGAATTATAACATAATGGTATACATAATATAATACTAGAAGAGAATAAGGCCTAGTGTATTTCTAAAAATAGGTACATAGCACAATAAATTAAAAAAAAATTATAAATAAATTATATAAAAACAATTCAACACATATTATAAATGGAATATGGCCTTTTATTTATTTTTTAGGATAATTACCTTTTAAACTGGGCTAAGAGGGAACCCATACATGGCACGTAGGCCATGTGGCACAAGGACCAATACATTGCCTGAAGTAACAAAGACCCAACTCAATATAACTACCCCCTACATCATCTACATAATTAATGATACTTTCATCCCCATCTTGTATGGCTGGTCAACTAGAATTTCCTCATACATAGTGGCACAATTCCTGGTATCGATGGTGGTTACCATATGCTCTCATTCTTCCAAAACGGTTAGTTCTGAAGGTGTCCCCAATTACTCTGATTCATCATCTTGGGCATGCTCTCATATGAGTGTATCTCATTCCAATAGCATGAGGCCCAGTGGATTGAAATACAAGGATAGAAAAAAGTATGTGTGGCATCATCATGTCAGGGGACTACACCCCTTCCTACCTAGTGCATGTATCTCATGGGTTGTACATAAGAAAATGGTATGTTATGAAATGTGGTTTTATATAAGAAAAGTGAGAGTTATAAAGCTTAATTAGGGATCGATAAAAATATATAATAAAATA
Organism: Viscum album; assembly: GCA_963277665.1. NCBI lineage: Eukaryota > Viridiplantae > Streptophyta > Magnoliopsida > Santalales > Viscaceae > Viscum > Viscum album. The sequence goes on along the minus strand of OY728145.1, from coordinate 741,695,139 downwards.
AATAATTTTAAATTGGGAAAATGGTTTATGAAGGTAACATAAGAGGGGTGATAATCAAAACTTGACTGTCAAAAATAATTATAAGGCGATAACAACAATGAAAAATTGAAATGTATAAATTACATAAAATGTGAAGTCAAAAAAAATAGTTCAATTCTATTAAAAGAGAAATTGTAAAATTTTGTGATTAATATGACCTCCCATGAACCATACATGGTATCTCATGGGAAACAAAATTTTCTATTTCATTAGAGATCTATGCAATTTTGGGCCCACCCCTCACATTTATATCATATATACGCATAAGTGCACAACATAGAGCATAAATCACAAGGATATCATTAATTAATATAAATCCAATGATTTAGGATTGTGGGTTATATATAGAATTCCCCAATCAAGGATGTATAGGTAAATCAAGATTAATAAAATTGAGTTGAATTGGGCATGGGTATTCACTACTGAAATGTTTATAATGAAAGATCATTGGATACTTTTGGTATCATAATTAGGGTAACATTAGATTCCTAGATGGGTAAAGTGGGAGTGAAAGGGGTAACTCATCACATGTAAATAATAAGGATTGTAATTAGAATGTATAAAAACACATCTATAACAAGAAAAGTTAGAAATAAAAATGTATTATATAAAGAAGGTTGTTGAATAAAGAAGATGAGAGGATCTATTGCCTTGGGAGGGAGCTTCTTGAAGAATGGGAGGATATTTTTAAAATATGGGGGAACCATTATAAGTATAAATAGATGTAAATATAGAGTACATCAGTGATAAATGGGTTTTATATGAGACTAATGAGATTTTAGAGGTTTTATATAGAAAAAAAGAGGGGAATTCTTTTATTAATTACCAGACATATGCTTTGGACTCTATATAACCAAATAATCAAAACCATAAAATAAATTATTCAATTATTCAATTTAAATTTGATTTATATTATAAAACATTGGGTCGTTACATTATTCCCCCTTTATAATTTTCACCATTGATATTTCATTTCATACATTAAAATAAATGATAGTACTTTTGTTTCAATTCCTCTTATTCTTCCCATGTTTCTTCCTCAAATCTATTGTTTCACCAAAAAAATTTGAACAGGTTAGTAATATTTTTATAAAACATTTTATTTAATATCTACGGTCTTCACAAGCTAATCCTAATATGACATATTTTTCTCAAATTGTACCACTATAGGATTTTTTATATATGAGGGGTCTGAAAGGTAATTCATCAATTGGGATATATGGAAAACTTCATGTAAATATAAAATATTCATTGGGAGTGTTTTTCAATAGGCCACAGCTATGCTGTGATCAAGGATCTCAATGTGGTGATATTTTGGACTAATCATTTTATTTTTCCCAAACCCCATGACATTGTTCCTTAGTGATATACAATGGAACACTTTATTGTCAACCTTAATCTCTTGGTCTCATCGATGACTATCTATATAGATTTTCTATCCTATTTTTGTGGATTTAATTTTATATTTCATGGTTTAAACATTCTCTGTCATATTTTGGACTTGATTTGGTCCCATCATATTCTAATATCATACATTATAACAATAGGTTGGAGTTTAAAATTACATCCCATAAATACCATGATAAGCTTTCAATTGATTTCTATAATGGAAAATATTGTTATGTGAGAACTCCAATATGTTATGGTGTTGATAATAATATACCTATAAATCAATTGAATATGACATCAACATATCCTATATAGATTTAATGGTTCTCTAAGATTGGAAATCAATATGTGGGAGGCAAGTAGTTTTAAAACTCATCTTTGTATTCAATTATTTCTTAAGGATTCTCTAAGAGCTCAATGTGAACATCAAATCTCAATCACATGAAATGGATAGTAGAATTATGTGTAGAATTAAAAATTATATTATGTATATAATGTTTTGTTTCTGAAGAGATAAATATTATATGAATATAACGAAATGTACCAGACTTGTAAGATAATATAATGTCACCCATATAAAGATATTTCCATTAAATATCATTTGGAATAATATAATTAAATCAATGGTAATGTTTTCTAATTTCACTTCTGGTTTGTCAACGGTTTGAATCATACACCTAAATTTATATCATTAATCCTTGACATGTTAGCATTCAACCATCTATATAAAAATTCTATATTATGTCTCTTGTTATTATCCCACCATAAGTTAATCCTAAGATATCAATAAATATTAGTTCTTTCAGGATGAATAAAAAAGGATGAGCAATTCATATCATTTAGATGTTTCCTATCCAGTAATGTATTTTATGGGACACAAAGATGGGTTAAAAAAAATGTAACATATCTTTATATATGTTTCACTATGGAATATTTGAAAACATTTTTTTGATACATATAATCTTTAAGGGACTCTATGATCCACTAATGAATTGATTTTTGAGTAGTTATTTTCTCAAGGTACGGTGAATATCCATTTATTATTCCTATGTATATCCTTTTCACATTTTATAATATAAAATCCATTAAAATATTCATGATGTATAGTGTTATGAGATCTTTTCTACTCATGTCATCCACCACTTTGTATGCATTCATTGGATGGTAAAGTATTTAACAACCATAATCCTTGAACATCTCTAACCCACTTCTTTGGATCATATTGAAATTTTTGTGTGTGAATATATACACATGGGCGTTATGATGAATATATATTTCATAATTTTTCTTTTATATTTCATGTACTCAAATAATCAATGATAAGATCACTACATCCAATTATAGATCACTTATTTACAGTTCTATTGCAGCATCTTTTATAAACGAGAGACATAGGATATCACATTATCATATTGATTGAGTAAAAACCCCAATGTATATCTTTATGCTTCGAAAAGATAAAACATTACTCCGCCATTATTGGGTAATGTCAGTAGAGGTGTAGTGATTAACCTATTTTTAACAATTAAATGATTTACTTCAATTCATCAGTCTAGAATAGCATGATTCCCTTCTATGTTATCTCATTAGAGGGATTAAAAATACCATGTAGTTTATAATAATACTATTAATGTAGATATCTAATACATGGAAACTAAAAGTCTACATCATATACATTGGTATTGTCCATCCTTCAATTTAATTATTTTTTTTGGATCCACATATATCCCTTAGTTGGTGATGACATGCCCTAGGAATGTGACCCACTCAATCCAATAATATTGTTTACTATACAATTCATTTAACTTCTCAGTTCACAATTTCATCAATATGGAATCCAAATTGTCCTGGTATTCTTATTTTCATTTATGGAAGATAATAAAAACTTCTACAAAAAATAAAATATTTTTTAGGAAATCCATAAATAATTATTCATACCATCATTAATGATAGCAGGAGCACTAGTGAGTCCAAATGGAATCGAACTAAACTCATAGTGATCATACCTTGTATGAAAAATTATCCATAGGATATCAAGATTCATTACCATTACATGATAATATTCTAAATTAAGATCTAGCTTATAGATATATTAGGATATAGATAAAAGACTTATCAATTCATCAATCAATATTAGATGATACATGATTTTATAGAGATCTTGGTGAGTTCATGGTGATCGATGAATATGTTCAGTGACCCATACATATTATAAATTAGAAGTACTATTTCACCCTACAATTCACAACATGGGAATATGAAACTTTTCTCTATATTATTATGTAATTGCTTCTCTGACTCATTAGGTTCAATGCTGGCCATTATATTTAGAGTCTTGGATATTGGTAGTGCTATAGGCATAAGATACACTGAGAACTCAACTTACCATTTAGTAGGAAGACCATGAAATTATATAAGAAACACAAATAAGAATTCAAATAAAATTTTAAGGTAACTATGTATTATTTTTCCTCAGTCTCAATAATTTTAGTTTGAAGAACATCATTATAAAGAAATAATACCCATTCTTGAGATGATTAGACCAAAGGGGATTCATCATCTTCCATGAGATTGTATAGAATCAGATGGTGATTTTTTATATAAATGGTGACTTCCTTATTTTTATAATTAATATTGGATTAAAAAATCTAAATCTAATAAAACTCAACATTATAATGGAATTATTCTTAAGGAATTATCACATGGTATTATAGAAATAATAACCCTAAAATTATGATTAGTGATAATTTATGTAAAATGATTGGAATAACTGAACATTTTCATATTTATAAATAACATGAATTCAATGTATTGAGGTGGTGTTTCAATAGTTTTGAAAATAATTTATATTAGAAATAATGCATAAAACCACAGTAAATTATTTCATTCACTATCTTAGAATTAATAACATGAACACATGTTCCAGCTTCATTTTTATGGATCCACATCTATATATAAAATGTCATAAAATATCCCTTTCACTCTTGGCTTTTTACTTCAGTTTCATCATATTTCATTAGCTACCATTTTATTAATACATTAATCTTAATTATGTCCATGTTCTAATAATTTGAAACACTATACCATTGGATGAGGATTGAAAGCTCCATTCCATTATTTCATCACATTGATAGGTTTCACTCATTGTAAATATCAAGGTAGGTTAAAATCCATCCCATAGAAGAATAATATCTTTCTCCCCTTCATAAATTTTATAAGATGATTGTTCTATCACTTTTGAGAAGTGGGATGTTGGAATTTATTCCCCCCATGAGATTTACCCATCGCACCAACATAATTAAAATCCATCCTCAATTTTCTATTTCCAAATATATGAGATCATTGAGATTTAATAATCATTATTTATAATTTATAGGAATACCATATTATTTATTCATATATATCAATGTATTTAATAGCTAAATGATAACATAGAATATTCATTATTAAAATAATTACTGGTCAAATATACATTTAGGGTTAATGAAAAATAGAGAGGTATGCCTTATATATCTCATAAATTTCACCTTATAGGTCCCAATGGGTATATTTTAATTTTTATTAATGATAAAGACATACATATCCATTTTATTTTAGAGAGTGTGAGGGAAAATATTTAGAAACAAATATAATACTTTCCTCAATGCCTCTTCAACATTTTCCAGAGGATTTGTATTTTTGAACAATATCCAACATTGATCGCCTTATACTTACTGGAGTTGGTGTCCTAGGACCAATTGTTTATACCTAGATTAAATTTATATTCGATGCATTAAATATTAATTAAACTTCTTATTATAAATTGATCATTATTCTATATGACTCTTATATAATAATGTTTTATATTACACATCGCATTAATAAGATAATATAATTTCACCGTAATGTGGATAACCTTTATATTCTATGAAGATAGTCTTAAATAATTTTCTATGGTCGGATAATATACTATAATGGGACAAATAGTATATAGACATTCATGTGTGAGTACTGGTATATAGATGAGGCTTATTCTGATGATGTATTCACTTAGTTATCTCTAAATGGGCTATTATGAGAAAATACCTACTAGTAGAAATTCTTCATGTGTTTTTTTCATTTTGATATTCTTATATGTGACCGTGTATGATGTTCCTTATACTTTAAGATTTTATTTATTACATGTTTAAAATTTCATAATTAGATGTATTTTTTTGAAATTTTTTATAAAAGTTCATTGTAATGTGGTATGCAATGGGTGAATCCTAAGTGACAAGTCATTAATGGAAATGTTGTTGAAGGATTTTTTTCAACCAATAATTATGTATGACGACATCTGGTTCATTTGATTGGAATGTAATCATCACCCAAAACTCAATGATCACGGTGTGAAGACGTGTTTATTTCAGATGGTGAGAAAATGTTGTATTGATCATATAGGTTGGTGACACTGTTTTTTAATCTACATGAAGAGATGTTGTTACAAAGGAATTATTTTACATAGTGATTGTTCATATGTGGTTATCATCATTGAGACATTAAGTTAATTTCCTTTTCTTCCATGACTATTTGGTAGACTATAATCTTATAAAATCATTAATCCCAGCTAATATCAATGCGAAAAAACTGTATAGGGTCCCAGAATATGTTTTTCCATTGATATCAATTAAATTGTATTTGAATTTATTTGTTGGAATGAATATTGTTCTCAAGCCTGTAGAATTATTTTTTCATGTTATATAGAATAATTATATTAACAAGGTATTAAAAATTAATTTATTTAAAAAATAATTTATTTTATAACTTGAATATATATAAAATATTCATTCACTAGATTTTGAATAAAATATTAATTTAAATAACTGAATATTTTCAATAAATATCTATTCAAAAGATTGTGAATAAAATTTTTATATATAAATAAAATTTGTCTTATATGGTCCAATATATTCTATAGTTTTTATAATGGACTAAGAGAGAGTCAATTGAAAAGTATTAATCGACCAGGAAATCACTTATATTTGTGATTGTGTAAGTTGGTTCATTCAAAATTATATTAATAATATATATTTTTTAATATGTAAAAAGGTTTATTGATGTATTTTAATGTTATTTAATTGATATTGTGGAATTAAATTATAGATAAACCTAATCCAAAACCCTACAAATATATGGTAACATATATTGTATATTAAATCCAATAATTGAGAAAAAACAATTATTATGCATATAATATTCTCTCTCAAATCCTTTTTCTCCCTATTTATAATGAATGAGAATCACATAAAATAGTTATTCAATATTGATGAAGGAGAATTCAAGAGAAAATAATAAAAGACATTTTATTTTCTATTCTTGAACTAAGAAATTTAGTGTTTTTTTTTCAGATATCATTGAAGCACATGTGGATCACCACTAGAGAGGTTATATCCTTAGATCCTCAATTCTCAAAATATGTCATCTGAATGGTTTTTTTAATAATCAGCAGTCATTAATGAATAGGGTTCCTAATACTTTGTATTTATTTCATCAGATTTAAATACATTATATATAAATTTAATATGAAATATCTTATATTATGATTTTTATAAATGATGATTAAATGATATTTTAACATATATCCCCCACTGCACACTTTCTCTACACTCTAACCATCATGTATTATCATTTTGGTAATGTTTAAATTTATAATAATTTATATGATTTGTTATCCATATTCAATCATGGTTGAGTTTTAATTACTTATTATTAATTATTTAATCTTATTTTAATTGATATTCTTCGAAAAATTATTCATATTCATTTAGTGATTCATTTTTATAAAGGGATAAAAATAATGAATGATTGGGGATTCCATCAGGAGTTTCCAAATCATTGGTTGGTAAAACTACAGTATGTTTCATGTAGCCAGAGTACACATTATGAACCAATTCACATTATTCTTAAATGTATAGACTAGTTAATCACATGTGGAGAATTTATTTCACACCAAGTATGGACAAGGCCATCCTAGAGCACAAAGGGAAGATTCATGGAGTGTCTTTGGCACATACCGAGTGTGTAGTCTGTCTATGTTTACATGTTGAAGCCCAAGAGTATGGATCTAGATACATGACACTCAATGTACACAACATGTTTCTATAAAATAAACATATTATACTTCTCTATTGTTGGAAAACAAATAAAAGATACATTAAATTGAATATTTCTACATTAGAACTTATTTTATTGAGTTATGCACAAATGTGTATGAAAAATTTATAATGGATTAAAATAATATAAATGATGAATAAATTTATTGTAATCAAAATTTCCTTATTGATTCAACCATTTATTTTCAATGAATTCCATAACTAATGGGTGTCTCAAATTATGTATGAAAGACCATTTAGATTAAAGGAAATTAATTAATTAATAAATTAACTAACATACAATTGATTTAATAATAATGAGTGAATAAATAAATGAATTAATTATGATTAATTTTATGAATTTTTTGCATGTATGATTGGTCATGATCTTGACAAATACATATTTATGTGATGGAAATTATTTAAATTAATTTATTTCATGGGTTTTCAATAAATTAATTTTATATTAAATGATGTTATAAATGTCATCCCACCATACATTATTATGTTAGACCAGCATGTCCATGTTTATTTAATTAACCCCTATAACCAGACCTTTGTTTCCCCTCACTAATGTGTCAGTATAAAATAATTTTATTTAATAGAGTATCCTAATATGAGTGGAGTCAATTCAGGATGGAACCATGATGATTAAAACTCTATGAAACACATATATATATATATATATATGTGTGTGTGTGTGGAATGTTGTAAATCATGCCAAGACCGATAGATGAAGTTATTACCCTAGGTCATTGGTAAATTTAATTTCCAATAATTAAATCAACCATTAGATAATCACATGATCAGTTCATTTATGTTCTTTATTTAACTTCATTTACTCATAAAGAATTTTATGTATGAAATACCATTGTAACATAAATAAATGAGTTATTATAAAAATTTGCAATTGGAATAAATTGATTATGAATAAGTTTTATACCCAACACGGTTAATTAATTAAATAAATTCCACTTAATATGAGAAATACATGTAAATTAAAACATGATAAAATTTATTCTTAATAAAGTTAAATTAGTCGACCTTATATTATGTAATAGAAATAATTAAATCAATTAATTTTGAATAAAACTAATGAACTAAGTATAGTAAAATGACAAAGTCCGGAAACATACTTTTACTAGGGAGTACTAAGGAGTGTTTTGTGTTGAAGAAATGAAAAATGTATTGAGTTTAACAAAAAATGTATCATCAGTAAATATTTGGAGGAAAATGTTGAGGAAATCCATGTCTAGATTTCAGAATATAAGAATCCACAAAATGGATCAGGGAGCTTCAAGTCCCCAGTTGGAAATTTCACCAACCTAATAACTTTCAAATTTTTTCTTGGAAAAATTTTGGATCATTATAAAAAATAATAGGGATCATATCCATATAAATATTAAAATAACTATAAATTCATTGTTCCATGAAGAGGGATATTGGGACATGATAAAATAGTGTAATTTATAATAAAATAACCAAAAATATTTAGTATATCTAACATAATTTTCAGTCAAAAAATGTAATAATAGTATTATCTTTTTATTGTATAATAAAATTGAATTAAATTTTCCATACTATCACTAAGATAAATATTATGGAATTAAATTTTACTAACATTTAGTAAATTCTAGGAGTTAATTAATTGCCTTTGGGTTGTTGTACATGATGAACACAAATAATTCTTGCTTTAATTCACATTACCTAATATTGCTACTAAAGAGGCGAGGGATGAAGAGATAATTATCAATAAACAACCTTTAAGTGAAAAAATTAAGGATTAATGTTGGATTATTTCATTGATGTGTAGTGAAAAAATGATGTCTCATGAAAAAATAATGTATATTGAATGAAATATCACCTAAATGGTGTATGATGAGAGTTATTCATTTATAGATTGAGATTCCAAAGGGACTATTTCAAATAAATATTAGAGAGGGAGACCTATATGGTCCTCAAATATACAATATCATTGGGTACATTGAAAGCCTACATGTTATAGGAATCAAAATCACCAATGAAATTGGAACATATCTAATTTTTACATCCCTCCTTATGGTTTCTATTACATTGTTATGATTTTTAATGTGAACAATATCAATAAGTCTATAAAATATCCACCCAAACTTATTTTCCAATTTTATATGCATAAGAATATCTAAATTCATTCCATCTATATGTTAAAAAATTAAGGGAAAATAAAAGAGATATAAGTCCATATATTCTTCAAAACCATTGAAGATAATGAATATCGAGGGGAATGAAATGGAACATGATGATGTGTATTTGACATTTAGAATGAAATGCCTCTAGAAGAAAAATTACACCCATCCAATGAAGTAAGGGGGAGCATCATGTGTATTTGTTATCGAGTGAAATCTATATATTTCCACCAATTAGAGACCGGATAAAGATTATAATGGTAATATATATATTCAAATAAAGAAATGATGTTTATTTAGAAATCAATTATCGAGGTGAGTTATATATATGAAAAACTAATGGAGATAAACTTATTGATGTAGCTATCAGGGACTAGCAACTCTCATTACCAACAAGAATGGTCTTAGTTTTAATGGGTTGTTATTTTGGGCCTTCAGTTACAAAAAACATTATTTCAATATCCAAAATACATAAATATGGTTATATTTTCAAAATTAGGAAAAATGGTTCTTCCATTATAATTATATAATTTTACATGGAAAGAAACATTTAAACAATGGTATTTATATGTTACATTACATAAACAAGGTAATGGAAATTTAGAACAGCATAACTTAACATGAATCATACCACTATCACCTAAAATTTCATGTCAATGAAAAGTGGTCAACAAAATTAAATTTATGTGGATATCTAGAATATTTTGAACTAAAACAAATTATTGTATTTCATGAATTTTTATAAGGAAAAATGAATACATCACCATTTAGTGGGAAAGTTGAAATAGATAAAGAGATTCTTGAAATAGTTTATACTAATATGGGTGGACTATTTAAAATTGAGGAAAGAGGTTGGTAATTGAACATCATAACATTTAATGATGACTTTTGTAGATATGGATATATAGACTTTATCAGGTATTTGTAATTTTAATTTGATAAATTAATTTATTAAAATAACATTGTTGTGAAACAACATGGTAATATGATTTAATAAATCAACATAAAATATAATATAGAATATCTTATTAAATAGTTCATTGATTCTATTTGGGATTTTAGGATATTATCTCAACTAAATTATCATATACGTTAGTGGAATGGTGCACATTAATGATGGAACCACACATTGTAGGACATGGTGTGATTAATGATATTATTCATTCATGTATTCAATTATAATTTTGGGGATAAGTGTTAAAAATAGAAGAAGAAGTACTAAATTGAGTTCCAAGTTAATAAATAAACTATAGACCATACCTATTAGGGAATTGATAGAAATTCATGTTTTAATACTTACATGTGTAGGGCTGCTAAACATTTCTTATGGCCTATTTTGGAAACAATATTTCAACTCATTTAAAAATGATGATATTCATAGGTTTTCTCTATGAAATAAAGGTATACTACCTATATAATTCTTCAGACAAAATGTTTTTGGTTGATAGACGTCCAAAATTTCATGAGGAGTAAATTATATCTAAAATGGATAGTGGGATAAAGATAGGCATCCATGAAATCTAGGATCACGATAAAAAGTATTTAGAACATATAGAAATTCCATAAATCCCCATGGGAAAATAAAATTTTTAGAGACACAATTACAACATAGGATTACAAAAACAGTTTCAGAACTAGATCATTATGGTTTTCCATTCATTAAGGATGGAGACTAATTTGATTTTTATAATAATGATCATCTAAATTAGATTATTCACTATGTGGAAGAGATGATTTCAACAGCAAGAGGGAAGGAATTTTGAAATGGATTCTCTGTGCCAAAACAAACTTATATTTTTTTATAACCTTAGGTAGATGTAAATTCTATTGAATGAAAATGGGAATTGAAGAAGAAACTAAAACTTATTAGAAAATTTAGTACCTATAATTTAAGACTCATTAAAAAATCATTTAAACAACATCATTGCATCAACTATGATGAAACATTTCACCAGTTGAAATGATGGAATAAAACAAAATTATACATACCACTACTTATTTCCATGATTATGATATTTATAAAATGGATATAAAAAAGTTCATCCTTAGTAATAACCTTCACAAAGATTTTTATATGACACAACATGATGGTTTTGTGACTCTAAAGGATTCCATCAAGGTCTTCAAGTTTCAATGATCCATTTTTGCAACAAATCAAGCATATTGGTCTTGGAAAATTCAATTTTAGGATTTCATAATGGAATTTGGATTCAAAAGGAGTGAATGATATATTTTTATATATAAATTGTATTTTAGGAGTACAGTCATTTTCTTAATAGTATATTTTGATGTCATATTACTCATGGGAAACCAAACACCATACTTACAGTATTTTATGGAATGTTTTAATAAAATATTCTATATAACGAATAGGGGATAGCTATAATGTATTATAAAGATAAACTTTTATTATGATAGATCCAATTCATAGCTCATCCTAAGTCAATGTAAATACACTGACAATATCTTGAGAAGGATCAGTATAGAACAATAAAATAGGGGTTGATGCTAGTTCTAAATGGAAATAATCATTACAGGAGAAGGATTCCTCACACACATAATGAAATAAATAGAGTTGAAAGGTTTACATACACATTAGAAACTAGGCTAGTCATGTGCGGTACACAATTTATTATGGTTCATATATCCTAAATATTTTTTTGTGGTCAGATGATATCTAGATAATCCATGTTAACACAATTGGACAATATTCAAGGCTATACTTAAGTATATAAGCCATACTAATGATATGTTGATGGTTTATATAGTAGACGAGAAACTAGTTATAAAACGATATGTAGATTCTAGTTTCCAAATGGATCTAGATGACATAAAGTCACAAATTAGCTACATCATCACATTGAATGGAGGAATTGTGTTCTAGAAGAGCTCAAAAAAGGTTATGGATATTGATTCTATAGTACATTTTGAGTATATGTTAGCTTCAGATGAATAAATAGAAGAAGTATGAATGAGTATCTTAATGCCTGACCATAACCTGGTACCTTTCTGTAAAGATCCTATCACACTCAATTATGATAATATTTCTATTTTGGATGTTATAAATGATAAAATGTCACATAAGTTGATGAAACACATGAATTGGAAGAATTATATCTTGAGGTATTTTTCTGAGAGAGGTGATGTTTTAGAGAGACATATTTAGAGAGAATAATTAATGGAGGAATCCTTGAAAAATCCATTGAGTCAACATAAAAATTTACCGTCATGTGAGGTAGAGTAGACTAATGGTTAGAAGAAGTTGGCAATAGTTTTTCCAGGAGATTTTTATAGTCGTTTTAATAAGACCAAATGTTTATACATTAATTATATTTACATTCAATGTATTGAATATTAATTTAATTCATTATTACATGATTTTTTTACGTATTACTCTAATAAAATAATTTCCTCATGTATAAATCAAATTGATTTGGTTATAGTAGTACCCACTATATTGAATGCCTTGACTTGTTCTGAAGTCATTCATAAATAATATTATTTTGTTGGTAATGTATTATGATGTGACATAGTATATATACATTCATGTATGAGTACTTATAATCATATGAGGCTACATATCATGATGTTATCAATAGGTAATATCCAAGAAGGGAGATTATCCAAATAGAACCATAAGTTGGAATTCTTCGGGTTTAGGTTTCATGATATATTTTTATCTACGAGTTTCTATTATTGTACTTGTATTGTAATATTATTATTAATCAAAGTAAGGAATCATCATCATAGATTTATTTCATAAACCATAATAGTAATAGACAATGGTAGAGTTGGATATGTTGGATTTATCACAAGTGACATGTCATTACTGAATAATTCATGGAAGGATTTCTCCCATCCATTTTTTAGAAGATGATATCATATCCCTTTGATTGGAATGTAAACATCCCAAAACATCCATGTGAATTTTCTTATTTTTTGTTTATTTCAGATAGTCCATGAAAGACTTATCTAGAAAACTGGTTGGTGACATAGATGTGAAACATCCTTGATTATATATTGAAATAATATGGTTTTATTACAGAGTGATCAATTATATGTGGTTTTCAACAATGAAAAATCAATTTCATTATATTGGGTTCAATGACCTGTATCGGGACATTAATCATAGACTCTAATAAATAAAGTGTAATGACAATGATAAATAATCCAATATGGCCACACAACATGTTTTCTCATTGATCTCAATTAAATTCTATTTGAATATAACTATTAGAATAAATATTGTTATCTCTATTAACATTCATATATTTATGCCACTAAATAATCGACAAAGCTTACTTTTAGGATGTATGATATTACCAGAAGCATACCCCAAAATTCATATTAAATTTTCTTCTTATATACTAATGGATTTGTCATCCTTCAATATCATCTCAATTAATTACTTATATATATTTATATAAATAATTTTAAAAATGTAATTATTTAAAAATAATCTATTGAACTAATTCTGATTTATAGAGTTATTTCTTAATATTCACTCACATTTTAGAAATGAGTTGACCATTGATCTGCTTCACCTTTTAAAAGTTATATATCTAAATTGAAATTTTATTATCCAAACTTAAAATAATGGAAAATATATTTTTAAGTGGTATAAATACATTTCATAGAAATTATTTGATCATTGAAACCACTAAAATAAGGATGGAATTTCCTCCTAAAGGACTCAATAGAATTTTGTTTTCTCCTTTTCTTATTTGGGTGTTCAGCAAGATTACTAGATTTTGAATTTTTTGTGACTGAAGATGGGATAATTTTCTCCTCAAATTATATAAATTTCTGTTTATCAAGAAGAAAATTAATAAATTTTCTACCAAATTTAAATTTAAAAAGGTTCTCTGGGGTTATATCCCTTGATTAAAACCCAAAAAAACAGTGCAAGAAACAAAATTAATAGCTGAAAACCACACAATATAGAAACAAACATCAATTATAGGATGTTATAAATCGTGATTTTTTTTCAATATTTTAATCCTTAGGTACACTTAATTCATTTAAGGTAATATCTTCAAATCATTAATGAAGGTTTGAAAAGCATTTGGTAACTTCTAATGAATATCTCCATGGTGCCTCAAACTAGGTGTTCATCAAGGCATGTTGTCGTGAGTTGGGTGATGATATATTATAGAAAAATGATTCCTTTTCATATAAATTGTCACTATGTGAATATCCTCTTATGACACACCCACTTGAATTATATAGATATAGATGTAATTTATTAGAAACCACTCAATCTATCAATCACTAAAATCAAGTACATTTTCATTAACAGTGACTTATCCTACAACATATTAGTACACATATCCTTAGGGATCTCACTACTTATCCATATCACAGTTTCCAAATCATAAATAAAATTTTTATTTGGTACCATCTAAAAAATCATATATTTCAAAACAAAGATATTACATATTATTATAGGAAAATTCAATACATTTCACAAGTAAATTCTCACGGTCTGGAAAAGTTTGCTCATATTAGAGAATAGATACACCATCTTCTAATTTCATAAAATAACATAAATATACCCATAAATATTTTCCAATTTTTTAAACTTAATATAAATACCCTACTTCATCTTTTATTCATAGCATGGGAAAAGTTTACATAAGAAAGGTAGAGATTAGATTAATACTATGGGTCAAAATGTAAGATAACAAGTGATTATCATTAGAAATAATAAGATAACAATAAAGGTATGATTTTATAAATATAAATTATAATTTTCATATATAATTAATCATGAGTATTTAACATGATTAATGACTTAAAACATTTTCATTTAAAAATACATGAATAGTAAGAGTGATAAATCATCTTAAATCAATCATGAACAATATGTTCTTTTTATGTAATTGTGGAACCATTATATGTATAAAAACATTTCATATATCAATTTTAACAATTGATACCATAAAATCATAAAGGATCAAGGATCAATACTTGTTTTCCATTTTATTATGGATCATGAATCATCTAATGTTTCCCACAGTGGATCTAGAACATCGGCATGTTGCCTACTATAGATCAAACACATTGATGTGTTTAACATCATTATCTCATGAGATATAAAACATCAACTAATTAATTATAATGATATAAAATTCCCATGCACCACATAGTATATAATTTTTTTTGTGAAAAAAACATATCATAACCCATGAAAGGAAATGGGTATCATAAAAATTTCATCTTATCATAACCCAAGAAAATTATATAAGTTATGACTATAATCCCAAACTATCCATATAAATATTATGAATGGTACCATTGGATCATACCATTTTTAAAACATATGAAACAACAAATATTTTTCTCATTGATGACCATAAATATTATAAATATATAATTAAAACATTAGTGAGAATATCATTCATTTCATTTTGTAATCACTTATATAAATAGTATAAAAAATTTATAAATGAATAACTGTTTTTTTTTTCAAAAAACCTTGTTAACTTGTAATTGAATATTTTAAATATTTAGTTTTGATAAAAAAAGAAAATATCAATCATTACATACACATGGAAAAAATATTCTTTTGTAATTTTCATAAAAAGTAAAAAGAACCTCGTTTGGAAGAAGTGAAAACGATTCATATTAAATCATATTGTGAAGTGTCAAACATGGGAAAAATCCATAAAAAATAATTTTAGAATAGTAAAAAAATTCTTTTAATCAATTTTTTAGAATACATGGGCAGGGACGAAAATGTGTATTTGACCAAGGAGAAGAATAAGGTCGATTATTATTAATAATATTATCTTGGAGTTTTTATTAAATAAAGAGAATGAAATTAATTGAAAACATGTAATATCTATAAATAAACAACATAAAACTTAATTAATGTGTTTATACTGAGATTAATCGTATTATTTAATCATTATAAGTATAATCATCCACATTCTTGATACATTATGAGATTGGAACATAAATACTTTACCACATTAGTATGTTATGTATCATAAGGCACATGAAATAAATAACCATATATGGGTATGAAAATAAAAATAAAATTCATAATAACCAATATAAAATACGTTCCTAAGTAGTATATACAACACATAAAAGGTTAAAATGGTGAATATGAATGTTCCTCGTGGAGATAAATGTCATACAGAAATCCCATACACACTTTGGTAAGTTTTGGATAATAATTCTCAAGAAATAATAAAATTAAATAATAATTTAAATACCATTTTCTTAAATAAATTCATGATTTTTAATTTAAAAGGGGATGTATAAAAACCACATAAAATAATATAAGTTCATAACAAAACATATGTCCTAAAGAATATAATTTGATTCAAAAATCAAAATCTTTCGGTCTTGAATTCCATCATAATCATCCATACCTAATATATAATAAATATTGTATTATTATAAAAATATTACTGACTTATAATTAAATATACCATAATATGTATGATTTACTTATGAACTTTAACTTATGGTTTATTTTCAAATCCTCATTAAAATCAATTTTCAGTCAGTTACTGATTTTTCATGTCTATTTTGGTTAGGTATTTTCATTAGTTTTTTAATAATAATGGTTTCATCATTTATATAATGTTATCCATGAATTAAAAATCATATATATTCATTATATATGTATTTTGAGTAATAGATATGTTTTTATGATAGAAAATAAATTATACTTCTCAGGGAGATGGTAGGATATACATACAGATGAATGTTGTTTCTATTTTATAGATGGAAGGAATTAAGGAATGTTAAATAGTAAATATCCATGTAAGACTCATTATGATTTCATATATATCCCATATATTTGTGAAATTTAGTTTATTTCATTACATAAATATCGTAAGTGAAAAAGTCACATCACCTAGTGACGCGGTAGTCCACCACACACATGAGAGACATTATATTATTTCAATGTAAGGAAATGAATTATATATTACATGATATTATAATTATAAAATTATTGTATATAAATAAAATCTCAAATATACTGTTTAAATCCATCATTATATCATTCTTTTAGAGGCGGTAGTGGAAAATGGATTACATCGATTCATGAGTTGGCAGTCCTTCATACACATGATCACGGGTTTTTTTAAATTTTATGTATGAGTAGTTGAATATAGGTTATTAAAAGAGAAATTATCAGTTTATAATGATACCTATTCTTTGGATACCTCATCTTGTTTACACCAAATGCATTACTTGTTTGGCTTACTGATAAAAACAAGGCACCTAGAATATTATAGGGGATGTTATGTAAGGACATGGTTAGTAATTTTCAGACCCAAAAGGTTCTATCAGTGTGAATATGAGAGGGTAATGGGTTCCCTTTTGATTGTGGGGGAGAGAACACACATGGAATTTTTTAAAATAATAAATTTTCTAATAGTTTTCACATTCCAGTATGATCTAATATGATCCATTATTGATCCATTGATGATATATGTTATAAATGGTCTCATCTAATGGGATTTTTACGGACTTTTCAGAAATATTTTCCCCTATAATTTTAGTTTAACTCCTGGTATACCAGTTTTAACATAACTTAGAAAATTATTTTTTATAATTATTTCTATCTATTTTAACAAAAAATTAAGCCAACTGAAATATATATTATTATTAAGCATAACTATAAATATAGAATCAAAATATCTAAACTCAATTAAAATATTTGGAAAACTAAATTCAATATTAAACCCATAGATTCCATGAAAATCTATTTCTGAAAATAGAACATTTTCATAAGTATAGATACTTTTACTATAAAATTTCATCATGATTTTGGTTAAAATGACATGAATTAAATTAATAAATATGCACCTGAACTAATGTTACTTTTAAACTCATATTAATAGAAAATATTACTTATAAATTATTAAAAATAAAATTCATTTTTTACTATATATATGTATTTGATTATGGTTCATCAAAAAAATTTATTTCAGAAAATTGTGAAAAATTAACTCAAATGAATTTTTTTTATTTAAATTTCAAAACCTAATTTTATTTCATTCGATAAAATTTATGATATTGAAAAAATAACCTCTATTATTAGTTCATAAAATAAATTAAAACATTTTTGGAAAAAATAATATTTTTTAAACAAGTAATTACTTTTCTGAAAATTATGATATTTTTTATGAGATTCTTTTTTACTTAAAAATATTATAAATATTATTAGAAATTTTGTTATTAATATTCATACTACCATGATTAATGGTGCGGTTATAATGGTTATGTTTAAATAACAATATTCATAGTATATCTAGGTTTAATGAAACTCAGTGTTGTTGAGGATATGCCCATCACACGTGTGTGTGTGTGTAGAGGTGGGTGAGTTATTGAAGGCTGGACAAATCCATGTTCAAAAGATGAAAAAACATTTTGAATTGATTCAAAAATGTTAGGCTATGATGCATTGTGAGAATATATCATATATGGATTTGAATCCACAACCCCTTGTGTTAATGATAAGTGAATTGGTTTTTTCCTTTTGTTATAGATATTAAGATACATTCATATACAAAAGAGAAGAAACTGGTAACTTGGCACATAAGGTTAGTTGAGATTATGGATTGGAAAAACCCATTGGACTTATGAATTTCTCTTACATAGAGATTCAATACCTTGTAGAACATCATTCTTATATCTCATCTTCGATGTTATTTTTCTATTCCTTCTCAAGATCATTATGATGATGGAGTTTACTGATAGATTGATGCATCCTTTTAGGAGTGTCTTGATTGTATTGTGGAGTATAGGGAGAAGCGACAATCTAGAAATTATATTCTCTTAGTTCATGTGATATGGAAACACATGTGTGGTAGTGTAAAGACATGGGAGAGGGAATTATACATGTAGGTGTTTTGGTCGGCCGGAATGGCCAGAAGGCCTTCATTTTTTATTATTTTGAAAATCAACCTTTCAAGGAGTGAGGTGGAACCCGTACAAGGACCAAAGGCCTGGAAAAAATTACATGACCGATATGTCTTAGAGGGAATCACCTAGACAAGACAACTTGGAAATGCTCCTCCCCGACATATGTCATTATATCAGCACTCCACCATCGCAGGGCTGATCAACTTATTGTCCTATGTAATGAGGAACATGCTTGGTACTAATGGCAAGTCCATACCCTCTCATTCTTCCAAATCTGTTCCACTCTGCTCTAGTGAATATGCCTACACAGAATCCTCATCTGAAGCCTTGTTCCTTATATTCAAACTGGTATATCTGAATTCAAGAGACTCGAAGGCATTAGGGTGTCCCTTAGGCCATATGGTGGCCCAAAGGGCTTGAGAATAAACTATATCAAAGGCTTTGGGTGACCCAAAATCCTTGCTGGACCCAAGGCCCAAACTGGTGGCCTAAAGAACCAAATGGATGAATAGTTCTGACTGCTACAGTGCTAAAGAGTACTGAAAATTACCAAACAGTCCAGAACAGTGCCTTCTATAGTACTGCTATAGTACCATGGAAATAGACCTCTGCTAGGATTTGATCTCGGGTCACTTGGATGCACCAACTGAGTCCTCACCAACTGGGATGAGTCTCATGTGCAAATAGTGGTCATGCCTTTTCAATAATAAATCTAGCTGTGTTTGATGGAGAATCTTGATGATGATCTATCATATGGAGGTGAGGTTTTAGGATCACATATTTTAAAAAATTTACATTATTGTATTTTTATTTCTTTAGATCATATGTTTTTCTGGGTTCATGTATGTTTGGGTGTCCTTTTTGTCCAAACATATGGAATGGTAGTGTTTTTGAGGATCTAGGCTAGGAATTTAATGTTATGGTAAAATAGAGCATTGTTTGTGGTTAGAAATCTATTTTTATGAATTCTTCATTCTATACATGTGTTTTTCAAATATTGGAGTAAAATATTTCCAACCTTATAAATGGATTCAAAAAACTAATAAAATGAATGTTGAAAATTTTAGAGGATTATTTCCTGGTATGCGCATACATTTTCAAGCTGTTTATCATTTTTTGTGAAATGTCTTGTCTCATACATTGACCAAATCATGGATGGTTTGTGTTATATCAAACTATACTAACAAACTATGGTCCTTTAAAATGTTAAAATTTAATACATTTACATTACTAGCCTTGACCCCTTCAAAATTAAATTTGTCTCGTAGTAGCAACGATTAGATCTCCTCTACCTCATTGGGTTCTTGGTGGACTATCCTCAAATATACATCCAATTTAACTCTAATTAATCATGACATAAGGGTATCTATTAGTTTAACTCTATATTTATCATAATAATAATTTTATTATCTATATTAATCTCTCATTTCATGATTATAATTAAAACCCTACATTCAAGGATTTTTTTGGTATCTCTATTAAATCCATTATTAAAATATTCAGTGGAAAATATTTGATGAGTGGGACTCCATTATCCTATTGTATGTTATATAATTATTTTTCATCAATGTATCATCATTTTATTACATCATTTTTTATGTGGCCACACTTTATCATAACACATTTTAACAATAATTAACATTATATGATCAAATTAATTTTTGATGAATAAAGATCATTTTGAATTTATAAAGGAATATTGGTTTCGTAAAAATCCACATCATACCAATTAAATAAGTTTTCCTTGTGCTATCATATAATTTTGGGTGCATAAAGAGGCTAATTCAAGGATTTACCAAGATACCATGTGATTTGATATCGAATCTGGGGTGCCTAGGATGACCCTTGTGACCCATTTTGGATTTTAAATTTTCAGTAATTAATTGGGATTATGAATATAACCCAGTGTATGGTCTCAGTTGGTATTGAAGAATTTTCATTATTATAAAATCGAGAGAAGGATATGATGGAATTTTTTGGGAATATATATGAGCTTATAATTACTTGGATGACCACATTATATTCCACTTTAATGATATTACCGTGTAATGCTCTAAAAAATCCTTGTATTCCATTATGTGATTCATATAAATATTTAGGTTTCAAGAAACATATTGATTTAATGAGGTCCAATTATATAGAATGCGTCGACCAATCAGATATATTATATAAATATTTATTTCATGGAATTCCCTATGGAGACACCACCTTGGATATTTTATTGATTAATTAAATTGAATGTTGATGGATGTCCTTGTATTTTATTATGGTAAAATCTACACTTATTTAGATCGATTTATATTATTATGTAATGTTTCAATTGTGTGTTACTTGTATTCCAATCGAGTTGTGGATTTGAATTTCCTCATAATCCCCTTGATTTCTAAAATGGGAAATGATTTATCATAAGAATTTGTATAATGGAATTCCTAGATGAGGCATATAGATTCCATTCGTATATATGATTGAGGTTTCCTTTTGTGATACCCCTTGGTACCTGATAAGGAGAATCCACAACCTCTGTGTTCAGATAACTATGTAGGCTAATGTAGTTGGAATCGGTCTGGGTTGTATCCTTGGGACATTATACTCATTATGGGTCCCCATATTCCTATTGTTTATTATTATTACTCATACTGATTTTATTTTCTACATTGTAAACCATTACTCATTATATGTAAATAATATATCTTTCCCAAAAAGAATTTCTTTTGTCCTACTGATTTTTATATACACCCTATATGGGCCATTTTTTTGTACCCAGACAACCTTCATAGATGCGGACTGGGATATGGGAAAGTTCCCAACAAATAATTCCTAATGTTATGGCTATGAATAGAGTTGGGATCTGGGAGTCTGGATGGAGCATGTGAATTTTTGGTTTTAGTTAACTTTTTGGAGTCTTTCCTGTTTCGGGTATTGGTTCACTATTTATGAATAATTTGAATGCATCATTTTTCTACATGTGGAATCAATATGATATTTCCTGGGTTCTGACATTATATTTTGATAAATTATTAATTTATATGGATGTTAAATACATGATGTTTCCTTTATTTTCAATGTTATGGATACTGACTAGATGGTATAGTGTCCCCATAATAGCACATAAACACCATCATAGCTATTACCCAACCTATACTATATGAGGAGGTGTATATAAGACCATATGGTTCAAAATATCGAGGAACATGTTCGGTGGATTATGAGTTAGGGAATTGTTGTTTTGAAATTTACCTAGATTTTAGTTATTGATCATAAATTACAATCAATGTTTACAAATAACTATAATATTTATAATTCAGGCTCCTATAATATTTTGTTTCTCATATGTTAAATCACCATATTTTACTTCAAACCCATTTTTATCTCAATTTTCATTGGTCTTGTTATTTACTAAAATAGAAGAAATTTATTGAGGAGAATACTTACAATAGGGAACTATATAAGAAATAACAAATATATGGCACGTATATTCCATCTTTGGAATCATTAGAATTTAATATATGTTTTCCATTATCAATTTCTAAAATACATTTTAACATTAAAGTATATACAACATTCATAATGATCCATAATGAGATTGTGAATTAACTAAATAATATACCCATGGACTATCAAATCAGATGTGCAGTATGGAATATTATTTATGATCTGAGTAATGATTGAGTTAATACCCAACAATCAGTTTTTCAGATTTATTACATTTAGTTTCATTTATTCTAGATCTTGCATCAACATTCTGGTATCTAGTTGTGAATGTCATTACTATGAAACAAAACACTTTATTCCTTTCAAAAATACTAGGATATGTCCTATATGTAGAATAATACCTTGGGTTCTATATAATGTTTTAAAATCCAGATTCCTAAAAATAATTAAAATGTACTATTTTACTAAATATGAAAATTCAATGTAAGAAACATATAGATATTAAATTATTTACATATTTTAATCATTACACTTCATAAGAATTATCACAATCATAGAACCCGTAGGTTTAACATCATTATATATAGGATACAATCAACATTTTAGAATATATTATTTATTAATCCTCACTCATAATTAACTCTACATTTTACTTCATTATATACATAGTCATGTTTATTATTCCCTTGGAATTGGGGAACAGAAGAAGTGGTGAGTTCAAATTATCAGTAAAGAAAACATTGAAATGAACTAAAGATGATTAGATTACAAAATAATGGGGAACCATGAATGAGAGGATAAATATCTGATTAAAATGATATTATAATCATAAGATATAATCCCAAGAAAGGATAAAACACCATGGATCATGTTATGGGATAAACGAATAATCGGGGTTCCGTAAACCATTTCTTATGTATGGAATTATATAAAAGTAAAAAACATGGAAAAATAATGCACTAATGTATCAAATAATATAACAATGGAATAATATCAATATTAGGTAATCAAAATATTGTGATCAAACCCAATAATGGTAATGGACTAAATTATTATGAATTACAATAATGTCTACACAATACGTTGTGATAAAACCCGATCACCCTCACACATTATGTGGTGAAAAAACTCAATCTTGTCAATATATATTAATTATATCATGAGATATAAAATATAACAAATTAATTATAGGGTGATACATGAACCCACCCATCACATAATGATATAACATACTGGCATATTACACGAAAAAATAATTAGCCTTGAGGTCATGAAAATCCATGAATAGAATAATGGGTTTCATATCTTTTCTTAATTACATCACATGACATGTCATGAATATTATATCAATTGTAACTAGAAATTCATTATTCAAAAATAATAATAAAAAAATAAAAATATTATCATGAACATTACAGAATAAAATATAGATAAATAGGTTGTAGAGTGATAAATGGGGAAAATATCAATAAAAGGATTCTCTTAAGGGATTTCCTACATAGTAGTATAAAAATTAATAAGCCATTTCCAAAATAATTTGAAGAGGGGTAAGAATTTGACATTGAAAAAAAATTTAAATAATTCCAATTATAATAATCATAAAAATATATGAAATTAATGAATATAAATGTGGGATAGAAGACAAAAACTCACATTTGAAATTGAAATTTATTTATTAATTTAAAATTCTATATTAAAAATTTACATCATTAAAAATGATAAAAAACTATTATAAAAAAAACAAAATACAAATTTAACTATATCAGAAAAAATATTTTGGTTTCTAATTAGTTATTAATAAAATTTTTGGGATGGAAAAAATGTATATGAAATAAAACGTGACATTAGAATGGGTAGGATTTATTCTTAAAATGGTAGTAATTTTCAAAAGGATAAAGTTGATCTAAGAGAAAAAAAATTGATGATAAAAAGTAAGTATACTAGATAAAAATAGAAAAATAATAATATTTAATATATAAAAAGAGGTATAAAAGAAACATTTATGTTATTAGTCAAATAAAGTAGTTCATGAATCAATGAATGAAATTTTAGTCAACAAAACCCGTACCTTAAGTCCTGACTCACATGGGACTCACGTCGAATTTTATGACTAACAAAATAAAGTCAATTAAATAACTTTTTTGAAAATTTTTAAATAATATCTAATTTTTTATGATATATTTTTCATTATATATTATTCAATTATATTTTTTTCTCTTCTTAACTGTTAGGGGTGGTTTAGTTATTCCCTCTAGAACTACATCGGCATGTTGACTATTGTAAAAGGAGGTATAGATTTGTTTCATCATCTTGATAACATTCATGGATATATAAATAGATGTTACATAGTGATTTATGATGATCCATGTTCATTATTTGTAACTTGATGTTATTGGTTATAAAGAAGAAATCTAAATCATTTTTGTAGTAGTGATCATTATCATACATAAGATTTTTTATTAATGTTCATATTAAATGATAATACTAATCATGTAGAAAAAAATTATATATAAATAACCTATCCTTCCATAAATTATATTTTCCATAGAAATCCATGATAAACATTCACAACAGCATTCATGGTATTAATTAAACTAACCAAAAAAATAAAATGTTATAATTGACAATATATATATGATTATAAAATTATTTTATTATAGTATTATCATTAAAGACATATGATATCATATCAAATTATTTATTATTATATAATATTACTATAATGAAAGATTTATTAATCATTCATCATAAAATCATTATTTCACTATTCATGTAGGTGGTAAAATTATTTATTATAATATAAGTCCATGGGGGTTATAAATCATGTCAACATTTTTAATTTGAAATTTTTTTAGTTATAGATGGGGTTTTATCTATTTGGTTAACCCCCTTTTAACCATTTTAACTATAATTTTGGTGACACAATTTTAGAATGGTAACACATTTATATTCACATAATTTAGCTTCGAAGTATTACCTAATATTGATTTCAATAATTTGAAATACTATATACATTTTATTGAATTAAATTTAAAAAAAATTTATGAATCAATTCAATGAATGTTTTCATTACAAAATAAAAAAAATCAAT
This sequence comes from Viscum album, assembly GCA_963277665.1. Taxonomy (NCBI): domain Eukaryota; kingdom Viridiplantae; phylum Streptophyta; class Magnoliopsida; order Santalales; family Viscaceae; genus Viscum; species Viscum album. The sequence continues at coordinate 741,669,022 of OY728145.1, read as the reverse complement.
ATAAATTTTACTTTATAGAAAGATTCCAAAAATTCATTATTCAAATCATTGTATGATAAATTTAAATATTAATTATACTTTATAAAATTCATTATCTAATATTTATGAATTTTAACATTAAATGAAATTTTATTATTTATATATAAATTAATTATGTCGAACTGAAACTATTTCTTTTGTCATGAAAATATATTATGTAGTCATTTAAAAAAATCTAATTTTAATATATTCAACATCTAATTATTCTTAATTTAAATTTAGACTAATTGTTGATAAAACAGTTTTAGTAAAACATTAATTATATATTATCATTGCAATTATATGTCAATTTCCATTCCTATTATTTAAAAATTACATTATTAAGGCCCCATATAAATGTATAATTTCATTAATAAATATTTCATAAATTTATTTAATTATAAAACATATTATATGTTCATTTAAAATGAAATTCAGGAATAATAAAATATTTATATGGAATATGATATATATAACTAAATAAATGTACTATGATGTAATTCAAATCTCATGATAATGTATTATCCTCCAATCCATTTTTTAGTTTAGAATAATTCAATTTTGTTATATTTGTAATATTAAAACCATAAATTAAAAATAGTATAAAACACATCCACAATCCAAATAGAAACTATAAAAATATCCCTTAAAAATTACATCCAACCCTATAAAACTAACGAAAATATTTATATCCCAAACAATTAAACCCAGACCATATTTGTATAGTCCACTTAACATAAATATTTCTAAATTTAATGAAACCATAATGATATTATATTCTGAGACAGCTCAACATACGCATATAATATGTCATCCACTTTCAAAATCACAAACCCTATCAATGAGATCATCAACAAAATTCCAAATCTCAAAAACACCAAAGAAATCAGAAAAGAGACACTAAAACACCAAAAACCACTATCATTTACACCTCTGTAAAGATACATAATTATTGAGAACCTTCCATGAGGACCATATAATCATCATGAATAGATGAACCACTAACATGGATAAAACAAATCTCTCATTCACCATGAACCCAATGCAAAAAAAGGATCCTATACCAATCCACCACATATAGAAAAGAAGAAGAGAAATGCCAAAAAAAACACCAAAAAATGGATGGGAACACGATGATGAGGCCAAGAATAAAAGGATACTACCATATGATAACAAGGCGAAAAATGTAGTGAGCATATACCAAGAATTTATTTCAACCACCATCACCAGCATAGTCCCAACTACCACAATCACATATGTAAAAGACTGAGAATAGGGACCTGAAAAAAGGAAATCATTATATAAAAATGATATTCCAAAATTAATTTTAAATTTCACATTAAATGTTATATTAAATAAAATTCAATGGTCATATGTGAAGGTTAAAAATTGTATCATAATTTGTTAACTATTATAATAAAATCACTTAATTACCCTGATGATATTGAAGTGAAACTAATAAAGGAAATGTTTTTTTTAAGTTTTTTGATTATTGTAAATGATTTATAATATATATGTATATATATATTGATAATAGATTGAAGAGTGAATATTTAAAATGTATAAGCTATTGCTATGTTTTATTCTAATGAATCCCTTTTTCCATGGGTCAGAGAGCGATGGCCTCTTTGGATATGATGGGTTTTTTCTCGACCTACAAGTTTATCATTTAAAAAAATAATGAACAAATTTCAATTAAACCTTATAATGAATATAAATAAATAACATTGGTGATATACAAGTACATAAATTCATAGTTAATGTTGTTTTATAAATGAAGTTATCATTTATTAATTTTAGTTATAAACCCAAATTCAAAAACAATCTCGAGAAATTTGGTCTGTTACCTAAAATTTGAATATTTGTTTTATAAAAATAATTTTACATAATAGTTAGAGGTTATATTTTTGAAATATGAAAAATCGATACAATTCCAAAAAATCTCATACCTATCAACGAAGTTAAAAAAACATTAACATTAATAATTTCTGAAATAAGAGACTACTACTATGAAAAATCAAGCATACAGTTTTTGTAAAAGAACAAAGAATCTATTTTTTAGTGAGTATTAGTATTTTTTATTTTGGTCTATTCTAATGTATTTACGGAAATTGTTTGTGGGGAACCTGAAATAAATTAGTGGTTTTTGTTATTCAATTTTCATAAATGATTGAAATGATTAATTATTTTTTTTACACATATATAAATGTAAACTATTGTATTATATTTTAAAAAAATAATCCTATTATATTAACATTTATTAAGAATAACTCGTTTTTGTTGCAACTCATGCATATTAAACAAAAATACACCATGATCAGGGTTTGACTAGAGCATGTATATTCTCACCATACCCCTACCAAACCACCACACATTCAAAGGACGAAAATATAAATAATAATAATAAATATAATAATAATAATAATAATAGCTCAGTCATATTTACTCGCAACACATAGAAATACAATAAATCTTTGGGATCATTTTCAAAATGAACACCCTAATGAAACCACCAGCACTAATATAAATAATAATAATTAATGGTGGATAGTGGGGTTAGAAAGAAATTAATAATATTATAAATTATAATTTTTAATCATAATGTAATTAAAATTTTAATTAATTATTAATTTAATCTTCTTTAATTTATTATTAATAATTAATAATTTTTTTAATATTAGGTCTAGGTGATTACAAACTGAAAAAAACTCAGAAACCATGGATCAATTGTGGGTATTTAATCATGTCTCCCAATAAGTATTGATAAACACCCATAAGACCAATTTTATTATATTTTCAATTGAATGATTCACATATGTTTAAGGAGTACCATATCATGGACAAAATTCCCATTGCCTAAATGCCTAACAATATGTGCCCTATAGTCCTATGAATCAGTTAAACCAAAGCCCCTACACGAGTTGTTGACAACATTTCATGACATTAGTCGAAATCTACACTCCCTACAACACGAGTCATTACACTTGTGCTACATATCTTGGATGATACATCATCCACATCCAAGTCATTATGTCTTGCTTCCCATGATTCACCATGATATGAAAATGAAAACCCATGTTTAAATACACCTTAATTCATTAATTATAACATAATGGTATACATATTATAATACTATAAGAGAATGAGGCCTAGTGTACTTCAAAAATTAGATACATATCACAAAAATTCAAAAATATTTAAAAAATAATAATTTAAAAATAATACAACACACATTATAAATGGAATAATGGCCTTTTATTTAATTTTTATAAGATAATTACCTTTTTAATTAGGCTGAGAGGGAACCCATAAAGTATTACCTAATATTGGGGTTATAAATTATTTATTATTATATAAGTCTATGGGGGTTATAAATCATGTCAACATTTTTAATTCGAAATTTTTCAGTTATAGATGGGGTTTTATCTACATGGTTAACCCCCTTTTAACCATTTTAACTATTATTTTGGTGACACAATTTTAGAATGGTAACACATTTATCTTCACAGAATTTATCTTCAAAGTATTACCTAATATTAATTTCAATAATTTGAAATACTATATACATTTTATTGAATTAAATTTGTAAATTTTCTATGAATCAATTCAATGAATGTTTTCATTAAAAACTAAAAAAATTATTTTTAAAATTCAATATAAATTTTACTTAATAGAAAGATTCCAAAAAATTCACCTTATTCAAATCACTGTATGATAAATTTAAATATTAATTATAATTTATAAAAGTCATAATCTAATATTTAGGAATTTTAAAATGAAATGAAATTTTATTATATATATATAAATTATTTATTTGGAACTGAAACTATTTCTTTTGTCATGAAAATATATTATTTAATCATTTAGAAAAATTTAATTTTAATAGATTCAACATCTAATTATGCTTCATTTACATTTAGACTAATTATTTCTAAAACAGTTTTGGTAAAGCATTAATTATATACTATCATTGAAATTATATGTCAATTTCCATTCCTATTTTTTAAAAATAACATTACTAAGACCCCATATAAATGTCTAATTTCATTATTAAATATTTCATAAATTTATTTAATTATAAAAAATATTATATGTTCATTTAAAATGAAATTCAGGAATAATAAAATATTTATATAGAATATGATATATATAACTGAATAAATGTACCATGATGTAATTTAAATCTCATGATAATATATTATCCTCCAATCCATTTTTTAGTTTAGAATAATTCCATTTTTTGTATAGTTTTAATATTAAAACCATCGATTAAAAATAGTATAAAAAACATCCACAAACCAAATAGAAACTATAAAAATATCCATTAAACATTACATCCAACCCTATAAAACTAAAGAAAATATTTATATCCCTAACAATTAAACCCAAACCATATTTGTATAGTCCACTTAACATAAATATTTCTAAATTTAATAAAAACATAATGATATTATATTCTGAGACAGCTCAACATACCCATCTAATATGTAATCCACTTTCAAAATCACAAACCCTATCAATGAGATCATCACAAAATTCTAAATCTCAAAAACACCAAAAAAATCAGAAAAGAGACACTAAAACACCAAAAACCACTATCATTAACACCTCTGTGAAGATACTTAATTATTGAGAACCTTCCATGAGGACCATATAATCATCTTGAATAGATGGACCACTAACATGGAGAAAAGAAATCTCTCATTCACCATGAACCCAATGCAATAAAAGGATCATGTACTAATCCACGACATATAGAAAAAAAGAAGAGAAATACCAAAAGAACACCAAAAAATGGATGAGATCATGATGATGAGGCCAAGAATAAAAGTATACTACCATATGATAAAATAAGAAAACTGTAGTGAGTATATCCCAAGAATTGATTTCAACCACCATCACCAGCTTAGTCCCAACTACCACAATCACATATGTAAAATATCGAGAATAGGGACCCGAAAAATGGAAATCATTATATAAAAATGATATTCCAAAATTAATTTTAAATTTCACATAAAATGTTATATTAAATAACATTCAATCGTAATATGTGAAGGTCAAAAATAATATCATAATTTGTTAACTATTATAATAAAATCACATAATTACCCTGATGATATTAAAGTGAAACTAATAAAGGAAATGTTTTTTTAATTTTTTTGAATATTGTAAATGATATATAATATATATGTATATATATATATTGATAATATATTAAAGAGCGAATATTTAAAATATATATGCTATTGCTATGTTTTATTCCAATGAATCCCTTTTTCCATGGGTCAGAGAGCGATGGCCTCTTTGGACATGATGGGTTTTTTCTCGACCTACAAGTTTATCATTTAAAAAAAATAATGAAAAAATTTGAATTAAACCTTAAAATGAATATAAATAAATAACATTGGTGATATACACGTACATAAATTCATAGTTAATGTTGTTATAGAAATGAAGTTATCATTTATTAATTTTATTTATAAACATAAATTCAAAAAAATTCTCGAGAAATTATGTCTGTTACCTAAAATTTGAATATTTGTTTTATAAAAATAATTTTACATAATAGTTAGAGGTTATCTTGTTTAACTATGAAAAATCGCTACAATACCAGAAAATATCATACCTATCAATGAAGTTAATTAAACATTAACATTAATAATTTCTGAAATAAGAGGCTACCACTATGAAAAATCAAGCCTACAGTTTTTTGTAAAAGAACAAAGAATCTATTTTTTAGTGCGTATTAGTATTTTTTTTATTTGGGCCAATTCCTAGTGTATTTACGGAAATTATTTGTGGAGAACCTGAAATAACTTAGTGGTTTTTTGTATTCAATTTTCATAAATGAGTGAAATGAATAATTATTATTATTTTTTCACACATACATAAATGTAAACTATTGTAGTATATTTTAAAAAAATAATCCTATTATATTATCATTTATTAAGGATAAGTCATTTTTGTTGTAACTCATGCATATTAACCAAAAATACTCCATGATCAGGGTTTGACTAGAGCATTTATATTCTCACCATACCCCTCCCAAACTACCACACATTAAATGGAAGAAAATATAAATAATAATAATAAATATAATAATAATAATAATAATAATAATAATATCTCAATCATATTTACTCACAACACATAGAAATACAATAAATCATTGGGATCATTTTCAAAATAAACACCCTAATGAAACCACCAACACCAATATAAATAATAATAATTAATGGTGGATAGTGGGGTTAGAAAGAAATTAATAATATTATAAATTATAAATTTTAATCATAATGTAATTACAAATTTAATAAATTATTAATTTAATATTCTTTAATTTATTATTCGTAATTAATAATTTTTTTATATTAGGTCTAGGTGATTAAGAATTGCAAAAAACTCACAAACCAAAGATCAATTATGGGTATTTAATCATCTCTACCAATAAGTATTGATAAACACCCATAACACCAATTTTATTATATTTTCAATTTAATGATTTACATATATTTAAGGAATACCATATCATGGACAAAATTCTCATTGCCTAAATGCCTAATAATATGTGCCCTATAGTCCTATGGATCAGTTAAACCAATGTCCCTACACGAGTTGTTGACAACATTTCATGACATTAGTCGAAATCTATACTCCCTACAACACGAGTCATTACACTTGTGCTACATATCATGCTTGATACATCATCCCCATACAAGTCATTATGTCATGCTTCCCATGATTCACCATGATATGAAAATGATAACCCATGTTTCAATACACCTTAATTCATTAATTATAACATAATGGTATACATATTACAATACTATAAGAGAACGAGGCCTAGTGTATTTAAAAAATTAGGTACATATAAAAAAATTCAAAAATATTTAAAACAAAATAATTTAAAAATAATACAACACACCTTATAAATGGAATAATGGCCTTTTTTGGATAATTCCCTTTTTAATTGGGCTGAGAGGGAACCCATAAAGTATTACCTAATATGGGGGTTATAAATTATTTATTATTATATAATTCTATGGGGGTTATAAATCTTGTCAACATTTTTAATTTGAAATTTTTTTAGTTATATATGGGGTTTTATCTATTTGTTTAACCCCGTTTTAACCATTTTAACTATTATTTTGGTGTCACAATTTTAGAATTGTAACACATTTATATTCACAGAATTTAGCATCAAAGTATTACTTAATATTGATTTCAATAATTTAAAATACTATATACATTTTATTGAATTAAATTTGTAAATTTTTTATGAATCAATTAAATGAATGTTTTCATTACAAAATAAAAAAAATATTTTTAAAATTCAATATAAATTTTACTATATAGAAAGATTCCAATAAATTCACCTTATTCAAATCCTTGTATGATAAATTTAAATATTAAATATAATTTATAAAATTCATAATCTAATATCTAGGAATTTTAACATTAAATGAAATTTTATTATATATATATAAATTATTTATTTGGAACTGAAACTATTTCTTTTATCATGAATATATATTATTTAATCATTTAGAAAAATTTAATTTTAATAGATTCAACATCTAATTATACTTAATGTACATTTAGACTAATTGTTGATAAAATAGTTTTAGTAAAGCTTTAATTATATACTATCATTGCAATTATATGTCAATTTCCATTCCTATTTTTTAAAAATTACATTATTAAGACCCCATATAAATGTCTAATTTCATTATTAAATATTTAATAAATTCATTTAATTATAAAAAATATTATATGTTCATTTAAAATGGAATTCAGGAATAATAAAATATTTATATGGAATATGATATATATAACTGAATAAATGTACTATTATGTAATTCAAATCTCATGTTAATGTATTATCCTCTAATCCATTTTTTAGTTTAGAATAATTCCATTTTTTTATAGTTGTAATAATAAAAACATAGATTAAAAACAGTATAAAACACATCCACAAACCAAATAAAAACTATAAAAATATCCCTTAAAAATTCCATCCAACCCTATAAAACTAAAGAAAATTTTTATATCCCTAACAATTAAACCCAAACCATATTTTGTATAGTCCACATAACATAAATATTTCTAAATTTAATGAAAACAGAATGATATTATATTCTGAGATAGCTCAACATACCCATCTAATATGTAATCCACTTTCACAATCACAAACCCTATCAATGAGATCATCCACAAAATTCCAAATCTCAAAAACACCAAAAAAATCAGAAAAGAGACACTCAAACACCAAAACCACTATCATTAACACCTCTGTGGAGATACATATTTATTGAGAACCTTCCATGAGTACCATATAATCATCACGAATAGATGAAACACTAACATAGAGAAAACAAATCTTTCATTCACCATGAACCCAACGCAAGAAAAGGATCTTGTACCAATCAACTGCATATAGAAAAAAAGAAGAGAAATGCCAAAAAACACCAAAAAATGGATGATATCACGATGATGAGGCCAAGAATAGAAGGATACTACCATATGATAACAAAGAGAAAACTGTAGTGATCATATCCCAAGAATTGATTTCAACCACCATCACCAGCATAGTCCGAACTACCACAATCACATATGTAAAAGACTGAGAATAGAGACATGAAAAATGGAAATCATTATATAAAAATGCTATTCCAAAATTAATTTTAAATTTTACATTAAATGTTATATTAAATAAAATTCAATAGTCATATGTGAAGGTTAAAAATTGTATCATAATTTGTTAACTATTATAATAAAATCACTTAATTACCCTGATGATATTGAAGTGAAGCTAATAAAGGAAATGTTTTTTTTAATTTTTTTGAATATCGTAAATGATATATAATATATATTTATATATATATATATTGATAATATATTAAAGAGTGAATATTTAAAATGTATATGCTATTGCTATGTTTTATTCCAATGAATCCCTTTTGCTATGGGTCAGAGAGAGATGGCCTCTTTGGACATGATGGGTTGTTGCTCGACCTACAAGTTTATCATTTAAAAAAAATAATGAACAAATTTCAATTAAAACTTAAAATTAATATAAATAAATCACATTATTGATATGCACGTAAATAAATTCAAAGTTAATGTTGTTATAGAAATGAAGATATAATTTATTAATTTTATTTATAAACACAAATTCAAAAAAAAATCTCGAGAAATTTTGTCTGTTACCTAAAATGTGAATCTTGGTTTTATAAAAATAATTTTATATAATAGTTAGAGGTTATATTTTTGAACTATGAAAAATCTCTACGATTCCAGAAAATCTCATACCTATCAACGAAGTTAAAAAAAATTAACATTAATAATTTCTGAAATAAGAGACTGCCCCTATGAAAAATCAAGCATAAAGTTTTTTTAAAAAACAAAGAATATATTTTTAGTGTGTATTAGTATTTTTTTATTTGGGTCTATTCCTAATGTATTTATGGAAATTGTTTGTGGAGAACCTGAAATAAATCAGTGGTTTTTGGTATTCAATTTTCATAAATGAGTGAAATGATTAATTATTATTATTTTTTCACACATACATAAATGTAAACTATTGTAGTATATTTTTTTAAAAAATAATCCTATTATATTAACATTTATTAAGAATAACTCATTTTTGTTGCAACTCGTGGATATTAAACAAAAATACACCATGGTCAGGGTTTGACTACAGCATGTATATTCTCCCCATACCCCTCCCAAACCACCACACATTAAATGGATGAAAATCTAAATAATAATAATAAATATAATAAATATAATAATAATAATATCTCAGTCATATTTACTCACAACACATAGAAATACAATAAATATTTGGGATCATTTTCAAAATGGACACCCTAACGAAACCACCAACACCAATATAAAAGATAATAATTAATGGTGGATAGTGGGGTTAGAAATAAATTAATAATATTATAAATTATAATTTTAAATCATAATGTAATTACAAATTTTATTAATTATTATGTTAATCTTCTTTAATTTATTCTTAATAATTAATAATTTTTTTATATTAGGTCTAGGTGATTACAAACTGCAAAAAACTCACAAACCAAAGATCAATTGTGGGTATTTAAACATCTCTCCCAATAAGTATTGATAAACACTCATAAAACCAATTTTATTATATTTTTAATTGAATGATTGACATATATTTAAGGAATACCATATCATGGACAAAATTCCCATTGCCGAAATTCCTAATAATATGTGCCCTATAGTCCTATGGATCAGTTAAACCAAAGTCCCTACATGAGTTGTTGACAACATTTCAGGACATTAGTCAAAATCTACACTCCCTACAACACGAGTCATTACACTTGTGCTACATAACTTGGATGATACATCATCCCCATCCAAGTCATTATTTCATTCTTCCAATGATTCACCATGATATGAAAATGACAACCCATGTTTAAATACAACTTAATTCATTAATTATAACATAACGGTATATATATTATAATACTATAAGATAATGAGGCCTATTGTATTTCAAAAATTAGTTACATATCAAAAAAATTCAAAAATATTTAAAACAAAATAATTTAAAAATAATACAACACACCTTGTAAATGGAATAATGGCCTTTTATTTATTTTTCTAGGATAATTCCCTTTTTAATTGGGATGAGAGGGAACCCATAAATGGCACGTTGGCCATGTGGCACAAGGACCAATACATGTCCTGAAGTACCTAAGAACCTAAAAAATAGAACTACCACCTTCATCATCTACATCATTGATGACACTTGCATCCCCATCTTGTATGGCTTATTAACTAGAATCTTCCTATACATAGTGGCTCTATACCTGGTATCGATGGGGGCTACCATACGCTCTCATTATTCCAAACTAGTTACTTCTGATGGTGTCTCAAATTATTTTGATTTCTCATCTTGGGCATGCTCTTATTTTGGTGTATCTCATTCTGATAACATGGAGGCCCATTTTATTGAAATACGTTGATAAAAAAATGTATATGTGGCATCATTATGTCAAGGGACTACACCCCTGCCTGCATGGTGACAATATCTCATGTGTGGTGCATAAGAAAATGGTGAGTTATAAAATGTGGTTTTATATAAGAAAATTTATAAATATAAATCCAAATTAGGGATCAATAAAAATATATAATAAAATAAATAAATTGATATTGATAAAATGGTTTATGAAGGTAACATAAGAGAGGGTGATTATCAAAACATGACTGTCAAAAATAATTATATGGTGATAACAATATAGAAAAATTGAAATTTGTAAATGACATAAACATGAAATCATAAAAATAATACAATTCTATTAAAATGGAAATTATAAAATAGTGTGATTAATATGACCTCCCATGAACCATACATTGTATCTCATGGGAAACAAATTTAGCTAATTCATTAGAGAGCTATACAATTTGAGGCCCACCCATCACATTTATATCATATATATGCATATGTGCACATCATAGAGCATACTTCACAAGGATTTAATTAATTAATATCAATCCCATTATATAATATTGTGGGTTATATATAGAATTACCCAATAAAGGACGTATAAGTAAATCAATATGAGTACAATTAAGGGGAAATGGGGGGTGGGTAATCACTAATGAAATGATTATAATGGAAATCATATGATAATTTTCGTACCATAATTAGGATAAATAGAGATTCCTGGAAGTGTAAAATTAGAGTAAAAGGGGTTCCTCATGACATATAAATCCTAAGGATAGTAACTGGAATGTATAATTACACATATGGAACAAGATTAACTAGAAATCAAAATTTATTATATGAAGAAGGTTGTTGAATAAAGAATATGAGAGGATCTATTACATTGAGAGGGAGATTCTAGAAGAATGAGAGGAGATTATTAAGAGATAAGGGCACTATTATAAGTATAAATAGATGTCAAAATGGAGTAAATTAGTGATAAAAGTGTTTTATAGAATACTAATGATATTTCAAAGGTTTTATTTAGAAAAAAAAGCGGGATTTGTTTTATTAATTATCAAACATATTTTTTGGACTCTATATAATAAAATAATGAAAACCAAAAAATAAATGAATAAATTATTCATTTTAAATGGTATTAATATTATAAAAAATTAAATCCATACATTCTTACCCTTTAGAATTTTCACAATTGATATTTCATTTCATACATTAAAATAAATAAGGGTGCTTCTGTTTCAATTCCTCTTATGCTTCCCATGTTTCTTCCCCGATCATGTGGTTTCATCACAATACTTTTAACAAGTTAGTTGTTTTTTAGTAAAACATTTTATTTAATATCTACAATCTTTACATCAAACTCCTAATATGAAATGTTTTTCTCAAATGGTACCACCTTATGATTTTGAATATATGGGGGGTCTGAAAGGTAATTCATCACGTGGGATACATGAAACACTTAATGAACATATGATATGTTTGTTGGGAGTGTTTTCCCTTAGGCCACAACTATGATGCAATCAAGGATCTCAAAGTGGTGATATATTTTGGAATAATCATTTTATTTTTCTCAAACCCCATGACATTGTTCCTTAGTGATATTCAATGGAACACTTTATTGTCGACCTCAATATCTTGGTCTCATCGATGACTATATGTATAGATTTTCTATCCTATTTTTATGGATTTAATTTTATATTTATTGGTTTAAACCTTCTCTATCATATTTTGGACTAGATCTGGTCCCATCATATTCTAATCTCTTATATTATACCAATATGTTGGAGATTAACACTACATCCCATAAAAATAAAGATAAGATTTCATTTGATTTCTATAATGGAAAATATTTTTATATGAGAACTCCATTTTGTTATGGTGTTGATAATAATATCCTTATAAATAAATTTAATATGATATCAAAAATCCTATATATATTTAATGGTTCTCTCAGATTGGAAATCCATATTTTGGTGGAAAGTAGTTCTAAAACTCATCTTTGTATCCAGTTCATTCTGAAGGATTCTCTAAGAGCTCAATGTGAACATCAAATCTCAATCACATGAAATTGATAGTAGAATTTTGTGTAGTCTTAAAACATATATTATGTATATAATGTTTATTTTTTATTAGAAAAATTTTATTTTATTATAGTGAAATGTACTATACTTGTATGATGATCTAATTATACCCATATAAATTTATTTCTATTAATTTTTTTGGGGAGTCATATAATGAAATCAATGGTTATGTTTTCTAATTTCTCTTCTAGTTTGTCAATTATTTGGATCAAACCCATAAATCTATATCATTCATCCTTGATATGTTAACATTCAACCATCAAGATAAAAATTCTTTATTATGTCTCTTCTTGTTATCCCACCAGATGTTAGTCATTAGATATCAATAATTATTAGTACTTTCAGGATGAATTGAAAAGAATGTACTATTCATATCTTTTAGAGGTTTCTTATCCAACTATGGTTTTGATGGGACCTAATTTTGGGTTAAAAAAATGTAACATATCTTTATATATGTTTCACTCTAGAATATTTGAAAACTTTTTTTGTGGATACATATCATCTTTGAGGGAATCTATGATCCAGAAATGAATTAATGGATGGGTAGTTTTTTTTCATGGTACAATGAATATCAATTCATTATTCCTATGTATATGATTTTCACATTTAAGAATATTAAATCCATTACAATAATAATGATGTATGGTGTTATGAGATCCACTCTACTCAGAGCATCCACCACTTCGTCTGTATTCCTAGGATGGTAATGTATTAAACATCCATAATCCTTTATCTTCTCTAACCAACTTATTTGGATAATATTGAGATTTTTTTTGGGTAAATATATACACTAGGACGTTATGATTAATATATATTTCATAATTTTACTTTTATATTCAATGTCCTTAAATCATCATTGAGAAGATCACTACAACCAATTATAGGTAACTTATTGGTAGTTCTGTTGCAACATCTTTAATTAACGAGAGACATATGATATCACATTATCATATTGAATGAGTAAACAATGCAATGTATATATATGCATCCAAAAGATAAAGAAATACTCCCCCATTATTGGATAATGTGAGTAGAGGTGTAGATATTTTCCTATTTTTAACAATGTAATGATTTACGTCCATTCATCAGTTGAGAAAATCCTGATTCTCTTCTATGATATCTCATTAGAGGGAGGAATAATACTGAGAGGTTTAAAAAACCTATAAATTTAGATATCAAATACAAGAAAACTAAATGTCTACATCATATACATTGGTTTTGTCTATCCTTAAATTTCCTCATTTTTTATGGAGCCACATATATCCCTTAGTTGGTGATGACATGCCCCTGGAATGTGACCCACTCAATCCAAAAATAGTTTTTACTATAAATTTCATTTAACTTCTCAATTCACAATTTCTTCAATATGGAATCCAAATGATCCTCATATTACTATTTTCATTTAGGGATGATAATAATAACATCTACAAATAATAACATAATATTTTTAGGTAATCCATTAATATATTATTCATACCATCATTGAAGATAGAAGGAGCACTATTGTGGTCCAAATGGAATCAAACTAAACTCATAGTGATCATAGAATGTATGAAAAATTATCCCTATGATATCAAAATTCATTACCATTACATGATAATATTCTAAATTAAGATCAATGTTATAGATGTATTAGGATGTACATAGCTGACTAAACAATTCATCAATCAATTTGAGATTATATATGACTTTTATTGAGATCTTGGTGAGTTCATGGTAATCAATGAATATGTTCATTGACCCATCCAAATTATAAATTAAAAGTATTGTTTCACCGTAAAATGAAGAAGATGGGAATACGATTCCTTTCTCTATGTTATTATGTAATTGCTTCTCTAACTCTGTAGGTTCAATGCTGTCCATTATTTTTAGAGTCTGGGATATTGGTAGTGCTCCAGGAAAAAGATGTACTGATAACTCAACTTATCATTTATTAGGAAGACCATGAAATTTTACAAGAAACACAAATAGGAATTCAAATAAATTTCTAAGGTCAGTATGTATCATTTTTCCTCAGTCTAAATAATTTTAGTTTGATGAACATCATTATAAATAAAAAATACCCATTTTTGAGATGATTAGACCAAAGGAGATTCATCATCTTCCATGAGATCATACAGAATCAGTAGGTCATTTTTAAAATAAAGGGTGATTTCCTTCTCTCGATAATTTATATTGGATTTATAAATGTAAACACAAAACAAGTCAACAATATAATGTAATTATTCTGATGGAATTATAACATGGTATTATAGGAAATATAACCCTAAAATTTTGATAGGTGATAATTTATATGCCATGGATGGGATAACTAACCCATTTTCATAATCATAAAGAACATGAATTTAATGTATTGATGTGGTGTTTGAATTGTTTTCAAAAACATTTTATATAATAAATAATTCATAAGACTATAGTAAAATATTTCATTCACTATCATAGAATTAATAACTTGAACACATGTTCCAACTTCATTGTTTTGGATCCACGTTTATATTTACAATGTAATAAAATCACCCTTTCTCTCTTGGATTTCTAGTTCATTTTCATCAGCTTTCCATAGAAATCACGGTATTAGTACATTTATCTTCATTGTGTCAATGTTACTAGAATTTCAAAAACTAGATAATTGGATGAGGATTGAATGCTCCAAACCATTATTTCATTAAATTGGTGGGATTATCTCATTGTAAATATCTAGGTAGGTTACAATCCATACTACAGAAGAAGAATCTCCTTCCCCCTTCATGATTTTTATTGGATGCTTCTTCTATCCCTTTTGAAAAGTCATATGTTGAAATTTCATCCCCCATGAGATTTACCCATCACACTTACATAATTAAAATCTATCCTCAATTTTCTATTTCCAAATATAATATATCCTTGAGATTCACTAATCTTAATTTATTATTTGAGGTAATACCATAATATTTATTCATTTTTATCAATGTATTAAATAGGTAAATCATAACATAGAATAAACATTATCAAACAAAATTACTGGTCAAATATGGTTTTAGGGTTAATGAAAAATAGAGAGGTGTTCCTTAAATCTCCCAGGAATTTCACCTTATAGGTCCCAGTGGGTACATTTTCATTTTTATTAAGGATAAATAAATACTTCTCCATTTTGATTTTATTGAGTGTGAGGGAAAATATTTTGAAAAAAATGTAATTTTTTCTTCAATACCTCTCCTATATCATCCTCTGGATATGTATCTTTGAACAATATCTAACATTGATCACATTATACTTGCTGGAGTTGGTTTCATATGTCCAATTTTTTATACCTTGATTACATGTATATTTGAGGCCTGAAATATTAATTAAACTACTTATTTTACATTGATCATTATTCTATATGACTCTAATGTAATATTTTCATATATTACACATCACATTAATATTATTATATAATTTCCCCGCTATTTCTATAACCTTTATCTTCAATGACGATAATCTTAAGTAATTTTCTATGGTTGGGTAACATACTATAATGGGACTAATAGAATATAGACATTAATGTATGAGTATAGGTATGTAGATGAGGCTTATTTTGATGATGTATTCACTTAGTTATCTCTAAGATGGGATATTATGAGAATAGACGTACTAGTAGAAATTCTACATGTTTTGGATTCATTTGATATTCTTATATGTGACCATATATGATGGTTCTTATACTTTAAGATTATATTAATTACATGTTAAAACTATAATAATTAGATTTATATTATAGACCATTACTATAATATTTCGTTATAATGTGGGATATGTTGGGTGTGTCCTAAGTGACCAGTCATCAATGGAAATGTTGTTGAAGGATTTTTCCAAACCCACCATTATGTATGATGATATCAAGTTCATTTGATTGGAATTGAATCATCACCCAAAACTCAATGCTCAAGGTGTGAAGACATGTTTATTTCATATGGTGAGAAAATGATGTGTTGATCAAATAGGTTGGTGACCCATATTTTTAATCTTCTTAAAGAGATATTGTGACAAAGGAATTATTTTACGGAGTGATTTTTCAGATGTGGTTATCATCATTTAGACATTATGATCATTTTCTTTTCTTCCATGACTTTTTTGTATATTATAATCCTATAAAATCATATCTTCAAGCTAATATCAATGATAAATAACTGTATAGGGTCCTAGACTAAGTTTTTCCATTGTTATTGATTAAATTGTACTTGAATTTAATTGTTGGAATGAATATTATTATGAAGACCATAGAAAATTTTTGCCATGTTTTATTGATCAATTATATTCACAAGGTATAAAAATAATTTTTTAAATAAATAATTTATTTTATTTGTTGAATATATATAAAAAATATTTCACTGGATTGTCGATCAAATATTAATTTTAATAACTAAATATTTTTATTAAATATGTATTCGCAAGTTTGTGAATAAATAATTTATATATAAATAAAAAAATTGATTGTTCAATATATTCTAGAGTAGTTCTAATAGAGAAAGAGTGAGTCTAGTGAAAATATTAATCGACTAGAACACCACTTATATTTTTAATTGTGCAATTTGGTACTTTCCAAATTATGTTAATAATATGTTTTTCATACTGGTAATTTTTTAATTTATAATTATTTATTTGATTGATTATCCATATTCAATCATGGTTGAGTTCTGATTACTTATTATTAAATATTTTATCTAATTTTAATTAATATTCATCGACAAATTATTCATATTAATTTAGTGATTCATTTTCAATAAGGGATAAAAATGATGAATGATTGAGGATTCCATCATGGGGTTCCAAATCATTGGTTGGTAAAACTATAGTATGTTACATGTATCAAGAGTACACATTTTGAAACAATTCACATTGTACATAAAGGTGTGGACCAGTTAATCACATGAAGAGAATTTATTTCATACCAAGTGTGGACATGGCCCTACTAGAACACAATGGGAGGATTCATGGAGTGTCTCTCCCACATACCGAGTGTATAGTCTAAATATGTTAACAAGTTTATGCCCAATAGGTGTGATCTGGATACATAAAATCCAATGTAAACAACATGTTTCTATACAATAAACATCGTATATTTTTCTATTAATGAAAACAAATAAAAATTACATTAAACTGAATATTTCAGCATTAGAACTAATTTTATTGAATTATGCACAAATGTGTTTGACATTTTAATAATGGATTTAAATAATATAAATGATGAATAAATTTATTTTAATTAAAATGTAATTATTGGTTCAACCATTTATTTTCCTTGAATTCTATAATTAATGGTTGTCACCAATTATGTATGAATGGAAATTTAGATTAAATGAAATTAATTATTTAATTAATTAACATACACTTATCTTAATAATAATGAATAAATAAATAAATAAATGAAAGATGATTTATTTTATGAATTTGTTGCATGTATGATTGATCATGATCTTGAAGAAGACCAATGAATGTGTTGGAAATTATTTAAATTAATTAATTTCATTTTTTCAATTAATTAATATTATATTAAATGATGTCATGCATTTCATCCCACCCGAAATTATTATGTTGGACCATCATGTCCATGTTTATTTAATTAACCCCCTTTAACTAGACCTTTGTTTCCCGTCACCTGTGTGTGAGTAAAAAATACTTTTAATTAATGGAGTATCCTAATATGAGTGGAGTCAATTCAGGATTGAACATGGATGATGAAAACTCTATGAAACACATATATACAGGTGGAATGTTGTAAATCATTCCAAGACTGATATAAGGAGTTATTACCCTAGGTTATTGGTTGATTTAATTTCCAATCATTAATTTCCCCAATTAGATAAGCACATTATCAGGTCATTTATGTTATTTATTTATCTTCATATACTCATTAATAATTTTTTGTATGAAATACCATTGTAAATTAAAAAAAAGTTAATATGAAAAGTTGAAATTTGAATAAATTGATTATGAATAATGGTTTTACCCATCATGGTTAATTTATTAAATAAATTCCACTAAATATTAGAAAGAATTGTGAATAACAAAACAAGATAAGATTTGTGCTTAATAAATTTAAATCAGCCACCCTAATATTAAATAATAGAAATACTTCCATTAATAAATTTGGAATAAAACCAATGAACTACGTATGGTAATATTCCAAAGTTTAGAAACATTATTTTACTAGGGAGTTATCATTAGTGTTTTGGGTTGAAGTAAAGGAAAATATATTGAGTTTTAAAGTCGATGTATCATCAATAAAAATTTGGAATAAAATGTTGAAGAAATCCATGTCAACATTTCATGATATGAGAATCCACAAAATGGATAAGGGAGCTTCAAGTCCCCAATTGTAAATATAACCAACATAATAGCATACATAGGTTTTTCATGGAAAAATTTGGGATCATCAAGAAAAATAACATGGATCCTATCCATAACCATGTTAAAACAACTGGAAAATCCAAGTTCAATGATGAGGGATAGGGGGACATGATAAAATAGGGAAATGTATAATAAAATAACTAAAACTATTTAGTATTTATAACAGAATATTAATTCTCTAAAATGTACTAATAGTATTTTATTTTTATTTTATATTGAAAATGAATTCACTTTTACACAATATCACTGTAATAAATATTATGGGATTAAATCCTACTAACTTTCAGTAAATTCCAGGAGTGAATTAATTGCCTTCGTGTTGTTATATATGATAAAAATGTATTTTTTTCTTTAATTCACATTAACAAATCTTGATTCGAAAGAATCAAGTGATGAAGTGTTACTTATCCATGAACAACATTTACATGTAAAAATTAAGGATTGATGTTTGATTCTTTCATTGATGTGTAGTGAAAAAATAATGTCTCATGAAAACATTGATGTTTAGAGAATGAAATATCACCTACATGGTGTATGAAGAGAGTTAGGCATTAATAGTTTGAAATTAAAACTGATATAATTTTTACATGCCTCCTTTTGGTGTCTATATCATTGTTATGATTTTTAATATGAACAACATCGATAAGTCTTTAAAAGAACCACTCAAACTTATTTTTATAGTTGATAAGAATATGAATCTCTAAAATCATTTCACCAATATGTTGAAAAAATGTATGGAAAAATAGATGAGATATAATTCCATAGATTATTCAAACCCTTTGAAGATGATGAAGATCAAGGGGAATCAAAGGGAACATTATGATGTGTATTTGACATGTGGAATGAATGGCATATAGATGAAAAATTACACCCATCCAATGAAGTAAGGGGAAGCATAATGTGTGTTTGTTATCAAGTGAAATTAATCTATTTCCACAAATTATCTATTGGATAAAGATTATAATAGAAATATATATATTTAAATAGAGAAGCGACATTGATCTAGAGATTATTGATTGAGGTGAGGTAGATATATGTACAACCAATGGATCTAAACTTATTTATGTAGCTATCAGTACCTAGAAACAGTCATTACCAACTAGAATAGTCTCAGTTTTAATGGGTTGTATGTTTGTGCCTTCAGTTACCAAAAACATTATTTCAATATCTAAAATACATAAAGATGTATTTATTTTCTGAATTAGTAATTAATGTTGCTTCCTTTAGAATGATATAATTTTACAAAGAAAGCAAAATTTAAACAATTATATTTATATGATACATTACATAAACAAGTTAATGGAAATTTAGAAAAAAATAAAATAACATGACTCATACCACACCCAAATTTGGAATCACCAGAAATCTCATTTCAATGAAATGTTCTCGACTAAATTAAATTAATATGGATATCTAGAATATTTTGAACTAAAACCACTTGATGTATTTCGTGCATGTTTATAAGGAAAAATGAGAACATAACCATTTAGTGGGAATGTTGAAATGGATAAATAGATTCTAGACATAGATTATACTGATATGGGTGGACTATTTACTATTTAGTAAAGAGGTTTGTAATTGAACATCATAACATTTAATAATGATTTTAGTAGATGTAGATATGTTGACTTTATCAGGTATTTGTAAATTTCCTTTGATAAATTCATGTAATAAAATAACAAAGTTGAGAACCAACAAGGTTATATGATTTAAAAAATCAATATAAAATAAAATATAGAATATCTTATTAAATACTTCATTGATTTTATATGGGATTCTAGGATATTATCTCAACTCACACCCCCTTATATACATTAGTATAATGGTGTACATTAATGATGGAACCACACATTGTTGGACTTGGTGAGATTAATGATATGAGTAATGCATGTGTTCAATTATCCATTTTGGGGATAAGTGTTACCAATAGAAGAAGAAGTAATAAATTGAGTTCCAAATAAATAAATAGACTATAGACCATACGAAATATGGAATTGATAAAATACATGTTTTCTTACTTACATGTGTATTGTTGCGAATCATTTATTATGGCATATAATGGAAACAGTATTTCAACCCACTGAAAAATGCTGATATTCATTGGTTATCTCAATGAAATAAATGTATACTACCTATATATTCCTTCAGAAAAAAAGATTCTTAATCATAGACATCCAAAATTTCATGAGAAGTAACTTATCTCTAAAATGGATAGTGGGATAGAGATAGGTTTTGATGAATTCTAGGATCAAGATACAGAAGAATAGGAACATGAAGAAGTCTCATAAATCCACTTGGAAGAATAAATTTTTTAGAGACACAATTACTACATATGATTACAACAAAGGATTGAGAACTATATCATTCATTCATTCCAATCATTATGTATTGAGACTAATTTTTAGTTTATAATAATGATCATCTAACCTAGGAAATTCTTTAATTGGAAGAGATGATTTCAACACCAAGAAGGAATGAATTATGAGATGGATTCTATGTACAAAAAAACTCATATTTTTATAGAACCTTTGGTAGATGTAAATTCCATTGGTTGAAAAATGGAATTGAAGAAGAAACTATACATGATTAGAAAATTTGGTACCTATAAAGTGAGACTGATTGAAAATGGTTTAACCAACATCATTGCATTGACTATGATGAAACATTTCACCAGTAGAAATGATGGCATACAAAAAAATTCTACATTCCACTACTTATTTCCATGATTATGAGATTTGGAAAATGGTTATAAAAAACTTCATCATTAGTTATAACCTTTTTAATGATTTTTATATGACGCAACATGATGGTTTTGTGACTCTAAGGTATTCTAACTAGGTATTCAAGATTCAATGATCTATTTTTGGAATAAATCAAGAATATAGGTCATGGAAAATTCATTTTTAGGATTTCATAATGGAATTTTGACTGAAAATGATTGAATGAGATTCGATTATCTATAAATAGTATTGTAGGACTATAGTCATTTTCTTAATAGACTATTTTGATGACATACTACTCATGGGAAACCAAAAAAACATTCTTACAGTATTTTATGGAATGTTTGAATAAAATAATCTATATAAAGAATATGGTATAGGTAGAATGTATTATTTGGATCAACATTCATTGAGATAGATCGAAGAGGTTTCTCATCCTACTTCAAAGTAAATACACTGACAAGATCTTCAAAAAGGTTCAATAAATACACTAACAATATCCTCAAGAGGTAGCTCATCCTAGTTCCCCATGGAACTCATCTTTAGTGGAAAAGGATTTCCCCAAAAACATAATGAAGAAAATAGAGTTTAAAGGTTTACATACACATCAACAAATGGGCTAGTCATGTGCGGTACAATATGTATTGTGTTACATATATCCTACATATTTATTTGTGGTAAGAAGATATCTAGATAATCCATACGAACACAATTGGAAAATATTCAAGGATATACTTAAGTATATAAGCCATACTAATGATATGTTCTTAGTTTATAGTGGAGATGAGAAACTAGTTATAAAATGATATGTAGATTATAGTATCCAAACTGTTCATGATGATGTGAAGTCACAAATTAGCTACATCTTCACATTGAATGGAGGATTTGTGAGCTAAAAGAACCCAAAAAAGGATGTGGATATTGATTCTATAGTATATTTTGAGTATATTTTCGCTTTAAAGGAAGTAATTGAAGAAGTAAATATGTGTATATTAATGCATGATCTTGAAAAGGTACCTTTCAATAAATATCCTATCATAGTCAATTATGATAATATTTCAATGTCAGAAGTTATAAATGATAACATGTCACATGTGTTGATGAAACACATGAATTCGAAAAATCCTATCTTGATGGATTTTTCTCAAAGAGGCGAGGTTAAAGGGAGACATATTTATAGATAATAATTTCTGGAGAAACCCTTTATAAATGCACTAAGTCAACATATAATTAACCATTATGTGAGGTATAGTAGACTAATGGTTAGAGGAAGTGGGATATAGTTATTTGGGGAGATTTTTTTAGTTGTTTTAATCAGACCAAATTTTTATTCACTAATTATATATACATTAAATATATTGCATACTATTATATTATATTATTATATGTTGTTTTTAATATAATAATCATATAAAAAAATTTCCTCAAGTATACATCTCATTGATATTGTTATAGTAGAACCCTGCTATATTGAATGCCTTGATGTGTTATTAAGACAGTCATAAATATATTTGTTATTTTGGAAATGTATTATGATGGGATATAGTATATATACATTCATGTCTGAGTACTCATAATCATATGAGGCTACTTCTCATGAAGTTCTCTATAGGTAATATCCAAGAAGGGATATTATCATAGTAGTTCCATTAGTATGAATTCTTCATGTTTAGGTGTCATGATATATTTCCATCTACGAGCTTGTATTATGGTCCTTGGACTGTAATATTATTATTAATTCATGTTATAAATCATCTACATAGATTTATTTCATAAAACATAATGTTAATAGTCTGTGGTAGAGTTGGATACGTCGGATTTATCACAAGTGACATTTCATTAATGAATAATTCATGGAAGGATTTATCCCATCCATTTTGTAGAAGCTGATATAATAGCCCTATGATTGGAATGTAAACATCCCAAAACATCCATTTCCATTTTCTAATGGTGTGTTTATATCGGATATTCCATGAAATACATATCTATAAAATAGGTTCGTGACATAGATGCGAACCATCCTTGATGGTGTATAGAGATAATTTTATTTCATTACACAGTGATCATTTATATGTGGTTTTCTTCATTGAAAAATCAATTTCATTCTCTTCGGTCCAATGAACAGTATTAGTACATTAATCTTAGACTCCAAGAAATAAAACGTAATGAAAATGATAAATAATCTAATATGGTCACACACCAAGTGTTCTTGTTGATCTCAATTAAATTCCATTTTAATATAATTATTATAATAAAAATTATTCTCAATGCCAAGAAATATTTTTTTTGTGGTTTATTGATCTCTATAATTCACATGGTAGAAAATAATTATTTTTTATTAATAAATAATTTATTTGATTACATTAATATATATAAATGTTATTAAAATATTTATTTTATTTATTGAATATTTTTAATAACTATTTATTCTCTAGATTGGGAATAAAAGATGTATTTATGAATAAATGATTTATATAGTCATTATAAATATTATAGAGGATTTTGAACAGATCAGGACTAATTATAGTGAAAAAATGTTATTAACAAGAAGGTTACATAATATTTTTTATTTTTCAAGATACTATTTGTAATGACTCGTATTTTCCCATGCCATTCCCATTTGAAAATCTTATGTTTAGGGTGTTCTGATAGTCAATAATATCAAATTTCAAGTGTCTTCCAAAGTTCTAGTTTTTTCAACGGTGTCTCAGCGAATCAGTTTCAGCATATCATTTCGTTGGTTAGTCAAGGGCATCAGCCCCGGTGAGTTAGGGGCATCTACAATAGTGAGTCAGGGGCATCCGTGTTGGTAAGTCAGGGCGTCAGTGATATAAAGTTGGTGTAAGGGTGTAAGTGAGTAGTGTATTTGGTGAGTTGTGGCATTAGTGAGTCATTTCATGGGTAGCTCAGCATCAGTTGCTCAGTTTTGGTGACTCACCTATCGATGACCCATTTCCAGTTTTTCCAGTTTTTTCTATTTTCCATTTTCTACCATCTTACTTTTTATTTGACATATACCAAGTTTAAATCCTTTTTGGTCATTTTAAGGGAGTTTCAAAGAATATTAAGTATATCTTTAATGTACTTACATTACAAGGTCTTTTAGATACTCAAACAACATTATCTTGACCATGATTCCACATTTATATCTTTCGAAACTGTTCTTCCCTCAATATAGGATCTAGCTCTTCAAAGTCGGTATTTTACCTTCCTAAGGTGTTTTCGTTTCCCACTAGGTGGACCAAATGTGTTCCTTCCTATAAGATTTATAAGATAATTATAGATACCCCTCCTTCTCATTTTTTCTTGGGGATTATTATCGCTCGCATGATCCCCTTTTATTTGCACAAATAGGGAGTTCGGTAAACTATTGTTTTAGGTATAGATTTCTTATGACTCTATTTAATTTTACATCATGAGGGGTGAGTGTACAACGTATTACATGTGATGGAAGAGTGAATAATTTTCTTAAAAATATAAAATGATAATATTGAAATATGATAAAATTATAACTGGGGTCAATGAAATAATGGACTGGGTGTGGTTTGAGGTTTGATCACCTGATTAATATTCATACCATGGTTTCATTATGGATTATTGTTGGTGTATGACTTCTGAAATTCATGGTTGTTGGTGGTATTTTCTTGAAAATCTGGTGGTTTTTTTGTTATTGTTGGTGGTAACATGAAATCTTATTAATCGGGTATACTCAATTAAATGAAATGGATTCCATCGTATGAAAACCATTATGTGATCACCCTAATTTATCATTGAAGATTAGAGAACATTTTTTACTAAATTGTAATATATTATATTTGATAGGTGTGGTATGTGTGTGCAGTGGGGATGCATATAAATGGTTGTTGTTGTCAGATTGGTGTGTGGGGTAGTACATGTAGTGTGTGGAATCTCATTTTGAGAGACTGACTGATTTTATAATTGAAGAAATACTATGTAGTGGGACTACCGTTGTTTGTTTTGTGGCCAACGAGAAACATTGGGAAGTGGGACAAGAATGTGGTTATGGACTTATTAGGTAGTGTGAAAAAATATGTGGTTTTATTTTGCATAAGGGTTCCATTTTTGGTTTTCAGAGAATGATTTTGTGGAAAAAAATTGAATAATTATAGTTGGCATTGGTTGTATGGGTATCAATTGAAAACGGGGTTGTGCAGTGGAACTGTAGGTTGGTAGTTATTGATTGTTTTTAAGAATGGGTGTCAAAATGGAAATGCTTTACCTTGGTAGTTTCCCTAGGTAGTGTCAGAAGAAACTAATGTAAAACCTTTAATTAATAAATATGAAGTGGTTGAATGAAAAATGGATTGGGTGTATGATTTTACAGTGGGTGTATTGTGGTTGTCCATATAGATGTTGCAAAAAATGTGGTTCAATGTGGGTGATTGTTTTTTTTGGGACCCATAGGTTGGGGTGACTTTTTTATTACATATATCTATATTTTAATTTCTTGTTATTTCTATATGCATCCCCCCATTGTTGAGAAACATGTGATGGACACACCCATTTCATGGGGTAGGATGTCATTCCTAACCTCTCAATGGGAGGATGGATGACTAGTTACTGAATTTCATCCTCACACCCATTAATAGGTTCTTATCGCTCATGTGTATCTAGGTAGGTTGTAATGGATTGAGACTTAAAATAGTCCATGATCCTTTGGGAATTTTTGTTTTTGGATGAGGGGCCAAGGTGTTTGTGTGCCATGATTATTTTCACATGTGTCGTTAGGGTGAGGCCTATATTTCATTTGGTGAGAGGTCTTGTTATTATGACCCGGGTGTCTATGGGTGAGATGTGTGGTGTTGTTGAGGCCCATGTGTGTGTGGCCAGGTTGTGGCAGGGGGACTGCGTTTTTGAAGAGGGTTTGTATCAAGACATTAGCCATTTGTAATTGTAGTTAACTAGTGGGAAAGAGGTGTGGGTACACAAATGTCTATGTGTTTATACTAATACATTACTTAACTTGAATAATTTGGGCAGTGTACCTAGGTGATGTTGGGCTAGTCTGTACACTATGGTAAGTTCTTTGTGGTTCTACAATTTTCTCACATGGTAATTAGCATGTTCCCACACTTGTGCATGGGTGGACATAGTTTTACTACTCGGTATACATGTTTACTCACCCTACATCTGTAAAACTATTTTCATACTTCCCGGAGGACTTGAGGACTATGATGATCTTTATTATATCATGCATCATGATAGTTTTTTTTCTTCATCTTAGATTATTTCTTCTGGTACTTTCTTTTGTGATATGGTTGTACTTTTTTGGCATTTTTCATTTAAATTAGGCATAGGCTAGATTTTGGATTCCTTTATATAAATTTTTGGAGTTGTTATTTATTTTACTACCTTATCTCCCAATTTTGTTTTCATAGAAATGTGTAATTCCTTCTATTTTATCTGAGATTCAATACCATTGGGGCTAGTCTCCACTCCAGGGCCTATTATGGTGGGACTCGAGGGGTCATTTTTTCATCTTTATATTGATGAAGGAAGAGTGTATAACTTTGCTACCCCATCCCTCATCATGTGGAAGGTTGGTCATGAAAACATTGTATCATATGAAGATTTGAGGGATATGTTGGTGTTTGGTGCTACGAATTGTGAGTATTACATGGCATGGTAGGGAACCAATGTTTGGAAATGTTGGTTTGTGAAATAGTTCAGTGATGACCGACTAGGAGACGAGATTTTCGGGCCACCCGTGATCTGATGCTAGGACTATAGACCTACAGAATGACTAAGTGAGACTATTATGATCGCAGGGAAGAGACCCTAGGAATGATACAAGCATCATAATAACTTGTTTTCTTACGTGTGTCAGGAATATTGGGAATTTAATAAAGAGTTAATGTAAATCTAAAAAATATTCATACTACATGGGATTTGGAGTTACTTTTTTCCCTTTACAACTATATAACCCAATCTTTTCCAATTTGTTGTACTTGTAGTTGTGGCAATATCATCCAAACCGGTTGATCATCAGAGGGTTGATAGAGAGGAGGAAGATGACTTGTGGAAAAGGACCCTTTGCTATTTCCAACAGCAGACCTTAAGGAAGTACGAAGTAAGAATTTTAAACTCAATCATGGAGTCCAAGCTTGAGGAAATGATAATCAACTTTACCGTGAACCTTTATCCAAGAGATTACTCAGTTACTCTGGAACTGATCTAGATGCAAGGACTGGCACTACAGCGATGGATGCATTACCTCTCAGAGTGGAAGGGGACCAATGTCTCATGTTCTGAAATTGGGAAAGAATTTTGGGTAGAGATTCTTTTCCTGGTGATGATGGCTAAGAATAAGTATGAGCTTCTCTCCCTCCAATTGATGAATATGTCAGTGAAGGATCTAAGGATATAGTTCAAGGGATTACAACTCTTTTCTCTAGATCTTTTTTCAAATGAGGAGTCGTAAGAGAGACACATAGAGGAGGCACACCGACCTTATCTCTAGTATGTTGTCACTCCATTTACATTGGTGACATGCTTATAAATTCTGAAGATTTCAAAGGAAATTGAGATGATGTACTCGGAGTGAGGTGTACCATTAGAGGGGAGCCGACAGAGTTCATCAAAGGGGGTGGTAGTCAGCATCATATCTCTAGGGTTAAGGCCTTCTAGGTTTTGGCTAGTTGGATGTATGCCTCAGCACTTCTTGTTAGTATCTCATGGTCATCAAATGTAACCCATGAGATTGATACTGATGTACCTTGTATATGGATTCCATGTAAATATTCAAAATCAATGCCCAGTTCAATCTCAGTACAACAATGGTGGGAAGGTTCACCACCCAACATAGCAGTAGCAGTTTCCATTCAAGTCTTTCTAGCAACAGAGGTAGTGGGATCCCACTCCATCGATGGAAGAAGATGATGTCATTAGCTGACCATAGTGGGATCTTTAGGGACCTCAACCATGGCCTGTTTTGGGTGGATGTACACAACATAGGGGTAGACGAGCTAGGAATGGGCAGTTTCACACCAATGAGGAAATTGTTCCATCCGGGACAGAGGTTTTTCGACATATGACCAGTCTATTTTGTAATCTTACATTCTCTTTCATTGATTCAAGAGAATATCACTTCTTTGTTGCTCCTAGACAATACCATTGTCTAGGAATAGACATTGAGAGGCTTCCCGCACCCTTGGTTTTGAGTACTCATGTTGAAGGTCAGACTTGTTTTTTTGGTTTTCTGGGCATAAACACTGATGTTGGGCCATATCAGTCTAGTGGGGATATTCTTCATCCATATATGTAGTCATAAAATGTCATACTAGGTATAAACTGGTTGATTAATGTGAGATATGTTATCAATTTCTTCTAAAGAAGAGTCTTGTTTTTAGGTGTGGATGGACAACATGTTGTTTTCGTTGTTGATTGCAGATGTCAGGTGGTCATTCAGTATGCGTAGAATCATCTATTCTTAATGGAAAAAACTTCTAATGGTATTAGGAGACACAGAAATGGTTTACGATTTGGGGGTGGTCATAGATTTCTTGGATGTCTTCATAGAGGAGGTTGTTACCCCACCGACTAGTTGTGGTTGTGAGTTCGTAGTAGACAGGGAACCTTGTTCCCATCTAATTTTTATGGATACATATTATATGGTACCTTTTGAGTTTTAGGAGTTGTATATTCTTGGTGAAAAATTAATCAGGAAAAGATTTATCTAGCAAGGTGTGATGTTGTGGGGTTGTCTTGTCTTGTTCCTAAAGAATGAAGATGGTGGTCTGAGGCTGTTCATAGACTAGAAGAGACTGAATCAGGTATTTTTCAAGAAAAATTACCCCCTTGTGAGGATAGATGATATTTTTGGCTAGTTTATGGGAGAAATTGGGTTATATATGATTGACATATTGTTTGGCTATCACTAGTGGAGAGTGTTTGAGGGTGACATCCCGATGACTACTCTCAAGTTTAGGAATGGGATCTTCAAGTACGTGGTCATGCCCTTTGAAGTTACAAATTCACCATCCATATTAATGGGGCTCATTAAAACAATCTTCCACATGTTTTTATATTAGATTTTCATCATGTTAATTGAGGAAATCTGGATCTACTAAAGGTTTGAGGAGGAGGATGTTGAGCATCTAAGGACTGTCCTGGAGATCCTCTGACCCCACAAACAATATGGGAAGTTGTCATAGTAGATTTTCTTGATGCAATAGGTCCACTTCCATGGAAGCATGGTTTCTCATTAAGGGATAGTAGTAGACCCATAAATGCTTAGGGTGGTTGTTTGTTGGGCATCACCCACAAACATGGTAGTGCTTCAGAGCTTCCTAGGTGTAGTGGGATATTAACAGAGATTCATTCCAGACATTTCTCGAGTTTCGGCTACATTGGTATCTTTATCCAGAAAATACCAGGCCATCATGTCGAGTGAGAATAATTAGGAAGCTTGCAGCTACCTAAAGGAGATGTTGGTTAGTGCCCTAGTGGTATGGTTTACAGAGGTAGGGGAGATGTTTGAGGAGTTTTGTGATGCTTCCTGTCAAGGAATGGGATGTGTGATGTGTTGAATTGAGATGTGATATTTTATAGTTCTAGGATGTTATGTCCAGATGAACTTAACTATGCCATCCATGATTTGGAGCATACAAAAATCATGTTTTCAATGATGTTGTGGAAAATTACACCATCGGGGGGCTCTTTTTGTTCATCACAGATCACAAAAGATTATGGTATATCTTCTCCCAACAAGACCTGAACATGTGGAAATGATTATGGATGGAGTTTCTCTAGGACTAAGACATCGAGATCTCTTACAACTTTGGAAAGGGGAATGTGGTGGAAGATTCCATAAGGAATAAGTCATAGGAAAAGGTAATTCATGAATCAAAAGATGCTAGGATTCCAATGGAGGGGTTGTACACATTACATCTAGATATGCGAGTGGATGATGGCAGATGAAGTATATTTCAGATGATAGTGCAATCATCCTTATGGCAGCAGGTGGAGGAGTCATTGTAGGGAGACTCAGAGACTGATGTAATGAATTATCACACTATCCAGGGTGATTCTCCATAAATATGTTCAGATAATATTCAAAATTGGATGGTATTTCCTGATTAGCTATTTTCCCCTAAAAATGTTTGAGGGAGTCTTTCTGAGATTCGTAGATCACCCCCTGGCGGTGCATCAATGAGTCTCTAAGATGTACCGAGGCTTCAGGGAACTATTTTGATGGCCTGAGGTGAAGTGGGCACTGGGAGAGTTTTGGCCAAGGTGCCTAGTGTGTTAGTAGGTGAAGGAAAAGCACTGTGTTCTTGGAGATCTGTTACAGCCCTAAGACATTCCCAAGTGGAAGTGGGAGGAAATATAAATATATTTCTTCTTAATATTACCCCGAACTCATGGAGGATGCGATAGACATGGGGTAATTGTAGATCAGTGGATGAATTCAGCTCACTTGTAGGTGATCAAGGAGTCGAGTGCAGTGGATTATTTATCACATAGTTATGTGTACAAGGTTTTGACGATTCGTGGAGTTAAAAAATTAATTTTCTCAGATTGGGATATACAATTTATGTCATGAGTCTGGAGGGGATTGCTGCATGAATTTGGAATCTAGGTATGCCTCAGTACTTCATTCAACCCTCAAACGGATGGGTAGAAAGAGAAGAACATCTAGACATAGGAGTACTTGTTACCGACATGTGTTATGGACATTAGTGGGTATTGGGTGAGATAGTTTCCATTGGTATAGTTTTCTTACAACAATATATATCACTAACACATTGGTATAGCTATGTTCAATGGATTATATGGGAGTTAATGTCATTCACCTTTGTGATTGATGGAGGTTGGGGAGGCATCCATTCTTGGTCTTAACATGGGGATGAGTTTGATAGAGAAGGTGAAACTTGTCCACAAGAGGATTAAGGTATCACAAGTCATGAAGAAGTCATATAATGATCATTGGAGGAGACCTTTTGAGTTTGACGTTGGGTATCTTGTTTTCATGAAGGATTCCCCTCAATGTTGGAAGAGGAGGTTTTGAAGAGGAATAAATCATTCTTTTAGGTTCATCGGACCTTTATAGGTGATGGGATGAGTCAGAAAGGTGGTATATCAGATTTTGTTTCCACCTGAGTTGGAAATAATCCATGATGTATTCCATTTCTCTCAACTCTGTTGGCATGTACATGATGAATCCAATGTAAGTGACTAGGGATAGTTTGATATCAAGGATGATGTGATGTTCATTGGGTGACCATTAAGAATCTAGGATATTGAGGAAATTATTATATGTGGATAGACCATTCATTTGGTTCATGTGTTATGGAGGCATGGTGGCCTCAAGGAGAGTACTTGGGAGTCGAAGGCACAAATGTGTTCCCAGAACCTAGAGATATTAAATGTTTTGCTTATTTGTTTTACTTTTGTGATTTGTCTTATTATGTAATGCTTGATATTTTTCATTATTATATGACTATTTCTTCTATTAACAAAATTTAAGATAAAATTCCTAACTATGTAGAGTAGAGAGCATGATCCCTAATCAAGAAACATTAACATAGATGTGATTAAACTCATTCGAGCGAGTTAGTCCCACCCAAAAAAGATAATATCTTAACATGGAATTTAGTGCTCTGTAATCCATGTTTCTGGTCGGTGTGACCATTGGTTTTTTTGGGATGTGGGGAATTAGTGTTTTTATAGTTATTCATGAGGTAGATATCCTAGAGCTGTTCATGGATGCCAAGGTTCTCTCTCAGTTTTTGGAACAACACAATGTTGTTCATCCATGACAGGTATCTTATAGAGTGGTTGTTCAGACCCATCCATCGATTAGTTTTAAATTATAAGATAAAATCATAGTTCGATTGGTTTCGGATGCAATGACTCATATTTCCCCAAGCCATTCCCTTGTGATAATACTATGTTTATGGTGTTCTGGGTGGAAGTGGCAGCCCATTTCAATAGTTTTAAAAATTGCCACTTTTTTCAAAGGTGACTCAGGGTGTTGGTGTAGGAATTTTAGTGCATCGGTTAGTCAGGGGGTTGAAAATGGAGAGGTAGGGGAATCATAATCAGTGAGTCAAGGGCATCAACATTGGTGGGTCATGGGCATCAGTGTTAGTAAGTCTGGGTGTCGGTGCCAGGGCGACAGTGTTAGTGAGTTGGTGACTTGTGGCGTCAGTGAGTCGTGGCGTTATTGATTTATTTCATAATTAGCTCAATGTTGGTGGCTCAAGGTTGGTATGTCACATCGGTTGCTCACCTGTAGTTGGGTCAGTAGTGGTGACTCACCCTTCATAGACTCATTTCGCGTTTTTCCATTTTTTACATTTTCCCCAATTTTCATGTTTCACCCCTCTTATGTTTTATTTGTCATAAACCATGTTTAAATACTTATTTGGGAACTTATTAGATTTTTTAAATTGATATTAATTATATATTTAATATCTTAAGGTTCCAAGGGTATTTGAGATACTATAACCCTGATATCTTAACCTCAATCCCATGTTTATGGATTTCTAAAAAATTCTTCCTTTAATATAGGATATGGCCCTTCAAAGCCAGGATCTTCCATTCGTAGTTCGTTTTCCATTCCCTATAGGAGTTCCTAATGTGTTACTATCTAGATGTGTCATGTTCATATGCTAGATTCCACACTTGTTCAGTTATATTGAGGTTTCCTAATTCTTTTGTGATCCTATATTCTTGGCCCAAAGAGGATCTTTGGTCACCTTTTGTGTCAGGAATGGATTTCTTCTAACCCTCTTTATTTATGCATCATGTAGGGTGTGTGTAATAGGAATTCATTTTAAAGAATGCGTTAATACATTTATTAAAAAATTAAATAAATAAGAAGGTAATGTGATCAAAAGATAACATGGATCAATGAAATAACAGGCAAGGAGTTGTTTGATTCTTGATCATATATTTTAACTTACAATCCTTATTTCTTTATGTATTTTTATGGGTGTATTTCTACTAAAAATCAGGGTCTTTGGTGATCTTTTCTTGCACTCTAGTGGTGTTCGATTTTATTTTGTACGATGTTTGATAATTTTCCATAACATGAAATCATATTAATCAAATATATCCAGTTAAATGAAATGGATTCCCTAGGATGAAAACCATTGTGTGATCACCCCTATTTATCAATGTGTATTAAAGAACATTTTTCACTAAATTTGAATCTATAATGTTTGATAGGATTGGTATGTGTGTGCAATAGGGATGTGGTTTAATAGTAGTTGATGTGGGCTTGGGGGTGGGGAAGTACTGGGGATGTGTGGAATCTCAGGTTGAGAGACTGATTAATTGTGGAATAAATGGACTTGTAGGTAGCAGGACTGTCATTTTTTGTGTCGTGGCCATAAAGAAGCATTGGGAAGTGGGACTTCAAAGTAGTTATAGGATTGTTATCTAGTGGGAATTCATCTATTGTGTTGATGTGAAGTAGGTATTTTGGGATTGGTAACGATGGCTGGAATGTTTGGTATAAATTTAATGAATAATAGTTGGTTGTGGTTGAATGGGTGTCTAGGGGAAAAGGGGGGTGTGAATTGGAACAACAGGATGGTTGTTCTCAGTTGTTTTAGAAGAATGAGTATTAAAATGGAAATGACTTACCTTGTTTGTTGCCCCGGGTAGTGCTGGAATAAAATATAGAAGTCCAAATAATTCATAAATAGAAATTGGTTGAATGAGAAAGGGGTTGGGAGTATGCTTTACTAGTGGTTATTGTGTGGTTGTGCATATAGGGGTAACATAAAATGTGGTTTTGTTTGGGTTGGTTTTTTGTTTTGGGACTTGTAGTTTGGGATGAGTGTCTACATACCTATAAATATAAATTATAGTTCCTTGTAATTTCTATATGAACCCCAACCTTGTTTAGCACCATGTGTCGAACACCCCAATATCACAGTGGAGGGTGTCTGTCCCAACATCCTGATTGAGGGATGGATGGATGGTTACTAACTTTTTCCCTGCACCTTCTTAAGGGTTCTTACACCTTTAGCATATGCATGTGGACTGTAAAGCCTTGAGGGTTACAATAATCCAAGATCCTTCGTGAATGTTGACTTTTGATGAGGGGGCTAGGCGTTTCTAGTCTTAGATTGTTTTTTTATATGTGTGATTGGTTAATGGCCTAGGTGTCTTCTAGAGAGGGGTGTTGTTTTCATGGCCTAGGTGTCTGTGGGCGAGATGTGTGGGGTGGCTGAGGCCAAGATTGATGCAGGATGGTGGTGGTGGTGGGACTGAATTTTAGATGTGTGGTAATATCATGACGTATCCATTAAAAATATCCATAAACAAGGGGATTGTGGTGTGGGGTACCAAAATGTAAATGTTCTTATACTACAAAATTCCTTGACTAGATTTATTTGGTGAGTGTGCCCTGGTGAGGATGCGCTGGTTAGTACCCCTTGGTAGGTGATTTGAGGTTCTAATATTTATTCAAAGGAGGAATTATCAAGTTCCCTATTTGTGCATGTGTGGCATTAGTTTTATTACTTTATATACAAGTATAATCACCCTACATCTGTAAAACTAGATTTTCCTATGAAGAAATGAGTATAATGTTGGACTATACTAGCTTCAGGGTCAAGATGGTTGTTATTCTAGAGCTTTTTATTTTTTGTTTATTGATTTAGTGATTTGGTGGATTTTTTTTTTGTAGTTTACATTTAAATTATTCATGGTATGGATCTTGGATTCCGTTATATAAATGTTTGGTGTTTTTTGGGATTTCACCATCATATATTTAGATCACGTTTTCATTAAAAAGGTTAATTCTTTCCATTTCGTCTGATATTCTATATCCTTTGTTCTTGTTGCCATATAGAGACCTATAATAGTGGTACTCGAGAGTCATTATCTCTTCTTCTTCATGAAGAATGAAATTCTTGAAATTGTTCTGCCCCTTAAATTATTTTAAGAAATGCGGGTTGTGATATTGTGTGCCACAAAACAATAATAATGATATTATAATGATGTTTCATGTGGTTTATTAAAGGTTTATGTATTATTATGGATGGAATGGAATTAGGTAATCTCATAACATAATCCACAACTCTATAAGTAGATTGGTATGAATATTGTATATCGTATCCAAAAATAGAAATTTATAAATACTGTGAACAATGAATTCTCACATGAATCTTCCTTTTCTATCCATCTCGAGAACAATAAATAGAAGTGATATTTCATCAATACCATATAATGACTGATAAATAATGAAGAATACATTTCATTGGATTCTAAACTTAAGAAATCCGATATTGAGTGGTTTTGTTGAAGTAACATCAGATAACATGTAGATCAGAGGACATGGAATTATATCATTGGATCCTCACATCACAATTAAAGAAATATGAAAGTGTATTTTTAGATGATAAAAAATAATCAATGATCAATGTTCCTAAGTCCAGGTATATATTTATTTAGATATAAAATATATTAATCATAAATAGAAAATGAAATATTTCAACTCATGGTTTTGGGGAACGGTGATTAAAATACATTATATCCCATACCAACACATTCTTATACAATTCATGAAACTATCATTCCCTCCATATTCTATACGTCCAACATGACCATCACTTTTGAAGAGAATTTATGGATGGAGAATATTATTCAATGGATTATCTCCACATTTCTATTTCGAAGGTATTAGAATATACACTAAAAAGTAGATGCCTTTTTCCTAAAATGGTCTGGATTGAAACTTTCTCTTTCTTATGGGGGTGTTTTTTTTAATCATATTTTTATTCAAAACTTTTATTATTTGAGTAAGTATTTTCATTAATATCCTAGAATGTTCCCCCATTAGTTTGGGATTCTCCTTTGGGAAACCATCAGATTACCCTCACATTAGTTGTTGGCTCGATTTCTCCTATTTTGATCCACAGTCTATAATAATGGGGAAATTAGGGAAAAGAATTTGCAAACTATTAAACACATAATTGAGAAACCATAAAAATTATATAGATAACTAATTAATGAATGATGATATTTGTCCTAATAATTTATAGGTTATGATATAAGTTTCATATGGCCAATTATTATTCATGAAATCTTAACGAAACTTTTTCCTTTAATAATGGTTCGTAAGGATCTGGTGAATTTACTAAGGCATATATTTTGGGAGTTTCAGAAAATGTGTACAACATAACTATATTTTTTTACAGTTAATGAAATATGAGTCAATCCCAACTCACAATTTTTTGAGGTTATTACACATAGGTACAACTATTCCAGATCCATATCCACATATAGTATTATGATATAGATGCATTTACCTGGATCCCACTTAATCTACACATTACTAAAATTTAGTGTTTTTTTAGTATGATTATTCATATTCCTAAATATTTTACACTTGTTTTGTAACCATAATCCCCAAAATATATAGACATAAATATAATATGAACTAGTAAAACAGATAGTTCAATACACCTTAATTCATGTTTTATTACATAATGGTACACAAAATAAAGTACTAGAATATTGTGAGTTGTATTGAAAAAAAAACCCATGATTTTCATACATAAAGATAACATATTTATAGATGAATTTTAAATAAATTTCATAAACATGTGACTAAGGAAATTAATAGCTTAGTGTATTTAAATACTAGATACATAATCATCATATTTCATGAATGATCATTAAAATCTGATGTAAATATTTTATCTCATAGTAATAACCCTGGGAATACCCTTCATAAAAAATTCTCTCTTACCAAGGGAATGAGATATAATAATGGGTGATATTAGATGAATAGTAAGGGTAAATATAATATATAACAATACATGATCATATGAAAGGATATTTTATGAATAATTATTGTGATGATGAACATAAGTTATGATGTTTACAGAAAACCAGTCTTAGATCATTAACATGATTCTTGGAAAAAAACATTATTTTTACCAAAAATATTTCCCATAATAGTGATAAATCATCATCAATGTGTCATGACACATAATACCTAATCATAAAAGTGTCGCGCCTTCATAAATATGAAAAAAAATCATATTTCATGTTTAACTGTCAAGTCCATCACAATAGTTGATTATTATTCATCATTTAGAAGATTTCATAATGAAAATAGCCTTTCAACTTTGGAAAAGGTTTTTTAAAATAAATGATAAAAACATTAGGATATAATTTTATTTGATAATATACATTCATACTTATAAATAAACATTTACATAATTGATGGATATTGGTGATGGGAAATTCCATATATTACATACTCATTAAAACAATTCTTTCTTTTGAATTTTTGGTTAAATACAAATGAGCACTATTTTTGAAATTGAAATAGATAATACTTTTTATAACAATTAATAAAAAATTTATAATCGGTAAATATGAATTTAAAAGAGAATTTTTAGGATGTTAAATATAATTTTCAGATGAAATATTAGAATAAATGGTCTTTGATGAAAAAAGGATCTCAACTGCTGGGGAGATATAAAATTGGATTTTATTAGAAAATAATTCTTTTGGAATCTTTAGTACATAAATAGAGGAAAATTAAGGGCGACATGTATTCTCATGTCATAAATATAGTAAAGGAAAAAAAAATCTTGATATGGGGAACATCATATTTCACCTAAAAAGAATATAAACATTAACAATCTTAATAAATGAAGATATGGAGTCACAAAACACATACTAATTTCATTGCTTTTAATTGTAATAAATATGAAAGAATAACATTAAATGAAACACAAAAGTTCAAGAGAATTAATTATTTCAAGATACTATATACCAAAGGGGTTGTATATAATCCTCATTATAAAATATAGGTTAATAAAATATCATAAGTCGCAATCAATGAAAAAATAGACAGAAATATCGTACCGCTTTTCTAAGGACTTGAATGTTTATAAATAAATGTCTCGTTATAATTTAACTAAATTCCATACTATGGTTTTGATGTAACAACCCATCCTAGAGGGGTCTATTCCATGCCTACCTCAAGAAAACCTCCAATTTTTTAGGGGTTGGTGACTAGAACCAAGTGGAAATAGCCCACAAATGGGAGGGAAATTCCTAATTTCTTGCACAAACACTAACACACATCTTTGTGCCAAAAATAATGAAAAGTACAATCACTAAGAAAAAAAATTGTATGAAAAACACTATATCCTAACAATAATATTATGATTGGAAGGAAATGTGCTGTAAAGTAAAATTTTACTAGAATACAACTCCACTAAAAATAAAGAGTCTATAGTATAAGGTATTGATGATTATCCACAGAAAACCCTACCTGAATAGTTGGTACTGAAATAGTTATCTGATTCTATAGGAGAACACCTCAATTTTCTAGTCTCTCTCTAAGAACCACCTAGTATTATTCCACTTATTAATCCATCAAATCAATGATGGTATGCACAAAACACGTCACATACGGGAAAATCCTGTGTAGGGGTGAGTAAAAAAAATACACTGTTGGAAACCTAAAAACGAAAAGGAATACCATAGAGGAAAAACCATAAAGATGATACCATTCAGAAATACCATAAAGGGAAAACAACACAAAGAAGATATAGTTAGCTCTACATAGGTATATATCTATATCATATATAAGCTGAACATTCAAGTATACTTATAAAGGATTAAAAGCCTCAATGTGTCATCCAATGCTAGATACACAGTTACTCTCAAATCACAGTCTTCTAGGGAGACCTCACTCATCGATATATCTGATATAAACCCATAGAAAATGTCTACCAAAATTACCAAAGAGAATAGTAGGGTCTTGACTAGTAACATAGTTTCCCTGAGATGTCTAGTCTCGCTAAGACATAGAGTTTCAATAACAAACGGAGTGTTAGTAATACATAGAGTGTGGGAAACATATGGAGCGTCGGTAACACATGGAGTTTCATTAACACACATATTGTTGATATGAAACTCAGTGATGGTAAAAAATTGAGTGACAGTAAAACACAGATTGTCAATAAGTAATGAAACCCCCATTTTACATAGTCACCAAGTCCATACAAGACATAAACCACTGAAAACTACCTGAAGCACACTCATCAAGTATAGTAACATAGAATGGAAATAATGTGATTTAGATACATAGATAGAGTGTCCTCCATGCTGATGTAATTACAGGGGGACTCCTCACCCCACTAAAAACCTTATCCTAGATAAGGGATTTGTGGCCATTAAAATATTGGTCATACCTTGTCCTAAACTATAATGCCCCGACCCTAGTTACCCAGAGTCGGTGCATTATTACATAACATTGGAATGATCACAAGAAAGATCAAATCTCGAAAGACCGATTAGTTTAGTATCCTTGGAAACACTAGATATATTCATAAGTTTTACATTACATCATAAAGTGAAAAACTACTACAACAACATAATGTCTCCATAGTCCACACTATTATCCCCTCATAATATCCCTTACTTCTTCACATCTTGGGAAAAATAAAACATAGAAATGGGGTGAGCTCAAATGCCCAGTAAGGATAACAATATAGCAGAAACATTCATAAATAAGAATAACCATTTAAGGCAATGTATAACTAAAACAAAAGCCTTTCAAACTTGAACTTTCAACATGGTATGGCATAAATAAAATTAAATAATGCCATTTACTTATTCACATGGATATTCTACTAATCGAATAATCACATGAAAAATAAATAACCACTTTCATAATGTTGGAATGCATAATGCCAGACTATCATAACCACATAGCCAAGGCCTCGTGCCAAGACTACAAATAAGATTTTTCCAAGGCCTTGTGCCAAGACACTAGTTTGACTAATGAGACCTACCGATGCATCGAGGAGCTATAGCGGGCTCCACCCGTCACATATTAAGTCCAATGCACTCCCATATGAAAAGGTTTAAACATAAAATAAAAATTCGTATTAAAACTAGCATAAGAAATGTCAATAATTTCACCATAAACTATGAATGGTATAAAAATAGAACATACACAGTCAAACATATCACCAAATCCTTCAATACAATATATAAGTTTTGTATCATAATAAATCAACTTCAAATAAGCGTAAAATCCATCAAAGGATGTTGACATAGATGAAATCAAAACTCTTTTTAGAGAAATATCTCTTTCTATTTTTGAAATCATTTAAGAGACATATAAAATAAAACATTTTCTATAAAAATATTATTATAAGCTTGTAAGGAAAGCTTTGAAGATTTTATAATGGTGGAAAATAGCCGCACCATCCGTATAAGTTAAAAAAACGTTCTTACCTTAAATTTGTTGAAAAGGTAAAAAGTGCCTTGTTTGGAAAACGTCGGAAAGATTCCTTTAAAAATACATAATGGTATAAATGACTTTAACCCATATTCTTTTAAATAGTAAAAATGTTTTGAGATACATTATTAAGAAACATGGATGTGGATAATAAAGAGATCCCAGTAGATTATTACGTATAAACTACCTCAGATAATGAAGAGATTGTGAAATAAACCTTACCAATTTGGTAACTTATGAAACATAAAACCCATGAAAGAGGTATCATAAAATGAATATGTATATACACATAAATTAGAGTGTATTACACAATGAATATAATTATGTTCTGTACATAAACCACACAAAAGGTAATGGTGGCAATATGGCATGAATCTCACGGGAATAAGGAGTGAGATTAAAACCCCTTACCACATTAATCAACTGAGTCGTATGGAAAAAAGTTAATAACCACCAAATTATTTACAGAATAACATGAATATAAAGAGAATCATGATAATATATATCAAATGTCAGTACACAATACACCACTTTCAATAATTTAGTGGCGAACAATGGAAATCTCACGGAATTGAAAGTGAGATAAGAAAATCCCTTACCTTGTACTTTTCCATGGTTGGGGTAGGTTAAACTCCTGTATAATGGTGAAATGATTGTTATTAAATTATACAAGAATCATATACATTAATATGATATCATATATGATCTTTTAATATTTATTTGATAATAATATCTTAGTATTATCGTTGTTTCGAGTGTTAACTTACTTGTTTTCTTTTATATGTTTTGTTACATAAGACATGTTTGTAAAGGATAGGTTGTATATTATTCATATCCAGAATGATATCAAGTCCTTAAACATCATTTTTTTAAATCATCAAATGATAATTATACTTGAATGGATACGATGGAGGATGAATCTCATCGCGTTCGTGGAGACAGTAGTCCGTACGTACGCACGAGGGACAATATCATTCTTTTGATATTAAAATAATATATAAATGGATGGTATATCATATATACAGAATCATTAACATGTTATATTTATTATTTACCTGAGTTCCAAATCATTATTATACCCATCCAAATAATATTATATTGAATAACAATTACACCACGACGTGGAGACGGTAAGCCGTACATACGCACGTATGGTGACATGTTATTCAAAGGGTGGATAGAATACTGAATATGGTTGTACCATATTTATCATAACATCACAGTATATATATGATACTAGAGTTATTATTTTAGAATGGTAACAACAAAGGAAGAAGAAGTGGAAGTAGAAAGTAACTTGGAAAAGGGTGGCGAAATCATTACCTCTTCTTCGGTTTCTTCCTTTTGATTTGATCAAAAGGGCTCCATAGGTTGGATTTATGATCAAACTAAAGCCTCTAGGTTGAAGTGAGGGAAGTTGGGAGAGTATTTTGGCAGAGTTTGTCCGAACCAAAAGGCTTTGATGGTGTGAAGAAATGAGAAGGAGGAGTTCTCTTTTATAAGAGGGGTGAGGCGAACCTTTGGAAAAGCTAGAAATATTAATTTATAATAAATTCATATTCGGTTTCTAATGGCTCCAAAGATTATTATTTAAATGTTAAGGCGGGTATAGGTCGAAAAAAATCAACCAATAGAATTTAGATAGGTTTGGGTACTTATATTAACCATATCATTAAGTATTAACTCTAAATTAATTAGTTTCAGTTTTACAATGTCTCTTTGTATTTTTATATAATATGGTTAATAACCATACTATATACATCCAAGAGACCCCCAAGTGAACCATTAAGGATTAAAATATCATGATATAAGCATCTTGGCCAAACCTTATATTTTTAGGAATTTAATATCAATTAATAATATAATATTTTTTTAAGAACTCTTTTATGTCAATTTTGACACCATTCAATAGTTGATTTTTTTGAAACTCATAACAGATTGATTACTTCGCAAAACGTCAATTAAATAAATCATAATATATCATATTATCCTAGAAAATTATTTTTATTCATTAAAAGTTTCATATTATATTTATTTTGGTATTTATAATATCAATTATGTTAATTTTTCACTATTAAAGTAATTAATTCATCATCATTGTGTCATAAATAAATTGATTTATTT
This sequence comes from Viscum album, assembly GCA_963277665.1. NCBI lineage: Eukaryota > Viridiplantae > Streptophyta > Magnoliopsida > Santalales > Viscaceae > Viscum > Viscum album. The sequence continues at coordinate 741,625,471 of OY728145.1, read as the reverse complement.
AATGTCTAAAAATTATAAATAAAATATAATTATGTATGAAATCTTATTTTTTTTCTACGGAATATTTATAATCTAAAATCCAACATATATAACGCCATGTAAAAATTCTTTTTCTAAAAGATATATGCTTGTGTCATTTTTATATTAATTTTAACTTAATTAAAAAAAAGTGTCCGTATCACCTACAAGTGGCACCATGGGGTCCCAAAATCCACCCAAAGATGCCTATGGTCGAACATGTATCAACCAATAAGGCTAGGACACGTTTTAGGGTAATTTAGTATTATTATAATATTATTGTTTAACCCTTATTTATCGGATTTACCCTTAACCATGGTAAATAATATATTTACCGCAATAATTATTCAAAATGTCTATAAATATAAGTTACCTATTTACACAATTTGGACATCCTGATTCCAAATATGGAAACAATTTTTCTAAATTCAAAACACAGAAGTGGCAGAAATTAATTTAAAATTAATTCCCGCTGTTAAAACAAAAAGCGTGTTTTTAAGAGATAATAACTATCAAAAGATTGACACTTGTTTATGTTCGGTTTAATTGTAAAATTATTTCCAATGACAAAAATTATATTAAATGGTAAAGATATATTCTAAATATACATTAAAACCACTCAAATTCATAAGTTATCACTATTAATTATTTTGATTAAAAAAGTTGTTTCTAATTAAAATTTAGTAATTTTCACTATTCATCAAAATATGAAAGTTATCCGAAAAGTACCAAAATTTCATCTTAGGCTAAATTCGATATTCCGAATCCAGAAATGAAGTCCATTTTAAAATATAAAATACATATAATTTCAAAAAATATGTATTACTATTCATAACGGCTAGTTTGATTGGTTATGGTGTGTTAGAACTCGGTGTTGTGTACAACACACACTGTCAGATTATTCAAAGAGAAGTGTACCGTAGAAGCTTGGGGTGTTACATTCTCCCCTCCTTCAAATAATTTCTTCCTTGAAATTTCTAGAATACTACCGCATGAAATGACTCGGGTGGTTCTTCATCATAAGTTCCTCGGGTTCCCACGTTGCCTCTTCCATCTTATGGTTTCTCCACAAAACTTTTACCAGACTCGTCGTCCGGTTTCTCAGTACTTGTTCTCTCGTATCAAAAATCTTGACGGGCTCTTCGCAATAAGACAGATCGGGTTCCAGTTCTAATTCTTCATAGGTGATTACATGCGTTGGGTCAGGCATGTATTTCCTCAACAGAGATATGTGGAACACATCGTGAACTTTGGAGATACTTGGCGGCATTGCCAATCGGTAAGCTACAACCCCAATTCGTTCTAGAATTTCGAAAGGTCCGATGTACCTGGGACTCAATTTACCTTTCTTACCAAACCGTATGACTCCCCTCCATGGAGATACCTTCAGGAAAACATGATCACCGACTTGAAATTTTAAATCCTTCCTTCGATTATCAGCATAGATCTTCTGACTACTTTGAGCTGCTTTGATGTGATTTTGGATTACCTTTACCTTTTACATCGTTTCCACCACCAGTTCTAGGCCTACAAGTTTTCATTCACCAACGTCATCCCAACAGGTTGGTGTACGACATCTCTTCCCATATAACGCTTCATATGGTGTCATCTGAATACTCGAATGGAAGCTTTTGTTATAGGAAAATTCTACCAGAGGTTAATATTGATCCCAAATACCATGAAAGTCAAGTGAGCAAGATCTCAACATGTATTCTATGGTTTGAATAGTCCGTTATGATTGTCCATCTGTCTGAGGGTGGTAATCAGTGCTCAAATGATGTTCAGTATCCAGTGATTTCTGAAGACTTTTCCAAAATCTTGAAGTAAAACGGGGATCACGATCAGAAACAATCGATAGGGGTACTCCATGAAGTCTCACAACTTAATTAATATATAGTCATGCTAGACGTTCCAGGGGTAGATCTTCTCCTATAGCAAGAAAATGTGATTATTTGGTAAGACGATCAACAATAACCCATATTTCATCGTTCCTTCTAGGAGTCTTTGGTATCCCCATGACAAAGTCCATCATAATATTGTCCCATTTCCACTCTAGTATGGGAAGAGGTTGCATAAATCCTCCAGGCTGTTGCCTTCCAGCTTTAACATGCTGAAAAACCATACATCTTGACACAAAATCAGAAATCTCCCTCTTCATATTGTCCCATCAAAAATGTTCCTTCAAATCTATATACATTTTGGTGCTCCCAGGGTGTATAGAGAAATTGGAACTATGACCATCATCCAACAATTCCCTTTTTAGATCAGGTATATCGGGAACACAAAGTATCTTCCCGAATTTCAAAATTCCATATTCATACACAAAGTCTCTCAATCTACCATCATTCACAGCTTTAATCTTCTTTTAGAATTCTTCATCATCGGTCTGAGAACGCTTAATCCTTTCTAGTAAAGATGGTTTGGCAACCATTTGAAAAAGCATTGATTTTTCACCATCCCTGGTTATACCCATGTCCATCTTTACTAGATCCATCAAAATTGGAACCCTTTCAATTATCATCATGTTCAAACCTCCATGGTCTTTTCTACTCAAAGCATCTCCCACCTTGTTTGCTTTCCCCGGGTGGTAGTGTATCGTACAATCATAATCCTTGAGTAATTCAAGCCATCTCCTTGGCCTCATTTTGAGTTCTTTTTTGAGAAGATATACTTCAAACTCTTGTGATCAGTATAAATCTCACATTTTTCACCATAGAGGTAGTGCCTCCATATCTTCAAAGCAAAGATCAGAGCTGCTAAGTCGAGATCATGAGTAGGATAGTTTTGCTCATGAATTTTCAACTGTCGTGATGCATAGGCAATAACTCTATCATTCTGCATAAGGACACAATCAAGTCCTTTCTTTGATGCATCACTATAAATAACGAACCCATCATTCCCCGATGGTAGAGTCAATATAAGATAGTTGACTAATCTTCTCTTTAGTTCATCGAAACATTATTCACACTCTTTTGTCCAAACAAATTTAACCCCTTTACGTGTGAGCTTTGTTAATGGGTTAGCCAATCGGGCAAAATTCTGGACGAAACTTCGATAATAACCTGCCAAACCAATAAAACTACGTACCTCAGTTATACTCGTAGGTGATGGAAATTCTTGGATTGCCTTGGTATTAGAAGGATCAACAGAGATTCCATCTTTAGAGACAATATGGACAAGAAAAGAAATCTCATGAAGCCATAATTCACCCTTGCTAAACTTTCCATATAATTCATGTATTCTCAGAGTCTTCAAGATAATGCACAAGTGATTTTCATGATCTTCGTAGCTTTTGGAGTATACCAAGATATCATCAATAAATACCACCACAAATTCATCGAGATACTCCTTGAAAACTCTATTCATTAGATCCATGAATACATAGGGTGCATTAGTCAATCCAAACGGCATTACAGTAAACTCGTAATGCACGTACCTGGTTCGAAATGCTGTCTTTGGAATGTCTTCCTTCTTCACACACAACTGATGTTATCCAGATCGAAGGTCAATATTTGAAAAGTATTAAGCTCCATGCAGTTGGTCAAATAAATCATCAATGCGTGGTATGGGATACTTGTTATTTATTGTTATAGCATTGATCTCCCTGTAGTCGATTCATAACCTCATAGATCCATCTTTCTTTTTAACAAAAAAAACAGGGGATCCCCATGGAGAAACACTAGGGAGAATAAATCCCTTATTACTCAATTCATCTAGTTGTTTCTTTAGTTCCACTAATTCTACAGTGGCCATTCTATAAGGGGTCTTCGATATAGGCCTTGATCCAAGAATTAAATCAATGGAAAACTCAACTTCTTGTTCTGGAGGATGTCCAGGTAAATCTTCCTAAAATACATCTACAAATTCTTTCAAAATAGGTACATCCTCTATTTGAACATTCCTTTCCTCACCCACAGTTATTTCATTCTCTTCCTCCCCAATAATTGAATTTAGTTGAGCTATTGAGGGTGGAACTAAATAATAATTAGGTGGTGACGATTATGCTCTAAAGATAAGGTGTTCCTTATCATTATCATCAAGAATCATAACTTATTTCTTCTTACAATAAATATTCGCATCATTGTCTGAAATCCAGTCCATACCAAGGATTATGTCAAACTCAATCATAGGTATGACGATGAGATCAGCAGATAACGAACATTTATGTGCTCTAATGGGGACTGATTCACAAAACATTGTTGCAATGATACTTCCCTTAAGAGTTTTAACTGACAACTCCCTTGTTAAATCAAATTGGAAATATCTAATTTTCATAGAAAACTAGGAAGATATGAAACAATGCGATGATCCAGAATCAAATAATTCATTTGCTAAACTTGAGGAAACCATTAAATTGCCTGCCACCACGTCTTTAGGGGCTTCTACCTCAGCAGTAGTGATAGCATAAGCCTGGCCTTGATCCCTTGGCCTTTTCTGAGGTACGTTCTCCTGACGCTTAGGACATTCATTTGCATAATGTCCCATCTCCCTACAATTGTAGCACTGAACATTGGTGGCTTCCTTCTTCCCTTTGCAATCACGAGCTTGGTGGCCTTTTTCACCACACTTGTAACAGACTCCCATTCCCTTCAAGCAAGTACCGGGGTGTTTCTTCCCACATTTACCAGAGGATGGATATTCAACCATTCCTTTCTTCCCCTTACTTCCATTCCCAGATTGATCAGCAGGCCTCTTCTTCTCTTTCTTTGTTTTAAAGTCATAAGACTTAGAGAATTCCTTTTCGGTCTTGATAGCACATGAGACAATGACTTCATACGATGAAAAGGATTGTGAGACTAATGCTCGATGGAGAAATGGATTTAACCCATCAAAGAAACGATCAATCTTAATTCTTGGGTTACGTATATAATCTCCAGCATACCTTGCTAACCTTCTAAAGTTAGCGTCATACTTTGTGACATTATCATCCTCCTTCTGTCTCCAACTCAGAAATTGCCTTTCCATATCTGCTCGATGGTCGCGAGGAATGTATTTTTCTAAAAACATATCTTTGAACTCCCTCCATTCCATATTTGACACTTCATCATCTTCCTTCGTATTTTGAATCAATGACCACCATTGATCAGCATCTCTAGTGAGGCGGTAAACTGCCATGATAACTTTTTCCCTTTCATTACTCCCCAAAGCCTGAAATATTTTCTCTAGGGAAAATATCCATTGCTCAGCTACTAAGGGATTTGTACTCCCATTGAACATTGGTGGTTGTTGCCTCATGAATTGATCTAACATTGATCCTCCATGCTGCGGATCAGGGTTCTCCATACGGGTAAGGTTATTATTCATAACTTGAGTGAGTTGTCCTAGTATGGTGATTAGCTAATTGACACCAGTTGCATCACTAGCTCCACTATAATTATCTTGAGCAGGAGGGAAATCCCTACATGGAGTGCGTGCATTGATACTGTTTCCATTTCTTCCACTAGGTACCATTTCTAAACAATGTCATAAACTAGATTAGTTTATGAATCAAAATACATAATCCCATACTTATAAAAAACTTAACATAAATTGAACTATTTATGGATATAATCCATAATCATAAAAATGTTTTCATTGAGTAATTATATAATCATAAACCCTTCATAATGAATTATAAAGAAAATGAGAGTTATCCTAAGCATATCCCCCGGGAGTGTCGTTACCAAGAGTGCAGCAAGACCCTTTGTCGTGCACCAGTTCCCGTTCGAGTCTAGCTCAAAGAGGTGTTTTCGGGTTTTACCCCTAGGTACATCTGTTCCAGAGCCGCCTCTACCTGCTCGTATCCAGACAGGGATGTATTGCTTAGAAAACTCACAAAATCTCTACAATACCAAAATTCTATGAAGTTCTTCTGTACTAATCCTCAAAGTTCATCTTAGGTCTACGTGCTCTAATCGGAGTTTATCTAAATCTAACTTCCAAAGTTTGTACTAAACTTCCTCTGATACCAACTGTAACGCCCCGACCCTAGTTACCCAGTGTCGGTGCATTATTACATAACATTGGCATGATCACAAGAAAGATCAAATCTGGAAAGACCGATTGGTTTAGTAGCCTTGGAAACACTAGATATATTCATAAGTTTTACATTACATCATAAAGTGAAAAACTAATACAACAACATAATGTCTCCATAGTCCACACTATTATCCCCTCATAATATCCCTTACTTCTTCACATCCTGGGAAAAATAAAACATAGAAAATGGGTGAGCTCAAATTCCCAGTAATGATAACAATATAGCGGAAACTTTCATAAATAAGAATAAAAATTTAAGGCAATGTATAACTAAAACAAAAGCCATTCAAACTTGAACTTTCAACATGTTATATCATAAATAAAATGAAATAATTCCATTTACTTATTCACATGGTTATTCTACTAATTGAATAATCACATGAAAAATCAATAACCACTTTCATAATGTTGGAATGCATAATGCCAGACTATCATAACCACATAGCCAAGGCCTCGTGCCAAGACTACAAATAAGATTATGCCAAGGCCTTGTGCCTAGAAACTAGTTTGTCTCATGAGACCTACCGATGCATCGAGGATCTATAGCGGGCTCCACCCGTCACATATTAAGTCCAATGCATTCCCATATGAATAGGTTTAAACATAACATAAACATTGGTATTAAAACTAGCATAAGAAATGTCAATAATTTCACCATAAACTATGAATGGTATAAAAATAGCACATCCACAGTCAAAAATATCACCAAAACCTTCAATACAATATAGAAGTTTTGTATCATAATAAATCAACTTCAAATAAGCGTAAAATCCATCAAAGGATGTTGACATAGATGAAATCAAAACTCTTTTTAGAGAATTATCTCTTTCTATTTTTGAAATCATTTAAGAGCCATATAAAATAAAACATTTTCTTTCAAAATATTCTTATAATCTTGTAAGGAAAGCTTTGAAGATTTAATAACGGCGGAAAATAGCCGCACCCGCAGTGTAAGCTAAAAAAACATTCTTACCTTAAATTTGTCGAAAAGGATAAAAGCGCCTTGTTTTGAAAACGACGGAACGATTCCTTTCGAAATAAATGAGGGTATAAATGACTTTAACCCATATTCTTGTAAATAGTAAAAATGTTTTGAGATAAATTATTAAGAAACATGGATATGGATAATAAAGAGATCCCAGTAGATTATTACGTATAAACAACCTCAGATAATGAAGAGATTGTGAAATAACCCTTACCAATTTGGTAACTTATGAAACATACATCCCATGAAAGAGGTATCATACAATTAATATGTAAATACACATAAATTAGAGTGTATTACACAAAGAATATAATTATGGGAAGTACATACACCACACAAAAGGTAATGGTGGCAATATGGCATGAATCTCACGGGAATAAGGAGTGAGATGAAAACCCCTTACCACGTTAATCAACTGAGTCATATAGCCAAAAGTTAATAACCACCAAATTATTTACAGAATAACATGAATATATAGATAATCATGATAATATATATCAAATGTCAGTACATAATACACCACTTTCAATAATTTAGTGGTGAACAATGGAAATCTCACGGAATTGAATGTGTGATAAGAAAATCCCTTACCTTGTACATTTCCATGGTTGGGGTAGTTTAACCTCCTGTATAATGGTGAAATAATTGTTATTAAATTATACAAGAATCATATACATTAATATGATATCATATATGAACTTTTAATATTTATTTGATAATAATATCTTAGTATTATCGTTGTTTCGAGTGTTAACTTACTTGTTTTCTTTTATATGTTTTGTAACATAAGACATGTTTGTAAAGGATAGGTTGTTTATTATTCATATCCAGAATGATATAAAGTCCTTAAACATCACTTTTTTAAATCATCAAATGATAATTATACTTGAATGGATACGATGGAGAATGAATCTTATCGCGTTCGTAGAGACGGTAGTCCGTACGTACGCACGAGCGACAATATCATTCTTTTGATATTAAAATAATATATAAATGGATGGTATATCATATATAAATAATCATTAACATGTTATATTTATTATTTACATGAGTAACAAATCATTATTATACCCATCCAAATAATATTATATTGAATAACAATTACACCACGACGTGGAGACGGTAAGCCGTTCGTACGCACGTATGGTGACATGTTATTCAAAGGGAGGATAGAATACTGAATATGGTTGTACCATATTTATCATAAAATCACAGTATATATATTATACTGGAGTTATTATTTTAGAATGGTATCAACAAAGGAAGAAGAAGTGGAAGAAGAAAGGAACTTGGAAAAGGGTGGTGAAATCATTACCTCTTCTTCGGTTTCTTCCTTTTGATTTGATCAAAAGGTCTCTTTATGATGGATTTCCGATCCAACTAAAGCCTCTAGGTTGTATTGAGGGAAGTTGGGAGAGTATTTGGGAAGAGTTTGGCCGAACCAAAAGGCTTTGAAGGTGAGAATAAATGAGAAGGAGGAGTGCCCTTTTATAAGAGGGGTGAGGGGAACCTTTGGAAAAGCTAGAAATATTAATTTATAATAAATTCATATTCGGTTTCTAATGGCTAAAAAGTTTATTATTTAAAGGATAAGGTAGGGATAGGTCGAAAAAAACTCAACTAATAGAATTTAGAGAGGTTTGGGTACTTATATTAAACTTATATTTAAGTATTAACTCTAAATTAATTAGTTTCAGTTTTACAATGTCTCTTTGTATTTTTATATAATATGGTTAATAACCATACTATATACATCCAATCGACCTCCATGCGGACCATTAATGATGAACCTATCATGATATAAGTCTCTTGGCCAAACATTAGATTTTTAGGAATTTAATATCAATTAATAATATAATATTTGTTTTAAGAACTCCTTTATGTCAATTTTGACAATATTCAATAGTTGATTTTTGTGAAACTCATAAAAGATTGATTAATTCAAAAAAAGTCCATTAAATCAATTCTAATATAACATATTATCCTAGAAAATTATTTTAATTCATTAAAAGTTTCATATTATATTTATTTAGGTATTTATAATATCAATTATTGTAATTTTTTACTATTAAAGTAATTAATTCATCATCATTGTGTCATAAATAAATTAACTTATTTAATGTCTAAAAATTATAAATAAAATATCATTATGTAGGAAATATTATTATCTTTCTAAGGAATATTTATAATCTAAAATCCAACATATATAACCCTATGGAAAAATTCGTTTTCTAAAAGATATATTCTTGTGTCATTTTTATATTCATTTTATCTTAATTAAAAAAAGTGTCCCTATCACCTACAAGTGGCACCATGGGGTCCCACAATCGACCCAAATATGCCTATGGTCGAACATGTATCAACCAATAAGGCTAGGACACATTTTAGGGTAATTTAGTATTATTATAATATTATTTGCTAACCCTTATTTACAGGATTTACCCTTAACCATGGTAAATAAAATATTTACCGCAGTAATTATTCAAAATGTCTAAAATTAAAAGTTACCTATTTACACAATTTGGACATCCTGATTCCAAATATGGAATCCATTTTTCTAAATTCAAAACACAGAACTGGCAGAAATTAATTTAAAATTAATTCCCGTTGTCAAAACAAAAAAGCGTGTTTTTAAGCGATAATAACTATCAAAAGATTGACACTTGTTTATGTTCGGTTTAATTGTAAAATTATTTCCAATGACCAACATTATATTAAATGGTAAAAATATATTCTAAATATACTTTACAAACACTCAAATTCATAATTTATCACTATTAATTATTTTGATTAAAAAAGTTGTTTTTAATTAAAATTTAGTAATTTTCACTATTCATCAAAATATGAAAGTTATCCGAAAAGTACCAAAATTTCACCTTAGGAAAAATTCGATATTCCGAATCCAGAAATGAAGTCCATTTTAAAATATAAAATATATATAATTTCAAAAAGTAGGTATTACTATTAATAAAGGCTAGTTTGATTGGTTATGGTGTGTTAGAACTCGGTGTTGCGTACAACACACGTTGTCACATTATTCAAAGAGAAGCGTACCGTAGAAGCTTGGGGTGTTACATAAACCCCCATATAAGGTACCATTAATATAATTTAGAACGGATAGGGCCTCTCAGTGAGATGTATGCTCTATCCCAATGAGTCCAATGTCAAAGTCGGGCTGAGATAACTCACTTTAGAATACGGGTCATCCCCTATGATGATAATAGGATACTGGATCGAACACTCATTTGGAAAGACTAATGGTATGCTCTCAACCTCCTATGATCGAACTAAAAACCCACCAATCGATCTGAAAAGGACCACCCTATCGCAATGGTCACAACACTGGTGAAAACTCTTCAATAAGACACATTGTTTGAATGGTATGGATATTTATGTGTAAAATGCATGATTTGGACTTTTCTGGGCTTGACCCATCTGGTTGGACCCAACCCAACATGTTGGATGACTCAACCTAGTATGACCAACCAGATCTATCCTGGTTCGGTAGACCTAACCAGGTTTGGTCCAGTCTAAAAAACATGGTTTGCATGTTCGTACCATTATACCACGACTCGACTCAACTGATATAGCCCACATGTGGGGGATTGTTTTGTTACACTGCACTCGGTCTACAAAACTGCATGCCTCTACTTGTTCAACATGGTTCCACTGAGGACGGTGGTGTAGACCATCGCATCTAAGCTCCCCTATGGCATCTCACTGCCATGGGTTCTATGCAGACCACCAGCAGCATGTGCAAAGTCCCTTGCCACTTTTCCCATCTACATTGCAGATGCCTGTCATAACCCCCTAATTACCACACAATGCCCACAACATTGTGGGTAACCTCCGATACAATCTCCCCTAGACCCAATCCAAATTCCACTATTGGTTTCCCTACCAAAGGCCCATCCTAGTCGCTCTTTCTAGTCAAGACCTTTTCGGGTTGCTTCTGCCTCTGCCTCCAGTCATCTTGCCATCAACCTCGTATTTTCCACACCCTCCTCCCAGACCTAACATTAGGTGATGATCCGGGTTCCGTCATGTGCCACCTCCATGCTCCACCATAACCCAATGCCTTTGGTGATTTATGTCATGGAGTCACAATTGATCCATTTCATTGTCATTGTCTTGTTAGATCTAAGGACATGGATTGTTACGCGACAGATCGAAGGCAGAACGATCATATATCCATATTTTTTAAAGAATGAGAAATAGATAGAGGATTGGAGAATGAGATTAATCAAATGAAGACCCAATGAAATGATCATATCCTTGTTCATGTTGTCCTTGATTCGTTCATTTGAGAAGGATTATGAATACCCATTCAACTAACAGATCTAATACCCTTTCGAAACCCCAAAAACAGTTATCCACCCCGCAAGAATGTAAGAACCATGGATCAACCAGTTCTTATGCTAGTCTATAATAACCATTTGAATCTAAGAGGGAAGGAAATCATAACCAAATTATGATCCTACCTCAATTTGGTTCAATCATTGATGAAAAATAGTCATCCCATCTTTGTTGTGGGTATAGATCAATCGAATCCAATGTTTTAAAATGATCATCAATCCATGATCCACCCACATTCCTTGATATAGCTTCCCCTCCATGCCTTATATGAATTATAGGTTTATGGTGATAACCATTAATCCTTTGGAAAACTCGTGTTAAAATAAAAAAAATTGTTGCGTCAAGGATAAAATATTTTTATTAAAATATTTTAATGACCTTTACATCATGAAACAATCATTCACATCCATTCCATGCATGCCAATGTTAGGCCTCACCTATAGAAAAAATCCAAATTATGAACTCAATTGTGGTATTTGATTTCAAATAAAAGTTACCATTTATACGTTAACAGATTTATAAAATAAAATAACTCTATTTAATTATTCTATTTATGGTTACACACCAAGTGGTTTTTTCTACATATGACCCGCACAGAACAAGGTTAGTTCACTCCTCTGGTAATGCCACTATTCTAAGATTAATAGTTCCTTAAAATTTCAGTTCCAAGACCCATTTAAACGTTATTTAACATTTTCACAAAATTTTTATGTGCCTTATATTTAAAAATAACAATTTTTACTGAATCACTCTGGGCACAATGGGTCTCACAATCAAACGTTGTCTTAGTTCCATGTATCAGAATTTTCCAAAATAATTTCCAAAAATAAAATCATGAAAATATAACTCATTACATTCTACCCACAATAGGTTTTTCTATCCTCAGAAGCCAAAAAAGGGCTACTCATACAATTGAGGGTACTAAGCACGATTTGGAGCCTCCTACTTTCATTTTCTCTCCTATAGATTGGAGTTCTTCCACCATACATACACAAAAGGAATGATCCACCTATAATGTATCCCCTCCATTCAATCCATGATCTATATTGGTTACTCAAATAAAGTAAAACTAGTCAATTTAGTGTGATGAATCGTCCATTTATCTCTTCACCTAAGACACATTGGAGATATTTTGTACATGTTCCAACTGTGGGTGTACTGCCATGTTGCACACCAACTCTCCAACTCTACATAGTATTAGGTAAGGGTTAATAAATGTCAGAGAAAACATTCCACCCTAGAGAAATCTATGTAACCCTCATCAAGGTAAGACCTGAGGGAATACATGGTCTCTTTCCCCAAACTCCAAAGTATTATACCATATTTTAGAATGATATTTATAATGGCTATGTGAACTCTTAATCTTCTCTTGGATGATCTTCACCATCTTAGTTTTAGCTCGCACCAACTACATGCCCCTGAGGGTTGACTCTCCTTGATCTGTCTAGAAATGTGGTGACCTACAGGGTCGCCTGTATGGAACCCTGAACGGTACGATGCAAATGGTGGAGGGGAAGATATTATTTTACAAAAACTCTATCAATGGTAAAAGATAATCCCAACAATGGACAAAACATAACATGAAATCCTGAGGAAAACCCACCAGAGCCTAACTTTTCCACTCAGTCTGGCCATTCGCTTGTGAGGGAAACAATGTGCTCATGCATAATTGACTTGAAAATACCTCCTATAATCCCTTTCGCAAAGGGAATTTGAAGCGAGGAGCATGATATGAATCAATTATCAGTGGAACTCCATGAATCTGAACTATCTCTTGTATATATTGGTGTACCAAACTATCTATGGAACTCTACTCTTGGATAGGAAAGAAGTGGTTGAACATGGTGGGTCAGTCAACGATCACCAAGATTGAATCATGTCCCCTAGATTTACATGGTAATCCCATAATGATGTCCATGGATATCCCATATAACATACACTCAAGGACCCTATGGGGTTGTGTAGAACCTACTAGAACATATTACTTATCCTTCTCTTGCTGACAAGTGAGGCATCAAGAAAAACAATCTGAAACTTCCTTATTTTCCATTAGATAACAGTTCTAACTCCGATGGTATTGGTGAATATTCTCAACACCATGATGTATCATTAAAGTGGATGCATGAAACACCTTAATAACATCATCTGGTAATTCTACTTATATACTATGTGTCCTTTTAAGAGGACAATGTGTTCCATACCTTGTGAATATTCACCAGGAGTATACCATGTGGACATCTGATTAGGTAGGGTCTCGCAATTGGTATCCCCAAGCTATGCTTACCAGACTCTCTATTGGAGTGGAGGGGTGAAAACTATTGACTAGAGAAAAGATGTATCATCAATATTTACAAAGTACAACTTTAATGAGGTCAAATACTATGACATCTCATTTAGTAACTATGAACTTGATCTATTGTTGAGTGAATCATCCACAACATTCCCCTTCCTATGATTATAGAAGATCTCAATTTCATAGTCCTGGAGGATCACTATCAATTGGCATTGCCTGAAGTTTATATCCTTTTCAGAGAAGATATACTTGAGTCTCTTTTAATCAGAGTAGATAATGAACCACTCACCCTCCTAGTAGTGTTGTCACATATTCAATTTGAAGACCACTTCTACAAACTCAAGATCATTAGTCTAATAGTTCAGGTAAATTGTCCTCAAGTGGCATGAACCATAAGCAATAACTGCTTTACTCTACAACAGGACACAACCAATATTGGTTCTTATTTCATATCTAAACACTTTGTTCTCGACACCATGCACTTGAAATCTCTTGATGGGAGCGCTTTTCAAACTTTTTCTCAACCATCACGAGATCTACTTCAACTACCGTCTCTAATATGATATTTCTAAGATCAAAGATGACCACATGGGGCTTCCCAGGGCGATATAATTGGTATCATGATTCCCTTACTCTATATTTCATCCAACTACACTCTTATCTCACAAATCGTTTTGGGATCTATCCATTATACTGGTGTGGTTATCGATGTCATATCAGGGTGTATTTTAACAAAGCATTATAACACTCTATGGGAAGGTAAATTAGAACATATTTAAGGAAGTCATCCTCATAATATACCACTATTATAGAAAACTGATAACTCAAAACATCCAAAGCACTAAGGGCCAGGCTAGAAAACATAGAATAATGGGTCGCACCCTCCGATGTGTGAGTCCATTCGGAGATACAAGTAATTAATTTTTCCAATAAACTGGAAATCTAGTTCTATTATCATAGATTAACCACAACCTTCACATAAAACTATTAATATGATCATGAACTATGGATACTCGTCCATAACTAGAATGAAATTGTAAGGCCTTGATGCTACTACCATGATATCCAAACTAAAAAACTCGACATTAAGAGTCATGTCACACTTTTGTGAACCATTGTATGATCATTGGGTCTCCTCTAGTAGGATAACTAAAGTGAGGGTCCAAGAAAGGGTTAACTAGAAAATCTATGTATTAGGCAAGGATGGTTGTAGGATAGAAAAAAAGTATCACATGTGTCTATATGCTGCTACTAATATAGGAAGACACAGGTCATACCTTAAACCATTCCTAGAGTCCTATGGTAATAATCCCTGACAGGCGGCAATGGTCTCCTTCCCTTTCCCCCATCCCCCTGAGTCTAGTATGGACCTCCTGGGGGTGGAGGTGGTAACACCTCAAAACATTGTCCAACTCATACTACTTCCCCACCTCCTTCCCACATTTACCACTCGATAGATCTGTCTTCTCCTTCCACTACCTCATCCTTGGATGTTCATCAAGAACCTCTCTAACTACAACAAGAATAGAGGAAAATTATTGCACAAGATATACCCTCTCATGAAAATCATAGAAAAACAAATCCCTTATTGATCTAATGTTACCCTTGAACTTCTTATAGAAACTCCAGTGTTACTACTTACATTGCACACATATTATCAGTTTGTCTTACAGACCGTACATCATGGATGACCGCTGCCTCGAAGGACTATGATTGACAATTGGACCCTACATATAATCAACCAACACCAAAATATCATTTTATGACTCAATATGGATTGTTGTATCTACATGAACAACTAGTGGTGGGTCTAAAAACTATTCAATAGGATAATGTTATACTTGTTGACAATCTTTATGAAAAACATATCCGTCAATAGCTCCCCTCACGGTTGCCTCATCAAACATTAGGATGAACTTCTGATCTCACTGTAGAGACTTCACTGGCTAGTATTGTGAATACATCTTTTAATAAAACAAGATATATCACGGTTAAATATAATACCATGTGAGCTCAATCAAGAAAGACTTGGATAACACAACCAATTCATATGTGATGAATGTAACCTTATTTATCACTACAACTTGTGTTTTCATATGCAGAATAAAAAATAATGTGTCTAGAGTCCTAGTGTGTGGATATTTTAGCCGCCACACAAAAACGTGAATCCATGGATAGAAATCTAAATATTATACACATAATGTTGTTTCCCAAAACACATATCATTGAATACCAATCATAAATATAACCAACCATATCTAATTCCAATATTTCATGAACCATCACAGAGGGGAACATTTCATGACTGCCCCAAACTCCACCTCTAGTAGGCCAAAGAATAGATACTTCCATAGAGTAGGAATGTCCCTCATATGGGAGGAATTTTCCTAAGTACCTTCACACTTGCACACATCTCCAAGTCAGAAGTGATGAAAAGTAGAAAACACTATGAAAATAATGAATTCATACCACTATATCTCAACCAACAGTGTATGAATGGAAATTAAGTGCATTAAAGTAATACTGGACTAGAATACAATCCCACCAAAAAATAAGAGTCTATAGAATAGGTTCTTGATGCTTGTCCACAGAAACCCCTACCTCAAGGGTTGGTACTAGAACATCTATTTAAATCTATAAGAGAACACCTAAAATATCTGGTCTCTCTCTACGCACCACCTATTCTTAGACCACCTAAGAATTATTCAATGCATATATTATCTAAAAAATACATGAAACATGTAGAAAAATACTGTTGAAGGGTGAGTAAAACAATACTCAGTATAACACCCTGAAACAAAAAGGAAAACAAAAGAAGAAACACCAAGAAGAAGATACCATGTAGAAATACCACAAAGGGAAAACAGAACTAGAAAGATATCGTCAGATCTACATAGGTATATGTATATTAAAAATATGATAATTAAATTTAGTTATACTCATAAATGATTAAAATAACCAAGTATAATCTACTGACAGCTACACGATTCAGATCATATCATGCTCTTCCTATGAGATCTCACCCCTAAATCTATCTGATAGAGTCATATAGAACATTTCTACCAAAAGTACCCAAGTGAACACTAGGATCTCAAAAAGTAACACAGTTTCCTTATGAAATCTAGTCTTTCTTCAACATATAGTGTCAATAACACATAGACTGTTGGTAAGGCACGAAGTGCTGGTAATACACTGAGTGTCAATAGCACACAGATTATCAGTAAGACATGGAGTGTCAGTAACAGACATTGTATCAGTAGCACACAAATTTTAGGTAACACATGGAGTATCGGTAACAGATGAAGTGGTTGTATCACACGACATGTCGATAACACATGGAGTTTCGAGAATTCATGCAATCCCCATGTCATGTAGTAATAATGTCACATCCAAACCGGAACAAATAGAAACTCACCGAAGCACAATTATCATGCCTAGTCATGTATAATGGAAATAATTCGATCTTGATACATAGATTTTGTGGACTATGCTCCTAGATATCTATGGGGGACACATTACCCAACGAGAAACATCATCATAGAAATGGGATAGTATCCCTTATAAATATTTGTCACATATTTTCTAAAAACACTAGCTAAGGTACCATGAAGAAAAGTGAAGAAAAATCAGGCCTCTCGGTGTAATTCATGCTCCAACCCACTGAGTCAACTATAGAATCCTAGGTAAGACAACTCACATTATTATATGGTTCATCCTCTATGATGAGAACATGATCCTTCATTGAACCATCATAGGAAAAGGCCATGTTATTATCTCAACCTCTGCTAATCTGACTAACCCCCCCCCCCAATCCATCTCAAAATGAACGCCCTATCGTAGGGGTCACAACGCTAGGTCATCAATCAAATGATCCGTTTGGAATATATGGCCTTTTTTGTGAAAAGGCCCCATTCAGGTTCGTTCTGGGGTCGAACAAACCCACTGGCTGACCTAACCCCATCTAAAAGACCCGACCCAGTTAAAGTGACCTCACCCAGTCCGGTCTAGTCTAAATTGGCCTGGCCCGATGGGACTTACATGCTTGGATACTGGAATGGCCCTGCTCACCTGATCCATCCCACATGTGAGGGGTGTTTTTGTTTCACCATATGCGGTATTCTAGACAGTGTACCCCCAACTAGTCATAGCTCTGCTACTGTGGTCAATGTGGTCGGTCGCCAAGCACTAGATCCACTGACAATTCTTGTCACTATAGGTCCAACGCATATCACCAGTCATGTACCTCCAATCGCCAACGTGGTGGTCCTCACATTGTCGCCCTTAAAAATCATTGATCCCTATTGTGGCCACCTAGTCATCGCTCATAGCTTTCACCACCGTGATCTCACTTCGACGTTGTCCCGCCTGCACTATGTCATGCTGCCAGACTCACATCCTGTTGGATCTGCCTTGCCTGGACTCCACCTTGCCACTGCTTCCTCCACAATTGGTCACACTACTGACGAGGTTCCATTTATCATGACATTCACCTAGACCTAGAAAAAGATGCTGTTATAGGAGCCATCGTGGTACACCACCATGCGCCCTCGTAACCTACTACCTTTAGTGATTCGTGATGCACCTTCACCGTCAATTATTTTCAATGTCGTTGCAGAGTCAGATCCCTAGGCATGGATTGTTGCTCCACAGATCAAAGGTAGAATGATACTCTGTTCATATGTTGTGATGAATGATGAATACAGAGTGGGTTAGGAAAAAAAGTTGATACACATGAATGCCCAAAGAACATATCATGGCATTTTTCTTATCTTCCTTGATCAGTTCATGTTATAAGGATTATGAATCACAATTCAATGCACAGATCAAATCCCAATTCAAAAAACCGAAAATTTGTTATACATCCCACACGAATAGACAAACCAATGATCACATTGTGAATTGGTTAGACTATGTTTTTCATTTGAATCTACAAGGGTAAAAGAAATAACAAAGTGATTAATATCCTACCTCGATTCGATTACATCACTGATGATTAACAGTCATTGTGTCATTGTCGTGGATGAAGATACATTGAATCTGAGGTTTGACATTGATCATCGATTGATAATCCACCAACGTTCATCGACAGATATCTATCTCCATTCCTCATATTAATTTGAGGGTATGATGATAACTCAGAATCCTCTTAAAAATTAAAATCAATATAAAACCTTTTTTTCATCAAGAATACAGTATTTTTATTAAAATATTTTAATGATGATTATTTCCTACTACTTTCTTTCAAAGCTGGGCCACACATTCCAATGTTAGACCTTGTCTAAGGAAAACACCACTTAAATTCTCAACAGTGGTCTAATATTTCCAATCCGAGTTACTGTTTTGGATTTTTTACTATGTTAAAATTAATTGATTTCATTTAATTATTTTATTAACGATAACGCCCCTGGTTGATTTTTTCCACAGTTGACCAGTGTCGACCTAGGATAGGTCATGATTAGGGTAATGTAAATGTTTTATACTCAACAGTTCCTTCATATTTCTAATATGGGAACCCGTTTAAAATTTCTTTAACTTTTTCATTAAATTCCCATGCATGTTCTATTAAAAAAATAAAATATTTAGTGATTTTTTAAAGGAACAGCAGGCCTTAGAATTCCACGACATATTAGCTCTTGGTCTATGAATATTCCCAAATCATTTCAAAAATAAATTCAGAAAAATCCAAGTCATTATAATATGAAAAAATGCACTTATTTTGTTTTATTATATATCATCATATTTATATGAATAATAATAATTGTAATCATTGATAATATAGTCCTAGAACAATGATCATATGATTATTATAAATATTGGGGTTTTGTTAAATCCAATTGGCACCAAAAAATGTAGTGATGAACTCAGCCTATTTTATCATAACATATTAATACCATTTATCTAGGATTGTAATGGATATAAAATCATTGGAATTTTCCCAGAACCATTCCCAATATGCGATCAAACTAATTCTGATTGATAAAAACCATTTATGGTAGAATTTCACGGTCATTGTGATCTCAACCAAAACTATTTACATCAAACCATTTAATGAAAAAATCACAATCATGAATCTTAAACATAAGAAATTTACTAGTGCATTGAGCTGACATGTATATCAATAATATTATAAATTGAATACACTTATTAAATATCCAATAGTTCGATGGTTTTCTTAATTAATTTTCATAGTTAATATATAAATGATTCTTAATTTGATATGATAAAAAAAATATTTTTGAGTAATATGGAATTTCAATTAAGACATTTGATTTGAGGAATTAGATATTTTATTATATAAATGATAAAAGATTATTATTAAAAAAATTATTACTTATAAATGAGAATAATTCTTTTATAAATTCAAATGTAATTTTTTAAAGATCTGAAAACTGTTATTTTCAAAAAACCCACCATTTGTTAATAAATATTGATTCATATTTTAACATAAAAAAATCCCTTATTTTAAAAATTATTTTGATTAATTAAATATTAATTAGGTAACCATAACATAAATATTATCCAATGGTAAATTTTTCTTAATTTTTTTAGATTGAAAAAGTTTTAGTTAAAATTGATAAATGATATAAATATAGTTTATATTTTGAAATCATAATGTCCCTAAAATGATATGATAAATGAAATATAATACAAAATATTTTTCCCCTTTAGAATAATGTTATGTAGATATAATTTCATTAATTTTAAATACCCTTTTTGAATCCTCAAAAAACTATATTATATTTTAATGTTAGTAATAATTTCTTAAATAACATGGCACACATTAACATCACCAAGTGAAATATTTTAATATTTTCTGCCATTAGGCTTATAAAATAATAATTTCCACTTTTATTAAAAATAAACCATGGGGAAAATAATTTTTTATTGTTTGTGTTTCTACTACCTTATTATTCAGAGATCCAAACCTAGGATTGGGAAATGATAAAGAACATCCCTCTCTGTTCCTAAATAAAAGCACCCAAGCTCCCTTTCTTATTCATTCAACAACCTTGTATCACATAAATACTCTTCCCTTCCATCTCTAAAGTCATTCCAAGGTTCCCAATATCTCAATAATCTCTACCTAATCATTTGGATTCACTATATCATTCTAAGGGATCCTTTCTTTATCTCTTTTATTCAATCAGTTTCATCATTTTATGAATTAAATTTCCAATTCCAAAAGCTATTATATTTTCATACATGTCCCTATTATATTCTGTTTTATGAAAAAAAGGAGACATAACTATTTTTATCAAATTAAACCATTTTCTTACTTTTCATGTTCCACTATAATGATGTATAGATTTTACTATGATTTCTTCACAACAATCATTTTTATTGTGAATACCATCACTACATCTACTCATTGGTATTCACCTAGACATACTAATAAACCATTAAATGGGTAATTCCATGTATATTCTAAACCCATTTATTATGAAATTAAATATTATAAAATATGATCCTATGTTGAATAATCTTTGTAAATAAATTAGTAATGTACATAAAATGGATGTGTTTGGTGCACTAATATTTATAAAACACTCCAAAGCATTGGGTGATTTTTTCAGTCTCATGAGAAGTCATGTGTGGGATTATGGAGTGAACCTAGTGCATAATAGGACTTTATAAACCATTTTATGTTCTCTTTGTGGTTCTTATTATACAATTGTTAGGATTTTGTGTTTAATTTTTTTTTCCACATTCCCATGATTACTTTATGTTGTAATGATATATCATGTATATTTGTTCATATTTATGATTATAATATTTTTTTACCCATTTTATTTACTATTTTCTAATTTATAATAAATTATTCTTATAATTTTATTTTTGTTCCCTTATCATGCTTTATAGATCACACCTTTCATATGTATATCCATAGGTTATCCAATATAGTTTTAAGTATGATGGAATAGATGATAATGTTGAGTATGTTTTCAATAATGGAGATCTACCCCATTTTTGTTACATAATAAAACCGATTACCCAGAGAAAATAGACATATCAACCTTATAGGATATTTTTTCCAATATTTTTAAATAAATCATTAATTAATGTTGAATAATGAATATTGGTTTAATGGTTCATATCAAATTAAAGTTTATTTATTTTTTTAATTAAGATTATAAAACATTATATAATGATTTTATGTTAACAATAAATAAAGTAAGTCACCTAAATTTTTTTCTATCATAGAGTAAGTGGGTTTTTAAGAAAATGTATCCTTTTCATTATACAAAAAGTTTATGTGGCTCAGGAATAAAAGTAAATTTGGGTAAATGTTAAAAAAACTATTTTGGGATAGACTCAATTGGTAATTTGAGGAAGAAAATGGGCCATGTGGGACCCTTTTTTAGAAACTCTCGAGGGATATTTTTAAGTAAATTCAAAATATTATTGGAATGAATTATTTAGGGATGAAAAATTAAAATAAGTGAATATTTTTGAAAGAAGATCATGGATAACATATATTCAAGACTATAACATCATAATTTATGAAATAAATATCATATATAAGTTATCCATTTAATTTTTTAATATTATTTTCTATGTTTTTAAAAGATTAAAAATAAACATACATCATATTTCCCTTTATTATATCTAATATCTATAAATAATAGTAAAAGAGGAAGAAACCAATGTTAAGATAAATGTGATGAATACCCAAACTATAAACCCATAATGATGGGATAAAGAATTAAAAAATTATTTATTATACTCTCTTAGCTGATTCATGTTCTGATTAAAAAACTAGAGCAGGAGGATCAACAAAATACTAATAATAAAGAATAATATCCCATTAAGAATTTTTTTTGAAAAGTTCTCTTACATCCTATGGATCATTTTTTCCATTAATCATGGAATAATAGATCAAATCCATTTGATATATCTTATACATCCACCAATGTTCAAATAATGAAAATGTCATACTAGCTATTTTTCAAATGGATGCAGAATATGAATCAATGGTAGTTATAGATCTAGAATACAATGTATAGGGATGATAGTGAAGTTATGGGGTGAAAGGAATTCTGAAAATTGGTTTTTAATAATAATTTTCCTTTCAAGAATTATCATAAAATGGAAATGGATATCCTTTCCCTCATGAAAAAATATGTTGAATCTATGGTGTATTAAGTATGAAAATTCATAAAGCATGTATTATATGGCACTGAATTTAAAGTTAACCATAAATTAAAGGTTAAACGCTTCATTGTTGGACTAAAACCGAGCATACAGAAATCCCTAGTGATCCATAATATTGATATCTATTATGAAATTTGCAGATGTAACCTCAAAGTGAAAAATGGAGATCAGATAATATCATGGGTATTGGGTGGATAAGAAAATTAAACTAGTGTTTAATTAAGGTGTTTTGATGAAAAAAATTAAGGTGGAATGAAATTTCCACATCCCACTTAAAAACAGAACCGAAAGAAGCACCCTATGAATTTATTATTGAATAAGATGAAAGGTTTTAGTTATTGGAAGGACGTACACATATCTAGAAATTTTAAATGGGAGAAACCCACTAATATAATCAAATGGAAAGTATGATCTAGTAAACCCAATACCATTTTTCCAATGTTTTAACTAAAAAATAATATGGATATTTTCAAGCTAATCCACTAATCCAAGGGTAGTTTCATACAATCATCACCAATAATATTCATGGTCGCAAGTATGGGCTTATTCCATTAAAACCACTAAGGTGTATCATGACAATGTAGTGGTGATAGGAACAGGAGTTATTCAGTAAAGAAAAATGATCATAATTTCTTATTATTGTTATATAAATTCCTTCATATCATAAATGTTTATGTAAAACTATTAAATTACCCCTATAATATATTGTAGTAGAACTGTTAGTGAAAACATAAATGTGGGTAATTAATGTATCCATATTATATTACCCATACACTATTATGTTTTGTGGGATGAACTTCCTAGAAAACCAAGTGATACTCCTTATTGTAGAAGATGATGCAATTATGGGTATGGATTGGTTTTACATACATATATCCAACAAAAATGTTCATTAGAAGGAAATATCTCTCTATATTGTTAATTGTACTTTTATTCCTTAAAATTGAAATAATAAGGGTGAATATTCTTTAGAAAAAAATCTATTCAATGGGTATTGTATATATACTATAATTAATATTATTATAAAATGATTGATTCTATGTAAAATATCATTTTGGAAGACATTCCCATTAGGAGGTAATACACTGATGTCTTTCTCATAGGATATCATAGTCTTCCTTCAAGCTAAGAGATTGAATTCATAGTCAACCATGAGGATTTTCCCATATAAAGGACATCATATAGAATGGATATTTTGGAACATGATGAGTTGATTAAATAACTATAGGAGAATATATATAAATTTTTCATATACCCATGTGCTTCATCAAGGGGTTCCCCAATCCTCTTCACCAAGAAGGAAGATATGTCAACAGAAATTTTCATTAATTATCATGAGATCAACAAGACCACAATAATGATTAAGTATCACCATCCATAGATTGATGACTTGTTTGATAAGCTATATATATACCAATACTTATCCATGATGGGTCATTAGTTAAGTTATTATCATGTATTGGTAAAGAACTATATATCCGAGAATAGTTTCAGAACATGGTACATGCACCATTAGTTCATAGTAATAACACAATGACTCAAAAACACCGTAGAAATATGCATAGAATTGATGAATAGTGTCATTATTAATTTACCCAACAATTTTTTGGTAGTATTTAAAGAATATATACTAACATACTACTAATTTAAAGAGGATCATGTGGTTCATTTGAGATCTATGATAAAGACCTTTAAAAAGGAAAAGCTTTATAAAATGTTTAGAAAATGTGAATTCTAGTTGAAGGAAGTCTCATTCTAGTGGATTATAATAATAAGTAATGAGATATCGGTGGTCCCTATGAAGTAAATGGATATTTTTTGGTGGAAGAGACCAACATCTGTGACATAAATATGTAGTTTCCTTTGAATAATGAGGTATTATTTTTGATATATCAGAAATGAATCATGATTTTCAAACACTATAATAATGATTAATCAGAAGGGAGTCATTTTTATTTGGAATAAATAATGTGATGACTTCATAATAAAATTTAATGAGAATCTTATCACTCCACATATACTTATGCTACCTAAAAGTGGGGAATTTTTCTTGTAAACAGTGACCTTTGAAAGAAGGGATTGAGTTATCTGTTAATGAAGAATAATAATATGATAGACGATGACTCTAGTAAATTTAATGTTTATGAACTTAAATACCTAATTCATGATCTAAATAGGGTTTTACTTGCCCTCTAATTGAATATTTGGAAGCATTAACTATTTACGCAGAAGTTTGAAATATATATGGATCATAAGAGAAAAATATATATATTCATAAATAAAGTGTTTAATATAAACCAACGTAGATAGATACATATTATTAAGAACAATGAATTCTAAATAAACTACCATCTTGGGAAAATAAATAATGTGGTAGATGAGAAGTATTATTGAACCAAATATTTTATCATTGATGAGAATTTAGAAGGACCTAAAAATTATAGACATGAAAAAGATGGATATGGGAATCATAAAGGAAGGAAGATCCTCAATACTTTCACAATTGATTTCTAAAATATCCCCTATGGAAAAGATAAATAATATTCAAATATATAATTGAAAAATTTAGAATAATGAGGAAACTATAAGAAAAGTTAAATACCCACAGTTCAAAATTAATAAAGGAGTCGTAATATTTGGACTACCACTATGTTTAATATAAAATCCTATGTAATTGAAGGAGTTGATGGATGATTAATATATATCAAACATCTCCATAAATCCATTAATGAAAAGGTGTATTGATATCCTTGAGATCACTATTTGTGGGACAATATGAAGAATAAGATCTCAAAAAGTACATAATTTTTTATTGTATGTCATCTAGTGAAAGTTGAAAGGAAAAATCAATTGGGATAATGAAACTATAACCCATGCATATATATAATTTAAAAACAATAAAAATTGACTATTTAAATGTTTCATTAATGATATAGAGTGGAAATAAATATATACGGGTTCTGTTGTGTTTCCTAAAAAAGTCTAATAACTTCATTTAAATATGATAAGACTTATCACTTGATAAACATGAAAATATTTACATTGTAGAAGTGGTGTGCCTACATGGAACACCACTATTGGTTGTATCTGATCAAGATCCATCATTTATCTCCTCATTTTGAAGAGTATCCAACATTATTTAAAAACTATCTTAAAAATCACCATGACTTATCAACCTCATATTGATGGGTAATCTATGTTGACTATCTAGAAAATAACGGACATAATGAGATCAAGTTTAATTTACACCAAATCAGGATGTGTTCAACTTATTATACTGTCTGAGATCATATACAATAATATTTTCCACTCAAAAATAAAAACTAATCCCTATTATACCATTTATGAGAATTACTATAGAACACTTTAATATATGTATGATGTTTGAGAACACAAATTGATAGGTCGTATAATTGTTGAGGAAGTCCTGGAAACGATCAAGACCATTCGGATCACATAATGGATTCATAGATTCGATAGAAGTGTTATACTGATAGTCATCATTGAATATAATTGTTTGAGTTTGGAGATAATTTTTTCCTCCATATATATCCATGGAATAATTTAATGATATTTGGGAAGAAGGGAAATCTATATCCAAGAAAAATCGATCCGTTGGAGATCGTTTATCACATCAAAGAGGGGGAATATCTTATATCCCTCACACATTGCCTATCGAATGTGATGGATGTGATCCATTTATCCCTATTGAGGAATTATATAATTGACCCCTCAGAGGCGATGAATCAATAGGTGATTTCATTGGTGAACAATCTCTCATATAAGGATCTATAGGTGAAGATCAGGTACTATAGAGATAATGTTATGTGAAATAAGATATTTCATCTATTAATAGTTATATGGAGAAACCAAAAGATCTAATAGTCAATGTGGGAACTCATAGAGGTCATGAAATATAATTACCCTAATGTATTTTAGTGGGTAAAATTAAAATAATGAGGGATGCTTTTTAGAAGGGGGGATATTGTAATGTCTAGAATTTTTTTAAATAAATTTCCTTTTGTGATTAAACTAAATGTATTATTAATAATATAGAAAATAGACAAATTTATTTTATTTTACTATACCCTATTAGATTTAGAATACCATTTCTAATCATAACTATTGATAATATATCCTTAGAAAAGTAAAATGTGATTAGTATAAATATAGGGTTTTTGACAAATCGAATTAACATAGGCTAAGGGGTTGATGGCCTCAACCCGTAGGATTGTAAATTCTATAGCGCATTTATCAAAGTTTATAGGGGTCATACTGTAACTGGTATTTTACCATAACTGACCACAAGATTAGATACAAAAAAAATATTTCAAGGGAAATTATTTATTGGAGATGTTTATACTCATCAACATCTGATCATAAACCATTTATGCCAAACCACCTGTTGAGAATATCAAAATTTCATGTCATACACTTATGATATTTTCAAGTTTAATAATGGACTTTATATCAACAGCTTAATGGTATTAATATTTATATTTTATTTTTAATATAATAATTGTTTTACTTACTTCTCATCATTTTTATATTATAATTTTTTTGACTTTGATGCAATAAAAAATTGTAATTTTGGATAATATTTTATTTCAAAGAAGACATTAATTTTTATGAATTAATGGATTATTTTTAAAATAAATGATAAAATATTATTATAAAATAATTTTTTTAAAATATAAATGATATTATTACTATAATGATGTCAAATGTATCTTTTATAGGAGTTCAAAAACTATGATTATCAAGAAACCCATTAATTTCTAAATAAATTTCAATTCCTATTTGATAAGTTTTTACATATTCAGAAAATAATTTTGATAAAATAAAATATTTTTTTGGAATAAAACCATAAAAATTATACACTTGTTAATTTTTCAACACTTTCAGAGATAATCAAATTTTCTATTAATGATAGTATACCATATAACAATATAATGTGTATTTTGAGATCATAGTGACCCAAAACCGATGCTATAAATAATATTTGTTTGATATATGACCAAATATATGTTTAAACTATAATATAATGAGATTTTATTGACTATT
The DNA here is from genome assembly GCA_963277665.1 of Viscum album. NCBI lineage: Eukaryota > Viridiplantae > Streptophyta > Magnoliopsida > Santalales > Viscaceae > Viscum > Viscum album. The sequence continues at coordinate 741,597,584 of OY728145.1, read as the reverse complement.
TTTTGAATTTTATACAGACTTTATAAATCATCAAAAACCTATATTATATTTTAATGTTTTAAAATCACTTCATCAAGAACATGACTCACTTCCCAGTCCCCAAGGGCAATATTTTAACAAGTTAATCCTTTTTATATAAAAATACTAGAAAAATAAAATTATGGTATAAACCATTTATAATAAACAACATATGGGTTTTCTATGGATTAATTTGTAATATAGATTCTAAAACCAAGGTTTTAGAATTTATAAAGAATATTTATATCTTTTCCCATAAAAATCCACCCAATATCTCCCACATATAATCTCAAAAACTATGAATAATGTTGTTACTATACACTAAATTGTTTATTGTCCTGCAATGAATCCCAAAATCTTTCAATAGGATTATCCCAGGAATTTCGGAATCACCATATCAAGGTATTGGATCATTCCCATCTGCCATTTATTTTAGAATTTTCATTATTTTATGAATTTTATTTCAAATTATTATGGTTTGGATATGTTTTATCATGTCCATAATAAATTAATGTTTATTTAAAAATAATTATAGTACCTTTTACCAATCATTAAACCATCCTAGGAATCTTTATATTCCTCCCTTTTGTATCTCATATTTCACTTCGATTTTTCAATGCCAAACCATTTTATTGTGAATACAGTCACTATTTCAACTCAAGGTTATTAAAATAGAAATATATATACTAATTTTAAAGATTAATTTAATGTATTTATTACATTACCCATGATTTTTGAAATAAATATGATGAAATATGAACCTATGTTAAATGATCCATATAGAACACTTATGAATGAACATGATATATAAGTGAGGGTGTGCCCATAATTATTTAGTGTTCCCATGCATGGGTAATGTTTTTTTTCAAATGATTCATAATTAAATGTATTATTGAATTAATCTAATCCATCACTGTAATTAATCCACTATTTTATTACGTCTTGGAGTTTATCCATTACATATATTTAAGATGTCATTTTTAATGTTGTTGCTACTTTACCATGTTGGCAATATGTAATCAGGATATATTATCTATATTAGTTCAATGTTAGGATTATAAACCCATTTATGTAACATATAATTACCTATTTTATAAAATTTAATTATTACTGAATGTTATAAAAGGGTTACTACCATATTTTTATTTTTTTCTCACCCCTTTGTTTTGTATGTCACAAGGTTAACCCATGTAGTTTTAAGTACAATAGAATATCATTATAATGTTAAGTATACTATATAAAATTGAAATATAACTCCTAATTTATGATTTTTAAAGTACCTATTAACCAATATAAATTATAATTTTTAATCATCCATGTTTTATTATGTTTATTTTTCTTTTAAAATAATGAATTATTGTGTAATAAAGGAATGAGTTTTCATAGATTGGGTAACATCTGAATTATAATCCCCATAAAAGAGATATCCTAAAATGGTTATTTAAATCCATAAGAAATCTGGAGAACACTCATAAAATAATATCATCGTAATTATATACCCAAAATAAAATAAATAATTCGTAAATATGGCATGTGTATTAAAAAAGAAGAAAACATAAATGGAAGTCTCGTACTAGAACTCTCGACATCATTCATACACATTAAAATAACTTTTATAATAAATATAATATTATTATAAATATATAAAAACCAAAAAATTATATATATCATACCATATGTTATTTAATTATGAAAATTTATTACATTAATTAACAATTCCATGTTTAAGTCAAATTTCGACTAATTACTGTGTTATTTTTCATATATGTTTTTATTTTTATTTTATTTATTCTATTACATTGATCATAGTTCCATAAATTGAAGAATTTTTATCACCATATGAATACCATATATATTTAATATATATTTATTTATATTAATATATAAAATTTATATACTAAAATTGAAATACATAATTCATCGAGATGTCTGTTTGTATGTATGCATGAACACTATTTTGATTTTCATGATAGATTGAAAGAAATAATATTAAATATTATATAACCATTACAGATTCATTTTTATGTATTTTATATCACATATTATTGTTTAAAAATATCTTTATTACCTTCTATGTATATCTTATATGGAGAATGGATCACATCGCTTTTCAAGGCAATAGACTTCCCTACACTCGAACAATATTGTCGTTAGCCAATGGAATGAGAAAAAGAAGGAATATGTGATATAATGTTTCCCAAATAATATTTATTTCATAAATATAATATTTAATAAATAAATCCATCACTAAATTCAATAGTGAGAGGTGGGGATGGAAAACTAATTACAGTAGTTCATAACAAAATAGTCCCCCACACACATAAAAGGTGAATTCATAACACATTTGATAGAATATGATAGGGATAATAATAATTAAATAATAAAAACAAGATATTAATATAAATAAAATTAAAAATTTATCATATAAATATTTTTAATTATAATTGATGGAGGTGGATGAAGAAATAAAATAAAACGATCGGTTATAGACATTACGTCTTCTCCGAACAACTTATTTTGGTTTACAAAAAATCATTATTATGGTTCAATTATAACCAAAATAATTTTTATCAGATGATAGTAGGAAATTAATTAAGTGAATTTTATAGGTATTTTAAAATTTAATTGGTTTTGTATGTGTGAATAGTAGAAGATATGAGGTTGTATTTTATTAGAGACGTGAGTGGAACACTTTTAATTTTTGAAAACTAAAAGGGGTACCCATGTTTTTCACATTCCAAAAGTATCCAAAATGTTAAGTCCCAAAACCTATAAAATATAATGTTTAAATATATCCAATTATTTAGTGTTTATTTATTTTTTTGTTTTTTCAAACTCTTATCTTATTAGTTTAACATCTTATAAACCAATATTTACCTTAACCATGGTATATAATTTTACTATTTTCACTATTCATCGTGGTATAAAATTAAATTGAACTTCTTTGGTAAAATATATTGATATGATTCTTGATATGGAATTATTTATATTTAATTGTATTCATATATATAGAGAATATTAATTTAAATCTAATTTTATTAATGTGATTTTAGAACTAATTTTTAAATAAAAAATATTCAAAAGTTGAAAAATATTTTTTTAAAAACATCTACCTAAAATTGAATCGTAAAATAAAAATTGTATTAATATATTTATAAATGAATGAAGATTAATTATAAGATGTAAATAAATAAATTTTTTGTTTTAAAAATATTTTTATGAAATGAAATTTCATAATGAAAAGTTTTTTTAGATATTCAAAAAAACATTTATTTTTTTAGAAAATGATCATAATTTCCTAAGAAAATATTTTTTTTTAAATTTAAATTTAATAAATGAAGTATATTTTTTATAATATAATATTTAATGGATTTAAAAATTACATTCACAATGTTTTTAAACAAAAAAATAATTTTTTTGAGAAAGATATTTTTCAATACAAATAAAGGCTTTACAAAGAATTACGTAGTTTTTATCTATATTTTTTATATCAACAATTATAAATAAAAATTAACATGCAGTTATTAATATTGATATCACCATGTTTAACATCTAGGTTATAACAATTATGTTGAATTAAAAATATTAAAAATATATTGTGTTTCATTTATACTTATTGTCACATGTAACACGTGTTAAAATTTATGTTTTGTGTAACACATGTAATAAAAGAAATTAAAAGTATTCAAAAACATTATTCCATAAAATATCTCCAATTTACATTATATCCCCCTTAAAATTAATTTCACCCATGAGATTTCTCACCGTGTTTAAAATAGATTATGATAATTCTATCTCATTACATCCAAAGGTTCTCAAATAGCATCCTCATGATAGCAGTTTGACCAAAACAAAATTTCCAGCTAAGTGGTCTTACTCCATAAAACATTCTTTGTATGATCCAGAGTCTAGAAAAGTTATTCCAAATATGAAATATCATTATCATGTGGAATGAAATTTTACTTTAGTACCTATGTTGGAAAATATATGTGCATCCTTAGAAGAAATACCTGGAACACATCATCAATATAAAAGAGGTTTGGTGGATGTGAATGAAATAAGATACATTCTGGATATGATCATGAACATCAATGGGACCCCTATAGTCTGGGTTATGTGTTCTCTTTTTCTTCAATTTTTTTAATAATAACCATCTCACAAATAAGAAATTCTAGAAAATTTCAATTATTATCAGTTTAACATTTCAATAAACTTTTAACTACCCTAACATTTCATTGAATGGATCAAAAAATCATTTCCATTTCATTAACTATCTTAGGTACTAATGAAATTATTTATAAAACTTGATTTTAGTACATTAGAGTTCTAAAATTATTTCTATAAAGACCTTAATAAAGTTCCATTAGAATGATTAAGTGAAAGTAAATGTTTCATGAAAAATCATCTAGAGGGATTTATTGGTACCAACTACTATTTAAATATGTATATAATAATTCAATAATATCCACTTGGGTTTGAATTATTCACTTAGACTTACCCAATGTATGAGGTTGGTAGGCAGTTCTGAAGTTAACTCTATATTAAGATCTTGAAGAATAGTATGGAAAAAATCATTGTGTAATTTAGATCCCAATCAGATACAATTGAATGTGATACTACATGAATCCTTACAATATACTTACTGTATATTCTCTAAAAAAATTCAGGGATGAAAATTTTCTGATTACAGTGATGTTTATTTACTTTGTTAGTTGATCAACCACAACCCATAACTACCTAAACATCATGTATAAGATAAATCCAAAAGGATACCAGTACCATTAATCATAATTCGATAAAAGGTAAAGGATTCCTTCAATAAATAGCTTTGTTTCTATAACATATACCCAACCAATGGGCCATATATCCCTAAATGTATCTTAAAATATCCTTAATCATGATAATGTCCCATAAAATGAAATATTAAAATAGGTGTTAAAAACATTGAAATTTGGATCAACCTTAACACTCATAGACCCATATTGTAATCATTAATTCTTAAGTTAATCTTGCATGTAGACATATACAAATCACAAGATTTATTCAAAAATTTATTCTTTATGTATCTATTATTTAATTGAAATATATTTTTATTGGAATCTTGATTTCATCCATGTGCAGTGTGAATATAAAATGTGAATTAATTAAATAAGGAATCCATGTGGAGGGATATAAGAACAAAAAATTTCACAAAAGCATACACAATATTATTTCCATAGTTTTGTTTCATACAAATCAGACATGAAATTTCTAAGGAGTGAAAATTTTCATGATTCACTACATCCATTGTGATTTCAAAAAAATTCCATTTGGTGGTTTTATTTAAATTATTTAGTGAATTATCATAAACATTATCCCAAGGATTGGGGAATTTATTTGCATAATTCCCAAACTCATTACAATTGAAACACTTGAGTTTTAGTGATGCATTAGTTGGAATCCTCTTCACCACAATTGTAATAACCTAAACATTAATAATATATTGAAATTCGCGTGATTTATAACCTTCTTTTCTTATTTTATTGTTCCCATAGTTCCATTCATGAAATTTCCTTTAGGTTTCATTCATAAACCTTCAATTCACATCAAAAAAATTCTTCAATGCTAAAAAAGTATATTACATACATTTACCTTCATAGATTTAGTTTTAGGAATGCCAATAATAATTTATTTTTTATTTTATTGTAGATGGTTAAAATAGAAGTCCACCTTATATGTCTGGTACAATTATCACCATAGGTACCAATATATTTATTATGATTTTCCATAAGATATTGGGATTATTTATATATACTTTTTAAAGAATTGTTGTGAAGTACTTATGTAGAAATATCCCCTTAAACTATTCTCATTATATAAATTTAATTTCTTATTGTTTCTTTATATTCTTAATTATATTCCACCACTAATAAACTTTATCATCCAAACGATAAATTTATATATATAATTTTTCCATCTTTGAACATTGAATAATGGAATGTATCTATTTATGGGTAATGATCTATTTATTGACAAGTAGTTGATCAGTGGAACCACTAATGATGGTCGGTGTTGCATCATGAATAACCCAAGTAAGGATTGTTCCCTCTTTTCCCCATAAATAAATTCGTCTTTATTCATAGATTGAGAATTTTTTTTGTAGAATATAAATTATATTCTTCATTAAATATATTATATATTATGTGTTCTTATGATTAAATGACTACATTTTCCATCAAATTGAACATTAACATGGCTCTTTTGAGTTACATACATTGACTAAAACATGAAATACTAGTTTGAGAAACACTAATCATTTTGTAAAATTAAGTAATCATTTACAATAAGTTATTGGATATCCAAACCTTTAAACCATATATTCAATATTTCTACCATTGGTTTATCCTACATCAAGTATTCTCATTTTCTATTCATATCATTTATAATGGTCCATAAACAAATATGGATTAGCTAATGAATATCCCCTATTAGTGTTAAACCAGGTAGGCAACAAGGTGAGTTTTCATGAAAAAGGGAAGATCGAGTCTATCTCAATATTCCCTTTTTAGAGTGATTACCCCAAGGTTCCCCTATGGAGGACCAATGTACACTTGTATCTTCTAGAAAAGGATGTAAATATAGGAATAATACACAATATCATTATTATAAAATTTTATATGACTAATCATTTAGCTAGACATATATATATATTTCGCACTATTGTGTATATAATACTAACATCCATTGATTGACTAAATATGTTATTTTGATACACTATATCAACTGATCATTTTCATTTATAAATATCACATCTTTTTAGAATAATATTCAATAAAATTTACAAACTCATGCATGGGGACTAAAATACATTATTAATATTATAGATTATAAAGACAAGATTAATATATCCTTAATGATAATAAGAATTTACCATTAATATCTACTTAAATTCTACTTCTCAAAGGCATACCATACCAAAAATGTACTTCATAACACAAGGAAGGAAGCGTCTAAATGTGTGATCTCAAATGATTAGTAAGGTTTTGCATCAAATATATCAATCTATAATCATATGAAAGCCTAAGATAAATATATGGTTGTGATACCAAAAACATAGAATATTGTTATCACACCCAACTTTTCATAAATCATAAACATGATTCAAGAAATAAGACAATATAATTAAACAACAAAACCACTAAGTGGGAAAATACATAATAATTCAATCATTAACCATCACAAATTTCATTAATGTGCTTCACCAAAAATTTATATAGAACACCATTTCTTATGTGTGGTATAACAAACAATAGCCACACCAAAGTGTATTAGGAAACATCAACAATTTATGATAAAGATGCACGTATTTCAAATTTAGGATTAGGATATACCTATTTCCCATTATAGACCAGGGTACACATATTTCCCAATGTGTATTTAGCCTATAGACTATTACAATCATTTTTTGATGAGATATAATTCTTTAAAAAATGTATTGGATGGAGATATAGGCCCCAAACATCAGATAATATAAACTATACTACTGTATCACTCAATTTTATAAAACATTAATTTTATAATCACATTATATACATGTAAATAAATCATGTTATCATAATAATTTTATAAATTGATAATAGTATAACTCAAGGAAAATTAATTGATTTCATAAAATATTCATCAAGATTAAAATTATTCATAAAGGGAAATTATATGGATGGTGTCATCGGATATAATTCCTACTAAAACCTATGTAATATCAACATATTTTAACATAAATAGAAAATTATTTTGTAAGATCACATGCATCATTTCATGAGGAAAATAGCCTTTCAACATTGGCAATATATTTTTGAAACCAAAAATAAAAGAAATATTTTTGAAATATATTCATCTATAAAAAAACATTGAAACATAGAGTGAAATATTTAATTCCTTGATTGGTCAGGAATGTGGAAAATTCCATACATTCCATATACATTATTACCCAAATTTCATTCACATCTTATGGAATATCCAAATAGAAATTGTTTTAGAAGTCTACATGAAGATTCAATTTTAAAACATTTTGTAAAATGAAAACATGTGTATAAATGTAATTCATAAATAATGTTATGAATTTCATTTTTTAAGAAATTTTTGGAAAACATGGTTTTTGAATAAAAATGGTTATCATTTAAAGGGATAAATAAAACTGTTTTTTATTATAAAAAGTTACTTAAGAATCCTGATTACATAAATAGTTTAATATGAAGGGAGGAAAAATATTATCATGAAATAATCATATAAGATATGAAATGTTGGTTCATCTAGATATATGGATAATTATATATCATCATCAAAAGAATAAAAATAAACAATACTGATAAACGATGAGATTGTATCATAAAACCATTACCACTTTGGCAACATAGAATTGCAATTTCCATTGATATATACAATTAAATTAAATATAAATTATCATGAGAATAAATATTTTCCACTATGATTCATGTTAACTAGTATGTATATTCACCACATAAAGGAATATTGGTGCATAAAAACATATTTCTCAATAAAGGAATATTTAGAGAAAAATACTTCACCGCTTTGGTAACATTTGAACTGTAAAATGCATAAAAGTGATATCCTAAATAGGATATTAAAAAAAATAATATTTAGTAATAGGAAAAATAAAATAAATTCATGGATATAATATACATGAAATAAATTATATATGTGCTCAATATGGTAATTTTTTCACAATAGTAAAAAATACGACAAAAATATATTACCTCAAGTATTGATTTCATTCATACAAATTCACATCTCTTAAATAAAAAATATAAATTTATTATCAATGTATCCAAAAATAATAATTATAAATATTAAAACATATATTATTTATATATTTCCTTTTATGATTGATTTACTAAAAATTAAATTTAGAAGTTATATTTTGAGCAGTGATTTTATTATTTTTAGGTATTTTTTATTTTTGATTTTTAGTCCTCTTATATTGTCCATGGTTTCTCAATATTTTGAATTATAACCCTTATATTAATACCATTAATATTTAATACATATATTTTTATATAAATCTATACAATTTATAGATAAGATGTCAAATACACCATGTATCGAGACTATAGGTTGTACAAATCTATGAACACCTTTTCTTTATTCTCTATAGATAGAATGAATGAAAGGTAAATATAATATTACAATTACACTAACATTTTTATTTCAAAAATATAAAATATTTTTATTTGATCTTGTCATTATTACCTTCCATGTAAAGTGTAAGAAAAAAATGTTTCACATCACTTTGTGAGGTGGTAGTGTTCCATGCATAGAAATGACGATATCATATTACCACAGAATGAAATGTAAGCAGAAATATGTGATATAATTTTTCCAAAATCATAATAATATCATTGATATCCTATATAGAAAATAAAATCATCATTATATCTATCTATAATATGTGATTATGGATGATGAATAAAATTGGCTCGAGAGGTGCTAGTTTTCCGAACACGTGAATGATGATTTCAAAACCCATTTGATGAAAGATAAATAGTATATAGATAATTAACTTATCATATAAATATATTAGTAAATGGTTAATAATTAGGTTATTATATCAGAATATTTTTTTAATAATTGAAGGTGGTGGTGGAAAAAAATAAAACATTTGGTTTGGTACGTTAGGTATTATACAAGAAACTTCTTTTGATTTTCACTAAAATCCATTATAGGTTGTATCTATGACTAAATTATGATTTCAAGGTATAGATGACCGTTGTTTTTAAGTGATATGGTGAGTTATTGGCTGAATAAATAGTTTATATATGCGTGGGGAGGTGATGTGAGGGGTGGCCTTTTATAAGTGAGTCGAGTGGGACACTTGTAGTTTTTCAAAGATAAAGGTGTACCCAAATTTTTCACATTATAGAGGGACCCAAAATAGAAACTTATTAATATTATAAGAGATAAGATTGAAATATTACTATAAAATTGGTTTTAAAATGTTATGGATAAATATTAATGGTTATCTTCTTAGATGAACCCATGATAAACTAATTTTTACCACAACCACATGAAATAATGTTTACTGTTTGAACAATTAATTACACTAAAAATTTAAGATTACCTTATTAGATAATCTATATTATTATTATTCAAAATATGGAACATTATTTTTCCAATTTATTTCATAGAAGTGAAAAAATTAAATTTAAAATTGATACCACATGTGTTATGGGAAACCGAGTTTTATAATAAAAAATGGTCAAAAGTTTGAAAACTATTTATATGAAAATTTCACATGGTATTGATTCAAATGACATAAATTGAATTAATAGATATACAATTAAACTAATATTTCTATTATATCATATTAAATAAATTTGTATGTTTTTAAAATCATTAATGGTAATGAAAATTATAAATAAATACCACTATTTTTGATTATTCAATAAATATGTTATCCTTTTTAAAAATTATGAAAAAATCACTGCATGATAATTATAAAATTAGATTTTAAAAATGAACATTATTTTTCCACATAAAATTTTCTAAAATTGGACTAAATTTATTTTATTATTTTTTTTAAAAATGAAATAAAATCATTTATGTGAGAAAATAGTGTATTCCAAACATATAATGACTTTATCGAAATTTAAGATGGTTATTATTAATATGTGTTCTATATAAAACTACTATAATTAATATCTAAAAAATAGGTATTACTATTCATGTATCCAATTTTAATGGTTAGTCTATAATGGTAACATTTGGATAATAATATTAATAATATCTCATGGATTATTAGAAATCATTGTATCATGTAATGCATCTTAAAATCAATGTTTCATGTAATGTAAGTTATTAAAGAAATAAAATTTATCAGAAAAAATTCTTCAAAAAATCTTAACGCCATACATTCTACCACCACCCGATTAGTATAATGTTTTCTCTTGAAATTCATCAATTTTGAACAAAAAAAGCGAATAATACTTTTTTCTCAATACATCCTTAGGATCCCATATAGCTTCTTCAAGATGGTGGTTTCACCAAAAAACATTGACCAAGGGAGTGGAATTATCTTATATAACTACTTTTATATAATAAAAAATCCCCACTATTTATTCCTAATAATAAATATCATACTCTATAAGAATGGACACGGAGTTCATTATATATCATGGATCAAGAAAGTACATCCCCAAGAGAGATACAGGGAACACATTGTGATCATAAGGTACGTCTGGTGAAAGCACCATGAAATAATAAATGTTTTGGATACAATGACAATTCCAAATAAACTGATATTCCATAGTGATAGTCTCCCCTTCTTCCTTTAATACACAAATTTGTAGAAACAACTGCTCATCAAAATTAAATTATATATCACATCATTGATTATAAGAAAATCCCCTCAACCACCTTTTTTCTTTCCTAGAATATTGTTGAATAGCTCTAACCTTCTCTACAAATTCATTAGCTAGCACAAGTCCTAAAATCATTATTTTAACAGTTCCATTATTTTACATTGGTTTTATACATTATTTCTATAAATACCATTATATGGATCCATATGAATGCTCGAGTGAATTATTTTGTTGTATGAAAACTCGAATAGAAGAATTTGTAGAACTGAAATATCTTTTAAATCCATAGAACATGACCATAGCACATCCTCTAATGTTTAATTATTTTCATTGACTGAACATCTATTTATGGATGATATGAAATTCTAAACTCAACTCATTATCAAGATATTATTGGCGGCCTTTAGAAAAAATTAAGGAAAACATTATATCTTAAAAATATATAATTTAATGTGGTAATATATTTTATAATTAAACATTTCAAATATTTTTTATGAAATAAAGATCTGGAGATAATTATTTTCTAACAGCCATGAAGTGTGATAACTTCATATGTTGGTTAAATACAATACATAATTTCCTCAAAATCAAATATTAGATAAAACCTAATGGTTACAAGCACATTAAATCATATTTACATAATTTTTAAAAGAATACATATTAAAAAACAAATTTCACTAAAAAATAGAGAAATATTCTTTTCATTAATATCCCATAAAATATCATTATTCTTGATAATCTCTTATCACATAAAACCTCAAATTGTGTGTTTATGAAATTGAACTTAGGATCATCCTTAACAATGTAAACATATGACGGTATCAATAATACTTTTGTTAATATTACATGAAAATGTATACACAACCCAAATTTAATTCACCGTTAATTCCTCATGTATTTCTTATCATATAAAAGATTATTTTCATTGGAATCTAGGGTCAATCCTTTTATTAATTTTATATGAAATTCTATTTTATTAATCTATAATCTATATAGAGTGATAAAATCAAATTAAATTTCACTAAATTATGAAAAATCCCATTTTTATAGGGCTCATTCATTTTTAATAATGCATCAAAACTATATAAGGGATAATAAGTTTTTATTAATTATAAATAATCTCTTATTCTAATTTTATGGAAAAAGAATTTCCTTTTTCCTTTTTCCACAGAGGTTGTTGTTTTTTATCATACATTTTTGACCTCCCAATAAAGAATTGATTTGTATAATTCCCAAAATCATTTCCTCTGAATAACTATAATATGGGTGGTGCATTAATAATAATACCCCTCTCCTCAATTATATTAACTGGACCATTAATCACCTATTAAAATTCATCGGCTTAATAACTCACATTTCTGCATATTAATCACCTTCTAGTTCCAATCATGAAATCCCGTTGATGCATCTTCCCACTTCATTGACATGCATATAGTTGGAATTTCATTCCATAATGTGATTTCTTTTTTGAGATTTCAAGATAATCCATAATCGTTTTCATATCAAATCTATTCTATTGGTTGGAATCAAAAATTACCATTTCTATGTTCAGTTCGTATCGAACAACATATTGTTAACTACTAAAGCCTCTTATATCCATGCCATTTTGAAGAATTGGTTTTAGGACTCTAAAAAATAGATCAATTTTTATTTCATGGATAATTATTAAAATAGTATTGTAACATAGTAGTCTTGAAAAATTATTTTTATAGGTACCAATAGATTCATCATATTTTTCATATGATGAAATAATTCAATTTTCCTATTTTTTGTAGAATATAGGGGATGTTCTTTTTGAGAAATATCACTTTATACTCTTCACATTCCATGTATTCAATTTCATTAGGGTCACTCATGTTAATTATATGAGGCCCCCAATAATATACTTCACCTTAAAAATGATAAAAAATACAAAATGAATTTTTTTTCTTGGAAGACAGGAGAAAAACATATATATTTTTGGAAATGATAATTTACTCAACAAGTAGTATATTAGTGAAACCACAGAATGATGGCGGACGTTTCCTCATGAATGACTCAGTAGGTAATTGTTCCTTAGTTTTCTTATTTGGTTGATCAGTATAATTAATATATAAAGAAAACTATGCGTTCATAACAATAACATGTTCCAGTCCATATATCATAACTATTGGTTGATCAAGATGAAAATCAATTCATTTCCATTGTATTCAGTAATAACACAATTATTTAGGGTTAAAACCATGTAATAAATCCATAAATGATAATTTGAGAGACACTAATCATAATAGAAAACCATATAATCCTAAAAATAATTCATAAGTTGTCTAAATCATTACACCTTCATTTAAATCTTGGACAAAATAGTTTTATCCTAGGCCACCCATACTCATTAACTATTCAAATTCATCAAAATAGTTTAGAATGAAAATATTGTTTAAACAAATAATATCCCATAATGGAGTCAAATTATGTTCACATTTATGCCCATTTTGTGTGAACCAAGTGGTGATAATATCTATATCAATTTCCCCTACTCAGAGATATTACCCCTACATACCTCTGTTCTAAATCCAACTCCATTTTTATTATTTAAATAGGGTTTTATTTCTAGGAAGACAATAAAATCTATTTTGTATCAACACATTAGGATGTTATCCTATTTTTTAAACTATCCCCAGGGTTATCAATATTATTTATCTAACCTTATTATTATATACAGAATATACATTTTATCCTATTACCCAGTATAATGATATATATTTTTGAAACATAATGATAAAATCATTTTAGATTTTTGTTCATTAAAATTCAAAAACAAAATCATTAGGATCATAATATTTTAGTTTCTTTTGAGAATAAAAAAATATTTTCTATTGTAAAATATCATCATCATCCGCCATAAAGATATTAATACATTGTACACCTCTTATGAATTCCCAACATAATTATTTCCTCATATATTGGGGAAGGAAACAATATTAAGGGTGAGGTCATATGATTTGTTTGAAAAAATATCATAGATATAAATCTATGATCATATTAAATTAGAAGACAATTGTAAGGGTGTGTGATCATGAACATAATGTTCGAAGGTCATACCCAAAACATAATATTTATAACACTAAATCATGAAATAATTTGTATCAATACTGAATACATGGCTCATAAGAGTGAGAAAATATCATAAATAAATAATGAACAACAACATCATATCATAAAATTATAGAATACTAATAAATATAAAAAATATGTAATGATTAACTATAAATACCATCAATATAGTGGATTTGGACTCAACAGCGGTTTCATTTTATGGATATGGATGCACCTCTTTCCTATTATGGATCAGGATGCACCTATTTTCCACCATGGATTAGATCTCTCTAGTTTCCCATAGTGGATCAACCCCATCGACTTGTTTACCATCATTATATCATGAGAAATAAAAATTTACATAATAAATTGGATAGAGATATTTGTGCCACCTATATCATTAATAAAAAACATCCAAAATGTACATAAAACATGTATCAAACCATCACATCATAACCAGTATAAATGAAATGTGTTTCATCAAAATTTCACCAATTCACAACTAGGTTACCCATGAAATATAACTGTGGTTCATAAATATTTAATCAACATAAACATTAACCATACATAGAAAGAATAATGATTGTATCATAAAATCATATCCCCATTAAAGAATACCAAACATCAAAATATTTCATCTTAGATGGAAAATGAATTTGAAATACCACTTGAATCGTTTATTGTTGAAAATAACCTTTCCATGTTTAAAAACACATTAAAACGATAAATTCACTTTTTTTTATGATAAATATAAATGAAAATAACATTCGAAACATAGAAATAATGGTTTAAAATAATAAGGGCTTTGAAAGTGGGAAATTTCACATGTATCATGAATATTAGAAAAATACTAGTTTCACATTTTTGGTAAAACCAAAAGAATAATTATTTATTAAAATGTCATGAATATTAATATTTAATTATTTGGTAAAAATTTTCAAATTGGGGAAAATATCATTAATAAATAATATTTATGATGTTTTAAAGCATTGTTTACATGATTTTTTGAAAACATGATTTTGGGAATAAGAATTGTTCTCAGACGAAGAGAGAAATAAAATCATATTTCATTACAAAAATATTACTTTAGAATATGGAGTACAGAAAGAGGAAAAAATTAATGGAGAACATATAGTATCATGAAATAAATATTGGATAATGAAATTCTTTATATTATTTAGATATAGGTCATAATGTTTCATCATTGCAAGAAAAAATCTAAACAATCTAAACAAACGTTGAGTTTGAATCACAAACTCCTTACCACATTAGAAACATTGAATTGTAATCCCCATGGAAAAAAACATTAAATGAAACCAAATATTTCAATATTATAAATTATTTTATTATATTAAATGTAATAAGATATTTATACACACCCTAGAAATATAGATAGGGGCATAACACAATATAGGCCTCAAAGAAGGAAATTTGAGACAAAATCCTTTACCATTTTGGGTGATTTTGAGATGAAAACAACATAAAAATTAGATAATAAATGGATATTTAATTATAAATAACATTTTATTATTATAATCATAAATTGAATTCTTTGATTGTATGAACCCCATGTAAAATAAAATTATGGTGAATATTCTATGTTTCTACAAAAGTATAATATGAGATAGAAATCAATTTTCGTAAGTCTCAATAACCATTCTACATATTGAAAACTATAATATGATATATATATATATATATATGTTTATTATTAATATATTAAGGAATCATAAATATATATATATAATACCATATATGATCCACTTATGACCTTTTGTTAACCATTTATTACTAATCAATGTTAAAGTTGTGCTTTGTGCAATATCATCATTATTTTTCATACATGTATTTTTTTTTTAATTTTTTGTCATTTTAATTTCATCATGGTTCCATAATTTCAATAATATTTTCAATGATATAAGTTAAATATATATTTATTATGCATTTATTTATTGTTATCCAAATTATTTAGAGAGAAAACCTAAATACACCATTCCGAGGGATGGTAGGCCAGACGTTCACATGATCTATATTTACAATTTCATAATAGATTGTATGAAGTAAAGTTAAATAATATATTAACACTTTAGAATAATTTTTTATTTAATATATAAAAAAAATTATTAATTAAATCTTTATTTACTACTATCCATGTAAATTGTATGTGAAGAACGAATCACATCGCTTCTTGAGGCAGTAGTCATCCGTACACACAAATGTTGTTATTGTATTCGAAAGGAATGGAAAGTAAGAAGGAAAATGTGATATAATGATTATATATGAATATTAATATTTTAAATATAATATATAAATAATAAAACCATCATTATATCCATACAAGATAGGTGGTGTTGGAAACAAATACCATAAGTTGGTGAGTTAGTAGTCTGTTGTACACATGGATGATGGTTGTGTAACCCATTTGATGGAATACAAGATGTATATAGATAATTAAATAAGGAAATATAAATATATGTAAGATAATTATGTTATTATATAATAACGTTTTAATAATAATTGAAGAAAGTGGTGGACTAATTAAAATGAAATGCTTGGTAAGGGACCCTACCTTTTCCTTGACTGGACTCATTTTAATATACACTAGAAGCCTTTATAGAAGGGGTTTCAGAATAAAGAAGGATTATAGGATAAGAGGTGGTATTTATGTAAGAAATATTGTTATATCCTTTTGGAACCAAATATTTTTATAAGTGTGAAGTGGATATAATAGGGGTTTCCTTTAATTTGTGAGGAGAGTGTAATAATTGTAATGTTTTAAAAGAATAATGTGTACTACAATTTTAAATATAAAGAATGATCTAATATGGTATATTATTGTACCTATAGGATATAATGTCATTATATATCCAATAAAGGGGTGTTGTAAAATTTTTGGGTCATTTTTTACCCTTAGTTTTTTCAGTTTAACCCCCAGTAAACCAATTTTTACCATTCCCACTGTAAATAATATTAACCACATCTAATATTTAATATGGTAAAAAATTTATTTTACCTAATTAGATAATATAAATTATTCTGATTCTAAATAGGTAATATATTTTTTCAAATTCTTCTAATAGAATTATAAAAATATAATCTAAAATTTATCCTATAGATATGATGAGAAAAGATGTTTTCAAATAAAAAATATTAAAATATTTGCGGTGTTTTTATAACAAAATTAAATATAAAATTGATTCCATTGACCAAAATTTTATTATTATATTATAAATTTATCTAATTATACTTCTAAAAAAATATTGAGACATTATTTATGTTTCAAAATTACTTAAAATAAATAAAGATTCCTATTAACAACCATTATTTTTCAATATTCAATGAAAAGTATTTCTTTTTAGATAATTAGAATTAATTTAATAAAATATAATTTTGACATGTGGTTTCTATGAATGAATTATAATTTTTTTCAAAAATAAATAATTTTTTTTTAAAAATCTTTTTATTATCTATTATAAAAATAAGATATATTTTTGAGAAGATAGATTTTTGAGACATATAATGACATTAACAAAAATGGAATACTTGTTTATAAATATGTTATATATATATAATTATTATACTAAATGTTTTATAATTTTATATTAATGTTAATATATCTATGATTAACATCCAGTTTATAATTACCAAAATTAAATAATAATATTAATAATATAACATTGTTTCAAGTGTAATGGAAGGTAAATATAGTGTTGTATGTGACATAATCTATTGAATAAATTAACGTTATTTGAAAAGAAAATATTTCCTTAAGTATCATGGGGTTATATATTATCTTTTTTAAACACTTTATACTACTCAATAACTTGAAAAATGGGTTCAAAAACATTTTTGAAAAGAAATAAAACATGCAATTAAAATTCCATATCTATTCAAAATATGAAACAGATTTCTAAGCGATATACTTAAGAAATAGTTGAGCTATATATCCAAGAATGGGAAAAATAAATAATAGATTAAATTAAAAAATAAAATTTGAATCAATTGGAATATCAAGGTAAAATAATATGGTTGAAAATCATTATAGTCATCATCAAAGAATATCATAATATGATATCATAAAGTAAACATATATTTATTGAAACAATATAAAATATGAAATCATATACATAAGTCAATGAGAAAAACTATGATATCATAACATAGTATGCATAATAAAACCTTATATTCACCATACATGGTATCTCATGAGACAAAAACATTACCCAATGCATTGTAGGGTTACATAACTATAGGTTAACCAGTCATATTCATATCATGTACATTCATAAATGTTCCACATTGATCATAGAAAACGTGTTTGAATTTAACCACATTTAAAATTATTATTAAGGAGTTTTGGATATATAATTGGTTATTGCTAACAGATTATTAATAAATACATCATTTTGAATACCATTTATAAGAAATGTTAATGGGTACACACTCTACAAATGTTTGGCATGGAAAATAAAAGGATAATTTTGACTGTATAATCGTGGTATATGATTATTCAAGGAAGGGTTTAATAGGGTGAAATGATTCTCTCGAGAAATGGAAATACTAATAGAAGTAATAGGGATGTTTATGAACATATTGGAATAAAAGAAATTGGAAATCAAAATGCATAATATAAATATTGTGTTTGAATAAAGAAGAGAAGGAGAATATCTCTTTTTTATTTGAAGGAAATTATAAATGATTAAGTGGAGCCTCTTATGAACTTGTAGTAACTTTAAGAGGGATCAATAGTGGTAATGATATATTTAAATAATTATAAATATGTGTCAATTGAAGATGAATGATATTTTGAGAGGGTTTTTATAATAAAAGTGAGGGTAATTCATTATTAGTAAATTAAATTAGTTTTTGGAATATATATAATAAAATTGAGAAAACCATTTATAATACCATGGGGTATTCATATTGTTTATTCCAAATGGAAATGTATTTAAACATGTTATTAGGATAAGATTTAGTCTCATAATGATAATGTTGATGGTGATGTTAATGTGATTTGTATTCATAAAGAACTTATTTTAAATTATTAAAATATAATATGGGTTTTGGAGGATCACTAACTTTTAATAAAATTAATTAAATATCATAAAACTCGAATTTTTATATAGAAATAACATTTTTTTGGTAGTCGATGTTGTTTATATTATTTATTATGTAAATTTTAGAAATTATAATGTAATAAAAACACCGTATATATATACTATATTAGATTTTTTATGAACAAACCACTTATATTAATAAAATTTAAAAACTCACCATTAGAAAATTACAACATTATGATTTAATAAATAATATTTATTTAATAAAAATATTTCTCTGAATAAGTAATTTAACACTACTGAATTAGAACTTTTTATTTACTGAAAAATGCATATTTTTTATAATGATTACTATTTTAAGACAATTATAATTATTACAATGAGATATTATATAATTATATTACAAGTTAAAATTAAATAAATAGTTTCCATCCATAATATTTTATTAAAATATAAAATGCATGAAAATTCAATGATTTCTAAAATAAATTTTTCATCATATCAAAATGTAATATTTTTTAAAATAATTATTTACTTATTTATAAAATAACAATAAAATATTATAATTATTTTATTTATATTATAATAAATAAAAATACAAATATTTTTATTTTAATGGTCTGAATACTTATCCCCATATTAATCTAGGGTTTTCCCTAAGGGCGTCATGTTCTATGGTGACTTTTTTCTAGAGTGGTTTTATTTACATGGTTTGGTTCATGATCTCAATAGGCTTTAAATTTTCCTATAAATTGTTTCACTAATGCTTTTGTTCTTGAATCTCAGTGTGGGGTTGGTCACGGGAAGAACCACTGATTCCATTTCCTTTAGAATATTTAATAAATGGGAAAAATATGGTATGATTACACTAGATGATGATATAAATTATTTCATATGTGTCAATTATAAATTATGACAACCATAATATATAATTATCATAATGATCACTATACTAAAAATATATTATCAATGGTAATGATGTTTAATAAAATTTCAATTAAGATGTCGTAGAACTTATAAGGTTATATAAGTCCTAATTTAGTGCATGTGTTTTATATAATACTTTTTCTTGAAAATTTATTTATTCTTTTTAAAAGGTAATTTCATTTATATAAAAAAAATTCATTACAATGAAACCCCAGTATCCTACATTATCCTATGAGAGGTAGTTTGGATGGTATGTATATATACACTTATCTCTCTTCCATGCATCCCAACAGAAGATGCTTATTTGGTTCCTTGGAATCACTAAATAGTTCATCTACATTGTCATATGCGTCTCACTGTATTAAGATCCACATGGAAGAGTACCCATTTATCCTAGATCATAGTTCATGGACATGAATTGATGGTAGATATGTGTTAGAACACCCATCCCATTTTTAATACCACCTTGCCTGTGTCCCTTTCCCGTTGTCATTCTTGTGTTTCATAACTAATGAATCAACATATTTAGCTCTTCATTAAATATATCCAACTTAACTATTGGTTATTACATATATGAAATGAATGCATTCATTAAAGGCATTTTTTCTTAATAAATGACCAAAAAACTCATCTGTGAGTAGTACCTACAACTACAAAAGTATTGTTTCAACAATATTATTATCATAACCAAGTTGAATACCCCCAAAATTTTAGGATAATCAGTATTTAACTCCAATTTTCTTTACTCCATGTAGGATCATGTTCCACATTTCAATATCACATTAGAAATTAATAATTTGTTATTATTAATAATACAATTAATAAAAAAATTAAATATTTAAATAGGCAATAGTATTGTAACTACTAGTAGTTTATATTATAATTAATAATTATAAATATATAAATAATAATTTAAATAATAATTTAATTATTAAAAATTAATAACAAATAATATAATTATTCATATTAATCTGAATAATAATTTTAAATGATAATTTAAAATTATAGAATTGGTGAGGTAAAAATTAGAATGAATATCTACCCATGCATAAGATGTACTCGATGAGACATAAAATTGAGTCATTCTAAATATCCATAAAAAATAAGCTTGTGAAAAATAAAAAAATATAACATAATTGATAATAATTTAGAAAAAATGGTACATTTAATTTTTTTATAATTTATAAATAAAATATATCATTCCTATAATGTATAGAGGGTTAATGAAACTCATAACCTCTCTAAGAACCCTTAAAGGCATAACCACAAGCATACACTCGTCATGGGTTAATAATAATTGATTGAAAGTTAAATAATAATACATAATGAAAATGATCTAATTATATGTTTCATAGATAAAAAAATCTCCATTAGTGTACTTTGGGTGACAATGTTTAGGAAGTAGCCTATCTAACAATGATATGGTTTTGATGAAAGAGTATATTCCTGATCCTTTTTCTATTTTCAAATATTGTTTGAAATATTTAGAGAGTATTATTCATAATTTAGGGGTAATTTATTTTTCATTTTTTTGCAATCAATGTTAGTTTTGAGGTTGAAAATAATGAGCAATTTTATTAATATATATGATGAAGATAGTTGAATTTTGTAGAAATAAGGATGAAGATATTCATGCTTTTCCTTATTAATGTGATGGTCATAAATAACTAATTTCTCCTATCTAGGGTGTGTTAGATTTCCTTTTGATCATCTATTTCATATAAATTCATTCATGGTGATTTAAAAATATTTGATTTCTCTAATAAAAATTTATTCATATAATTTTAATCTATCAAGGATTTATGTTACATGTGTGTGTGTCTAGGTCATTGATTGAAAAATGACACCCACCCAATTTAGATTTAAAATCCCATTTATGTCCATTTTATTTAATTTTTTTTTGAATTTAACATCCATTTTTTCTAAAAAAATTATGCATCCATCTTTCACCCTTGTATGGTAATACTATTAATGATTTGTTTTCTAAAAGAAACATTTCAACCAAGAATTATGGAAATATGAATTCAATTCATGTAGAATATATTGGGAATGTTCAAGCCAAGGTGAATAATTATATTTGGAAAAATTCTACATGTGGGGTTATAACATTAAAGGAATAAATTTATGGGTTGGTTGTGGTTATAGTTTTCTCTTCATTGAATTTCATAGCTCATTCATAGAAACATTATATGGTGCCCAATATTTGGTGTTAGTTTGTCCACTAGATCAAGTGAAGATGTGGCTAGGAAACAAATAAGAATTTCCTATGATGGATTATGGTATATCTCCTCCATGAATAATGTAATATTTAGCTCTATATAATGTAGTAAAAATTAATATAACCCTTTCCCCTATATCAGTTAAAAAATCTATATCCTTAAAAGATAATATAGTCATTATTCAACAAAATATGGATTGGGTTATTTAGCTATAACCAATTCTACAAAATGAAAATATACATAAAGATAAATGATATAATATTTCATTTAGATAAAAATATATTAGGGTTTCTAAAAAATATTCTAGTGATAGATTTCATATTGGAATGACTATAGGGACTCTTGATCCTTGTGTGATTGATGAGGTCATGAGATAGCCTTCAATTTTTTTACTAACCTACCCCACCTACATCATGTCAATTTTATATTAATAATCATTGTAAAATTAAGGTTATCTATACAAACATTTATTCTCATCAATATAAATATAAAGAGAAACAAGTGAATCCTTTTTACTTGTCAAGTAATAAACTAGGTTAAATAAAAAAATAGATCAAAAATATTTTAATTTCCTCAAATGAAATGGTTTTACAAAAAAAGAAGGATGTTTTGTAGTGTCCTTTTATGTTAGGGTTTATTAGAATCCCATTATGTATTTTTTTCATTTTTAATCATACAATAATTTTTAATAATATTTTCTTTAATTTCAAAAATAAATAATTTAATGGATAATGAAATAATATTACATAAAAAAATTATACAAATTCTAATAATAATGATCTTTTTTAATTTAATGATTATTTAATCTTAACTGAGTATTTTGATTTTATTCCAAAAACATTCTTTACATTAATTAAATAAATATTTTAAGATTTGGTTTTTTCTATTATTGGTTCTTTATATCATCAGGATTATATTGGGATTCCACACAATTCTACTATATGGGGTCTAATTCTTTGACATATCCTATAGTGGCCTTCTTATCCTAATCCTTATTAATTTTTATTCATGTTATTTACAATCCATTACCTAATCTGATGATTACCTTAATCCAATGGCTCCAAATGATCATTATTGTATTCTTTGTTATTTACCTATGATTCATGTAATTTCATTTAGTATATCTACTTACTAACCTATCAAAAATATCCTACGTGTTTCTTGCATTACCATATAATATGAATTTATTCTTGATTTTTCTTATTGGTTGGTATTTTTCGATCACCCTCTATGATTTGTTCCTTGATAGAGTGGAGAGAGTCATGTTTTCACTTCTTCTTATTGAATTCAGTTTCCTAGAAAAAACTATTTGTACTTTATATTTAATCTATATTCAAATAGGAATGTATTAATTAAATTAATTATTATATATTGATCACTGATCTATGTGACTTTAATGTAATAATTTTCTAGATTATCTATCATTATTAAAATGGCATAATAGATCCCCACAGTGATGCGATCCTTGAAATTCCATGATGGTATTCTTATATAATTTCTATGTTAAGATAATATTCTACGATTAAACACATTGTATGTTGACTATGAGTATGAGTACTCAAACATATAGAGAATTCATCTCATAATGTTCTCACATATTAATCCATTTGAGGAGAGTTCATGGGAATAGTTCCACCAGTACAAAATGCATATGTTTATTTGTCAATGGAAATTCCTATCTATAAATAGTTTCATGAACCCTATAAATTAATATTATTGTTATTTCATATCATGACTCATGCAAATTTATGTATTATTATAAACCATGATGTCATATGATCTCATCGATGTTGGGTGCATTGATTCTATCAGAAAAAATACTTTAGTAATGAATAAGTAGAGGATTTATTTTTCCAATCAATCTTCATGGAAGTCGATATCTCAACCCAGTAATTGATATTAATTTATTTATATAAATTTCATTGAAATGGTTAATGAATGAGTTTATTTTCAGTATCCTGATAATGATTTGTCATGTATACATGTTGATGGCACAAATGTGAAACCTATTTGATGATTTATTATGAAAAATCGATTATATTTCATAGTGGGAATTCATATGTAGTTATTTTCATTATGACCGGTGTTTTTTCTCTATGGGTGTATTGTACCATTGTGATATAATAGTCTTGGAGTTTAGCAAATAACACCTAAAGACACTGATCAAGAGGCATAAAGGATCACAAAAAATGTGTTTCCTTTGATCTCAGTTAAATATTTTTTATATTTAATAATTAGAATAAAAAGTATAATTCATTCAGAGAATTAATATTTATAAAATATTTTTAATAATAGTTAAAAAATATTAAATAAATATTATTCAAAATATAATTATTTAATTATACAACTATATATGATATCTAATTTTCTATTTTTTTTTTCAAATTCGAATTAATAATTAATAATTAATTAATACTTAATTAATTATTGGAATATGAAATAAATATTTATTTGGTAGAGTTTAAATAAAATAAATAAATATTTATTTAAATGTATTTATTTAAAATTTTATTCAAGAATTCAATAATTACTGAGGGGGAGAAAATTATATTTTATCCATTGATAAATATATATCTTCCATAATATTAAAAAATATAAAATATTTATTTTCTATTCACAAATCTAAAGTTAAATAATAATAATAGTAGTAATAATAATAATAGTCACATGGTAATGATATTATTAGGGAAATTTCCTAATAAAAGACTTAAATAAAGTAATTAAAATTAGACCATTACCAAAAGATGATTAATTGATGGCTATTTTAATCATATAAAATTTAAGTATTTTGCACAAGAATTTCATCTAATGATCTCACACCTCTATTCATCTAATGATAGTGACTAGAAATAGATAATCCTTCAAGACTGATGTAATATGGACTGGTCTAGGAGAAAAATACAAGACATCTAATAAGTCATTATAACACATGGTGTTTAATCACAACTATTTGGATATTGATGAATAATGTGTGAATTAATACTAGTGGGGATTTACTATTGGTCTTTACTAAACAAAAATGATACACTGATAAAATTATAATGATAAAAATCATCAAAAAATAATGAAATAAAAACAAACATATTATCCTTTTTTCAGTTAAATTAATTATAAATTATTATGAAATGATCATCTCTCTTGGCTCTGGAAAAATCACATGTCAGTATTATTTAATAAAATTTTCAATAGTCAAGGAGTTCACATCATGTAAATTGAGAAAAATATATTGAATCATAAAAAATATGAGTTGAACATAGGCTCAATTGGTGTTTATTCTTCATTCAAAACCAGATAGTGGTATCAGAGTGGTCATGTTCCATTTTTAATTATTTATTATTTATTGATCATTTATATATTTGGAATATAGTTTTCATTTTTTTATAAAAAAATATAGTCTAATTTTCAATATCCTTACTCCCTTCATTTATTTATCTGTTTTGTATTATATATCTAATTAAATATTAATTATGAACATCTAATGAACCCATCTAGAAGGACTACATGTTTTTATTGGATAACAATAGTGCATAAAACAAATAGCTCAAGGGAACACAACCTAAACCAGTGTTAAATAAACTAGTATAACACTTTAATTGTTTTAAAGTGGCATGCATTATATATATGTGACATGATTTAAATTAACACCATATGTAGAATGAGATAGAATATTATACGAATCGCAATACTACACGATATGACATTCTTACACCCTGTATAGTCAATATTATTTTACAGCTAAAAACATATATTTCATACTATGTCATGCATTTATTTCATGACATTGGGATAGAAAATCATGTAATAAGGAGATTAAGTAAGGTGTACTAGATTTTACATGACATGTAACTAAAAAACATTTACACAGAGATACACACCCAGTCACTAGATGTGTGTCACCAACAGAAGTTGAGTGATATACAAGGCATTTAGATGGATATACATTCCATTAATATAACATATTTATACAAAAATTTATAATTAATATTTTAATTCATAATCCAATACAATATTTTTTATTTTATATAATTTATTGAATCATACATGCTATATGCTAGGTTTTATATGATATTAAAGTATAAATTATTTCTTATATAAAACTCAAATGACATACCATTTATAGTTACAATACATCAACTACTCCATAAACAATAAAATAATTACACTAAATATAAATTAACATGTGTTCATTGTTTTTTTAATTGACTTATACACACCATATAATTACATGATAAAAGTTTTATCCTAAATTTTACAAGAGTAGACTGTATCATAATACATACTTCAAAGTCTAAACAGGTACTACATGAGTTTATTTTTATTTAAATATATTTACTTATTATATTAAATCTTAACAGATATTAAATTATTTAATATATTTAAAAACTAATATGGGTACCTCCATATCACATTGGATTGAAATTTTAATAAATTGAATTAATTGACTACTAAATATAATTGATCAAATAAATTCAAATGTGTTTATCACAATAAAACAACTAATAGAAATGAGTGATATTCAAATATTTTAAAAGAATTTTCATTGCACTCATATATTATCATGAACTTATACAAACCTATGTATGTGTATAATATAAGTTATTTTAATTATTTCACACTTTTTAAAAATTATTTAAATAAATAAAATTATCATTTAACAAATCATCCCTCCCTCTATATTATATATGGGTTCGCATTCAAATAGTTTCTTTGTTATTAAATTCCTTTCAAATTCCCTTAAAAAATGAGTTTTGTAAAATAAATACAATGATGGAGCTCCATGTTGCTTGGTGTTTATTCATGTTAGAGAATATATGAAACCAAATCAAGGATATACACAAGATAATTGTTGAATAATGAAACTAATTCCTATAATGTCTCAGTGATTTTATTACTAATAAGTTCATTGTTTTGATTCTATTGAATAAAAAACCAACTATTTAAATCTCATTATTATGCCATGTTATATTTAATATATTTCATTATGAATCATGATATATTTATTGTATATAATACTATGATCACATAAATAATTGAATTAATTTGATAACATGGATTTAAAATAAAAATTATCATGTTTATGTTTTTAAGAGAAATTTTAAGTAAAATAGACATAAAAATAACTATACATATAAAAATGTTGGTATTTATAAATAATATAAACCTTATCTAAATTTAATTTAATTTAATTTTTCCTTCTGTTATCAATGTTTATGATCAAAAAATAATTAATGTTTTAATTCTAGATAATTATGGGGGGGACATTAAATTATCAAGAAACATAAACAATGATGGTATGTAAACTTAACTAAATAGGTATTTGATCTAATCACATTTTTATATCAATAAAAAAATTTAGATAGGAGTTAAGGATATCCATTTCAGGACCTTTTGATTTGGGATTCCACTCAATAAATCACAATATAATTGTTCTATGTTAGAAATACCACAAACCGATATGAATTTTTTATAATTTACATAGCCTTTATATAGATTATAAGAAGGTAGAAATAGATTCTTGAAACTAGAATATCTAATTTATTGGAAATTATGAATTTAATGTTTATGTACAATGGGTCATGATATAATAGTTAGAGGATAAATAATATTAAAATTATTTTGTACCATAAAAACTATATTAATGTAATTTTATGATAATATATTTTCTTATTATTATAGAATAATGATAATTTCTTCAAGAGTTGGGAAAAATCCATCAATGTATCATTGAAGCATTTTTGAGGTGATTGGTTTTGTTGAAAAAGTGGGCCTCTGTGTTGTGTTTGTTGACAAAGTAGACCATGATCTACAAATTTGATTAAAAATGGGGTTTTATGGTGAGTTGATGAGTTTAGGGGAAGTTTCCGACAATCCATGATTGATTGGAGAACCTCTAAAATGGATTGGAGGATCTGGAGGGGGTACAAAAATTGCAGATACATGGTGACACCGTTTTCGATTGTTTATAAATTTTTTGGGCCACAACATAAACAAATAGATAAAAGTGTATTTGAAAATGCGATGTGTTATCTGGTGTCATGGAGGCTTGGAAACATGTGCGCAATATGTTTTTCATGATCAGAATAAGACAATATGGAAAACAACAATGGTGTTAGTTTTGGGTTCATTGAAAAAGGGGTAGAAAATGTGTGACTCTTATAGGGGGAGAAACTATGTCGAGAGAAGGAATAAAATGTCATTTTTTCAATGACATAGGGAAAATAAGACAGGTGGTACAATGAGATAGGGGAGTTTATTAAGATATGTGAAGAATATGATAAGGGGAGCACCATGTTGAGAGTTTGTGGTGTTCAAAGTAATTGTCCCGATCATAGCTTATACAACACAGGAACCCAAGAAGTGAAGAAGGAGAGTATTAAATATTACAATTCTTGAAGTGATCAATCAATGATTTGATATCTTGATAGTTTAGGATCATGATAAAAGTAGATGAGTGGTGTTGGAATGGTGTCAGAGGGCTTCTATCAATTAGAAATTGGTATCAGTTTGGTACCATTAATTGGTGTAAAAAACGAAGTGATTCATTGATGCACTTATCATTTATTCTTTTTTCTCACTCCGTGCATTACTCGTGTGGGCATAATGTTTTTTTGAGTAAATCCATTATCGCTATCTAAATCACAAGAGGAAAATTGTGGTAGCAGATGGAAGAAGATTGAATGAGGTATAAAAATTTAGAGAAGTTTTATGAGAAGATTTTTCAACAAACCCGTAGGAGGATATTGTTGGGAAAAAATCCCTCAAGGTATCATTGAAGTGTTTTTAGGTGATTTTATTTATTGAAAAATTTTACCTTTGTGTTCGGTTCGTTGAACAAGAAGACCATGATATAAAAATTTGTTAACCAAGGGGGATTACATGGTGAGTTGTCGAGTTCATGGGATGTTGTCCAAAATCCATTAATGACTGAATAAACTCGACAAAGGATTCGGTGATCATGATGCGGTTCAAAAGGAGAAGATACACGCTCTCTTCATTTTCGTGTGTTACAAATTTTTTTTCCTCAAAATCGACCAATAGAGAAAAGTTTTTTTGGAAAAGGGACTTGCGCAATGGAGTCTTGGAGGCTAGAAAACTTGTGCGCCATATTTTTTTTAAGATCAGAAAATCAAAATATGTCCAAGGAAAGATGGCTGCCCAGGTTTTAATTTGGGCGTTTAATGACCTAGATTTCCATGTAATTTTTATTAAATTATATGGAAGTATATAAAGCCTCCAAGAATTATCGGCGTGTGATTCTGAGTCCCAGTGTTCCTGGGATTAGTTTATGATCTTCTTTAGGGAACTTTAATTAAACTCATGAACACTATACTCTAACTTTTTAACCATTACTCAGATTAAAAATATGAAGGTACCATTGAATCTGTAACCACAGTATTTGCTTATGGGAGGCATTAATTTGACCTATGTAAGTCCAGAGAAAAAGTTATTTTTTGTAACTTTATAAATGAAATGAAAAAAAATTGTTATTTTATTTCCTTAACCTCCAATGGACTAATTATAGGGTGGGGTAGGTTGTGTGTCAATCCAATAAATTTCTTTTCATGCCAACCTTATGTAAGAAAGAAATTTGGGAAATTAGGAATCTTCCTAATTATTGATCCCCATTATTTCCTCATGCGGTAACCTAGCCCCCTCCTATATATATGTAGCAAGGGAAGGGTTATCGGAGGGCTTCACCAAGAAGCGAAGTTCTAAATATTCACTGCGACTCTAGACCCTTAGAAGATCAAGCCGACCTAGCAGGAGGTGATGGTCGAAACCGAACCAAAGGGCAACATGTTAGTGGCGTCTTTGGGAACTGGTCGTGGGAATGGAGAACAGAATCCACCATCAAACACAGATGTTCCTCCAACGTTTCAAGGTAGGGGTTCTGATTATCATCTCAAAATTATGTGAATTTATTGAACTCCCTTAATATCCTACATAATACACGCTAAAGCAGAGGGCGCGTGCCTAAAGACCTCGGCCCTAACCCTTCCGCTATATTGCTATCCTTGCACCACCTTGGAAGACCACAAGCACATCGACGCACACTGTACGAGGAAGGTCGCAGCTCGTCAGCTACGGCGAATGGAGGAGGTGGACCACATGATGGTTAGTCATGAGAAGTTAGGCGTAGTGAGCTTCGTTCGACAGGAGAATGGAAGTCGCGATCGAAGCCACGACGGAGGCCGAACCTTCCTTCAGAGGGTTTTGTGGAAACTGAGTGATTCCCTCACAGTGCCAATGCCTCTCAAACTAAACATCCCTAGATAAATTCGTAAATCTGAGAGATTGGGGGGTTACACCCCCCCTCCCCCCATGTCAGACCGAACTGGGATGTCACCCTCAGACTGGGCTGCCACCCTTGGAGTAAGCCACTGACGTCATACTAGACCACCGGCCTCAGACCAGGCCGACACCATCGGACCGGACCGCCACCCTCTGAGTGGGTCACTAGCCTCATGTTGGGATGCCCCATTGGATTTGGCTACCACCCTCAGAGAGGGCCTCCGACGTCGCATTGGGTCGCCCCCCTCGGATCAGGCCATTGCCCTCGAAGCGAGCTGCCGCACTCAAAGAAGGCCATCACCCTTGTGTCAGACCATCGCCTTAAGATTGGTCCACCACCCCTAGGTCGGTCCTTCTCCCCACAAGGGTCTTTCCACACCTTTGGGACAGCCTTATTTTGGTTGGGATGACCATATCAGCATCCCCTCTTATGGGTCAGACCGTACATCGGCCCTGTGGGATGAGTTCTCCTCAGCCCAGCCTAGGCTGGGTCAGGCTGAGTCAGACTGGACCCGAGCCCCAACACGGCCCAGAAGCACACAAAAACCTTAACATGTGAACCAGATTCCCATTTTATTAAGTGTCTAAACTGTTGGTACCCTTGGAGAGAGATGATCATTTTTCTATACTCCATTAGAGTTTCAGAGAAACTTAGAGTATGACCGGGTTGGATCGCCCCTAAATCCAGCCAGGCCCACGACATCGAAATGCCAATAATACACAGATAGGGTGTCTGATTGACACATCGTATTTTTCATTGGAGCCCTTTTTAAATATATTATCATCATGTTACTTCTTTCTGAGGCTTTATGATGGTTGAGGTATGACTGGTTGCTTGGGGAGAGGTTCTCCCAAGCACACTACGTACGAAACCCTGCGACTGGATGAGACCTGATGAATACTTACTTTAAGACTTGGAGTTACTTGACTGCCACAATACGTGATGGGGAGGAGTGCCTCAGTAAGACACATTGGGGAGCGACCATGGTATGTGATGAGTAGGAGTACCTTAGCAATCGATGTTGTGGGAGTGCGGCCCTATGTGACCCTACAGACCCAAATTACGCAATGGGGAGGAGTGCCTCAGCAGTACCAAGTTAGTGGGAAGCACCTATGGGTGACACGACATGCCCACTGTACTATATAAAAGAGGATTTATTCAGAATATGAGGCGTTTGACATTGTGAGTGGGGATGTTACATGTTACTAACCATAGAATAAATCCTGGTGTGAGATGTCTTTACTTTGTGCTTGTGATTTAGGTTGTGTTATGAGGTACATTACCTTTGTGGTGTTACCCTGTGGTTTTTCATGGTAGAACTCTAAGAGACATTCAGGGTCTCGGGGTCCCTACTATGTATCATTATACTAACCCCTACACAGGATTCACCCACACCATGTTGTGTCTTGTGAAGATGACGAGAAATTGGGCTATGGCCTGAGGGAGATAGGACTAGGTGGAATGTGGAGGAGACATGCAGATGTGAAGTGCTGAGGAGATGATCTGTAACTACCCTTCATGCAGGTTCCTTAGAGAATGACTCAGTAGCTAATTTCCCTTTTTCAGTTGTATTTTTCTTTCATTTGTACATGTACACTTACAATTGGTCTTCTATTTTAGCCCTTTTTTACTTTCAGAACTATTTTACTACAGTTGTTTACTTCACAGTTTATTCTTGTTGTGTTCTTGGGCTTTTTGTTAGTACAGGATAAAGGAAATTCCTTCCTGTTTTAGTGAATATGCCTTTCAATGCTAGTCACTCACCACCGGCCTATAGAAAGTGGGCTTGGGTTAGTTATGTCATGGGCCTCAGGGGATGGGTTGTGACAAAGTAGTATCAGAGTGGTCGGTTCTACCAAAGAACTAGGATGATGAACTTTTCAATGTGGCAATAGTGTTAAGTATTTTAATTATGGTTTCAGTTTGGGAAGTCCAGTGTTGATAAGGCAGCCGATGTATCCATACACCGGGAAGTGAGTTTGGATTTCCGACTCAGTGCACAAAAACACTGATTGAATGTGTTTTGAAAAGACATTCACATTTTTTCTTGAGACACCTCACCAGATATAAATTTTAACCATGGAAGACCTGTTTCATTTCAAGATCCCACAATATTGACCGCCACCCATGATCCCTGAGGGAGTACGCAATGAAGGCCCATTGAGTGATGACGCCTCGATGTAGGGCCCCCTTACGGCATTGGCACCTTCAAGTGGTGTACAAGCAGCACCACTTCCCGTTTGACAGCCATTGCCACCTACCCCACCAATAGATGGTGCACGCCGAATAAGCTCATTGTATGAGTTCCAATGGTAGAGGCCTTTGAGGTTCGGAGGTGAGAAAGACCCACAGGCCACTGAGGACTAGTTGGAGGTTGTGGCCATAGTATTATACATAGTTGGGACACTAGCTGATTTTATGGTGATCCTGGCAGCTATAATTTTTCAGGCGGCAGAAAGGATATGGTCAAACCTGATGCTCTAGATACACGATGAGGTGACCCTCCTCTGGGAGGAATTCTGGGGCCTTTTCAGAATATGGTTCGTCCAATCGACCTTACGCTCTGTGCATATATGGGAGCTACTACACTTACAATAAGGCATCATGACCGTGGCCCAGTACTCAGTGAGGTTCACTGATCTCTCCTACTACTCCACTGACATGGTATGAGAACCTTCTTTCAGGGCCTGGATCATTGAGCAGGGTCTCTAATAGTCGATTATAGCATCTATGGTATCACTCATCATTTCGATGCAGATTAGGGTGCTTGAGCGAGATCTTCAGGTGGATAGCTTCCAAGATGAGAAGGCACTGACAATGATATGTAGCACTGGAAGACAGGTAGCCGATTCATATACAGGAGGCAGTAGATAGATGACACTAAGGTCCAATCGACTAGACCTTCTAGTGGACGACCTTTGGATTCAGGGTCAGAGGTGTGAGGATCACAATGTAGAGGAGATGGGTTAGGGACACATAGTGTTACATGTGCGGTGGGTAGGGTCATATGGCTCGTTACTGCCTGACACGCCGTACTAATGACCAGAAAATAGTCGAGGGACCACCAAGGCAGATGTAGAGGCTTGAGCAAGGAGGTCTATAGGGTGGTAGACATGGCATAGTGGCTAGTTGTGTAGTAGGTGGTGGGTGATATTTTGAGAATATACTGCCACCACCACTAGGTGGTTCACCCCAATCACAGGGAGCAGGAGGACATGGATGAGCTCAACTCAAGGAAGATAATGGTTACAACCATGATGCTCTGGAGATAATTAGAGGTATGATCTGTGTCTACTCTACCATATCTATAGTACTTATAGACACAGGTTCCAGTCACCCTTTTATTTCCTTGTCCCTCGTTCATAGCTCAGAGAACTAATGGAGCCATTGGCCCTATCCTTAATGCTATAGACTCCAATAGGAGCAGATTAGATAATTACACACTGATGACAGTAGTGTGAGATTACTATAGGAGGCGAGAGATTTGGTTGGGATCTCTTAGTAGTAGTGTTGAGGCCTTATGACGTCATCTTGGGTATGGACTGGTTATCCATAGTCCATGCTAAGATTGAATATACTATGGGAAATGTGCAGTGTGTCTGCACAGACAAGGCCAGGTTTTCCTTCACCGGTGAGAAGAGAACCTTTTTAGTATAGGATGGACTTACTCGGAGGAGGGTACATCTTATTAATCAACAGTTTTCTATCCTTGACCACAGTGTAGTTTATGTTGAGAGTCTATATTATCCCGTAGTGGTGGACCAGTATGCTGATGTCATTACTGATGATGTTCCAAGACTACCTCTATGCAGAGTGGTAGACATTTACATCGACCTATACCCTGGGACCACACCGATATCTACACCAGCATATCAGATGGCTCCTGCGGAGGTCGGTGAGTTACGTGTATAGTTTGAGGACTTGCAGGGAAAGGGGTTCATAAGTCCCAGTGTTTCACCATGGGAAGCCCCGATTTTGTTCTCCAATAAGGCATATGGGAGTTTGAGACTCTGCATGAACTATCGGTTCCTGAACCAGGTGACCCTTAAGAACAAATATCCACTCCCGAGGATTGATGATCTTTTTTATCAGCTAAAGGGAGATTTCTAGTTTTCGAATATAGACATCTTATCAGGCTATCATCAGCTCATGATATGAGATGATGATGTGCAGAAGATGACCATTAGATGTCGGTATGGCCATTTTGAGTTCTTGGTTATGCATTTCGGTCTGACAAACACCCCAACATAATTCATGGGTCTCATGAATAGGATATTTAAGACATACCTCTATCGCTTTGTGGTGGTGTTCATCGATAACATCATGATATACTCGGTGATGGAGGAGGAGCATGCCTGTCATCTATAAATTGTTTTGGATACACTATGAGAGCACAAGAATTTTGGTAAACTCTCAAAGTTCTAGTTCCAAATGCAAGAGGTCCAATTTCTTGGACACATTATCTCATAGGCTGATGTTGCAGTGGATCTAGTGAAGATGTATGTTGTGCTGGCTTGGGAGCCACCCATGAGCATGATGGAGGTGTAGAGTTTCATTGGGTTGGATGGATACTATTAGATATTTGTGCCTGATTTTTCTAGAGTTGCAATACCCTTTTGGGATTTTACAAAGAAGGGGAAACATTTCTTATGGATGGAGAGATTCCAATAGAGTTTCCAAGAGATGAGGTAGAGACTAACGAGTTCCCCCATCTTGAGACTGCTAGAAGAGGGTTTTGGGTATGTAGTCTACTCTTACGCATTATAAACTGGGCTTGGATGTGTCCTGATGCATGAGTGAGCAATGATCCCATATAGTTCACGATAGTTGAGAAAACATTAGAAGAACTACGTCACCCATGAACTGTAGTTAGTAGCATTGCCCTTTTCCTTAATGATGTGGTGACATTACTTAATGGGAGAATGTTTTACAGTCTACTATGATCGAAAGAGTATTAGTTATATCTTCTATTATAAGGACATAGAACTGAGATAATGGTGATGGCTAGAGTTCCTCGATGACTATGACTTTGAGATAGTCTATACTCCTGGGAAGGGAAACGTGGTAGCAGATGCACTCAGTAGGAGGTCCTGTCTAAAGTAGCTGAGTGAGGTGAAGAAGCATCTTCCCACATTGAAAATATCCTTCATGGATAGATTTGGAGAAACATACCTATATTCTATGACAGTCACTCCCCCACTCCTTCAGTGATTCAGGGAGGCACAACTTGGTGACACTGATTGCGAGGCTCGATGTGCTCAGATATCCTCAAGGCATACACCTAGTGGATTTTCTAAAGGTAGGGAGCATGTCATATTCTTCAGAGGACGTACCATGGTACCATTGGAGTTATGGGAGGAGGTGTTTAGGGAGTTCCATACGTCCCCTATGGCGGTACATCCTGGTGTGGCGAAGATGTAACAGGACCTCCAGAGTTAGCACCGGTGGCCTGTGATGAACAAGGTTGTAGAAGAGTTTGTTTCACGATGCCTCACTTCAGAGTAAGTGAAGGTCAAGCATCAGGTTATAGCAGGCTTAGCTCACCCACTAGAGGTGCCAGAGTTGAAGTGGGGTGGAATCTCCATGGAATTTGTGACAGGGCATCCACATACAGCCCGAGGACACGATTCCATATGGGTGATCATTGACCGAATAACCATATCAGGCCACTTTCTACCTATCTGATAGTAGGAATCAGTAGAGGTATTGGGACACCTCTATGTAAAAAAGATCATGGGACATCATGGGGATCCATCGATGATCGTCTCTGACCGTGATACATGTTTTATATCCCGGTTGTGTAAGGTATTGGAGGAGGCGTTCAGGACTCCGCTGTGTTTGAGCACCACTTTTCATTCTCAAATGGATGTTCAGATAGAGCAGACCATTCAGATTCTTGAGGACATGCTTCGTGCATGAATCCTATATTTTGGCTGTAGTTGGGAGGATCAATTTCCCTTGGTGGAGTTCATTTACAACAACAGTATGACCAATGTTGCAGATCATATCTATACTAGATAGCCCTATTGAAGTCGGAATTTAAGGGTCTAGAGTTGGAATGGGATACCACTGAGAAGGTGCAGATCATCCAGGACCAGATGAAGATGGAATGGAGCAGAAATAATACATATGCTAACAAAATATGGAGACCTTTGGAGTTGTTGGGGGCATGTTTTTTTTGTGAGTATCTCCTCGACAGGGAAAATAGTGATTTAGCCACAATGACATGTTATCGTTGAGGTTTATTGATCCATTTGTGATACATCAAAGGATAGGTGAGGTGGCATACCAATGTCATATCAACCGTAGTTAGAGAAGTTACATGACGTCTTCCACGTGTCCCAGCAGAGGAGATATTTGCACGAACCATCTCACGTCATAGACCATGGTGAGTTGAACTAAGATTATGGGGCGATGTTTATGGAGGTTCCAGTAGAGATTGAGGGTCGACAGTAGTGGGTCCATAAGGGTCGGTTGATGCCACTGGTGCACATTCACTGGCAGCATAGGACCCTCTAGGAGGGAAAATGGGAGAGGGGTGCTCATATTCATGCTTAGTACCCCCATTTTATTCCATAGTATATGTTGTGGCATTCGGGGATGAAAAGACCAAAGTTAGGGATAATGTAAAGACCGAGATTTCCATGTATTTTCTTATTATATGGAATTATTATGAGCCTGAAAAAATTGACGGTGCGTGATTCTAATGCCTGGTGTTCCCGAAATGAATTTTTGAACTTTTTTTAGTTTATGTTCACTAAACGCGTGAGAGAAATTTTCTAACATTTGAATCATTTCTCAAATAAAAAATATGAGGGTGCCATTGAATCTACAGCACCAGGGTTCGCTTAAGGGAGGATTTTCTTTGATCATAGTTGGTCCGGAGAAAAAGTTATGTTTTGAAACTTTTTAAATGAAATAAATTAAAATAATTCTATTAATTTATTTCATAAACCTCCATCGGACCAATTAGAGGGTGGGGTTCGTGGTTTGTCAAGCCAATAAATTTCTTGACCTGCCAACCATAAGTAATGGCGACGTTAGGGAAATTAGAAAGCATCCTGATTATTGATCCCCATTATTTCCCCAAACCGTTACCTACTCCCGCCCCCTCTAAAATATATAGAGATAGGGAAGGGGTATCAGAGAGCTTCACCAAGCAGTGAAGTGCTGAAGGAACACCACAATTCTATAGCCATAAAAGACGAATCCAACCTATTAGGAGGCGACGGTTGACACTGAACCAAAGGGAAAAGTGCGAGTGGCGTCTTTGGGAACCAGTCGCAGGAATGAATAACACGATCCGCCTTCAAACACGGAAGTTCCTACAATGTTTTGAGGTAGGGTATTTGATTCTAATTTTAAATTCAGGTGAATTTATTGAACTCCATTAATATCCTCCATAATATGAGATAACGCAGAAGGCACAACCTAATGAACCTAGACCAAACCCTCATCAATCTTGTTATCCTTGAGCCTCCTTAGAATACTGCAAGCAAGTCGGCGCACTCTATAAGAAGAAGGTCTTGCATCTTGAGTCATGGAGAACTGAGGATGTGGTTGGCATGATAGCCAGCCACTGGAAGGGAGTCTATACGACCTCTGCGCCACCAGTGAACAGAAGCTGCAGACAATGCCATGGTGGAGGCCGAACCTACCACTGGCGGGTTCCATAGTGACCGAGCGGCGCCCACGCAGCGCCACTGCCTTGAACACCGAATTAAATTATAGCCTTTTGTGAATTAAAT
The DNA here is from genome assembly GCA_963277665.1 of Viscum album. Classification (NCBI taxonomy): domain Eukaryota; kingdom Viridiplantae; phylum Streptophyta; class Magnoliopsida; order Santalales; family Viscaceae; genus Viscum; species Viscum album. The sequence continues at coordinate 741,558,893 of OY728145.1, read as the reverse complement.
AGATAGGGGGGTTACACCGCACCTACCCACATCGGACTAAACCAGGCCTCCGCCCTCAGAATAGGCCGCCACGCTCACAACGGGCCGCCCCCCTCGTACTAGGTATCTGCCCTCATACTGGGCCACATCCCTCAGAGTAGAATGCCACCCTCATGATGGTCTGCCACCCTAAAACCGGTCCACATCCCTCAAGTCGGGACGCTTCCATCGGACATGGAAGCCACCCTTGGACCGGGCCGCCACCCTTAGAGCTGGTCGTCCCCCTCCCGCCGGCTGCCTACATTGGATTGGGCTGCCACACTCAGAAGGGGCGGCCGCCCCACATGGTCCGTGCTAACCCTCATGCGGGACGGACCGAATATCAACTTAGTGGGCTGAGTTCACCTCGGTCTAGCCTAGACTAGGTTGGGCGGGGTCTTTCTGACCAGGTCGGACGGGACACGAGCCCCGACCGAGCCTAGAAATAGTCAAAGGACCTTAACCTGAGAACCAGACACCTATTTGAAAAACTGTCTACAGAATTGGGACCCTTGGAGCATGATGGTCCTTTTTTTCTTACTACATTAGTGTTTCAGGGAAACTTGGAGTACAGCCAGGTTGGATCGCACTTGATTCCAACCAGCCCCTTAGCACTGAAAAGCCAATAATGCACAGACCGAGCATCCAATTGACATGCTATCTATTGGATTGGAACCCATATGACATAGAGAGTCTTTGGGATACATCTTTGTGAGACTTTGTGCTATTTGAGATACAATGGATTTCTTGGGGAGCGGTTCTCCTAAGTGCACTATGTACAGAACCATGCAACTGTCTGAGACCTAACGATTGCTGAATTTTTAACTTGGAGTGACTCGATGGCCACAATACGTGATTGGGAGGAGTACCTTAATAGGCCATGGTGGGGCGTGATGACAATACGTGATGGGGTGGAGTACCTTAGCATGCCACGTTGGGGGTGGGCGGCTTTGTGAGACCCAGCAGACCCACGGTACGTGATGGGTAGGAGTACCTCAGCAGTTCAAGGTTAGTTGGAAACACCTCTATGTGACGTGGTAGGCCCAATGTACTCGATAGTGGAGGAGTTCTCCTGTAGACAGGCATTTGACGATGTGGCTGGGGATGTAACTTGTTACTACCCCTAAAATATATCCTTGTGTGACTTATATTTATATTTTGTCTATGATTTAGCTTATGGTATTTGGTACTTAACTGTGTGGAACATTACCTTCGTGGTGTTACCCGGTGATTTTTCTTTGTGTAACTCTAGGAGATCGTCAGGGTCTCCGGGTCATTAATGATTATTTTTATACTCACCCCTTCTTGGACTTCTACTACACCTTGTTGTGTATAGTGCATATGATGAGTAGCTGGTCTGAGGCTTGAGGGAGCCCAGACTAGGTGGTACGTAGAGGAGACAGGCAGACATGGAGTGCTAAAGAGCCGGTATATACCTACCCTTTAGGTAGGATCCTCATAGGATGACCCAGTATCTTTTTACCGATTTTCATTTGTATTGTTCATTAAATTGTACTTTTACTTTTACATTTAAGCTTATATTCCAGCCCCTTTTACATTGAGCAGTCTTTTACAATAGCACTTTACTTCACAGTTTCTTCTTGTTGTGTTCTCAGACCTTGTGTTTGTATAGGTTAGAGGAAATGTATACCCATTTTAGGGAATATGCCTTTCAGTGCTAGTCCCCAGCCCCTGGCCTATGGAATTTGGGATTGGAGTAGTCATGACATGGGCCTCGGGGGATAGGTCGTGACAAAGTGTGAAATGTGACTAGGGTGACAGAGACTAAGGTGGTTGGACTTGTGCGCTGAGAGGAGGCAGTTGCGCAAGTGATCAAGGTGCCCAAAATGACTTTAATGAGGGGGCTACCCCTCCTCGTTTTTAAGGATTCTCAACACTTGGGGAAAATTATAGCTCTACTCACGCAAGGGGTTTGGGCGTGCAATTGGTGGTCTGGGCGCGCAAGTATATAGGTATTCAAAAGTTTAATGTTTGTTGATAGTTGTGTGCCAATATTGGTTTGGGTGTAAAGGGGTTTGGGTCTCCCTAGTTATGAGGTGGTGAACGGAGTTACGCGCCATAGGTTAGGTGACCCATGCGCGCCAGGCTTGGAGAAGCATTCCAAGGCATAGAGAAGTGTGCCATTCCTGGAGAAGCGCATATGTCATTCTATGGTTGCGAAAAAGATGGATTATTTCTCGGTACACCCCTGGTAAAGTTTTATTCATTAGTGTATGGAAGCAGAACATCAAAAGAGTATCTACATACATTGAAAAAAAACATTAATTTATGATGATGAAAGGACCGAGTTGTCTTTAAACTATTTGTGGATATTTCAAAGAATTAGTTTGCACACTTTCAATGAGAGAGAAGTGAGATTTCATATTTTTAGTGGTTGTAAACCAAGAGGGATAGTGATTCTGCTCTGAACATTGTAAATAGTCGTGTGCTTTTAGTGGATCTGGTGCATCGACACATTTCTCGTGTATGCTCCCAGGATGTATCCCAGTTAGGGTGATCCAAGTAAAAATAGTTGTGTCTTGTGCTTGATTTAATTTCTATTTATACTTTTCTACAGGAAAGAAAAAGAATATACTTCTTCTTAACATCAAAACAAGATCAATTGGGTTAGTTTTTTTAATCTGTCTTACCCTGATCCCCCCATCTCATGGTATCTATCCTAGTGGACCTAACATCAACCATATTATTCCTATGATCAATTATAATAAAATTTCGTCTCTTAAATTGTATTAACTTATAGAAATAGTTATATTCCCATTAATAGTGCTGCACGATGAACAAAAGTCTTATGTCCTAGAATCATAAATCCATAATCTATATTTTAAGGAGGCAAGGAATGTGACATTCAATATAAATGAAAAACACTTGAATGATGTGATAGATATTTAGTGTTTTATTATTTAATCCATTTCAGGTGAAATCATTATGTTCCATGAGAATAATGAAATCGATATTAAGAACCAAAATATATATTATCTTATTTAAGAAAGAGTATAATAAGAATTAATTAATATATTCTAGGAAATATTTAAGAGAAAACAAATAAAATGTGTTCTAATTGGGCCTCATGTATAAAAACTCATTGGTTACATTTTTTTTCTTATTGTTCTAATGATTTAAATTCATAAGGAATCGCACATTGATCTCGTTGTTTCATAACTCAAATAGTTATTCTCACTCAAAATTTTTATGTTTACAATGATATGTTTTGTGAAAATACTTATGTTCTTATTTATAAAAATTTTAAATCCCATTTCAAGACTTCAAATACTATCTCCAAGTCCAATGATTCTTAAAAATTCCATTATATGAAGAAGAGGATCAAGGGGTGGGTATGAATTGGAACTAGAATCAACCTATTATTGATGTGGTAATAAGGTCTAGTAGATGTAAAACTACACCAAGACAAAAAATAATGGGGATTCATTTGTTGTTTTGGTATTTGATTGAAAAATATCTATTTTAGAATTAATTTATTTGAAACAACATGTTTTTCTCAAATGTATATTAAAAAACGAAGAAGTTAAATATCGAATGATTTTCCATGGTAAGGTAGATCTATGAGAAGCCAATGGAATCAACCATGATTCTGAAGCTATTGGGTATGACAATATCATATGACTATATATAATGATCTTTGTTTTTAATGATTACTATCATGTTTTTTAGAAACAAAAAATTACTTATGAATATATACAATATATATAAGGATTAATTGATTTTTCTTCAAAAATGTGTTTCTTTTTTATAATAAGAATGTTTTTCTTATGGTAAATAATATTTAAATGGAAATCGGTAAGTGTTGAATTACACAAAAAATGTTATCAACTATCATTTTACTTCATTACACGAAGATGTACATTTAGATTCAATTGAACATAAACCACTTGGTATATTCCACATATGTTTTCAATAAAAAAGGATTGAATCCCTATATAGTGAAAAATGATAAAGGGGCATTGAGCTTATTTATTTTGTCCATAATAATGTATGTGGACCATTTCTAGTTGTATCTATGGGTGAAAAATTGTAATTCATAACTTTTAGTAATGACTTATTAATATATGAATATTCCAACATGATTATGTATATGTAATATTACTTTAAAAAAAATAGAATATGATAATGGTGTTGAGAATAATATTGGTAATAATATTAATAAAATCAACATAGACTACTTTATAATATATCTTAATAAAGAAATTAATTTAATTTTTCTAGTGTTTCTGGTTCTATCTGAACTTAGACCTCCTTATACATCACAGTGGGATAGGGTGAGAAAAAGGAGGAAGCACAGCATGTTCGATGGGTTGATATAAATAATGATTCATTAGTTTGTTCGATTATACATTTAGGGGTACTCATTATAGATAACATCACACATACAAAACCAAGTTTCAAAAATATAATGAATGGTGTCCCATATATACATTTTATCAAAAAGATACCTTCGAGGTTGAATTTAAAAGTGTGGTGTTGTAATGATATTAGTGAGGATATTTAATGAATCAATCATTCACCCCAAGGAACTAAGTGAATAGTTATAGGTATGTTCCAAGAATCTGGAGAAAATTACCTAAATGATCATTCAAATAATGATGATATGGTTAAAAAGTCCAATATTTCATAAAATGTATCCCATATAAAAAGAGATAGTGGGAGAATTATATAATTTAATAAATTATAGGATAATAATACAAAATAATTGGAAAGATAATGGATTCCACAATGAACCCAAGAAAATACAGTTTTGTAAAAACATGTACTACATAATTGTACTAGAGGAGTTAAAAAACTAGGAATGTATGGTTTTGTAGTCCCCAAGGATAGTGAATCATTATTAATTGATATAAAATGATCTTGTATCAAAGAAAGAAGAAGTAAATGGTATAGAATACTCCAAATAGACAGTATATTTAAATTTTAAAATGGATTCTATTTAGTAAAACCAATTATCGGTTTTGGTAGATCATTCAATTATTTTAATTCCTATTGGTTGTTAATGAATATTCAACAAGAAACAAGATATTTATAGAGGTGTTAGTACCTGTAAGGCAATACTGATTAGAAAGGAATTTAATTAATATATATGGATAAACATAGATGAAACTTCTTCCCCAATTTCAATGCTAAAAATGATCAAAATTATGATTTTTATAGTTTGATACCATGAATATGATATTTTGTAGATGGAAATAAAAACATACTTTCTTAATTGTAACCATCCTAAATATTTCTATATAACACAACAAATGGGATTTATGACGCCAATAAGTAATTTTTATGGAATAATGTAAGAAAGGATATCATATAACACTCTTTTCGAGGAATCTATAATTGAAATTTTTTCATAAAGAAAAAATGTGAGACTTCTATCTATAATAATTTCCGTGTCAATTTAGTTATTTCTTAAAATTTTCTTTTCATGGAATAAAATATATTAAAAATTAATTACTAATTTATTAGTCCATTAAGGACTAATTAAAAACATAATTCTATATGAAGGGATTATATTTTGTAACATATATTTTTTGCATCTAGATTTTCTATGATAAATACAAGTGGGTACTTTTTCTAAGTTAAATTATGTATATTGAAAATAAAATTAAGATATTCATTCCAAAACAATCCAATAAGGTATTATTTATAGTGTCACATTGAATTCATCATTCCAATGATATGTTTCCCTAGTCACGTTGGGAAAGATAAAGGATTGAATGGATTCTATATACATTATAGATATGCCCATTCATGTATGATATTTTATGTATATGACTAGATGTCTTAGATACATTAATCATGGTAGAAAGATATAATGTAGTCCTAGGTGGCCTCCATTGGAGGGAATCCAACCCTATCCCTAAGTATGTAAAGAATACTAAAGATATGATCCTTGTATATAGATGAGATAAAGAACATGTAATAATGGTATGTGTAGATTCTATTTTTAAAATTAGACAATGATCTCTTAGATCACCTTAAGGATACATCTTCACACTCAATAGTGGTGTTGTTAGATGGAATAACACAATGAAGTCCATGGTTGGTTATTCAAAAATAGAGATATTGTAATTAAATTCATATATGATCTTTATGTGTTGTGTATATGTAAATACCTTATTGTATTATACAATAACAACAATATCCCCCTTCTCTCCCGGATTCCTCCCCCTCTCTCTGGGACCCGCTTAGGGTTTCATCCCGAAACCCTAAAATTCATAGTCGGAAGCTCATTTGAGGGACTCCCCTCTTTTTTCTTCCTTTCCTCCATTCATCTTATTCAGGAATTATCTTGCTTCATTTTGGTCCTGTTTATCGCCTTCGCTCCGATGAAGGCTCTCTGGTTTATCTTCTTTCGTGATAGTTGTCTTCTTCGGATCCCTTCGGACCCCCTTTCGCGGCTCTGACCTGTTGCTCCTCTATGCCTCTCCAGGTTGTATATAGAGTGGTGGTTCAAGGGGTTTTTGGGTTTTGTGGTATCGGTGGTCGACAGATCTCAAAGCATGGTTGGGTCGCTTGCTCTTTCTTGGTTTGTTCGCGGTTTTCTGCCTCGTCGTCGTTGCCCCCTCTTGGAACTGTAGCCAACTCAACCACTGCTCTGACCTCACGTTATGATCCTCCTCTCCTGTTCGGATCTAGAGTGGTGATAACATTCAGGTTTTGGTAGGTGTGGCTTTCTGGCTGGCACGTTACAGGTGTGGCTCTTCGACACTGGTTTTTTGTTTTTAAAAGTGGTGTTTCGGTTGCTTCTGGTTTGATGGGAAATAGTGATGACTTGGTGTGTTGTTTATGGCGGCTTTGGCTGTCTCCGACTGTCTCTGGTGTCTAGTGTTGTGGTTGGATGGTGATGACGACATGGTGATGGTTGGTGATGGAAACAGTGGAGTGATTTTTTTTTCTGGGTTTTTTAAAAAAAAATTGGGAAAAGGGGTTAGGGTTCCGATATTTTTAAAATTGGGCCTGGGATGCGTGAACGCCGTTCACGTATCCTTTGCCGCGGAAGGATGCGTAAACACCGTTCACACATCCCAGACCCAGGCGGTAATGCATGAACGGCGTTCACGTGTCCTTTGCTGACCAACTAAACGACACGTGAACGCCGTTCACGCATCCTTGTGCGGGAAAAGATGCGTGAATGTTGTTCACGCATCTGAGCCACGGCAGTGATGCGTGAACGGCGTTCACGCATCCTTCGCGGACTAGCTAAAGGATGCGTGAACGGCGTTCACGCATCTGGCCGAGATTTTATATAAAAGAAGGCCCCCCACCAAAACCCATTGTTCTCTTATGGTTTTTGTTGCGAAGCTCTGCAAAAATTCTCTCTCAACAAATATTTGCTGCTTTTATTGAGGTAAAATTTCTTTCTCAGCATATTAACCTCAACAAGAATGGTTTTATCGATGTCTTGAAGAGATCCGAACAGTTAATGAGGAGGTATATGAATATATGGTACAAATTTCAAAGGAAAAATGGTCATTAGCATACGATGGTTTCATGAGATATGGGCATATGACCACTAATATAGTGGAGTGCGTAAATGGGGTCCTCAAGGGTGCGCGCATACTCCCAATCACAGGGTTAGTGCAAGAGACATTTTTTAGATGTGTTCACTACTTTGTTGACCGGTCCCAAAAGGCCTACCAGAGGATGGAAAATGGAATTCTTTTTACTCAGCATTTTCAAACTGATATTGACCGGTTACGTAATGAGGCTTCACGATGGAATGTTATATCCTTTGATAGGGAAAAGAGGAGTTTTCGGGTAAGACAGTGCTACGACCAGGGTACATGCACTAATGTTGGAGTGTTTGTCGTGATGTAGGACAACAGGTACTCTAATTGTGGCAGCTTTCAGGCATTGAGATATCCATGTTTACATGTTATTACAGCTTGTGATTCGGTAAATATATCATGGGAGCCATATGTTGACCCGGTGTATCACCTGAGCACTTTGGATAACTGTTATAGTGCTGATTGGATGCCTGTTGGTGACTTCCATTCTATCACATTGCCTGCTGATCAACCGACCATCGTCCCTGATATTTCCAGGTTTTTATAAGTTATTTTTGGTTTCATTTATAATTTTTTCAATGTCTGTCATTTTTAGAATTATTGGCTTCATGCTACCAGGTTGCGGCCTCGAGGAAGACCGAAGTCAACTCGCATCAGAAATTAGATGGATTGGCCTCGGCAACGAGGAGGGTGAATACGATGCAGTATCTGCCACGCAGAAGGACATACTCGTAAGAGATGTCCCCAAGTGGAAGGACAGAGTTCCACATCTCATCATCCATGATCGAGTCTGTGTACCTGCTCCATTTTTGTGAGAAATATAATTTTCTAGAGCGTGAGTTGTACTTTTTCTGGAGGAGTTCAATTGCCTTGTTTTGGATAAATTAACAAACGTAATTTCACAAAAAAGCAAAAATAATTAATTTTTCACTTTTTCCTGTTAATTTTTAATGTGGAATAATTTTGACGGTTATTTAATGGATAATGGATAAATTATCAAACATAATTTCAAAAAAAAGATGAAATAATTAATTTTTCACTATTTCTTATTAATTTTTAATGTGGAATAATATTAATGGTTAATTAATGGATAATGGATAAATTAACAAACGTAATTTCACAAAAAAGAAGAAATAATTAATTTTTCACTTTTAAATTATGGTTTTCTTATAAGATGTCTAGTTTTATTAATGGCATATGAGTGTCTGAGCATCCTTAACTAATGTTGATTGTGAGACTAGGATAATTTTTATTGTGACACCAAATAAAAATGAATATATCATGCTTCCACTATTAATAAGTACAGATGATATCATGTGTACAGATGGAAGGTTTTCCTTTGCTTACATCTCAGGCTACTCATGTATCACGACTTCTTTTAGAGGGACATCATGTGGCTCCCTTGAGTGTACATAGATCTCACCATTTCTATCATACTGCACCACCTCCCGCTATCGTCCCACATCTTCGTCGAGCTGGATTATATGGAGTAGCGATGTGCGACTTCACATTTCTTGATCATCAGCTCATTGCCGCACTTGTAGAGAGATGGAGACCAGAGTCGCATACATTCCATTTTAGTGAGGGGAGATGACTATTATGTTGCAGGATGTGGCCATTATGTTGGGCCTCCCTATCGACAGACATGCTTTGACAGGCCGAGTTCCATCAGATTTGCCTGAGCTTGTTCAGAGACTTCTGGGCATAGAGGTCCAGGATGATGGCAGGACCATCGTCGGTGGTAGATTGCAGATACCTTGGTTAAACCAACACTTCACGCATTTACCAGATGATGCTGATGACGTCATCGTGCTGCTATTTGCACGCACATATATTTTGAGGCTGATCGGTGGCACGCTTTTTGTTGACCACTCTACTAATTTTTTCACCTGATGTATCTATCTTTTTTGGAGGATTTGGACCAGGAAGGACGATATAGTTGGGGGTCTGCCTACCGAGAATATACATACAGAGCCCTATCAAGCGCATGTCGCATCGATAAGATGCAGATCACATGATGTATGGTTCTTCTACAGATGTGGGTATCGGAGCACATACCTCGTTTAGCTCCACATGCCTGTGCGCCATTACCTGTAGATATTGTAGCAGAGGCTCCACGTGGACGTTGGTATGTTATTAATTCCTTATAATATCTAACTTACTTGTATAAAATTATTTTATGAAATGTAAAAAAAAATTATCTACAGGTGGAGTCAGGCGCATCGACATTCAGATTCTCCCAGACATGATGTTCACGCCTACAGACTTATGTTAGATAGAATTCGACCAGAAGATGTAAGTGATTATTATTTATATTGTTAAATCTTTACTCTTTACTGTACATCTATTCATTTATTAATTTATTAATCATTTTTTCTTTCAGATTACATGGATTCCATATACAGATGATATCCTTCAGAGTCTGCCCCCATACTGTACAGTGATGCTTGATATCGGCTCCTGCATGGTTCCACTGATTCATTTTAATATAGTTGAGTGGCATCAGATGGATAGGGTTATGAGACAGTTTGGATTCCTTCAGCCAGTTCCCGACCCGCCCAGTCAGTTGGATTCATTGCATTCGCTGAAGATGCCAGGGAAGAGAGATTTTGATTGGAGGAGTTGCCATGCCAGATATGTTGTGTTATGGGACAGACGACAGGAGTCCCAGTTGTGAGGGGTAGGGACAATACGTTTTCATTTGATGGATCAGATGGATTATGCAGGCTGGTATATCAGGTCTCCAGTCAGATTTTTGACACGGCACGGACGAGGCTTCCATGACTTGGTATGCATTCTTCCTTTCACTATTCAAATTTTTTTTTATTCACATTAGGTAACAACAGAATTTGTTTTCGCAGGATGCTCGTATTTGTCATCTACTTCATATGTCTGATCCAGTGGAGAGAGCTGTCTTTGACCCATCATATTTTCACAGCCTTGTACGACAGATGCTACCGTCGATGGACGAGATTTATCATGGCATTTTTTTGATCCACCACCTATTGCGGCGCCCGCGGTGCCGCCTGCGGAGGCCGTGGAGCCTGCTGAGCCTCACATAGATGTACCTGGGGGTGAAGACCCTGTTATGGATGCTGTTGTTCCACAGGAGGAGGCTGCTTAGCTTGCTCAGCCACATGATATTGTTCCACTAGAGGAGGGTGTTCAGTATGATCAGTCAGATGCTCCTCCAGCTTCTCAGGCACATCCAGAGGTACTTACAGACGCTGACTGGATTGAGTTCGATGTTTTATTGTAGTCATCCGCAGCAGAGCAGCCATCTACTTCCTATATTGGTGAGAGTTCCAGCTAGCTTCCACTATCCTTAGATGCAGGCCAAGGTACATTCGGTGAGACTGTACATCCACCGTATGTCACTCAGGAGGATGTTGAGGTGGCTGTTGATGAGGATGCGCAGTGTACGCCAGAGCACAGACGTAGAAAAAAACGGCGTGGACGCATCCAGTATACGCCTGACTGTGGGACAGAGGAGCATCCATACCGGAGGCGTATATTAGGTTGAAATTTGATTTATGATACATTTTGTATGTGTATTACTATTATCTATACTTCTATTATATTTTTAATAAGTGTCTTACTATTATCAAATTATCTACCAATGTATATATATATATGTATAATAAATAATATGATTAAATTAAATGATAAATATTAATTATATTAATTATTTCGAATTGCAATAGAAGTGGTCACAGTTATGATGAGTGTTGGTTCAGTCCAACCATGAAGAATGCATATGTTGATAAGAATAAAAGGCCACAACAAGTGTAGAAGAATGGAACAATAGTTGGCAAATCTTCCATTGGGAATATGCAAAACAATGTAGTCAAGAAAACTGTGAAAGAAACTATTCCAAAGAATAAGTTTGTGCTAAAATCCAAGGATTATTTCATGACAAATCTTCATATTCATATCATCTTAAGAAGTTGAAACTTAAGGTATTCCAATCACACTTTATCCATTGTTCTTAATTATATTTCTCATTTCAATTAAGGGGGAGAGCTTGACTGATGGAAAGATGGGATGAAAAGGGGATATTTATCTTTTCAGTTGAACTTTTTAATATATTTGGTGAAGTATGTGCAGGATTTAGCATTTCATTGATAATTTTGATTATCTACCCTTGGTTAATAATTGATACACTATGAGCATGATTTCACATGTATGGTTGTTTATGGACAACATTGAAAACTACAATATGAATTAGAAGTTCATTTGGTCAATTTTGAGAAGATACATATTCAGACTTTATAAAATGAAACAATTTATACTGGCACGCAATCTAATGAGTGAGATTATTGATTATGCATCTCAAAACTTAGGTCATGTACATGACATCACTTCTTTCCCCTTATTTAGATAAAATGATAATTTTTTAGAGATCACATGACTTAAAAAATAATACTCTTGGATCTAGAAATGAAACTTGGAGAACTTATCATAGTGATGATGTGATCATGGTTCACTTTTTTCATGTAACTCATTTGTTCACAAATATACCAATATTTAATCAGAAAAACAATGAAATAGGATTATTAGAAATTATAAAAATTAAGTTTCCACTTTAGAATACAAATGGAACCATATGAGGATCTTTACAGAAATAGATGTTTAACTACAATATATGTTAGAGAATACTCAAGACATTCTATTAATAATTATTTAATGAATATCTATTATTCATGAATATTTATTAAAAATTATTAACATTATTTCAATATTTTCTATTATTTAATTGATATTTATTAATATTTCTTAATTTTAACATTAAGTGTATTAGTTTATAATTAATAGTTATACATTTTAAGGAGGATTTGAGTGTTCTGTGAGATGTGTGAACGCCATTCACGCATCCTTCGCCGCAGAAGGATGTGTGAACACCGTCCACGCACCCCGTACCCAATTTCAAAAATATCAGAACCCTATCCCCTTTTCTGAAATTTTTATTTTTTTAAAACCCAGAAAAAAATTTGCCGAAACAGTGGAAACCCATTTCGTGGATGATCACTATGATGTTAAAGAGGACTGTGATGTTCGGTGTAATTTGAGCAGCATCTTTCATCTCCAACGCACTAGTGTCTTGTCTACGGTGATGTTATTGGCGGGTTAGGTCAGTGACGACAACACGAGTTGATGGCTGTAGTCATGTCTCTAGCTGTCGTGGGCCTCACGAATTGTTCTTCATCGGGTTATGTGTTTTGCTGTGTTTTTGAAATTTGAATTTTGAATCTGGGATATACATTTTTTATCCCGCGTGTATTGTTCTAGTTACCGCCCCTTAGTTATATATTATTTATACATAGAATTAGATGAAATGTTAATATTTATTCCATGAGTTGGTTCATTTCACATGTAAATTGATAATAATATTAATATTTATATGAAGTGGGGTTTTAAGGTAATAATTTATATTTTAGATCCTTTTATAAATTTATTATAACTGAACCTAGGTCCTAGGTGTATTTATAGGGTTTCAACTGGATTTAAAAAAGTAAAATATTAGACAAAATAAATTTATATTAATATATTCCTTCTCTTTAATTTCTCTAAATACTAACAATAAAATAATAAATTCATGTAAGTATAAATTAAAATGAAATGATCAAGGTATAAAATACAAGATGATGAAATTGGAATCTTAGATCACGATGATTCATTTATGTTGTTCAGAGATCAAAAGAGCATGTGTGGATCAACAGAAGATGATATATATGTTCAGTCCTTGCTAAACAACAAGGATGAAGCAATCATAAAGGAATGATCAAACCATCAATGAAGAAAGATCTTGAAAACTAGGTAATATTTATTTTTTTATTTAAAATTAATAACAAATTAGCCTTATTGTATCTTACCCCTTACTTCTGGATTTTTTTTTGATATTCTTTAGAAATATTTTCATTAGTCATGACATTGACTTCATGTACATTTTGAATGATTCATCGAATCTGAAAAATATTGAGTTCATTATAAGACCAACAAGAACATATTATGTATCTTGAAGAAAGAGTGGAAGATACTTAACTAGAATAAGTTTTTGTTCATCTTCATTATACATAGCTCTGTTGTTCACTGTTAATGGCTATAATGACAAATTGGTGTACTTGAAGTGTACTTATAGAATATCCTGTGTGATTCTCATTGTCCATAGACAATGAACTATTATTATTAAAACAAATAGGATGGTATGATGATGATAAACTATGTTTGAGTGAAATATATCAACATCATTAAAAATTTATATACAAAATCCTTATTATTCCATTTTTGTGTTTATTATATATGATTTTAATTTTTTTAATCATTGAGTAATGATACCACACATGTCACATGGGTTTCTCATACACATATAAATATGTTTCATCTAAGGGAATATCCTGACTATGACTTCATAAAGAATCATGATACTCATTATATGATAGATTCCTTTCTTTTTTGAATTCCTCTAGTCATATTTGTTGTAAATATCATTCACGTTTCACACTGAGACTTGATGATACCCTTTTCTCATACACACTAATTCAATGTGGATAAAAGAAAAAAAAATTATCATGTTCTTTCATGTAATATAAGTTAGCATATTATTATTGAATAATAGATGATCATTTCTATTTTATACTTGTTTTATTTATTAATTAATCATTTGTTTAATATACTATGACTCAACATGGATTATAATTTTTTATGATTGATTAATTATTTTTTTACAAAAAAATTCATATAGTGAACACATTACTATTTAATGTAGTATAAGTTTCAAGTAATATTCAATATTATGTTACTCAGAATGTATAGTTTAATAATAGATTTAAATTAATATATAACTAAATCATGTGGTAATTATTTTTTTATAGTAATAATATTTGAAATTTTTAATGTTATAAATAATTAATATATATGAAATATACCTTGTATGGTTACATTGGCCCTTTTTTGTATTGAATATTCATTGATTCCATTTACTTATTTATATTATTTGAAATGTTTTTGGATTGTTTATTTTATATTATTCAGTCTTCATTATTTAAAAAAATAATAAAAAATTTAATTTTATATGGCATGATTTTACAAACCATTAAATTTTTTAATAATATCATTGGTCATTGAATGTGGAAGAAATACTATGCTAAAAAATAACCCCACACCAATTGGTATCATATCCAAATTAAACATACTAATAACATAATTTTTAAAAAAATCACAAGTGGAATGTTTTTTTACTTTCTATAATATAAAGACTTGTATTTTATATTTTAAGTTTTTTTTATTAACACAAGGTCTGCTCACCCAAATTTGACCACGAATATAATATATGGATCACTATTTGTTTCATTTTGATATAATCCCTCAAATTTTTTTAAATGGTGCATATTTTTGTCTCATTATCTTAATTTTATAATATATTCCATGTGGTCACATAAGAACCATGTGTTGCTACTATATAGAAGAAATGGGAAAATAATTATTTGTCTAAATCAATGGATGGTGTGTTTTATAATAAATAACGCTTTTAAACTTTTAAATAAATCATGTTAATAAGTCTTAATCTTATTTTGATGAATTTAATAAATTCATGTTTTATTTAACCAACATTGAAATTACAACTGCAGGTGAGGATTAATCCATTATTCTTTTACAGTATTTGCATAATTAATTTATTAATTTTTGGGATAATGTGTTTTATTATTGAAATTGTTTAACCATAGAGAAAGTTAAATTTGGTATTCTATCTATTGTTTTGATGTATAAGAATGAATTTTAATCTTATAGTAAGGGACATTGTATAGGAGGATATATATATATCACAATGTTTAGTATAAATACAATGGTAAGAATATGATGAATATGAGTTAATATAGTACTGATACATTCCGTCATTTTAGTAATTCGAGTCATTTTAAAAGAGACTTATTGAATAGTAAATCGCCTAAAGATGTTGGATTCTAAAAAAATAAGGTTGATTCTAATTTTGATGGTGTGTATTTCCTTTATAATCATTATATTCTTCCTAACAGTTTCTTTAGTAGTATAATTTTTTATGATTCGAAATGACATCCATGAAATGATTATATTCTTGGGATATGAATAGAGGAAAAGTGAATGTGATGTAATGAATGTTTATGTGTTGTGGGGTCATGGATAGAGGTTTTGAGATTAATAGATTCCATAATGATACTATTGGAAACCCTTTGAATAATCGTAGAGATATTTCTTTGACATAGTAACATGGTATCATTATGAAAGATAGATACATTGGAGGTTTTGTTTCTCTTCCTAGTAATAGTTCTTGTAGAATTGATGGTGTGGTATTATTTTCATGATATTTTCTTAATGACATGGGAATTAATGGGAATTACAGTGGTATTATTTGAATATTGTTCATTATTTTTTCATGGTTTTTTGGATTTTCATCTATTTATAGGGACAGTAACTTATAATAACATTTATACTTATATTTTTGTGGTTTTCACACTATGATTATTTCATTACAGTTTTGTTTTTTTCATAGAATAAATATCTTTTCTATTTGCACTACCATTTTCATGGGAAATATTATATATGTGTGATATTCTTTATAAACATTTCATATTTGTTTTTATATATTTTTGAGAGTATGGGATATTGAACCAATTTTTATTTTTTAGAGCCGATGAATTTTTTTCTTCAGATTCCTTAATTGTGTGTTTTCATTGGTCATATCAGTTATATAGTGGATACTATTAATTTATAAAATTCATTATAATAGTTTGTAATTTGACTATGCTGAGTTGTATAATTAGGAAGAAATGAAAATAAATGTGTTTTTAAAATTGATATATTGTAAGGACTTACTATGTGCAGTTTTTTTATGATTGGTAAATTTTTCTTGCATCCAATTGTGGTATAGTGATTGGATGGATATTAATTTGGTATTAATGGGTGTTGTTGTCATTATCAACACATGTTAATTATTTTAAATTGATTTTATTTTCAACACATATGGTATTTGGTGATGGGATTCCGAAGCTGATTTTGGAATAGAATCTATTGTTCAAAATTTTGCAATAAAGAAGTTCAGTCATCATCCTAATTAGTTGCTAAAGTCATGATGTTATCCAATGGAGTTGTGGAAGTCTAGATTATGTGAAGGTTATAATTTTCTGAAACAGAGAACTAGGGTGATTTCCATTATTTTGATGTGTGAAGGGTTAATATTTGAACATTATGAATTTTCTAAGTGGAATCTCAAATGATAGTTTTTAAGGATGGTGATTTTTTCAGAATATGCAGTTTAAACTATATTATAAAAAATCATGGATGTGCCATGAGTTCAAAATTATGACTAAAAACATATATCAGAATACATAAATTTTAATATCTTTTAAATTTCACAAAAAATATTAATGTATATGTCTCACTATATGCATAAAAGTAACCAATGTGGAGGTAAATGTGAAATAAAAAAATCATGGTGTACCCCTATGAACATGAATGTAATATTAGGATTTACGTAATATTTGATAATACAAAATCTAAAACATTGGAAATTCCTTCCAAGAATTGTAACAAAATATATGCTTTATTTTTTTGACAATAGGTGAATGCATATTATTCATTTCCACGCTACAAGCTATACACCTAATGGTCATTTATATTATAAGAGGAAAACATAAGAGTCATCTCACATCATTGGGATGAAGATTTTAATTTATCTAATTGCCAATTGTTTTTTGAAAGTTAATTTATCAATGAAAAAATTTGATTAATAAATCGTTTGGTAGAGAGTGGATAGAATCATTCCAAAAATAAAGGACGAATATTTTTATATATTTTAGATATTATAATATAGGGTTTTCGATATTTGTAATATCTATTTATTAATTAGTATCATTACATTTATAGGATGATACAAAAATTTTCTTTTACATATTCTATATAATTTAGGAAGATAAATGGGGAATTATATCTTTGAGTTTGACTCATATTTAATGATGAATAATGAATATATTTTCCTACACCATTAGTGGAGGATTGAAGATTATCTACAAGGGAGGTGTAAAGAATTTATCATCATGTTTGTAAAAGGTTTTCAGGAAGTCTATATCTATTGAGATACACATATCCATATATATTAGAGTCTTCACTAATAGAAATATAAGGATCATCATTGACATATTTGATATTGATATAGGAATTCCAGAAGAGAAGAGAACATATAATTTGATATTGATACTTTATATAAGTGTAGATTGAATTTTCATAGTTCGAAAAAGTTTTTGAAGAATGTGTTTCCCTAAAAAATAATTGAAATGTGGTTCTTATTTTCTTGGTGTCATTTGTATCTTACATATGAAGGAGTAGCAATGATATTAAGGTCACTAGTATATAACTAGTTCACCTAATATAATAATATTTAAATTATTGGCGGGTGTGATTGGATTTTTTCTTGTTTGGAGTGGTGAAGGAAAGAAACGAATTAATGAGAATTATCCTTACAAGGATTTGATCTATCCCAAAAACCTATAAAGGAGTGAGACCAAGCATAAGAATGATCTATCTTAAGCATACCAAAAACCAGTTTGTTCAGTGGATTTCGATGCATCAATAGACAACTAATTGCTTTCTCTAAGGATTCTCATAAAGTGAGTTAATACAGCAAAATTATTTTGTCTTATATTGATGTTTTAATATATTCTGGAAGGTAAAACATTGCGTTTGAGGCCAAATAAATCATTGATTAAATATGGTAAAGTACTGATTAATTTATATAATCATATGAAGATAATAAGGAAATAGGAAAAGGGAAATCCTACTAATTACAAGGTTAATGCCATCTATTAGAGTTTGAGTGTAAATTAAAATTTATTTAATTAGAAACGTTCCATAACCCTATTCATCGCCACTCAAATCCCTCACCTAGTTCCCCTAGAGAAATAAAATGTACTATTAGTAAATTATATATTTTTAGGATTTGTTTTCTTTGAAGTTATGCAATTATTTATTATAGTTATATTCTATTTGTAACACCTTTTTCTATTAGTGGAATAAAAACATTATGGAATTTTAATTTTCATGACTCAAAATAAATTTGATAATTTGTAATAGTATTTGGAAAATTGAGACTCAAATAAATATATCCTGAAACAAATAAAAGGAATCTAATATCTCTCAAAATGAATGTATTGATTATTAACAGTATGAATTTATTAAATGATTTATTTTTGATATAGATTTATATTATTCTCCATACATACCTATTGAATATGGATCTACGGATGGTGGGGATATCCCAATTATTTCAACGGTGATATCTATCCATTAATTAGAGGATCTAATCCAGTTGTTGTAAAAAAAGAAAACAACAACCCAAAGAAAGAGATTAGGTCTCAATATGTGAAGTTTTTATTTCTAAAAAAATCATGAAAATTATAAAAACCTAATTTTGAAGGTTATTTATGTGGGTATAGATCTATGGGAAAATAATAATTCAATGGTTGAATAGTTAATGGATTTTTTCACTAATGTAAAATATATTATAGTCAGATATAATGATAAGGTGTTTCCTTCAAAAAATGATTATAGTGTTATTTTCAAAAGACATGAACATGTAGAAAATATAGTAGTATAAATTGAGTTAAAAAAGGGCATAAAAAGAAAATGAAATCCTATAGAATAAAACTTCTCCAATGAACACCATGGTGAAGAAGCAAAATGATATACTGGAAAAACATTCCCATGTATTAGATAATGAAATGTATATTTGAATATACTCATAAAATATATTAATGTTAGTCTATATTAAAAAAATTGATCCATAAAAATATGGATTTAAACTTGAATAAAAATAAAGAATAATAATAAATTAAATGGGTAACCAAATTCTGAAATATTATTTACACTTATTATTTGATTATACCCTACTGGGTGAATCTGAGCTGAGGAATAATTATATTATATTAATGGAGAAACAAGAATTAATTTTTAATTAAAAAATTCTATGTTCCATTGGAAAATTTATCATTTCCAATGTATTCTTCATCAATGGACCATGTGGTGAAGAGAACTGTGGGAGTTCCCAATGAAATTGGAAAGAGTGAAATTTCAAGAAATGCATTAAAAAACGTTCCTTCAAGAGGATTGGCCAAAAATGTGTGTTCCAAATGATGTTATGGAGACATGTTTCTTTTATTATGGTATCCATGGATATATTTCTAGAATAATATATGAATAATTGAAATATATATCTTGTTATAAATTAAATATAATGTTTACATAACAAATCCACAAAAAACAGTAGAGAACTTATGAACTGATTTAAATTTTTTGAAATATATTGAACACATGTTGAGAGTTAATGTCTCATGATATGATTATTTGGAATAGAAAAAAAAATATTTTTCATTAAATAATATATCTATATTTTGAGAAATATATTTTAGGGGTTGTTTATTAAAGATAATTACATGTAAACTATTCCTTGAAAAGGAGTTCCAAATTAGATACTGAACAAATATTTTCATTAAAAGACAAGAATTATTTTTTGATCATAGATTATTTCACAACATTTTAATGATCATGTGAAAGAAATACGTCAATTAAAGTGTTTTTTAAGAATTTATATGATTATTATAGTGATAATTAATGAAATAAAAACATTGGAGAAGAAAACTTCCAACATTGAAATGTTATGAGATCAATTTTAGTAAGAGTACCCAATGAGTAGAATCTTGTGTTTTGGGATTTGAGTGTAATATCAACCCTAATGAAAATGAATTGATGTTACATCCTATCAAAACTAAATTAGATATAATGATTAATGACAATATAAAAATATATAGAAAATTGAGGTCTATAGAGACTCACCATCATACCCATATTTAGGTTGTATGAATACCCCCTATACTAACATATTTAAATATTATTATCCATTATTATTTTTTATTGGGAGATATGATCTATGGGGATGTTTTACCAAAATATACAAGTGATATTATGAAATTTTCTAAATTCTTCAAGGGTGATTGATTTGTGAAAGTGAGACATTGATGACTTTGGAATTATAAGAACAATGGTAATAACTAGAAGGAAATAACAAGTAATTATAAATATCAAAATTGATTTCATACACCAATTGAATTTATTGAGTTATGAACAGATATTATCAATTGATATAATACTATGAATATGGAAGAATATACCTTTAATGAAAATTAGTTATGAAATTGAATTACTTTATTAATTTGTTTTATGTATACAATTTATATTAACTGATTATTTTTATACTATCAAAGGATGCTGTATAAGGCCCCAGCCTTAACCCTTACATAATCTTGAGTTATTAAAAGA
Organism: Viscum album; assembly: GCA_963277665.1. Taxonomy (NCBI): domain Eukaryota; kingdom Viridiplantae; phylum Streptophyta; class Magnoliopsida; order Santalales; family Viscaceae; genus Viscum; species Viscum album. The sequence goes on along the minus strand of OY728145.1, from coordinate 741,537,999 downwards.
TTACACATTGAAGATCTTTTCAGGTTTAGAGTTTTATAGAATTAGATCATGAAACTTGCATTACATTCCACATTTAAACAAAATGGTTACATAAAAGACAGTTTTTATTCTTCCCATCAATGGAAACATATTTAAAATAAATCATGGATTCATTCTTGACACTTCCTTGACACTATCATCATATAATATACCCTTCACTTGACCCGTGAAAAACATTTCAAAAACATGGGATGAGCATAAAAAGCTCAGTATGGGATATAGAAAATAAGGAAAGGAAACATGAGTACATGTATACATAAGAATGAAATCATACTTTACCCATAAAACATAAGCACGTTAACATACCTCATAAAATCATGAATAAATCATTGAAATCATAAGACATAAATGTAACTTGAGGCATTCATAACATTCTTATGTAGGGAGTAACCCTCTTGGTTACGTTTGGAATACCCACCACAGTATATTCCCTAAATCTCTTCGGAGAAACCTTAACGTTTCACTCCTTCGTGTTACCCAATGCATTGGAGAGCTATATCGGGCTCACCCGCCCTTAGTTTATCACGGAACCACCCATCTTTATAACAATGCCCAAGAACCATAACATAATCTTATCAAATAAAACATGCATAAAGGAAACATAACATTTCCACTTTTCAATAACAAGATATCAATACAACACATTGATATAAGTACATTATGAAAACCATTTTCAATACCAAAATAAATGAAAAGTAAAACATGGTATTTATTTTTCTTTTAAAAAGAAGGTATGTCTTGTAGAGGAAGCCGAAACTCAAAAAATGGTCACGGCGGCGGAGAAATCATTGTCACCGCATACATATGACAAAAACATTCTCTTTTGTCGTTTAGTAAAACGCTTCGTATAAAAATATTCCTTTTGGATAAACGTAAAATTCAAAGGGGTTTATAAACCATATAAAATAAAGTTGTGTATAAAACAAAATATGCCTCAATGAAAGGAGATTGAGACGAAGTCCCATAAAAAGATGGTATCCTTGGATTAAGGATAAATCAGTTACATAACTATGTGTGACAAACAAATACACAAAATATAAGTGGGTATTAAGTGTAAAACAATCAGTGGACATTCACACATAATTATAGAACGACATATTCAAGGTGTACAAGTTTATCCTAATGAATTGAAATTGGGTTAAGAAGTTCCCTGGCAAAAATTAGACAGCCTAACAGCGTCACTTCAAAATTCAGAAAAAGAGTTGATGAGAGATAAAAAGGGTATCTCATCACTTGGACATAAAATTTACATCAATAAGGATATATAAGAACATATCCCAAAATAATATTATATGAATTAAAACACATAACAAAATAAGTCTTTTAAAAAGAGGAGGGTGAAAGGTTCCCTTACCGACATGGGTATCTTTCGAAACATACGCCCCGTGAAAGAAGGACAATACAAAATTGATGTAAATACTCATAAATGAAAGAATATTACACAATGAGTAAAATAATGTCCATTAAATACACCACTCAAAGGAAATTTTGGAAAATGTTGCATAAATCTCACGGGAATAAATGTGAGATGAAAAATCCCTTACGAAAACTCGGGAGCCTAACGTGGCCACTTAAAACTTCCAAAAATGGATTGATGAGATCAAATAGGGTATCTCATCACATTACAATAAAATTTACTGAAAGATGAATATAAAATAACATCCCCCATCATAACAAAGTGGAGCTTAACAGAAGTGACATAAAGGAGAGTACTTAAAGAGAAAGAGAGAGGTTAGATCTCTTACGAAAATTCGGCAGCCTAACGACGCCACTCAAAACATCCAAAATGGATTGATGAGAGAGAATAGGGTCTCTCATCATATGAACATAAAAATTACATTAAGAGTAATATAAAAGAACATCCCAATAACAAGAAAGATGAGCTTTAAAAGGAATGACATAAAATAGTGTACTTAAAAAGAAAGAGTGGAGTAGGATCCCTTACCTCAAGTCCAACTTTTCTTGTTCGTTTCTTTATATTCCTGAATAATAAACGTTGGTCAATTAATAATTTCCTAAGTACCTACTTTAGAGATTATTATTCAGTTCATATCACATATTTTAATGTTATAATAATTGTTTAATAATGTTAGTTCATATCAGACGTTTTTGCCGATGTTTGGTACATGAGTCAAAAATGAACTTGTTTCAAAAAAGATTGCCCATTTAGTTATAAGTAAATAATTTCCAGAATAGTATTATTGATTAAAATATCATATATATCTATTAAATATTCATTTTATACTATTCAATATCATTTGGAGATAAAAAACGAAAAGCACCGTTCATGGAGACGGTAGGCCGTACGTACTCTGGAACGCTACTTTCATTTTTTGTCATATTAATGGAATTAAAAAAAATAAGAGATATATATATATATGTTATAATTCCAGAATGATATCCATAATTTAGATGTAATATATTACATATATATCCATTATATATATGTACTTATAATATTACATAACATTTTGAGATAAGAAATGTAATGTACCGTTCATGGAGACGGTAAGCCGTACGTACGCATGAACGCTACTTCCATTTCTATTTCATATTTAATGGAATTAAAACATAATGATACATAATAATATTTTAATTCCAGTATGTTATCATATATAATATCATTAAATATATCCTTTATATGTACCACATATGGTATTAACGAATCAAATCACTTTGAGGGGGCGGTAGTCCGCACTTCCTTAAATGAAGATATCACGTATACCCATAATGGAAGCCATAAAGGTATTCCATAAATGAAAAATAAATAAGCTTAAGGAAAACATAAACATATTATATATCATATATAATTATAGTGACATCTTAACAGCCACCTTTGAAGGTGTTAAAAGAATGATGAACAATCATCGTTTCGGGAGGCAGAAATTCGCCATCCACGGAAACAGTATGTTCTTTAACCATTAGATGTAGGTGTGTGTAAGTTAAGCTCGAATACATATTATAAAAACATCCTAGTATATTTATTATACTGGATTTGTTACAAAATAAATGAATAAAAAGAGTTTAGGGGGTTGGAGAAGCAAAATAAAACAAAAGGACACAAGTGAAGACATTACCTTAAAATCGGGTAACTCTCTTTTGTTTGAGCTCAAAGGCTTCCATTGGAAGGCTTCTTCCCAAAGTGAGGCTCCAAGGAGTTATAGAGGGATGTGGAGAGACAATATGGGTAGGGGTTGGCCGAGCCAAATGGTTTGGGAGTGTGGGTAAGGAGGTAGAGGTGGGGGCCTTTTATAAGAGGAGAGGAGGGGCACTCTTGTAATGTTACAAAATGTTACTTTATTTTCAAAAGCGTTTCGGATTTTAAAGGTCCCAAGTTGATGTATTTTGAGTATAAGGTTATAAGGGTTCGAAATACACTCATCCAATAGGTTTTGGACATGTTTAGGTCTTAGATATTATATTATCTTTCCATTTTATTTAAATCGTTAAATAATGAGGTCATCGCTGGATCATCATGATGTCATAAATAATTTAATTTATCTAATGTCTAAAATTCTTAAAAAAATTACTATGATGTATGAAATATTTTTATCTTTACAATGACTATTTATAGTATAAAAGATGACTTATATATTCCCATGTAAAAATTGTTTTAGTAAAACATTTCATGTTTGTGTCATTTTTACTATAACATTAAATAAAAAGATATTTATGTCATTTTCCAACCAAAGTGGCTCCATGGGGTCCCCAAGTTGACCCATGGATTTTATTGGTCGGCCATGAAACATCCAATTATGGTAGGACATGTGTATAGGTCAATTAATTTTATTAAATCATTATTCTTACCATAAACTACACTAATTACCTCTAATCGCGATTAAAAGCTTAATAAGTTACTATTCACCAAAAAATTATTTTTATCCCATTGAACCATATTTTACTTCTTAATGACAACCATGTATGTAGGATTTTTGAAATTCAAAACACAAAGATGGAAAAATTTCATTTAAACAGAAAAATCAGTTTTTATAAGTACCACTTAGTGGTTTCACTATACATCAGAAATTGAAGTTTTTCAGAAAAATCCCAAAAAATCACCCTAAGATATATTTGATATTCCGAATTCAAAAATGAAGTCTATTTTACAAAATTCAAATCATATAAGTCACATTAATTAATTTAATAATTAATTCCCACTGTCAGAGAAAATAACGTGTTTTTATGATACAATAAGTATCAAAAGATTGACCCTAGTTTAAGTCTGATATCAAAGTGAAATTAATTCCAAAGACCACTATTGGATTTAATGGTAAAAATATATTCTAATTTCACTTAAAAACCAATTAAAAAGATAATATAATCATATAAATAAATTATATTAAAAAGAGGTTTTGAATTAAAATACAACATTTTACACTATTCATTAAAAATGAACTTTATCGGAAAGATACCAAAAATTTACAGAAAGTAAATTTTGATGTCCTGATTATTAAGAAGAGTTTTATTTGGTCCAATAGAATTTATAAGAGTGAACAAAACTATATTAAATGACGGTTCTCCATCAAAAGGCCATAAGTGAACCTTTAGTGAAAACTAGGGCATATACGCCTAAAATTGAATTCTTTCCGTATTTTAAACCTTTATCTTTTATTGGATAAATGTAAAAACATTTAAAAACATATATAATCATATTTTAGTTATTTCTATCCATTACCGCCAATACAACGGCTACATGTCTACTACCATTTAAAATAATATTATTTTATTATTATAGTGCAACGTAAGATTCCTAAGAAACTAGTTGTTGCGTGTTGGGTACGCCATCAAGCGTAGCGTCCCCTTTAAAGTCATATTAATATTTTATTCACAAATATGGATAAATATGAAAATATCATATTCTTTATTTACCTGGGGTGTTACATCCTTCTCCCCTTTTGGGAATTGCATCCTCACAATTTTTAAAATTGAGCTTGGAAACATCCTTGAATGTCCCACATCGGAACAACAGTCGGTAAAACAATCACTTTAAAAGAAAGGAAGATAAGTACAGAGGTCACCTGAGTTAACCCATTCTAGATTCCATGTAGAAAAACATGGAAATGGAAGAAAAAGCAAAGGGTCATGTTCTTGAGGGAGAGTGATAGTAAACATGTCTAGGAGAAAGTTAACCATAAGAAAATCACAAACTTGTGATGGTTTAAACGGTATTCGATTCCCCAGTAGAAAAAGTTAATAGACAAATTGTTTGTTTTATGTTACTTTTTATTGAGGAATTTATTCATAAGGAAACATAATCACTTATCATTTTTACTTTCAACTTTTAGGGAGACTTGTTCGCATTAAGAGTACTATAATAAACTTCTAGAGAATCACATAATCCACCTAAGAGAACTATATACTTCCCATGTCTTTAGACATTAACCAAAACCAAACCAAAAAGGTTAGTACAAGATCAGATAATCCAGAAAGGATAACCCTTTATAAAAAGAAAATCTATTCTTAATCTCCAAAATTTGTCCAACAAAACCCAAAGTCCACCGAGGACCATTCGATAAACAATTTGTCCATAAAATTATTCAAAGTAAACCAAACTAAGATTGAAACCCAAATAGTTGAAGGATTTAGTCACATAGTCTTCCAAGTTATATCTTAACATTTATCTCCAAAAAACATCAGTTTCTCTTAATGTCTCGTATTGAAAAGTAATTAACCTAATCACATATCCTCCATGATAGGTTAATAAATTTTCATAGATAACCCAAAATCAACTTACTATTAATTAATAAAATAATGTAACTAAAAAATAATCAGTCAAACTAACCAGGGACTTCACGTAGTCCAGTGGTAGGCGATAAATACAAGTTGCACTTTGGTTGTGGGTTCGATTCCCACAGCTTTGTCCGACGCGATGGGTAGTCACATGGTCTGTGTGTTGTCCTTTTTCCCAAACTATATAATTCTCAAATCATTCCCCAAAAAGAGATAAAATCATCAAAAATAACCGTAAAATAATTTAACCTCAATTTTATCTCATGCCTTTCACTTCCATCATAACATATAGTAACCCTTAATTACCTCAAAAGTAAGGATCATATAAACTCTAATGGTTACCTTTATAATTATTACCTGAACTTCCACATCGATTAGTCATCTCTTATATGATGCATTAAAGATCATACCAAGGTTCAAGTGGTTGATCTTGTCTCCTTGATAGTTGGTTTAGAACCACCACGAGTTTCCTCATTGAATCCCCCATTTTATCTAGTATCTTAATCATAGAACCACCATAGTTTCCTTCAAACCTGTTGTCTCTTTGGTGCCTGCTAGATCCAGCCATTTACTAAAACCAAAAAGGTCAGTGTGAGTATATCAACATAACCATCATGTACTAATGAGTACGATAAACACTAAGATATAATTACTCATTCAGTTTATCTAAAAACAATGACACTTTCTAAAATCCTAGCCAATATGGTAATGTCACTTATGCTTAAAGAATACCCTAACCTCTAAAGTTATCTAAACCGACCTTTGGTACCAACTATAAGGCCCCAGCCTTAACCCTTACTTAATATTGAGTTATTACAAGATTACACATTGAGGATCTTTTCAGGTTTAGAGTTTTAGAGAATTAGATCATGAAACTTGCATTACATTCCACATTTAAACAAAGTGGTTACATAAAAGATATTATTCATTCTTCCCATCAATGGAAACATATTTAAAATAAAACATGGATTATTTCTTGACACTTCCTTGACACCATCATCATATCATGTACCCTTCCCTTGACCGGTGAAAAACATTTCAAAAACTTGGGATGAGCATAAAAAGCTCAGTAAGGGATATAAAAAATATGGAAAGGAAACATGAGTACATGTATACATAAGAATGAAATCATACTTTACCCATAAAACATAAGCACTTTAACATACCTCTTAATATCATGAATAAATCATAGAAATCATAAGACATAAAGGTAACTTGAGGCATTCATAACATTCTTACGTAGGGAGTAACCCTCTTGGTTACATTTGGAATACCCACCACAGTATATTCCCTAAATCTCTTCGGAGAAACCTTAACGTTTCACTCCTTCACGTTACCCAATGCATTGGATAGCTATATCGGGCTCACCCACCCTTAGTTTATCACGGAACCACCCGTCTTTATAACAATGCCCAAGAACCATAACATAATCTTGTCACATAAAACATGCATAAAGGAAACATAACATTTCCACTTTTAAATAACAAGATATCAATACAACACATTGATATAAATATATTATGAAAACCATTTTCAATACCAAAATAAAAGAAAAGTAAAACATGGTATTTATTTTTCTTTTAAAAAGATGGTATGGCTTATAGAGGAAGCCAAAACTCAAATAATGGCCACTGTGGCGGAGAAGTCGTTGTCACCGCATACGTACGACAAAAACATTCCCTTTTGTTGTTTAGTAAAACGCTTCGTATAAAATGATTCCTTTTGGATAAACATAAAAGTCAAAGGGGTTTATACACCGTATAAAAGAAAGTTGTGTATAAAACAAAATATGCCTCAATGTAAGGAGATTGAGACGAAGTCCCATACAAAGACGGTATCCTTGGATTAAGGATAAATCAGTTACATAACTATGTGTGACAAACGAATACACGAAATATAAGTGGGTATTAAGTTTAAAAAAAATCAGAGTAAATTCACACAAAATTATAGAACGACATATTCAAGGTGTACAATTTTACCCCAAAGAATCGAAATTGGGTTAGGAAGTTCCCTTGCAAAAATTAGACAACCTAACGGCGTCACTTCAAAATTCAAAAAAAGAGTTGATGAGAGATAAAAAGGGTATCTCATCACTTGGAAATAAAATTTACATCAATAAATATATAGAAGAAAATATCCCAAAATAATATTATGTGAATTAAAATACATAACAAAATAAGTCTTTTAAAAAGAGGAGGGTGAAAGGTTCCCTTACCGACATGGGTATCTTTCGAAACATACGCCCCGTGAAAGAAGGACAATACAACATTGATGTAAATAATGATAAATGAAAGAATATTACACAATGAGTAAAATAATGGCCAGTACATACACCACTCAAAGGAAATTGTGGCAAATGTAGCATAAATCTCACAGGAATAAAAGTGAGATGAAAAATCCCTTACGAAAACTCGGCAGCCAAACGACGCCACTTAAAACATCCAAAAATGGATTGATGAGATCAAATAGGGTATCTCATCACATTACAATAAAATTTACAGCAAGTGGAATATAAAAGAACATCCCCCATCATAACAAAGAAGATCTTAAAATAAGTGACATAAAGGAGAGTACTTAAAGAGAAAGAGAGAGGTTAGATCTCTTACGAAAATTCGGCAGCCTAACAGCGCCACTCAAAACATCCAAAATGGATTGATGAGAGAGAATAGGGTATCTCATCATATGAACATAAAAATTACAGTAACAGTAATATAAAAGAACATCCCAATAACAAGAAATATTAGGTTTAAAAGGAATGACATAAAAGAGTGTACTTAAAAAGAAAGAGTGGAGTATGATCCCTTACCTCAAGTCCAACTTGTCTTGTTCGTTTCTTTATATTCCTGAATAATAAACTTTGGTCAATTAATAATTTCCTAAGTACCTCCTTTAGATATTATTATTCATTTCATATCACATATTATAATGTTATAATAATTGTTTAATAATGTTAGTTCATATCAGACGTTTTTGCCGATGTTTGGTACATGAGTCAAAAATGAACTTGTTTGAAAAAAGATTGCCCATGTAGTTATAAGTAAATAATTTCCAAAATAGTATAAATGATTAAAATATCATATATATCCACTAAATATTCATTTTATACTATTCCATATCATTTGGAGATAAAAAACGAAAAGCACTGTTCATGGAGACGGTAGGCCGTACGTACGCATGAACAATACTTCCATTTTTTGTCATATTAATGGAATTAACAAAAATGTGAGATATATATATATGTTATAATTCCAGATTTATATCCATAATTTAGATGTAATATATTACATATATATCCATTATATATGTGTACTTATAATATTACATAACATTTTGAGATAAGAAATGAAATGTACCGTTCATGGAGACGGTAAGCCGTACGTACACATGAACGCTACTTCCATTTCTATTTAATATTTAATGGAATTATAAAATAATGATACATAATAGTATTTTAATTCCAGTATGGTATCATATATAATATCATTAAATATATCCTTTATACATACCACATATGGTATTAACGAATCAAATCACTTTGAGGGGGCGGTAGTCCGCACTTCCTTAAATGAAGATATCGCATATACCCATAATGGAAGCCATAAAGTTATTCCATAAATGAAAAATACAGAAGCTTAAGGAAAACATAAACATATTATATAATATATATAAATATAGTGACATCGTAATGGCCACCTTTGAAGGTGTTAAAAGAATGTTGAACAATCATCGATTCGGAAGGCAGAAATTCGCCATCCACGGAAACAGTATGTTCTTTAACCATTAGATGTAGGTGTGTGTAAGTGTAGCTCGAAAACTTCTTATAAAAGCATCCTAGTATATTTAGGATTCTGTATTTGTTACAAAATAAATGAATAAAAAGAGTTTAGGGGGTTGGAGAAGCAAAATAAAACAAAAAGACACAAGTGAAGACATTACCTTAAAATCGCGTAACTCCCTTTGGTTTGAGCTAAAAGGCTTCCTTGGGAAGACTTCTGCCCAAAGTGAGGCCTCAAAGAGTTATAGAGGGATGTGGAGAGACGCAATGGGCAGAGGATGGCGGAGCCAAAGGCTTTGGGAGTGTGGGTAAGGAGGTAGAGGTGGGGGCCTTTTATTAGAGGAGAGGAGAGGCACTCTTGTAATGTTACAAAATGTTACTTTATTTTCAAAAGCGTTTCGGATTTTAAAGGTCCCACATTGATGTATTTCGAGGATAAGGTGATAAGGGTTCGAAATAAACTCATCCAATATGTTTTCGACATGTGTAGGTCTTAGATATTACATTATCTTACCATTTTATTTAAATCGTTAAATAATGAGGTCATCGCTGCATCATCATGATGTCATAAATAATTTAATTTATTTAATGTATAAAAATTATAAAAAAAATACTATGATGTAGGAAATATTTTTATATTTCCAATGACTATTTATAGTCAAAAATATGACTTGTATAACCCCTTGTAAAAAGTTTTTTTAGTAAAACATTTCATGTTTGTGTCAATTTTACTTTAACATTAAATAAAAAGATATTTATGTCATTTTCCAACCAAAGTGGCTCCATGGGGTCCCCACGTTGACCCATGGATTGTATTGGTCGGCCATGACACATCCAATGAGGGTAGGAAATGTGTCTAGGTCATTTAATTTTATTAAAACATTATTCTTACCATAAACTACACTAATTACCTCTAATCGCGATTAAAAACTTAATAAGTTACTATTCACCAAAAAATCATTTTTATCCCATTGAACCACATTTTACTTATTAATGACAACCATGTATGTCGGATTTTTGAAATTCAAAACACAAAGATGGAAAAATTTCATTTAAACGGAAAAATCAGTTTTTATAAGTACCACTTAGTGGTTTCACTATTCATCAAAAATTGAAGTTTTTCAGAAAAATCCCAAATATTCACCCTAATATATATTTGATATTCAGAATTAAAAAATGAAGTCTATTTTACAAAATTCAAAACATATAAGTCACATTAATTAATTTAATAATTAATTCCCGTTGTCAGAGTAAATAGCGTGTTTTTATGAAACAATAAGTATCAAAAGATTGACACAAGTTTAAGTCTGATTTCAAAGTGAAATTAATTCCAACAACCACTATTGGATTTAGTGGTAAAAATATATTCTAATTTCACTTTATCACCAATTAAAAATATAAACTAATAATATAAATAAATTATATTAAAATGTGGTTTTGAATTAAAATACAACATTTTACACAATTCATTAAAAAAATGAACTTTATCGGAAAGGAACCAAAAATTTACACAAAGTAAATTTTGATGTCCCAATTCTTAAGAAGAGTTTTATTTGGTCCAATAGAATGTATAAGAGTGAACAAAACTATATTTAATGACGGTTCTTCATCAAAAGGCGATAAGTTAACCTTAAGTGAAAACTAGGGCATATACGCCTAAAATTGAATTCTTTCCGTATTTTAAGCCTTTTTCTTTTATTGGATAAATGTAAAAACATTTAAAAACATATATAATAATATTTTATTTATTTCTATCCATTCCTTCCAATACAACGGCTACATGTTTACTACCATTTAAAATAATATTATTTTATTATTAGAGTGCAACGTAAGATTCCCAAGAAACTCGTTGTTGCGTGTTGGGTACGCCATCGAGCATAGCATCCCCTCTAAAGTCATATTAATATTTTATTCACAAATATGGATAAATATGAAAATGTCATATTCTTTATTTACCTGGGGTGTTACATGCTGGGTGGGGAAATTTCATTTGAAAAATTTATTCAATATTCAACGATGAATCTATAAATGTTAGAGCGTGTTTAGAGATGTGGATCCATATTTTTGTTTTCCCCATTAATTTAGTTAATTACTCAATCATTAAAGTTTGATATATTTGTTAAAACATTGTATTGGTTTTCAAAATAATAATTGTTTCCAGATATAAGTTTCAAACTCAAATATGGTGACTTTAATTGAATGATAGTGATATTATTACCTTAATATTTTATTCCCTACATCATGTTTTGACTCAATGGACTTAATGGGGTTTTGATGATCATTTCTATGTGTTATGTCGAATCAGTAGAATATTTTCAGAATTCATCCATTATTGAATGAATTTCTTGTGATTAAATGTAATATAATTTTTTTAATTGAAGAGGGAGATGAATTTGTTTGAGTATTTGAAGTATTTTAAAGAGGGGAGTCTTGTGTCTCTAAATTTTATTTAAGGGATATTTTTTAATGGGATATACTATTAGATGAATATATCCCAATTTATTTTATTAGATAAGACATCCCTATAAGAAGTGTTTGATTTTTTATCTTAGTAAATTGAATATAGTGTTTTCCCATTTCAAGAGATATCAATGAATTGTTGTCTGTGATATTTGGCTTCATGAAGATAGTGGGAGTGTTATAAAAAGTTTGATTCCCTCAGAACATGTTTCAGGATTTTAATTTTATATCAAATTAGTAGAATAATGATTAATGAATCTATATATTGTAAATGAAATACATGAATTTAAAAAAAATGCATAGTGTGGAAGAAAATAAAATTGATATATTTTTTAATTAATTTATATGTATTGTGATTTGTGTTTTAAATATAATTCGTAATATTTCATCAAAATAATATAATGTTAGAGATTGTTAGTTTCTATTTTTGGATTAATGATTGGATGAAGATAGATTTGTTGTGAACTGGTATTGGGGTTTTCATAAACCCATGGTGATTGTTGGTAATGGATTTGTTGTCAATACGTATGGATATTGATTATGAAATTATGATGTTGAATTTGTGGAGAAAATATTATTTTTGAAGTAAAGTTATTGATTTTTAGAAGTTATCTACTGTAGTTGTGTAACACTAGGTCATGTTAATGTTGTATGTTCTAGAAGTGGTGAATTTGAAGTGTTGTCATAATGTGGGGTAAGAGAAATTTAAATACATTTTTGATGAGGAAGAGATTCATCATAATTTTTTTATAATACTGGATTCATGATAGTGTTTCAAAAAAATATAGATTTTGAGATTATTAGAATCAAATTGAGGATTGCTGATTGAATGATTATTGATTTTTTGTCAATGGTTGTTGGATTAATTTTTAATCCTTGATTATTATTCGTAATGGATTTTGATGGTGACACATATGGTTTTTAGGATAAAATTTTGAATATGTATTTATTATAGAAACTACTGTTGGATGATAGGTTAATCATGTTTGGAAGTTATCCAAAGGAGTTTTTGATATTTAGAGGTTTTGAAAGTTGTATATTATAGATATTGGGAACCAGAAATATGGAAAAAATATTAGCTATTATAAAGATAAATATTTTAATATTTATAATTTGGAAGAAAGATTCATGAATTATAGGTTATAAGGCCATTGAAGTTTTCTGAATTATGAGTTCACATTGAAATATGGAAAAGGAATGAATGACCCTGATGTTTTTAATGGTCACTAGGAAAACTTATAAAAATACATAAGAGTAAATGTATTGGATTTTTAAGAAAATGGTAATGCCGATAACATACTATGTGATGAGATGAATGGGAAATCATCCCCATATTAGTTCACCCCAATGTGTGAAAGATTCATGTTAGGCATTGCATTAGAGGCACCAAGCTAGACTATTAAAAGTTTGGAAAAGTCCTAGAGACCCATATAAATGCATATGACTCGTTTTTTTGACCATGTAAGGTTAGTTATGAGTTATTTAAAAGATAATGGTTGCATAACTTTGGGTCAGTTGAATGACTGGGTGAAAACATAAGAGTAATTTTACCTCATTGGGTGGAACATAAGTGTATTTCCCTTGTGTGTTTGTAGTGAAGGATCAGACATAATTTATTTACAAGATATTTTATTAATAATAAATCCTATAATATATTTTATTAACAAGTAAATATGATTAAAAAACTTGGGAATAGAGAGAATCATGTTAAAAATAAATGATTACCATAGTGATATTTTTTATTTATTCAAATGATATGTTTTCCTAGATTTCGTGTATATTTATCTTGTGTAAGATCATCCCATAAGAAGTATGAATCCCAATGATCATTCTTTATATTTAATATCATTTAGGATTTTAGAAAAGGTATTAAATCGATATGTTTGACTCAGATTTAATGAATAATGATGCTAGGATTTTTTTAGGAAGATTCTTAGAAGACTATAGACCTTTATATATTCAATGATGATATTCTATAATTCAGTATGGGGAAATATTTCATGAATTTGACCTATATAGAGATATATAACACTATAAATACTTTATTCTATGTCAATATGAATAGTATGTTGATAATTAACATATGTGATACTGAGATATGAATTCTTGAATTGAATATAATATAATAGAATATTCCAAATTGTTGAAAGAAGGAATGGATGAAAAAAATGGATCTTTATAAATAACATAATGAATAACATGTTTCCGTGACAAATTATAGAAAGGATGAAATGTTTTTTGTGGTGATATTCAAATCCAACATAGAAGAGAGTTAAATGGAGATCATGTGAAGTTGTTTAAACATCGTATACATAAAAAATAGTGATATTTCATTATTTTGGAATGTGTGATAGTGTGGGTTTCAATATTGATTACTAAGAGAATGGAATGAATTTATCTTTTGGATGAATTTATCTACCCCTAAACATTGTAAGAGGAGTAACCCTAGACATAGTATTGACAAAGTCTATTCCCCCTATAATTGGATGAATTTATCTACCCCTAAACTTTGTAAGAGGAGTAACCCTAGACATAGTATTGACAAAGTCTATTCCCCATATAAAAATGTATTTAGTTGATTTAGATTTATCAACATAATATAGATTTCATTAACCTATGATTATCCATGTGTGTGTCAATAATGTAAAATCATTGTTCCTTATGTTAATGGATTATTTATAACATTTCTGGTATATTTTCATGGTTTTAGGTAAATAATTATGACTCAAATCTCATGAATTCATGTTTAAGTGAGGTATTCATTGGACCACCATTTGAAGTAGAGAAAAATTATGACCCTATTATTTATAATTTTATGATAATCCTAGGTTTTGGATGTTAGAGGGAAACTATATTTAATTAGAAAATATCCATACCATGAATCACCCAATCTCAGGGTATCTCTTAACCAAGTCTTATTTCATCATAACATGTTGTTGAAGAGAAAATTTGTTATATTTTAGAAGATCATGATTGTTATCATGTTATTTAAGTAATATCAGATTCATGATAGTGCTTCCAACAAATTAAAATGGAGTGGTTTTAGTGTTTAATTGATTATTTTCGATTAAATGTAGCTGTATTTTTTATTAAAAGGTGTTGGAGTTTCAATCAAACAACGGTGATGGTTTGCAATGGATTTTTTTATCAACCAATAGTGTTTATGGTGATAATTATAATCATATTAGTGAATAAATGATGTATATATGTGGATTTATATTGGGAAGGAAAGGGATGATTGTTGGCATATGTTTTAGTTTACTCAAACCACTGAAACCCCAACATTCAATGAATTTTTCAAATTTAGAATATATTCTACATGAATTTAGATTCTTAGGGATCCCACCCTATCTAGAAGAGGCCTTTTGATAGGGTTATGATTTCACCCTTATTATTAGGTGAACAAAGATTCTCCCTCACCCCAATGTGTGACTCACAATCTAGCAGCATGATACATCCTGACAATGTCCATGGGAGTCAAGTTAAACCACCACCAAAAAAAATTGGGAAAGTGATTTATATGGTCCCAAAAGTCACCCCTAGTGAACATGAAAATAACAAAAAACATATTAACGTCTGATCTATCATGATTATTATAGTTTATAGTTGCCACTAAAACCCCTATATTTCATGAAATTGTACACATTAGATTCACTACGAAAGATTGTTGGATTTCTAGGGATCTAAATATCTTTGTAATAGGAATCATGATAGTGAAATGATTCGAATATTTTTATGATATGATTAATAATACAAAAATTACCAAAAGAGGGCAGAAAATCCAACAAAACTAAAAATCCCTTTGTTATCCATGGGGGGATGTTAAAATCTAGTCATAAATGCTTTGGGAAATCACATCAAATAGGCCAGCAAAATTTCATACCTAATTATTTCTTGTTTTGTAAAATAATTTAATGAATAAATACATATTTTTTTCAAACCGTACAGAGTTAGGTTAATACATATATATTCCATGGTGAACCATTGTGAAATTTTAATTAAAATATTATTAAATATTTATTTGTATATTTTTAATTTATAGATAATATTTCAATTTTAATTATAAAATATTTATTTTATATAATAATTTTTTGTGTTTTGGTCTTTTTTATATCCTAGAGATTCCATTTAAGCTTATGTGGCCCACTATATCTTTCCAATTTCAATGGCCTGTCATTTTTTGGATCATTCCATAACCACATCTTGATTAACTATTATTTGAGTTCCCTAATCATCATAATATAATATTTTGATTAACTAAGTGATTTGGTTTTATGTTATCTTTTTTATATTTCTTTAGTGAACTTTGTTGATGGAGATATTTTAGTTTCTATCCCTATTTTAGAAAACATTAATATCATTGATTGATTTATTTATATTTATGGAGATTCACACATGAAATGTTTTTATTGTTTTAGTTGGTTAGGGTTGTTAAATCATACAATCCAATTTACAGCCTAATAGCATATTTTTTTACACAAATAATTCTTCAATTATCATTCAAAAAACATTAATTTTTTATTATGATTCATCTCGTGGTTTCACATGGATTTTTTATTCATGTTCTCACAATATCAAGGGAGGGGGTGGATTTAATTCTCAAAAATCATTCCAAATATAAAACCTCCCATTTGAATAAATTAAATATATCAATTATTATTAACCAAATAATATATATATAATTAATTTAAAGAATTAAGAGAATGAAATTTTTATATTAGTTCACAGATTTAAGAATATCGCATAACCCAATACACCAATTCACAACTTCATCATGCTGATTTATTCTTATATGGACCTTTTTTATAGAGACCTTGAAATATATGTGAAAGCATCGAAAAAAGGGTTCAAAAATCTCCCACACCGGACATAGCCAATTAGATGCGGGGTAGAAATATTTTTAAAAACATGGGGTAGAAGGTAGAATGAATATTTATTCACTATGGGAAAATAGTTTTGTAGCTATTCCTAGGCTCTAACTTAGGCCTTTATGATTCTTTATGTTGGGTGGAGTTTTCTGTACCGGTCCATGATCTAGGGATGATTGAGCCATTAATATAAATTCAAAAAAAAAAATCATTTTAACAATTATATAATACTCATTTATAATTATAAATTTCATGCAAATATAATATTCAAAATTCCAAGACATGTTGGTCTTTGTTAAGCATTGAAAAAAAGGGTAGGGTTTTGAGTCCCACATACCGGATGTTTTTTGAGATATTGTTTGTGTTTTCTTAGGCATGATTTAGGTCTTCCAGGTGGGCCTTTAAGAAATTATTTCATACAAGACCCACCGAATTTGATTCCATGTCAAAATAGTTGATGATATAGTATCCCCATTATATATTGGGTATAATATTTTTAGGATGGATGTGTTGGGCTTTTGGTTAGGTCAGGCAGGCTTTCATAATTCCAAGATAGATTTAATCCCCAAAGTTGAAACTTTTTACAAAAAGGTTTCAATATATTTTATTGGTCTATACCTTTATAATTTTAAATTTCATACTTTGAATAAATTCTATATGTAACATAAGAATAAAATAATGTGTGAGAAATAAGTATTAGATGAGGCACAGTATTACAGTAGTAAAAATTGATAGATGATTGAAATTAATTTATGTGTGAACACCATTTTCATTATATAATATATAGGAAATAATAATGGAATATAATAATTAACCATAAATTTTTTTATTATATAATATATATAATAATTATGCATTTAATATATATGTATTACCATACATGTAAATAGGGAGTTAATATTAAATTATTGTGTTACATTGTGGAGGTGTAAGTCCACACCTATGAATGAGCAATGATGTCCTTTTCCAATTGATGGGAAGAAGTATGAGAATGGTTGTTATATCATAGAAATTATATATTAATATTTAATAGAAATAAATAATAATTTAATAAGGGATAATATATCTTTAAAGGAGGTATAAAAAAATAAAAATGAAAATACCCTGTTAAAATTAATAACTCTCAATTTATAAACCTCTATTAGAATACACAATAATTAAATAATGGATGGTATTTTAGAAATAATAAAATCTCAATGAAGTGGTAAAGGGATTTTATATTATATTAGGGTGTAGTTTGTCCAATATAGAATTATCAAACATTGTGAATAATTAAGAAGAGGATGCTTCCTTTCATATGTGAGGTGAGGGCACTGTTGAAATTACAAAGAGTATAAAATTAATAAAAACAAATTCATCTATATAAATAATAATATTTATTATAACTATAAAAATATTTTAACATGATTTTGATAATATCAAATAATTAATTTCTTTTTCATTTTTGTATCATGAATTCATTATAATGACTTAGTTTTAACATATGTTAACCAATTTGAAAATTACCATTATATCAGTATTTTTTAACAATATATGGGGATGAAAGATACAATAAAGGGGCCAGTGTCCCATATATAGACCATGGACGATTTTTTATAACGTATTGCATTAAAATTGATGAATAATTTGTTTTTATGAATTTTAAATATTTCAATAAAATAATGTTTATTAAAAATCATAAGTAAGGCCTTTTTTAAAATACCTGATATATTATAATATAATACGAGTACATATCATGTAAAATGGTTCAAAACATTCATTGATATAAACACAAGAATTTTGTGGTCTTTGTATAATTATTCAATTAACATTTTAAAGGATTGGATATCATATTAAGCCTTATCATTTTTATTAACCCATTTGTTGACCATTTTCTAACCTAACTATGGTAATTGAGTATAAATTACTAAAGAAATATAATTTTATTTTTAAGATTAAAATTGGATAAAAATGGAGAATAGTTGGAATTATTTTCCATTTATCATCCTAATTATCCTCATTAAATATTTGAAAAAATATGAAAAAATGGAATAGAAACATAAAACGTTCGCACATTTATAATATTTAATATTTATCTTCAAAATTGTAGGGAATCAATAACTCACATAAAAATATTATTTATGGTGTTTTTAAAAGAATTTATTTGATTTTTTACTGCTTACACAAGCAACGAGTTTCTATTTTGAAAGTATTTAAGGGAAGTAATTGTTAACTAAAAATTTAATGTAAATTTCCATGATAAAAAATAATTAATATTTCAAAAAACCAATTATAATATAAGCTGGGTTTTTTATCTCATTAAATTTTTATTTTATTTTAAAGGAAGTAAAGTGACATTTTTTACATCATCTTTTACATTTATATTATAATGGTCACAATAATAGTTAAATGGAAATAAAAGATAATTTTCTTTGTTTATATTATTAGAGATTAAATATACACATTAAATGAAATAATTTCATGTTTTTGATTGATTTTTTTCCGTATCACATTATTTTTAACCATAATTAACTAATTTTACCTTTACTATGCTTAAGATAATTTAAGACGGTTAATCATCATATTGAATGGAACAAGATTTTAACTATTTAAAAAAAATATTACTAATTCAAAATATGGAATACATTTTCGATGGTTAAATTTCATTACATGTTATAAATTTATTATATATAAAAGTGAAAAAAAATTAATAAAATTTCCTAAAAAATATTATTTATGTATACAAATGTTTTTATAACAATTTCAATATTCAAATTGATTCCTATGACCAAAATTGTATAATTAATAAAATAATATAAATAATGTGACTTTGAAAGCATTTTAAAAATGTCAAACTTTTTAAATTATTGATACAATAATATGAATTTAAATAGAAATCATCATTTTTCACTATTTAATAGAAAATAAATCATTTCATTAAAATCCAAAACATCACCCAAAGAAAATTTTTATATGCTAATTTTTAAATTTTTTTTTTTGAATTTTATAGATTAAAATTTATAATATTTTCCATAAATTAATAATTAAATTCTCTCAAAAAATCATCAAAATCTAATTTTGATGAAAATTAATTTTTTAATAATAGAAAGGAGATATAAAAACGAGGGCTTATTTACTATGAATTCAAGAATATATTTTGTTCGAATAAAAATTATTTTTATTTCATAAGTTTGTTACTCATATTTATATCCATTAATTCAATGATTAGGTTATAAGAGTTATAAAATAAAAATATTTCATGGTGCATTTAAGCTCTATGTTCCATGTTTTATATGATATTAAACATAGTTTTCTTTTAAAATGTTGAGGTGTCTCATTCTACCCCACATTAATAAGTTACATTCTCATAGTTTGACCATTTTATCTATAATCAGTGGATTTGATATTTGAAAATTCCATTGGTGAAAGCCAAAAATAATAGGTTATGAAAAAAATTTCTTAAAAGAGGAAAATAGTAATATAAAAATCAATTTTAAGAACACATAATTAGGCCTCCAAATTCGAGAAAATTAGTTGGAAATGAAAAAATGATCATGGGAGAAAATTAATATCAAAATAATGATGGATGGGGATAAAGAAAATTAATCCTAATAAATTAAATATGATGAGAAATTTAATGACCACAAAACTAGAAAAAAATTGTGTTTAAAAAAGGTTACCAATTCATTGGAAATAATGGAAATATAAATGAAAATTATTTCAAGATACATTTCCTTGAGTTTAAGAATTCATTCACCCAATAGAATATGAAAATAACGAAATATAATTTATTGAAATGTATAATTTCATCCTCTAATAAATTTCCACCAGAACATCATATCTTTCTCCAAACAATGAGTATTTAAGAGGAATGTTTCATTTTCAAACCACTTAAAAATGATTTTAATGGATAAAATAATTCCAAAAAGTGTATCAAAATATTCATCCAATATGAATACATTTTCCAAAACTAAAAATATTTATCACAATGTATGGAATTAAAAATCATATTAATCTCCATATCCAACTTTAATGTTTAATCATTCCATAAATTAGAAACAATACATTAAAAATAACCTAGAAATTAGAAAATGTTTTACTCCAAAAGGATATATCATACCCTTCAGCTTATATCATTCTAGATCATTCATATTAAATTAAATGTTTTTACTAAGGGTTATATATAACTCAAAAAAATGATATATATCCAAAGATATATATAAGAGTCATGATAAGTCACTATAAAATAATTTATCTTCAGAAATTTACCAAAACATCATGAATTATATTTAGATACAAACCTAAACGTTAATCCTTAGTTTGAGCATAAATTTTTCTAAAAAATTTTCAATAAATTAGTTTTCGACAATAATGATTATATTTATCCCACTATCCAATAGAATATAATTAAAATTACATTAAATCATATAATAACCCAATGGGTTTATTAAACCTCAATAGTTCATTCTTCCATAAATATTTCAAATTAAATGAATATCACAAAAAATAACACCTCAAAAGGGGTATCTAGGCCTTTAAACATATGATCAAACATTGAATATATAATCCCATGACAGTATCCATAAGTCTTGACCTAAGACTTTTTCCTCAAAGAAAATCACAAGATATTGAATATATTTTATAAATAAAAAAATTAAATAAAATTATTTCCAGATGACATATATCTCATTTTCATTAAATCACTAACCAATTTTGTGGTCACCGATTATATACCATTTAATTAATCAATTTCAATCATCTCTTTATTCCAACAAAATCTTTTCACTATAACAGTAGACCAATTTTATTTTTTATTAAACATTCAATAAATGTTTTCATATCATTACATTAAAAATATTTTGAAAAATACTTACATTATTCATGATTTTTATATCAATGATTACATTTATATAACACTTTCATATCATATTCTCAAATACCGATACATAAACACATCAATACATTCACATCAATGGTATTCATATCACATGTTATTCTTTATTCTATGAACTAGCCCATAGATTAGGGAATTGACTCTTATAATTATCATGTTCTCAAATAAATTAATTGAACTATAAATAGTATTTTTAGATTATATTCACATAAAACCAATTTAATCTTCAATATTCCTTACAAATTAAATTATATATTGAATTATTTTCAATAAAAAACATCTCATTATTCCTCTGAGACATTCCAATGAGCAATTATTCCCAAATTCTCAACATATAGAAATATAAATATTCTTTCCTTCGTAGACTTCAAGAAACTCATTCATTATATTACTAGGAGTATCAGGATGCTCACCAAATTATAGATAGTTTATCATATAAATATAAATATGATAATTCACCATCATAAGGTTTCTCCTTATAGCTCCCATTTTATTTGGTTTATCATGAGGTAAATTATTTTATTTTACAAAAAATTTAGCATTAACACGAATCTGTCTGGTTCTATCCACTAACTAAAACCTAATTGAACATTGTGAAAAACAATAATCATAGTGGGAAAATATATAATTAAAAAATCATTTATAAAACATATAAAACATGAAATATTATTCTCAATAGATGACATATTTTATTAAACTAGGTCATCCTTGTTTATCATATATTCGAATACACCTAAACGGTTCATATATGAAGTTTGAATTACCTTATGAATATCCCATATGAGCCTCAAACTGTGTCTCAAGTCTGAGAACAATCATTGTGCACGATAATTATGGCTAAGATAAACATCAATCAACGATTTTAAAAATTATTACCAATATATTCATCTGTTCGAAAATAAAATCCACTTGTAGTTTCTATATAGGTATGTATTTATAGGAAAGCCACACAATCTATATCATATACAAAATTTAGGGTGTTATACTATAATTAAATGTATCAATATTGTTTTCTCCGAATTTATCTATTCAAAATATCAGATGATTTAATAAATATGATGATGATAAGATCTATAGATCTGTATACTTTTCCTAAAATAATATTACATCATTCTTGATTAATATTAAATATTAAACATATGTTCTAGAGAATAACAATATAGGGTAGTGTAAAGACCCGTAATTTCTATGGAATGTTTTTTCTTAAATACATGGGAATTTTAGGAGTATGCAGTTTCTGACGGCACATGATTCTGAGGCTCGGTGTGCTCAGAATATATATCTGAAGTTTTGTTCAGGTACGTTCAGTAAACGTGCGTGCGGATTTTTATATCTTTCGAACCAGTGCTCAGAATTGATATCTGGGGACCCCGATAAACTCGCAGCGCTGGTATTCACATAAGGAGACATTTACTACGGTTGCATTTTATCGAGAATGAAATTTATTTTTGGGGTTTTTATTTAAAATTAAAAGTTAAATAAAAATGAGTGTGTAACACATTTTTATTTGAAAGGTGGTTAAAGTCTCTAAGTTGAGGTTGGTGGTGGGGCCCACCAAAACCTAACCTCCCTTGGGAGGACATAACTTGGGTTGGGGACCAGTAGTTTAAACTTCCCATAACCCCCCGTGTATCTCTCAATTAAATTAATGAGAGTATCTTAAACATCCTATAACCCCTTTAAACTCCTTCTCCTCTTGGTCTTCCCTTTAATTTTCCAACACAGTTAATTGATGACATAATTAATTAATTTGTGTGTTTGAATTCTTTTTAATTCATTATGCCCGCATTAAAATGGGAGATGATATTCTTTTACTTTGGTTGGAATTCTTCTGGTGGAACATAGGAAGAGAAGAAGTAGAGAGAACTTCATTCCCTCAACAAATAATGATTCTTCATCCTCTAATGAAGAATGACGATCATAAACATCTCCCTTTCGACTGAGCCAAAAGGGAAGACGACGCTCGTGATGAATGTCGCTAACGACGACATCACCTCTTTCTGACGTCAACGGAATGATGTGGCCATCCCGCGACTTTGTCAACAGTCAACGACAATCATGTTAGGGTTTCAAATTCGATTTTGAATTCTTTTCTTTTAATTTCTTCTTTTCCCTTGGATAAAAACATCTATCACAGATCGAACCCCGAACATGTCCATCTGCAGAACAAATTTTGATTGCGGGATGGGTTAGAAATTAAGCTACGGTTTGTTTCTGGTTCAATTATATGATAGATTAATGTTTGATCCTCTGACGCGGAGGGTACAGACTAACGAACATGTCCCGAACCTCCACCAATTCGTTCTTGATCTGCAGTTTGATGGAAGACGGTTGAACGGAATGAAAACCCTCATTTGAGGTCATCATAGTGATGATCAGGACCCGAGGAGGCCGTAGATTTAGATAAAAGGAAAAAAGGACCACCGGAAGGACTTTAGAGTCCCACATAGGATCACGGCGGAGCCGGCGACCAGAGGCGATGGTAAACACCCGCCAACCGCCTGGGAGTGGCGGCACCCCTCGCGCGCCGACGACAGAAGGCCGCTGCGGCACTCGGCGCGGCGGCAGAGCCGAACCCGCATCCACGGGTTACGGGAATGTATGGCGACACCATATGGTGCCTCCATTATGGGATAATTCCTCCCCTGCTCCACATTCTTTTCATGTATTGCACTCGGCCAGCTGGTCGAGCCGCGGCCGTCCGTTCGGGTCGAGCCGTGCTACGCGGGTCGAGCCGTGCTATGCGGGTCATGCCTGCCACGTGGGCCGGGCTGCAGCCGCCGGGCCGGGCCGGGCCGCCGCCGGGCTGGACCACGCCCTACTAGGCCGGACCTAGATCCGGGTCGGTTCCACCCGGTTTGGGCCGACCCAGAGCGTGTTGGGCCGGGTCGGACCGGACCCAGACCCCCTTTTCATACCACTTTTGTTTGTTTTCCCATAACATGAGCTACGGACCTCTGATCATCTCACCATTAGTTTTTTAGGATTCCTTGGATTGATACGGTCTTTATGGTATATCACACTCATGGTTTTGGCGATGTTTGGGTATGGCCGGGATGGTTCAAACCCGAAAACAACCGAGCCCTCGGAGCGAAAACGCTTATAACGTAAGTACCGGACATCTGATTGACGTGTCGTCAACTACGTTGGATTCCTTTTGATGAGACTGTCCATTTGGAATAATCCACATAGGATTCGGATGAGGTTGGAATATGGTTGGGTTGGATTTTACCCGAAATCCAACTGTTCCCTTGGAATAAGAATGCCAATAACTCTCAGACCGGGAATCCGATTGACGCACCGTCTATCGCGTTGGGTTCCTTATGATTAGACAGAATAATAGGATACATCAAATCATAACATCATGATAGTTTATGTATTGAAACTTTGCTCGAGGAGTAGAAGCTCCCAAAATCGAGCATGCTGTGTGCGGGAACCCTAGGGATGACTGCGACTGAGATGACAGAATCCTTCGTGGGTTTGACAGTGACAAATTCTGTACCAGGATCCTCTATGGGTTCGACAGCAGTGACTTCTGTACCAGGATCCTTTGTGGGTTTGACATCGATGACTATTGTACCGGAATCCTATGTGGGTTCCACAGTGACGACTTCTTTACCGGGATCCTCTGTGGGATCGACAACAGTGACATTTGTACCAGGATCCTACGTGGATTCAACAGCGATGACTACTGTACCAGAATAATAAATGGGTTCAATAGTGACGACTTCTGTTCCAGGATCCTACATGGGTTCGATAGCGCTGATATTGTTACAGGATCCTATGTGGTTTCGACAGAGGAGATGATTCAGAGGCTACATCTAATCATCACTACCCCTCTTCGTGAGTTTTATACCCATGTGATCTGAGTCATGTCTTTAAACCATTATCAACATGGGGATTGACTTTAATTCTACGGTGGAATGATTTGTGCTTGGGAGTGAGATATGGAACTAGAATGTGATTGATAACTTAGGTATATGTGTGGGAAAATAACTAAGTAGTGTTGGTTGATATTTCATGATTGTATCTTTATACTGTGGTTTATACTTTGTGGATTTTACGATACCTTGAGGGTCTCGGGGTACCTACTAAGTATTGTTATACAAATTCCTACATGGGCTATACCCACACCTCATTGTGTTGGATGCAGACGACAGACAGTGCTGACCGAGGTGTAGTGTACGAGTACTAGACGGTACCTGAAGATGGATCTCATGATGAGTCGGTACCCGGAGGAGACAGACAGATGGGGAGCACTGAGGAGGCTATCTGTACCTACCCTTTAGGTAGGATCTATGGTGGATGATCCATGATCTTCTAGGCACCTTCCAGCTGTTTTTCTTTTTAGTTGTACATGTTTTTTCTTTCCATTTACTTTACTGTTGGGCTTGTATTTCTAGCCCTTGTACTTTCCAACATTTGTTCTGTATTCAGTTTTTACTTAGAGTTTTCATCCTCTTGTTCTCTGGTGGTGTTTGTTTGTAGTTACAAAGGAAATTACTTCCTAGTTTAGGGATTTATGACTTTGGTGCTAATCTCAAGCTCCAGGCCTGTGGAAGGTGGGTTGGGGTAGTTACGACATGGGCCCCAGGGGACAGGTCATGAAAAATTGGTATCAGAGGAGCTAGTTCTACCACATAAATTGGACTCTGATTATTTTAATGGAAATAGTGTTTTTTTTTGACAAAATAAGACGGATCCATTAATGATGGAGATCAGCAGAAATGCAGGAGCTTAACCACGATGGAAAATGATTGAACCAAAGCATATCCTCGTAGGGAGGGCCAATGCCTGCCATCTTGTGAGCGGCTTCGTTCGCTTCCCTTCTAATAAATGAGAAATTGCAGGAATTGAAGCCTTGTCTCCGCGAGTGAATACACCGGATACTGATTTTACCATATCACAACCATTTCTTTTTAGAATGCCCCCACAAAGGAAACATGCTAGGGTTCTGAGTTACGCACGAGATGGTAGACCACCGAGCGATGAAGCCTCTGTGTAGGGCCCCATCATAGTAGAGGTACCAGTGGTACCACTACCCAATGGGCCACCGATTCCACCAGCTCTAGTATCAGAGAGTGCATACCATCTGAGTGTGTTGCATGAGTTCCAATTCCAGATACCATCTAAGTTCCTAGGAGAGATGGACCCACAGGAAGATGAGGATTAGATGGAGGCTATTTTGAGAGTTTTCA
Source organism: Viscum album (assembly GCA_963277665.1). Taxonomy (NCBI): domain Eukaryota; kingdom Viridiplantae; phylum Streptophyta; class Magnoliopsida; order Santalales; family Viscaceae; genus Viscum; species Viscum album. Next base: position 741,511,056 of record OY728145.1, on the reverse strand, counting down.
TATTGGTAAGGACACCAGCCGAACTCATGATGATCCTTGTCGCGAGTCTCTTGCAGGAAACAGTAGGCAGATGGTGGAGCCTGATGCTCCAGGTTCATTATGAGGTATCACTACTCTGGACAGACTTCGAGAGCCTGTTACGAGCTGGGTTTGTACCATCCACCCTTCATGCAGTGCAGATTCAGGAGTTACTTCATCTGCAGTAGGGCAGCATGACAATATCTCTGTACTCAGCGAGGTTCACCGAACTCTCGCGCTACTCCACGGATATGGTACGAGACCCATTCTTCTGGGCTCGGACCTTTGAGCAGGGACTCATGCATGAGATCAGGGCATCTATGATCTCCCTCAAAATCTCGACGCAGACAGGGGTATTTGAGAGAGCCCTTCTAGTGGAGAGTTTCCTTGCTGAGAAATCTCCAACAGAGAGACACACCACCAGTCTACATGCACCAGATACTTCTACATCTAGAAGTATACAGATGATGAAGGGGTCCAAGGGGATGATAACTGCAGGTGGTTGGCTGCATGAATCAGGTTTGGTTGTGTGGGGCACACTAGACGATGCTATCCATATGACGAGCAGTCAGTGCTATGCATGCGGAGGGCATGGTAACATGGATTGAGAATGCCTGACCCACCCTGAAGATGAGAAGAAGGCAGTAGAGGGACCTCCTAGGTAGAGGAATAGGTTCGACGGTGGTGGTATGATGGGATCAGGTGGACCTGGCAGAGGAGCTGGTCGAGTAGTAGGTGGTGGACAACGTTTCAGGGCCCTACCACCTCCACCACTTGGAGGTCCACCCCGACAGAAGGGAATGGGTAGACATGGGATAGATCAGCTTAAAGAAGCTGAGCCCTATGACCATAGTGCTCCGGGAGTAGGTGGACAGGAGCGGGACTAGTTCCTGGCATAGATTCCATTGTTCTTGAAGCTTCTAGCATCGTTGATGTTGTTGTTTGTTGTTTCTTTGTGACTATGTACTTTGAGCTGTAGAAATAAAAGGAACTTGTCCTTATGACATTTGATTTCCTGCCTTTGGAGTGGATAATACTAAGAGATTCCGAATAAAACCGTTGACTAGAACCTCACATTAGAGATTCCTACTAGAGGAGACCTAGTGACCACACACTGATGTCGACAATGTGACTCAACCCTTGGAGGCAAGAGTAACAGTTGGATCTCTTGGTAGTAGTGTCGAGGCCTTACGACGTCGTCCATGACATGAATAAGTACCATTCATGTCAGGATAGACTGTATTAGGAAATGGGCATGGTTCATCCAGGTGATGAGACCAGATTTCTCTTTTCAGAAAAGGGTAAATCTTAGAATCTCTTGTAGCACGTAGGCGAAGAAGTGTGTAGAATAGTTCTTTTAAATTGGATAGTCTCATCCATAGTTCGTTGGGTGAATTCTTTACAGTCTACTCTGACCACCAGAGTCTCAGGTATATATTCTCTTATAAGGACGTAAACCTGAGATAGCGACGATGACTTGAATTCCTCCAGGACTATGACCTCAAGATAATCTATACTCCTGGAAGGGGGAACACTATAGATGATGCTCTCAGTATGAGAACATGCATTCAGCTAATAGGAGATATGACAGAGTAGCGGGCTGCATTGCAGATATCCTTTGTGGATCGGGATGGATTAGCCTTTCTACAGTCTCTCACAGTCACTTCCCCCCTTCTTCAGTGAGTCAAGGGGATACTGACTGCAAGACACGATGTTTTCAGATATCGTTTGGGTAGGCAATTGAATGATTTTTGGAAGGTGGGTAGAACGTCATTCCTTTCAGAGGACATACCAAGGTACTAGTTTCATTTCAAGAGGATGTGTTGTGGGTGTTCCACACATCCCCTTTAGTGGTACATTCAGGAGTGGTAAAGATGTACCAGGACCTTCGATGATAGCTCTAGTGGCCAGGTACGATGACAGCAGTAGTGGATTTTTTCTCTCAAGGACTCACTTTTCAGCAAGTGAAGGCGGAGAATCAGGTACCAACAGGCTTGGTTCAACATTTAGAGGACCCAAAGTTGAAGAGGGATGAGATATCCATGTACTTCATGACGGGTCTCCCACGTACGTCCACGGGACACAAATCGATTTGGGTGATCATCGACTGACTTACCAAGTCAGCCAACTTCCTACTGACTAGAGATTGTATGAGATAACACGTAGGAGGTTTAGGTCATCCAGGAGAGGATAAAGACTATGCAGAGCTGAAAAAAGTCATATGCCGACAGGAGACAGAGATCTCTAGAATTCAAGGATAGTGACCATGTCTTTCTACAAGTCTCACATTGACGAGGTCTATGGAGATTTATCCTAGTAGTCAAGTTATATCAATGATTCTTTGGACCTTTTCATTTCCTCAGCACGGTAGGCGAGGTGGCTTACTGCTTGGCCCTTACACCTTAGTTGCATCGGGTGCATGATGTCTTCCACGTATCTCAGCTGAGGGGATAAGTGCATGATTTGTCCCAAATAATTGACCATGGAGAGCTAGACATTCATGAAAGGGTGACATTCACGGAGGTTCCAGTGGATTATGATGATCAACAGATTCTTCTCCTGTATGGATGTTCATTTCCTCTGCTGTGGATTCGCTGGCAGCACGGAAACCTTCAGGAGAGCGCAAGGTAGCGAGAGGCTGAGATGTGTTCTCAGTAACCCCATTTGTTCCCCTTGTGTGAGTTGTTACTTATGGGGATGTAAAGACCAAAGTTGTGGAGAATGTAAAGACTCATAATTTCTGTGGATATTTTTTTTCTTAAATACATTAGAATTTTACGAGTCCGCAGTTTTTGACGGCATCTAATTCTGAGGCCCAGTGTTCCCAAAATCAATTTCTGATGCTTTTTTCGGGTACATTCAGTAAACATACATGTAGGTTTTTATATCTTTTGAACTAGTGCTCAGAATTGAAATCTGAGGACACCGAAGAACTCGCAGTGCCAGTATTCGCTTAAGGAGACCTTTACTACGGTTGCGTTTTTATCGAGAATGAAATTTAGTTTTGGTGACTCTATTTAAAAATAAAAGTTAAATAAAAATGTATTTGTAACACATTTTATTTGAAAGGTTGTTAAATTCTCTACGTTGAAGTTAGGGGTGGGGCCCACCACACCCTAACCTCCCCTAGAAGGATATAGATAGGGGTGGGGCCCACTACTTTAAACATCCCTTAAACCCCCCATGTAACTCTCAATTAAATTAAAGAGAGTCTCTTAAACTTCCCAAATCCCCTTTAAACCCCTTAAAATCATGGTCATCCCATTAATGTTCCAACACGATTAATTGGTGACTTAATTAATTAATTTTTGTGTTTTAATTATTTTGAATTCATTATGCCAGCATTAAAATGAGTGATGATATTCTTTTACTTTGGTTGGCATTCTTTTGGTGGAACAGAGGAAGATAATAACTAAGGAGAAATTCTTTCCCTCAACAAAGAATGCTTCTTCATCCTCCAATGAAGAATGATGGGAATCTTCTTCTCCCTTTCGATCGAGCCAAAAGGGAAGACGTCACCCACTAAGAATGTTTCCAACGACGACGTCACCTCCTTCCGATGTCAACGGAAGGATTCATCCATCTCGTGATTTTTTCAACAGTCAACGACAATCGAGGTAGGGTTTTGAAGTCGAGTTTGAATTCCTTTATATTATGTTCTTCTTTTCCCTTGGATAAAAACAACAACCGCGGATCGACCCCCGAACATGTCGATCCGCAGAACAGATGATGATTGAGGGATGAGTAATAAATTAAGATGGGGTTTGATACATGTTCAATTATATATTGGATAACTATTTGATCCTATAATGCAGAGGGAACAATCTAATGAACAAGCCTGGACCCTCTGCCAATTCGTTATTGATGCGTGGTTTTATGGGCGACGGGTGAACGGAATGGAAACCCTGATTTGAGGTCATCGTAGTGAAGATCAGGACCTATGGATGGAATAGACACAGATGAGAGGATAAATGGACCACCGGAATGACTCAGGGGGCCCACGAAGGAGCGCGGCGGGGATAGTGACCGGAGGCGGTGGCTGGCACCGGTCGGTCGCCTGGGGGCGGCGGCGCCCCACGCGCGCCGCCTGCGGGAGCCCTCCGCTGGTTCTGGGAAGGTCAGGCAAGGCCATTTGGTGCCACCGTTATGGTACACCATCCCCCCCCCCCCACTCTTCACGCCTTGCGCGTAACGTGCTCAGCCAGCTGGTCGAGCCGCACCCGACCGTTCGGGCCGATCAGTGACATGCTGGCCGCGCCTGCCGCGCGGGCTGGACCAACTGCCTCGCGGGCCGCACCTCCCTCACGCGGGCATGGCCACAGCTACCAGGCTGGGCTGGGCTGTTCCCTACCAGGCTGAACCTAGATCAGGGTCGGTTCGACCAGTTTGGTCCGACCCAGGGCAGGCTGGGCCGGGTCGGACCGAACCCAGACCCCCCCCCTCCCCTCTTCGAACGACTTTTGGTTTATCGCCCATAACATGAGCTACAGACCTCCGATCGATGCACCATCAGTTGAGTATGATTCCTTAGATAAATAAGGTCATTTCAGTATATCAAACTCAAGATTATGGCAATGTGTGGGTATGGCCAGGTTGGTTCGGAACCAAAACCAACCGGGCCCTCCGAGCGGAAACAGTTATAACTTAAGGAACAGACGATCGATTAACGTTCCATCAACTAAGTTGGATTTATTTTTGATGATACAGTCATTTTTTCAAACTCCACATAGTATTAGGATGAGGTTGGTGTATGGCCAGGTTGGATTGTACCCGAAATCCAACAGGCCCCTTGGAACGGGAATGCCAATAACTCTCAGACGGGGCATCCGATTGAGGCACCATTTATCGCATTGGGTTCCATATGATGAGACGGAACTATGGGATACATCAACTCAGAACATCATGATATTTTATGTATCGACACTTGGCTCGAGTAGAGGGCCCTCCTGGAATCGAGCATGCTCTGTGTGAGAACCCTTGGGCTGACTGCGTCTAAGATGACGAAATCCTCCTTGGGTTCGACAAGGACGACTTCTATACCAGGGTCCTCCGTGGGTTCGGTTAAAGTGACTTGTGTACCAGGATCCTACATGGGTTAGACATTGCTGACTACTGTACTGGAATCCTATGTGGGTTCGACAGAGACGACTTATGTACCGGGATCCTCTTTGGGTTCGACAGTAGTGACAACTGTACCAGGATCCTACGTGGGTTTGACAATGATGAATAATGTATCGGAATCCTACGTGGGTTCAATAGTGACAACTTATGTGCCAGGATCCTACATGGGTTCTATAACACTGATATTGTTCTAGGATCATATGTGGGTTCGATAGAAGAGGTGATTGAGAGGCTTCATCAAATCATCACTACCCCTCTTCATGAGTTTTATACCTGTGGGAGCTGAGTCACGTCATTCAACCATTATTAATGTGGTGATTTACATTAATTACTTTTTGGAATGGTTTGTGCATGGGCTCAATAGTTGGAGCCGGACAGTGATTGATAACTTAGGTATATGTATGGGAATATACCTAAGTAGGGTTGGTTGATACTTCGTGATTGTATCTTTCTACTGTGGTTTATCCTTTGTGGATTTTGTGAGACCTTAAGGGTCTCAGGGTCCCTACTGAGTATCATTATACTCACCCTTGCACGGGCTGTTACCGCACCTTATTGTGTTGAATACAGACGAAAAAAAACACTGACTAAGGCGGAGTTTACGAGGACTGGAGGGTACCCAGAGGTGGACCTCACGACGAGTCGGTAGCTGGAGGAGACAAATGGACATGGAGCAATGAGGAGGCTATCTGTACCTTCCCTTTAGGTAGGATCTGTGGTGGATGATCTAGGAGCTTCTAGGTCCCTTCCAGCTGTTTCCTTTTTAGTTGTACCTATTTGTCCTTTCCTTGTACTTTACTATTGGGCTTGTATTTCTAGCCCTTGTACTTTCTATCACTTCTTCTATATTCAGTTTTTACATAGATTTTTCTTCTAATGGTTCTCCAGTTGTGTTTGTTTTCAGTTATAAAGGAAATTCCTTCCCAGTTTCGGGATTTACACCTTTGGTGCTAGTCGCTAGCCCCTGGACTTTGGAAGGCTGGCTTGGGGTAGTTACGACACGGGCCCCAGGGGACGGGTTGTGACAAGTAGTGTCATTAGTGTCTAGAATCAAAATATTCTTATATTATGAATGATATTAAACCTATACCATAAACATTTCCCATAATGAGGTATTATTAGTCATACTATACAGTAAACCGATCTTTATAATCGTGGGAACGAAAACACAATAAATGGTTAGATGAGATGCTTTGTAAGGGAAATCATGGGAGATATATAGTGATGATTATATGTAAGCATAAAATTAAAATAATGGTATATCTCAAGACCATTAAATATAATTTTCATTCCTAATATATCATGTTTCATAATCACGAGTCATGGAATAATGATTCATCATATCAAATATATAAATCATAAAAGTGATAAATCATCATAAATCAATCATGAACCTTAATTTCATTGATATTAATTTCATAAATATTTTAAATAAACATGTATATAGAAAACATTTAATACGAAAATGTTAAAAGATGAGACAAAAACATCATAGTGTATTTTCCGATGATACATTTTACATATATCATAATGGAATAGGCATCACCACCTACTTCAAAAAACAGTATTAGAATACATGTATCTTTCTCTTAGTAGATCGACTACATCAATATGTTTCACATAATTATCTTATGATATATAAAACATTACCCATATTTTTGAGTGATATATATCTATATGACCACATGAGAGAGAATGTAAATTATACACATTTGATCCATAAGATCATAAGACATATATCTTATCATTATAAGATATCCTATGGAAGGAAAATAGTATTCATAAACCTTTCATCAATTCATAATATAATTACCAAGGGAAAATAAGCAGGTTTCATGAAATTATCATCATAAAAATCATAAAACAAATAGATAATTAATAAAAATGTTATAATTGGATCATATCTCATGTAAATCATAATGAACATCAAATGATATAATCATATATGAAAATTTATTTCATGTACCACTGGTATATTTCGAGAGGAATATACTCATTTCCTTTTAAAATCACTACTATAACAACCATGCTCTTAATTCAAACAGAGGCATATTTTATAACATAAACTATTCTCTTGATTCAACATAGAATATTTATAGGTCTACTATCTTTAGGTCTTAGGAACTTTACATAACTACTTAAAACATAAAACACACAATATTATTGAAAACCTATTTTTCTTGACCACATCATTCCTCCGTACATAGCATTACATGGGATTATCGGGGGATATGCATAATAAAAGTGTGATCTATAAAGCCTAGTACGGGTGTAAAAATATCAAACATGAAAAATCAAATACATGTCAGGAAATAGTCATATCGATGGAGCATAATAGAAATATGAACATAAAGGCATGATCATAATATGGAAATGTGGCAAACAACATTCAACATGATTTTAGCATGATCCAAGGATCATTGCAATGTAGAATGGGTAGACCAACACTGTACTAGAATTAGAATGATTTAACCTTCATTACACTTAATTTATCATGATACTAATCTTTACCCAATTCATTGGATCACTATGAGGGTGAACCCTTTATAAACATTTCATTTCATGCATAAGTGTGCCACATGGATCAAACACATGAAATCAGTCAACATCATCATTTATTTCACACTAAAGGAATTTTGAATGAATAGATGAAATTGTATAATCATTATGTAAATGTGAATAAATTTGAATACCCCTAATCGAGAAATGGGCATGGTATTCACTACATAATCATTGTAGTACAATTTCGGCATCATAACGACATGACATAAGAATTCATAAAAATGGGTTATGAGAAATATAGGGAAATATAATCATATTTAAATGAAATGGTCAGTATGGGTATCCTATATATATATGTCACAACAATGGTAGTAAAATTTAGATGCATAATATTAAATAAGTTCTTGAATGTAAATGAGGTGAGAGAAATCCCTTATGGAATTTCTACATGGTAATAAGGGTACATGGGAGGCATTAATGATAGATAAAGGGGCATCTCATCATTAAAAAAATAATGGGGGAAGTATAGGAATGTGTAAAATCCTACCCCAACATTTTTAATAGAAACTAAAATAGTATAGAAACATAATTAAACTTAGAAAAAAGAGAATGAACGAAATCCCTTACTTGGAAGTGTGATCCAAAAGTCCTGGATGTGGCTTACGAGAGGCTTATTGGAAGATTGTCGTGTATTGGGAGGATTTTGGGGAGAGGATAGAAGAGGTTGGTCAATATTCAAAGGCTTTTGTTGATGATTTGTGGGAGCTTGGGTGGGTTTATATATGAAAAGGGAGGGAATTATTTATTATTTAGGTTTTGGACACTTCACATTAAACTAATCAAGACCACAAACCATCCCATGATTTTGGCACATGGTTTTTGCCAAAGGGAAGTGGAAAAAATTATTATATATGTTAAATGTCCTGAAATCTAAAAATATTATTCTTGATTATATAGAGGTAAGTCACACTCTCAAGGAAATCTATTAAAAAAGGTAAAATATTTTATAAGTCTTGGAGGGTCCACTAAGACACCATAAAATTAACCAAAATAATCTAAAATGAAATTATTTTAAATTTAAAACATATATTGGTCAAATATCACATTTATAGTATTTTATTACACCACTAATGGGTCATTATGTTGTCATAAAATACATTATAAATTAAATCGGTATTTAATTATAACCCAAAAATTACACTATCTCTGAAAATTATGAAACAATTTAGTTTGGATAATTCTGACATCCAAATTCCAAAAACAATATTATTTTTATCTAAATAATTTTCAAATATATTAATTTTTACTTCTAAAATAAAATCTAACATTTACTAAAAATTCACGGGTTTGACAAAAACAGTTTTCAAACCTTAATAAAAATTTAAATTTTATTTATATAAATTATTCAATCATTTATAATTAATATATAGAGATTTAGTTATAATATTTTATTAAAATATTATTTAATTAAAAAAATCATTAATTCAAAACTATATATTTTATAATTTAATATTAAATGAAAATATTGTTTCTGCTTTAAAATCTATTTACAAAGTAATAATAATAAAATTAATGTATATTATTTGTTATTTGAAAAAATAATAGTCATAATGATAGTTCTAGGGTCTTGTTACATAACTCCTTATAACACTCACATATGACATAAGGGTAAGGTGTGTGATGGTGATAGACTCTTGGTTGGCTTTGCTAACATCGCTTGGGTTCTAATATCTATTAACTTCCACTTCTCCCGTAGGAAATTCCAATGAAGATTAATGTATTAAAGCACAAATTATACTTGGTGAAGAGAAAATCCCAATGATTCCACCCCTTTTAGGAGCTCCTACAAATGGGCTTCGTACAAAGTAATTCTACTGGGTGAGTCCATCACATACTTTTTCTAAGTAAATAGGATTTGATAAATCCCTATATTTATACTAAAAATGTGATCATTGTTAAACAAATATATTAGAAATGGTCATAATTATTAATGATATTTTAAAATTAAAAATCATAAAAACAAGGAAGATCATATTTTATTTAACCATTTTAAATAATAATACACTAAATTATACAAGAGTATTTTTCATTGATAAAATTTTGGGTCGTTAAAATCTTTCCCCATTAAGAAATTTTTCCCTCAAAGTTTCCTTTTAATATAATAAAATGTATGAAGGTAACTCTACTTCATCACTTCCTCTGATTACAACACTACTTCTTTAAACTTATGGTTTCACATCAGCACATTGACAAGTGGAATTATCTTATATCATAATTTTTCCATACTTTCTCTGATCTTCACCAGCTTCTCCTCATTGGAGAGGTAATTCTCCAAAGGTACCGCCACTGGATTAAGTATATTTCATGGGTCCAGTACGTACTTCTTCAAGATTGATACATAGAATATAACATGAACTTGAGATAGGTTTGGTGGGAGTGCTAGTCGATAGGACACTGCTCCAATGTGATCAAGAAACTCAAAAGGGCCGATGTGCCTCAGACTAAGCTTCCCCTTCTTCCAAAATCTCATAACTCTCTTCCACTCTAATATGGGGAAGAATAACATAACTCTGACATCAATCTCTAGGTATCGTCGAAAAATATCATCATAACTCTTTTGTCGACTCCCAGTAGCATTAATGTGCTGTTGGAAGGTATTAAAATTCTCTATCATTTCTTTGACCATTTTTTGACCTAAGAGTTTTCACTCCCCAGCTTCATCCAAACATGCTGGTGTTCTACACCTCTTCCCATATAGGGCATCATAGAGAGCCATTTGGATGCATAGGTGGAAACTATTTTTATAAGAGAACTACACTAGAGGAAAATGTTTATACCATTGTCCTTTGATGTCCATTGAGCGTGATCTCAACATGTCCTCTAGTGTTTGGATGTTCCAATCAGATTGGTTATCAGTTTGAGGATGATAAGACATCGTATATTTCAGCATAGTATTCAGAGCATGTTGGATACTCTTTAAGAACATAGAGGTGAATATTGGATATCGATCAAATACAATAGATAGTTGTACTCCATGAAACCTTACCACTTCTATGATATATATCTATGCCAATTGATCCAATGTGAAATCCTCTCGAATTTCAATGAAGTGTGCTGTCTTTGAAAGATGATCCACAATAACTCATATATCATTGTTTCCTATGGATGTATTTAGAAGTCTGGTGACAAGGTTTGTGGTGATGTTATCCCATTTCCATGCTGGTATGGGTAATGGTTGAATAATCTCCTTAGAAATCTATCTCTCAGTCTTCACATGCTGACATACCTGGCACATTGATATATACTCAGCGTTCTCCCTCTTCATGTTACCACAACAATAAATAACTCAGAGATATCAATGCATCTTTGTGTTTCCGGGGTGAATTGAGAAATTTTAACTGTGTGCATTACCCAAAAGTTCTTAATTAAACTCTGGATTTGATGGAACACATAGTCTTGACCCAAATAATATAATTCCTTCTTCATTAACATTGAACTCTAAGGATTTCCTTTTTCTAATAGTTTCCACTTTATTTTCAATTCACACACCATTCATTGGATGATCCTTTATCCTTTCCAAAAGAGACGGTTGAATAATAATTTTTTAATGGATTGATTGTTTTCCCTTATTTATGTTTCCCAGGTCCATCTTCATCAAATCAAAGAAGATTTAATCCTTTTAGATTCTCATCAATGATAGAATCATTGGGTCTTTTCTATTGAGATCATCTGTTACCTTGTTCTCTTTCCCAGGGTGGTAATGGATTTTGCAGCCATAGTCTTTGATCAGCTTTAACCATCTTCATTAGAGCATATTAAACTCTTTCTGTGTGAATATATACATGAGGCTTTTGTGATTACTATATATTTCACACATTTCCCCAAAGAGGTAATGCTGCCAAATTTTCAATGCGAAGATTACTATAGCCAACTCCAGATCATGTGTGGGATAGTTTCTCCCATGCCCATTCAATTACCTTGAAACATAGGCAATGAACATTTCATTTTACATGAATGTACAACCCAATCACTTCTTTGAAGCATCACTAAATACCAAAAAAAGTTTTCCACATGTAGGTAATGTCAGCACAAGATTACTGATAAGCCTCTTTATCAACTCTGTGAATCTCTCTTAGCATTCATCACTCCAAGAAAACATTACTCATGATTTAGATGATTAAGAGGATTAGAAAATTTTGATAATTTTCTCACAAATCGGCAATAATATCGAGCTAACCCCAAGATTCTATGAATATACATTTCCAATGTTGGACTCTGCCATCCCTCTATTGTAGATAATATGGAGGGATCCATAAATATCCAATTGCTTGTGATGATGATATGACTCATTAATGAGACATCCTTCAATATGAAATCACATTTTCTATAATTTTCATAGAGTTTCTCCATTAATAAGGTCTCTAGTACGGTGCTTAGATCCTCCTCATGATCCTCCATGGTTTTCAAGAATATTAGAATATCATTTATAAAGACTACCACAAATTTTTTGAGATAATCTCAAAACACTCTATTCATCAGGTTCATGACGATTTTCAGATCATTTATGAGTTCTAAATGCATTACTATGAATTCATAGTGCCTGTATGTTGTACAAAAATAAGTCTTGAGGATATCCTCATTCTTCACCATTACAAGGTAATATCACATCCACAAATCCACCTTGGAGAAGTATTTTTCTTCACATATCTGATTTAAAAAGTCATAAATTTGTGGAACAGGAAACTTTATCTTTATCATGATTTTTTTGATCTCGTGATAATCAATGAAAAGATGCATCGAGCCATCCTACTTATTGATGTAGAGGATTGGTGCACCAAATGGTGAAGCACCTGGGAATATAAACCCTTTATAAATATTCTCCTTTAGTTTTTTCATCAGTTCCTCAAGTTCCACAACTGGTATTCTATACGGAGTATTGGTTATTGGCAATGTGCTAGGTATAAGATCAATTGAGAATTCAACATCTCTTCGAGGAGGAAGACTAGTCAATTATTCGGGAAAGTATTTAGAGAATTCCTTGATAATAGGCATGTCTTCGAAGATATTTGATTCCTTATGCCTAGTCATATGAGCTAGGTACGCATGCTCAGAGGGCATTAATATCCATGTTTTAGATGATGGTTCTAAAAAATATTCTTCCTCCTCATTTCACATTTATAGAATTGGGGGTCGATGCTCCACATAGAGATTGATTTTCCTCTCACGGTAATTTATGTTGGCTCTATATAAGGTAATACAATCCATGCCAAGAATGACATCAAATTCCCCTAAAGAGAGTATGGTGAGTTTTTCCAGGATGTTCAATCCACAAATTATGACAGGGGAGGAGTTATATTCATGGGTTGAAATGATTTCCCCATTTTTCTTTCTCACCGATATCATTACTTCCATGATTTTTGGTGGTATTTTAAATGTTATACTAAAAATTCATGATATATAATAATGCGTAGAAAAAGAATCAAAATGTATATTCTCCACTCTTGAATGAATAACTAGCATAGCTGTCTAAACATCATTTTTGGGGTTCACATTGGCGGTAGTGATAGAAAAAGCTCACCCATTCTTCCTTGGAGGTTGTTGGTTACCTCAGAAAACCCTTGGCATAGAGCACTGGTTTCCAAAGTGTCTAGGTTATTTGTAGCTAAATCAATGAACAATGCACTGAAGGCTAAACAGAGTGTTCCACTCCTCTGTCATAGCTATGGGTTTCTCTTATCGATAGTTAATAGCCAGGTTCCCTTCTCTTCCACACTTAATTTGTTTCCTCTCCCCCTTTAAGAAATTTATACAGTGCTTCTTTCCACACCGTTGGTAAGTGGGGTGCTATATTTTCTTAGCACCGTGGTATTTATCCATCGGACCATCATAATTTAATTCCACCATACATTTCTTATCCCCATGATACCCCTGGGATTTTTTAATCTCTAATTTGACTTTGAGGGCTCATCAGACAATTTATTTATAGCTCTCAAAGTCACGGATCACTAGGTATTTCCATTGGATAGTTTTATCCCAACAAAAAAAGTTCAACCTTACATTCAGGGGTAATGACAATTCAAGATGCATATCATGCAATCCTTAAGAATTTTTCCTCGTACACTCAAACAGATTCGTCTTCTTTTTTCATGAGGTCAAGGAAGTCCCTGTCCATCTTCTGTCGGTGGGAGCGAGGAAAATATTTATAATAAAATAATTTATAGAAATCCGTCCATTACAATGCCTCGATCTATTCCTTAGGCATCATATTTTTTTTATCAATGTCCATTATTGATCGGCTTCACCCTCCATATTATAAGCAGCCAGAAGGGCCTTCTCTTCTTCATAACATTAAAGTATGGAGAAGATATTCTCAATGGAGTTGATCCATTGTTCGGAAATTGAGATATCAGATGAAACATTAAAAGTAGAAGGTCATTTCCTCATCAACCTCTTGATGGTGACTTCTTCTTTCTTAGGGGGGAGGGGTTGAATGTTCTTCTTGACATATGTTTCGATTCGAAACACGAGTTAACTGAGAGAGTATCATGACAATGTTCGTGATTCCCTTTCCAATCAAATTGGTCATATAATTTAATATGTAATCACATTTATCTTCTCATCGATTATTAGATTGTGTCCTCCTATTAGTTTCCATTGGCGGGAATAAAAGGGATGTTAGAGGTAACACATAAAGGGTAATCCAAATACAAAAACAGAAAACTTATAAATTACTTTCATTTCCGTAAAATGTGAATTTGTAGGATTCAATATATGTTATCCCTGATAAACTTCCCAACATATATTATATAAGTAATTAAATTATTCCTTTAATATCGGTTCGAACAAAACTTATTAGTTTACCAAATCAGATCCCTTGGGAGTGTTGTAACTAATAATGCCGCAAGCCCAGAATTTGTGTACTAGTTCCCATTTAAGTCTTGCTCAAAGATGTGTTTTTAGTTTTTAACACTAGATACATTTGTGACAGAGCCGCCTCTACCTACTCGTATCGATACATGGATGTTTTTTCTTGATAAATAAATAAATTAATAATCACTAAAATTTATATTTTTTTATTACACATAGTCTTATCCCTAATGCATTCACTAGGTTTTTCTAATCCTAATGCCAAAAATAACTAAACCTATCCTTTAATACCAACAATAACAACCATGATCATTACTTCACACATAAAAATAATTTCTTACAATAAATATTCAATTGATACAACATAGATGATCAAGGGTTCTGGTGTCTTTTAGAGTTTGGAACATTACATAACAACACAAAAACATAAAACACAATATCTTATTGAAAACATCATTTACATGACCACATCATTCGTTTGTACATAGCCTAGCATGGGATAACCTGAGGGAATTCATAATAAAAGGGTTATATATAAATCCCAATAAGGGAGTAAAAAGTAATTACATTAATATTCTAATACATTATAGGAAATATAAATATCGACATAGCATAAGAGAAACTTGAACATAAAGGCATGATCATAACATGGAAATATGGCAACCACATTCAATATGATTTTAGAATGATCCAAATATCATTGCACAAGGAGAATGACTAAACCCTAATTGAAATTGAATTTAAATGATTACACCCTCATTGCACTTGACGTATCATGATACTAATCTTTACCCGATGTATTGGAGCACTATATGGGCGCACCCTTTAATAATCATTTCATTTCATGCATTAGTGTGCCACAAGGATGAAACAACATGGAATCATTATACATCATCATTTATTTCATGATAATTTAATTTGGAATAAAACCATTGAACTATATAATCAATAAAAATGTTCAAGAAGTTGAATAATAATGTTAGAGAAATGGGCATGGTATTCACTACAAAAGGATTGCAGTGAAATTTCAGCAGCATAACATCATGACATAAGAATTTATAAAAATGGTTCATCAGAGAGAAAGGGGTATATAATTATTTGTAAATGAAATGGAAAGTATAGGGACAATATATATACATGTACCAATAAATTTAATGGAATTATGATGAATAATATAGAATAACTTCATGGATGTAAATGAGTGGAGAGAAATCACTTTACAGAAGTTCGGTATGGTAACATGTGTATATGGGTGGCATTAATGAGAGATAAAGCGATATCTAATAATAAAAACATATGGAGGGAAGTATTGAGGTCATGAGAAATAATACCACAAAATTTTTAATTGTAATTAAAATGGAATAACAATATAAAGAAACTTGGAAAAAATGAGAAACGGAGAAATCCCTTACTTGGAAGTGTGATCCCAAAGGCTTGGGAGAGGCTTCAGAGAGACTTCATGGGAGCTTGGGCTCCTTAATAGATTTATAGAGGGAGGAGGGAATACGTTGGATGATCTATAATGAATTTTAGTGAAGATAAGTGAGATATTGGGTGGGTTTATATATGAATGGGGTGGGGATTATTTATTATATAGATTTTGGACACCACACATTAAAATAGTCAATACAACAATCCAGACCATGGTTTTTGCCCATGTTTTTGGCCAATGGGGAGTGGAAAACATTATTTTAAAAAAAATGGTCTAAAATTTTAAAATATTAGGCTTTAATAGGTGGAGGTGAGTCATTCTTTCAAGGAAATAAATTCAAAAAGTTAAAATATTTATAAAGTATTGGAGGGTCCACTAAGAAACCTTAAAATTAACCAATAAAATCAAAAATCATATTATTTTAAAGGTAAAATATAATTGGCTGAACATAAATTCTATATTATTTTGTTACATCAGTATTGGGTAATTATGATGACATAAAACACATTATATATTAAAACAGTATTTATTTTTTACCAAAAAATTCAAATGTCACAGAAAATTATGAAAAAATCACAATTGAATAATTTTTACATCCTTATTCGAAAAATAATATACATTTAATCTAAATAATATTCTAATCATGTGAATTTTCACATTGAGGATAAAAAATGATATTTATAAAAAATTAATGGGTTTGAAAAAAATAGTTTTCAAACCTTAATAAAAATTACAAATTTAATTATAAAAATTATACAATAATATATATTTAATAAATATTAATTTAGTAGTAATATTTTAAGAAAAAATTATTTAATCAAAATATACATTAATTCATAAATATAGATTTCTTAATTGAATATTAACTTAAAATACTATTTTTTCATTATAAACTATATACAATGTAAAAATAAAAAATGAATATATATTATTTATTCTTTACAAAAATAATGCACATAATCATAGTGCTATGGTCTAGTTACATAACCACTTATAACACTCTCATATGACCTAAGGATAAGTTGTGCGATGGTAAAAGACTCTTAGAGTGACTTAGATAACATCACTCAGGTGGTATTCTCTATTAACATCCACTTCTCTTGTAGGTGATTTTGTTTAATATTGATGTATTGAAGCTCAGCTTGGGCTTGGTCAAGAGAGAATCCCAGTGATGCCCCCTCATTTCTAAGATCTAACAAATAGGATTCATATGGAGATATTCAATTGGATGAGGTCATCGCTTCCATTTTCTGAGTAAATCGGATTTGTTAAAACCCTATATTTTTACTAATCATGCGATCACTATTCAAAGACTATATTATCAGGGTTCACAATTCATTACAATATTTAAAAAAAAAGAAAACCAAGGAAGTTCATATTTTATATAACTATTTTACATAATAAGAAATTTAATTAGATGAAATGTAATTTCCCTTCATAAAAGATTATGTCATTAAATCTAATATAATGTAAAAAATTGAAAATCATATGGAAATACATTTTTTAAATTAAATAGGTATAATTTTACTAAATGCTTCAAATCATTGTGTGTCTATGATAATAAGAAGTTCTTTTCATAAGGTAATTTTTTAAAAAATAATATGTTCTCATCATTGAAAAAAAGAACTTCATTGAGTGAATGCTAAGAATAATATTTTTATATTATTATCTAAAAAGTATAATATGGGTAGAAAAGTTCTTTAAAACTCAATCAGTAATAATAACAAAAAATCATATAGAACATTTTAAAAAAATCACGATCATGGAAGAAAAATACATCTGACTGAATAGTAAAACAAAGTTTGTTTTCCATAAAAATTAATTTAGTATCATGTGTATATAAAGTGATAAAAATGAAGGTAAATGTATTATATAAGAAAATAAAATCTATAATAACTATTAATAAAGTTTATCATAGAAGTAAAGTAAATTAATATCAATTGAAACTCTTCGATAAATAATCCCAATTTCGATGGGATTGAAATGTATTTCACCTCAAAACATCATGAAAGTGTGAAACATATATTTTTTTTTAAATACCAATAATTTTCAAAATAATGATAATAAAATAAATTCATTTATTGTATACACACCACATAAAATAAGAAAGTGGTTAATATGGCATGTGTCACACAGAAATTAATCTGGGACAAATATTCCCTACAACAAGACTTATGTTTCTTCATACATGTTCATAAATGTTGTGTAATAATTATATATTTAATATAAATATATTTAAGAAACAAAATTATATATAGAAAATAATATATTATTTATTTATATTATATTATCTTATGTTTGTTATCAATTTGATAATAAAATCACAATTCTAGGAGATAACTGCTTCACTTTTAATTCATGTTATTGTTTGGAAGTCTCGATAATTATATTTTGATCATGGTTAACTAATATAAATAATTTTATTAATTATAAAAATATCATATATATTTATTATTTACAAATTTATATTCACCCATAAAATGTTTAGACATGAAAATGAATCACATCACTCAAAGAGACGATAAGCCATATTTTGGTATAAACATTTTTTTTATTTATTGATGAATGAAACCAAGGAATGGTAAATGACAATTAAAATTTATAGAATATTTTTAAAATTGTATATTTTTTATATAATTATCCATATTTCCATTTACTTAATCTATATGTAAAAAAAGAATCATATCACTTTATTGAGTTTTTATTCCATATATATGTATGATTGTCGTTATCATCTTTAAATGGATCGGAAAAAGGATCATAATGTTATATACATGATAATAATCCTAAATATTAATATTCTTTATAAATAATAGTATTATTATAGTTGAAACAATATATTTCAGGAAGTTAAAAAACTAAATACAAATGAAAAAATCAGTTACAAGTTACGCCTCGTTGATGACATACATATTTTTGGATAAACACTAAGCATTAAAAGGACTTACTATTAACAATATTATAAGATCAAAGATGTATTGAGAGAATATATGATGATATTGGGGAATTTATAGCTTGATCTGGAATTCTAATCTTTATTAATAATGTAGTAGATGATGTCCCCTTTATGTGTGTGGGAGACATACACTGGTAATTACTTATAGACTTAAATTAATATCAATTAATGATAATAGAAAATGGATCCAAGTTTATATGGATAGATTACTAGGTGATTATGTGTAAAGATTATCACATCCAAATATATTTTAACATATTTCAATATATTTTCAGCCTTATCACTTTTCTATCCCCATTAACCATTATATCAATTATCATGATATCAATTTTTTTAACTATTCAAGGGTAAATAAACTTAAATTTTGAGGAAATGTGACCCATAAATGAACAATAATTTACATTTTAAACTGAATCTCAATTAATTCTATTAATATAGATTTTATAATTTTTAAATTATTTATTAGGATATTTTTATTATAAAAAATAATTAATTTCAATTTTTGAAATACAAGAAATATTATAATATAATATTGTTATAACACATTTATAATAATTCCAAAATTACGTGGGATAAAATATAAAGAATATGTGGTATTAAAATAATGATTTTACCAATATTTTGATATTAATATTTCATTTTAAAACACATTCTTTGGATTTACAACTTTATTAACCAATGTTAACTACTATGATGGTAAGGACTTTTTCAATATAATGGGGATATAATTTTACATATAAGGCAAAAATTGGGAAATAAAAATCTTATTGATAATGTTTAGACCATTGATCGTCATTATTTCTTTGTTAAATTAAATAATAAATGTTTAATATATGTAATAAAATATTAATTTAGAAAAAATATTATCAATGCCATTTTAGGAAATATCCACAGAATTTAACGTTATAAAAAACATTAGAGTGGTGGGATTCATATAGAAAACCTTATGAAATATAAAATATTTTATAAAAACCTTAAATATTTATTCTACACTATAACCTAGATAAAAAATATTATTTTTGGTGCTTTAAATTAATTTACTTGTTTTTTTACTACTTCTACAAGAAATGTGTAATCATTTCATAACAAATTGAGGTAATTATTTCATCAATAAAAAATAAAAAAATTCCTAATAAAAATTACATAAATATAGGATGTAAAAATATAAATCATAACAAATGTTTTTTCCCTTTCTAAAACAATTTTAGATATTAGAATCAAGAATGTGACATTTTTGACTTTATCATAAGTTAAATATCATAAATGTAAAATTAAATGATAAGTATAATAAAGGTAAAATTTTATATTTGGATTATAATGGAATAAATATGATTATATTAAAAAAATTATATTTTTAAAGGATTTTAATATCGTGTAATATTAGTTTAAGCCACAAATAACCCATTTTAGATTTACCATGGTAATAAACATTTATCTTGGATAATATTAAAATTGAACAAGGATTAATTTTTTTTACCAAATTTGGATTTACATAATCATAATATATAATATAATTATAACAATTAAATTTATATAAGTGAACGAAATAGATATAATATTAAAATAAAAACCACACTGGAAAATATTTTTTTTGAAAAATTTCTTTTTTATTTATAAATTTTTTCCTATGAAATTAAACAATAATATTGATTCCAATGAACTAAATAGATTTATTCATATAAAAATAGAACCAATATTTCATCAAAAAAGTATATTAAAATGGAAATTTTTAAATTCTTCAAATAAAAAATATTTTTTCTAATAAAAATGTTTATTTTTAAGTATTCATGAGAAACTAAATATTTTTAGAAAAATCCAAGAAAATAACCCTCAGATTAGCTATATATAATGATTTCAAAAATGATAGTAGTTTTATAAAAAATATTTATAAAATTTCAATTAATTACTTATAACATTCTTTCAAAAAACCAAAAAAATACTTATCTAAGAAATAATATTTTTGAACAATAAAATGGATTTATGAAACAATTGAGGGCTTATTTCATAAAAATTCATAAATATTTTTTTTATTGGTTACTACTTTCATATATATTTAATAAATTATTTAGTTCTGTTCATACCCTTAAATTAGATGAATATATTATAATGGTCCTAAAATAGTAATATTTCATTGTTTATTTAATATCATTTTTATGTGGTGAATAATATAATGATCAAAGATTTATTTATAAATCTATGGGTGTTACATAATCCCAAATTTATTAAATATTATAAAAAATTGAAAATTTTATTAGTAATAAAGTGATTTATATTTTTTAATTCAGTTTTTGAAAACCCTCATCATGAAAAGGGCCTATAAAATACTCTGGAAAAGTGGGTAAGGGAAATAAGTAGTTCATCTAGAATAACACATAACTAGGTTTCCATATAAGAGACCACTATTGAAAATAAAAAATTTGTAAACGGATGAACCTTATGTCCCAATAATGATAGTAAGTGAGAAATAACAATGATTAGAGGAAAATTAATGATTATTTTAAAGTGAATAACACAACACAATAAATAAATAAGGTGTTAAAAAGGCTATTGAGTCATAAGAAATGAAGTTAATATGACTTCCATTCTATTACAATATCATTTTCATATAGTGGTGGAATTAATTTTGGATCTAAACTGTGATGATAAAAAAATATTTTTTTTAAAAGTCTAATTTCATCCTTTAAAAATTTTCAAACACAATGTAATCTCTTTCTCCAAATAATGAGTATTCAAGATGAATTTATCATTGAAACATCACTAAAATAAAATTTTAATTTATCATATAAAAAATAAAATCTCGATTTTTCTACTATCTCTAAACATCAACCAAAAATAAAAATGGTTACCACAAGTAATGATAATTATCTAAATTAATAATCCATTATATTAATCGGTAAATGTAAATTTCAACTAAAAAAATCCATAAATAAGTAACCCAATATCCAAAATAACCTCAAAATTAATTTATTTTTTAACTTAAAAGGCTACATCATATATTTTATATTATATCTTAAAAACTGAATTTCATTTTTCCCAAATAATTAGTCATGTAATATTGCATATAAAATTTACGTTTTAAATATAACTCAATCCTAATTATACCTATCCCAAAACAAAATTAATCACCATGATGGATAACCATATAATCTATTAATATAGTGAATATAACCAAAAAATCATTAATAAAATTTAAATACTAACATGGAAGTTAATCCTAAGGTTGACCATAAATATATATAAATATATGAACTTTTGAATGAATTAATTTTCAAACATCATTATTATATATGTCCCACTATTAAACATCAAATTTTACATCAAATAATATAATAAATCGAAGGATAAATTAACTATAATAGATTTTACATTATAAATAATTCAAATTACATCAATATACCATCACATAAAACCTCAAAATTCATCTCTATTTAATATAACTAATTATTAAACATTAACCTATAAACTGATTATAGAATCCTTGACATTTATCACAATATTTAATCTTGAATTAAAATCACAAATGATTAAAAATATTCCAGAATTCCAAAATTGCAATAAACATCATCAAAGATACCTAAATTAATTTTTCATAAAAAATATAACTAATTTAGAAGTCACTAATATTATCTCATTTAATTATCAATTCAAATAATATCTTTATCCCAAATAAAAATTTACACTTTACAACTAAATCACTTTTATTCGTCATTGTAACTATTCAAAATATGTTTTCAAATCCTTAAATAATAAATATTGGGGAAGATTACACATGTATATCATGATTTAATATCAATAATTAAATTTTTATATCACATAAAAGACATAATTTTTAAATATAAATTCAAAAATAGTTCAATCATTTTACATGAATGATTTTTATAACATATGTTTTAAAATTATGTAGGATTTAACCCTTTTACTATGGTATTGACTCAAATACTACCTATATTTCCCAAAAATTAGTCAATAAACTATAAATTTTACCTTAGGGTGAAATTCACATCCCTTTGTTGATCTGTTTATTTTTCCTCAATAATTACCTTCTCAATAACCTTCCTTTCCATACAAAAACACCTTCCCATTCCATTGAGTAATTCACATGGGAAATTTTTCCCACATTTTTGACATCTAGGTATATGAATATTATTACCTCAAATTTCAATTAGAAACTACATAATTCAATTATATTGTATATTAGGACCCCCCCAACAATATAAAATTTTCAATTAAATAACATTTTATCCAATTAAGAATAATCACAATGTTTCAGCTTCATATACCGATTTAATTTTTCTTCTCATGAGGTAAATCATCTTGTTTTACATAACATTCAGAATTAATTGAAATAAAATGAGTTCCATTCATTTTAAAAAATCATAAATAATATTTTAAGAAATATTAATCATAATGGGAAACCACAATGTCATGAAAAATTATTTATAGGATGCATAATTCTAGACATCTTATTTTAAATATCTAAAACATCATGCTTCACTATATTTGTCCATTGTTTTAATCTATTGAAATCCATTATAATAGATTATAAATCAAATGGGAATTAACCCATGAATATTCAGTGTGATTGTCAAAACTATTGAAAAATAGTGATAAAACACAATTCATATGAAATATACAAGAGATATACACTGATTAAATCTTATCGGGATTATTACCCCTAGATTCATCTATGCCGAAATCACATCCAATTTTAGTTTTTATATAGATAGGTATTACTATAAAAACCACATAATCTGTAAATTATAAATGCATTAGGATTATTTCATATATATATATATATATATATATAATATTATCCCTAGATATTTGACCATGTTTCATTATTATTATTATCTAATCACCGACTAACCCACCTATAATTTAAACTATAACAACTAATACAATTTACAAATAAATATTACATTTTTTGTGGATAAATATTGAATTGATAACATTATAATAACAACTATTATAATAAAGGTTAACAGTGTTTTGAGAATATATTAAAAAACTTAAAATGTCATGAAAGATCACAAACATTATCCATAATGTTTTTCTTGAATAGTACTCTTCTTATACATACTATACATAAACCCCTTCTTCAAACATGGGAAAAAATAATAAGATTGAGATATGATAGAAACCAATGATAAACATGGGATTTATCAATCGAAGACCAATTGAATTTATGTGACGAGTAAAAGTGTATAAGTTTATGATCATAATTTAAAATGGTCATACTAAATTTATCATGGATCATAAAGCTGATTCATGTAATTAATGAATATAATTTCAAAATACATGAATCACTATACTGATAAGTCATCATTAATAAATGATGAACTATAAGATCATATCATACTCATGTCATAAAATTATGGCACTTACATAAGTACCTAGAAATTTTCATATGTAAATTTCAAATACCTAGAGCATAAAATCACAGTGGACCTAATATCATCACATGTTTCTGATTTCATAAGTGATAATTAATCCCCACCCGTTTTAATATTTGAACATGCATCCTCACCTATTTCCCATCAAGATTGATCAAATAAACACGCATCTCATGATTATATCATCAGATATAAACCATTACCCAATTTATTAGAGGGATATATAATAATTTTCCCTCTAATCATATAATTAAAACCACATATATGTTAAAAACATATCATAAAAAATGCATCGTATCATTTTAAAATAAACGATGGGAAAAATATGTTTTATAATCTTTTCATCATATCATAACACATGGAAACTAAATGTGTTTAACAAAAATATCATCCTCGTAATAATAACTTACATAGATAAATAATAAGGATGGTATAATTTCATAATATCCTTATGTAATATTAATTTAAATTAATTAATGTTATCGTAATTGGTAATTCATTTAAATGGTCACTAGAATGTTTCAAGAAAAAAATACACTTTTCATTTTGAAATAACATCTTTAAAATAAAATAAATATAAAAAAATATAGTATAAATAATTTCTTTTAAAATTTACATTGAAAATATTAATTTAATCCTAATTTAATTTATTTACCATGATTTTTTTATGTTCCATTCATTCCAAAATCATTAAAACAATGTTTCTTTTCTGACATTGGATAAAAAATATATCATTCTTAGAAATATACGTATATTATTTTCAATTTCATAACATGATAAGAATTAGTGAAAATTAAAATAAATAATTATTGAATAATGGTTAAAATATTAATGTAATTTTTTAACGGAAACATGAATTTTTAATAACAGATAGATGACTTATTAGTGAAAAATAGTCGGGTTTTTATTGAAAATAATTTGTTGGTCTATTGAGTTATTAAAGTTAGGAAAATATATGAAACAATTTATTATATTGATATAAAAATAGGATAAGTAAAATTAATTTGACTTATTATTTAAGAATCATATTTTTTCCACTCTATAAATTCAAGCATAAACAACCCGGACTAAAATTAGATTGAGATATAAATCCCTTTCCACTTTGAAAAATATTAAATTAAAACATCATAAAAGTTATAACCATATATGGATATCCAAATCCATATAATTTTCATTATAATATAAATAATATAAAATAAATATTATTTTATACAATATATAAAATAAATGAGTGGTGAATATGAAATATGTCTCAATGAAAAAAATATAGAAAACAATACATTACCTCAAGTATTCTATTTCATTTTATTCATTTTAACCTCCTGAATAATAATTATATATTTATTAAATATATATTCAAGAAAAATAATTATATATATTTATAACCATATAAGACTTACATGTAACATCTTATCACCCATTTATTAATAATTTGTTAATAACGTCACTCTTTTGGGTGATAATTGCTTCCTTTTTCATGAATTTTTCCATTCAGTAGTGTTGTTCATTATAGATTGATCATGGTTCCATAATATTCATAATATTAGTAAAAATAAAAATATAATTTATATTAGTCATTTATATATTCATTTATATTAAAAAACTGAGATAGAAAAATGAATTATAAAATTCATAAAGATGGTATGTCATGCATACGCACAAACACCATTTTTAGTTTTCAACTGACAAACTGAAAGAAATGTAACATATATTTAAAATATTTTCAATAAATATAAAATTAATTCTTAAAAATAATTTATCATAAATAATAATTATTATGAATTCACTATTAACAATATTAGATGATATTAATAGTAATTACTTATTTTTAATTAACATAATTATCTGGCATATTTATTTATTAATATTACATTCCTATGACTATTTATTATTATTCAAATTATTATGAGTTAATTTTTTTTTATTTTTTTATGTTGTTATTCTTGTTGTAATTTTATTAATTATTAACGGTATTTACATTCATAGTGTATTGTGGATTTTTGCTATACATAAAATTGAAGGGGTTTTCACCTTCTAATCTTGATACTCACCAAATATTTGTGCATGTTATCACCACATTTTTAGGGATGTTTTTTGATTAAATATTGTCCCATGTTTGATGTGGAAACTTTTATATCATTTGATTTTCTATAATATGTAGATACATCACATGTATATAATCAGAAATAAAGCCTTATTTTTGAATGAGTGAATAATAACCACATTATGTGGATAATGGCTAGTGGAAAGTAATAGTGATCATTGTGATATGGTGGTTGTTCCAAAGTGGATGTGATAGGTGCGATAGTGGTGTGATGTCATTATACATTAATGAATGCTTAAGTATGATAGGATTATTAGTGGCGCCGATGCTATTTAAGGGTGAAGGACATTGTGGATGATTCCAGTTTATCATACCAAAAAATTAATTTCTAATTAATATCATTTTATTTTTAGTCCTCATCTCTATTCTTCAGTTTTGGATTGACATTACTCGAATATTTAAATTTATTAAAAAAATAACATGGTGCAAGGTTTTATGCGTAGTTAGTACTAATCATGTGACAAGTGCATAGAATTCATTTTTTAAATAGATCCATTTCACCTGGATTTCATGAATATTTTAAACCATACATGTGTTAAGATGTATATTAAAGGGTTTGACTAGTGGGCTCCCTATTTTACAAATTATGTGGATAATCTAGGTAGACAACCAACAAGTATAAAAAATATTAAATTATTATTCCACTATTTTTATTTTTAACTCTTTCTACCCCTCATCCTTTACCATTCAGTTAACGCAACTCAAGGTACACTGAGAGAGGGCATGTACTCCCCCTTTTTATTTTTTATATCATCCCTTATTTTTTTCCAATTTATTCATAGTTTTTTTGTCATTTATACAAATTACCCTTCCTTTTAATTGTTAATCATCCCCTTACATGATGTGATTTTAACCGAAATCTTGGTCGGGGTTTTTATCTAAACATGTCCCCTTAGGTTTCTTGGGTGTGAGTGTTCCTCTTGGGACCTTTCTCTCAATATTCCCAATATTCTCAAATGCTTCTATTCATTTATTCTTATTTTAAGTTTATCATTCCATGCCTTCTATTTTTTTCTATTAATAAGTCCAAATATTTTGTTTTTAAGAAACATTAATTTTAAATTTATATATGTTATGAATATAATTATATGAAAAAATTATCATTCATATTGGGATCAATATTTAAAAGTAGCTTTTCTCAATTTCAATACAATTTTAATGGTTCGTAAGGGGTTTTGATTGGGAATTTTTAAAATTTTTACATTAAGGTTTGTTTTTAATTATTTATATGTCATTATTTATTTAATATTTTTATAGGGAGTTTGTAGATATATAATTATGTTCAGACATATTAATTGATGAATTCCATGAACATTGTAGGTATAAAAATGTGTTTTTCTCTTTTTTTATATAAGTGTTTTCATATGTCACATGATTCCAAATTCGTATTAAAATAATGTAAATAAATATTTTTGTTTCCCTTTTTATGTATGTTTTTATATCTATGTGAATATATATATATATATGTATTTTTATATTTTTAAACAATCTTATTAAAACATATAAATATATAGTTTTTAGTTTGTAAACCCAAGGATTATTTTCCATGTGAAAATAGAATATTGAAAGTATGTCCATTTAGAAATTATTTTTCCAGGATATGTTGGAAATGATATTAACTATATCAAAATTGAAGGCCCCATGAGAACCCTATATAATTGTATTTCTTTCAAATTCACTACACATAGGTACTTAAGTCCCATGGATTTGTGATGAAGAATGTGTTATTATTATATTTTTTTTGCGATTTTCATTTCTATGAATTTTAATATAATATTTATAGATAAGAGTGTGTAGAGTGGGATGAGGATTTTCTTTAACTTATCTTTCCTTCTACAATATTACAAGTGCATTCTTTATGAAATAAACCCTCCATTACCCTTTATTACAACAATCATGGTGACCTACTACATTATAGTGAGGATTGATTGATGGGTTGTATATCGTCCTTATTATACTAGCTAGATCAACCTTAGAATGGATTGGGACTAGGCCTTATGGGAGGGCCACTAGAAATATTGGTAGATTATTTAACTTGATACAAACTAGAGTTACATCAATTGGCCGATATATGGTTCCATATGAGCATATCAAATCGTATCTCACAAGATATTTAGGAGATGACTTGATTACATACACATTTCCCAACTATCTTATTTTCTGCATTAGGTTATGTATTTTATTTTTTAACTCTATTATTAACCTAAATAATTTAATTTAAACTCTTTTTTAGCTTGATTATGATTTTTATATTTCATATTAGTTATTATGTGAAATGTTTCACTGATTATAATTTGGTTTACACTTGAATTTTTCAATAAATGTATTTATAAAATGGTTCGTAAGGTATGTTTCACCTTAAATATTTGATGAATATTATTTGAGCCTCTTTATACTATGGAGTTATTAGATGGGAGTTTTGAAAAAAATCTATGAATCCACATTATTATAATGATGAATAATTTTATTTGGAAAATTATTTTATTTGAATTTAGTGTCTCTAAGTTGTTTAAACAAATTAAAGTCATTTAATCTATGGTCAAATACACTTGAGAAATTATTCTAACACAATATTTGAAAAACATGTATACAGAATAAGTAAATTCCACGTAGTACCAGGTTATAGATTTGGATTTCTCATGGAGACATCATATTGATATTGAGGATGGATGGGGACATGGAGACACAAAGAGGTCTAGTCAGGTAATTTGATTTTTCATTGTGTTGTATATATTTAGTCCTAGAAAAAATTTCTTGTATTTGGTTTCAGTATAGAGATTTATTATTTTTAAATTGGACATTAATTTTCTTTTTCCCTTGTATGTTTTGTTTCTTTTTAAATATTTTTTATTTATGATTGAACATATAATGTATGGAAGCACCATGTCAGATAATTGATTAAATTCCTCATATTTCTGAATCATATTTATTTGGTAAAAATCACAAACTTATGATTATATCTAATACCATGGTGATCTTACGCATAATAGCTACTCATAAAATGGTTAATTGTGTTTTATAGTCTATACTTTATTGGCCAAAATTGTTTAAATTATCTTATGAATTATTTAAAAATTGTGAAAATGGATGTTTTTTAGTAATATCTCAAAAATATTCGCAAAGAATCATAAACCAATTACGTGTTTTGAAATTTTTCATGATTGAGGAACAAAATTCATTTGAAAATTCCCAATATCAATTGGAAATTCTTAAATTCTAATATCAATATATTATGTTTCAAAATGGGGGAAGAAAACTCCACCTAGAATGATGATGCTTAACAATTCTATGATTTTTATAGGGATAACCTATTTAGTTGGTTTAGAGTAACATGTTCAATCAATTGTGAGAAATTTACTTATTATTTCATTATGAGTATTGATTAATTTACCAAAATATTATTTTTATATCATAAAACATTCACAACACACAATAAACAATCAAATGACTAATAAATAGATTGAAACCAAGAAATCAAATGAATTTCAGAAAAGATCATCAAATTAAATATTGATCGTTAGATCAAAATGTTGAATGATCTTTTATGGTCCTATAAGTCTTCTTAAAATACACCAACTTGGGTGATCGCTTACATGTTGATTTATTTGAAATTATTTCACCTCATTATTTAATTAGATCACAAATCATATTTGGGTATAAAAAAATGGGGTTTGGATTTGGAAACTAACGGAAAAGATATAATATATCTTATTTGGGTGTTAGAGGAACTAAAGAAGTACTATTTTGTAAATTTAAAGATCAAATATTTTAGAATAAGTACGGATCATACGATGATAATTCAACCATGAACATTCCACCTTAGAAATCAATTGTATTTATACAACTACAGACTTCTTCTGATGTTAGGAAGACATTGTTCTAGGTGGGGAAGAAATTTTATTATTTTTCATGTACCCATGTATTTTTCTATATAGATTACAACAGAAGGAGGATATAACTCATTCAATTTAAATAAGAACTGATTTACAAAGTACCATGGGACCCCAGTCCAAGAACTAGTTGGGGTGATTACACTCCTTCACCATGATTTTCAATGAAGACCCACCATATTAGTACCCTCTTTTAAAAATTTTTATATAGGGACATTCCATTTTAAATATACATAACTGAACAAAAAATTTAATTACATGGTGGAAAAATTCATAATATAATTTATCTGGTATCAATGTTTTATTTTATCATTTTTTTTAAAAGAATTAATTTTTTATTTTATAAAATGATGCAGAGAATAAAAACTTTTTGGGGGAATACCATAATTTATTTCCATAGAACACTCAAACACTAATTCAAATTTGAGAATACTACAAAAATAAAATACTATTAAAAAATTTTATTCATATTTGTACGTCTAATAAATTAGAAAAGTAAAAATAAATTAATCCATACCAAATTCATAGAGATAAAATGATGTTTACAAAATAGGAATATATTTTATGTTATAAATGAAAAATTCACCTTATGAAAGTTGTGGAATAAAACGACACAAAAACAACAGTTGTGAGATGTAAATTAATAATCAGTATATAGTGGAGTATGAATTTTGATGCTTTATTTTATTTTACCCTAAAAATGTTTAATTCTATGTTTGGAAATTAAAATACTAATTCATTCTCATAGATAACATTATTTCATTATTCAGTAGTTGTGAATGAGATTCATCACTTTGTAATACAATGATTCCCCGTTTTAGATTTCAATGATACACATATTGAATGAGTAATAGGAAAAATTTATTTATTACATGAATCATTAGGACAATAATTTTGTTGAATCTTTATTTAATAAAATTAGTTACCTCAGGTAAATAAAAAATCCGTAATAGTTTCAAACATTGGAAAAAATAATTTTTTATTCTGATAATAGTAATTTAAAAGTGCCCATAAAAAGAAAGAGACTGAGGAGGGAGAGAGAGAAGGAATCCAAATACGAAGAGGAATAAAATATTGTATATATAGAGAATCCCCTTAGATAATGTTAACTAAATAAATAGTTAGTGTCCTAATTCAATAAGATTATGTAATGTTTGTGTCTTGGTTGTCCAAATAGGTGAGTAAATAATTTTTTTTTTGACTTATAAGATACATGAATAAGTTTGATGTGTTCTTGGTTTAGACCTCTACATATGTGAATATGGTATTTTATTGACTAGGGGATATCCTGAAGATACCGAAGGGAGCTCTGGATGATCGAATAATTGATAAAGATTTCAACAAGATTTGTATTATCCTCATAAAACATATAGAGTCCCAAAAGAAAAGCATGTCCTTCATCTTATAGAGAGGTCCTAATTATAAAGTGGTCCATGAAGTTCTGGATGACATAACCATGAGGATCCTGAACTAATACTCCCCCATATATGTTACCTGCTATACAAGAGAAGAAGGTGTTAAGCATGAAACATGAATCTGGAGGCTAAAAAGGAATCCACTATCCTTGTTTGTTGCTGGTTCTCTAAGGGATGTGTCCTCTCCATACTAAGACTATGGAACGAGGTGGTGTGCCCTGATAGTGGGGAAAAATTCTAGTAAAATGACCTTACATGTTAAAAGATATGAAAACATGACCATTATTGGTACAGATGGGACCCTCATGTCAGGAGTTATTTTTCACCATCTAGATATTCAATCAACTAGAAGTAATGATCATCTCATAAGCCTTCAAGTCATGTAAACTGACACTCAGACCCTGGAGTTAGTGGAAGGTAAACCATTTCCCTATGATAGTCTAAGTAGAAGAGTCCTGGAATATGTTTATATATCTCCATAAAATATACTCCCAGTTACCACCAAAAAAAGATGATTCTCAGTAACTTTTTGAGGATTCTTTCAACAAAACTATTAGGAGAACCACATTTCATAAAATTGGATAGCTGATATTATGTATAATAAATTTTCTAGGAACCAAAATTTATATTCTAACTAGATAATTTATGATGTAAAAATGAAGTATTTTCATCTGGTGGAGATTTCAAATCCTTAATATAAAATATCGAGAAGATGACATATTGTTTCATAGTGTATAAAATATATGTCACACATGGATTTCCATTTGATATTTTTAAAATGTAAAAAAACCTAAATAAGTATATATTGGTGATACCTTAAATTTTTCCCTATATAAAACACTATTTATGTTGTAAAAATGTAGGGCAGTGACCAGAAACATTGATTTTGATTATTCTAATTCCATATATGTCCACTTTGTTACCAGAATACCTCAATATTTCCATGTATTTACCCAATTATAGTTTATTAAAATACTAATGTAAGACCATTAATGAACAATTCATATAAATTAATGACCTAGGAGACAAAAATGAGATCATTTTGTGATGGGAATATTTGGATAATGACCAAATGTTGAATCTTTATTTTCTGGTTATCAATATTCTCGTACATGTTTTCAGTTTTTTTGATAAACAATTATTTTTAATCAAATCTATTACCCCATCCATGAAGGTATAAATCATATTAGTGATCAGTAATGTGGAAGTCTAGATAAAAATTTAATATTTTTTGTCCTTGTGTTTTATTACATAATATTATTTTTTATACTACTACCTAGTATTAATTTCATATTTTTAGTTTACAATACCAAATGTTGTTGAATTAGGTTTAGAGTAATGTGATTTTAATTTCCCTTCATGATGATCCATATCTCCATAGACCCAATTCTTGTATATATATGTTGGAATATATTATGGATTGGTCGTTAATGCTCATGAATTGTTTACACATGTGTGGAATTTTATGATGGAACTATTGGTTAATTTTGAAACATTACTACTAGATATGGGATTTCTATAATTAATCAAGAAGGCACACTTCAAATAAAACACAAAGGAAAGAGGGTTGAACAACACCATATCACAATTATTGTTAACATCTCCATTAAAATCTTCACAAGGGATAGTGGGGAATTAGTATAGGAATTACTCACTTATTGAAAAACAAAAGAAGAATTTTAAAAAATTAGGAAACCTGATAGCATTGATATTGGTCTCTCTAAACGCAACATCATCATTATTTTTATTCACTTGTTTAAAATGAATTAAGGTTATTTTCATTCAAAATTATTAATATCAAAATGCAAATAAAAAATCAATTTCCCAAGAAAAATTTAAATGTGACAACCTATTTTCTACACACATCTCTTCCAAATACATCCTAATGTTAAATCACCATAAAATAAATTGGAAATAATATTTTTTTCCCATTCCCCATGTTATGGAATTTTTATGATATGATTCATGATAATTCAATGAATTAGTAATTTAATTGTATATTTAAAAATAAGAATAAAATAAAGAAATAACAATTTATTAAAGTGGAAAATTTTTTACACCTTTCATAGAGATTATGGTGGGAGATAACCTATTTTTTCTAAACCCTAAGGATATGTCTCCACAAAATCTAGACTTGTTCTAACCCTTTTGATGGTATATGGCCTCAAATGTAATGTCATATATATCCCTTAGAATACATCAATCCCAATACATTCTTTTTAACATAAACTTGTGAATAATTATAGGAAAACAAATCCTCATTTTAATGGTTTAGAGTATTTTGGTACTCTAATATCATCATCTGTTCTTTATTACATAAGTAAATCTATTTATAAATGGGTTATAAGTTTTTTTACCATGGAAATACCAACTATAAAGTGGTGTAGAGGAAATACATGATATTTTATCACTTACAACACTATATCATGAATGATAACTCATGATTAACCCCTGAACAAATGTACTATATGGAAATACCACTCATTATTAATTCAATGAAATGAGAAAATAGTGTGAATATATGTTTTGAGGGAATTTATGATTTTAGGGGATCGTTGTTTAGTCTCTAGGATAACATCAACAATTTCACATTTCATTTATATGTTTATGTAAATGTGATCCATGTTTGACCCTAAAAATTCATCTATACTTTAGTATAATATCATACCACTACAAATGTCCCAACATCCATCTACAATTACCTAGGTGCACCCAACCATAGAATATATTTTCAGTCCAATGAAATAACGATTTCTAACAAATGATAAATTATTCCTTATGATGTATTAGGTATTGAATTTAATAAAAATTGTATTATAATATTTTAAAAAGTGTATGATATATTAAGTTCACAAGTGGACCAAAATAATTAGGCAACAATTCAACATGAAAAATTCACAAAGAAATGTATATATATATATATTGAATTTCAGGTTACTGATCATTGAAATTACTAATTAGACAAAACAAAAATATTTTTGAGAATAATGGAATCCTCATAAAAACCATATAACTCAATTGTTAAATTTTATAAAAAATGGAAATATTAAAATTGATCTCGGTGATAGATAATATGGTGCATGTGGGAAATGTAATGGATATTAACTGAATGGAAATGGATGTTGTGAGTGACATGAAATAAGGTTCAAACTATCAAATAATCCACATGTAATGATCATGGATTTCATGATGAAATATTAAAAGGATGAATGATATATATAAATTTTGATTATAAATTTCTTTTAGAGTTTGTAATTTCAAATGTGTTGAGATTCATGATATAATAGATAAGAAAATTAGAGGAAATTTACTTGATGATCTACATAGGAGAAGTTTCAAAATTTGATTTGTTTTAACATTAATTAATATAAATACCTAGGAGGTTAAACTGAAGTGTATTTTATATTATATCTTATATATTGAATGAATAATATTCAATTTATCTTCTGATTTTAATTTTAATTCTTTATATCTATATCAACTAGTGGATGGAATTATGGGATCGGATGGAGAAGCAACATATAAAATCCAACTTTTGAAAACCAATTAGGGACTTAGTTCTTTGAAGAATTATGGTATCTTCAGATGCTAATGTACACATAACTCATATAAAATAAATAAATTAATTCTACAATTGTATTAAGAATTTTGAACCCTATAGATATTTTTTATTACACTACTAAGTTGAAGAGATTCATAAGAGAGTTCTATAATGAATTTATTGAATACGCACAATTAAAACTGGTGAATATAATAATTCAAAATATAATGGGATGAAACTGATCCCAACATCACAATTTTTCCTTATTGATTATTTAAGATAAGTTATTCATTTCTCCCATAATTATCTTCTTATACCTCTGCATACTTATTGTTCTTATTATATTCTTTATATAACCAACACACTCCATACATTCTCTCAATAAGTACTCTATAATTATATTTTTATCCTTCCATCATTTTTGGTATGATCTGGGGAAACATAAATTAATTTTCTTATATCACCCTATTAACATTTATGGAGGATATCTAGCTAATGTTTTTTTTAACTATGTATATTTTGAACATTTAATGAGGATAGTTGTTATTATAAAAATTTTATATTAACAAACACATAAAAAACTTAAATATTTGGTATAGATTTGATAAATCATCCATACTAACTAATAATTTTCATTTATTAAGAATTGAAATTCATATACAGATACAATTTTTTGACTTCATTATAACATAAAAACTAGTTTTCCAATTACATATTATATACATATTATATTTCAAATTGAAAACATTTCCACCAATGTAGAGATAGGATGAACATATACATGAATGATTATAACCACGAAATAATGAATTATAATTGTAAGGAACCTCAATTTATTGATGATATCAATCAAAATTGAGATATATCACCTGTGTTTAGGGATTTTAATGTTCCTTGGGTCATTAGAATCTATAAATGTGTCTCACTGACCCAAACATACCATATATTTCATGTTTATATTCTACCACATAAAATACATATTATAATTCAATGGATTAATTTATAAGATTATTTTTTATTTAAAATGTAGTTCCCATGAATTTTTTATTACTTTATACTGTATATATTGAATGAGAATAAACTCATGATGAGTTGTTTCCCATATTTTCTAAAGAGTAAATACAAAACCTGATTTATATAATTAGAGGAGAATTTTTAAACACCTGGTATGATATTTGAAAGTAATTTTTAATGATATTTTATTAAACATAGAGGACTATGGACTTAAGGGAAATAATATTTAAATTGTTTTAGATTGATCTAGTGGATTTCTATGCGACATGATAATGGGACAAGGATTAAAATCATTAGCTTCCTCCTCATTACTTCTCTCAACCTTTATTTCTGAACATTTTCTTGAAGGGGAATAATAAAACATAAAAAACCTTAGTGGAAACATTTCTAGGTTGTCACTATGGTGAGAAAAGAGTTTATGTACTCAAAAATATATATATAAGATTTATATAAATTTATAATAAAAAACAATTATATGGTGAAGTTTCAGTATAAATATAG
This sequence comes from Viscum album, assembly GCA_963277665.1. Taxonomy (NCBI): domain Eukaryota; kingdom Viridiplantae; phylum Streptophyta; class Magnoliopsida; order Santalales; family Viscaceae; genus Viscum; species Viscum album. Next base: position 741,474,302 of record OY728145.1, on the reverse strand, counting down.
TGATAATTAAGGTTTATGATAATGCATATAATGTTAATATACAGTACTAGATTTAAAATCTACTATCAATTAACTATAGAGCAAGGAATGAACTCAATTATTATGAAATGCTTATCCCAAGTTCCATCAACAAAAGGATTTTGTATATTTCATCTATAGAGTTATCACATGATCAATTAGAAGAATCATATTCCATGGGAAATTTTAGGATATTTCCCATGAGAAACTATCCATTAAAAATCATATAATCCTATATTGATGTATTTCCACAATTTATCATTAAAGGGGAAGATATATTAATAAATGTGGAAGGGATGATTTTCAAGGGAATAAAAAATATATCTTTCAATATACAAAAAATGTTGCTGATTATGGGAAACAAACCTCAACATATATTAAAATTGAATATAATAGAAATAATATTTCTAATGATCATAGGGAGATTAGTGGATAATTATAAATATAACTTAATTTCATATAATTTTTTTATTACTAAAAAATTGATCATCTAATAAAAGGGAACTAAGATAGAATTTATCATCTTAAAAATCATGTTCAGAAACATTCTAAAATAATACTATGATGGATAATGGGAAATTTCATTGACCCACAGGAAAATAAATACTAATTTTGGATTTATTGAAATTGAAAATAATGAAGTCAATATTATCAATGAAATTGATTATGAACAACTAATGAAATATGAGGTTTGAAATATACATCAAGATAAAGATGAAACCTAAGAGAAGAAACAAGATGGTGGGAAGTATAAAGATTACATAAAAGAGAAAAAAGTATAGAAAAAGAAGAAAATAATTTCAAGAGGTAAGGAGAGAATAAAAATTCAATCTTGCACTAGTGAAAAAATACAATTTAACGTTGGTTTTTTATTTTTGACGTCAATTTTTAACCGAAGTCTATGAAGGCGATGCAAAAATATGATTTCTAGAGTTGGTTATTAGAAAACTGACGTCAAAAATTATTTTCATTAAGGGTTTCATCTTCGGTATTTTTTATAACCGATGCCAAAACCCCAATTTTTTTTAAAACATTTTTGGCATCAGTTATTAAAATATCCGACGTCTATAATTATAAAAATTTAGAAAAATCAAAAAATTAAACTTCAAAAAATTTTGAAACCCTTGTAAAAAACACAATGTACAACAACAATCAAAAAAATTTTATCATTCAAGAAAACCTATAACTTACATATAGCAATCATAAGCAAAAAAATGACGTTTAAAGTAATAAAAATATTAGAATACACAGACCTGAAATTTACAATAGGCTCATTGTTGGTTTTTGTTGAAGCATTCATTTGATTATTAGTAGGATCAAACACCTAATATATCAATAGAGTTTGTTTTGTGAATCCATATGTATTATTATTTATAAATATTATAATATACATAACTCAAATCAGAATCAGACTTAACAAATAGTTTGCAAAATTAGATTGAATATGGGTGGTATCAGATTGGGAATAAGACTGTGAATCATTGAATACCTATAATAATACTGAATTATATGATATTAAAAAATAAAATAATATGGAAGAAAATATAAATAAATTAATACAACTAACCTTATGAAAATTAGTAGTTTCCATAGTTTTGATTATCTCATACCTGAAACGTAAAATGTGATAACCACATTCAACATTTCCATTTTGACGATGACACTGCAACTATAAGATAATAAACTGATAATAATACAATATATAACAATAAATTGAGAAAACAAATATAATATAAAAACTAATTACCTGTACTTCCACATATTTGATATTGTTTGGTTTCTTTAATAAAATGTATTCCTTGTTAAATTGTTTCCATGAAAAACATTTTCATATATATGAACTAATAATAAATGTCTAAACAATGAAAATTAAACATAATGATCATATATAGAATAAAAAAAACTTACTTGTTTAATAATTTTGAAAATGGTTTATGAACTATGCCTAATAAAGTGAAAACCCAATATAAGTTGTATTCACTTCGGAAAAATACACCTAACATCCAATGACCCCTATAAAACAGAAAGTTCACAATTAAGGACATTATAATGATCATTAGTTATGAATTATTTTTTATGTTCTTACTTATCAATAAATGGAAAAAAACCATCATTTAATCACTATCTGTGATAATCTAGCAGATATATATTGAACTCTATCACCATTCATTACATGTATGGCTTCTAAGGAAATGTACATTGGATCTATAAAACTATAAATTACTTTAATTTTATTTTTTTAAAAGAATCTTGGGTTGATAACTTAATTAAAAAAGAAAATATAGTTAATCAATTTAAAACCATCTTCTATTAAAGAAAGAGCGATTCAAACGTCAATTTACAAACATGGAAAACAACTACACCACATTCATCCTGAGCTCTTCAATATATACAAAATTCATGATATCTTCTTTCATTATTCTCAATAGATAAATTCTTCCACATAAATTGGGCATAATCTGAAACTCATAGATATAATTCAAGGAAGAAGAAGCCTGATATAATCATTGTAACCAAGAAGAAATATTAGAAGGTTCTACAGCCAACTGTTCCTGGACATTTTGTTGCATTTGGGAAGTTTCTTTTCATTTTAGATATTCCTATATAAGTGAAATGTTAGAAAACATTATAATAAATTTTGAATCCTTTCAAATTAATATTTAAAATAACACATACCTCATATGAAATATAACGTCGAAGACTAGTTGGACAAAGTAAAAAATGGACCATACATTCTCCAACACAGGTGATCTCTACAGTAGGAAACGATAGTAGAGAATTAGGATCTATAATATCAAGTACATATACTCTATCCTAACCCATGTACATAGGATGATTAAGTACCATTTCCCAAAAAAAACACACTTGTCCTAACACAAAAATATGTAAATGAGGATCTCCAACAAACAACTCACAATATAAGGATTGATCCAAGCAAGGAGGTGGAGGCTCAAAGTTAGCAGATAGGGTAGAATAGTCTGGGTGAGCAGGATAAGAAGGAAAAAAGTATCAAAATGTATATTAGCATTTATAATTTATAATATAGAATAATTGATGAAAATAAAATAATATACATCGAAAATCTACGCCGATGGGGTAGGGTAAGAAGATGGGGCAGGGTAGTCTTGGTGAGTATGCTGGGAAGGTAGTAAAATGAAACTGGTATATTAGTGTTTATGATCTATAAAATAGAAAAATTGATGAAAATAAAACAATATACCTCGAAAGGCTGCGCATATCGGTCATAGTAAGAAGATGAAGCAGGGTAGTCTGGGTGATTAGGATGGCAAGGCTGAAAATGAAAATGTTATATTAGTGGTTATAATTTATAAAATATAAAAATTGATGACATATAAATAATATATATGGGAAGGATACGCAGACAGGGCTGCGTAATATTATGGGGTAGGGTAGTCTGGGTGAGTAGACTAGGAAGGCTGAAAAATGAAAATTTTATATAAGTGCTTATAATTTATAAAAAAAAAGTTGATGAAAAATAAATTATATACCTGAGAAGGCTTTGTAGATTGTGACTATCTTTCCAAGTGTAATAACAAAGCCTTCTACACTACTGCTCTAATTTTATCACCCATAGACTGCTTCATATCTTTCATCTCTTCTTTTAAGGATTTTATCTATGGGTCTTTCGATTGCTAACTCTTACCAAAAACCATCTGAATACTAACACCCGCCTGATATCCTATAACACCGCTGGGGTGTTCTAAATTTTCAAAAGAAGTGGCTTGCATATAAATCCTACCCTCGAGGATAAAATAGATATGGGTCTTTTTCTCCTGAAGATCATCCTGAAATGAAAAATAAAAATGTTATATTAGTTTTTATAATTTATAAAATAGAAAAATTGTTAATAAATAAATAATATTTACTTACTATTCTATCATCTACTTACTTATCTTCTTCTATAAGATATTGTTCATTTTTCCTTCTTCCTACTCATTTCAATTTTTCATGTTGAGTGGGAGGAGATGAAGGACCAAAATGGACCTCTTCTGAACCACTTATTTATTGATCTCTTAATGCCTCAAATGTTTCTTGAATAATGTTCTGCTCTAAATATGAATACACTCTATGTGATAACGTATGAGGGTATATAATTTTCAACTGCATCTCCTCATGAGGTCTCCTGGGGTCCTATTATATATAAATATACTACTATTTAAAAAGAATAATAAATCATAAATTTTCGAATATAAAATCATGACCATACCTAGAATTTTTCTGCCTGATAACTATCTAAAAATCACTTCCATATATCTTTATCTGTAAACAGATACTTAAGTCATGGGCTTTCAAACCTTATCTTTCCAAAAACATAATTTTTTGTCAGTTTTATTTAAAATCCTTCCGTCGAACCCCCGCTAAAGGGAGATGTATTTTATTAATTTCTTCGGTTTCCCCAAAATCAAATGTCATCTGTAATTGAATAAGTTAAATATGTCATTTAAAATATATAATATTCAAAAAATGAGATAAAATAAATCAATTAAGATATTTTATTATCACGTCCTCCCAAAGTTTTTGCTTCACTGTACTGTCCGCTGACATCTAATCCGGATATAAAATAATGATCATGCAATGGCTATGCATCTCTCTATAAAAGACAAACTAAACTGCAGATGCCCCAACTGCATTATTATCATCATCAAAACGGTTTTTTACTCATTCATCATCATGATCTAGTGATAATTTTTGTAAATGTTTAATACTGTTTTTTCCAACTTGAGAACTTTATTTTTTTAGTTTTTATAGGAGATGTCGCCTTTTACAAGGATGCATCAGTAGTCCTGTGATTTTATTTGTAAATTAACGTTTTTATATAATTAAATAAGTATATTATTGAATATATAATAATATTTTAAAATATATATACCTCAGTAACTGCTCCTCTCTATATGTATTTGACATTGCCACTAGAAAGTGTAATGAAATTTTTTTACCTGAATATCATTAGAGAATTGATTAATTAGAAATAAGGAAGACAAAAATAAGTAAGTTAAAAAAGAGGCATGGATTATTAAGTTTAAAAAAAGTAAATAAAAATATAATCATTTACCAAAAAAATTAGGAGACTAATTTATTATTTTCCCACTTTCCTTCATCATGATCATTACGTACTGCAGGCACTATGACTGTCTTATACTCATTGTAATCTTCTGAAAATTGTGTAATAGATGAATAAGGCTCATGTAAATCACTAACAACATCAGCATCATCCTCATCACCAAAATGACTTCTTTTTTCTTGAAAAACAACAAACCATTGATCATTTGTTGGATCAATGACATAAAATAATTTTTTGTCATGTGTCACCATGATAAATGGTTCTTAGTTGCAATTAAATCTTTTCAAATAAACCAGTTTAAACCCATATTCATCATGTTTCACACCACAATTATTTTCAACCCAATTGCACTTAAAAACAGTGACTTGAAATTTAATATAATTAATTTCCCATATGTCTTTAAGAACACTAAAATATGACGTTGATGCAGAAATTGAGGTTTTATCTTTGGCACTCGAAAAATGAACTACTTCAACGAAAACAATCACACCACTATTTTGAACAGTACTCTAGTAATCCTTGTTTTTTGTATAAAATATGTATCCATTGATATCCAAACCATACCATGTGATCATATTAAGAGATATTCCCCCTTCTAACCACTTAAATGTTTCTGATACAGATATATCTGGGGTGATTTCTCTTTAAACCATGAAACAAGTGTCTTCTTATGCTCAATCATCAACCATTTTTCGTGTCTTTTCTGATATCATAACATTATTTCAGAAACATGTGAGGATATATAAGATTGAACCACATTTGTGTTTTTAAAAATGTATAAATGTTCCTTGACCACTTCATCAGATGGAATGAACATTACCTTTAAGCCTCGAGCCCATCTAACTTCACTATAAACTATCATATGTCAAGATACAAGGAGACCAATATGCTCCACCTCATACAATTAATTAGTACATAACTCAATCAACTCCTCTGATACATATTTTTGAACAATATAGTCCTCTGGTCGACAAGGATTTTTAACATATCATTTCAAAAGTTTCATATATCTTTCAAAAGGATACATCCATCTTAAATAAACAGGCCTACATATTATTATGTCACACACCAAATGAATCAGCAGATGAACCATTATATCAAAAAAAATGCCTCGGAAATACATTTCTAGTTGAAAATGAATTATAGTTACTTCATTCACAAAAACATCTAACAAATTTGGATCAACGACATTACTACAAATGAATTTGAAGAAATTAAATAACCTGATGATATTCTTTCTGACAGTTGTCAAAAATATACCACATACTTATACTAGTAGAAGTTGTTGCATCAACACATAAAAATCATGATATTTCATACCTATTAATTTAAAATCCTTTAATGACACTGAATTATTCACATTTGAAGAAAAACAACTGAGTACTTTAATACCATGATGTCACTAAAAAAAATCCCTCTTTTCAATCTTGCTAAATCTGGGACAAACCGGAAGTAAATATGTTTTTTTCCATTCACAGTGGGAGGTAACTCCAAACGTATTCTCATTAATATCAAGTCCTTTATAGCATGAAATCCATATTTTTCTTTCCTTTTATTCCTAAAAATTATCCAATCAAACTATCACAAATTTGTTTCTCAACATGTATAACATCAACGTTATGTTTTATCTCTAAAAATCTCCAATAAGGTAGTTCGAAAAAATAGACTTCTTCTTCCAGATATTTTATTGAAAACTAGAACATCTTCTCTTTCCAAATGTCGAATAAATAACTTTAAACCTATCATAATATTCTTCATCTTACAATGGTCGAGGGGGAAGGTTGTATTATTATAAACCATTAAATGCTTTTTTCAATCTACGATAAGGATAATCAATTCAAAAAAATCATCGATGTCCCATATACAATGTCTTTATTCTATTTTTTAAATGATAATATGAAGTTTGTTCTTACCAAATTGGACATGATTTATGTCCCTTAACACTATATGTAGATAAGTTTCCATTTGCTGGAAAGTCATTTGTAGTGATCATTATCATAGCACACAAAAGAAAATATTATTTCTTGTATGCATCGAAAAATTTAACACCTTCCTCCAAATGTAGTTTCAAATCATCAATCTATTGTGAAAGATACACATTAATATTATTTCCCAGTTGTTACAGTCCAAAAATCATCATGCTCATCAGAACATATTTTTTCTTCAAACATTGATTTGGGAAAACGTTGTAAACAACCAGAAAAATTGGACATGAACTATGTTGGCTACTATGGCTCCAATATAGATTCATTCCATCAGTACAAAATCCCATTCTGAGATTTATAAATTAACTTCTAAAATCATGATATTTTATTATCAGAACTCTTATACTGTGGTGAATCGGCATGGTGACATAAGTTACCATTAAATATGTGCTCATATGAATGCCGTCATAACCTTTTTTCATCAATTGAATTTGAAAATAAATACTTCAAATGAGGAATTATTGTAAGGTACCAAATTTCATTAGAATGAGTTATGATTCTAGTACTTAAAAATGAATCAGAATTGAATTATCAGAATTGTATGAAAAAATATTGGATGATATCATTGAAAATTACAAAAATTATTTTTAATAACGTTAGGTGACTTCACCTAAGAATTAATCTATATTTAATTTTCCATTTTTCTTATAGCGTGTTGTCCCACATGTAGGAAAACACTATAAATATTCAATTTTTTTCTATACAGTTCACAATCATTGGGGAATGCATGTATTTTTTATACCCCAATCCCATTGGGAATAAATATTTTTTCAACTCATAATTGGAATCTAGAAGCTGGTTTCCTTATGGAAGTAGATATTTTAAAATCTCATGAAAGATGGAGAATCTTTAATCACCCCATTCATTTTTTCTATTATTTTAATTAATCTCAAAACTGCTGATAACACAGTATATTTACAACAACATGGGAATAATGGTTTCTCGTAATCTCTATAAAATCATTCAATATTTGGTGTTTTTTTATGGATTCAACAACTAAATAATTATTTAATTCTTCAATAAGATCCTCTACCTCATTAAGAATATTGTCATCAACATTGGCTGCTGAATTTTTAGTTATTTCACCATTCCAGATCCAAAGTGTATAATTAAGGATAAAACCATAAGAAATGAAATGATCCTTGATTTCACAGGATTTTAACTTTCTCATATTCACATAATTCACCCATGGATAGAAAATCAAATCAATGTTTTGAAGATGGCATTTCACAAATTCCAAAAAATCATCAACTCCCTTTTCATATTCACTAGTGGGTCTTCGTAAATGAATCCAATTACGATCCATTAAATAACTGATATCACAATATAATTGTTGAATATATTAAAACAAATAAACATTTAAATATATATTTGATAAATTGTTAAGAAAACACATTTAATAAATACTATTGATAATCACATAGAAAACATCAGATATGAAACACATTTCCGATCAATTGATTATGTCATTTCAGATACTGACATACTTGTGATTTTCATAGACTATGGAGTCAAATCTATTTGGGATTGTAAAATGATGTGGGGGTGGGTACCCGTGTTTGATTATAATTCTCTCATGTGTTAGTAGTGTTATTTTGGAGTAAATGTAAAAAGATGCAATTTGTTGACATTATATTTAACAATGTTTGTTGACAGAATATTTAACCATGTCCCAACACATCTAAAATAAAATATAAACTGGTAATTGAAGAAAATCTATAACAAAATTAAATTATAAATAATTTATCTAAAAAATTGATGTTTAAACCGAATAAAGATCCTTAATCCAAAAAATTTCCATATAATGACACAGAAAAAAACACTGAAAAATCTATACCAACATTGATGATAAAAAAGAAAAATAACAATAAAAAAATAAAATAAAAACCCAATAAAAAATCACACAAAATTGGGTTATAAAAGAATAAATAAATCATTGAAGATAAATCGAGGGAGGATAATGAAGAACAGAAACCAAAAAATGTAAAAATGGAGGAAAACCATTAATAATATCAATTGAGGATCAAAAATATGGATTTGAAGTCATCGTGAGTCGACAATACTGTCCTGGGTATCGATTTTGATGATCCACGAAAAAGGATGGTTTCACGATCCCGACATTTTATAAAAGACTTTTGGAGTTGGTTTTTACCAAAGCCGATGTCAAAAATAAAAAAACATTTTAGCATTTGTTTTGGTAAAAAATGACATCGAAAGTCTTCAGTTTTTTTGATTTTGGCATTCATTTTTTGGAAAATAATGCCTGAAATTAATCAATGGCATCATTTTTCCCTAAAACTGAGGCGAAAAGATATTTTTTTTGGAATTGGTTATCTAGAAAACCGGTGCAAAAGTATATTTTTTTATTATTTTTAGAGTCATTTTTAACTAAAAATGAAGTGAAAAATAATCAAGAAATGGGTTTTGGAAATTGTTTTACTAAAAACTGATGCCAATAAGTTCCCGCACATACTATTGGAGTTGGTTTATAAAAAATCAAAATTATTACGATGATGTTAAATCCCCTATATCCACTAGTGTTGCAGATAGTGGTGTTAGAGCTTATCAATCACCTACTTTATTTTATAAATGATACTATGAAATAGATAATCATAGAGAAAAGTATATAAAAGGGTACATTGAAATATTATAAAAAATTACAGTTTATATGATATTTACAATATCACATTAAAAATTCCATCTTATAAAAACTTCATAGAGAATAAAATATTATATAGTCTTTGGGGTTTTACACAATAGCACACACTAATTATAAGGCCCCAGCCTTAAACCTTACTTAATCTTGAGTTATTACAAGATTACACATTGAGGATCTTTTCGGGTTTAGAGTTTTAGAGAATTAGATCATAAAACTAGCATTACATTCCACATATAAACAAAGTGGTTACATAAAGATAGAATTCTTCATTCCCATCAATAGAAACATATTTAAAATAAAACATGGATTCATTCTTGAAACTTCCTTGACACTATCATCATATCATGTATCTTTCCCTTTACCTATGAAAAACATTTCAAAAAAACTTGGGATGAGCATAAAAAGCACAGTATGGGTTATAAAAACATGGAAAGGAAACATGGGTACATATATACATAAGATTGAAATCATACTTTACCCATAAAACATAAGCACATTAACATACCTAATCAAATCATTAGTAAATCATTGAAATCATAAGACATAAAGGTAACTTGAGTCATTCATAACATTCTTACGTAGGGAGTAACCCTCTTGGTTACGTTTGGAATACCCATCACAGTATATTCCCTAAAATATCTTCTGAGAAACCTTAACGTTTCACTCCTTTGTGTTACCCAATGCATTGGAGAGCTATATCGGGCTCAGCCAGCCTTATTTTATCACGGAACCACCCATTTTTATAATAATGCCCAAGAACCTCAACATAATCATATCACATAAAACATGCATAAAGGAAACATAACATTCCCACCTTTCAATCACAAGATATCAATACAACACATTTATATATAAAACATTATGAAAATCGTTTTCAATACCAAAATAAACGAAATGTAAAACATGGTATTTATTTTTCTTTTAAAAAGAAGGTATGGCTTGTAGAGGAAGCCGAAACTCAAATAACGGTCACGATGGCGGAGAAGTCATTGTCGCCGCATACGTACAACAAAAACATTCCCTTTTGTCATTTAGTAAACGCTTCATATAAAAAAGATTCCTTTTGAATAAATGTAAAAGTCAAATGGGTTTATACACCGTATAAAAGAAGGTTGTGTATAAAACAAAATATGCCTCAATGAAAGGAGATTGAGACGAAGTCCCATACCTCGTATCCAACATGACCCGACCGTTCTTTAATCTCCTGAATAATAAACTTGAGTTAATCTCTACTTGCTTAAGAACCTTTTTCAAGTTCATTATTCCTTTTATACCATGTTATGAACATCATGGAATCATTTAAGTTAATAATGTTTATTTTGTCGGTATTTGGTTCTTAAGTCAAAAATAAACTTCTTACAATTACATGTTGTTAATTTGGTCAAAGGTTCGTTACATCCAGAATTATATTAATGATTTGGGTAACATATATATCATATATATTCAGCATATACATTTATTTATAATATTACATCATATTTTGAGGTAAGAAATGAAATACACCGTTCGTGGAGACGGTAAGCCGTACGTACGCATGAACACTACTTCCATTTCTATTTCGTATTTCTGGAATGGAATCATAATGATATAAGAGTATATTATAATTCCAGTATTATAAAATATATAATATCATTAACTTTATCCTTTACACATCCCACATATGGTATTAACGAATCAAATCACTTTCAGGGGGCGGTAGTCCGCACTTCCTAAAATGAAGATATCGTGTTTACCCATAATAGAAACAATAATGGTATGCCATAAATGAAAAATACAGAATATTAAGCAAATAATAATCATATTATATATCATTTATAAAAACAGTGACATCATAATGGCCACCTTTGAAGGTGTTAAATGAGTATTGAACAATCATCATTTCGGGAGGCAGAATTTCGTCATCCACGGAAACCGTATGTTCTTTAACAATTTGATTTAGTTGTGTGAGAGTGTAGCTCGAATAAATATTATAAAAACATCATAGTATATTGAATATACTGGTGTTGTTACAAAAGAAGTAAATAAAAAGAGTTTAGGGGGTTGGAGAAGCAAAATAAAACAAATGGACATGAGAGAATAAATTACCTTTAAAAGTGTAACTCCTTTTGATTTGAGCCTAAAGGCTTCCTTTGAAATGATTATTCCCAGAGGGAATACTATAGGATGAGTAGAGGGATGTGGAGAGAGTAAATGGGCAGGATATGGCTGAGCCAATGGCTTGAGGAGTGTGTGAAATGAGGTAGAGGTGGGGGGCTTTTATAAGAGGAGAGGAGGGGCACTCTTGGAAGGTAAAGAAAAGTCACTTTATTTTAAAAATATTTTCGGATTCAAAAGGTCCAACATTTATATAATTCTAGGATATGGTGATAAGGCTTTGAAATCCACTCATCCAATAGTTTTTGGACAAGTGTAGGTCTTAGATATTACATTATCTTTCCATTTTTTTAATCGTTAAATAATGAGGTCATCGCTGCATCATCATGATGTCATAAATAATTTAATTTATTTAATGTCTAAAAATTATAAAAAAAATAATATGATGTACGAAATAGTTGTATCTTTCTAATGAATATTTATAGACAAGAATATGATTAGTATAACCCCTTTTAAAAATTGTTTTATTAAAACAATTTATGTTAGTGTCATTTTCTCCTTTATTTAAAAAAAAGAATTAAAGTCATTATATCACCCAAGTGGATCCATGGGGTACCCTAAATCGACCCATGGGTTTTCTTGGTCTGCCATGACACAACCAATAGGGTTAGGACATGTGTCAAGCTCATATCATTTTATTAAATCATTATTTTTACCTTAAACTACACTAATTACCTCTAATCGCGATTATTGAAAAAAAGTTACTATTCACCAACAAATTATTTTCATCCCATTGAACCAAATTTTACATACTAATGAAAAACATGTATGTAGTATTTTCAAAATTCAATACACATTAGTGGTAAACTTTCATTTAACTGAAAAATCAGTTTGCTTGATTACCACTTAGTGGTTTCACTATTCATCAAAAATTTATGTTTTTCAGAAAAATACCAAAACTTCACCCTAAGATATATTTGATATTATGAATTAAAAAATAAAGTCTATGTTACAAAATTCAAAACATATAGGCCCCATTAATTAATTTAATAATTAATTCCCGCTGTCAGAGAAAATAGCGTGATTTTATGAAATAATAAGTATCAAAACATTGACACCAGTTTAAGTCCAATTTTAAAGTGAAATTGATTCCAATGACCACCATTGGATTAAATGGTAAAAATATATTCTAGTTTCACATCAAAACAAATTCAAAACATAATCTAATCATATAAATAAATTTGATTAAAAAGCAGTTTTGATGTAAAATGCAGTATTTTTTACTATTCATTAAAAATGAACATTGTCAGAAAAATACCAAAAATTTACACAAAGTAAATTTTGATGTCCCAATCATAATGAATAAGATTATTTTGACAAAAATAGTTTATAAAAGTTTCAAAATATAGATTCAAAAATGGTTTACCATCAAAAGGCAGTAAACCAATCTTTTAAAAATATTAGTGTATTCCATCCTTAAGATTGGATTTATTTTCATTTTAAGCCTCTAAAACACTATCTAATTCATTAATAGAAATAGATAAAAATATCTATTATTCGTTACTTACTTGGGATGTTACATCCTTCCCCCCTTTAGAAAATTGTGTCCCCGCAATTTATTTACTTATCGAATAAATGTGGGTACTTATCCCTCATTGCATTTTCAGATTCCCATGTTGCCTCTTCAATCATGTGGTTTTTCCACAAAACCTTTACCTGGTGAATCACCTCATTCCGTAACACCTGCTCCCTGTGGTCAAGAATCTGGACCGTTTGTTCCTCATAAGATAGGTTCTCTTCCAGCTGAACTACCTCTGGACTCAAAACATGAGATGGATCTGCCATGTACTTCCTTAACATTGAAACGTGAAAAACATTGTGTACCTGAGATAAACTCAGAGGTAAAGCCACTCGGTAAGCAACTGATCCAAATATCTCCAGAATTTCATATGGTCCAATGAACCTTGGACTCATCTTTCCTTTCTTACCAAATCGCATCACACTTTTCCATTGTGATACTTTGAGAAAAACATGATCACCTACCTAAAAAGATAGATCCTTACTCATGTTATCTGCATAACTCTTCTGCCTACTCTGAGCTGTTCTCATGTGCTTCTGAATCAACTGAACTTTTTTCTGCCAACTCTTCTACCAATTCTGGTCCCATCAACTTCCTTTCACCCACTTCATCCCAGAAAGCTGGAGTTCGACACTGCTTCCCATATAATGCCTGAAATGGTGCAATCTGTATACTGGAATGAAAACTGTTACTATATGAAAATTCAACCAAAGAAAGATGTTGGTCCCAAATTCCTTGATAATCCATCGAACAAGCTTATAGAATATCCTCCAAGGTCTAAATTGTTCGTTCTGACTGCTCATCTGATTGAGGATGAAATGTTGTACTAAAGTTTAATTCAGTACCCAACGACTTCTAAAGGATTTTCCAAAAGTAAGAAGTGAACCTAGGATCACGATCAGATACAATGGAGAGAGGAACTCCATGTAACCTGACTATCTCTTTAAGATACAAACGGGAAATTTGATCAAGAGAGAAAGTATCTCGTATAGCAAGGAAATGAGTAGATTTGGTCAAGCGATCAACAATAACCCAGATTGCATTATTACCTCGCAATGTCTTCGGTAATCCCACAACAAAGTCCGTGGATATATTCTCCCATTTCCACTCTGGAACTCGTAAAGGCTGAAGCATCCCTTTCGGTAACTGCCGCTCTGCTTTAACCTATTGACAAGTCATACACTTCACAGTAAAGTCAGCAATATCTCTTTTCATTCAATCCCACCAGTAATAGTCACGCAGATCTCTATACATCTTAGTACTGCCTGGATGAACTGAAAACGGAGAACTATGAGCTTCACATAACAACTCTCTCTTCAACTGTGAATCACAAGGCACACACAATTTCTTACCAAATCTCAAAACGAAATCATTATCAATGTTGAATTCATGCAACTTACCGTTCTAAACCAGCTCTACCTTTTTCTGAAAATCCCTGTCTTTCTTCTGTGCTTTCTTGATTCTATCTGATAGAGATGATCTCACTGATACCTGAAACAAAACAGAAGAACATCCTGCACCAACAACTTCTATGCCAAAGTTCATCAAATCCTTAACCAATGGATCACGTTCCAAATGCAACATTTCTAATGAAGCATTACTTTTTCGACTCAAAGCATCAGCCACTTAATTTTCTTTTCACGGATGGTAATGAATTGTACAATCATAATCCTTGATTAATTCCAGCCATCTCCTCTGTCTCATGTTTAACTCTTTCTGATTGAATGTATTATTTAAAATTGTGTGATCGATATATATTTCACACTTTACTCCATACAAATGATGCCTCCAAATTTTTAAAGCAAAAACAACAGCAGCTAATTCCAAATCATGTGTAGGGTAATTTACCTCATGAGTTTTCAACTGTCGTGAAGCATAAGCAATTACCTGATCATTCTGCATTAGGATGTAACCAAGTACGTTCAATGAAGCATCACTGTAGATAACAAACTCGCCATTTCTGGAAGCTAGTTCCAAAACAGGAGCATTCACCAATCTTCTTTTCAATTCTTGAAAACAATCATCACATTCTTTTGTCCAGATAAACTTAACACCCTTCTGAGTTAGCTTAGTCATTGGACTAGATAACCGTGAAAAATTTCTATCAATCCTTCGGTAGTAGCCAGCCAAACCAAGGAAGCTACGAATCTCAGTTACATTTGTGGGTCTTGGCCATTCTTCAAGAAATTTTGTTTTTGCAGGATCAACAGTTATCCCATCTTTAGAAACAATGTGACCAAGGAAAGAAATTTGTTGCAACCTAAACTCACACTTGCTGAATTTCCCATACAATTTCTTTTCTTTTAAGGTTTTCAAGATAACCCTTAAATGTCTTTCATACTCCTCTTTACTTTTTGAAAACACCAAAATATCATCAATGAAAACCACCACAAACTTATCCAAGAACTCATGGAAAATTATATTTATTAAGTCCATGAATACAATAGGTGCATTGGTTAGCCCAAAAGGAATTACTACAAATTCATAATGGCCATATCTCGTACGGAAAGCGGTCTTCGGAATATCTGCCTCCTTTAACTTCAAGTGATGGTACCCCGATCTCAAGTCAATCTTTGAAAAATAATGAGCTCCCTAGAGCTGATCAAACAAATAATCGATATGAGGCAAATGATATTTGTTCTTAACAGTGATGTTATTCAAGGCTCTATAATCAATGAAATGTCTCATAGAACCATCTTTCTTCTTAACAAATAAAACAGGATCACCCCATGGTGATGTGCTAGGTCGAATGAATCCTTTCTATAATAAATCTTGCAATTGATCCTTCAACTCTAAAAGTTCAATTTGAGCCATTCGATAAGGGGGTTTTGAAATTGGCTTAGCATCAGGAACTAAGTCAACAGTAAACTCAACTTCCCGATCTGGTATTATTCCAGGCAACTCATCAGGAAAAACATCAGGATACTCATTTATCACTGGCACATCATTAATCTGAACAGTTCCTTTATTTTCAACGATGTGTGCAAGGTAACATTCATTTCCATCTTTTACAAGTTTCTCGGCCTCTTGATAAGTTATCAACAGTAAGGGTTCATTCTTGTAAACAAACTGAATTTTTTTTTGAAAAGAAACTTCTTTAGATCTACAGTCAATCTTATCATGGTAAATAGAGAGTCAATCCATACCCCGGATAACATCAAACTCTACTAGAGGTAGAAAAATAAGGGTTGCAAGTAGGTTCTTTCCACAGATAAGGATAGGAAGATTCTTATAAATTCTTTTTGCCTCAACATTTCCCCTAGGTGTTTTTACCAAAAGTTCATGAGTCATTTCTTGAGATGGTATTCCCATTTTACTAGAAAAGGTTTCAGAGATGAAAGAATGTGTAGACACCGAATCAAACAACACACTGGCATAATCTGAAGAAAAAAAACAAACAAAGTACCTGATACAACTTCATTTGACGGCCCGACATCTGCTGAAGTAGTTTCAAAGGATTTCACCACCCCTTTCTGCTTGTAGTCTAACTGCTTCCCATCACTCAAGATCATTGTCGGACACTCGTTTGCATAGTGACCCATATCATTGCACTTATAATATTTCACTAACTGTAAATCAAATTTGGTCTTACCATCACCCTGATCTTTTCAGTGTAATGACGAGCCTTATGTCCTATCTTACCACATTGGTAGAACTTTCCAGAATTCAGAAGATATTCCCCAGCATGCCTTTTTCCACATTTATCACAAACTGGAAATTTATTTTTCTTACCACCATACTTTTTTTGAAGAATTCTTACCTTTCTACTACCACCTCGGTCTCTTCCTCTGCTGGTTGTTATAGAACACTTGGTCATCGGCAAACTCCATTTCCACATTCTCAGCACATCGAACAATCTTTTCATAACCTTTATACTCACGAGAAGCTAATGACCTTCGATATTTTGACTTTAATCCTGAGTAAAAACGATTGATTTTACTATCAAGGTCTCGGATAAATTTTGGAGCATACCTTTCCAATCGAGTGAACCTTTCTTCATAGGCAGCCACTGAGTCTTCCTCTTGCCTCAATTCCATGAATTGATTTTCCATCCTAAGTCGAACAGCCTTAGGAAAATACTTCTCAAGAAAAAAACCTTTGAATTCATCCCAGTCGAGAGCATCAATCTCATCAGTGTCCCTGATATTTTTAACAATTGACCACCACTGATCTGCTTCACCAAGCAAATGGTAAATAGCAAGACTAACCTTTTGATTTTCTGAACACCCCATGACATCAAAAATCTTTTCCAGTGCTTTAATTCAACTTTCAGCTAGCACATGGTCAGATGATCCTCTGAATGATGGGGGATGTTGCCTCATGAAATGTTACACCTCTGACATGTTCCTCTGCGGTAGATCTGGCTGATCTCGTGCATGGATACCACCGCCATTTATCGCTTGAGTCAACTGCGCCATTACTCCAACAAACTGTTCAGTTCTAATTCCGACCATCTCAGGATGCTGATTCGGAAGGTTATTTCCTTCTGTATGCCTTCCTAGCACTGATTCCATTTTTCCTCTGTGGAAAACCATTCTGAATAAATATGTCTTAGATGAAGCAACATGGTAATCTTTAAATGATATATCACTTCAATTTGACCTTAAAAAAATATTTTTGGATAATCATTTAATATAATTTTAACTCATAAAGTTATCTAAACCGACCTTTGATACCAACTATAAGGCCTCAGCCTTAAACCTTACTTAATATTGAGTTATTATAAGATTAAACATTGAGGATATTTTCGAGTTTAGAGTTTTAGAGAATTAGATCATAGAACTAGCATTACATTCCACATATAAACAAAGTGGTTACATAAAGATAGTATTCTTCATTCCCATCAATGGAAACATATTTAAAATAAAACATGGATTCATTCTTGACACTTCCTTGACACTATCATCATATCATGTACCTTTCCCTTGACCTGTGAAAAAACATTTCAAAAAAACTAGGGATGAGCATAAAAAGCTCAGTATGGGTTATAAAAACATGGAAAGGAAACATGGGTACATATATACATAAGATTGAAATCATACATTACCCATAAAACATAAGCACATTAACATACCTCATCAAATCATGAGTAAATCATTGATATCATAAGACATAAAGGTAACTTCAGGCATTCATAACATTCTTACATAGGGAGTAACCCTCTTGGTTACGTTGGGAATACCCATCACAGTATATTCCCTGAAATATCTTCATAGAAACCATAACGTTTCACTCCTTCACTTTACCCAATGCATTGGAGAGCTATATCGGGCTCACCCTCCCTTAGTTTATCACGGAACCACCCGTTTTCATAATAATTCCCAAGAACCTCAACATAATCATATCACATAAAACATTCATAAAGGAAACATAACATTCCCACCTTTCAATCACAAGATATCAATACAACAAATTGATATATAAAAAATTATGAAAACCATTTTTGATACCAAAATAAAAGAAAAGTAAAACATGGTATTTATTTTTCTTTAAAAAAAGGTATGGCTTGTAGAGGAAGCCGAAACTCAAATAATGGTCACGAAGGCGGAGAAGTCGTTGTCGCCGCATACGTACGACAAAAACATTCCCTTTTGTCATTTAGTAAATGCTTCGTATAAAAAATATTCATTTTGAATAAATGTAAAAGTCAAATGGGTTTATACACCGTATAAAAGAAGGTTGTGTATAAAACAAAATATGCCTCAATGAAAGGAGATTGAGACGATGTCCCATACCTCGTATCCGACTTGACCCGATCATTCTTTAATCTCCTGAATAATAAACTTGAGTTAATATCTACTTGCTTAAGTACATTTTTCAAGTTCATTATTCCTTTTATACCAAGTTATGAACATCATGTAATCATTTATGTTAATAATGTTCATTTTGTCGGTATTTGGTTCTTAAGTCGAAAATAGACTTCTTACACTTACATGTTGTTAATTTGGTCAAAGGTTCGTTATATCCAGAATGATATTAATGATTTGGGTAAAATATATATCATATATATTCAGAATATACATGTATTTATAATATTACATCACATTTAGAGGTACGAAATGAAATGCACCGTTCATGGAGACGGTAAGCCGTACGTACGCATGAACGCTACATCCATTTCTATTTCGTATTTCTGGAATGGAATCATAATGATATAAGAGTATATTATAATTCCAGTATAATAACATATATAATATCATTAACTTTATCCTTTACACATCCCACATATGGTATTAACGAATCAAATCACTTTCAGGGGGCGGTAGTCCGCACTTCCTAAAATGAAGATATCGTGTTTACCCATAATGGAAACAATAATGGTATGCCATAAATGAAAAATACAGAATCTTAAGTAAAGAATAATCATATTATATATCATATATAAAAATAGTGACATCATAATGGCCACCTTTTAAGGTGTTAAATGAGTATTGAACAATCATCGTTTCGGGAGGCAGAATTTCGCCATCCACGGAAACCGTATGTTCTTTAACCATTTGATGTAGTTGTGTGAGAGTGTAGCTCGAATAAATATTATAACAACATCCTAGTATATTGAAGATACTGGTGTTGTTACAAAAGAAGTAAATAAAAAGATTTTAGGTTGTTGGAGACGCAAAATAAAACAAATGGACATGAGAGAATAAATTACCTTTAAAAGTGTAACTCCTTTTGATTTGAGCCTAAAGGCTTCCATTGAAAGGATTATGCCAAAAGGGAATCCTCTAGGATTAGGAGAGGGATGTGGAGAGAGTAAATGGGCAGGTTATGGCCGAGCCAAAGGCTTGAGGACTGTGTTAAATGAGGTAGAGGTTGGGCCCTTTTATAAGAGGAGAGGAGGGGCACTCATAGAAGGTAATGAAAAGTCACATTATTTTAAAACGAGTTTCGGATTCAAAAGGTCCCACATTTATATAATTCAAGGATAAGGTGATAAGGATTCTAAATCCACTCATCCAATAGTTTTTGGACAAGTTTAGGTCTTATATATTACATTATATTTCCATTTTATTTTAATCGTTAAATAATGAGGTCATCACTGCATCATCATGATGTCATAAATAATTTACTTTATTTAATGTCTAAAAATTATTAAAAAACTAATATGATATAGGAAATCGTTTTATCTTTCTAATGAATATTTATAGGCAAAAATATGATTAGTATAACCCCTTCTAAATTTTTTTTAGAAAAACAATTTATGTTAGTGTCATTTTCTCCTTTATTTTTTTAAAAAAAGCATTAAAGTCATTATCTCACCCAAGTGGCTCCATGGGGTCCCCTAAATCGACCCATGGGTTGTCATGGTCGGCCATGACACAACAAATAGTTTTAGGACATTTTTCAAGCTCATCTCATTTTATTAAAGCATTATTTTTACCTTAAACTACAATAATTACCTCTAATCGCGATTAATGAAAAAATAGTTACTATTCACCAAAAAATTATTTTCATCCCATTGAACCAAATTTTATAGACTAATGACAACCATGTATGTCGGGTTTTCAAAATTCAATACACATTAATGGTAAACTTTCATTTAACTGAAAAATCAGTTTGCTTGATTACCACTTAGTGGTTTCACTATTCATCAAAAATTAATGTTTTTCAGAAAAATACCAAAACTTTACCCTAAGCTATATTTGATATTCTGAATTCAAAAATGATGTCTATTTTACAAAATTCAAAACATATAATTCACATTAATTAATTTAATAATTAATTCCCGCTGTCAGAGAAAATGGCGTGTTTTTATGAAACAATAAGTATCAAAAGATTGACACCAGTTTAAGTCCAATTTCAAAGTGAAATTGATTCCAATGAACACCAATGAATTAAATGGTAAAAATTTATTCTAATTTCACATCAAAACAAATTCAAAACATAATCTAATCATATAAATAAATTAGATTAAAAAGCAGTTTTGATGTAAAATGCAGTATTTTTCACTATTCATAAAAAAAATGAACATTGTCAGAAAAATACCAAAAATTCACACAATGTAAATTTTGATGACCCAATCATAAAGAATAAGATTATTTTGACAAACATAGTTTATAAAATTGGCAAAAGATAGATTCAAAAATGGTTTTCCATCAAAAGGCAGTAAAACAATCTTTTAAAAATATTAGTGTATTCCATGATTAAGATTGGATTTATTTTCATTTTAAGCCTCTAAAACAGTATCTAATTCATTAATATACATAGATAAAAATATATATTATTCATTACTTACTTGGGATGTTACACTGATAGTGTAAATCTATCTAAAAAATGTAAATACCACAAAAAATAATGTATTAAGGGATATTAAAGATTTTATGTGAAATAGAGTGTAGTGACAAATTTAATTACTTAGTGTAATTTGTAGCAAATATTAATTTGATTACTATATCACATTTTAAAGAATTAGAAACTACAGAACACAAGCCCATGATTATTTTTTATAATCAATAAAAAATATATCACATATCTATTTGGTATTATTGAGGATGTACTCTTTTGATTTGTAAAGATGATACTTCAATCTTATTTCTTAGTGTTTTACATGGATAGTAATAAGAATTTACACATTATATTTTGAAGTATTTTTTCCTCTTGAGTAGCCCTGATTTCTATTCCAGAAGGTAATATTTCTTCTTATGTATGAGAAAACAATTATATCATAAATTTATATTAGGGTGTGAAAATAAGAAACGATATATAATTTTATTTTCTGTATATATCATTTATAATGAAGTGAAAGACAAGATTAAAATTTAAAACAGAATATGAAAGAGAATAACTAGAGGAGTTCAATTAATGAATAGTTGACATAATCCAGGATCTGGAGGAATCTGACCTATGTAGTGAAGATATATCTCAAAGTGGATTAACTAAAAAATTTATAGAAATATTTTGCAATGATACTGTAATTTTTCAACCACCAATGTAAAATTCACTTTGTTTCGACCAAAAGGAATTAACTTCCAAATTGAAATAGATATATCATGGAGTGGGTATAAAATGCTTCTTATTATTCGTGTTGACTATAATCATAAAAAAATTCTTATATATATGAGAATTTAAAAAGAAACTATTTCATTAAATAAAGAAGAAATCTTGGGGATTATCCCAAAAATCTGCATGAAAAATATTCTCATGAAGTATAATTATATGCAAACTATTATGTATCAAATAAGGATTAAGCAATTTATTTCAAAAGTATTCATAAAAAAAACATTTAAATTTCATGATACATGAATAATCACTCCCATTTTTAATAGTTCCTGGGTGAGCCATATATGTGTTATACATAATATAAGGGTTTTTAATGTGATAACAATTGAAAATGATGAATACATTTTTATAATAACTATAACTAGATTGAGAGATTTTATAAAATAAAACATTCCCACATGATCACATGTAATGTTCATTTCCCTTGTTCATTAATAGAACTTGTTCTTGATAGGATTGTAGTATATTTCTTATTTTTCAACTTCTATTTTGGTTATAGTGATGTGAAAATTTATACTGATGTTCATGAGAAGAAAACCATTACATGTACTTATCATGAATTATCATATAAAATAATGGGATGTGGGATATATGAAACAGATTAAAATTTTTAGATATACATTATGACTATTTCAAAATATAATTTAGAAAGAATTATTGATGTGTTCTATTGAAACTAGGTGCATTTTTGTTGGATCTTTAGATAATAGTTATTTTATTTTTTGATTAAGAATAATAGTTTAAATTGAAAAAATGGATATTGGAGATTCATGAATGATATAAAGCTTGAAATCATTCCTAGTGTCTACACTTGGTGAAGTATGCATGGAATTGATAAACATGAATGATTGATAATGGAATACAAATTTATCTTGTGTAGGTGAAAGAAGACATTATGTATTCTAGTTTATTAAGTTCTGAAATGAAGGGG
Organism: Viscum album; assembly: GCA_963277665.1. NCBI lineage: Eukaryota > Viridiplantae > Streptophyta > Magnoliopsida > Santalales > Viscaceae > Viscum > Viscum album. The sequence continues at coordinate 741,450,953 of OY728145.1, read as the reverse complement.
CTTGCATGAAGTCATTTTGAGAATAGTGAAGGTATTTATGAGAAAATATTAACCCATATCAAATCATTAGATACCGCATCACAATGTAATTAAACATGATATTAAATAGAGAATATGTTTGAATAAATTATGATCCATGTAAATGGATAAATCATTGAATATATGATTACACTACATGTTGTTTCAAATAAAATGAAACTATATAAAATTAATATTCAATATTGGGAATCTTGAAAGGACATGAAATAGGGAAAATAACATTCCATAATATATTCTCTTTGACAATAATCATGAATTAACAAAAAGACGTTTCACCATGAATTATATGACAACACTCCAATTGGACTTATAATTGAATAAACATGAAGTTGTTGATTATTGAGTAATATTAGTAAGAATATTTCAAAAGTGAAATTTATGGTTAAATTAAGAAGAATATCTCAAGTGATGTACTGTGAAGAAAGGTACCACTCCATCTTGAACTTTCTATAATATGAAAGTATTGTGAAGAGAATTTTGATAAATAAAGTCGTACCATAATCAGAAGATTTTGAAAATATGTGTGGGAATTTAATGTAATGAATTATTGAAATTACACTATATTACCTGAATCACATTAAGAATTGTATAGTTTTATGATTGATTGTGCTTTAATAAAGTTATATTTATATGGATGATGTTTTTTTTATATAATAAAAAAATTAATGATTTTTTTGTATAGACATTCATATTTAAAAAATTATTATGTAATAACAGTTATGGATTAGATATTATTCAACATGTTTTAAGGGAATTTACTATAAACAATAAATTAATTTTATATGATATAGTGAGTGTTTTGATAGAAGCTTAGTGTTAGTTGTGGATCAAACTATTATGAATAGATCCATAAAACAAAAATTTAGAGAATCAAATTACATCATGGTGCAATGTAGTATTATTCACCATGATTTGGATATTTCCTTAATATCTTATAAATTGAGTTTAAATTTAAAAAGGAAATTATTGGATATATAATTAATAAATTAACACTATTCAATTGGATGTATATGAGAATCATTAAAATTTATGTGTCATAAGAAATTATCATGAAGAAATATTGGAAAAAATATTGATTCAAATAATTTATGTGATTTTTGGTAGAATACTTAGTTTAGAAAAGATAATCATTTATGTTTTAGGAAATAAAAGTATTATAGAACAACTGGTTTACAAAGTGATTATAATATCTAGAATGAGACATATATTTTGTAAAGAGAGAAAAAGGGGAAAGCTCCAATGAATTAAACTCGATTAATAATATATAGATTACTTCATGAAATAAGTATTGAAAATGATGATACAACTCTATTTTCATATCATTTCATTGATGAAGTAGTGAAAGAGGAGTAATTCCATTGATATATTATTATTCCTTTTAATGATTAAATATTATTTTTTCATAAATAAGGTAAAAATTTAAAACTAAAATTGTGTATTAAATCTCATTAGTATTTGGTGGAATTTAAGTGATGTTATCATAGAATTTAAAAGAAAATTAAATTGAGATATAGGTATGGAAGGATATTTAGGGCCTTACAACATTATGAATAATACCACCATGTATATTAATTATGGAAGTGTACCCGCATATATAAAAATTATTTACTTATATTGAATATATGTATTGTGTATATTAATAGGGTGTTTCTCATGGATTTATAGTGAGTCATTTCTAAGTATTTTTAGGTAATGTTTCCTTATCATTCAGTGATTGTGTATTAAATTTTTATTTCCACTATAAATTGTATGACAATGGATTCTAATTCACTAACACGTCATTATTTGTATGCTCATTTTCTTTTACCTTGGTGGTAAACAGTTTATTAAGTATATGTTTTTATTTTATAATCTATATATATGATCTTGATATTCTGTGTGATCAATGATGAGAGAATTTGACATTGAACATGTTTCATCAAATTAGTAATCATGATCTATATGTGAACGGGGACATTGATATAGAAATTTTTTATTTAGTGGCCCCCCAATTCCTCATCTTATGATTATTATATTCAATTGAGTTCTTAAATTTAGTATCTTTTCTTATTTGGTTCTATTTAAGGTTAAATATTTAAAATATATATTTGGATTTTTTACACATAAGGAATAAATGTTGAAGGATCTTATTTTTAATGATACTACATTTTTTTGAGGGAATATGGAGATATATTGGTTTACATATAATTATACTTTATAGATCATGCAATATATCCAATGATATTGTGACTAATAAAATATTAATTTATGATTTCATTATTTTGAGACACAAAAAATTATAATAAAAACTATTTTTAATAAGGTATTCATAAAAACCATTCAATATACTAGTAATTTTGATATTTTTGAAGGATTGGAATAAATATATGGAAAATAAATAGAAGAAATATGGCTATAGAGACTACCTAGGAAAATATATAGAAATATTCTTATGATTAGAAACCAATGAACAAATCTTCTGAGGGATAACATATATCAAAATGGAATCAAAGTATTAATAGTAGGAAAACTCAATATATGAAGAACATTTCTACTATGGTAGGTGTGGCTAAGATCGATTTCATTGTTGTTTCTAATATTGTTTTTCCATATTTATGGAAATATTTATATTTATATTCCATGATGAAGATATTTGTGGAAGGATATTAAATTGAATGGGTAGTAACAACATCAATGTTTCAGTTAATTTAAATTTTATACAATAATAAAGATGACATGTAATCCCTAGATGACATGGTGGATCAAAAAGAGATTTTTCATAATTTACATTATTCATTAATAATAGAATTTTTACTTCAGAAAATGGATAATGAAATAATATATAACCCTAAATAAAAAAATTATAAAAATGTGGGTTATAATAATGGTAACAGTGATCTACGTGGTGATTATCCATATGAAGTGGAAAACATTTGGAAATGAAAAAGTGTTAAAACTTTTATTATTCCACAAAAAACACAAACCAAAGGGATGATAATGTCAACCAAGGGATTTGGAGAAATGATAGAAAATTTGTATTTTCAATTAAATGATTAGGATAAGAACATTAAATATCTTAATGATATTTTAATAACCTATAATTAAAATAATGAGATACCTCTCGACAATTTATTTTCTAGTGGTGTCCAAAAAATAGATAAAATTATAATTTTTATAGATATAAATAATTATTTAAAAATAAAAAATTTCTTTATATTGAATTAAGGAATATGTGAGATGATATTATTGTTGAATCATGGGATGCATCAAGAGTGCTTCTCTAGATTCTCCTAGTCTAAAAGGTGGAAAAAAATATTTTTCCTTACTAACTTAAGTAAGGATGAAATGCATGAGACATGATTATTATTGAGATTATTTATTTTTTATTACCATCATAATATGGGATGAAAAAAAACAATAATATGGATAAAAATTTCATTAATATATTCTCCATTCTATTAAAAAGGGAAGTGGAGGGTATTTAGAAAAATTATATTTATGGATACAATATTTATCACTTTAGAAGAAACTAATATTAGAGCCCAATGAAGGGTGAAATAAAAATCTCTAATAGTATACTCATGGTATCATTCATTGATAGAATGAAATCTAATATTAAATAACAATATAGAAGATAATAAAGTGATAATAATTGTGGAAATAATTATTTTTAATGATTCATTATGGAGGCGTAGTTTAGAGGAGTATCTAAAAATCATTTAGTATACTAGGTAGAAGGATGGATTTGTGGATTTAAAACATTAGATATAACAAAAAATTGTGAATATGGTTGAAGTGATATTATATGAAATTTGAAACATTAATAATGATTAAGTGATGATACATTGATGTAATTGAAATCCATTAGTGGGATTATTTTTACAATAATACTCAATTTGTTTCTAAGAAAAATGGTCATTTCTATGGCTTATATCATAAATAATGTTTTTAGAAGTGGTAACTAATCAAATAAAAACTCATATAATATCATGAGTTTGAGTTGTAATTAAAGAAATAGTTTAACTAGATCGACCAAATTCTTCAACCTAAGAACATTAAGGGGATACCCTTCCTCTCTCTAAGTTTATTTTTAAATAATTGAATAGACGGTATAAAAATAAGTATTAGATATGACCCATGGGATGAAATTGTATACAGAATGGATACATGCATTAAGGTTGAGTAAACACTATTGTTATGAAATATAAATGAATTTTAATTGTTGTATCAAGTCCCTATATAAACAAAAAAATTGAGATTTGTAACCATAATGGATAAAAAATATAAATATATAATTTCTTATTGAGATAAATAAGAAGAAATTATAATTTGGATAATATTGAATTATATTGGTGCAAAATAATTATTTAAAACATGTATTTGTATCGTGACAATTTTTTTCATAATCAAGTAATATCAAGGAACATTTAATGTGTTTTTGTACCACTAAAAAGGAATAATATAACTTAATGGATAAGAAATGGAATTATTAGAAGAATAAATGTGTTATTTGTTTCTAAGATAAATATTTTTTATTCACTAATGTTTTTTTCAATGATACCAAAATATATAGAATAGAAATCTCCATGGTATACGTTATTATGTGGTATTCTCGTGATGAAGTATCTAAGGAATATTTCCCCATCTAGAATATAAGGATTAAATTAAATATCACTGATATTTTTTGGTATCACTTTTTTATTATTAAAAGTGGTATCAATTTATTGAACATGCACTAGGACCAAAATACATTTTAATTTATTAATTATTAATTTATGTAATTATGTATGTGTGTCTGAGATCGCATAGTAATTGATGAAATAATGTAATAGCTCTTATCCAAACTGTATATTGAAATAAGTGGGTTACATAGAAATATTTGGTGTTATTGATTTAGAATATTATTTCCTACACTATGTTATGACTCAATAGTCTTAAATTATTTTTTGAAAACTCATTTTTAAGTGATATTTTATATAAAATATGACTAAAAGGAAGAGTCATTTTGATTGAGATACCCCTATAAAATTCAATGATGACATGGAAATTCACATGAATAAGAATTATAAAGATCATGAATGTTCATATAGGTGACACAAAATAGAATATCTAGTGTAAAATTCATGGTTTATTTATATTAAAAATAGGGTATAAATTAAAATCTAATAATAATTAGATTCGTTTCATATTACTGATAAAAGACCAGAGAATAAAATTCATTGTAATTATATATATTTATTATTTGATTTAGAGTTTCATGGGGAAGGAGGATATGTAATACTAAATTAAAAAAATAAAAGGGCTATAATATTTAACTAGCAAAATGTATGTTGTATTTTTCTTATAATACATTCTAGAGTTTTTTGTTCATGAATAAGGGTTAGAATTATAGAAAATTGAGTGAGTTGATTCTTGGTTTATGGGAAGATGATTAACATTCATGGAAACTATATTTAGAAAAAATTTAATGAAATAAATAAACATGGAATTTGGATAATGAATCATTTATTGACTGTGATTCCTATAACAGAATATATTTCCTACATTGGTATATTTTATAATTATAAGATGTAGGACATCGCATGTGTTTATTTATAGAATACTGTAAATTTTTGGTGATGTAATAAACATACACCATCTCATTAGTTAACAAACTATAGTCCAATATCAAATGTGATTAAAAAATATGATATGTAAAAATTAATTAAGATATATTTGGATGGTTATTTCATATTATAGTTTATGACATCAAAATATCTCTCCAATAAATTTCTTTTATAGATGCATATTATTAACAAAATATAATATTCAATGTCTACACTATAATGAAATATTTCAGACAAAAATAATTTTTATGATAGGTAAATATAAAAGTATTGTAATTATGTTCCACTATTAATTATATTAATATTCAATATGATTTATCCTGTGAGAATATGAATAATGTTTCTGAATGATTCATGAGATTTATCGAATAAGATAAAAAGATCTACGTAACCCTAATATAATTCAAAATTTAAAAGTGGGGAATATGATTACCATACCAAATTATAATCTAGGAAATTTTTTTATATCCTGAAGAGAGAAATAGAGTAGAATATCATGGAATTGAGAGATGTTTCGAGATATTTGTGAGGGTCTAAAATGGGATAAATTTCTCGAATAATTTTACAATATCTGAATCTATAAACATAGGGTAGATAGCATAGAAAGGATACATCATGACATAAATGATATATCACATATGTAAATTTTTTGTTTTAAATATATGATTACAAATACTTATATGGTATAAGGAAATCCATAAAAACAAAATCTTCCCACCCAAACATGTAAAACTATTGATAATATTTGTGAAGATTTTGGGAAACACACAATGATAATCCATGGAAATTTTAATGAAATATTTATTTAATTTTTTATATTTGGGTAGTGACTATAGATTAATATAAATTTTATGTATTCATTCCATAGAATGAAGATATAGAATTTAAATCACACTAAAATGAAATATCTTTTAACATGAATGGTGATTTTTCTAGATATCTTCTAAATTTAGCTTTAATTTAAAAATAATTTTACATTAAAATGATTGTGGAATTATCTCAAACCAATTAAATATATTGGAAAATATTTAAATCTCCAGGACACTTGGAATGTTCTTGTAAAAATAATGAAAAATTAGTCAAACTAATCAATTGATAAAATACTTAATTGCTTTGAGTGTTTATAAAAACTACCCATAGTAGTTATTATATAAGAGAGGAATACTTTATATTTGGTTTAAATAGGTATGAGATGTGATATAATAATAAATATGGGTTTAAATTGATAAAAAATGTGTAGATAAAATTTATAAAATTGAAATGATCATATCAATTTTGGTTCATGAAATAAGTGTCAATGAAAATGTCTAACATTTATTTCCATATATAGATACTTAAGATGAACCATGATAGGAGTAATTCAATTACTAAACTATTCTTCATCTATGATATGTAAAAAAATTGTTTCCTTGTTGAAGAAAATATATTGACACTCACATTGAGTGGTAGTTATTATTAGGATATGGATTATTTGAAGACTAGGTATTGTTGAAATTAATAGATCAGAAATTTTGAATTTGTTGAGTCAAGGAGTTTTATTGTGTTACAATAATATATAATTTACCTTCATTTGTTTAAAATTTTTAAGAGACCATCACAAATATAAATTGGCTTATTCTTAATTGAAGTAATTTTATGAGGATAGGAATATGGAGTAGTCCTTGGATAGAAAATGTCTATGTCCTGATCCTTGTAAGGGATGTATTCCTTACCATTAAATTAAAAATACCTAAAATATTTAATCCATTTAAAAATGAATTCTATTTGATTTTAGTACCATGTTAAAAATAAAATTTTAGGATCTTTTGATTTTACTTGTGTTGTAAACCTTATCAATGTATTGTTTTCTTTGCATTAACTATATATCACATGTGTTTAATACATAATGTGTTTGATTATGAAATAATGTGAGATTAAGAAACTTACATCCAATGGTGGATCACAATTGGTGTGAAAAAAGTTGATTTTATGAAGATATGGGTTTTAACCATAATTTTAACTCTCATAGGATGCTTATAATTATTTTTCTCTCAAAATTATCATGAATGAAATTTATGCCACTATGATAATATTTAAATATTTCTTAAATAACATGTCAATGGCGTTGGAATGGTGTTATAAGTCTAAATTGGTTATCAATAATGTGAAATTCCAATTCATGGTTATATAAGGTATTGTGTTGGGAAATAGAATAACCATGGATAAAATTATATTTAAAAAAGATAAAAGTAATGTGATTTCCACAATTCCTCCACTAACCTCAGTTTTGGTAGGGAGAAAATTCCTGATAACTGATAGGATTTTCCAAAGGTTCATGAACTTATTTTTAATGAAATACATACAATTGTGATCATTTTTGTAAAATTCAAATAAATTAGATTTTGATATGAAATGTTGAGGATTTTTAAATTGATTAAAAATATTTCTAGTTTCATAACCTATTGTAAGTAAAACAAATGATACATTTTTAGTATAAATCATGTGTGATAACAGTGAATCATAAACATTATATTTTTATTGGTAGAAAGTAGAATGGGTGAAATATATATTAAACCGTGAAATTATGTATCTGAAAACAACAATACAGAATAATTCCCCAATAGAGAAGGATATTTTGGATGTTTCTAATTCAGTGTAGAAGTTCATGATAAACCTAATTGTATGCAAGGTAACATTATGTATATAACATTAAATTTTTTAGAATGAAAAGTAATCCATGTTTTTTGGTGATTTTTGAATAAAAAATCATATAAATATATTAAATTTAAAATTGGAAGATAGAATTATGTTGTTAAATTTTTTTCCTAACATGAGTAATTAAATAGAATATCTTAGTCACCCTATCAATGATGATTTTCTAGTTGAATAAACATTTACTTGTTACAAGCCTACCCTATTATTCAAATAAATTGTATAATATTTCTACTATGAGTATTCCACAAGGTTTTAAATGCAATAAGAAGAAGATATTTTGAAATATCCTTGTAAAAAAATGAAAATAAATATCTTCCAATACCAAGATGATACATGACTCATAAAATCAATCCCTAAATGGTTATTATAAAAAATAAACATACAATGACCAATATTAAAAGGGGTTTTAAATAAAAGGCAGTAAATATATCCTAGAATATCCACACCCAACATCATTTTTTAATTATTCGAGACCTGAAAGTCCCACATAGTACTTGTTCCCATGATTTTCCTCTTTGATAGAGAATCTTTTGCCCAATTCTCTTCTATATTGACCTACGGAATAATTATATAAAGATGACTGGTGTCATAGAAACAGTCAATCCAATGAGGCAACAGCTCCCAAGGGATAGTATTGGTTCTCTCTTTTAGAGTCTTGACTATAATAACAAAATTAGATTATACCTAGAGGGGATTCTTTCCAAAATAGATATCTTATTTAATATAACATATTATTGGCTGCGAATCCCATCCTAATGTAGTTGAAATTCTTATCTAGTGAAAAAAACAATTTTAATTAATATGTGGTGAGTTATGATGATACCTCCTTATCTCGAGGTCCCCAGTATGGTAGAGGCTACACCATCATCATTTACATTTATCCACGGTGAGATTATATGTATCTAACTGATTCACTTGACAATAATTGTATTATTGGGCCAACACAAGACCCCACGAAATTGCAGAATCTTTAAGTCACTAATGTTTTTGTGCATAGTTCTAGTTTGTACATTGGATGCCATATACACCTCTATCTGTAGTGTTATAACACCAATGTGAATAGAGAACATTTAATGAATGAATACTCATACATTCAATGAATTCTAGATAATTGTATTGATTGAGGCATCGCCTATAAGAAGGAGATATGTAACCTATTCACATTTCCCAACCATACAAAAAAATTCCATTTGGTCCTCAAGAATCCTATTAACATTGAAATTAAATAAAATTTACATACTTTAAATGATATTGAGTGAAATCAAATCCCATACACAGGTGGTGCATGCTCTCTTCAACCATTATAAAGACGTAGCATACTAACACAATTTACTGCATCGTTGTTTTAAGCTGGTCGTGAGTGGTAACTATAATAAAAAAATTTATAAAGAAAAATGAAACATGAGGGTTGGATACAAAATACCAAGAAGTTAGTCATCAATTTTTGTTCCCAAAAATTTATTTCACAATGAATCTTGCATTGATCATGGAAATTGAAATTCCCATTTTTATTCAGATTCCATATATGAGTATAATGATCAATGAAAGAATATATCTGGAATTCTAGAATAACCTCTATTGGAATAAAATCATGATTTTTATATTCGAAATTATGTCCACATTAGTCATCTGTGATCTATCATGAGGTATGTTTTTTCAATCAATGAGATATATATCCATGGAAGGGTTCCTCCAACATTTAAAAATGAATTTCTTTTTAACAAGCAACTTTCAATCAGGATTTATGTCATTAAAATTACATTTGATAGAAGGAAAAACCAATGAGTCAATATACTATGGATATCAATCTAATAATTTAATTTAAAATCATATTGATAATAAGTCACTGTAAGGGACATTAGGAGATATCATACTGCATGTGAATTTTCCCACAACACATTCATTAAAGATCATAATATCAATGAAACCATATCCCCCATATCAAAAGGATTAATGATGTCCTTCTATGAAATAATACACATTTTTTTCAAGGACGAACCTAGTTTTAATAAAATTCTCGATCATGCACTAAATCTCATTAATTATGATTATTGGAAATCTATAAATAGAGAAAGAATATTAAAATTTGGAATTAATCACTACGTTGATAAGACAATCCCTTCCATATTAAGACTTGTATTTTCCCTTCAAAATGGATAATTGATAAATAATGCACAAAACAATCCATTACATATGTTATATCTTTAAATTCCTCAAAAAATGAACATCGTGATAGTTAAATGGGAGGTATCCCCACTTTTAACCATGTATTTTGGGGTTTATATTTTGTTTTCCAACTTAAATACCATCAAAAAAATAATGGATTCATTTATAAAGCTGATGGAATATCCATCTACCCCCTAATATTTTCCAAAAAGTATTTTGATTGAAGATTTAGTTATCTTTAAGGCTATCCTGAAAAAGAGTACATCATAATCATAAAAAAAATGTGTTGGATTGAAGTAATACCCCAGAATTTGATTGGAATATATTTACCAACATTAATAAGATCAGTAAAACATATATATTATTAATCACAACAAATGGAAAAAATAATCATTGAGAGAGAATATACTTATCTTACACCTTTGGTACATTCATAAAACCCCTTGGGAGATCCATTAGTTAGACTGGAAAACCATAATTAATTAAGGATTGTGTGCACTGATATGATAAAGGAATATGATAAGTTATTTCTCCCTTGTAAATTAAATAAGATGTTCTATTTATGTGTTTAAAAGTAATTGTATATATCAATATTGAGATAAATGTTTCCATATTTTTCTTTCCACTTTTTAATATTAATACATTATAAGGATGTAAATATGATATTTTGAATTCTTCTTAAAATGAAAAATACATAATAATTTGGGATCCTTTTATCCTTACTTATTACTCTAATTATATTACTAATTATCTTAATAATAATTTTAGTATAGTGTTCCCAATGGAAACTAATGTGAAATTCCCAATGTCAATTGCATTATTTTCATTGGTATGAACATAATAAAGTTAGAATTAATACCATGAGGGATTGAGGAATAAGTGAAGAAATCCATGATTATACTCATCAAATCATCTTATATTATGTCTAGATAAAACATAATTTTTTTAATCCAACTGGACCAGTAGCGCATTCCATTTTGAGAGATAAAATAGATTCATTGATTTTAATTTAGAGGAATTCATTGTGAGAGCTCAATTTTGATGATCCACAATGTAATAGGTAATGTTTATAACCATTTTTTTGGATTATCCTTTCCAAAAATAGTATATATCCCATTAAAGTTCTCCAAAACAACCCTTATAATGTCATTTTTAGTGTTTCTTAAACATCTATTAATTCCAATTTAATTATTACCTCTTCTTAACCCCTTCTCCATTTGAAGTATATTAATGATATTTTAATTGATATCGCAATCCCTCAATAATTTCACATTTAGATTATTTCTATATAATATTTCTTTAATCATGAAGATATCATCAAATTGTTAATTGGAATGAATTTCCTCTTTGTAAGAAGTGTTCTAGAGCTAATTTCAAATTTACATGAAACCAAGAAGCTATTCAATACCCTGGATATCTATAACAATATTAGAGATATTATTCTTGAACTATTATCTAATAATCATTTTAGTGTGTTTTACCATCCCATTAATCCATTGAAATCATCTTTGAATAGCTTCCATCTTCATAACATAAAAAATAAGCTCCCCAATTCATGGAATTACCATACAACCACTGATGAAATAAAAGGTTATATGAACCAACCTTGTTTTGTTGGTAAACAAATGAACAATAATAGGGTTCTGACCTGTGGGAGGTTCAACGAGGGCTAAACCAGATACTTCATTACAATAACCCATATCATCCATTTTCCTAAATTATCTATCAATCATACATAAATTAATTCAATTAAAGGTATATCTGATACATATAAACTCATCTATAGAAATTGGAACCTCAACTGGATTTAAAGGATAAATTAAAGAAGCAAATTTCAATGCTGCATTTTTGTAAATGTTGGATCCAATTTTTTACTGACATGATAATTATTTAAAAATACAACATGAAAATCCTTTTATGATTCATATCCACATATATTTCATCAAGATAATCCCATAGCTCCATCATCTTTATATATATTGGGGAATATTTTAGAAAGGAATCATAGGTTGGAATATATAAAATATTGATAGAAATAGAAAAACTCTGGTATTTTTTGATACAAGTGTTAACCAGAATTCTTTTGTTGGTAAAAATACATAGATGTTCCATGTCAAAATCATGTAGGTATGGGGAAAAAATTAATATACAAGAGAGAACCAATTGAAATTATTTTATCATTCAAACATCATCTTTGGTTTAGAAACTTCTACATGAATAGGCTTATAGGCCATGATAAATTTTTTAAGGGTCTCTTATATTTGGGAGTTCCACATCCCTTAAAAAATACAATATAAGAAACTTATAGATTAAGGGACCCTCCCCTTGACACGTGACATTCTAATTATGTCACATTTTTAGGTCCCTTTCTTCTTCTACCATTCCCTATTTTCTTCCAATATTTTGGATTCTTGTATAGTGATGACTCCTCCAAATTAGCATTATCCATGGTTGAATTTTGACAAACACTGGGCTATATCTAATGAGGATTCTGATCCTTTTATTCCTAATCTGAAAATTTACCACTCAATGTATTGAACATATTATTTTATTATAGAGTATAAAAATACTTATCAATGATTGTAGGTTTTATTGAATCATTGGATGAATGTAACTATAAGAAATTACTTTCCAAAACAATATGATCACTTTATTATCTATGATTACATTCCTTTCTATATAATAGTCATGCACTAGTAGTTATATTAAAATGATAGTCTTATGAGTTCCTAACATTGGAAAATCATGCCTCAATACCACTAGATTCAGGATGCAACTCAGGATCTCATTTAATTATAACCATCCAGGTATATTTCCCATAGTAACATGAGAGAGTCTCCCCAAAAAACATGGTGGTATTTGGAGACAGTATATACTCCCACCAGTGAAAGTCTTCATAGAAATACATTTCCATGATTTTTAATTGGGACCATATTTTATATAAATGTATTATAATGTCATAATGATAAATTTAGAGTGAAAATAGATAATTATGGATGTAAGATCAAGAACAGAACAACCCACCATACACAAAGATAGGGAAAATATAAGATTTTAAATAATTATTTGAATTTAATAATATAAATTATTGTGAGATTATTAATGAATTACATGACTTATATATTGGAGTATTTACTTTTTATAAACAAAAAATTAAAAAAAAATACCCATTAATATATATTATTATAGGGTTTTTTTGAAAGAATTTACCTATTATATGGGATATTGAATATAGGTTATTCTAGGATATGAAGGATTTAATCATAGATTATATGTGTTCTATTGATAAGAGGATGTTTGATATGTATAAATGATAAGACATTAGAAAATTATCATATAAGAATGAATGAATTATAAATGATCAGGCTAGTATACTTCAATATAGGATGATAAAAATGAGTTACCTCATTGAATGATTAATGAATTGATTTTTAAATTCAATGATGATTATATTTATAGGGAAATGTATGTTCTTGTGGATTATACCATTCAAAGTAGTTAATGTAAAAGAGTCTGGAGATAAAATATTTTTTTAAAGAGATGGATGATTTATCCACAATGAATGGGTAGAGGCTAGAATTACACTTTAGATATGGAAAGGTGGAGAAATACACTATTATAATAACTATGTATTAAATAATTAATTATTTATACGGATCTATATAAACTAATTACTCATAATGGATAACCCAATATTTTTTTTATTTAAATACTAAATAAGTGTAATTTCACAAAATTAATATTCTTATTCATTTACAATGGATATAGAAAAGAATTAAAATTAAAGAAAAATGATTAAATACACCACATTTGAAGAGATATCAAGAAAGGAAAATTTTATACTCAACAAGTCATCATTTGAGCACATTGAAATATCATAAATGAAAATCCCTATATATACACATATTAAGTTTCAAAAATAACTAGTGTATAGAATTTTGGTTTGTTCTTTTAATGAAGAAAAAAATAGGTAATTTATTCCCCATTACTTCCCTATGTGATATATTTCTTAATTAACATTTAGTTTTTATGTTTTCATTCATTTTTATTTATTTTTAAATGGAAATATGTTAATGGAAATTGTAATTTGACATAACTATATTCAAGTTTGAACATGATATGGATTGAATTATCTTTTATATGTTAAAAATTATAAGGAATAAAAATTAAGAGACAATCAAATAATTATCAAAAATTAGGATAAAATGGGAACTTCAGCTCCAACATGTTGTTTCTATGATGATTATGAACAAAGATTGTGTTTAAAAAAATATAGTACATTAATAAGAGTAAAATTTCGTTTTGAGAGATGATTTTTATTATATTTGTTTTCTATAGAATGTATATTAGAAATATACATGATTTATTCCTTCTATACTAGATGGATTTTTTCCATTATAGTCTCAATCAAACAATAAGGGAAAAGAACATTCCATTTTTAAATAGTTGTTAAAAGTGAAAGATAGTTATTTTCAAAGGGAATGAAAAGTGAGGGGAATGTTGAACCTATATGAAGAAGGATAAATCAACTGTGAATATTATCGTTTAAATTGTATCAAGTATGTGAGAATAAACAATTTTTATGATAAAGTTGTAGGAAATGCTATAATAGTTATTTCAAGTTCCAATTATGATTCAACATTATTTTTCATTTAACCTTAAATAACCAAAGAACCAAACATTAGATTATTTGTGTTATTTTTAAAACAACATAAGGGAAATTACTCATGTAAAAACAATAATTATAATATTAGGGTAACTATATTTCAATAATTTATCAGTTTAATTTTCTTTAGATTTTTTGTTTCATGCATTTTATTTATTTATTATTTTTTCATAGTAGTATAAATAAATATAGTTGTTTTGGAAGAAATTATTAATATTTGAAATCTATAAAGTTATTTTTTTCTTATAGATATAATTTTAATCATAATATATTTTATGATGAACAACTGACTTTTTGATTAATTTGAATACTAGTTATTAATATGAAAATCAATAAATACAAGTGATGGACTACTGCATAATTTTAAAATTTTGTGTTTAAGATTAATTTGTGATAAGAAATACTATATGATATAAAAACAATATTTATATATCTTATATAACATATTCTAAAAAAATAATAAAATCTATTTGGGTTGTAATTTATTGTCATAAACAACACTCAACCCTTTTCAAGGCCAACATAATGTCTTAGAAGTGGACTTGAGAATATATCAAGGTCTAACAAGGATAGAATTAGAGCTTTAGGGTACAGTGGAGATCTAATAGTATACCATGTTCACCAGTTAAGGTGTATACCATTTTACCAATAAGAACTACATAAAAATACATACAGTATGGAAGCATTAAATGTGGGGGAAGCAGTTGAAATGTTGTCATCACATATGAAATTTCATAGAAGTCAATGCAAAATAGATTCATTATCCAAAATAGTGTGAGGATCCATTAAATTTTACACATGTATTAAAAAATAATATACATTGTTATTTTTTATTCGATGGAAATCCAAAAAGGTAAGAGTTCAAGGTTATTTCACTAGGCTAATTGAAGTTTTATTTCTTATCGAGGATATATCAAAGAAAAAAAGATCTGTATGATAACATGACAATATTTTAATATAAGATTACAAATACAGATTCATTAGCCCTCTAAGGAAACCCATAGGCACCCAACTAGACACTACATTGCCGATCCAATGTTAGGAATATTAAAATTGAATAATAGTTATTTAACGAATATTATTAGAGCATGAATTGAAAATATTATACTATTCAATATATTAGATATCATAATATTTAAAATGTTTTTGTGTGAACCCAAGTCACAAGATAATGAAATTAGATATTCAATTGAAAATTAAGTTATTTATATCATTCATTATAGAATGTTGATCAATGATGCTTCCACTCGTACGACATGCACAACTTCTTGGGACCAATCTGATCCCCATACAAAACTATTTACCCAAATAGAAAATTGTAATAACAAATATTATATATAAAAAATAATATTGTGATAAAACGATGGTCTACATTTATAATATTTTATTTTTTAATAAATGGTAAAATCATGTTTTTATCCACATGATTGGATATTAGCATTTATTACCAAGCTAAGTTCAATGATAAAAAGTAGTTAGATGAAATAAAATACTAAAATATTATGAATATAGAGGGTCTTCGAAAAAATTGCAACATTCATAATATTAAATGATAAGAGAATTAGGAGGATGGATACAAGGAATTTAGAAAAACATATTCCTCAATGGACTCTATCAATGAAGAATAAATTTCCAACATTGTTTGGATTGTTAAATAAAAAATATCATTCACTATAAAACTAGTGGGGTTCAAGTGAGTAGTATTGTGGATTATATAGATGAAAAAGATTCTTTATATTACATTCTTATTATATTAATAATTCTTTTTCAGTCTAGTCAACTAGTATATAAGCATAAGGGATTTTTTTAAGAAACTACATTTGAAATATTTTTTGTTCAATTGAAGTTGTGATTTAAATATTCTTACCATGAGATTGTCATATGATGTTAAGATGAAAAAATATCATAAAATTAAAATGTAAAATCCATGTTTCACTATTTTATTTTTATTAAAATATTTTTGTCCATGTTTTAATGATTTTGATGTGTATTTATAATCTATTTACTATTTAAAAAACTCTTCTGGAACTAGAGGCTTTAAATGAACCAGGACATGCCACAACTCTAGAAGACCATACAAGAATCCCATTCCTTACAAAGTGTAAATTTTTCTAAAGGAGGGTTAGTTTAATTAGGGGGAATAAATTCACTATATTTGTGTGTTTGTTGGAAGGACCATACTATATCACATGAAATGTTCCTGGGTGGGTTCTCATATTTTTTAACCATACCTTTTTCAATAGAATGTACTTTGTGTCTTGAATTTGGAGCCCACAATAGAGTTGTTGATCCTCAAGGGTTATTTCATATTCCTAATAAATTTGAAGCATTCCAAATGATTTTAGGATACCTCATGGTGGATACCCATATAGGTTCACCACAATACGGTTGTAGTGTTTCACAATTGAGGTGGTCATCCCAGTATCAAAAAAAATGTTGAAATAAATTCTTACCTATTATGATTTTAGGATATTAAAACTCTTTTTGCCTATTATTTATGAGTTATAACCTGTTTTGAAACCTACATAGATCTACAAGTATATTATATGTGATTTTTGGATCCCATACCTCTAACTACTTTTGATTTTCAACTAGATATATCATTTTTTCTTGATTATCTCTCTTTACACTTCTATTTATCAGGGTTTTTTCTTTTTATATTATGGAAAAATAATTATGAGTGAGGATTCATGGTTTTTAGTAATTTTTAACATTGAAAAATTCCAATAAACGGTTTATATAGTGTGTAATTTTTCTTTTTTAATTGTTCTCTAAATAGGGTGACATTATATAAATCGATTTCTATTGGTTTGATGTAGATGTTTTATAGTTATCCTTTATTTTTAAATTATTGAGATTAATTGATATTAAATTGTTTTTTTAATTAAAATATTAATTTCTTTGATATATGAATTTATTATAATTTTTTTTATAAAATTAATTCTTATAATGTTTTTTATTTGGAATTTCAATTTTTTTGGAAAATTAAATAATTCTACATTTGATGAACTTGTGAAATACCCATGGCCCACATTAAATTTTTTATGTTGTAATATATATTCCATTGGCATTTGATAGGTTCAAAGAATAAAATTGTATTTTGAATAATGATATTAGGTTATAAATGGATGTGGCTCTCCAGTTGATTTTTAAATGATATTTTAAAAATATAATAAAAATAAAAAAATAACTTATGATTTCGAGTGCATTTTTTATAATGTCTCATTATACACTTTCTAAGATGAATTTTAATATGTTTGGGAGACCCTACTTGTTTTCTATTATGCTTGTCTATCCACATTATAGGATATTATTTAAAATATGATATATTTTTTGTGTTAAAAGTATCTATTTTGTTCATGAGTGTTGAAGGAGAGAGAGAATTATTGTTTATTCCATATTTATTGATATTGAAATATTTTTTTAAATTCACATTGATTTGGGTTTTTTAAACCATGGTTACTAGGTGGTATAGTTTTATAGATTATACACTAGTTATCTCACACAAAAATGAGTGTCCCTTAGTTTAAGTTCATCATGGTCTAGGGGAGTTCCACTTGTGAGGACCAAATGGTTATGTAGGATGGCTTATGTATTTGTTAGAACAAAATATATCATTATAGGTGTTACCTAAGTATTACTTATTGTTAGGGTTATCTTCCATTATAGTATATGGAGTTTCCCATGATAGTTTTTCCATTTTTGATAATTCTATATAATGGATTTTGACTTATTGGATTCTTATATTCCATTATACTTGGTTTTTTTGGAACCATTTAGATTGGATTTATCATTTTTATTATATCACCATATTTTATAGGCATTAGTTTTGTATTTACTATATTTAGTTATGGATGGTGATGTTTTTATAAATTTATAGAAAATATAATTTTTTTTAATGATTTGAGATGGTGAAATCGCATTCAATTACTATTATTTTAAATCAAAGGTCCCGATTTAGGGATTCAATAAGGTGTTTGTTAGTAATATGATTATTCTATTATTATTTCAAAGGGAAGATTTTGTTCTACCTGGTAGTAGAAAGTAGTTGATATCCTGAATACTATATTAAAATGTTAAACAATGTTTTCTATTCTATTTTAAACTACAATTTACGAATTGGTTAATGAAGGGAATCACATAGACACCTTGGTGAGATCCTACTAATACTATTAACTAATAACCTACATTAATATTTAATTTGTGAAATAAACACCCATATTTTATAAAGGTTCCATGATTTATCATCATATTATATTTCATTCTTATCAGATGGTGATTTTTATATTGGGATAAAGTGAATGACTAAGGTAAAATGGAGTCGATCTTCTCCTTTGGTTGATGTTTTTTTCATATTGGTATATCGATGTTTCAAACTCCTCATCCAATAATCTTGTTATGGAATATTTTTTATATGTATGATGATGCTTTCCATTGTATGTTCAATTTATTTAATTGTTTATTTAATTGGTTTTTTATTACTCATGTCATGTTATTATCTTTATGGTTGATTCTTTATTATGGTTTTTTATTATTTTTATATATTGGTGTATGATATACAGATTGGATATTCTTAATTTCATGGATAATAATGTGATGTGGTTTATCATTATTTGGGTGTGAAACCAATATGATGTTCAAGTTATCGATAACAAAAAAAATCATTTCTATCATATGTGGATAGGGAACATCTTTTGGACTGGTGATGAATCACGTAGGGTGAAATGTCTCATCTACTGAACCATAATAATTAAAAATGATACCAAACCCTATATTTTAACATGGATTATACTCTAGGAGGGAATTTTTTTATAATGTGGTATTTTGGAGTTAGGAATTTCAACAAATGATATGAAGGTTTAAGGAGACCCTAACTACCTCATTATCAAAAATATTTTCATGTTACCATGGGTATTCAGGACATGAGTTTTATATATAGATCTACCTTTTAGAGATTTTGATGAATGTTTAAGTGGAAATGATTTATTTGATTCCCTACTAATTTTTGAATTTTATGTTATAAGTTCCAATTATAATCAGTGTGAAAAATAAAATAATAATTGATGATTCATGGTCAAATCTATTGTTCTGGTAAACTATGAAGATCCCATGTTGATGGTTCTGAGGAATTCATTGAGCATTATTCATGTTTGGTGTATGGCCCACATAACTATGAGACAAAACCATTCATAACAATGTATCCCTCCTATTTTTGTTTTCGTTACATATTTTTATCTTATATTAATCCTAACATGCTTCACACTATATGAACATGGATTAATGAGGGGTTTTTTTGATGTTTTTCTATTATTAATATGCATTCTACATAATTTTTTTTGATTTTTTTATGCTATTATGTTTTGTATGTTTTAGAATGCAAATAAAAAAATTGATTTAAACTATCTGTTTTATGGACTTTTTTAAAAGGTATTTCATTGTTTATTGTGAGATATTTCATATTTTTATGTATTTCACTACAGTATTTTGGAAAATTCTTAAAAATTAATTTTTTTGGACTTATTTTTATAATGGATCATATTTGTTTCAGGAGTGATTTAAATTTATAATAAATATATAAAATCTTTTTATTAATTTTCGAGTTGATCAAACCATTTTACCCAATTTGTTTCTTTTATAAAGGTGGTCAGTTGTTATACAAGTTATTACATTGGTATAATGGGATTTAAAACATTTTATTGGAGTTATTGATTTTAATGATAAGATGTTTCTATGGTTTTTTAGTGTTTTTTATATTAGGGATTTTTTTTATTTTTTCATATAGTTTTTTATGTGACTGAATACATTAAATGATGAGGAATTAATTGATTTTGGAACATTTTTTGTGTCCCTCATCTATGTAAACGTTATTATTTTCAAAAATAATTACTTTTTTTTTGTGTTTAGTGTTAACCCTAAAAATTCACCACAAACACAAAACCGAAATCCTATTCTGATATACAACCAACATGCTACAAAAAAATTCCACTAAAGCATCATCACGAACAATAACTAGATGAAACAAATGATTCAATATCCTAAAATAAAAAATAACCAATAATAATTAAATATTATAATGGCATGTGAAACCGACATCACTAATCCCTTCTACCACGCACTATCACTCATAGTTGAAACCCCCACATATCATGCACATCCTTGGTCAATATACACCAAAACCAATCACCACCGTCATCATCAAGACACCACTAGACCCATTTATGGTAGTCTATTTTGGTGTATTTATTATTTTGGTTTTTTATTTATATTAAATATTTCACTTTTTTGTTGTTGGATGTTACTTTGGGGTTCTTATTTGACACCATTTTTTGTAATAGTCATTCTTGGTTAATTGGATCTTATTTCCATGATTTTTTTCATCATTCTGAATGTAATATATTTGAGGTGGGTTTCATGATGGAATACACATTGTAAAATCGTAGGTTAATTCTTGGGAAATTATGAACAATGCTTCCTTATTTGGATGACCACTTCTTATTTTTGGTTTTGTTTTAGGGGCTCATCGTGAGATGGTGTTTTAAAGTTAATGTTATTTTTTACTCTTGTGGTATGGTGTGGCTTGGGGAAACACTTTATATTAATCCAAGTTGAGGATTTTTTTAGTAAATTCAACTATTTTATTTAGGATGGTGTGGAATTGGTGGGTTCATTAGTGTATTTTTTGGTATCATTTTTAGATTATTGTTTTTTTTGGTGGGTTGTACATCTATTAGGTTTTCATCAGTTCCCTTTTATGGTAAGATATGTTTGGTTGGATATTTAACTTCTTAAAAAATTTAGTATAGGATTAGATATATTGTACTAGTATCATAATTAGGGTTTATTCAATTCATCCCGCCGTATTGTATGAATTATAAATTATGGGAAGTTATATCATAGGTCTCTATTCTCTTTAGGATCTCGGTAAATTGGTTATGTTTTGGTTGTCCTCGGAGATTTTTAGTATTATTTGGGGATTTTTGTGGGTTCTCTAAAGACCATTTTCCAATGGAAATTATTTATTACATGATATATTCACTCTTTTATTTTTTTTTTGTAGAGTTTTTAGTATGTTGTTAACTTTTATTTTTATAGGGGGTTTTCTAGGGGGATCATGTGGCATCATGGAGATAATTTTGAAATCCTCACACAAATATTTATTTTTTCATTAAATTATTTTCGTCTATTTTGTGTTATTAATATTTTACATGATTTCATTGTTCTTTTGGTAGTGTATATAAATTATATTCTGGGGTTATATCAGGTTACTTCATAGCCCAGGGAGACCACACCGTAACCTATTCTTTAGCTTTATGAAAATTTAGAGAGACGATGATAAATAAAATAGAAATATGGTGATAAACCATTATAGTTTCATCATTGTAATGATAATTACAAAAAATTTAAATTTTTCATAGAGTGGTATCATATGGAAGAACCATATATCTAACATGTGGTGGGCATGATGCCATGATGAAAAAGGTAATTCCATAGTGGCTTGGACTATTTGTATTTATTCATTCCTAATAGAGTTGCATGATACTATAAGCCTTGTATAATAAACTATTTTGGATTTCATTATAGGGGAACCATGTCATAGTTTTATGTTTAAAATTAGTTTTCTATTCCCTGCATAATGTAAAATATCATCTTTCCCCCTTCTTTTATAAAAGGTTTTCCCATTTTTCTCCTCCCATTCACATAACCAACACCGCTTTAATCCCTATGGGGAGCTCTTTCAATGTGGTATTCATTTTTTTATTGCACCCATTTTGGTAAATGATTTTTCAAGGTAATACACATTCTCTTCCACCATTTGGTGTTCAATTTCCAATTTTCAAATTATTTGAGGTTTCACATTCTCTCATGAACCATAATTATTGTTCATAGAGATATATGGTTTTGGGTAAGTTATAAACAATGGTTTTAATTTTTTAGGGTTCAATAATGGTGTATCCTTTCACGTTTGTGAGTTCAATATATAAGGTGACATGTTTCTTCTTGATTCCTCTTGGTTTTATGAAGAGATTTCAAGGATAATACATAATTTTGAAGTTTAACAGATCTTTGTATTTTATTAATCCAATTTAACTAAAAGATAACTATATATGAAAGCTAAAATAATTTAAAATTATTTTCAATGAATATAACTATTTTAATAAATTGTTTTCTTTATAAATTTTATTTTTTATTTCAAATGTAAATTTTTTTTGTACTCTAGAACTTTTTAAATACCTATGAGACCATTAAAAAAAATTCATATAAATTATAAGGTTGTATCTTATGTTTCATTTTAAGTGAATAAATCATTGTTTTAAAGGATTAAAAGGGATGAAAATGGATTTTATTCTTTTATTTATTTTTTAAAGATATTTTAAAAATGTAAATCATATGAAATGGAAATTGATTTGAATTTTTAATCTAATTTGTTTAGATGCACTATTTTTTCACATTATAAAATGAATTTAGTGATACTTTCAAGACCATCCTTATTTTCCCTTGTTCTTTTTATCACCCTTGTGGAGTTTTATTTTTTACCTGATATTTATATGGTGAAAATGATCCATTTAATAAGGGTATTATTAAAGTGATATAAAATTAATATTTATACATTGTTTATTAGTCACATCATAATTATTTTATGACCTCTTCTTTGATATGGTCATGAGAAAGAATTAAACTAATTTGGTGATCTTGAAACATGAAATAATAGTGATCTCATGAAATATCTAGTGTCTGAGAATTAATTTTTGTCAATTACGTGATTAGTTCCCCCAATGAGGAATGTCTATGGAATTCGGGGAGCTTCTGTATCTCTTAGGAAACACCATATTATTATAGTTGTTCTTATAATCTTTATTTATCATCATTATCTTAAATTAAGACATTGGGTGTTTCAAATTATACCTATTACCATAATGATTACTTAAAATAGGTCATAATCACTTTTTGGATACTTTTATCCTTTCATTCTTCCCTTTTTGGAACACTTTTTATTTGATTGATTACTTATGTTATATTCCCATTATATAATGGTTCCCATTTTGTTGTGATTTTTTTCATTTATTAATATGGTTTTTTATAAACTAATATAAAATATGAAAATATTATTATGGAATATAAATAATTCGTTTTTTATTTTCTTGAAATTATATTCCCTTATTTTTGGTTTTTAATGTGTTCTTAACTATAGTTGTTTTTGACGTGATTTTTATTGAACAGAAAAATGTTATACACTATCATTGGATTATGTTGTTTATTTCATTTTTTAATTAAAAATAATGGAAAAAATTTATTTTATATTGTATTTAAAACCTTCATTTATGAATATAATTATGAATAGAATTTAATAGACTCCTTAGTGAGATCGTACTAGGGATGTTAGATCACAATTTCCATTCACAATTTTGGTTATGTGAATGAAAATATAATGTGAAATATTAATTATTGGATTAATAATTATTTATGATATCATTATCGTGGGACACTAATGGGTGAGTTATGATGTCGTGATAGACTACGAGTCACATGAAAGTGATATTTCTTTTTTGTTTTTTTTATTTTGGGATGTTGATGCAACAGCCTCACCAGTCCAAATGATTTTTTTAATTTTTTATATGTGTGATGTTGAATTAAATCATATGTTCTTTTCATATGATGGATTTTTTTATAAGTATTTTTTAACTCATTCTCTATTATGATGTTTTTTGATAATTCAATTATCAAAATTATTTAAACTTATACTTGGGTATCTGATATAGGGATAGGTCGTGTATAATTTATGTGTGATGTTTATGATTTGAATATTATTTATTTTCATATTATACAATTCTGAATTATTTATTCTTGATACCTATTCCCTTATAAATAAGTGATGAATTAGGTTTGGAGATGTGTTAGGTTATCCTGGGCTTGTTTTTTATATTAATTAACTTAATTCTCTTAGGGAAATTATAACAAAAAACATTATGGGGAATTGTAATCAAATTAGTAAGATGAATAAGTACTTGGAGGGAATTATTGTAAGAATTGGGTCAGTTTATTACAATATAGTTGATAAAATTAATCATAATCAATATAAAAAAAATGAATTTATTCCAAACAGTAGCACCATTTACATAATGATTATTTAAAACTGGTTTTTCATTGTTATAATTGTCATATATGTTTCTTATTTTTCGACCTCT
Organism: Viscum album; assembly: GCA_963277665.1. Classification (NCBI taxonomy): domain Eukaryota; kingdom Viridiplantae; phylum Streptophyta; class Magnoliopsida; order Santalales; family Viscaceae; genus Viscum; species Viscum album. The sequence continues at coordinate 741,425,619 of OY728145.1, read as the reverse complement.
TGTTTCTATGAAAACATGTTACATAATCAAACACACTTCCATATAAATTTTACATTCTCGACATAATTAAGTTGATATTGTGACGTAGTCCTATTATCCATATGGATATGACCTAGGTTAATATTAAGTAATTATGTTACCCAGCCTTGTGCACTTATAAGGAGGTCATATGTTTTAGATATTAAATAACATTAAATGAAAAAAAAATACGCATTTATAATTTTGGAAGAATACCAAGCATCTATGATATTGAGTAATTTTATTTTCCATATTTCAAAGATAGGGAAATGATTTCATCCCAGCAGACCCAAAAAGAAATTCTAGTATCTATCTACAATTTTATTTTCAAGAAAATTATCATGTGATATTTTTCTATATTGAAATATCTTTCTATTTCAAAATAAATTTCCATCTCATAGATTTCCATTTTGATATGAAATTTTGACAACTATATATCCATGTAAATCTCAAATGATAATTTATTTAAATTAATTAATATAAAACCTGCATGAAACCAACATTTTTTTAATCTTAAATATATTTCAACACTACATTAAATTTCATCTAGAAACTCTACATGAAACCTATATTATTTTCAAAAAACTTCAATGGCCTCTAACTCTTTCTCCTCGACCTGCTATGATGGGGATCATCCGGTTTCACCACATGCTCAACAGTAATAGTACACTATGGAATTGGGATAATATGAAATAATTTTTATCACATAAAATTGGATTCATTATGTCTAAACATTCACCCCTATAATGATTGATTCTAAATATTACATTATCTGAAAATATTATACTTTAATAGTAATTGTTTTGTTTCTCTTATCACTCGATCATCATCTTTAAAGTCATATTAAGGGGAAAATGACTCAATTTATTGTTTTCCATATCCTTCATCCTCATGTCTGCTAGATTCCATCGTTAATGAATCTTCCTTGAGTATTAAGATCCATCATTTAATAATCATTTTATGGAATTATATTTAATCCAAATATTCTTCATCTTAGAAGGAATATTGGATTATTTTGAGATGCATCACAATATCTATTTTTTAATACAATACATTATCAACATTTTATTTATATATATCTTCTAGTAAACTTCTCAATAATAATATCTCCTTTAATTCATTATTATAAATAATAGATTCTATCACTGAATTAGAAAATTCTATTGAATATTATAACCATGAAACACATGTTATTGATATTACTCCATAGGTATAAATTTATCCTATAGTACTCGTTATGTAATCATCATAACTTACCAATTTTACATCAATATATCACTATAAAAACACATTTCATGAAGAAAAAAGACATGTTCTTTCCCTATATAATGTTTATTAATACTGGCATTATAGATTATGAATATATCATTCTTGGGATTTTCATTTAACCAAAGATAAATAGCACTGTATGTGTTTTTTCAAATCCATTGAAAACCATGGAACACATTAAATATTATACTACTAATGCATATGAGATTTTTACCATGTGATCTCATTCGACATCAACCATTGCTAATTGGTCCTTTGATCACTTGATGTCTGTTTTATGTTGATTATAAACCGGTTTTACCCCTAATATATCAAAAACACTAATAAAATTATTCAATTTTTCAACTTGTGAATGTTATAAGGTTCCTGTAACATTTTTTCATAATATCCTCCCCCAAGTAATACTTTTTACCTCACAAAGTTCCCTCAAGTTAAATTTTGTGGATAATTGTATATTCATCACATTGATCCTTTTTTAACACCCAATGATAATAATTTCATCTAAACACAATAATAGTATGCTATTATAATTAAAAAAGACTTTATATAGTAAAACTAATTTATGTTGCATCTTTTTTAGATATTTTTATTCGTAAATGCCTTAAGTTGTTTATTTTGCGGACATCCTGATTACATTAATTTATATAGGCTTATGTATTGTTTCTAATGGATAAATTTTGACCCAATATCAATAAACCATTTTGGTTACACCATATATATATCCTCATTTGTGTATCCCTGAAAAAAACCGTGCTATACATAAATTTCCAAAAAAATTAATCCCTATTCTACTACAATGCTCAACATAAATCTGATAGTCATTATATTACCAATATGAGAAAATGATTTAGGATAATTCATACCCTCGTATTTAAATAAATTTATAAATGGACTTGACTAATACCTTTTTTCATCATTTTCATCATGACATTTCAAAATCATTTTATTGGAAATGACTTAGTTTTATTCTTCTAATTCATCAAGATCCCATGTATTGATAACAATAAATGTTAAAATATCATCCATTGGATCTAGTACCCACTTGGTTAAATCCTTCAACAATATAATTTTTTATAACACTTATATTCTCCACCACATTCCAATAAATAATAACAAATCTAAAAATAATATATTTACAAGATCTTATATACCCATTTAAATTCCAAAGAGGAATATCAACACTATGTTTCATCAGTTTATTCTTAGCCTGCATGATCTCAGTTTATGGGATAATTTCAAGATCAACTAACTAATTTGAAAAGGTTTCATTTATACCACTATTAGATTCTATAACATTTCATTCATTATTGTGAAAATGATCATGAAATATTATATTACTACATCTAGAAATCATACTTTTTTCATCCTCCAAGATTTGGTAGGTGAACTCTTCATTTTTATATCTGATGAAAAAAAATCTAGGAATTAAATTGAAACATATCATTATAATCCTATAGAACATGAATATAAAATAGATAAGATAATATTTCCAAATGTCAAATATTTACCTAATTTCTAGTTTATAATTGTAAATTTTCTCTCTGTATAGTATAGATGGATATTTAATTATTATGTATAAATTCATGTTGAGATTATAAATAATTTTTAGTAAATCTAGTATGAAACCTAACACTCTTTACATAATCATTAAATGTTCAATTCATGTGTTTTACCATATAATTTGGTTTCGTTCTTCCTTAAACCATCTTCATTATATAAATTCTATTTTTCACTTAGTTTTCATTGAATATCGATCTATCATAATCATGAATATTTTCAGATATCAAACACTCTATCTTTATCACAATCCCATTATCTACCAGACTCGTATATTTCTGAAATATGAAAAAACAATTGTACTTATTTTTTAGAAAATAAAACCAAACCATTCATGTTGTTTCATTAATCAATATCACATAATTTCTTAATCCCACAAGTGAATGTACTATCATGGGTCCCCATACATTCGACTGTACAACAATAATTTTATTTTAATTTACCGATATTAATCATTTTGTAAGGAAAACATTCATATGCGTTCTTAGAAAACAATCCTCATGCATCCAATTTTAAACAATTTTATTTTTTTCATTCCCTTCACCACTAGAAACAACATTCAATTATCACTAATTTGAACCACCCATAAATGAAATTTTTTGAGTCTATTATTAAATTCAAATAAGTATCGAATTTTATAATATCATTAGCAATCTATATTATTCAGTCTTCAGTCATCATGCTATAACCATATAATCATTTCTGATTTTTCATGATGCTTGCAATTTTTTGTTGAAATATTAACCAACCTAAATTAATTTAATGGTTATTAAATTTCTTCTCATTACATGAATATATCTAAAATTATTCAAAATTGATGAAAATTCTTTTTTTGGGTTTTAATTTTGAATTTAATTTTCTAAAAATATTTGAAGGTTCATTGGTAGTCACATATACATTCAGAAAATCTATTGGAATGGAATTTTATTGAAATCAATTCTCTACTGTATATAAGACTTAAGTAATAGAGTCTAATATCTAAAAAAACCTAGGATCATTGAAAACAATCCCTACTATAATATTAGTGTTTTTTGAAGTACTATTCAAAAAGTCATTACATGAATCCCTTATTAATTGACTCTAGAAATTATTTAATTATACATTATAATAACATTAATATGAGGATTATAATTGAATTTATTTCTCATAGATCTATCATCATGACTTTAATATACCTCTCATGTTTTATACGATACAGTAATCTACAGTTTCTTTAAATATATAGAATATTTCCTTATATTTTATTGGATTATGTTATTTGAATACCCTAACTAAGGATTGTATCATTAATGTTTTCTTTTTTAATTTAATTGTTCCATTGGAAATGTTAACCACTACAAAATATACATCCCAACATTCTCATAGTAACAGTTGGAGAAGAAATGCATCAATTACGGCATAAATTCAATTATCAACATACTCAATATGATATGTATAAAATCAACTCATTAATATGTTCATTGATATAATAATATTGAAACATAAAAAATTTTAATTGTATACTAATCAATAGAACAAAGATAGATATATATGGATTTTGTATATGTTAGAAAAATCATTCATTGTAACTAACGATTTACTCACCACCATGACATTGAATACAAAATTTATCTCCAACATCAGGAGTATAATGATAATGTTCTATCTATCAAATAATTCTGAATCACCATTCATTTTATTATCACCCCAAAAACTGGTTGGTTCATCATCTTCTAAAATAGATGATATTCATTCTATATATTCTAGAAGATGAATTCATTTTCAACAATTTTATTGATCATTAGCTTTACCTAACCCTATACTATTCTTAATGAAAAATATTTGACCTGCAAACCAAAAACAAAAATGATATTCCACTTCTAATTAAAAATAGAAAATATTATATTATAATTACAAGAAGATCTAAATCAATGATTTTTGTAGTCTTGGCTGAATACAGTAAACCAAGAGAGGGGAGAAATGATTTCAACTTTTTTCAATGATAGATTTGTGTATTTCTTTACAATAGTGCCTAATGAGGATTCTTGAAACTAAGTACAATTTTAATTACATGAAAATAAATATTTAATATGTTCATATGATAAAAAAGTGATTCATGTAAAAATTAAATTAAGGATGCTCTGTATGAAAAGCAATTAAACAAGTTGACATTAGTGTATTTTTAGACATCATGTATGACAATTTATTTCAATGGAACACATCGAAACACATGGGAAATTAGTATTTCAAAATATGAATTCTACATTAACCACATATAATATTTAAATCAATAACTCCCCACACACCCCACATTTTGGGATCATTTATCCCTAGAATCTATATCCTTCTAAGTAAGAGAATTATTAGATTAGATTTATGGTGGAAGACCGTGATATAGGGAATTTTAAATGTTTTCTAGTTAATCTATATTATAACATCAATTCTAATTTAATTGAAATAATACACCACTTGTGTATCCCATTTTATTTAAATTAATAATTAACATATCAATTGAAAAATACCTCATCAAATTTTGATAGGAATCTTATTTCACTCATCTTTGTTGATCATTACAAAATGTTACCAAACCTAAAACCCTAAATATCATCAAAAAACACATAATAATATTTGTTGATCATATATATTTAGTTTTTTGAGGTATTTTTTGAGGAATATAGTAAATTTTTGTTAATAAAATCACATGATGAATGTTTCTTTGATCCATATGGGAGAACACACACCATAGTGATATGATCTCCCGTATATCTCCCTTGAACATAATATAGAGCATGTGAGGGGAGTCAATTAAATTTAATGGTAATTATACTCATTTTTTTCTTCATAATATAAAGATATTTTGGTTTTTTAAAATTTCAAGTAGGAAATTTAATAAATATAATCTCCTAAATTAAACCATATTTTATATTTATGTCATTGATAACTCATCTCATATTTTTTAAATATACAATCACATACCTGTATCACCTAAACCATGTTAATTTATATGATATGATTTATTTTTACAACTCAAGACTCCCATAAAAATTAGAAAACCCAAGAATATTTGATATTTAATATGATTCATAAAATAGATTTTATTATATTTCTCAAAATAGTGTGGATATAATATGTATAAAAATTCAAATATTATTATTCTAAATAGTAATAATACTGAACTCATTTTTATCATTAAAATCATTAAAACATGGAAATTATCCCCAACCATCTATATTAAGACCACGATATCTTAAACATAAAGTTACTAGAATTAGACAAGAATCTAAATATGCTATGTGTGTGATCATCTAGCCCGTTATCTAGATACTAGTGAGAGATACTCATTGAATATTAGTGGAGTCTAGTAACACATCAATTACACTATATAGAAAATTTTTAGTTATAAAATCAATATTCTCCCTGAAACCAACTTCATTTAACATAATCTATTTTTTATCTATATCTCGTAAAGAAGGAAAAATATTTCATTTCATTGTCATTTTATTCAATATATATTCATAACCATACAATATAAACATATGTTGAATAATCAAAATCAGGGATTTAGTAATGTTATACAATATTGGTGAATTTGGGTGAGATATCTCTTCCTTATGGATTTCAAAAATTATATTATGATCATTCCATTAATACCATACCACCAATTAATCACCCAACACAATCTTAATCACCATAATATAAATATCATGGTTTTCCTCTTAAAGAAAATTATATGATCAAATGTTTGAAAAATAACAATTATCTCATGTTGGAAAACCAATACACATTCTCGTATATTGAAAAAACTAATAACACACAAAACATGCAATGTTGCAATTGGTGGGTTATTTTTTATGATCTAATTTAAATGAGATCACATAGTGTGAAATTCAAGAGGAGAAGTCTAAATACCTATATGAAAAAATATATCAAATATTCATACATAAATTAATTCCCGCTAATGTTTCAGGCACCGAAAAAGCCTGAAATAGTGGGTGATATATTAAAAACAATAAATATTGAGTAATAAGAAATACTAAGAATACTTCATGTTAAATTTATAATTAAATTATTATTATATGATGAATGTAAATACCTCTACATGGGATCCTTTATTCATCCATTATTATGGTCTTCATAAAGACCCGTTTCAGTCTAGATCTATCATGATGTGATGATCTATGTGTGGAATCCCACCAGCGGGGATCCACATATGCTCCTTTGATCTAATTAAAACACTAATGGATTATCCGGTTCTAGTGAGGTAGATCTATTATCTTGAGTTCTTAATGTAGATTGCACATCCTTTTGGTATGGAAGGAATCTCCCTTGCATTTCAAGTTCTTTATATAGAGAGATAAGGAAGATTCATGTCATGAACCACACCCTAGGGAATATGCTATGACTACTCCAAGCTCACCAACTAAAGGCTAGGGGATGGAGAATAGCACTTAAGGAAATAAGATTCTAAGGGGAGGCATTTTTTGACAACCTATACACACACAAACACTCAAACCCTATCGCCCAATGAAGAAATGAAAAACATGAATACCACTAAAACAACCACTCAGTGTAAGGGTACAAGATACATTTAAAATGTACCATAATAAAAACACAACAAAAGAGATACTATAAACATATGATTAAAAGGCCTATGATAATCTATCCACACGAAAACCTATATGAATGGTAGGTAAAGAGTAGCTTCGAGAAGCTATAGGAGTATGCCTCCCATGTCTGATCTCACTGGGCACTGCATGTTCATGGAAAACCAAGGACTCCATCAAAACAAAATTTGTATGCGCAAGTCATGACATGTGTGGAAGAAGCCCGTGCATGGGTGAGTACTGAAATACTCAATAGGGACCCTAAACCACAATGAAATGACCACATTGAAAAGTACCCATGAAGTAATGGACAGCTCACACGAGTATAACCTAATGTGTACAAAAAAAATATTATCAATAATAAATATGAACATATTGTATTACTGAGGGACTCATCCCCGATGAGTCACTGAGTATTTTGAGGAAAATGAGGTATGATCATCTATCAGGCCACTGAGGTCCAATCTACTACCAGGACACTGAGTTATGCTCATCAATAAGGCCACTATGGTCTTCTCGGCTATTGATCCACTAGGGTCTGCATGTCGGACAGTTCAATGTGGTTCTCTTAGTTAACAGGACACTAACATCTGCTTGACTACTAGGACACTGACGTCCCCTCATCACAACCTTCTCAACACAACCAGCTAATCATACCATGATTCATAGTGTTATTTTCACCCTTACACCATTGTATTAAATTGAATTTGTATTATAAATTCAAAATATAATAAAATAATTAAAATAATGATTTATTTAGTAATTTTATTATTATCACTTTTAAAAAGGGTAATGTTACTTGTTTTGATAATATCATTGAAGGTGGAGACGATTTGAAGAACCCGTGATGAATTCCAAGAAATATGGGCCAAACTGCGTAGGATCCAAGCACACCAGTTGATTAATCCGCTCACATATACTAGAACGTGCATCCAAATGAACTGAAATGTTGTGGGCTATTCCAATATTTAATAATATAAATTTCCTCTCAAGGAACCCAATCTTGATTTGGCTTCTATGGATCCCATACAAATTGATTTTTCCAAGCCAACAAATATGCACAAAGTCAATGGTGGTGTAATGTAATCTATCAATATTGCGATCATTGATTGTCCAAATTATTCCAACCTTTTGGTAGTTATTTTCATGTTGTGGGGCTATAACTTTACAGTTCTTTCAAAAGGGAGATTCTAATTGCTAGTAGCCGAAAACCATCCTCTAAGTGGTTTATCAAAATCTGGGTTCACAAACCCACTTCCCATTTTGGCTATAAAAAGGAACCTAGGAAACCCCTTTTGGGATTATGAACTAGATGTGATGCTCGATAATTTTTGAGTCCTTTAAGAGTCTCCCCCTCGTCCTTGATGTTCTTGAGGCCCCTATCCTCATAAGGGAGTCAATAATTAAGAAGGAGTTCCACCCAAGCTTCCTCCTCCTCCCGATGTTGAGCTAAACAGTGGGTGATCATTGTAAGGGAGAAACACAATTGAAGGTAGAACTCTGGAACATTATATTCTACCGGTTTTGATTAATTTTTGTTAGAATTATTTCACTTATGTTTAATCTTTATATTCTACCTTTCTGAATTCATTTATTTGGATTAATTAAGTTAGACATTTCTCATTTCAATACCAATTGGGTTGATATTAAAGTGGAAATCTTGAATTGTTCTGATTGGACAACACAAGCATCCTATTTATCCCACACATAATGATATTTTAGTATGATTTAGTTTACCTCACTCTATTCTTGAGGTCCAAACCTTATCAACATAATTGTTGTGTCAAGTGGTGGTTCTTGGTGCATTATTTTAAGAGGAAGGAGGGGATCCAAGATCGTGGTAATCCCTCAACCAATGGATTACAACAAAACTTGATAACCAATTGTGAACAAGGAACTCTTCAAGTGTTATAGTAACTTAGAAATTATTACTATTTATCTCATATTTTTCAAAATCCACTTTTTCTTTCAACTTTACAACTCTTTACATTAAGTTACTATCATAAAATTGTTTTCAAACCACCCCGTATTTTTTATTCTTATTAAAATTTCACACTATAAAACCATAAAATGAACCTGGAGAGATGACCTAGGGTCGTCCCTAGACTAAAAATACTTCTTTAAATATCTGTCACTTTGACGTGTCACCACAACATAGTCAATTTTTCTATCCATTTCTGGGGAGCGCTTTGGTTTTTAGTGTGTGTTTTTATAAGATTTTAGTAAATATTGTTAATATTTATATGTTTCATATTTTACCTTTAACTGAATTATTGTGTTCCGATTTATTTATTGTGTAGGTATTGTGCATGAAGAATTCTAATCTGTGAGATTTACCACATTTTGAACCCGGACCGTAGAGGGTCTTACATCAGTGTCCCCAAGATACCCAAGAGAACCCTTTGAAGGACGACACACAAGACAACAACACTCTTCTTGATACTTCTTCTTCTTCTTCTAGAACCAACATCAAAACTAAAATAAACTTGTATAACATGGATGAAAACAATAGAACACTAAAATAACTAACCTCAATAGATGTCAATATCCAACCCATAAACATTTAATTACAAATAGAGGCACCCAATTTTGAACTAAATTCTAGTTTAATTCATCTATTACCAATACTTGACGGAATTCCTATAGAGGATCCACATAAGCATTTAAAAGAATTCCATATTTTGTGTTCTAAATTAATACCTTAAAATGTGGATGAATAACAATTAAATCTTTTGTAATTTCATTTTTCATTATAAGACACTCCAAAAGACAGGCTTTATTATGTTAATTCACCAATAAGAGGATGGTCAGACATGAAACACCTTTTTCTTGAATAATATTTTCTCATCCCCTTGAACTAAAACAATAAGGAATGAAATTTGTAGGATAACACAATATAAAGGGGAAAAACATCATTTATATTGGGAACAATTTAAAATAATATTTTCATGTTTTCCACACCAACAAATAAGTGATAAACTTTTAATACAATATTTTTATAATGGTATAATCCATATTGATAGAAACAAAATTGATGTTGTTGCAGGTGGTTCCCTGGTAGATAAGACCCCAATTGATGCAAGGACCTTAATTGATAACATGGAGAAAATCACTCAACATTTTGTTTCAAGGTCCAATGTACCCATTCAAGGTGTCCATGTGGTGAAAAGTACTAAATTTGAGAAGAAGGTGGACACAATGATTGAGGAGGTATGTACCCTTCTATGATATCTTTCTCTATCCTGAGGGAAATCTCAATCTACTTCTCCCATACATCGTGGAATATACTCTTCTCACACCCATTTTTCTTACTAATTCCCTAAATTGAGAGAAAATTCTAAGAGTTGTGAGACAATAATCCCAGGACGACCCTATAACCAACCCTTTAGGAAAGAACCATATTGTCCATCTAATTCTGGGTGGAAAGAGAACCAAGCTTAGAGGAAAGCGGGTATTCAAACTAGCCTCATAAACCATGGAACCAACAAGGTTAGATTAGTCATCCACCACTACCACCCACAAATCATCCACCACCCCAAGGCCTTTCCCACAACCCCAACCAAATCCGACCCTAGCCTAGAAGATATGATGAAACAAATGAATTCCAACAATATCCATTTCCAACAAACCATTCAATCCTCCACACTAGACCAGAAAACCCAATTAGGCCAACTAGCTAGCTCAGTGGGGGAAATTCAAAGTTGTGGGTCCGGTAAACTACCCACTCAACCAGTTTTTAAACCTAGGGGTAATTGAAATGTTAGTTCCATCACCCTAGGAGTATAGCTCATATTAAAATACAAATGAATCCTCTAATAGATTCATCCCTTCATGAGGAAACCACCATCCTAACCACTGCTAAAAATGGTCCAAGGGAAGAAAATCATTTTCTTGAGAGAATTACTTTCAAAGGAAAGAGTGTGTATGTCAATGAGTCTTTTATCCTGACCATTCCTCTTCCATTCCCTGAAAGGTCAAACCAACCAAGAATATAAAAGGAAATTTAACATGATAAGGAAATATTGGAATCTTTCATAAAGGTGCAGGTTAACAATCCTTTGATTGGTTCCATGAAGCAAATTCCAAGATATGCAATGTTTTTAAAGGATATGTGTACACATTGAAGGAGACTTCGTGGTGATGAGAAGCTAAGCATGGGGTGTAATGTCTCAGCATTGATAGAACCATCACTTCCTTCCAAATATAATTATCATCGAACTTTCTCGATCCCATGCACCATAGGGGAGTATTAATTTTCCAATGCTATGATTGATTCATCTGCTTTTATAAATGTGATGCCTCACTCAATTTACACTACATTGTATGTCGTGGAATTGAATCCAACAAGTATAATCGTTCAGCTAGAAAATTTTAGTACAACACATCCATCTGGTGTGCTAGAGGATGTTTTTGTGAGGGATCAAAATTTAATTTTTCCTGCTGATATTTATGTGCTTAAAATGAAAGGTGATAGGATGAATGGAAATGCCCCAATTATTTTGTGGAGACCATTCTTGAATACTACCAAATCCATAATTAATGTCCATAATGGTACATTACCTATGGAATTTGGTGGTGACATAGTCCATTTCAATATCCTTGATTCCATGAAGCACCCCTCAAAAGAACATTCATTTCTCTCTTTTAATTCAGTTGATGTACTCCAGTCTCCTGAAAAAACAACTATTCTTTCCCCCGATCCCCATTCTGAGTTTTCATCATTGATGGAAATTCTAGGTAATAAATCAATCACTAATTGTTTTACTGGTCTCGAAAAGTCTCATGCATGTATATTATTTGATAATTTCTTTATCACCGAGGATCCAATGACCATCGATGATAATTTTAAGCTTGTAAAAGCTCAATCCTCATATGAGGATGATACCAATGATCAGTTAGATGAGATCAGTAACCTCTCACTTTTACACACACTCCCATCAATCCAAAATATGCCTTAATTGGAACTAAAACAACTACCTCAATATTTAAAATATTTATATTTTTAGATTAGAGACCTATTTCCAATCATTATTTCTAGTTCACTCCCTCCTGAGCTAGAATTTCATCTGATTGAACTTTTGAGGGAGTATAAAAAACATTAGCATGGAAATCTGATGACATTACTGGTATTATCCATTCAATTTGTACACATAATATTTTATTAAATGATGATACTAAACCAATTAGGCTGGCACAACATTTACTGAACCCATACCACCTAGAAGTTGTGAAAAAGGGGGTAAAAAAATTATTGGCTGCTGGAATCATTTACCCCGTCTCTGATAGCCAATGGGTCAGTCCTGTTCAAGTAGTTCCTAAAAAATGGCCTTATAGTTATCAAATATGAAAATAATGAATTGGTTCCAATTAATGTGTAGAATAGTTGGAGTTTCTTCATTGACTATCACCAACTATACCAACACACTAGGAAATACCATTTCCCTTTTCCATTGAATGACCAAATGCTAGATTGGATAGCTGTTAAGTCCCACCATTGTTTCCTTGATGGGTATTCTGGATACTTTCATATCCATATTTCCCTTTAGGATCAGAAAAATACTACCTTCACTTACCCCTTTGGCACATTTTCATATAGGAGGATTACATTTGGTCTATTCAATGCTCCGGGTACATTCCAGCAATGCATGGTTAGTATTTTTTCAGATTACCTGGATAATTTCATGGAAGTATTCATGTATGATTTCACTATTTAAGGATCTTCTTTTGATGAATGTTTGAGTAGTCATGCTTTAGCACTATGTTGCTGTGTTGAATAGAATCTCGTATTAAATTATGAGATATTCCATTTTTGGTGTGACATGGTATAGTTTTGGATCATGTCATTTTTTGGGATGGAATCCAAGTAGATAAATCAAAAGTGGATGTCATTTGTTCTATACCATTCCCCAAAAATCAATGAGATTAGTGGTCATTCCTATTACATGATGGATTTTACCATCGTTTATTCATGACTTTAGTAAGATTGCACCCCCTCACTTGATTACTCCAAAAAGAAAAGGAATTAGTTTTTTATAATAAATGTGAGGAAGAATTTAATAAGTTAAAATGGAGTTCCATGTCACCCCCAGTAATCCAACCACGTCGGTGGGATTTTGAATTTTAACTCATGTGTGACACCTCTAACTATGCAATTGCGGTAGTGTTATCACAAAATAATCGTTCAAACTTCACATGTCATTGCCTAGGACTCACGTACTTTGGAACCTGCCCAAGAAAACTACTCCACAACTGAAAAATAATTATTTTCCATTGTGTTTTCCTTGGAAAAATTTAGGTAATACCTTTTAGGTTCCAAAGTCATTGTGTTCTAAGACCATGCATCCCTCCAGTATCTTCTTAAGAAACTGGCAGCTAAAACACCTCTCATTTGTTGGATGCTCCTTCTTCCAAAATTCAATCTAGAAATTAGAGATAAAAAAGGTATAGAGAATGTGGTGGCTGACCACATCAGTAGGATCCAACCATCCTCAGAAATTGACTCATCCTACAATATTCCTTTAATTGATATTTTTCCCAATGAGAAATTGTACCATGTTCAAGATGCCTTTACTTGTTATGCTGAAATTGTAAATTATTTGGTAGCATCTTTCATTACTACTCATTTCAACAAAAACCAAGCCAGTTGTCTAAAAAATTAGACTTTTTGGTACATTTGGGATGACCCCTAACATTAGTGCACCTGTAGTGATCAGGATCTTAGGTTTTGTGTTCCTAATAGTGAATTTCAGTCCATCTTTAGGTTCTGCCACACTCTTTATTGTGGGGTCCGCTTTGGTCCCCAATGGACTACTTGCAATGTCCTCGATTCTGGTCACTTTTAGGCCACATTGTTTCAAGATGCCCATGACTTCTGTAAATCTTGTCCTCACTGTCAAAGAATGGGGTATGTATTTATGTGAAATGGGATTCCACAAAAACCATTTCTCTTCCATGACATTTTCGATGTTTGAGGAATTGACTTTGTGAGAACCATTCCCCAATTCATTTGGTAACCTATACATTCTATTAGTAGTGGATTATGGTTCAAAATGTGTAGAGGTACAATCTATAAGGACAGATTATTATAAAATATTTATATATTTTTTTAGAACCAAAATCTTTTTTAGGTTTGGCTTACATAGGTTCATCCATCAGTGACCAGGGTTCTCGTTTCTAAAAACAAACAATGCAATTAATTTTTCATCGGTATGGGGTCAGTAATAGAGTGTCTACTAAATATCACCCAAATTCCAATAGACAAGCTGAGGTGTCAAATAGAGAAGTAAATTAGATTCTTGAAAAATGGTTTCAACCAAATATAAAATATTAGAGTTTTAGACTCGATGATTTTTTATGGTCTTACCGTACTGCTTTAAAAATTCCCAGTGGAATATCACTCTATCATATTATGTTTGTAAAGAGGTGTCACCTTCCATTTGAGATTGAGCATTGGGCCTACTGGTCCATAAAACAATGAATTTCTAATCATTTTAGTGTAGGTTCTCATAGGAAGTTACAGATTCTGGAGCCGGAGGAAATGAGACAAGATGTATAAGAAAACTCTATAATTTATAAGGAGAAAACCAACGCTTCCCATGACCATATCATCCTTCATAATCAATTTTACATTGGGAAGAAATTCCTCCTCTACAATGAAAGGATGAAGTTTCATCTAGGTAATCTTAGTTCCCATTGGTTTGAACCATACACTATTACCAACATCTCTCCATTGGGTGTTGTCTAGGTTCAAAATGGAGAAAACAAGAAAATCTTCACTGTCAATTGGTAGCGGCTAATGTACTTCCATGAATCCATTTTAGAGTCCCCAATGGAGGAACTCTATGTTCAAGAACAAATATATGAATGAAAATCACCAGGTTTTATCCTTAATTCCCACATTCTCTTCGATTATAATTAAGACAGTGCACAATTTAGGTGTGGGGGGTGGGTATATTCCTGGGATTGTTTAGATTTTTCATCGTCTTTCTCCTTTATTCTATTTTTTTCACCTTATTTATGTTATTTTTACTTTTCCCTATCTTTTTTTGTTTAATATATTTTTCATCATATTTTTTTCCTTTATTATATTTTTCTCCTTCTTTATGGTTTTTTACTCCCCCATTTTGGTCACAAAATCTTGGAATATACTAAAAATTTATTTTGAAATTTTTTTTCCCTATTGATTTAAAATTTGACGAAAACCTGAAGTTGTTATGGAATGAATTATTGTATGAATTTAACATCAAGAATATTTTTTAGCAAATTGGTTTTCTTTAAATGATATAAATAGTAGTATCTCTGTGAAACCTCTCAGATGATTGATTCCCTTTGTGTGAGTAGTTTTTTGGAATATTGTGTCACTAGTATCTCCACACATTTTCCCACCAGACCAGAAAGTGTAAATATTTATTACTTAATAGAAGTTAAATATATTTTAGGTTATATTTTTCATCTTAAATTGATATTTCTATATGTTCTTTCCTTACCTAATCTGCTTCATTACTATACCATAATGACCTATGCCTGTGTACCAGATATCCGACTATTGTACGCCCTCAAAAAACTCCAAAAAAAATATCATAATCAAAACAAAATTGGGTTGTGTCTTAGGTTGGTCAAAAAACACTCCACCTCAACATTTGATCTTATTATAACTATTATAATTAATTTCATGAGGATATCAAACAAGGGTTGAGAGATGAGTGTGATATTTTTTCCAAATTCTACTTCTGAAAAGAAAATGAGGGGATTGATGAAATGTGAAACCTAAGTGGATATCTAGGTTGGGAGCTTATGGTTTGACATCTGAGAGTGGTTAAGTGAGTGGGTCATGAAATATGATTTCAAAGGTTTTAGGGAAGGTTCAGTGGAAAAAATCTATTTAGGTGAAAAATGTTAAAATAAATTATATTTATTAGATAGAATGTGGAAAGAATTTCATGGAATAGATTTCAAACACACACATAGAGAGTTATTGGCATGGTTAAATTCTGAATTCCATTCTCAATTTGGTACCATTAATCTCTTTGAATTTTATTGTGATATGATTTATCAGAGATATTTTTCCATTTTCACTAGGAAAAACTCCTTGGTGTGGTTTTTACATTGATCAAATTAAATTAATGAATTAAAATTTCCACATATGTTAAAGCTTCATGATATAGGTAATATATTCATGCATAATTTTTGAAACTGTAACTTTTACCATGAGTGAAAATGTTTAGGTGTGGGGGTGTGATCGTACAATGATTCACTATGTTATTTTCACCCTTACGCCATTTAATTAAATTGAAATTGTATTATAAATTCCAAATATAAAAACAAAATGTACTTCATTTTTGATTCAATTATATAATTTTTATCATGGTTAAAAAGGGTAATGTTACTTGTTTTGATAATATCATTGAAGGTTGAGGTAATTTAGAGGACCCATGATGAAAACCAAGAAATTTGTGCCCAACTGCATAGGATCCAATAACAAAAGTGGAATAATATACACACATCTACTAGACCGTGCTTCCAAATGGGCTACAATTGTTTCAACTGGTCTAATATTTAATAATCTACCTTTCATCTCAAGGAACCCAGTCCTGATTCAGCTTTCATGGAGTCCATCCAAACTGTTATGTCCAAGCCACCGAATATGCACAAATTCAAAAGTGTCATTCTATAAAACGTAAATATCTCCAACATTGATTGTCCAAATGATTCCAAACTTTTTGTGGTGATATTAAAGATGTGGGGATACGACAATCCAGTTTTTTAAAAAGGGATATTATACTTTCTATTATCGTAAAACCATCCTCTATGTGGTTTATGAAAATATGGGTTCTCAAAACCACTTCCCATTTTGGATATAAAAAGGCACCTTGGGAACCCCATATGGTAGTTCAAACCATAAGTGATGCTCTGCTATTTTATATTCTTGTAGTAGAATAACCATCATCCTAGAAATTTTTGAGGCCCCTATCCACATAGGGGGATCAATAATGAAGATGGAGTTCCACCCAAGCTTCCTCCTCCTCCCGATGTTGAGTTAAACGGTGGTTGATCATTGCGAGGGAGATACACACATGAAGAAATAATTTAGGCCCTATATATTCTACTGGTTTTGAGTAATTTGGGCGTGAATTAATTCACTTATGTTTAATATTTATATGAATCTCCTTTCAATGAATTTATTTGGATTAATTAAGTGAAACATTTCTCTTTTCAAAATCGATTGGGTTTGGATTCAAGTAGGATCATTAGTTTCTCCGATTGTAAAACACAAGCATCCTATTTCTCTCTCACAAACATGAAATTTTAGTATGCTTTGGTAGACCTCAATCTATACTTGAGGTCCAAACCTTGACAACAAGATTTTTGTTTCAAGGGGTGGTTCTTTGTGCATTATTTTAAGAGGAAATATGTAACACCCCAAGGTTTTGAAAATAAATATAGAATGTAATTTTATAATCTAACCATTAAAAATAACATTGCTTCTTCTATGTTTTGAATTTCAAAAAATGGTCATCTAGAGTTATGTCCAGTAAGTCATTTGGAGTCTGATAGAACAAACTTGATTTTGGGTGAATAGTAACATACCCTTATGAATATTAATATGAATTGTAATATGTCCCTTTTTAACAGTAAATAATAATAATATTCTATTTTTTAAAGGAAATATGGTAATGGGATCATAATTAATTTTCAGTATCACATAAAACTAATTGCACTTTAAGATTGCTATTTTTCAAATTAACTAAGTCATTATTTAAAAATTAAATTAATCATATTTAGAAAATTATTTTTTAAAAATAGATTTCACTTTTGAATTCTACATGTCGAAAAATGGTAGGGGTGATTTTTTGGGATTTTTCTGAAATTCTTGAATTTTTTATGAATAGTGAAATACGATAAAATACCGTATATAAATATTATCAGTTAAATACACTATTTATGACATCACAAGTTATTCAAGGCCACTTGGATCGAACTAACATGCACTTATTACTATTAGGGGTCACATGAAACCACAATATTGGTTGTCTTGAAGGAAATAATAAACTAATGAATTAAATATTCAAAATTTACCCCTCTCCTCCACTATAAAAACCCCTCACCACTTCCTCCTCTCTTCACTCCAATAATCCCTAAACCCCCTCAATGTTATTCCCAGTTACCCTTCCCTAGTCTCCCGCAACGTCCAAGAAGCTTATGGTCTTCCCAAAAGATCAATACCCATTCCCTTATAGAGTTTTTCAAGGAGGTTATTTCAAGAGGTAAAGCACACTTCTTTTTTATTTGGTTTCATTTCAATTTATCTACTTTTCCTCTCCTCTCCTCATCTCGTCTATCCAAATGACCATGATAACTACAATAACATCTATATGATGTATTTATATCATTTTAATCGATGAACCATCATAAATATTCCTACCCCCTCGCTTTTATTTTTTTAAACGAAATTGTCATCCATGAGGTTCCGATTTATAACCTTCGTGGATGACTACGTGTTGTTCATTAATTTCTTCTTAATTACTGTTCATGAAACCATATTCATGGTTTAACAAAAATATAGTATATGTGTTATAACCTAATTTAAATTAATCAACCATAATATTTACATATAATTAAGTTATATGAAAAAACTAGTTCATAATATTCCAAATACCGCCGAATAATCGAAGTGGTTGTCATCTAACGATTCATCCTCATTCCATGTAACAAAATGATAGAAATGAAAATTATCAATTATTTATGTTCATTAATAATATATAATTCCAATACTGAAGATTTATAACCATTCCACATGAACATCATTACTTAAAAACAAGTGAACCGAATATAATTATAATGGAAACGAACAGTCCAGAACGACAAAATTCAACAAAATAAATTATAAATAAAGACATAAATGAACTAACCAGAATTTTGGTAAACTAAATACATGTCTAATATTTTTTGAAATAAGTTATTAACAAGTGTAATTTCATATTCCATGAGCTTACTTACTAGAGAGGAACACGTTAGGAGTTCAGGTAAGGGTTTTTTCCACCCGAACTTTCACTTTCATTCGGGATACTTTCATTGTCTACTTACCTCGATGTGATTATTATGTATTGTTATTTACACATCATATGTTATAGGTGAGTATCATATATATATTTAAAAACCACAATACTTCCTTATTTTATGGATAATTACACGTTTTAAAAGGAAATTTCAAAATTGTTTCAAAAATACATGCCCAATTCAAGGGAATTTATCAAAATCTTACCTATTTTCAAGGGCACTCTATAATATATTTTTGGAAACCATTATCTTTATAAAATCACTAATTTAATTTTTAAAATACTATGTTACTTAAATTCTGGTTTTATAAAAATATTTTTCCAAAGGAACTCCTCTTTTAAAAATAAAACTGTATTTATCTCCAGAATTGCTTAATGATTTTATAAGAGTGTTGTCATCTAATTCAACACACTTAAGGATTCCATGGTATTATTGGGTTTAATAATTTATGAAGTCATCTACCATATTTGATTTAATAGTTTGTGACTAACTCTACCATGGATGATCTATCCTAAAATCATTCACCATATTATTCCAAATGGTTAGTGTTCTAGGTTTAATGATTGGGGAAAGATAGTTTCATTTCCTATGATAGATTCAATATGAATGTATTTTTGTTTATGTTTATCCCCGATCATATGAGGAATTAATTGGACTTATTCTGTGATGTGTGGGTCCCACTATATCCCTTTTATGCATCGGTAGGTTTAATGAGACAACTAGACGTGGAATTGGTCGAGGCCTTTCCCAATGTGATATGGATTTTGGCTGAGGCCTTAATCACTAGAAATCTTGGACAATGCCATCAAAAAGTGTTTTAGAATGTATGGCATATGAAATTAAATAATTATGAATCTATTATTTGAATTTTCATGTTGTTTTTTGACTAGTATAATACCCATGATTATGTTTTATTATGTCATTATTTACTCAGCTCAGTTTCTTGCCATAATTTGTTCAAGTTTATTATCAAAGGCATGTGTTTTAAATTATTCACCATGCCTAATGTTTATATTATCTTCTACTGTATTGTTTACTCTTATTGATCATTTTAGCTCACCCCTTTCTTATGTCTCATTTTCCCTGGACATGAAGAAGTTATTTACGAATGACTTGCAAGCATAATCTAAGAGACGTGATGACTCTAGTGGAATAAATTAGTGTTGTTTTTTCCTTTCCATATGTGAAGTGAAACATATGTATATATCTTGTTTCCAATAATACTAAAATCCTTGGTGCTTAATGATTCATATTCCTTATATGTTTTCCAATGTAATCAAATAAGGCACCGACTCCCGACAACTGGGGTCGGGTCCTTAAAGTTGGTATTAGAGGAAATTTAGAAAGAAATTTGGAAACAAGATTTAGAAAACATAGAATTAGGGAATAGTACCTAAGTTAGTCTTTCATGAAATACATTCAATAATGTCCTGGTATTTTGGTAAGGAATATATTATGTGTATATTTCAAGAAATACATCCCTGTCTGGATACGAGCAGGTAGAGGCGGCTTTGGCATAGATGTTTCTAGGGGTAAAACCCAAAAACACCACTTTGATCTAGACTCGAACGGGAACTGGTACATGAAAACAGGAATTTCTGCACTATTGGTTATGACACTCCTAGGGTATATTCTTCGGAATATTAACATTTTCTTTACAATCCATTATAAATCATTAAAATGTAAAATATTACTCAAAGAAACCAATTTTGTGAATATGGGATTAGCCATGCATAGGATCTCAATTTTTCTGAGTATTTTTAATTTAAGATTATACATTATGATTCATAACCTAGTATAGTGAATTCCATTATCTAGATATGGAACATAGTGTATGGAATATAAATTGCACGAATGCATGTGTTCCCTATAGATATATTCCTCCGACGCAAGATAATGATGTTGGATCTGGTGCTGTGACTGGTGCTGAGCAACTTATAACTATACTGGGAAAACCTACTTTGGATTATGAATAATAACCTTACCCATATGGAGCATCTGGATCCACCACGTGGATGAGCCATGCTAGATCGCTTTATGCGACAACATCCTCCATCATTCAATGGGACTACAAACCCGTTTGTAGCAGAGTAGAGGATATGTTCCCTGGAAAAGATATTTCTCACTTTGGGATGTAATGAAAGAGAGGATGTTGTCATGGAAGTATATAATATATTGGGAGATGTGGAACAGTGGTGGTCAATAATCCAAAACACAAAGAAGGAGGAAGATATAGAAGAGATGGAATAGAAGGATTTCAAGGAAATCTTCTTAGAAAAATATTTCCCTTCTGATAAGTGAGTAGATATGGAGAGATAATTCTTGATTCTGAGGCATAAAGAAGATGAGAATGTTTCAAAGTATGAATCTAACTTCACAAGATTAGAAATACATGTTGTAGACTATATTTGAAATACAAGGAAAAAAAATTGATCGACTCTTTGATGGCATAAATCCATTCCTCTGATGGGCACTGGTCTCCCAAAGTTTTTCATCGTATGAGGATATATTTCCATATGCCATCAAGAAAGAAAAAGAATTCTCTAAGTCTTATGACTTTAAGGGAAAGAAAGAAAAGACGAGGGCTGCTACAAACCATGTGAAAGGAAATAAGGAAATGAGGAATAAGGGAAGAGATGAATTTCCACCATGTGACAATTGTGGAAAGAAACACCTTGATGCTTGCCTAAAAGGAAAAGGAGTATTCTACAAAGGTGGTCAGAAAGGCCATATTGCTAGTGATTGCAAAGGGAAGAAGGATGCCAATGATGTTCAATGCTATAACATTCAGGAGATGGGACACTATGCTAATCATTGTCCAAAACGTTAAAGAAATATGCAACATAAGAGGCCAAGGGATAAGGGACAAGCTTATGAAATCAAAACTACAGAGGTTGAAGTTCCTAATGACGTGGTGG
The DNA here is from genome assembly GCA_963277665.1 of Viscum album. Classification (NCBI taxonomy): domain Eukaryota; kingdom Viridiplantae; phylum Streptophyta; class Magnoliopsida; order Santalales; family Viscaceae; genus Viscum; species Viscum album. Next base: position 741,403,217 of record OY728145.1, on the reverse strand, counting down.
AACGTACTTTAATTGTTTACTCAAGTTTAGACAATGCTTTATTTTATTCTGGATCATCACATAGTTTCATATATTCCCAGTTTTCTTAGAAAATAAGATATTTCCAATTTGGTTTAACAAGGGAGTTGTCATTCAAATCTCCTATGGGAAGTGTCATTGCTAAATGTTATGTGAATCAGTTCCCATTAGGGCTTATAAATATTCTTTATCTACTAATCTCATCGTCATAACCATGGTTGAATTTGATATAATCCTCGGTATAGATTGGCTTTCAGACCATGATGCAAAAATTTATTCTAAGAATAAGGAGGTTAGGATTTTTGATGATGGTGATAAAAAACACCTTATCTATAGAGTAGAGTCGTCACCACTTGATTATTATCTTGATCCACCCCCAGCAGCTCAGCTAAATTCAATTATTGGGGAGGAAGATAATGAAATAAACGTGGGTGAGGAAAGGAATGTTCAAATAGAGGATGTACCTATTGTGAGAGAATATGTTGATGTGTTTCCAGAAGATTTACTTGGACATCCTCTATAACGAGAAATTGTGTTTTCCATTGATTTAATTCATGGTTCAAAGCCCATATTGAAGACTCCATATAGAAAGGCCACTATGGATTTAGTGGAACTAAAAAAACAACTATAGTAATTGTGTAAAAAAGGGATTTATTATCCCTAGTGTTTCTCTATGGGGAGCCCATGTCGTTCTTGTTAAGAAAAAAGATAGATTTATGAGGTTATGTGTCGACTACACAGAGATCAATGCTATAACAATAATGAAAAAGTATCCCCTACCTTGCATTGATGATTTATTTGACCAACCTCATAGAGATCAATACTTTCCAATGATTGGACTCCGATCTAGAAAACATCAATTGTATTGGAAGAAGGAAGACATTCAAAAAACAGCATTTCAAACCAGGTACGGGCATTACGGGATTACAGTGATGCCTTTGGAGGGACTAGTGCACCATATGTCTTCATGGATCTAATGAACTGAGTTTTCAAGGAATATATCGATGATTTTTTAGTGGTATTTATTGATGATATCTTGGTATAAATTAAAATCTACAAATATCATTAAAATCACTTGCGCAATATCCTGAAGACTCGTAGAAGACATGAATTATATGGGATGCTTAGCAAGTGTGAATTCTGGCTTCAGGAGATTTTTTTCATGGCCATATTGTCTCAAAGGATGGAATACTAGTTGATCCTGTGAAGACAAAGGCAATCCAATATTGACCCACAACAACAAACATAACTGAGGTACACCATTTTATTGTCTTAGAAAGTTATTATCAGCATTTCGGGCATAATTTTTCCTAACTGGCTAACCCACTAACAAAGCTCACACTTAATGGGGTTAAATTTGTTTGGACAAAAGATTGTGAAGAATGTTTCTAAGAACTGAATAGAATATTATTCAATGCTCTTATATTGACTCTACCATTAGGGAATGACATGTTTGTTATTTATAGTGACGTTTCAAATAAAGGACATGGTTGTGTCCTTATGCAAAATGATAGGGTTATTGGTTATGCATCACGACAGCTAAAAATGCATGAGCAAAACTATCCTACTCATGATCATGAGTAAACTACTATAATATTCACTTTGAATATATAGATACATTATCTCTATGGTGAAAATGTAATATTTATACTGATCACAAGAGTCAGAATTATATTTTCTCATAGAAATAACACAACATGAGGAAAATGAGATGGATTGAACTACACAAAGATTATGATTTCACGATACACTACCACCCGGGGAAGGAATATAAGGTGGAAGATGCCATGAGAAGAAAGGATCATTGAGTTTTGATCAAGATGATAGTTAAAAGGGATCCTATTTTCATAGATCCAGTAATGATGGATACGGGAATAACCATGGAAGGTGAAACATCATTTCTTTTTCAAATGGTTACCAAAACATCGTTAATAGAAAGGTTAAAAAGTTCTAAGGCTGATGATGAGGAGTTTCAAAAGAAGATTAAAGATGTGAATGATGGGAGACTGAGTGACTTCATATATGAAGATGGAATTTTGAAATTTGGGAAGAGTCTTTGTGTTCTTGATATTCCTGATATAAAAAGGTAATTGTTGGATTAAGCTCATAGTTCCAATTTATCTATACATCCTGGTATCACTAAGATGTATAGAGATTTGAAGGAACCTTTTTGGTGGGACAACATGAAGAGGGATATTGCTGTTTTGTGTCAAGATGTATGGTTTCTCATCAAGTGAAAGCTGGAAGGCAATAGCCTGGAGGAGTATTGAAACCTCTTCCCATACCTGAGTGGAAATGGGATAATATCACTATAAACATTTTCATGGGACTACCAAAGACTCATAGAAGGAACGATGCAATATGGGTCATTGTTGATCGTCTTACCAAGTCAGCGCATTTTCATGCTATTAGAGAAGATCTACCACTTGAAAGTCTAGAAAGACTATATATATTAATGAAGTTTTGAGACTTCATGGAGTACCCATATCGATTTTTTCTGATTGTGATCCACATTTACATCAGGATTCTAGAAAAGTCTTCAGAAGGCCCTAGATACTGATCTTCGTTTGAACCCTGCCTTCCACCCAAAAACTGATGGACAATCAGAAAAGACTATTCAAACATTGGAAGAAATGTTTAGGTCTTGTTTACTTGATTTTCAAGGCATGTGGGATCATTATTTACCTCTTTTAGAATTTTCCTACATTAATAGCTTCTATTAAAGTATTCAGATGGCACCCTATGAAGCATTATATGGGAGGAGATTTCGTACACCAACATGCTCGGATGATGTTGGTGAATGGAAGATCGTGGGCCCAGAACATGTTGAAGAAACAACAGAAAATGTGAACATTTTCCAGAACCATATCAAAATAGCTCAAAGTAGGAAAAAGAGCTATGCATATAATAGAAGGAAGGATTTGGAGTTTCAAGAAGGTGATCACGTTTTCCTAAATGTATCTCCATGGAAGGGTATTATATGATTCGGTAATATGAGAAAATTTAGTCCCAGGTACATCAGACCTTTTGAAATTATAGAACAAATTGGACCCATAGATTACAGTTTGGCAATGCCGCCAAGTCTCTCCAAGGTTCACAATTTGTTCCACGTGTCAATGTTAAGAATGTACATGCCAGACCCAACACATGTACTCATTTATGAGGAAGTGGAACTTGAGCTCGACCTATCTTTCTGTGAAGAGCCTATCAAGATTATTGATACTAGATAACAAGTATTGAGAAATTGGACAACTCGTTTGGTAAAGGTTCTATGGAGGAAGCATAAGATGGAGGAAGCAACATTGGAGCCTGAGGAGCTTATGTTAAAGACATACCCAAATATTTTTAGGTAATATTCTATGAATTTTGAGGTTTAAATTTTTGTAAGGAGAGGATAATGTAAAACCCCAAGGTTTTGAAAATAAATATAGAATGTAATTTTATAATCTAACCATTAAACACATCTTTTCCTCTTCTATGTTTTAAATTTCAAAAATTGGTCAACTAGAGTTCTGTTTAGTAAGTTATTTGGAGTATGATAGAACAAACTTGATTTATGGTGAATAGTAACATACCCTTATGAATAGTAATTTTAATAGTAATATGACCCTTATGAATATTAAATAATAATATTAATTTATTTTATTAAGGAAATATGATAATGGGATCTTGATTAATTTTTCAATGTCACATAAAACTAATTGCACTTCAAGATTGTTATTTTTTGAATTAACTATAACCTTATTTAAAAATTAAATTAATAATATTTAGGAAATTATTTTTTAAAAATTGATTTCACTTTTGAATTATACACGTCGAAAAATGGTAAGGATGAATTTTTGGTATTTTTCTGAAATTCTTGAATTTTTGATGAATAGTGAAATACGATAAAATATCGTATATATAAATTATCAATTAAATACACTATTTATGTCATAAAAAGTGATTCAAGGCCACATGGTTCGAACTAACATACACTTATTACTATAAGGGGTAAAATAAAATCACACTATTTGTTGTCTTGAGGGAAATAATAAAATAATGAATTAAATATTCAAAATTTACCCCTCTCCTCCACTATATAAACCCCTCTCCACTCCCTCTTCTCTTCACTCCTCTAAGACTTGAATCACCTCATTGTTCTACCCAATTACCATTTACTAGTCTTCCCGATGTCCAAGATTCTTCTGGTCTTCCCAAAAGACCAAAACCCCTTCCCTTAAGGAGTTTTTCAAGGAGGTTATTTCAAGAGGTAAAACACCCTTCTTTTTCATTTGGTTTTATTTCAATTTATCATCTTTTGTTATCCTATTCTCACCTAATTTTTCTAAATGACCATGATAACTCCAGTAAAATCTACATACTGGATTTATATCATGTGAATGGAAGAACCATCATAAATATTCTTACTCCCTCTCTATTATTTTTATAAACGAAATCGACGTCCGTGAGGTTCCGATTTATAACCTTCATGGACGACGAAGTTTCTTTATTAAATTTCATCTTCATTACAGGTCATGAAACCATATTCATGGATGAAACAGACTATAATACATGTTTTATAACCTAATTAATATTATGGATCCATAATATGTACATATAATAAAGTTATATGACAAAAATAGTTCATAATATTCCAAATACCGCCGAATAATCTAAGTGGTTGCCTAATGATTCATCCTCATTCCATGTAATAAAATGATAGAAATTACCATTATCAATTATTTATGTCCATTAATAAAATATAATTCTAATCATGAAGATTTATAACCATTCCACATGAGCATCATTACTTAAAAACAAGTGAACCTAATATGAAAATAAAGGAAAGGAACACTCCCGAACGACGAAATTCAATACAATAACCTATCAATAAAGACATAAATTAACTATACAGAATTATGGTAAAATAATTTCATGTCTAATAGGTTCTGAAATAATTTATTAAGAAGTATAATTTCATATTCTAGGAGCTTAAGTACAAGATTGAAACATGTTTGGAGTTGAGGTAAGTGTTCTTCCACCCGAACATCCACTTTCATTCGGGATAATTTCATTGTCTAATTACCTCGATGTAATTTCTAGGTATTGTTATGTAATCATCATATGTTCTGTTTTAGTGTCATATATAAGTTGAAAACCCATAATCCATCCTTATTTTATGGATAGTTACACGTTTTAAAAAGAAAATTCAAAATTGTTTAAAAAATACAAGCTCAATTCAAGGGAATTTATCAAATTCTTACCTATTTTCAAGGGCACTATATAATATGTTTTTTAAAACATTATATTTATAAAATCAATCATTTTATTCTGAAAATACTATCTTAATTCAATTCTGTTTTTATAAAAATAATTTTCCAAAATAACCCTTCTTTTCAAAATAAAAGAGTATTTATCTCCAGAATTGCTTAATGATTTTATACAACTGTTTTCATCTAAATCATCACTCTTGTTGATTCCATGGTATTATTGGGATTATTCATTTATTAATTCATATACCATATTTTATTTAATGGTTTACGACTAACTCTATTGTGTATGATCTATCCTAAAACCATTCACCATATTATTCTGAATGGTTAGTGTTTTATGATTAATCATTGTGGAAAGACAGTTACATTTCATATGATAGTTTCATTATGAATGTATTTGTTGGTTATGATTATCCCAAATCATATGAGGAATTAATTAGACTTATTATGTGATGGTTGGGGCCTTCTATAGCCCCTCTATTCATCGGTAGGTCTCATGAGACAACTAGACGTGGAATTGGCTGAGGCCTTTCCAAATGTGATAAGGATTTTGGCCGATGCCTTAATCACCAGACGTCTTGGACAAGGACATGAAAAAATGTTTCAGAATGTTTAGCATATGTAATTACCTCATTATGAAGCTATTAGTTGAATGTTCATATGGTTATTCGAGTAGTATAATACCCATGATTATGTTTTATTATGAAATTATTTACTCAACTCATATTCCTGCCATAATGTGTTCGAGTTTATTATTAAAGGCATGTGTTTTAAATTATTCACCATGTATAATGTATATATTATTTTCCGCTGTATTACTTACTCTTACTAAGCATTTTATATCACCCATTTCTTATGTTTTATTTTCTCAGGACATGAAGAAGTAATTTATGAATTACTTCCAAGAATAATCTAGGAGACGTGATGACTCTAGTGGAATAAATTAGTGTTGTTTTCCCGTTCCATATGTGAAGTTGAACATATGTATGTATGTTGTTTCCAATAAATCTAAAATAATTGGTCCTTTAGGATTCATATTCCTTGTATGTATGCCAACATAATAAAATAAGGCACTGACTCTGGGCAACTGGGGTCGGGTCCATACAAAATAGGGGAACCAAGATCTTGGTCATACCTCAACCGAAGGTTTCCAACAAATACTAATAACCAAATGATAACTAAAAACTCTTAAAGTGCTATAGTACCTTAGAAATGATCACTATTTATCTCATATTTTTTAAAATCCACTTTTTCCTTCAACATTACAACTCTTTATGTTACGTTACATTCTTAAAATTATTTTCATACCACCCCCTCTTTTGTTATTATTATTAAAACGTCACACTATAAAACAAACAACACTTATTGAGAGGCGACATTTGGTTTTGACTATACTAAAAAATCTTATTTAAATCATTATCAATTTTATGTGTCACGACTACACAGTCACCAACCACAATATTTCTGATCATAGATTTCTTGATTATGGGATAATAAATTACTCATGTTATCTATCATACCTCCACCACTAAGGAAAGTAATTTTGAGTATGTCCAAATGACCACCCCTTTGTGAGGGTCCAAACGCTGAAGAAAACTCTTCAATCAGACACACAGTTTCATATTTACGGACCATTTATTATAAAGGGTCTGGTGGGGTCTAGGTATAGTCCAACCGAGTCTACTAGAAAAGGCCTATAATAGCTATGCAACAGGTCGGGCATGATGGGGGGGATGTTCTGGTCTACCCGAGATGCAGCGGGATCCACGAGCCACCTACACGATCCAAATAAATCATGTCAATCGAGGCTCATGATGCGGCATGACTCACCGTTTCCACTCATGCAACTACTGGAAGTTTCCACGGCCCCAATCCTCCACCAATGTAAGTTACCATAGGCCACATCCACCATTGTATCATGCAACTGGCAAAGGTTGCCTCCCACATGTTGATGCCGATGTCAGTCTCTTCCACGGGCCACCAGATCCACTCATGTGGTCCGTTTTATGATCTTGGAATTCATTATGGATCCTCGAATACCCTCAATCACTTCTATGGGATCAAATTTTTCCTATTATCAATCTGGGGGTTTGGTCATGAAGAACACAAGAACAACCACAAGGGAGGGGTCTAGGCCTTGTTCATGTGGGTTTTATCCTTGCACATTACAATTTAATAACATGTTGGATGAAGATTTATGAATCTAACATATATATATCTGATTAAAAAACCAAAGATCAAACCCCTCCCACATAAGTGATCGATATGATGGTAACATATTCATGGTTTGACCCACATCTTTTGCACAATTCCATGAATGGGGAAGGACAATTCAGAAGGAATAAAACCCCTACCAGGAGGTTCGATCGTTCATCATTCATTGATCCACATTTTTCCTTTATGGATGGTGATCTTTCGTAGGATTGATGAACAGAGAAAGGGAAGAAGAAAATTATTTGTTGTTAACATGATCTTTTGATTGCTGCTTGCCAATGCCAAATATCCAAGTTCAAATAAATCCTTCATTGTGTCGATGATCTTTTTTTTATTAACCCATTTAATGTTGAAATACATTTGAGAATTTTTGTTACACTATTTCATAAATGAAACAAAATCCCTATTACACTTGGGTTGCAGCATGTTTATGTTGGAATGAAATTCTAAATTCAAAATATAAGAAACTTGAGTTTTATATTAAATTTTCCTTAAGAAATTTGTTGTATTAAAATTTCATAAAAAGCCCAAAAATTAATTTTCTCCATCAACCAGAATAGGTTGAGCTTACGTCCTTCCAAAGGTAAATTTTTCATTCCAGACAGAATGATTCCCTCAAATATTTAATGCGAGCAACCATTTAGATGTTGGGAAAATCGAGCACATGTGTTATTTTAAATAAATTTTAAAAATATCAAACAATTATCCTGGGCTCACTGGGCCTCAAAATCAATTTCGGTCTCAGTGCCTGGCCTTGAAATAATCCCATAAAAATAAAAATATATATAAATGGAATTTTGGGACATTACATTAGACCCATCTTTAGTGATTTACGTCATTGCAAGCCAAAATAAGGGCTACACAAACAAATGGGGTTACTGTGTTTGGGTTCGAGCCTCCATCTCCGATGTTTTATACTGAAGATTCACATGCTACCATGGACTGCGCACCTGAGGAATCAACCATCCTTGAAGGATCCACTCCTATCGATCCAAAATCTCTCTTAAAGACTCTGCAAACTTCACCCCATCATCATTATCTTACACTACCCAAATTATGACGTATGATGGATCATTAACATACCTCCTCTATTATGATACAAGGAAGATATTATGCACACGGTGCATCTGTGGGGGGATACATAGGTGGTACACTACCTCACTAGCGCTGCTCATAATCTGATAAGAGCATATGATTCTTGGAGAAAACCTGCGCCCTGGCCAAATCTCTGCAATCCCCATCACGGTGAGACATGGATGAACACATGGTTTCAATCCTTGAACACCAAGGGCCTTCGTATCCTATCAGGATAAGAATATTATCTTCTTTATGCAGTTATCATCCACTCTAGAATGACATGTACCTCGGTGGTAGCCCGTACCAACTCTGGACAATGAGTGTGGACTCCCCTTGGTATTTTTTGCATAACAGTGATATGCATGGTCACCCACACATTGCCCTGAATAGTTCCACACCAATGGTGGAGTGGTCTATATTGTTTTACATGAACTCCACAAGTGGATGATGGTCTTCCCAACTACACATGAAGTCCATGATAAAATCAAAGAGCATGTCCAATAAAACCAAGATAGTCTTCTCCATTTGACAATCTTTTTGGGGTGGACAGAAGTGATCAAGAACAACTATGTCATGAAAACCTCCTGAAATCCCTCCCTCAACCACGATGTAATGCTTGGGTCTCAATCTGAGTCTATCATCGATGGGAACCCATGGACTCGAACTATCTTCTGTAGGTAGAGGCGTCCCAAGCTCTCTAATGATCCCCGCTCACAGATGGGTAAAGAGTGGGCTTACATGGCGAGTCGATCAAAAACCACCTACATGGTATCATTCCCCTTGGATGTGTAGGGAAAACCCATCACAAAGTCTTTAGAGATACCATCCCACTTCCACTCAGGATATTCAAGTGGTTTAGTCAAGACTACTGAAACATGATATTCTACCTTCACTTGCTGAAACGTGAGACACAGTGAAATGAACTCAACTAATATGTTCATCATCCTTGGCTGCCAGTATAGATTTCGGAAGTCCTGGTACATCTTTTCCACTCATGGATGTACAGCCAAAGGGGTGGTGCTGAACTCCCTTAGAACATCCTCACATGATTCCACAGGAACAACGGTGTACCCTCTTAAGGGATAACGTACCCCCACCCATAGAATATCCCATAGAAGCATATTATCAGGATAACTGAGCATGCAGAGACTCACAATAAACATTCACAAACTATTCCTCCCTATCTCATCATAAGAGATTGTAAGTGACAGCCATCAACTAAAGATAAGCTACTCCACCACTATCCATGAATGATATCTGCATCATGGCTTACAACTCTAATGCCTCACTCAGCAACTCCAAAATGGTTCTTTTGCAAAGTGTGTCTGCTACCATGTTCTTCTTCCTAGGAGTATAAACTATCTCAATGTCATCATCCTAGAAGAACTATGGAAATAGCCATTATCACATGTTTAGGTCTTTCTGGTAGTAGATATACTAAATAATTTTGTGGTTAGAGTAGACGGTAAGCCACTCACCCACCATGTAGTTCCACCAATTATTCAAAAAAAATAGCACGGTTCCATGATCTATGTCATGGGTAATGTAATTCTTCCCTTACTGCCTCAAATATTTTGAACCGTAGACCATCAATTCTTTCCCCTGCTTCAGGAAACTACCCAGTCCAGTCCCTGATGTATAAAAAAAATACTATATACCCAATTACCTTTTCTGTAATTCTTATGATGGGGGGACTCGTAAGTCTTTTCCTCCGCTCCAAGAAACTATATTGGCACTTATCTATCCACATGAAGGCTTTTCCCTTCCATTTCAATGATGATAAGGGTGCCACAAACCTGGAGAAGTATGGTATGAACATCAGGTAGTATCTAGACAAACCAATGAAACTCCTCACCTCAGTGACACTCATTGGTGGCTCCCAAACAATTATTACTTCTATATTGGTTAGATATACTGGAACACCAGCCTCTAAAATATCGTGTCCTATAAATTGGACTTCCCAAATATAAAACTGACACTTCCAGAACATCCTATAAATTAGGTTCCCTCTAAGTGTTCCCTGGTCTATTTGTAGTTGTGTATCATACTTCTCCTCGAACACCGAGTACACCAGGTTGTCATCAATGAAGACCACGATGAACTAGTGGTGGTAAGGATGGAAGATCATATTCATGAGTCCCATGGAAATTTATGGGAATTTAGTTATCCCGAATGGATTCACTAAGTACTCATAGTAGCCATACCAATATCTAATGATTTTCTTCAGTACATCCTCATCAAATACACAAAGCCGATGATAGCCTGATCTGAGGTCTATCTTCAAGAACCATATTTCCCTGTAAACCATATCGAAGAGTTCATTAATCCTAAATCATGGATACTTTATCTTCTCAGACACATTTTTTAGGATATAGAAGTTTGTGCAGAACATTAAAATCTAATCTTCCTTCTTGGCAATCAATATTGGGGTTGTCCCAAATGAAAAACAAGTCCTAACAAAGCCCTTCCTCTACAAATCCTCTAGATGTACCTTCAACCCAGAAAGATATATGATAGCCTTCTAATATGATGGTGTGGTTATCGGTTTCCTCTAATGATACCAATCAATGTAGAAGTCATCCTCTTTATGATGTGGAAATCCCTGGATATCCTCAATAACGATGTCTTCATACTCACCCACCACTATGGGAATGTTAGTAATTTTCCCATCCACTTCATAGAGGGTGAGGCTATCCAGCTGGTGAGTTATTCATTGTACCCTCCTCTGAGAAAGCCCATACTATGATGCAAGATTTACCTTTTTCAAGTGAAGGAAAAATTGGCCCCATCTTCATGGACAGACCCCACTATGCTCCTATAATAGCTATTCTGAGCATGAACTGTGGATCACTAGTCCATACCAAAGATGACATTGTAAGGCCTAAACTCCACCACTAGGATATCCCAACCAAAGATCTTTCCTTAAAGTGTAATCTCAAATGGGAGGTACGATTTTTTAATCATTGAATACCCTCTTGTATGAGTTTCTAACCGTAAGGATTGAGCCATTAGCTCTACCAAAATCACTAAGTTCCAAACAAAATTTTTATGATGGAATGAGTGACAAGAACCTGTATCTATATGGACTGAATATATGGTGTAAAATACATAGATTGTAACTCTAATCCTCTCTAGAGTGTCATGGTCATTGGGAACCATCACCTAATATTGGCCTCGCCTCTATCCAAAAGCTCTTAGAGCCCATGGTGGAGCACCTGGGGGTGGAGGGGATTGTAATTAACACCTCTTCCCACTGCCTACTACTCTTCCATATCTCATTCCACATATATCTCCTTATTACACATCATGATAAAAACTCTACCTCTACCCTAATAGGCCCTCAACATTTTTTCGGTCGTCTGTGTGGCGAGTCAATAAATCATGAGCCTTATGCCCCTGCCTGCCAAATGTGTATCACAAAAATCATCTTTAATGACTCCCTCCTCTCTATTGTTCTTGTACTACCAATCCTGCATCCTAGGGTTGTCCCTCTAAATGTCTGGCACACGTGGTCCCTCGTTTCTTCTTCCTGCTATCCATAGCTGAAGACTCCGCCACTAAGGGTCTACTGGTCAACCCTTCTACTAGTACATGTTATGCCAAGAATCTCTCCATGACTAGGGATTACTCTATCAGCCTCCTCTAAGTGGTAATTATATATGATACCATGGACACACTAATCACCCAACATATTCACCCCTCAAAATCATGAGACCTGAAGAATGGTTCTCGCGACATGCCTATGAATTAGCAGGAAAGCTCAGTGAATCTCTCCGAGTACCCTACTTCTATCATGCCACCCTACTATAGGTGAAGTATCTCCTATATGAACACCAATCACAACATCATTGGAAATAACTCCTCTCTAACGAGGCACTAAAATTCTATCCTGGTGAGGGTCGCCTCATCATGTTTCTGGATGATCAAGCGCCACCATCTCCCCATTGCACCACAAAAATGATCGTGGGTAAGATGACCATTTGGTCGAGAGGCATCCTCATTGGACTGAAGACTCACATATCCACCTTGAGCCAATCCTTAGGATCCTAGGGGGTTAGTATCACCCATTAACATGCAATGTATCTTCTTTTAAAACTTTTGTATGGCATTGGGACTACACGCATCTTCTACCGATATCACTGGCAGCAAATGATGACCAAGATGTGGTAGAAAACTAGTGAACCTCCCGATGGGGACATCTCTAGAAATAGTACTTGTACTTAAGCCTGATCACTAGGCATGACATCCTCATGGTGATGGAATTGAAACATTTTTTGATTTCTATGTGGTGGAATCCTAAAATAGATCAATATGACCCATTGTCAATAGGAAATACCTTCTAAGATGACTCAACAAGGACATGAGGAAACACTCAAAATATTATATGATTCATGAAACTAGTGGTTTCATGTACCAAGTTGAAAATTATAATTTAATGTCCTAGTTTAGGGATATGTTAGCTACCACACCAAAACTGGAATCCCTGAGCCTGAATGTCGAACTCAAAACATTCAACACATTTCCTCAAAACAAAACAACATAGTATATATCTTTATGGATGAACTAAACACCTATAATACAATTTCTTAACGACCTGTCACCCAATTCATGTTCCATGACTACCCCATTCCCACATCATAAAGGACATGTGGACGAGACTAGCACTAAAGTCATTATGATATAAGGGGGATTCATTTGCTGAGTACCTTTACACTAGAACACTCACAATCCCGGCTGAACATGCTAAAAAGGAAACATGTATACCACTAAAACAACCACTGAGTGTAGAGTTACAAGCTGTTTGAAAAATAGAAAAGAATAAAATCCCAACAAAAGACAAGATATAAACAAGTGAGTACAAGGTCTCCAATAATAAATCTAAAGAAAGCCCTACCTAAAGGGTAGATGAAGAGTAGTTTCTAGAAGCCATAGAAGTACACCATTCTTTGCAAATCTCACTAGACTTTTCCTAGCCCGTGAAAACCAAGGTCTATGTAAAAACATTGTTCATCTGCAAAAGACACAACATGTGAGGGAGAATCCCCTGTTGGGGTGATTAATTCAATACTCATTAGGAGCTCAAACCACAATGAAATGACCAAAAATAAAATTACACATGATGTAATGTAAATTCACATAGGTATAACCAATAGTATAGAAAGAATTATTATCAGCAATAAAGATGCACATATTGTACTACTGAGAGACTCTTCTATGATGTGTCACTGAGGTCTGGTTGGGCAATAAGGTCTACACATCTTCTGGGCCATTGAGGTGTGATCCTCTGCAAGGCAATTGAGGTTTGATCATTTTCATCCCACTAATATACATTGTGATATCGGGCCACTGAGGTATTCTTGTCTTCCATGCCACTAAGGTCCACTCAAAAAAAGGGTCATTAAGGTCTGCCCTTCACATCCTTCACATCACATCCAATAGTAGAATTTCTGCTCATATTAGGTTTGATTCCAAGAGAATATACTCCTCAAGACATTAGTCATAAATCGTAGTCCATAGTAACTCACATGGAGTATGTCAGAAAGCTCACCCCATCACAAGCGTCCCAATGCCACAAACACCTCGTCAATCAGACCTATGGTTAGGATGTTATGAAGGTTATTAGTAAAAAAATGGGTCAGTTGGGTCTGGGTCTGGTCCAAACTGACTCAACCTAGCCTGGATAACATTGACCTAACATAGGTTCATCCTGAACCAGATCCTACCCAGCCCATTGGGCTCAAACCAGACCATATGGGCTCCAAGACTCGCACACTAGGGCAACCCGACCCACTGGGGGGGGGGGGGCTCGTTTGGTCAGCCTGAGATGCGACTGTTGTCGGGGTTTTCCCTCGTGATCTGACTGAACGGCAGCCATCCAGTCATGTGACAAATCAAAATTTACCACATCCACTTTCTCCTCCAGCAGTGGCCCAGATCCTCCACCCTCAATAGTCCCCATGACACATGTCTACCACCTAAGTGCATCGCCTGCGCGCAACGCCTCCCGCATGTGGTCAATTTCGCGCAGTGGTAGTCTATCCCACGACCAATGAGATTCATTACATTGGTCCATTTTTTGATCCATGAGATCATTCAGGATCCATGGAATGTCTCAGTCATTGGTACATGCTCAAATGTGTCTTTCCATCAATTCAGGGGATCAGTCACAAAGAACACAAGAACACCCACCACAGAGGGGTCTGGGCCTTGTTCGTGTTTGCATGATCCCTCTGTATTAGAATTTAAAAACAAGTTAGATGATTATTTAAGAATCTAAGACGTATATCTCTAACTCAAAACCTAGAGAACAAAACCCTCCCTTATAATCGATCAATCTATAGGTAACCTATTTGTGGGTAAAACGACGTTCATCGAACAATTCCATGTATGGGTAAAGGAAATTGACTTGGAATAAACCCCCCCCCCCCCTCGAGGATGGATCATTCACCAGGAACTATCACACCCCTTACCTTCATAATTATTTGATTCTCATCCCTCATTTATTGTTAGCGAGCCTTCAATGGATTGAATAACGGATGAAGGGAAGAAGAAAATTGTTTTTTTGTTGCAGCGATCCATCGATCGTTTCTTGGAAATGGTAAATATCTAATTTCATAGAAATCCACTATTGTGCCAACGAACCCATATTTGATTAACCTATGAAATGGAAAAATCCTTTTAGTGTTTCTTTTACGTTGTTTCATTTATAAAATATCATTTTTGTTAGGCTGAGGCGACAAT
Source organism: Viscum album (assembly GCA_963277665.1). Lineage (NCBI taxonomy): Eukaryota > Viridiplantae > Streptophyta > Magnoliopsida > Santalales > Viscaceae > Viscum > Viscum album. Next base: position 741,387,912 of record OY728145.1, on the reverse strand, counting down.
GTCAATAATCTGCACCGAAAATTAATATTCATAATAAAATAAACAAATAGTTTATTTTCATTTTACCATTCGATAATTATTTTATTAAAATTTCATTAAAATTGTTAAAAATATTATTTTCCCTCAACCAGCACTAGTTGAGGTTAAATTTTTTCATAGTTAAAGTTTTCATTTCTGATGCAATAGTGCTCTCTGATATTTAATTTGGGAACCCATTTAGATGTTTCAAAAACTGATCACGTGTACTATATTAAATAAAACTAAAAAATATCCAAAACTCATTCCATGCTCATTGGGCTTTAGAATCAAGTTTCGTCTAATCATGTGGCCTCAATGTAATCCCATATAATTAAAAAATTTCATTTAATTCTAGGACATTACAATTCAAGAGGTAATTTAATTGTGCACCATGATTTTTTATATTCATTAAACTATACATAATGGAAATAACCATATAATTATTGTGAGGGTTTTTAATTTAAAATAAAATTTCAATTCATTTCAGTCCTTATCCAGTATTTTAACCTTTTTATAAAACTTATGTCACAAAATAATAAAAACAATTGGATTTCAGAAACTATAAAAATAAAAAGAATATACTAGCTTGTTGATTAACATTTGTAATAGAACATGGTCTTGGTATATTATAATTCCCCTATATCTTATTTGACACAAAAATAAATATTAAATATTTTATTCATAAATTTTTATTGTTATGAAATTTTTTGAATAAAATTATTCCTCGATCTAGAGAATAATATATTTTCTCTTATTTTAATTATAATTTAATTTAATCGAGATTATCACATCATGTCCCCAGTGGAATGTGTGGTGACTACCCCATGAATTCCTTACATAGGCTAGGGTTTGGAAACTAGAACCAGAAAGGCGTATCCGTAAAACGGGATGGAATTTCCATTGAACCTGCAAACACACAGACCAAGAACGTTACAAGATGCAAACCACGTAGTAAAACTACTGTAGTAAAAGTGTGTACTGAAATAAAGATGTTATAATACAAGCCCAATTGAATGGTACGTTACAATAGAAAATAGAAAACACCTCCTGAGATCGTCCACCAAGGATCCTACTTGAAGGGTGGGTAAAACTCAATTTCACAACTATCCACATCCACCAGTCACCATTGTCTACCACCTAGTCCTAGATCATAGATTCTCAACTGAGCTAGTCTTCATCCACATAAGACACAACGAGGTGCAGTTGAAACCCACACAAGGGTGAGTATAGAAATACCTAGTAGGGACACTGAATCCCCTAAAGGTCTCTCATTATTCCACAAAGGAAAACCCATAAGGCATCATCTCAATCACTAAGAACAAAGCAAAATATTCATCACAACCCATGTATAAAACTCAGAGATCGAGAATAAAGATGATAAGTCTTAAGCTATATCAATTAATTCCATTAAGAAGATCCACAATTGAACCATGAAGAAGTTGATCCATTGTCGATCCACCCAGGGTCATATTTCACTGATCCACGACGGTCCACTCTATGGTTGGTCCTCATCGTGTAGCGCATTGTTGATCCACACATGGTCTCTAGAATTATTATCCGCACAGGGTCACTATGATGTTGATCAACACGTGTTATCATTGTTTCTGATCCACACATGGTTGCTAGGATGTTGATCCACACATGGTCTCTATTCAATTGACATACAATCATATGATTCTCTACACTCGGTGCGTTTGAGTTCTGTAGTATCTTCTTTTCAAGATATTGGTCGTGCTTAAACTGCCGCAGTGTTCCACAAATGAGTAACCCAATGAACCTCCATGTCCTAAGTGTCATGACCCGACCCTACCCGGGCTCGAGCTGCAACTACCCCAAGCTCACCTCCATAGGCCAGGGGCTGGCGACAGGCGCCGAAGGATAAACAACTCTGGGAGGCCTTTGCATGAGTACCTGCACACACCCACACATAGCATACTCAATGAAAAAGTACAGAGTAAAAGAAAAGACAAGTAATGAAAAGGGAAACTGGTATATATATATACCAAAAATGTGCCTCGACCTCTAAACAATACAAGTAGAAGCTGAAGTTAAACTGAAAAGAAAAGGTCCAAAACAATCGCCCAACTAGAAAAGTGACGCAACTCGGCAACCGGTAAACAAAAGTGAAACAGATGGAAGGGTCCCCCACCTGAAACCCGACTCCGACCACCATACGTGGTCCAAGATCGCAATCTTCTAAGCTCCGATGATGTACCAACCAACCTTACCATCGTCTGCAAGGTCACAGCAAGTGTGGGTAAATCCCAAGTAGGGGTGAGTATAAAAATAATCTGTAGGATGCCCAGAAGGCTCAAGGGAGCAACAAAGGAGGTGCTGAAGAGGTGAGTAGTAAATCGAATAGGGAGATGTAAAGGAGTACAACTGAAAGTGAACTAAAGAGTACAACTCAACCCAAAAAGAGGTCTGAACTAGACTCGGCAAAATACAAGGAACTGGAAACAGTGAGAAGATGATCTTCTGGTCGAGTTTTCACTGGCAATAGTAGGAGAGTAGACTCATCCAACCACGAGAATCTAGACATGGAAAGCACGTGGCATACCCTGTGCCTCTTCGCCTCTCCTGGAGGGAGAGTAAACACACCCAAGAAGTGGGTACTCGAACAAGGTATACATATATATATTCTCTGTCAAGAAACCCCAACAAGGTTGTAAGGGGATCTTCATCCCGTAGCTCAGTCCATGAAAAGTGAGTCCCAATCAATCTCAGAAGTAAACACCATCAATGCCCAACATCCCGCACGTCTTCCCCAAACTGAATGACAAGGGGCTCAAATCACCGTACCTTGACACTATCCGCTTTGGGCGACACTGACTCGCCCGCACGGTTTTAGGTTGCATCGCAAGCATGTGTCTCGGTGGGTAAAGCACCCCTCATACTTGAGGGTTCTGGGGAAAGTCATACCACACCTCGTCACTGCCCCACAGTCGAGAGGTCTTATCAAAGTCAAAGCAGTCACATCACTAACCCATACAAACAAGGGTCCCGCTCCGGTAGTCACGGAGTAAATCCATATACTAGCCTAGTATGAAGGACTGAGTCTGAAATGTCAATAGGTGACCCACTGCCCAGCCCTGTTGGAGGGTAAACCCTAACCAGATATCGGGTGACCCACTGCCTAGCCCTGCTGGAGGGTAAACCCAAATACATCATCAGGTGACCCACTGCCCAGCCCTGCTGAAGGGTAAACCCTAATACATCATTGGGAGACCCACTGCCCAGCCCCGCTGAAGGGTAGACCTGGAATAAGTCGACAGGTGACCCACTGCCCAGCCTTACTGGAGGGTAGACCTGGAATAAGTTGGCAGGCGACCCACTGCCCAGCCTTACTTGATGGTAGACCTAGAATAAGTCGACAGGCGACCCACTGCCCAACATTTATGGAGGGTAGACCTGTAATAAGTTGACAGGCGACCCACTGCCAGCCTTGCTGGAGGGTAAACCTGGAACTAGACGACGGGCGACCCACTTCCCAGCCCTACTGGAGGGTAGACCCTAAGAGGTCATCAGGTGACCCATTTCCTAGTCTCTACTAGAGGGTAAACCCTGAGGAGTCAATGAGAAACCCACTGCCCAGCCCTGCTGGAGGGTAAACCCAGAACTGCTCCAGCCATCTCCAATGAATGGTACAACACTGGACAATCGAGCACGGAGTGGGTACTGCGCAACCACCAAACTCCAGAACAACTCACCCAACAGTGGTTCAATTCCCGTTCCATCACTTGGTGTCTCTAGCATTGCTACCGGCCAAACCATCGAGAACAGAACCCGGGGAAAACTCAACCCTACTAGTCAACAAATGAGAACCGAGGAACCCTCTACATCGCGAGGGGTCAAAAGTATGCAAAGCAGAACACGACACGCACATGGGGCCCACACGACGTGTCGACCCAAGTCAACCCCAACCGAATTCACAAACGTTCTCAGGTACAAACAACCACATGTACCTCCAAGCGTTCCCATATACTCCCAGAGTATACCACGTTCCAGCCCAAAGGATATCGTGCACACGACACCCAATGTCAACGCGAAGGCGTAACGTAACAACTCCAACCTACCATCGCAACAGCTGAGGCACAGCCAACCACATCTCTTTAATCACAAAACTCACTCTCCCAGGAGTGAACACGATGACACACCAAGGGTCCTCTACAACCACGGTAGAAGAACTGCTACTGGTACACCTTTCATTCTTCCAAATTTAATAAGATCATGTAAGAGGCTCCGCTCGTCTAAAAAGATTACACAGTTGTAATCCTCATGAAAAAAATGCGAGATAGACTACTTACTCACCCAAAACGGTCAACCGGTGAATAAGGTACTATTCACCGTAACCAACCTGTGTGGAGCCCACCCCAAGATCCCGAAACTGAACAAATGGATCACACTACTGTGATCCCCTCGGAAAAGCACACGGGATTGGCTACTCAATCGCCCAAAATGGACACCCAGTGAAAGAGGTACTATTCACCATATCCAGGTCGGGTGGGACTGACACGACGTCCCCGAAAAAGGTCGAGAAAACTGTGCCATCGTAATGCTCTCGAAAAAACACGTCAAAAGTCTGTTTACTTGCGTGGAACGGATATCCGGAGAAGAAGATAGGTTACGTCTTACAGTGCACGAGCGGTACCACGCGGAACCTACACCCCGGTCCTGAAGTGCTGCCAACAGATTGCACCGTTGCGATACTCTCGAAAAAGTACACAAGGTGGACTATTCATTTGTCCAAAACGGTCACCCGGTGATAGAGGTGGAAAATCACCGTCAACTTCCAAACGACCCTCGTGGGGCCCGCACTATCCTGCCGAATTAGAGTGGGTAGATTGCAACATTGCAATTCCATCAGAAAAACATCCAAAATCGACTACTCGCATGCCCTAAACGGACGCCCGATGAGAATGTCGCTAAACGCTGCTCGCAGCTCAAAAGAAGGGTCGTGGGGCCCACGCCACAACTCTTGCTTCAACGCCCGAAACCACATTGAAAAACCCAGCCTCGACCACAGGGTCTCAGTGCCACTGACGGCGTTCAAAATGGACGTCGGACGCGTCCGCGCCGTCCAAAACAATATTTTCAAAAAAAACGTCAATCCACTTAAAGACGCGTCGCACCTATGAGACCCCTCATTTCAGGAATTAAAAATTCCCTAAACCCTCTCAAAAATTCTTCCTTGACGCGAGGTATACGCTACCTCTTACGGCACGCAAAACGGACGCCCGTAGCTCAAAATACGTGTATCCAAAATTATAAGGGGGATTACCCCTGGGCCGGACCGGCCCGATCCGGCCGGTCCGGCCCACTGAACCGCGGCCCCGCCACTAGGCCCGGTCCAGCCGGACCTGCGGGCCGCCGCACCGTGGGCCACCACCTCCCTAGAGGCCCGCACATCTGCACGGCCTCCTCCACCGACCGGCCAGTTGGCAGGTCGCGTCCACGCGGAGACCAGCCATCGGCGGGTCCTGGTCTCCCCGCGGGGTCGCGCGCCTGTGACCCCGGTTGCCCCTTCACCGGAGACTTCCACCGGCACCCTCGGCCAGCGCCCCCCACTCACTCGTACGGAGAATATGCTGCACCACCACCTCAGCCCACTTCCGGTTCCCGCCGCCGCCTGCCGCCGCCCTCGGACCCCCAGACCGACCGGAACAACTCAAAAACCTGCAAAATTCACCGGACGACCGCGGCCTCCTCCAAACTACGATTTACAAAACGAAAAGGGCGATGGAAAGATCCTAAATTGTACTACACTATTTTGGGATTTGTTCGAATATCAAACAACAACTTGAGGAATATAATCGAACTCAAAGACGAGTTCGGGATTTAAAACTCAAACGAACACCACCTACCTCTTGGGCGTTGCCCGGAGCTTCACGAAGAGTCTGTTGCTGCATCGCGCCTCGCCGGAGCTGCCTCACCAAAGTGGAGGATAATAGGGAGGTGATTCCACCTAATTATGTCAAGTCAATGAAGAAGAAGAAGTAGAGGGAGGGGGCGGGTTATGTGTTTAAATAGAAAACACTTAACCACCCGCCCGTCGGCCCGAACCCGAACTCCCGATGGGGTCGGGATTAAGCCTCCCCTAGGCTAAAAACGACTTCCTGAATGCAACGGCGATCTCAAGATTTTAATCTGAGGCCCCGTTCAAAAGTTATAAAACTGAACGCCCAAAGCTGCCAAATTACGAAAATGCCCTTGGGGCCATTTTTCACAAACGGCCCACGAATGCGAAACTTATAACCCTTCTAGGGAAATCGGCATGCTCTGAACTCAACGGTGCCCTCATTTTCCCAATACAGGCCACCGTTTAAGAGATACTTGAGTTTCACCATTAAATAAATAAATTAATTAATTAATTTATACATTTAACGTTCCGAAAGCGATCGTGGGGTCCAAACATCCCGCACTGACATGTTTTATGTCGTTCATAGGGTAAACACACCATTCTGGAACCATCCGTAAACTCGGATCTCTGATCCGGATCACCGTTTAGGAGTTATCCCATTTATTTGACGTTCCCAGTGTGAACGCACTGAAAATTTAATTCCGGCCACTCCGGGGGTTGGAATTTCACGCCGTCTGAAGGCGCTGCTCTGGAATAAAATCAAGAATATTCCAAAGTATTTCGCAGCAAAAATCAGGTTTTTATATCATTCCCTCCTTCAATATTTTCGTCCCCAAAAATCAAAACTAGGAAACAACTCAGGGTACTAAGCCCACACCAGGTTCTCCCGTACCCAGAAGAACTCTTTCACAGCTCTGCACCACCGCACAGAGACAAAAGGATTGATCCGTTCACATGAGGTCTTCCCTCGCCGATGTCGTGCATAGGAGCACGCACACCTCTTCTCGGGTGATTCGTGTGGGAGACGTCATGCACCCAAACCAGCCTTTGGGGTTAGGGCAAGGCGATAGGGAACCTCACCATCCCTATTCACGGTCTCAAATGGTCCGAAGGACCTCGGGGGTAGCTCACATCCCCGACCAAACCTCTACGTCACATGTCATGACTGGAATCACCACCCACACCTAGAATAAGGCTCGATGATTCCCTCCTTTAGAATATCCATATGGTGAAACAACCAAGGATATCTGGTCACACATGGTTCCACAGTTGATGTCCCACAACCAAGGCTCTCTTAGACGCTCGGAGAGTGTTGGATTTGATGCCATCGACTAAAGAATAAGGTTACACACCTTCTACTCTACCAACATAGGGTTACACTCAACGCCCTGTGTCACCCTAGTAACACCCAAACAAGAAGCAAGGATAAAAAAACATTTCACACACATAGTCTAACAATTCTACTGCAAAAAGTAGAAGATTTGTAGAGCGTACCTCTTATCACCTCATGCTCTGCATGATCATAGACATCCAAAGCTCGCAGTTGTCCTTGGTCCCAACTGTCAGCTCCCAGAGCCTGACGTGGAATGCATAGTGGTGATTGAAAGACCTTTTAAAGTCATCCCCCACTACCAGATCCTCCCACTCCTCTTCTAGCACCACCTCTCAGGGTGCTACACTGATCATGGCACTGCCTCCGTCGTCGTGGTGCCCCTGCTGCCTGCCCAATGCTCTCTACATGCCTGGTCAGGCAGTCCCATGCCAGGTGACCTCATCCATCACAAGCATAACACCAACTCTCTTTGGGCTGCACTGGTGCACTCTAGCTCCACTGTGGTGTAGGACCACGCCCCTGAGTCCAGTTTTCAGAAAGCCACCTGTGTCAAGGTCCTGCTATCTAATGTTCGCTAGCTGCGGTAGACGTCTCGGCTCCAACATGCCTGCTTCCACAACCAAATCTAGAACGTGACAAGAAGCACTCTGTCACCAACGCCTGCTCTAGCACCCTGGCATATGTGGAAATGACCATGGGTACTATGATAGCACAAATATCTCGGCGGTGACCCTGCTCAAACTTCCGCGCTCGGATGTTGTCGTCATGGACCAAGTCCGGGTAAAAGTGTGCACGGTCTGCGAAACTAGCCGCGTACTCGGCCACCATCATCCCTCCCTATTGAAAATGCAGGAGCTCATGAATTCGAATGGAGCGCAAGCAGTAGGGGAAAAACTCCTCATGGAACAACAACTAAAAGTCGCCCCATGAAAGCGACGACTCGTCAAGAAACTAAGTCACCAGAATCCACCAACGCCAAGCTGCTCCACAAAAAAGGGTGGTAGCCAATGCCACCATAAGATCCTTCGGCGTTTGCACAAGCCTGAAAAGGTGAGCCAATATCTCTAGCTAAACCTCTGCTACCTGAGGGTCTTACTCACCACTGAACCTCAGTGGTCTCTGTCGCTTGAACTCACGGAGCACGCTCAACCTACGCTCAAGCCCCGTCTGCTCTTCTGAAGCTGTCTGCTGCTCATCAGGTGGGGGTGCTACTACCGGCCCAACCGGCGAAAGGGACTTGCATGGCTGGTCCTGGACTATGGCCTCGTAGCTCACAAGGTCATATTTAAAAACCAAATATGGTATCCTAGCTGGCTGTCTTCGCAGAGACATCCTGAATATTGTCAGGGAGTGCAGCGATTAGATGAGCATATACGTATATCACACCAAAAAAAATGACGATGAGGAGCTGACTCAAAAAGGAAATTCAAAGACTCAATCCTATGTGATGCACAAACCAATTTTCCCTACAACTAGTGTCTCATCATGCCGAGTCGACAAGCGGGTTATCAGGGTCCTAGTGAATGGATACGTCGGCCGCTGCACCATCACTAGACTTCCTGGGCTGAGAACCACTCTCGAGACACGTTTACCCTGTTTCCCTAAACCCCCAACCAATTCCTCTTTTAGGGACATCCACAGAACGTCCCAAGGAATGAACCACCTCTGATACCACTTTGTCATGACCCGACCCTACCCGTGCTCAAGCTGCAACTACCCCAAGCCCGCCTCCATAGGCCAGGGGTAGACGACAAGTGTCGAAGGCTAAACAACTTGGGGAGACCTTTGCCTGAGTACCGGTACACACACACACAACACACTCAATGAAAAAGTGCAGAGTAAAAGAAAATACAAGTAAAGAAAATACAAGTAAAGAAAAGGGAAACTGCTATATATATACTACAAATGTGCATTGACTTCTAAACAGTACAAGTAGTAGCTGAAGGTAAACTAAAAAGAAAAGGGAAAAAACAAGCGCCCAACTAGAAAAGTTCCACAATCCGACAATAGGTAAACAAAAGAGACACAGCTAGAAGGGTCCCCCACATGGAACTCGACTTTAACAACCATACGCGGTCCAAGCTCCCAATCTCCTAAGCTCCGTTGATGTCCTGACCAACCTGTCTGTCGTCTGCAAGGGCACACCAAGTGCAGGAAAATCCCAAGTAGAGGTGAGTATAACAATACTCACTAGGATGCCCCGAAGGATCGAGGGAGAAAAAAAGGAGGTGCTGAAGAGGTGAGTAGTAGATCGAACAGGGATAAGTAAAGGAGTACAACCGAAAGTGAAATAAAGAGTACAGCTCAACCCAACAAGAGGTAGGAAGTAGAATCGTCCAAATGCAAGGAGCTGGAAACAGTGAGAAGATGAACTTCTCGTCGGGTCTTCACTACCTATACCAGGAGAGTAGACTTTTCCAACCATGAGAAGCTAGACACGGAAATCATGTGGCATACCCCGCGCGTCTTTGCCTCTCCTGAAGGGAGAGTAACCAAGCCCAAGAAGTGGGTACTCAAACAAGGTATACATATTTATATGCTCTGTCAAGAAAACCCAACAAGGTTGTAAGGGGATCTCCGTCCCATAGCTCAGCCCAAGAAAAGAGAGTCGCCATCAGTCTCAGAAGTAAACACCATCGATGCCCAGCATCCCACACGTCAGCCCCGAACTGCAAGTCAAGGTGCTCAAATCACCGCACCTTGACACTATCCTCTTTGGGCGGCACTGACTCGCCCGCACGGTTTTAGGTCGCGTCGTAAGGACACATCTTGGTGGGGAAAGCACCCCTCATACTTGAGGGTTCTAGGGAAAGTTATAGCACACCTCTTCACTGCCCCATAGTTGAGAGGTATCCTCAAAGTCAAAGCTATCACATCACTGACCCGTACAAACAAGGGTCCCGATCCGGTAGTCACAGATTAAAGCCACAGACTAGCCTAGTAGAAAGGACTGAGTCTGAAATGTCAATGGGTGACCCACTGCCCAGCCCTGCTGGAGGGTAAACACTAACTAGATATTGGGTGACCCACTACCCAGCCCTGCTGGAGGGTAAACCCTAATACATCATCAGGAGACCCACTGCCCAGCCCTACTGGAGGGTAAACCATAATACATCATCAGGACACCCACTGCCCAGCCCCACTGGAGGGTAGACCTGGAATAAGTCGATAGGCGACCCACTGCCCATCCTTGCTAGAGAGTAGACCTGGAATAAGTTGATATACAACCCACTTCCCATCCTTGCTGGAGGGTAGACTTGGAATAAGTCGACAAGACACCCACTGTCGAGCCTTGCTGGAGGGTAGACCTCGAATAAGTCGACAGGCGACCCACTGCCTAGCCGTGCGGGAGGGTAGACCTGGAACTAGACGACGGGTGACCCACTGCCTAGCCCTGTTGGAGGGTAGACCCTAAGAGGTCATCGGGTGATCCACTGCATAGTCTCTACTAGAGGCTAAACCCTGAGGAGTCAATGACCAACCCACTGCCCAGCCCTGCTGGAGGGTAAACCCGGAACCGCTCTGGCCATCTCCACTGAATGGTACAACACTGGACAATCGAGCACGGAGTGGGTAATGCGCAACCACCCAACTCCCAAAAAACTCACCCAACAGAGGTTCAACGCCCGTTCCATCACTGGGTGTCACTAGCACCACTACTGACCAAACCATTGAGAACAGAACCAGGGGAAAACTCAACCCTGTAGGTCAACAAACAAGAACCGAGGAACCCTCTACGTTGTGAGGGGTCAAAAGTACGCAAAGCAGAACACAAAATGAATATGGGTCCCACATGACGTGTGGCCCCAAGTCAACCCCAACCGAACACACAAACGTTCTCAAGTAAAAACAACACATGTACCTTCAAGCATGCCCATATACTCCCAGAGTATACCACATTCCATCCCAAAGGCTATCGCACACACGACACCCAACGTCAACGCGAAGGCGTAACGTAACAACTCCAACTTACCACCGTAACAGCTGAGGCACATCCAACCACATCTATTTAAACACCAACCTCACTCTCCCAGGAGTGAACGCGATCACATGCCAAGGGTCCACTACAACCACGGTAGAAGAACTGCTACCGATACACCTTTCATGCTTCCAAATTTAATAATATTGTGTAAGAAGCTCCGGTCGCCTGAAAAGATTACACCATTGTAATCCTTACGAAAAAACACGTGAGATAGACTACTTACTCACCCAAAACGGTCAACCGGTGAATTATGTACTATTCACCATAAACAACCCGTGTGAGGCCCACCCCATGATCCCGAAACTGAAAAAACAGATCACACCACTGCGATCACCGTAGCGAGGTCGTGTGGGACCCACACCACGTCCCCGAAAATGGTCAGGCGAACTGCTCCATCACAATGCTCTCGGAAAAACACGTCAAAAAGACTGTTTACTTGCGTGGAATGGATATCCGAAAAAAAGAGACGTTCCAGCTTACCACGCACGAGCGGTTCCACGAGGAACCTGCACCCCGGTCCCGAAGTGCTGCCAATGGATCGCACCGTTGTGATCCTCTTGAAAAAGTACACAAGGTGGACTATTCATTTTTCCAAAACAGTCGCCCAGTGATAGAGATGGAAAATCACCATCAACGCCCAAACGACCTTCATGGGGCCTGCACCATCGTGCCAAATTAGAGCAGATAGATTGCACTATTGCAATCCCCTTGGGAAAACATCCATAATTGACTACTCGCACGCCCCGAACGGATGCCCGACGAAAAATTTGCTAAACGCTGCTCGCAGTTCAAAAGATGGCTCATGGGGCACATGCCACAACTCCGGATTCAACGCCCAAAACCACATTGGAAAACCCCGCCTCGACACTAGGGTCCCAACGCCACTGACGGCGTTCAAAACGGACCTCGGACGCGTCCGCGCCATCCAAAAAATGATTTCCTGAAAAACGTCAAACCACTTAAAGACGCGTTGCACCTCCAAGACCCCACGTTTCGGGAATTAAAAATTCTCGAAACCATCTCAAAAAGTCTTCCTTGACGCGAGATCCGCGCTGCCGCTGACGGCACGCAAAACGGACGCCCGTAGCTCAAAATACGGGCGTCCAAAATTTTAAGGGGGATTACCCCTGGGCCGGACCGGCCCTGTCCCGCCGGACCCGCGGGCCACCGCACCGTGGCCCGCCACCTCCCGTGAGGCCCGCGTGTCTGCCAGTCCTCCTCCACTGACCATCCATCTGACCGATCACGTCCATGCGGAGACCCACCATCGGTGGGTCCTGGTCTCCTCGCGGGGTCGCGCGCCTGCGACCCCAGTTGCCCCCTCGCCGGCGCCTTCGGCTGGCGCCCTCGGCCGGCGCCACCGCCCGCCCGCATGGAGAATCCACTGCACCGCTGCCTCATCCCACTGCCAGAGCCCGCCTTCGTGTCGTTGCACGCTCCGCCGCCGCCCTCGGACCCCCAAACCGGCCAGAACAACTCAAAAACCCCCAAATTTCTCCGGGCGACCGTGACCTCCTCCGAACTACGATTTACAAAATGAAAAGGGTGATGGAAAGCTAATAAATTTTACTACAGTATTATGGGATTTTTTCGAAGATCAAACAACAACTTGAGGCATATAATCAAACTCAGAGTGGGGTTTGTGTTTTAAAACTCAAACTAACACCGCCTACCTCTTGGGCGTTCCCCAGAGCTTTACGAAGAGTCTGCCACCACGCCGCGCCTCGCCGGAGCTGCCTCGCCAGAGTGGAGGAGGAGAGGGAGGTGATTCCGCCTACTGATGTCTAGGCGAAGAAGAAGAAGAAGCAGAGGGAGGGGGTGGGTTAAGTGTTTATATAGAAAACACTTAACAACCCGCCCATCGGCCTGAAGCCGAACTCCCAACAGGTCGGGATTAAACCTCCCCTAGGCTAAAAACCATGCTCTGAATGCAACAGCAGTCTCAAAATTTTAATCTAAGGCCCCATTCAAAAGTTATAAAACTGAACGCCCAAAGCCGCCAAATTACAAAAACGCCCATGGGGCCATTTTTCACAAACGCCCTGCGCCCGCGAAACTTATACCCCAACTAGGGTAAACGACATGCTCCGAACTCAACGGTGCCCTTAGTTTCCCAATCCAAGCCACCGTTTAAGGGATACTTGAGTTTCACCATTAAATGAATAATTTAATTAATTAATTTACCCATTTAACGTTCCAAAAGCGAGTGAGGGGTCCAAACGTCCCGCACCGATATGTTTTATGTCGTTCCTAGGTTAAACATCCAATTCAGAAACCATATGTATACTCAGATCTCTAATCTGGATCACCATTTAGGAGTTATCCCATTTATTTTTCGATTCTAGTGTGAACGCACTGAAAATTTAATTCCGGCCACTCCAGGGCTTAGAATTTCACGCCGTTTGAAGGCGCTTCTCTGGAATAAAATCAAGATTATTCCAAAGTATTTCGCAGAAAAAACTGGGTTATTAAACTAAGTGTTCCAACATGATAGACATCACATCAATTGGATGTCCGGTCTATGAGTAATAGGCATTTTTGTGTTGAGGTCTTGGCTGGATTCGTGTTCGATCCATCCTGGATATACTCCAAATTCCTCCAAAAATTAGTTGGAGTATCTCAGAAGGACCGTATCATTCAAAGTATTACAACTCCCTAGATGGTTCGTCAAACAGACGTATGATTTCATAGATATGGCCTTTTAAGCGTACCTGAGCTGAAAAGGTTCTAGGTCTGATTCGACCCGGTTGGAATGACCCGACCCACCCCGACCTGGGCCACCCCCCCGGTTCGGGTTGCCCACGAGATCCGGGTCCATCGCGACTCGATCTGGGTCTAACCTGACCTGGTATATGTCCCACCTGACCCGATCCATGTCCAACCTAGCACATCCCGAACCGGTTGGGCTAGCTGCGGTGGGTTGGGATGCAGTGGGATTGGCCCACAAGATGTGGACCGGCCCAGCCCAATGGCTGGAATGGTCTGCCTACTGGGTGACCACCACCCTCCCCTCTTCGAGAATGATAAATCTATTTTGGTAAATGAATCAGTGAAGCCACGTGGCATCGCCCTCCGGTCAGCGGGACCCACGAGGTGAGGGTCCCCTCCGCCGCAGTTCGATGTCGTATCTCCCTTTCACAGTGTGTTATGGCATGCCACCCAACTTCAACTATGGCCGGCTGACACCGGTTGCCCGCTGGTCCACTGTGGCTTCTCTAGGTGGTGCCTCTCTTGTGTTGCCGACAGGGCTTCCATGGGCCACAGGGTGAGCTCCGGTGGTCCATTTTCCCTTATTAAAGCCCCTTTAGGGCCTCCTAGGATATTGCCATCACTGCGTGGCTTCCATGATTCAAGTTTTTATCATGTTCAATATTTTCTCATGAAGAACATGACAAAAAACAAAGCATAAGAGGGTTAAGGCCTAGTTCGTTTGGCCCACACCCTCTGCATTAGCATCCGATCAAGTGGTTAATAATTAAATAATCAATGATAAATAGTAAATCGTTCACCCATAAAGTAGTGTCGCCACATCTTCAAGGCGAAGACCACTGCTACTAGCTCCAGGTCATGGGTTGCATTGTTCTGCTCGAGTTCTCCCAATTGCTGGGAGCCGTATGTTATCACTTATCGCTCCTGCATCATGACACAAACAGTTTTTTTCCCGGATGTGTCACTATAGACTACATGCCCAATTACCTCTTATGATATCCTCAATACGGGGCACTCATTAGTCTCCTCCACAACACCTGGAAACTCTTTTGGCACTTCTCCATCCACAAGAAAGGCATCCCCTTCTTCGTTAATGCTGAAAAGGGTGCCGCAACCCTGTAGAAGTCATGTACAAATACTTGGTAGTACCCAACCAATCCCAGTAAAATCAGCACCTCGGTCATGCCCTTAGGTGTCTACCAATAATACGTTGCCTCTATCATCACTGGATACACTACAACTCCAGTATCTAATATAACATTCTTTTTAAAGTGGAATTCTTGTATCCATAACTATCACTTCGATATATTTCAATAAAGCTGGTGCCCACAGATTGTATCCACAACTTTTTGCAGGTCTGTGGCGTGCCCCTCCTCCGATGCTAAGTACACCAAGATGTTTTCAATGAAGAATACCATGAAGAAATAATGTCAAGGTTGAAAGATAATATTCCTGAGACCCATTAATACTTCCATAGAATTTTTTATGCTAACATTCATTACAAAGAACTTCTAATGGAAATACCAACATATGTAGGATATCTTTGATATGTCCTCATCCCATACCCTAAGCTGATGACCAACTAATCTGAGGTCTTTATTTGAAAATAATTGACCTCCCTTCAACTGTTTGAAGAGATCATCAACCCTCGGCAGAGGATACTTGTTCATCACGGTCACCTAGTTCAGGAACTAATTGTCCACGCAAAGCCTCATACTCCCATCTTCATTCTTAGAAAACAAAATCAGAAATGCCCATGGAGAAACAATGGGCCTTATGAACCCCTTCCTCTACAGGTCCTCTAGTTGAACCAGCAAATCATGAACCTCCAGAGGCGCCATTCGATATGCTGGCGTAGATTGTAAAGACCCAGAAATTTCATGTAATTTTTTTAATTATATGAGAATATCATGAGTCTTTTAAAATTCACAGTGCGTGATTTCGAGGCTTGGAGTACCCGGAATGAATTTAGAAATTTTTCTCAGGTACGTTCATTAATCGTGCAAGTAGGTTTTTGTAACTTTTGAACTTGTTCTCGGAATTGAATTCTGAGGAACCGTTGAGCTCGCAGCATTGGTATTCACTTAAAGAGACCTTCAACTCAAACGCAGTAGGTCGAGGGTGAAAGTTAGTTTTTTTTCTTTTCGTGGGAGAAAATAAAATAAAATAACTTTATATTATTTTTTTGAAATTCAATCCTCTAAAATTGAGTGTGGTGGGGGGGGACCACCCGAGCCTTGAACTCCCTCTTTAATGAGGGAGGTGACTCTTGGGTTCTTTTCCCATTAATTGTGCCATTATCAAATTAATTAATATTCCAACATTAATTGTATTAATTAACTTAACTTTATTTATTCGGAATTTCGCATCTTGGTTGGGGGATTGTTTGGAAATGGGGAGCTTGTGTGAATTGTGACGAAACAATCTCTCTAACGAAGAACACTTTCTCCAATGAAGAAATCCATTGAAGGATCCCCAATGAGGAATGTCTTCAACAGCGATGAACCAACATCGGTCATTACCTCACCTTCACTGAATTCATCTCGTGACACCTCCAATGAGAAATTGCGGTAGGGATTGTTGTTTGTTTACCCCTTTCCCCGTTCTTTCCGTTCATCTTGAATTATGAACATTAATATTCTTCTTTATTCAATAACAAATAAACCGCTTGATACCGTTCTAACGTGGAGGGTGCGGGACGAACGAACAAAGCTAGACCTCTCCACAACCATTGTGGGATTTTTATGGTCTTGAATCGACAATGATATCTCGAGGTGAGTGCGGGAGTCAACAGAATGATGAACGGGCCACTAGGGCGCACCTGGTGACCTGCAGAACATTGTCGGAAGATCTTGGATGTAGCAATTGGCACCCCAGCCGGCTGTGAAGATGGCGATGGCACAACCACATTGCCGGAGAAGGGCCATAGGTGAGCGAGGGCGTCCACTGGTGCACGATTGGCCATGTGACAGTGTTGGAGGCATGTGTTCGCACCACCCATTATGCAGGGTCCGCGTTGCAAGTCCGGGACGGTGATGGGGGGCTGTGGGCCACCGGTGAGGGCGAGGTGTGTGACCATGCCACGTGGAGGAGGGAAGGTCGTCCAGCCAACTGCGAGTCTAGAGGACCGCCCAATGTGCCGCCATCATGGGCAGTGCAGGGAGGCCGGGTCAGACCTAGGGGTGGACCGGGTCTTGTCAGGTGCACCAAACCGGTTCGGGTTGGCCCAGGCGGGGTCGGACCAGACCCAGACCTACTTCGACCCGTTTTCCCTCTTTTGGACATAACATGAGCTATGAGCATCTTTTGGACGAACCGTCTTTAGCTCCAGAAACCTTGTATAGAGACTGCATTTTTGATATACCACACTTGAGTTTTGGATAAGGTTGGGGTACAAATGAGTTAGATCGAACATGAATTCAACCGGGCCCACAAGACTAAAAGGGCGATAACATACAGAATGAATGACTGATTTATGCACTGTTTGTTGCTTTCATACACTTATTACGTGTAAGTCCTTTAGGATAATTCTTCTAGGGAATTTTTTGGCAGTTGGATTATTGACCTATTTCTTGAGGAGAGAATCCTCCCAGAATCATGCGAGGATAGTGCTGGAACCTTGTAATTGGATGTAACTTGAGAAAGGGATCCTATGTGGGTTTGTGCTGTGGAATCCTATGTGGGTGTGTGATTTGGGATCCTATGTGGGTCTGTTCTTTGGGATCCTACGTGGGTCATTATTCGAGAGTCCCACTTGGATCTAATCTAGGAATCCAAGTTGGACTACTATAGGATCCTACGTGGGTATGATGGTTTAGGATTCTATGTGGGTCTACCTTTTAATAGAGTAAGATGATTCAGTAGTTACATCTAATCATCTTTAATTCAAATATATTTTTTCATCTAATTTATTTCTATTGATATATTATATTTTACCTTTAATTTAAATTTTAATGAGATTAATTGAAAATAATTTATTTTGATTTAGTTCATTGTTACCAATTTCACAATGAAATTGGATATCAAAACATTCCAAACAATTAAACATATTTTTCTTAAAAAACTCATTATCATGATACATCTATAGGAATAATTTAAAAATAATTTCTAGATATTATATTATAGGAATATGGAAAATGGATTTGAAATTTGGAATCAAAATAATTTCTAATTTATAATCAGTTCAACATAGCTTTTTACCAAATAGATTTGTGAATCTGATTAAAATTAATTAAAATTATTTAGAGAGAAATTAGCTTAAAAATTACTAAACTATAATTATAAGGTCCCAAATGACATTTAAACTTGTCCAAAATAAATTATATGGCCATATTTTCACCCTATAGTCCATTAGATCTATTTTTTTCCCTTAATAGATAAACATGAAAATGAAAAATGTTTGTGTAATTTCATTTTAAAAAAATTACAATAATGACATGCATCCTAAACTATCAAAAGGAACGTAACCCTTTCACACACTAACACCTCTAAATCCCTTTGTCTCACTTGGACTATTCTCAAATAATCTCCAAACATCCCCCTTCCTATTAAAATCCTTCCTTTTTCATAGAAACAATCAATGGAATCAATTTGGTGTAAAATAATAGGAGTTATCCAAAGAATAAACAAACTTCCAGTGAATGGGTAATGATCATTATGCTATTGTTTAAGGGAATCTACCACCTCACAAAATGATGTTTTTTTCATCCATTACCGCATACCATGTTTTAAAATTTTTATTTAAATTATAATTTTATATGATATGTAATATTTTTATGATATATTAATACTTTTGAAATTATTATATAACACATACCTTTGTGCTTTTGATGTTGTGTAAATATGATAATTTCGTTTAGTGAAGTGTGGACTATTATCTCCTAAAAATTATGTGATTAGTTCAAACTCTACATAGAATGTATTAGGTATGCGTTCATTAAAAAAAATATAATATATATTTCATAATAATGATACATTAATTAGTATATATACCTATATAGAATTTACATTCATTCATTCATTATGATAATTAAACTAAAATAGCATTCAAGCGTACGAACAAATAATTGTATCGACGAACTGTGTCAACCATTTCATATTTCTATATTTCATAGATTGTTATAAAAACATATATATTTAATAGAAATGATATTTAAATCATTTTTTCCTTCTATACATCATTATATATGTATGAGGAACAAAAATATAAAAAATATGACACATATCTACCACCAATGAATTGGGTATTGATAAGTGGAATATGAGATCAAAGGGTAGTCTAGTTGTTAGCCCCCCCCAAAAAAACATGAGGGTACATAGATTGTATCTGAAGCTAAATAATAAGATGGTGCACTGGTATCTAGCCCATTCTTGAAAACTAGAGGGTACATGTATTATATCCCAATACAAAAAATTAGTGGGTACATGGGTTGTTTTCTAAATCCTAAAGCAGGTACACAAGTTGCATACAAATCCTATCATATTATAATGGTCTTAGTAGATACCTTGGAAATATTAATTTCTATGTTTTTGTGTATATGAGATATAATATGTTATATTACATAGATATTATTTCATTACTTATGTTCTTGATACAATTTTGATTCATTTATTACGAACTCCCCATATGTTTTCCATTATTCATGTTTATGATCTTTGATATGAAGGTAATGATCTTGAAATTTAATGATCACATTATCATACCCTTATTCACATGTTTATCCTTACATATATCCACTATTTACCATTACTGAGCATTTGAGATCACCCATTTTTATGTTTCCATTCCCTAGGTTATATCGATTTGTATTATGCATGACGTGTCTAATAATGGTTCTAGTAATGATGAACATGGTATAAGATAATGTATATAGAATATTTACCAGTGTTTATGTTTCAATGACTCCAAAGGAACTCAAATAATATGGTATTCAGGGGTATATTTGTGTAATGTTTTATGTATTATGCAAAAATGATGTAATTTTAATGATTGAGAATAGGGGTACCAAATATTTTTTGAGTCAAATTCCTCTTCCCATATAGAGCCTCATAAGGTTATTTTTAAAAGCTAATTTAGAAAATGTAGTCATATAAGAACTCCAATAATGGATGTATCTCATTCCAATTAATATAAAAATTTATTTAATATGATCTAAAAATATCCTCAAAAGTTTGAATGGTTTATTTATATTAACCATATATCTAAGGATGTTAGGAAGTATTGAAACTCTTCTCAGTATTAAATGATTACTGGATGCTTTACTAAAACCATAAGGAAAACCTCATATATTGATAAGATACACTGGATAGTGGTTCTAAATGATGTCTTACTATACAACATATGTATATTTTAGTGAATAGTAAAAGTTATAAAAATTTCTTCTCTACAATGAAATTTGATTTTCTTACGGTGATCAACGTGTACCAAGATAGAATTATATTCATTTAGATGTTTGGGGAATTCCTAAGAAGAAATATATTGACATTTTTTTGTTTCCAAACTGGTATGATCAATGTTTATAAAATACCTCATATACATTAATATTTTAGTATTGACATGTTTTCATACCAAGTATCATGATACAAGTTTTGTAAGATACCTCTTTATATTATCTTATTTGACATTTTTCATTAAATCTCAATTCATTTTAGAACTTCTTCGATTAGTAGAGAATGATGACATATGTATATCATCTTAAAGTTCCATATTTAGTTATACATTTTATGGTAAACATATATTGGTTCCAAAACATATAACAATATCTTTATTAATATTATACCCAGTAATTGATAACATTTTCTGTAGCAGATGAGAATCTTTGTAGTAATCATTGATCCTCTCAATAGTAGATATTGGAGAATTTATTTTAGTATGGTAGGATGTGGATTTATATTTTATTCCCATTTCTATCCTTTTCTTGTACGTGATGATTGGATCCCATTAAATCCTTGACATTTAACTATTGAATGAAACATTATAATCAGAACATCTGCCAGTTTGTTGAACTTCCCTGTATGGTAATGGATTGACATATTGTGATCATGAATCATATCTAAACATATGAACAAACAAATATTTATGTATTTTTTAGGAATATAAAATTAATTATTTTATAATCCAAATATATGTTTCACTTCACCACATATAGGCAATGCCACTAAATATTTAATGTGAAGATCACTACAGAGAAATCCATATCATGGGTGGTGTAGTTCTTCTCATGGATATATAATTTAATGTGGTATAGTCTCTCACCTTATTATCTAAAATGATAATATAACCCAATGAATTATCTATTTAATCAATGTAGATCAAAATAATTTCGCATTGGAAGGAAATGAGATCATAGGATTAATGATTAACCAATATATTTACTCTTTAAAAATATCATAAAATTCATGAGTCTAGAAACAAATCCCTCGATTTCAATTTAACTTCAATAGTGGACTTCACATTTTTGATAGTTTTTCACAAATCTACTATAATAACCATCTGAACAAAGGAAACTATATATCTTTAGAAAAAATTATGGTGTAGGGAATCCTTTAATATCCCCTGTTTTGAAATGATCTACTAGTATAATGTTTTTATTGATAAAATACCATTTGAATGTTATTTTCTCCATCAAAAATACATAGTTATTATACTTACATAAAAATTTTCTATTTTTAATGTATTCAGTCTAACATACATATTATTTGCAACATACTCATTCATTTTTATGTAATTTGTGGGGTATCCACATTATTAACAATTTATAGATAACATTATAATCGATAGTAGACCATAGATAAGTACTAAGAAACACATATATGGATGCAAAAGGTTTTAATTAATAGAATATTATAGTTGTTATTTAATGTGATCTTGTTGAGATCATGGTAATAAATTCTTAGTTGAATTTCCCCATAATTCTTGTTGATAAAAACGACCGACACACCCCATCGAGATACACTTGGGTGACTAAACCCATTTTATTGAATCCTCTATAGTTACTGCTTCAACTCCTCATGTTTAATATTTTCCATTCAATATAGAATCTTGGATATTGGAAAAAATCTTGGATTAAAATTGATTGAGAACTTTATCTCATGTAATAGAGGAAGATCATCATATTATTTTTAAAATACATTAGTGTATTCCCTTACAATGGTAATTTCCTCAAGGGTGAAATTTTCCACAGTATCAATAATTTGAGGGAGAGTCACATTATCATAAAGAAATAATATCCATTCTTGAGATGATCATAACAAATGAGATTTGTGCCCCACATTCCACCTTTATAGAATCAAAGTGTGATTCCTGATATGAAGGGTGATTTTTTTACAATCAGTAATTCATGTTTGTTGCATATATATAAATTCAATTCAGATATATCATTTTATCAAGTTCCATTAAATAGAAATTAAAATTTTTCTTAGGGACGTCTGTCCCTAAAATATGGATAGTTGAGAAGTTAAATAATTGTGATGAGATAGTTGAACCATTTTCCATTTTCATAGATGGCTCCACATCTATTTCTAGATGATTTGTTTCTATTGTTCTACTGGAATTTAGTGATATGAATGAATTCGTAGAACAATAGTCACATTAGACATTTAAATTTCATGAATGAATTATAATCATTTAATCCACTATTTCTTTATGATTTTATTAATTTAAATCATCAAAATATACTTATAGATGAAAATTTTCAAACTACAAATCATATAAAATGGAAACAATGAACATTAAATGGATAAATCTTAAGTAAAAAAATTAATAACCTATCAATATATAGAATTAAATATATGTTACAATATAATTAGTTCATAACATAAATATTAATGGTAATATTTCACATTCAATGTGGTTTGTAATGAGATTGTTTATATAGTATATTATATCATATTGGAGTTTCAAAATAGGTGTGAAATAAGACCATGTCACTATGAACCTTGTGATGATTGAGTCAATTTGTAATCATTTCTTTTTGGGTCATTAACAATAGGTAAAACTATTCTATATTGACAAAAACTAAATAGTATATGGAAAGGGATTTTATTTCATTGAAATAACTTACTTTATAGTTTAACAGAATTCATGTATTTTCCTTATGTATTATTCAAATCCCTATGTCTTTTAATAATATTTTCTAATCCTAATTTTTATAAATAACTAGGCATTAATTTGATACCATAAACGGAAAATCGTATCCTTAACACACAATATTTCATGGTTTATTACATAATGATATATATAATAGAAAACTGAAAGACTGATAGGCCAAGTGTATTTGGGTAATTAGATGCATAAGATAATTACATGGAACGTGAGTAAAAAATATATTTTTAAAAACTCTATAATGTGAATGTAAAATCCCTTAATCTTAAAACACTTCATGGGATAACCTATAAATGTATATAATTAAGTGGAGCACTTTAAAATGAAAGCATATCATAAGGTAAAGGATTTCCTGTGAGTCAATAGGTATACCGAGGTGACATAAATGTGTGAGAATTATAAAAATTAAGATTTAATAATTATATAAGATTGTAACATCAATGAAAAAAAAAATGTTGGATAAAATTAATAATTATATCATAGGAATATGTTAAGGCAAACCACTATGAAGTCGTAACACAGTGTTCTTAGGATAGCCTCCCATGCACAATACTTGGAATCTCATCATATAAAAACATTACCCAACTCATTATATGGGAATATAATTCCATCCCCACCCATAATAATGATATAATGTACATACATTAGTGTTTCACATATATTATAAAACATAAGAACACTTTTCACCACATTTAATCCCATGATTATTGAGTGTGGGTAACATTCATGGAAGATCTGAATCAATGAATGATGGATAAAACTAGGTGAATATCCCTACGTGTAAATGGGAATTGGTAATCACTTCAAAAATTTTGTCCATGAAAAAACCAATTGATAATTTCAGAAGTTAAATAGTATACATAGAAGATTATGCATGAGAAGAATGAGATTGAATGGTAGTATCTCCTTTTTATTAAATTATAATGGATGTAATGGGATAATTTGGAAATGCATATAAATTTAGAAAAATGGTAATAAAATTTCTTAGTATAAATATTGTACTTGAAATAAATCAGAAGAAGAGGGGAACCACTACCCTGAGAGGGTTCTTATAAAATCATGATAATATATTATCACGATCTTGGTAATAAATTATGTGGGATTTATATAGGGATATGGAGGAAAAAATATGATAAATTTATTTTATGTAAAGTGAAGTGAGAGGACTGGTGGGTACTTATATCAAAAGAGAGTATAATTATTTTTTAAATCCTAAACATTTCATTAGACTCTAATGATAAAATAATACAAATCTAAAATCAACACATGGGTTTTCCATTGTATCTACCAAAGTGGAGTGGTTTTATATATTTTATAAATCCTTGAACTTAATATATCAAAATAAATTCTGTAAAGCCCCATAAAATTCAAGGTAATTTTTTTCTTAATTTTCTTTGGAATTTTAAAAGAACGCAGTTTCTGACGGCACCTGATTCCGTGGCCCGGAGTGCCCAGAATCAATTTCTAATGTTTGGCTCGGGTACGTTCAGTGAACGAACGAGCGGGAATTTATAACTTTTGAACCGGTGCTCGGAATCAAATTCCGAGGGCACCGATGAACTCGCAGCGCCGAAATTCGCTTAAGTAGACTTTTTACGAGGTTGCGTTTTATGCGGGATGAGAGTTAGTTTTTGGGTTTTTAAAATGAAGTTAAATAAAATGTGGAAACACGTTTTATTTTTTATCCAAGTTGGTTATAACCTACTAAAGGGAGTTAGGGGTGGGACCCACGTCCACTTAACCTCCCTTGAGAGGATTAAGTATGGTGGGGCCCACACGATCCCTAACACTTCATCTTCCCTTTAAACTCCCTATAACTCCTCTTTAATTAATCTTGACAACTTCGGTTATTTATTGAGTTGAGTTGTTTTAATTTCAAACTTTTGAAATTCAAGTTGTTTAATGGTGAAAATAAAATAATCATTATTCTTATTTTATTTTTGTTGGTATCCTTTGCCACCTTGATAGGATTTGGGAAATTCTCTCCATCTTCTTCAACCTTGACGAAGAACACTCAAGCTCTGACAAAGAACGCCGCTTCTCTTCTTCGTAGTCGGTGTGTTTCCGAAGATCGACGACGCCACATCTTCGATCTTCTTCCAGTGTCATCGAAAGGAGAGGTTGTTTCTTCCTCGGACTTTCTCCGTCAGCTTATGAAGCTTCTCCAGAGACGTACCTCTTCGGATGCACCTCGAAGTCAACGGAAACGACGTTAAGTTTCCGCGACGCCCGACCTCCGCGACGCTTGTCTTCCGCGGCTTTTTGACGTGCTCCGCACTTGAAACCGAGGTAGGGGATTGTTGTTGTTTTATTTAATTATTCCCGTTCTTGGTTCTAGCATGATTAACTTTGAGGATAAACGATTAATTGTTAACGTTTAACGAGAGGGGGGCCGGACCGCACAAACACTGCCAAACCCCCCTCCTTTGTTCTTGATTGTTTCTTGCGGATGGAACGAGAGGGCGAGGCGCCGTCGCGCCGCGCCGTGGAAAGAATTTCAAGGACGCGACGCCGTCGCACCGCTTCAAAGGAAAACCGAAGGCACCGAGGCCGGAGTGGGGCCGCGGCGGAGGGGCGTGGTGCCGTCGCACCGTGCCGGACGATGAAGGCCACGGCCGGTTCCGGGCTGCGGTGGAACGAGAAGACCGGCGGCCAGCCGGACCGCCGGTGTCGGAAGCCGGAAGGGGGACCAGCTTTTGCTGGTCCCTTTGAGAAAGAACCGGCTGGCCAAGTCAGGCCGGCCAGAAGGGAGGAAAACCGGGGGAAATTAATCCCCCGGCCAGCAAATAAATGGCCCCCCATAATGAGGGGGGATGGTTTTACAAAGGGGGGCATGGGGCCCCCCGTTTTCCAATCAGCTCGGCCTAGCGCCGAACCGGCGCGCCCGGCCGGTCCGCCAGGCTAGGCCGGGCCGGGCCGGGCCGGGCCATTCCAGGCCAGGTCGACCCGGTCCGGGGAGGGTCGACCCGGTTCGGGCCCACTGGGGGGTCTCGGGCCGGGACGGCCCTGGCCCGAAACCCCCGTTACCGAGCGGTTTGGATTCATATGCCCATAACTTGGGTTACGAACCTCCAAACGACGCACCGTCAGCGGAGATGCATTCCTTGGATCGAGGCGGTCGTTTCAGTATATCGCACTCAAGGTTTCGGAATACTTTGAGTTTGTCCAGGTTGGTTCGTACACGAAACCAATCGGGCCCTCGTAGCGAAAACGCTCATATCATGAGCTACGGACGTCTGAATGACGTGCCATCAGCTTTGTTGACTTCATCTAAGTGAGATGGATCTTTTGGCTTACTCCACTCGAGGTTTGGATGTCGTCGGAGTGTGGTCGGGTTGGTTCGCTCACGAAACCAACCGGGCCCCTGGAATGAAAAAGCCAATAACTCACAGACCGGGCGTCCGATTGACGCGCCGTCTGTCTCGTTGCGTTTCTGTTGACGATACGAAACTTTTGGTATCCTCCGCCCGAGATTTGGATGCAGATGGATAGTGGCCGGGTTGGATCTCACCGAAATCCAACCGGGCTCCTAGAACGGAAAAGTTGATACCTTTCTGACAGAACGTCTGTTTGACGAACCGTCAGCGGCGTTGGTGATCTCGTTGAGAAACGGTCCCTATGAGTATACCCTATGAGAGTTCGGGGTACAGTTGAGATATGGCCGGGTTTGGTTCTCTCACAAAACTAACCGGGCCCCTGGGACGAAAAGGCTAATAACTCACAGACCGGGCGTCCGAATGACGCGCCGTCTGTTGCGTTGAGACCCCTATGACGAGGTGGTCCTTTGAGATGCTCTTCATGGGACTTTGAGATACTTGGAGTATCGACTTGTAGCTCGTGGAGTGGACCCTCCCAGGGAAGAGCGTACGGAGTACAGAGATCTTGTAGCCGGCCGAGACCTGAAGACTGCTTGTCCGATTCGATTTGGAGTGACTTACGTAGCCTAGTGGGGAGCACTACTTTGTGAGGTGGCAGACCCATAGCGGAGGAGCACTACTATGTGAGGTGGCAGACCCGCGGTACTCGACAGGAGGAGTACCTCTGTAGGCTATGAGGGGGGAACACTACTGTGTTGGGTGGCAGACCCCGGCGGGAAGCACTACTGTGTGAGGTGGCAGGCCCGCGGTACTCGACAGGAGGAGTACCTCAGCAGTCTTAGGTTAGTGAGCAGTATCTCAGAGTCGTGACAGGACCACTGTACACTCCAGAGACGGAGCACTTCAACAGTTACGGTTTCGATAATGAAAATCCTGGTTTGATCTGAGACTTTTTACCTTTTGTGTTTCCTCATGATTGAGATGGGTCACTTGATAACTTAGGTATATGTATGGACATCTACCTGGGTAGTGGTTATCCGTTGATTTCACGATACTTGTGTTTCCTCATGATTGAGATCGGTTACTTGATAACTTAGGTATATGTATGGGCATATATCTAAGTAGAGATTATCTGTTGAGATCTTCTTGTTGTTATCCTTGTTGGTTTTAGTGAGACCTTGAGGGTCTCGGGGTCCCTACTGAGTATCGTTATACTCAACCCTGCACAGGCTATACCCACACTACGTCGTGTTGGTTGCAGACGACGGACAATGTTGATCATGGTTGAGGCTTGCAGAACAGGACGGTACCTGGAGGTGGACTACTGGGCGGGACGTGCTCGGAGCGGACGACGGGACCCAAGGAGCAGTGGAGCTATCTGTACCCACCCTACAGGTGGGATCTCCAGTGGACAGCTCGGTGTAGCGGCTTTTACATTACAGTTTCTATTTTCCCTTTCGAGTTGTACTTTACTTTCAGTTTTGGTTTTTATACTGGCCCATTTACTTTTCCGCACTTTCAGTTGTACTCTGTTATTCTTAGTGTTTACTATTACTCTTTCTTACTCTGTGGTGCTTGTTTACTTTTCAAAGGAAATGCCTTCCCTTTTTACTGGGATTTACGCCTTGGTGCTAGTCGCCAGCCCTAGCCTATGAAAGGCGGTCTTGGGGTAGTCACGGCCCGGGCCACGAGGACGGGTCGTGACAAATTGGTATCAGAGGAGTTCGGTTCTACCGTAGAACTTATAACTCTGATATTTCTTTATGTGAAGCAATAGTGTTAAGAGTACCAAGTGTGGTTTTCAGTTCAGGGAGTCCAGTGTTGGTGCGGGCGGCCGACATATCCATGCACCAAGACCCTGACTACTGATTTCCAACTTTGTGCACGAAAACACTGATTGCGTCTGTGTTTTCCAGAAGTTTTATTTGAATATCAGCTCAAACCAGGTCAGCTCACCAGG
Source organism: Viscum album (assembly GCA_963277665.1). Taxonomy (NCBI): domain Eukaryota; kingdom Viridiplantae; phylum Streptophyta; class Magnoliopsida; order Santalales; family Viscaceae; genus Viscum; species Viscum album. The sequence goes on along the minus strand of OY728145.1, from coordinate 741,359,630 downwards.
TATAAATCGTTTGACCATGTCACGTTGTTTCTTTCAGGATTCCTCCTCGTGGACGACCAGCTAGAGCCCCGAGAGTGGTGCTTACTGACAGCCCGCCGAGCGACGAGGCCTTAGTCCAGGGCCCTATTCCTATTGAGGGACTGGCGGAGGCACCAGCGGTACTACTACCCGTTGGGCCACCGATGCCACCAACCCTAGTAGAAGAGGATGCACATCGCTTGAGTGCACTGCATGAGTTCCAGCACCAGAGGCCACCCAGGTTTCAGGGAGGGACGGACCTGCAGGCGGCTGATGATTGGCTGGAGGCTGTGGTGAGAGTCCTCAGGCTAGTGGGGATGCTGATAGATTTCACGGTGATCCTTGCTGCCAGCCTTCTTCAGGAAGCAGCAGGCAGATGGTGGATCCTGATGCTCTAGATTCATGACGAGGTGACACTTCTATGGGCAGATTTCGAGAGCCTGTTCCGGGCAGAGTTTGTACCAGCCACCCTTCGAGCGGTGCGTATACAGGAGCTACTTCAGCTACGACAGGGCAGCATGTCAGTGGCGCAGTACTCAGCAAGATTCACAGACCTCTCACGCTACTCCACAGATATGGTACGAGGCTCGTTCTTTAGGGCCCGAACCTTCGAACAGGGGCTCATGCGGGAGATCAGAGCTTCGGTTGTATCACACAACATTCAGACGCAGACAGGAGTGTTGGAGCAAGCCCTCTTAGCGGAGAGTTTCCTTGCTGATTAGTCTCTAGTAGTAGGACCCACCACTATCTGGCATGCGGCAGAGTCTTCTGTAGCGGGTAGTAGACAGATGACGCAAGGGGTCCAAGAGGACCAGACCTACAGGTGGTCGACAGCGTGACTCAGGGTCGGTAGTGCGGGGAACCAAGGGAAGTGATAGAGCCAGACCTTCCATGAGGTGTTACTCCTGCGACGGAATTGGTCACATAGCACGTGACAGTCCGACCCGCCATGCAGATGACCAGCAGTTAAATAAAGAACCTCCGAGGCAGAGGCAGAGGATCGATCAGGGTGGCCATGGCAGAGGAGCTGGCCGGGCAACTGGAGGTGGAGGACGGTTCGAGGTGTTGCCACCACCACCACCAGGAGGTCCGCCCAGACCGCAGGGAGTTGGTGGACATGCGAGAGCTCAGTTTCAGGCAGCTGAGGCCTTCGATCATGGAGCTCTTGGAGCAGACGGACAGGAGCGGAACTAGTAGATACGTCCTTTGTGCTTCTAGTTCCTTGTTTCTATTGTGTAGCATCTTTGTATTATGAGATGCAATAATAAAAGATGCTTACCTTTGTGATGTTTTCAATCCTGTCCTCTTTTGTGTTGTTACAAAGAGGTTCCAGTTAAGACTGTTGACTTGACCCTCACTTTCGAGTTCTCTACTGAAGGAGACCTAGTGACCACACACTGATGCCGACAGTGTGACTCGATCCTTGGAGGCGAGAGTGACAGTTGGATCTCTTGGTAGTTAAATCGAGGCCTTACGACGTCATCCATGGCATGAATGCATAATTCATGTCAGGATTGACTGTATTAGGCAATGAATGTGGTTCATCCAGGGGATGAGACCGGATTTCTCTTTTTCGGCAAAGAAGAAATCATAGCAGCTCTTGTGAGACTAGAGAAGGTCCAGGTCATCCAAGAGCGGATGAGAACGGCAAAGGGCCGACAGAAGCCTTATGCTAACAGGACGTGGAGGCCTCTAGAGTTTGAGGATGACCATCACGTCCTTATACGAGTCTCACCTCGTCGAGGTTTACGGAGATGTGGCTAGGGAGGCAAGTTATCTCTGATGTTCAACGGACCTCTCCAGGTCCTCAGCTGGGTATGCGAGGTGGTTTACCGCTTGGCCCATCCACTTCAGTTGCACTAGGTGCATGACGTTTTCCACGTATCTCAACTGAGGAGATACGTGCTCGACCCTCTGCATATCATCGACCATGAGGAGCTGGACGATGGCGATGTGGTTTCTTTCACGGAGGTTCCAGTGGGGATCGAGGATCGACAGGAGTGGATCCTACGAGGACGATCGATTCCTCGGGTGAGCTTTATTTGGTAGTACAGGAACATCCAGGTAAGCACATGGGAGCGGAAGGCTCAGATGTGTGCTCAGTACCGCCTTTGTTTCCCTAAGTTTGTGGTGAAGCTTTACAGGGACGTAAAGCCCTGTGGTGGGAGTAATTTAAAGACCCGTAAAATTCAAGGGAAAGTTTTTCTTAATTTTCTTTGGAATTTTACAAGAACGCAGTTTCTGACGGCACCTGATTCCGAGTCCCAGAGTGCCCAGAATCAATTTCCGAAGTTTGGCTCGAGTACGTTCAGTGAACAAACGAGCGGGAATTTCTAACTTTTATACTGGTGCCCGGAATCGAATTCTGAGGGCACCGATGAACTCGCAGCGCCGAAATTCGCTTAAGGAGACCTTTTCCGAGGTTGCGTTTTACGCGGGTTGAGAGTTAGTTTTTGGGTTTTTTAAATGATGTTAAATAAAATGTGGAAACACATTTTATTTTTTATCCAAGTTGGTTATAACCTCCTAAAGGGAGTTAGGTGTGGGACCCACATCCACTTAACCTCCCTTGAGAGGATTAACTATGGTGGGGCCCACACGAACCCTAACACTTCATCTTCCCTTTAAACTCCCTATAACTCCTCTTTAATTAATCTTGACAACTTGGGTTATTTGTTGAGTTGAGTTGTTTTAATTTCAAACTTTTGAAATTCAAGTTGTTTAATTGTGTAAATAAAATAATCTTTAAGATTATTATTTTTTGGTTGGTATCCTTTGCCACCTTGAGAGGATTTGAGAAATTCTCTCCATCTTCTTCAGCCTTGACGAAGAACACTCAGGCTCCGACGAAGAACGCCGCTTCTCTTCTTCGTAGCCGGTGTGTTTCCGAAGATCGACGACGCCGCTTCTTCGATCTTCATCCAGTGTCAACGAAAGGAGACGCAGTGTCTTCCTCAGACTTTCTCCGTCAGCTTACGAAGCTTCTCCAGTGATGTACCTCTTCAGACGCACCTCGATGTCAACGAAAACGACGTTCGGTTTCCGCGACGCCCGACCTCCGCGACGCTTGTCTTCCGCGGCTTGTTGACGTGCTCCGCACTTGAAACCGAGGTAGGGGATTGTTGTTGTTTTATTTAATTATTCTCGTTCTTGTTTTTAGCATGACGAACATTGAGGATAAACGATTAAGTGTTAACATTTAACGAGAGGGGGGCCGGACCACACAAACCTGGCCGAACCCCCCTCCTTTGTTCTTGATTGTTTCTTGTGGATGGAACGAGATGGCGTGGTGCCGTCGCACCATACGGGAATCGCACCACAATTATTGCACGGCGCCGAAGCGCCGCGCCATGGAAAGAATTTCATGGACGCGACGTCGTTGCGCCGCGTCGAAGGAAAACCAAAGGCGCCGCGGCCGGAGCGGGGCCGCGGCGGAGGGGCGCGGTGCCGTCGCACCGCGCCAGACGACGAAGGCCACAGCTGGTTCCGGGCCGCGGTGGAACGAGAACACCGGCGGCCAGCCAAGCCACCGGTGTCAGAAGCTGGAAGGGGGACCGGCTTTTGCTGGTCCCGTTGAGGAAGAACCGGCCGGCCAAGTCGGGCCAGCCGGAAGGGAGGAAAACCGGGTGGAATTAATCCCTCGGCTAGCAAATAAACGGCCCCCCATAATGAGGGGTCCCAGTTTCACAAAGGGGGGCAGGCGGCCCCCCGTTTTCCAATAAGCTCGGCCTATGGCCGAGCTGGCAGCGCGCCCAGCACGCTGCCTAGTGCTGAACCGTCGTACCGGGCCGGGCCGACCCTATCCGCGGCGGGTCGACCCGGTTCGGGCCAACCGGGTGGTCTCGGGGCGGGACGGCCCGGGCCCGGAACCCCCGTTACCGAGCCGTTTGGATTCATATGCCCATAACTCGGGCTACGGACCTCTAAACGACGCACCGTCAGCGGCGATGCGATCCTTGGATCGAGAAGGTCGTTTCGGTATATCGCACTCAAGGTTTAGGAATACTTTGAGTTCGTCCAGGTTGGTTCGTACATGAAACCGACCGGGCCCTCGGAGTGGAAACGCTCATATCTTGAGCTACGGACGTCCGAATGACGTGTCGTCAGCTTTGTTGAGTTCCCCTAAGTGAGACGGATCTTTTGGATTACTCCACTCTAGGTTTGGATGCCGTCGGAGTGCGGTCGGGTTGGTTCGCTCACAAAACCAACCGGGCCCCTGGAACGAAAAAGCCAATAACTCACAGACCGGGCGTCCGATTGACGCGTCGTCTGTCTCGTTGCGTTCCTGTTGACGATACAGAACTTTTGGTATCCTCCGCCCGAGATTTGGATGCAGATGGATAGTGGCCGGGTTGGATCTCACCGAAATCCAACCGGGCCCCTGGAACGGAAAAGTTGATACCTTTCTGACAGAACGTTCGTTTGACGAACCGTCAGCGGCGTTGGTGATCTCGTTGAGAAACGGTCCCTATGAGTATACCCTATGAGAGTTTGGGGTACAGTTGAGAGATTGTCGGGTTTGGTTCGCTCACGAAACCAACCGGGCCCCTGAATTGAAAAGGCTAATAACTCACAGACTGGGCGTCCGATTGACGTGACGTCTGTTGCATTGAGAACCCTATGACGAGGCGGTCCTTTGAGATTCTTCTTCGTGGGACTTTGAGATACATGGAGTATCGACTTGTAGCTCCTGGAGAGGACTCTCCCAGAGACGAGCGTTCGGAGTACAGAGACCGTGTAGCCGGCCGAGACCTGAAGACTACTTTTCCGATTCGATTCGGAGTGACTTACGTAGCCTAGTGGGGAGCACTACTTTGTGAGGTGGCAGACCCATAGAGGAGGAGCACTACTATGTGAGGTGGAATACCCGCATTACTCGACAGGAGGAGTATCTTTGTAGGCTATGAGGGGGGAACACTACTGTGTTGGGTGGCAGACCCCGGCGGGAAGCACTACTGTGTGAGGTGGCAGGCCCGCAGTACTCGACAAGAGGAGTACCTCAGCAGTCTTAGGTTAGTGAACAGTACCTCGGAGTCGTGACAGGACCATTGTACACTCCAGAGACGGAGCTCTTCCGCAGTTACGGTTTCGATAATGAAAATCCTGGTTTGAGCTGAGACTTTTGACCTTTTTTGTTTTCTCATGATTGAGATGGGTCACTTGATAACTTAGGTATATGTATGGGCATATAACTGGGTAGTGGTTATCCGTTGATTTCATGATCCTTGTGTTTCCTCATGATTGAGATGGGTTACTTGATTAATTAGGTATATGTATGGGCATATATCTAGGTAGAGATTATCTTTTGATATTTTTTGTGGTTATCCTTGTTGGTTTTAGTGAGACCTTGAGGGTCTCGGGGTCCCTAATGAGTATCGTCATACTCACCCCTGCATGGGCTACGCCCGCAGTACGTTGTGTTGGTTGTGGACGACGGACACCGTTGATCGTGGTTGAGGCTTGCAGAACAAGACAGTACGTGGAGGTGGACCACTGGGCGGGACGTGCTCGGAGCGGACGACGGGACCCGAGGAGCAGTGGAGCTATCTGTGCCCACCCTTCAGGTGGGATCTCCAGTGGACAGCACGGTGTAGCGGCTTTTACTTTACAGTTTTTGTTTTCCCTTTCGAGTTGTACTTTACTTTCAGTTTGGGTTTGTATACTGGCCCATTTACTTTTCCACACTTTCAGTTGTACTCTGTTATTCTTAGTGTTTACTCTTCCTCTTGCTTACTCTATGGTGCTTGTTTACTTTTCAAAGGCAATGTCTTCCCTTTTTACTGGGATTTACGCCTTGGTGCTAGTCGCCAGCCCCTGGCCTATGGAAGTCGGGCTTGGGGTAGTCATGGCATGGGCCCCGAGGACGGGTCGTGAAAAAATACTTACTGATTTGGATGATAGTCTTGTTAATAAAGAATTGATTTTAAAACCATAAAATATATTTAATTTTAGGAGGATTCATTGAAGGATTATAAATTTAATCTAATAAAATTGACAAAACATTTTTAAATACTAAAACATTATTTATTTTATAGATTCTATATATATCAGGCATTGCATAATGTTTTGAATTTATAATGTTATAATATAGACAATATTTATATCTAGTATTTAATTTTTACTGAAAACACGATAGGGTTGAAAAATTATAGAAAAATAATTGGAATATTTTGACTTATTAACTTAAAAAAGAATTATTTATTTAATCAAAATATCTCATAAATTAAATCACTTATACTTTTAAATAAAAACCTAAATTTATAGAAAAATAAAAATTATTAGGATAATAACAACATTTATTCCCTTATAGAAAAAATATTATGAATCATTAAATTATATAATTATATATATCTAAATAACTATTTTTTAAAAAGTATTGTTTTTAAATAAAATATAATAAAAAAGTATCAAAATTTAAAAAAAATTATCAATTGATAGTATATTTTTCCCAAATATAGATTTTTTATATTGTCATATCAAAATACATTTTTAACAAAATCTCCATCTAATAATTAATAATATAATAATAAAAATAAATTATTATGTAACACCGAGATATTTTATGAAAAAATAATTAAATTTAATTTTTTCAATAGCTTGCATTATATGCAACATCGAGCTTAAACGATCTAAAATACCCAATTAAAAAACTACTATTTAATGTGACAATGATAACCTAGACGTTAAAATAAAAGGTACGAATAAAATTCATTAATTATTTAAATATTTATAAATTAACAACAAAATATAAATGTATTAATAAATTGTTAGTAAATAATCACCTACATTTTAGTAATGTCATTATAGTATTGAAATATATTATTAAACATAAAAATTAGTTTTATTGACTATACTAATAAAAAATAATTATTAATATTTTAAATTTATACATTTATTAATAAAAACCATTTTTAAAATAAGGATACTAAAAATTCCATAGGATATTGTTTTGAGAAATTCATGAAACGATTGATTTTCTAATAAATAGTGAAAATTCTAATTTGTTAATTTAAAATAATATTTTTTTAATATTGTTTCAAAGATAAATTATGACTCTTATATTTTATATAATCAAATTCTGTTCATTGAAATCCATTTTATAATTGAATTTATTATCGAAACATTTTAATCCTTAAAAAGGCATTATTCTAAAAAACTTTTTTATGCACACAATGTGTCTTTAGATTACTTATTCAAATTAATCAATTATTTCTAATTGTTTTAATAATATTTATATATATATTATATAATAAAAAAATTTAACATTCATTTATTAATTTTATAGGAATTTGATACAAATAAATAGATATTTATGTTGAAAACTTCATTTTTATAAAAAAACTAGTTTAATCACATTTTCCACATTTATTTTTAAAAATAATCTATTTTAATTATTAGTAAATAATTTGATAAAATGTAATCTATATTTGAAATTTGGTGGTTGTTTTTTAAAAAAAATTGGTTATTTCGATTTTTTTCTCAAAATGAATAGTAATGATGGAAAATGTTATCACCAAACTAAATGGTAAATCAGTTTAATATTGATTAAAAATAATTTATACAACAATAATTTTTGAAACTAATTTTTATTTTATGAAGGGTGTTCAAACCTAATCCTCATAAAATCTAATTAATTTTTTTAATGAGCATTTATCCATGAAAATCACCAATATAATATTCAGATCAAATAAACTTAAAAAATGTCAATATCTTGGTTTTAAGTAAATCATAATTGTTCAAATTGGGTTATAAACGTGTCTTGAAAAAATATATTTGTATATTTTGAGATTAATAAAATAATTTTATAGATTGAAATTTATTAACAATTTTTAGTGACTAAATAATAACCGTAATTTATTATACAATATTCATATAGTATTACTGCAATTTATAAATTAATATAATAAATGATTTCAAAAAGAGGAAAAATAATATAATTTGAGTTAGTCACTGATATCAAATAATTCTCTATATTTATATAAAAAAATTGTATTTTAAAGAAATTTATTTGAATTCTAGCTTTTTATCTATGTTTTTAAATTTAGCATAAAAGATTAGTGTCTAAATTGGAATTTTTGATATTTTATTAAAAAAATAAATAATAATAAAAATAGTACAATAGTAAAAATTGGATAAAATATGTTTTATAATAAATGAAATTCCCATTTATAATCAATTTGGACCCCAATTGGTTTGATAATAATATAAATATTTATTAAGATTCTGATAAATTTTAAAATCTCAGCTCCTATCAATTATACAAGGGCCCCTCCTTTATTTTATTAAAATTATATTAATCATTATATATCTACCAAAACATTATGAGTACGCTTACCAAATACACTATCCACATTATAGTGGATCCATTCTTCCCAAAATACCCTCCTTAAAGCACTTAATTGGAGCTCAAATAGAGTTATTTCATATAAGGGGTAATCAACTTAACCGATAACATTAATTTTAATTATTATTTTACACATATAAATCTACTATATTATTCATAAGAAAATATAATCAGTATTATGAATATAATAAATTTTATTTATTACTATAGAACCTTTTTTGTCAATTTTTTCATCAAATGGGAAGTGAAATCATCGCTTGGGCGCACATATGACTTACCGTCTCTATGTGGCAATATAATTAAGTTTTCATATATAAATTTCCTACGTGGTTACTAAGATAGTTTAAATTTTTATATATTATATTTAAAAAATAATAATTATTCTCTAATGATAATATCATATATACCTTCGGACATTGTAATATGTTGGAAGACCATAACTTCGCTTGTGTGTACATGTGGACTACCACATCCATAAAGAGAAGTGATTCATTTTTTATTTATATTATACAAGGATGGTAATTATGATATACATGAAGAATATATATAGTTTATATTTTATATTATCTATTCTATAATGGTTAATTATTAATTACCACCATTTCATTTCATCCTTAGAAAATCTAAAAATGTTTTCATGTGTACGTACGTCCTACCATCTCTAAGAACCATGTAATTAATTATTATATATATACATTACCTGTTGAATAAAAAAATTTATATAATTATTATATATTATATTTATAACATCATTATCATTTTGGATGTTGTGGAACATACATCAAATTTTATGTACCAAAATACCAAACCCAATCATACTTGAAAAACAAAGCAGATATCCGTAGGAAGAATGATTTTAATTAATGATTTTATTAAATTGACTTAAAAAGGATATAAATTAATAATATATGGTATGGTATACATGGTCATGGTTATGGAGTATATATATAATAAATATATATATTTATATTACAATAGGTTCCAATGTGCATGAATGATGTCAGACTTGAGGTAAGAGATTTTCATCTCACATTTATTTATGTGGGACACATGCTATATTCACCACTTGTTTCTTTGGTGTTATGTATATAATTCCCATTAATGAATATTATGATTCATATAATTATAATAATTGGGATTTAAATATTTAAATATTTTTATTTATTTAATGTCTTTATGAATCCAAAGATACCCAAGTAGTAAGGTTCTTAGGTTACAATCTAATTATTTATCAAGATTATTTATGATTAAGTTTACAATAATGAAATATTGTAATATATACCTCAATAAACTCATGAATTTTATTATCCATTAGATATTTCATGATAATAAATGTTTTAAAATAATTTTATCCACAATATATAATCATTATATTATATAAAATTTATAGAAAATTGACCATATTATGTTCTTCGGTCGAAAACCCATTTCATTCTACATCCCATGTTTTATTAAATTTTTCCAAGAAGGATTTAACTATTCTACCATATTTCATAATGTCATTTTACACCTATTTTTCATTTTTATAGATTTATATAAAATAAAGTTTCTTGTAATTTTTCTTAATGAGGTATTTTTAACATTTTATGATATTACTGAAGGAGTGTTTTTTACCTCCTACGACATGAATGGAATTTCTCACCACCATAACATCTAAATTATTTGATGCGTTACATTAAAATATCATATTTTTATTTTCAAAGAAATAATTTTCCATAATATATTTAAAAAGATAATTTTTTAAATAAGTGATATCACAATGGATATGATATTTTACTCAATAAATTTTTAATGATATTTTAATGGTATTTCTATTCATTAAAGAAAAAACCCTTAACATTGATTATTTTTTACTATGGAGATGACCTAAAGATATAATCTATATTCTTTATCTATATGGTTTATGTTTACAATGATGATAGTTTTATGAATCCTTTTAATTTTCAACGAGTTATGCTATTATGTAATGGTTATGAAGACTATTTTAATTTCATGGGTTCAAATATGATGAATAGTTGATTATATTGTAGATCATATAAATATGATTTCCATTATCTGATGGGTGATACCTATATCTCCCTCTAATTTATTGTGAAAATACAGATAACTCCTAAGGTATATATGATATGAATGAAATAGCTTGTGATACACGCAACACCATGTTCAAGCGCATCACGACATATAAAAATAGTTATTTAAAAAGACTCTTTGAATAGTATTAACTGAATTTTGAATTTTATATATTTCCTATATAATTTTAACATTCATATTTTTTTCATAGACCTAATATTAGTGCAAATTCAATTTTTCAGATAAAAGAAGTATTTTTAAAAAATTCCAGTTTTTCCGCCTTTTAATGGAGAACCCTTTTTAATTCCAATATTTGACACTTATATATATTAATTTTAATTAAATTAAATTTTTATTTAGAAATAGGACATAAAAATTTAGTTCGGATAATTTTTTGGTACTTTATGAAAACATTCAAATTGTGATGAATAGTGAAAAAAAAAATTTAATTACAAAACATTTTTTTATTAGAAATAATTTATTGTGTTAAATTATAATTTTGAGTGGTTTTAAAGTATAATTATATTATATTTTTGTCATTTAATATAATTTTGGTCATTGGATGTAATTTTAAATTTAAATTGTACATAAACAAATGCCAATCTTTTGATAGTTTCTAATTCTAAAAAACCTGCTTTTTGGTTTTGACAATTGGAATTAATTTTAATTTAATTAAAGAAACTTCAATGTTTTAAATAAGGTAAAATATACATCATTTTTGAATTTGGAAAATCAAAAGTAGCTTAGGATGATTTTTTTTATTTTTCAGAAAACATTCAATTATTGATAAATAGTGAAAAAAATACATTATTTTTCAAAACAGACATTTTATTTAAATAATTTATATTTTTATTTAAATTTATTTCAAATTAAAAATAGATACATAACATCTATATTCGTCCAATGTAATTCATTGGAGTAGTTTTATAATAAAATTAGATAAGAAAAATTTTATTGAACTATTTAACATCTTTTACCCACCTTCTAGGCACATTTGCAAATTTGAATAAAACATAATTTTAACGCTTTAGTGAATTGAATTTCAAAAATCTGAGAGGCACGGTTGAAATCTATATGTAAAATGTTTTTTAATAGGATGAAAATAATTTTTTGGTGAATAGTAACTTTTGAATTTTATTTACCATGGTTAAAAGTAAGCATTGTGATTAAAGGTAAAAATGATAGCATAATTACTGAAAAGATGTCCTAATTCTATTGTATAAGTGTTTTTCGACCCAAATCATCCTTAGGAATAAAATTTAATCCTTTTTGATCCACTTGGATTAGATTAGGACATTTATTATTATTTTATTTAAAGAATAATTAATAGTGTTACATTCACATTTAATAACAAAACTATTTATAATATAGGTTTATACATATGATAAATTATACAATAAAAATTAATTATATATCTAAAACGATTTCCTACATAATGGTATTTTATTTTAAAATTTTAGACATTATATAATTAAATATATTTATGACACAACAATGATGCAGTAATGGAATTATTAATAAAATATTAAAATAAGGAATTCCACTAATTTTATATGATAATATGATATATTAGGTATAAGGCCCCGACCTTAAACCTTAATTAATATTGAATTAAATGAATAATTCATATTGAGGATCTTTTCGGGTTTAGAGTTTTAGATAATTAGATCATAAAACTTGCATTACATTCAACATTTAAACAAAGTGGTTATATAAAGATAGTATTCATTTTTTCCCATCAAGGGAACATATTTAAAATAAAACATGGATTATTTCTTGACACTTCCTTGACACTATCATCATATCATTACCTTTCCCTTGACCTGTGAAAAACATTTCAAAAAAACGCGGGATGAGCATAAAAAGCTCGGTAAGGGATATAAAAATATGGAAAGGAAACATGAGTTCATATATACATAAGAATGAAATCATACTTTACCCATAAAACATAATCACTTTAACATACCTCATAAAATCATGAATAAATCATAGAAATCATAAGACATAAAGGTAACTTGATGCATTCATAACATTCTTGCGTAGGGAGTAACCCTCTTGGTTACGTTTGGAATACCCATCACAGTATATTCCCTAAATCTCTTCAGAGAAACCTTAACGTTTCACTCCTTTGCGTTTCCCAATGCATTGGAGAGCTATATAGGGCTCACCCACCCTTAGTTTATCACGGAACCACCCATCTTCATAATAATGTCCCAGAACCTCAACATAATCTTATCACATAAAACATGCATAAAGGAAACATAACATTTCCAACATTCATTCAAAAGATATCAATAAAACACATTGATATAAAAACATTATGAAAACCATTTTCAATACCAAAATAAAATAAAAGTAAAACATGGTATTTATTTTTCGTTAAAAAAAGGCACGGCTTGTAGAGGAAGCCGAAACTCAAAGAATGGTCACGGCGGCAGAAAAGTTGTTTTCATCGCATAACGTATGACAAAAACATTCCCTTTTGTTGTTTAGTAAATTCTTCGTATAAAAAAAAGATTCCTTTTGAATAAAAGTAAAATTCAAAGGGGTTTATAAACCATATAAAAGAAGGTTGTGTATAAAACAAAATATGCCTCAATGAAAGGAGATTGAGACGAAGTCCCATACCTCAGGTTCGACTTGACTCGATCGTTCTTTAATCTCCTGAATAATAAACTTGAGTTAATTTATACTTGCTTAAGAAACTTTTTCAAGTTCATTATTCCTTTTATATCACTTATTACCATTTCATGAACACTATGTAATTATTTAAGTTAATAACAGTCCTTTTGTCGATATTTGGTACTTGAGTCAAAAGTGAACTTCTTATATTTACAAGTTGTTCACGTAGTCAAATATACATTATCTCAAGAATTATATTCATGATGTATATGCCATATATTTAATATATATACAGTATATACATGCATTTATAATATTACATAATCATTTAGATGTAAGAAATGAAATGCACCGTTCATGGAGACGGTAAGTCGTACGTACGCATGCACGCTACTTTCATTTCTATTTCGTATTTTATGGAATTAAAACATAATGATACATAATAGTATTTTTATTCTATTATGGTATCATATATAATATCATTAAATATATCCTTTATACGTACCACATGTGGTATTAACGAAATCAAATCACTTTGAGGGGGCGGTAGCCCGTACTTCCTAAAATGAAGATATCACGTTTATTCATAATGGTAACCATAAGGATAAGCCATAAATGAAAAATACAGAAGATTATGTAAAACATAAACATATTATATATAATATATAAATGTAGTTACATCTTTATGGCCACCTTTGAAGGTGATATATGAGTGTTGAACAATCATCGTTTCGTGAGGAAGAAATTCCCCATCCACGGAAAAAGTATGTTATTTAAGCATTAGATATAGGTGTGTGTAAGGGTAGCTCTAATCCTTCTTATAAAAACATCCTAGTATATGTAAGATACTGGTGTTGTTACAAATTAAATGAATAAAATGAGTTTAGGGGTTTGGAGAAGCAAAATAAAACATAAGAACACAAGAGAAGAAACTACCTTTAAAGCGGGTAACTCTTTTTGATTTGAGATCAAAGGCTTCCTTGGGAAGACTTCATCCCAAATTTAGGCTTCTAGGAGTAATAGAAGGATTTGGAGAGACAAAATGGGAAGGGGTTGGCTGAGCCAAAGGCTTTGGAAGTGTGGGTAAGGTGGTAGAGGTGGGGGACTTTTATAAGAGGAGAGGATGAGAACTCTTGGAAAGTAAAGAAATGTTACTTTATTTTAAAATGAGTTTCAGATTTAAAAGGTCCCAAATTGATATAATTCTAGGCTAAGGTGATAAGGGTTCGAAATATACCCATACAATAGGTTTTGGACATGTGTAGGTCATAGATTTTACATTATCTTTTCATTTTATTTTAATCCTTTATTAATGAGGTAATCGCTACATCATCATGATGTCATAAATAATTTAATTTATATAATGTATAAAAATTATAAAAAAAATATCATGATGTATGAAATCGTTTTATATTTCTAATGAATATTTATAGTCAAAAATCGGACTTGTATAAACCCATGTAAAAATTGGTTTAGTAAAACAATTCATGTTTGTGTCATTTTTACTTTTACATTAAATAAAACGTTATTTATGTCATTTCCCTACCAAAGTGGCTCCATGGGGTCCCCAATTTGACCCATGGATTTTCATGGTCCGAAATAACACATTCAATGAGGTTATGACATGTGTCCAGCTCATCTCATATTATCAAAACATTATTTTTACCTTAAACTACACTAATTACCTCTACTCGCGATTAAAAACATAAAAGTTACTATTCACCAACAAATTATTTTAATCCCATTGAACCACATTTTACTTCTTAATGAAAACCATGTTTGTCGGATTTTTTAAATTCAAAATACATAGGTGGTAAAATTTCATTTAAACAAAAAATCAGTTTCTTACGTACCACTTAGTGGTTTCACTATTCATCAAAAATTGAAGTTTTTCAGAAAAATACCAAAACTTCACCCTAAGATATATTTGATATTCCGAATTTAAAAATGATGTATATTTTACAAAATTAAAAACATATAAGTTACATTAATCAATTTTACAATTAATTCCCGCTGTCAGAGCAAATAGCATGTTTTATGAAACAATAATTATCAAAAGATTGACAGTAGTTTAAGTCCAATTTCAAAGTGAAATTAATTCTAATGACCACTATTTGATTAAATGGTAAAAATATATTCAATTTACACTTTAAGACCAATTAAAAATATAATCTAACCATACAATTAAATTAGATGAAAAATTAGTTTTGATGTAAAATGCAGTATTTTTCACTATTCATTAAAAAATGAACATTGTCAGAAAAATACCAAAAATTTATCCAATGTAAATTTCAATGTCCCAATCATAAAGAATATATTTATATGGACATATAGAGATTATAAAATTGTCAAAATTTTGATTTGAAAAATGGTTTTCCATTAAAAGGCAGTAAAACAATCTTTTAAAAATATTAGTGTATTCCATGCTTAAGATTGGATTTATTCTCATTTTAAGCCTCTAAAACACTATCTAATTCATTTGTAGAAATAGATAAAAATATCTATTATTCATTACTTACTTGGGATGTTACATCCTTCCCCCTTTAGAAAATTGCATCCCCGCAATTTATTTACTTATCGAATAAGTGGGGGGTATTTATCCCTCATTGCATTTTTAGATTCCCATGTTTCCTCTTCAATCATGTGGTTTTTATACAAAACCTTTACCTAATGAATCACCTTATTCCGTAAAACATTCTCCATGTGATCAAGAATCTGGACTGGTTGTTCCTCATTAGATAGGTTATCTTCCAGACGGACTACCTCTAGACTCAATACATGAGATGGATCTGGCATATACTTCCTTAACATTGAAAAATGAAAAACACTATGTACCTGAGATAAACTCAGAGGTAAAGCCACTCAGTAAGCAACTGATCCAAATATCTCCAGAATTTCATATTCTCCAATGAACATTGGACTCAACTTTCCTTTCTTACCAAATCACATCACACTTTTCCACGGTGAAACTTTGAGAAAAACATGATCACCTATCTCGAAAGATAGACCATTCCACTTGTTGTCTGCATAACTTTTCTGTCTACTCTGAGCTGTTCTCATGTATTTCTGAATCAAATGAACTTTTTCTGTCATCTCTTCTACCAATTCTGGTCCTATCAACTTCCTTTCACCCACTTCATCCCAGAAATCTGGAGTTTGACATCGCTTCCCATATAACGCCTCAAATGGTGCCATCGGTATACTGGAATGAAAACTGTTATTATATGAAAATTCAACCAAAGAAAGATGTTGGTCCCAACTTCCATGATAATCCATCGAACAAGCACGTAGCATATCCTCCAAGGTCTGAATTTTTCGTTTTGACTGCCCATCTGATTGAGGATGAAAAGCTGTACTAAAATTTAATTCAGTACCCAATGTCTTCTAAAGGCCTTTCCAAAAGTTAGAAGTGAACCTTGGATCATGGTCAGATACAATGGAGAGAGGAAATCCATGTAACCTGACGATCTCTTTAAGATACAAATGGGAAAGTTTATCTAGGGAAAATGTATCTCATAGAGCAAGGAAATGAGCAGATTTAGTCAAGCGATCAACAATAACCCAGATTGCATTATTACCTCGAGATGTCTTCAGTAATCCCACAACAAAGTCCATGGATATATTCTCCCATTTCCACTCTGGAACTAGTAAAGGATGAAGCATCCCTTTCGATAACTGCCGCTCTGCTTTAACCTGTTGACAAGTCAAACACTTCACAATAAAATCAGCAATATCTCTTTTCATTCCGTCCCACCAGTAATACTCCTGAAGATCTCTATACATCTTAGTACTGCAAGGATGAACTGAAAACGGAGAACTATGAGCTTCACATAACAACTCTCTCTTCAACAGTGAATCACAAGGAACACACAATCTCTTCCCAAATCTCAAAACACAATCACTATCATTGTTGAATTCATGCAACTTACCTTTCTGAACTAGCTCTACCTTTTTCTTCAACTCACTGTCTTGCTTCTGTGCTTGCATGATTCTGTCTGATAGAGATGATCTCACTAATACCTGAAACAAAATAGAATAACTTCCTGCACCAAAAAATTCTATGACAAAGTTCATCAAATCCTTAACCAAAGGATCACGTTCCAAACGCAACATTGTTAATGAAGCATTACTTTTTCAACTCAAAGCATCAGCCACTTTATTTGCTTTTCCCGGATGTTAATTAATTGTACAATCACAATCCTTGATTAATTCTAGCCATCTCCTCTATCTCATGTTCAATTCATTCTGAGTGAATATATACTTTAAACTGTTGTGATCGGTATATATTTCACACTTTACTCCATTCAAATTATGCCTCCAAATTTTTAAATAAAAAAAACAGCAGCTAATTCCAAATCATGTGTAGGGTCATTTACCTCATGAGTTTTCAACTGATGTGAAACATAAGAAATTACCTGATCATTCTGCATAAGGACACAACCAAGTCCTTTCAATGAAGCATCACTGTAGATAACAAACTCACCATTCCTAGAAGGAACTGCCAAAACTGGAGCATTCACCAATCTTCTTTTCAACTCCTGAAAACAATAATCACATTCTTTTGTCCAGATAAACATAACACCCTTCTGAGTTAGCTTAGTCATTGGACTAGATAATCATGATAAATTTCAAACAAACCTTCGGTAATATCCTGCCAAACCAAGGAAACTACGAATCTATGTCACATTTTTGGGTCTTGGCCATTCTTCCACAACCTTTGTTTTTTCCGAATCAACAATTATCCCATCTTTAGAAACAATATGACCAAGGAAAGAAATTTGTTGCAACCAAAATTCACACTTGCTAAATTTCCCATACAATTTATTTTCATTCAAGGTTTTCAAAATAACCCTTAAATGACTTTAATGCTCCACTTTTATTTTATAAAACACCAAAATATCATCAATAAAAATAACCATCATTTTTCACCTGAGTCAATTGAGCCATCACTACAACAAACGGTTTAGTTCTGATTCTAACCATCTCAGGATACTGATTTGAAAGATCATTTCCCTCTGTATGCCTTCCCAGAAAATATGTTCTGTTTCCTTTATGAATAACCATTCTTAACACATAAATATCCTAGGGTAAGCAACATGGTAATATTCAAATGCTATGTGATTTCAAAAAAAAATATTTTTAGATAATAATTTAATAGATTTCTATCTCATAAAGTTATCTAAACTGACCTCTAATACCAACTACAAGGCCCCGACCTTAAACCTTACTTAATATTAAATTAAATGAATAATTCACATTGAGGATCTTTTTGGGTTTATAGTTTTATAGAATTAGATCATAAAACTTGCATTACATTCCAAATTTAAACAAAGTGGTTACATAAAGATAGTATTCGTTATTCCTATCAATGGAACATATTTAAAATAAAACATGGATTCTTTCTTGAAACTTCCTTGACACTATCATCATATCATGTACCTTTCCCTTGACCTGTGAAAAAAAATTCAAAAAAAACTTGGGATGAGCATAAAAAGCTCGGTAAGGGATATAAAAATATGGAAAGGAAACATGAGTTCATATATACATAAGAATTAAATCATAATTTACCCATAAAACATAAGCACTTTTACATACCTCATCAAATCATGAATAAATCATAGATATCATAAGACATAAAGGTAACTTGAGGCATTCATAACATTCTTACGTAGGGATTAACCCTCTTGGTTACGTTTGGAATACCCGTCATAGTATATTCCCTAAATCTTTTCGGAGAAACCTTAACGTTTCACTCCTTTGCGTTACCCAATGCATTGGAGAGATATATCAAGCTCACCCGCCCTTAGTTTATCACAGAACCACCTGTCTTCATAATAATTCCCAAGAACCTCAACATTATAGTATCACATAATACATTTATAAAGGAAACATAACATTTCCACCTTTCAATCACAAGATATAAATACAACACATTGATATAAAAACATTATCAAAACCATTTTCAGTACAAAAATAAAAGAAAAGTAAAACATGGTATTTATTTTTCTTTTAAAAAAAGGTATGGATTATAGAGGAAGACGAAACTCAAATAATGGTCACGGCGGCGGAGAAGTTGTTGTCGCCACATAATGTATGACAAAAACATTCCCTTTTGTAGTTTAGTAAATGCTTCATATAAAAATAGATTCCTTTTGAATAAACGTAAAAGTCAAAGGGGTTTATACAACGTATAAAAGAAGGTTGTGTATAAAAAAAATATGCCTCAATGAAAGGAGATTGAGACGAAGTCCCATACCTCAGGTCCGACTTGACTCGATCGTTATTTAATCTCCTGAATAATAAACTTGAGTTAATTTATACTTTCTTAAGAACCTTTTTCAGGTTCATTATTCCTTTTATATCACTTATTACCGTGTCATTAACACTATGTAATCATTTAAGTTAATAATGGTCGTTTTGTCGATATTTGTTACTTGATTCAAAAGTGAACTTCTTATATTTACATGTTGTTAACGTAGTCAAATATCCATTATCTCAAGAATGATATTCATGATGTATATGCCATATATTTAATATATATCTAGTATATACAGACATTTATAATATTACATAATAATTTAGAGGTAAGAAATGAAATGCACTGTTCATGGAGACGGTAAGTCGTACGTACGCATGAACGCTACTATCATTTCTATTTCATATTTTATGGAATTAAAACATAATGATACATATTATAATTTTAATTACAGTATTCTATCATATATAATATCATTAAATATATCCTTTATATGTACCACATATGGTATTAACGAATCAAATCACTTTGAGGGGGCGGTAGTCCGTACTTCCTAAAATGAAGATATCGCGTTTACTCATAATGGTATTCATAAAGATAAGCCATAAATGAAAAATACAGAAACTTAAGTAAAACATAAACATATTATATATAATATATAAATGTAGTGACATATTTATGGCCACCTTTGAAGGTGATATATGAGTGTTGAACAATCATTGTTTCGTGAGGTAGAAATTCACCATCCACGAAAACAATATGTTCTTTAACCATTAGATGTAGGTGTGTGTAAGTGTATCTCCAATAATTCTTATGAAAACATCCTAGTATATGGAATATACTAGTTTTTTCACAAAATAAATGAATAAAAAGAGTTTAGGGGGTTGGAGAAGAAAAATAAAACATAAGAACACAAGAGAAGAAACTACCTTTAAATCGGGTAACTCTTTTTGATTTGAGGTCAAAGGCTTTATTGGGAAGACTTATTCAAAAAGTTAGGCTTCTAGGAGTAAGATAGGGATATGGAGAGACAAAATGCGCAGGGGTTGGCCGGTCCAAAGGCTTTGGATGTGTGGGTAAGGTGGTAGAGGTGGGGGCCTTTTATAAGAGGAGAGGAGGGGCACTCTTGGAAAGTAAAGAAATGTTACTTTATTTTAAAACGAGTTTCGGATTTAGAAGGTCCCAAATTGATATAATTCGAGTCTAAGGTGATAAGGGTTCGAAATATACCCATCCAGTAGGTTTTTTACATGTGTAGGTCATAGATTTTACATTATCTTTTCATTTTATTTAAATCCTTTATTAATGAGGTAATTGCTGCATCATCTTGATGTCATAAATAATTTAATTTATATTATGTATAAAAATTATAAAAAAAATTACATGATTTATTAAATCTGTTTAGATTTATAATGAATATTTATATTAAAAAATATGACTTGTATAACCCCATGTAAAAATTGGTTTAGTAAAACAACTCATGTTTGTGTCATTTTTTCTTTTACATTAAATAAAAAGTTATTTTTGTCATTTCCCAACCAAAGTGGCTCCATGAGGTCCCCAAGTTGTCCCATGGATTGTCTTGGTCGGCCATAATACATCCAATGAGGTTAGGACATGTTTCAAGATCATCTCATTTTATTAAAACATTATTTTTACCTTAAACTACACTAATTACCTCTAATCGCGATTAAAAACATAAAAGTTTCTATTCACCAAAAAATTATTTTAATCCCATTGAACCAAATTTTACTTCTTAATGACAACCATGTATGTAGGATTTTTGAAATTCAAAACACAGAGGTGGTAAAATTCCATTTAAAAAAAATCAGTTTCTTAAGTACCACTTAGTGGTTTCACTATTCATCAAAAATTGATGTTTTTCAGAAAAATACCAAAACATCACCCTAAGATATATTTGATATTCCTAATTCAAAAATGATGTCTATTTTACAAAATTCAAAAAATATAAGTTACATTATTTAATTTAAAAATTAATTCCCGCTGTCAGAGCAAATAGCGTGTTTTTATGAAATAATAAGTATCAAAAGATTGACACTAGTTTAAGTCCAATTTTAAAGTGAAATTCATTCCAAAGACCACTATTTGATTAAATGGTAAAAATATATTCAAGTTAAACTTTAAGAACAATTAAAAATGATAATCTAACCATATAATCAAATTATATGAAAAAGTAGTTTTGATGTAAAATGCAGTATTTTTCACTATTCATTAAAAAATGAACATTGTCAGAAAAATACCAAAAATTTATCCAATGTAAATTTCAATGTCCCAATTATAAATAATATATTTATTTTGACAAATAGAGATTATAAAATTGTCAAAAGTTTTAATTAAAAAATGGGTTTCCATTAAAAGGCAGTAAAATAATCTTTTAAAAATATTAGTGTATTTCATGCTTAAGATTGGATTTATTCTCATTTTATGCCTCTAAAACACTATCTAATTCATTAGTAGACATAGATAAAAATATCTATTATTCATTACTTAATTGGGATGTTACATCAGGATTGATTTAATGGATTTTTATGAAGTAATAATGTATTTTTGACTTTCACAAAAACCCAATACTAAATAGTGTCAAAATTGACATTAATGAATTTTTAAAACAAATACTATATTATTAAATTATATAATATTCATAAAAATATAACCGTCATCCAAAGGAAATATATATTGATAAATATTTCATTAATGAACCACTTTAGGGTCTCTTGGCATTTTATTGTATGTTTATTAACCATGTAATATAAAAATACAAGAAGTCATTGTAAAAGTTAAATTATTTAACTAAGAGTTAAATCTAAAAGGTAGGGTTAATATAGTGACCTAAACATGACTAAAACCTATTGGTTGATAGGATTTAGACCCATCCTCACATTTTCTATGAAATAAACCCATTTTTATCCAATATAAACTGAAAATTAATTTATAATAATATAATATTTCAAACATTTTCTAAAGTGACCCTCACCTATATTATAAATGGGTAGTTCTACTTATCCCAACCTCAAACCTCCAATTCCATTTGGCTCGGACAAAACCAAATATAGTATCATCCCAACTACCATCACTTCATCCTAGATGACTTAATTTGATCATAAATCCATCCTATGTATTCATTTAGATCAAATAAAAAACGGGGCACCTGAAGAAGAGGTAATAATTTTATCACATCTTTCAAAGGTCTTTTATTCTTCCACTACCTCTTTATTTGTTGTAACCATACCAAAATAATAAATCCAATACCTTCTACATAATGTGATGTTATTAAATTTTTTTACAACCATATTCATTATTCTATACATCATATGAATGATAAAGTCACCATAAGTTCATGCTTACGACTTACCATCTCCACATCATGGTGTAGTTTTTTATTCAATACATCATTATTTGGATGGGTATAATAATGTTTATAATTGACTTAATTATACATATAAATAGTTAGTGATTATTTATATAAATATACAATCAAATTATAGACAATTTCACTATCAATAGAATTATATGATCGCTCGTGCGTATGTACGACTTACCGTCACCATTACAAGATGATATTAATTGCCACGTTCACCATTCAATAATGGATATAAATATATATATATTTAATAAGTATGTAATATATTAAAAAATAATTCTACTTGAATTATATATACATATATATGTGTGTGTTTTTTTGTATTTATACATATCTCATTCACTTACTTCTGTTCAATACAATATAAAAACGGAAACGACGTTTATACATACGTACGACCTACCATCTCCATAAACATTGTATTCCATTTCATATATTTATCTATTATACATAATTATATTCTGAATATATATGATACATAATTTTTTTTATTCAAGATTAAATTAAATCATGATATAAGTTATAAAATCAATAATAACAAGTTAAAACATGAACTATAGAGAAAGAGATTATCACAAGAAATGTTATTTTAACATAGAAATTATTATTAAATGGTTAGAATAAAGCCACAAATGAATCAAGTATGATATCATAAATATGAATATGGTTCTTTTATAATTTAATAACATACTATGTTCATTATAAATGAGGTCAAACGTACCCTCAACCAAAAGAAAGTACCAGGTAAGGGGTCATTTCTCAATCTCATTATTGTCCGAGATTGTTTATGTGTAAGTTTTTATAGGGACATATTTATTATCCGGGTCCATGTTTCATAACAGAGTTTTAAAAAGGATTATTTTTGAGGGACTATTTATCTAAAAAATCATTTCTAATTTTTTAAATATTTATTCTTCTAAATCATTTTCATTAATGTCCATATTTTCAAAAAGGATTTAATGATTTATTTTTATGGACATGAATGTTTTAAAATGTTATTTCCTATCCAAAGTTTCAAAGTGGTATTGGAAGATTTGATTCAAAAATGAATTTCAAATTTCATCCATTCTAAATTGCTTGACTATTAAATGATTACATGAAAAATGGATATTTCTCTCAGAGTTTTACTAATCATTTTCAACAATGTCAACAACCATTACTGGATATTATTCATGAATGAGGTTTATTTATTTTAATACAATGTTCTATATTGTATTGAATATGTTAGGATATTTTTTACTATGGATGTATTGTTTTTATATCATTCATAGTTTATGGTTAAATTATTGACTTTTTGTATTCTTTTTTTAATACGAATTTTTATGTTATGTTTCAACCTTTTCATATAAGGAATGCATTGTACTTAGTAAGTGACGGGTGGATCCCACTATAACTCCTCAATGCATCGGTAGGTCTCTTGGGATAAATTAGCGTCTTGGTAGAGGGACTTAACAAAATTTATATTTTTAGTCTTGGCACGAGGCCTTTACTATGGGGTTATTATGTTCGGCTTAATGCATTCTATTATTGTGAAATTAGTTATTGATATTACATCTGATTATTCGACTAGTAGAATATCCATGTGATTAAGTAAATGGTATTATATGATTTATATTTTCAATATTATGTTGTAGTTTATGTTTAATGGTCTTGTGTTTCAATTTTATACCTTTCCATACTTTTTTATTATTATTTATGATAGCTTGTTCTATATTTTTTATCCTTACTGAGCATCTAAACTCACCACTTTCTTATGTTTTGTTTTCCCAGGATGCCCAGAAGTATGTTATGTTTTATATACATGTTTATACTAAGGGAATAATAATGTTCTCAACGGATTATTTATTCCGTGTCTTACATTTTAAATTGTTGTGTAATGTTCATATATTTAATCTATTTTGCATGAATGTTAAACTAATCAGTCCTTCAGGACTTGATTCCTTGTAATAATTACAGTGTATTAAAATAATGCTCTGACTCTAGGTAACTGGTGTTAGAGAGTTATAGTTGGTATTAGATAATGTGTAACACAAACCTTGGAAACTAGATTAATAGAAAATCTGATTAGAGAACATTACCCTATTATAGACTTTGAGGATTAGTTTAGAATAACTTCCTAGATTTTTTGTAATTTATAGATATTGTGAATTTTACAAGAAATATATCGTTGACTAGATACAAGCTTGTAGAGGTGGCTTGGAACATATGTACCTAGGAGTGAAAACTCTGAAAAGGATTTTCAGGCTTGACCCAGCATATCTTGGTACACGACAATGGTCCTTACTGCACTCTTGGTTACGAAACTCCCTAGGGATATGATCAGGATAATTCACATTTTATTTACAAACAATTATGACAGATTTTAGAGTAAATATGTCAGAAAAAACCATATTAATGATTATGAGACTAGATGTGTAAAAATATTCAATTAATATAGAAAATGTTTCTAGTTTTTGGATTATACATTATGATATGATCTAACCTAGTATATTTCATCATTTATAAATGGTGCCTAGTAGAAGGATTGAGAACTACTGAAATACACATGATCTAAATATTAAGAAGGATCATATATTTCATGGTATTAAGCCAATATTTAAAATGATATTAGTCTCCCAAATATTCTCATCATATGAAGATATAGTATCATGTGTTAATAAGATAAGTAAATAATTCATTGAGTCATATGTCATTGAAGGGAAGACAAAGAAGAAGAGGATGGTAGAGATAAAGATGGATAAAGGGAATAAGGGAAAGAAGGATTTTCTTATATGTGATAAATGTGGAAAAAATGAACTGGGGAAGTGCATGAATGGAATGTGAGTTTTTTATAAGTGTGGAGAAAAGTGACACCATGTTCATGATTTCAAGGATAAGAAAATGTTTTCAAATGTACAATATTCCATCTACAAAGAGTTGGGACACTACACAAATCAATTTCCCAATAATCAGAGTATACCCCAAATGATGTTATTGGATCATAATAATGTTATGAAACTACCATAGATGAAGAGAAATGATTAGTGTTCTTAAGTTTTTATAAAATAATTGTGTCATTTAAGAACACTTTATAAGAATTATAAATTATATAAGGATTGTACTATAGTACGTATTCATTAAGGATTTGAGATTTTATGATACTAAGTAAAGTGACACAGTTTCAAGTTAAAATTTTAGAAAATATATGGTTAGGGGAAATATAACCCTTAATATATTTTTGAAAATGACATAATGATTTTGGAATAAGATTTAATTGATTTGGATAAGGTATATTGGATATTATGAACTACTTTGGAATTAATTAATTGTTTATTTATTCCTTCATTGTAGGAGTTTACTATATTTTTGGATTTAATTTGTATATTCAGTATTCAATAAAGAATAATTGAGCATGTACGTACTTAATAATTTTTAGGGTAATTTAGGGTGTTATCATGTTTTAAGAGAATATGCGATGAATGTAATCACATGTTATTATGTGTAAAAAGTGGTCTTCATTATGTTTACCTTCCTTATAAATGTGGGACAACGAGTTTGGACAAAATTATTTTGGATAAGTCTAAAGGATTGAATAAATTATGTTGTATATTGGATAATATTTTTTAAGGTTAAAACATTTATTATGATTATTTTTGGATTTTTGTGAAAAGGACAACATGGAGGTCGGGAAAAAACCTATTGTGTCTAGCAAGGTCGCAAGACTTGAACCTTCAACCGATGGGCGACAATGGTGCATCACCAACCACTGGCCTATGTGAGGTCCTAGTTTGTATAATGTGTTTTTTTAAATGATCTAGATGAATTATAAATTCATTTTTTTGAAACCATATATGATTAGGATAAATAGAATATTTTTGAGCTCTATTATCATTTGGATTAAAAGATGAGTTTGTGATAGAAATTAGTTAAAGGGTGGAACTCTACTTGTCACGTTTTTATTATTATTATATAAATAAATTAATTCTTAATATTTAGGTAAAGGGTCTTAAAACCAAAAATTTGTCATCCAAATACCTTATGTTTTGATAAACCAATGATATTTTATGTCTTCATAGATTTTTTGCTTCGAGGCCCTCAATTTTCTATTTATTGTTCACTTGTTTGTGATTGATGACCTCAATCACTCCCTATAAATATTTACGTTTTCCCACTAATTATGTGTCTCAAATTTCCACCAATGTTCTTTTATTCTAAATCCTAATTTTTTGGTGACTTTTTCATTTCCCTTTCCCTCTTATTGAGACTAAATTTTAGTAACCCAATTTCCGATGTGGTTTTTCCAAATAAGTATTTTCTATTTTCAACCTTTTATTTTTGATGAAAATTTTTAAATTGCGAGGTAGCATTTTGATGAAGTATGGGAGAATGTAATACCCTAAGATTTCATTGTACCTTATCTTTTTAATGTATGTCAATAGCTTGCGCTACACACAACACCGAGTTCATGTGCATCATGACCTATCAAACATGCCATTTAAAAAGAGGATATGAATAGTATTAACCATATTTTGAATTATATATATATACTGTATAATTTTAACATTTATATTTTTTGTTTCTTAGACATAATATAAGGAAAAATTCAAATTTTCAGATAAAAGAAATATTATTGAAAAAATTCAGTTTTTCAGCCTTTTAATGGCAAACCCTTTTTAAATCAAATATTTGACACTTTTATTGATTCGATTTAATGAAATTAAATTATTTTTTAGATGATGGAAATATAAAATTTATTGTGGATAATTTTTTTTACTTTTATGTTAACTTCCATATTAAAATGAACAGTGAAAATACTAAATTTTAATTAAAAATATCTTTTTTAATAGAAATAATTTATCATGTTAAATTAAAAATTTGAGTTGTTTTAAAGTATAATTAGATTATATTTGTATAATTTAATATAATTTAGGTCATTTTATTTAATTTCACATTTAAATTTTACATAAACACATGTCAATCTTTTCATAGTTTTAAATTCCTAAAACCCCACTTTCTGGTTTTAACAGTGCGAATTAATTTTAATTTAATTATTGAGAATAATATGTTTTAAATTTTGTAAAATAGATATAATTCTTGAATTTGGAATCTAAAAATTATCTTAGGGGGGATTTTTTTTATTTTTCAGAAAACATTCAATTTTCGATGAATAGTGAAGAACACTTCGTTATTGTTTAAAACCGAATGTTTATTTAAATAATTAATATTTTTATTTAAATTTATTTTAAATTCAAAATAGTTACATAATAACTATATTAGTACAATGTAATTAATAGTATTAATTTTATAATAAAATTAGATATGAAAAGTATTATTGAACTATTTAACGTCTTTTACCAACCTTCTAGGCACATTCACAAATTTGCATAAAACCTATGTTTACCAATTCTGTGAATTTAATTTCAAAAATCCAAGAGACACAGTTGAAATCAGTATGAAAAATTTTGGTTCAATAGGATAAAAATGATTTTGGGTGAATAATAACTTTTGATTTTTATTTACCACCGTTCAAAGTAAATACAGTAATTAAAGGTAAAAATTAAATTTTAATTACCCAAATACATGTACTAATTATATTAGATAAAATTTTTCCTACCAAATATACCTTATTAATAAAATAATATCTCTTTTTATATACATGGATTATATTAGGACATTTATTATTATTTTATTTTAAAAAGAGTTAAAAGTGTTAAATTCATATTTTAATAACTGAAACATTTTTAATATAGGGTTATACATAAGATAAACTAGACTATAAATATTCATTAGAAAAATAAAAATATTTTTTTACATCATGGTAATTTAATTATAATTTTTAGACATAGAATAACTAAATATATTAATGACACAATGATGATGCAGTATTAACCTTATTAGTGAATGATTAAAATTATTAATATTATAAATATCTAAATAAATGTAAATTGAGACTTTTGATGCATTAAACTAATTTTCTTGGTAAATATTACATGTTAGGATTAATTTAATTCATTTTTTTATGCAATAATGTTTTTTTGACTTAAAAAAACTAAATACTAAAGTGTCAAAATTGACATAAATTAATTATTAAAACAAATACTATATTATTAAATGATATAATATTCTTAAGAATAGAATTCCAGGAAAAAGGACTTATCTATTGATTGATATTTAATTAATGAACAACTTTAAGGTCTCTTTTCATTTTATATTATGTTTATTAAACCTGTAATATAAAAATACAAGAAGACATTGTAAAAGTTAAACTAATTAATAAAGTGTTAAATCTAAAATATAGGGTTAATATGTTGACCTAAACATTCATTAAAATTATTTATTTGTAGGATTTATACCCATCCCCACCTTATTCTAGAAATAAATCCATTTTTATCCATTATAAACCAAAAATTATTTTATAATAAAATAATATTTTAAGTTTTTCCTAAAGTTACCCCCACCTCTCTTATAAAAGATTACTTACCCTTATCTCAAAATCAAACCTCCAAATACCTTTTGCTCGGCCAACCCCAGCTAAAATATCTTTCCAACTACCCTAAATTAAACCTAGAATCCTTACATTGATCATAAATCCAAAGTAAAGTTCCCTTTTGATCAAATCAAAAGGAATTACCCGAAGAAGATGTAATAATTTCATCACCTCTTTCAAAGTTATTTTATTCTTCCACTTCCTCATTCATTTTTTTCCATACCAGAATAGTAACTTTTTTACCTTATACATACTATGATATTATTATAAATATTGTACAACCATATTCATTATTCTATATATCCTATGAATGACAAATTCACCATACTTACGTACGTACTGCTTACCGTCTCCACGTCGTGGTGTAATTTGTTATTCAACACTTCAATATTTGGATGGGTATAATAATGAGTATAATTTAGGTAAATCATAAATATAACATGTTAATTATTATTTATATGTAATATACGATCCAATTAAATACTATTTCACCATCAATAGAATGATATCATCGCTCGTGCGTACGTATGAGTTACCATCTCCATGACTCGATGAGATTCATTTCCACAGTCACCATTCAATGATGATTATGAATATATATATATATATATATTATTAATTATGTAATATATGACATAATAATACTACTAGATATATATATGTTTGTGTGTGTGTGTGTGTGTCTGTATTTACATATATCTCATTCACTTACATTCGTTCAAAACGATATGAAAACTGAAAAGGCGTTAATGCATTTGTACGGCCTACCGTCACTATAAATGGAGTTTTCTATTTCATATATATATATATATTATAGATACTTGTTTTCTAAATATATATAATACATAAAATATTTTTACATTATGTAATCAACTAAATCGTGATATAAGTTATACGATCAAGAATAACAAGTTAAAACACATATCATAAAGAAAGCGATTATTACCCATAATGTTATTTAAACAAAGGAAATTATTATTAAAAGGGTAGTATAAATCCATAAATTAATCAAATATGATTTCATAAATATGAATATGGGTCTTTTATAATTTAATATCATACTACGGTCATTATATAAGAGGTTAAACATACCCTCGAACAAAGAAATGTACAAGGTAAGAGTCAATTCCTCAATCTAATTATTATCCATGATTGTTTATGTTTAAGTTTTTATTGTGACATATTTATTATCCATGTCCATGTTTCATAAATGTGTTTTCAAAATTATTCTTCATAGGGGACTCTTTATCTAATACATCATTTTAAATGGTTTAAATATTTATTTTTCTAAATCATTCTCATTAATGTCTATGTTTTCAAAATGGTTTTAGGATTTATTTATATGGACATGAATGTTTTAAAATGTTAATTCCATTAAAAAGATTCAAAGTGGTTTGAGATACATTTATTCGAAAATTTATTGTAAATGGATTCCTTTCTAATTTATTTAACTTTTAAATGATTACTTGAAAATGTAATATTTCCATCAATGATTTTTACAGATCATTTTCAACTACGTATACATCCATTACTGGATATTATTCATGATGGAGGTTTATTTATTTTAATACAATTTTCTATATAGTATTGAATGAGTTATGATATGTTTTACTGTGTATGTGTTGTTTTTATACCAACTATGATTTATGGTTAAAGTATTGACATTTTTTATTCTAGTTTTAATACAAATTTTTATGTTGTGTTTCATCCTTTTCATATGTGGAATGCATCAGAATTAGTAACTGATGGGTGGGGGATGCTCTAGATACTCGATGTATAGATAGGTCACATGAGACAAATTAGTGTCTTGGCACAAGGCCTTTGAATTTTTTTTATTTTTGGTATTGGCACGAGGCCTTGACTATATGGTTATGATGTCCATCATTATGAATTCCATCATTATGAAATTATCAATTGATATCACATGTCATTATTCGACTCGTAGAATATCCATGTGAATATGTAAATGACATTATTTAATTTATATTTTCCCTATTATTCTATAGATTATGTTTAAAGGGTGTGTGTTTCAATTTTATACCTTTCAATAAAAAATTATGATTATTTATAATAGATTTTTCTATATTGTTTATCCTTGTTGAGCATCTGAGATCACACCTTTATTTTGTTTTATTTTCCATGGATTCCAAGAAGTATATTATGATTTATATGTAGTTTTATTCTTATGGAATAATGGTGTTATGAAAGGATTATTTATGTTGTATTTTACGCTAGAAAGTTTAATGTAAAGTTCATGTATGTAATCTTTTTTCCAAGACATATAAATTGTTCGGTCATTCAGGACATGCTTCCTTGTAATAATGCCACTGTATTAAAATAATGCACCGAATCTAGGTAACTGGGGTGTGGGAGAAACAATTTCTATTTTTACATGTTCACAAATTTATAATATTATGTGTCTTCCCAAAACTAATGTCTTATGAAAATGTCATTCTATCATGGGTTATTAACATTCAGTCTATAATTATTCATGTCTAATGAATTTCCCTAATTTATTTCACGACTCAAGATTATGATCTTTGATATAAATTTTATAGTTTTTAAATTTCAAACTCATGTTCTCTTATTATTATACCAATGTCATGTCTCTATGATCATTGATATTTCCCTTGTCTATCCATACTAGTTATCCAAGATCACACATTATCATGTTTTCATATCTGCAAGAAATTTATATTATCACTATGTATGATATGTCTATATGAGTTCAAGTTATAAAAAACATAGTGGAATATGATATAGATAATTTAAGAATCTTTTTTTATGTGTACATGAATCGTAAGGAACTAGATATATATGATTATAGTGTGGATTGTTTTGTGAAGTAATTAATATTCACAAAAAATATGAAATATCTATCTCTGAAAATATGGGGTTGATATAGCTGGTATCAGAGAAGGTTTTAGTTATCATATAGAAATGAATTTACAAGGAATTAAGTATATTATATGTGGGGAACCTTATATTTATCTAAGCTAAATTCCTATTCTAAATAGTAACTTCTACATAAACTTATCCCCAGATATATGATTATAATTAAAGTGAAAGAATTGATTTGTTAATTTATTACGATTAAAAAATAATATCAATGATATATTAGATATTGCTATCATGAAACAGATAAGTAATTTACTACAATTTATTTTATAATGGATTTGTAATCATATTTTGAATGGTATCAATAACCAATAAAACTAATAATGTTTAGTTGTGATAAATAGATGACTAGAATTGATGGGATAGTATTAATGGCTGTGTATTAATGTGATTAAATTTTTCTGTTATGGATACCTTCATGAATGTATAATTTTACGGTTTATCAAGAGTCCAAATTCTTATACCCCATTTCTATGGTTCTAATTTTTTTTAATTGAAGGTAAATTGAATCTTTTACTATGTTATATGAACAATATTAAATTTATATATAAATAACCCTATTTTTCAATAATTAATGTGACGTTAAGTTAAATATGGGCTATTGGATTATTTGATATATATAATCATGATGGTAGAAATGTGATTTGGTATAGTAATATTTTTATAATATATTAGTGGTCATGTTAAGGATTGCATTTCAGGTTAATATCTAAACTTGATTCAATATATTTTTATTATGTTAAATATGTTCAAAAAATATATAGTGATTTATCATAGTGATTAATGATATTTTTTCATACATTTTAGTGGGTTGAGTTATATGTTACTTTTAGAATTAACATGTTATTTTAAATAAAAAATTAATCGGGAATAATCAAGAAAAATTATAGAGATGTACTTTGAATGTTATGATATCTCCTTCTACATTAAAACATTATTTAATGATGAATTTTTTAATGATATTTCGAATTTAATGTTATTTTGGAAATAATATATGCTAAACCATTGTTGTTATTCAAGAAAACATTGTAATTTAATGTATTATTTCAGGATTTATTCATTTTGGGAATTATATTATCTTATACTACCCATAATTTCGTTTTGATAACGAATATAAATATCAGTAAAAAGTTCATATAATTCGTTTTATTTGTTAATGTATGATTTTAGTGATTTAGAACTGAAAATTTCATCTCGAATATTTATTGTTTAGAGAAAAACATAATATTATAATGAGAATTGATTAAAAGATGAAGCTATACTATTCATATAAGAATATTTTATCATACTATTACTCCAGATGAAAAAATAATACATCAACAAAATGGAAATGATATTAAGTTAATAATATTTTCTTATATCCTTAAATTTTGTTGATTTGATGGTCATCACTATCTCTCTGATTCAAGGTTTGGTAAATGTTAACTTTCTCGAAACCATATTCTCTATCAATATCCATTAGTATAAAGGAATTAGATTTTTCTTCAATTTCTATATCACTAATTCTCATTAAATTTATTTTATTTTGGAATATAGTTAATTTTCATTCTATTAGACCTTTTATTTTCTCTATAATAATTTCAATTTTATTATTTATACTAACTCATTTTACGATGTGGGTTTCCACAGTTTAATTATAAAATATAAAACCATTTATTATTGATAAAATATTGAAAAATGTGGATGATATTTATTAAATATGGATAACGTGACACCCATATGTTATATTATTTTTAATCAAATTACATTTTTCTTATTTGATAACTAGAATTACATGCACAATGATTCTACGTAATCCATGATGCACTATCAAAATATTACTATTTAATGTATCAATTATAAACTAGGAATTAAATTAATAGTTATGAATAAGATTATATAATTACTTAAATATATATTTATTTCATATTCATTATTAATGTATTGATATATAATTAGTAAAATATTACTCAATTGTTAATAATTTCATATTAATATTTAAAAAATAAATTTTCATAAAAAAGTATTTTATTAATTTTTATTGGAAATTATTTTCCTTAAATTCAGAATTTTTAATAAATTTTATTATATAAATTAATTGAATTTTTGAGAAAATCATATTTAAATTATCTTTGGTGTTAATTTTGAGAGTTTCTTAAAATAATTCTTTTCTAGTGGATAATCTAAAATAAATATTTTTATAGAAACTTTATTTTTTCTTCCGAAATGTAAAAATTTTATTTGGTTTTATGAATATTTAATTGTAAAATTACTACTCTTATATATTTTATAATATAATTAAACTCATCAAAATAAATTTAATGTTCGAATTTAGTATATAAATATTTTGATATATTAAAATGATTTATCTTAAAATCGTTTATATGCTTGTAAAGAGGTTTTTCCTTTATAAACTAAATGGAACACTATTGGTGAATCATTTAAATGAAATGTTTATTTTATATAATAAATAAAAATTTTCCCATTTATCTACTTTTTCTTGGCTAGATATAAGAATAAATCATGTTTTATTCTTAAAAGTATATTTTTACTAAAAGTTATTTTTGTACCATTTTTGGCACATATTTTTAAAATACATTTACTACACTTATATTTATTCAATTGCAAAAAAGGTGTTCCATATTTTGATATTTGAGGTTTAATTTGGTATATAAGTGATTTTTATTTCTGTTCTATATTAATAAAAACCATGGTAAAATTTATCAACTCTCTCAAGAGTCATTCATGTTAATATAGATTATGTCTAAGTGAAAAGGTCATATTTTTCATATGTGGGTCATATACTAGATTCACTAATTTTTTTATTTTGTGTGTTATATATAATACCATGAATGACTTTTATGATTCAAATTATCAATTTTATGGGTATTTATAAATCCATATATGTTTATTTATTTCAAGGGGATTATGATTTAAAAGATACCTATGTGGTCATGTTTTTGTGTTAAAATTAAGTAGTTTATCTAGAATGATTATGATATTATTTCTTATGATGACATACTATGATCAATCTATAATAAAACTGAGGTATTTACTTGTACTATGGTAATTTTTTGAGAATACATTTTTTCATGTAATCTTCTTCACCTAAAGTACAAAAGAGACTAAAAATGTGGTTTAAAGGAAAATCAACATTTATTCTCTCTTTAGACAAAGCCATTTTAATTTGAAATCAATGTTTTATATAACAATATAAAATAAGGTTTTTATTATTATCTTATTATTTGTTATTGTCTTATGTTTTCCAGTTTTTTAATGCTTAAAAAATATCATTGTCATTTTCCAAACAAGGTACATTTTTACTTTTTACAAAAATATGTAATTAATATGTTCTTAACTTATATAGAATGTATATAATTTCCCACGGTAACTATTAATCAATGATTTGAAACATCCATGACACGATTAGATCGGTATTTTCAAATAAGATGACTCCATAATACTTCTGTTAATTTTTATATTTTAAATTACTAATATCAAAATGGAAAGTGTGTATTCCTCTAGAATTTTTTAATGATATTTAAATGGTATTTATATTCATCAAATACAAAAATCATTGATATCACTTATTAATTATTTGGTATTTGATTAATATTACTATCATCATCCTTTATCTGTATGTTT
Source organism: Viscum album (assembly GCA_963277665.1). Classification (NCBI taxonomy): domain Eukaryota; kingdom Viridiplantae; phylum Streptophyta; class Magnoliopsida; order Santalales; family Viscaceae; genus Viscum; species Viscum album. The sequence goes on along the minus strand of OY728145.1, from coordinate 741,323,950 downwards.
TATTCTTATGATGAAAATATGTTTATGAAACCTTTTCTTTTTACTGGGTTATGATACAATAAAATTGGTATGAAGAGCATTTAAAATCTTGGTTTCAAATATGTCGAATATATTGTGAAATTGTGGAACACATATATTTTAATTTAATTATATTATATTTGGGACCAAAATATTACTCCGAATAATTCAATAAATATGGATAACTCTTGAGGTAAATATTATATCTGTGAACCCAAATTCACATTCCCATTTTTATATGATGACATGGCATTGATTTTAATATGAACATGAATGAACCTGACATTAATTTCCATAAGATTATTCATGGATATAAATATCATAAGATTATATTATGCATGAACCTAATTCGGTTTTCATATGTTTCTATGAGGGAATGATTTTGTATACTTAACATAATTAGAGGACCTGTTTCTATTTATACATGTTCACAATGTAATAAGCTTATTTGAATTATACAAAATCATTTCTTACAAAAATAATATACTCTAATGGATTATTTATTTGTATTCCTTCATTATTCTACCCTTATTAACTACCAATATTTATGACATTACTCAATATTATGGTCATTTATATGTAGGGAATGGTCTTAAAATTCTATAGTCATTTTATTTAACTATAGGACAATGTTAGGATTATGTGATCCTGGATACATCCCTTATTTAACCTTAACATGAATATGATATCTATAAGGCCCCAACATTAAAACTTACTTAATATTGAATTAAATGAATAATTCAAATTTAGGATATTTTCATGGTTTAGAGTTTTAGAGAATGAGGACATAACTATTACATCTCAAAAGATTACAAAGTAGACACTTGTACTAAGTTTCCATAGACTAAAAACTCTTAAAAAGAAACATGTTTAGTTCCATGTTATAGATAGCATGAATTTCCCTTGATCCCATCCTTAACCTTATTCCACATTAAGTCCTATGAAAAACATTTCAAAAAAAAACTTGGGGTGAGCATAAAAAGCTCAGTAAGGGATACACAAATAATGAAAACTGTTAGGTTTTCAAAACAACAAGTAAACCATTTATACTTTATCAATTTAATAATTTTCACCTTTATGAAGTAGTAAAAAACTATTCAATGAATAAAAGATCATTACTTACCCTTTTGTAACCAAAAGATTACCATAAAACCCATATAAAGAAGACATAACATAAAAAGGTAACTTGGGACAAAAACATACTTAAATGGAATAACCATACGGTCTACTTCCACAAATACTTAATGGAATAGACATACGGCCGACTTCCATACCCAATGCATTGGAGGTTATAACGTAACCACCCGTCCTGGTATTCACGGCACCACCCGTCATATGGTTTATCACGTAACCACCCGTAAAATGTCCAAGTACCATTATTACACATAAAATATTGAAAATATACACATTTCAATAACAACATTTCATTTGCAATAACAATAAGTAATTCCAAGATATTGAATTAAGCAATCCATTTTCAAAAACCATTTAAAAGAGATTTTTTAATCAAAGTGTCCCATAACAATTTGATGATTTTAATGGAATTATAATTTTAAAACATTAATGTCCATATAAATAAATACTGAATTTTTTTTTTGAAAACATGGACATTAGAGGTAAAGATTTAGAATAATGAAACATTAAAACATTTAAAATGATATTTTTGTTAAAGAGTTTTTAACAAAATGGGAGACTCTTGAATAGAAATAATCATGGAATAACATGTAATCCGAGCTTCATAATATCATGAGAATAAAGGGATTCATGATATAATATGTCAAAGGACAGTATACACACCATATAAGAGTGAATTGCTGCATAACAACAATGAAGTCTCAATGGAAATGTAAATTGAGATGAAATCCATTATAAAGATGGTATCCTTAAATTAAGGATAAATCAATCACATAATTATTTGTGATAAATATAAATACACCAAATATATGTGGATATTATGTGTTAAACAATCAGATGTCATTCACATATAATCCTGGAAAAACAAAACCAATGACAAAGATATTTAACTCAATGAAATGAGATTGAGTTATGATTTCCCATACATGTTCGTAAGAATTTATCAATGATATGATTATGTGTAGCAATACTATATCCACAAAAGGTTTTTTGAAATTACAACATAGATATTCCACACATAATCTTGGCACAATAAAATCAATAAGTAGAGGTTTAACCCAAATAATTGAAAGTGGGTTAAGAAGTTCCCTTATAGAAATCCGATAGCCTAACGACGTCACTTTAAAATTCAGAAAAATGAGTTCATGAGAGAGAAAATGGTATCTCATCACTTGGAAATAAAATTTACATAAATAAGGATATATAATAACATATCCCAACATAATAGTATGTGAATTAAAATACATAACAAAAGAAGTCTTTTAAAAAGAGGAGGGTGAAAGGTCCCCTTACCGAGTTGGGTAACATTCGAAACGTACACCCCATGAAATAAGGGTCATACAATGAAGATATAAATACCCATAAATGAAATTATATTTCAAAAAGAGTATAATAATGGGAAGTACATGCACCACTCAAAGTAAATAGTGGAAAACGTAGCATAATTGTCACAGGAATAAAAGCGAGATGAAAATCCCTTACGAAAACATGGCAGCCTAACGACGCCACTTAAAACTTCCAAAAATGGATTTATGAGATCAAATAGGGTCTCTAATATTATGATCATAAAATGTAAAGTATCAGGAATATAAAATAACATCCCAAATGATAATAAATATGAGCTTAAAAGAAATTACATAAAAGAGAGTACATAAAAAGAAAGAGAGGGGTAGGATCCCTTACAAAAATTCGGCAGCCTAACTACGCCACTCAAAACATCCAAAATGGATTAGTGAGAGAAAATACGGTCTCTCATAATATGAACATAAAAGGTACAGTAGTAGTACTATAAAATAACATACCAATCACAATAAAGATGATCTTAAAGGGAATGACATAAAAGAGTGTACTTAATAAGAAAGAGAGGGGGTAGGTTCCCTTACCTCAAGTCCGACATGTCTTGTTCGTTTCTTTATATTCCTGAATAATAAACTTTGTTCAATTTATAATTTCTTCAGGAGATCTTTTAAATATTATTATTCAGTTCATATCACATGTTATAATGTTATAATAATTGGTTAATAATGTGAGTTCATATCAGACGTTTTTGTCGATGTTTTGTACATGAGTCAAAATGAACTTGTTTGAAAATGATTGTCCATGTAGTTATAAGTAAATAATCTCCAGAATAGTATTAATGATTAAAATATCATATATATCCAGTAAATATTCATTTTACACTACTCCATAACTTTTGGAGATAAAAAGAAATGAAATGCACCGTTCATGGAGAGGGTAGGCCGTACATACGCATGAACACTACTTTCATTTCTTTGTCATATTAATATAATTAAAAATAATTGAGAGAGATATATATTATAATTACATTATAATATATATGTTATATAGGTCACATATGTTGATTAATTTCATTCTTTATACATTCTACGTATTGCATGAACGAGTCACATCACTTGAGGGGCGGTAGTCCACACTTCCTCGTCTGAAATTATCGCATTTGCACAACATGAAAAGCATAAAGGCATGTTTTAAATATAAAATTAAGAAGAATATAGAAAACATAAATACCATATATATCATATATAAAATATAGTGACATCATAATGGCCACCATGAAAGGTGTTAATAGAAGATTGAACAATCATCGTTTCGTGAGGCAGAAATTCGCCATCCACAGAAACAGTATGTTCTTTAACCATTAGATGAAGGTGTGTGTAAGTGTATCTCTAATACATCACATAAATACATCCTAGTATATTGAAGATACTGGTTTTGTTACAAAATAAAGTAATAAAAAGAGTTTAGAGGGTTGGAGAAGCAAAATAAAACATAAGAACACAAGAGCGGACACTACCTTTAAATCAGGTAACTCTCTTTGATTTGAGCTCAAAGGATTCCTTGGAAAAGATTATTCCCAAAGTGAGGCTTGAATGATGAAGAGAGGGATGTGGAGAGATGAAATAGTCAGGTTTTGGCCGAGAAAAAAGCTTGAGAGGTGTGTGTAAGGTGGTAGAGGTGGGGGCCTTTTATAAGAGGAGAGGAGGGGCACTCTTGGAAAGTCAAATAAAGTTACATTATTTTCAATTGAGTGTCGGATTTTAAAGGTCCAACATTGATATATTTCTAGAATAAGGTGATAAGGGTTCTAAATCCACCCATCAAATAGTTTTTTGATATGTGTAGGTCTTAGATGTTACACTATCTTTTCATTTTATTTAAATTGTTAAATAATGAGGTAATCGCTGAATCATCATGATGTCATAAATAGTTTAATTTATTTAATGTCTAAAAATTATAAAAAAATATAATGATATAGGAAATAGTTTTATCTTCCAAATGAATATTAATAGTAAAAAATATTACTTGTATAACCCCATCTAAAAATTGTTTTATTAAAACAACACATGTTTGTGACATTTTAATTTTAACTTTAAATAAAAAGGTATTAATGTAATTTTCCAAGAAAAGTGGCTCCATGGGGTCCCCAAGTTGACACATGGATTGTCGTAGCCGGCCATGACTCATGCAATTATGGTAGGACATGTTTCTATGTCATTTCATATTATTAAAACATTATTTTTACCTTAAATTTCACTAATTACCTCTAATCGCGATTAAAAACTTAAAAGTTACTATTCACCAAAAAATTATTTTAATTCCATTGAACCAAATTTTACTTCTTAATGAAAACCATGTATGTCAGATTTTTGAAATTCAAAACACAGAGGTGGTAAAATTTCATTTAAACGGAAAATCAGTTTTTATAAGTACCACTTAGTGGTTTCACTATTCATCAAAAATTGAAGTTTTTCAGAAAAATACCAAAACATCACCCTAAGCTATATTTGATATTCTGAATACAAATATGAAGTCTATTTTAAAAAATTCAAAACATATAAGTTGAATTAATTAATTTAATAATTAATTTCCACTGTCAGAGCAAATAGCGTGTTTTTATGAAACAATAAGTATCAAAAGATTGACACTAGTTTTAGTCCGATTTTAAAAGTGAAATTAATTCCAATGACCAAAATTGGATTAAATGGTAATAATATATTCTAATTTAACTTTAAAACCGATTCAAAATATAATCTAATCATATAAATAAATTAGATTAAAAAGAGGTTTTGAATTAAAATACAACATTTTTCACTATTCATTAAAAAATGAACTTTATCGGAAAAATACCAAAAATTTACACAAAGTAAATTTTGATGTCCCGATTCTAAAGAATTATTTTATTTTGTCAAATATAACACATAAAATTGTCAAAAAGTGGATTTAAAAGAGGTTCTCCATCAAAAGGCGGTTAATCTACCTTTTAAAGAATATTAGAATGTTTAAACATAAAATTGGATTCATTCACATTTTTAATCCTCTAACATTTATTGTATAATGTAAAATTATATGAAAAACAAACATAATAATTTTTTAGTTAGTTACGTTCTTTTCTTCCATTACAATGGCTAGGCGTTAACTACCATTTAATATAATATTATTTTATTATTAGAGTGCAACGTATGATTTCAAAAGAACTCGTTGTCGCGTATTGGGTACGCCATCAAGCATAGCGTTCCCTTTAAAGTAATATTAATATTTTTTTTCAAAAATATGGATAAATATAAAATTTTCATATTCTTTATTTACCTGGGGTGTTACATCCTTCCCCCCTTTTCAGAATTACGTCCTCGCAATTTCAAAATTGGGTTTGGAAACTCCATTGAAAGTCCCACATCGGAACAAGAGTCGGTAAAAAAATCACATTTAAACAAAGAAATAAAAGTACAGAGGTCACCCGAGTTAACCCATACTAGGATTATATGTAGGAAAACATGGACATGGAGGAGAAAACATAGGGTAATGTTCTGATGGAGAGTGATAGTAAACATGTCTATGAGAAAGTTAACCATAAGAAAATCACAAACTTGTGATGGGTTAAACGGTATTGGATTCCCCAGTAGGAAAAGTTAATAGAAAATATTTTTTTTTACTTTTCATTGAGGAATTTATTTTTGAGCTTAACTAAAACATAAGGAAACATACTTACTTGTCATGTTGACTTTCAAATTTTACTAGATTTCTTACACGAACTCATATTTTCTCCAAAAGATGTGTTTTTAGGATGACTTGTTTACATTTAGAGAGATATAATCAACTTCTAGATAATCACCTAATCCACAAAAGTGAACTACATACTTCCCATGTCTTTAGACTTTAACAAAAACCAAAACCAAAAAGGTTAGTACATGATCAGATAATCCAGAAAAGGATAACCCTTTATAAAAAGAAAATCTATTCTTAATCTCCAAAATTTGTCCAACAAGACCCAAAGTTCAACGAAGACCATTCGATAAACCATTTTTCCATAAAATTCTTCGAAGTAAACGAAACTAAGATTGAAACCCAAATATTTGAAGGATTTAATCACATATTCCTCCAAGGTACAAAATAACACTTATCTCCAAATAACATCAGTTGCTATTAAATTCTCAAATTGAAAAGTAATTAAACTAATCACATATCCTCCATGATAGGTTAATAATTTCCATAGATAACCCAAAATCAACTTACTCTTAATTAATAAAATAATTTAACTAAAAAGAATTAGTCAAACTAACCAGTTACTTCATGTAGTCAAGTGGTAGGCGATAAATACTAGTCGCACTTTGGTTGTGGATTCGATTCCCGCAGCTTTGTCCGACGCGACAGGTTTTCACACGGTCTGCATATTGTCCTTTTTATAAAACTCCAAAAATAACCCTTACATGTTTTAACCTCAATAGTTTCCTTATACCTCTCATTTTCATCTAAATTCATTATGATCTCAACATCTTAATTCTTGAAGTATTATTTCACCACCATAAGATAAAATAAAACCATTCCCAAAATGAATAACAACATACCTTGATCATGGAGTCCACTCAGTTTCATCGTCATCTTGGTTACGTAGGTAGAAGTCCCATGCTTTACAACAATGATTTTGAGATCCTTCAAAATCATTTGCTTCCTCTATCCAAATACACGTTGTACAACATGGGTCATATGGGTGTTTACATAAAAAAGTTTTGGAAAATAATCATGTATGACATATAATTCCAAAACATCTAATAAAACATGATTTCTATAAAATATTCGGACATAATTTGAGTTGAAACTTTCTATTATTGGACCTTTTAAAATACCATAAGTATGTGATGAGAGACTATATTTTAAAAGCAAATATAAGTAGGTTGTGCAAGGTTCTCCTTCTGTAGCACCATTTTTAAAATCATAATATGCTTCAAATTCTTGTGATAAGGTAAAATATTTGAAAATACCTTGATAATATTTTCCTTTCTTGAAAATATGAGAATATTGTGAAAATTGTATTTTTCTAAATACAACCCATGATCCAAGATGATAACAAGGTATAGTGGAGGTGTTTGATATCTCAAACAAATACTTTCAAGTGAGTTGTATACTAGAAAAAGTTTCACAATCATCCGAACATGACTTTGAAATAATTATTGCAAGCATGTCATCAGGAAGAGATAGGAATGTCTTTTGAGATCATTATCCTTCCATTTTTAACTAACCTTACTTGACCTGAAAAAAAGTTATAAAATAAGGATTTAACTGAAATAATAGATATAGGGACTAACCCTGTGTCTAACAAAAACTCATAATCCCTAAAGTTGTCTAGACCGACCTTTGATACCAACTATAAGGCCCCAGACATAAACCTTACTTAATATTGAATTAAATGAATAATTCACATTGAGGATATTTTCATGGTTTAGAGTTTTAGAGAATTAGGACATAACTATTACATCTCAAATGATTACAAAGTGGACACTTCTACTAAGATTCCATAGAATAAAAACTCTTAAAAAGAAACATGTTTAGTTCCATGTTTTAGATAGCATGACTTTCCCTTGATCCCATCATTGACCCTATTCCACATTAAGTCCTGTGAAAAACATTTCAAAAGAAACTTGGGGTGAGTATAAAAATCTCAGTAATGGATACACAAAGAATGAAAACTGTTAGTTTTTCAAAACAACAAGTAAACCATGTATACTTTATCAATGTAATAATTTTCACCTTTATGAAGTAATAAAAAACTCTTCAATGAATAAAAGATCACTACTTACCCTTTTGTAACCAAAAGATTACCATAAAACCCATATAAAGAACACATAACAAAAAAAGGTAACATGGGATATAAACATACTTAAATGGAATAACCATATGGTCGACTTCCACACATACTTAATGGAATAGACATACATCCGACTTCCATACCCAATGCATTGGAGGTTATAACGTAACCACCGATCCTGGTATTCACGACACCACCCATCATATGGTTTATCACGTAACCACCCGTAAAATGTACAAGTACCATAATTACACATAAAATATTGAAAATATAAACATTTCAATAACAACATTTCATTTTCAATCACAATAAGTAATTCCAAGATATTTAATTAAGCAATCCATTTTCAAAAACCATTTAAAAGAGATTATTGAATCAAAGTGTCCCATACCACTTTGAATCATTTAATGGAATTGAAATTTTAAAACATTAATGTCTATATAAATAAATACTGATAACCATTTTGAAAACATGGACATTAAAGATAAAGATTTAGAATAATGAATCTTTAAAACATTTAAAACGATATATTTGTTAAAGAGTTTTTAACAAAATGGGAGACTCTTAAATACAAATAATTGTGGAATAACATGTAATCCGAGATTTATAATATCATAAGAATAAATGGATTCATGATATAATATTTTAAAGGACAGTATACACACCATATAAGAGTGAATTGGTGCATAACAACAATGAAGTCCCAATGGAAATGTAAATTGAGATGAAATCCATTATAAAGATGGTATCCTTAAATTAAGTCTACATCTATCACGTAATTATGTGTGAGAAATATAAATACACCCAATATAAGTAGAAATAACGTGTGAAACAATCATAGGTCATTCACACATAATCCTGGAAAAACAAAACCAATGACATAGATATTTAACTCAATGAAATGAGATTGAGTTATGATTTCCCATACTAGTTCGTAAGAATTTATCAATGAGATGATTATGTGTAGAAATAATATATCCACAAAATGGTTTGTGGAAATTACAACATAGGTATTACACACATAATCTTGGCATAAAAAAATCAAGAAGTAGAGGTTTAACCCAAAGAATTGAAAGTGGGTTAAGAAGTTCCCTTACAGAAATCCGACAGCCTAACGACGTCGCTTTAAAATTCAGAAAAATGAGTTTATGAGAGAGAAAATTGTATCTCATAACTTGGACATAAAATTTACATAATAAGGATATATAAGAACATATCACAACATAATAGTTTGTGAATTAAAATACATAACAAAAGAAGTCTTTTAAAAAGAGGAGGGTGAAAGGTCCCCTTACCGAGTTGGGTAACATTCGAAACGTACACCCCATGAAAGAAGGGTCATACAATGAAGATGTAAATACCCATAAATTAAATTATATTTCAAAAGGAGTATAATAATGGGATGTACATACACCACTCAATGTAAATAGTGGAAAACGTAGCACAAATGTCACGAGAATAAAAGTGAGATGAAAAATCCCTTACGAAAACTCTACAGCCTAACGGCGCCACTTAAAACTTCAAAAAATGGATTTATGAGATCAAATAGGGTCTCTCATAATATGAACATAAAAATTACAGTATTAGGAATATAAAATAACATCCCCAAACATAATATAGATGATCTTAAAATAAATTACATAAAAGAGAGTACTTAAAAAAGAGAGGGGTATGATCCCTTACGAAAATTCGGCAGCCTAACGGCGCCACTCAAAACATCCAAAATGGATTATTGAGAGAAAATACGGTCTCTCATAATATGAACATAAAAATTACAGTAGGATTAATATAAAATAACATCCCAATCATAATAAAGATGAGCTTAAAAGTAATGACATAAAAGAGTGTACTTAAAAAGAAAGAGAGGGGTAGGTTCCCTTACATCAAGTCCGACTTTTCTTGTTTGTTTCTTTATATTACTGAATAATAAACTTTGGTCAATTTATAATTTATTAAAAACCACTTTTAAATATTATTATTCAGTTCATATCACATGTTATAATTTTATAATAATTGGTTAATAATGTGAGTTAATATGAGATGTTTTTTTCGATGTTTTGTACATGAGTCAAAAATGAACTTGTTTGAAAATGACTGTCCATGTAGTTATAAGTAAATAATCTCCAGAATAGTATTAATGATTTAAATATCATATATATCCAGTACATAGTCATTTTATACTACTCCATAACATTTGGAGATAATAATAAATGAAATGCACCATTCATGGAGACGGTAGGTCGTACGTACGCATGAACATTACTTTCATTTTTTGTCATATTAATGTAAGAAAAAATAAATGATCAATATATATATTATAATTCAAGTATAATATATATGTTATATAGGTCACATATGTTCACTAATTGCATTCTTTATACATTCCATGTATTGCATGAATGAGTCACATCACTTGAGGGGGCAGTAGTCCACACTTCCTCATATGAAATTATCGCATTTGCACAACATGAAAAGAATAACGGCTTGTTTTAAATATAAAATTCAGAAGCATATAGAAAAAAGAAATACCATATATATCATATATAAAATATAGTGACATCATAATGGCCACCATGAAAGGTGTTAAGAGAAGATTGAACATTCATAGTTTCGTGAGGCAGAAATTCGCCATCCATAGAAACAGTATGTTCTTTAACCATTAGACGAAGGTGTGTGTAAGTGTATCTCTAATAATTCACATAAAAACATCCTAGTATATTTAAGATACTTGTGTTGTTGCAAAATAATGTAATAAAAAGAGTTTAGTGGGATGGAGAATCAAAATAAAACATAAGAACACAAGAGATGACACTACCTTTAAATCAGATAACTCTCTTTGATTTGAGCTCAAAGGCTTCCTTGGAAAGGATTATTCCCAAAGTGAGGCTTCAATGATGAATAGAGGGATGTGGAGAGATGAAATGGGCAGAGTATGGCCGAGCCAAATGCTTGAGATGTGTGTGTAAGGTGGTAGAGGTAGGGGCCTTTTATAAGAGGTGGGGAATGGCACTCTTGGAATGTCAAAAAATGTTACATTATTTTCAATTGAGTTTCGGATTTTAAAGGTCCCACATTGATATATTTAGAGGATAAGGTGATAAGGGTTAGAAATCCACCCATCCAATAGGTGTTTGACATGTGTAGGACTTATATGTTACATTATCTTTTCATTTTATTTAAATCGTTAAATAATGAGGTAATCGCTGCATCATCATGATGTGATAAATAATTTAATTTATTTAATGTATAAAAATTATTAAAAAAAAATCATGAAGTAGAAAATCATTTTATATTCCTAATTAATATTTATAGTAAATAATAATACTTGTATAACCCCATCTAAATTTTTTTTATTAAAACAACACATGTTTGTGACATTTTAATTTTAACTTTAAATAAAAAGGTATTAATGTCATTTTCCAAGAAAAGTGGCTCCATGGGGTCCCCAAGTTGACCCATGGATTGTCTTGGTCGGCCATGAATCATAAAATGAGGGTAGGACATGTGTCTAGGTCATTTCATATTATTAAAACTTTATTTTTAACTTAAATTACACTAATTACCTCTAATCGCGATTAAAAACATAAAAGTTACTATTCACCAAAAAAGAATTTCAATTCCATTGAACAAAATTTTACTTCTTAATGAAAACCATTTATGTCAGATTTTTAAAATTCAAAACAAAGAGGTGGTAAAATTTCATTTAAACGGAAAATCAGTTTTTATAAGTACCACTTAGGTGTTTCACTATTCATCAAAAATTGATGTTTTTCAGAAAAATACCAAAATTTCACCCTAAGCTATATTTGATATTCCGAATTCAAAAATTAATTCTATTTTAAAAAATTCAAAACATATAAGTTGAATTAATTAATTTAATAATTAATTCCCGCTGTCAGAGCAAATAACCTGTTTTTATGAAACAATAAGTATCAAAAGATTGACACTAGTTTAAATCCGATTTCAAAGTCAAATTAATTCCAATGACCAAAATTGGATTAAATGGTAATAATATATTCTAATTGAACTTTAAAACAAAATCAAAATATAATCTAATCATACAAATAAATTATATTAAAAAGAGGTTTTGAATTAAAATATAACATTTTTCACTATTCATTAAAAAAATGAACTTTATCGGAAAAATATCAAAAATTTACACAAAGTAAATTTTGATGTCCCGATTATAAAGAAGAATTTTATTTTGTCATGTATAACACATAAAATTGTCAAAAATTGTATTTAAAAGAGGTTCTCCATCAAAAGGTGGTTAATCGACCTTTTAAAGAATATTAGAATGTTTACGCTTACATTTGGATTCATTCGCATTTTTAATCCTCTAAAATTTATTGTAAAAAGTAAAAATATTTGACAAACATACATAATCATTTTTTTATTTAGTTCTGTTATTTCCCTCCATTACAATGGATAGGCGTTAACTACCTTTTAGAATAATATTATTTTATTATTAGAGTGCAATGTAAGATTTCAAAGGAACTCATTGTCGCGTATTGGGTACGCCATCAAGCATAGCGTTCCCTTTAAAGTAATATTAATATTTTTTTCACAAATATGGATAAATATAAAAATTTCATATTCTTTATTTACCTGGGGTGTTACAATATCACACTTTTTATTGTTTCAATTTCTCAAGGTATTGAAGAATGGTACTGAGTATGAAATATCTAAGAAGGATTCTAGTTATGAAGAGTTTAGTGGGATAATTTTTAGAACATTTATGAACTTATTTCATAAGGTTCCATATATCATAAGGCACTGTAACTATTTTATTATGTTGTGGATATTTATATTATGTAATGATAATCTATAATGATGAAATATATGTGAATGATATGTATGGTTACCTATAAAATGTAATAATTTTTTTTGTAAAAATAATAAATATAAATGAATATTATCAGGATACTAATACATAACATATTATTACACCAGTATGCACCATAAGGGTATTGTGTGTGACTATGGTTCATTCATATGGAGGTTTGGTTAACATTATTTAATTATTTATATTGATAACATTAAAATACTTTTATATACGGGTTTTCATGAGATTTAGTTGTTGGATCCATAATTTATGTTGTTCAATGTAAAATCATAGGGATTCAATGTTCATAAAAATATTCTATAAATGGAATCCATATGTCTTTGATCTGGATTTGAGACATGGAATGGGTTTCTGGCCCAATTGTTTGATGGATTATAAAAGGGGACTTAATTTCTTGCTCAATAAATTGCATCTGGTTTTCCATTTGTTATGTCCTCCCAAAAAAGTCCCAATAGTTCCCACATCCATAGATGATTATGGTGCTTCTGTCCAAAGCTAGCAGGTCCTTTTGGGTTTCATGCCAAATGTCACATATGAACTCCAAATTTGTCAAGAGGTTGAGAGTTCAGCATCATTCCATCATTGGGGGGGGGATTTTTCATTCTTCCAGAATCTTTTATAGATTTAAGATATGTTCATGAATTATTTCATAGGCTCTAATACAAAATGAGTTCCCAATATTTCAATGAAATTTGTATGATTAAGTATCGATTGGAATAATTACATGCATATTACGTGATCTCTATCACTCTCTTATTTATTTTTGATTCTTTTTTTTGCCATATTCATGAACTCTAGAGTTTATTAACATTCAAAAATGCTGTTTGTGTATTGTATATGGGATTGAACCTCTATTATGAATCCAATGTATCCTATGAAAAAAATAATAAAATCCCTTGTAGTTCATTTAGAATAGCTTAAGGTCATGTGACTATACCCATCCATGCAATTTAACATCATGTGGTAATGAAATTCATACTAGTCATGTACATGGATGAGGTATCATATGTATCCTATTTAATGTACAAATCATAGTCTATATATTTGGTGTGATAGACATATTGTCTATAAGAAATATGAAAATATGGGTCCTTGCTTGGACTTACTCATATAAGAATACCCTATATTTCTTTATTAGGAATATGTCTCTTTGAGTAGTTATGAAACATAATTAGACATACATTCCAATGGTGAAGATCCCATAAAGGGTGAATTCTAATCAAGATTTTGATTCAACAATCACTGGTTTTTAAGACTACATGATCAATGATTGGTGTGAGAAACTACATATAGTGGTATATTAGACTCATTTCATGTGAGAATATCCATATAGGATTACAAATAAATCATTCCCTTTGAGTTGTATTATTACCTATCTTGTGGTGGATATGGTTTGAAGATCACGCCTTATTAAAGAATCCTATGTATCAAAATTTATAATTATAATCAGATTCATCGTAGTTTAGTTCATCCAAATCATTCGGATAGGGTTGAGGTACACAAGGGAACCATGAGGACTAATACATAAAATGATGCTCATATATGATATGTACACCCATCTACTAATGGACGAGTGAGAGTAATCACCCCATGAGGAAGATTGGACCATGGTGGTTGAAATGTTAGATGCATGAGGGGAATTACACTGATTTGGATTCCCATTACAGCTCAAACCTAAAGAAGTCATCTTATGTATCCCAGTTATAGTGGGAATCAGAGTTCTTATTGTTCATGTACTCCTTATCCTTCTGATGGGATAAGTTGAGTAATCATGTTCGGATACTTCATTATTATCTCCGAGGTTTTAGAAATATTAGGGGCTTAAACCTCGATGGATTCCCTGTTTAAAAGGGCTTACATACTGATTATTCCCTATCATATATTAATTATTTATCTTTTTTTGGATAAATAGAGTTAACCACCATAAAAGGTTTGTCTAAGAACCTGACCCCAACTAGGTCATGTGAGTTCATATACCTAGATCATCATGTTAACTTCCCTTAGAAAAGGTATATTATCTTGAAGGTTCATGGTTGGGTTACACATGGTATGAGTCCAAATGTGTCTTTCGGATGAGGTTGACATGGCCTAGGAGACCTGTCTCAATTTTATTGGATATTTGTTCAGCATAAAATGATGTACTAACCAACATGTTTGGGCATCAAAATGGAAATGAAGGCACATCCAAGGGTGTATTCATGGCATGTTCATGATGCCTCGCATGACTCGAGTGGACATTCCTAATATATTCCATATAAAAAAAGTTTTCCTGACACGGGTCCTATATAGGATTGATGTAAATATGACTAGGTTTTGTCGCATGGTCATCATGACTCGTCCTTGGATTGTGTTATGAAAATACAGTCATGTTAATGGGAAATCCCATTATCATGCTGACATGTCAATAACTCCTTCACATGAAAAAAGAACATTTTATTTGATATCATTGACCAGATACAAAAATTAATGTCGTCACTTAGGATTTATATTAAATTTTAGAGGATTTTTGTGTGCATTTCAGACATGTCGTGTGGTTGTCTCCAAATCAACATATATTGTCATTAGGCTGGTGTATAAAAATTCAAACATCTCAATAAGATATCCCAGGATCAACTTCAATTATCCAATGATTTCATTCTTATCAATGTGACATTTATATGGTCTCATAAGGACATCATGAGACCCAATATGGGTCTCATGGCATGTTTTCCTTAAACTATTCATGTGGGATGGTGTTTGAGATGTGTTTTAGACCATTCATTTGTTTTAGTGCCACAAGTTCACTTCCAAATAAATCATTCCCTACATCTATATAGATTATCGTTTTCTAAGGAGTATGAATGAATGTCCATAGATGGGTCCTCTCATAAATTATCCACTTGGTTTAGGCCATATACATGCTGGGGAATATCTACATGAGTGAGACACATTATGCTTCATGATACATGTGATTCTCATGAATCGAAAAGGGTCTCGTGAGGGGTTATGTGAACATGACAAGGGGATTCCCAATGACACCACAAAAATGTGAGAGAGTCCATGATTCATATATCCAGAGGTTTTCAAATTAGATAACCTAATTTTAATTGGATATCTTCATGACAACATGGGATGAACACATTCCCTTAATCCTCATGAACTCCATGAGTTATGTACTTTTTATATAGGGGATACATATCAAAACCAATGTTTTCATAGGATATATGTGAAATTTAATGGTGATGAGATCATATACTGTGGTAGTCTCACCTTAATGCTCACGTACTACGTGAAAATTTATAAATGATCAGTATATGACCACATGATATCTACAAGATCATGTGAGGGACTTAATATATGTGTGATGTGGATTCTCATCAGTGTTGTATACACATAAGAAGGCTCTCAGTCGAGGAATTCTAGCCTACTATTAGTCAGGGGGTTCATTTTCTCAGTGTTTCTTCCACTAGAACAGGTACTTTTGAGTCATTCCTCACTAAATACCTATATTATAAAACTATAGTCAAGCATTGTGATACTAATGATTCTTGATTTCACAAGGAACAAACATAATAATATTTGGGTTTTATAGACAAATAATCATAACACTTCATGAATTATGGTATACATATCCATTATTTTATACATATTGGCACTGTCATGGGTATCGTATGGTCAAAGGAATCTAATTATGAACACCCTTTTGAGAGGGTCATCCAAACCTCAATAACCTTCTACAATCGCATGACCAATATGGGGTCTTGAAATGAACTCTATGACTATGGATTGGTGGTCTTGTCCATGGTTGTATACAAGTTGTGTAATACAAATGATCTATTGGCATCATGAGAGTGAAGGTTGGACTATAATGATGGAATAATATCCTTCATCCATATGCCGTGAACCTCACTGGTATCTCATGATCTTGTGAATAGTGTACAAGAATTAGGCACCCCTTGATGCTCATTACATCATGTGATCGAATGTTCTTCAAAAAATAATGTGATGGGATCTCTCAATAACCCGAGCATGTTCTCCAGGGATGGTCACTAGCGCACTCTATTCATTAATCTTCTTCTTTTTCAATGTTTCCTCTACTCTAATTTTGGTTTCATTTTTTTATTAATGAGGTTAGGGTATTTATAGGTGAGGTTGGCCTGAGGATGGTGTCTCGTTCCATAGAGATGACTCCCCATGAATTAGCTAAGGCGATAGAGGATTTCACATGATCCTCATCCACTTAATTTTTTTTCACGACATCTCCTCTCACAATGCCTTTATTGGTAATTATTACTTCAACCACATGATCAAAGGATGGTCATGTGACAACTTCAAGCAGTGGTGGGATATCATGTAGTATTCCAGTGATATTCTTAATTGGGGTTGTGGGATAGATTGTGTAGAATTTCTTGATCTCACTATGATATTAAGGAAGAATGTGATTTACTTGAGATGCTTTTACATGTTGAACTAGTGGTGCAATTATGAAATAGATTAGTCGGAGGTTGAAGAAGGAGGAATAACATAGCCTGATATTGATATGAATTTTACCTATATGGGATTGAAATATTTCAAACAGACAACATGATGGACATTTATGGATAGTCAGGATCGGTAGATTCATTGATTAAGTAGTAGAGATTCCATCGTGTGAACATTTCATGAAAAAAATTCTTATTCAACTTTGAAATAATGCATCATCATTCCTCCAGAATATAATATGAATCCTAAATTTTTTTGTCAAGCTGGAAATGGGTTGGGAACTTGCAGCACATGTATCACCTACATCTGGTCTTCTACCTTTACAAATTTATTTGCAATCTATGCTAGGATTAATCCTCACACACCAAGGGTGATATACGCAGGAATTCCCCCCACTTTTGTGCTATATGATCCCTCATCAATCCACTAGATTAACCAGGATAACTCGAACTGTGCATGGTTGAACCTCAGTCCCACATGGGTTTGTGGTCGAGTTGGTCTTGATGGTTAGTGTCGTCCAAAATCTATAGAAAATAAATGTAATAAAACTGTTAACTAATTAGAATAAAATTCAATGTAAAATGTAAGATCCAATGTGTATCTCCTCTACAACCAAGTCAATTATTCAAGGAATCCATGTAAGTTGTATTATCATTTAGTCTTCAAAATTTTAAATATTAAATAGAAAAATATATGATGCAAAATTATCATTTTCAACAAAATTCCCCTATTAGAATGAGATTTTTTTTGAACAAAAGTAATATTCATCTAAAATAAAATCATATCACATTTCCATAGATCTTATTATCTGATAGGCAATGATATAGTAATCCATTATAAGATTTTTCCAGAGTATTTAATTGATGAATTTGTGGTGTTATCCATAGGATTTTTCTCCCCATAACTACATGGCTAATCCCAATATTGGAACTAGATTTGGATTTGGGTATATACCCCCTAAGATCGAATTTTTATTCAATTCATGAATTGAACCTAAATTTTATAGAATGGAACATCTGGTTGGATCGAAGATATGGTACTTAGTTGTTGTTACTTACCTCATGAGGATGGTAATCAAGATACATAATGTTCTAAAATATACCATTGTGTGGATCAAGCTCATGCATAGGGAACATAGGGTCATAGATAAAAAACACTATGATGGAATTCATTACATAGATCTAGATCATATATTGGAGGGGGAATATAAAAATTTTGAGGTGAAATCCTAATTAGAGATCCATTTTCAGGAGGTGATGTTACCATGATCATCCACAACACTCAAAATATATTTATAAAACCAAAGACATCGAATTTACTGTATCTGAGTGCTTGAATAATCTTTGATAAATTTTCGGGAATTCTCATTGACTATAATCTCTTCATTGTTGCACCAACACCAGTATATTGAGATCTTCCAATTTACAAATAAAATTTTGGATCTATATACATCATATAGGGATAATTCTCTATATTCTTCTTAATTAAATAGACTTATAGGACATTGAATAATTTTTTCTAAGTCTATATACTAGGACCCACAATCATTTATTCTCTTTATTTTATTTTCCCTAACATTTTCATAAGATTGATATTGAAGAAGTCATAGTAGGAATGGACATGGATTTTTTTAGGACTTCATATTATGGTTTTGGGCCAAGAAAGATTCTATGCATCTTCTATTTTGTAAGTGTTCAATATTTCCAAGGTCAGAGAAAGTGCATGTCCAATGAAAAGTTACCCACCCTTTTCCTAGGATACAATTACTTTGATTTCATCCTATAAATCATTATAAAACTTTTGGTTGTCTGTTATACGGTCTCACAAGAAATACTATCACTATGATCTAGTTTTAAGTCTTCTAGATCGAACCTTTGAAGTGTTGTAGTTCAAAGACTTATTGGTCAGACAATTTCTTTATTCTAGTTTAGGGTCTTCTATCATGGGACTTCGATGTGTTGTCCTTAATATTCTACTAGATAATACAATTGATGTGTTGTAGTTTAAATTATCCAAACATGGACCCATGTGTGTTATAGTTTAAGGTATTCTACCATAGACCAATATGTATAGCGAATATGGGGTAGGAAGACCAGGGATGACTCAAAATGCTTTGGGGTGATGAGTTCCACCATGGTGTTGCTAGGGATCAGGAGGATTTTAGTTCACTTCCCATATGGAACATATTCCTTTAGTTTGTGGGTTATATCCCTCATAAATCGATAACATGGAAAAGAAAACCCGGTCTCTAATATTTTCCATTTATCATGGATGATTTGTGGAAGTAATATGGGATCATGGAGATTTTTTTTGATTCTTGGTATACCTAGATTGTGGGAATGTGGGTGATTTATGTCGTAACCATAAGTCTTAATTTTGTGTGTATAAGATGGGGAAGACATACCGATTATGTCCCTAAACATTTTAAAATGTTACGTTCTTCCATGGTGTCATTTGGGCTCACAGGGATTAGAATACCCTTTATATTTTTCTAATATTTCTCCAGTTGGTGGCTCTATTCCCTTCTACATCAATAAAATTTCCAACCTGAGAGATATTTTTTCCATTCCATGGGATATGAAAGATTTACAAATACTAAAACAAATAACCAATGTTTTTAGGTATGGAAAGAGAGATACCCAAAAAGGTTTGTGGCACCGTAGGAAAATTTATCTCCTAATGCGAATTTGAAGATCTATGCCATGTAATATCAAATCACAAGGTTTGGTTCATCAAAGGATAGAGACTTATGTGTTGTATTCCTTCATTGAAGAAAGGGTATAGAACCTGGTGACATAACATTAAAAGTCAAATATGTTTCAGATATATTGGTATGTGGATTGAAAATCACAGTCCAAAGTGTTCAGTTCATGAGGAAGGTACATTATAATCATATGTGGGATGAACCAAAATACCATATAGTGCTTAGTTATACAATAGTGATATTAGGCTTATAGGGATTGGAAATAATGTTATGTTGGAACAATATTTCATTGGTTGGTTTCTCTTATGCCATTCTACAACAAAAACATGTCTGAACCAAGAGACCTATTTTATTATTCAATGTCTATGGGATGTTTTTGGTGACCCAAGTTACTCAAATAGTGAATTATTATTGATGGAGAATGTAACATACAAGATGTTTTTGTGAGCAGTAAATTTTTTTTCACTGTCTATGGAACACATTCTCAGAGTGATGAGATGTAACAAAAAATTTCTCTAATTTGTTACTAGACCAAGTTGTCCAATGAGCATTTATTGGTTTATGTAGGGCTAAAACTTAGTCTCTATGAGATTAGTGACTAAATTATTTTTCTAATAAAATATAAAAATAATACGGAGATGAAGAGTGTAGCCAAAAAATACATGACATTTTATCAGGTCACGCATTATTGGTTTTCAACATGCAAAGTATTTTGTCTCTTTCACTAGATCTTTAATTTATTTTTAGGATCATCATAGGATTTAGCATAAGGTATTACAACTTTGACTAATATGAGATTTCATTAAATTCATGACACATATATGTGAGTAGAGTGTCATAATTGTTGGATTTTAGATAGAAAAAGGTTTAACCATGTTTAATAAATTTAAATTTCTTCCATGATGAGTAATTATATATCGTAGAATTTATAATGTATATTTATGCACATCCAATGGGTATTTGAATTTTTGTGGTCATTTTTAACCATTACATTTTTAGTTTAAACATTGGTAACAACATTTTTACCTTAACTATGGTAAATAATTTATTATTTTTTACAATTAATTGTGGTAAAAAACACAATTAATCTTATTATATAATAAATACTATTTATATTCTAAATAGCGAATCAATTTTTCCAAAATCAATTCACATAAGTGATAAAATATTATTAAAATTTGACCCGACATACACGATGACAAAGAAGGTTTTCAAAGGGAAGATGTTCAATTTTTTTAATAAATACTATATAAAAATTGAATAATTATATAACTCCAATGAACAAAATTGGAATTATTTATATAAAATTGAATTAAAATTTCTTCTAAAACCATATTAAAATATGTTTTATGTTTATATAACCTATAAAAGAAATTTAATTTCTTAATAAATCCAGTATTTTTCACTAATTAATTAAAAAATTATATTTTAAAAAAAATAAAAAAAATTACCTAAAATAAAATTTTGATATTTTGATTTAAAAATAATTTTTTTTTTAAAATATATATTTTTAATAGTTTTATTTTTTATTAAAATATGCTCATAAATTGTAAAAAACATCATTTTAAAAAATTACAAATTTACGCATATAATTGGATTTATTTTTATTTATTTTTTATAAAACACATTAGATGAATTTTAAAATTTTTATTTATTATATAATATATATGAATTTCCATCACAAAATGTTTTTTTTTCATTTTGATAATACATGTTTGCTTGTAAAAAAATATTTTCTAGAAAATGAACCCCTTTATTTTCGAATATTTTTTATTTTTTAGTGGTATTTAATTGGAATCCAGGGAATTAATTTTGTATACATGTTTAGACCAAATATATATATTTATAGTTTAGTTAATCCAATTAATACGTTGCATTCCAATGGACGGTGAAAAATATTATATTGAATAATAATATTTTAATATTATGTTGTGTTTCATATATACTATCTATTGAAAGTATCGCAAGTTACACTCAGTGTGGCATGTAAAGAAAGATAAATAAGTGTTAAATGTAACTCGTGGATAACATTTCATTGAAAGTAATGATAGGTAAACACATTATTTTGTGAAAAGAAAAAATATAAATGTTTAAATTTAATTGGGAAAATATTTATTTCCTAAATTATTAGGGTATTACATTTTACCCAACATCAAATGAATTTAACCATAAAAATTAATAACTTTGGTACCCAAAATGGATGTTAATTTATCCCTATTACATACAGATTTTTACAAAGAATTCAAAATATGGTGGTTTCCCCATAACACATTGACCATGTTAATGGTCTTCTTCTTTAGAAATTTCTTTATATGATATAGAATCTATACTGGTCATTTCTCATATGAAAGTTCATGACCCAATATTATGAACTCCAATTTAGTACATTCAATGGATCTGGTATTGAATTCCTCTAGAGGGATACATGTAACGTTTAATTAACCTAAGAGATGTTCTTTAGAATTCTGATGTTACAATAAATCATCCTTATATGATCGTGAATGTCAAAAGGAATGATATTTTTAGGGATTAACAATCCATTGTATCATATAAATAGTTTCATCCTTTGTAAAATATTTTATATCTTTGTATTTAATCTTTTACTCAATAAAATGAAGATGATTTTTTATTCCATAATCACTAAATAATCACAAAATACATAATGTAATGACAATTCATTAATTTTATCTCTATTTTTTTTATTAAAAATAAAATGGTTAGAAAAACCTAACAAGTAACATCTAATGATAACCATAATCCATTTCATGAATAGATTATCTTATGGATATTAAATGTATGATTGAAATTGGAATTCAAATATATATAGAAATAAATTTTCAAAATTTCCATAATCGACTTTTAATTCATCGCCCAATGAACATGAATTAAAAAATATTTTCAAATACCAAACATGTGAATTCATGATCATATATTCACTTGAGGCATCTTAATATACTAAATTAACATAAAAACACATTGAAACAACACGTTCAACCTCATATATATAATAAACAAAATTACCAATCAATATATTCCATAAATCAAAAAAATGATATATTCTCCATGAATGATAACATAAACCACATTGTCAATAACTAATTAATCAGTTCCAAAGTAATCAGTACAATACAATTTACCTTATCAATATCAATAATATCTTTATCCAAACATCATTATCAAAAAATTAAGAACATTTTATGGGTTATATTTCCATTAATCTTGTTTTTTCAAATAATTATCATATTTAATTTTAATTACATTTCGAGGTCATTATTATAGTTCAATATATTCATTCAAATCCATCATGAAAAAATTCACCAAAAAATAATTATTTTTGATGATTCATATACTGTAATTATTTGGGTACCAAATATAGTCACTTTAATCATTCCAATTTATTATTAACCCACTAACATGGATTCATCATCTTATTACTAAATATCTCATTACTACGATATAAAATATGAATCATGTATTTTAATTTACCAACATCAAATTACTCATTATTCTAATGTCTAAAATAATAAACACTGTTAGAACATCCCATATATTGTATATATAATTTGTTGTATCCTCCCAATCATCATTATAACCATTAATCATACCACCTTTTGGTTTATTTTCATGATAATTCTCTTTTTGAGAAATTGTTTCATAATTATCAATCATTCCACATGTAGAACATTCAAAAATTGATGATATCTTACAGAAGACATTATTCACATCCATTTTTTTAAATAAAATTATTCATTTACACTAAAATTACATTTTTTTATATAACTATTTATTCATACTCATGATTTTTCCTATTCATATAATAAATCAACATGGGAGATTCTTCCCATATTCATGGTGTATTCGAAACTGTATCATCATTCCTCAATCTTCTCCATGAACAGAACTCTTAATTCAATGTATACATCTCTTCCAATGATAGTCTCAGAGCTCGCTAATGTGTAACGTTTTAATTATATATCATGATTAAAAATTAGTAATAATCACAATATTATTCACTTCAGTAATCAACCCATTTAGTTTCCCATAAACACATTTTATATCACATTCAATGTTAATATAGTTATTATTGTTCCTACAATTTACTAGTTCCAAAAACCATAGTCTGAAAAACAGTAATCCTAGTGGAAAACCTAAAAATCATGAAAAATAAACTATATGATGTCTAAATAATGACACCTAATATTTATTCTATGAAACCATATGTTTATCCTGGGTCATCCATATTATTCTTATATTTAATTCTTTAATATATGGTTTGTAATGGTTTCATGAATTTACAAAGAATATCCCCTAAGAATGTCAAACCATGTATGCTGAAAGGTCTATTATCATGTACAAGGTGACAATCTAATCCAGTTCAATGCACCATTTTTTGAGTCACCACACGTGTGTGCTTATGTTCTACAGACACATTCAAATTTAGTATCAAAAAAGAGATGTAATTTCATAGAAACAACACATTCCTTCATTTAAAAAAATATATATGACATATTCCAATACATTGATTCATCATTATACATGAATTTATAAATATTCCAAGAAATATACTTAGAAATATACCTATAGTTTTCCTATTGTATCCTCATCCTAGTTCCAAATGGTTATCTAAACCACTATTTTGATAAGAACAACAAAGAACAAATAATTTCATGAATAAATATTAAATATTTATAGTTTAATTACCATTACATTACACAAACCATGCTTGAGAATCATAATGGTATAGTTCCTATAAAGACTAGACACAAAATATTCATATATATTTAATGATCCTTAACATATCCTATAAATATCTATTCACATATAAATATTTTTAAAATTACCCTACCAAAATACATTATTCATAACAAGTGGAAAGGAATCATACCAAAGGTTTTTCTCCTATACGTATTAAGGATAAACAAGGGAGATATCAATACATCACGAGAATAAGGGTATGTAAATATGATAATAACATTTTAAAACAATAACCATCATTTCAACTATGATAAAATTGAGTTATGGATTAAATATTGGATGTTAAATAGAGATGATCTATATGAAAATAAAATAACATGAGACATTATACCAAAATAATCGAATAAGACATAGAATATTGGAATTAAAATATTTATATAGAATCATTTTTGTAATTTTTAGGAACATTACTAGGGTTATCAAAGTTGGTTGGTTTCGCTCCCCAAAAAAAATTAGTTGTCAAGGTTCACACCAATTAATATCAAAGAGTTGATGTCCTTTATTGATCTGGATTCCACCCCAATCTAGTCATGTATTCCTCATGAGATATAAATCATTAACCGATATATTATTGGGAGATATTGGTCTCACCCCTAAAATAATTAATATCATACTTATGTGTCTCAAAATATCATCAAACATACATCATATCATTTCCCATGAAATGAAATGTGTTTCAAAAATATTTGACCATATCATAAATTCTAGAAAAAGGATAGGTATCATAATAATTTTAACATTTTATAATACCACAACCTTTTAAAATAAGTGGGTTTAATTAGAATTTTATCTCGTATAACATGTGGAAGTAGAATAGGCTTCCAAAACATCTTTCCATTAGAAACATAAACATTATCGAGAAAGAAAAAGCATGGTATCCTTGGATCATATCCTCATTAATGAATATGTATCATCAATTTATATAATATTAATGGAAAATGAATTCGAAATATCACTTGCAACATTTCAAAAGGAAATAAATATTATTTTAAATACATTTTTAAAATGAATAATTCGTAAAATATTTTAAATACAATTCTCTTTTACAATATAACTGAAATTTTATAATGGACGATTAAAAAATAATTTCATAAATTTTGTTTTAAAAATAACCATTTCTCTTGAAATAACATTTTTTAAAACATAATAAATTTCAAACCCCTTTTTCTTGAAATTTTCTCTGAAATCCTATAAGTAAATATTTAAATAATTTTTAAAAATTTTTTTTCTAGAAAACACACTTTCCATTATCAAAAAAGTATTAAAAAACATTTTCAAAAGAAATTCAATTGAAACTAACATTGAAAATTTATAGAGCATGAATTAAATATATTTTAAAAATATTTTGAGCAAAATATCATTTCCAATTTGAGAAAATATATTTAAAATATATTATAAATAATTTAATTTGATAATAAACTTTTAGAATATATTATTGAATCTTAAAAACGAAAAATGGTCATGAAGGAAGTAACATTATTTGATGATATAAATGTTATAGAGTAGATTCCATTTATATTTTTAGTAAAACCCAAATAGATATTTTTTTAAGAGTTAATGAAGATTATGTTTAGAAAAATTATAAAAATAGAATGTTGGGTACAATTGTTTTTAATAAATCATTTGGATATTTCTAAAAACATTTTTATCATTTTTTAAAAATAATGGTTTCAGAAGAAAAATGGTTTTCCACTGAAGTGAGAATTGATAGTTTTTTTTCCAATTTTTTTTTATGTATTTAATAAAAAAAATTAGAAAAATAAAGAAAAAAAATTAATATTAGGAAATAAATAGAGGACATAAAAATTATTTGTTTCTTGAGAGATTGATAATAACATTTAATCATTTGAAACATAATCATGAACATTCCTGGTAAACGATCAGATTGTATCCTTAAAATCTTACCACATTGTTATCATTCAGTTTCAATCACCATAAATGAATAAAAATAACTGAAATATAAAATAACATGACAATAATTAAATTCATGATATTAAATTTCAAATGTTTTATTTATACACCTAAATGAATATAGTTTCATAAAAAGATATATGTCTCAATGAATGAAAATTTAGACAAAAACTCCAGGACTTCTTGGTTATATTTTGAATCATAAAACCCATGAAATACATATCCGCATATGGATATTTAAATAAACCTATATTTTATTAAATGAAAAATAAATTAAATTCTTGGATATTGTATATTACACATATAAGAAACAGGTGGTCAATATGGCATTTATCTACTAGATATAAAAGTTGGAGGAAGAATCCCTACTGATTTAGTTATCATTTGAATTAAGAGCCCCAATAAAATATAACATAAAATTTAAATTTAAATAATATTAAAATAATTATTTTCCTGATATAATATTTCAAATAATATGTATATATAACTCTCAAAATAAATGAGTGGTGAATTTTCATTTCTTCAATTAATAAAAGAGGGACTATAAATCCCTTACATTAAGTCATCACTTTTTTTGTAAACATTCAATACAATTATATAATAAATATATGTTTAATATAAATATATATAAGGAAAAAATATATATATCACACCACATATTATTTTTATGACCATTTATTACTGGTTGATTAACAATTCCATGTTAGAGTCACGTTTGGGGAAATAACTGTTTTGTATTTCATTTAGGCATTGATTTGGTATTTTTAGTCCTATTACATAAGATATATTTATATAATCTCGCTAATTTTTTCCATCATAAAGGTATAATATTTATTATAATTTATTTATTTTTATTATTTCATAAATTTTATAGATAAAAAATGAAATACATCATTTATGGAGAAGGTATACAATACGAACACATGAATGTTCTTTCCATATTATCAATGGATTAAACTAAATGAAGGTATATAATAAAAAACATTAATTAATTATTATTATTTATAATATATAACATATTTTTATAAAACTATTACTTAATTAAATTTTATTTAGAAAGTTAACGAATCACATCCGTTCAAGCGATGATTGGGAACCGTACACATGATTAACATTATCATATTTCAACTGAGTTTAATGAAAAAAGATATATGATATATAGTAATTCTAAATGTATTATATGTTCATAGATATCACATATAAAAATTTAATATTTCCTTATATATTACCATGTGAGTTGGTAATGGAAAAACAAATGACATTAGTTCATGAAGTTGTACTTTTCCTTACCCATGAATATAGAATTCATAACTAATTTGATGGAATAGAAGATTGATATAGGTTATATAATTAAAATAAAAAAATAGTATACATACATTATTTATTAAATATATCATAATTCTTAAATATTAATATATTGATGTGAAGTAATAGATAAAATAAAAAATGCTATTTAATAAATGTTACCGCTTCTTTGTGTAACATCATTATTTTTTTCCAATGGCATTCCCAGTTTGTCTTTAGTCCCAATGTAAGTATTATAGGGGTATATGAGGTAATTAATAAATTTAGTTGGTTATTTATTAAATTAAATGTTTTTTGTAATTGATGAAATGACATGATATGGGTTGGTTTTTTATAAGATAGGTGAGTGGCACACTTATATTTTTTTCAATTAAGAAATGTGAAACCAAAATTTTCACATTTCAAAAGTCTCTAAAATGCACTATTATGGATGTAATAATATATAAGGTCTAAATTTGGTCATTTTATTTATTTTTTAAATATTTTCGGTCATTTTGAACCCTACATTTATTCATTTAACCCCCAGTAAACACATTTTAAGAATAATCGTTAATATAATTATCTTATTATTACTATTTGTTATGGAAAAAAATTATATTGGACAAGTTATATAATAACAATTATGATTATTTTAACTGTGGAACTTATTTCTATTTATTTCATTTATAGATTTAAGAAAAATTAATATAACATTAAAATCAAAAATGTGATGAGAAAGTTCGTTTTTAGAAAGAATATGTTCCGTTGTTTACAATTATCTATATAAAAATTAAATATTAAAATTACTATAATGTATAATATTCGATTAATAAATATATAATTGAACTAATTTTTCTTTTTAAATAATATTAATAAAAAATTTATGTTTTTGGAAATAATTAAAATATATAAAAATTCTAAATAAAAACATGTATTATTAACTATTAATTGAAAAGTATTGACTTTTCATAAAATTATGAAACATTGACTCTATGATTATTTTGACCTGTTAATTTATGAAATAAAAAAAATTGTTTAAAATACATTTTCAAATTTTCTTAAGAATATTTTTTTAAAAATTAGAACAAAAAGGTGAAAAATTCACTTTTTAGATAAATGTAGCTTTAAACATGAAATCTAATTTATTATTTTATCTTATATATCAAACAATATAAATGATTTATAAAAATATTATTTAATATATATTATAAAAAAAGCATTCTAAAAAATTTGATTTTAAATTTTATTGATGTAAAACACATTTGTATTCATTAAAATTGTATTTAAAAATATAAAAACATTTATTTTCATAATTTTTATATATTCATTTTTAATTAACTGGTAATTAAATAATTATTTTTAAGTAAATGTGTAGACCATATATTTTAATAATTTAGTCAATCAAATTCATACACACCATTAAAATATCTTGGTCAGAACTGTCACATTTAATAAAAATATTTTAATTATATGTTATATTTAAACTAAACATTATGTTGTGTGTATCACAAGATACACTTAATTTCTCATGTAACACAAGATAAAATCACTTTTTCATGTAATAGAAACTAAACACAATTTTGTGAATAAAAAATTGTGAATTAATTATTTATGTAATAAAAAATAATGAAAAGGTAAAATTTATTTGAAAAAAAATTCCAATAAATCTCAACCAATTATATCGATATATTGAGTTATTATGACTAGTTGAATGGAAATTTACAAAAGAAAAAATGTTTTTCTATCAATTAATTTATTATATTCTTTTTTTTGTATTTTTTATTCAATAATTAATAATTTTTTTCCAAAAATCTCTTTTAATGTTCTTTCCCATAACTTACATTATAACATTTGACTATTTCATAACATAGCTCAGTAACGAAACTTATAACCACATATTCTTATTTAATTCCTCATATTTATTTTACCCATGATTTCAGATCATTTTTCATTAAGTTTTTAGTGGGATAGGTTTAATATTAGGTCTTAATGGAACCCACCCATTCCCTTGAGGTTGAACCATCATATCAAAACACTCGAGACATTATAATTTTATAAAATGTATTTTTATTTTTAAAAAATATTATCACCCTTTAAAACTACTTGAAAGAAAATATGAGGATAAATGGTAGAGTTTGGTTTTATTTTATAGTTTATACATTATGTGTATTTGAAAATACAACATTTTAGACATATGACCCACATTACAACTATAATAACTTGGATATTCTTATCAGGTACGTTTTTCCCTTTTCTTGTCTTTTTGAGAAAAAGAAGAGCTTATGGAAATTGTTGATGTACATTTCCTGTAATTATATGTACACACCGTGTACTCATTTTTCACACATAGTCGTGTGTTGGATATGTAACGGATTAGCGCACAGTCGTGTGTGGTGACCTAGAGACCCCCAAATGTGGGGGCAGGAAAGGGAAAGTACACGTTGTGTACTTCTATTGTACGTGTCGTGTAATTTATTTTTTAAAATAAATGGATAGATATCATGTATAATTGGAGGAAGTGCCTTCTTATTGTCATTATTCAACTGAGAGCGTTTGTATGGCGTCGATCCTTCCCCGAGCCACTGATCGAGCATCTGTTCTCCAAATAGAACTCTGTCTACTACGTTGGAATCACATCAGTGATTTCTCTCTTCTTATTGAACCTCATTTTGTAATTCCCTTTCCCAACTTACCTAGAGTCAGTGCATTATTACATAACATTAGAAAGATCACAAAAGATCAAGTCCTGAAGGACTGGTTAGTTTAGTAGCCTTGGAATAACTAGATACATTTAAAAAGTTTACATTACATCATAAAGTAAAAACTACAACAACATCTTGTCTTCACACTCATATCCCTTATACTATCCATGTGGGTCATTCATAAAATAATTCTTCACATCCTGGGAAAAATAAAACATAGAAAGGGGTGAGCTCAAATTCCCAGTAAGGATAAAAATATAGCGAAAACATTCATAAATAAGGATAAACATTTAAGGCAATGTATAACTAAAACAAAAGCCTTTTAAACTTGAACTTCAGCATAATATGGGAAAAATAAAATGAAATAATTCCATTTACTTATTCAAATGAACATTATACTAGTCGAATAATCACATGCAATATCAATAACCACTTTCATAATGATGGAATGCATAATGCCAGACTATCATAACCACATAGTCAAGGCCTTGTGCCAAGACTACAAATAATATTTTTTCAAGGCCTTGTTCCAAAACACTAGTTTTTATCATGAGACCTACCTATGCATCAAGGAGCTATACCGGGATCCACCCATAACTTATTAATTCCAATGCATTCCTCATATGAACAGGTTTAAACAATACATAAACACTCGTATTAAAAATAGAATATGAAATGTCAATACTTTCACCATAAACCATAAATGGTATAAAAATAACACATCTATAGTCAAAAAGATCACAAAACCTTCGATACAATATAGATGTTTTGTATCATAATAAATCAACTTCAAATAAGTTTAAAATCCATCAAAGGATGTTGACATAAATGAAATCAAAACTATTTGAGAGAAATATCTCTATTTTTGAAATCATTTAAAAGTCACATAATTATAAAATAAATCTTTTACATTGAAAATATCCTTATAATATTTTAAGGGAAGCTTAGAAGATTTTATAATGGCGGAAAATATCAGCACCCACTGTATAAGTTAAAAAGGCATTCTTACACTAATTCTATCGAAAATGTTAAAAAGGACATTGTTTGGAAAACGATAGAAAGATTCCTTTATAAACGTCTTATAAAAAGTTAAACAAGGGTATAAATGACTTTAACCCATAGTCTGTAAAATAGTAATAATAATTTGAAATACATTTTTAAGAAACATGGATGTGGATGATAAATAGGTCCCAATAGATAATTACGTATAAATAACCTCAAAAAATTAATAGATTGTGAAATAAACTCTTTCCTTGTACTTTTCCTTGGTCGAGGGTAGGTTAACATCCTGTGTAATGGTGATATAACATTTATTAAATTATACAAGAATCATATACATTAATATGATATCATATATGATCTTTTAACATAGATTTGTTAATAATATCTTAGTATTATTGTCATTTCGGGTGTTAACATACTCGTTTTCTTTTAAATGTTTTGTTACAGAAGCTGTGTTTGTTATGGATAGGTTGTATTTTATTCATATCCATAATGATATCAACTCCTTAAACATTATTTTTAATCATCAAATTAGTATTATATTTAAATGGATATGATGGTGAATGAATCTCATCGCGTTCGTGGAAAAGGTAGTCCGTACGTACACACGAGCGACAATATCATTGTTTTGATAATAAAATAATATATAATTGGATAGTATATCATATATACAGAATAATTATAATCATATATTTATTATTTACTTAAATTACACATCATTATCATACCTATAAAAAAATAATGTTTTGAATAACAATTACACCATGATGTGGAGACGATAAGCTGTACATACGCACGTATGGTGACATGTCATTCAAAAGATGGATAAAATACTGAATATGGTTGTACCATATTTATAATAACATCATAGTATATATAAGATAATGTACATATTATTTTAGAATGGAAATAACAAAGAAATAATAAGTTGAATAATAATGGAACTTGAAAGAGGGTGGTGAAAACATTACCACTTCAACGGGTTCTTCCTATTGATTTGATCAAAAGGGATCCTTAAGTTGGCTTTTTGACTAAAGGAATGCCTCTAAGATGAAGGGATGACTGTTGATAGGGTATTTGGGCAGAGGATGGCCGAACCAAAAGGATTTCGAGGCTAAGGTGGGGATGGGTCGTAAAAAACTCAACCAATAGGTTTTATATTGGTTTGGGTCACTTTATTAACATTATCTTTTAGTTTTAACTCTTAGTTAATTAGTTTGACATTTAATATGTCCTTTTGTATTTTTATATTATATGGTTAATAAACATACTATAAACTTCCAAATGACCTCCAAGTGGTCCATTAATGATACTCCTATCATTATATAAGTCCTTTTACAGAACGTTAGATTTTTACGAATATAATATGAATTAATAATATAATATTTGTTTTAAAAACTCTTTTTTGTCAATTTTGACACTATTTGGAATTTTATTTTTTCTAAATTAATAACACAATTATTACTTCAAAAACATTTAATATAACCAGCCCTAATATGTAATATTAACCTATAAAATTATTGTAATTCCTACAGGATATCAAATTATATTTATTTTGATATTTATAATATCAATTATTTTAATATTTCATTAATTAGGTAATTACTGCATCACCATTATGTCATAAATAAGTTAAAGTATTTAATGTCTAAATATTATAAATAAAATATCATTATGTACGAAATATTTTTACCTTTCTAATAAATATTTATAATCAAATTTATTTTATATATATCCCAATATTTTAAATGTTTATTTATTAAACTTTGATTTTAACTCTTTTAACACTTCTTTGAATTTAATAATAATAAATGTTCTCATCTAATCCAAGTGGACCTAAAAGATATTATTTTATTCTTAAGGTTGTTTTTGGTCGATATACACTTGTCCAATTGAATTTGGACATGTGTTAGGGTAATAATAATATCACTTTTATCCTTAATTACCCTATTTAATTTTATCCGTGCTAAATAAAAGTAAAAAGTTACTATTCACCAAAACTTTTTTTATCTTATTGTACATCATTTTACTCCTTGAAAGTAAGCATGTCTCTCGGATTTTCAAAATTCCACTCACAAAAGCGGTAAATCTATGTTTTATGTGAAATTGCAAATTCTCCTAGGAGATTGGTAAAGAGGGTAAAAAGTTCAATAAAATTTTTCTATATATAAAATTATTATAAACTAACTCCAATGAATTACATTGAACATATATAGGTACTATGTATCTATTTTGACCTAAAATAAAAATATAATAAATAATTATTTAAATAATTTTTTTAAACTATAACTCAGTGTTTTCACTATTCATCAAAAAATTTTATGTTTTTAGAAAAATCTAAAAAAATCACCCTAAGGTAATTTCGATATTCTGAATCCAAAAATGAAATAAATTTTGAACGACTAAATTTATAAAATTTTAAAATGTGGGTATTACTCTTCATAACAGCTACTTGATTGGTTGTGGTGTGTGTTAGAAATTGAAGTTGCGTACAACACACGCTACTGTATTATTTAAAGGGAAGCGTACCATGGAAGCTTGGTGTGTTACATTCTACCCTCCTTCAAATAATTTTGTCCCCGAAATATTTAATATATTACTACATAAAAAGACTTGGGTGGTTCTTCATCATAAGTTCCTCGGGTTCCCAAGTTGCTTCTTCCATCTTATGGTTTCTCCATAGAGCTTCCACCAGACGAGTCATTCAGTTTCTCAACACTTGTTCTCTGGTATCAATAATCCTGATGGGCTCTTCACAATAAGATAGACTGGGTTCCAGTTCTACTTCCTCATTAGTGAGAACATGTGTTGGGTCAGGCAGGTATTTTCTCAACAGTGATACATGGAACACATTGTGAACTTTGGAGAGACTTGGCGGCATTTCCAAACGATAAGCTACAGCCCCAATTAATTCTTGAATATCGAAAGGTCCAATGTACCTGGGACTAAATTTACCTTTCTTACCAAAACGTATAACTCCCTTCCCTGAAGAAACCTTTAAGAAGACATGATCTCATACCTGAAATTCAAAATCATTCCTTCGTTTGTCAGCATAGCTCTTCTTCCTACTTTGAGCTGCTTTGATGTGGGTTTGGATTTCCTTCACCTTTTCCATATCTTCCTCCACAAGTTTTGGGCCTACAAATTTTATTTCACCAATATCATCCCAACAGGTTGGTTTGTGACAT
The DNA here is from genome assembly GCA_963277665.1 of Viscum album. Lineage (NCBI taxonomy): Eukaryota > Viridiplantae > Streptophyta > Magnoliopsida > Santalales > Viscaceae > Viscum > Viscum album. The sequence continues at coordinate 741,288,843 of OY728145.1, read as the reverse complement.
CTCTTTCCGTATAATGCTTCATATGGGGCCATCTGAATACTTGAATGTAAGCTCTTGTTACAAGAAAATTCTATCAAAGGTAAGTATTGACCCCACATACCCTGAAAGTAAAGTGAGCATGATATCAATATGTCTTCTGTGGTTTGAATAGTCCAATCTGATTTTCCATTAGTTTGGGGGTGGTAATAAGTGCTCAAACGAAGTTCAGTATCCAGGGCTTTCTGAAGACTTTTCCAGAATCGTGAGGTAAAACGAGGATCAAGATCTGAAACAATTGATAGGGGTGCTCCATGAAGTCTCACAACTTCATTAATATATATTATTTCTATATGTTCAATTTCTATATCTTCCCTAATAGATAGAAATGTGATGACTTGGTAAGACGATCCACAATGACCCATATTGCATCGTTCCTTCTAAGAGTCTTTGGAACTCCCATGACAATGTACTGTTGGGGCCAAGATGGATGGATAAGAAAGTAATTTTTTTTTTCTATTATAGAGTGTTGCCTTTTGTTTTCAAAAATTTTATTCAATTCACTTTGTAAAGAACTTGAAAATCAGATGATGCTTTGCTGATTTGTATTTTACAATCATATCAATTTTGGAGAACTTGTGGTGTAAGCCTAGGAAGGATAAAGAGTGTAAAGAAGAGATTTTGGAAAAACACAATTCAACATCATACTATCTAAATAATTAAAAAGGCAAGAAGGTGGTGCGCAGGTGGTGGCACGCAGGTGGTGGCACGCATATGGCGGCACGCAGGTGGCGGCACACAAGTGGCTACGCGCTAGTGGCAGCGCGCAAGTTCTGTAGAGGCGTGCAAGTCATATTTAAAAAATATCATTATTTCAGAAATAAGGCAAAGGAAATAAAGTGGCACGAGGGTATTGGAGCACCGGTGGTGGAGTGCAAGTTCAGGCACGCAGGTATTGGTGCGCAGGTATTGGCGCGCAGGTCTAGGTCGTATAAGTCCTCAAAATTCTTATAAATAGACGACTCACCTCCTCATTTCATAAGGATCAACACTTGAGAATTATCATTGAACTCTAGGGGTATAGGTTGAGAGTTGGATACACATGTTGATAGTTGCTAAAAGGTGCGCAGGTTGGGGGAGTGTAGGTTGGAGGCGCACAGGTGTTAGCGCACAGGCTGCACGAAGGCAGCATGTTCGAAGGGCAGTGCGCAGAACGAGGCACGCAGTTTCCCGACGCGTAGGTCTCGGTCGTGCTAGTCAAAGTGCGCACACATGATGCTTTTCTCCATGGGTTCCTCCTAGCTTCTGGGTGGGAAAGAAGAAGTATAGGCATGCAATTATAAAGCGTGTAGGTATAGGTTACACAGGTGTAAGTGGGCGCGCATGTTGTTTTCCTCTGTGGGTTCCTGCCAGCTTCTGGGCAGGAAAGTGAATAATTGCTTTGAAATATTTGATTTGTACAAGCTCATTAAGAAGAACCGATCCATTGTATTCCCCCTATTCGTGCTAAGACGGAGCACACACACTATTGGATTGTTTTTAAAGTGCTTCACGAGTGTAAGGTTATATCCTACTCATTGTATTCCACATCAAAGGATTTTTTTTCTAGTGGATTGTGTGGTACTGGATTGTTTCACTACCATTACAAGGACGTATCTACTCTTGTTGAGTGGTGATCCTTGTAAATCTTGTGTTCCGGTGGTTTTGTGTGTTTAGCAGGGAAGAAACTATTTAACAGTAGGTGAATGTTGTTTCAAAAATGGGGAAACATAAAAAAGTAAAAAGATATCACTGATTCACCCCCTCCCCCTCTCAGTGATACTTAGATCCTAACTGGGAACTTTAATTGGTATCAGAGGGAGGTTTCATTCATTTATTCATTGCTGAAGTGTTTAAGAGAAGTTGTGATGGAGAATCTAAATTGCGTGAACAGTAAGGGGATCCAAATTTTTTATGGAATGAACTATCACATATGGAAGGACAGAATGATTCCTTATATGATGTATCTAGGATATGATGTTCTTGAAACTACAACGGATGAATTTCCTACTATTGATGACAAGGTTCCTCTTACTCCTGTCGATAATAAGAACCTTGATAATGATGGAAGAGATAAAAATGTGTTACTCTCATCTCTTTATGAGAGTGTATTTATAAGAGTGAAAGGTGTTGCTACAGCTAATGGAATCTGGGATAAGTTGAAGAACAACTATGAAGGAAATACAAAAGTGAAGAAGGAAAAACTAAAAATCTAGATGTTGAAGTACGGAGACTTGAAAATGGGAGAATCTGAATATTTGGGGACTTCTTTACCAGGATTAATGACATTGTCAGTACAATCAGATGTCTTGGTGAAATGTTGGATGATTCTACAGTTACCGAAAAGATAATGAGAATTATGCCAGACAAATTTGATGCTAATGTTTCTTCACTGGAAGATAGAGTCCCTAAGACATTATCTCTGGATGAATTGCATAACACTCTCATTACTTATGAAATGAGAAGGGTGAAGACTATGAAGACAAAAAAAAAAGCAGATAGAGAAATATCATTCAAGGCTTCAAAGAGAGAGAAGTCAATGAAGGCACTTATTGAAGATGATGCTGGTGAATCCGATTATAGAGATGAGGTATGTAAAAATTTTGATGAAATTTTATCCCTGTTTTCTAAAAATGTGAAAATAGGTACAGGGAAATACAAAGGGAAACTTCCCTTGAAATGTTTTGAATGTGGAGCTGTTGGTCACTTTGCCGGTAACTATCCTCAAAAGAATAAAGAATTATAAAGTGATGATGATGAGAGACGACCATGAAGGACATGGAAGAAACAAACTGACAAAGACAAATATTTTTCAAAGGGTAAGGAAAAATAATTCTTCAATTCAAAAAGAATAAACTTTTTATCTAGAGATGAAGAAGAAGATAGCGAGGAAGAATCTAAGAAATCATCTACTGAGAAATCTAGAGAGAATACCTTTATTACAGAAGTGAATAATGAAGATTACAGGAGCAACGGTTCGGAGGAAGAAGAAACTTAACTTGAATATAATCTGAAAGAAGAGTTGAAAGAATGTTTGAGGAAGATCAGAAGGCTTGAGAAGGAAAAAAAGTTGACAAATGAAATTTCCACATTAAACAAGGAACAAGGTTTTCCTGAGGTTAAAATCAAGATGGAAAAAGAAATTGATGATCTAAAGAATACTCTTGAGAAAGAAAAGAATCATAATGATAATCTTGAAGTAAATTTGAATGAAAAAGGTGATGTGTTTGAACAGTTCCAACAGAAACTATCCAAAGCTAAAGAAATTAATGTCAGTTTCCAACATTCGATCTCAGAATTTGGTGAATGTTCCAGTAAGAATAAACCAATGAAGGGTCCATATAATTTACCTTCAAGAGTTGAGAGGAAAGATGTAACTGATTCTAATAGTAAAAAAGTTGGAAAGGCTATGTATGTGGCCAAAGTCAGTAATGTTGAAAAATTAGAAGAACATAAAAATCTGGTGTCCAGAATGATTTCTACTACTTTTGGTATTGATAAGTATGAATGGAAATTTGAGTTGAAAAGGAAAGTTATGATTGAAAACAGAATGGTTGATGTTCAACAGATTTCTATTAAGAAGGTTGTTGATAAGCTTGTTCACAACTCCGGTCATTATAGAAGTTTCAAAGGAAAATTTTCATTCTATGTTTATTGCTGGTGTTGTGGTGGATTCAGACACACTGCAAACATGTGTTGGTCTAATTAACAACATTACAACTATTCCACAAGTTTTGAAAGATAAGTATTGAGGTGGGGTATAAGGCCCCAACCTTAAACCTTACATAATCTTGATTTAATACAAGATTACACATTAAGGATCTTTTCAGGTTTAGAGTTTTAGAGAATTAGATCATAAAACTTGCATTACATTCCAAATTTAAACAAAGTGGTTACATAAATATTGTATTCATTTTTTTCCATCAACGGAAAAATATTTAAAATAAAAAATGGATTCTTTCTTGACACTTCCTTGGCACTATCATCATATCATGTACCTTTCCCTTAACCTGTGAAAAAACATTTCAAAAAAACATGGGATGAGCATAAAAATCTTAGTAAGGGATATAAAAATATGGAAAGGAAACATGAGTACATGTACACATAAGAATCAATGAAATCATAATTTACTCATAAAACATAAGCACTTTAACATACCTCATCAAATAATGAATAAATCATAGAAATCATAAGACATAAAGGTAACTTGAGGCATTCATAACATTCTTACGTAGGGAGTAACCCTCTTGGTTACGTTTGGAATACCCACCACAGTATATTCCCTAAATCTCTTCGGAGAAACCTTAACGTTTCACTCCTTCGCGTTACCCAATGCATTGGAGAGCTATATCGGGCTCACCCTCCCTTAGTTTATCACAGAACCACCCGTCTTCATAAACAATGCCCAAGAACCATAACATAAATCGTATCACATAAAACATGCATAAAGGAAACATAACATTTCCACCTTTCAATAACATGATATCAATACAACACATTGATATAAAAACATTATGAAAACCATTTTAAATACCAAAATAAAATAAATTCAAAACATGTTATTTATTTTTCTTTTTAAAAAAATGTATGGCTTGTAGAGGAAGACGAAACTCAAATAATGGTCATGGCGGCAGAGAAGTCGTTGTTGCCGCATACATACGACAAAAACATTCTCTTTTGTCGTTTAGTAAAACACTTCGTATAAAAAGACTCCTTTTGGATAAACATAAAAGTCAAAGGGTTTTATATACCATATAATAGAAAGTTGTGTATAAAACAAAATATGCCTCAATGAAAGGAGATTGAGACAGATTCCCATACAAAGACGGTATCCTTGGTTTAAGGATAAATAAATTATATAATTATGTGTGACAAATGAATACACCAAATATAAGTGGATATTAAGGGTAAAAAATCAGAGGTTATTCACACATATTCATATAACGACATATTCAAGGAGTACAAGTTTATCCCAAAGAATCAAATTTGGGTTAAGAAGTTCCCTTGCAAACATTTGACAGCCTAACAGCGTCACTAAAAAAATTCAGAAAATGAGTTCATGAGAGATAAAAAGGGTATCTCATCACATGGAAATAAAATTTAAATCAATAAGGATATAGAAGAAAATATCCCAACAGAATAGTATGTGAATTAAAAGACATAACAAAAGAAGTCTTTTAAAAAGAGGAGGGTGAAAGGTTCCCTTACCGACATGGGTATCTTTCGAAACATACACCCCGTGAAAGAAGGACAATAAAACATTGATATAAATACTCCTAAATGAATGTATATTACAGAATGAGTAAAATAATGGGCAGTACATACACCACTGAAAGGAAATTTTTTCAAATGTAGCATAAATCTCACGGGAATAAAAGTGAGATGGAAAAATCCCTTACGAAAACTCGGCAGCTTAACGACGCCACTTAAAACGTACAAAAATGGATTGATGAGATCAAATAGGGTCTCTAATCATAATAACATAAAGATTATAGAAAGAGTAATATAAAATAACGCCCTCCAACATAAAAAAGAGGAGCTTAAAAGAAGTGACATAAAGGAGAGTACTTAAAAAGCAAGAGAGAGGTTAGATCTCTTATGAAAATTCGGCAACCTAATGATGCCACTCAAAACTTCCAAAAGGGATTGATGAGAGAGAATAGGGTCTATCATCATATGAACATAAAAATTAAAGTAATAGTAATATAAAAGAACATCCCCATAACAAGAAAGCTGAGATTTAAAAGGAATTACATAAAACAGTGTACTTAAAAAGAAAGAGGGGAGTAGGATCTCGTACCTTAGGTCCGACTTGTCTTGTTCGTTTCTTTATATTCCTGAATAATAAACTTTGGTCAATTTATAATTTCCTAAGTACCTCCTTTAAAGATTAATATTCACTTCATATCACATATTATAATGTTATAATAATTGTTTAACAATGTTAGTTCATGTCAGACATTTTTGTCGATGTTTGGTACATGAGTCAAAAATGAACTTGTTTGAAAAATGATCGCCCATGTAGTTATAAGTAAATAATTTCCAGAATAGTATTAATGATTAAAATATAATATATATCCATTACATATTCATTTTATACTATTCCATATCATTTGGATATAAAAAACGAAAATCACCTTTCATGGAGACGGTAGGCCGTACGTATGCATGAACGCTACTTTCATTTTTTTTGTTATATTACTGGAATTGAAAATAAATGATATATATATATAATAATTCCCCTATAATATATATGTTAGGTCACATAAGTTCATTAAATTAATTCTTTATAAATTCCATGTATCGCATGTACGAGTCACATCACTTGAGGGGGCGGTAGTCCACACTTCCTCATATGAAATTATCGCATTTACACAACATGAAAAGAATAAAGGTATGTTTTAAATATAAAATAAACAAGAATATAGTAAACATAAATACCATATATATCATATATAAAATACAGTGACATCATAATGGCCACCTTTAAAGGTGTTAAAAGAATATTGAACAATCATCATTTCGTGAGACAGAAAATTTCCAACCACCAAAACAATATGTTCTTTAACCATTAGACGAAGGTGTTTGTAAGTGTAGCTAGAATACATAACATAACAACATCCTAGTATATTTAAGATACTGTTTTTGTTACAAAATGAATGAATAAAAAGAGTTTAGGGGGTTGGAGAAGTAAAATAAAACATAAGAACACAAGAGAAAACACTACCTTTAAAACTAGTAACTCTCTTTGATTTAAGCTCAAAGGCTTCCTTAGAAAAGATTATTCCGAAAGTGAGGCTTCAATGATGAATAGAGGGATGTGGATAGATTAAATGGGCAGTGGTTGGCAGAGCCAAAGGCTTGAGAGGTGTGTGTAAGGTGGTAGAGGTGGGGGCCTTTTATAAGAGGAGAGGAGGGGCACCCTTGGAAAGTAACGAAATGTTCCTTTATTTTAAAATGTGTTTCCGATTTAAAAGGTCCCAAATTGATATAATTCATGGATATGGTGATAAGGGTTCGAAATATACCCATCCAATAGGTTTTGGACATGTTTAGGTCATAGATTTTACATTATCGATTCATTTTATTTAAATCCTTTATTAATGAGGTAATCGCTGCATCATTATGATTTCATAAATAATTTAATATATTTAATGTCTAAAAATTATAAAAAAATATCATGATGTAGGAAATCCTTTTATCTTTCTAATGAATATTTATAGTCAAATATCTGACTTGTATAACCCCATATAAAAATTGTTTTAGTAAAACATCTCATGTTTGTGTCATTTTTACTTTAACATTAAATAAATGTTATTTATGTCATTTCCCAACCAAAGTGGCTCCATGGGGTCCCCAAGATGACCAATGGATTTTCGTGGTCCGCCATAACACATAAAATGAGGGTAGGACATGTTTCAAGCTCATCTCATATTATTAAAAAATTATTTTTACCTTAAACTACACTAATTAACTCTAATCGCGATTAAAAACATAATAATTTACTATTTACCAAAAAATTAATTTAATCCCATTGAACCAAATTTTAATTCTTAATGAAAACCATGTATGTCAGATTTTTGAAATTGAAAACACAGAGGTGGTTAAATTTCATTTAAACGAAAAGTTAGTTTCTTAAGTACCACTTAGTGGTTTCACTATTCATCAAAAATTGAAGTTTTCCAGAAAAAAACCAAAACTTCACCCTAAGCTATATTTGATATTACAAATTCAAAAATGATGTCTATTTTAAAAAATTCAAAACATTTAAGTTTCATTAATTAATTTAATAATTAATTCCCGCTGTCAGAACAAATAGCGTGTTTTTATGAAACAATAAGTATCAAAAGATTGACACTAGTTTAAGTCCAATTTCAAAGTGAAATTAATTCCAACGACCACTATTGGATTAAATGGTAAAAATATATTGTAATTTTACTTTAAAAACAATTCAAAATATAATCTAATCATATAAATAAATTATATTAAAAAGATGTTTTGAATTAAAATTCAATATTTTCACTATTCATTAAAAAATGAACTTTATCGGAAAGATACCAAAAAATTACACAAAGTAAATTTTGATGTCATGATTCAAAATAAGAATTTTATTTTGTCAAATATAACACATAAAATTGTCAAAAAGTGGATTTAAAAGAGGTTCGCCTTCAAAAGGCGTCTAATCAACCTTTTAAAGAATATTAGAATGTCTACGCTTAAAATTGGATTCATTCTCATTTTTAATCCTCTAAAATTTATTGTAAGGAGTAAAAAATATTTGACAATCATATATAATCATTTTGTAGTTAGTTATGTTCATTCCCGCCATTACAACGGCTAGGAGTTAACTACCATTTAAAATAATATTATCTTATTATTAGAGTGCAACATAAGATTCCCAAGAAACTCGTTGTTGCGTATTGGGTACGCCATCACGCATTGCATCCCCATTAAAGTTATATTGATATTTTATTCACAAATATGGATAAATGTGAAAATTTCATATTCTTTATTTACCTGGGGTGTTACATCCTTCCCCACTTTTGGGAATTGCGTCTTCACAATTTTAAAATTGGGCTTGGAAACATCCTTGAATGTCCCACATCGGAACAAGATTCGGTAAAACAAACACTTTAAAATAAAGAAAGATAAGTAAAGAGGTCACCCGAGTTAACCCATACTAGGATTCCATGTAGGAAAACATGGACATGGAGGAGAAAACATACGGTCATGTTCTGATGGAGAGTGATAGAAAACATGTTTAGGAGAAAGTTAACCACAAGAAAATCACAAACTTATGATGGGTTAAACGGTATTCGATTCCCCAGTAAGAAAAGTTAATAGACAACATTTTTGTTTTAAGATACTTTTTATTGAGGAAATTATTCGTAAGGAAACATAATCACTTATCATGTTGACTTTAAACATTTATTAGATTCCTTACAAAAAATCATATTTTCTCAAAAAGACGAGTATTTAGGAAGACTTGTTCACATTAAGAGTACTATAATCAACTTCCAGAGAATCACCTAATCCAAAAAAGAGAACTATATACATCCCATATCTTTAGACTTTAACCAAAACCAAAACCAAAAAGGTTAGCACAAGATCAGATAATCCAGAAAAGGATAACCCTTTAAAAAAAGAAAATCTATTCCTAATCTCAAACATTTGTCCAACAAAACCCAAAGTTCAACGAGGACCATTCAATAAACAATTTGTCCATAAAATTCTTCAATGTAAACCAAACTAATAGTGAAACCCAAATATTTGAATGATTTAGTCACATAGTCTTCCAAGTTAAATCGTAAAATTTATCTCCAAACAACATCAGTTGATCTTAATGTCTCGTATTGAAAATTAATTAACCTAATCACATATCCTCCATGATAGGTTAATAAATTTCCATAGATAACCCAAAATCAACTTACTCTTAATTCATAAAATCATCTAACTAAAAAGAATCAGTCAAACTAACCACGGACTTCACGTAGTCCAGTGGTAGGCGATAAATATCAGTCACACTTTGGTTGTGGATTCTATTCCCACAGCTTTGTCCGATGCGACGGGTTGTCACACGGTCTGCATGTTGTCCTCCGAAAATAACCCTAACATGTTTTAACTTAAATAGTTTCCTTATACCTCTCATTTTCATCCAAATTCGTTATGATCTCAACATCTTAATTCTTGAAGTCTTATTTCACCACCATAAAATAAAATAAAACGATTCCCAAAATGAATAACATCATACCTTGATCATGGCTTCCACTCGGTTTCATCGCCATCTTGTTGACGTAGGTAGAAGTCCCATGCATTATAAAAATGATTTAGAGATACTTTAAAATAATTTTCTTCCTCCATCCAAATACACCTTGTACAACATGGGTCATATGGGTGTTCACAGAAATAAAGTTTTGGAAAATAATCATTTATGACATATAATTCCAAAACATCTGATAAAACATGATTTCTATAAAATAGTCGGACAAAATTTGAGTTCAAACTTTCTATTATTGGTCCTTTTAAAATACCATAAGTATGTGCTGAGATAATATATTTTAAAAGAAAATATAAATAGGTTGCGCAAGGGTCTCCTTCCTTAGAACCATTTTTAAAATCATAATATACTTCAAATTCTTGTGATAAGGAAAAATATTTGAAAATACCTTGATAATATTTACCATTCTTGAAAATATGAGAATATTGTGAAAATAGTATTTGTCTAAAAACAACCCATGATCCACAATGATAACGAGGTATAGTGGAGGTGTTTGATATCTCAAACAACTACTTGCAAGTGAGTTGTTTGCTAGAAACTTTTCACAATCATCTGAACATGACTTTGCAATAATTATTGCAAGCATGTCATCAGGAAGAGATAGGAATGTCATTTGAGACACTTCTCCTTCCTTTCGTAACCAACTTTACTTGACCTGAAAAAAGTTATAAAACAAGGATTTAACTGAAATAATAGATATAGGGACTAATCATGTGTCTAACAAAAACTACTAATCCCTAAAGTTGTCTAAACTGACCTCTGATACCAACTATAAGGCCCCAACCTTAAACCTTACTTAATCTTGAGTTAATAAAAGATTACACATTGAGGATCTTTACATTTTTAGAGGTTTAGATAATTAGATCATAAAACTTTCATTACATTCCACATTTAAACAAAGTGGTTACATAAAGATAGTATTCATTTTTTCCATCAATGGAAAAATATTTAAAATAAAACATGGGTTCTTTCTTGACACATTCTTGACACTATCATCATATCATGTACCTTTCCCTTGACCTATGAGAAAAATTTCAAAAAAACTTGGGATGAGCTTAAAAGGCTCAGTAAGGGATATAAAAATATGGAAATGAAACATGAGTACATGTACACATAAGAATCAATGAAATCATACTTTACTCATAAAACATAAGAACTTTAACATACCTCATCAAATCATGAATAAATCATATAAATCATAAGACATAAAGGTAACTTGAGGCATTCATAATAGTCTTATGTAGGGATTAACCCTCTTGGTGATGTTCGGAATACCCACCACAGTATATTCACTAAATCTCTTTGGAGAAACCTTAACATTTCACTCCTTCGCGTTACCCAATGCATTGGAGAGATATATCGGGCTCACCCACCCTAAGTTAATCACGAAACCACCCGTCTTCATAAACAATGTCCAAGAACCATAACATAAATCGTATCACATAAAACATGCATAAAGGAAACATAACATTTCCACCTTTCAATCACAAGATATCAATAAAAGACATTGATATAAAAACATTATGAAAACCATTTTCAATACCAAAATTAATTAAATGTAAAACATGGTATTTATTTTTCTTTTTAAAAAATTGTATGGCTTGTAGAGGAAGCCGAAACTAAAATAATGGTCACAGTGGCGGAGAAGTCGTCGCTGCCGCATACGTAAGACAAAAACATTATCTTTTTTCATTTTGTAAAACACTTCGTATAAAAAGATTCCTTTTGGATAAACGTAAAATTCAAAGGGGTTTATACACCTTATAAAAGAATGTTGTGTATAAAACAAAATATGCCTCAATGAAAGGAGATTGAGACGGATTCCCATACAAAGACGTTATCCTTGGTTTAAGGATAAATCAATTACATATTTATGTGTGGCAAACGAATACACCAAATATAAGTGGATATTATGTTTAAAAAAATCAGAGGTTATTCACACATATTCATAGAACGACATATTCAAGGAGTACAAGTTTATCCCAAAGAATCAAATTTGGGTTAAGAAGTTCCCTTGCAAAAATTTGACAGCCTAACGGCGTCACTACAAAATTCAGAAAATGAGTTGATGAGAGATAAAAAGGGTATCTCATCGCATTGAAATAAAATTTAAATCAATAATGATATAGAATAAAATATCCCAACATAATAGTATGTGAATTAAAATACATAACAAAAGAAGTCTTTTAAAAAGAGAAGGGTGAAAGGTTCCTTTACCGACATGGGTATCTTTCAAAACATACACCCCGTGAAAGAAGGAAAATACAACATTGATGTAAATACTCATAAATTAATGTATATTACACAATGAGTAAAATAATGGGAAGTACATACACCACTCAATGGAAAATATTTCAAATGTAGCATAAATCTCACAGGAATAAAATTGAGATGGAAAAATCCCTTACGAAAACTCGGCAGCCTAACGACGCCACTTGAAACATACAAAAATGGATTGATGAGATCAAATATGGTCTATCATCATATTAACATAAAGTTTTAAGAACATCCCCCCAACATGACAAAGAGGAGCTTAAAATAAGTGACATAAAGGAGAGTAATTAAAAAGAAAGAGATAGGTTAGATCTCTTACGAAAATTCGACAGCCTAATGACACCACTCAAAACATCCAAAATGGATTGATGAGAGAGAATAGGGTATCTCATCATATGAACATAAAAATTAAAGTAATATTAATATCAAATAACATCCCAATATCAAGAAATACGAGCTTTAAAAGGAATTACATAAAAGAGTGTACTTAAAAAGAAAGAGGGGAGTAGGATCCCTTACCTCAAGTCCGACTTGTCTTGTTCGTTTCTTTATATTCCTGAATAATAAACTTTGGTCAATTTATAATTGCCTAAGTACCTCCTTTAAAGATTATTATTCAGTTCATATCAAATATTATAATTTTATAATAATTGTTTATCAATGTTAGTTCATATCAGACGTTTTTGCCGATGTTTGGTACATGAGTCAAAAATGAACTTGTTTGAAAAATGATAGCCCATGTAGTTATAAGTAAATAATTTCCAGAATTGTATTAATGATTAAAATATCATATATATCCAGTACATATTAATTTTATACTATTCCATATCATTAGGAGATAAAAAACGAAAAGCACCGTTCATGGAGACGGTAGGCCGTACGTACGCATGAACGCTACTTTAATTTTTTTTTCATATTAATGGAATTGAAAATAAATGATATATATACATATATAATAATTCCATTATAATATATATGTTATATAGGTCAGATAAGTTCATTAATTTCATTCTTTATAAATTCCATGTATTGCATGTACGAGTCACATCACTTGAGTGGGCGGTAGTCCACACTTGCTCATATGAAATTATCGCATTTACACAACATGAAAAGAATAAAGGTGTGTTTTAAATATAAAATACAGAAGCATATAGTAAACATAAATACCTTATATATCATATATAAAATACAGTGACATCATAATTTCCACCTTTAAAGGTGTTAAAAGAATATTGAACAATCATTGTTTCGTGAGGCAGAAAATTGCCAACCACAGAAACAGTATGTTATGTTTATCATTAGACGAAGGTGTGTGTAAGTGTAGCTCTAATCCTTAACATAAAAATATCCTAGTATATTTAAGATACTGGTTTTTTTACAAAATGAAATAATAAAAAGAGTTTAGGGGGTTGGAGAAGTAAAATAAAACATAAGAACACAAGGGAAACACTACCTTTAAAATGGGTAACTCTCTTTGATTTAAGTTCAAAGGCTTCCTTGGAAAGGATTCTTCAAAAAAGTTAGGCTTCAATGATTAAGATAGGGATGTGGAGAGATGAAATGGGCAGGGTTTGGCTGAGCCAAAGTCTTGAGAGGTGTGTGTAATGTGGTAGAGGTGGGGGCCTTTTATAAGAGGAGAGGACGGGCACCCTTGGAAAGTAAAGAAATGTTCCGTTATTTTAAAATGTGTTTCGGATTTATAAGGTCCCACATTGATATAATTCGAGGATAAGGTGATAATGGTTCGAAATATACCCATAAAATAGGTTTTGGACATGTTGAGGTCATAGATTTTACATTATATTTTCATTTTATTTAAATCCTTTATTAATGAGGTAATCGCTGCATCATTATGATGTCATAAATAATTTAATATATTTAATGTATAAAAATTATAAAAAATATATCATGATGTAGGAAATATTTTTATCTTTATAATGAATATTTATATTCAAATATCTGACTTTTATAACCCCATGTAAAAATCGGTTTAGTAAAACATCTAATGTTTGTGTCATTTTTTACTTTAACATTAAATAAAATGTTATTTATGTCATTTCCCAACCAAAGTGGATCCATGGGGTCCCCATGTTGACCCATGGATTTTCTTGGTCGGCCATGACACATCCAATGAGGGTAGGACATGTGTCAAGCTCATCTCATATTATTAAAACATTATTTTTACCTTAAACTACACTAATTACCTCTAATCACGATTAAAAACAAAATACGTTACTATTCACCAAAAAATTATTTTAATCCCATTGAACCACATTTTATTTCTTAATGACAACCATGTATGTCGGATTTTTGAAATTCAAAAAACAGAGGTGGTAATATTTCATTTAAACGACAAATCAGTTTCTTAAGTATCACTTAGTGGTTTCACTATTCATCAAAAATTGATGTTTTCCAGAAAAAAAACCAAAACTTTACTGTAAGATATATTTGATATTCCAAATTCAAAAATGATGTATATTTTAAAAAATTCAAAACACATAAGTTTCATTAATTAATTTAAAAATTAATTCCCGCTGTCAGAGCAAATAGCGTGTTTTTATGAAACAATAAGTATCAAAAGATTGACACTAGTTTAAGTCCAATTTCAAAGTGAAATTAATTCCAACGACCACTATTGGATTAAATGGTAAAAATATATTATAATTTTACTTTAAAAACAACTCAAAATATAACCTAATCATATAAATAAATTAGATTAAAAAGAGGTTTTAAATTAAAATTCAACATTTTTCACTATTCATTAAAAAATGATCTTTATCGAAAAGATACCAAAAATTTACACAAAGTAAATTTTGATGTCCTGATTCTAAATAAGAATTTTATTTTGTCAAATATAACACATGAAATTGTCAAAAAGGGGATTTAAAAGAGGTTCTCCTTCAAAAGGCAGTTAATTGACCTTTTAATGAATATTAGAATGTCTACGCTTAAAATTGGATTCATTATCATTTTTAATCCTCTAAAATTTATTGTAAAGAGTAAAAAATATTTGACAATAATATATAATCATTTTGTAGTGAGTTCTGTTCATTCCCGCCATTACAACGGCTATGCATTAACTACCATTTAAAATAATATTATCTTATTATTAGAGTGCAACGTAAGATTCCTAAGAAACTCGTTGTTGCATATTGGGTAAGCCATTGAGAATAGCGTCCCCTTTAAAGTTATATTAATATTTTATTCACAAATATGTCTAAATGTGAAAATTTCATATTCTTTATTTACCTGGGGTGTTACATGGGGTCAATCTGTTCAAAATAGAAAGTCTCCAGATAAATTTCAGAAGATATCTGAGAAGACTGGTCTGAAAGTTGAGAATAGGTTCCAATCACTGAAAACTATTTGTGAATGATGTGATCGACCCAGACATATTACCAAGGGCTGCCTTTTTGTGTTACCAGATAAATAAAAGATTCTTAATAATTCTCAAAATCGAGTGTTTTTAAAAGCTAAAAGGGACTGGTCTAATAAGTCTGAAAATAAAGAGTGCATGTTTTTCTAGCCAGAACACATTGACATGGCTAGGAAATTGTAGGAATCACAACAAAAAGTGAAGGAAAAGGAAGAACAAAAAGCTCTTTTTGTCAAAACTGCTTTGAAAGCTACAAAGGGAGAATGTCCATGGATTATTGATAGTGGATGTTCCTATCATATGATAGGATACTTATAGATACTGAAGAATGTGAAAGACCTAAATAAGGAATAGTGACATTTGGAAATGATGAATCTCTAAGGATCAAAGGTGTTGGATAATCCATTATTGGAAAAGAAAACATGAAATCCAGGAAAACACTATATGTTGATGGGCTGAAACATAACATGTTAAGTATGTCACAAATCTATGATGAGGGAAACAAAGTAATATTTAAAAAAGATGGATTTGTTGTGAAAAGTGAAAATTATGGAAATATAGTTACAATAGGAAAACATACAAGAGTGAATCTATTCCAAGTTGGTGATGTGCAGAACTCTTGTTACATGATTGTGGTGGATGAAAATAAATTACGGCATAAAAGGCTAGGGCACATGTGTCATAGAAATATGTGCAAGTTATCAAAGAGAGATAGTGTTCGGGATATACTTAATTTATCAAGAGATAGAGATTGGTGTTGCACTATTTGTGAGAAAGGGAAGATTACTAATTCTATGCACAAAAGAGTTGAAATTCACTCTAAAATACCATTTGAACTCATACACTAAGATATATGTGGACCAATGAGAAAGAAATATTCAAATGGAGATAATTACTTCATTACTTTAATTTATGACTTTACTCGCATTACTTTTGTTATGTACATGAGATATAAGTCAGATTCTCTGACATTGTTTAAGAGTTTCAGAAGGAAAGTAGAGAAGGAATATGAGTATTCAGTGAAGAAGTTGAGAACTGATAATGGTGGTGAGTATAAGAATGAAGAGTTTTAATGTTATCTTGAGAAATATGGAATTCACCATGAGTTCAGTTCACCATACACACCTCAAAAAAATGGGGTGGCTGAAAGAATGAATCATAGTCTGGTGGAAATGGGGATAACTATGTCACTTGAACATAGTCTTTCTTATTATTATTGGAGGAAATCCATGAGAACTGCTGTGTATATTCAAAACTGATGTTTCTATAGTCCCAACTCAGATATGAATCCATATGTAATGTTATATGGAAAAACTCCAAGTCTGAAACACTTGAAAGTCTTTGGGAGTCCATGTATTATAAAGAAGATAGGTGGAAACCTAGGAAAGTTTGAGAAAAGAGGAGATGAAAAACTTTTTCTTGGATATGCTCCAGAAGGAAGAGGATATAGATGACTCAATAATAAAATGGGAAGAATTATTGATTCTTCAGATGGAAAAATTAATTAAAATGCTATGAATGAAAAGTAGTCATATGTTAATGTCGAAGTCGAGCAGGATAGAGAAGATTTTGTTAACAATTCTGATAATGCTTCAGACTGTGCTAATCGTACTCAAGAAGAGGAATCCGACTAAGAGATCGCAAGTGATGCGGATGGAGTTCAAACAACTTATCCTAGATTGAATAAGAAAGTAGAGGCTCAAAACATTATTGGAGATAAAAATCAGAGGGTCCAAACAAGAATAACAACAAATGATATATCACATACTTATCTTTATTCAAAATTTGAACAGAATGATGTAAATAAAGAATTTGAGCATCCAGAATGGGGTCATGCTATGAATGATGAGCTTGATCAGATAGAGAACAATGATTCTTGTGAACTTGTACCCAAGCCAGACAATAAGAAAATTATTGGTAAAATGTGGGTTTTCCGGAACAAGCTGAATGAAGAAGGTAAGGTAATAAGAAACAAAGAACGAGTGGTTTGAAAAGGGTATCCACAAATTGAAGGCATTTATTTTGATGAAACATTTGATCCAGTGGAAAGATTAGAAACAATCAGAATCTTTCTTTCTATTGCTACACAAAGAGGTTAAAAAATCATTCAAATGGATGTAAAGTCTGTATTATTGAATGGTGACCTTGATGAGTTAGTTTACATTAATCAGCCTTGAGGATTTGTTATTGGAAAGGATAAAAGTTATGTGTTCAGGTTGAAGAAGGCTTTATATGGGATAAAACAAGATCTAAGAGCATGGTATTCTAAATTATATTCTTTCTTAAAGACGATGATCTTTATGAAATGGAGAGTTGACAGCAATCTCTAAATCAAGGAATGTCAGGAGTTTTCACTAATCGTTATTATTTATGTCCATGATATTATATATTTTTTGGAAATGATGAAAGATCATGTGAAAAATTTTCTGAAGAGATGAAGAAGTTATTTTAGATTTCCATGCTAGGAGAAATGAAGTACATTCTTGGGATAAAAATTTCACAAAATAAGCATCACGTTTTTCTGTCCCATGAAAAGTATGCTATGGAACTTCTGAAGAAGTTTGGCATGGAAAATTCAAAACCAGTTTCCACACCGATTTCAGTGTGATCCATGTTGTATAAAGATTTAGATGGAAAGAATGTTGATCAGAAAGAGTCTCGAAAGCTGATTGGAAGTCTTTTGTATTTGACTGCCTCAAGACACGACATCGTCTATGTTGTCACTTTATGTCAAATATTTCAGAGTGCTCCTAAAGAATCACATTTGATTGCTGGAATAATAATTCTCTGATATATGAAAGGTAAATTTTTTTTGGAATAAGGTATGATGGCTCGGGAAATATTCATCTATTCAGGTATTCTGATGCTGATTGCGCAAGAAATGTTGATGATCAGAGTTCCAAAACTGGTGGAGTTTTATTTCTGGGGAAAAGTTGTGTTAGTTGGCATACCAAGAAACAGAATTCAATAACTCTTAGAACATCTGAAGCTGAGTATGTTTCTATTACTCAAGATTCAACTCAACTAATGTGGATGAATACTCAACTAGAAGATCTACTTGTTGAAGTAAATCTACCATTACTCTTGGTTTGTGATAATCAGAGTGCAATCAATCATAAAAAAAATCCAGTACAACATTCTTGTTACAAACATATTGATATAAAGTACCAATTCATCAAAGAGTATGTGGAGAAGAATGAATTGAGGTTGGAGTATATTCCTACATCTGAACAAGTTGCTGATATATTAACAAAACTGTTATCGAAGTAACCATTTGCAAAATTGAGGTTGAACATGAGTTTCCAACCTCGTTCTCATCAAGGTTAAGGTATATGTTTATGTTCACACTCTCATCTTTCCATTGGATAGTGTTGTCAAGGGGGAGAATTGTTTCATAAATCTATCGTTATGAAAGCATGCATAAAGGGGAGTTGTGGGTAAGCTGTGAATCCAGCATGTATGTGTGTAAACTATTCTAACTGTTTGTTGCAGTGGTTATAGGAAACAATGTTGTTTTCTAGGAAAGTCAACAAAGTGAATAATTCTCAGTTAGAAGCTTGAATGATTTTTTGAAGAAGGTTGAGGAGGTGCACTCATGAGATTTCATAGTCACTACTTTTGGACATCATGGTTTTGGCTGTCAATAATTATTGTTTCCTACAATGAGTTATCTCACATAGGCTTAGAATTGTTGATAAGTAATTCATTGCTTAAGGTTACAATGTTTAGTGATTTATGAATCATGGTAGATAATAAAATCGAAAGGGGGATATTTTTGGGACCAAGTTGGATGTATAAGGAAGTAAGAAAAGTTTATTGTTACAGAGTGTTGTCTTTTGTTGTAAAAATTATAAATCAATTCACTTTGAAATGAACTTGAAAATCAGATGATGCTTTGATGATTTTTATTTTACTATCATCTCATGTTTGGAGAACTTGTGGTGCAATCCATATGAAGGATAAAGAGTGTAAGGAAGTTTTTCTGGAAAAACAAAATTCAATATCATACTATCAAAAAAATGACAAAGGCAAGAAGGTGGAACGCAGGTGGTGGCGCGCAAGTGGCAGCGCACAGGTGGCAGCGCGCAAGTGACGATACTCATGTGGTGGTGAACAAGTGGCAGAACAGAAGTGTTGTAGAGCCGCGCAAGTCATATTTTAAAAATAGCATTATTTCAGAAATATGGAAAAAGAAAGAAATTGGCGCGCAGGTATTGGCACATAAGTGGAGGTGCGCAAGTTAAGGCGCGCAGGTATTGGTGCGCAGGTATTGGAGCGCAGGACTAGGTCATGAAAGTACTCAAAATGAATATAAATATACAACTCGCCACCTAATTTCTTAAGGATCAACACTTTATAATTATCATTGAGCTCTGGGTGCACAGGTAGTGAGTTGGGCGTCCTAGTTGATAGTTGTTAGAAGGCGCGCAGGTTGGGGCGCACAAGTTAGAGGCACGTAGGTGTTGGTGCACTGGCTGTATGAAGGCAGCATGTCTGAAGGGCAGCACGCAGGTTCCCAGTGTGTAGGTCTCGGTCGCGTAGGTCAAAGTGCGCACACAGGCTGCTATGCTCAAGGGGTTCCTCCCAGCTTTTGGGTGGGAAAGAAGAAGAAGAGTTGCGCATGTATAAGGCATGCATGTATAGGTCGCAGAGGTCCAAGTGGGCATGCAGACTGTTTTTCTCCAGGGGTTCCTACCAGCATCTAGGTAGGAAAGTGAAGAACTACTTTGAAAGATTTGATTTGTATAGGCTCATTAAGAAGCATTGATCCATTGTATTAACCTATTTGTGCTAACAGGGAGCACAAACACTATTGGATTCTTTTCAAAGTACTGCACGAGTGTAAGGGTATAGCCTACTCGTTGTATTCCACATAAAAGGATTGTTTTCTAGTAGATTGTGTGGTACTGTATTGTTTCTGTACCATAACAAGGACGTAGCTACTCTTGTTGAGTGGTGAACCTTGTAAATATTATGTTGTTGTGGTTGTGTTTGTTCAGCAGGGAAGAAAATCTTTAACAAGAGGTGAAAGTTGTTTCAAAAAAGGGGAAACATAAAAAGTAAAAAAGATATCACTGATTCACCCCTCCCCCTCTCAGTGATACTTGGATCCTGACTAGGAACTTCAAGTGCATCGTAATATTATCCCATTTCCACTCCGGTATGGGAAAAGGATTCATGAATCGTCCAGGCTATTACCTTTTGGCTTTCTCTTGTTGACAAACCATACATCTTGACACAAAATCAGGAATCTCCCTCTTCATGTTGTCCCACCAAAAATGATCCTTCAAATATATATACATTTCGGTGATCCCATGGTGTATAGATAAATAGGAACTATGAGAATCGTCCAACAATTCCCTTTTTAGATCAGGTATATCAGGAACACAAAGTCCCTTCCCAAATTTCAAAATTCCATCTTCATACACAATGTCATTCAATCTCCAACCATTCACAACATTAATTTTCTTTTGAAATTCTTCTTCATCGATCTATAACTCTTTATCCTTACTAATAAAGATTGTTTGGCTACCATTTGAAAAAGTATCGATTTTTTTCCTTCCATGGTTATTCCCATATCCAACTTTACTAAATCCATGAAAATAGGATCCCTCTCAACTCTTATCTTGGTCAAAACTCCACGATCCTTTCTGCTGAAAGCATCTTCCACCTTATTTTCCTTCCTTGGGTGGTAGTGTATCATGCAATCATAATCCTTGATTAGTTCAAGCCATCTCCTTTGCCTCATGTTGAGTTCTTTCTATGAGAAAATATATGTCAAAATGTTGTGATCAGTACAAATCTCACATTTTTCACCATAGATATAGTGTCTCCAAATCTTCACAGAAATTATTACAGCTGCTAACTCAAGATCATGAGTAGGATAGTTTTACCTATTAATTTTTAGCTGTCGTGATGCATAGGAAATAACCCTATCATCTTGCATAAGGACACAACCATGTCCTTTATTCGATGAATCACTATAAATAACAAACCCATCATTCCCTGATGGCAAAGTCAATATAAGAGCATTGAATAATCATCTATTCAGTTCATCAAAATATTCTTCATACTCTTTTTCCCTAACAAATTTAACCCCTTTTCATGTGAGAATCATTAATGGGTTAGCCAATCGAGAAATATTCTAGATGAAATGGTGATAATAACCTGCTAAACCAATAAAACTGTGTACCTCAGTTATATTTGTTGGTGCTAGCCATTCATGGATTGCCTTGGTCTTAGAAGGATCAACAGAGATTTCATCCTTAGAGACAATATGGCCAAGAAAAGAAATCTCTTGAAGCCATAATTCTCACATCCTAAACATCCAATATAATTCATGTGTTCTCAGAGTCTTCAGGATGATGCACAAGTGATTCTCATGTTCTTTATATCTTTTGGTGTATAACAAGACATCATCAATAAATACCACTATAAAATCATCAAGATATTCCTGGATAACTCTATTCATTAGATCCATAAAAACATAGGGTGCATTAGTCAACCCAAAAGGCATTACTGTAAACTCATAATGCCTATACCTGGTTCGAAATGGTGTCTTCAGAATGTCTTCGTTGTTCACACACAACTGATGGTATCCAGATCAAAGTTCAATCTTTGAAAACTATTGAGCTCCATGTAGTTGGTAAAATAAATCATCAATGCGATGTAGGGGAAAATTGATCATTATTTTTATAGCATTGATCTCCCTATAGTCGATACATAACCTCATAGATCCATCTTTCTTCTTAACAAAAAGGACAGGGGATCCCCATGGAGAAACACTAGGTAAAATAAATCCCTTATTACTCAATTCCTCTAGTTGTTTCTTTAGTTCAACTAATTCCACATTGGCCATTCTATAAGGGGTCTTTGATATAGTCCTTTAACAAGGAATTAAATCAATGGAAAACTAAAATTCTCATTCTGGAGGATGTCCAGGTAAATCTTCCGAAAACACATCTACATATTCTTTCACAATAGGTACATCCCCTATTTGAAAATTCCTATCCTCACCCACAGTTATTTCATTCTCTTCCTCCCCGATAATTGAATTTAGTTGAGCTATTGGGTGTGGATCTAGATAAGAATTATGTGGTGATGATTCTTCTCTAAAGATAAGGTGTTTTTTATCATCATCAAAAAAAATCGTAACCTCCTTCTTCTTACAATAAATCTTCGCATCATGGTTGAAAATCCAATCCATACCAAGGATTATATCAAATTCAATCATGGGAATGATGATGAGATGAGCATATAAATAACATTTATGTGCTCTAATGGGAACATATCCACTGAAGATTAGAGCGATGACACTTCCCTTAGGAGTTTTAATTGACAAATCCCTTGTTAAATCAAATTGGAAATATATAATTTTATTAGAAAACTAGGAAGATATGAAACAATGCGATGATCCAAAATCAAATAAAACATTGGCTAAACATGAGGAAACTATTAAATTACCTGCCACGATGTCTTTTGGAGCTTCAACCTCAGAAGTAGTGATAACATAAGCTTTTCCTTGATCCCTTGGAATTTTCTATGGTAAGTTCCCCTGACACTTAGGACATTCATTTACATAATGTCCCATCTCCCTACAATTTTAGCATTAAACATCAGTAGCTTCCTTATTCCCCTTCCAATCACGATATTGGTGGTCTTTTTCACCACACACGTAACAGAGTACCATTCCCTTCAAGCAGGTAACAGGGTGTTTCTTCCCACATTTACTGTAGGGTGGATATCAACCTTTTCACTTCTTCCCCTTATTTCCATTTCCAGAGTCATCAACATATCTTTTCTTCTCTTTCTTATCCTTAAAGTCGTAAGACTTAGATAATTATTTTTCTATATTTATAGCATATGAGACAATATATTCGTAAAACGTGAAGGTTTATGAGACTAATGCTCTATGGAGAAGAGGTTTTAACCCATCAAAGAAATGATCAATCTTACTTATCGGGTTATGTATATAATCTACAGCATACCTCACTAACCTTGTAAAGTTATCCTCATACTTTACAACATTCTCATCCCCCTTTTGCCTCATACTCAGAAATTGCCTTTCCATATATGCACAATGGTCACGAGGAAAGTATTTTTCTATGAAAATATCTTTTAACTCCCTCCATTCCATATTTGATACTTCTTCATCTTCCTTCATGTTTCGAATCAATGACCACCATTGATTAGAATCTCCAGTGAGGTGGTAAAATGACATGATAACATTTTCCCTTTCACTACTCCCCATGGAATGGAATATTTTCTCTAAGGAATTTATCCATTGCTCAGCTACTAAGGGATTTTTACTCCAATTAAATCCCAGTGGTTTTTTCCTCATGAAGAGATCTAACATTAATCATCTATGTTGCAGATCAAGGTGCTCCATACAGGTAAGGTTATTATTCATAACATGAGTGAGTTGTCCCAGTATGATGATTAGATGATCAGCACCAATTGTATCACCAGCTCCACTATAATTCTCTTGAGATGGAGGGAAATTCCTACATGTAGTGCATGCATTGATACAATTTCTATTTCTTCCACTAGGTTCCATTTTGAAACAATTTCATAAACTATATCAGTTTGTGAATCGAAATACATAATTCCAAACTTGTAAAATAGTTAACATAAATTGAACAGTTTATGGATATAATCCATAATCATAAAAATGTTTTCTTTGAGTAAGTATATACTAATAAACCCTTTATTATGATTTTTAAAGAAAATTATAATTATCATAAGCATATCCCCCCTAGAGTGTCTTAACTAAGAGTGCAACAAGGCTTGTTGTCGTGCACCATTTCTTGTTCGAGTCTAGCTCAATGTAGTGTTTTTGGGTTTTACCCCTAGGTACATCGGTGCCAGAGCCGCTTCTACCTGCTCATATCCAGATAGGGATGTATTTCACAGAAAACTCCCAAAATCTCTAAAATACCAAAAATCTAGTAAGTTCTTCTATACTAGTCCTCAAAGTCCATATTAGGTCTATGTGCTCTAATTAGTGTTTATCTAAATCTAGCTCTCAAGTTTTTTACTAAAATTCATCTGATACCAACAGTAACGCCCCGACCCCAGTTACCTAGAGTCGGTGCATTATTACATAACATTGGCCTGATAAAAAAAGATCATGTCCTAAAGGACTGATTAGTTTAGTAGCCTTGGAATAACATGAGACATTCATAATGTTTACATTACATCATTAGTTAAAACTACAACAACATCTTATATCCACACTCATATCCCCTTATACTATCCCTACAGGTCATTCATTAAATAATTCTTCACATCCTGGGAAAAATAAAACATAGAAAGGGATGAGCTCAAATGACCATTAAGGATAACAATATATCGGGAACATTCATAAATAAGCATAAACATTTAAGGAAATGTATAAATAAAAAAATCCTATTAAACATGAACTTCAGCATAATATGGAAAAAATAAAAATAAATAATTCCATTTACTTATTCACATGGATATTCTACTAGTCGAATAATTACATGAAATACCAATAAACACTTTCACAAGGATGGAATGCATAATGCCAGACTATCATAACCACATAGTCAAGGCCTTATGCCAAGACTACAAATAAGATTTTTTCAAAGCCTTATTCCAAGACACTAGTTTGTTTCATGAGACCTACCAATGCATAGAGGAGCTATAGCGGGCTCCACCCATCACTTATTAAGTCCAATGCAATCCTTATATGAACAGGTTTAAACATAACATTAACATTCGTATTAAAACTAGCATACGAAATGTCCATAATTTATCTATAAACCATGAATGGTATATAAATAACACATCCACAGTCAATAATATCACAAAACCTTCAATAAAATATAGAAGTTCTTTATCATAATAAATCAACTTTAAATAGTCTTAAAATCCATCAAAGGATGTTGACATAGATGAAATCAAAACTATTTGAGAGAAATATCTCTTTTTTTGAAATCATTTAAAATTCACATAATTATAAAATAAAAATTTTACTTTGAAAATATCCTTATAATATTGTATGGTAATCTTGATGATTTTATATTTTCGGAAAATAGCTACACCCACCTTATAAGTTAAAAAATATATCCTTACCTTAATTCTGTCAAAAAGGTTTAAAAGGACATTGTTTGGAAAACGACAGAAAGATTCCTTTATAAACTTCTCAAAAAAAGTAAAACAAGGTAATAAATGACTTTAACCCATAGTCATTAAAATGAAAAGAATTATTTGAAATACATTTTTAAGAAACATGGATGTGGATGATAAAGAGGTCCATGTAGATAATTACGTATAAACAACCTCAAATAAGGAAGAGATTGTGAAATAAACCCTTAACTTGTAATTTTACTTGGTCAAGGGTAGGTTAACCTCCTGTATAATAGTGAAATAATTGTTATTAAATTATACAAGAATCATATACATTAATATGATCTCATATATCATCTTTTAACATCGCATTGTAAATAATATCTTATTATTATCGTCATTTTGGGTGTTAACTTACACATTTTCTTTTATATATTTTGTTTCATAAGCTTTGTTTGTTAA
Organism: Viscum album; assembly: GCA_963277665.1. Taxonomy (NCBI): domain Eukaryota; kingdom Viridiplantae; phylum Streptophyta; class Magnoliopsida; order Santalales; family Viscaceae; genus Viscum; species Viscum album. The sequence continues at coordinate 741,262,846 of OY728145.1, read as the reverse complement.
AGATATTTTGTATATTATTCATATCCAGAATGATATCAACACATTAAACATTATTAATAATCATAAAATGAGAATTATACTTGAATGGATACGATGGGGAATGAATCTCATTGCATTCGTGGAGACGGTAGTTCGTACGTACACACAAGGGACAATATCATTATTTTGATAATAAAATAATATATAATTGGATGGTATATCATATATACAGAATCATTATAATGTTATATTTATTATTTACTTCAATTACACATCATTATAATACCCTTCTAAATAATAATGTTTTGAATAACAATTACACCACCATGTGGAGACGGTAAGTCATACGTACACACGTATGGTGACATGTCATTCAAAGGATGGATAGAATACTGAATATGGTTGTACCATATTTATAATAACGTTACAATATATAGAATATACTTAATTTATTATTTTATAATGGAAATAAAAAATAATGAAGATGTTGAAGAAGAAAGGAACTTGAAAGAGGGTGGTGAAAACATTACCTTCTCTTCGGCTTCTTCCTTTTGATTTGATCAAAATGGCTCTTTAAGTTGGCTTTCTGACTAAAGGAATGCCTCTAGGATGAAGGGAGGACTGTTGAGAGGGTATTTGGGTAGAGTTTTGACGAACCAAAAGGATTTTAAGGTATTAATTTTAGAGAAGGTGGAGTGCCATTTTATAAGAGGGGTGAGGGGAACCTTTGGAAAAGCTAGAAATATTATTTTATAATAAATTCTTATTCGGTTTATAATGGCTCCAAACAGATTTATTTCTAGGATAAGGTGGGGATGGGTCTAAAACAACTCAACCAATAGGTTTTAGACTTGTTTGGGTCACTTTATTAACCTTATCGTTTAGTTTTAACTCTTAGTTAATTAGTTTGAAATTTACCATGTCTCTTTGTATTTTTATATTATATGGTCAATAAACATACTATAAACTTCCAAGTGACCCCCAAGGGGTCCATTAATGATAAAATTATCATTACATAAGTCCTTTGGCCGAACCGTATATTTTTTGGAATATAATATGAATTAATAATATAATTTTTTTTAAAAAAAACTCTTTTATGTCAATTTTGACACTATTTGGTATTTTGTTTTTGCTAAATTCATAATAGCATTATTAGTTCGAAAAAATTAATCTAACCAACCCTAATATGTTATATGAACCTTGAAAATTAGTTTAATTCATAAAAAGTCTCCAATTAAATTTATTTTTATATTTATAATATCAATTAGTTTAATTTCATTAATTAGGTAATTACCGCATCAGCATTGTGTCATAAATAAATTAAAATATTTAATGTATAAAAATTATAAATAAAATATCATTATGTAGGAAATATTTTTATATTTATAATGAATTTTTATTATCAGATTTATTTTATGTATAACCCTATATTAAATATGTTTTAGTTATAAAACTTTGATTTTAACTCTTTTAACTCTTCTTTGAATTTGATAATAATAAATGTCCTAATCTAATATAAGTGGACCCAAAAGATAATATTTTATTCCTATGGTTGTTTTTTGTCGAGACACACTTTTCCAATAGAATTAGGACATGTGTTAGGGTAATAATAATATCATTTTACCCTTAATTACCATATTTAATTTTAACCGCGGTAAATAAAAGTAAAAAGTTACTATTCATGATAAATTATTATTTTCTTATTGAACCAAATTTTACTCCTTGATATTAATTGTGACTTTCATATTTTCGAAATTCCACTCATAGAAGCGGTAAAATTATGTTTTATCTGAATTTGCAAATTCTCTTAGGAGATGGGTAAAAGACAGTGAAAAGTTAAATAAAATTTTTATATATTTAAAATATTATAAACTGACTCCAATGATTTACATTGAACTTATATAGGTATTATGTATCTATTTTGACCTAAAATAAAAAAAATAATTATTTAAATAAAAATTTGGGTTTAAACTATAATTCAGTGTTTTTCACTATTCATCAAAAATTGAATGTTTTCAAAAAAACCAAAAATTCACCCTAAGCTAATTTAGATATTATGAATCCAAAAATGAAGTCCATTTTGAAAGATAAAATTTATAAAATTTTATTAATTGGGTATTACTATTCATAACAGCTACTTTGATTGGTTGTGGTGTGTGTTAGAACTCGAAGTTCCGTACAACACACGCTACTGTTTTATTCAAAAGGAAGCGTACCGTGGAAGCTTGGGGTGTTACACGTTTCTTGATTTCGCCTATTTCTCAATATATCATCGGTTTAAAATTTAGGAAGTTTTTATAGATCTACCATGTTCTAGGTCGATCTAAGGGCCGACGCTCGGTTATATTGATCATACGACACTAATGTAGGTGGTTTGTGCCTTTCTATAGATAGTCTTTGAGTTATATGTGCAAAAGTGCCCAATACCCTTGATCGGGTTATTACGTGTTTGCGGTTTTGACCCTGTTATTTCCTACTATGATTTATATTCTTGAGTAGTGGTCAATGGAATGTTATTAGGGTTAATTGTTATGCTATGGATGTGTGGCCCATGCTTGTATTGTTTATGACGGTTTGTTTTTTCTTATCTTTTTTGGCTGCTTACTTTCCATTCCTAGTGCAGATAGGATGGGGTGATATTATTTATCAGACATGTTGTTATGTTATAGAATATTTTACTAAGTCGATATTGATTTATACTTTGTCTGTTATATATCATTGTTCTCAATTGACTTACAAAGGGTCGTGAGAACTTGGTGTAGTAGACCATAGGAGGAATTGACACTTGGGGCTTCTCCAGAGTGTCTGTTTACTATTAGAATGCGAGACCATAGGAATAATGGACGTAAGTGCTTCCCCAGAGTTTATATTTTTCCTCAATGTGGGACAGAAGTGGAATTATACGTTGAGTGCTTCCCAATATCATCTTTAAGTTACTGATACAAGATTATAGGTGGAATTGACGGTGAGTGATTCCTCAGAGAGTCTATGAAAAAGCTAAACCAGAGGGGTTAGACTGTGTGTACATCCTAGAGGGTTTCTTGTGTTATTTTGGTTGGGCTATAGGGTTTAGACTGTGAGTACCTCCCAGAGAGTTCCCTGCTTATGATTAGCTGGTTAATTGATATATGATTGTTGAATGTATTAGAAACTATAGGATTGTTTACTTTTGAGTACTTCCTTGTTTACTACTTCATTTTGATTATATTTTTCCCTATATATATATTCACTAACTATTAGGCACAAATATTTGGGTGGTTTCCTTCTGGTATTTATTCTCACACCATGTTTGGGTTATGCTTTTAAGCCCAAAAAAATTATATTTCTATAGGTATGGATAATGGAACGTTCCCTTCTACTTTAGGTACTTGATTGCTGCAGATCTGGGGAGCATGGGACCAAGGTGAGGCTTGTGATGCTGTAGGGAAGTTTATTTGTTTTCTATTGTACATTGGTTTAGTATTGTATTCCGACATTGTGACTTGTTTGTTTGCTTTCCTGGACATATGTATCATGAATCAAATATATATATTTATATGTCTGTGTGTGATCGAGTTGTTTATTACTTCCCCTATTTACATATTGCATGTTTTACTTGTTTTGTGATTTTTATTTTTTTTACTTCGATTGTGTTACTCTGCCAATGAGGGCATAGTTTCCACACTAACACACTAAAGGCCCTCACTGCTAGTCATAGCCTCTAGTATTCTGGTAAATGTGCTTGAGGCCATGTGAACTATCGGGTACGGGGCACCTCTGGGTGGCTTTCAGAACAGGGATGTTACAAAGTGGTATCAGAGGCTTTCTTTTCTTCTTGACTTACTATTTGGAGCCTATATTCAGAGATAGGTATGAATAGGTGCTTGGTAATACGTTGTGCCAGGGATTAGCAATCCCATGTAAATGGAAAATCCAATCTACCTCATTATTGCAATTTTTTTTGTTTTTCAATTTTACAGTTGATTTGATTTCACCATTGGGTGATTTACATGTTTTGTTCTGTTATAGTTGATGTTATTGAGGTCCGATATGTATTTCAACCCAATGGGACGAGGGTATGAAATCTCATGCATCATATAGGCACTTATTAGAAATAACATTTCGTGCATTCATGCCATGACATTTAGAGTGCATTATTGATTGCATGTTTTTGTGATAGATGTTGTTCTAGATATTCATGTTGTTGTGATAGATGCCTTGATAGAATACCTGCTTCTGAAAGGGTAATGAATTGTGTAAGGCTTCATTTGAAAGAATGTGAAACATTGGTTCTTGATGTGTCATGGGCCCTCATGAACTGAAATTTGGTTGATCATTTCTCTGTTATTATTATATATAACATGTATAAGATTCCAAGCATTGATTCACGAGGATTATGGGCCCTCATGAATCAAAATATGGCACTTTAATGTTCGTTTCAGTGTTTTTATGGGATTCTAGAGTTGTTTCTCTGGATTACTATCTGGAAAAACCAAGAATACAGGCGTGTAATGATGAATACATGCCATGTGTCCCTATGTTTGTGAAGGAACAATTTTCCTTAAGTACACGTCATGTACTGTATGAACACACCGTGTAGTCTCTAGCTGTGTCATTGACAGTTTGGGTAGAGACACAAGGTTTTGAAATCTTTAGTGGGACATTCCGTGTACTAGATGTACATGACACGTTGCATAGACCTTGTGTCCGCCCATTTAAATAACAACATGGATAGATGAAAACATAAGTTGTACACATCGTGTCAATCTTGAACACACCATGAAGTGTAACCCATGTATTCGGCCATGTAGCGAACAACACGGGTCGATGAAAACATTCTAGTACACACCGTGTCTAGAAAAAACACACCATGTAGAGGAAGCCGTGTAACCGACCGTGTAAATAACAATATCTGTTGGAGAAATTCGTCTAGTATCCGCCATTTATGGCACTAACTCGCCGTGTAGTCTCGTTCTAGGCGAACGGTGTGGCTTAGCCATGTAGAAGAACTCGGGAAGGGGAAGAGGATTCAATTACACACTATGGGTTAGGAAAACATGATGTGTTAATGGGGTGTTACACGACTTGAGTTGGCTGACGTACATTCCCATGTGAAGGCTTAAGGGAACATGCCGTGTATGCATTGTACACGCCGTGTATCCTTCTTTTAAAAAACATGAATTCTCTTTTTATCTTGTTCCCTTCTTACAATTATAAGTTTCATCCCTTATTAATTGTGATCTAAGGTGTGCTATTGACCTCGCACAGTCTTTCCACTGAGACATCCTCTAGTTTTCTGACAGTTACATGGTAGTGATCAGACACCAGATACGGCAGATCAGGGACTACCCGTAGATCCTCAAGTTGTGGCAGTCTTGGAACTACCCAATGCACGATATTGAACTAGCTGCAGTTGTTCATGCCTTATGTTTTTGGATACATTATATTCTGGGAGAGTATTTTTTTATTTTCATCGAACACAATAGTCTCAATTATATCTTCACTTAGCCTGACATAAATTTTAGATAGTGAAGGTGGGTTGAGTACCTCTAGTCCTTTGACTTTCAGCATGCATATAAGCCTTGAAAAGAAAACGTTTTGGCTAAATCATTGACAAGGAGGACTCAATAACAAGTAGTTCAGGAAGAAATTAATGAGTGGAAGCTTATGGATCTATCCTCTGAGATGCATCTGGAGGTGCATGATAGGCAGGGGAAAAATTTTCTTTCTTCTGTAGCTGTTACCTCAACTCTAATTGATCAAGTATGAATAAGGCAGCTATCAGATTCTGAAATCCTAGTCCTATTGCAGAGTGTTTCAAGAGAAGACCCTATTTCTAGATAGATTGTAGGAGCGGATGAGGTCATTCATTTTCATGGACGTGTGTGGGTGACAACAGACATACGTGAGGAGATGATGTGAGATTTTTATTCCTTTGTGTGGGAAGTTCATCCTATTTTCATGAAGACGTATCGTGATATACAAAGTCAGTATTGGTGGCTAGGTTTGAAGACATATGTTTCTAGTTTCATCATGATGTGTTCCACCTATCAGTAGGTGAAGGTGGAGTATCAGTGACCAGCATGGCTTCTGCAGTTGTTACCCATTCCTGAGTGAAAGTGGAATGATGTCACAATGTATTTCATGACATGTTTACCAAGGTCACCTCAAGGGAATGATGCAGTATGGGTTTTCATGGACAGACACATGAATGTTTCTCACTTCTTACCGGTCAAGTAGACCTTCGTTTTTTATGAGTTGGAAAGGTTTTACATCCGAGAGATTGTGCATTTACATGGAGTTCCACACTCCATTGTTTTTTATAGGGATGACAGTTTTACTTCAATGTTCTTGAAGGGACATCAGAAGGCTTTGGGTACACAAGTACTTTTGGGTACAACTTACCATCCAAAGACAGATGGCCAGTTCAAGCATATGATTCAGTTGCTTGAGGAAATACTTCAATAATGCATCCAATATTATTGAGGTTCATGGGAGAATAACATACCTCTTATGGAGTTTTCCTACAATAATACTTTTTAAGATACTATTCAGATGGATCCTTATAAGGCTTTTTATGGTAGCCAATGCCAATATCCCTAATGCTGTCTGCTGACAGGAGAGGTTGTAATGCTGGGACATCGACCCGTCCAAGAAACCTTAGAACAGATAGAGTTGATTTTGAAGAGAATGAATACTGCACAGTGTCTACAGAAGTCTTGTGCAGATCGATAGAGATGACCTCTAGAGTTTGAGAATAGACAGAAGGTTTTCCAGCTTGTTAGACTGAGTTTGGGACACATGAGGAAAAGTGGTAGGGTTAGATTTCATCGAGGTATTTTGGACCGTTTGAGGTGTTGGAGAGAGTCGTGATGGTTCCCTATCAGTTGCAGTTACCTCAGAGTTACCGGGATATGCATGACTTCTTCAACGTTTCTCAGCTTCAAGGTTACTTCTCAAATCCATCTCATGTTTTTCAACCCAAGGAGGTGAAGTTAGAGGTGGATTCCACTTTTGAGGAGCATGTTATCCAGATTGTCGATTGAAGTACGAATGTTCTCCAGGGTTAGTCTGTTCCAGTTGTATGAGTGTTATGGAAACATAGTTGAGTACAGGACAACACAAGGGATAGGGAGGCCAATGTACAATCACAGTGGCCAGTGCTTTTCGAGGGTTATTCTTCTACACCACTTTGCATGGGAAATTCAGGGAATAATTTCTATAAGAGGGAAAGTTTTTAAGGACCCAGATGTTCTTATCAGGTACGTGTTTCTCTTTTTGGTGTTTTTGAGAAAAAGAGGAGTTTTCAGGAAATTTATGATGTAGAGATCATGTACTCTTTTTCCACATGTAGCTGTGTTTTGGCTGTGTAATAGCCAAGAAAACATCCATGTGTGGTGAACTAGAGACCATCTAATGCGGGGATTGTTAAGGGAAATTACACGTCGTGTACTATCTTTTTTTCATTAAACAGGCCAGGTTGCGTCTAATTGGAAGAACTGCCTTATTATTTTCCATCTTCAACTGAGAGAATTTGTATAGTGTCAATCCTTCCTCGAGCCCCTGATCTAGAATCTGTTCTCCGAATCAGTATCTATTGGTTGCGTTGGAATGACATCGGAGAGTTCTCTATTCTTCATGAACCTTGTTTTTTGATTTCTCCTCATTCTCATGTTATCCTCAGTTGAACGTTCTAGATGTTTTTATACATCTACCATGTTCTAGATAGATCCATGGGCTAACACCATGGTATATCTATCATACGATGTCGTGGTAGATGGTTTATTCCTTTTCATAGATAGTCTTTGAGTTATAAGTGCAAAAGTGCTCAATACCCTTGATCGGGGTATGTTGTGTTTGCTGTTTTAGACCTGTTATTTCCTACTGTGAATTATATGCTTGAGAATATGTCAATTGAATGTTAATAGAGTTAATTTCTATTCTATGGATGTTTTTCCCAAGATTTTATTATTTATGACTGTTTGGTCTTTCATAGCTTGTTAAGATACTTTCTTTCCATTCTTAGTGTGGATAGAATGGAGTAATATTATTTATCTGACTTTTTGTTATGCTATAGACTATTTAGACAAGGAGTTATTGAGGTATACTTTGTCTGTTATATTTCTTTATGATTGATTGATATACACATGGCTGTGAGAATCTGGTGTAATAGACCATAGGGAGAATGGATGTTGAGGGCTTCTCTAGAGTGTTTGTTTACTATTACGATGTGAGACCATGGGGGGGAAAAGACGTAAGTGATTCCTCATAGTGTCTGTAGTTCCTAGATGCATTCCACAGGGGGAATTGGAAGTTGAGTTCTTCCTCAGAGCGCCTTTTAGTTATTGAAATAAGACTATAGGGGGGAATTGACGGTGAGTGCTTCCTAAGAGAGTCTGTGCAAAAGCTGAACCAGAGGGGTTAGACTGTGTGTATTTCCTAGAGGGTTTCTTGTATTGTTTTGGTGGGACCAAAGGGGTTGGGCTGTGAGTACTTACCAGAGGTTTCCCTTCCCAGGATTAGCTTCTTACTTGATATATTATAATTGAATGTATATTAAACTATTGTATTGTTTACTTTTGAGTACTTCCTTGTTTACAACATAATTTTGATTATAGCCTACCATATATATATTCACTAACTATTAGGGACAAATCTTTGTGTGGTTTCATACCAGGATTTAGTCTCCCAACCTGTTTGGATCATGATTTTGGGCCCAAATAGATTATATTGTTTCAGGTATAGATAAGGGTAAGCTCCCTTCTACTTCAAGTACTTTATTGTTGCAGAGCTCGGGAGAATGGGACCACGCTAATTCTTGGGATGCTGTGGATAATTTTATCTGTTTTTGGTTTTTATTTGGTTTAGTATTGTATTCCATCATTGTGACGTTTTTGGTCTCTTTGTTATACATAGGTATCATGCATCATATATATGTGTGTGTGTGTGCGCCCTAGTTGTTTATTACTTCCATTGTTTACCTATTGCATGTTTTACTACTTCCGTTATTTCTATTTTTTTTACTTATACTGTGTTACTTTGACAATGAGGGAATATTTTCCCCAGCATCACACCCAAGGCCCTTGATTCTAGTTAGAGTCCTCTAGCATTCAGGGTAATGCACTTGAGGCCACGTGACCAACCAGGTATAGAGAACCTCTGGGAAACTTCCATAACCAGTACATTACAACTACAATACACATTCACTCTAATGACTCGTGATCAAACAACCCAAAAATAAGAACATGACATTCCCACTTAAAATATTAATATGTATCAAATTGCATCCCAAAAAGGTGAAATAGGCTGTCAAAAATGTAACATAAAACATAAACATAAATAGTTCTCATTATATATGTAAATACTCATATATCAGAGTGTCACTCGATCCATCATTCATCTAACTATTCAATAATATACAAAAAAACATAAAAAAATTAGAGGAAATAATAATCATACCAAGATTCCCAAAGAAATGCAATAAATAAAGGCCCAAATATCAATCACATGTAAAATAAAATATAAAATAATATTTTCAAATTAACTCAGGTCTAAATAAGAAATAACACTAAATAATATTTCTAGAATAAAACATGTGGTCACACATTGAACAATGCCTAATTGAATGAAATAGAAAAACCACTAATGTCCTACCCTATCTCATCCCACCATTTTTCTACATCGATCCCTTCAACAAGGATTTTTCCCAGGTGAATCCCCACTCAGCATGGAGATAAACATCACTAGACTCACCTTGATAACTATATATATACATCAAATTTATAGTCAAACAATAAATATTTTTGTTCCATGGTCATGATCATATCATAGTGTTCTCTTAGGAGGATTTGGGGAAACTCATTTTTTTGATATCCACAACACTTCATAAGGACTGGCCACCATAAATCCTAATGAATCCCTAACTACCACACTACAATGAATTCCAAAGGGAAAGATTACATCTAGTGAGAGTTATATCCTGATGATGAATAGAATTAATATACATGATATCATAAGAATTTGAAATTATTATTTCCTGATCTGATCACCAATCATCAATGTATTCCATGAGAATAGATGCCATAGGTATTAATACACCTCCAAGAGGTCCATCACACAGATATCACTACCTCTTAGGCTATATTTCTAGTAATTATATCATAGTAATGGTATAAGATAATGTCAATATGGTGGTCAGTTCACCATCCTTCTCTCAAAAACAAATTAGAGGCATATTACAACACTAATCCCATCTGTTGAAAAACACTAAGGACTATCATAACACTAATATGACTACATGTTAACTTAACCAAAGTCATAAATCAAAAATAAAAAGTCAAAATACTATATATTACACTTAGGCTAATGCCAATTATCTCCCATAAGGAATTATTGATTCTATAAAATCAATAATTTTTTTGAAGAGGTTCCAAAATTATAATGGTGAAAATATTACCCATAAAATCATTAATTTCTATAAATCATTCATACCCCAAGCATATACCATGTTTCTAATAGACATATTCTATGAGGAAACATAAAATGCATGTAAATTTGGTCTAACAATCAAATCAATCAAGGTATGTATTCTCATCAGGATCTAGTGATATCATTAATCCCCATCAAAAAGTATATTAAATACCCAAAAAACTATAATAGTGTACACATAAAATGTTACAATATTTATAAGAAATTGTGTCTCACTCATGAGGTTATGCATACCAAATCTAGTTCTAAAACTATACGTTAAGGGGTTTTTATCATCCTTGTAAAATATTCTTTATCAATATTTTGAAAAGATACATGATATTTACTCTAATAATCCAAGGAATTTGGGATAATACCCCTGATAATTATCTTAATCAACCCCCATATTAGATTATATTTTAAACCAATTTCTCTAAAATACTATTCTCTATGGAATATATACTTTAAACTAAAAAACTATTTTAAAATCCTATAAAAAATGAAAAAAAATATTTTCAAATCCCACTCCCGTTACTAGAAAAATATAAAATATTTCTTCCATAATATTTGGATTATGGAACCATCGATTCAATGACAAATAAGAAATATAATCATTGTATATATTTTTAAAAATTAATTATTTCCGAATATAGGGGGAAATATTTCTTCAATTCCCAAACACATGTTGTGTATAATAATAATGATCATAGAATCATAATATAATATAAATAATAAAGTGGTTTATTTATTTGATCATCACCTATATCAATGATGAGAGACAACATATAATTCTAGGAAACACAAGGGAAAATTTACTCAATTGAGAAATTATTTCAATAAAACAAAAAAATTAAAAAAATAACCACTTGTAACTAACTTCCCAAATTATAGTAGTAGGGTTCATAGTCACCAAGTGATTCCATGGTGCTTAAATTATGTGTAATGGGGTATCAAACATTCCCACCCACCACCATATCTGAAAACATGAATAATATAGTATTTGAAATGAAAAAAAAGTTTGAATTTTATATTTTCTCAAAAACATAATCAAATACACTATGCAATGTACCTCAAATAATAATTTTTTTAATGGGGTGATTCCAAGGTTCATAAAGACCCTTTATACACTACTCTTGGAATCCTCATCTAATTAATGATATTCAACCATAATTTGGTGTAATTAATTTTAAAACACCAAATCCTTGTATCCAAAAAATAAATTTGTAGTTGAGTAAGAACAAGAGAGAAGAAATATAAAGATATCATTAGTGATTGATAAAACAAAACATTCTCAATCAACTAGGAATAATGTAGAGAATATAAGGGAAAGTGATAGTAATAGTTGGATTCACCCATATCCTATATAGCTTAACCATAAAGAAAATATATAAGGGATTAATAGGGTAATAGGGGAAAATTTCATCTTTTACCCCATTTTCAAAATGTTCTAATTCTTATCAAGTACTCGGTACACCCCACCAGGTACATATAGGCTTACCAAGTACATGGTGAAACGGAACTGGTCACATGATGTCCTAGACTAAGCCACCCCTTTTCATTATCATACAACAAGTAACCAATTCAATAAAACCAATTAATGATTCTGAAATATTGGAAAATCCTATCAATCTCCCTCCACCATCACCTGAGAAACTTTGCATGATTATTTTTTACCAGACACATACCTCTAATAATTGATACATAATATAATTACTGAGTATGAGAAACAAACCTCAAATCTAGTTAATGTATCCCCAACTCAGTGGTCATTTGAATTTTTAGTATCTTTATATCATTGCATCTGTAGATATTTAAATAATTTGTACAATTTAAGAAAATGTATGTGGTACAAAATTCTTTGATTGTCTTGGAAATATTTGAGACATCAATGAGGAATAATAGATTGTTCATAATATAAAAAATTTGGATAAAAAATAGTATAATTTTCTAGATATAACAAAAAAATGTTTAATAAAATGAAATGAAGTATAAATTACACTCCTATGATCAACCATATATATAACTAAATCCGTGAATAAATATAAAATAATATCCATTGGGTATGTTTCAGTAATTCATCCTCCTGTAATGAATTAATCACATGGGATTGATAATGATTCTTTTGAATAACTAGTATACTCACTTATTCCATGTGTATCCATAGGATTAAATGAGTCACTCGAAGCTTATATCATATTTTATTATCATCGATTATATTCTAATACCTTAGATGGCTACTGGTAAATGAGGAATTCATATTTGATAGGGTGATTTAGCTAGAAGATTAATTAACATATATCAAACATATTTATCATGACTAATGCCTAATTTGTTTGGGCTTTAAGAAACACTTGATTATTTATAACAGATACTCATATGTTACATAATGTATATTTTAATTCTTTATTAATTAATTCATTATTTATATGAATGACCCAGTGATGACCCCATTAATTTTTCCGATAAAATGTGTTAATTAATATATACTAAAATACAAATATTGGAAATTAAATCACATATCGTTTAACTACCCAATTTTTCATAAGATTTATAGTAAATCATACATTTTTATTAATGAAATATATTATTACTTGGGTATTTAAATACGATATCATGATATTTTAGGAAATGATTTACCCAAAGACATGTAATATTCCATTTGTATCATGAATGTGTAAATATTTTACTCCCATATTGTACCATATCATAAAAAGTTGGGTATATCGTCATCTGTAGTCCAATTATAGTAAATCATTATAAAGATGATTCCATTTAAAATTATATCCTATTATATACAAACAATTTTAAACCATAATATCAAATACTTTTATATATCTTCTAAAATAATTTAAAAAATAAATCATAATATTCCCCATGTAACACATAATATAAAATTCCATTTGAATATAAATCCAAAATTCATTATGAGTAAACTCTAAAACAATTTTGGTCTATATATGAGATAATAAATACCCATATATTCAGCCAATATATATGGCCCACTGGGTCTGTTTATCATTTAGATAGATTATGAATTCATGAATTCAAAAATGTAATAAATGAAATGAATTATGAAAATATTTCATTAAATTCTTTATACAAAGGGATCTAGCATTATCTCTATAGAAGATACGTATATATAGAAATATGACAAGTAGTCTTATCATGCAATATCATGAATTTTTATATGATATTTTTTTCTAATGTATCATGTTTCGGTGAGACAATATGTTTGTTAATCACATGTTACTACTCATATGATTACTAATTTCTGTGTATATATTGACCGGTTCCATGAACACATAACAAAATATTCACCATTATTGATGGGAAAATTACCCACCCCTTACATAATTGATTAAAACTTCAAATTTAATGTTTAGTTAGGATTATACAATTCCTTATTCATTATTAACTGATTTTTTAGATGTCCCCCTAATTGCATAAGAGTAAAATTAAAAGTTTTGTTATGATCTAACTATTTAAATGAAAAAAACAGTACCAATTTACCCAATAATTAGATAAAAATAATTATTTTATAATAAATTTATCTAATTATAATGGTTCTAATTATAGGTACCTCACCATCCTTAGTTATAGTTAAATTTAAACCGGAATCATGCACCCCAAGAATAAAAAAAATAAATGTCTATGAGCCTATGTGTGGAATAAATCAAAGAACATCTAATGAAAAAAACCCCATTTAGTGCCTCATTATATTATTTATTATCATGATAAAAGATCATACTCATGTAAAAATTGACATTTCATAAAAACCATTAATACTCTATGAAAAAAATTAGTTATGCTTAACAACAATCATAAATGGAAACTTCATTTATCATTTTATTTCATGGAAATATATATCCATACATAATGAATAATAAATATAAAAAAACATTTTATAACATATAACATTTTATATTCATAAAATATATAATGAATTATAGCTATCCTATATATATGATTTTGTCTCATAATATTACATATGATAGATTGTTAGGGTAATTTTATGTTTATTAAATATTTACTATTTTTTTAAACTCATTACATCTCTATGTAATTCGTAAAACATTTATATATGAATATCAATTAAATCCCTCCAACTAAACTATTTTAGTGAGTAACATATATGAATAATATATTTTAATAATAGTGTAACTTAGGAATCATTTTATAAATATTTAAGATATTGAAAAAGTATTAAAACTTCTTTAATTCACAACAGAAAATGTTTTGATGTTAGTAACTCAGATTTTCTAATTTTATCTCTACCTATGTTCACCATCATTCTCATTTTTATAACCCTTTACATAAAAAATTTACATTGATAATTTTTTTAAAAAAATATATTTCTCACTATGTTGTTGTAATGGCCAAGACCTCTCCGGCCCTTTCCTTTGTCCAAAGAAGGCCATGAAGTGTTCTGGAGGATAAGATGGACTTTTCCCACACTTTCCAGAATTTTGAAACTACACACCATGTAGTTTGAGTACATGTCATGTAGCCCCTTGCCGGGTATACCCCATGTTGAAGGCCATGTCCTTGCCGTGTGAGATAAATGGGTAAACACCGTGTGTCCAATACTACACGCCGTGTAGTATCTCCCCGCGTACGCGTTATAATGTGTTAACAGTCAACGGTCGTGTGCCATGTTGAAGCTTTATCTTTTCCGTGTGAAATAAATGAGTGCAAGCCATGTGTCCAAACTACACGCCATGTAGTCCTTCCCCACGTATGTGTTACCCTCAAACCGTGTGTTGACCAGTCAACAGCCTCTGAGCCGTGTTGGAAACCGCATGAAGACCGTGTGAAATAATCGAGTACACACCGTGTACTATAAAGTACACGCTGTGTACTTTTGATTTTCTCGCCTAAAAAAGGAGGGGTCCCCTCCTCCTTTTCAACTCACCCATCTCCTCCCCTATCATCTGAGCAGAGTTCTCCCAAGAGACTCGAAGGCTCTTTCTTCCATAACTTCTTCGTCCGAGCTCCGATTTACGATCCGTCAGCAGCCACAGGATCGTAACAATGAGGAGGAACTTCTTAACCTGGATCCATTGTCCTTCATTCAGCCTTTCCTTTCATACTTCCACCCAATGAGGTTTTACCGGGACCCGATAGAAGTGACAGACGCCGACAGACGTCTTCTAAGGTTGATCCGGGGGAGGGTTGTGATCGAAACCTGTTGAGGTAATGATCTTACCTTCTTCTCTCTCTAAATTGTGCATCATGTGGGGTGGGTTTCCTCTTGTTTACATGAAATGCATTTGAACCGGTTTAACGAAGATAATAAATGGCTTATATAATGGGGATGGGAAGTTGTGAATGCAGTTACTTTATTTATATCCTGTGATATTATGTTGTGAATTGAATAGGCTTATGCCTACTGAAAATCACGGTCATTGGGGGACTTTTCATGCACAATTAAATGTTTCCCTATCTTTCTAGACTGTTTTTTTGAATGGAACTTTGTTGAATGTGGAATATGGTCAATCACGTAAATTTGGCTGTTTAAAATCCGAAACCCTTGTGTGATCACCCCAGTTGAAAACAATGGAATAATGACATGTGGGTGTTGGTTTGGATACGTGGAATGCAGTGGGGGTCTTTGGTGGGTTTTTGTGGATCGGGTGAGCAGCGGGGCTGCGGTTGAATTGGTTGTGGGTTGGTGTGAATGTTATGTTGGTAACGGGCACTGGGGCTGCGATAAATGGTATTAAAGGGATAATGACGTACGTGTTTCGGTGCGGTTGTGGTTATGGTAGTTGGCAGCAGGGTTGCAGGGATGGGTTTGAATGTGAACGGGCTATGGGTTGTAAATAGTAAATAAAAAGTGGAAGAGTTAATGAATGGTGGGGCGTGGTAATGAAATGGGAATAATAATTAATGGGATGGTTGGTTATTAATAAGGGACTTGTTGTGCTTACTTGATTTGTGGATGGTAGGGATATGCTTTACAAATGATCGATGTGGTTGGTTGTGGATATTTTCCCAGTAGTTAAGGAACTAATAAACTGATTCAATTGAAACATGAAAACTTAAATGGGGTTTCAGGATTGTTTGTTGTATGCATGCTTCGTAGTAGCAGTGCCGAGGCACGTTCTCAGTTCTCTGATTAGAATCCATAGGTTGGGCTGAGTGTTTGGTATATATATATATCTGTATCTTTGTGGTTTATCACACCCCACCCATGTGGAGCACTTAGTGCCAAACACTCCAATTTCATGGGAGAGGGTGTTTTCCCCTTAGTTACTAGCTCCTTCCTGCTCATTCTTCCCTAGGTTGTGATGTCTTGAGGTGACCTTACACACAAGAATCTTCGGGTAGGTTTCGATTGGGGTGGTTTATCCCAAGACTCTTTGGGCAGTTTTTTACTATTTCCCAAGAACCTTTGGAATGAGTCCCAGGTGTGTGCGGGCGGGATACGTGGTGGTGAGAACAAGGTGTGTGCCGTGCGGGATACGTGGTTGTGAGGCCCAGGTGTGTGCGGGCAGGATATGTGGTTGTGAGGCCCAGGTGTGTGTGGTGGGATGTGTGGTGGTGAGGCCTAGGTGTGTGCAGGCGGGATATGTGTTAGTGAGGCCCAAGTGTGTGCGGATGGTAAGAGTGTGGTAGCTTCAGGATGTTCGTCGTTTGGATGAGCAGCTATCTAGTGGGGGAAAATGGTGCGGGTTACTCGGTACTCTTGTTCTTATATACTACTACCTGTTGTGACTGTGTTTTGGTGAGTGTGGATGGTGAGGATGGGTTGATAGAATTCCTTGTTAGGTTTCGGTTTCTTCTATTGTTCTCACAAGACATTAGGATATCTCCCCACTTGTGCACGATAGCTTTAGGTTTCCCTACTGAGTATACTTGTATGCTCACCCTATGTTTTCTTTCAAGTTTCCAGGAGGTCTACCTGGGCTGTGCGGGACCCTACCAGTCGGGACAGATGGAGTTGCTGCAGTTTGTTGTACTTGTTTCCTTTTGGTACTGTACTTTTGAGCTTTCATGTACTTGTACCTTGTTTCAGAACTATTTAAACATGCATGTGGGATTGGTTTGGGTTTGTTTCTATACACTTGTTATTTTCTTTTTTTGGTGGTTGACTTTTCCTATTTCCCGATCCTAAATCAAACAAGGGTAATGCCTCCCATATTTGTGAAAATTCATACCCTTGGTGCTAGTCGCCACCACGGGGCCTACTGGAGGCGGGACTCATTGGTCATTATCACCCTTTCACCATTGCCAGCTCAGGAGGGGCATCTTTGGTGGAAGGGGGTCGTGAAAGAATGGTATTAGAGGTGATGGTTGAGAGATAGGATGGAGTCTGGAGTTAGGCACAGGGATGATTGCATGGGATCATAGGGCAACAGTGTTGGTTAATCTTGGTGTGTGACATAGGCCAGGGAAGACCGTCTAGGACACAGGATTTTAGGGCCCCCCGTGATCTGATGCAAGGACTCTGAGCCTTCCGAATGACTAAGTGAGACCACTTTGATTGATGGGTAGAGACCCTAGGGAAGGTACATGCATCAACATGATTGTGTTTTACTTGATTTGGGCATTCTGGGAAAGAAATTTAAATAATGTGATAAAATAAAACATTGAGAAATTTTCCTTACTACTTGGGATCAGGAGATCCATGTTTACCATATAGATATGGCACCTGGACGTCATCCCCGATTGACTCTGACGGCCGAGGCCCAATAGATCCAGGTGGTCGGTCAGTTGAGGATTGACCGAGAGGAAGAAGATAGCCAGTGGTAGAAGACTCTCTGTTCTTTCCAGTGGCAAAACCTCAAGAAGTACGAGGGTAGTACTTCAGATACGGAGACAGAGGGGTGGCTTGAGGAGCTAGGGATCGCTTTTACCTTGATCCGTGCTCTGAGGGAGTACTAGGTTCTCCTAGAAGTCAGTTAGCTGAGAGTTGCGGCGCGACAGTGGTGGACGCTCTACCTTGGAGAGAGGATAGAGGCAGAGATTCCGTGGGCTGACTTTGAGAAGGAATTGTGAGAGGAATTCCATTCTTCTATGATCAAGGCGGAGAAGCCGCAGGAGTTAATTTCCCTTCAGTAGGGGAGTATGTCTGTATGAGAGTTGGGGATCAAGTTCAAGGATCTCCTGGGCTTTACTCCGGATCTCTTTCCGGAGGAGGAGTCTTAGGAAAGACGTTTGGAGGAGGCTCTTCGTCCTTCGCTCTAGTATGCTGTCACCCCCTTCACCCTTCCAACATACTTGGCGGTACAGAAGAAGGCAGAGGTTTTAGAGAGGATGCACTCGCTGGGAGGTGCACCACGAGAGGGGATCCAGCCGGGCTCGATGAAGGGGAAGGCAGTCAGTAGCAGGTCTCTTGTGACGGGACCATCCAGGTTCAGGCCAGTGGGGAGTAGGCCCCAGCAGTTCCAGTTCAGATCTTCAGGTCCTCATCCCTTCTTCACGATCCCAGGACCAAAGTGTTTTTCTTGTGGAGGTTTCGGGCATGTTCAGATTCGGTGCCCGACCCGAGCTCAGTACGATCGAGGTGGGCTGGTTCAGCGCCCACCTCAGCAGCACCAGTTGCCGGAGAGGCCCTTCCAACAGCAGCAGGACCATGCTCCTCTGATGGAAGACTTTGCGAGAGGAGGCCGACCTCAGGGTGCTCCTCAGGGACCTCGAATAGGGAATGGTCATGGAGGTGGATGACATCAGAGAGGCAGAGGAGCTGGACGTGGACAGTTGCACGCAGCGGAGTTGACAGCTCCAGCAGGACCGGAGGTAGTGCGAGGTACGATTTGTTTGTTCAGCACTCTTGTTTCTACTTTGTTCAATTCGGGAGCTTCTCACTCCTTTGTTTCACATGGTCTAGCCCATTCTTTAGGATTAGACGTAGAGAGACTTTCCATACCACTGGTGCTGAGTACACCAGTTGGAGGCCAGACTGGCGTATCTTGTGTTTGTCGGGGATGTGGGAAAATGTTGGGACCACATCGATCTACTGGGGACCTTCTTCTGTTACAGGTGCAGCCATATGATGTAATCCCAGGAATCGACTGGTTGTTTTCTGTTAGTGCCGTTATCGACTGCTTCCGGCGAAGAGTCGTGTTCTCCGACGTGGACGGGCAACATGTAGCTTTTTTTGGCGAGAGGAGCTATTAGGTAGGAAACTGGCGTGTGGAGCCTCTCCTTTCTTTGTTAGGAAGGTTATCAGTGGTTCCAGCTGATACAGAGATTATGAATATCCCAGAGGTTGTTAGTGAGTTCCTCGATGTTTTTCCTGAGGAGGTTGTGAATCTACCCCCCGATGTGATGTTTAGTTCGGGATAGACTTACAGCCTGGTGCCCGTCCGATTTCGATGGCCCCTTATCGGATGACACCTTCAGAGTTGCGGGAGTTGCGGATTCAGATTGACGATCTGATGAAGAAGGGTTTTGTTCGACCCAGCGTGTCACCATGGGGTGCTCTGGTTTTGTTCATGAAGAAGGAATATGGTGGTCTTAGGCTATTCATAGACTACCGAAGGTTGAACCAGGTAACGGTCAAGAACCGTTACCCCCTTCCAAGGATAGATGATATATTCGACCAACTGAGGGGAGTAGGTTGGTTCTCAAAGATTGATCTACGATATGGATATCATCAGCTGAGGGTAAAGGAAAGTGACATCTCGAAGACGTCTTTCAGGTGCAGGTATGGGAACTTTGATTTTGTAGTGATGCCATTTGGAGTTACGAATGCACCGGCTGTGTTCATGGGACTTATGAACATTGTCTTCCGAGTGTTTATGGACCTGTTCATCATTGTGTTTATCGATGACATCTTGATCTACTCGTGATTAGAGGAGGAGCAGGTTGAGCATTTCAGGGCAGTATTGGAAGTCCTTTGACACCACCAGCCTTTTGGGAAATTGTCGAATTGTATGTTCTTGACACAAGAAGTACACTTCCTTGGACACGTGGTGTCTCAGCATGGAGTGTTAGTGGACCCGTCGTAGGTGGAGGCAGTTGTTTCTTGGGAAGCACCCAAGAGCGTGGCAGAAGTTCGTAGTTTCCTGGGGTTAGCAGGTTTCTATCGGAGTTTCATTTCAAACTTCTCTCGAGTTTCTGATCCACTGAAAACTTTGACCAGGAAGAACAGGTCTTTCTATGGAGTGAGAAATGCCAAAAGGCTTTCGACTACCTGAAGGAGAAGTTGGTCAGTGCCCCCGTACTCAGGTTTCTAGAGGAAGGGTTGTTGTATGAGGTGTTTTTTGATTCTTCTGGCCTTGGTTTGGAGTGCATACTGATGTAGAAGAAGGGTGTGATTTGTTATGGGTCTAGGAAGTTGCGCCCTCATGAACATAACTATGCCACCCATGACCTGGAGCATGCAGCAGTAGTGTTCAAATTGAAGTTTTGGTGACATTACCTCTTTGGGGAGTGATTTGTGGTCTTCTAAGATCACAAGATCTTGTGTTATATCTTCTCCCTGCGTGACCTGAACTTGCGACAGTGGATATGGGTCGAGTTTCTCTAAGACTATGACTTCGAGATATCTTACACTGAAGGTATGGGAAACATTTTGGCTGATTCCCTGAGCAGAAAGTCTCATAAGGAAGTGGTTCGGGAGTCCACTGATGCTTAGAAAGCGATGGGAGAGTTGGCCGCCTTACACTTGGATGCCAGGGAAGAAGGTGTTAGAGGCTGTTTGTTTCAGATGATGGTGCAGTCGTTCTTGTTGCAACAGGTAGAATAGTCTCAGTGGGGGGACTCCGAGGCGGAAGTGATGTGGGATCATGTCGATCAGGGGAATTCTCCAGAAGGATGGTCATAGGACAGACAACATTAGATGCTTTTCCATGGACGGTTGGTTGTTCAGGAGGCGATGCATGAGGAAGTTCTCTGTGAGTTCCATATCTCAGCCTTGGCAGTATATCCAGGAGTTTCAAAAATGTACCAAGGACTGAGGGAACAGTTTTGGTGGCCCGGGGTGAAACGGGCAGTGGCGGAGTTTGTGGATAAATGCCTAGTGTGTCAGCAAGTGAAGGCTGAACACCGTGTTCCCAGTGGTTTGTTGAATCCTTTAGATATCCCCAAGTGGAAGTGGGATGACATATCAATGGACTTCGTCACAGGACTACACAAAACTCAGGGTGGTTATGATGCTATCTGGGTAGTGGTGGATCGACTGACAAAATCAGCTCACTTCATAGCAATTAAGGAGTCGGGTCCGATGAGTACCTTAGCATAGAGGTATGTAGACGAGGTGGTGCATTTTCCTGGAGTCAAGAAGACTATCATCTCAGATCGGGATACTCGGTTTACCTCATGAGTCTCGAGGGGGTTACAACATGCTTTTGGCACCCAACTACGCATTAGCACTGCTTTCTACCCCCAGACCGATGGGCAGACAGAGTGGACTATCTAGACATTGGAGGACATGTTGCGAGCATGTGTTCTGGATTTCGAAGGATCATGGGTACGATAGGTGCTCTTGGGCCAGAGGTAGTGCAGAGCACCACAGAAAAAGTCCAGCTAGTACGTGAGAGGATGAAAGCAGATCAGGATCAAAATAAGTATTATGCTGATCGTCGGAGGAGGCCCTTGGAGTTCGAGGTAGGAGATCATGTGTTCTTGAAGGTTTCCCCTCGACGGGGGCAAAGAAGGTTTGGGAAAGGGAGAAATATCTCCCCTAGGTTCATCGGACCTTTTGAGGTGCTGAGGCGAGTCAGTGAGGTGGCATATCAGCTGGCCCTGCCACCTCAGTTGGAGAAAGTTCATGACGTCTTCCATGTCTCCCTGCTTCGTCGGTACTTACACGATGACTCTCATGTTATCGACTGGGGAGAGTCGGATTTGGGAGACAACGCGACCTTCGAGGAACGACCAGTCAGAATCAAAGATCATAAAGAGAAGGTGCTCCGTGGACGAACCATTCCCTTGGTTCGTGTGTTGTAGAGGCATGGAGGCCTCGAGGAGAGCACCTGGGATCGGGAGACTCAGATGCACGCTAAGTACCCGGAGTTGTTTTGAATTGTGTTTTCCTTTGTTCTTCTGAGTTTTGTGTTGATTTTGTACTCTGTAACTTTGATATATGGAATTCTTGGCTTGTCGGTTGTTTGAACTTTTGTTTCCTTGTTCTCTGGAAGTGTGTAGCATGTTCAGATGTGTGGGGAAATGGAAAAACCTGACTCTTAATCGAGACGCATTAATGAGGATGTGATTGAACCCGTGTGGGCGAGTCAGTGCCGCCTAAAGTGGATAATATCTCGACATAGAAGAAGGAATTTTCCCCAAACCGCGTGTTTGGGCAATGTGTGGGTTGTATGGTGTTGGGGGCAGTGTAAGTTGGAAAATCCTAATATATGGAAGTAGGAAAGCCCAATCCTTAATCATGACGCATTAATGTGGATGCGATTAAACCTGTGCAGGCGAATCAGTGCCGCCTAAAGCGGAAAATATCTTGACCTAGGAGAGGGAATTCCTAACACCTGTGATTAGGATTTTTGGTTGAGTTCCTGGTATAACAAGAACCCTTAGAGGTATCTTATCGGGTTCCTCTAGGTTGGTTTTTGAATTCTCGAGGACGTGAATGTTTTAAGAGGTATCTGATGTAATGGTCCGGACCTCTCCGGCCCTTTCCTTTGTCAAAAGAAGGCTGCGAAGTGTTCTGGAGGGTAAGATGGACTTTCCCACACATTCCAGAATTTTGAAACTACACGCCATGTAGTTTGAGTACACTCCATGTAGCCCCTTACCGGGTATATCCCGTGTTGAAGGCCGTGTCCTTGACATGTGAGATAAATGGGTACACGCCGTGTTTCCAATACTACACGCCGTGTAGTCTCTCCCCGCGTACGTGTTACCGTGTGTTACCAGTCAACGACTGTGTGTCGGGTTGAAGCCGTGTCTTTTCTGTGTCAAATAAATGAGTGCACGATGTGTTTCCAAACTACACGCCGTGTATTCCTTCCCTGCGTATGTGTTACCCTCAAACCGTGTGTTGAACAGTCAATAGCTGCAGAGCCATGTTGGAAGCCGCGTGGAGACCGTGTGAAATAACCGAGTACATGCTGTGTTCTATAAAGTACACGTCGTGTACTTTTTCTTTTCTCGCCTATAAAAGGAGGGGTCCCCTCTTCCTTTTCAACTCACCCCTCTCCTCCCCTTTCCTCTGATCCGAGTTCTCCCAAGAGACTCGAAGGCTCCTTCTTCCATAACTTCTTCGTCCGAGCTCCAATTTACGATCCGTCAGTGGCCACGGGATCGTAACGACGAGGCGGAACTTCCGAGCATGGATCTGTTGTACTTACTTCAGCCTTTACTTTCTGACTTCCACCTGAGGTGGGTTTTCTGGGACCCAATAGAAGTGAAGGATGCCGACGGACGTCTTCTATGGTTGATCCGGGGGAGCGTTGCGATCGGAACCTGTTGAGGTAGGGATCTTACCTTTGTCTCTCTATAAATTGTGCATCATGCGGGGTGGGTTTCCTCTTGTTTACCTGAAACACATTTGAACCGGTTTAATGAAGATAATAACTGGCTTATATAATAGGGATGGGAAGTTGTGAATGGAGTTACTTTATTTATATCCTGTGATATTATGTTGTGAATTGAATAGGCTTATTCCTACTGAAAATCATGGTCGTTGGGGGACTTTTCTTGTGCAATTAAATGTTTCCCTATCTTTCTAGACTGTTTTTGTGAATGGAACTTTGTTGAATGTGGAATTTGGTTAATCACGTAAAGTTGTCTGTTTAAAATCCGGTACCCTTGTGTGATCACCCAGTTGAACAAAATGGAATAATGAACATGTGGGTTTTGGTTTGGATACGTGGCATGTGGTGGGGGTGTTTTGTGGGTTGTTGTGGATTGTTGTGGATCGGGTGAGCAACGGGGCTGCAGGTGACTTGGTTGTGGGTTGGTGTGAATGTTATGATGGTAACGGGAAGAGGGGATATGATAAATGGTATTAAAGGGATAATGATGTACGGGTTTCGGTGCGGTTGTGGTTATGGCGGTTGGCAGCTGTGCTGTAGGGATGGGTTTGAATGTGAACGGGCTATGGGTTGTAAATAGTAAATAAAAAGTGGAAGAGTTAATGAATGGTGGGGGGTGGTAATGAAATGGGAATAATTATTAATGGGATGGTTGGTTATTAATAAGGGACTTGTTGTACTAACTTAATTTGTGGATGGAAAGGATATTCTTTACGAACGATCGATGTGGTTGGTTGTGGATATTTCGCTAGTAGTTAAGGAACTAATAAACTGATTCTGTTGAAACATGAAAACTTAAATGGGGTTTCGGGATTGTTTTTTGTGTGCATGCTTCGTAGTAGCAGTGTCGATGCACGTGCTTAGTTCATTGATTAGAAGCCATAGGTTTGGATGAGTGTTTGGTATATATATATATATATCTGTATCTTTGTGTTTTATCACACCCCACCCATGTTGATCACTTAGTGTCGAACACTCCTATTTCATAGGAGAGGGTGTTTTCCCCTTAGTTACTAGCTCATTCATGTTCCTTCTTCCCTAGGCTGTGTTGTTTTTGAGGCGACCTTACACCCAAGAATCTTTGGATAGGTTTTGATTGGGGTGGTTTATCCCAGGACTCTTCGGGCAGGTTTTTACTATTTAGCAAGAACCTTCGGGATGAGTCCCAGGTGTGTGCGGGCGGGATACGTGGTGGTGAGGCCCAGGTGTGTGCGGGTGGGATACGTGGTTGTGAGGCCCAGGTGTGTGCGTGCGGGATATGTGGTGGTGAGTCCCAGGTGTGTGTGGGCGGGATACGTGGTTGTGAGGCCCACGTGTGTGCGGGCGGGAAGAGTGTGGTATAGTCAGGATGTTCGCCGTTAGGAAGAGAAGCTATCTAGTGGGGGAAAATGGTGTGGGGTACCCAGTACTCTTGTTCCTATATACTACTACCTATTGTGACTGTGTTTTGGTGAGTGTGGCTAGTGAGGTTGGGTGGATAGAATTCCTTGTTAGGTTTTGGTTTCTTCTGTTGTTCTCACGGGACATTAGGATGTCTCCCCACTTGTGCACCAGAGCTTTAGGTTTCCCTACTGAGTATACTTGTATGCTCACCCTAAATTTTCTTTTAGGTTTCTAGGAGGACTAACAGGGCCATTAGGGACCCTACTCATCGGGACAGTTGGAGTTGCTGCAGTTTGATGTACTTGTTTTCTTTTCGTACTGTACTTTTGAGCTTTCTTGTACTTGTACCTTGTTTCAGAACTATTTAAACATGCATGTGGGATTGGTTTGGGTTTATTTCTATACACTTGTTCTTTTATTTTTTTGGTGGTTGACATGTCCTATTTCCCAATCCTAAATAACAAAAAGGGTAATGCCTCCCATATTTGTGAAAACTCATACCCTTGGTGCTAGTCGCCACCCCGGGGCCTACTGGAGGCGGGACTCGGGGGTCATTATTTCCCTTTCACCATTGCCAGCTCTGGAGGGGCATCTTTGGTTGGAGGGGGTTGTGACAGTTTTTCTTTACCAATACCTCTTAATTAATTCTAAAATAAATATGAATTCACACCATTAGGGTAACGAAATGTAACCCCATTTATTTATTTATTATTCTGAAAAAAATAAATTACTTTAGAATATTTATTGATTATCATTTTTTATTTTTACTATTATATTCATTCATTTTTTAACTATAAATTCTATAAAATATTAACATATTCTGAATAACCACATAAACAATACATGATTTTATGAATATCTTGACAAGATATAAAAACTCCTATGTATGTGAAAATAAATGTTATTAAAAATTAGTTTTGATATATTACCAATATATTATTATATTCATACTTTATATTTCATTTAATGTGTTATGAGAGTCAAATTGAAAAGAGTACATTATTCCTAAAATATTCCACCATAGGGTGGGTGATATTTTTCCTTCCGGTGTGATTACTATAATAGATAATAATAATACATTTGAATAAAAATATTCTATCATCAACACTATTTATAAATTTTATATAATTTTTTCTATCTTTATACATGTGTGAAAAATACCACTTATGATATTATTCATGTCATCTTTATTTTAAAAAATATCTTCTCTTATCATGTATGTGAAATGAGATAACTATACATGTCCTTTATCTATATCTATATTCTATTGAAATATTCATTTTAAATCAAAACCATGTTTTAAAAATCAATTTCTTCACCATTTATGAATAAAACAATTCACGACAACAATTTCCATTAATTTGACTAATTTTATATTCAGAATATATCTAAAGAATAGATTAGGTTTTATATACACTAAAAAAATGAATTTATTACTATAAAACAAATATATTATATGAAATTTCCAAGTATTTTCCTATACTACTCAAGGTATCTTCGATAAATACATAATATAGAAACAATGTACTTTATCCCTAATTCTATCAATGTAATTTTAATACAATGGAAAATTATTCCATGAAATATTTTTTGACTTTCCAAAAAAATTTATTTCTTTTCTTTGAACTATCACCAGTTTTGTAACACCCCAAGCTTTCACGGTATGCTTCTCTTTGAATAATATTGTAGCGTGTGTTATACACAACTTCGAGTTCTAACACACACCACAACCAATCAAACTAGCCGTTATGAATAGTAATACCCACTTTTTGAAATTTTATAAATTTTATCTTTTAAAATGGACTTCATTTTTGGATTGGAAATATCGAAATTAGATTAGGGTTAATCATTGGTATTTTTCTGAAAACATTCAATTTTTGATGAATAGTGAAAAACACTAAGTTATAGTTTAAAACAGAATTTTTATTTAAATAAGAATTTATTTTATTTAAATTTAATTAAGGTCAAAATAGATATATAATACCTATATAAGTTCAATGTAATTAATTGGAGTTATTTTAGAATAATTTTAGATATATAAAAATTTTATGGAACTTTTCACCGTCTTTTACCCACCTCCTAGGAGAATTTGCAAATTCACATAAAACATAATTTTACCATTTCTGTGAGTGGAATTTCCAAAATCTGAGAGACATGATAAATATCAAGGAGTAAAATGTGGTTCAATAAGATAAAAATAATTTGTGTTGAATAGTATCTTTTTACTTTTTTTTACCACGGTAAAAAGTAAATAGTGTAATTAATGGTAAAAATGATATTAATATTACCCTAACACATGTCCTAATTCTATTGGACAAGTTTATCACGAACAAATACAACATTAGGAATAAAATACTATCATTTAGGACCACTTGGATTAGATTAGGACACTGATTATTATTTAATTAAAAAAAGAGTTAAAAGAGTTAAAATCAAAGCTTAATAACTAAAACATTTTTAATATAGAGTTATACATAAGGGAAATTCGATTATAAATATTGATTAGAAATAAAAAATATTTCATACAGAATGGTATTTTATTTATAATTTTTAGACATTAAATAATTTAATTTAATTTTGACCCAATGGTGATAGAGTAATTAACTAATTAATGAAATATTAAAATAATTGATATTATAAATATGCAAATAAATGTAATTTGAGACTTTTTATAATTTACACTAATTTTACAGAATAATATGACATTTTAGTATTGATTTAATTATTTTTGTTTGAAGTAATCATGCTATGATGATTTTCACAAAAATAAAATACCAAATAGTGTCAAAATTGACATAAAAGAGTTTTTGAAATAAATATTATTTTATTAATTTATATTATATTCCTAAAAATATAATGTTCTTCCAAGAGACTTAAATAATGATAGGTGTTTCATTAATGGACCACTTGGGGGTTCCTTGAAAGTTTATAGTAAGTTTATTGACTATATAATATAAAAATTCAAAGAGACATGGTAAGTGTCAAACTAATTAACTAAGAGTTAAAACAAAAATATAAGGATAATACAGTGACCCAAACCTGTCTAAAACCTATTAGTTGAGTGGTTTTAGACCTACCCCCACCTTAAAATTCAAATAATCCACTTTGGAGAAATTAGAAACTGAATATGAATTTATTATAAAAAAATATTTCTAGCTTTTCCAAAGGTGCCCCTCAACCCTCTTATAAAAGGGCACTTCCCCTTCTCTCAATTTCACACCTTAAAAGCCTTTGGTCTCAGCCAAACTCTACCCAAATACCCTCTCAAATACCCTCCCTTTATCCTGAGGCCTTTATTTAGTCATAAATCCAACCTAAGGATCCATTTTGATCAAATCAAAAGGAAGAACCCTAAGAAGAGGTATTGTTTTCACCACCCTCTTTCTAGTTCCTTTCTTTTTAAACTTCTTCTTTATATGTTAATTCCATTCTAAAATAATAACTCCAATATTTTCTATATAATGTGATGTTATTATAAATATGGTACAACCATATTCAGTATTATATCCATCCTTTGAATGACATGTCACCATACGTGCGTATGTACGACTTACCGTCTCCACGTCATGGTGTAATTGTTATTCAATATATTATTATTTGTATGGATATAATAATGATGTGTAATTCATATAAATAATAAATATAACATTATAATGATTCTGTATATATGATATACCATCCAATTATATATTATTTTAAAATCAAAATAATGATATTTTCGCTTGTGCATATGTACGGACTACCGTCTCCAGGAACGCGATGAGATTCATTCCCCATCGTATCCATTCAAGTCTAATTCTAATTTTATGTATAAAACTAATGTTTATTAACTTTATATAATTCTGGATATAAATAATATACAACCTATCCATAACAAACACGCCTTATGTAACAAAACATATAAATGAAAACGAGTAAGTTAACAACCGAAATGACGATAATACCAAAATATTATTAACAAAGTATTATTAGAAGATCATATATGATATCATAATTATGTATATGGTTCTCGTAAAATATAATTACAATTTTTTAACTATTATACAAGATGTTAACATACCATCGACTAAGGAAAAGTACAAGTTATGGGTTTATTTCACAATCTCTTCATTATCTGAGGTTGTTTATACGTGATTATCTACTGGGACCTCTTTATCGTCCACATCCATGTTTCTTAAAAAGGTATTTCAATTTTTTTTTACTATTTATTACAAAATCGGTAAAATACATTTATACTCTTTTTGACTTTTATTAAATTCATTGAAAGGAATCCTTTCTTCATTTTCCAAACAAGGTCCTTTTTTACATTTTCTACAAAATTAAGGTAAGAATGTTTTTTTAACTTATACAGTGGGTACGACTATTTTCCACCGTTTTAAAATCAACGAAGCTTCCCTTAAAAGATTATAAGAATATTTTCAAAGTAAATGTTTTATTTTATAATTATGTTACTTTTAAATGATTTAAAAAAAAGAGATATTTCTCTCAAATAGTTTTGATTTCATCTATGTCAACATACTTTGATGCATTTTAAGCTTATTTGAAGTTGATTTATTATGATACAAAACTTCCATATTGTATTGAAGGATTTGAGATAGGTTTGAATGTGGATGTGTTATTTTAATTAAATTCATGGTTTATAAAGAAAGTATTGACATTTCGTATGGTAGTTTTAATATGATTGTTTATGTTATGTTTAAACCAGTTCATATGAGGAATGTGTTGAAAATAATAAGTGACGAGTGGAGCCCACTATAGCTCCTCAATGCATCGGTAGGTATAATGAGAAAAATTTGTGTCTTGGCACAAGGCCTTGACAAAATTTCATTTGTAGTCATGGCACGAGGCTTTTGCTGTGAGGTTATGATAGTCTGGCATTATGAATTCAATCATTATGAAAGTGGTTATTGATATTGCATGTAATTATTCTACTAGTATAATATCCATGTGAATAAGTAAATGGAATTATTTAAATTTATCTTTGCATTATTATGCTGAAATTCAAGTTTAAAAGGCTTTTGTTTTAGTTATACATTTCCTTAAATGTTTATGCTTATTTATGGAAGTTTCCACTATATTGTTATCCTTAATGAGCATATGATCTCACCCATTTCAATGTTTTATTTTTCCCAGGATGTGAAAATGTAATTTATGAATGACCTGCCGGGATAGTATGAGGGGATATGAAGACAAGATGTTGTTGTTGTAGTTTTCACTTTATGATGTAATGTAAACTTTATTAATGTATCTTGTTATTCCAAGGGTACTAAACTAACCAGTCTTTTGAGACTTGATCTTTTGTGATCATGCCAATATTATGTCATAATTCACCGACTCTAGGTAAATAGGATTGGGGCGTTATTATTGGTATCAGAGGATGTTTATTTCAAACCTTGGAAGCTTGATTTAGATAAATTCCGATTAGAGCACATAGCCCTAAGATAGACTTTGAGGATTAATATAGAAGAATTTCCTAGAATTTTGGTATTGTATAGATTTTGTGAGTTTTTTGAGCAGTACATCCATGTCGGGATACGAGCAGGTAGAGGCGGCTATGGCATAGATGTACCAAGGGGTAAAGCTTGAAAACACCACTTTGTGCTAGACTTGAACGAGAACTGCTGCACGACAACTGGCCTTTCTGCACTATTGGTTACGACACTCCTAGGGGATATGCTTATGATAATTATAATTTTATTTAAAAACCATTATGAAGGGTTTATGAGTATATACTTCCTCAAAGAAAACATTTTTATTTTTATAGATTATATCCATAAATATTTCAATTTATGTTCAGTGTTTTACAAGTATTTAATTATGTATTTTGATTCATAAACTGATCTAGTTTATGCCATTGTTTAGAAATGGAGCCTAGTGGAATAAATGGAAACAGTATCAATGCATGAACTCCAAGTCGGTATTTCCCTCCTACTAATGATAATTATTATGGAGCTGGTGATTCAACTTGTGCTGATCAGCTAATCACCATACTGGGACAACTCACTCAGGTTATGAATAATAACCTTACCCATATGGAGAAACCTGATCCACAGCATGGAGGATCAATGTTAGATCGCTTCATGAAGAAACAACCACCAACATTTAATGGGAGTACAAATCCCTTATTAGCTGAGAAATGGATAAATTACCTAGAGAAAATATTTCAGGCTTTGGGGAGTAGTGAAAGGGAAAAAGTTATCATGTTAGTTTACCGACTCACTGTAGATGCTGATCGATGGTGGTCCTTGATTAAAAACACAAAGGACGATGAAGAAGTATCAAATATGGAATGGAGTGAGTTAAAATAACTTTTCTTAGAAAAATACATTCCTCAATACCATCAAGGAGATTTAGAATTGCAATTTCTGAGTCTGAGTCAAAAGGAGGATGAGAATGTCACAATGTATGAGGCTATCTTTACAAGGCTAGAATGGTATGCTGGAGATTATATGCATAACCTAAGAAGTAATATTGATAATTTATTTGATGGGTTAAAACCATTTATCCATCTAGCATCAGTCTCACAAACCTTCTCATTGTACGAAGATATTGTCTCATGTGCTATCAAGACAGAAAAGGAATTCTCAAAGTCTTATGACATTAATGAAAATAAGGAGAAGAGGAGATCTTCTGATCACTCTGGGAATGGAAATAAGGGGAGGAAGGGAAACGTTGAATATCAGTCCTGTAGTAAATGTGAGAAGAAACACCCTGGTACTTGCTTAAAAGGAATGAGAGTCTGTTACAAGTGTAGTGATAAAGGCCACCAATCTCGTGATTGCAAGGGGAAGAATGAAGCTATCGATGTCCAATGATACAATTGTAGGGATATGGGACATTATACAAATTAATTTCCGAAGTGTCAGGGGAACTTACCTTAGAAAAGGCCAAGGGATCAACGCCAAGCTTATACTATCACTACTGCTGAGGTAGAAGCTCCAAAAGACAAGGTGGAAGGTAATTTAATGATTTCCTCAAGTTTAGAAAATGTATTATTTGATTCTGGGTCGTCACATTGTTTCATATCTTCCCAGATTGCTAAGAAAATTAGATATTTACAATATTATTTAGCATGGGTGTTTTCAGTTAAAACTCCTAAGGGAAGTATCACTGCAACAATGTTTTTTGAATCAGTGCCCATTAGAGCACATAAATGTTCTTTATCCGCTGATCTCATCGTCATAGCTATGATTGAATTTTATATAAACCAGGGTATGGATTGGATTTCGGACCATGATTCAAAAATTTATTGTAAGAAGAAGGAGGTTACTATTTTTGATGATGATGATAAGAACACATGATCTTTAGAGTGGAATCATCACCACCTAATTCTTACCTAGATCAACCCCTAGTAGCTCAACTAAATTCAATTATTGGGGAGGAAGAGAATGAAATGACTATGGGTGAGGAAAGGAATGTTCAAATAGAGGATTTACCTATTGTGAAAGAATATGTAGACGTGTTTCTAGAAGATTTACCTGGACATCCTCTAGAACAAGAAGTTGAGTTTTCCATTGATTTAATTTTTGGATCCAGGACTATATCGAAGACCCCTTATAGAATGGACACTGTGGAATTAGTTGAACTAAAGAAACAGCTAGAGGAATTGATTAATAAGGGATTTATTCACCCTAGTGTTTCTCCATGGGGATCCCCTGTTCTTT
Organism: Viscum album; assembly: GCA_963277665.1. Lineage (NCBI taxonomy): Eukaryota > Viridiplantae > Streptophyta > Magnoliopsida > Santalales > Viscaceae > Viscum > Viscum album. The sequence continues at coordinate 741,229,935 of OY728145.1, read as the reverse complement.
TTGTGAAAAAGAAAGATAGATCTTTGAGGTTATGTATCGACTATAGGGAGATCAATGCTATAACAATAAAGAACAAGAATCCCCTACCTCACCTTGATGATTTATTTGACCAACTACATGGAGCTCAATACTTTTCCAAGATTGACCTTCTATCTGGATATCATCAGTTGTGTGTGAAGAAGGAAGACATTCCAAAGACAGCATTTTGAAATAGGTACGGGCATTATGAGTTTATAGTAATGCCTTTTGTATTGACTAATTCACCCTATGTATTCATGGATCTAATGAATAGATTTTTCTAGGAATATTTCAATGAATTTGTGGTGGTATTTATTGACGATATCTTGGTATAATAACAAAGCTATGAAGATCATGAAAATCACTTGTGCATTATCTTGAAGACTCAGAGAAGACGTGAAATATAAGGAAAGTTTAGCAAGTGTGAATTCTAGCTTCAGGAGATTTCTTTTCATGGACATGTTGTCTCTAAAGATGGAATCTCTATTCATCATTCCATGACCAAGGAAATACAAGAATGGCATGCACCGACAAGTATAACCGAGGTACGCATTTTTATTAGTTTAACAGGTTATTATCAACATTTCATCCAGAATGTTTCCTGGTTGGCTAACCCATTAAAAAAGCTCACACGTAAAGGGGTTAAATTTGTTTGGGCAAAAGATTGTGATTAATGTTTCGAAGAACTGAAGAGAAGATTATTCAATGCTCATATATTGACTCTACCAAAAAGGAATGATGGATTTGTTATTTATAGTGATGCATTGAAGAAAGGACTTGGTTGTGTCCTTATGTAGAATGATAGGGTTATTGACTATGCATCATGACATCTTAAAATTCATGAGAAAAACTATCCTACACATGATCTTGAGTTAGCTGCTGTAATCTTTTCTTCGAAGATATGGAGACATTATCTCTATGGATGAAAATGTGAGATTTATACTAATCACAATAGATTGAAGTATATTTTCACACAAAAAGAACTCAACATGAGGAAAAGGAAATGGCTTGAAATACTCAAGCATTATGATTGCACGATACACTACCGCCTGGGGAAGGAAAATAAGGTGGAAGATGCTTTGAGAAGAAAAGATCATGGAGTTTTGAACAAGATGAGAATTGAAGGGGATCCTATTTTCATGGATCTAGTGAATATGGACATGGGAATAACCATGGATGGTGAAACATAAATGATTTTTCAAATGGTTTCCAAACCATATTTACTAGAAAGGATTAAGAGTTCTCAAACCAATGAAGAGTTTCAAAATAAGATTAAAGCTATGAAAGATGGTTGATTGAGTGACTTTGTGTATGAAGATGTAATTTTGAAATTTTGGAAGAGACTTTGTGTTCCCAATATACCTGATCTAAAAAGGGAATTTTTGGATGATTCTCGTAGTTCCAATTTCTCTGTACACCCTGGGAACACCAAAATGTATACAGATTTGAATGAACATTTTTGGTGGGACAACATGAAGAGAGATATTGCTGATTTTGTGTCAGGATGTATGGTTTTACAACAAGTGTAAGCTGGAAGGCAACATCCTGGAGGAGTCATGCAACCTATTCCCATACCAGAGTGTAAATGGGATAATATCACGATGGACTTTGTCATGGGACTACCAAAGTCTCCTAGAAGGAACAATACAATATGGGTCATTGTTGATCGTCTTACCAATTCATCACATTTTCTTTCTATAAGAGAAGATCTAAAACTGTAACGTTGAGTAAGACTATATATTATTGCAGTTGTGAGACTTCATGGAGTACCACTATCAATTGTTTCTGATTGTGATCCTCGTTTTACATCATGATTCTGGAAGAGTATTCAGAAGGCCTTGGATACTGAACTTCGTTTGAGCACTGCCTACCACCCTCAAATAGATGGATAATCAGAACGGACTATTCAATCCTTAGAAGACATATTGAGATCATTCTTGAGAAGCTTGAACTACAGGTGGAGGATTATTTCAACTAGGTTTAGGATCTGGTTTACCCGGTGTTCCCCAGATATTGCTTGCATTGCCTCCTTCAAGGTCATTCTCTCCAATTTTTCTGGTGTCGGCGTTTTCAGGGCCACGGTAGAGATTTCATATGCAAGGCTAGGTGGGAAGAGGGTGAGGGCTCTTTCCCTTGGATCCTCTTGAGGTGACTCCAGAGTTGGCCATGGATCCCATGTTTGCTACCCATCTTGTTCGCTCAGCGGCTAACACAGTGGTCTCTCCTGTGGAGTTGGTTTCAGAAGCACCAGAGGGGGAAATGGACCCTTTTTTTATTTCCCAAGGAGTATTTCCTCTTCCCAGGCCTTCCCTTCTCTGTGTGCTCTTGGAATCCCATTGAATCTCTCTATAACATGATGTGTGTTGAAGGGCCCGAGTTTTCTCCCAATTCCTCCCCTCTCTACAAGTGCTTCCAGGTCCGTTTCAGAGCAACACTAGTGGGTTGTAGTGGTGTTTTCCCTGCCCAAAGGAGCCCCCTCTGAGGGATACTCCCATAAATTCTCGAATGCCCCTCCACAACTACCATTCGAGGATCCCTTCCCCTAGCCAGATGAATCCAATGCAGGTGAATGTTCACCCATGGTGGCCTCTAGGAGGAAATGGTATTCATGGAGGGTTGGAAACCCTGCCACTCCCTTGGTGTCATCTGGTAAGGCACCAAGGGTATGCCCAAGATCAAAGACCAAGTTGCCTCAAGGGAGCTCCTACTCCCACTATCAGATGGAGAAGATCTCTGGTTCCATTCCCAGGACACTCTCTTACCAATGATACCTTTGCTCATTTGGAATGATCAGGGTCATGGAGCCCGGGTAAAGTTGGACTTTCATGCCTCAGAAATCTCAAGGCACAAATCAGTTGTGGTAGCGATCCTCGAGCATAAACAACCACACTACAGAATTGGGGAGTTCTCAAAAAGGTTTAGGATGCATGGAAGCATGCCAGATGAGCTGGTTAATAGCCATATTTGGATCTTTTGGAATAGGAGTTGTAATGTGGTCCTAATTCAAGTGGGGGATCAGTTCCTCACTGTTACGGTAACTGTTGGCCCCGTTCCTGTTTTGTTTCCTTTGTGTATGGAATTTGAAACAGGCACTCTTGGGAAGATTTATGGAGATATTTAAGCTTGTTTGATCCTGGCCCTATACCTTGGATTGTGGGGGGAGACTTTAATGTTGTGGCTGCTCCAGATGAACGACAGGGTAGAGGCCCCTTCCAAAGGCAATATAGTCTTTATTTCATTCCTTTCGTGGATAGAAAGGGCCTCTTGGACCTTGGATTTGTTGGGGAAAACTTTACATGGAGTAATAATCTGTGGGGATCATGTTGGTCATGGGGGCGTCTAGATCGTTTCCTGGCTAACATCTATGCTATCTCGATCTTGTAGACCACTATGGTGACTCATTTGGTTCAGGGAATCTTGGGCCACTCACCTCTCCTTGTGTCGCTTGACTCCTCACCTCAACCACCAGAGCGGTTAAGATTCAGTCAGTACTGGGTGGACAAACTAGGATACCATGACCTAGTTGGTGCTGTTTGGGACACTCCTTTGCAAGGCAACAAATGGATCATTTTTCACAGTAAACTGAGGAGGATTAAATTGAAGCTCCAATCATGGGGGACAGACCTGGCTCCCTCCGAAGAGGTCGTTACAGCTGTTATGAAGAAATTCGATAGTCTGGAGCATGGCCTCGAGGTGGAGTGGGATGATTTGTCCTATGCGGCACTCGCAGAGAAGAAGGGAATTTTGGCTGATCTACTTCTAAAACATGATCATCTGGCTAGGGAGAGGGCTAAAATCAAATGGATTAAAGAGGGAGACAAGAACATGGAATTTTTTCATGCATTAATCAAGGATTGGGGGAAGCTGGTCAAACCAAACATTGGACTGGAGGACAGTTCCTCCACAGAGGACAAAGACACGATTGGTGGCATGACCAATTCCTTCTTCCAGGAGCTTCTAGCAAGTCCTAATGAACTTTTAGCTACTGGTTATCCTTCAGAACCTTCATACATCTTTGATGTGATTTCTACCTATGTGTCCAGCCAAACCAATGAAATTATGTGGGTTGTGCTTGGCGAGTCGGAGATCAAAGAATCTCTCGTGCATTTGAACCCGGAGAGCGCAGCAGGTCCTGATGGTTTTCCTACTTCTTTGTACAGGGCCTCTTGGGTATTAGTTAAAGAGGACTTGATTGATTCCATATAGGATTTCTTTAGGGGAGGGAGCTTTCCCAGAATTGCTTATGCCACCACTCTCATTCTGCTTCCCAAGTCCAAAAATCCCTCCTCTATCTCACACTACCGTCTGATGAGTATTTGTAACATGCCACACAAGATCTTGACTAGAATTATAAACATGAGGATGGATATCCATATCCCTCGCTGCATTTCCTTGGAGCAACATGGGTTCATTAAAGGTCGTCTGATACATGAGGCCATCGTTCTGGCTTAGGAGATGCTAAGTGATATCAACTTCAAGACCAGAGGGTTTAACATGGTCATTAAACATGACATTGAAAGGCCTGTGATTGGGTGGAATGGAGTTTCATTAATAGAGTTCTCTCAGGTTTGGGTCTTAACTCTTGTAATGTTGATCTCTTCTTTCGTTTCTTCATCTCTTTGTGGTTATATGTGTCCTTTATGGGAAAATCGTATGGGTTATTCAAGTATACCTGAGGCCTCAGGCAAGGGGATCCCATCTCTCCAACTCTGTTCATTCTCATTCAGGACGTCCTGAGTCGCCTCATCCAGAGGAGCTTCATCAATGGAGGTATCCTTCCATATCGGTGCCGTCTGGAGGCCCTGAAAATCTCTCACATTATGGTCACGGATGATACCATCTTATTTATGAACGCTAAGAGTAGGTCCATTCATAGCATTAATAGAGTGCTATATGTTTAATTTTGATGGAGTGGTCAGTTGATCAACAAGGGTAAGAGTGTCATCTACATCTCCAACAACTGCTCCGTAGAGAGAGTGGAGGATGTCAGCAACTTGATTAGCATTCAGGGGGGGTTACTATGATTTACGTTGGTTCTCCCATATCTCCGGGAAGGCTTCAAATCTGCGAATTTGACGACTGATGTATCATGATCTCAGATAGAGTTCTGAAATGGAAAAATAAATTCATGTCCTTCGGTGGAAGGATCTCCCTGGTGAACATCGTGCTGCTGGCCTCTCCAATCCATGGTTTATCGTCCAAAAAAGTCCCTAAGGGGGGATCAAATCCATTGACAGGATCCTTGCCAATTTTCGTTGGGATTGGGCTTCGGAGGGAATGAAATACTGGGTGGCATGGGGTAAATTGGCGAGGCCGGTGAGGGAGGGAGGGATTAATGTGAACAACTTATAGGACACACTCTAATGCATGCATGCGAGGCTCGCTTGGAGTGTTCTGGGGTTTCGTACTCTCTGGGGGACTAATATGCAAGTGTATGCCTCAGGCTCAAAGGGTTTAGTCGAGAGAAAAAATAGTCCCTCTGGTCTTATATTGGCCCCATTGTTGAGAATCTTTGGCCTTTTCTTGGTGGATTTTTGGAAATGGTGATCTATCCTTCTGGAACCATGATTGGAGCGGTGTAGTGCTAGGGTTTCCTGGATGTCCGATCAGAGATATTTCGTACAGGGGAGATAGCGTTTTCCCAGAGTTCATCAACTCGGTTCTTGATGAAAATCATCTTGATTGTTTCAATATTATTGAGCTTAATACAGAGATGGATAAATGTGTCTTTACTGCTTCTTCTAAGGGCCGGTTCTCCTTGAAGGACTTCCGTCACAATTATTTTGCACCTGGGCTAGCAGGGAGCTGGGATGAGGTCGTCTAGGTGAAGGACATTCCAACTAATATCAATTTCATAACTTGGTGGATTTGAAACAGACCACTACCAATGGACGAGAATATCAGGATGTGTGATATCTAGCTTGCATCTAAATGTGTTTTTTGTAACGTGCATAGAGAAGAAAGCTCTTCAGGCATGTTCTTTAGCAGTGTTTGGGCGGGCGAGGTCTGGAAGGCGCTTGGAAAGTTCTCTGAATCCCTATCATCGAATGAGACTTTATCCTCCTTTCTTGTTAAGTGGTATCATGGCTCATAGGGTGGTGGACCTAATAGAGTTTCCTGTTCGGTTTTGCTGCTTGTGGGGTGTTGGTGGCATTGGCAGGCGAGGAACAGAGAAAAGTATGAGGGTGTGGAAGTCTCGGCTCCAGTTATTATTGTCTGGGCAAAAAATCGGTTACTTGACTTTTACAAGGTGGTGTGGCATTCTAGGGTAGTTCCTTCCATTCACCGGATTCTTTACAGTTCCAGTGAGGGTTGTACCTCTAGTAACAGGAAGGGAATTTGGTATGCTGGCGACCTCCCTCAGGTGGCATGAAGCTCAATACAGACGGCTCTTATGTCCAGGGTTGCATTCGTGGAGGAGGTATGGTGAGGGATAGTAAAGGACCAGTTTTTTAACATTTTCAGCCAGCCTGGGCCATGGATCTTCCCTTCAAGTGGAGGCAGTGACAATGCTTACGGGACTCAGACTTTGCAGGCATCATGGGTTATAGGTATCGGAAATTGAAACAGACTTCTTAATTGTCTACAACTCCTTAGAGGAGAATGGTGAAGTCCCTTTGTCGATATGATATGTCATAAGGCCATGAAAAATCATTATTAAGAACAACGTCTGAATTCTTCACACATGGAGAGAGGGGAACAAGGTTGCTGACTACTTGGCCTCGGTGGTCCATAATGGCACAGAGAATGTGTTTCTACACTATGCGGCAAGTATTAATCCTAATGGGATGGACTTTATTAAAGGGGATGCATTAGGTCTGCATCATTTTAGGCCCCCATAGTTTCTTTTTTGGGTAGGGGTGGGCGAGAGTTTTCCTTCCGTGCTTCTCCTTTTTGTATTTTTCCTCCCTATCCCTTTATAAAATTACATGATGATGATGATAAGATGGAAGAGGCAACGTGGGAACCCGAGGAACATATGATGAAGAACCACCCAATTATTTTCATGTGGTAGTATTCTAGAAATTTTAAGGACAAAATTATTTGAAGTAGGGGAGAATATAACACCCTAAGCTTCCACAGTACACTACTCTTTGAATAATACAGTTGCGAGTGTTGTACGCAACTTCAAGTTCTAACACACACCACAACCAATAAAACTAGCTGTTATGAATATTAATACACCCTTTATGAAATTTTATAAATTTTATCTTTCAAAATGGACTTCATTTTTGGATTTTGAATATCGAAATTATCTTAGGGTGAATTTTTGGTATTTTTCTGGAAATATTAAATTTTTTTTGAATAGTGAAAAAACACTAAGTTATAGTTTAAAACCGAAATTTTATTTAAATAATTATTTATTTTATTTAAATTTAATTAAGGTCAAATTCTATATATAATACCTATATATGTTCAATGTAATTCATTGGAGTTAGTTTAGAATAATTTTAGACATGTAAAAAATTTATGGAACTTTTTATCGTCTTTTACCCACCTCCTAGGAGAATTAACAAATTCACATAAAACATAATTTTACCGCTTTTGTGCATGGAATTTAAAAAAACTAAGAGACATGGTTAATATCAAGGAGTAAAATTTGGTTATATAAGATAAAAATAATTTTTAATGAATACTAACGTTTTTACTTTTATTTACCCCGGTTAAATGTTAATAGGGTAATTAAGGGTAAACATGATATAAATATCAACCTAACACATGTCCTAATTCTATTGGACAAGTGTATCTCGACCAAAACAACATTATGATGAAAATATTATCATTTAGGTCCACTTGGATTAGATTAGGACATTTATTATTATTTAATTCAAAGAAGAGTTAAAAGAGTTACAATCAATGTTTAAAAACTAAAACATTTTTAATATAGGGTTATACATAAGATAAAATCGAATATAAATATTTATAAGAAATATAAAAAGATTTCCTACATAATGATATTTTATTTATAATTTTTAGACATTAAATAATTTAATTTATTTATGACACAATGGTGATGCAGTAATTACCTAATTAATGAAATATTAAAATGATTGATATTATAAATATCCAAATAAAGGTAATTTGAGACTTTTTATGAATTAAAATAATTTTATAGGTTAATATGACATGTTAGTATCGAATAATGATGTATTTTTGAAGTAATAATGCTGTTATGATTTTCAAAAAAAAAACCAAATACCAAATAGTGTCAAAATTGACATAAAAGTGTTTTTAAAACAATATTATATTATTAATTTATATTGTATTCCAAAAAATATAAGGTTCGGCCAAGCGACTTAAATAATGATATTTATATCATTAATGGAACACTTGGGGGTTTCATGGAAGTTTATATTAAGTTTATTGACTATATATTATAAAAATACAAAGAGACATGGTAAGTGTCAAACTAATAAACTAAGAGTTAAAACTAAAAGATAAGGTTAATAAAGTGACCCAAACCTGTCTAAAACCTATTGGCTGAGTGGTTTTAGACCTATACCACCTTAAACTTTAATTAATACACTTTGGATCTATTATAAACTGAATATTAATTTATTATAAAATTATATTTCTAGCTTTTCCAAAGGTTCCCCTCACCCCTCTTCTAAAAGGGAACTCCCCCTTATCTCTATTTCACACCTTCATAGACTTTGAGATCGGCCAACCTCTGCCCAAATACCCTCTCAAATATCCCCCCTTCATCTTAGAGGCCTTACTTTAGTCAAAATCCAACCTAAGGAGCCCTTTTGATCAAATCAAAAGGAAGAACCCGAAGAAGAGATAATATTTTCACCACCCTCTATCATGTTCCGTTCTTTTTCAACTTCTTAATTCTTTGTTATATGGTACAACCATATTCATTATTATATCCATCCTTTGAATGAAATGTCACCATATGTGCGTACATACGGCTTACCGTCTCCACGTCGTGGTGTAATTGTTATTCAATATATTATTATTTGGAAGGATATAATAATGATGTTTAATTCATGTAAATAATAAATATAACATGATAATTATTCTGTATATATGATATAACATCCAATTATATATTATTTTAATATCAAAATAATGATATTTTCACTCGTGTGTACGTACAGAGTACTGTCTCCACGAATTCGATGAGATTCATTCCCCATCGTATCCATTCAAGACTAATACTAATTTTATTATTAAAAGTAATGTATAATAACTTTTTATCATTCTTCATATCAATAATATACAACCTATCCATAACAAACAGACCTTATGTAACAAAACATATAAAAGAAAAAAAGTAAGTTAACACCTGAAACGACGATAATACTAAAATATTTTTAACAAATCATTATTATAAGATCATATATGATTTCATAATTATGTACATGGTTCTTGTATAATTTAATAACAATGTTTTAACTATTATATAGGAGGTTAAAATACCATCTACTAATGAAAAGTACAAGGAAATGGTTAATTTCACTATCTCTTCATTATCTGAGGTTTTTTATACGTGATTATCTACTGGGACCTCTTTATCATCCACATCCATGTTTCTTAAAAATGTTTAAAAAACATTTTTTCTATTTACTAAACAATGGGTTAAATTAATTTATACCCTTGTTTGACTTTTTTAAAATGGTTTGAAAAGAATCTTTCTATCGTTTTCCAAACATGTTCATTTTTAACCTTTTAAAAAAAATTAAGGTAAGATTGTTTTTATTAACTTATACGGCAGGTGCGGCGATTTTCCACAATTGTAAAATTGTCGAAGCTTTCCTTACAAGATTATAAGAATATTTTCAAAGTAAATGTTTTATTTTATAATTATTTGACTTTTAAATGATTTCAGAAAAAATAGATATTTCTCTCAAATAGTTTTGATTTCATCTATGTTAACATCCTTTGATGGATTTAAGCTTATTTTAAGTTGATTTATTATGATGCAAAACTTCCATATTGTATTGAAGGTTGTGTGATATGTTTTAATGTCGATGTGTTATTTTTATATCATTCATGGTTTATGGATAAATTATTGACATTTTGTATGCTAGTTTTAATATTAATGTTTATGTTATGTTTAAACCTGTTCATATGAGGAATTCATTGAAATTAATATGTGAGGGGTGGAGACCGCTATAGCTCATCGATGCATTGGTAGGTCACATGAGACAAACTAGTTTCTTGGAACAAGGCCTTGAAAAAATCTTATTTTTAGTCTTGGCACGAGGCCTTGGCTATGTGGTTATGGTAGTCTGGCATAATGCATTCCATCATTATGAAAGTTGTTATTGATATTGCTTGTAATTATTTTACTATTAGAATATCCATGTGAATAAGTAAATGGAATTATTTCATTTTATCTTTTCTATAATATGCTGAAGTTCGTGTTTAAAAGTATTTTGTTTTATTTATTAATTGCCTTAAATGTTTATGCTTATTTATGAAAGATTCTTCTATATTTTTATCCTCACTGAGCATCTGAGCTGACCCATTTAAATGTTTTATTTTTCCCAGGATGTGAAGAAATAATTTATGAAAGACCTACAGGGATAGTATGAGGGGATATGAAGACAAGATGTTGTTGTAGTAGTTTTCACTTTATGATGTAATGTAAAATTTATGAATGTATCTAGTTATTCCAAGGCTACTAAACTAATCGGTCTTTCAAGACTTGATCTTTTGTGATAATGCCAATATTATGTAATAATGCACTGACTCTAGGTAACTGGGGTCTGGGTGTTACATGATTGTATTATTAAAACATAAATGAAAACAATAAATACCAAGCACATTTCAAAAATCCACTATAATTTTAGAAAAGCAGGAAAATTTTAACTGATATCAATCAAATTGTTGAAACAAATCCAACAATGATTTCATAGTCAATCCAATAAAAACCCTTAGGGTATATTTAGGAATACAATGATATCAACATACCCAATAATGATGAATAAATGATATTATAATAATGATTATTTTGTTAATTTTTATTAAATTCATTGTAAATCATTAATTAAATTATTCTACTTTTCCCATAATAATTTAGATTCATATTTTAATGCAATTCAATAATTTCTATCTTAAGATGGAGTTTCTACATCACACATTATGTTTTCCTTAAAAATAAATTTAAATTCATTTTAACAGTCTAATAATATAAATTAGATATGATTCTATTTTATAATGAATGATGTCAATGTTAAACTATCCGAAGATGTTGAAAATTTTCATAAATATAATTTTTTTAGTTGAATGTAAATTTTTAAATCAATTTAATAATGACCTTTACTAACTCTTCTCCCACGGAATTGAAAACCCCATTAAATAAAAAACATTTGTGGGTGATACAAGATAAATATATCACTAAAAAATTGGTCTAATTTGGTATTCATCTCACCACATATATATTTATCCAATCTATAAGGCCCCAACCTTAAAAATTACATAATCTTGAGTTATTAAAAGATTACACATTGAGGATATTTTCAGGTTTAGAGTTTTAGATAATTAGATCATAAAACATGCATTACATTCCATATTTAAACAAAGTGGTTACATAAAATATGGTATTCATTTTCCCATCAACGGAAACATATTAAAAATAAAACATGGATTTTTTCTTGACACTTCCTTGACACTATCATCATATCATGTACCAATCCCTTGACCTGTGAAAACATTTCAAAAAGTTGGGATGAGCATAAAGAGCTTAGTAAGGGTTATAAAAAGTATGTAAAGGAAACATGAGTACATATATACATAAGAATGAAATCATACTTTACCCATGAAACATAAGCACTTTAACATACCTCATAAAATCATGAATAAATCATAGAAGTCATAAAACATAAAGGTAACTTGAGGCATTCATAACATTATTATATAGGGATTAACCCTCTTGGTTACTTTTGGAATACCCATCACAGTATATTCCCTAAATCTATTCGGAGAAACCTTAACGTTTAACTCCTTCGTGTTACCTAATGCATTGGAGAGCTATATCGGGCTCACCCACCCTTAGTTTATCACGGAACCACCCATCTTCATAATCAATTCCCAAGAACAATAACGTAATCATAGCACGTAAATTAAGCATAAAGGAAATATAACATTCCCACATTACAATAACAATATAACATTTTAAGATATTGAGATACTGAATCCATTCTAAAAACCATTTTCAAAAATATTTAAAACATTTAATAAATAGATTTTTAAATCAAAGTGTCCCATACCACATTGAATATTTTAACATTTTAAACCATTAATATCCATATAAATAAATCTTTAAAACCATTTTAAAAACATGGATATTAATGAGAAATATTTATAAGAATAAATCATTAAATCATTTAAAATGATATTTTAGTTAAAGGGTTTTTAACAAAATGAGAGACACTTGAATACAATAATTGAGGAATAAAATTTAATAAAAACATTATAATATCATGAGAATAAAGGGATTCATGATATAATATTCCAAAGGACAGTATATACACCATATAAGAGTGAATTGGTGCATAACAACAATGATGTATCAATGGAAATGTAAATTGAGATGAAATCCATTATAAAGATGGTATCCTTAAATTAATGATAAATAAATCTCACAATTATGTGTGAAAAATATAAATACACCCAATATATGTGGATATTAAGTGTAAAATAATCAAAGTTCATTCACACATATTTAAAGGATGACATATTCAATAACTACATGTTGAACCCAAAGAAATTGAAATTGGGTTAAGAAGTTCACTTGACAGCCTAACAACGTCACATCAAATTTTAGAAAAAGAGTTGATGAGAGAGATAAAGGGTATCTAATCACTTGTACATAAAATTTAAGGCAATAAGGATATATTAGAACATATCCCCATATAATAAGCTGAAAATTAAAAGACATAAAAAAAGAAGTCTTTTAAAAAGAAGAGGGTGAAAGGTTCCCTTACCGATTTGGGTAACTTTCGAAACGTACAACCCATGAAAGAATGACTATACAACATTGATATAAATACTCATAAAAGAAATTATGTTACAAAAAGAGTAGAATAATGGACAGTACATACACCACTCAAAAGGAAATATTGGAAAATGTAGCATGAATCTCACGAAAACACAAAGTGAGATAAAAAGCCCCTTACGAAATTTCGGCAGCCTAACGGTGCCAATTTAAACTTCCAAAATGGATTGATGAGAGAAAATAGGGGCTCTCATCATACGAACATAAAACGTACAGTAATATTAATATAAAATAACATCCCAATCATAAGAAATATGAGTTTAAAAGTAATGACATAAAAGAGTGTACTTAAAAAGAAAGAGAGGGGTAGGATCCATTACCTCGGGCCCGACTTGACTCGATCGTTCTTTAACCTCCTGAATAATAAACTTGAGTTAATTTCTACTTTATTAAGAACCTTTTTCAAGTTCATTATTCCTTTTATATCACTTAATACCATCCTATGAACACTATGTAATTATTTAAGTTAATAATGGTAGTTTTGTAGATCATTGCTACTTGAGTAAAAAAAATAAACTCTTTATAATTACATGTTGTTCCTGTGGTAAAATATATATTATATACAGAATTATATTCATTATTTAGATATCATATATATCATATATATCCATTATATACATGCATTTATAATATTACATAACATTTAGAGGTAAGAAATGAAATGCACCGTTCATGGAGACGGTAAGCCGTACGTACGAATGAACGCTACTTCCATTTATATTTCTTATTTAATGGAATTAAAACATAGTGATACATAATATTATTATAATTACAGTATGGTATCATATATAATATCATTAAATATATCTTTTATACGTTCCACATATGGCATTAACGAATCAAATCACTTTGAGGGGGCGGTAGTCCGCACTTCCTAAAATGAAGATATCGCGTTTAACCATAATGGAAACCATAAAGGTATGTATTAAATGAAAAAAACAGAAGCTTAAGTAAAACATAAAAATATTATATATCATATATAAATATAGTTACATCTTAATGGCCACCTTTGAGGGTGTTAAAAGAATATTGAACAATCATCATTTCGTGAGGCAGAAATTCACCATCCACATAAACAGAATGTTATTTAACCATTAGATGTATGTGTGTGTAAGTTTAGCTCGAATAATTCTTATAAAAACATCCTAGTATATTAAATATACTGTATTTGTTACAAAATAAATTAATAAAATGAGTTTAGGGTGTTGGAGAAGCAAAATTAAACAAAAGAACACAAGTGAAGACATTACCTTAAAATCGAGTATCTCTCTTTGATTTGAGCTCAAAGGCTTCCTTGGGAATACTTCTTCCCACATTGAGGAATCTAGGAGTAATAGAGGGATGTGGAGAGACAAAAGGAGCAGGGGTTGGCCGATCCAAAGGCTTGAGAGGTGTGGGTAAGGTGGTAGAGGTGGGTGCCTTTTATAAGAGGAGAAGAGGGGCACTCTTGGAAAGTTACAAAATGTTACTTTATTTTCAAATGAGTTTCTGATTTTAAAGGTCCCACATTGATGTATTTCAAGTATAAGGTTGTAAGGGTTCTAAATATAATCATCCAATACATCTTCGAAAAGTGTAAGTTATAGTTTTAACATTATATTTTCATTTTATTTAAATCCTTTATTAATGAGGTAATCACTGCATCATCATCATGTCATAAATAATTTAATTTATTTAATGTCTAAAAATTATAATAAAACTATAATGATTTAGGAAAGATTTTTATCTTTATAATGAATATTTATAGTAAAAAATATGACTTGTATAACCCTATTTAAAAATTGGTTTAGTTAAACAACTCATGCTTGTGACATTTTTATTTTAACATTAAATAAAAAATTATTTATGTCATTTTCCAACCAAAGTGGCTCCATGGGGTCCCCAAGTTGGCCCATGGATTTTATTGGTCGGCCATGACACATCCAATGAGTGTAGGACATGTTTATAGGTCATTTAATATTATTAAAACATTATTTTTTCCTTAAATTAAACTAATTACCTCTAATCGCGATTAAAAA
This sequence comes from Viscum album, assembly GCA_963277665.1. Lineage (NCBI taxonomy): Eukaryota > Viridiplantae > Streptophyta > Magnoliopsida > Santalales > Viscaceae > Viscum > Viscum album. The sequence continues at coordinate 741,214,890 of OY728145.1, read as the reverse complement.
CTTATAAGTTACTATTCAAAAAAAATTATTTTAATCCCATTGAACAAAATTTTACATCGTAATTACAACCATGTATATCGGATATTTGAAATTCAAATAACAGAAGTGGTAAAGATTCATTTAAACGAAAAATCAGTTTTTAAACTACCACTTAGTAGTTTCACTATTCATCAAAAATTGAAGTTTTTCAGAAAAATACCAAAAATTCACCCTAAGCTATATTTGACATTCAGAATTCAAAAATTATGTCTATTTTACAAAATTCAAAACATATATGTTGAATTAATTAATTTATTAATTAATTCCCGCTGTCAAAACAAATAGCGTGTTTTTAAGAAACAATATCTATAAAAAATATTGACACTATTTAAGTCTAATTTCAAAGTGAAATAAATTCCAATGACAAAGATCATATTAAATGGTAAAAATATATTCTAAATAAACTTTAATCTAAATTAAAAATATAATCTACCCATATAAATAAATCAGATTAAAATGTGGTTTTGAATTAAAATGCAACACTTTCAATAAAAATGATCTTTATCGGAAAAATAATCAAATTTTACACAAAGTAAATTTTGATGTCCAAATTCTAAAGAAGGATTTTATTTTTTCGGATAAAAAATATAAAATTTTCAAAATTATATTTAAAAAGGGTTTTCCATCAAAAGGCGGTTAATCGACCTTTTAAAGAATATTAGAAGATTTATTATTAAAATTGGATTCATTTGAATTTTAAGCCTCCAACATTTATTGGATAAAAGTAAAAATATTTGACCAAAATATATAATCATTTTTTAGTTAGTTCCATTCATTCCTTCCATTACAACGGCTAGGAATTAACTACCTTTAAAAATAATCTTATTTTATTATTAGAGTGCAACGTAAGATTTCAAAGAAACTCGTTGTTGCGTATTGGGTATGCCCTCGAGCATATCATTACCTTTAAAGAAGTATTAATATTTTATTCTAAAATATGGATAAATATGAAAATGTCATATTATTTTTTTACCTGGAGTGTTACATCCTTCCCCCTTTTTGGGAATTGCGTCCTTGCAATTTTAAAATTGGGCTTGGAAGCTTCATTAAAAATCCCACATTGGAACAAGAGTCAGTAAATCTATCACTTTAAAAGAATTGGAGAGAAGTACAAATGTCACCCGAGTTAACCCATACTAGGATTCCAAGTATGAAAATATGGATATGGAGGAAAAAACAAAGGGTCATGTTCTGATGGAGAGTGATAGTAAACATGTCTAGGAGAAAGTTAACAATAAGAAAATAACAAACCTGTGATGGGTTAAATGGTATTTGATTCCCTAGTAGGAAAAATTAACAGACAACATTTTTGTTTTATGTTACTTTTCATTGAGGAATTTATTTATGAGCTTAAATAAACCATTAGGAAGCATACTTAATTGTCATGTTGACTTTCAACTTTTACTAGATTTCTTACACGAACTCATATTCTCTCCAAATGACGAGTATTTAGGATGACTTGTTCACATTAAGAGAGCTATAATTAACTTCTAGAGGATCAACTAATCCAAAAAAGAGAACCATATACTTCCCATGTCCTTAGACCTTAACCAAAACTAAAACCAAAAAGGTTAGTATGAGATCAGATAATACCCAAAAAGGATAATCATTTATAAAGAAAATCTATTCTTAATCTCCAAAATTTTTCAAACAAAACAAAAAGTTCAACAAAGACCATTCAATAAACATATATCCATAAAATTATACAAAGTAAACCAAACTAAGATTGAAACCCAATTCTATGATGGATTTAATCACATAGTCCCCTAAGATAATTTTTAACATTTTTCTCCAAAATAACATCATTTACTCTTAGAGTCTCATACTGAAAAGTAATTAACCTAATCACATATCCTCCATGATAGGCTAATTATTTACATTGATAACCAAAAATAAACTTACTCTTAATTAATAAAATCATCTAACTAAAAAGAATCATTCAAACTAACAAGGGACTTCACATAGTCCAGTGGTAGGCGATAAATACCAGTTGCACTTTGGTTTTGGTTCGATTCTCATAGCTTCGTCCGACGTGACGGGTTGTCACACGGTCTGCGTGTTGTCCCTTTTAAAAAAATATATAATTTAATAACATTCCTCAAAAAGAGTTAAATTCATCAAAAATAACCATAACATATTTTAACCACAAAGGTTATCTGATAACTTCCATTTTGCAACCCAAAATGTATTAACCAGTAATTGCCTCAAATTCAAGGATCATATAAACCCAAATGGTTCTTTATAACTATATCCACAAAAGAAAGGATAATTATTCCTTGAATAAATTTTTCATATATCAAACATCAGGGTTACTATAAAAAGTCTTCTAATGTAACTGCATCATCAAAAGAGACTTAATACATCTAATAATTTCACCATCCTAAAATCTACCATAACTCTTGAATCCCTTATATGACGACTTCTTACTCATTCAACATTCTTCATGATCCATTATCTATTCCTTTTCAACTTATCTGAAATACTTCTTTCCTAAAAAAAATCATGAATCATATCCTAAGATTCCAATAATAGGAAAACATATGTTAAGAAATAATTCATACCTTTCATTATTCATTGTCAGTTTCTTCATCCTCAATCGGAATGAAATTTGGTATTGGTAAATGAATATTTGTACGATCATTATGACCCCATTCCCGAAACTACTTCATAGGACATGTTTTTTCATAATGACTATGCACACCACATTTAAAATATTCAATTGATCCTTCAGAAAGAACTTTTTTACCTTTCCTAGAGTCAATTAGATGCTTCCTTTTTCCATGGAAGGTTCTTTCTTTATGACTTTCATTTCCAAATCTATAGCATCTTTCTGTCCCTTTGAAACATTTTCCTATGTGTTTCTTTCCAAATATTTGACTCATAGGTTTTTGAACATACACACCATTATGATTATTACCTGAAATTCCGTAGGGATTTGTTTCTCGCATATGCGATGCCTTATAAAAATTACGAAGGTTCAGGTAGTCAATCATGACTCCAGATAGTTGGTTGAGGATAACCACAAGAGTTCTCATTGTAGCTCCCATATCATTCAGTTGTTCTTTCATAAAACCGTCATAGTTTTCTTCAAATCCACTATTACTTTGGTGCCTACTAGATCCATCCATCTACTAAAACCAAAAAGGTCAGTGTGAGTATATCAGTAAAATCGTCAAATAAAAAAGAGGAAGATAAAGACCAAGATATACTTATCCAAGTTATCTCAAACTCATTCTAACTTTCAAAAAAACAACGACTCCATCTAATATACTAACCATTTTTGTTATACACAACTTGTCACTTTTTATTAAACAACACTCTCACCTCTAAAGTTATCTAAACCGACCTATGATACCAACTATAAGGCCCCAACCTTAAACCTTACTTAATCTTGAGTTATTACAAGATTACACATTGAGGATCTTTTCAGGTTTAGAGTTTTAGAGAATTAGATCATAAATCTTGCATTACATTCCACATTTAAACAAAGTGGTTACATAAAAGATAATATTAATTTTCCCATCAACGGAAACATATTTAAAATAAAACATGGATTCTTTCTTGATGCTTCCTTGACACTATCATCATATCATGTACCAATCCCTTGAACTGTGAAAACATTTCAAAAACGTGGGATGAGCATAAAAAGATCATTAAGGGATATAAAAAGTATGGAAAGGAAACATGAGTACATATATACATAAGAATGAAATCACACATTACCCATAAAACATAAGCCCTTTATCATACCTCTTAAAATCATGAATAAATCTTAGAAATCATAAGACATAAAGGTAACTTGAGGATTTCATAACATTCTTACGTAGGGAGTAACCCTCTTGGTTACGTCTGGAATACACATCACAGTATATTCCCTAAATCTCTTCAGATAAACCTTAACATTTAACTCCTTCGTGTTACCCAATGCATTGGAGAGCTATATCGGGCTCACCCGCCCTTAGTTTATCACGGAACCACCCGTCTTCATAAATAATTCCCAAGAACCATAACGTAATCATAGCACATAACTTAATCATAAAGGAAATATAACTTTCCCACATTACAATAACAATATAACATTTTAAGATATTTAAATAATGAATCCATTCTAAAAACCATTTTCAAAACCATTAAAAACATTTAATAAAGAGATTTTTATATCAAAGTGTCCCATAACACATTGAAGATTTTAACATTTTAAACCATTAATATCCATATAAATAAATCCTTAAAACCATTTTGAAAACATGGATATTAATGAGAAATATTTATAAGAATAAATCATTAAAACATTTAAAACGATATTTTAGTTAAATGGTTTTTAACAAAATGAGAGAAACTTGAATACAATAATTGAGGAATAACATTTAATAAAAACTTTATAATATCATGTGAATAAAGGGATTCATGATATAATATTCCAAAGGACAGTATATACACCACATAAGAGGGAATTGGTGCATAACAACAATGAAGTCTCAATGGAAATGTAAATTGAGATGAAATCCATTATAAAGGTGGTATCCTTAAATTAAGGATAAATCAATCTCACAATTATGGGTGAAAAATATAAATACACCCAATATAAGTGGATATTAAGTGTAAAATAATCAAAGGTCATTCACACATATTTAAAGGATGACATATTCAATAACTACATGTTGAACCCAATGAAATTGAAATTGGGTTAAGAAGATCCCTTGACAGCCTAACAGCATCACATCAAATTTTAGAAAAAGAGTTGATGAGAGAGATAAAGGGTATCTCATCACTTGTACATAACATTTACGACAATAAGGATATATAAGAACATATCCCCATATAATAAGATGAAAATTAAAATACATAACAAAAGAAGTCTTTTAAAAAGAGGAGGGTGAAAGGTTCCCTTTCTGATTTGGGTAACTTTCGAAACGTACACACAATGAAAGAAGGACTATAAAACATTGATGTAAGTACTCATAAAAGAATGTATGTTATACAAATATTATAATAATGGACAGTACATACATCATTCAAAACGAAATATTGGCAAATGTAGCATGAATCTCACGAAAACACAAAGTGAGATAAAAAGCCCCTTATGAAATTTCGGTAGCCTAACGACGCCAATTTAAACTTCCAAAATGGATTGATGAGAGAAAATAGGTTCTCTCATCATATGAAAATAAAAATTACAGTAATATTAACATAAAATAACATCCCAATCATTTGAAATATGAGCATAAAAGGAATGACATAAAAGAGTGTTCTTAAAAAGAAAGGGAGGGGTAGGATCCCTTACCTCGGGTCCGACTTGACTTGATCGTTCTTTAACCTTAAGAATAATAAACTTGAGATAATTTATACTTACTTAAGAACCGTTTTCATGTTCATTATTAGTTTTATATCCCTTACTACCATTCCACGAACACTATGTAATTATTTAAGTTAATAATGGTCGTTTTGTAGATCATTGCTACTTGAGTAAAAAAATAAACTCTTTATAATTACAAGTTCTTCATCTGGTAAAATATATATTATATCCAGAATTATATTAATTATGTAGATATCATATATATCATATATATCAATTATATACATGCCTTTATAATATTACATAACCTTTAGAGGTAAGAAATGAAATGCACTGTTCATGGAGACGGTAAGCCGTACGTACGCATGAATGCTACTTCTATTTCTATTTATTATTTAAAGGAATTAAAACATAGTGATACATAATAGTATTATAATTCCAGTATGGTATAATATATAATATCATTAAATTTATCCTTTATACGTACCACATATGGTATTAACAAATCAAATCACTTTGAGGGGGCGGTAGTCTGGACTTCCTAAAATGAAGATATCGCGTTTAACTATAGTGGAAACCATAAAGGTATGTCATAAATGAAAAATAAAGAATATTATGTAAAACATAAACATATTATATATATTATATAAATATAGTGACATCTTAATGGCCACCTTTTAGGGTGTTAAAAGAATATTGAACAGTCATCGTTTCGTGAGGTAGAAATTCACCATCCACAAAAACAGTATGTTATTTAACCATTAGATGTAGGTGTGTGTAAGTGTATCTTGAATAATTCTTATAAAAACATCCTAGTATATAAAAGATACTGGAGTTGTTACAAAATAAATGAATAAAAAGAGTTTAGGGGGTTGTCGAAGCAAAATAAAACAAAAGAACACAAGTGAAGACATTACCTTAAAATCAGGTATCTCTCTTTGATTTGAGTTCAAAGGCTTCCTTGGGAAGCATTCTGCCCAAAGTGAGGCTTCTAGGAGTAATAGAGGGATGTGTATAGACACAATTAGCAGGTTTTGGCCGATCCAAAGGCTTGAGAGGTGTGGGTAAGGTGGTAGAGGTGGGGGCCTTTTATAAGAGGAGAAGAGGGGCACTCTTGGAATGTTACCAAATGTTACTTTATTTTAAAATGCGTTTCGGATTTTAAAGATCCCAAATTGATTTATTTAATGTATAAGGTGGTAAGGGTTCTAAATATACTCATCCAATAGGAATTTGACAAGTGTAAGTTATAGTTTTAACATTGTCTTTTATTTTATTTAAATCCATTATTAATGAGGTAATCACTGCATCATCATGATGTCATAAATAATTTAATTTATTTAATGTCTAAAAATTATAAAAAAAATATCATGATGTATGAAATATTTTTAGATTTCTAATGAATATTTATAGTAAAAAATATGACTTGTATAACCCCATTTAATTTGTTTTTAGTAAAACAACTCATGCTTGTGAGATTTTTATTTTAACTTTAAATAAAAAGTTATTTATGTCATTTTCCAACCGAAGTGGCTCCATGGGGTCCCCAAGTTGACCCATGGATATTATTGGTCGGCCATGACACATAAAATGAGGGTAGGACATGTGTCTATGCCATTTAATATTATTAAAACATTATTTTTACCTTAAATTACACTAATTACCTCTAATCGCGATTAAAAACATAAAAGTTACTATTCACAAAAAAATTATTTTAATCCCATTGAACCAAAATTTAAATACTAATGACAACCATGTATGTCTGATTTTTGAAATTCAAATCAAATAAGTGGTAAAGTTTCATTTAAATGAAAAATCAGTTTTTAAACTACCACTTAGTGGTTTCACTATTCATCAAAAATTGAAGTTTTTCAGAAAAATACCAAAAATTCACCCTAAGCTATATTTGACATTACAAATTCAAAAATGATGTCTATTTTACAAAATTCAAAACATATATGTTTCATTAATTAATTTAATAATTAATTACCGCTTCCAAAACAAATAGCGTGTTTTTAAGAAACAATATCTATTAAAAGATTGACACTAGTTTAAGTCTAATTTCAAAGTGAACTTAATTCCTATGACCACCATCAGATTAAGTGGTAAAAATATATTCTAAATACACTTTAATATAAATTAAAAATATAATCTATCCATATAAATGAATCAGATTAAAAGGAGGTTTTGAATTGAAATGCAACATTTTCAATAAAAATGATCTTTATCGGAAAAATAACGAAATTTTACACAAAGTAAATTTTGATGTCCAGATTCTAAAGAAGGATTTTATTTTGTCAAATAAAACATATAAAATTTTCAAATGTATATTTAAAAAGGGTTTTCCATCAAAAGGCAGTTAATCGACCGTTTAAAGAATATTAGAAGATTTATGCTTAAAATTGGATTAATTTGCATTTTAAGCCCCCAACATTTATTGGATAAAAGTAAAAATATTTGAAAAACATATATAATCATTTTGTAGTTAGTTCTGTTCATTCCCACCATTACAACGGCTATGCAGTAACAACCTTTTAAAATAATATTATTTTATTATTAGAGTGCAACGTAAGATTTCCAAGAAACTCGGTGTTGCGTATTGGGTACGCGCTCGAGCATAGCATTAAATTTAAAGTAGTATTAATATTTTATTCAAAAATATGGATAAATTTGAAAATGTCAATTTTTGTATTTACCTGGGGTGTTACATCCTTCCCCCCTTTTGGGAATTTTGTCCTCGCAATTTTAAAATTGGGCTTGGATGCTTAATTGAAAATCCCACATCAGAACAAGAGTTAGTAAAACTATAACTTTAAAAGAATGGGAGAGAAGTACAAATGTCACCCAAGTTAACCCATACTAGGATTGAAAGTATGAAAATATGGATGTGGAGGAAAAAAGGGGTCATGTTCTGATGGAGAGTTATAGTAAACATGTCTAGAAGAAAGTTAACAATAAGAAAATCACAAACTTGTGATGGGTTAAATGGTATTTGATTCCCCAGTAGAAAAAATTAACAGACAACATTTTAGTTTTAAGTTACTTTTCGTTGAGGAATTTATTTATGAGCTTAACTAAAACATTAGGAATCATACTTAATTGTCATGTTGACTTTCAACTTTTACTGGATTTCTTACACGAACTCATATTTTCTCCAAAAGACGAGTATTTTGAATGACTTGTTCACATTAAGAGAGCTATAATAAACTTCTAGAGGATCACCTAATCCACAAAAGAGAACTATATACTTCCCATGTATTTATACCTTAACCAAAACTAAAACAAAAAAGGTTAGTATGAGATCAGATAATACCCAAAAAGGATAATCCTTTATAAAAAAAATATATTCTTAATCTCCAAAATTTTTCAAACAAAACCCAAAGTTCAACAAAGACCATTCAATAAACATCTATCCATAAAATTCTATAAAGTAAACCAAACTAAGATTGAAACCCAATTTTCAGAAGGATTTAATCACATAGTCTCCTAAGATAAATTTTATCATTTTTCTCCAAAATAACATCAGTTACTCTTACAGTTTCATACTGAAAAGTAATTAACCTAATCACATATCCTCCATGATAAGCTAATCATTTACATTGATAACCAAAAATCAACTTACTCTTAATTCATAAAATCATATAACTAAAAAGAATCATTCAAACTAACCAGGTACTTCACGTAGTCCAGTGGTAAGCGATAAATACCAGTTGCACTTTGGTTTTGGGTTCGATTCCCGCAGCTTCATCCGATGTGACGGGTTGTCACACGGTCTACGTGTTGTCCCTTTTCAAAAACTATATAATTTTATAACATTCCTCAAAAAGAGATAAATTCATAAAAAATAACCATAACATATTTTAACCACAAACCTTATCTGATAACTTCCATTTTGCAACCCAAAATTTATTTACCAGTAATTTCTTCAAATTCAAGGATCATATAAACCCAAATGGTTTTTTATAACTATATCCACAAAAGAAAGGATAATTGTTCCTTGAATAAAAGTTTCGTATATAAAGCATCGAGGTTACTATAAAAAGTCTTCTAATGTAACCCCATCATTAAAAGAGACTTAATACATCTATGAATTTCATCATCCTAAAATCTACCATAACTCTTGAATCCCTTATATGATGACTTCTTACTCATTCACCATTCTTCATCATCCATTAGCCATTCCTTTTAAACTTATTCTAAAATACTTCTTTCCTAAAAACAAAATCATGAATCATATCCTAAGATTCCAATAATAGGAAAACATATGTTAAGAAATAATTCATACCTTTCATTCTTCATTGTCAGTTTCTTCATCCTTAATCGGAATGGCATTAGGTATTGGTAAATGAATATTTGTATGATCTTGGTGACCCCATTCCCGAAACTTCTTCGTAGGAAATGTGTTTGCATAATGACTATGCACACCACATTTAAAACATTAAATTGATCCTTACGAAAGAACATTTTTCCCTTTCCTAGAGTCAACTACATGCTTCATTTTTCCATGGATGGTTCTTTCTTTATGAACTTCATTTCCACATCTATAGCATATTTCTGTCCCTTTGAATCATTTTCCTATGTGTTTCCTTCCACATATTTGACACATATGTTTTTGAACATACTTACCTTCATGATTATTACCTGAACTTCCATAGGGATTTGTTTATCGCATATACGATGCCTTATAAAAATCACTAAGGTTCAGAAGGTCAATCATAACTATAGACAGTTGGTTGAGGATAACCACAAGATTTCTCATTGCAGCTCCCATATCATTCAGTTGTTCTTTCATAAAACCGTCACAGTTTTCTTCAAATCCACTATTACTTTGGTGCCTTCTAGATCCAACCATTTACTAAAATCAAAAAGGTCAGTGTGAGTATATCAATAAAATCATCAAATAAAAAATAGGAAGATAAAGACAAAGATATACTTATACAAGTTATCTCAAACTCATTCTAACTTTCAAAAAAATGATGACTCCATCTAATATACTATCCATTTTTGTTATACACAACTTGTCACTTTTTCTTATACAACACTCTAACCTCTAATGTTATCTAAACCGACCTATGATACCAAATATAAGGCCCCAACCTTAAACCTTACTTAATCTTGACTTATTAAAAGATTAAACATTAAGGATGTTTTCAGGATTAGAGTTTTAGAGAATTAGTTCATAAAACATTCATTACATTCCACATTTAAACAAAGTTGTTACATAAAAGATAGTATTCATTTTCCGATCAATGTAAAAATATTTATAATAAAACAAGGATTCTTTCTTGACACTTCCTTGACACTATCATCATATCATGTACAAATCCCTTGACCTGTGAAAACATTTCCAAAACTTGGGATGAGCATACAAATCTCAATAAGGGTTATAAAAAGTATGTAAATGAAACATGAGTACATAGAAACATAATAATGAAATCATACTTTACCCATAAAAAATAAGAACATTAACATACCAAATAAAATCATGAATAAGTCATAGAAATCATAAGAAATAAAGGTAACTTGAGGCATTCATAATACTATTACGTAGGGAGTAACCCTCTTGGTTACGTTTGGAATACCCATCACAATATATTGCCTAAATCCCTTAGGGGAAACCTTAACGTTTAACTCCATCGCGTTACCCAATGCATTGGAGAGCTATATCGGGCTCACCCGCCCTTAGTTTATCACGGAACCACACGTCTTCATAAACAATTCCCAAGAACCATAACGTAATCATATCACATAACTTAAGAATAAAGGAAATATAACATTCCCACATTACAATAACAATATAACATTTTAAGATATTGAAATAATGAATCCATTCTAAAAACCATTTTCAAATCCATTTAAAACATTTAATAAAGAGATTTTTAAATCAAAGTGTCCCATACCACATTGAAGATTTTAACATTTTAAACCATTAATATCCATATAAATAAATCCTTAAAACCATTTTGAAAACATAGATATTAATGAGAAATATTTATTAGAATAAATCATTAAAACATTTAAAATGATATTTTTGTTAAAGGGTTTTTAACAAAATGAGAGACACTTGAATACAATAACTGAGGAATAAAAATTAATCAAAACTTTATAATATCATGAGAATAAATCTATTCATGATATAATATTCCAAAGGACAGTATATACACCATATAAGAGTGAATTGGTGCATAACAACAATGAAGTCTCAATGGAAATGTAAATTGAGATGAAATCCATTATAAAGATGGTATCCTTAAATTAAGGATAATTCAATCTCACAGTTATGTGTGAAAAATATAATTACACCCAATATAAGTGGATATTAATTGTAAAATAATCAAATGCCATTCACACATATTTAAAGGATGACATATTCAATAACTACATGTTGAACCCAAAGAAATTGAAATTGGGTTAAGAAGTTCCCTAGACAGCCTAACGGCGTCTCATCAAATTTTAGAAAAAGAGTTGATGAGAGAGATAAAGGGTATCTCATCACTTGGACATAATATATATGGAAATAAGGATATATAATAACATATCCAGATATAATAAGATGAAAATTAAAAGACATAATAAAAGAATTATTTTAAAAAGAGGAGGGTGAAAGGTTCCATTATCGATTTGGGTAACTTTCAAAATGTACAGCCCATGAAAGAAGGACTATACAAAATTGATGTATATACTCATAAAAAAAGTATGCTACACAAAGAGTATAATAATGGATATTACATACACCACTCAAAAGGAAATATTGTAAAATGTAGCATGAATCTCATGAAAACACAAAGTGAGATAAAAAGCCCCTTACGAAATTTCGGCAGCCTAACATCGCCAATTTAAACTTCCAAAATGGACTGATGAGAGAAAATAGGTTATCTCATCATATGAACATCAAAATTACAGTAAGATTAATATAAAATAACATCCCAATCATAAGAAATATTATCTTAAAAGGAATGACATAAATGAGTGTACTTAAAAAGAAAGAGAGGGGTAGGATCCCTTACCTCGGGTCCGACTTGACTCGATAGTTCTTTAACCTCCTGAATAATAAACTTGAGTTAATTTATACTTGATTAAGAAAATTTTTCAAGTTCATTATTCCTTTTATATAACTTACTATGACTCTATGAACACTATGTAATTATTTAAGTTAATAATGGTCGTTTTGTAGATCATTGCTACTTGAGTAAAAAAATAAACGCTTTATAATTACAAGTTGTTCATGTGGTAAAATATATATTATATACAGAATTATATTCATTATTTAGATATCATATATATCATATATATAAATTATATACAGTCATTTATAATATTACATAACATTTAGAGGTAAGAAATGAAATGCACCGTTCATGGAGACGGTAAGCCATACGTACGCATGAACTCTAATTCCATTTCTATTTCTTATTTAATGGAATTAAAACATTGTGATACATAATAGTATTATAATTCAAGTATGGTATCATATATAATATCATTAAATCTATCCTTTATATGTACCACATATTGTATTAACGAATCAAATCACTTTGAGGGGGCTGTAGTCCGCACTTCCTAAAATGAAGATATCACATTTAACCATAATGGAAACCATAAAGGTATGTCATAAATGAAAAATACAGAAGCATAAATAAAAAATAAACATATTATATATCATATATAAATATAGTGACATCTTAATGGCCACCTTTAATGGTGTTAAAAGAATATTGAACAATCATCGTTTTGTGAGGCAGAAATTCACCATCCATAGAAACAGTATGCTCTTTAACCATTAGATGTAGGTGTGTGTAAGTGTAGCTTGAATAATTCTTATAACAACATACTAGTATATGAAATATACTGGAGTTGTTACAAAATAAATGAATAAAAAGAGTTTAGGGGGTTGGAGAAGCAAAATAAAACAAAAGAACACAAGTGAAGACATTACCTTAAAATCGGGTATCTATCTTTGATTTGAGCTCAAAGGCTTCCTTGGGAAGACTTATGCCTAAATTGAGGATTCTAGGAGTAATAGAGGTATTTGGAGAGGCTAAATTAGTAGGGTTTGTCCGAGCCAAAGGCTTGAGAGGTGTGGGTAAGGTGGTAGAGGTGGGGGCCTTTTATAAGAGGAGAAGAGGGGCACTCTTGGAAAGTTACAAAATGTTACTTTATTTTCAAATGCATTTCAGATTTTAAAGGTCCCAAATTGATTTATTTAGAGGATAAGGTGGTAAGGGTTCGAAATATACTCATAAAATATGCCTTTGACAAGTGTATGCTATAGTTTTAACATTATCTTTTCATTTTATTTAAATCCTTTATTAACGAGGTAATCGCTGCATCATCATGATGTCATAAATAATTTAATTTATTTAATGTCTAAAAATTATAAAAAAAATATAATGTAGTAGGAAATCATTTTATATTTCTAATGAATATTTATAGTAAAAAATATGACTTGTATAAACCCATTTAAATTTTTTTTTAGTAAAACAACTCATGCTTGTGACATTTTTATTTTAACATTAAATAAAAAGTTATTTATGTTATTTTCCAACCAAAGTGGCTCCATGGGGTACACAAGTTGACCCATGGATTATATTGGTCGTCCATGAAACATCCAATGGGGGTAGGACATGTGTCTATGCCATTTCATATTATTAAAACATTATTTTTACCTTAAATTACAATAATTACCTCTAATCGCGATTAAAAACATAAAAGATACAATTCACCAAAAAATTATTTTAATCCAATTGAACCACATTTTACATACTAATGAAAACCATCTATGTAAGATTTTTTAAATTAAAATAACAAAAGTGGTAAAGTTTTATTTAAAATAAAAATTAGTTTTTAAACTACCACTTAGTGGTTTCACTATTCATAAAAAATTTGAAGTTTTTCAGAAAAATACCAAAAATTCACCCTAATCTATATTTGACATTCCGAATTCAAAAATGATGTCTATTTTAAAAAATTCAAAACATATATGTTTCATTAATTAATTTAATAATTAATTCCCGCTGTCAAAACAAATAGCGTGTTTTTAAGAAACAATATCTATTAAAAGATTGACACTAGTTTAAGTCCAATTTCAAAGTGAAATTAATTTCAATGACCACCATCATATTAAATGTTAAAAATATATTCTAAATACACTTTAATATAAATTAAAAATATAATCTATCCATATAAATAAATCAGATTTAAAGGAGGTTTTGAATTAAAATGCAACATTTTCAATAAAAATGATCTTTATCAGAAAAATAACGAAATTTTACACAAAGTAAATTTTGATGTCCAGAGTCTAAAGAAGGAATTTATTTTGTCAAGTACAACATATAAAATTTTCAAAATTATATTTAAGAAGGTTTTTCCATCAAAAGGCGGTTAATCGACCTTTTAAATAATATTAAATTATTTATTCTTAAAATTGTATTCATCTACATTTTAAGCCTCCAAAATTTATTGGATAAAAGTAAAAATATTTAACAAACATATATAATAATTTTGTAGTTAGTTCCATTCATTCCCTCCATTAAAACGTCTAGGTGTTAACTACCTTTTAAAATAATATTATTTTATTCTTAGAGTGCAATGTCAGATTTCAAAGAAACTCATTGTTGCGTATTGGGTACGCCCTCGAGCATAGAATTCCCTTTAAAGTAGTATTAATATTTTATTAAAAAATATGGATAAATATGGTAATGTCATATTCTTTATTTACGTGGGGTGTTCCACAATCTAACATGATAATCTTATCATATAGGACTCTTGGATAGTCAAGAAGATAAATCTTTCTCTGATCAATAATATGGATAAACACAATAGTGTTCCTTTAGAATCTTTATTAATGGTATTACAACTATACGTAACCAAAAGATAATTCAAAAAAATGGGGTACCTAACACTTAGGGTCAGCTCATTATTTTTATTTCGTACAGGAGATAATCTTGAGTCACTGAAATTTATCCAAAAACTACCTTGTTTGGTTATCATGGTGTTGATAAGGGCCCCCTGTGAAAGGAAACTAACACATAGAATTTTTTAATGGTATTTAATGTCTCCATCCTATCTCATTTTATTCCATTTCATGTATTCATAAGTCTACTAATATAGTTTTCCATATTGTTACTTTTAAAAAAACCAACATTTTTAAAGGGTATTGATGTGTAACTATTTACACAACTCATATATTTTATCAATAACATAAAGTAAAATAAAATTATAATAAAAACATATCCGAATTCATCTCATTCATAGATTATATGTAACAATTTCATGTAATATGTTGAAATAATATAAATTACATAATTCCCACAACAGTATGTTTAGAGTCGCAAATAACTAACAACCATATTTCTGAATGTAGAATAGGACAAAATAACATTGTGTAGTTTAACCTATTTTAATTTTTCATAAATATACTTTATTAAAGAGAAACCATAGTCCCAATATAGTATTTAACCCTAATATGTATAAATTAAAATTAATTTCTTAACTCAATGGTGTATCCTAATATAAGAAACATTCAATGTAGAATGAAACTAATTCAATTTTATACCTTGCATTCATGTCTATATGAGAATGAATTATAATTACTATAAATAATTTAAAAAATTTAAAAAATAAATATTATTATTTATAATGTTAAAATTTTAACTATGAATAAAATAGAAAATAAAATAAAAAAATGAATTTACAAATATAAACATGTGATAATTTTTTTAGAAATAATTACTTAATAATCAAAATTATGATTACATTATAATTCAATCATGTATAATTCATATTTCATAATCAAATAAATATATACGTGTAATATTTTCTTCAAATGTAAACTCTTTTATATTATCATTTATAGCTCATTTTAATTAAATATATTATATTAAATGAAATATGATCTTTTGTATATTCCAATTTTATTAACTATACTATTTTCACAATATAAATATATAAAATTTAATATTATTTAAAAATTTATCATAACAGTAATAAAAATTATTTTTTATATGGTTTAACTAATTTATCAGATAAGAAATTTTAATTGGAACAATTATAATTCAATAATTATTAAAAATTAATAATTCTAATGTGGAGTTTTTTATTTCTCATTATTTCATAATTTATAAACATATTATAAAATAAAATTTTAATTTACATATAAAAATATGATATAATAATTTTAATTCATGTCGTATAATTTGAAAAATTCATTTTAATATAAATAATTGTTATTAGGAATATTTATTTACTATTTTTTTTACAACCATTTAATTAATTAAGTTTAAAATATATTAATATATAATTTACGAAATCATAAATAAAATAAATATCCCCAGAAAATTTCCATTATAATTTATAAATGATATATATTTTTAATAAATTTCATAAATTAAAATTATAAAAATAATTTTTTTCGTCATACATTTTTTAATGATATACACATATCTTAAGTTATGTTTAATTAGACATGGTGCGATAAAAACCCCTCCCTATCAATAATATTTTATGATTTATAATATTGTTCCAAGATTTCATAACCGATGATAATTGTTTGTATTGGATGAACCTGATATTCATTGTTATCAAGATATATAATAGTCCATTTTGGAGTAATACTATAACAATCATTGACCTATGTATGAAGATCCTATAACGCTTACATATAAAATCTAATGACATGCAGCCTCCACAACACTAATCCGTGAAACAAAGGAATCATATTTTATGAAATGTTTTATATCTTATTGATTATAAAAGGACCTATTATTCATCCCCATGAACAATTAATACGAACACAATTATATGTTATGATTCCGAATATCGGATACAATGATATATTGAAAACTAAATGAGTTTCTCTAGATAATAATATATGATATCACATATGATAAGTCATGGTCATTATGTTAATTATGATATCACATTTCCTAATATATCCCATAATAAAAATATGATTACATACATTATGAAATCAATATTTAATATATATTATAAAGTTTAAATTCAATAATTTTTGTAATGATATCAAATAAGACATTTAATAATATTTTAAAAAACATTATTTTAACATGATTTCATTAATCAAATTGAATAATGATTCTTTGATACCATTGATGAGATTATAGGGTTCAAATCAAATGCATTCAAGGAAGATGGAATATTTAGAAACTAAATCTCCATTTTACCATGTTGTAAATATAAACCATGTATAAACCTAAAATAATTAACATTCAACACCTTTCACCAGTTGAGGATCTAAAACCTCCTTCATTGTAGTGGTTTGATAAACATTATTAATAAGAATCTTGTAATTATCTCTTCCATGGTATATCTAGGGGTTGTTATGAATCATTTGATAGTTATTTGGGATTATCTTCTCATATAGGGTCTGGTAGTACCTTAGTCAAAAATGGATAATGGAGGAAGGTAAACTTGACTAGAGGAGGTATGGTCATGGATAAAGTTGGATATGTTCACTAAAACAATATTAATTTGATTTATGTGTCACCCATGGGGTTTTATAAATTAGGAATGATTAAAAAATATTTTTTATTCTTTTAAATTAACTTATCTAAAAAATGATAATGAGAATAAATGTATAAAAACATATTTAATATAGAATATGTATTTCATTATATAAATCCAATCATGAATGGGTATATAAAGGGTCATAATCCCTCTTGATGGTTAAAACGATTGGTTGAAAGCCTCTAAATACTTTCTTTTTCTTGAGTCTCATTTATCTATCATAAAAAATACACTAAAACCCATAAAGAGCTATTGGTATCGTCCAATAGAAGTTATGATCCATGTCATTGGTAATAAATTAGTAGAAAAAAACCCTTCGCTTGATTCTTTAGTAATATTTATCAAGTTCACTACATATAAAACAAAATACTGAGCCTACTGAATCATTTATTAAGGTACACATATTTTCTGTTCCACATTTATATTTCACATATAATATATTGATATTAGATCTTACTTTTAGATCATTCTTCCAGTATAATGATTCAATTTATGAACATATAAAATCCCACTATTGTTTGAAAGCTATTTTTTTGGAATTAACATGTTCATTTTATTTTTTAATGAATAACACATTTTACAAATTTTAAAATTTATTATTTCAATCATAATGTTTAAATATTATATTATTATGTCTTCTTCTCTGAATGAATTCAATATATATGTATTATAATTTGTAACTAAATAATTTTTAAATTATTTTTTAATAATTAAGCGATATTATGATTTTTTTTAAAATTTATAATAGGTATTTTTATATTAATTATTTAAAAAATACATTTCATTAATTGAATATATTTTTCAAAATATTTAATGGAAATATTTTATAATATTATTTGGATAATGTTTTTTAAAATATTTGTTTTTTATAAAGCATAGAAAACCTATTTTAGGATTATTTTTATTTTTAAAGTGCCTATAAATTATATAATCATAGAAGTGTTTACGATTAGTTAAATAAATGTTTATAAAAAATTATTTTTGAGAATATTCAGAAATATTAAATGATATTTTTTTAATGTAGCTTTTACCTATTGAATTGATTACCTTTTCATATCATAAATAATTTTTTTATATTAGTTTCTACAATATCACTCATGTGGAGAATCACAATCACATATAACACCTTGAATTTATATGAAGAGTTATTGTAATTTACACATATTAGGGTTATCATTTGTATAAATACACTTTACTTATATTTTGTTGGAATATTATAAAATTATAGGTTGTGTATAAGTCAAAAATTAATGTGGTGTGAAAATAATAATTTGGTGTTTCAAATATGGAATTTCAGAAGAAATTCATTAGAATAAAGTATGATCAAAAGGGAATAAATCCAGAGAATATGAAGATTATATAATATATAATATTTATGAATTTAATATTCATGTGATTTATAATAATATGGAGATATTTTAATACCTTAAAATAAAAACCCCCAAAATACAATTAGTGAGATTCCTTCCAAGATGGCACATTTAAAGACCGTGATAATCTAAATGTATAGTTTCAAACTATAGAACGATGCCCTTATATTATCTTCTAAATTGAAAGATATTAATTAAGGAATCTATATTTTTTCAATTAGGCAGTTTGATGAAATTTTTAGGTTTCCTTGGATTATCTATTATTATCTTTTTTTTATATTTTCATTTTGATACATGTATCTAAGAACCCCCATGGGTTCAGATACTAGTGAAATATAGTCATGTTTTTTCCATATGTTATATATGGAAAAGGATGTGTCCATTCAACTATCCAATAATCATAAATGTTATGATTATTTTGATATACTACATAAATAACTAATATGTATAGTTTCACAACATAGAATGGTATTTTCGTATTGAAGTATAAATCTTGGATCACTATGTGGATAAGATGTTTATGGCCATAAAGTTTTGTCATATAACTATCATTAAATGTCCTTAATGAAATGATATATGAAATGATAATAATATAAGAAAATTAATATTATTTATAAATAAAATAATCCTAAAATAGAAAAACATTGATATTAATCATTGAAAGGAGAAACATAAAAATAATAAACACATAGGACTAGTAATGTAATATATTTTCATTAAGAGAATTCTATGTGTTAAATATGTTCCATACTTTGTAACTAAAATTTGTGTTATTGAACAAGTAAAGAAAATATTTTTATAGGGATATGAAGAATAACTTTGGGATTCAAATATTATAATTCAAAATGAGTTAAGTAATATTAATATTAATATTAAATAATATAATATATAATATTGGGTATATTGGTGATAATAAATTTGATTTAATATACTAATTTCATAGTGTGACTAGTGATTTACAATATATATTATTTTGGTTAAGGATTTAATTCTATTTTCATATATGGAAACATTATGTGAATAAGAATATATTTATGAAAATAATGCTTGATGTTATAATGGGTCCTGTGTTATTCAACTGGGTATATGTTATATATGTTCTTGTATAGAATAATAAGTATAATGAGGTAAATTTTAATACTAGAAGATGAAAATTATAAAGGTAATTATTGTCCATTCATTAATAAATTTAAAGTTAATCAAATCTAGAGGGTACTGTCATGAAGGATTAATGATTCTGTAGGATTTTATTTTATATATTATCTAATATTGTATGTGAAAATCCATAGAATTTCAATTATAGTTATATGATTTAATGAAATTTATTATTTAATATAAAATAGTAAGTAAAAAATAAAATTTTATTTTAAATATGTTTTATATATACATGTGTTCAAAATCGTGGGAGGATTGTATTGATCACATATTTTACATTAAAATGATATAGAAAATGGTCTCTACATCACATATTTGAATGTAAAAGAATTTATCAAGATCAAATTATTCTATTTAAATGATATTTATCATTATCCAAATTCTCATATATGATAAAATGTATTTTTGTATTAACAAATTATTGTTTTGAACACCATGAGATGATTAATTATACATAAATGTTTTATTATTCAACAACTTCAATAAGATTTTTGGAAATTTAAATTGTATAAAAGTGTTCATATAGTTATTTATTTCGATTCAAGTAAAGTTTCTCCCATCACTAATGAGTATAAATTTTTTCATGAATAATCATAATTTATATTAAAATGTTCTAAAAACATATAATACAATATCTAATATGGAAAAATTTATTATTTTTTAAATATGACTACAAAATTGAATCATGTGTTGTTTTTATGTATAATTAAGTTTCTGGTGATTCTTAGTATTGTATTTTAGATAGAGTTTATTGTCTAATATATTGGTGGGAGTCTGTTTTGACATAAAAAATCCATTGATAATAAAGAAATAATTACACCAATCTATAATTAGAGTCATTGTTTACATACTATCCTAATAATGTTTATGACATGTGATAGTAACCAAAAATGTATGTAGTCGCATTTTGATACAGTAAGAAATTGAATATCACAATATCATAATAGAATATTCCTATAAAATTTTAATGTGTATAACACTTGGAATCCTATATAATGTTTTGGGAATGAAGGTAAAGAAAAATTTAAAAAGATATTCTCATGTTAGGATAAAAAATTTGATATCACTTTATCCAAAAATGTGGCAAGGATATGCTTGTAAATTAAGTTTTTTTATAGTTACATTGTTTATGAAAAGATTTTAAGAAAATTGTTTTAAGGAAATTTTTCCAATAATATTGATGATCCACAATAATGATTTGAATAGGAAATATATGAAGACATTAAAAAACATATATGTTTCTAATTTAATGAGTATGAATTTAAATTTTCAACAATTTTATTGTGAGTAATATGATTTATATGTTTCAATATTGTTAGAAATAGATTAATTTTTTGATATTACTCATTAATGTTGTATAATAGAAATATATTATTAGATAGTGGAATTGATATTTCGCATGAATTACATATAAATCTAGTATATTATAAAAAGAATAATCCCTATTAAATCATTATGGTTATGTATAATATATTTGAATAAGATAGTTGATAATAAAAAATAATAGTTATACAATAAAAGAAATATCTATTTATCATTCATTTATGTTTGATAGAATTTACTTTTCATGATTGGTTCAAATTATAAATATACCCTTAATAATTGAAAGACTGTGTTTTCCCTAATTGATAATCATTATAGAGTATTATTGGGTCTGATAATATGATAATATTATATTAAATATATTCTTACAATAATTATAAATGATTTCATAAGAGATACAAATTATAGATTCATTTTAAAATACATTGGGACTTATTTGTATGATTTCCCCCCCAATGTATATCTCATTGAATTTAATATGGTCAATGATATTTCTATGGGCGAATTATTAATATCATTAATTATTATATTTGGTTAGTGAAATACCTAACATGAGATCCTTCATACATTTATAACCTTCTTATGAAAAGTTGAAATTTGAACTAATGAATTCGGGGGGGTGGTTCGATATATTTCTAATCATTTTTCTATTGGAGTGAAAAAAGACGAGAATTTTCTACTTGTATGAAAATAAAACATTTCTAGACCTTTAATGACTTATAATAATGAAATGACTTCCAATTCTTAAAAACCTAGATAGTTCTGTGGATTTTCTAGAGGCATCTGTTTTTACACATATATGAAATATTTATTTGATATTTACTGATAATTCTAGCAATTCTTTTAGGGCAGACTATTATGTCCATAGATAAGGCTAAAACCTTGAATAAAATGGTTTGTTTAATCATGGATAAATTTTGATAAAATAGTATCTAAGATATGTTCCGTTTTATTTTAATTTTTTTTTGGTTGTAATAAATACAATAATAATTTTAGTTCATGTTGGAGATTATTGTATATTTAAACTAAAATCATTTTAATGAGGTTCAAGTATCTTCCAATGTGATTTTTTCAATTATTAATGGTCTAAATGGGATTAATATTCATTATAATATAATTTAAGGAATAAATTAAAACAGGAATAAATTTATACAGAAACATTGAGTAGGGTCGTAATTTTTTATAAAATGAAACCCTACAAAAAATGATTATATTAAGGGATATGATCCATCTTGAATAATAATATGATTTTATGAAATCCTCCAATTAAACTCTTTCCCCACTCCTAATACATTTCTCCCAGTGATGTATCCAAAATCTGGTGTGGGTGAAAGGGGTCACCAAGAGTAATATGATTTGGAAATAATCAGGACGTTTTTGTTTCCCATAAACATTTTGTAATATTTAGTAGAAAAAGATATGATATTCCCTCTTTTGAATGTAACATTCCTAGAATCGAACATAGTTGTTTTACTTTGAGGAATTACATTCAAAGAAGATATTAACAAACATGATGTATGATGTTATTAATATTTTCATGACTTATTATATACTCCCTTTACTTATTTTATATGAAATGTTCATAATTTGTGTGAAATATTAATGTTTTAATATTAAGTATAATTTTTGAGCATTTTTAGAAGTAGTCCAATTGAGTTAGTTTAATATTTTTCTAATAACTGTCACTATACTGATCCAAATTGTGTGATTCTTGTTTTTTAGGATTCTAATTTAAATATAGAACATTTCATTAGAAGATACCATGAGACAATTTTGCTATTTGAAGGGCCATATGGTCCTCACAAAGAAGACCAAAGAATCTGTGAAGAAACTGGACTATCCATGAAGATTGATTTACTGGGCTACATTCAGAAGTCAAAATTCTATTATTATCCACCATAGATCTGGGGACAATCCAAGGAGTCCTGTATAAAAATTTCAGCGCCCAAATCTAATAACAAAGGGCCCAAATGAATCTTTAAAATCCATCCCACCATTCTGACCGAGAATTAAAATCAGTATAGTATGCATGACATATCTCATGCTATCAGCATCCAATCGAGCTGCGATTTTGCAGTATGAAATAGGAGATATAGTCGGACGACGTTGTTGAAGAAATCATTCGGATTTGAAGGCATCGTCATATTCAAAAACCCTTTCAAATTTAGGACTTTAAAAAGACTGGATTGAAATGGAATGTTTAACTTTTTTTAATCAACTGGCCATAACATTGTATAATTAAGTCCAAATGACCCCAAGTTTTGAGATTTGCCGGAAAACGTTATTAACACCAATTTTGATGAAGGATATTTCTCTAGATTCGCCTATATTGATGTCCATATCGGTGAGCCAAGTGGAGGGGTATTTCTGGAATGTAAACAGTCCACCACCTTGGGCTAGAAATACATCCCCTCCTCTCCTTTCAAAAGGGTTGGCACTTCAGAACTTAAGGAGGAGGTTTGGAATTACTAGATATTTGACAAGGTTCTGGGAGTATATTCTTTGATCTTTTTTCTACAAGAGAGAGCTATACTCCACTTCTCTTTCATGTTTGTTTATGTTTGCTTTCAATTGTAATTGTGTAACTTTGTTTTCATTTAAATCAAATTTTAGTGCTTGTTTCTTCTTCAATAACTCTTATTATTCTCCACCTTCTGTATTATAATATTAATGGTCTTAAAATATTTTGAATCATTTTAAATTATAGTCCCTTATTTTTCTTCCTAATTCAATCGAAATTTCATTTTTGATTCTCAAAATCTTTCGTGTGTGTGTTCGGCACACTACTCTTTTCATGTCCCTTTATTTTTCTAATCTTTTTAAATAGTCACCATAAACATTAAACCCTTATTATAAACAATACTAATGGTTGATTAAATATACCATTGGGGTGAGTTATAATTTTGGGATGTTAAGTGATTGAGATTTTTTGCTCGATGAGTATTCTTTAAATTATTACTGTGTATGTTAAACTTAATATGTCATGGATTAATGATATGTTTTGTTTAACAAGTGGTTTCCATGGATTATTGGAACCATAAATACACTACCATAAATAAGTTTTTACTGAGATTAGATCCCTAAGTTATGTTAATCCTTGTATTAAAGTCTTAACACTTTGGAATTCCAATTAACGTCAACTTATGACATGGGTGTTAATTTAATGCAATACAAAGCAAGACTCAAGGATATCACAAGATTAACTACCCAATAATGAAATCACCCCAATAATTATATATTTGTTAAATCAAGAATCTACCATCAATCATTTCAATTTATCTCTTCAAACAAACCCCACCAATCAAAATACAATCAACTAAAAACAAACGACTGTTACAAAATATCATCACCGAGGATTCAACCTGAGTGCTGCTATACACATTAGCAGAGCACCGGCAACTTGACCGGTTGATAGGTGACAATCGGCCGTGCATATCAAATGGCGTCGTTTCCGGGGATGGTGCTTTACGTAGTCATTAGTTTTTGGTTATTGTAAAAAAAACTCCAAAAAAACAAAATTTAAAAAAAATGAAAAAAAAACACAAAGAAAAACCCGTATTCCTCTTAAAAATCATAAACTGAAAAAAAAAACAACAAAGAAAAACCCATCTTCCCCTTTCTTCCAAATCGCTCTGAATGCCCCGTAGCCTTCCAAACAATCCCTCAGATTTGTTTGACCCTGAAATTGAGCGAACACTTCACCAACTTAGGAGGAACATAAGAGATAATAAAATAATTCAAGAACCAGTCCTTGTCCAACCAGTTGAAATAGATATGGAAAATCCTAGGAAACAAACACATAAAGAACTTTCTGCCCCTGATATGAATTACCAACCTCTTGGTATTCAATATCCAAACATAGAGTCTAACTTTGAACTCAAGTCGGGTTTGATTCATCTTCTTCCTCATTTCCACGGGCTAGCCGGCGAGGATCCACATCTCCACCTTAAAGAGTTCCATATAGTGTGCTCTACCATGGAGTCTCAAGGGGTTTCTGAAGAACAAATCAAGATTCGAGCATTCCCTTTATCCCTAGCTGACACTGATAAGTCATGGCTCTACTACCTTCTTCCTGGTTCCATAACCACATGGAATGACATGAAGCGACTCTTCTTAGAGAAATTCTTTCCTGCTTCTCATACTGCTTCTATCTGAAAGGAAATAAGTGGTATCCATAAATTCCCAAGTGAATCACTCAATGAGTACTGGGAGAGGTTCAAAAATCTTGTTGAAACCTATCCACATCATCAAATCTTGATCCAACTCTTGATCCAATACTTATATGAGGAGTTATTTGCTATGGAGAGAACTCTCATTGATGCTGCAAGTGGTGGTTCTCTAGTTGATAAAACTCTTGCAGCAGCAAGAGATCTCATAAGTAACATGGATGAAAACACACAACAATTCCATACTTGAGCACATGCTCAAGTCAAACAAGCCCAAGATAATCAATCAATTGAGCCGAAAAAGATGACAGAGTGGATGAGTGAACTTACATGTCTTGTACGACAACTAGCTGTGACCACCAAATCCCCAACCTCATCTTCTCCACAATCAATGTTTACTGGACCTATCAAAAACTGTGGAATCTGCAACTCTCCATCTCATCCAATAGACACATGTCCACAAATTCAGGAGGATCATTCCGATTCATCTGGACCAATGGAGATCAATGCAGCATATGCTCAGAAGAACACCAATCCTCAACTATCAGGTCAGTTTGTTAGAAACTTCAACCAAACTCACTCTGTGCCCTTCTCTTCTTCCTATAACCAAGGCCTTAGGTATGGTATTCCCATATCTCACCCGCTCAATTCCCTCCTCAAAATCCAAAAAAATTACAATATGGTCAAGGTGGTGGTAACTTCCATCAATCTTATCCTTTTGTTCCTCAACCTCAAAGGAAAAATCCTCCTCTTGGATTCCATTATCCCAGTGATCCTTCCCAATTCCCAAACCAATACAATCGTTTACCCAAAAACCAAAATCAAGGCAATCCCAATCCGAGACAAGCCACTTCTTCCATGAAACCATGGGAATGTGCAGTGGAAGATCATACCTCCTTCACCTGTTCCAGCCTTAAAAATATTGAACCCAATTTGGTCAACTTGCATCCCACCTAAGTCATCATAAACCATCAAATTCTTCCCAACTTCTATCTCAACCATTACCAAACCCCAAAGGTAATGTAAGTGAAATTACACTTAGATCAGGAAAGAAAATTGTTATGCCTCAAGATAAGTCCTCCAACCCTACTTTGAATGTTGACCTAGAAAATGAAAAGAAAAAAAACTTGAAAAGGAACCTGAAACCATTCCCTCACCTCCTTTAATTCCACATAGGAATCCAATTCATTTTCTTTAAGCTGTTTCTAAACCAAGGAATTCCTTTGAACCTGATCCTGAAATTATCGACATGTTTAGACGTGTTGAAGTAAACATTCCCCTCTTAGATGCCATAAAATAAATTCCTAAGTATTCCATGTTTCTCAAGGAGTTGTGTACCCACAAGAGGCAACATAGGACCTTGGAAAATGTTTCCACCCATTAGTCTATTCCTAAAAAGTGCAAGGATCCAGGGACCTTTACGGTTCCATTCCAAATAGGAAGTTCCAATTTTGATGACGCACTCATAGACCTAGGAGCCTCAATTAATGTCATTCCCAAATCCATCTTCTCCAACCTTGTTTTAGGTCTCTTACATCCAACAGGTTTTTTCATTCAATTAGCTAATCGAAGCACAGCCAGTCCTGAGGGAATAATTGAGTATTTCCATGTTCGTGTCAATGATATTATCTTCCCTGCTGATTTCTATGTTCTTAACATGGAAGGTGAGACGAACTCTTCTCGATCTCCACTAATTCTCGGAAGACCATCCCTCATGACTACAAGAACCAAGATTGATGTCCATTCAGGCATCTTATCCATGGAATTCGGTGACCAAATTGTCAAATTCAACATTTTCCAAGCCATGAGATACCCATATAAGGATCACTTAACATTATCAATCCATGATTTTGAGGACACTTCTAAGAGACAATCAAACTCCAATCCACCATGTTCTTCATGTTCTAATGAAAAAGGATCTTGTGAAATCTACACCATGATTATCCAAGTCATAAATGGTGAAGTTCATGTGGACCTCTCATTCATAGAATCAATAAATCTAGAAGAACTTGAAAACTCTCTTGAATCCCACATCAACTTTGATATCTACCGCTCCACCTTGTAGAGTATTAAGGTGAATGAATCTGAAGAAACTGAACTTCCTTCATCCATTCCTGAGATGTGTAAACCACAAATAAAAGATGATACTAATCTGAAACCTCTTCCTGCACACTTGAAATATGCATTCCTTTTCCATGATCACTCTTATCCTGTCATTATCTATTCTTCACTTACCGAAACTGAGGTGTCCAAAATTGTTCAAGTGTTAGAGGAAAACAAAAAGGCCTTAGGGTGGACCCTAGATGACATACCAGGAATCAACCCGGTCCTTTGAATGCATCACATCCATCTTGAGGAGTCATCCAAATCAATTAGACAACCACAAAGAAGACTCAATCCACTCATACATGAGGTAGTTAGGGAAGAGATCACCAAGCTTCTTCAATATGGTATTATCTACCCAATTTCTGATAGTGAATGGGTTAGTCCAATTCAAGTTGTACCTAAGAAGGGTGGGATAACTGTTGTCACAAATGAACATTGGGAGGTAATCACAACTCAAGTGAAGAACAAATGGCGTGTGTGCATCGACTATAGAAAATTGAATGTTGAAACCCGAAAAGATCATTACCCTCTTCCATTCCTTGATCAAATGCTAGAACGATTAGCCAGAAAGTCACACTATTGATTCCTTAATGGATACAGCAGCTATTTTCAAATCCCAATCGCACCTCGGGACCAAGAAAATACTACTTTCTAATGCCCCTTTGGAACATACACATATAGAAGAATGCCTTTTGGACATTGCAACGCTCCTGCAACATTCCAGAGGTGTATGATGAGTATCTTTTCCAAATTCATTGAACACTTAATGGAATTCTTCATGGATGACTTCACCATTTATGGTGAGTCATTTGAATCTTTTTTGAATTCACTCTCTCTATTCCTCCAGAAGTGTGTCAAGTGCGACCATGTGTTAAATTTTGAAAAATTTCACTTCATGGTGGAAAATGGGATTGTTCTAGGGCATATAGTTTCAAAAGATGGTATTGAAGTCGATCCAGCCAAAATTGAAGTGATCCAATCACTTTATCCACCCACTTCTGTTTGAGACATTCGTTCATTCCTTGGTCATGCTGGTTTATATCAGAGATTCATCCATAAATTCAGTAGGATTTCCCTCCTACTCACTTGGTTACTCAAAAATGATGTCACTTTCCATTTCGATGAGTTTTTCAAGAGATCCTTCATTGAAATCAAAACTGCTCTCACATCCGCCCAGATAATCCAACCCACAGATTGGTCCTTACCCTTTGAATTGATGTGTGATGCTTCTGACAGAGCTGTTGGGTCTTTTCTTCGTCAAAGAAGAGAAAATATTCCTCATGTCTCTATTATGCCTCAAAAACATTGGATAAAACTCAATCTCACTAAATTTTCACTGAAAAAGAACTTTTAGAAGTGGTTTTTGCCTTAGATAAATTCGGATCCTATCTCTTAGGTGCCAAAATCATCATCTCCACAGACCATTCTGCTATTATGTTCTTACTCAAGAAAATTGATTCCAAACCGAGGCTAATAAGATGGATCCTAATGCTCCAATAGTTTGAACTTGAAATCAAAGATAGACATGGAAAAGAAAACCCTGTAGCTGATCACCTGAGTAGAATTTCTATTTCTTATCATTCAGAAATTATTGATCCTGAATTCCCCATTGATAACCTTTCATCTCTCACTACAAAGTTACCATGGTATTCCCCAATTGTAAATTATTTGGTTTCTGGTGTTTTTTCCTGAAAATGTTTCAAAATCACAGAAAATGAAGTTGAAAAGTGATTCAAAATACTATTTTTGGGAAGAAAATAAACTTTGGAAAACTAGGGCTGACATGGTAATAAGGATATGTGTCGATGAAAATGAACATTCTTCAATATTAGAATTCTATCACCCACTTCCTGGAGTTGGCCACTTTGGACCACAAGGGACCTCCCGAAAGGTCTTAGACTCTGGATTCATCTGGCCTTCAATTTTCAAGGACTCACATGAGTTCTGTCAATCATGTCCCACTTGCTAAAAGTTTGGCACAATTTCAAAGAGAAATGAAATGCCCCAAAAGCCTTTAATTTTCTGTGAGATCTTCGATGTTTGGGGTATCGATTTCATGGGACCATTTCCTCCTTCCAATGGATTCTCATACATCCTTTTGGAAGTTGATTATATTTCTAGGTGGGTCGAGGCTAAACCCACTAGAAAGGATGATTCACACACTGTTAGTGAGTTCCTAAAGACACACAACTTCCATAGATTTGGCATGCCTCGTGCGTTGATCAGTGATTTAGGAACCCATTTCTATAATAGAACCACAGAATATCTTTTGAAAAATAATGGGGTTGTACATAAAACATCAACTGCATATCACCCCCAAAAAAATGGCATGGCTGAACTTTCTAATAGAGAAGTGAAAAGAGTTCTTAAGAGAATTGTGAAACCCACCAAAAAAGACTGGCCTGAAAGACTTGGTGAAGCACTTTGGGCTTATCGAACTACCTATAAAACACCCATTGGGATGTCTCCTTTTAGGCTAGTTTTTGGTAAAGCATGTCATCTACCATTGGAAATCCAACATAAGTCATTTTGGGCTGTTAAAACCTGTAATTTTGATTGTGAAAAATCTGGTGATGGAAGACGGTTGCAATTGGCTAAACTGGAGGATCTTCGACTTGATTCTTATGATAATTTTAATCTCTACAAGAAAAAATCCAAGGCACTCCATGAAAAAAACATCCTGAGAAAGGTATTTCATGAAGGTGAAAAGGTAATGCTCTTCAATTCTCAATTTTGGATTCACCCAGGTATGTTTAATTATCATTGGGAAGGTCCTTTTGTTATTACTAATGTTTACCCATTTGGTACAGTGCAAGTCCAAGACCCCTCTTCCAAAAAGAAATTCACGGTAAATGGACATCGGTTGAAACATCACCATAAGAGCACATGCAATCCTGGAACAACATCAACTTACATTGGATCCACATTAGACCAACCACTAGAAGGAGAAGGAAACCCGCCAAATCTAACCCAGGGGGAACTTCTTTCCCTTTAACTCTCTCTCTATCTCTTCCTCTCTCTACCTCTTTCTTTTTTTTCCACTCTCTTTAATTTTTTTACCACTTTCTTTATCAAAACCTATCTTTTTCAATTTCTATTTTGTGTGGGTGTATCTTTATAAAAAAACAAAAAAATTTAAAAACATAAAAAACTAAAAAAACCCAAGAAAACAATCACTTAAAAAAATATACAAAAAATTAAGGATTCATGATTACTCACCATCGAGTTCTGAAATTTTGTCCAACCATTTTGGGGAGTTAACAGACATGTTTTCATATAAAAAAATTTGTATTTTCATTATGACTTTGGATAAATAATTTTGTGTCAAAATTATAAAATTTTGAATGCTCATGTTTTGATTTGGAAAATGCTTTTCCCGAACCGTGAGGAACAACATTTTCTTTCATGCCAAGGAAACCTATGGAAATCTTTTCAAAATGTGTGTTTTCACACCCATTTGTGAGTCTTGATTTTTTGGACCTTCGAGCTAAATTTCCTTCCTTAGTGTGCATTAATATGATAGAGGCATTTTCTGAACCACATGAGAATCACAATAGCCAAATAGCCTCCCATTTACCTTACATTAATCCTCCTTTTGAAAGCCCCTTCATGCCTATGATAACCTTTTTTTGATATCCACATTACAATCCCAATACCTTTTCCCACCCAATATCAACATGGATTTTCATTGAATTTTTTTTTGAAATTTAAGTGCGGGGGGAATGGATTTCATTGTTTGGGTACCCTATTATTGATTTTAAACGAGTTATCATCTGCTTGAGGGAAACAATCCATTTCAGTGTGGGGGAGAGGTTGTCATTCAGTGTGTTTTGGGGAATGTAATGTACTTCCATTTATGTAATTTTGTAAATGTTATTGACAAGTGTTCAAACAATTTTTTTTTCAAAAATGATGAAAAAAAATCAAAAAAAATTCCAAAATGGGTTTTGTATTGGGTAGGTCAACAATCACTCTTTCCCAACCTTTGATCTTGTTATAACTATTACAATTAGTGTTGTGATGTTATCAAACATGGGTTGGGATATGAGTGTGAGATCTATTTCAAGGTCAACTTTCTAAAAAACAAAGAAAAAAAGAAAAAAAGAACACTTGCATTATATTCTTATATTATTGGGAGAAGTTATGTGTTTTGTAAATATTTCATCTTCTCATTACCTTAATATTTTATTCCTCTATTGTGTCTTTCTTCACACAGTCATTCCCTTTTAAATATGAGTTTTCATTTCCTTCCATGTTTTATTTCAAAAAAATGTGCATTGATTTTTCTATGTTAGTATTTTAACCCTCTTCTTCTCTCTCTTGGACATTATATACCTACCATCCCATAGCCTCATAAAAACCCATTAAAAAGGACTCTTGATTCTTGTTCACTTTGGATAGGGATTGGAAGCTGAGATCTCTTTTCAAACTCTAATATTTTCACTTTTGGTTGGTGAAAGAGTGAACCTCTACAAATGAATTTTATCATCTTGAGAGGTGTGTGTTTTGAGTATCCACATTTTCCATTTGTAAATTTGAGCATGAAAAAATGAATTAGTTTTGGAACATTTTTTCTGAAACAACTTATGGTGGAATTCAAAATGGATGAGTGAAATAGTCTAAACCTCTCCTGATTGAAGAAAACAAAGTTTTAATATTTGTTGGTGAGTGAAAAATATTTTGTCATGTTTTTATATTTGTTTCACATGAGGACATGCACAAAACCAAGTGTGTGGGAGCTGATGTTATTAATATTTTCATTACTTATTATATACACCATTTACTTATTTTATATGAAATGTTCATAATTTCTGTGAAATAATAATGATTTAATATTAAGTATAATTTTTGAGCATTTTTAGAAGTAGTCTAATTGAGTTAGTTTACTGTTTTTCTTATAACTATCACTATACAGATCCAAATTGTGTGTTTCTTGTTTTTTAGTTTTCTACATTAAATATAGAACATTTCATTATAAGGTACCATGATCAAATTCTTCTATTTGAAGGGTCATATAGTCCTCATAAACAAGACCAATGAATCTGTGAAGAAACTAAACTATTCATGAAGATTGATTTACTGGGCTACATGCAGAAGTCCAAATTCTATTATTATCCACCATAGTTCGGGGGACAATTCCATGAGTCTTTTATAAAAATTTCAGGTCCCAAATCTAAGAAAAATGGGCCCAAATGAAGATTTAAAATCTATCCCACCTTTCTGGCCGAGAATTAAAATCAATATAGTATGAATGATATATCTCATGATGTAAACATCCATTCGAGCCAAGATTTTTCAGTGTGAAAGAGGAGATATATAGGGTCGATTTTTTGAAGAAATCATTCGGATTTTAATGTATCTTCATATTCAAAAACCCATTCACATTTTGTACTTCAAAAAGACTGGATTCAAATGGACAGTTTAACTTTGTTTAATCAACTGACCATAATGTTTGATCCTTAAGTCCAAATGACTCCAAATTTTGAGAGTACTCGGCCAAATTTATTATCTACAACTATGAAGAAGGATATTTCTCGAGAGTCGTCTGTCTTGACATACATATGGATTAGCCAAGTGGAGGCGTATTTCTGGAATGTAAACAGTCCACCACCTTGGGCTATAAATACATCCCCTCCTCTCCTTTCAAAAGGGTTGGCACTTCAACACTTAAGGAGGAGGTTTCGAATTACTACATCCTTGACAAGGTTCTAGGAGGATATGATTTGATCTTTTTTATACAAGATATACCTCTCCTCCACTTCTCTTTCATGTTTGTTTATGTTTGCTTTCAATTG
Source organism: Viscum album (assembly GCA_963277665.1). Classification (NCBI taxonomy): domain Eukaryota; kingdom Viridiplantae; phylum Streptophyta; class Magnoliopsida; order Santalales; family Viscaceae; genus Viscum; species Viscum album. The sequence continues at coordinate 741,181,115 of OY728145.1, read as the reverse complement.
TAATTCTGTAACTTTGTTTTCATTTCAATCAAATTTTAGTGCTTGTTTCTTCTTCAATACCTCTTATTATTCTCCACCTTATTTAGTATAATATTAATGGTCTAAAAATATTTTGAATCATTTTAAATTACAGTCCCTTATTTTGCTTCCTCATTCAATCGAAATTCCATTTTTGATTCTCAAAATCTTTGGTGTGTGTGTTCGCCACACTACTCTTTTCTTGTCCCTTTCTTTATCTAATCTTTTTAAATCATCACCATAAACGTTAAACCCAAATTATAAAAAATCATAATGGCTGAGAAAATCTACCATTGGGGTGAGTTATAATTTGGGGATGTTAAGTGATTGATATTTTTTTCTCGATGAGTATTCTTTAAATTAATATTGTGTATGTTAAACTTAATATGTCATGGATTAATGATATGTTTTGTTTTACAAGTGGTTTCCATGGGTTATTGGAACCATAAATACACTACCATAAATAAGTTTTGACTGATATTAAAACCCAATGTTAAGTTAATCCTTGGATTAAAGTCTTAACACTTTGGAATTCCAATCAACGTCAACTTATGACATGGGTGTTAATTTAATGCAATACAAAGCAAGGCTCAAGGATATCACAAGCTTAACTCCCCAATAATGAACTCACCCCAATCATTATATATTTGTTAAATCAAGAATCAACCATCTATCATTTCAATTTAGCTCTGCAAACAAACCCCTCTAATCAAAATACAATCAACTAAAAACAAACGACTATTACAAAGTATCATCGTTGAGGATTCGACACGAGTGCTACTATACACATTAGAAGAGCACCCGAACCTTGATCGGTCGATAGGAGACAATTACCCGTGAGTTTTAATGTCATATAGGGAGGCAGAATACCACCATTCTTATCCAGATCTAAATATGGGAGAGTTATTATTGAGTAGAACATTGATACCATTAAGAATGTATTAAAATTATCATATTTTACAATATTTAGTTTATTATTATTATTAATGGTTGATATCCACGATCCATGGATGAATTGAATATGATGATAAGGCAAATTTACTTGATTTAAAACTGGGTACTCATACCAATATAAAGGGCGTTATCACATCATCATTTATAATTTATGACTTTTCAGAAGCATGGAGAATTAGAAATATTGACATTAATTTGGGGGTATTTCGGAATTCAAAGCAAGGAATTTACATTAATTTTTCTATGTTGAAGCACATAAATGATCAAAATTTGATTTGGATACATGGGATTAGTTATCTTTTTAAACCAGCTAATTGTGAAGGATATTTCAATATATGTTTGCACATATTTAAATATAGATGAGAACACTCTTGAATGGAATATCATATTTTATTCTAGAATAATTATTGATGATCAGTAGGAGTAACACATACAAAAAAAACGTTTCAATGTTAGTATAAGGGTGATAATTCTAGGTGAAAATTGAATTTGAATCAACCCCCCATTTTTCAAATAATCTAATATTGGGAGGAGGGTCATATATAATTGAATATTTGTACAAAAATTCAATAGAATAATATTGTTGTACATGTGAGGAAGGATGCTAGAGTTAATTGGAAAAAGGAAATGATTTCAACTTCTAATAAGGTAATATAGTCTCATATTACATTAAACCAGGAACCAGAAATTGGAAAAAAATTATAGAGCGACATGGTGTAAGAGTAATATGAATGTGGTGATTTCTTTCCCTAGGAAGCATGCGATGCGGGATAAGGATATAAGAATATTAGAGAACCTATTCGTTCAAGGAATGAATATGTGGAGGATGAGATAATAGAACTAAATATTTAATACTATAAAATGACTTCTCATAATTCTTCTAGAATAAAATGTGGTAAAATATATAATCTAGTTTAAGAATTGTATAATGAATGTCATAAATATTTTGAGAAGGTTGAGAACCAAAAATATTTAGATTTAATTCCCCCTTGATGGACCATATAGGTAATAAAAACCATGATAATAAAATTTAAACTATCGCTTAGAGTAGAAATTATAGGATCTTTACACCTAATAAAGAGGCCTAGAATATTCACGAGAATCCAAATTAGGAAAAATATGGTGGATCCAAAAATCCTTAAAAATAATCATTTTTTTAAAGGTTTTATGTACTAAAGACTCTACACAAACAAATCCTGACTGAAGTTGTGTGAGTAGTAGAATGAAAATTGTAAAAAAATAATATTTATGTCCATTTTTGGAATTTATGGGCTCCAGGAAACTGTATAATGGATATTTTCTTATCTCATTTGACTAAGAATCATAACATATTATTACTGGAATTTTAGAGATAACGATTTTTTGCTCCTCATTTTATGAAATTATGTTTTATATGTATTGATATAGTCTGATTCATACTTGTTCTATACTCCCAAATATGGATTCTCTCTACGTTCTAGTTTTCAAAATGATACTAGATATTTTAGTATACCATGATAGGAAACAAATGGAAAAAATACCAATTTACTTTTTTGGATCAACTAATGTTTTTTTCTAAGACTATTATTTTAGTAAATATAGATAAAAAAATGAATGTTGTGTGAAGATTATTTTTTTAACCCCCATATTGTTGTTAGTTTGATAATCAGTTGGTGATTTAATGAAATTCAAATCTATATGATTTTTTAATCTTTTATTAGATTTTTATTCAAGAGAGTTTAAAATGTGCATTTAAATAAATTATCACATTATGTTTAACTTGACTTTTTTTAAAGATACATAGTATATCAAAAAAAAATTAATCATTATTGATGTGTTTTTAGGTAGATATTTTATTAATTTTTATAATTTCTATATATTTAATCAATTATATTTCATAACTCACCCAATGATTAATTATGATATTCAACTTATTGTTATTGATTATTGTATAAGTAGGAGAAAAATATATAATCATTTTTTGATCATGTAGGGAATTTAAATTTAATGATATATTCAAAAAGAATATTAAGGAAACATGGGATCCCATTACATATAAAATTTATACTTTTTTCTTACAATAATAAGTAGAATATTCTAAAATATATGATTAACAGTTGGAGTTTATGAAATTTTTTTGTAGATTTTTAGGATATATTATGAATTGAAAAATAAATTGAGGTTACCCATATATGTCACATTAGAAGGTATTTAAGGGAAATAACATCAATATAGTGGTGATAGACTTCATTTTCTTATAAGATCAATGATTTTAGGATACTTATAGGGTTGAACATGAAGGAAATTATTAATTTTATGTGTATAAATAATTTTTTAAGAACCATTTATTTATTATATATGCATTAGAACATCCAAATGGTAAAAAATATAATGTTATATCTTTATAATGGTGATTAAATCATATTTAAATGGTTTGGTACTTCCTTATGTTTTCATCTATTATTGAATACATTTTAATGAAATAACACAATATAATCTCAATGATTTGGAGGATGTCATCCATAGAGTAGATAACCCTTAGGAAATTTTCATGATTAATTATATCCCAATCATGATGAATTTATGAATATTGTATTCTCTCTTAATCATAAAAGTACCATTTTTCCTAATGGTGTCTCTAATACATCCGTTCAAGAACTCATAGATATTTTTCATGAAGATACATAAATATTAGTGTAGAACTTTTTTAGTGTCAAAATATTTCCTTATATGATTTATTATCATTTTCACATTCTATTTTTGAATGAAAACAAGAATAATTATATTTTTATATTCATTCATAGCTCCATGTCCAAATATTTTATCAAGATTATCCTCAGTATTTCATCATATGTACTAACTCAAATTGTTTATAACATTATCTCAAAAAATAAATTGGGCTTTATCCATGGAAGGCTGATCTATTATTTTATTTTAGCGACGTCTAAATGTGATAATATTCTTTAAAAATCACTATTTTAAGAGAATATAGGTTTTATTCAATAAACTATGAATTACTTTGATACTATCTAGTATACTTTTATCTTTCATGTTTTGAATAAATTTTAAATAAGTGATATTTTAGATCAAAGAGTCAAGGGTTTCTTTGAATTAGTCAAAATATATATTTTAATTAATTTTTATACAAAAAATTATTCCATTCTTTATCTAAGATTAATTTGGAAACTAGATCCATTTTAATATTTTCCAAAATTTTAATGAGGATTAGTTTAACATAGTCTTCCAAAATAAAGTAAACAAAGGGCTTATTAAACCCATCAAAGATGCAAAAATATGACCCCTCTATCCCATTAGGCCTATGTAGATGAAATTATTTTATTTTTTTGGGATACAAGAGGAACATGCAATGATTTATAAACTATTTTGATAGGTATGAATATATATATATGGTGAATTACTTGAATAATTATATTATAAATTTTATATATAGGAATATATATTTTTGAAGAATGAATTCCTTGATCCCTTTAGTATCATATAAGGGAAAATTAATTTTATGTATCGTGTGGTCCCCATGTGTATCTAAACCCCAATGGAAACTCATTTCTATGAGATTGTTTCTAATACTTACCAATTTTTACCAAGACGGAATGTAAATTCCATTTTAATGGATGTGAATCTTTCTATCTTTAACACTATGATTATTTATAAGATTCTGTATTCATTCATGGTTTAGAAATTGTGTTGTAATATTATTTAGAAACTCAATTATAATTTAATATAGTTTTTAAAAAATGTTATTGTGTTGTTATAAATGTATATCACTATTAATTGGTTCTCTAGTTCTAAACATATTACGATTGATGGAATGGGAATAATTTTACGATAGTACATTAATAAATCCATTTATGATCATTTTATGTGATGTTTGTTTCCATGATATTGGTGATAATACTCGTTATATGAGAGGAATAATTCTTAAAATGATCAAATGGGTTATTTCTCATTACATTGACTCTTTCATTGAACATTATTTCAAAGATATTTACAAATCCATTATGATTTACAATTGATGGTTTTTTCCAAGAGTTTCCCCACCATTTTTTGAAATAAAATTGGATTGGCCTTATCTTATAGATATTATGAAAAAAAATTAGATATCGCAAAAATTGATATCTCAATCAAGGGTACATTAGAATTTTCATTTAATTGACAGTCAAGATTTCAAAGGATATCATTAATGGTTATTAGTTTATGCCTATTAGAGATACAATGGTTTGGGAACAACGATAAATGGTGATATCAATTACAATGATTTTTTTTGAGGATTGGTATACATAAAATATACTTATTTTAAAAAGGTATTATCACCAATAGGTAACCTATCATTTTTATGTCATGATCTTGAAACTTTTTCCTGGGAAACTATCTGTTGACACTTAAACAAATATTGTTTGAATCTCACATGCCTCTATTTCCCATTCCATCATGTCTATGCATGAAATAATGGATCATATTTTTGTTCATTATTTCATTTCTATAGATAATTTGGAACATTATCTTTGATCATTTTTAAGTATTTTTAATATATTATTATTTAATTTTAGACTACATTTACTTCTTCTTGAATTTGAGGTCATGTCTTCAAATCAAAAATTTAATTCTTTTTCCTTGATGATTCTCATAATATTAATTAGTAGAATCAAAACCATGATAACATTGAGGTTCATGAATCCCCATTTCTTTTTCAATTTTACATATTCTATCCAGTTTTCCAATCTATAATGATGTAGGTAAATAGAGATTTATATTGGATTACTAGTTTTCGTTTAACATGTAAAATATAAATCAAATTTTATTCATATATCCTCACAATGTGGTAGGAAGAATTTAAAAATTATCTTAATAATTTAAATTTTGTTTATTTTTCAAGTGTATTTAGAAACCAATCGATTAGGGTATTATCTCATGGATATGGGAGTGGATGAAAAAGGCATATTTACTCACAGTTTTCCCCAATATGATTTTTTTGTTATTTGTTTTTTAGATAGAATTGAACTATTTTACCCCATCTTCATTGATTTATGTTATTATTCTGACCCATTGAATTTTATGACACAGGGGTTGTGTTTCATTATAAAAATATATCTTGGATAAGGATATAGAACCCTTTCTAGGGCCTTAGGTATCCTCTAATAGAGATTGGGATCCAAGGACAGTAACATCCCTTAGAAGCAAGAAGTTAATATTTTCTACATTAGTGGCCATTATATTCCATACTCTATTAGGGAATATATATTTAGTGTACTACAATGGCTATCTTGGTCTGAATAATTTTTTATTCACTTATATTAAATGTATGATCTATCTAGAATAGATGGTATATTTGGGTTATGTTTCCAATTCCATGGTTTATATGACATAACATATCACATACAATTATCATGTTGTCTATATCCTATATATTGGATTATAAACACTCCAAAGATATTATAGAATTTAATGACATGTAATATAAAATAAGATTTATTTCCTCTTCTATCAATGAATTCATTGGATTAATGAAATATTGATCATAAAATTCATTAAATCATATGAAACATATTTTTGATGATATTCAACATAGGATATTGTGGAACAATAATAATTATCATTCAATTTACCATAGATTTTTATGATTAATTGTAAATTATAAATTAAGATTCATGTATCCATGGTAGTACATTAAAACATCAATATATAATAGAAATATATCTTGCATCATGCCTATCATAACCTATGACACCCATATGCTTACATATGATATAGTGGGTTTCGGTAATATCTTCATAAACAAATTGTTAATAATACCCAATGAAAATAATTTTTAATTCAAAAAGATAATAAATATAATATTTATGAAGATATTTATCCTTGATATATCATGCAATGAAATATATTAAAAACTTGAGGAAACTCCAAATATCTATTAAAATCACTGAGTGTATTTTGGAAGTCAATTCCAAAAATAGAATATATATAAAAAATAATAATAAAACCGTTGATAATATTCCACACATTGTTTTTCAAATCCAAAAACACATCATTGACATTATACCCATTGGAAAATTGTTACCCACATGACATTTTGGCCTCCACTCTATTAAAAAATGGGTTTTCTAATAGATTTCCACTATTATATATTAATCATTGTACATACCCTTGCAACTCCATGGATGTATCCATCATTCATAAAATAACATACCACATGTGAAACCATTTCATGTATATTTTTAAAAAATATACACCACTAAATGTCAATCTAAGAACCAAAAATTTATTTAAAATCAAAATGAAATAAAAATCTATTTATCTTCTATATTCCTAATACACAAATTCTTGAAAACATCCATTTATTGAAAATTATTTTTTATTTTAAAAATATAAGTTTAAAACTAATTATTGTCCTTATTAATCCGATAATTGAAAGATATTTAATCTTATAAACTCAATTAAAAAAATAAGTTGGTATCCAACCATGATCACCCTTTATAAATTATAGGAAGTTTCATGTGTGGAATTATAAATGAAAACTTATTCCTTACATGATTAATGAAATCAAAATCATTTTTTCTTTATCATACCATTATCTAAATAATCCCATAAAATAAGTCTGAAATAATAATTTTTTTCTCCCCAATGAATTTATCACCACATAATTTGGATAATGAAAATAAATTTACTACACCTTATACTCAGTATTCCTTATGAAAAAAATATCACTATCACTCTCTAAAACTATTAATAAATTATATAAATATTCAACTATCATATTTTCTCCACTAGTGAAGATCTATGAAGATCAATAATTTGGTTCAAGATCTAAAACACCAAAACTAACTTACATTGGATTCAACACACTCTTACATTCAACCGATGGTATTTGACTCTTGAAGTACTATCATACATGGAAAAAATTTGTTGAAGAATCCTTTAAAATTGAATTCACCACTTCACCAAACACCATTAGTTCAGACATGTAAATTTCGTTAACCATTCTTACTAATGTATAAACAATTAATCTTCTAGAAAACATCAATCTTATGCTATAAAATTTTATCATGAATATATATATTTTAGGAACACACGAATATAGAAAACTATAGAATGTACATATAATATGTGAAACATCACATATGGCAAATGATTATGTATTATTTGCTCGATTATTTATATATTTATTAAATTTTAATTTATAAAATTATTTATTTCTTATCTTCAATCGATCAAATTCATTTTCTTCATATGAAAAAAATAATTCTCTCTTTGGTCTAATATGGAATAGTGTTCCTGAATCAATCACTTATAGATTATATTGATTTGAACCATGAATACCACACCAACTAAAGTTAAAACACCAAAACGAAATTAGACTAATATTAATATCCATTTAATTTGTTCCATGTATATTTTGTCATGATTGTAATTACTTTTATGTCTTTTTTATAACTTCTACAACTAAACCTCACTATCATAATAGAATATATTTACTATTATATTTTCCTATTACTTACCAATTTCATTACCACATCATCTTATCATAGAGATAATGGAATTATTACCAAAATACACACTATCATTGGTCTTTTAATTATTATCAATTATAAAAAAAAATTTAAATTAAATTATCCATTGTTAATCTATCACTTGAAAACAATAATATATTGATGAGATTATAATATGAATATATAAATTATCATAATATAACAATTTTTATTGTTATTATATTTCGATAGGTACTCCATTATCATTAACATATTTATATATATTAATAGATGACAGGTCAGACATATGTTTTGTAAACACATCCATTTCATTGGAATACAAAGACGATAAAATCTCTTTTTCATATATAATCAATTATTAAGTGATATAGATTGATTATTTATTTTTATGATTTCTAAAAATATCCTACGGTCTTGTTAGATTTATCAAAACCCATAAATTATTATATTAAGAGAACATATTAATAGGGCTTATCTCCATGATGATCATGTTATATTGATTATCAGGGAAAATATTTTTTGGCTTCATTGATTTTTTCTTCAATTACATTACTATCTTCATAAAAGTCAAACTATTTTTTAATATTTTTTTCAAAAGTATAAATTAATATTCCCCATAAAAAATATTTATTTTCAATGAAATAATTTATTTTGAATCACCAGTATTCAATTACTATGAAATATTTCCACATCACTCAGGTATCCGTTTTTGGGATGAACTTTTTGATCTTCAAATCAAAATACCTATAAAATAATTGGAAATAAAAATGGTTAAAAATTTAAGATAAAAGATGAATAAAATAAATAAAATCATTATGTTGATATTTAATATTGATAATAATTTAATACATTAACATCGACAACATTTTTCTAATTAAATTCACCTTTTAATGAACATATGCTTTATTAAGTGACATAGTTATATAAAACTTGTCTTCTATATGTCATTATTATTTTTTAACATTATAAAATATCAAAATAATATTATTGTTGGGAATAATGATCATTAAGACCCATAACCATTAGTAATATATTAATTATACAATGATATTTTTTATGATAATATATTAATGGTTATAAAATAATATAATTGATATAGAAAAAAGAAAAGATGGCCTCAACCATTACAATTGTTCATTATGAGGCTCATTTATCAGTGCATTATTCTGAGATGGTATAATTGGGCTTGAACCTTTACCAAGTCCTTGTTGAGATTCAAAAATTGAAACCCAAGAGAAAACATTTAGGTGTGAAGTTCAAGCTTATTCGGATCACTGCTAAGACAATTTTTGACAAACCACCCTAAGAAATTAATATATTTCACACCATTACCTTAGGGAATATGATCGCATAACAAGTTGAAATTTATCTATACCTTAATAGTATTTGTGGTTAAACTTTTAATTTAATAATGTTTTCACAAATCTCATTTCATTCCTAAAAATATTTTGTTTATAATAAAAAACTTATAAATAGTGTATGGAAATGCTATAATAGATTATTAATATATAAAAAACATTTTTAAATAGTTTAAATTTATAATATTATTGAAATCTATTTTATTATAAATTAATATATTTGAAATAAAATCTTATTCTCAAAAAAAATTAAATTTTTTTGAATTTTATAATTTATAAAAAATAAAAATATTTTATAAAATAACATGTGGTTTCTATAATATAAAAAATTTGATCTGGTAATAAAACATGTACTTATTAATGAATAATATTTTTTAAAAAAAATTATTATATTTAGAAATTTATTTTGATGAAATAAAATTCTATTTTCAATTTATCACAATTATATTTTCAAACCATGAATACTTCATAATTTTATGTTTTACTAATATTTTTTTGTAAAATATGTATTTTGAAATCATAATGTACCCAAATTGATTTAATAAATTCTCTAAAGCGATGGATTGACTAATTTAGTATTTTTCAATAAAATTATATATTTTAATGTGAAAATATTATATTTTTAACCTAAATTGATTTAATAAATTCAGCATGTTTGGGATCCCGACGAACTGGGTGTGATCCCAATAGTTGGACCTCATGCAGCTCTTTGGAGTTTGAAACCGCGGAGACAAAGCCCCAGATCTCTACATGGTGTGATGCTCCAGTGATCATGATGGTGGCTTCCCGTCGCGGGCCCTATGTGATGAGGACCTCATGGGAGAAGGAGCTTACCTCGGGTCGTAGGATGACCCTGGGACACAGAAAAAACTTAACGTACAAGCTATCTGGTGTGTTTTTCTTCGGTCTTTATTTTAGCCACATTATTTTCAATCTATTTCACATTGTTGTTGATTTTTGATCTCATTTTATTGTTTGTGACATTGGTCTATAATGTTTTTTTGTGGCTCTTGTACTGTATTTATGTTTCGTTGTCACTACTTTACAGTTCATAATAAATTTTTGGGACCCAGTATGCTCAGATCCTGGTATCATCTCGCAAACCATTAAAATATTTAGAACTTTTTCAATTTTGAGAAAAACCATCATTAGAAACATGGAAAAACAAATGGTTCTTGATATATTATTAAATAGATCAGAAAAAATATGTTAATAATTAATAAATAACCTCCCTCTATTCGCTATAAATGTCCACTAATTATCGCGTTACTCTCCACTATAAACCTATTAATCAAAAATTATCTCATACTTGTCCTTTATAAATCCCGCATAATGAGTTTTTAATGTACTATGAATGCCTTACCAAAAATTAAGAAGCATTATTTCAGGTTAAGGTGTTATTTCTCTCCAATTTTCTATAAAATAAAATTATTTATAAGAAAGATTATTACTCTCTGTTGGACATGTTATATTTTGTTTATATACATTAATTTATTATAAATATAATTCATAAATAAATAGAGAACAATTTTCCCTATCATTTATTCCATCTGTGATCCTTTATGTTTTCCTCTTATGCTACCAAAATCAACCCTTGATTTTTAATGTAAATCTATTTAGTTGTAAATATCCACTAATATTTTCAATAATAGGTATTCACCATGATGAAATTACCCATCATTGATTGAGTAATTTTATTGATGAAACTCACATTCATTAATTATGCAATTAAAGTGTTGAAATAATACATTACATCAAATCATTGACGCTACAAACAAAAAGTTTAATAATATGAAGGACGAAACCTGATACCCGTATGATGGATTGATTAATGATTTAAACTCATGATGTCACGACCCGTCCCCCGGGGCCCATACCGTGAATGCCCCAACCCCGTCATCCATAGGCTAGGAGCTGATATCTAGCACTAAAGGCGTAATTCACTAAAATAGGGAAGGAATTGCCTTTATAACCTGTAAACACACACAAGAATGCTCACAGTTGGATGAAGCACCAAGTAAAATATATAAAAAATGGTTCTAGAAGTAAAAGGGGATAGAATACAAGACCAACTGGACGGTAAAAGTACAACTATAATACAAACAACTGAAGAAAGAGAAATGATAGATACTGGATCTTCCTCTGGGGTTCCTACCTGAAGGGTAGGTACAGATCGACCCCTCATCACTCCACGTCTACTCGCCTCCTCTGTGTACCAACATGCCATATAGTCCACTTCCAGGCACTATCCAGTCCTGGTACTCTTGGCCTCAGTCAGTGTTGTCCGTCATCTGCATCCAACCCAAAAAGGTGCGAGCATAGCCTGTGTAGGGGTGAGTATAACGATACTCAGTAGGGTCCCCGAGATCCTCTATGTCTCACAAAATCCAGCAAGGATAAAACAAGAATAATGAAATCAATAAATAATCTTACTTATTTATATGCCCATACATATAAATAAATTATCATGTAATCCATCTCAATCATGAGGAAAACACTAAAAAACTGACTCAGTTCAAATCAGTATTTTATTCATGGGTAGTGTCAAGTGACATCCCCAGTTACATTGTTGAAACCTCAACTACTGGAGAACTCCTCCTCTATCAAGTACAGTGGGCTATCTGTGACACCAAGACACTTCCCACTAACCATGGACGACTAAGGTACTCCTCCTGTCGATTACCATGGTTCTGCTGCGTCACCAAGGCACTCCCCTCCATTGGTATGTCGCGTCACCAAGGTGCTCCCCCTTGTAGCTTGATAAGGTAATCCTCATGTCGTGTACCATGGTTCTTCCATGTCAACAAGGCTCTCGCCACTATGGGTTTTCCGTGACACCAAGGAACTTCCAATTGGGCTATTCGAGTCACCCTAATTCGAATCCGTTAGCAGATGTTAGGTATCAGCCAACTACTAGGTCTCCAAACTAAGTTTCCTCACCTATGAGAGGATCCAATCCATAATCTACTGGTTGATACTTAAACTATCACTACTTCCCACGAAGAAGTATCTCAGAGGTCCTCCACATCATAGGGTCTCAATTCAACTAACAGCGCATCAATCAGACACCCAGTCTGTGAGATATTAACTTTTTTCCCTAGGGCCAAGTTTGACTCGTGCCCGATCCAACCTGACCATTTCCCATCTCAATCCAAAACTCTAGTGTAGTATACTCAATGGAAACACCTTGCTACATGATTTCCATCATCAATGAAGGTTCGTAAAACAGACATCCAGTGAAAAATTTATGGCCAAAAAAATGTAAAGGGTCATTGTGGGCCTAGGTCCGGTCCGACCCGGTCGGACCGCCTGGACCGAGCTGACCTAGGACGACCCATCTCGGGATGACCCAACTTGACACTTTGTTTCTAGCCTAGCCCGCAGTGCGACCTAACCCATTGGGTCTGGCCTGGCTCGTGAGGTTTGCGAGGGTGCGGACCGGCCGTGAGGGCACAGATAGGCCGCGAGGGCGCGAACCGGCCGCGAGGGCACGAACTAGCCGCGAGGGTGAGGACTGGTGGTGAGGGGAGCGGATTGGCCACGAGGGCGTGAACCGGCCGTGAGGGAAGTGGACCTGCCGCAATGGGCGCAGACTGACCACAAGGGTCGCAGACCAGCCATGCAGGCGTGGACCGGCCGCAAGGGCGGCAGGCCGACCGGGAGGGTGGCGGACCGGCCGTAAGGGGCGCAGACCGGCCACGGTTCGGCGGTCTAGCCATGGGTCAGTGGACATCGGTGGCGGGTCAGTGGACCGTAGCGGTGGCTTGGCGGACAGCGGACGATGGACTAGTGAACGACAAGTGGTAGTAGTGGCTCGGCACAACGACGACACGATGAGGGGGTTCGGCCCGTGGCGGCATGGTGGCTCAACACGACGGACAACGGCTGCACGATGAGGGGGTTCGGCCTGGGGCAACCTGGTGGCTCAACATGGAGGACAGTGGTGGCCCGGTGGGTCAACAAGGCGGATGATGGAGGAGCGGCGGCTTGGGACCACGGAAAGAGGAGGTGCGGTGGCTTGGCCCGGGGCGGCGCAACAGCTCGGTCCGGCCACGGGAGGCTCGACTGGGCGCGGGTTGCGGAGTTCGTAGGTTGTGGAACTGTTTCCTTCGTCGCCTTCCTCTATTTTGAATTACACATCACGAAGTACGGTGGAGGGGTTGGGCCGTGTTTTTTTGGCCCGCACCCTCCGCGTATAGAGCGGTAGAAAACGGTTCATAGAGAATAAAGCATGAATGTGAAACCATAATCTTTAGCAATGCTTGATTCCAACCTAAACAACAAATGAAGTGATTACATGGAATGTGATAAACATTTAGGAATAAATTCATACCTCATTCTATTAATGTCGATGGCTCACTATGGTAGTACGTTGTCGATTCGTCGTAGTTTAGGACATCCCACATCAGAATAAGTCCTGAGGAAGAAGGTCGAAGGAGGTCAGCGTTCTTCATTGGTGGAGCATTCTTCATTGGAGAGCTTTCTCCCAAGTTCATCCTCTCCCCAATTGCACCAAAAAGAATTCTTAGCCCAAAATAATAGATGATGAGTTCTATTACGTTTTCTGTCATAAATTCAAATAGTTTAATTACTTAATTGATGTGTTGCCTCAATTAATTAAATGGAAGAGTTTGAAAAATTAATTGGAAAAATTAATGTAGGAGGAGTTGAAGAGGATCTCAGTCATTTATTTTTGGAGTTGAGAGATTTAGGCCTCAGATGGTCCCCACAACCATAACCTCTAATGGGAGGTTAGGTTCGGGTGGTCCCCACCACCATAACCTCTCATGGGAGGTTAAGGCCTGGTGGTCTCCACATCTCAACTTCCACATAGAGGTTTTGTTTTGGTGATTTCCACCTCCCAACACCCACATGGGTGTTTCAAATAAAAATAAAAATAATAATGTCACACACTTTTATATTTAATTTATTTTTACACGAAAAACCTCAAAATTAACTTTCACCCTTGACCATCTGTCATTGAGGTGAAAGTCTTCTTAAGAGAATACCGGCACAACGAGTTCAACGGTGCCCTCATATTTCAATTCCGAGAACTAAATCAAAATTTAGAAAACCCCACTCACATAGTTACTGAACATACCTGAACAAAAGTCCAGAAATTCATTACGGGAACTCTAGGGCTCGAAATCGTGCTCCGTCAATTTTCGTGGACTCGTAAAATTCTCATTTATTTAAAAACATTTACATGGAAGTTCTAGGTCTTTACATTATCCCCACATCAGGACTCTATGTCCCCGTAATCCCAAACTCAAACTAATGGAACAACTGGGGGTACTAAGCACGCATCTGAGCCTCCTGCTCCCATGTGATGTCCTAGTGGTTCCTGTGATGCCAGCGAATGTGAAAAAAGGTATCGACCATCCATGAATGACCCACTCCGGTCGATCCACATTCTCTACTGGAACCTCCTTAAAATTATCCCCATCGTAGACATCCAGCTCGCCATGGTTGACAATATGAGAAGGGTCGTGAACATATCTCCTCAGCTGGGATATGTGGAAGGCATCATGCACCCAGTACAACTGTGGTGGAAGAGCTAAGTGGTAAGCCACATCTCCAACTCAACTAAGAACCCGGAAGGGTCAGATGAATATCAGAGATAACTTGCTGCCTCATCCAAATATCTGCAAACCTTGTCGCTGTGAGACCCGTAGAAAGGCATGGTCTCCATCCTCAAACTGCAGAGGTCTTCATATCTTGTCGGCATACAACTTCTGCATTCTCTGTATAGTATTCATCTACTCCCGGATGATTTGCACCTTCTCTATGGTAGCCCATACCATCACTGGTCCCATGAGTGCTGAATCGCCTTGGTCAATCCAGCACAAAGGTGGTCGGAAAGGTCACTCAAATGACGCCTAGAAAGGTGACATCCCTACGCTATAGTGATAGCTGTTTTTGTATGAGAAATCCACCAAATGTAAGTGACCCTCCCAGGTGCAACTGAAGTCGAGGACACAAGCACACAACATGTCCTCAAGGGTCTTAATGGTCTGCTCAGTATGGCCATCCGTTTGAGGATTGAAGGTGGTTCTCAATCAAAGATGAGTCTTGAAAGCCTCCTACAACCCCTTCCATAGCTGGTAAGTAAAACATATATCACAATCAAAGACAATCATCGAGGGTACTCCATGTATCCGCACAATCACCTGCACTTTGAGGCATCCCATGCTCTCTACTGAACCCTACTCTCTAATCAGTAGGAAGTGGGCTGACATGGTTAGTGAGTCGAGGATTACCCAGATAGATTCATTCCCGCTGGATGTACGTGGAAGTCCTGTCACAAAGTCCATGGGTATCCGATCCCACATCCACTCTAGGGCCTCTAAAGGCTAAACCAAGCCTTCTGGTACCTGATGCTTCGCCTTCCCTTGCTAACAAGTGAAGCACTGAGAAACTGCAACTGCTTTCTTCATTCCTAGCCACCAGTGATGTCTTTGAAGATCCTGGCACATCTTCGACACTCTTGGATGTAACTCTTGAGGGGATGTGTGGAACTCCCTCAACACTTCCTCCTGAAGAGACACTGGTATGATGGTATGTCCTCTGAAGAGGATGATGTGCTCCCCACATTCAAAAAATCCATCAAGTGCCTTTCCTGTGGAAATCTGAGCACGTCGTGCCTCAAAGTCATCGTCCCCATACTACTCCTCCCAGACTCACTGAAGAAGTAGAGGAGTGACTATAAGAGACTGAAGTAAAGCCACTCCATCACGTTCCACAAAGGAGATCTTTAATGCAGCCAGCTACTCTGTCGCCTCGCCTCGCATTTGTATACTAGATCATTTACTGAATTCATCTCCAACAACATTACCCTTCCCAGCGGCCCTCGCGTGTCACAGATCTGAGGTACTTTCCTTGGATCATGCATACCCCCTTGTACGACGACCCTGTAACTCCTCATGGTGCTGGACGAGACAATGTTGTCGCCCCCTTCTCCCAGATCTGGAGCCCCCTAGATCCTATTGCCGACGACGACCCTGCGACTCCTCGTGTGGCACTATCAATGATGAAGATGCCTTTCTTCTTCCGATGCATTGAGTTTGGATCTATCGGTACTCGAATCATTGTATGATACCTGTGAGTGTGCAACCCCCTTAGACATAGTGATTCATGTTGTCATGATCGACGGATCGATGTGTGCGTCTAGCTATCGTAACACGATCTCTGTCGATGAACTCCTTCAAAGGCCAGAGGCGTACAATTTCGACTGGGGAGATCGCCGCATTTCGGTTGTATGGATTCGATGGAGATGGATTGAGGTAGGGTCATTGTAGTTTATTTTTTCGAGTTAGTATGTAGATGTGGATGGCAGATGTAGGAATGATCAGTTATGATGATGTCCTCTCCTCTTCCAGTTCTATTCCATTATGAATCGGGGTTAGAACAAGCTGGGTCAACATCTTTTCCCATGCCAGTATGAGGTCACATAGGGCACCCTCAGGAATGTTCGTTGCTTGAAGAACTCCCTCGCATGTTCTATTATGTTTTGAAATTTTCCCCTTTGGTATTATGTTTTGTTGTTCCAGGTTCTAATTCCACCATTTTTCTATTCTCCTCTGATCTTTTTTTCCTTTCCCTTCATGAACTCCCCCACTATGGACGGGTTCGAAGTTTTTTTTGTAAAATTGAGATGGTTTTGCTGGATCTGAAGAAGGGGTTTCTGATCATGGAGGCTCTTGGGTGTGGTTTACTTTCCATTGGTTCCAGTGATGATGGTCTAATATCCGAATTTCCTATTTGATTTTGTTTTTTTGTTTCTCACTTAGCCACAATGTGATGGTCACACGTGTTTTTGTGGTGTTTCTAGGTGGAATTGGTCATAAATAGGCTTTTTTTCTCATCCCGTCAATGGATTCTTGTGATGGAATGCATGCTAGTTCTCACTTACACTTTGTGATTTGTAATGATGGGTTCTCACTTGACCAAAAAGTGTTTTTCAAAAATAAAAAAAATGAATTCTCATAAGTTAGACATTCTCCTTCCCTAGAGTATAGACAATCTTGAAGTCATAGTCTTGGAGGAACTCAAGACGGCGCCGCTGTCTCAGGATCGGGTCCTTCTGAGAGAAGATATACCTGAGAATCTTGTGATCAGAGTACACTATAAAGCGCTCACCCATCATATAGTGAGACCACATCTTCAAGGCAAATACCATTGCTGCTAACTCCAGGTCATGGGTAGCATAGTTCTGCTCATGTTGTCTCATTCTACCGAGAACCAAATGTGATCACTGCTTGATCCTACATCAGGACACATCTGAGTCTGATCCCTGATGTGTCACAGTAGACTATGTACCATTTGACTTCTTCTAGAATCCTCAAGATGGGGGCACTAGTCGGCCTCTGCCTCAGCTCCTAAAAGATCTGTTGTCATCTCTCTGACCACCTGAAGGGTTTCCCGTTATTTGTCAAAGATGATAGTGGTGTTGCAACTCTAGAGAAATTTGGCAGAATCCTCCGGTAATATCCATCCAAACCCAGGAAACTTCTTACCTCTATCAGACTCCATGGTGGCTCCCAAGCAAGTACCGCCTCAATCTTCGCTAGATCAACTGCAAATCCAACCTCCGATATGACATGACCTAGAAAGTGAACTTCTCGGATCCAGAACTAGCACTTCAAGAGCTTACCATAAAGCTACAGCTATCAAAGTGTGTCCAGTACTACCTGCAAGTGATAGGTATGCTCCTTCTCAGTAGTCGAGTAGATTAGTATGTCATTGATGAAGACTACTACAAAGTGATCAAGGTATGGCTGAAATATACTATTCATGAGTCCCATGAATACAGTTGGAGCGTTGGTCATGCCGAATGGAATAACCAAGAACTCATAATGGCCATACCGACATCTGATAGTTGTCTTCTGCACATCCTCATATCACACTCTGAGCTGGTGATAGCCTGATATGAGGTTTATCTTCAAGAACCACTGTGCTCCCTTGATCTGATCAAAGTGTTTTTCAATCCTCAGGAGTGGGTACTTGTTCTTCACGGTAACCTCATTTAGGCGCCAGTAGTCAACAAAAATCCTCATGCTCCCATCCGCCTACTCAGCGAACTAAATCAGGGCTGACCAAGGAGAAAAACTAGGCTAAATGAATATCTTCCCCTGAAAGTCCTCTAGATGTACCCATAGCTCACGAATCTTCATAGGAGCCATCCGATACGCTGGTGTAGATATCAGTGTCGTCCCTGGGTAGAAGTAAATTTAAATGTCCACCTCTCTGCGAGGAGGTAGACCCAAGACATCCTTAGGAAAAACATCCGTGTACTGGTCCACCACTACCTGATATCTCGTACTCTCTATATCAACAGCTCTGAGGGTAAGGCTAGCCAACTTTTGAGTAATCGGTTGAACCCTCCTCCAGGAAAGTCCATCCTGCTCTAGAAATGTAACAAACCAAAAATTCATTAATGGAAATCCCTCATGATCTAATTAAATGTCTCTTCATGTAAAATGTTCATATAAAATGTCAACTTCATTGGTTTTCAGTTTTTGGATTTTAAAATACCATTAAGAATTTTGACCATTTCTAATATAGTTGTTGAACAATTATCACATTATTAGTATAAATATAGGGCTTTAACAAATCTAATATACTCAGACAGATGAAGCGATGACCTCATCCAGTAGATGTGCCCTATACGAAGCCCATTTGTCAGAGCTTGGAAAGGAGGTGGCGTCATTTGGATTTTCTCTTGACGAAGCACAAGCCAAGCTTGAATACGTTAAGCTCGAGTGGAACCGCCTACGAGAGAAGTGAATGTTGATAGATATTACCACCCGAGCCATGTTATCCATGACACCCCTAGAGTCGATGACCATCACACACCATACTATTCGATCTTATGCAGGTGTTATAAGGGGTTATGTAGCAATACCTTAGCACAATGTTTATGTACATTATTTTTGTATATAATAATGAATATAATTTCATTTGATTATTATTACCTTGTAAATTGTTTTTAAAAGCACAAATATTATTTGTAGTTAATGTTAAACTAAGAAATCTGTTTTGATGAATTAATGGATTTTTTAATTAAATAATATTTTAATAAAATATTATTATTATTATTATTAAATTAATTATTATTAAATATAAATGGTCGTATTATTTTATGAATGAAAATTTAATTTTTATTAAGGTTTGAAATCCATTTTTTGTTAAAACCCATGAATTTTCGATAAATGTAGGTCTTTTAAAGTGAAAATGAACATATTTAGAAAATTATTTTGATAAAATGAATTATATTTCTCGAATCAGGATGTCAAAATTATCCAATGGTGAATTTTTCACAATTTTTTGAGACAGTCAAAATTTTGGGTAAAAATTAAATACCGTTTAAATATATAATGTGTTTTAGGACATCGTAATGACCCAATAGTGATGTAATAAAATATTATAAACTTTTTTCTGGCCAATATATATTTTTAAATTAAAATAATGTTATTTATGTTTTTTTTGACTTATGTTACAATGCATTAATGGACCCTTCAAGACTTATTAGACATTTTGTCTTTTTAAATAGTTTTCCATGGAAGTGTGACTCACGTCCACATAAGAAACCCCATTATATTAAGAATTTAGGACTTTGGAATTATAAAATATTTTTTTACACTTCCCTTTTCCTAAAACAATGAGCAAAAACCATGGTCATGTTTGTGGTTTGGATTAGTTTAATGTGAGGTGTCTCAAACCAAAATAATAAATAATTCCCTCACATTTTCTATATAAACCCACCCAAGGTCCAACTTACACTTCACAAAAAGCCTTTGGATATCTTCCAACCTATGACCTAATTTCTCTATAATCCTCCCAAAGTGCCTCAGGCTCACAAGAAGCCTCTCTCAAGCCTCTCTCAAGCCTTTGGAAGCACACTTCCATGTAAGTGTTTTTCTTCATTTCTAATTTTTTTCCATTTTTTGTTACGTTGTTATGCCTTTTTAATTTAAATTATAAATATTGAGGTATGGTTTCACACCTCCCCCATATTCCCCTATTTATTTTTTATTTATGGGAGACCCCTTTCTCTCACAATAAAAGCCTCCCATGTACACCTATTAGTATGCCGAAATTCCTAAAGGAATTTCTCTATACTCATTTAAATTCAAGAAATTATTTTGTATCATGAATCTAAATTCCATTTCATTTCATGGGACATGTATCGGTATGACACATACTTTCCATGTCATTTATATATTATGAGACATCCCTTTCTATCTCATCAACCATTTTTATGAGTTCTTATATCATGTCGTAATGTTGCCGAAATTGCACCACATTTTTCCAAGCCAAAGTCCTTGTGTAGTGAATACCATGCCCATTTCTCTATCAAGGGTATTAAATTTATGCACATTTACTTATTGTTTAAATAGTTTCATGTATGTATTATACATTTGTTTATCATATAATAATTGATTATGTTGAATGATTCAATGTTTTATGATCCCTGTGGCACACTTATACATAAAATGAAATGTTTAAGAAGGGTGCGCCCTAATAGCGCTCCAATGCATTGGATAAAGTATAGTATCATTATATGTTATTTGAAATGGGTGTTTTCTCATGCTAATTTAAGTGAAAAAAGGGTTTACTCGTTCTTCATGTGCAATGAGGCTTTACTCATGCTCTATATGCAATGAGCCTTGGCTCATTCTAAATCCATGTTAAGAGTTGTTGCCACATTTCCATGTTATGATTACCATCCTTTATCATGCGTTTATGTTTATTCTTCTCTTGATAACTATTGATATACCTATTGTCTAACATGTATTTTATTCCTCATTTTATTCCATGTTTATTCCCATAATGGTCCTTTTAGCCCACCCTTTTCTTATGCATGTCCTTAGGTTATCCCATGCAATGCTAAGTACGAGAGAATGTAGTGGTAATGTAAAGGAAGTTTTCAACAAAGATGTTACATGTTTCATGTTTTAAGTTGGTATGTAATGATCCTAATCCCCAAATACACTAGACCTATCGATCTTCTATGTTTTATCAAGATAATTTCATGTAAACAATTATGTTTAAATGTGTAATAAAAGATCAGGGATGTCATAGTTGGTATCATAGGATAGGTTTAGGTATTTTTGGGATTAGGATTAGAAAACCCAAATAAAGCCTTAGAGACAAGACTATGTCTAATAAAATATTCCTATGTTTTGGTGAGTATTGATTAAGTGGTTTATTGAGAAAATACATCCTTGTCTAGATACGAGCTTGTAGAGGCGGATCCGACACAGATGTATCCTATGGGTAAAACCCAAAAACACCACATTGATCTAGACTCTAACAGGAAATGGTGCATGATAACGGGCCTTGTTGTAGTCTTGGTTACGACACTCCTGGGGGATATGTTTTGGTAGATTCATGAGGTTAGTATAAATCGTTATTAAGGGACAAAAATTCCCATTAAAATATAAGTTATAAAATAGATTGAGGATAACCTAGATTTAAACATAATAAATAACAAGATATGATATAATTATTATTTATAAGTTTATAATTTTATGTTCAATGTTTCCTTTTCAGGATCCATGGATATGTATTTAAGACCAATAATTATATTCTATTTTCTTAGTTAATGGTGGGAAATAGAAGAAAACATTCCAACAACCAATGTGATATGAAATGTGATGATTGACCTAATTATATGCCTGATATAACAAGAGTGGGTGCTCAAATAATCATTAAAATACATGCATAGATAGCTCGAGTTATGAATAATAACTTGAATCATGTGTAAAACCCTCCTCATCCATGAAAAGATAAATTTGTCGTAGAATCCTTAATGTGGGAATGGCCTCTCATGTTTAGTAGATCTTCTGATCCCCTCACCACAGAACAATGGATTGACTCTGTTGAAAAGGTATTCTTCGTCCTCCAGTGCTCGGAAGAGGAAAAATTTGTACTAGGGGTCTATCATTTGATGACGAAGCTGATCAGTGGTGGAAAATGGTCAAGAATACAAAGTTCCAAGAGGAAATTAATTTCATGAATTGGAGATTTGGGACTTTGACAGTTATGAGGATATTGTCCGTTGTGACCTAAAAGTAGAAATGAAGATTGGAGACTCTCTCTGGTCTCTTGGGACTACTGAAAAGAAGAGGAAAATAGAGAAAAACATGGGTGGTCCATCAAACAAATCCCATGATGGAAAGAAGCCTAACTTTTACCCATGCTAAAATTTTGGGAAGAAACATCATGGTAATTGTCTCATGGGAACCCAGAATTGCTTCAAATGGAAAAAGTTTGGTCATCTGGACAAAAAATTCCGAAGGGATATGAAAAATCCTACTAATTTTGAATAAGAAAGGAAGGTTCAGATCAACACTCAGTCGGTAGTGTAGTGTTCCAACTATATGGAGCTTGGGCATTATCCAAACCATTCCCCTAAGCCCATGGTTGTCTGAGGAAATCAATAACAACCTTCGAGGCAACAAGGAAGGACCTATGCTATCACTACTGCTGAGGTGGAGCCAGACAACGATGTGGTGACAGGTACACTAGTTATTCATTCAGGACTAGTGAATGTACTATTTGATTCTATTTTTACGCATTCTTTTAAATCTTTAAAATTTAGTAGAACAATTTAAACACCACCTCAAAATTTGGACGAAAAGATATCTATAAAAATAGAAAATGTGGAAATCATTGCGTCTGTGGTTTATAACTCTTGTCCGGTTAACGTTTGTGGAGTGAAAATCCCAGAAAATGTCATCAATCTTCCTTTAGTAGAGTTTGATGCTATCTTGGGAATGTATTGGATGTACTTATAAAAATCCACTATCAACTTCCGGTAAAGAGAGATCACTCTTCACATCTCAAAGCATCCTCTAATTATTTACATGTTCAAGGAGGGAGATGAATCTCCTTTTGAATCATCATCTCATGTGCGGATTCCTCTACCTTATGAGAAAGCATATCTATCTCAAATGATTGAGACAAAGAATAGAATCATGATTGAAGACATTCCCATCATGGGGGATTACACTGATGTATTCCCTGAAGAGTTTCCTGGTATTCCTCTAGACCGAGAGATTGAGTTCCCAATTGAACTTATCCTTGAATCTCTACCAATATCAAAGATACCCTACATAATAGACACCATAGATCTTGAAGATCTGAAGAAGCAGTTATAGGAGAATATGGAGAAGGGTTTAATATGCCTGAGTGCTTCACTGTTGGATGTACCCATCCTCTTCGTCAAAAAAATGGATGGGTCAATGCACCTTTTCATCAATTATCATGATCTCAACAAAATCATGATAAAGAACATGTATCCCAACCACAGATAGATGAATTGTTTGATCATCTTCGTGGGGACAGTTATTTCTCTAAGGTAGACCTTCGGTTGGGATATCACTCATTAAAGGTGAGGAACAAAGATATCCCCAAGACTGCCTTTCGAATGGGGTATGGACAATATGAGTTCATAGTGATGCCCTTTGGACTCAATAATGCTCTGGTATTTTTCACGTATTTAATAACTATAGTCTTTAGAGATTACCTTGACAGATTTTTGGAAGTCATTGTTGATGATATTCTTATATACTCCAAGAGAAAGGAGGAACATGAGGAGCATTTGAAAATTGTGTTAAAGATATTTCAAAGAGAGAAGTTGTATGAAAAGTACAGTAAATGTGAGTTCTAGATGGAGGATGTTTCAATCTGGGGGCATGTTATCACCAGAAAATAGATATTTGTGGACCCCACCAAGATGAAGGCAGTTGAAGAGTGGCCCATGCTCAATTCTGTAACAGAGATCTGCAGATTTTGGGGTCTAGATTGCTGTTATCGACAATTTGTGAAGATCTTTTCAGGATTTTCGAACCCAATGACCATGCTGACATGGAAGGGAGTAATGATTGTCAGGACACAAGAATGTTAATATTGTTTCAAGGAGTTGAATAAGAGGCTTATCACTGCACCACTACTCAAACTCCCAGAAAGTGGAGAACTCTTTGTGGTGTATAGTGATGCTTCTAAGATAGACTAAGGCTATGTGATGATGCATAATGATAAAGTGACATCGTATTCATAAAGGCGGTTGAAAATCCATGAGAAAAACTATCCAATGCATGATATGGAGTTTGCGGCTGTGATCTTTTCCTTGAAAATATGGCAGCATTATCTCTTTGGGGAGAAATGTGAGATATATACTAACCACAAGAGTCTAAAATATATATTCACATTCAAAGAGCATAATATGCGCCAACAAATATGGATAGAGATCATCAAGGATTATAACTTCTCAATACACTACCATCTTGTTAAGGCAAAAAAGATGGAGTATGCTCTAGGTAGAATGGATCCTACGTCATTATTAATGATGAGAATTTAAAAGAATCTGATCTTCTTAAATTTTCAATGGATGGACATGGGAATTATTAAGGGAGGAACATCATAAATAGTTTCTTAACTTATTTCTCAACCATCCCTCTTAGAGAGAATAAAAGATTCTTAGAGAAAAGATGTGGATATTCAGAAAAGGGTGGAAGCTATTTGAAATGGGAAATCTGATGATTTCCAAGTTGATGAGTAAGGAGTGGTAATATTTGAGATGTGAATATGTGTACCATATAATCCAAAGACAAAGAAGGAGCTATTTAATGATGTATATATCTCGAACTTCTCTATCCACCTAGGGAGCACAAAGATGTATCGAGATCTCTGAGAAAACATTTGGTGGGACAATATGAAAAGTGAGATTGTAAAATATACATCAAAGTGTCCGCTATGTCAACAAGTGAAGGCTAAGAGACAAAAGTCTAAGGGGATGATGCAACCACTACACATACCAGCATATATGTGGGAGAACATTACCCGGGAATTTGTCACTGGACATCCAAGGAAATCCAAAGGAAATACTGCTATATGGGTGGTTGTGGATCATCTTACAAATATAGCTCACTTTATCGCGGTTCGAGAGGAATTCTCATTAGATAAACTTGCACGGATTTACATAAAGGAAGTGGTAATGAACATGGAGTACCACTATCTATTGTATTTTACTGTGATCCTAGATTTACCTTGATGTTTTGGAAGAGTATTCAACATGCTCTAGAAACTTAGCTGAACATCTGTACGACTTATCATCCTCAAACTGATGGCCAATCCAAGTAGACTATCCAAAAACTTGAGGACATGTTGAGAGCACGCTCAATGGACTTAAAAGGATGGTGGGATCGACATCTTCTACTAGTTGAGTTATCATATAATAATAGTTTCCACTCGATCATCCAAATGGCACCATATGAATCCCTTTATAGGAAAAGGTGCAGAACACCAACGGGTTGGGATGAGGTCAGTGACCATAAGCTACTTGGACCAGAAATGGCCGAAAAAATGGTATAGAAGGTGAAAACCATTCAGAAACATATCAAGGTAGACCAGTGTCGACAAAAGAGTTATGCAGATAACCATCAACTAGACCTTGATTTTAAAGTTGGAGACATGTTATTTCTATGCATATCTCCGTGGAAGAAGGTTCTGAGGTTTGGAAAGAAAGGGAAGATAAGTCCAAGGTACATAGGCCCCTTTGGGATTCTTGATTGTGCTGGGGATATGGCCTATAAACTAGCACTTCAACTTACCATGGAAAAGTGCATGATGTCTTTCATGTATCCCTCTTAAAGAATCACATAACAGACCCTTCACATGTACTCTAATCAGAGGTAGTACAGTTAGAGGATTCTCTTTATTATGAGGATAAACCAGTTAAGATCTTAGATTTTAGAGAAAAATTTATAGGAAATAAGACAATGCCACTCGTCAAGGTGTTGTGGAGAAACCACATGTCTGAAGAAGCGACGTGGGAATCAGAGGGAATGATGAGGCAGAGTTACCCACATCTATTTTAGTGTGGGAAAATAAAATTTTGAGGGTGAAATTTTTGAAGGGGGGAAGATTTTAATGACCCAAACATTCATTAATGTAAATCCCTATTGATCTAATTAATTTTCTATTTATGTAAAATATTTACATAAAATTTCAACTTCTTTGGTTTTATGTTCTTATATTTCAAAATACCATTAATAATTTTGACTGTTGTTAATATAGTTGTTGAATAGTGATCACATGATTAGTATAATTATTGGGCTTGACAAATCCTATTTACTCTGACAGAGGAAGCAATGGCCTCATCCACGACACGTTCCCCATACAAATCCCATTTATCATAGCTTGGAAAGGATGTTGCATCATTGGTCTTCTCTCTTGTCCAATCCCAAGATAAACATGAATACGTTAATCTTGAGCGGAACTGCCTATGAGATATGTAAAAGTTGATAAGGATTACCACCCGAGCAATGTTATCTGAGCCACCCTAAGAGTTGGTCACCATTTCACACATTACTCTCTTGTCTTATACGGTTTTTATAAGGGGTTATGTAACCATAACTTAGAACTATGTTTATGTATGTTATTTTTCTATATAATAATGAATATACTTTCATTTTATTAATGTTACCTTGTAAATAATTTTTTAAAGCACAAATATTATTTTTAGTTAATGTTCAACTATGAAATCTATTTTGATGAATTAATGGATTAAAAAAATTATTTTAATAAATTATAATTATTATTATAATATTAATTTTTATTAAATATATATTATCGCTTAATTTTATGAATGAAAATGTAATTTGTTTAATGGATTGAAAGCCATTTTTTTCAAACTCCATGAATTTTCTATAAATTTCAGTTTTTTAAAAGTGAAAATTAACATATTTAGAAAATTATTTAGATAAAATGAATATTATTTCTAGAATCAAGAAGTTGAAATTATCCAACGGTTAATTTTTCATAATTTTCTGAGAATGTCAAATTTTTGGGTAAAAATTAAATAACATTTAAATATATAATGTGTTTTATGACATCATAATGACCCAATAGTGATGTAATAAAATACTATAAGCATTATGTTTGGACAATATATGTTTTACCATTAAAATAATTTGATTTTGGGTTTGTTTTACTTATTTTACAAATCATTAATGGACCCTTCAAGACTTATTAAACATCTGGTCTTTTTAAATTGTTTTCCTTGGGAGTGTGACTCACCTCCACATAAGAAACCCCATTATTTTATGAAGTTCACACTTTGGCCTTATAAAATATTTTTTTCCACATCCCTTTTCCAGAAACCATGGGAAAAACCCTGAGCTAGTTTGTGGTTTGGATTAGTTTAATGTGAGGTGTCCCAAACCTAAATAATAATGAATTCTCTCACATCTCCTATATAAACCAACCCAATCTCCCACTTACACCACACTAAAATCCATTAGGTTTCGTCCAACCTCTTACCTGCTCTCTCTAGAAACCTCCTAAGGTGCCCCAAGCTACCAAGAAGCCTCTCTCAATCCTTTGGAATCACACATCCAAGTAAGGGTTTTTCATCCTTTCTAATTTTTGTCCAATATTCTTTATGTCGTTATGCCATTTTAATTTCAATTATAAATGTTGGGGTATGGATTCAAAACTCCCCCATACAGCCCTATTTATTTTTGAATTATGGGAGACCACATTCTCTCTCATTAAATGTCTCCCATGTACACCCGTTATTATGCCGAAATTCTAAAAGGAATTTCCCTCTCCTCATTTACATTCAAGAAATTATTTTGTATCACGAATCTAAATTCCATTACAATTTTTGGAACATGTATCTATATGACCCCATTAAAGTACATGTCATTTGAATATGATAAGACACCCCTTTCCCTCTCATCAACCATTTTTATGTGTTCTTATGTCATGCAGTTATGCTGCCGAAATTACACCACATTTTTCCAAGACAAAGTCATTGTGTAGTGAATACCATGCCCATTTCTCTATCAAGGGTATTCACCTTTAAAAAAATTTACTTATTGTTTAAATAGATTCATGTATTTATTCAACATTCTTTTATCATGGAATAAATTATTATTTTGTATGAATCAAGGTTTTAGGATCCATCTGGCACACTAATGCATGAAATAAAATGTTTAAGAAAGGTGTGCCCTGATAGAGATCTAATGCATTGGGTAAAGTATTGTATCATGATACATTATGTGAAATGGGTGTCGAATCATGCTAAATCATGTGCAATGAGGGTTTACTTGTTCTTCATGTGCAATGAGGGTTTACTCATGCTCTATGTGCAATGATACTTGGCTCATGATAATTCCATGTTAAGAGTTGTTGCCACTTTTCCATATTATGATTATCATGAATTATCATGAATTTATGTTTATGCTTCTTTTTATCTCTATTGATATTCCTATTGTCAATAATTTATTTTATTCCTCATGTTATTCTGTGTTTATTCACTTATTGGGCTTTGTAGCACACCATTTTCTTATGCATGTCCTCAGGTTATCCCATGAAATGCTAAGTGAGAGGAAATGTAGTGGTCATGTAAAGGATGTTTTCAATAAATATGTATCATGTTTTATGTTTTAAGTTGTTATGTAATGATAATAAGATCCAAAGACACTATACCTCTCGATATTCTATGTTGTATGAAGTGAAGTTCATGTAATAAATTATGTTTAATTGTGTAAGAAAATATCAGGGTTGTCATATCAAAGGCTCCCTTCTCACTGTTGAAGGTAAACCTAGTCCAATATGTATGGAAACACCACAATTTGTGCCTAATACAGTCAATCTGAGCATGGACTGTAGATAACCTGTTCATACCCAAGATGACGTTGTAATGCTTCGACATCACTACTAGGAGATCACAACAGAATCTCTCACCCGCTAGAGTAAGATTGTACTGCTAGCACTAGTGCGTAATCATTGAATCCACTCTAATAGGAGTCTCTCGAAATAAGGATCAACCCAAAGGCTCAGTTGGAATCTCTGAGCTTTGAACGAGGGCAGTGGCACTGGAAGAGTGACTTA
This sequence comes from Viscum album, assembly GCA_963277665.1. Taxonomy (NCBI): domain Eukaryota; kingdom Viridiplantae; phylum Streptophyta; class Magnoliopsida; order Santalales; family Viscaceae; genus Viscum; species Viscum album. The sequence continues at coordinate 741,151,393 of OY728145.1, read as the reverse complement.
CACCAATGTCTATAAGTACTAAAGCTATGGTGGAGTAGACATAGATCGTACCTCATATAATCTCTAGAGCATCGTGATCATTGGCCTCAGCTTCCAAGAGCTGATCTCTATTCTTTCCACCTACTCCCTGTGGTCGGTGTGGACCTACTAGTACTGTTGGCGGTAACATCTCGAATTGTCACCCACCACCTGCTGCACGACCAGATCCTCTGCCACATCCACCTACTCCCTATGGACCACATTTATGGAACATCTATCTCTTCCTGGGTGGTCCCTCGATCATCTGCTGATCATCCTTACGATGGGTCAGATAGTCACGAGCCATGTTACCTTGACTTCCACGTGTAAAGCACTGCCCGATCCTAGAATGTATGTCTCTACCACAGGTTCCCCGCACAACCGACTCTGAATCCTATGGTCGTCCACCTGTATGTCTAGTCCTCTTGGACCTCTACGAAATATGTCTAGTTCCAGCTATAGAAGACTCTACTACATGTCGACCGGCGGTGTGTCTTGCTGAAGGAGACTACTCAACAAGGAAACTCTCCACTAGGAGTGCTCTCTCTAACACCCCCTCCAGCATCAGGATGCTGAGTGAGATCATCGGAGACCTGATCTCCCACCGGAGCCCCCGATCGAAAGCAAAATCCCTTAAAAATGGGTCATGCCCCATATCTGTGGAGCAGTGTGAGAGTTCAATGAACATCACTGAGTACTGGGCTATCATCATGTTTCCCTTCTGCAGATGAAGCATCTCCTTTATGATCACTACACAAAGAGTCGTTGCAAAAAACTCTGCTCGAAACAGGGTCTTGATGTCTACCCAGAGAAGCGTCCCCTCATTGTGGACCTGGAGCATCAAGCTCCACCATATTCCCGCTTCTGCCTATAGAAGGCTAGAGGATAGAATTACCTTGAGATCAGCTGGTGTCCCTACCAGTCAGAAAACTCTCACCACAGCCTCCAGCCAATCCTCAGCCTCATGTGGGTCCGTCTCTCCCCTGAACCTGGGTGAAATCTGGAGCTGGAACTCGAGCAATGCGTTTAAGCGGCATGCACCATCTATTGCTGGGGATGGTGGCATCAGTGGGCCACTGAGGAGTTTTACTGGTGGTTCCTCTACTATAAAAAGGCTTTTGCCCTGAGGCCTCATCGCTTGGTGGGCTATCAGTGCATACAACTCTCGGAACTCTAGCTGGCTATCTGCGTGGAGGCATCCTGAAAAGAAACAGGTGTGCCACAAGGAAACGGTTATACCTGGTGATATGAAAGTTATACTAGGTGAGATGACTCAAAATATCAAAAAGAAAACTTTAAAACACACACACACAATCAGTGTTTTTGTGCACTGAGTCAGAATTTAGAAGTCAGGGTCCTGGTGTATTGATGAATCGGTCTCCGCACCAACACTGGATTCCCTAAACTGATACCCACAATCACTACATTTAACACTAATACTGTTAAAAAAAATAATAGAGTCCTATTTTCTGCGGTAGAACCGACTCATCTGATACCAATTTGTCACTACCCATCCCCTAGGGACTGTGCGTGACTACCCTAAGCTTGACTTCCATAGACCAGGGGCTGGAGAATAAAAAAAAGGCGTACTTCCCTAAAATTGGGAAGGCATTGTCTTTATAACCTCTAAACACACACACAAGCAAGAACAAATCTAGACAAAACACCAAGTAAACATTATAAAAAAATTGTGTTGAATGTAATAGGGTCCAGAATAAAAGCCCGACTAGAAAGTACTAGTACAATTGAAATAAAAACAACTGGAGAAAGAGAAAAGACAGCTATTGGACCGTCCTCTTGGGTTCCTACCTTAAGGGTAGGTACAAATCGGCTCATCAACACTCTACGTCCACTCGTCTCCTCTGCGTACCGACATGTCGTATGGTCCAACTCCGGGCACCATCCGGTCCTAGTACTCTCAGCCTTAGTCAGCGATGTCCGTCGTTTGCATCCAACACAAAAATGTGAGGGCATAACCCATGCAGGGGTGAGTATAAATATAATCAGTAGGGACCCCAAGACCCTCTAGGTCTCACATAATTCAACAAGGATAAAAAAAGTATGAAATAAACAAATACCTTACTTAGGTATATGCCCATACAAATTCCTATGTTATAAATTAATCCATCTCAATCATGAGGAAAACACTGAAAAAATGACTCATCTCAAACCAAGATTTTATTCTAGGGTAGTGTCATGTGACATCCCCGGTTACATTGTCGAAACCTCAGCTGCTGGAGAACTCCTCCTCTATCAAATACAGTTGGCCTGCCATGACACCAAGGTGCTTCCCACTAACCTTAGACTACTTTGGTACTCCTCCTGTCAATTCCAGTGGGTCTGTTGCATCACAAAGGCACTCCCCACCGTGGGACTGCCGCGTCACCACGGTGATGCCCCTCGTAGCCTGCTGAGGTACTCCTCCTGTCGAGTACCATGGGTCTATCACATCAACAAGGAACTCCCCAATATGGGTCTTCCGTGACACCATGGTGCTCCCAACTAGGCTTGTCAAGTCCCTCCGAGTCAAATCGGTCTGCAGTCATCATGTATCTGCCAACTACTAGGTCTCCATACTAAGCTCCCCCATCTCTAGGAGGATCTAATCCATAAGCTACTGGTCGATAATCCAAATGTCAGGAAGTCCCACGAATAGGTATCTCAATGTTCTGCCACATCATAGTGTTCTCAATGCAACTGACGACACATTAATCGGAAGACCGGTCTGTGAGTTGTTAGCCTTTTAGTCCTAGGGGCCTAGTTTAACTCGTGATCAATCCAACCTAACTGTTTCCCATCTCAATCAAAAAATCTAGTGGATTATACTCAATGGAACCATATTTCACCATGATTTCTAGCGTCACTAATGATTCGTCAAAAGAACGTCTGGTGCCAATGTTATGACCAAAAGAATGAAAAGGGTCGTTGTGGGCCTGAGTCTGGTCTGACACGATTGGACCAACCCGGCATGGGCCAAACCAGCTCAGTTGAACTCGGCCTGACCCTTTGTGTCTGGCCCAGCCCGCACTACGGCCTGGCTCGTTTGGTCTCGCCCAGGTAGCGGGGGCTGCGATGGTGGTGGACCGGTTGAGAGGTTGTGGACCAGCCTCGAGGGAACAGACCAGTCACGAGGGCACATACAAGCCGCGAGGGTGAAGATTAGCCATGAGGGTGAGGACCAGCCGTGAGGAGAGAGAACTGGCCGCGAGGGGTGCGAAACGGGCCCGAGGGTGACGACCGGCTGTAAGTGCGGCAAACAAGACGTGAGTGGCGCAGACCACCCGTGAGGGTGCAGATCAGCCGTGAGGGCGGCAGACAGGCCGCGATGGGCTTGGACCTACCATGGGTCGGTGGTCTGGCCGCGGGTCGACAGACTATGAAGGCAGATTAGCGAATGGATAATGGCTACTAGGAGAACGAAAGGTGGTGGTGGGGGCTCGACACGGTGGCGGCGCAGCAAGGGGGTTTGGCACAGGGTAGAGTGGTGGCTCGACACATGGTGGCACAGCGGCTCGGTCTGGACACAAGTGGCTTGGCCGGGTGACATGCTGGTTCATCCGGGAGGGTGAAGCGTCGCGGGCGGTGTGGTATTCGGAGGCTGTGGGTGGCGGTGTCATTTCCTTTGTCTCATTCATCGCCTTCCGCTATTTTGAATAACACATCAAGAAGAATAGTAAAAGGGTCAGGTCGTGTTTATTTGGCTCGCACACTCCACGTTTAGAGTGTTAGCAAGTAGTTCAAATTGTAAAAAGAATGAACATGAAACAATAATTTTTAGCAATGTTTGTTTCCAACCTGCACCCGAAATGAAGGGAGTACATGAAAAGTGATAAACATTAAGGAATAATCCATTACCTCATTTTATTGATGTCGTTGGCACAAGAAGGTAGTATGGTTGTCGATTTGCCGTAGATGAGGACGTCCCATGTCAGAAGAATGTCGAAGGAGGTCGGTGTTCATCCTTGGTGGAGTGTTCTTCATTGGAGATCTTTCTCCCCAAGTTCATCTTATCCCCAATTCCACCAAAAAGAATTCATAGCCCAAAAAAATAGATTATGAGTTCTATAATGTTTTTTGGAATAAATTCAAATAGTTTAATTAATTAATTGATGTGTTTGATCAACTAATTAAAGGGAAGGGTTGGAAATAGTAATTGGAACAATTGACGTATGAGGAGTTGAAGAGGCTCTCCCTCATTTATTGTGGGAGTTGAGAGGTTTTTTCCTCAGGTGGTCCCCACAACCATAAACTCTAATGGAACGTTAGGTTCGGGTGGTCCCCACCACCATAACTTCCCATGGAATGTTAAGGTCTGGTGGTCCCCACTTCTGAACTTCCACATGGAGGTTTAGTTCCGGTGTACCCCACCTCCCAACACCCAGATGGGTGTTGCAAATAAAAATAAAAATGTCAAACACTTTTATTTTTATTTTATTTTGACACGAAAAACCCAAATAATATTTTTCACCCTCGACTATCTGCAGTTTAGGGGATAGTCTCTATATGAGAATACCAGTACTGCATGTTCAATGGTGGAATCATATTTTAATTCCGAGCACCGCTTCAAATTTTTGAAAAACCCACATGCACTTTTACTGAACGTACCCAAACAAAAGTTTAGAAATTCATTCCGGGCACTCCAGGCCTCGAAATCACACGCCGTCAATTTTTGCGGACTCGTGAAATTCCCATTTATTTTAAAAAAATTACATGGGAATTTCGGGTCTCTACATTATCCCCACCTCAGGGCTATACATCCCCATAAACCCCAACTCAAACTAAGGGAACAAGTGGGGGGTACTGATCACACATCTGAGCCTCCCGCTCCCATGCACTCTTCTAGAGGTTCCCGTACTGCAAGGGAATGGGCACTAGAGGTATCTACTATCCATGAAGGTCCCACTACTGTCAATCTTCAATCTCTACTTGATCCTCTTTAAAAGTCTTCCCATCATCGACATCCAGCTCGCCATGGTCGATGATGTGAGAAGTGTCATGAACGTGTCTCTTCAGTTGGGATATGTTGAAGACATCATGCACCCGGTGCAACTGAGGTGGATGAGTTAAGCGGTAAGACACATATCCAACTCTACTAAGGACCTGGAGGGTCCGATGAATCTTCGAGACAACTTGCTACCTCGTCCAAATCTCTACAAACCACATCGAGGTGAGACATGTAGAAAGTTGTGGTCGCCATCCTTGAACTCTAGAGGTGTTCGTCTCTTATCAGCATAAAACATATCCATGCTCTATGTAGTATTCATCCACTCCTGGATTATCTGCACCTTCTCTGTGATAGCCCATACCATATCTAGTCCCACGAGTGCTGACTCCCCTGGGTCAGTCCAGCACAAAGGTGATCTGCAAGGTCGCCCGTACAAGGCCTCGAAAGGTGCCATCCCTATGGTATAGTGATAGCTGTTGTTGTATGAAAACTATACCAATGGTAAATGATCCTCCCATCTACGACCGAAGTCAATGACACAAGCATGCAGCATGTCCTCAAGGGTCTGAGTGGTCCGCTCAGTCTGTTCATCATTCTGATGTTGGAAGGTGGTGCTCAAACGAAGATGCATCCTGAAAGCCTCCAGAAAACCCTTCCATAGCTAGGAAGTAAAACATGTATCTTGATCGGAGACAATCATCATGGGTACTCCATATATCCGCACAATATTCTGCACATATAGGCATCCCAAGATCTCTACTGAACCATACTTGCTGATCGGTAGGAAGTTGGCCGACTTGGTGAGTCGATCGATGATCACCCAGATAGAGTCATTCCCCTTGGATATATGTTGAAGTCCCATTCTAAATTCCATGGATATACCATCTCACTTCCACTCTGGGACCTCTAAAGGTTGAACCATTCCTACTGGTACCAAATGCTCCACCTTCACTTGTAGACAAGTGTTGCACCGAGAAATAAACCATTCAACTGCTTTCTTCATTCCTAGCCACCAGTGCTGTCGTCAGAGATCCTGGTACATCTTCACCACTTCTGGATGTACTGCTAGAGGGGATGTGTGAAACTACCTCAACAAATCCTCCTAAAGTGACACTGGTACCATGGTACGTCCTCTAAAGAGGATTATGTGATCCTGAACTTCAGAAAATACATAAGGTTCTTGTCCTGTGGATATCTGAGCACATTGTTCCTCGCAGTCAGTGTCCCCATGTTGCACCTCCCTGATTTGCTGAAGATGTGGAGGAGTTACTCTAAGATACTGAATAAAAGATGCTCCATCACGTTCCATGAAGGATATCTACAAAGCGGCCAACTGCTCATTCACCTCACTTAGCAGATGTATACCAGATCTACTGCTGAGTGCATCTGCAACAACGTTCCCCTTCCCATTGTCCCTCGCATGATGCAGATATAAGATCCTTGCCTTGGATCATTTCGGCCCCTTGCGTGATGAACCTGTGACTCCTCCTGGCACTGTCTGAGACAATGATGCCTCCCCCTTCTCCCAGATCTAGAGCCCCCTATATCCTTTCACCGACAACGACCCCGCAACTCCCCATGCAGCATTGTCCGCGATAATGACACCTTTCTTCTTCCGATGATTTGGGTTTGGATCTATTGGCACTCAGATCATTGTAGGATCCCTATTGGCACACAACCCCCTTTGAAAATGATATGCATGTGGTAATGATCGACGGAGCGACACGTGCGGCCTGCTGTCGTGACACGATCTCTGTCGATGAACTCCTTCAACGGCTATTGGCTTACAGTTTCCACTAGAGAGATTTCCACACATCAGTTGATTGGCTTCAATGGAGAAGGTTTTAGGTAGGGGAACTGTTTTTTATTTTCCAAAGTTAGCACACAGATGCGGATGTCGGATGCAGGAATGCTCAGTAATGACGATGTCCTCTCCTCAATAGTTCTCTTCTAGTTTTATTTAGGTTCGGAAGAGGCTGGGTCAACCTCTTCGCCGAGGTCAATATGAGGTTGCAGAGGGAAACCTCAGGAAGGCTCGATTCTTGAGGATCTTCTTCACCTGTTCTCCCCTATTTTGACATTTTGTCTTTTGGGATTATTTTTGTGTGTTCTAGGTTCTGATTCCATCATTTTTTATTTCCCTCTACTTTTTTTCCTTTCCCTTCACACATGCCCAGACTATGGACTAGTTATAAGGTTTATTTAGAAAATTGAGACGGTTTTGGTGGATCTGAAGATGTGGTTTCTAATCCTGGAGGGTCTTGGGTGTGGTTTTGTTTCCATTGGTTCCAGTGATGATGGTCTAATCTTGAGATTTGCTATTTGATTTTGTTTGTTCAGTTCCCACATAGCCAAAAAGTGATGGTCACACGTGTTTTTGTGTTGTTTCTGGGTGGATTTGGTCCAAGACAGGGTTCTTTGATCAGCCCGTTAATGTATTCTTGTGATGGAATACATGCTAGTTCTCACTTACCCATTGTGATTTGTAACTATGGGTTCTCACTTAAACAAAAAGTTTTTTTTTTCAAAATGAAATGAATTTTCAGTCAGTCAGACGTTCCCCTTCCCAAGAGTATATAATATATCATAGTCATAGTGCGGGTGGAACTCAAGACAAATTAATTGTCTCGGGTTTAGTTCCTTCTAAGAGAAGATAAACTTGAGACTCTTGTTATCAGATTACACTGTAAAGCGATCACCCATCAGATAGTGTCACCACATCATCAAGGCGAAGACCACTACTACTAACTCCAGGTCATGGGTAGCATAGTTCTTCTCATGTTGTCTTAGCTGTCGAGAACCATATGTGATCACTTCTCACTCCTGCATCAGGACATATCCGTGTCCAGTCCCTAATGTGTCGCAGTAGACTACATACCCTAGGCCTTCTTTTAGAAGACTCAAGATGGGGCCAGTAGTCAGCCTTTTCCTCAGCTCTATAAAGCTCTACTGGAATCACTCTAACCACACGAAGGGTTGCCCCTTCATCGTCAAGGATGATAGTGGTGTTGCAAATGTAGAGAAATCTGGCACAAACCTCTGGTAATATCCATACAATCCCATGAAACACCGTACCTCCATCACACTATTGGGTGGCTCCCAAGAAAGTACCACCTCAATCTTTGCTGGATCTTCTGCAACTCTAGCGTTCGATATGAAATGTCCCAGAAATTGAACCTCTCGGATCAAGAACTGTCACTTCGATAGCTTACCATAAAGATGGTTCCCTCGGAGTGTGTCAAGTACTACCTGAAAGTGATAGGTATGCTCCTCATCAGTAGTTGAGTGGATCAGTATGTAGTCGATGAGGACTACTACAAAGCGATCAAGGTATGGCAGAAAGATCATGTTCATGAGTCCAATGGAAACTACTAGATCATTGGTCATGCTGAATGGAAAAAACAAGAACTCGTAGTGGCCATACCAACATCTAAAGGTCGTCTTCTGCACATCATCATCTCGAAATCTAAGCTAGTGATATCTTGATCTGAGGTCTATCTTCAAGAACAACCGTTCTCCCTTCAGAAGATCAAAGATGTTATCAATACTCAGGAGTGGGTACTTGTTCTTTATAGTCACCTGGTACTTGTGTCGGAAGTCAACACAAAGCCTCAAGCTCCCATATACCTTCTTGGAAAACAAAATCAAGGCTACCAAGGGAGAAATACTGGTCCAAATGAATCTCTTCCCTTGCAAGTCCGCTAGATTAGCCAATAGCTCATGAAGCTCTGCGGGAGCCATCTGATTCACAGGTGTAGATATTGGTGTCGTCCCAAGGTACAAGTCAATGTAAAAGTCCACCTCTCTATAAGGAGGTATACTCGGGACATCATCCGGTAAAACATCTGCGTACTGGTCAACCGATATAGGATTGCTCAGACTCTCCATATCAACTGCTCTAAGGGTATGGCTAGCCAACTGATTTGTAATCAGTTTCACCCTCCTCCGGGCAAGTCCATCCTGTGATGCGAAGTCTCCCTTCTCACCAGGGAAGATAATCTTGGTCCCATTCAAATGGACACACCGAACATTCCTCATAATACCGTCAATCTTTTCATGGACTATAGATAACCAGTCCATACCCAAGATGACGTCATAAGGCCTCGACACTGCTACTAAGAGATCCTAGCTGAATCTCTCACCTCCTATAGTAAGCTCGCACTACCGGTAACAGTGCGTAATTTTCGAATCCATTCCGGTTGGAGTCTCAAGACACAAAGATCAATCCAATGGCTTCATCAAAATCTCCGTGTTCCGAACGAGGGAAGTGGGTATTAAAGAGTGACTGGAACCTGTATCTATATGTACTTAAACTATGGTGGAGTAGACACAGATAGTACCTTGTATCATCTCCGAAGCACCTTGAACGTTGGTCTCAACTTCCTGGAACTGAGCTCTCCCCTATTCATCGGCTCTCTATGGTCCACCTCGACCGAACCACTATCTCTACCTGGTTGGTCCTTCAACCACCTTCTAATCATTTATACAACAGTTCAGATAGTCATTTAACAAGTGACCCTATCTTCCGCATGTGAAACACTGCCCACTCCTGGAATGTGTGTCAATACCTCGGGTTCCCCCACACAATTGACTCAAAAACCTGCAGTCATCCACTAGTATGACTTGTCCTCTTGGACCTCTATGAAATCTGTCTATTTCCAGATATAAAAGACTCCTCTACATGTCGATAGGTGGTATCTCATTGCTGGATATTTCTAAGAAAATAAACTCTCCACTAGGAGGGCTCTCTCTTACACCCCCGCCTATGTTGGGATGCTGAGTGAGATTATCGAATCCCTGATATCTTGCCTGAGCCCCTGCTCAAAGGTAAGGGCCCTGCAAAATGGGTCCCACACCATATATGTGGACTAGTGTGACTGGTCAGTGAACCTCGCTGTGTTCTGAGCTACAGTCAAGCCGCCCTGCTGTAGATGAAGAAGCTCTTATATGCGCACTGTGCGATGATTCGTTGGGACAAACTATGCCAAAAATAGGCTCTCTAAGTCTGCCTAGAAAAGAATCACCTCATCATAGACCTGGAGCATCAAGCACCACCATATGCCCGCTGCATCCTGTAGAAGGCTGGCAGCAAGAATTACAATGAGGTCGACTACTATACCTACTAGTGGGAAAACTCTCACCACACACTAAATCCAATCCTCATCCACTTGTGGGTCCGTATCTCCCCTGAATCTAGGTGGACTCTCGATCTAGAACACATGAAACATGCTCGCGGTGTGCACTATCTGCTGTTGGGGCTGGTGTTATCAGTTTCCCAATGGGGAGTAGTACCGCTGGTTCCTTCGCTGGTGCCTCTACTAGAAAAGGGCCTTGCACCGAGGCCTCGTCGCTCGGTGGGATATCTCTGCGTACAACTCTCATTACTCTAGATGGATTCCTATGTAGAGGCATCCTGAAAAGAAATAGGTGCACCATAGTCAAAAGGTTATACCTGGTGAGCTGAAAGTTATACCTGGGGAGCTGACATAAAAGATCACAAATAAAACATTTGAAAACACACATGAAATTAGTGTTTTCATGAACTGAGTCGGAAATAAGAAGTCAGGGTCCTGGTGTATGGATACATCGGCCGCCGCACCAACATTGGATTCCCTAAACTACTAACCACACTCACTACACTTTACACTATATCCATGAAATATTAAGATCATAGTCCTATGTTCTGCGGTAGAACTAACTCCTCTGATACTAATTTGTCATGACCGGTCCCCTGGGGCTCGTGCCGTGACTTCCCAATGCTCGCCTTCCATTAGCCAGGGGCTGGCGACTAGCACCACAAGCGTAATTCTCTAGAACAGGGAAGGAATTTCCTTTATAACCAGTAAACAAACACACAAGAAAGCACACAGCTGGACGAAACACCAAGTAAAATGTATAATAAAAGAGTGCTAAAAGTAAAAGGGTCCAGAATACATGCCCAAATGGAATGTAAAAGTACAACTGAAATACAAAAAAAATGAATAAAGAGAAAAGACAGCTACTGGATTGTCCTCCGGGTATCCCACCAGAATGGTAGGTATAGATTGGCTCCTCAGCTCTCCACGTCCACCCATCTCCTCTGTGTACCGACACGTCGTATGGTCCACCTCTAGGAACCATCCAGTCCTGGTACTCTCATCTTCAGTCAGCATTGTCTGTCATCTGCATCCAACGCAACAAGGTGCAGGCATAGCCCGTGTAGTGGTGAGTATAACGATACTCAGTAGGGACCCTGAGACCCTCTAGGTTTCAAAAAATCAAATAAAGATAAAACATGACATATGAAATAAATAGATAACCTTAATTAGGTATATGCCCCTATATATACCAATGTTATCAAATAATCCTTCTCAATCATGAGGAAATAACTGAAAAACTGACTCATTTCAAACCAATATTTTATTCTAGGGTAGTGTCAAGTGACATCCCCAATCACAATGTTGAAAGCTCGGCTGCTAGAGAATGCCTCCTCTATCGAGTACAGTGGGCCTACTGTGACACCAAGGCGCTTCCCACTAACATTGGACTGCTGAGGTACTCCGCCTGTTGAGTGCCGTCATTCTACTATGTCACCAAGCTGCTCACCACCATGGGTTTGCCGCGTCACCATGGTTCTCTCCCTCGAAGCCTGTTGAGATACTCCTCCTGTCGATTACCGTCGTTCTGTCGTGTCTCCAAGGTGCTACCCACTGTGGGTCTGCTGTGACACCAAGGAGATCTCCACTGGGCTAGTCAAGGCACTCCGAGTTGAATCATTCAGTAGTTGTCATGTCCCAGCCAGCTACAAGGTCTCCTCACTAAGCTCGCTCGTCTCCAGGAGGATCCATTCCATAAGCTACTGGTCGATACTCCAACTATCACAAAGTCCCAAGAAGAAGTATTTAAAAGGTCCACCACTTCATAGGAGTCTCAACGCAACAGAGGGAACTTCAATCAGACGCCCGATTAGTGTGTTATTAGCCTTTTTGTCTCGGGGGCATGATTGGATTCATGCTAGATCCAACCTGACAGTTTCCCATCTCAATCCAAAACTGCAGTGGATTATACTCAAAGGAACCGTCCTACTCCATGATTTCTAGCTCCACTGACAGTTCAGAAAACGGAAGTCTGGTGCCAAACTTATTGTCAAAAGAAAGAAAAGGTTCATTGTGGGCTTAAGTCTAGGCTAACCCGGTCGGCCCGACCCGACTCGTGTCCCCCAGGCCTGAGCTTTGGGTCTGGCTCGACCCACAGTGTGGCCAAGCCTGTTGGGTCCTGCCCGGATCACGAGGGACGCAAGGGTGGTGGATCGACCGTGAGGGAATGGAATGTCCGCGAGGGGCACGAACCGGTCGTGAGGGGCACTGACCAGCCACAATGGCGCGGACCTATCGCGAGGGGTGCATACTGGTCGCTAGGTCTAGGTCCGGCCGTGAGGGCGGCAGACAGACCGCGAGGGGTGCAGACTGGCAGCGAGGGCATAGACCGGCCGCGAGGACGGATGACCAGCCGCGTGGGGTACAGATTGGCCATGTGATGGTGGTTTTCCCATAGGTCAGAGAACCTCGACGGCAGATCTACGAATGTCGAATGGTGGCTCGACGAAAGGGGGGCGACGATGGTGGCATGACACGACAGCGGCACAACGAGGGGGTACGGCCCGGGGCGGTGCCACATCATGGCATGGCATATGGCAGCAGTGCGGTGGCCCGGTACAGGGTGGCATGGCGGCTCGGTCCGACCACGGGGGGCTCGGCCGGGCACGGGGCTGGTTTGGCTTGGAGGGCGAAGCGCCACAGGGCAGAGTGGGTTGCGGAGGCTGTGGGTGGCGGTGACGTTGCCTTTGTCACCTTCATCGCCTTCCTCCATTTTGAATAACACATCAAGAATTACAGCGGAGGGGTTGGGGTGTGTTTGTTTGGCCCTCACCCTCCGCGTATAGAGTGGTAGAAAACGGTTCAGAAAGAACAAATCATGAATGTGAAACCATAAGCTTCACCAATGTTTTCTTCCAACCAACAAAAGAAAATAAGGGAGTACATGGAAAGTGATAAACATATAGGAATAAATCCCTACCTCGTTCGCTTGATGTTGATAGCACAAGATGGTACAATGGTCATCGATTCGCCATAGATGAGGATGTACCACGTCGGAAGAAGTCTCGAGGAAGAAGGTCGCAGGTGGTCAACATTCTTCATTGGCAGAGTGTTCTTCATTGGAGAGATTTTTCCCAAGTTCCTCCTCTCCCCAATTCCACTAAAAATAATTCGTAGCCCAAAATAATAGATTATGATTTCTTTTATGTTTTTTTGGAATGAATTCAAATAGTTTAATTAATTAATTGAGGTTTTGGCTCAAATAATTAAAGGGAGTAGTTGGAAAAATTAATTGGCACAATTAATGTAGGGGGAGTTTAAGAGGATCTCCCTCATTTGTTGTGGGAGTTGAGAGGTTTAGGCCTCGGGTGGTCCCCCCCCACCATAACCTCTCAAGGGAGGATAGGTTTGGGTGGTCCCCACAACCATAAACTCTCATGGGTGGTTAAGGTCTGGTGGTCCACACTTCTCAACTTCTGTATGGAGGTTAAGTTCTAGTGGACACCCCCTCCCAACACCCACATGTGTGTTGCATATAATAATAAAAATGTCACACACTTTTTTTTTATTTTATTCTTACATGAAAAACCCAAAAACTAACATTCACCCTCGACCATATGCTGCCGAGGTAAAAGTCTCCTTAAGCGAATATCGGTGCTGCGAGTTCAAAGTTGCCCTTGGATTTCAATTCCGAGCACCGCTTCAAAAGTTAAAAAAACCCGCCTGCACCATTAGTGAACGTACCCAAATAAAAGTTCAGAAAATATTTCCTGGTACTCCAAGCTTCGAAATCACGCGTAGTCAAATTTAATGGACTAATTAAATTCCCATATATTAAAATAATATTACATGGTAATTCTAGGTCTTTACACATGAGATATGATTTATGGTGATTGGGATTCTATCCAAAGAATATTATATTATAATAAAAAACCATGTTGATATCGAAATCCAGAAATTTCGGAGGGGTTTTAATTTTCCAAAATTTATAAGCATTAAATTGGAAACTAAGATTCTGAATTAGGTATTTTGGCTTGGAACACCGCAATATAGGAAATTGAGAAATGAAAGGAGTCTTTAGAGTCTTCTAGGGGGCTTAATGAAGCCTCGTTAGAGGTTGGGTGGCTACAACCACAAAAGAAATAGAAAATCTACCTACTTGACGGTGACCTCCACTGACTATCTGGTGGGGGTTTGGAAGAGGTGGAAATTACCATATAGAACCACTTGGTTTTTAATAATGGAAAACACTACTCCTCCTATTTTTCTAAAGAAATTATAACCTTCTTCATAGTCCTTTGGACCACTCTCCATTCTTGATTAGGTTATTTTTAGGGGCTATTTTCAGGGATTTTAGGTATGCCTTTGACTTCTATAAGATCCATGGATCTTCTCGTGCCTTATTTTATAACTTATGTTTATCAAATTTAGGGATTTTATTTTATTCATCACATCTTGGTGGAATCTTCCAAGTAATATTGGACCATGACGCATCCTAGGAAGAGGACCTAATATGAGGTTGTCTGCATATCATTATCTATTGTTTCATTAATCTATGTCACCAATGTATTTTTTATGTAGTACAAATAAAATCTATTTAAAATAAAAATATTACTAGTATCACTAGTAAGGTTTTCTCCTAGAAATAATGACAGTGGATTTATACTAGTTATTGTTGAGTTGTTTTTCATGGTTCTAGAATGATGATATTAGTTGTGAGAATTAGTGTGTTAAGAATTTTGTATTAAAATGATATAACTAATAATAATTGATTATAAATGATTAATGTTTTTGCCTCTGTGTGACGTAGGTGTTCAAGATCATGGGAGGTTACCATTTTATCATGGATAATCTTTTATGAGCATTGTCATTTTCTTCTAGCCATTGTAAAATGTTAGGAAATGAATCAGTAAAAGGTACTTGGTCTGATCTACATTTCAATTGAAACTTATGAGTTTTTATGTTTCATATGGATTCATGGGAACATAACCAAGTGAGATTCCTTCGATTAAATAAATTAAATGTGTATGTTTTAATTTCACTAAATTATATTTAGAAATGATTGAGCATTATGGGCCATAAACTATCCTTTCCAACAATCATGATACCTCATCCATTGATGGTTGTGACCATGACCCTCATGATTCTAGGTGTCCTATAGAAATAATGAGAGGTTATTCCAACCCAACTGATACATAGTGTCCATTGTGTATGATTCATCAATCACTCAATGATAAGGGGGTTCAATGCCATGGGATTGCTGAACTAAGATGGCTAAGTGGGTCTATAGAGAACATAGTGGCCTCAATACATTATGCGGGATATGGATGATCTTTATGTGGATTTTAATCCCATTTAAAAGAATAAGAAGACAGACCTTAGGTATATGAGGAATGTTTTAGTTCAACAAACTAACCTAGTGTGACCCCGATGACCATGATTGGTTGTAGGCCATCCCTTGACCATTTCATTTATAGTGGTATCCTAGGTAGCTAGTGAGATAATTCTTACCAATTGATTTTTTCAGGTGACATGACATCCTAGTTAGTGGAGTGTGGACCAGTTACCATGAATTAGATGATTATCCATATGAGAATGAATTTATCGAGTTGAGAACAGGGATCTATTTTGGATACCCTAATGAAAAATTGATATTGATTGGTTTATATATTGGTCGGAACATGGTTAAACCATGGAACACATGTCATGACTCATCCCCTGGGGCCCATTCCATGACTACCCCAAGCCCGCCAACCATAGGCCAGGGGTTGGCGATTAGCACCAGAATGGCGTGTCCCAAAAATGGGAAGTAATTGCCTTTAAACCTATACAAACAAATAGAATAGGTACACAAAAACGTATACCACATAGTAAAACAACTAAAGTTAAAGTGTGTACTAAATGTAAAGGGGTCGGAATACAAGACCTACTAAAAGATACAATAACACAGGAAATAAAAAATAGCTCATGAGTTCGCCCACCAAATATCCTACCTGAAGGGTACGTACAGATCTTCTCCAAAACTCTCAACATAAACCGTCACCACTGTCCACCATTAGGTCGTAGCTCCCCATGTCTCAATCATGGCTTCCCATCATCTGCACAAGACACAACAAGGTGCGGGTGAATCCCGTGCAGGGGTGAGTATAATAATAGCGAGTAGGGACCCCGAGAACCCCAATAGTCTCTCATAATTCCACAAAGGAAAACCTCAAGCATGATCTGAATCACAATGAAAAAATGAAATAGATACATCTCAAACTAGATATAACTGAGTAAAGTAGTACACATGATTAGTCATAAGACTAGATCATCTTACTCTATCAAGAGGCACTACTGCTGACCCACACATGATCAATAGAAACTAACCCCTGAAAGACCCACACATGATCGATATATACTAACCCTGCAAGAACCACACATTATTGATAGGTTTTGATTCACACAGAATCGCTCAGTGCTGATTCACACATTATCGCTGGGTGCTGATTCACACAGAATCACTGGGTGGTGATTCACACTAAATCGATGGGTTATGATTCACACCGAATCGATGGGTGCTGATTCACACATAATTGCTAGGTGATGATTCAAATAGAATCATTGGGTGCAGATTCACACAGAAACACTAGGTGCTGATTCACATAGAATAGTTGGGTGTTGATTCCCACTGAATCTATCTTCATTATTCACCTATCAACCAACCACATGATTCCTCCTCATAATATGCTTGTCTTTGGGAGAAACCACTCCTCAATACATAGGTTGTATTTCAACCATCACGAAGTCCCATGTAAGAGTTACCCAATGAGCTGTCACGTCATAAGGGTTTCAACACAACCGACAGTGCATCAACCGGACGACTGGTCTGTATGTTATTATAATTTTAGTGTTGAGGGACCGATTAGAATTGGAGTCAATCTATCCTGGATCTACTAAAACATTCTCCAAAACTGTCGTGGATTATCTCAAAGGGACAGTCTCACTCCATGGACCCAACTTTGCAGACAGTTTATGAAATAGACACCTGGTTCACAAGATACGGCCTTTTGAGCTTATCAGGGAAGGAGACGGGTCCAGGTCCGGTCCAACCCGGGCTGGGCCCACCTGGCCCGACCTGTTCCGGGGCCTACCCAATCTGGCATAGACCGAACCATCGTGGGCCACCCCAGTTGGGTGGGGCCACGGTGGGATTATCCCACTGGGTCGCAGCGGCCCGACCCATCTGCTGGCATGACCCGTGTGGGGGTTGTGCGGTCCGCCTCCCAAAAGACTCAAAGAGCCCTTCAAATCTTTTAATTAGGGGCTCCAACAGGCACCGCCTCATCACCTGCGGGACCCTTAGGGAATGAGTCACCTACATTCACAGAATCTTTGAACCAAAACATTTCTCACCGTGGCGCGTGACAGTGCACTACCTCACGCCTCCGCGGCTGGCTTCTGTCGGCTGCCTGTCTGACCGCTACGATGCTGGCCTCCTCTGTGGCCGTCTAGTGCTGGCCACCGGTCGCCGGTTCCGTGCCGACATAATTTTTTTGGGCGACCAAGATAGCTTCGGTGGTTGGTTCTTCCTTATAGAAACTCCTACGGGTCTCCCGAGATTCCGCCGTCATTGCCTGCTTCCCAGTTTCCACTTTCCGCCAGGTTGGATATTTGTCCCCCATAGAACGCAACAAGAACAAAGCGGCAGAGGTTATAGGCCTTGTTCATTTGACCCATGCACTCCGTGTTGACATTATAACAAGTGGGATATTATTAAAAAAATCAAAAGATAAATCAAAAACCCCAGTTCAATATTTCCCACAATAACAACCCGCATTTTCATATGAATCACGGGTCAACTTGTTATGGTTAACCCACATTTGTCATGATTTTCAAGAATGAGGGAAAGAAACTAATTCACTTGAATTTAAACAAAATACATCCCTCAAGAAACATTGGTTGAGGTCGCAGTTGTGGAGGGTGGAGAGTCCTTGCTAGTTGAAGTGGAAGATGTTCATCAATACCAGATCGATCCCTCCAATGATGTCCAAGCTTTCATTCCTCATCATCGGAAGACGTCGCAGTACTTCACTAGAGGATCCTTTCTTGATGAATCCGTGTCAAAAACCCATACTGAGATCTATTTAAATATAATGAGGTTAATATTTTAACACAACGTTGCCTTAATGAGGTTTTTTAGTAATTTAATTAATGCACATCACATCTCTCTACAGAGTGGTTGGAAAAATGAAGGGTTAGTACATTAAATGACTTGAAAACTCAGCAGTCCCACCACAACTACTCAATCGTTGGAGTAAAATAAAATAAAAATTTACATGTTATTTTATTATTCTTTTAAAACTCTGAAAAATAATATTTTTCTCTTTACCCATTTCTGTCGAGTCAAAGCCTCCCATAAGTGAATCCCAACATCGAAAATTTAACAGTGCCCTTAGATTTCAATTCTAAGCACTGATTCAAATTTTAGAAAATTCCGCCCACACGTTTTCTGAATGTACCTTAAAAAAGTTAAAAAATTATTAACATTCACCCTCGACCCACGCCGGCTAAGGTTAGCTTCTGCCTAAGGGGAACACTCCCTCACAATATCAATGGTACTATAAAAGTTTCAATCATAGTTACTATTTATATGTTAAGGATTTTACAATAAAATAATTGTCACTTAATTATTTTAATTACATCAAAAACTAACTTCCACTGTGGGCATGCACTGGAAAAGGTTAGTATATACCTAAGGAAAGAATACCCTCACGAGTTTAGCAGTGGTCTCATATTTTTAATCTGAGTCATCATTCGTGAGTTATAAGAATTTGAAATATAAAATATTGTGTATTTTATTTTTTTATTTAGAGTGATGCCATTTCTAGGTTTTCTAATCGGAGACCTGCACCAACTAAACATAAGTGACACCTAGGGTAAACCCGCCATCCTGAATGCAACAGTTCCCTCATATTTCTAATCCGGGCACCCATTTAATAGTTATTACACTTTTTCATAAAAACTACTCACATGTGATATTTTAATCTTAAAAATTTTTCGACGGATCATCCCGGACACTCCGGGACTCAGAATCACGTACCATCAGATTTTACAGTATCATAAAAAATATATATAATTAAAAAAAATTATATGGAAATTCTGGGTCTTTACATTCTCCCCACCTTAGATCATTACATCCTTCACATCCTTGAGAGTACTGAGCATGAATATGACCCTCCGACTCCCCTATGCTTTCCTGGAGGTTCCCATGTTGCCAGAAACTCATATCAGAGGGATCGACCATCGACAAAGGAATCACTCCTGTAGATCCTCTATCTCCACTAGGAACTCCATAAAATTCTCCCTTTTATCAAATTACAACTTTCCCTAGTTGATAACGTGAGATGAATCATGGAAGCCTCACCTCAGATATGACACATAGAAATAATTATGCACCTGGTGAATCTATGGGATAAGATCTCGGCGGTACGCCACCTCACCACCTCTATTGAGAATCTAGAATGGTCTGATGAACCTCAAAGATATGTTGCCACCCCGACCAAATCACTACATTCCTTGTCGGGGTGATACCCATAGGAAGACATGGTCTCTCTCCGGAAATATTAAGGGTCTCCATCTCCCATCAGCATAAGAATTCTGTACACTATGCGCATTATTCATTCTCTCCATGATAATCTATACCTTCTAAGTGGTAGCATGTACCAACTTTGGACCAAAAAGTGATGACTCCCCTGGGTCTGTCCAGCATAGAGGTGATTTGTATGGTCACCTGTACAAGGCCTCAAATTGTGCCATGCCAATGGTGGATTGATAGCTATTGCTGTACTCAAACTACACTACTGGTCGGTGGTCCTCCCAATTGTATACAAATTATAAGAAATAAGTACGAATCATGTCCCCCATGGTATGTATGGTCTTCATCGTCTGACCATCAGTCTGGGGCTAAAATTATGTGCTCAAGCATGATGGAACATGGTGTTCAAATTTCAATTGATGACAAGAGATGCATCATGACACAAACACCACCACCTCTTTCATCATCCATATCCACTAGTACTGATGCCATAGGTCCTGGTACATCTTCACCTGACACTGATGTACCACCAAAGGGGAAGAGTGAAACTCCCTCAAACCTCATGCTGCAACATCATTGGTACCATGGTGCTCGCTCTGAAGAGAACAACATGCTCCCCACCTTCATAAAAACCTTTAAGATCCTATCCTGAGGATATCTGATCACATCAGGCCTCAAAGTCTACATCCCCAACTGTGCTTCCCGAACTTACTATAGAAATGGGGGAGTGATAGTCATAGACTGGAGGTAAGATTCACTATCCTATCCAAGAAGAATATCTGCAGCAAGACTAGTTTCTATGTTGCCTCACACAGCAGCTGTAGACCAGACCTCCTGCTGAGTGAATCTGCTACTACGTTCTCCTTCCCAAGAGTATAGAATATCTCAAAGTCATTGTTCTGGAGGAACTCTAGCCATCGTCGTTGTCTCAAGTTCAGGTCCATATATGAGAAGATATACCTGAGACACTTATGATCATAGTAAATAGTAAATTGTTCCCCCAACTATACTCTCAGGCCCTGAAGCTCCGCGGAAGACATCTGATATGCAGTTGTAGATATTGTGGGAGTTGGTGGCCCAGAAAAAACTAGTTTGTACTTTATTCATTAATAAATACCTTATCACATCTTGATTATTCTTCTATGTGACAATGAATGTGATAATGTCCTAAGGATAGCTGTTCCATTAAAGGGTCATAAAAGATCCTTGCTATGATGAGAACCCTGAAGTTCCACAACACTGATCCTGAATATATTTTTTATGGTTTGATGATGTTATTTGAGGGACACAAATAATAAATTCCATTAGGGTTAAGGAATCCTAAAATATTGAGGCACCTTCTCGTGGTGCATGTCCTTGTTAATGTCTAGGAGGATATTATGAGAATCAGACCCACCATTAGGAAATCCAAAATTTCATAGTGTCATTGGATATTCCTATATACAGACGTGTGTATTGGTCCTTAGAATTTAAGATTATTATTAATGGGTAATAAAACTCACGAACTTAGATGTATTGATGAAAACTATGATGACACACTATTTGTAGTGAGGTAGGATACATTGGGTGGGTCACGAGGGATATTTCATTAATAGATAATGCGAGAATGGATTTGTCACTTATTTCGGTAATGGATGTAGATATCTTAGGCCCTTTGATGGAATTTATATATCCTAAATAAATCCATGGACATGGTGAGGAATGGAAAATTTCAATTCTGGAAAATCAAAAAAAGAATAATCGAGCACATGGGTTGATGGAAATAGCATGCAATCCACTTTATTTGAGATATCATGACAAAGGGATTACATTAAACAGTAAGCGTTCGTAGGAGGTGACACGTAATTGCGGCTTTAACTTCATTCTCTATGGGTGCCTTGGCATGTTTCTAGACACCATCCTTGGACTTTAGGTAGGCTCTTTCTAGTGCTATTGAGAAAGAGGGGAAGAGGGTCACACACTATGTGTGTCCAAGTATCTCAGTTAAATATTAATTTAACAAGTTGAATAAATATTATTCCTCACTATGGTTTAATAATTATTCAAGGATGCCTGATAGCATTTATTTCAACAATAGTTATTTGAAAGAATATATTGTGGGAAAAATAATATATTTATTAGCGAGTAATGCAGTGATATTTATTGGTGAAATAAGTATTCATTATTCAAGGTTTAATAATTGTGGTGGGGGAAATTAATAAAAATAGAAAATAAAAGTACTTGCCATGTATATTAATATATAAAAGTCATGTAGTTTTTCTTGGAATTTATGAGAAATAATAATATTTATTTAATTAAATAATATTAGTTTTAATTTGCTGGGTTCATGTCAGGTAATAATAATTGTCAACTATTACTATTAGACACGAGGTATTACAAAAATTAAATGAAATGAATAAATCCTTTTGGGGAATTAATTCCTTTTATTATTCTATGTAATTAAAATCCCAATTATATATTTCTCATTAGCCTAGCCATTTTTTTGGTGGTTTTTCACAATAGATTTGGAAAATTTATCAAGCCAAGAGATAATTCTTTTTCCAACACGAATGATCTCATGCTACAAGAGAGAGATTCACCTCCACCAGATCAAGGCGAACATCGCAAGTGAAGGATCTTCTGTGCTAGCACCCGATGATCCCTTCAGAGACTACCAAGGATACATAGAGAACTTGTGGATCAACAATAGTGGAATCATACAGTTGGATTCAATGATGCAATGATATATCACATTAGATCATTGTTTTCCTCGGATTTCGGGGATGACTTCCTTTGATGGGAGGTTCAAACATTCCAAAGAGTTTCTAACGGGTTTGTTCATAGAACTGGAAACATCCAATGATTCCACATCTATTCGGACCTACTTTCCAAAGGTAGGGGCTCATTAGTTTATGGACTGATGAGGCTTAGTAATTTTCATTGGTCGTGAGGATGGGAGGTTGGACTCAACACACCTTTTTGAGGGGAATTATTGTCTACTCTGGGACTCTCTTTATAGATTTAAGTTATGTTCGTGAATCCTTAGTACATTACCAAATATAAAATGAGTTCTCCTTTAGATCTGACAAACAATGATAGATATGTAGAAAATTTAGAGAATCTTTTATATGTATTCGAGGTTCTTCATTGATAAAGAATAATCTGTATTTGTTAGAGATTCTTAGTCAATGGTATCCTTTGATACGTAAAAGTATCTTGGTCCTTATGATGACCATACTAGATTTAAAGCCACTTAGTGGGGCACTTGAAGTTTATTGTCATTAAGAAGGACATGAATTATTTCAGAGTTGGGATCGAACCTGCAGATGGGCTACCTACGTATCCTTTGTTTATAAAAGGAATCAGAACCCACATAGTTCGAGTAAGGGAGTATGATGTTTATGATTGATGGCTCAAAGAAGGTTGTCATAATTACTTTTACACTCTAAGCTCACGTGAGTCATGCTCGGTGTGAGAAACAAGAGGTACTGGTAAAAAAATTAGACAGTTGTGCCATGAAAGATGCAATCATAAGAAATAATGTGGGGCTTATGTATGTATGACGGCCCAAATAATTGAAGGTTAGTATTTAATTTAGGTAAGAAATACAGGAACATGGTCTATAAAGGTATATGTGCTTCATGGATATTTTTAATACTCTAACTTGGGGCTTACTCCAAAAAAGGAGTCCCAAATTAAAAGAGGACTTATGATTGGGTTTTACTTTTGAAAAGGAATCCCAGATCAAAGGTAAATTAGTACTGGTTAAGAGAAATTAAGAATGGGGATTACTCCTGAAAAGGAGACCCATGTTAAAAGATCTGAAAAATTAAGGGACTTGGGGCTTACTCCTGAAGAGGATGCCCATATTTGTGACTTGGGCTTACTCCTGAAAAGGAGGCCCATGTTAAGATAATTATGGTTGGGTCTTACTCCAAAGGAGGATACCAATATTTGATAACTATGACTAGGGATTATTCCTAAAAAGGAGGCCCAGGTTAAGGGGTTCTCTCATCGTAATGTATGAGGTTGAATGAATGAAATCTCAATTTTTTAGTGACATAAATATGTGTAAATCACTATGTTTTGAGAGATATTCCACAGAGATCCTTTCATATAAGGATTCCAAATCAAGAAATCATGCCATAAATGGATTTGAAGAGTGTCGTGAAGATTGAATCGTTAATAGGAGAGGTGGAATGGCTTAAGAGGGGTGAAATGGGCAAGAAGGGTACCCAAAAAGGCACGGGCACACAAGTCCTGGCAGGCGCGCAGGTACTCCGTGGGCGTGCAAGTCATGGTCACGCAGGTATACCTATGCGACACATGGGTACTTGCGCGACGGTTAACCAACAGGGTAATAATTGAGCGAATCTTCGTTAAAGCCTTTAGAATACTCTTGTGGTTCTTCCAGAAGAGGGGCGCCCAAGTTCTATTGACAGAGTAAGGTGGAACGCAAGTGTGGCCTTTTCCTTTAAGGGCTAGCCACTCAGGCGCGCAAGTGTTGATTAGTTTCAACACTTAGGCCTTCCTAACCCTCTTTAGATCTTCCATTCTAGGTAAGAAATTATCATAGAAGTGTTTCGGAAGCTTTGAGAAGAGACTAGGGCACCAGGAGCTCAAATCTGAGTTTCTGGAAAAAATCCTCTCTCAAATGGGGGGCCCACAGGGTCTATTTATAGACAGGAGAAGACCCCGGGTAGTTATCACTTAGGTCGCGCAAGTCACATGTGTGACCATCATGCGTCGCACAAGTGGAATTGCACGACTATGAGGGAACATGCGTGACCTATGGGCAACATTCTTCTAATTCCTTCCTTGGTCAATTTTTGATATTTGTCCAAAGGTTGAATCACTTTGAGCTCAGATATTCCCCTTTTCCAATCTTTAGATTCTGTGATGAAAGGAGCGTCAACAAAAGTCCCCCCTCAGAGTTGGATCCGGAGAGAATAGAGGATTTGACTCTGAGGAAATCGAGAATCAGAAGGAAATTGGGGCACGCAAGGTAGGGTGGGAAAATGAGCTTTGGGCGCGCAAGGCTTGACGCTCAGGGATACGTCCCTTGATTGTGCAGGGTCCTAGCCGCGTTTATAAATAGAGGGCCTCACTTCTGTACAAAGCATCCGGATTTCCGGATTTCAAACCTTCGATCTCTCGCCGTGCAAGTCTCTCCTTTCCACTGTTTCTTCGCCACCACGCAACTGTCAAGGTAATAAAACTTGTGCGGTGACACTTGTGTGACAGAAACTTGCGCGGAACATTTAACACTTGCGCGACACATCCATACTTGCATGCCTTAATGCCTTATCCATTTTTTCGAATTCTTTCACAAATTTTATGAAAAATCAACTTACTTAAAAGTTAATTTATTCAACTTTTGTGCAGAATCAATGGCTCTTAGACCCAGAATAGTTGATGAACTGGCTAGCAAGCGGATTGATGACATGATGAACATCATTTTCCATGATTACTATGATATCTACGACAACACACTCCCAGATTTGGCTAATTACTTGAAGAAATATCATCTTAATATCCCACAGAGCATCTACCTGCCTCTATATGGTCATGGTCATCTGCAAGGAGTCAATGTTCCAGATGCAAAGAACTATATGCCTAAAATGCAGCTGCACTGCTACTCCTCTATTTCGGTTATGCTTTGCATTAAGAGCAACAACAATGGTGTGAACTTTCAAATTCTTCCTCCATGTCATTTCCATGCAGATATGAAAATGGAAAACCCATGGGCTGAAATGTTTTCCACTTCCGATTGGTGGAGAGAAGACAAACATGGCATTAGATAAATATCTGAAAAGATTACTCTCTTCAAATGGATCTTTACTTCCAATAATTCATCCTCAAATCCATGTATCCATCTTCCAAGTCTCTTCGACAGAAACAGAGTCACTGTTTGATCATCAGAATTTTATTTCTCAAACCGCACTCAAGAACCTCCTTTTACAATTGTTCCAAGAAGAGCTGGTATCACTGCATCTCTTATTGTATCCAGTTGAATGAATTAATTCTAGGTGGTTGCTGATGAAGCTCGGGATGCCGTAAATCAAATGAAGAGTTATGTTGAAAGCCTCTTGTAATTCTTGAAAAAGAGAAGAGACTCTAGTCTATGGATGTCCTTCTATCTCCTATGTATAAATGAAAAACACTTTCATCTTAAATCATTTGTACCTGCATTCTCTTTTTCTACATGATTTGGATTTTACCTAATCCAATGGGCCTAGTAAGAATTGTTTGATTTTTACTAGGATTAATGTAAATAACCCTACAAACTTCAAATGTTTTAATTGCTCAATATTACCTAAATCATACAAAAGATATTTTTAGTGATATTGGAACTTGAATTTTATTCAGAGTTCCTTTTTATTTTGTGGGAAGTTTAAATTCATGCACGTCGGACATAAAAAGGATAATGTTTAAGGTCTAAATAGCTCTGGCCGAATGAATTAGAATTGACTCAATTCCTTGACAATTCATCTGAAAAAATAGTACCATACTCAAGTATGACGGAAAAATATGTAAACTATGACTTAAGAATATTTGAATCTGAGTAATGATATGAAAAAGAGAAAAAGGCATTAGAAGAAGTAGTTACCAAGAATGAAGTTACCATTATTTAAGAAACCCGTTAGGGGGTTGAATTATGCAGGGCCACCTAATGGCACTGTATGCATTGTTAAATAAAATAATATCTTTTGGCTAACAAGTCTGTTATGTAGACTATTAATCCAAAGCCGCCTATGGACACGTGCTGCATAGTCAGGCAAAAGAACTATTAGAAAATTAATTTCCTAGTGCTAAAAGCTAGTGAAAGTTCATGGAGATTCAAATTTTCCAAAGTATAGAGTTTGCTGTATGGAAAGAGGTACTTGAATTTGGAGAAGATATTTCCAAACCAGATTATCGAAGAACTAAATAGATATCACTTCTACGAAGGTCTGACCCAAACATAGGGAAGGAGAATATAAACCATATACTTGAATACTTTCAGATCATGAAAAAGGATATGGGACAAATATGTTAAGGATGGCTGTTTTTGCGGATCCCTACATACTGTCATTTAAGAAAAATAAGGAAAAAGAGGCATTCTTCCCAAGAATAATGTTACCACTATCCAACAAACCCGTTAAGGGGTTGAATTATACAGGGCCACCTAAGGCCATTGGCGGCATAGTCAGATAATAGTATCTTTTGGCTAACAAATCTGTTATGTAGACTATTTATGCAAGGCCACTTATGGGCACGTGCTGCATAGTCAGGAAAAATAATTCTCAGAAGTTTGACATTTTTGTGACTAGAAGTCATGAAAAGGGTTATGAAGATCTGAAAATATTTAAGGTTAGGATTATGACACATCATGATGGGTATTTTCCAATGTATACAGAGATACATAGATCAATGATAACCATAATCATGTTGTGGCTGGGTCCTGAATTGAAATGTTGGACTTCACAACGTATCCCATAAGGATGAGATTCAGTCCATACATAGTTCTTAAACTACAATTTAACGTCGTGTGGGACAAAAGGATTAGAGATCTTAGTTTAGGTTCATAGATCTTGGACCATTATAAGAAATACAAATTGTGTATTTTCATGGGGACTTTTCAGCCAAGGGATTAAAAGCGGAATTTGGGGTTAGGCCCAAAGACTTGGGGCTGGATTCGAGTGACACTAGAATGTTCCTACATATCCCATAAGGACGAGAATCAAGCCCACGTAGTTCTAGAAATACATTTTTTACAAATTTGGTTCGTACATGTGAAGGGTGAAAGGGGACGTTAGTACAATGATGGTTTAACCCAAGATAAAATGTTTGGGCATTTCCATGTATGCACGTAGTCTTTGAAATGAAACATAATTGAAAAATCAATGTAAATAATGGTTCCCTCCCAGGTGAGGGTATCAAAGAATATTGTAGTTTATTGTTATACTGGACAAAAGTGTTGTATAGTTTAACGTCGTATAGAAAGGACGAAAGTGAACCAATGTAAAGATATTAATTCTAAGGGTGGTTTCACGAATTAACATCGTATGAGATGGAGATGAACCGACGTGAATAGATTGGTTTTGGGCTTGAACCTTGGGAGGTTTCCTACATACCCATCCTAGAAGGCAAGGGTCAATGTTTGTGTAGTTCAATTAAATAATGAATTAATGATCAAGTTGTTCTTGGGGACAATGACCTAAAAAATGATGTTTTTGGGACTTACACATGGTTAGCGGCCCAAAGAGAGTGTTATGGTTGAGGTTTGCTCTAAGCTCACGTGTGTCGTACTGAGTTTGAGAAACAAGAGGTAAAAACAACCTTAACGATGCATAATTTAATGTCATGTAGGACATATAAAGAGACTATGAAGTTTAAAGTCTTGCAGTTAGGACTATTGGTGCTGCACGGTTTAGTGTCATGTAGTAGGGAAAAAGTACAGTTTAATGTCATGTAGGACGTATCACTGACATTCTGTACAGTTTATCATCATATAGTTAGGACGATAGGGACAATCTAGTTTAACATCATGTTGGACAAAAGGGGGACTGTTCAGTTTAATGGCATGCAATGAAGACAAAAGAGTACACCATTTAACATCATGTTGGATGCATTGTGGATTTTTTCCACAATTTAGCATCATGTTGGACGAAAGTGTGAATAGTTTAAGGTCATATACATGGACCGTGGATGGTGTAGTTTAATGTCATGCTGGACAAAAGTGTAGTTTAAGGTCATACATGACCTTTGATGATTATGTAGTTTAATGTCTTTTCGGACGTAAGGGACATCTATACAGTTTAGCGTCATGTAGTTAGGACATCGCAATTTAACGTCTTGCTAGACGTAAGGGACTTGAAAAATGTTTAGGGTCATATGCATGGACCGTTGATTATGTAGTTTAAGTTCATACTAGACCATTGATGCAGTTTAAGGTCATACATGACCTATTTGCAGTTTAAGGTCATACTAGACCATTTAGGGAACTTTTTCACAGTTTAACGTCATGTGGGATGAAAGTAATACAAATAGTTTAAAGTCATATGTATGGACTGTTGCTCTATAGTTTAATGTCATATAGCAAGGAAGAAAGAGGAAATTTGCAGTTTAATGTCATGCAGTGAGGAAAAATTAGGGAATTTATTTCTATAGTTTAACATCGTGTGGGACGAAATTAATAAAAATAGTTTATGGTCATATGTATGGACCATTGCTGTATAGTTTAACGTCATATAGCAAGGATGAAAGAGGGACTTTGCAGTTTAATGTCATGCAGTGAGGACGAATTAGGGAATTTGTTTCCATAGTTTAACGTCATGTGGGATGAAATTAATACAAATAGTTTCAGGTCATATGTATAGACTGTTGATGTATAGTATAACGTCATACAGCAAGGACAAAAGAGGTTTTGTGTTTATACAAATTACTTCTTCACAAATCTGGCATTGGTTGGAGTAGTGATGAGTTATCCATCCATCGAGATTAATGAATAAGCTCTATTGGAGTAGACCCTATGTATTGAATAAGGTCATTCCCAATTTGGCTCAATCTTGGGAGTTTTATTTCCTAGTATCATTGTAGTTTTGAGAACTAATACCAATTCTCCGTGAGTGAATGAACGAAGACAGACTTTTTTGTTAAAAGCTCGTGCTATTCGATTCTGATAGACTTACAAGTGGTGCAAAGTGCATGATCTTTTCTCATCTAACCATTCCAATTCTTTCAATCGCTTTTGAGATTATTCATCTATAGATGATTGATCACAAATGGAATCTCTGAGCGAGGGTAGTTAAACTTCAATGGGAAAGACGACTTCCGTTCAATATACCAATTAATATGGAGTTGACCGAGTTGCAGTGCGGGTGGTAGTCCTATAATCCCATAAAGCATGAAAGAGTTTATCAGGCCATGACCTCTTATCTTTATCCACCATCTTCTGTAGTATATTTGTAAGAGTCTTGTTAAAGGATTTTATCTGGCCGTTGGCCGCTGCATGATACCGAGATGAATGGTTGGATTTGATGTTGTATTTTTGATACAACTTCTTCACCTCTGATGAACAGAAGTTGGTGCCATTGTCCGTCAATATGGTATGAGGGACACCAAATCTGATAATGATGTTAGACTTGATGAAGCTAACAACACATTTAGAACCGACTTCCTTGAGAGGTATTGCGTCTACCCAATTGGAAAAGAAGTCAGTAATAGTAAGAATGTACTCAAACTGCTTGGCCGTAGCCGAAGGGTAAGGTCCCACCACATCCATTCCCCATGTGGAAAATGGCCATGAGTATTTAGCTGTATGATGCAACTCTGGAGGTTGATGAATGAAGTTGGCATGTACATGGAATGAATGACACTTATTTGTGAAATCGACACAATCTCGTATCATTGAAGGCCAAAAGTATCCAAGCCTTCAAATATGATCAGATAGTCTATGTCCTGACTGGTGGGAACCACAGACTCCTTCATTCACTTCTTTCATGACAGCCATTGTCTCTTCATCATCAATGCATCTGAAGAGAACTACATCAAAACCACGTTTGTGGATAATTATCTCTAGGTGATCTGGGCTATCATTAAAAGTAAAATTGACCAAACATTTCCAGATTTGTTCTTTCTCAGCTCTATCAGGTGGAAGTGTTCCATTTCGAAGGTATTCCTTGATAGGTGAAATCCATCCTGTAGTATGACCATACGGTTCAGGAATGGGAAAAATTTCATTAATTTCCTCTATTCTAATTCGAACATAGGGTGAAATTGCACGACGGTGGGCAATACTGATGGCTATCTTGTCCCGATTTGGATCTGCCAGAGCTGTGGTTATATCAGCCAGTGCATCAGCTTGAGCATTTTGTGATCTTGGGACATCGGAATATGTCAGTTCCAAAGGGAATTCCTCCATTAACTCTCTGGAATAATCATACAAAGGGATTAGTTCTTCTTTTCTGATAGCATAATCCCCATTGACTTGTTTGATTACCAGGTCTGAATCACCTTTCACCTTTTAGTGATTCACTTGTGCTTGAAGTGCTAATTCCAAGCCTTCGATGAGAGCTTGGTATTCTGCTTCATTATTGGTACCACCTTCCCACAATAAGAAGGAATAAGGTAACACTACATTTTCTGGAGAAAGGAGCACAATTCCTATGCCAACTTTATTGAATTTAGGATTTCCATTTTCCTCCCTGTTGGACATCTGGAAGCACCATCAAAATACATTTCCGATGCCTGAGGAATTTCTTGAATAGAGAAGACTTCCTCATTAGGGAGTTCAATATCTAAAGATGTGTCATCCACTGAAGGGTGTTCAGCCAGGAAATCAGCCAGAGCATGGCCCTTTATCACCTTTTGAGACACATACTGAATGTCGAATTGCTGCAAAATAACTTCCCACCTTGCCAGACATCCTGTAAGAATTGGACGACTAAGGATAAATTTGAGCGGGTTATTGCGAGATACCAATCGGACCTCGTGATGTTGCAGGTAGTGTCTCAACTTCTGAACTACAAAGATTAATGCCAGGAAACACTTCTCAATACTTGAATACTGGGTTTCTGCTTCAAGCATGGTTCAACTGAGATACTAGAGGCTGCATTCATTCCCAACATCATTCTTTTGAGCAAGAAAGGCACCCAATGATCTCTCGAGAGCTATCACGTAGAGGATAAGTGGTCTTCCTTCACCATGTGGCATGAGTACCGGTGGTCTCAAGAGGTATTTCTTGAGAATATCGAATGCTTCTTGACATTCTTCAGTCCACTAGTAAGTGACTCCCTTTTTCATCATTTTGGTGAAGGGTAAACTTTTTCCTGCTAAATTGGCAATGAAACGCCGAATATAGGCTAAGTGTCCTTGAAGTCCTCTTAATTCTTTCAAATTTTGGGGAGGTGACATACCAAGGATTGACTTGGTCTTCTCAGGATCGACTTCAATACCACGATGGCGTACAACAAAGAAAATAATGTTTCCTGTGGTTACCCCAAAAGCACATTTTAAGGGGTTCATCTTCAAATTATGTTGTCAAAGTTTGCAGAATATGACTTCCAAATCATCCAAGGGATTAGAACGTTGTTTGTATTTAACTACCAAATCCTCTACATAGCATTCAAAAAACTTCCCTAGGAAGGGTTTGAAGATACGATGCATGACACGCTAATAAGTTGCACCTTCATTCTTTAAGCCAAATGGAATTACCCGGTAGAAAAACACACCCTGAGGGGCTATGAAGGCTGCAGATTCCATGTCTTCTAGGGCCATTCAGATCTGATAATATCCGGAATATCCATCCATGAAGGAAAGTGCTTCATAGCCAGCTGTTGCATCAATTAGAATTTCTATAATCGGAACTAGGAAATCATCCTTAGGACAATGCCGATTAAGATCTCTGAAATCGATGAAAACTCTAATTTGTCTGTTCTTCTTCTTTACAGGGACAATATTATCCAACCATTTGGGATATTGAACTTCTCTGATGAAGTTAGCTTTGATAAGTTTATCCACTTCAGGTTAAATTTTGGAAGCATAAGTTGGGTGTGTTCTTCTCGCGGATTGCTTAAATCCTCGATGTTCTTCTGGTAAACCCAAATGATGATTAAAAATATCAGGATCAAGCCCGAGCATTTCTGTATAGTTACATGCAAATATATCTCTATTTTCCCTTAGAAAATAAATATACATCTCTTTATCTTCAAGAGTCATGGCCGCATTGATTAAAGTGGGGCGTGGATCTTCTTTTGTACCCAGATTTATTTCTTTGAGTTCATCCACAGTGGTAGAGATATCCTCTTCAAATGCTAGAGGAGCATCTTTGAGATTTTCCTCTTCTTATTCATCATGTATTATTTCTTCCATTTCTACTTGCATAGTAGATGATAAAGTATAATATTCATGATCCGAAGAGATGACAAAATTTTCAAATCTTGAAGAAGAATCCTCTATTTCCGACCTGATTGATGATGAAGGGTCTTCTTTGGGTAATAAAGAGGAGATGATGGATTGAGAATCGACATCATTGTTCACCTCCGATGTTTCTATAACTTCTTCTAGCCTAATTGTTGAATCATAAACTTGATGGATTTCAGCAGATGAAATGAAGATGTCACCATTTGTCCTTTCATCACTGCTTGGTAGATTACCAATTTCTCCCATGTTGTCTGTCTCGATTTCCGTAATTGACATTATGGATATTTCCATAAGAGTATTTTGATTTGGGTCTATCTTGTCAATTTTACTGATAGGAAACACATAATCTGTACTCACAAGTGTAAATGGATTTACTGGAATTTTCTCCATACCATATGGAGCATTAAATTTGGTAATCTCCTTTGTTGTGGATTTCTCCCTTCCCATCATGTGATAGAATTCTGCCTCAATGTATTGAGACTCACATGTCTTGAACGAGGCTTTATCAAAATACAATGTCCCAACTTGTCCATCGAAACAATATTTGAGAAATTAATGGTATGATGAAGGGATAACCACATGTTGATATAGCCAGGGTCTTCCAAGCAAGCTTTTGAAGGTTGAGTCTTGATCAACAACCATGAAATCTGAATTTGATACAAGATCTCCAAACTGAGTTCTGAGTGTAACTTCGCCCAATATGTTCTTGTTAATTTTTATCATATCCTTATAACATCATGGTATAAGGAGATAAATCAGATTTTGTGAGGCCTAATCAACGAAGTGTACGAATGGGCATGAGGTTGAATTCTGAACTGTTGTCAATGAAAGTTCTTCGGACGTCTACGCCATTGACCTTTCTAGACAAGTACAATGGTCTAATATGTCCATCCACAACATCATATTCTTCTTCATCAGTAAAACATATTATTGCATGGCATTCTGCAGGATTATTCTAAATGTGATAGACTTCAGCTGCAACAATTTCAGTCTAAAACTCCTGAGGACTTGGCAAAGCCTCGATGAGTGCATCCCGAAGATCTTTTGATAGATTCAGAGAATCCAGAATTGATAACATGGCTGGTAATTGGGCTAAGTGTTTCAATATATCTTAATTTTGATCCAGAGGTCTGTGTTTCCCAAAATTAATATGTGGTTTAGAAGTTACCTTGGAAGCAGATGCATTGGAAGTTGATGCATCTTGTATCGGGATAGGAGTTGGCAATATTACTAGTTTTGGAAGATTAGACTGATTAGATCCATTTACTTGCTGAAATGAAGAAGATGGAACCTTCAACCTGTCTTCTAAAATAACTATGCCAGGACTGAATTTTCTATTGGTAGAAGAACTTGCTTGTTCTTGCTGAGCTCATTGAAGGGCTCTACCACGAGTTTCTGCTGCGTACACAGTTCTAGTAGGGGTAGAATTGGAATAGTGGCTTCTGAAAGATCCACGTATTCCCCTGTATCCTGATCCCCTAGAACTTCCACTGATTCACCTGTTTGATATATGGAATTCAGGCTCATTGAAATCGAAACTGAGACTGGCATAGGGATCTGTTAATTGAATCATATTAACAGAACCAAAGATTAACTCTTCGTCTGATGAAGACTCTGCCTAATTGGCCTGTTTAAGCTGTGCCGTTTGGTGGGACGGTGCCTGTGGATTTGATGTAGATGGCATATAGTCCGCCAAAGTCAAAGACAACTTAGGATTTGACACATACTCATCTTCTTCTGATTTCTTTTTCTTTATTTGAATCATGCTGTTTCTTTGAGGACATTCCCTCTGATGAAGAGGGTTTTTCGGCAATATTCATGGAATAAGACACAATTGGTTTCCTTAATTGTGTTCACAAAAAGCATCAATTCAATTGATTGTCTTTATGACTATCCAATCATCATACTTCTGTGCATTTTTTATTTTGACTTCTTGCCATTCGCCTTTCTCCTATGGAACTGTAGCAGTAACACATGCTACCTGAGCTGAATAAACTTTCAGTTTGACTTATCCCGAGTCGACCATCTTTTGCAGGAGGAATTTGAAGAAAAAATACTCCTGGATGGGATGCCCCAACATTTGATGACAAGGGAAATAATTGGTACGGTCTTCATCTCCTTTTTTGTTTTTCTTATTGGGCATTGGCAATTGAACCAAATTGTTTTCCAGAGCCGAAATGAAATAACCAGGATCATTTTCATATCAGAATGACTGTGTTTTTCTCTTCAGATCCACAAATTGTTTTCATCATTGATCTCTTTGATCGTCTGGACAAAACAACCTTTGTTGTTGGCGCTTAGAAGGTGGAGCCCTTCGAGAAGATGAATGTTTTGAGGTAGAAACAGGTACAGGTGCTTGTTTAAGCATGACTGTAGCAGTTTCTTCTTTACCCATTCTCCTTCCTATAGCTGATGGAATTACATGAGATTTAGCCTTAGCCCGTATAAGGGAATCTTCAATCTGCTGAGCGATTGAAGTAAGGCCTCGAAACCCTCCTGTGTATTTCATAGGGATTAATGGCGTACGTAATTCATCATGCAGATTTTCCACACAGATTGGCAACAATTATTCTTGAGAGAGTTCTAAACTCAAGGAATAATTTAATACCTTACATCGAGCAATAAAATCAGAGACCCTTTCATTCTACCTTTGCT
This sequence comes from Viscum album, assembly GCA_963277665.1. Classification (NCBI taxonomy): domain Eukaryota; kingdom Viridiplantae; phylum Streptophyta; class Magnoliopsida; order Santalales; family Viscaceae; genus Viscum; species Viscum album. Next base: position 741,116,238 of record OY728145.1, on the reverse strand, counting down.
TACAGTTTGTAAGATCGAAAACTGTTGTCTTTGGAAAAGTTGAGCTGAACTGAAGAAGGAATTTTTGGCGAAGATCCTCCAATCCGGTAATTGACCGGGATTTCAAGCTTGTATACAAGTCAAAATATGGTTCTTGCAAGGTTCACACGAAGCATCTGAGTTTCACTACTTCCTGCTGCTCTGGAGTTCCCATCATAGGATCAAAACAAGACATGTAATGCGTCAAATGATGTTCAGGATTGCCTGATCCATTTAAAATAGGGAATACATGGTTCCCAAAACTGGATGGAGGAGAGATTGAATCTACCCATTCAGGGTAAACTTTTTTTCTGGTTGAACATGCACACATTTCCCTTCCATAAATTCTAACCGAGTTGTTAATGAATCAATAGTAGTTATTAAATTTTGAGAAACATACATTTGAACTTGGAATTGGGTAGGTGCAATGACTGGAGCTTGGACAGATGTGGCTATTGGTGATGCAACTGATGGTAGCACTGCCAACTGTTTTTGCACTTGACCCGTAAGATTAGACCTATGAGGGTGTACTGATAGAGGAGGATATTCTTGATCCATCTTAGTAGCTGCAACAAATTCCATTGGCAGACTGACTCCAGCATGCTTAAGAAGAAGTCTACTCTGAAGTAGTTATGCATTCAACCTTCTTAATTCCTTCATTTCTTCCTCCTGTTGTGCAATCCTTTTCTCTAGTGAGAGCGATTGACCTTCTCCATAGGAAGGATATTTAACCTGGTTCTTTCCCTTCCCTTTGTTGGATCCCTTTCGAAGAGGGGGAAGTGGGTTACTCAAAGGATTACATAGGTTCTGAGTAATTCTTTGACTTCGTGTACACACACCTTCTTCATTTGTGTCGGTGCGTACATCTTTTGAGCATGAACCTCTTCATCTGAGTCCCCTGAGTGAGCCTCATCTGGTGGATCAGCAACAACAACATTGATGACATTGATTGATGGATAACTCATCACATCCCTTATATCAGCTTTTTTTTGATATTGTCTTCTTCCATGTCTTTGATGAGACATTGCCTTTTGTTGATTAGATCCCTCAGGAACTTCTTGACGAACCATAATATGGAGGGAATCTCCTGATAATTTGGCACTTCATTCCTCTTGAGGATTCTTCCCCAATTGAGAAAAAACTGACTTTCTCTGAGGAGAGGATTGATGATTTGAATAAGTCCCCAGTCCAGTGGACTGGGGCTGTTCCTTCTCAACTCCTCGAATCTTATTTGTTGATTCTGAGGGTTGGTTTAAAAGAGTCCCCAGTCTGGCGAGCTGGGGTGGCTCTTGACATGCTATGTATGAGGCTTTCCTAAAAGCTCTCATGATGTTGCGAGCCTTAGTCTTGAAATTAGCTGGATGCATTAACCTGTATCCACTTTTATCACCCAGTCCAAAAGGTCGTTGGATGTTTTCTGACACTTCTGTCACTTGGTGACGTGCTTGCTCCAAACGAGATGCCTGTTCAATATTCTCGTTTTCTTGATGCAAGATTAATTCAACAAATTGTTCTCTGTATTCATGATTTTGAGAGGAACTAGTTGAAGACTATTCTTGGGCAAGCTTTTGTTTACAAACAAATCTCATTGACTGTGGCCGGCCATGGGCAATAACATTGCATGATACCATTTTCGACGGGCTTTACTGACTGGAGAGTACTGTGAAATCCAGTTCTCCATGAACACCCCATCCTTTGACACGAATACCAGATGGGGTATTGGAAATTTACTGATGCAATCTTCTTAATGCGCGAAATCATGAATGTTGAAGGGCTCTCTACTGCTTTTCAGCCTTCGGATATCGAGAGACTGATAGAGATGCCAAATCCATCTGACGTTGTAACCCTTCTATTATCTTAAGATGATTTTCATATTCAACATAAGATAATACTTTATTTTTCAACTAACAAAGATTTTTCCATATGTTGAGATGATTATCATTAATTTCCTCTTCCGTCAACATTTCTGGAATGTCATACTGAGAGTCAGCCAGAGTCCAAAACATGACTGGCACTCCACCTTTCGCCAGTTGTTTTCTCATGTTCAGCATTTCCTCTTTATCATTTGATGAAGATTATTCTACCTGACTTGACCAGAGTTGGTGTTCCCTTGTTGCTTCATTGGATTCAACAAAATTGGTAGAGAAATCATTGATCAAACTAGAAGATTCATGACTTAAGGGTGGTTCGGAGAATGACCTACACCCTAGGCTATCTTCTGATTGAGAAAGTATTTCACCTGCTAGCGATGAAGCTTCATACATGAATGGTTTAACATTTGCAAGTGCCTCAAGATAAGAGGACTTTATCGGCACTACACTGTCCACTAGAGAATTTTCCGGGCAATGTTCATCACTACTACGGATAGGACATTCGCAGAGAAATTCATCATCATGGGGAGGAACACCATAATGGGTTACAACAAAAGATGAGATCTCTTTCTACTTGGTCTTTTGACCACACAGAGGGTTCCTGTGGCTCTCATCTGACGATGAAACTTTGAGATCGACCGAATTTTCATGAAGCAAGCCTTCATGAGGAAGAGTCTATTGAAGGCCTTAGGAATTAATGTTCCCACAATTGGGAAATGAGTGAGTAGAATCTTGAATTTCAACAGATAATTGTCTGAGGGCTTCAAGAACTCCAGCATCGAGCAAGGCCTTGTTACAGATTGGATCTTGATCTCCTGACTGTGATGGGAGGGTCTTTTTCTTAGGCGCCTTCTTACTTGCCTTGGAAACCAGTCGTTGACGAAAGTGGTTGCTCTGAGCCGGTGTATATGCCTGATCAGAAAAGAAGGCCATGTTAGGCTGACAATATCCACTCAAATCAGGTGTATGTTCCTGACTTGGTTGTCTATATGATATGGGGGAGTATTCCCCACAACCCTCTTGGACTGGAACAGATGTGTGTTTCTATTCCAGAGTGAATTGTTGATTTGTCACTCCAATGGTAGGGATAGATTTATGTATCATTCCCTGAGATGCCGCTGAAGTTGTTATAATATCCTGGATGGCATCCAGAATATGAGCAGGGATTTGTTTCTTCTCTTTCACCATTGATATAATATGCTTGGTGACTTCATCTACCGGAACGGGAATATACGTCCATTCTGGGCTTGGAGTAGGTGTATGTGCATGCTCCTGTCCTCCTTTTCCTGTCAGTGAATCCTGACAGTACTCAAGTGTGGGAGGAGAGAGTTGAGTCTGCCTTCTATTTTTTGTCAGGGATTTCCGACTAACTTCTCCGAATGCTACCAAGTGAGACTGTTGGAAGTCTTGATTAGTACTAGCAGCTGTATGTGCTTGCTGATGACACTTCACCGAATGTAGTTGAAGAGATACATCATATATAGTCAGACGAGCCTGCTGACTAGATGATGATGTATAAACAGCTGTATGTTCCTGCCTATAGTACTCTGCCGGAATTTCCTGGCGGGATTGGCGTGATGCTTCCAGACAAGTCTACTAGACAGGGGAATTAAAACAGGCAGGTGTGTGTGCCTGCTCATTGCTTTCCACCAAGCTAGGTTGGTGGACTTCTCTGGAGATGGTAGAGATGAGAACCTGCTCACTGTTAACCAGACTTCACCTCTGGCGATTCATCTTGCCTGCTCGGGTTCGAGGAACCTGAGCCAAACGCCTGGAGTCGATACCCTCATCATATTGAGGGCGCACTACCGCACGAGTCTGGTGGCGATTGTTGGTGGGAGCCCTCAGGAAAGACTCATGTATGTTTGAATTAAGGCCCTGAGGGACCTGCTCATTCACCTACCCAGAATAAGGGAGCGAATGGTGATTGCGTTTCAGGGATAACGACCCGAAACGGTTGGAGATGGTAGTCAGAACCGCCTGCTTCTTGATCACTGTTCATCGTTGTCTGGACGCCCGATGTGAGTTGTTTACTTGGAGGGCTTGTCGGGAAGCCTCCAGAGTTGGGATGGTACCGTGTTGACGGTACTCCTTAACCAGCGCATTTTATACCCATCGTTGAAGACGCTGAGTAGGTGATATCGTCCTTAGAGCAGACGACGATCCAGTAGGAGTAGCAGCAGTGGCATCTGCAGCAGCAGTATTCATAGGTGTGAACTTGAGAGCAGCCATTCTAGAAATGCAGAAGATCTTGGAAAAGAGTGCCTGTTTGAAATAATAGACGTAATGAAGATAAATTCTGCCAGTACACATTTTTTATGAGCATATATGTCAATGATTGTTTTTGTTGGCCCTCTTATTGAGTTTTAAATAGGGGCCTAACAAATAGGTAAAACATCATTTTGACTTGTTTAAGGATTCATGTCGGGTTCACCATTTTTGTTTCCCTCAGATTTCGGGGATGACCACCTTTGATGGGAGGTTCAAACATTCTGATCGGTTTCTAACGGGTTTGTTCATAGAACCGAAAATATCCAATGATTCCACATCCATTTAGACCTACATTTCAAAGGTATGTGCTCATTAGTTTATGGAATGATGAGGCTTAGGAATTCACATTTGTCGAGAAGATGGGAGGTCGGACTCATCACACCTTTTTGAGGGGAATTATTTTCTACTCCAGGACTCTCTTTATAGATTTATGTTATATTCGTGAATCCTTATTACATTACCAAATATAAAATGAGTTTTCCTTTAGATCTGACAATCAATGATCGATATGTAGAAAATTTAGAGAATATTTTATTTGTATTCGAGGTTCTTCACTGATAAAGAATCATCTGTATTTGTTAGAGATTCTTAGTCAATGGTATCCTTTGATAAGTAAAAGTATCTTGGTCCTTATGATGACCATACTGGTTTTAAAGCCACTCAGTGGGGAACTTGAAGTTTATTGTCATTCATAAGGACATGAATTCTATCAGAGTTGGAATCGAACCCGTAGATGGGCTACCTACATATCATTTGTTTATAAAAGGAATCAGAACCCACGTAGTTTGAGTAAGGGTGTATGATGTTTATGATTGATTGCTCAAAGAAGGATGTCATAATTACTTTTACACTCTAAGCCCACATGAGTCATGCTCGGTGTGAGAAACAAGAGGTATTGGTAAAAAAATTAGACAATTGTGCCATGAAAGATGCAATCATAAGAAATAATGTGGGGCTTATGTATGTATGACTTCCCAGATAAATGATGTTTAGGATTTACTTTAGGGAAGAAATCCAGGAACACGGTCCATAAAGGTATATGTGATTCATGGAGATTTTGAATATTATAACTTGGGGCTTACTCCTGAAAAGGAGGCCCAAATTAGGAGAGGACTTTTGATTGGGTTTTACTCCTGAAAAGGAATCCCAGATCAAAGGTAAATTAGGACTGGTTAAGAGAAATTAAGACTGGGGCTTACTCTTGAAAAGGAGGCCCAGGATAAGAGATTTGAAAAATTAAGGGACTTGGGGCTTACTCCTAAAGAGGATGCCAATATTTGAGACTGGGGATTACTCCTGAAAAGGAGGCCCAGGTTAAGAGAATTATGGTTGGGTCTTACTCCTAAGGACGATGCCCAGATTTGAGAATTACGACTGGGGCTTATTTTTGAAAAGGAGGCCCAGGTTAAGGGGTTCTCTCATCTTAAAGGATGAGGTTGAATGAATGAAATATCAAATTTTTAGTGACATAAAGATGTGTAAATCACTAGGTTTTCAGAGATATTCCACAGAGTTCCTTTCAGATAAGGAATCCAAATCATGAAATCATTCCATAAATGGATTTTAAGAGTGTCTTGAAGATTTAATCTTGAATAGGAGAGGTGGAATGGATTAAGAGGGGTGAAATGGGCAAAAAGGGCACCCAAAAAGGTAGGGCCATGCAAGTCCTGGCAGGCACGCAGGTGCTGCTTGTGCGTACAAGTCCTGGTCACACAGTTATACCTGCGCGACACATGGGTACTTGTGTGACGGTTAACCAGTAGGGTAATAATTGACGGACTCTTGGTTAAAGCCTTCAGAATCCTCTTGAGGTTCTTTCAGAAGAGGGGCGTGCAAGTTCTATTGAAGGATTAAGGCAGCATGCAAGTGTGGCCTTTTCCCTTAAGGTCTGGCCACTCAGGCGCACAAGTGTTGATTAGTTTAAACACTTAGGCCTTCCTCCCCCTCTTTAGATCTTCCGTTCTAGGTAAGAAATTACCTTAGAAGTGTTTCGGAAGCTTTGAGAAGAGACTAGGGAACCGGGAGCTCAAATATGAGTTTCTAGAAAAAAATCCTCTCTCAAATGGGGGGCCCACATGGTCTATTTATAGGCAGGAGAAGACCCCAGCCAGTTATCACTTAGGTCGTGCAAGTCACTTGCGCGACCATCATGTGTCACGCAAGTGGACTTGCGCGACTATGAGGGAACTTGCACGAACTATGGGAAACATTCTTCTTATTCATTCCTTTTCCAATTTTTGATATTTGTCCAAAGGTTGAATCACTTTGAGCTCAGATATTCCCCTTTTCCAATCTTTAGATTCTGTGACGAAAGGAGCTTCAACAATCATTATCGGATACATCAACGAAGAAAGAATTCCAAAAAGGAAATTCTTATCAATTAATTAAGTTAATTGTAACCAAAATATGATGATCTTCTGTATGGTTTTGGGACTCCCATATTACTTTTTTGTTCATCATTATATACCGAATATTCGAAATTTTATTATCGTGAGGGATCTCGGATTGATTGTTGTTAACACTAAAATTTAAGTTGTGTACACCCACCAACGCGCTTCTGCTGTGCCCGAAACCTACAAAGGGTATCAGAGGGAGTCATATCATTGATTATAATTATTTAGTATTTCATTGGTGATTTATGCATTTAATAATTTAATCTTCTCAATTCAAGTTAATCATTCTTTAAATCTTAATCTCAAGATCTGTTCCTCTCTCGTTTCTCATTCAACTTACAGAAAAAAATTTATTTTAATTATGATTATAATAAAATAGAGGATATCATTCAGAGGTGACAAACATTCCTAGTCATAGAACACCAGAATACATGGTGTGTATTTGGAAGTACACACTGTGTTTTCTAGGTTCAATGCATTTGAATTTTCCACCAAATCAGGTAGTTTAAATGGATCCTATCTAAGTCTTTAAGACTCTGTGTGTTGACCGAGAACAGGAGGCACACGGTTTCCGGATTACCCATAATGTGGCCCATGGAACACAGCGTGTAGTCCCTTCGGGATAGGGTTGGACCGTGTACCCTATACATGGATTTCTTGGATGGAAACTGTGTAATGTGGATACTTCATGGTGTGTGTTACATTGAACACACCATGTACTCTGAAAATTTCTGAGTAAATCTACACGACATGTACCCAGGCATGAACTTCAAATGGACAGTGAACAAAAGTACCCAACCTGTATTCAGAATTACACGTTGTGTACTCATCCAAATTACACAAATTTATAAAAATTTATTACTATATTATACATAACCATGAGATGTGTACCAAATTGCAGGCGTAAAGTTGAGGCACAACATGTGATATGTTTTTTATATATGTGTGTTTAATTTAAAATCTGAGTAATGTTTATTTTTACCCATTGGGTAGTTATAAAAAATATTTCATCATGTTGCCTCCAAGGTACATGTTAAGTACAATGATAATTTTAAATAAATTAATTTGTTTAAAATTATGATGGACGAGATTCTCAAGGAAATTCAGAAAAGTGTTTAAGATGAAATGATTGATTAATTAAAGACAAGTAATTGATTTGAGAATGATTTATCTAAAACAAGAATGATTAATGAATTGAATGCTAGTTTTATTTACCCATAAATATCATTGCATTCATGGATGATTATGAGCTATACCAAACCCTTTTTATGTGAATGGTTTCTTTTAATTTATTTATTTAAATTAAATTTGTTATCATGTGAGACTTCTCCTCATTATTTTGTAGGGCCTGCGCACCCATGGTTTCTTTTATTTAAAACCCCATTTTACCCCTCACCTATATGTGAGATAATAGTATATGTAATGGATGGAGCTCCCAGGCTAGTGGAGGCAGCTCAACATAGGATCCAAGGTGAAACCAATCCAAGGAGATACAAAGGTGGATAGGTGGAACGCTGTAAACACGGACCCAAAAGGTTCAAGGTTGTTCTCCCCTTGGTCTTGGGTTAGTTTATCAACTGCTAGATAAACAAACCAATAGAACATGATCATGATCATACCATTTATTTTATTTTTTTCCTTTTTTATGGTTAATTTATTTTGGGTGTGTTTTCACGATCTCACAATTAATGAATTAAACAAGCATGCATGATAGAACTAAAATAAGACCAGTGTATATGTAAAATATTTTATTAGGCATGGTTAATCACTTAAGTATATCCCAAACAATATTAACAAGCATTTAATCAAATATAATAAAATGGAAATTTATGTATAAGGATAAAATCCCTCTATGAAATACTAAGTCGTTATAGCCTTCCATAATCATAGTTAGAATCGAACCACAGTTCAAAGTGCATGACCAACCCTAGATGGGGTGCTTTCAATTATCGGGGAATTCAAATTCATGGTTCTAGGTTGACTTGAATTAGTTTTCATGAAGGGTTGAAATCCATATCAAGATTTGGTGTGACCAAGATGCAATGGCTGAGGAAATCCAAAATAAAACGATTTCAGGATGGGGGAGTTCACTCAACGGATCAAGGAGCTGCGAGTTAATGCAGGTGGCATTTGGAATGCCTACCTAAAACAATTCAAGTTTCTCGACCAACCCTTGTTCGGGTAATGAGAAGGGAAATATGGACCCTTTCCCCGAGAATATTTATGCAACAGAATATTCTAATGTCAATTGTGAGAGCTATTGGACTTCGATAAAATAGTGGGAGAATTCTAAGGATTAATTTATTTATTTGTGTATGTTTTACCATAATAATGTACTAAACTGTTGATCATATTAATTTATAGAAACATAATGATAATAACTTCAAAAATATCCTTACAAACCATACTCTAGAAGGAAACCCTTCTCACAGGCACAAATGTCCAAGAGTGGAAGAGGCATTTACACGCCATCCTTCCCCATGAGAGGAAATAATATGTGCTGGATGAGCCAATTCTAGTTACACCTAGAAAAAAGGCTAGTGATAAGGAGATATCTATCTATATGAAACATATGGATGATGCCACAGATTTCCAATGTTTCATTCTATCGTCCAAGTCTAATGTTCTATTAAATCAACATGAAAACATGGACACATATAGCATGATTTCTCAGAATAAGGATATATACCAAGAGAAGGAGATACAGGAGAGAAATGAGATCTTCAACGATTTGTTTACAACTAATGTTAGAGAGTCTGTTCCAAATAGACCTCATTTTGTCAAGCTTATTGGATACATTGAATGCCTTGACATCTAAGGGATTATGTTCCAGGATGATTTGCCTACAGATCTAATCCCATCATCACTGCCCAAGACCGTCTCTAGCTTTATTGTAAACTATAACATGAGTAAAAATGATAAGAGTTTATCCGAACTTCTGACCTTAATTCGATGGGTAGATAATTACATGGGTCGTGACAAACCCGCAATCCTTATGGAGAATTAGAAAAGGAAGGACACAACAAAGGGGCCAAGGACTTATAAACGACTGAAATCCCCTGAGAACCATCCCTCCAAGAAGGTGAAGATCCAAAGGTAGGGTAAGAAATGGGGGGTGTTAGGTTTTTCATGTGGCAATCAATTCTACTAGAAGAGGAACAATACCCAAAAGTGTGTGGATGAAAATGGTGTGTTCGTTATTGAGTGTTGTCTTTCCATTTCTAAACATTTGGTATTAGATACAGCTTGTGGGGCTTACATTTGTATTCAAATGCAGGAACCAAGTATATTTAGAAAGATTACCATATGAGAGGTAGATATTCAAGCTGCCAATGGTGTGAGGCTAGTTGCCTTATCCATTGGCGATTACCACCTCTCATTTCCAACTAGTTGATTTTGGTTTTACATAACTGTTATTATGTTCTTAGTGTTACAAAAAACAGAATTTCTGCATCATTTTTGGATATGGATGGATTTATTTTCATGTTTTAAAATAAGGGTTTATTTTTTTATAAGAACAACATATGTTATGGTATGACACATTTAAATAATGGTTTTTATGTATTAAATTATGAAAAAAAGTGTTGGAAATCGATAACGAAACAAACTTACATGACTCATACATCACCCAGTTGGGGAATCACCTTCTCGGTCATGTAAATGAGATGCGATTGACAAAGCTATGCCAGGATGGATATTTAGACTCTTCTAAGCTAAATCCACTGGATAGAGTCACGATTTCTTACAAGGTAAAATGACCAAGCCGCCTTTCAGTGGACAGGGTGAAAGGTCCACAGAGCTTCTAGGATTAGTGCACACGGATGTGTGTGGGCCATTTCAAGTAGAAGATAGAGTGGATATTCATATGTCATTACTTTTACTAATGATTTAAGTAGATATGGATATTTATACATAAATAAGTATAAGTCATAATCCTTACAGAAACTTAGGGAATTTAATAATGAAATAGAGAATCAGCTTTGTAAAAAGATAAATAAGCTTCAATCAGATTGATGTGGAGAATATCTGAACCAAGAGTTCATTGATCTTCTACTGGAGTCTTGGATTCTGTCTTAACTCACTCCTCCTTATAAACCACAATGGAATGGTGTTAGTGAAAGAAGGAACCATACTTGGTTAGACATGGTGAGGTTTTTTATGAGTCTTGTAGATATTCTGTTATCCTTTCGGGGATATTCATTACAGACTGCAACATACACATTAAACCGAATACCAACTAAGGCAACAAATGGAATTACCACCGATTTCTGAAATAGAAAGAAACCCATTTTGTTTCACATACATGTATGGGGATGCGAGGAATTTGTTAAGGCTTTCTCAGGAAACAAACCAGAACCCCAGCGCATGAAGTGTATCATTATTTAATATCAGAAGGAAACAAAAGTATATTACCTATATAACCCTTTACATAAGAAAATGATTATCGCCAGAAAATATGTCTTTCTCAAGAGGGAGAACATACTCCAAAAATATAGTGGGATGAAGATTTACTTCGATGAAGTTGTTTCTGAAGATACACATATGTTTGTATAGGAACAAGTTCCACAAGTCCCCATAGAAGAGGTTCTAGAAACACAAGTACTACGTAGGAGCTCAAGAGAGGTAAGGGAACCAAAGTTATTTTTTTCCTAGTCACCAAGGATGGTGAATCATTATTGTTGGAAAATAATGAACCTCTATCCTACAAGGAAGTAGTAGAAAGCTCAGATGCTGCAAGATATCTAGAAGCTATGAAATCTATGATGTATTCCATATATTATAACCATGTATGGGTTGTGGTCGATGATCTAGTTGATGTAAATCTTGTTGGATGGAAATGGGTATTCAAGAGAAAACTAGACATGGAAGGCCATGATAGCGCCTATAAATCAAGGATAGTGGCTAAAGGATTTAGACAACATCAATGAATTGACTATGATGAAATATTATCACCATTTACCATGTGTAAATCCATAAGAATCATACCTACCATAACAGCTTACCATGAATACGAGATTAGGAAAATGGATGTCAAAACAGCATTTCATAACGTGAACCTTCAGGAAGATATCTATATGACACAACAAGAAGGGTTTGTGACACCAGGTTAATCCAGACTTTTTTTCAAGTTACATAAATCCATTTATGGATTAAAGTAAGCATCCGGGTCATGGAATGTTTGATTTGATGAAGTCATAAAACAATTTTTTTTAAGAATGAACGTGATCCATGTGTTTATAAGCGGTTTGATTGGAATGTGACCGTTATCCTAGTAGTATATTTTGATTACATATTGCTTATTGGAAACAATGTAGTAGTCTTATAGTCAGTTAAGGATAGTTTGAAAAAGTGTTTCTCCAAGAAGGAATTGGGTGAATCAACCTACATTCTAGGAATCAAGATCATTCGTGATAGATCCAAGAGGCCGCTTGGACTAATTAAGGGAACATACATTGACTAGATACTAAATATATTTTGTATGGAACAATCTAAGAGTGGATTGGTTCCAATGTCACAAGGACTATATATTTCTATGAAAACCTATCCTCAGACACAACAAGAGAATGATAGAATGAGTAAGATCCCATATGATTCGGCTGTAGGATCCATCATGTAAGCTATGTTTTATACTAGGATTGATGTCGCCTTTGCATAGAGCGTGGTAGGAAGATATCAAGAAGATCTAGGAAAACAACATTGGACTGTTGTTAAGACTATCCTTAAGTATCTGAGAAAAACTAAGGATATGTTCCTTGTGTATGGAGGAGACGAGGAGCTTGTCATCATAGGGTATGATGATACTAGTTTTTAGATAGATCAGAATGATTTGAAGTCCCAATCTGGATATGTTTTATGTCTCAATGGAGGATTTGTGAGATGGAAGAGTTCGAAGCAGCTATTGGTCCTCGATTCTATAACAGAGTCCGAATATATAGTAGATTCTAATTCTACCATGTAATCCGTCTGGAATCAGAACTTTTTCTAGGAGTTTGATGTGGTGCCTAGTAGTAAAGATCCAATCACGTTGTATTGTGATAATACTATAGCGGTGGATATTTAAAAAGAACCAAGGTCACATCAAAGGACAATGTTAATACTTTGGAAGTATCACCTCTTGAGGGATTTCTATCAAAGGAGTGAAGTTTCAACGAGTAGAGTGTCCACAGATAAGAATGTGGTGGACACCATGACTAAAGTCATATCTCTGTAAAAGCATGAATATCATGTGATAGGTTGTGGGTTAAAGGTTTTTAGTAGTTGGCTCTTTCCAAGCGGGAGTCTGTTGAAGTAGGTGTCCTAGAAACAACTAGTTTGTACTTTATTAATTAATAAATACCTTGTCACATCTTGATTGTTCTTCTACATGACAATTCATGTGATAATTTCCTAAGAATAGTTGTTGCATTTAAGGTTCATAGAGAATCTCTACTATGATGAGAACCTAGAAGTGCCAAAACTTTATTCTTGAATATATTTTCTATGAAAAAATGCAGTTATTTTAGGGACAAAAAATAATATAGGCCATTAGGGGAGTGGACCCATAAAACTTTGATGCACCTTCTCATGGTGTACGCCCTTGGTAATGTTTAAGAAGATATTATGTGAAAGAGACCCTCCAATAAGATATCCAAATTTCATAGTGTCAATGGATGTTCATATCTTCAAATGTGTGTATTACTCCTTAGACATTAAGATTCTTATTAATGGGTATTACAACTCATACGCTTATATGTATTGACGAAAACAATGATGACACACTATTTGCAGTGAGGTAGGATACGTTGGGTGCGTCACAAGTGATTTTGTATTAATAGATAATGTGAGAAAGGATTTTTCCCTTCGATTACATAATGGAAGTAGATATCTCAGGCCCTTTGATGGAATTGATATAGCCTAAATAAATCAATGTCCATGGTAAAGAATGGAAAAGTTGAATTCCGGAATTTCAAAGAATGAATAATCGAGCACATGGGTTGATGGAACTAGCCTGCAATCCGCATGATTTGAGATATCGTGAAAAAGGGATTACATTACACGGTAAGCGTTCATAGGAGGTGACACATCTTTGCGGAATTAAATTATTTCTCTATGGGATCCTTTGTGTGTTGCTAGACGCAAACCCTAGACTTTATGTAGGATTCCCCTAATGCCACTGAGAAAGAGGCCTAGTCGGTGACAAACTAAGTGTGTCCAAGTATCTCTGTTAAATATTAATTCAAAAAGTTGAATAAAGATTATCCTGAATGTGGTTTAATTGTTATTCAAGGATATCTGATCTCATTTATTTCAACACTGGTTATTCTAGAGAATATGTTGTGGGAAAAATAATATATATTTTTATTGAGTAATGAAATGATATTTATTTTATAAATAAATACTCATTATTAAATGTATAAAAAATGCGGTGGAGGAAATTAAGAAAAATAGAACATAAAATTACACGCTGTGTATATTAATATATACACGACTTGTAGATTTTCTGGGAATTTATGAGAAATAATACAATTTATTTATTTAAATAGTATTAGGTGTAATTCACTGGGAACATATCAAGTAATAATAATATTCAACTGTTATTATTAGATAGGGGTTATTAATAATAATTAAACGACATGAAAAAATGATTTCAGGTTATTAATTCATTTTATTATTTTATGTAATTAAAATCCCAATTATATATATCTTATAAGACTTTCCATTTTTTGGTGGTTGTGCACAATATATTTGGAAAATATCTCAAGCCAAGAAAGAATTATTTTTTCACCAAGAACTCTCTCAAGATACGAGAGATAGATCCACCTCTACCAGATCAAGGCGATCGAATGCTGAAATCGCAAGCGAAGGCTCTTCTACGCTATCACACGGAGATCTCTTTGGTGATGTCCAGAGATACGTGGATCATGTGTGGATAACCACTAGAGGAATCCTACACTTGTATTCTATGATGCAATGATGGATCACATCAGATCGTAACCGGAGACATCAATAATGAAATAATTCCATCAAGCCAATTCTTGTTAATTAATTAAATTAATTATAACCAACATATGATGACCATCTATATGGTTCCAGGAATCCCATCTTTCATTTTTGATTTTCAATCTATTATGATGATCCGAAAATTTATTATCATGATGGAAATCAGTTTGATCATTTTTGACACTAAAATTAATGGTGGGTACACCCACCAACGTGCTTACACTGTGCCCGAAACCTATTGATATTAGTTTTATCCCTGGGCACAAGACAATACAGATGTCCCTCTATCTTAGGGAGGTAATCCTATAAACATATTTTGAAAGGATGTTCCCACACTCTTCCAATACTGTTGGGAAATGAAAACTCCAAACACCTGGTTCCATGGGGGTAAGGTTGGATGACTCAATAGTGTTCAGCTACACTCTTCTATGCTAGAGTTTATCCTATGCTTCCTCGGTTTTCTTTTTCACCAACAAAGGAAATCCTCATTCAAATGCTATAGATATACCATAACCTTTTGGCCTAAAACAGTCAATCTGAGCATGAACTATGGATAACCAGTCCATTCCCAAACTGAAGTTGTATGTCCTCGATGCTGCCACCAAGAGGTTCCAACTGAAACTCTCACCTAAAGGATCAGATCACACCATCAGCATAAGTGTGATTATCGATTCACCTTTCATAGTTATATCCAGAGGAATGTTTCTAGTCAACGGTCTAATTAAAACTCTAGGTATTGAACAAGATTCATGACAAGAGGGAATGATTAGTACCAATGTATTTTAATTATGCAAGCTAGTAGTAGACAAAGACCATACCTTGAATCATTGATGGAGACCTTGGGTCACACTCCATGACTGAATGTAGCTACTCCCTTCTCCTATCCTTCAGTTACCTAATCTTGGTGGGGATCACATTGGGGTGGTGGTTGTAACATGTCAAATTCATACCACCTCATGCTTCTCTCATAGATCCTCTTCCATATCTACTACCCTATAGATTCATCTGTCCCTATCACTTCATCTTCCCGAAACATTTTACACACCCTAGTCCTTGAGACTGGATTCGGTTTCCTACTTCCCCACTGCTAACATTCACTGGTTGTTTCTTCTCAGCGAAAGAACATTCAACCAAAAAGGTTCTCTCTAGCACCCTAACATAAGTAGGAATGAAAATAGGAATAGTTCCGAATCAGATGTCCTTAAAGACATCTCGCTTAGAGGTCCGAGCTTTGATGAAATATCCGTATCGTATTCATCGAGTACCTAGAATGGTCGGTACACCTCGAAGAATACTCAGCTACCGACATGTCATCCTACTGAAGTTGTAGGAACTCTTGGGAACACACACCCCTTATCTTTTTATTGAAAGATACCCCTTCACATAGGAAGGTTATCAATCTCTTTCCAAAGAAAATTAACCTCATCGTAAGTTTGGTGTAATCTAAAACCTTCCATTTACCTACTAAGCCACGTAAAATGCTCATTACCAGGACCACCACATGATCTTATGTTTTCCTAGCTTGATAGTAACTCAGTATCCACCTCAGGCCAGTCCTTAGCCACATGTGATTCAGGATTGCATCAGATCCTAAGTGTTATCTATCAATGAAACTCATGTAAGGCACTGAGCCTATATGTGTCCTCTACTGGTAGAACCGGTAGTAACTGTTGACAAACAGTCAATGGTATCATTGGTACACCACCCGAAGGTACCATATCAGGCAACAATCCATGTACTAAAGCCTCATATCACTGTGGACCATCGTCATGGTCACAGATTGGAATCCCAACTAGCTGTCTTCGTGGAGGCATATTTTACGAGAATCAAGAAGAACCATGATCTATATGTTATACCTGGTGAGCTGACACAAATAGATCAAAAAGAAAACAACATTTTCAAAACACCCACAACTAGTGTTTTCATGTATCGAGTCAGAAATTAGAATTCAAGGCCCTGGTGTATTGATACGTTGGCCTCCACACCAACCCTGGACTCCCCGAACTGAAACCTGAACTCATGATACTTAACACTATTTATCCATTGAAAACATAGACTCTTAGTTCATCTGGTAGAACTGACCGCCTCTGATACCACTTTTTCACGACCTTTTCCCCGGTACCCGTTCCGTGACTACCCCAATCCCTCATTCCTTAGGCCCAGGGTTGGTGACTAGAATCAAAATGGCATATCCCTAAAACAGGAGGTCGTTGTCTTTAAACTTATAAAAACACTCAGACTTGGTACACAACAAAGTAAACAACTTAGTAAAACAGCTGATGTAAAAGTGTGTACTGAAAGTAAAGGGGATGGAATACTAGCACAACTAAAAGATACAATACATAATCAAATAGAAAATATCTCTTGAGATCATTTTCCTGGGATCCCACCAGAAGGGTTGGTGTAGATCATCTCCAAATCTCACCACGTCAACCATAACTGTTTTCCACTATCATGTCCTAGCAACCTGAGTATCAATCAAGGTTTCTTGTAGTCTGCACAAGACACAACAAGTTTCGGGAAAATACAGTTCAGGGGTGAGTATAAAAATACCTACTAGGGCCCCGAGACCCCCAAAGGTCTCTCAGAATTCCAAAAAGAAAAATCAAAAGCATGATCTCATTCACAAAGAACAAATCAATATACACATCACAAACTAGGTAAAACTGAGTATAGTACTATAGACGATTAGTCATAAGACTAGATCATCTTACTATTTCAAGAGGAACTGCTTCTGACCCAAATAGACTCGATAGGTAATAACCCCCTCAAGACCAATATAGTATCAATAGGTTCTGATTTACACAGAATATCTAGGTGCTGATTCCCACAGAATCACTAGGTGTTGATACACACAGAATCATTGGGTACTGATTCACATAGAATTAATGGCTGATGATTCACACATAATCCTTGGGTGATGATTCAGATAAAATAGTTGGGAGATAATTCAAATAGAATTAATGGGTTCTGATTCACATAAAATTTTTTGGTACTGATTCACATAGAAAAAATCTCCATTCTTCACATCTCAGCCAGACACAAGATTCCCACTCATAGTATGCTTGTCTCTGGGAGAAACCCATCTTCAATGCATTTATCATATTTAAACCAGAAAAAATTCCCACGTAGAAGATACCCAATGATTCATCACATCATAAGGGTCCCAACAAAACAAACATTGAGTCAACCAGATGCATGGTCTATAAGTTATTAGCATTTTAGTATTGAGGGACTTATTAGATTCTGAGTCGATCCAACCTAGCCATACTCAAGAATTCTCCCAAAATCATATGGAGTATCTCAAAAGGACCATCTCACTTCATTTATCCCATTTTAGTAGACGGTTCATCAAACAGACAACCAGTTCTCATGATAAATCCTTTAGAGCATATCAGGGCCCGAGAGGGGTCTTGGTCAGGTCCGTCCTGGATGGACCGACCTGACCCGACACGGTTCAGGTTGACCTGACCAGACTCTGGTTCCGAGGTTGACCCAGCCCAGCCCGGCCCGAACAGACCTCTTCCAGCCCGATTGGGCTAGTCCATGGTGAGCTCGACCTACTTGGCTGCGGACCGGCCCGACCCTCCCCAGTAAAGCTGGGCCACAGTGGCTCAGCTTACAAGTTTGCATGTCCCACACAGGGGTCATGAGGTCTGCCTCCCGAACAGCTCGAAGATGTTTTTGGCTCAATTAATTAGCGGTGCCACTTGGCGTCATGTCATCACCCATGGGACCTGCATTGAGTGGGTCCCCTGCCTTCACTATGGCTTCGAGCCGCGACCTGTCTCACTGTGGTGCACGACGATGTTCCCACTCCCGCCTCCACAACCAGTTGTTGCCGACCACCTGTCTAACTGCCGTGGTGCCTAGTGGTGCCACTTATGTTGTTGACACTGGTCGTCGGTGCCACCACACCAGCAGAATTTGTGTGGGCCATCAGGTGAGTTCCGTTGGCCCGTTCTTCCTTTCAGATGCGCCTACGGGTTTCCCAGGATTTCAACATCATTGTGCGCCTCTCATTTTCCACTTTTTATCAAGTTTGAAAATTTTCCTCTAAATAATTCAATAAGAACGAAGTGGTGGAACGTCTATGCCTTTTTTATTTGGTCGGCGCCCTTCGTGTTTACATTATAAAAAGTGGGATATTATTCAATAATCAACAGCTATATCAAAAAACCCATGTTAAATATTTTCCCGCAACAACCACCTGTAGTTTTAAATGAATTATGGGTCAACTTGTTTTGGTTGACCCGTGTTCTTCATGCTTTTCAAGAATGAGGGAAAGAATCTAATTCAATTTAATTAAAACAAAACCCATTCCTCGAGAACCGTTGGACGAGGTCACGATTGTGGAGGGTGAAGAGTCCTCACTCATTGAAGTCGCCATTTTTCATCAATCCTGGATCGATTCATCCAATGACGTCCAAGCTTCCATTCCTTGTCAGTGGAATACATAGTGATACTTCACCAAAGGTTACACGCTTGAGGAAGCTGTGTCAAAAACTCATATTGACCTTTCTTTAAATATACGGAGGATGGGAGTTTAATGCAACTTAACTTTATTTAGGTTCATTAACAAGTTAATTAATGCACTTCCCATTTATCAATGGAGTGTTTATGAAAAGAAAGGGTTATTCCATTAAATGGATTTCCTACTCATCGGACCCGCTACAGCCGATTAACCATTGGAGAAAAATAAAATAATAACATACATGTTTTTTATTTTATTTTTTAAATGTCTAAAAAACAATAATTATCACCCAACCCGCTATGGTAAAAGTGATTCCTCTCTTAAGTGAATCCTAATGTTTTGAATTCAATGGTTCCCTCCTATTCCATTTCCGAGCACCGGTTCAAATGTTAGAAAACGCCGCATCTACATTTACTGAATGTACCTTAAAAGTTCAGAAATTATTAATAGCCACCCTTGAACGACGCCAGTAGAGGTCAGCCTCCGCCTAAGGGGATCATGCCCTCAAGAGATCAACTACACTCTAAGATTTTCAATCCGAGTTACCATTTGGATGCTAATGATTTTACAATAAAATAATTTTCACTTAATTATTTTATTTATGACCACAAACTAACTTCCACTGGTGGCCCACACCGACCAATGTTTGTATCTTCTTAAGGAAAGCATACCCGCACTAGTTTAGTAGTGGTATCAGATTTTCAATCCAAGTCATTGTTCGTGAATTATAAGCATTAGAAAAATAAAATAATTTTTATTTAATTATATTATTTACAGTTATGCTATTTTTGGGTTTTCTCACCGGCGGCCTACGCCGACTAAACTTAAGTCGCACCTTGGGTAATCCTTGTTGGAACCAGGTTCTTCAAAGCATGATTTGGTGTATGGTTTGTGTTTGTTGTCAATCCTCAGTGGAAGTTTAGGGTGTGTACCAATAAAGCGATCATACCGTTCAAGCAGAAAACAGTAGTGAAGGTGGCGCTGTTTCCGGTGTTTGCCAAATTTTTGGGCCTAAAAATCGGCCAATAAAGTAAAGTGTTTTTGGAAAAGGTACTTGTGCGCCATATGTTTTTAACGATCTGAAAATAAAAATTTGGATAAGTAAAGAAGGTCGTGCAAGTATTGGTTGGGTCGCGCAAGTGAGTTGCGCGACAGAGGATCTGGAGACAAGACTTGCGCGCCATCGAGGGACTTGCACACCACCACGCAGGGGGTCCAGTTTTCCTATAAATACTGGACCACCCCTTCTCATTTCTTACAGAGCTCAAGACTTCGAGATTGTTCGAGCTCTCGTCGCGCAGGTGGGTGAGTCGTGCAGGTGGTAGTTTTGTCGCGCAAGTAGAGCATGCGCGTAAGTTGTTGGTTGTGCGGCCAAGGTGGTTTGGAAGAGAAAG
Source organism: Viscum album (assembly GCA_963277665.1). NCBI lineage: Eukaryota > Viridiplantae > Streptophyta > Magnoliopsida > Santalales > Viscaceae > Viscum > Viscum album. The sequence continues at coordinate 741,095,837 of OY728145.1, read as the reverse complement.
GAAGTGGACCGCACAAGTTTGTTGTCGGAGAAGAAAGAGTCGTGCAGGTGCGTTGATGACACTTGCGCGTCAGTTTGGACTTGCACGTCGTAGTGGGACTTGCGCAACTATCTTGGAGAAGCGCGCCTGGTTTTGCTGAAGCCCACCGGCCTGTTTAGAGCTGCACGAAATCTAGGAGACTACCCGAGACATTCGAGAAAAAGTGATATTCTGCGTCTGGAGAGAATCAGACTTCAATAGAGAATCTACATACAACAAAGGATTCATTCTTATGAAAACGATGAAGAGACCATTACGTCTATAAACTGAGTGGGGCTTCACCAATGACAGTGAGCCAGGGGGAGTCAACGGGAGTGACTCGAGGGACGCATTGAGCTATCCCTGAACAATTGTAAAGGCAGTGAGCCTGGGACAGAGTGTCTGTACCCGAACCTTTGTAATCCCAATATAGTGAAGCATATTGGATTTTGGTACGACCGACAACATGTCGGCGTATGCTCCCTGGACGTAACCCTTAGTGTTGAACCAAGTAAAAAGGGCTGTGTCTTCTCTGTGCATGTGAATGTGTGCTTTCTGATCATAATCATCATACAGGTTCAACACGTTTCTACCAACGTGGGAACAAGATCCATCACATTAAAAGAAAAAGTGGTCACCCTGATTCACCCCTCCCCTCTCAGGGTGTTCCAGGGTCCTTCAAGTGGTATCAAAGGGTAAAGGTTGCTGGTGTTGAATCTGACCTTCTTCGTCATGGAAAACGCGGTCAATGTCAGGGGAGTCCCTCACTTTGATGGAAGCAATTTCCAGATCTGGAAGAATAGAATGAGATCTCATCTAAGATCTCTTGGAATGGAAGTTCTTTTTTCTACTGTGCAAGGAATACAAGTCACTGATCCAACAGGCCTTGCTATGATTGAAATAGACAGGAAACTTCTTGATGCAGATGCTAAATCACAGAATGCACTCAATCCAGCCCTTTCTGATCAGATCTACCTAAAGGTGATGAATCACACCTCAGAAAAATCCATGTGGGATAAACTTGAGAATATTTATGAAGGTGATAGCAATGTGATGGAGGCGAAACTACAAGTGCTGCATAATCGGTTTGATGATCTGAAGATGCATCCAGACGAGAATGCATACTATTTCGTCAATCGAATTACTGAAGTGGTTGGAGCTATTCGGGGTCTAGGCGAAGAAATCAAAGACATTGATATTGTAATGAAAATATTGAGAAGACTTCAACCTCTATATAATGAGAAGGTGTCAGCCCTTGAGGAAAGAGATCTTTCCAAACATTCTTTAGATGATCTACTGAGCAGTTTGGTAGCATATGAAATGAGAGTCAAACCTGAAGATGCTACGACTCGGTTGAGCAAGGAAATGGATAAACTGAAAATCTCAAAGGATAGTAGCGGTGAAGATGACAAAGAAAAAGAAATTATTTCCCTCATTGCAAAGAAGTTCCAGAAGGGGAAAGGGAAATTCAAAGGGAAGATACCTCTCGCGTGTTTCCGTAGTGGAAAAGTTGGGCACATTGCTTCTCAGTGTTTAAAAATGATCAATGATGAAGATAGTGAGGATGAAAACTTCAATAAGCCTCAGAGAAGGTTCTTCATAAAGGGAGACTTCAAATCTGGTAAGAAAATGCAAAGGAAGAGTTTTGTCTGTGAAGAGGAAGAAGATGATAATGAATTCTGTGATGAAGAAGAACCAGAATTCAAAACTGGGAACCATGCTTCTATGATGGCCACTGTTGAAAAGCCAGAAGATACTGAAGGTGAAAAACAACTGAGAACTTGTGTAGATCATGAGATGCAACTTAAGGATGCGGTAAGTAAGCTTAAGATTAAATGTAAGAGCTGCAATAAGTGGAAATCAATTGTAGAAGAATCAACTGAATATGTTGATCAAATTGAAGCTGAAATTGAACGATTGGAAGAATTTGTGAAGGTATAGTCTAAAATAATTGAAAGCAATGATGATACAGTTTATCTGAAGCTGAGAATTGAAGAGCAGGCAAAGGTCATCAATGACCTCACATCCACACTGGATGAAAAATCCAAGACTGTTGAGGGTCTTGAGGAGGAAGTAGTTACTCTAAGAAGTAAACTGGAGACTGAATCAGTTCCAAAAGAATCGAGGAAGAAAATACAGTTCGGAAGATTCTCAGATGCAGAATTACTTGCAAGAGCCAAGTGTGGTTCAGATGGGGTTGGAAAAATATTGAGTGATCAAAGACCCGCTTGCATGGGAAAGAGTGGAATTGGATGTGAGGCTGAGTCATCAACTGCTGGAAGTGAAAAGATCCAAAAGAAAGACAAGATGAAAGTTGAACATGATGAAATGTTACCTAGAGTACTGAAAAAGGAACCCTCAATCCAAACTAAAAGGAGACCCGAAAATTATCCTCAAACATTCAAAAATGACAGACAGTCTTACTATTCTCCCAAGGAAGAAGGTATAAGGAGAAATTCAAGTGAGAAGACATTTCCTCTCATGAAGTGTCAGTTCTGTGGCTATCTAGGCCATACCATGTCTTATTGTGAAGAGGCAAGAAGCTATCTGAATGGAGAAGATATAGAAGCTCAACAAAGGAGAACAATCTCATATCCTAATTCTCATAGAAGAAATCATTTCTATGGATATTGTTTTCGTTGTTCTAAATTTGGTCATAAGGTCATTAATTGCAGGCAGAGAAGAGACATTGACACCTCATACCGAAGTTCAAGACAAGTCAACTCTCATCAGCAAGACAGTGTTTCTCTTTCAAACAGGTTCTCACCTCTCACAAAATACTTTGACTATGAAGAACCTGGGTATGCGGAAGAGATAGTTGAAAGGCCATCAGTTCTATATACTCAATCTAATGTCTCATGCAAGGAAAGGAAGAAGATTGAGAAATCGAACCTTGCAGAGGTAGCCCTAAAAGCTACAAAGAACAATAGTACCTGGATTCTGGATAGCGGTTGTTCATCTCATATGAAGGGTAATGTCGGCCTATTAACGAATATCATAAAGAATGTTGATGGTACAGTAATATTTGGTAATGATGGGGCTCTGAAAATCAAAGGGAGTGGAAGTACCCAATTAGCTAATGGAGAACTAAAGAAGACTGAAGTGCTTTACGTAGATGGCCTACGTCATAATCTCCTCAGCGTGAGTCAACTCTGTGACTTAGGACTTATAGTTACATTTAATCGGAAAGGCTGCACTATCAAGGGAAAAACCGGCAATTAACTTATGAAAGGATGCAGAACAGAAGGCAACTTGTATCAGGTTGATAGTGAAGAAAAGGTATGTTACATGACTGTTGAAGAAGAAAACAATTTGTGGCATCGGATATTGGGACACATCAATCAACAAGACATGGAGAAAATATCAAAATTGAGAATTTTCATGGACATTCCCAACCTGAAGCGTGAGCGTGAAAAATCTTGTGATGCTTGTATTCGTGGGAAGCTGGTCTGCAGTTCATATCGGCCAAAGAAGAAAAGAGCGTCTCACCTTCTTGATCTGATTCATACAGATGTTTGTGGGCCAATAAATGTTGTTGGAACTCATGGAGAAAGGTACTTTGTCCTTTTCATATATGATTACAGTAGAATGACATGTGTGATGGTCATTCACAGGAAACGACAAGTCCTTGACTGCATGAAAACATATCGGCGAATCGCCGAGAATGATATTGGACGAACAATCAAAGTGTTGCGATCTGAAAATGGAGGAGAATACACGTCCATTGAATTTGAGAACTATCTAGAGAAACATGGGATAAAACATGAGGTAGCTGCTGTGAGAACTCCACAACAAAATGGAGTTGTTTAACGTAGGAATCGACAGGTGAACAACATGGCACGAACTATGCTGATTGAGAGTCGTATTCCACGACATTACTGGAAAGAGGCAGTTCAAGCTACAGTATACATTCAGAATCGAACAAGACTTTATATGGGTGAGACGAAGACACCATATGAGTTGTGTCATGGATGGAAGCCTTCTCTAAAATACTTTCGTGTGTTTGGAAGTAAATGCTTCATCAGGAACAAAGAAGGAAATCAAGGGAAATATGGCGACAATGCGGATGAAGGAATTTTCCTCGGTTACTCAATGAACTGCAAAGCCTACAAATGATTCAACAAGCGTTTAGGAAGGATTGTGGAAAGCAGTGATGTTAAAATAATTGAAGAGAAAACCACAAATGCTTCAAGGAAGTCATATGCTGATATGATAGAAAGTCAGGAAGAATGTGAACGTGAAGAAAATACAAATGCAGAAATAGAGGAAGCTGTTCAAAACACTCAGCAGTCACATCATGATGTTGACTCAGAAGAAGAATCTGAAGCAGAAACTATGGCTGAAGAGAATACTACTGATCCTCACAGGAGAAATCGAAAAGATGAGATTGATCCATCCAACATAATTGGGGACAAGAGTGCACCCACTCAAACAAGAAGGATGAGGAATACCACGCAATCTTCATTTCTATCAGTTGTAGAGCCATCCTCATTCGAAGAACCTGCAAAAGATAAATCTTTGGTGAATGCCATGAATGATGAATTAGATTAGATTGACAAGAATCAGACATGGGATCTTGTCCAGAGACCCAAAGGTCACAATGTAATTGGTACCAAATGGATCTTCAAAAATAAGTTTGATGAGCATGGAAGTGTCATCAAAAACAAGGCACGACTGGTATGTAAAGGATACTCTCAGATTGAAGGCATTGATGTTGAAGAAACCTTTGCTCCAGTGGCTAGACTGGAGTCAATCAGGATTTTCCTTGCCAGGGCACTCCAAAGAGGATATAAATTATATCAAATGGATGTCAAGACAGCATTCCTGAATGGTGTACTCGAAGAAGAAGTCTACATTGAACAACCAGTGGGATTTTTTTTGGGTACTGATGAAACAAAGGTTTGAAAACTGAAGAAAGCCCTATATGGTTTGAAGCAGGCACCACGGGCATGGTACTCACGGCTGGACTCATATCACAAGAAGTTGGAATTCAAAAGAGGAGGAGTTGATCACAATCTCTATGTGAAGAATTCTCCAAAAGATCAATTGATGGTTCCTGTCTACGTTGATGATATCATATTTGGTGGCAGCAGGGAGAAATCAGTGGATGAATTTTCCAACCACATGAAATCATAATTTGAAATGTCTATGATTAGGGAGCTCACATATTTCTTGGGGCTGCACGTGATTCAAAAGAAGGAATACACTTTCATTTCTCAAGAAAAATATGCAAGAGAGTTGCTGAAGAAGTTCAATATGCAAGACTCCAAACTAATGTCAACTCCGACTGCAGTTGGAACGAAACTTGGAAAGCATGAGGATGGGAACTCTGTTGATCCCACCATGTACAGGAGGATCATTGGAAGCCTACTGTACCTGACAGCGACAAGGCCAGATATTGTCTTTGCAACATGCCTTACGGCCCGCTTTCAGAGTAATCCAAAGGAGGAACATATACCAGCAGTAAAAAGAATCATGAGGTACATTCAAGGTACACATAACTTCGGGTTTTTTTTTTCTGCAGGTAGGGACAGTGAATTATTAGCATTTTCTGATGCTGACTGGGCTGGTGATGTTGTAGACAGAAAGTCCACTAGTGGTGGAGCTTTCTATATTGGGAAGAAATGTGTTGGCTGTTTGAGCAAGAAACAAGAAAGTACTTATCTTAGTACTGCTGAAGCTGAATATATCTCCGCCACAAAAGCATGCACTCAACTTCTTTGGATGAAGCAGCAGCTAACAGATATTGGTGATAAGGTGCAGCAACCAATGGTGATTTATTATGATAACAAAAGTGCAATTGATCTTACGAAGAATCCGGTTCAGTATTCTTGTACAAAACATATTGAAATACGGTATCATTTTATCAAAGAAAAGGTTGAACAAGGCATGATTAAAATGGATCATGTTGGAACTAATGAGCAAGTGGCTGATATCCTAACCAAGCCATTGTCCGCGGATGTGTTCGAGAAGCATCAGTTGAACCTCGGTGTTCGACCCCCTCCTACTGCATAAGGAGGATCCGGAAATCCTCTCTCCCCGTTTGTTTTAACTGTTTTTATCTTCTTATGGCTGTGATGCAGGTTTATGGGGGAGATACTATCCAGGGGGAGTATGGCTTGAGCTGAACGTTGAAAAAACTTTTCAGTCTTTGGTTTTCTTGTCAATGGGGGAGAAAGGAATAAATTCAAGGCAACAAATTCAAGGCAAGAAATTCACGGCAAGAAATTATTCTGTGATGAGAAGTGTAAGATTGTGATGAGACGTTTAATAAGGATAACATCGGGCGTCATGGAAAATTTCAAAACACCAAGACCCAATTCAAGCTTCCTCTCTTGTTTTCTACACCAAGCATTGCTCATGTAGACTTAGAGTGTTGGCTGAGTTGATTCTTGCGTTTTGGATTTGCTCAGGGTTGGAGATCTATTGAATTTATTCTGATTGCCAAAAAACCTCAAGGGGGAGATTGTTGGAACTAGGTTCTTCAAAGCATTATTTGGTGTATGGTTTGTGTTTGTTGTCAATCCTCAGTGGATGTTCAGGGTGTGTACCAATAAAGCAATCATACCGTTCATGCCGAAAACAGTAGTGAATGTGGCGTTGTTTCCCAGTGTTTGCCAAATTTTTGGGCCAAAAAATCGGCCAATAAAGTAAAGTGTTTTTGGCAAAGGTACTTGCGCGCCGTGCTCTTGGAGGATAAAAGACTTACGCACCATATTTTTTTGAGGATCTGAACATCAAAATTTGGCTAAGTAAAGAAGGTCGCGCAAGTATTGGTTGGGTCGCGCAAGTGAGTTGCGCGACAGAGGATCTGGAGACAAGACTTGCGCGCCATCGAGGGATTTGCGCGCCACCGTGCAGGGGGTCCAGTTTTCCTATAAATACTGGACCACCCCTTCTCATTTCTTACGGAGCTCAAGACTTCGAGATTGTTCGAGCTCTTGTCGCGCAGGTGGTTGAGTCGCGCAGGTGGTAGTTTTGTCTCGCAAGTAGAGCGTGCACGTCAGTTGTTGGTTGTGCGGCCAAGGTGGTTTGGAAGAGAAAGGAAGTGGACCCGGCAAGTTTGTTGTCGGGGAAGAAAGAGTCGCACAGGTACGTTGATGACACTTGTGTGCCAGTTTGGACATGCGCGCCATAGTGGGACTTGTGCAACTGTCTTGGAGAAGCGCGCCTGGTTTTGCTAAAGCCCACCAACCTGTTTAGAGCTACACGAAATCCAGGAGACTACCCGAGACATTCGAGGAAAAGTGATATTCTGCGTCTGGAGAGAATCAGACTTCAATAGAGAATCTACATACAACAAAGGATGCATTCTTATGAAAATGATGAAGAGACCTTTACGTCTATAAACTGAGTAGGACTTCACCAACGGCAGTGAGCCAGGGGGGAGTCAACGGGAGTGACCCGAGGGACGCAGTGATCTATCCCTGAACAATTGTAAATGCAGTGAGCCTGGGACAGAGTGTCTATACCCGAACCTTTGTAATCCCAATATAGTGAATCATAGTGGATTTTGGTATGACCGAAAACATGTCAGCGTATGCTCCTTGGATGTAACCCTTAGTGGTGAACCATGTAAAAAGTTCTGTGTCTTCTCTGTGCATGTGAATGTGTGCTTTCTGATCATAATCATCATACAGGTTCAACAAGTTTCTACCAACGTGGGAACAAGATCCATCACATTAAAAGAAAAAGTGGTCACCCTGATTCACCCCTCCCCTCTCAGGGTGTTCTAGGGTCCTTCAATCCTGCCATCCTGAATGCAATGGTTCTCTCATATTTCAAATCTGGGAACCCGTTTTAGAGTTATTCATCATTTTTTTGGAAAAATACTCGTACACGCTAATTTAAGCTTAACACTTTTTTGACAGATCATTCCAGGAACTCTGAGACTCATAATCACATTCCATCAGATTTTGTGGTATAATAAAAATAACTTCTAATTAAAAAAAATTAATCGAAATATTTAGGTCATTATAACACATAATAAACTTGTGGTCCTAAGGGAGTATGGTCAATGATATTTGAAATGGTTGGTCAAAAACCCAATGTTTTATACATAAAAGGGTATGAGGTGTTTCCATGGGGTATATGTGAAAAAAATTGGATTCCATGTAATGTAAGTATATAAAATAGATGTGTTTTTACAATTTATTGTAACTTATGGTTAGAGCTACAAGAAATAAAAAACATGGTTGTTGGATATGCCTTATAATAGGATATCAGTATATGGTTGGATCTATTATGTATTTGAGTCTCCGATATTGATAAGGCTACCATGGATTTGGAACCTGGATGATAGGGCTATCAATGACCTCATTACCAGCTTCACGAAGATAAGATACGATATTCAATATATTTGGAACCAGGATGATATGGGTGGTATTTTCGTTTCCCCTATAGTTGTGAGGATATTTTAGGGGTAACATTGTATTAAGATCCCAAATGATAGGTTTATTGTCGGATGGGTCACTAGAAACATGAGGATTAGTTGGGGATACCAAGGATTTAAATACCTAATGTTACATGGGATGAACAAACTTATCGACATTTTTAGAGATACCCTGACACATGATAAAACATTTATATTCTATCAGATTCATAGACCTATGGATCAAATGTATTTTATTTATTTTCATCATTTTTATTTTATTGTATCTAATCATTTTACATGCATACATTTAACATATTATTGTTAGTATGGAAATACCTTGTTGGTCCCCTACATAGTTCTTTACTCACACCCTAATTGGTCTGCCACAATACCTGGGAACCAGAGAAGACATTCACTTCGTTACAGAAAACGTTTGGGGTGAGTACCATGATAGTGTGGATGAAATTGATTTCTAATATTGTATGAAGTGATTTGATGAGGTTTGACTCAGAGATAATGTGGAGATTATTGTTTAACTTATTTTATTTTGGTTTGCATATATGAATAACCCAATGAAAAGATCGTTAAATATATGTAATGGTAGTTCGGGCTTCCACTCTATTTCATTTATTATTTAGTTTTTTCATATTTATTTCTTCTACTTCTAGATTATTTTACTAATGTGTATAATTATTTATTATTTTATATTTTGTTTAATACTATAATATAAATGGTTGAGGCTCCCCATTGTAGGACCATAGACCCCATTTGTAAGTCAGTACCCTCTAGAATATAGGTAGGTGTGCTTGTGGTATCTATCCACCATCGGTTTGGGAACCATTTAGTGGCCTAGGTTGGTGTCATGTTCCTTGTTTTATTAGATATTGTTTTCTTTATGACTAACTATTTTAGGATATTATAAACTATATATTTTAAATTGTTTCAGTGCCTATGATGGATATTGGGCAGGTGTGTTGATAACACATATTTCAACAAGAAGTATAGAGTACCAGGGAAAGGATTGATGTTATATTTTATTTTATGTTATGGTTTTATTTTATTTTTTCATTGGTATGTACACATGTGGTTTGTATTTTATGGTTAATTATTGATCTATAGCTGTGGGACCATTTGTAAGAGGGTAGTAATGTTTTTAATCATGTCCTATAGACACTTGATTTTCTCAAGAATTATAGAAAGAACATATGGCACAAAAGTTATAAAACTACTTGTGTTATTTTTATCATATATTAATTATTGTTAGTGTTTTAAAATTTCAATATATTCTCATATGATGTTTTCGTACATAATTACTTGGTGTCATTCTACATTGTATGGCCAAAGTATTTTTTGATTTTTCTTCTAATTATAGGATTTTTGTATATACAATTATATTCCCAATGGTGATTAAAATGATGTATTCCTCATGTATATGAGGTTTAGTGACCATAGTAGAATATTATGGAAAATTGTTCCAAAGCATTGGACACCTTGTGGGTTTGTGTTGTTTTGGTTCGGATATTAAATGTGACCATTGACCACCTATCTGGTGATTTATGTAATATGTTATAGACACATGTTATATAATAAAACCTTATGTATGTTTCAATTTCTATAGATTATTTTTTGATGAAACAAGTAATTTATATCATTGATTAGAGAGAAAAGATCCTCTAGGGGGAATTCAAATGTCTAGATGCTCAGAGACGACATGTGGAAAACATATCGATGGGTTAAAATTCATGGTGATTACATGAGACATATATGATGGATGTTTTGATGATTACACATGGGTTATGACATAAGTGATATAAATTAATGGTAGGCATAAAAAGGACTCCTATAGTTCTTTGTTTTTGAATTAGAAAATAGTTTGTTGGCGGTAGGTGTTATTATGGCTAACCAATCCAAGTGATCATCCTAGGGTTTATAATTTTCATGTTTTAGAAGTAAAAGTGTGTGTTATACATTTTATATTGGTGAATATAATGTTATACAATGTTTTTACCTTTTATTGTTGATTCCTTATGGTTTATTCCAACAAACACATATATAGTTAGTGTGTTCTTTTTCAATGAGTTGCTTCAGGGTAATAACTAGGGTGACATATCACTGAATTCATTAGATGATTTTAAATGGTGTTTTCTGAGTTGGTAAGAGAGAATGTGGTTCCAATGGACCTCATAGACTAATGATACTTATGTGGTATGGATAATTGTCATCTTATAATAGGCAACATGTGAATCACTAGAGAATGATTCTATTGTTGGAATCATCATCAACTATTAGTAAGTCATGGGTTGATGGTGATCACTAATATTTATGTGGGAATTCTTTCCCTTGGGATTCAAAGGGGTTTTATAATGTTCCACTATAAGATAGTTTTCATCTAAAATTAATTGGGTCTCGAGTGAAGATATAATCTTGGGTGTGCCTTAAGATGTACTGTTAGGGTGACATGGTGTTTGGGATTGGTTAAAGACAAGTGTATTCTATCTTGATGTGAGCATTGATTGGGTAGAGAAGCATGCACCTGATGATGGAATATTTCGAGGAATTGATCAAGGGTGGTTATAACCTATATATATTAAAATCCTTTGACTGTTTTGGATGCCATTTATAAGGTCTGGGAGAATTTAGTAATTTGTATTTTCATGGGATCTTGAGAGTGAGTAGTTTTGGCCATGAAAGTGGTTATGTGTGGTGATATACTATATGTGGATTATGGTAATACATTTCATGTGTTGATATTTCATATGAATGCATGCTATTATATAGGGGAGTGGTATTTCATTACCCCTTGTGAGAAGTGTAATCGAGTTGGGGTCATTCTGGAGATGACCATTTCGGTCATCACATACCGATTAAAAAATGGGTCTAAGAGTGACCAGATTCCTTAGTAAATAGAATATAAAATTTATATGTGATATTATGTAAAGAAATATGGTAGAAATTGTGTTCAAGAAGAATTTTAGATAACTTGAGTTTTATCAGTCTGGTGGTGTAGTGAATTTCATGGTGTGGAGAGATTCTATGTGGCTATAATGGTCATGATACCCTATTTATGATGCCATTAGAGACAATATATTTGTGTGTTATTTTTTGTCATAATAAAATAAACAATATTGGGGACACATTTAAAGGTTCTACATTTGAATTTAGTTTTAGGGGTTTCCAATGGGTTCCCTATTGATTGGCTAACCAGAGTGGGTGTATATCCGATAGAATTCGGTGTCCTTATAAAATCCATACCCGACTAGTGAGCTTGATATCTTATGGAAGGGGAAATGGATGTGGTTACTTGACCTACCTAATGTTTTCTTCTTCAAAAGTCATTGGCTGTTCCCTTTGGGAAGACGTGACAAGGTTTTACTACCATGGATATAGATTTTGGTATACTGAAGGGATGCTATGTTTCAGAGCTCGTTATACTTGGAGGTACCACTTGTAAAGATATTGATGGATCTAGTTTCATTAGATTAGGATGTCAAAATATGATTGGGGGATCCATGAATTTCTGGACTAAATACTAATATGAGATTACATAGAGATAGGGCCTAGATGGTTGGGTTGTTATAGGCCTCATCCATAGACTTGTGAGGATATAATATGGGATACTATTTATTCATAGAATTTATGATCATGATAGAATTAGCCTCCTCCCTAGAGTTATAAGGACATGTAAGGGGATTATTTAGATTATGATCCCAAATAATATGAATTTTAGGGGATATTTCATAGAATTTATAATCTCTAGCTAGGGATTCTAAGGATTTGGGGCCTAAATGTAACATTGCATGAACAAACATCGAGATGTTCTTAGATACACTCAAACATTAAAAAATATAATGTATGGACGATCAGGTTCATATACCTAAGGATAAATAGAAATTTAATTATTTTTAGAAATTTTATATTATTTTAGATAAGCAATTCACAAGGATATGTTATTTATATCTTCGTTAGTACAGAATAATATAGGTAGTGAACTATTATGTTCGATAGTCACACCCTTCAGAGGACGCCACTACACATGGGTACCCAAGTAGAATTTCTATTAATTTTATGAACATGTTGGGTTGATGATTGAGACACCATTATCGAGCATTATAACTTAGGAAAAATAGGGATACTGGAAGAGGATTCTATCAATAATTTTGTAGAACCGTATTATTTTAATAATTTTATTTTAATATTTATATATGACAAGCCATGCGGGTGAATAGTTGTATGTATGTAATGGATATTTGGGGATTTACCATATTTCATTTATTATTCAATATTTTTTGTATTTATTACCACCATTTTCAGATTGCTTAATACTTTATTGAATCTTTTTTATTTAATATTCTATTTAACATCTAATATAGGTTGTATAGTATAATATCCCCAAACACTAACTACTAGATCTGGTGCTAAAACACAATATTTAAATTTATAGATTTGATACCAATAAAGGTGACCTATATTTAGTTATCTAAGAAAAAAAAATGTAAATATTGGATCACTTATATACCTAATCCCCATTTTGGATTAGTATTTCCATAAAACTAGGAATCACTCTCACATAGTAATACAAAGGTATTTAAATGATAATTTTACCAATTATAAACGTATTTTATTATTCCAAATTAAGTATTTAACTTCCCTGAAAAATAATGATTCACATATGAATCCATTATTTACATAATTCATTTATTATTAATCTTCAAAACTTGGGGGAATAGAAAACAAAATAACGGTTATCTCAAATTCCCAATAAGCTTAGAATTATGATTTACGAATTTTATGTCCTCATTTAGTCTTTGATGAGTATAATATGATAATGAAATAATGAAAGTACAAAATAAAAAAATTAAAACCTTAAAACATGGATCGTAGAAAATGAGACATGGAATAAATCATTAAGATAAGACAATATTTATATAAACCAACAATAAAAATACATGTGAAATTATATCATTGAAAAAATGAATAATTAGAAAATTTTAGGGTGTATAGGGAATATGTGTATGTATATTATAGCAACATTATCATATCACTCTAAAAATGGAATAACCTACCTGGTAAATTATAATAATACCTTAGAAAAAAACTAAAAATAGTTAACACTATCTCTTTACCTAATTCATTAGAGGTATATAATTATAATACACATTATTAATAATGTTTTAAATGAAAAAAACAATATGACTCATGTCAACAAGGTGAAATTCTCTTTTTAAGATGATACATAATTACAAATCCACAGTTAAGTGACATCGGCATAAAGAAGTGATCGTGATGGGTGACCCTCTGGGATGTTTCTAAGTCTGTGTGCAAGTGAGGACAAAACATACTTAAAATAACATGGGTTGGATTGTGCGGATAGTCATTAATCTTATCTCTCATTCAAGAAAATTGGTGTATATGGGGGAAAATGGTGGTACGTAGTTTATTAGGACCCGACGACCATGTTAAGTCTAATGATATGATCTATCAATGGGTTTTATTTGCTACATTGATATCTGACTGAGAACCCATACTTATATACAGTGAAATTTCCTAGGTTAAAATTTATAATCGAAAATGAGTACATTTTTCTCAAAAGGAGAGTGAATGTAATAACGTAGATTGATAAACCATTAAATGAACAAATGATATGAATCATGTCAATAAGGTGAAACTTTTTTCAATAACGTACCTATTTAGAGCTCCATATTTTACTATTCCTTTCACAGTGTAGTGTTTTGAATGGGTGAACATATAGGATGATTCTTAAGATGTGTGTGAGTGAGGAAAATTCATACATAAATGAACATGTGTTGTCCTATGGGGAAATTAATTACACAGAAGACCTGTTTGGGAATGTGGGTGGGCCCCAAGTAGGAACCGTGTGTGTGTGGGGAAACTAGTGGTGCATGGAGGTCTATGACCTAACATTCATATTATTATATATATTATGTACTATTTTTATGTCTTAGTTATTATAATAATAGACTCACATATCCTTGGTTTTTAACAAAACCTATTAACCTTGGTTTTAACTAAACCACCCATTAATGGATTAAAATAGAACAACCCATATGTGGTTTAAAATGAAATCAACCTTCAATAATTTATACATATGTAAAAATAAATTATAATTTGAGAAATAATTATATTATTACTGTTTTTGATATAATAATAAAATTTGTTCTATCATAGCTTAATATAACCTTGGAAATGAATTGGGCACCATGAAAATATCTTTGAAAAAAATCATAATCAATCCCATGAAATAATAAAAATGGAATCATTATAGTTTATTCTCAATTGATTATATAAAATATAAAGGGTTGTATATTGTGATAAATATAAATACTATAAAAATATTCTTATGAAAAACAAAATTAAAACATTGAATTTTACTTTTAAAAGAAATTTTACAAAATGTTAATTATTTGAAAAAAACATGGAATATTTTAGTATAAGATTATAATTATAGAGTGATTAAGATGGTGGGAAATTCAATTCATTTTGTAATATTAAAGATGAATATTTTGTTTATATCATTGGTAAAATAATCTTTTTCATAATATATAATCATGAATATTAAAAAAACATTTCATAAAAAGGAAAATGCTTGTAAAAATGAAATTAAACAATCATTAATGAGTAGTTATTAACAATATTGGAAACATTTTAGATAACATGGATATGTAAGAAAAAAAATTTCTATACAAAGAAGAAAATGTGGCCATGTATTCTTAAAAGCATTTTGTGAACCATTATGTTTACTAAGCAGAGTGAAATTGTGGTACATAGTTTTTTTTATAAATATAAATACCAGAGTAAAATTAAATGGTATTATTGAATAATTATACAATAATTTATCAATTTCAAATCTATAATGAAAAATCCGGATTAACAATTTATTGAAACATAAACCCCTTAAAAAATGGAATCATTAGAATTTTTTTCCTCATAAAATAATAACCTCAAATGAAACACAAAGTGTCATTAAAATATTTTTATTCATGATAAAATATTTCAAGGGGACTATATATATTACTTATAATAGGGATACATTCATAATGTAACTTATTTCTCAGATAAAAAAAATACAAACAATAATCCCTTACAAGTTAGTAATCTAAGAATCAATAAGTAACAAAAAAATAATTTTAGATGGATTTGTAAATCACTAAAAATTTAATGATATCCATAATTTAATTCATTAATGAGATATATAAGTACAACAAAAAGAAACAATTGGGGAATATGGAATATTTCTCATAGAAATAAAAGTGTGATGAGAAACCCTTACTTAGATAAAAAAATTTAATTAAGAATTAATATATTGAAAAATTATGTGTAAAAAATTTAAATGAAAACTTTTAAATACAATATAAATCAATCAATATTAACTTCACACATTATCATGGAATAATAGTATCAATGATCATGTCATATAACACAACAAATCAAAAATGAGTTATGAAAACTATTACGAATTTTGTAATATCACAGTTAAAACCCCATTGGATGAAGTAACATTAATTATATAGTTGAATAAAATAATGTATGAATGAATTCATGATATAAAATTTAAAATATAGGTATTTTTTCTAAAAAAAATTAGTGGTACAATATTAACACATACTTTAATGAAGGGAAATTGGGATGAAATCTCCTATGTTGAGCCTAATGTTTCTATGATCATCGGTTAACACCTGTATATTATTTTTTATTAATTATTTTCTTGTTTTTAAAACATTATGTATTTATTAAATTATAACTTAACAATTTCTTTCAATTTAATATCAAATTAATAAACATTTTAATAAAACATTGTATGTTTTTGCACATTCAATTCATAGTTGAAAACCCACTTTTGTATGTTTACGATAGTCAAAGAGAAAATTCATTCATAAAGTATAAAATAATAATAATTTAATTTTTTTAATTTTTATACATTAAATTTTATTCTAAAACCATTAATGAAATATGGTCCTGAAAATTGAATTATGTTACAATCAATATGATGGTAGGTTGTTTATAAACACGAGTAACGTTTCCATTATTTAAAAAACATAACAGATATAAGGTAAGTATTATTTCATATTTTTATAAGGATGATAATATCATTATTATAATATTATAGCCTAAAATACTCTTATATATACCATCCACGTGTTGTAGCGATGAAAGATAAATCTCATCCCTCTATGGATGTGGTGATACAGACGTACGCAATGACGCATTTATCGTTTTTCAATAGATGGAAAGATAATTAAATTATTGATATAAAATCATTATAAAATTATAATTATTTTATTATATATATATAAGTTTTTTATATGTTATTATATCAATCCATTGTAGGTTGTGATGGAAAATGAGTTACATTAATTCAGGTGGAGATAATCTATTGTACACGTGAAAAATGATTTTATTTCCCATTTTATAGAAGAAGTGAAGATATTAATGGGAATTAATTAACATAATAAAAAATATTTATATTTTAGATATTAATATTATATTATCATATTGGTTATAATAGTTTTCCCTGATCTAATGAACGAAATAAAAATCATTCAGTTTAAAGATATACCCATTCTTCAAATAACTTTCTATCCATTATACATTATTACCTCAATGGTTGGTATTATTACTAAAATATTAAATCTAGTATGTGTGGATATATTTTGGGAGGATTAATGGGATTCCATTGGTTTAACTTGAGTAAAAAACAGTATAATGAAGAGAGGATATGAGGATCACTACTATAAGTAAAGGAAATAGAAAACATATAATTAATTAAATGTCTAAATAATATATATATCATAAGCAGTTCTAGTGGAACCAAGGAACCATAAATTTAATTTAAAGTTACTATAATTTCACATTAATCTCAATCAATAATTTTTAAATAAACTTTGGATACAATTTATGCATTATCTTCATGTTGAACAACATTAAACTCATTTAAACCTTAATAAAGATAAAATAACATTTATTCCATGACACCTTAATTATACGAATAAATTAATAGAGGACATGTTCATGATTTTTTAATGAAAATACGTACTTTTTAATCTATTTTATCTTGTCAAAATATTTGAGTTTGTTTAAAAATATTATAATGTAGGACCAAAACATGCATGAAAAACTATGTTTAGGAAAATATCTGTTTTAAGCATAAGAATCATTTTACCTAGAATTAATCAGATGAATATGTTTCCATGAATTATATTTGTTAAATAAAAAAAGGAACTGTATTTTTTCCTTTAAATCAAACTACAATCCAATATACTCTTCCAACCACGTCCTTAAATGCAATGATCCAAAAATTGTTTTTAATTTGAATAAAATAGAAAATATCTTATTAGAATTCGAACATGGGTTATAAAATTAAAAATTATGTTTAAAATATATTATTTCACGAAATAAGTGTATATTTTGTCTAAAAATATTATGTCACTGGATAAAGTCATGTGTTAGAGATATTTTAAATCATTACCCCATTGTTTTAACCTAGTTTTACCTAAATTATCCTTAATTTGGAAAAAAATATTAATATTGGTAACAATTTATTATGAAATAATAAAAGGTAAATATTTAAAAACTTACACCTCTTGAATCCAAGTATTTAATATGTTTTTAATTAATATATTTCTATATGTTTAGGAAATTTATTTAGGAAAAAAATAAAAAATAAATGGATTTTTTTTTTAAACATGTGCTTCAATGTCCAAAAATAAATGTTCTAAAAAATCATGTACAGTTATGATTAAAATTAAATTTCTTAAATTATATATATTTAATTTATATTTATTTTTCATTAATATAAAATTTATAGGTTAATGTGAATATTTAAGTAAATGAAAGAACTTCTTTACAAGAAATGGTACCTTCAGAATTCTCTAATAAATAATTTCATTCATAAAAATAAAACTATTTCACCTTAAATAAAATTTTACATGACAATTTTTGAAATTATATCATTTTTATTAAATTTAATTTCAAAAAAGTTCATAAATTAATATTTAATATGAGGAAAAACTACATAAAATTCATTAAAAAAACATATTTCTGAACCGTAAAATGATTTAACTGTAAATTGAGTAGTTATTTATTATATATTAATCAATTTAATTTTTTTATAAGAATCATTTTTATTTTTTTATAATATGGTTATTAATGATAATTCCAAAAAACAATTATGACATGTTTATAATGGTCACATTAAAATATTAATGTTTTTATAGTAAATCACAATTTTTAAGGCTCAGTGTTGGGTGTTAATAAATCTACCATGTAAAGTATTATTTTATAATATTTGGGTGTCACATTTGACCCCCGTAAATAAATTTCACCCTCAAAATATATCTCATTATATATAAAAATGGTTTGAATTATTTTTAAGAATAATTACATGTGGTGAATACAAATCATATAATCCTGAAACAAATACCATTTTAAAATTTAGATATACTTTTGTTGAAAACATAAATTACCAAAATGAAAATAAAAAATACTTTAAAGATGATAAAAAGGAAAATATTATGTTTAATTAAAATAAAATATTATCAGTTTCAAAAAAATAATATAATCATCAGTGGAAGAAAAAATATAAACGCAGAAGAAAACAATAATGCCTAAATATTTTTCAAAAGTGATAGAGAATATTGATCACTAGAATTTTAATGATCACTCCAATGAAAATTATCAAAAAACCATAAATATGTAGGGGATATAAACATACACCAATTCATTATTTATGATTTTAACGCGATAAATTTTTTATCTAAAGACCATTTCTTAGTGTTATATAATTTCTTATATTCTAGATCAAGAAAAAAGTAAATATTCTTAAATGATGAGTAGAGTTGTATCCAATAATTAATTTCCATAAAAATATTATCTATTATTATAAATGATTAGTATTCAATAATAAATTTTCATTATTGTATAACTATAACAATATTTTATCGAAACACATAATCCACAAAATGATAAATACCTATTTGTCCTATCATTAGACATTAGTAAAAAACTATCTGAATAAGGAAAGATAATATCTAAATTTTATCAACTTTCATATAAAGTGATAATAAATTAGTCTAAAAAGTATCCACAATAACACCAATGGTAATACATAGGTCATTTAATAAATAAATAACCCTATAACCCATGTAACTATATTAACCTCAACATTCATGAATGTTTTAATTTACAAGGGTTCCTATTTCCTTTTAAATTACATCCCCTATATTATAATATAATATTCCAAAATATTACATAATGTTATCACAAGTTATTATATATACTTCAACCCAATACAAAATACTAAAAATATAACATCTCACCCTGAAATCCTATAATATAAATCCATAAAATGTTTGTATATTCAATTTATTTTTTGATCAATCATAATATTATAAAACCATGAAGGTATCCATAACATTCAATTTATCCCCACATTAAATAATAGAAATCTAAAATATTATCTAAAACTTCTCAGAAACCAACAATAATAGCCCTAATCCAGGAGTCCTAGATTTAGCGATAAAACACAATCCATACATTTTTGGATCTAATACTAATAAAATGGACCACATTTATTCCCTAAAATATAAACGACATTAAATGTAATAATTGGGGAACTTGTATAACCATGGTCCGTTTACATTCAATGTATTAGAGAACAAGGTTTAACTCATACATAAAAATTCCCAAGTCTTAAAATGAAATTTTTTCCACCAATCATTTTATATTGAACATTATGTCTTCAATAACCCCCAAAACTATATCTCATAGATGATACTTTGTAGACATAATTTATTTTAAATAAAAATATATAACCTGAGAAGATGGAAAACATAAGAAGGGTGAGATCTAATTACCTATAAGGGGAGACTAAATCCTTAATAATTATATTTCATTATAGTTATTAGTATGAGTATAAGGGTAAGGTAAAATAATCAATATACCCAAGGATAATATAAAGTAATTGACACACATCAAATATGAATCATAAAACTTTATAAATTTTATTAATCAATAATATAAAATGACTATGATATAATTTTAATACCATGATCCAACTAAAACAATACATAAACAAATGATCAATTAGAAATATATTGAAAGGATGGAGAAAAAGTGTTGGTATAGTAGAGAATTATTATCATATAACTATTAAAATTGCTATTAATAATAGAATAAGATACCTTTTATATTCAAAAAATCCCGTTGTTGAAACCTATAATCAGGTTACTCTATTTCATTACCGAATGCATTGAATGGTTATAATGGACCGACCAATCCAAGGTTTATAACAAAACCTCCTATCCATGGATTATAATCAAATTATATATAATTAGCTTGTAATGGAAACACTGTTAAGTGGGTTATAAAGAATCCACCAATTAATATTCCTTACACATGTCAATATATTATATAATGATAAAAATAATGACAAGCTTATTTTTTCAATATAACTATATCTAGTTTTCATTAAAATCATGACATACCATAGTAAAATAGACAGGTTCCATGATAATATATTTTCTACAATCATATTCCATCACATAAATAATGGGTATGTTATTTTACAACATTCCCCCCATAGAGAATATAAAAAATAAAAAGTTATTGTTAGTGATTAATAGAAATACAACAAACAGGGAATTAAAAACATTCTTGAATAAAATACACATAACAAAATGAAAATAACATTTAAAAAATATTATCAATATTAAGACACACATTATAATTTAATTTAAAAATTGAAAAATTGAAAGGATTATTAAATGTATTGATAGGTCATGATAATGTTAAATTCCCATTAGGCTATAATAATTAAAAATGAAATTTTTTACATAATATTGGTATAACATACCTTGTGGAGAAAAATAAGAGAATATTATTTTTAAAACAATTTATAAAAAAATGAAAAAAAATTTTAAAAAAAATTTAACAATAATATGTGAATAGTTGATAACATTATTGAAATAATTTTAGAAAATGTGGATTTTTAATAAATTTTTTTCTGGCCATATGTGGAGAAATAAAGTCACTATTTCATAAATGAATTCAAAGCCATTTTCTATTTACAAAGTGAGATAAATGGGATATAAAGGTAAAAATCGTAGAATTATAAAACTGAAAATATAATGAAATGATTTTATTAAATAAATATAATATAATTTCAAAATTTATTTTCAAAAATAAATAATCTCAATTAAATATTGGATTGAAACATAATCCCTATACCACATTGGTAACTTTAGAATCATAATCCCCATGGTATAATAACATTAAATCAGAAATTAAATAAAATTAAAATAATGAGATCCATGATATATCATGTGAATGTGGATTTATATTCACCTAATAAAATAATATTAGTAAATAAAATAAAATATGTTTCAAAGCAGACAATTCTTGATGATGTTTTTTTATCAAATTTGTATTATATAACTAAAAACATCATAAAAGAAAATTAATTTATATGAATTTATAAATCCATAACATTTTTCATTGAATCACCATGAAATAAATAATTTTCTATTATATACACCACACAAAAGATAAAATCTATGAATATATTATTTTTCTAACAAAAAATAAAAGTTAGATAAATAACCCTTCAAACAATCATATTAATGAATTGACAATTATTCTATAGAAAATTTTTTTCTAAAAAATGTAAATCTAAAAAAAATTAAATACTACATTAATAAAAAAATTTAATTTACCACATAATTATGGAAATATACAATCAATGAATATTAATATAACTGACTGGATGGAAATTTTGTATTGAAAATATTTACCACTTTTGTATCATCTCAATAAAAACCCCTCAAATTAAGGGACATTAATTGGAACATAAAATAATATTATTTATAAATTATTAAAGACATAAAATTTATATATAAAGTACATATAAACCATATAGAATAAATTAGATGTATAACATGAATACACACCTCAATGAACAAAAATTTAGATGAAATCATTTTTATCTAGTTTGAATATGCTATAAATATCATATATATCATGTATAGTAAAAAATATTTATTATTTAAAAGCTTTATAATCATTTAGTTGTATATTAATTTATCAAAACGTATATTGGTTCATTTATATCAGTGAAACATCTAAATACTTATTCTATTCTGTCCATACCATGTGTATTGAGGAGGATCGGTATATGGTTGAAAATGAATATCAATGTGTTGACTTTGATAAATGTTGTAATATTTACATTATATAAGGAATAAAATTAAATAAATAATTATAATGTTTATTCATTAATTTTACATTCAAAACCAACATTGAATGATGGGTATGAAAAATGAATTTTATTAAAATATTAGAGATGATTGGAAATTCATAAGCATGAGTAACATTTAAATTTTTTCAATGAAAACTTGGAAAATAAGTTAAGTTTTATATTATATATATAGGATTATGAAAATATCATATATATAATACAATATATTAAAATTTATATATATTTAACATCCATGTGATGTGGCCGTGAAGAAAAATAACATTGCATCATGGAGGTGGTAATCCACAGGCATGTATGAACAACATTATAATTATTCAATGGATGTAGATTTAAGGAAAATATAATTTATTAACTTTAAAGAGTTATTACCATTACATGAAAACATATATAAATTAAGACTATCTTATAACTATCTAGAAGAGTTTGTGATAGAAAATGAATTAGAATGGTTCGTGTAGAAATTCTCCACTAAACACTAGAATAATGGATTCATTACCTATTAGATTTAAAAAAGAGATAGATTAAAGAATATTCCTTAACATAATTGAATCATAATAATATATATATATATTTTTTACATCCCATTTGTAAAATTCTATTTTATGTAGGTAGAGGAATAAAAAAAACTAAAACATTTGGTTAAACGTTATACGTCTTATTCTGGAAACCTCTATTTCTTAATAACACAATACATAAAAGGAAGGTATTATACAAAAAATAATACAAATAATAAGTGTGGATTTATAATATATATATATATTGATATGTAATTCATAAATTATTGTTCTCAAAAGGTGTCTGTAAAGGGGATAGAAGGTGAACATTTATATGTTTTTGAAATGAAACATTTGGAATTACGTAAAATCTTAAATAATTTATACATATATATATATCACAATCACATAAATAGGAACCAAGGAACCCAAAATTATAATATATGGTGTAATATATTCAAATTATACATGTAAAATCGCTTTTATACAAGTTTTATATTCATTTAAAACATTATATCCATGTTAAACCACTTTAATACCATTTTAACAGTAACCATGCTAACTAGACAAATTTCTTGGAAATGATTTTACATGAATAGAAATAAAATTCTATTTATAAAAAATATATAAATTATTATTAAAAAATTAAGATTTATTTTATCTATTATAATAGTTATACTATTAAGAAATTACCTTTAATATAAGAACTCAATGTGAATGAAAAATAGTTATTAAAAAAATGACTGATTTAAGCATAAAAATAATTTTCTATTGAAATTAAGTACTGAATTTTTTTAATTGTTTTTTGTTAAAAAAATATAAAAGGATGGTTATTATAAATTTTTATCATTCCATTATTAATTTTAATCTTCCAAAAAATCCATTAAATTCCAAAAACAAAAAAATAGTTTTAATTTGAAAAAAATTTAACTTGTCTTCTCAAATATAGTTTTGGGTAACCAAATTCAATATTATTTTGGAAAATAAATAATTTAACCAATTTAAATTATTTTAGGTTGATAAAAACTCATGTAATATGATAAATTCATGTGTTAATGATATTTTAATGATTTACCACATTGTTTAAACTTATTTTTAACTGATTTATCCTTATTGAGATGAAAAATATTTACTATGGTTTCTATTCAGATTGAAAAAATTTAAGTCACCTATTTAGAAAAATTAAAAATATTAATTAAGCATATTATATCCATTTTTCATGATTAAATTTTTAGAATAAAAAGAAATTAATATAAGTTAAAAATGTAAAATGCATAAAAATAGTGTTTTTTTAAATGTGTTTTATGCCTAAATGAAAACTTGAATAAAAATTAGGTATCATAAATATTAGAATGTAATAAATGATGTTATATATAATTAAATAATAATTTTATAAATTTCATATACATTTCATATCATAGTGATTCTTTTCAATGAAAATACATATTTTTTTAACAAACATTGATTTTATTAGTAATAAAAAAACAATCCTTTTAGAAGATGTTAAAATTTTAACTATAAAATAAATTTGGATTGATGATTTAAAAAAATTATATGATTTTAATAATATACTATTTGTATGTATATAAATCAATTATATTATCCTGGCAAAAAATAGTAAAATTATTTTTGAAAAAATGTATTATTGAATCATAAAATTAATTTCATGAAAAGTTAGTAATTATTTATTATAATTAAATCAATAAATTTGGTTTATATAAAACATTTATATCGTAATTTAATTATATGATTACTATTATTAATATCCAAATATTAAATTTATAGATTATATTGGTCAAATTTATATAATTATATGTATATTGTACATCAAAATTTTCAAAATTATCAATTTTTATGTTAAGTAATTTATTGAGAACAATATATATCTTGAATCATAGGATGTTACATATCATATCCCAAACATACCATCCTAGAACCATACTAGTAATTAGAAGTGTCTAAAATATGGGAGGCATGCCTAATGTTTATAGTGACAACTAGTCGTGGAACCATTGAGTGGATCGGGGTGGCATGACATTACAATTACAATGTCCATGTGGTTAGCATTGAATTATGAATATGAATTCACAATAATTTTTTTTCCAAATTCACATGATACATTGATTTTATAATATATATTTCTTAATATATACCGCAACTTGATAATAAATGATTCTTTCCTTTTTATATAATCCTGATATGGCTCTTTACTCACAAAAATTATTTTTCATCATTATATTCATTTATTTTTATCTTACTGTACATTATAACTCACCCCTTTCTTTTGTATATTCCTAGGTCATCTTGTATAGTATTAAGGGATTATGTATCCAATTTCACGATGACACTTGGCATCTTTATCTATTAGGAATTATTTAGAAGAATCATTATATTAAAAATAATGAGGTTAAATTTATAAGAAAAATGGGTTTTTTTAGTTGTTATAAGGATAATTTGTAGATATTTTTTTTATTGTGATAAGAATACATTAGTGAAAACATAAGGTATATTTCAATATATTATACAACATCCTTAAATTTGGTAATGCATACAAATTGTAGTTTCTAATAAATAAAAACCCTATACGGGTACTATATGAATAATTGGTTCTGTTACTAATGTATCTAGGTTTAATAACCTGTAATATGAACGTTAGGTATCATGTCAACCTCCACCATGTTCACAACAATGAGGCCCTGCTTCACAACTACATTGGCGGTCATAGGGGGGAATATTTCATAAATTAAATATCTATTTATGAAAAAGTTTATATTAAATGAATATAACATTCTGTTTAAATGAATAATATGAAAATTAATATAGATTACCAAGATTAAATCCAAGAATTTTTGGAGGAATGGTTAATATTTCCTTTAAATTTTATTGTTTTAATTATTCTCATTTAAATGTTTAATAGTTTATATTTTTTCACAGTTAATTTTTCTTTTTTCTCAATGAATAATAATTAATGAAAATTAATCAATGGTCTATGTGATGAGTAATGTGAAAATTTTAAAAATTATATTTCTATCCTAATGTGAGATATGCCTAATAAGTTCATATTAGTTCTTTCTCAAGAGACTCACAATTTGGTAAATATCTCGAATCGTTTGGAACACCAACTTTCCCATAATAATGGGAATGTTTTAGTTAGGGCCTTTATGTGAAAATGGACATGGAAATTTATTTTTTCTTTCATCAACTTAGTCAATGAATAATGGGTTAATTGTATTTAAAATATATTATATATCCTCAAATGTTTCAAACAATATATATTCGTACATATCATCTACCTTTTATGGAGAGAAATCAATTAGTTTTGGCTGTTGAACAAGGATAAAATTCCCCTAGAAGATGTGAAGGTAATGGATTTTAATGAATTTAAAAAAATTGTATTCAATAGATTTTTCCTCTGTTTTTTCCCTCAAATAATACAGGGAATTCCTTAATATTCAGAAAAATGAGTAAAAAACCATGTGGTCTAATTAAAAAACATCAAGAGTCTTATATGACATGTCTGTAGATTTATTTTCAACCCTTTTAGTAAAGTTAAACACATTTTTATTGTCTATTATATTGGTTTAGAAAATTATTTTGTGATTTGAGACATTGAAATAGATGGGGAAACATAACAATTTTTCCATAATGATGAAATTGAATTTCTGGAATCTCATGGGTCTGAGTGGATTAGAGACGTGATATAGAGAATGGGGTTCAATTACTAGGAAGAAATATAGAAATTTCATGATGATATGAAACTATAAGTTTCCACATTCCAAATGTTTTGTAATAATCATCCATTGTATTTACTAATGAATAAAGATAAATGATTCATGTGTTGAAAGGATGTTAATAAAACTAATTAATTCCAAAAGGGATATGAGTAATATTATTAAAATTATGGATGAAAAAGAGGGTTTTGTTAATACTCGACTAATGTTATAATAATTTAACTATAAGTAAAATGTAAATTATTAAAATAAATACACTAAGAAAAGGGTTATCAAAGAAAATCGATGAATATAACCACTATGTTCTGGAGTCAAAGGAAGATAATATATCATCAAAACTAATGAGATCAATCATAAAAATGATTTTCTAACCAATATACAATTTATTAATTATGAAACAGTGAACATAATATTTTATTATAGTTCTATAGGTTATTTCATATTACAAAAGTATAGTAGAATTATTAAAATATCCCATTTAATAAATAGTATAAGTTTCTAGTTGAAAGTGAAAATAGGGAAATTATTTCATCCCAAGAATATAACTACTCTCTAATCTGTATTTATAGTATTAATCTACCAATGATCATTTTGAAACTACATTTAGCAGAATAAGATTTTATTCTTGGAATAAACTAGTTGACTATGAAATGATCCATAATAAATATATTGGAAAGGTAAATCGCATTCTATATCAAGAATCCACAACCAATATTATACATGTGCAATTAGTATGAACAATCCCTTTGGAACACCCAATATCATTAATGGTTATTATTTTCTTTCCAGAAATCATATATAGATTAAATGATTAAATGAATTATATATAATCTGTGATGGGATCCACATTTTAAGAGAGTACACTAATGTATTCTCAGAAGCATTTCACAGTATTACTCTTAATTGTGAGGCTGAGTTCACAATTGAATATACACTCAGAGCCCTTACAATATCCCAGAATCAAAATAAAATAACCACTATTTTAACTTCAAGAGATCAAGAATAATATATAGGGAAATCTTGAGAAATGGTTTATACTCCCAATTGCTTCACCATAGGGATCTCTAGCCCATTGTTTTCATGAAAATTGTTGGATAAATCCATCATAATCTCAAAAATTGTGAATTTAGTAAGATAGTCATAGAGAACAAGTATACACTTCTATGAAAATATTACTGGGTAGAAAATATATGAGTAACCAAATACTTCTCTAAGGTGTAGCCTAAAGTGGTATATTATTTACTTAAGGTAAAAAATAGGGTATTTCCAAGAAATAATTTTTTACAAGATATAGAGACTTATAGTGTGTAGTAATTTTATTTTGACCCAATAATTAAAAAATAATATTCATTTATTTGATAAATAGTTCCCTTATGGATTACCTTGATAAACTTATTTTAGTATTCATTTTTAATATTCACATATACACAAAAATAAATGAGTAACATGAGTCAAATTTGAATAATGTGGTATGGACATTGAGAATCCATATATTATATGTGAAATATATTAAATGTGAGTTATTTAGGGAGAATGTAACATTCTTGTGGATTTTTATCACAACGAAGGGGATATCAATGGATCATTCTATTGTAATGGTTGTAAAGGAATTCCCCATAGCAAAATTATTGACCATGATACATAGTTTATTTGGATTACCTAAGAACAATCATTGAATTTTCAGAATGGTTTCATGATTTGGAATACCTTTGACTAAATAAATTGGAATATAGAAATGATTTTCTGGATACATGAATATGCAGAGATAATCAAAGAGATATTGATGAGGGTAATCACTACACTTGTACTCACGCTACCAACTTGGGGGGGCATGATTTGTTATCTATAATAGTGTCCATGAATTCATTTTTTTGTGTAATCTTGAAAAATGAAAAACTGATATCTTATAGATCTAATTAATTAAGGATTTTTTATAATAACTTCTAAACACATGATAACAAGTTAGTTGTAGTAAAATTTACCTTATTGGTCTCTTTAAATTAATATTTTTTTATAAATGTGATATATTATATATATGGATCATAAAATATATAATCATATATTCACATAAAAATAGATCGATTTTTTCTTGAATATGTGTTTATATATGATAAATTAATATGATTGTTCAATCCATTACCTATATTGAATGTAACTTAAAGTGTCATATTCTCTGAGTAGAAATGATTTTTTAACCATCTCCATGATTATGATTTGGAGAGAACTAATATTCATAGACTCAAAAAATATGGAAATTGGTTTTGTAAATGGAACAACATCATTATTTTATCAGATATACTCACACCCATCCATTATTAAGAAGATCATGGTATCCCAAAAAGAATATGTGGAACTATAGAATGATAGTGAATATTTCAGAGTTCAACAATTCTAATGATCAAGTTATTTTGAAAGGATCCTTAATATGTGTCACATAAATATTTTATTTTTAAAGGCATCTTTTGGGTGATGTGAATAAATTATACTTATATATTCATCGAGGGTGTAGTAAGATATATAAATATTTAATTAAAAACATTTAGTGGGAAAATGAATGAGGATATTATATAATTTATATCACGATGATTGGTTTTCCAACAACTAAATGGTTAATAAATTAAATTGAAGGGTATTATATATCCATTGGGTATGCCAATATTGAATTGGGAAAACTGGTCCATTTAGATTTTCATAGGACTATCCATGACATATAAAAGATATAACACAATTTGGGATAAATTATACTTCATAACATAGCTAATAAATTAAATAGTTATCAAGGTTGATTTTAATCTTGACCAAATATCTAGGATATACATTGGATGACTTTTAATAATTACTGATGTACCACTCCATAATTTTTATAACTGAGATCCATGGATTACCATTATGTTGTAGAGAATACTTCTGCAAGATTCATAAACAGATTTTTGGTTTAGCACTACTTATCAACCTTTGATAGATATTAGTCTAATAGAACAAATAAAAATCTGGAAGATATGTTATGATCACGGTCAATGGATTACTATGGATGTTGGTGTTAACACCTTCCGCCCAATAGAGTTATTATATTTAAAATATTCCATTATAGTATTCAATTGGAATCATATGATGTGACACCATAATATTTTATGGTATGTCTCTTTTTAAATTAATTGAATCTCTTTGATAGATTATGGTTCATGAATACCTTGTTCAAAACCACAATATTCTATTTTAACATGACCATTATACCCTATATATTATATTTAATACTTTTAATAATAATAAAAATATTATTTAATATATAATATTTTTATATTCTAGGAAAATGTATATAAAAATATTACAAAATAAATTTTATTCATATTTCTATGATTCTAAATTTATAATAATTTTAGTAATTTTTTAGAAACATTATTTGATAAAATAAACTTCATTTTTAAGTCAAAATATCAAAATTATTCTATAGTGAATTTTTTTTTATTTTCTGAAAATGTTATATTTCATGTGAACAATAGAAAATACAATTATTTATAAAAAATAGATTCTTTTTTGATATCAAAATAATAATAATGACATATATTAATTTAACATATTTAATTACTAACTTATTATATTATAAGATAAAAATCATATAAAAATAATTTAGAACATGTAGGTTGTAATTTACTTCAACAAAAATATGAAAATCATTTCATGAATCAACATAGTGTCTGCGGAGCATTGGAAGAGTAAAATTTTGTGATTTACTGATAATATTTTATTTCTACAATTTATTCAAGACTTTTTTATTAATTAATATTCTGTAATTATTCTTTTCACTGATAGTTTTTAATATTTTACTTATATGACATGTATATTGTCAAAATACTTGTGTCATGATTGCAAAATGCAAGAAAAGTAAAATTAATAAATTAAAGATGTCTTCTTGACATGTGTATGATTAAATATAAATAATTAATGATTATAAAAAATATATTATCCAAATTATCTTAATATTTTTATAGTAATCATTCTTCATTTTTTTCCGACTAAAATAAATATTTTTAATGCATATGAAACATTGATGTAATGCAAGAACAAGCATTCAAAAAGTCAATAAAATGATTTTAATTAAAATTATTAGAACCATTAAATCATCCCAGATGTTTTCTATTTTATTATGGATAAGTAAATTTATATCATTGTCATCCTTGTTTGGTATTTGTAACATTTTTGAATACATTTGTTTGAATTTTTTTCCCATATAAAATATTATTTAATTGAAAGTCAAACTATTCACACTATCAGTTTTAATTAGTATAAATATTTAATATATTGTTGTATAAAAGATATATTAAAATATAAACAATCGATCTAAATATAACATAATAATTTATTAATTGAAATTTTTTTTAGGTGACAATGAAATACCTTAAATTCTTACACAATAATGATGCAGTAATTATAAAATTAACGTAAAATCAAATAAATGATAATAAAAATATTAAAATTAATATAATTTGTGATCATTTAGATGATTTATTAATTATATTGATATACATGACATGTATTGTATATAATAAAATAGATTTTTCAAATTTGATATGTTTTTAGTCCTTAGTGTCATTGAAATGAATATTATTGAATTTGAAAATAATGATTTTTTAGGAATTTAATAATTTAATACAGTATTTTAGAAAAAATTATATTATTATTATAAGGTATAATATATGAAAAAAATTTCACCCACTTTTCATTATAATCCATTTTTATGTCTTTTCTCCAAAAATAGACTTATTATATGTTAATATTTTATAAAATTACTAAAATGAATGTCACCTCAATTACAAAAGTATACTCCTTCCATCACTTATTTGTGACACCTTGATACTTATAAGTTGAAAATCATCTACCAAATTATATTATAATATTATTTATCCACATTATTGTGATTCTGGTCACTCTACAATTCCAATTCCAATTTCCTTATGGAGTTTCTCATAGAGAGGATATCCAAGAGGAATCATATTCATTCTCTTTAGAATTATTTTTATCCTCTACCCTTTCCTCACCTACTATATCAAGTTTCATGATAACTGTAGTGACATATATATATATATATATATATATATATTATTTTTATTGTACTAATTTAATATTCATAATCCATTATTATATCTTCCCCAATTACTCTTAAAAATGAAATCATTATCCACGGTATATCGATTACCACATTCATGGATGGTGATTTTTTGTTTCCATTTAAAACATTCATGGAAATTAAAAATTCACTTATAATTGTTTAAAATGAAATAAATAAACATATTATGTATATTATAACAATATTAAATTAATACATTGACAAAATAGTGATCAATGAAAATCTATCTCATGATGGTGAAAAAACGAAATAATAATCTTAACAATTAACATTACAATTTTATCAAATGATTCTTCATCGTGATAGAATGGAAAATGATATATGGGGAATTTAAAAAATATATCGGTTCATTAATACTATATAATTTCAATTTTTTTCACTAATCCCATTTTACAAGAACATCTATAAATATTTATAATTTACAAACCATGGAACCGTGAAAAAAAACGCTCTTGTAATGATAAAACTAATATTTATAAGTCATTAAAATAGCCATAAAATAAAATAATCTAATTATATATATATATATGTATATGTAGTTTAATTATGTATTAATTAAATATAATTTTATTATATAGGATGTTATGTTCATGTTCAGAACACATTCATACCGAAGGTATAAGAACTCTTATCCCAATTTCCATTATTTGGGTTAAATTTATACTCCATCGATTATGTCATGCTATGATTATTTGTGAAATTAATTATTATTTTTATTTGTTGTGTTTCACCTTTTTTATGTGTATTTATATCTGATACAGAAAATCAATCATTTTGATTATTGTTCACATTAGTGATATGATATTTGAAAGTAACATTATATTAAAAATAAACTTTTAAATGTTTTAAAATTTTAGTGGAATTTTTTTTATTTCTAATGAGTGGATTTTAACACATTAATTTTTATTTAATTTTTTTAATAAATATTTCAACTAGTAAAAGTTTTATTTCATTTTTTTCTTTTATAAATTAAAATCTATTTATGATTAAGTGATTTGAAAGTGAAAATTGGTATTTTCTTAAAAAAAATCATCGGTCTTATTAATGTATATAAGTGAAAATACATTATTGAATCATATGGTTCGTTGAGGATAATATAATATAATAAAATTGGTCATATTTTATTTAATTTACTATAATCAGTTTGACTGGGGATGCACTATTATGATACCATAAACCATATTACCTATGATTGTTTATTGTTATGAAAAATTAATAACATTTTGTATGCTAGTTTTAATATGAATATATATTATGATTATGATTCACCCATTTCATATATGAAATGCATTGGACATTGTATGTAATGAGTTGGGCTATATATATCCCCTCGATGTATCACTAGGTCTCATGAAAAAAACACATTTGGGTATTAGCTAATGCCTTACCAGTTTATGCATGGGGTATTAGACAAAGTCTTTTAGGTATGTTTATGAAGTCTTTCATTATTAATTACCACATTATGATATTTTTTATTAATATTCCATATTATTATTCGATTATTAGAACATCCGTGGTTAAGTTCCACCTTCTTTTTATTATTTATACGGAATCATTTTATTTTCATTTATTAAATCCATATTATGTTCAAGGTTATGTTTTATTGGAATGTGTTTTTATTTATTCCCATGTATTTGTTATTTACTCTTATTTATGAGTTATTTTGGTTATAATTACCCTTATTGAGAATATGATATAACCCCTTCATATTTTTTATTTTTATCAAAATGCTAAGATGTATATATTGATTTACATGCAGGGATAATCTATGAGAATATTCATGTATTAAATGGAGTTACTATATTTAATTTTACTTCATGATATCATGTAATATTTATTTATGTTTCTATTATTTAAAAACTATTAAAATATTATGTACTTTAATATGTGATCATTTGTACCATTTATAAATATAATAAAATAACCCCCAACTGTAGTCTAATGGGGTTTGGGGTATTTATAGTTTGTATTAGATCATGTTTAGTAGAAACATTGGAAGATAGATTTAGAAAAGAAAACATATATTAGGGAAATGTATCCCCATAAATTACATTGATAGTATTCCCAAAGTAACTATGATTAATATTTACATATTAGTTATACCTACATTTTTAAATTACATTATGTTTTTACTAGTTTTAGACTAAACATTATCTTTCACTATTTTATGATAGAATATGTTGTATGAAATTTTTTAAAAATGGATCATAGTATAAGGAATGAAAATCAATCCAATGAATGTAATCAATGATGTAATTTCAATATTATGAAAGATAATGATGCTGGAGATAGAATTGATTCTGTAGATAAAGAAATTATATCTTCACAATGAAAAAATACATAATTTACGGGAAATATCCTTCCACATATGGAGTATCATGATCCAAAAGGTGGTGTAACAATGTTATAATTATTTATATAACAACTAGCTCCATTATTCAATGGGAATATTGATCTATTTGTATTTATGCAATGGATAGTTTCCTTAGAGAATATATATTTTTCATTGGAATGTAATGAATTGGAGAAGGTTATCATGGACTATTATCATCTATCATGAGATGCATGTAAATGGTGTTAGTTAATTCAAAACACTAAGGTTGAAATGGAAATTTCATATTTTTAATGGAAATAATTTAATGAACATTTTTTGGAAAAATATTTTCCAAGATAACAACAA
The DNA here is from genome assembly GCA_963277665.1 of Viscum album. Classification (NCBI taxonomy): domain Eukaryota; kingdom Viridiplantae; phylum Streptophyta; class Magnoliopsida; order Santalales; family Viscaceae; genus Viscum; species Viscum album. The sequence goes on along the minus strand of OY728145.1, from coordinate 741,061,146 downwards.
GAAAATATTGATGAAAAATTATTTGTTATGAGATAAAATGAAAAATAAAGTTTCTATGTATGAAAGTAAAATTACAAGGTTTTGTGGAGATACATAAGACTATGTACACTATAAAAAGAGTATGGTTGGCTGTTTCATTTAGGGTATCAAACCATTAAATCAAAGGACACTATTCTCTCAATCATTATAATCATATGAGGATATAATATGTAGTAATATCACCATATAGAAATAATTATCCAAATATTTTGGTTCTGATGGTATTCAAGATAATATTATTATTCAATAGATAAAAATGTATAAGTAGATGAAAATATGATGTATTTTTTCATATGTGATAATTATAGGAAGAAACACATTAATGCATTCTTAAAGGGAATGGGAGTTTGATATAAATGAGGAGCGAAAGTCCAACTGGCTAGTGATTATAAGAAAATGACATAATAATATTATGTATAATTTTTTAATAGTAAGGATATGGGAAACTATGAAAATTAATGTCCCAAGAGTCAATGAAATATTGTACATAAAACCTAATGGGATCGAGGTCAATCTTATCTGTTACTATAGTTGAAGTTAAATTAGTAATGTATTTGTGTATTTATATTCTAGCATTATTTTTTAATTAAATTATCATTGATAATAGAGTTATAAAAATAATTATATATATATATGGATTTTACTTCTGAATTCTATAGTTAAGTATTTGGAATCATTTGATGAATACCATCAGAAAACAAGAGAAGTGATGATGTGGTAAGTTGACATTTTAAAAAAAATAATTGGGATACATAACCCAAATCATATTCTCTATGTTGAGATAATAATTTTAATGGGATGTTTATGGGATAGTATTTGCGACCATGAAATTTTTTAGTTACTTTTTTCATTTCAAGGGTTATTGTATGTTTTGATATAACAAAAATATTCTGTAACATGATATTTTTTGGAAGCATGCTTGTTTTGATTATGGTTTATTGGTGATGAAGGTATTCATATATATATTATGAGAAAATAAGATATAAATTAAGATTTTTTGGGATATAATATTAATTTAGTTATGGAAATTTAGTTACCATCCTCTTATTGTTTTTTTGGGATTTAAATTTAGACAAATGTAATTTCAGTGAGTCTTTAGGTAACTACTTATTGAATAGATTACGTTGAACTATGGATATTTATTTTTACAGAGAAATTATGTTTTATCATATTGGATAACATGTCATAAACATTTTTTTATAAATATTTGAAGATTTAAGTCATGAAATTATGAAATTATTATTCATTAATAGTGCTTGTAATAAGAAAAATTCTTCTTGATTATCAATATCCTATTATAATAAATGAAGTTCGAATGGATTAAAACCCATGGAAAGGAATTTATTATTCCAATAATGTGTAATGAAATGAATCATGTTTATTTTATAATTTTTTTATTGGAATACTAAATTAATCCCAAAACCCCTATGAAAAGGATTATGGAACAAAAAAAATTAACCATTCCCTTTCCCTATTAAGAAATCAATGTCCTTATATCCGATCATAGAATTACATTTTTTTGTAATGATGAAGTTAATAATAACCTTTTTTTCTATCACTCGCTATCAGAAAATGATTGATATATTTTTTCCATGTCCATATCTTTTGCATACTCTAATGTTTTCTTATCTAAAATCCTAATTTTGTGGTGACCTTCACATTTTCATTTCCCACATACTAAGAGTAAGTTTATTAACCCTATTTATGAAGTGGGTTTCCTAGAATAGAATTTTCAAGAATCAAACCATTATTTTGGAAGTGCAATTTAAACAATTGGGGATATTAATATATTTAATGATGTTAGAATATAAAACCCAAATATTTTATGGTATGTGGGATTTTAAAATAATTGTATCTCTATGATAGCTTCAAGTCCATGTATCACCGTGTTTAAAACCAAGATATATTATTTTATCTTGACTATTATAACCCATCCATTACATTGGTGGGTGTGAATAGGAATAAATATATTATGATATATATATATATATAAAGGTAATATTAAATAAAAAATATTTAATATGTTTTGGAAATAAACACATAAATATTTGTAAAGTCATTTTATTCATTAAAAATATGTTTTTTTAAATATTATTTTAATTTCATGTAATGTGAAACATAATATAATTTTTTTTATAACATTAATAATATGTATTTGAAAAAATTAAATTCATTTTTTAAATCACAATGTCAAAAATAGTGTATGGATAAATTTTTCACAACATTCTGAAAAATCTAATAGATTGGTGAATAATAAGAAATACAGTTTTTTATAGTGTTGTATCTCATATGATATCATCAAGAAGAAGTTATGATATAATATTTATTAAACATATGTAATGACAAATTAATGATATTAAAATATAAATACTGTACACAAATAGTTCAAAACAAGTATATTAATTTTTATTTCATCACAAATATGAATATTATTTCATGCAATGAAGTAGTTCCTGCACAATGTTGGAAATGTCAAATTTGGTGCCCCATAGATAATATTTGAATGCTAAAAAGTATTTTTTAGACGTTATTTTTAATTATTAATCAACATTGATTATTTTTACTCATATATTATTGTTTTTTACTTATATAACATGAATCATATCTAAATACTTGTGAAATCCTTTTGCAAGGAAAGAAAACTCAAATTTAGATATTAATGAAGTGTCATTTGCATGGATATGAGTAAATATACATAATAAATAAATATAAAATGTAATAATGATCCTATAAAATTTAATTTTATATTTTATAATTAAAATAATTACCTTTAATGCTTCTGAAACAATGACACGGTGCTTGTGCAAGTAGAAGGAAAATGAATAAAATGATATTAATTAAAATTATAAGAACTATTAAATAGAAAATATATTTGACTAAATATTAATGGATGATTATTTTTTATAATAATTATAATTTTTTATTATTCAAGGCCTTTTCAAATTCACCTGATTGACATTAATCACCATAGAATATTTTATTCAAATGAACGTCAAATTGATCAAACAATGGTTTTTAGACCGTACCAAATTTTAACATATTATACATAAGAAGATATATTTGACAATAAATAGTTTTAGTAAATATAAAATATTTTTCTTCTTAATGGATATTAATTTTTAATTTTTAGGAAAAAAATAAACTCTTTAAATTCATTCACAACAATGATGGAGTAATTAATAAATTAATGGAAAAATAAAATAAATGATTTTAAAAATAAAACATCCATAAGTTTTGGTAAATAATAAGTAAGTGGTTTATCAAACAAATACATCCCTGTCTGGATACGAGCAGGTAGAGGCGGCTCTGGCACAGATGTATCCTAGGGGTAAAACCCGAAAACACCGCTTTTAGCTAGACTCGAACGGTAACTGGTGAACGACAACGGTCCTTTCCGCACTCTTGGTTATGAAACTCCTGGGGGATATGTTTTGATAAATTCACAATCTTAGTATGAACCCTTATTAAGGGGAAAATTCCCCTAAGAATATATGTTAGAATGTCAAACACGAAATTCTGAGTTTGAAGCCTATAGACTCATGAGTTAAGGAAATGAAATTTTATTTATAAGTCATCAACTTTTGTCTTTGAATTAAACTTTATGTGTTAACCCTAACTTTCATTTTATTTTAGACAATGGTCGGTAATAGGAGGACTCGGGCTAACAACCGTTGTGAATATCAGTGTGATGACTGTACTAATGAGATGCCAAATCCAATGTGAGCGGGAATCGCAAACATTGTCACGCTTCTATCTCAGCTAACTCAAGTTTTGAATAGAAACACGGGTCAAGAGGAATGTTTATCCCACCCTAATAAAGAACAAGTCTCTATCGAGAGCTTCATGAGACAAAGGTATCCTACTTTTAGTGGATCATTCGATCCCACGATCGTTGAACAATGGATCAACTCCATTGAAAAGATATTCTCCATCCTCCAATGTTATGACAAGAGAAGGTTCTCCTGGATGCTTATCGTATAGAGGGTGAAGTTGATCAATGGTCGACGTTGATAAAAAATACGAAGCCTGAGGAGGAGATCGAGGCTTTGGAATGGAAGGAATTCCGGAAGATGTTTTTCGATAAATATTTTCCGTGCACCCTCCGGCTGAAGATGGAAAGGGACTTCCTTTCCCTCAAGCTAAAAGATGAAGAATATGTTGGAGCGTACGAGGCAAACCTCACGAGGCTTGCACGATACGCTTTCGGTTGTGTCATTACCCCCGAATGCAAGGTTGACCGCTTCTTTGGTGGGCTGAAGCCTATCTTGCAGAAAGCATTAGCGATCCGTGACTTCGACTGCTATGAGGAAATTGTCTGATGTGCCCTCAAGGTCGAAATGGAGATCGAGGAATCACATGGGTATCATGGGGATAAGAAGAGTAAGGTGGAATTAAATTCTGGTGGTCCTATGGATAAATCCAATGGTGCTAAGAAGATCCAACACCCCACTTTCCAAAATTGCAGAAAGAAGCACCCTGGAAATTGCCTTAAGGGGACGAGAAAATGCTTCAGGTGTGGAAGATAAGGGCACCTAGTTGTTAACTGTCGGCATGAAGGTCCCGCGACTACGATAGAAGAGAGGAACACTCCGTTCGAACCTCAACGTGTTGTTAAATGCTACAAATTCACAGAACCGGGTCATTTTTCAAATCAGTTCCCTAATCCAAGGGTTATTAGAGGCAACCTCAAACCTCCAAGACAGCAAGGAAGAGCTTTTTCCATAACTTCTGTCGAAGTGAACCCCGACAATGAAGTGGTGACATGTACGCTAGTTATTCATTCAATAATAGCGAACATACTTTTTGATTCAGGTTCTACACATTATTTTATATCTCAAAAGTTTAGTAGAACAATCCCAGCACCACCACAAATCATGGAAGTAAAGATGTTGGTGAGTACGGAAAATGGGGCAATCATTGCATCCCATGAGTATAAGTCCTCCCCTATTATAATCCGTGGATTGAATTTCCCGGCGAACCTCTTCATAGTCCCTCTGGTGGAATTTGATGCAATTCTTGGCATGGATTGGCTTTCCTTATATAGAGCCAACATAAATTGTTGGGAGATGGAAATCACACTCTATATGGAGAATCGACCCCCGATTCTCTACAAGTGTCACGAAGAAGATGAATGTCCTTTAGCTCCATAATCTCAAGCATGGATATTACTGCCTTATGAGCATGCATATCTGGCTCAGATGATAGAGTCCAAGGAAGAAACCATCCTTGAAGAAATGCCTATTGTGAGGGAATTTGCTGAAGTGTTTCCTGAGGAATTGCCTGGTCTTCCTCCAAGAAGAGATGTTGAGTTCTCAATTGAACTTATACATGGGGCACTACCAATATCCAAGAATCCATATAGAATGGCTGTGGTAGAGCTTGAAGAGCTAAAGAAACAACTATAGGAGAATCTGGATAAAGGGTTTATACGCCCAAGTGCTTCACCATGGGTTGCACCAGTCCTCTTCCTCAAGAAGAAGGATGGGTCAATGAGGATTTGCATTGATTATCATGAACATAACAAAATCACGATAAAGAAAAAGTATCCTCTCCCAAGAATCGATGAATTGTTTGATCAGCTGCATGGAGCACAATAATTCTCCATGGTGGATTCGCGGTCAGGATATTATCAAGTAAGGGTGAAGAAGGAAGATGTCCCCAATACTTCTTTTCGTACAAGATACAGGCACTATGAATTCATAGTAATGCATTTTGGACTCAACAATGCTCCAGCAATATTCATGGACTTGATGAATAGAGTCTTTATAGATTACCTTAAAAAATTTGTGGTAGTCTTTATAGATTATATTCTAATATACTCCAAAACCAAGGAGGATCATCAGGAGCATTTAAAAACTGAACTAGAGACTTTTCGCAAGGAGGAGATCTATGAAAAGTACAGAAAGTGTGAGTTATGGTTGAAGGGGGTCTCATTCTTGGGCCATACCATCAAAAGCAATGGAATATCTGTGGACCCCTCCAAAACAGATGCAGTTGAGGGATGGTCGAGGCCAACATCGGTAACAGATATCTGTAGCTTCTTGGGGTTAGTTGGATATCATCGACGATTTGTGAGAAATTTCTCACGATTGTACAACCCTATTACCAAGCTAAAACGAAAGGGAGTAAAGTTTGATTGGAGTGATGAATTTGAAGAAAGCATCGTGGAGTTTAAAGGGAGGCTTATCACTGCACCCATGCTCACATTACCCACAAGTGGAGAGCTTTTTTTGGTATTCAATGATGCTTCAAAGAAGGGATTAGGAAGTGTGCTGATGCAGAATAATAATTTGATATCCTATGCCTCAAGGAAGTTGAAAATCCATGAGTCAAACTATCCAACACATGATCTGGAGTTGGCGGCTGTGATCTTTGCCTTGAAAATCTGGCGGCATTATCTCTATGGAGAGAAATGTGAGATATATACTGACCATAAGAGTCTTAAATATATATTCATACAGAAAGAGATTAATATGCTCCAGAGAAGATGGATAGAGCTCATCAAGGATTATGACTGTTCAATATATTACAACCTTGGGAAAGAGGACAAGGTGGAAGATGCCCTATGTAGAAAGGATCCAGTGATTCTATCAATGATGAGAATTGAGAAGGATCCAATCTTATTATACTTGATGAATATGAACATGGGAATCATAGAGAAGGGAAAATCATCAATCCTTTCAAAAATTATTGCTCAACCATCTCTTTTGGAATGGTTAAAGGATGCTCAAATGGATGATGTGGGAATTCAAGAAAAATTGGAAGCTATCAAAAAGGTGGACTCCTCGGAGTTTAATGTTAATGAAGAAGGAATTGTGCGGTTTGGGAAAAGACTATGTGTTCCATTAAGTCCAGAGCTGAAGAAGGAACTTTTAGATGATCCACATAGTTCAAATTTCTCTATTCACCCAGGGAGCACAAAGATGTATCGAGATCTCCGAGAAAACTTTTGGTGGGATAATATGAAGAAGGAGATCGCTGGATATAAATCAAAGTGTCTGGTGTGTCAGCAAGTGAAGGAAGAGAGGCAGAAGTCTAAGGGGATGATGCAACCATTACCCATACCAGAATGGAAATGGGAGATCATCACCATGGACTATGTCACAGGTCTTCCAAGGACATCCAAAGGCAACAATTCAATCTGGGTTATTGTGTATCATCTAACAAAGACTGCACACTTCATTGCTATTCTGGAGGATTTCTCATTGGATCAACTGGAACAAATATAAATTAGGGAAGTGTTAAGGTTTCATGGAGTACCACTATCTGTTGTGTCTGACCGAGATCCAAGATTCACCTTGAAGTTTTGGAAGAGTCTTCAAAATGCTCTGAATACTGAACTAAACTTCAGTACGACCTATCATCCTCAAACTGATGGCCAATCCGAGCGGACACTCCAAACACTTGAGGATATGTTGAGAGTGTGCTCAATGGACATTAAATGAGGATGGGATCAATATCTTCCTTTGGTTGAGTTCTCTTATAATAACAGTTTCCACTTGAGCATCCAAATGACACCATATGAAGCCCTGTATGGGAAAAGGTGCAGAACACTGGAATTTTGGGATGAGGTTGGTGAAATTAAGATGCTTGAACCAGAAATGGTCGAAGAAATGGTGGAGAAGGTGAAAACCATTCAGTAGAATATCAAGGTAGCCTAGAGTCGATAGAAGAGTTATGCAGATAATCCTCGACAAGACCTTGAGTTTAAAGTTGGAGACATGGTGTTTCTATGCATATCTCCATGGAAAAAGGTCACGATGTTTGAAAATAAAGGGAGGTTAAGTCCAAGGTACATCGGCCCCTTCGAGGTTCTTGATCGTGTTGGGGTTGTGGCCTATCGACTAGCACTTCCACTTACTATGGCCAAAGTACATGATGTCTTTCATGTATCCCTCTTAAAGAAGAACATACTGGACCCTTCACATGTACTCTCTTCTGAGGTGGTAGAATTGGAAGATGATATTTCTTATAAGGAGCAACCAGTGAAGATCTTAGATCGTAGAGAAAAAGTTCTACGAAATAAGACAATTCCCCTCGTCAAGGTATTGTGGAGAAACCACATGTTTGAAGAAGTGACTTGGGAATTGGAGGATATGATGAAGTTGAGTTACCCACATTTGTTTTAGTGTGGGAAAAGGAAAATTTAGAGGTTGAAATTTCTTAAGGGGGAATATTATAACGACCAAAAGATTCATTAATGGAAAATCCCTCTTGATCCAGTTAAATGTCTCTTTATGAAAAATGTTTTTATAAGATGTCAACTTCTTTGGTTTAATGTTAATAATTTTGATCGTTGTTAATATAGCCATTGAACAGTGATCACATGATTAGTATAAATATAGGACCTTAATAAATCCAATTTACTCAGACAAAAGAAGCAATGGCCTCATCCAGTAGAATTGCCCCATACGAAGCCCATTTGTCAGAGCTCGGAAAAGCGGTGGCATCCTTGGGCTTCGTCCATGACCAAGCCCAAGATGAGCTTCACCATGTTAAGCTCGAACGAGACCATCTACGGGAAATGTGGAAGTTGATAGAGATTACCACTCGAGCGATGTTATCCGAGCCACCCCAAGAGTCTGTCACCATCACACACCTTACCCTTAGGTCTTATTTGGCTGTTTTAAGGGGTTATGTAACAAATAATTAGTACTATGTTCATGTACATTATTTTTGTATAAAATAATGAATATAATTTCTAGTCATTTTTGATACATTGTAAATAGTTTTTAAAGTACAAATTATGTTTTTAGTTATTATTTATTTAAGAAATATATTTTATTAAATTAAGGGATTTTTAATTAAATAATATTTTAATAAAATAATAATATTATTATTAAATTAATATTTATTAAATAAATGATCTTATAATTTTATGAATGCAATTAATTTTTTTTATTAAGCTTTGAAAGCCATTTATGTCAAAACGTGTGAATTTTTTATAAATGTTGGTTTTTATTTTAAAATTGAAAATTAACATATTTGTAAAATTATTTAGATAAAATACATGTTATTTTTGGAATCAGGACATCGAAATTATCCAATAGTGAATTTTTCATAATTTTCTGAGACATCCAATTTTTTGGGTAAAAATTAAATACCGTTTAAATATATAATGTGTTTTATGACATCATAATGACCAAATGGTGATGTAATAAAATACCATAATCCCTATGTTCGGTCAATATATGTTTTATCATTACAATAATGTGATTTTGGGTTTGTTTGACTTACTTTTCAAAGCATTAATGGACCCCTCAAGACATATTCAACACTTTGCCTTTTTAAATTAATATCAATGGGAGTGTGAGTCACCTACACATAAGAAACCTTATTGTTTTAAGAAGTTCGGAATTGGGCCTTATAAAATATTGTTTTCCTCTTCCCTTTGGCAAAAATCGTGGGCAAAAACCATGGGATGGTTTGTGGTTTGGATTAATTTAATGTAAGGGGATCCAAACCTAAATAATAAAGAATTCCCTCACCTTTCCTATATAAACCCACCCAAGCTCCCACTTCATCCTCACTAAAATCCATTTTAGTTCGTCCAACCTCTACCCTACTCCCTCTAGAATCCTCCCAAGTTTCCCCAAGCTCCCAAGAAGCCTCTCACAAGCCTCTCTGTAGCCTTTGGAAGCACGCTTCCAAGTAAGGGTTTTTTCTTCCTTTCTCTTTTTTTATTAATTTTCTTTAAGTTGTATTTCCCTTTTAATTTCAATTATGAATGTTGTGGTATGGTTTCTCACCTCCCCCATACTGCCCTATTATTGTTTTAATGATGGGATACCCCTTTCTCTCTCATTAAATGCCTCCCATGTACACCCGTTACTATGCCAAAATTCTAAAAGGAACTTCTCTCTCTTCTTTTACATTCAAGCAATAATTTTGTATCATGAATATAAATTCCATTTCAATTGTTGGTACATGTATCTATATGACATCCTTACTGTACATTACATGTAAATATGATGAGGAACCCCTTTCTCTCTCATCAACCTTTTTTAAGAATTCTTATGTCACGCCGTTACGCTGCCGAAATCGCACCGATTTTCTAAGCCAATGTCATTGTGTAGTGAATTCCATCCCCATTTCTCCATCAAGGGTATTCACATTTATGCAAATTTACCTATTGATTGTAAAGTTTCATGTATGAATTCCAAATTCCTTTATCATGGAATAAATGATTATGTTTTATGAATCCATGTTTTATGATCCATGTGGCACACTTGTGCATGAAATGAAATGTTTAAGAAGGGTGCACCCTTATAGTGATTCAATGCATTGGGTAAAGTATAGTATCATGATACGTCATGTGCAATGAGTGTTGAATCATGATAATTCAAGTGCAACGAGGGATTACTCATGCTTCATGTGCAATTAGGGTTTACTCATGCTTTATGTGAAATGAGCCTTGGCTCATGCTAATTCCATGTAAAGTGTTGTTTCCACATTTCCATGTTATGATTATCATGCTTTATCGTGCCTTTATGTTCACATTTCTCTTATTCTCTATTGAAATGACTATTTTCTAACATGTATTGTACTTCTCATGTTATTCCATGTGTACGCCCTTACTGGGCTTTATACCTCACCCTTTTCTTATGCATGTCCTCAGGTTATCCCATGAAATGATAAGTACAAGGTATTGTAGTGGTCATGTAAAGGAAGTTTTAAATAAAGATTTTGTACTTCATGTTTTAAGTTTTTATGTAATGATCCTAATCCCCAAAGACACTAAACCTCTCAATCTTCTTTGTTGTATCAAGTGAATTTTTATATAATAAATCATGTTTAAGTTGTAATAAAAATCAGGGTTGTCATATAATCTTTGAGGATATGGGTGATTTCAATGGGTTGAATACATTGTATTTTATTTCAAGTGGTAATTTCGAAATTATATGTGTATCTGGTTATCCAAATCTACAAAACTATTATGTCCTCTGGTATGTGATCACTTTTACTCATTACCAATTTAATAAGGTAAGCACCAACATTAAGATACACGGGTTGGGTTCCTTACATGTGAGGATCATTGTGGGAATATTTTTTAAACACCAACATAATAGGAACTATATAGAGAAGGGATGGAAAATTGATATTGTACAAGAGATGAATGAAAATTATCAAGTCATTTAATTTTATATGAAATTTATGCATATGAGTAGAATCTTTTTATGGACAATCATCGAAGAGACCTGAAGAATTAGGACATATATAAGGTGTTTCTTTCTATATCACTTAAGAATAATGTAATGAGATATGTGAAAAATATAAATAATAGTCCCAAATACATTGTCCCCACTGTTATTCTTGATCTTGTAAAATATTTGGATTGACTTGTAGAGATCCCACCTCATCCATATCATGTACATGATGTGTTCTACATGACAATTTTAAAGATGTATATAATTAGACCCTCACTTATACCAAATCTAATGGTGGAACCTTAACAGAATGATATTTCTTACTAGGAGCATTTGGTGATGATCCTTGACTATAGAGGTACTATTATATGAAATAACTCATTTCATCTAGTCAATGTATTGTGGTCAAACCACATGTTTTTAAGGAAACATGTAAATAAGAATAAGTGGTGAAATATAAGTAAACTCAGTTATTTTAGTCAAAAAATTATATTTAGATGGTGAATTTTTTAAATGGGGGAGATTGTAACTATATTTAAATTTTAAAATGATATATCTTTTTGAATTTATACATTCATTCTTAAGTAATTTTTTTATATAAAAATCATTATTTATAGTTCATTACCGATTTGAAAACAATTTACAATTAGTTCTAATATGAATTTTGGGAATAAAGAAAAACAATAATCATGAACATTAGTATTATATAATTAATATAGTGAACATTATGATTAGTTCATATTATATTTTATGATAGAATACAATTTACACAGAAGGTAGAAGTGATTACCTCAACCAATATGATCATACTTCATGACGTCCATTCACAGAAAAATCTGACAGATATATCATCACTAAGCTTCTCCCTTGACTAATACCATGTCAAGATATGAATTTTTAAAACATGATCTAAATATTATATATTATAAGTCCAATATTATACATATCACCACTCAAACAATTTTCAACGATCAACAGAAAGGATGTAATACTATCACAGAACTTACACTTTAGCCAAATTCAAGTATAATATGGGGTTTTTTATTTAGAATTTAATATTATATAATGTTGATCAATAAATAAATATATTTTTTAAAAATCATGTATCATTATTATAAATCCTAAATATAAAAATAAACTAGAATGTAGGAAAGAAATGATATAATGAGTTTTTGATATAAAAATAATGAAATTAATGTTTTCAAAAAAGTAGATTTGTTTGAATTTATCAAAATATTATTTTATGATAATTTTATGATTTAGAAATAAATGTATATATTCACATAAATTTTATAGAATTTTTTTTACTCATCTATAAATAATAAAATGATTGTATGAAATCAAAAGTTTTTAATCTATAGATTAAGAATTAGATAATGTAATAGAATTTTCCAATTTTAATAAAAATGAATTTTATTTATAAATTTAAAATTTTAATATTTGGGAAATTATTTAGATAATATAATGTTCATTTTTTAAATTATCATGTAAAATTCATCCAATATAGAATTGTTTTATAATTTTTTAATATAGTCAAACATTTAGGTAAAAAAATAAAGACAATATAAATAAATGTTTTATGTTATCTCAACTTGTTTCATCATGTAACCTAATTTCAGGTTATTTTGACCATTGAATAGATCACATATTTCCTGGATTTCTTGGATTTCTTCTTATTTTATATTCAATGGCTTTTTTAAATTTTTTCAATGTTTTGAGTCGAGTGCAAAATTTGTGCTTGGCTAGTGTAAATTGTGCAAAAATTTATAGAAAATCATGCAGCCTTTGTTTCGGGATTCATAGAATGATGAAATATAGGCACATAGTATGAAAAATCATGTTTTTAGACCATAAAAACTCACATATAAATATAGAAGGTGGAACATGGTTCGAACTCGGTCCATAAAATTATGATTTTCGGACATAAACACTCATATGGTGGATGAATATGGATTCATGGTTAGGTGTTGGGTTAGTACTAACCATCCAGCCTACCACAAGAAACTATTTGATGGGAAAAGAAGGATATGATATTTTTAATCAATGCTCTTATACCCCTATTTGACTTTAATATCCTCACATTTTAACCTAATCTAATAATTTGGATTTTATGATCACTCTAATGGTGTTTATACTCACCGAACATCATTTATTAGCACATCTAAAAACTGATCGAACAAGTGATCCACATAAATTAAGTCATTATCTTCTCATCCACTGTCCTCTTATATTTTTTTCTCCTTAGTTTTTCTTTCTAGAGGATATGGAAGCCTTAAAATTCATTGGATCATGTATAATATATGTGGAATCGTGGATCTAGGATCTTTTCATTCCTATATTGAGATATGACTTCTTTGATTTGGTTATTTCCAGAAAAGGTCACACATCATGAATTCATTGTGGATAGATTTTGGATATTACATGTATGTTTTTAAGGGATTTCCATTATTTTTTGTTTTATTATACCTTGATAATTCATCATAAATATTTATTTTCATTAATATATGTTATATGAATGATTATCATGAAATAACTTATAAACAAGACTTTTATCCACATTTATATGAATTGAGCATTGAAGGAATATGACTTTCATGATTTTGATTCCTACTAATTTTTTGAAATTATTAAAATCAATGTTTATTTTTATTCACATTAATAATCTTCTGCTGATGATTTAATGAATGTCATGGGTTTGGTTTGGTTTTGATTTCCAAATCGAAATATCATGAATTAAATCAAATATGTCTATTCATGTATTATTTTCATCGTGGATTCAAATTATTGAATTTATGAAATAACCAATATCCCTATTTTAATGAAATCACATTGATTATAAAATTGGTGTTCATGGCTGGATTGAATTGAATGACTCATTCACATAGAAAAATTGTGTAAACCCATGTTTTTAAATGACTTAATACATTAATTATGAACCATCTATTGAAATTCATTTTTACTATTTTAAAAAAGATGTATGATTACTGGAATGTTTGGGACTTTGATAATGACATGTGAAATGAATATATTATGAATACCGTTTAAAATTTTGATTTGAAGAAAACAGATTTCAATTGAAATTGATGATGGCTGATAACCTAATTATAACCTTATGATGGTGCTCTCTTATGATAATTCATTAATGTGGATTACATGGTTTCCATTTATGATTTTTGATAATTGTATTATTCATATTTATGAATTTGGGGGTGGTGAGAGATTTGAAATTAAAATCTGATGGAATATTTTGGGGATGATACGATAAATATACTGATGATAAAATTATATGTGTTCATTGTAACTTGATTATCTCACTTGCCTCATTTGAATTATCTTGGGATCCTAGGTAGTTCGATGGGGTGACCGATATTTATTCTTTACAAAAACATTCACACCTAAAATAGTGGATCCATATATAATATGTTAGTTCTAGTCTACAGATGTGTTAGTAGGTATCTAGTTGTTCATAGTGTTGGTTTTTATAAGACCCCTGATAGTATGTGTTATACAGAAAATAATTTAGTGTTTTTATTATTAGTGTCTCTGTGGGTGACTGATTATCATATCTAGGTTATACCAATGACATCCTTATACTTGATTATAAATACATTAAATTGTTTCTTGTCACTAAATGGAAATGTAGATTCCTTGGTTGATTAATTTATATTATAGATTAATTTTCCTATAGAAATATCACACGTTGAATCTAACTTATTTACTCTCGTGCAATGAATTTTTATTTATGGTATATTATTTACTTTTTATCTCACTTTTCCATGTAAAATTAAATTCATTTATTTTCATGAGAAGATTCGTCTTTTAAAGGATAAAATGGTATATTTATAGTTTTTGGTTTTATAAATTATTTTGAAGAGATTAATGTTATTATTTTAAAATAGATCATGTTGTAATCATAACCTTTTAGCATCATTGAATTACCTAATGGATTTACTTAATAGAGTCTTTTAGGAAATCTAACTAGTATATATAGCTCACACTCTTCTTGTACAATTTAATGTATTTATCCTTAATATAAATATTTTAGGTGCTCATGTTCTCATTGTATGATTTAAGTTTTTTATAATATCAATATATATAATATGGTTATATTTATTAGATTATTTATTAATGTTTCCACAATGTACCAAAATTTATTTTTGTCTTATTTTGTTGTTTTAATCATTCCCATTATTTGTTTTTGTATTCCTAGGTGATTGTCCCCATTCCATGAGGATCTGGAATGATCTATGTGTTAATGGAAAATCGTTTCAAATGAATTTTTTGATGGTATTGTAAGATAGTTTCATACAAATGGTATAGAATTAAAAATTTCCTTAAAATAACGTAATTTTCATGAAATATATTATGTTATTTTGAATTTTTTGTGGTAGAAATATGATTATAGACATATAGATACTAAAATTGTAGTCTTTGAGTGGGTGCTTGATCACCAACACTTTAAAATGAATCATGGGTTACTTGGGAATGTAGGTAATTTATAATTTTATTTCAGTTTCTGGTTTCCTAAAGATAAAAAAAGTTTTATATTAATGTTGATGTTATCTTTTGTTTGGTATATCTCTTACTACCTTTAGGTTATAATTGAATGAATATCAAAGTAACACTATGACTTAATGTGTGGTAAACCATGAGGAATCACCGTGGCTCATCTAGATGTAAACATAATTACTATTTTGAGGTTTGTGCATGGTTTGATAGAACATGTGATGAAACCATGAATAGTTCTACTCTATCCCAATCTTGGTTACCATGTCATTTTATAAAATTACATAACTTCTATAATTTTATTTTGGTAACTTATTTTATTATTCCAAATTGAAAACAATATTTGTTTTTTGTTTGAAGATATTGATTTTTTGTTCTAGATTTATTATAATTGGTTATTATTTTAAATCTATTGAGATAGATACCAAATTTCGGAATATATAATTTTATAATTGTGTTCATCAAAAATTGTTTTCATTGAAAAAATGGGTATTTTTATTCGAATCATTGTTCAGAAAACTAATTTTTATAAAATCATGCGTGATGTGATATTGAAATGTTTTAATAACAAAATTTGGAATGAAATGGTTATACAATTTATATGTTTGTTACATTTTAAAAAGGGATTAATCTTTTGAAAACATGGAATAAGATCCTTGATTTGGTAAATATATCTTTAAAATATGATAGTATTACGTTATTAATATTGATTTTAAATAAAATATTAATGTTTTTTAAATAGAAAGTATATAGTTTATTGAAAAAATTTGTAAAGGTTTTTTTGTTTGTCTAGGTACCATTGCGAGTTTTATTTTATGTATGTGTTTATGAGTTTGTGTTTCATAACGTCCAAAATTTTCTCCCTAAATTTCCTTCAATAGTAAAAAATTATTTATTCATTCGTTCAATCGTCATAATAGTCCTGTATGTTTTTTTAGTGTGGTGTCTCCAATTGATGACTCTAATCAATCTCGACATAGAGTATTGGATCAAGACCATTTCTAGACATTTGACCACAATCAGGAATTCTCAATGTTTTTCAACATACTTAAAATGGTGATTTGGGTTTCCCTAAAGTAGTGACATTCCATAAAGAAATATAAGAGATTTTTTTTAAAAGAATCATGTTTCAATGATTGTTAATTCAGTATCATTGTTGATTGAAGGTTATAACTAATATTTATGTGAATTTATTACTCCCATGTATCTGTATAATAAAATATCATGGGAATTTTTCAAGTTAATCACCATTCAGTGGTAATATCTTATAGAAGTTAATGTGGGGAAATTATATATAGTATTAAGTTATAGTCAGTATGAGAAATCAATATTAGGGTGGTCAAAAAAATAATTTTTTTAATATTTCATACTTATGATTGTTTGTGGTGACTCCCATAAGTATTCCAATTTTTGAAAAGGTCTTTTACTGCACATTGGAACTATGATCTCAGTGGAATGTTTAGACTTTTATCATGTGATTCAGGAAATGGAATTTTATGCCAAAGAAGAGATGAAAAATCGTAAAATTTTTAAGATATAATTTTTAGTTGGAATAGAAGAGGATTGCACATATATTAGACTACTGGAGTTGGTAATATAGGGACTATGTTCTAGGGAAAACAGGAGGGATATCATGTGTTTCTAGTGTGGAGAACCATTTTAATATAATAAACCTATTATTAAATATATATGGGTTTGTAATTGGTGTGACTTTTTGGGAACCATAAATGGTTTTTTATATTGGACTACCTCAAGGGAATGTTTCAATGATGGGGTATCAGCTCCTATCTATGGGGTCTCATATTGTTTATGTTAATAGTGCTCTATTCATTGGAATTGGAGTGAATATTTTCACTATATGTATAATATTCATATGGTAATTTCTACTTATCTAAATTTTTATCATAATTTTTATTAGATATCATTTAGACTCTTTTATTTTAGATCATGTCTTCTTCAAGATTATATTGATTTAGTGATATATTATATATCATTTTTTATCTTTTATGGATGAACTTTTTTGGAACTAAAAAATTGATGTGATGAAATATCTATTTCATGATATCTATTTTATTACTTCATGTGGATGTTATGTATTTAATTGTTACAGTTTTTACTTAATAGTTTGAAATTATTGGGATTGGTTCTGTTCGTGAGGACATAATAGAATTTTTTATGAGAACAATTGGATTCATCGGGTTGTTGTTCTTTGAGATCCCTATCTATTATCCATCCACTAGTTGTACCGTACAGTCGATGTTGTAAACTATTTGGATATGATTTTTTTTCTCAGTATCCTCTTTCATTCACCATGATGTTTGTATATTAATCTTTATATGTGGGATGATATCCAATATCAGAGAGATTTTTCATCATTTTTATACATTAGAAATTTTGTTTAAATCACTTTCTTGTTGGGCCTAGATATGCCTTGGGAATGTATCCAAGTAATCAGGAATATGTGGCTTCCAAATAGGCTATTCTCCTAGAGTATTTAGTGGGTTATTTGATGATCTCATTAAGGGGTGTGTATTTTTATTTAAAATATTATATTACTAAAAATTTCCAACCCAAGGTTGAAATATGTATCAGTTTTATTTTATAATCGTGGATGTTTAATTGTTAGTGGATCTGGAGAGAATTACCTCTTATGGAATAATAATTATTATTGAATGGGTTATTTCATTGAGGTTTTTGAATTAATATCAGTGATGTCTCTGTATAACGTGATATTTAATGTTCTTTTATGAATTAAAGAGAAATTTTATTTTTATATAACACCATTTTTTTGATTCCTTGAATGGTATGTTGACCAATTCATAGTCTCCACTAATTATCTAGTCTAGAGAAGTATAATTATATTGTTATCTAATTTTAATATGTGTGGTGTTAATATAAAATTCATTGATGGAGTTTTAATAAGTTTTTATAGTAGTTCATTGGCCATATACCTCTCTTGATTAGCGTGGGAGTTTCTTTTGGTCTCTTAATATTATATCTTTTGTATTAGAAGCTCTATTTGAACAAATATTGCAATATTTTGGATAATTATAACATCTTGTTACCAAAATTTTGGTTATTTAGACCTTTTTATTTATCCTCACATGGTTTCATATTTTATTTAAATCATTTTTTATGATTCTTGGATATTGTTTTAGGGTTCTTGTCCTATTAATTGTTGGTTCATTGTTAGAATAAACCATGCCATGTTTCACAACAAAATATTCTCACTTTATTTGGGATCCGTATAGGTGTTCAAATTTGGAAAATGTTTTTTCATACCGTACATCCAAACCATGATAAGCTGTATAGATTCCCAAGAGGAGGTTCAATGTTTTTCAAAATAGATGGCTAGACTAAGAACAATCATCCCATATCCTAGGTTAAAGTTAAAAATTTGGGGAATTATAAGTAAAAACTATGCGACATACCCTATGAATTCAAGAATTATACCCCAGGAATTCATGAAAAATGAATGAAATTCTAAAAAATCATCAATTAATGTTCTGATACTCTAGTTTTACCTCTAAAATTCTCCCATTCTAATCTTATCCATCCATTTAGCGATTGAAGATCATTAAAGGATGATTTTATCTTCTAACTTCATTTATTATAAAATTAAAGTTCTAATTAATGTAGTGATACTCTTTCAATATTAACTTACATTCATGACCTTTAATATATTTGCTTCTATTCAACTATGTTGTACTTCTTGGAGGCTATGAAAACCTTGAGTTTCATTTTATAATGGATTGTTGATGTGGTGTAATAGATATAGTATCTCCTCCCTCCCCACCTAAGATACATATTCCATGATTTGGTGATCATGTTCATTTCTATCACATCTTTGATTCATTGAAAATGAAATCTGGATATTCTACCTAGGTTTTTCTATGGTTGTCCTTCATTTTTTATTCAATGTTACGTCAGAATTCAAAAACATGAATTTCTATTCATTAATATATGATCAATGAATTGTGATCATGAAATACATATTGAATTCTTATTTGATCATGTTCTCTGTGAATTGAATAGGGAACTAACATGATTATTTTTATATAAATCCCATTAACTATTTTAACATTTCTAAATAACACATTTCTTTCAATTTCATTTTAATGATATTGTAAATGCAGTTTCATGAATGTGATATATTTTGCTGAGTTTGAAATTCAGATGTCAAAATTACTACATTCAAATAAAATATTTATATTCATGTATTTTTTTCAATCATGGATTCCTATTTATGTGCTTATGAAATAACAAAGATCCCTCTTATAATGATTTTATCCTTGTTTATAAAATTTGTGTTCTCGGGTGTTTGGAAATGAGTGACTCGTTCACCTAGAAATGGTGTATAAGACCATGTATATAAATGTATCAATAATTTTATTATAAAACATCATTTTGATGAAATTTGATCTATTATGAAAGAATTTATTTTATTAAATGCCCATTTTAAACATTGATAATGGCCTATTAAGGGAATACAGAATGAATACTAATCTAAATGTTTATTTAACGTAATTGTTTTTGAATTATAATTGATGCTTATTGAAACACTTTATAGAACATTATAATTATACCTTCTTTTGATTATCCAATGATATGGATCACTTGATTCCCATTGACGGATGTTGATAACATAATTATCCAATTTGAGGTAGTTTTTAGTGGGGTTTAATGTGAAATGAGAATGAGATTAAATGTTGTTGAATGAGCCCATGTTGATTCTGATAAGGACCCCTCTAGGTTCCTTGTAATATTATTATCTCATTCATATATTTTCAATGATCATGGGATCCATGGTAGTTACATGGTATTACCAAGATTTATTCTATGCGAGTGGACTAACACTGTGAAAAGTGGGTCCTTATAGAAGATGAATGTTTTAGGAAACATACATGAAATGATAAAAATGGATGTCCATGTAATTTTTTGGATTGATACCCATGAGGATATATATATATATATGTTAGGTATTTAGTCATTATTTTTTCATTATATTTTTATAGATAACTCTATTTCGTATATATTTTGTACCCACACATTCAGTATAATTGATACTTGATACAAGACAATGTACAATGTCACTAGGTGGCACTGATGTTTCCTTGATTGATTGATTTCCATTGATAATTTATTTTATAATTTAGATGTCTCATCTTTTCTATACTATATTTAATACTATTTATTTTATTTATATCTTGTTCATACTCTTACATTTTAATGTTTTATCTAACTTTTTCTTGTGAAGTAGTTTCTAATTATATTTGGAAAAATCATTGTTTTTAAATGATAAAACTGTAATTCTTCTAGTTTTGGGTTTTATATTTGATTTGAATGTGTGTAATGATTTGTTTTTTTTCAAAATAATTCTTTAATTTGATCCTTTTAGAATCATTTAATTATGTCATGAAAAAACCATATAGATTATTTTTTGGAATTCTACTAGACTAGGTAGATCACACACTTCAGGCATCATTTGGTGTTTTAATAATTTCTGTTCTTATAGTTTCTCATCATTTCCCATAATAATCATTTTCTAGATCATGCATAGTTGGATAATTGTAGGTGTATGGGGTTATGTTTGGTGGTTTTGGTCCACCATTAGTCATGCATTGGTTGTTTTTCATTACTATCAATATTATATAGCATCTTTATATCAAATATGGTTGAGAATAGTTTTTTATCAAGTTGATGTTTTTAGAGTGTAACCTATTTTATTGATAACTTTTTTATGGGTGAAAACATTCCATAAGGTTGTTTTTGGATTTCCTAGTGCCTAACCCCAACCCTTGGTTATTTGGAACACACTTCAATTTAGTGGAAAATTGGTTCTGATGCGGGTGTAGATGGTATTCTTAAATGGTTTGATATAATTATAATGACCCTAAAATTATGTAATAAATTATTTTATGGGCTTAATTGAAAAAATATTTTTCATTAAAATATGTTATTTAAAAGTGATGATAATATTTTTTTTCAAACCTATAAATAATCTCCAAAAACTAAAAGGCTATTTTAGTATTTGAAAAAACTATTATTGGTTAATAATATGAAATTATAAAAAATCATTTATATTATTTAAATATATTTTCTATATAAAAAATTAAAATATATAATACCACTTCTCTTTTGATAAATCCACATTTTAAAATCATCAGAGAGTAAATGGTTTGGAATATTTTATAACATAGACTCTCAAACCTATGTTTTCAAATTATTAAATAACCCCTCTCCATTGATATAAATATCAAATAATTCTATAAATTATCTCCAATACAATCCCATAATTCCAGAAATTTCTCTTTATATCCCACTCTGAAGCCCCATCATAGAGTTTTTTTATTCCAAAGGTGATATTTCCATGATTTAAGAAGAATTATCTCTAGGTAATCAGTTCTCTATCTAAAAATTTGTATTAGAGAACATGTTTTTTATTAATCCTATTTAAAAAATGTTTTGCATGTTTTCATGTGTTCATACACATTAATATAGTCTTAAATATGTTTCCATGTAAAGTGATAATACTATATTCTCTAATTTAACCCTTCTATGACCTTTTAAGAACATCAATAATTTTTATAAAATTATTCTCTAATTTTTTATGTTGTACATCTGTGTTTTTTAACCCATCCATATATTAATTTAAAGGTATTCCCATATATGTAACAATCCATTTTTATTAGGGTCTTCTATGTATGATACCCACATAACATTATATTGGGACTAATATGAAAAATATAATATTCATTAATTTTATGATCAATGAAGAACAAATAAAATTATAGCATATGATGGTTGTTTCCTAATAAATCTATAATATATTTTCATATTTTTGTCACATTAAATACAATTTATGGTGAATGTGTGGATAGATTAAGAAAAAAATGGTTTTATGTCCTTGTGATAAGCCTCAAATTATTCTTATTTTTTCATGTTTTATGTTGTATCAAAATTCGTATGAAACAATGATTTTATTATTTTGTTTTCACATTACATGTCTCTAAGTGAGTATTTATGATTATAAACTTATTATATTATATTCATATAACTCGTGAATCACATGGATTATTTATCATCATTATATGCATTGATTTGTTCCTTACTGAGAGTTATAACTGACCGATTTCTTTTGTATGTCCCTTGGTTATCTTGTGTAGTATTAAGAATTCAATGGAAACTATGAGTAATTTATGGAGTAATAAATAAATATATTTTATTACATTTTAAGAAAAAATTTATGTACCAAATTATAAAAATAAAATAGATCTCTTGATAATATAAGAATGTATTTGAGAAATTTTCATGTCAAGCATTATTAAATTAATTTTATTATAAATAACCTTTGTTATAGTAGGTATAAGAGTTAGACTTGTTATTTTTTTAGATTATGATAAGAATAAATTATTAAATCCCTTGAGATATATTTAAGTATTAGAAAATATCCTAAAATATTTCTAAATTATAGAGTATATTGTTTGTAAATAATGAAATCATTACCTATATACATCAAGTTATTGTGGATATATTATAGATGTACATAAGTACAATATACCTAAATTTGGTCATTAGTTATTAAAATTACCTCTACATAGTTTGCAATAAGAGAAATTTCAGCACACATATTTTAACACCCTTGCGGGAATCTCATTGATAAATTTAGAATCTCTTTATGAAACATTTTAATGTATTAGATTAAATTATTTTGTTAAAAAACATATATTATAATTACCATAGATAAACTATATTAATAAAATAATATTTAGGATAAATGGTGGATATGTCATTTATATGTTACCCCTTGTATATTTCCCTTTTACATGCATAATAGTAATTAAACTATCACACCCAATTACCCTTTATTATAGGTAGTGTCTCAAAATATGAGGAACTATGCCAACAGACATTGTGATGGGTAATATGATTACACTCCAAAAAATATATGAATTTCAATTGGTGTATGACTCATGATATTCAAGGGAGTTAATTCTCAAAAAACACAATTATTGAATACTATCATGAATTAGGGGGAAAACCCAATTTCACATAAGAAAGAGGAAGTTGTTCTAATACACATTCTGTGCAAAAATTATATAAATATTTTTAGATCTTATCATCATAAATCACATTTTTATTTCTAACACTTTTAAAAGGAAAGTGATAACCCAAGTCCAAACAGAAAAACAAAGCATCAAACAGTAAAAGAAACAGAAGAACCATTGAAATCATGTTTAAGCATATTAGATGTATTATTCCTTAGTAGTTTGCAGAGAACTCCATTTACCTCTAACCCCGGATCATCTTTGATGAGGTCCTCATGCCCAAAAGAAATCATTTCCCACATCTGTATGAACTCTTCTATGCATAGCTTCCCTGCATTAAACCCTCTTTTAAAAATATGATCATGTTTGTCAATCCACTCCCTCTGTATCCTGTTAGTTTCCCCTTCAAGAGATATCTCAGATATCATAGCATGATCCTCCTTCATGGAATTTAAAGGTGTCAATTTCTTCAACATATCTTCCTCATAATGGATTATAAATTCTCATGTCTCATTGAGCGGGGACTCCACTATCTTCTTCAACGCCATAATGGCCAATGATTCATCGTCCATTTCAACATTGAGGCATTTCTGACACTACATTCCTAAATCTACCATTACCTCATCACCTGAGGGAACGAGGATGATGTAGGAGTCATCCACCTCGAGCTTGTCACAATTGCACTTCCTTGAAGAAATGAGGCTTGCATTTGTAGGATCCTTTGGGGGAACCTTACCCTTACTTGTAGATCTAGTAACTGGAGGAAAAGGAATTCTGGATTAGTCACGCTGAGGTAGCGCCCAACCATTTTTCGTAATGAATTCGTCATAATCCCCAATAATATTTGTTTCCTTCTGTGATGAGGATCTAATAAATTCCTCTATAATGTCTAGTTCCTTGAACGTAGTGGAATTCAATGAATCATCCATGTCCTCTTGATAAGAACCCCCTCCCACCAAGGGATCCTCTCCATAAGTGACCTCCACCTCTTTGGGATCCTCACAATAATGTCCATCCTTTTCTCCCAACATTACAAAATGTTTCAATGAGTTCGAAATTGGACCTCTATAATTAACCTTCACATCATAAGAAATTTTAGCTTATGAGACCTGGAGCATGTTGTCTGCAGCTCCTGCCCGGGAAACTCCACGACCCATGAATTGGAAATACAATGAGAAGTCAGCCTAAATTGGACACTAGGAATCCACACCAGTGTAATCATCCTCATGGATAGCCTCATCCACTGTATCAACATTGACAAGAATTAGAGGAGCCAACTGCAATGATTAAGAAGAATCTAGTGAACCTCCCATTCATCCCTCGTGACCCTTTCTTGATCAAGTACTAAAAAACCCACACTATTACATAGTGTAACAACACAATACTCAGACAAGCATGCCACACCCAGATTGTGTTTCAGCAGATAGAGAATATCAGTGACTCTTGGGTTGTCATGGGAAAACCAAGATGGTTTCTGCTGATCAGCAGTAGCCTCACAACTGAGCCCAGAAGGAGGATTAGCTTCAGAGTCAACTTGGATCCCATGAATTCCCAGGGAGGGTCACTGGCATCGTGACCCCCATGGTTCCTTCCTCCACACCGTCAGGAATGGGACAGTTTCCTGAGCTGGTGACACATTTAACAGAAGTGCATCCAAGACTCAATCATAATCAGCTTCTTCCAGCTAAATTCTTCTCTTACCAAAATCCAAATCCATTTGAACTGGGGTCATGACACATCGACATCAACACAAATTTGAGGTGAGATTGGGTGGAAAACATAACTGGTTCTCGAATCCGAACTGAGAAAGCGGCCAACCATATTACCTAGAATTTGGATGATAAAAGGGTTCTGAAAGGTTAGGGGAGCATAGGAAAGAATACCCACAAAGCTGTTGTCGGAGCATCCTGCCTCATATGAAGATCATAGGACCACTTCAAAAGTTTAAAATGATTGCTGGTATAGGATCGGGGAGCCCCAGACCATGCAGTGATGATATTTTATGAGGATGAAAATTAATTCATAATATGTCAATTGTTTAGGAGCCTGGCAGAAGCGCGTTCCAAAAGTCCTCATTATTGAAAAACGAATCTCCCAAAGATGTCGATCGAAGGATGTTGTGATGGGAACCGATCCACCAATGTCTGGGAGAGAAGAGAGGAATCCTATGTAATATTTGATGTCAAAAGAGCGGGCTAAGGGTTACCGTCGCGGAGGTCTGAGACCTTAGGGAAAATGAAGATTTCAGTGAAAGTAGAAAAAGATATATAAAAGGGGGGCGGGGATAGGATGAAGGCTTCGCCATTAATGGGGAAGAGAAACCACCCCCAATGATTGAGGAGGGGCAGAGGTGTCAACCATGACCGCATAATTGTAGATCAATGGATTTAATATGTTTAGAATTTATTAGTTGATCTCCCTTTTTAAAAACATGATTATTTAATACTAAATTTTAATATCATAGAGGTAAAAGATTATTGATGGTGGAGTCTAGTCAAGGATATAAATGCAAAGGAAGATATCAAGGATATAGATTTTAATGAATGAATTAAATAAATAAAAATTTCCCTAACAATATAGATATGAAAATTGGGTGGAAATTTGTTTGAATAAAGATAAAAAAGAAAATTTAATGGGGAGTATGAGGTAATTATTACAAGGATTACATGATTCAATTAAAAAAATTCATAGAAAATTAAAATGTTGTTGAAATCTTCTTTATTCGTTTTAATCAAAATATAGATAAATATTTAGGGATTCAATACAGTGATCACTATGAGTAAATTGTATGGTGTTTCCTCATATTCAAAATGGATATTGTTAAATATCATGGGACTCATAGGACTATATATATGAAGTAGATAAATAAATTTTACTCTGAAAGAAAAATGGATCAATCCCATGGTGGTAGAAAAACTCTATAAACACGTTTCAATTGTGTTGGAAGAAGAATACCTTGAATTACTTAAAGGGGGAAAGGAAATAATTCAGGATTCGAATGTAGGGACACAACAATAATTATTAATAAAATGTAGAGGAAGAACACTACTACTATTATGGAAGATAAGAGGGTTCTAAACAATTTCATTTCCATGGTGAAATGATTCAACTACAAGGAACAATTATACTTTGAAAACCAATTCTCTATGACAAGGGTGATCAAAATAACTAATGGAAAATCTAAAAGGCCACAAGAGTATTCATGAGCATATGATATCATAACTATATAAGTGGAAAAATATAATTATGTTTTAAAATGTACACATGTTATTCATTTTGTAATATTTAATATAATGTTTGATTATGGTTTTATGGTTTTTATCATATAATAAAAGCTTGATTGAACTATTCAAACACCCCCTCAGAACATGTAAGTTATGTTATTATTAAAAATTAAAAATGAATAAATTATGACATCTTAGAAAAATATCTCATCACTTGTCAAATTATATATATATAATGAGTCTTATATTTAACCTTGTGATATCCCCTGTAGCCAAATACAATTCAATTTTGGGAAATTGTTTTTTCCATTTATAGAGCTAACATAAATTGTTGTGAGATAGAGATCCCATTATGTATCCCATATATACCACACATAATATGCATTGATGAAGAGTAGTATGACTCACAATAGGAAGACACATCCCAGTCATGAATATTACTTCTAATTGAGAAGGAATATATTACTCAAAATGATTGATAATAAGGAAAATATTTTTCTTTAGGATATGCCCATTATAGTAGTCAATGATAATGTGTTCATTTAATATTTTCATTATAAATTGTTAAACTATGATTTTTAGTTCTCAATTAATGTTATAGATTGATCCTTTCCATTATTAAAGACACATTATAGAATGCCCAATATTGATCACAAATAGGTGAAAAAGGAAGAAAAAGATAATATGTGTAAGGATTTAAACTCCCTATTACTTTAGTATGGGGAAAGTGAGCATTTCCATCATGAAAATTTTTAGATCACTGAATATAGAAAATATCTATAATGAACTCAATTAGAATGTTATATTGATGGTTGATTTGAATATTATTATGTAATGTTCAATAATGAAGATATTTTTGTTGTAATAAACCAATTTTTTGTGAGTTATTAATCTACTATGATTCAAAATAATTCTTTGTTGTTTACCTAACATTATAGCCTAGTGAGGATATGTGGGGACAAGTTGTTTAGGGGCTCGTTTGGAGCTTAGAACCCTAGTTGGTAGAAGAAACATTATAGATTCACAGCTAGTAGAAACCAAACCTCCCATTCTGTATGAGTTCTCCTAATCACGTGGGGAATTTCAGTGAATAGAATAGGGCATCATAGTTTTCCTTAACCATGTGACCGAGGATGCACAACCATGAAAACACATGGTAGTTTTTAACAAATCCAAATAGAATGGTTTTCACATGATTTCCAAACCCATGCACATGAACTACATGAGTTCCATATTTATAAAGCTCATTTTCCATGGTAGGAACATGGATTGGAGAACCGTACAACCAAAATATGAAACCCCAACTATTTCAGAAGAATTAACATTTTCCCTCAAGTGATTATATGCTTTAAATCCTTTTTATTCTCTTTTTCCAATAAGAAACCCATTTATTTTTCTCCCATTGAAGATCTATCTCATGATCTATTACTAGGTTCCGAATTTTCCTATATGTATGAAATTTTAATCGAGATTCATTCAACCAATTAGATTCCTTTAATTGTTTTCTCCAATAAATAAGATTCATTAATCGTTCCTCTTCCTACTGGAGTTGTTATTTTGAAACAGTCTCATATGCCTTAAATTTCAACGATTTCATCCATTCTTTAGTATTATTCTGATCTAGGACAAACTATGGGATGATTAATGATGAGTCATCTTCTAAAACCATAATTTAGATGGGTTATGAATCATCCCTTAAATTCCCAACATTTATAAATTGATTCCAATATTGGCACGCTGGTTTTATTCATTGTTTATCATTTAATACCTATATCTCAATTTATTTTTTCAATAATGAAATATATCACTCTAATAATATCACATTAAATCAATAGAGCTTGATCCCTCAATTCTAACCACCCCATGTAGGCTGGGTTTCATGTTATGCACTTGGTGACCCATAATTGGTTTACATGTAACACCGTTTGAGTGTGTCTAACATGAAGTTGTTAAGATAAGTGTTCCATAATAATTAATAAATATTTAAAATCTTTTTATATCATGAATACACACAGACACAAATATATATATATATATATATATATATATATATATCATATTCTGTAGATAAATCATACATTGAGTTGGTATTGGCTGAATTTACATAACTCACCATGTCATGATTAATGAAAGGAAATGGAATGAACATAATAAATGATTTTGATAACTGAATTGATATTTGTTTCATGTCCCTGGTTTACATAGTCATGTTTAATGATGTTAAGGGAATGAACATATTAAATTATTCTGTGGAATGATTATTATGTGTACTCTGATTATATATTATATAAATTGAGTATGTATAAGGTTCTTCTTTCAATTGTACCTTTTCCATCTTGGAAGTAATGTTATGACTTGAGACAACCTTGGATTCCTAAGAGAATGACTTGAGCACTCAGAGGATTCTATTATGATTCATTGAAACCATTTATATGGTATGTAATCTATTTATAATTTAGTCTTTATCTTATTACTTGAATGCTTCAACATTGTATCGATGATTCACATGAAATCTTTTCTATATATTAGAATTCCTTGAATAAACTCTTTGGATTCATCATGTTGTATTTTAACATCTTGAACCCGGGATTCACCCCATTCATCCCTATCAGACTTAGCCCATTATTACTATTGATGATGTCCATAGACTTAGTTAGAATAATTTATAGTGTAATGTATTGGGTATTACACTTGGTCCACCCTTAGACCCATTTTCTCTAGAGTGCATGTGATACTATTATGAGTTAGCTTGAACCTTTAAATCAAGGGTTACTTGGTTACACCTTATATCCTCTATACTATTATTTCCGATTATAATCCAAGTAATACTATTATTACATGAACACATAATTATAATTTGAATATTAAGAAACTAAATGGTTACCTATTCTGACCCCATATAAGGCTAAATAATGTATTAGTTGTTTATTTGTTGAATTTTAATTTTATATAGATGCACACAATATAGTTTATCTTCATAGAATGGAGTTGTATATAAAACATCGGTGGTGGCCAAATGAAAATTATCTCACATCCTACCAGATCCACATTTGGTATCCATGTAGATTATATGATAGATATTGTGGATAGGGGTAAATTTCCCACATTTAAAATCAAACATGCATGTATTAGTATAAGAGTGGTTAACCAAATGATCATTCTAGATATTGGGATTCCTTGATTTTTGTTTCCTATTTTTTATTCTTGTTTTACATTATGTATTTCACCATCTTCCTAATTCCATTTAATTATTCAATCCTATTTATAAATAAATTTTATCATCATTTTTAAAATAATACATATTAAACATATTTGGTTTAGGGTTATTTATTACATGGATTTTTACTCTTACTTCTATTTCCATTATTATTTATTCTTATAATGATGCTTCCTCTATTATGTCACAATTTTTACCACTATGATCTACTATGACCATTAAGCATAGTATCCCCACTATCACACATTAGGCCCTCTCTGCTTTTAAGAACTATCTCATTTATCAGTTGGTGTTCTTGAAGAAATGTGCCCAACTAGGAATAGATACATTGGATTGATCTGATTCTGGGATGTCACAATGTGTAATTAGAATAGTTAATTTTCTTTTTTATTATTTCCTAGGAAACTTCTAAAAGAGATTATGATTATGTTGGGTATTTGTTATAAGCAATTTATAGGAGTATTTTTTCTATGTATTGGGTAAAAACCATGTTTTCTCATAATGAAATAATGTTGTTCTATTTTTTACATATTACAGCTAATATACTTTCACCATTGGGTGATGCACATGAATTATGGTCTTCAATATTCTTTATGAAAAATCTTCCATGGACTAGTGTTGAAAGGCTAATTTTACAAGAATCATTATAACAAAGGATTCACATTCTGTGAATATGACATTCCATATACGTTCATTTCTCCCCAATAATTTCATGTGTTTTATGTCATTGTTTAATGAGAAAAGGTTGTTATATTTTCCAATCTCACTAACATTTTTTTATATAATTGAAATTTGTAATTTAAAATGTCAGTATAATTATTACAACTGTTTTATTTTATTTATTTATGATGTAATTTTAAATATAAAATTTTTACACATGTAAGATATGTAACTCATATTACATGAGTGGGGATTTGGTTGTGGATTCAGGATTACCAATTTCATTTATAAGTTGTATGGGACCATATAAATTGTAATGGGTAAATCATTTAATCGAGCCATCTTATTTTACCAGTCATTTTATAAGATCGAATAAATGGTGGAATTAATAGAATTAAATGGTTTTCCATTTCAGTTTGTAATTTGTATGGTCCATTATTGGATAGGGATGAAAATCCATTTAATCGATCCTTGTATTATGTAAAAATTAGATTAAAACATAAAATGTAAATAATGAATTTAAAAATTTAATGGTTTACATTTAATGGAGGGGAAAAGTTCAATTTGATGTGTATTTTACTCCTTGAATTGCAACTATCCTTTAATACACTAGATCACATGTAAATAATAATTGAACACTTACCGATACATTTTTATACTACGAGTGTATTTGGTATTGTATATTGTGTCAGGACACCATTTCCTTGTAATCATCATACATTACTGATTGTATAGGATTTAAAATATTATTCTAAGGGATGATCTTGTCTTTTTATATCTATTCGACCTTTATGTCATCTAGTAATGAATAAGGTAGATGTAAAAAACCATAATATGGACGTGGTGGCCCCAGAGCCACTACTGAAACCTCTAGAAGAACCACATGAAGAATAA
Source organism: Viscum album (assembly GCA_963277665.1). Lineage (NCBI taxonomy): Eukaryota > Viridiplantae > Streptophyta > Magnoliopsida > Santalales > Viscaceae > Viscum > Viscum album. The sequence continues at coordinate 741,029,411 of OY728145.1, read as the reverse complement.
CTCTCTATTTCTAAGTTAGTCACTAATTCTCAGTGTCAATAGGGTTTACTATGATTGATGAAGTCTATGAATGATGCTCCTCGATCTTCACCTAGGTTTTCTAATCATAATAATAATATCTATTAGCATAATCATTATATATATTTAGTGGGTAGAGTTTATTAGGATACTGATTTTTGGATTGAGTTCATCATATCAATAATTGATCATTTAGTGATTCATTCAAGGAGACGGGTATAGATCACCACCTAAATGTATCATGACACATCCGATTGTTAGTGGGATATGATTACCCATACTATTCTACATCAAGGAATGGTCATGGATGTCTTCAGGTCTACTTAATATGGTTACCTTTTACTTTAGACACTAAGAGATGACCGATCCATGGATTTTATGAACCTAGAGTAGGGTGCTAATTCCTTAATAGAATATTTAGAGTATTTCACTAAGTTACGTCACATTTTATTACTTATTTATGGTGATGAATTATAATTTCCGAGACACTTTGATGATGGTATCAGATATTCATCCACATTTTGGTGAATATAATTCACCTATAATATATTTTTGAGATCTTGAACCTGTATATTATCATTAATGGAAACTTAAGGGAAGCTGGTAGTACTATGAAAATATGTTTAGTGCCAAGATAGGGTAGTAGTTCATCTAGTAGTTTTAATTTTATACTATATGTATATAATCATAGTAGTGAATTCTATATTATATACATTTTTAACTATATTATATTCCATTAGAGTGGACAGTATGAGAATTTGATTCCTTAGTGCTATAGTGATGTGCATTAGTGTTATGATTATAGTTGGATGGGTCCTATTTAGAGATTTTTGTAGACCTTTCAACATATTTAATGAATAAGAGGGGCCTCTATAGACCGACCATTATGAGTAGGAAGAGTTACACCCTAGAAAGTGGGAATATGATGTATGTTTAGATAAAAATGCCAAGGGGGTGTAGTGAGAATGTTAAATAGACTTATGTTTATCAACTATAGTAGAGAATACTTTCTCATGGTAGTTCAGTTATAGATCAATGTTGGATATTATACTATGTTCTATAATTTTAGTGAATACTAGCTGATTAGAATTCATGACCATTTGACTACACGAGTTAAAATTATCTTATCCTCTACTATAATATCATATTTATTCAAAAAAGGTTCCTCTCACTCCATTAACTCATTGTCGATAGAAAAAAATCTTGGGCAATACATTCAATACCTTTTTGGTGTGATGAACCTAGACCACCATTAGGTTTGTGATCCAAGAGTATACATTAATAAAATGAATTTCCACTTGAGGTAGGTAGTTTTCATTTCTTATCATACCTTTTCATCCTTGAGATGCAATACATTGATTTAATTATTCTGATGAACTGGTTGGTTCATTATCACTTTTATGTGGATAAAATTATTATAGGGAATCATTTGTATCAGCAAGGGGTGATATTTATCCTCACAAGGGTGACTGGAATTTCAAGATCAATAAAAATGAACCAGAACATCGTGGGCTAGGTTGATTGATGACCCATACTTCCATCCATTTCTTGGATGATTGAACATTGTGTCTAATATATTTTTCTTTGGTGGTGGATCATCACAGGGATTCCTTCCTTGATGTATTAAATAAACTATATTCTAATGGAAAGGAAGAGTTTAATATAGATCTTGTTCTACCAGATTTTCCATCATAAATACTTCTATATTAGATTGAAGTCACTGAACCCTATGAGCTTTATATATTTTAATGGATTTTTAATCTAATTGTTTTACCAATCCTATCACTTTTTCTTGGGGTTCAACCATGATTTTAATCAAGAATGAATATTTGTCCATTAGGATATTTCTGAATTATCAGTGGTTGAAACAGAGTATTTCATAAAACCACTATCCAATTCATCAAATAGTTGGTCTCTTTGAAAAGCTCTAGTGAGATAGAGTGTTCTAAAAGATCACCATGAGATTGGGATATGAACTGCTCTGAGTTAGGAATTAAAATATACCATGAATCATTTATGATGTTGGAGTGGTCTATATGGGATCCTTTACATTTTTTCGGTTTCTAAAACATTACCTCTTATATCATGGACTTGATGAATAGGATTATCCACCCCAATTTAGATTTCATTATCATGGTTTTTGTGGATGAAATCCTGGGGTATTATTATACTCGAAGTGACCACGCCAAACATATTTATAAAATTTTGAGTAGAATTATAGATAATAATTTGTATGCTACTCTAGTGAAGTTCAACAAATGGACGGAAAATTATCACTTATAGGGTCATATTATCTATAAATAAGTATTATCATTTGAATAGAGAAGGTGAGTGTTGTGGTTTCTTGGGAGAATCACAATAACATTTTCGATATATATATTTTATTGTGGAGTTTTGGATATTATTATAATTTCTAAAATGACATATCTGGCCTTGATTTGAAACTTACTAGTCTTACAAATAAGGACTTGATTTCCTTATGATCTGAAGCAAACAAGAAATACTATTATGTGATTGAATGAAGGATTACATCAGCACCAATTTTAATCCTTCCGAAGCCTAGAAAAGTGTATACAGTTTTATGAGATGAATCTAATGGCTGGGTGCAATATCGATGCGGGAAGATATATATTTTTTTATATGAGTATTTCTAATTTAGATCAAATGAGTATAATTACCCAATGGACGTAATTAATCATGTAGAAATCATTGATGCTTTATGTTGATGGATACCTTATCTGAAGAGAGAGTGATATGTGGTGTATACATACCACAAGATATTAAAATTTTCATTTATATAGTGTGACTTGAATATTGGTAAATGTATATACATTGAATACCATATGTGTTTTGACATTGAGATTTCTTATAAGCCTAGAAGGAGCAGTCCGATACTTGATGCAAAGAGCTAGAAATATTAGGCACTTGCTGTTTAGTAATACAGTGAAGAAGAGAAATACATTTCACATCTTTAAAACATTCATACAAATTTTAATTAGACTCATAGAAAAAAATTTCTTTTAGATACAGTATTTACCAATTCACTCATAGATTGGGAAATGAGAATGAAATTCACATATCCTAATGTTTTGGAACTATGGGACAATATTTATAGTGAGGACACACCCCTGGATTCATTTGTTGTTAAAAATGATATCTTGCATATGCATGGGTGTATTTGGGTTCCAACATATATAAGAGAGGATCTAATATTAGAGTCTCATTGTTCTTATTGGGATGCTTATCAAGGTATGTACATGATTTAATATGGTATGCATCTCTAGTATTCATGGCTAAGGTGAAATGTTGGATAGATAGTTTTATCAATAGGTGGTCCACCAGTTAGCTGGTTGAGGGTGGGAAATAGTGGCCTCTTAGATTTTACAACTTATTTTGGTCTTGAAATGGATATTGGATGACATTTTGATAGATTTAGTGGTTCATTTATCAAGGTCTCCCTAAGTTAGTAATGAAATTTGGGTAGTCATGGATCAACTATTTTCCCAAAATTCTATTATATACATGAGGTATTATTAGATGATGATATGGGAAGAATATATTAATTTTTCATTATAAACCTATACATGGTCCATCATGATATCATTTTATACAGGAACACATGCTACACATCAAGGATCAAGATGGGCTTTAAGAGATAATTGAGTGTTTATGTACTTCTAAGAATATATTTCCACCATCAAACTGATGGCTTACAGAAATAGACTATAAAGTTGTTTGAGGACATGCTTCTAGAACATTTATTTAATTTTAGAAATTATTTTGAGAAACATATACCTATAATTTAGTTTTTCAAATTTAATAGCTCTAAATAAATGATTCATACAACTCAGTGTGTGGACTTATAATTTAGGTTTTTCGGTTCGACCTTATGATGGTTAGAGATAGGAGGGGTAGTGTTACTGGGTCCTCATCTCATATTGGAGAAATTAAAATAGGTTACGTTGTTTAGAAAGTGTATTCTTACCATGTAAATGGAAAATAAATCATATTTTTAACCCCAATGAATACCTATGGAGTTTGAGTTTGGGGATCAATTTTTATTATGTGTATCACCCAAATGTGATAATTAACAGATACAAAGGCAAAAACCTTTTTTTTTGCCTCATTTTTTAGTTACTTTTAAGACCTTCGATGTAATTATACTAGTAGAATATTTTCTGTTATTATGATATAGGAAACATTCCATGCACAAAATCTTCCAAGTTTCACAGATCTTTCATTACCATACCAAATCGTCTCAGATTTTTGAACTAGATGATATTGGGTTAAATTTTTATGCTTCTATTGAGGAGTATCACATATGAATCATTGATTATATAATTATTTCTCTATAAGGAATATAAATCATGTTAGTAGGAGTGAAATAGAAACATAGACACGTACATTACAATGGTTGGGAGTGAGAGGATGACTTATATGTTCAGTTTCCATAGTTGTTGTAAGATAGCACTCTACCACCCTTGGAAGGGAAACATGGGGATGAATTCCTTTAAGGGGGAGACTATAAAAACCATGTGTATATATGAGTTAGGTATGCCCAAAATTATGTTTTAACATTGACCTAATATGACGTCTTGGTGAGGATATAAGGGAAATGAGGTTTTCTAGTATTTTTTAGAGCTTTAAAACATTGTTGGTGAAATAAACATATAGGTTTCATAGTTAGTAGAAACTGTTCTATGATATCTTTATTTGGTCTCCTAAATATGTGTTTATTAACATGATAAAGAAGGTAACATGGTTTTCCCTAATAATGTGACCCAGTCCTCATGCCCAAAATAGACTCATGATTTTTTAACATAGAAAAATATCAAAATTTTCAAATGTTTTGCTAAACATTGTGCCAGAACCATGCATGTTCCCTCTTTGGATAGTGAATGGCACATGATTGGTTCATTTTTTGGACAAAAATTTTAGCCAAAAAGTGTGACACATATATGTTGGTTAATACTACCATTTTATCTAAATGAATCAAATTTTAGGTATCATTGTTTCTTTTCTATTTCCAATGGACAAGCCTCTACTTTTTCTCCCATTGAAACTCCTTCTACAGATATCCACCTAGGTTCATTGTTTTACTCTCAATATGACCCCAGAATTGAGTGTTGTTTATTACATTATATTACTCATGGTAAGTGTTTCAATCCATAGGCTTCTTTATTTGTTTTTTACTCTTATCAACAATTAAATTTTTTTAGAGTATATTCCATATTTGTTTGGTAAATTTTTCATTATTTTATTTTCATATGTTAAAAGAAAAAATAATGTTTTATACTAGATGAGGAACCTTCTACCATAATATGGTAGGTGGTATATGGCATATTACATAAGGTCTCACCCTATAAAAATTGTATACATTATGAACTTCCTAGTTTCATTTGGTGTTCCTCCTTAAATCCAGACACCTCTGCTTATTTTTTCTTGAATATAGTCTTTGGATATAATAATAATACATTAAATTATTAAGGGATATTACCACAATGTTAATAAACCAAAATAGGGTGTGTTACTTTTTATTCACTTGGTGACCCGTGATGTGTTTACACATGAAAGTTCTCAGGTTCGTTTAACATGACATTTTGAAATTTAAGTTTTCATTCACAATTAATTATTCTTTAAAGTCATGTTATGGAAAGTATATATATATATATATATATATATATATATATATCAATTTTTAGAGTTAAATCATAAATTCAATTGATATTGGATATTTGTATTCAATTAACCTTGTCATTCTTAATGTAAGGTAAGGGAATGAATCTAATACCTTTTTAATTGAATTGATATTGGTTTCATATCCTTTATTTACATTGTCATGTTTAATGGATTTTAATGGAATGAACCTATTAAATGGTAAAATGGAATGATTAATACATGGTAAATGATTAAATATGATATAAATAGTGTAAGTATAATGATCCTTTTTATATGAAGAATTTTTTCTATGTAGGAATGGTCAGACTTGAGCCATAATTAGATTTTATAGGTATTTCATTGGGCCAACATATTATTCCATTCTGATTCATCGAGATAATTTCCAAGGCAGATAACCTCCACGTAATATATTATTTCTTTTATTATGTTAATTCCTTAACATTATATCAAGGATTAACATATCATATTTTCTAGGTATTAAATTTCGTTGAATACACACAGTGGATTTAGCTTTATGTCTTCAGACACATTTCTCCATTGATTCACCTAATTTGGATAAACCATGATAAACCAATGGTTACTTTGGATTAGTTCCATTGAAACAAATTGACTCATTTATAGAGAAATGACTTTGGAATTACACTTAGATTACACTCTATCCCCTTTTAGATAGATTGTATCAAACACTATTGTGAGCTATGTCAAACCCCGTGGTCACAAATTCCTTGGTTACATAATTGATCCTCTCTAACTGTTAAATATTATTTCAGTATAACTAATAACTTTTATATTTTACATCATCATTATAAATTGAATCCTAATAAACTACATGGTCATAGGTTTAGAAAATAGCTACCGCTGAAGTAGGAATGGGATGTTAATTTATACTATAAATCTTTTATATATTGGTCCACTATATACATTATATCAATTGACTAGATTTTTATAGACATCATTGGGGGTGGAATATTTATAATTATCTCAAACCCTATCAAGGTTAACAATAATAAATTATAATTTTATATTATTTCCGGACTGTAAAAGGAGAAGCATTCCACTTTGGACACCTAAATTGTATGCTTTAGGAAGGGTGATGGGTAATAGATGACCATTTCAGATCTCCTGATGGTTGGATAGTTTTTCCTCTTTTTTATTCATTGGTATAGTATGTATTACACTATATACCTCCTTTAATATATTCCTATCTTTTATTTTGTATAGACAAGACACCATCATTCTATACAATATACAATTTAAACTTTTTGAGATGATGGTTATTTATTACATAGAGTTTTATACATACTTCTGTTGAAATTACTCTTCATTATTTTCGTACATATTCCAATGTTTTTTCAGATATTTCACTATTTTGATACACTATAAACTGAAGGAATAGTCTCCCAACTACAACAACCTACTTCCTTACTAATATTCTTTATCCCATGGCATATAAGGTAGTGCTCTTTGGGAAATTTGACCAACAATGTTTAGTTACATGAGGGTGAATCTGGTCTGAGCCATTTCATTAATGAATTATTTTTATACATGATGCATATTGATGGTGTACATAAAAATGGAATTTAGATGCACTAATTCTCTATTAATCTTAATTGATTGAATTATTAGAGTATTCATTACATTCCTCCATTTATTTATGTTATTCATCATAGATGGTATTCTCATATAATAAAAATGAATGGTGTAGGATTATTAGCATTTAATTATTATGATAATAAATTGAGAATGGATAATTTAAATGAAATATAGTAAATATGTATTTTACATTGTGATAGTAACATGTTTGGGACATATTATCCCAAATAAGGGGATGCATGTGGATCCGTTAAAGAGAATGGTGGTAATAGAAAGAATTAGAAAAAATCTGATAACAATATCCATAATTGGTTTGGATTTTATAGGTACTATGTAACATCGTTGAAAAATATTATAGAATTAGCAAACTCATATACTAGACTAATTTTAAAGGATTTAATGTTATTATGGTTATAAGAATTTGATAAGAGAATCGAAGAGTAAAAATAGAAAATAATTGATCTTCTATTGAAAATAACTATGGATGTGGAAGTATTTGTGATCTATAGTAATTCTTCAAATAATGGATTCAATTTTGAACTCATGAAAAAAAATAATGTTATAGCTTATGCCTCCCACCAGTTAATAATACATAAGAATAACTAGCTATCACATTATCTATATTTCATTAGAGTAATCATGGTAATAATTATTTTGAAATATTATCTATTTACGGAGATGTGTGGTATATATATATACAGATCATAATAACCTCAACTATATACACACACATAATAAGAGGCCAATTTTCTTCGCTTCATGTTGTAAAATTTGATCAAGTATTATAGTTGTTCATTCCACCCCCATAATGGTGTAGAAAATAAATTTCTATATTATCTATGAAGGAAGGATCATATAACCCAATAAATTATATGGATTGAGAGTTTTCTAATATTGGTATACATGAAGGAAATGAAAATATGATTATTAAAATAAATTTCATTTTTTATTTCAGAAATAACTCCACAACCATCCATTCTCATGAATACTAGGAAATCCCAAATTGATGACGTGGAGCTATAAAGAGGTAGTTAATATTTAAATTTTAAACATTTATAAAACTAGAGTAATAAATTTTTTAACATGGATATGTTTCCCATCATGAAAAAAATTAGAAGGAACTTATAGATGATTCACATATATTGTCCTTCTCTAGTAATACAAAGAGTACTATGATTTATATTGATTTGAGGAAATATTTATGGCTGGGTAACATAATGGGTGGGATTTTTTATGTTATATTTTGATTCATTTTTTTTCTGACAAGTCATGATAGAATGAATGATGTGTAAAGGTAAAGCACAACAATTTTCTATACCAGCATAAAAAATGGAAAACATACCAATATATTTTTTCATATGAATCCTCATGATATCTAAAATCCATAATTCCAATTGAGTGGTAATCAATACCCTTTATAACTCACTTCATTTAATTGCTACCAATAAATATTTCTGTCATGAAAAATATTATACGATATATATAAAAGTTTTGGTAATAATATATGGATTAACTCTACTTATTATTTCTAATCAATATTTGAGGTTTCACTCAAGGTTCTAGAGAAACCATAAAAAACATTTGGATATATTGATGAGTTTCAGTACTTATTATGAGCCTTATATGTAAGGATAATCTATGGGTATCATTCACTATTTAGATCATATGTAGTGATAATGTTTAATAGATTTCTTAGTATATTGGTAACAAAACCTAACTTTGGTGGAGTCTACATATAACAAAAAATTCAATACATTCATTTAAATTGATCCTTAAGGGGGAAATATTTTGTAATTTGTGTCAAACTCCATAATAATGAGATAAGGTTTGGGGGAGGATGCTAAAGGGACATTATATTATCGATGATTTTGTAGAAAATGGTCAATCCATTCAGCATCATGTGAAATCTATATAATTTTGGTAGAAAATATATACAGAGAACCATCATTGATTCCATGAGTAAAAGATTATAGATAAGGTGTTTCTCTATATTTCACTACATAAGAAATCAATGAGGTTTAGAAACCATATAAGGACTCATAATAGATTCATCATTGCTTATAATGTTCTTGATAGCATCATAGTTTTGGATGTTTGAATACCACTACTACTTAACCTATATGAAAGATGTTAGTTTTTCCATGTACCCCTATTAAAAAATTTCACACCATAACCACCACATGTGTTAAATAAAAATATATTTCCATTTGAGAATGAAATTTCTAATGGGGATTAGTCGATGAATATATTACATCGTATAAAAAAATTATAAAAACTATGAAAACTCACCTGATAAAATTATCATGGTTAATCAATAATTTTTAAGAGGTATCACGTGAACAAGAAAAAGTAATGAAATAGAAATAAATTCAAATATTTTATCATAAAAATGAATTTTTTTGGAAGACATTAATGAATTACTAAAGGTTTTAATGATCCATGTTCGTTGTTAAATGGATGTTCCTTTTTAATGAATATATTACATGTTAATTAATAAATTTATATAATTGTGATTCTCTATATTTCAGTATTATTTTAGACCATTATGAAATATTGTTGAAATATGATTATTTAGCATAAATTCCATTATGTTCCAGGACCATTGATAATATATCCATTATAATATATTATTTATGATTAATATATATAAATGATTATCATAACATATAATTTATATATAATAATGATGTGATGGCCTCAACTCGTTGGATTGTACATTATGATGCTCATTTATAGGAGAATTTGAGGGTGATGCTGACACTAAACATCACCCATTGCCAAGCGTAAGCCAAGATTAAACAACTAAAATTAAATAATATCGGTTTATGAGAGAAGATCAATCTTATATAGATCACTACCCAAACAATGTTCACCAGACCAACCCATGAATGTAAAATCACCATAAAACTTATCTTTAGGAAACATATTGGTGTAATAAGTGGTTATGTTCCAATTAAAAAATCATATGTTAAATTCACCATTAAATGAAATTGTATTTTCCCCAAACCCAATTTATTATTATCAATGATTTATATGAAATAAAAAACACTTGAATATAGTATTAAAATTATAGAATTGATTATTGATACACTGAAACAAAAAATATATTTTCAAAAAATTATATGAATAATTTATTTTAATTTAATTTCTATGCTGATTTCAATAATATTATATAAATGTTTTTTTTCAAATAAACATGATAATATTTTTAATTACACACTTCAAAATTATAAAATAATTTAATCCATCATATTTTTTTCATAAGAATTCTAATTTTTTCATTTAACATAATTAATAATTTTTAGTAAATAATAGTTTTTTTATGAAATTTATATTCTCAAATTTATAAAATTATTTTGATAAAAAAATGATATTTTTCAAATCACCATGTCTAAATAATCCAATACTAATTTTATTTATTAAAAATTAGAGATTAATAAATGAATAAAATAAAATACATTATAAATATAAGGTAAGTATAATGACATAATAATTAACAAAAATTGATATAATAAATACCAGAAAGGGATGTATCAACCAGAAATATTATTATTTAATATAATAAGATATTTTAAAAAAATAATATTATTTTAAAACCCTTGTAATGAACCAAGCAAAACCTAAAGAATATGTTCAGATTTTTAAAAGTTTGGTTACAGTCATGACTCACTTTCAAATCAATGATGATATGTTTAAAATGTTTTGACCCTTGAATCTTGAAAATAAATAGGATATATTCAATTTACTAAAAACCAAGGACAAAACCCATGAAAGGGAAAATAGTGTTGATTATTTTATAACATATATTCCAAAAACTATATTTATAATTTAATAAATAACCCCTATATTTTACTATAAATGCGCAGTCGTACTCACATTACACTCCACTCAACCCCCATTTTAAATAATTTTTCACATAATATCCTCTATAAATTACCCCCCAAAGATTTTTTATGGTCTTTAAGAGAAAATTACAAAATTTATTAAGAATACTTTCTAGGTAAGGGGTTCTCCCTATCATCTATTCCATTCATGCAGTTTCGTTAGATGAATCCTTTTAAATTTATATTTTTTTTATATGTTTACTTTTCTATCCATATTATTCCCAAATAATTAGAGAATACCTTCCCCTCTCATTAATCTGATCCATGATGATAAAACCATGAATTTGTATTATAGTTTTTTATGTTTTGAATATCCACATATATTTTATTCAATGGTATTGACCTAGATATAACTATTAACCATTTACTAGAGAATTCCATTTAAAACCCTTATATTATTTAATGAAATAATAAATTGATTAAATTATCTCTAATTTTATCTTGCCGATTTGGTGACCATAAGGATATACATTAGTAAGGGTACACCTAGGAAATAATAAAATTCATTGGGTAATATTCTCACCACATGAGATACCACATGTGTTGTATAGGGGGTTAGCCTAAGAATAACATGAAATTATTTATTTCCAATTATCCACAACATATTCATATGATTTCGTGTTTTATATTATTTCCATATAAGATTATATTAATATTTTATGATGATTTTTCCCATACCATGCCACAATATTTATATGAATGGTTTTTTATTATTTATGTTATAATAATTTTTCTCTTGAATCACACATATTATTTTTCAATATTTAATGTTTTTTCGGTTTCCATGCTAGGAATTATAGCTAACCACATTGACATGTGTGTTCATAGGTTATATAGTGCATCATTTAGAGAGAAGATGAAACAATGAGTAATGATAGATATGAAATTTTCAATACATTTGATATGTATATCTATGTGTTAATTCCCATCAAATTTTCTCTTTTAAGATAAATTTCATAATTTTTTTGAATTTGGAGCTATATTTTTAAAATTATATATTAATGGAAGTTTAATTTTTTTTTATTAATTTTTTATTTTGTTATAAAAGTAACAATATGAATATTATTATCCACATTTTATTTTTATAACCCAGTAGTAACTGAATTTCACTTTATTCCACAAAAGGGAATATTTATGAAAACTGAAGACATCATCTTACTCAACAGTGCATTCTAAGAATGACATGGGAGGCCAAAAAATATTTCAACGTGTTTAAAAAATATGGATACCCATAAAAACACAATTTCACTCCAAATATGATTTCAATTTCCCCTCTCTGTGGAGGCCACTCAATTTTATAAATAAGTCGTACACAATATGTCTATGTATCATTCAATAACCCTGATCCATGAGGATGAATCTTGCGCACCAAATAAGATGTGAACAGGAAACTTTCACTATAAAACAATGTGGATATGGAAGATATTGATTGAAATTCATCTTATGTAACTAAAAATTTTCATTCCATGTTTTAATATTTTGGCTATAAGTATATGGCCACTCCCCCTTCACTAGGGTGATTCCCTATATGTTGAACAACCAAACTTCTACATGTAAGATTGTTCTTCCATGAACGCATGAATGCATGAGACATTAAAGTTATATATTTTTCTTAAGTGGTTTCATGTGTCTCCTTCCATGAGGGGGAATAGATTTGGGCAATAAATTTCCATCCTCTTTCAACCCATTCTTGGTGCATGCAAAGTATCCTCTTTTTCACACCAATAAATTTTTGCACAAACCTCTACATTGTAAAAAAACCTGACCCTTGTGTGCAACCCCCAAATAATTCACAAAAATTTTCATTCAAGCTACTTGTATTGACTTTATGTCAAAGTGTTTTATTTTAGAACCTCTTTCATGCAAGTCCAATTCATTTTTCATAACCCTCCAAAATTGCATGCATCAATTTCATTTTCCCTCACGATAGGTACCATATTTCCTTAGTGCATGTGTTTCTATAACATTTTCTTATGGTCATAGTTTTGATAATAACTCTTTAATCTTATCATAGGAATTCTAATTTAGACATCGTGATCAATAAATCCTTTATACTATTCAATCGTGTCAATTTTTAATCAATGACCTTCCAATGGATGCACAAACTATATTTTTGTAATCCCATATGTTAAAGACCGTGTACCTCACATCAGCGCTACATGAAGTAAATCAACATAGAAAAAACATCCTCAGCAACTAATGATAAACTATAGACATACCCCATGAATTGAAAATGGGATTCCACAAGTACACTCACTATGTGAAGCCATATCCTCCCACCAAGGACACAAACCATGCATGGTGGATATCCTTCACATATACTATTCCCACTCCATGTTCGAAAAGAAAATGATTCTCCAGGTATGACTCATGGGGAATGAGATACTCCTTACATTGAATTATATCCTCCAAACATGGAATGACATCCCCTTAGAAAGCTTCCAAGCATAATTCCAAATCATCACTCATTGGTGTATCTTTCACAACACAATAATCTGGTATACTACATTCCCTTGTTTCTCACATCGAGCATGATTCACATGGGTATAGAGATTAATATAAAACATTAAATCCAACCTCCAATCATTCGAGAATTCCTACTAGAGTAACACTTACTTCCACCTTCTAAATGGGAACTTCCACGTGTAATCCCTTTCACAAACATGCTCTATGGGCATCCTTATTCAGTATAAGCCCTATAATGTCCCCTTATATGAGAATCTTCTATGAGTAATCCCCAAAAAATGTGCCTTCTCCTCATGTTTCATCTCCATTTACCTTTCCTAACTATGTGGTATTTGTTTCCCAACTGATTGGGATATGTGGGGATCCTCTCTTGTGTCCAAACCCAACACTTTATCCACCCACAGAATATATCCACCCCAAATATGTATCAACCCTACACATTTTCCATCATATCCACTCTATCATATCCATCCTCTCTATCCTTATCCATAGTGATATTTTCTCATTCCACTATATCCCAGTGAGATTATCCCCATACTCAGAGGTCATATCTATTTCTGTTCACCATTGGGAAGCTTCCATGCATAAGCCCCATCAACTTCAACATTGCACCGAATAGTAATCTCTCATATCCCTTGTGTTATCCAAAAAAAACTCCACCCAAGAGAAATAATATAGAAAATGGAATATTAAATTCAAATGCCACACAATATCCCTCATCGTTTCCCTATTCACAGTGCCAGTGTTCTTAAAATATTATGTTAAACAACATGGACTGATCCTATCATGTGACATTAAGATTAATCATATAACTATTTGGGTTTTTATCCATGTATTCTACATAGGGTACATAGGACGCCTATTGGAGGTTCAATCCCAACAAATGGTAAATTTTGAACGTCCATGATCCACCTTTATGGGTGTTCCGATTAAGCATCATGGTGTTACATCTTGTCTTTATGGGATGCACCACCCTAATTTACCTCCAGAGGGTGTTCTGATCCATCCACCAGTGAACCATTAATGTCTTCCCTAATAGGAAAACACCACATTGATTCACCATCGATAAGTAATTCCGATCAACCACATTGTCTCTTTGTAAAATGATATTCTCATGAATTATCTCATACTACTACCTCATGAAAAAAATGAGATTTCTAAGGTGAAAGCCTTTGATTAGATATGCCTACGAAGTTAGCTACCTCATGTTGAACATGGGATCACAAGGTGAAATACTTGGATGATATGTGCCTTTGACATTAAGTTCCAAATAACTGAAGAAATATTCCACTATTTTATCACCAGAGATTCTTCTATAAAATTCCCTCCTTTGGGGAAGAATACTGGTGACAAATGTTCCAATTGTCAATACATGTCGGTGATTCCAAACATTACTACTCTCCTAATCGATGGATTATACCCCACAATGAATTTTTGGAATTAAAAGATGGAAGCATTGTAATTTACTAGTGTCAATAAATAGAAGGAACATTGAATGATTTTCATGAACACAAAATAATATATGAGGGAGACCTAGACTAAGAGATAATTTCCGAGGAGGAATGCATGGAAGGAGAAACTGAAATCCCATAATATTATTTCTATCAAGGAGTAGAAATCATTGTTGAATTTGATAAACCCCCCCCCCCCTTCCATTGTAAAGATGCAATGTGGGGTAAGAATTCATATTAGTGCATATTAACACCTCAGTATCACAACAAATTAAACGTATCAAAAACTAAAATGGTCAAATCACTTTGAAACTCTTCTTCTCCACATTGGGACTAGTACTGTTTCAGATATCTACAGATTATCAAGTCACCAGATCCAGATATCAGGTGCCAAGACCTACCTATCAAATAGTGGGCTCCGCATGGAACTGGTGAGAAATTGGGTTAGTTTAACATTGTGAATTATTGTATATGACATTATTAGTGTGGATCTATCTCTAGACATGAAAGATAAGAAAATATTGATGAATTATGAAATTCATTATTTGTATCATTACTAATGGATTAATTATCCTTATTTTTAAGATGCAAGACACATAAATTCAATTACCCAATTAACAATGATTCATGGACGATAAAAATGTTAGTGTGGTAATCCTTCAAGAACAACCTCCCCAATGAATTCATATGTGACCATGGCTACCAGACACCCACACCCTATATCACATTCATAGATTATTATGAATAGGTTCATAGAAGATATATTATACTGATACGAGAAAGAGGGTGTCATACCCATGGAAGATATAGACCTCCAGGACCTGGAGGTTTCTATGCCTCACCGACACCACCTCCCACATGGGCCACCCAGAGATCCATTTCACCTGGATCAAAGAGAAAACTTTTTTTGGAGTGACTCCCCTAAATGAACATATGATTTTCTCCCATACTTTGAGTAGTCACCCGAGATTTGTAATAATACCCAGGATCCTACTAGGAGGGCTCCCACTAGTCCCCATCATAGAAAGAAGTGACCAGTCTTCTAGGAGGAGTAATAGGTGGGATATTACCCTTCTCTTCCATCCCCAATCTGAATTACTGAAAACCAACAATATGTGAAAACTTTTTGGATGATTTTACAAAAGGGGAATCATTTTACACATATTTTTTGTATCCTGCATCAAATAGTGCATTCTAAAATATCACTACCACTATAGATAGGGGACCCATCAATGCCTGGTTTGGACAGAGATCTCAACCACCCTACAGGAAGGTTGGTTTTACTATATCAATCAATGATTTTGTATTTGTCTATTATGGGGCACCCTATTACGATGAGATCTAATATGGATCCCTACCAAATAAAATCTTCATCCAATGTATAGGACCTCTCTACTTTACCAAATGACATGGAGCCCCTCCACATATTCCCAACTTTGGTCCTAGTGGAGGTCATCACTTTTTTGTCAACGTCTTCTATGGAGTTCCCCACTATAATTATGGTACCTAATATGGATGTCCTATCCTTATCACATACGATTACATTGAATTTCCTCTTTATTCCATTTGAATCTTATAAAGATTCATGAACCACTCCATCATGGGTCAATGGGGATGTTCTCTCATCTCTATCAATGATCAATATGAAATTACTCCATGCGGTATCACAACCAACCAACACAGGGGTTCTCCCCACGAAAAAGGCAACTAGATTGGAGGTCATAACCACTCAATTGATGGTCAAAATGGAGCCCCACATATTTCAACCACCTACAACAAAGGTCATTCCCCTGAATTCATTATCCTGTACAGAGGCCCTTCCCAATATCATGTTCCTCAACACAAAGGTCCTACACATGTCTAGTTCTATTAGTGAAAATTCCCTCCTCTCACTTCAACCCACCAAAAGAGAAGATCCTACCTACTTTCGCAACCAGGATAGAGGTCCTACCCATGTATCTAATGGCCAAATTTTAGTTCCTCCATGCTACATCAACAACCAATGTAGAGGACCTCCCCACTACATCAGCAGTCTTAGTGGGGTTCCTCCTTGATCCGACAATAATTGTTATAGAGGCCCACCCCATGTATAAATACATAAAAGAGATGTTAATCCACACATAATCACCCACTATCAGGGAGGTCCTCCCCATGTCATGTAAAATCCCTACCATGCAAGAACATAATGGGAAATAAGTTAGAACAACCATTAGTAGAGGAAAATTTCTCAGAAGCATCAAGCATTTGTCAATCAAATTCCCATCTCATAATTTGAGGAAGATTGTTATAGAATGATTGATCCTTCACCATATTCGTCAACATCAGATTATAAGGAGGAGGATTAAAGGTGAAACTCATCATTCCATATGGTGATATCCACAAGAATCCTAAATCCATTCACATGTGTATGAATGTGGAGGAATATTTTTCTCCCTTCCAGTGAATCATGGTGATGTATTCTCAATCATCTGAAGTTTTATTCTCTACCTTTACCCAATATTACAAATATTTGTTCTAGATTTTTATAGAATGTGAGGATTCAATATACCCATTGATGACTGTTAAAGTTGTTTCAAATGAGGTTGTGGTATGAAACCAGTCATACTATTAAATAATGATTCATATTCTACCACAATCAAAATATTAACCAATGTTTACCAATTAATTACCTCATGTTATAGCTCCTCCATCGACTAGTCCATAACCACACCAATAAACATTTTTTTCGTTTCTAGTTTCTTAGATAGCATTGATCAAATCTTAGAAACACAAATATTCTAGCCTATATTTTGAATAAGAAATCATGTTGGACAATCTGGATGTTGACTAGCTGTCACTGGTGTTCAGACCTATTGTGGTTCCCAACATCGTCATCCTAGAGTCCCTCACTGGGACCAAGTAACGTGCTTCCTATAAACTATCTGGATGATGTGTTTTAACCTTCTCCACCGTTAAAAGGTCTATTAAGTATGTTAAGAACATTTCTACAACATTGATAAGAATTTATGCATGGTTAAATTAGTGGAACATCTAATGGTTTATGACATTGTGTCACCCACCTACCAGCATAACCTCTAACATAGTTGTCTACACAAATTTATAGTGTTTTCAGAATAATAGATGAGTCATCTACATACATGAATTTACATGTCTAGGGAGAGTAAAATTCTATCCACTTTATCCCCATGCTGCATCATCCAGACTGACATGGTGATATTTATTATATTCTCAAGGTACTGTCACCGTAAATATGGTCATCCTCGATAATACATAAGATGAGGACACTGGAATGGGGTATGACAGATAAAACACACTCCATGGGTCAATAATATATCTAATGGACCATCATACTAGATTTATTACTATTCTGACACTTAGTCTTAGGTAGATGTATACATTGTTTTCCTCCAGTCAGAACACCAATAAGGATAAAGGACCTCTTATTATGTCTGGTCCATCAGATGTTGTGAAGAAAAAATGGTCAATCCTCTAATCACCCTCTTGATTTAGGAGTTGTAGATGATAATAGGGTAATTTATGAGATCCCTGATCAGTGGAACATGATATATGGAGTTTCTTAATAAGCTTTTATCCAAACTCTAATGGGGAAGAAGTGCAAGCGATAAGTCCTTCTCAAACTATTTGTCCATAGGGAGTATGAAAATATCAAGAATATTGAAAGGGATGATACACGAGTTTTTGGAAAAAGACCTTATTATGCATCAACAAATATTCTTGAGCACCATTATAACCTTCCTCAAGACCCAAATTAAGAATCCCTTTACACTGTTCCATCAGATATTGAGACTTACTACGACATTTTTGAACATAAAAAAGAACTGGTGGTTTGGGATCCTTGTTAAGATAGGAACCCACACTAGGGAAATTAAATAGCTACTCCCACTACTCATCTTGATTCCCTAGAGATGTGATAGTTGTAAATCCCACCAGACAACATGCCCTATTCATCTTTGGTGGAAAAAATGAAAGCTCCCCAAAATTTTGGGAACCTTACCTTCGTCAAATTGAACATTATAGGTGATATGATGAATTATCTGGACCACTTTAACTTGAGGTTTGTACCCATGTTGGGATCCCCAAAGAAGGAAGAGTATGCTAAATAGTAATTGTTTAATAAAAATTAGATGGTAATTCCTTTTTCTAGTAAAACTATTTACCCATAGGTTCCTTAGCATGTTTGGAATACCTCTACATACAATTTCTCTACAAGTTTATCACCACCACCCATAATAAATGAATTATCAACCCCTTTAAATACACACAACATCATGAAGAAAATGTTGTTAGATTTTTCAACCAGTGTCACGGAATCATATATTAACATGATATGATGTTGATATAGGAAAAGATAATAATTATGTGGTTGTGGAACATCACAACTAAATATGTTAGTACCCTCATTACTCAAAGCATCCCATGTGGATTTTAGTATTTTGACAAAAAAACTTAGTTCCTAGAGGATGTACCACAACATGGTAAGACGGCATGTCCATTTCTTATACCATATCCATTAAGAAGAGCTTCATTGGAATAAAACACTGAAAATATATAGGTGTAGGTCCATGAGCTACTAGAGATATTACTATTAGAGCCTCACTGACTGTAGCAACAACATCCTGCTCAGCCTCACCTAGTAGAGAATCAGTAAGAACCAGCCAATCATGAAAAACTTCATAGGTGAAATTATCTATCGTCAAACCATTTTTAGTCTTCATACCCTCATAACAGTCAAAATTACCATGTTTACTTACTGGACAAGAAAAGCTATACCATGTCCTTTAAAATGGAATATTCCCTTTGTTATTTATACGATGCCTTGGAAATGGAAATTCTAATGATTCTGGAGTGTAGAATGTCCCATGATGGTGATATCATAGATCTCTATGACTCTGGTCCATACCATAGGATACTTGGGTAAAAAATCATGAAATGTTATGTGTTCAAGTATTATCTTGAGAATAAGGTAGATAAGGTTGTGGTCATGTTTAGATATGTCCTAACATAGGGGGGACATATCTCTTCCATGATTGATATTAATAGTGTGGGTAATAATGAATGGAAAATTCTTTAAAACCATAGAACTAAAATTTATGGTGATAGGTTGGATTTCAGGGCAGTTTCTCATACTGATGGTGTCATCCACGCTCTCTTATATTGGCACAAACCTCTAAAAGTCATCGTACTGTCCCCAAATAATGCATTTGCATCCACATCATATCCTTCTACATCTCAAAAGAGTAGGTTTTGATAGCTCATGTGAAATAATATTACCCCTATGATTTCAAATTCATCAATCAAACTTTCCGACCTCATGCATCTAGAAATGGGAATCACACCAAGGGTCTTCCCCACATTTGAGGAGTCATCTGATGATGGCTAGAAGAATGTATCTATGAACACTGTTGAACTGGGGGACCATTAAATTGTCCCCAATGATGAGAAATGTCAGTAGATACCTCTGTGAGCTCTTGAAAAACATCATAAAAAAAATATTGAGGACACATAAATTACAAAAATGCTCAGGATAGGTTTATAAGCCTAGTCGTGCATGCTACTAATACCAAAAAACATGTTCTGTATAGATCTATGATGGAATTTTTTTCTATGTCAGCTATATCAGCCATGCCACTATAGTTTACAATGCTAATTTAATATAAAGAACAACCATATCCATTTCGTGATTGGTCACGTCTAGATAAAGACATGTCTCTATTGGCCATGCTTATGAAAGTAATGGTTCAAGGAGAGTTGAATAATGATCTGTAGGATATGTCAACAATGATTCAGAATAAATTGGTTCATTAATCAATTCCCATAATGCCACATTACAAAGATTGACCCCCTATAGGAAGAAATATGTTATTAGGATGGATGCATGATGAGTTAAGGAACATATCCAGTAAACATGAGAATAAACCAATCATTGAGGTCCTCCACAAGTAAGAAGTGATGTGTGAGGATCCAAAAGAATATTTCAAAATCACCCTATAGTTCAAAATAGTTGTGGATACTGTGGATAAATTATATGTTGATGAGGTCGATGATGAATAATTTCAATCCATCATCTCATTATCTAGATATGATACGATTTCCTTCTTATAGAGAAAAATTATCCCATTTATCATTCCATTCAATTTAAATGGTGTTGAATTTAATTTATAATTGGAAGTCACAAGTTAAATGTTCAATCTCATCCTAACCCTGATGATTTTTAGGACGGGAAAAAATGAATTAGATATGTTCCCCTCCAACATGATAATTCAACATTATGATAATTATAAGCATAAACTGTGTGAAAATATCCTATTAAAGACTCATTTTGGTAGTTTGGTAGACTAAAATGAATTCAATGTTTATTCATAGTACACATGATAATATGAGTTGATGTGTAGGCCATGAATACTTCTTCATGTAGTTTGTCTCTCCTCATATCACCAATGCCTCATGTACTCCCTCAATTGTTGAGTATATAGGATTCATGGTTATGTGTCCCTATTTGACTCTTATAAAACCCGTTATATGTATTTTTTCAGTAAAAAGAGTAAGGAAAGGTGTGTTTAGTCCAATGAGGTCAAGAACACCACTGTTACAACAAGCTAGTGGATTGATATGGAAAATGGTTTCATCTTCTTAATTCACTAGTTGGAGGATACAATTCCAGAATTGGGAAATTTCATTGACGTTTCTTATAGAGAAAAGGTCTAGTGTACCCAACTATAAGTAACATTAGATTATTACCTTTTTCTTCTACACGGGTCAGGCCTGGGTGATACCAATAGCCACTACCCCTACAAGGTATCATGGTTTTTTCCCATGACTACAATTGTACATCATACCTTCCTATTTCATCGGGTGGGGTTTAACGGGTACAAGTCAACCAAAAACCACTACATTTATATCAATCATGGAACCTATGGTTGATGTTCTAATGGAATTGTAATGATATATTCTTTCAAAATTTATTTTAAATATTAGGATCCCATAGTATTGAGTTTTTATCCACCCAAGCAAGCACCTGTGTTCCCCCAAAATTATACCACCTTGATGAACTGTCTCTTCTTTCTAATTCCCATTATACAGGAGATAAAGTTGATTTGAAGGATTCTCATCCATTATATAAAATAGATAATATCCAAAACTATTTATTAATTGGTTCTATTGAACCATGGAATTGACACTTATCTGTGGCCAATTGTAATCACTATAGCCATTTCTCTATAGAAACAACTGCAATATATAATTTTCCTAAAGAATCTAGGAGATTTATTTCCTTATCATTATGAAAATATTTCATTACTAGACCCTCAGGTCACCATCAGAAATATCATTCATCCATTAAGTCATCACTTGATCAAGAATCCTCTCAAGAAAATGAACCCTTCCCATGGTACCATGGTCAAGGATAACATTGATAAAAGTATCAAACAAAAAATCTTAACAACGGTTCAGTAATCCAAGTGTCTAGATAACCTCATACAATTCAAGAATAAGAAATGGATTATTAGGTTCTTCATCAGATTCTGGGATCTCAACCATTATTTCCTGAATGATTATTTTCCCCTTCTTGTAATTAGTTTATTGATCAATGAAACATCTGGGTACCGAGCTCTCTCATTCATGGATAAATACATATGATACAATAATATCATGATGGAAACTAATTATGATGAGTCTAAAACCAATAGATAACCTAAATGGACCTACTACTATCTAGTATTTCTCTTCGATATGAATAACATAGGGGCAACATAACAACAGTCCATGCAGTTCGTATTCAAACCGTTCCTCTGGATTCTTGTGAGATGTTGTGTGGTTGATTTGGTGGTTAACTACAAATTACATCAATAGAATATTAGAGACCATCATAAATCATTTGTATTCCTCTATTATAGAATGTTGAAGAAGATACCCTTAATGATTGAATAAGGGGAATCCTATGTGATGTTTCTCAGATCCATCATTGGATATATTTGTATCAAAATAGACCCAAATAAGATCAAGGCCATAAGCCAGTTTCCTGCTTCGAGAAACCTCAGTGTGTTCTGATGTCTTTAGGGATTCTTAGCCTATATATGACTATTTATTGAGAATATTCCTAGAATGTGTAATCATTTTTATGGATCCTATAAAATGTACTATATATTAGTGGGATGAAGAGTTCCAAGCAGTATTTAAGGAAATCAAGAAGTATCTATTATAACCATTGGTTATGATGTCATCCTTATTTGGAAATCCATTTTTCCATTATGTGAACACATTGTTCTAATCCATTAACACCCTTTTTTGGGAATCAGAACATGAATAACGAGAATAATTTATACAATCTCAGTTCCATGATCCATAACATTGATACCATATATTATTCTTTTTAGAAGAGAAGTCTCATGTTGCTTTTACCAATGCAGATGATGTGATATTATTTATAGCACCATGAGATATAGCTTGTGTATAGTGTGGATAATGTAATGATTATATTTAATAACCATATATTGATAGGAAATATTGAACACATGGATGTGATTCATTAGCGATTCGGTATCAGGTTCATTTACAATAAAGTCGTCAAGGATCAAATGCAGGAGAACGTTATGGATACTCATTCATCACCTGAAGAAGTTCCTATGGTGGTTGATACACCAAAAGACCCAATCTTATCAATGGATACATACATCACATCGTGGAAGATTCATTTCTATGGTTCCTATATGAAGCCATCTGGTAGAATTATCATGTATCCAATGCTCAATAGTGTTTGGATTGGGGTCATATTCATCACCCTGACAAAAGACATCCTACCATGCTCATTATAGTTTTCATAAGGCTAAAACAAAAATGATTTATAGAGTCACTCCCTCATTAATGGTATAGAGTTATACATTGAGATTTATGTTCCCAACATTCATGTGAAGGGCGACTCCATGAAATTCATCAAGAAAACTAAGGGTTATTTTATTATCATGAAACTCGGGTTCATAACCTTCCTAAAAAATCATCTCTATATAATTCCCAAGTTCACCTTTTCATCTATAGGTGAATACTATTTCGTAATCATAGAATGGTTAGTCCAACAACCTATCCAATCTAGACACATCTATATTAGAGACTAATCATGATGATCTTTTCATTCATCTGGTGAATCGAAGGTTCATCACCCCCCATAATTTTAGATGATTTTAAAAGCCATCATATAAACCATTTATGTATTTTCACTTCCGTGTCAGGACCTCCAAACCACCCTATGATTGTGGAGACCTCCAATTGGACAACTCTATGAAAAAAGTATCACTAGCATGCCACCATCCCACTGGAAAAGTCCAAATGTGAGAGAATATTTTGGTTCATTACATAGATCTCCCTTTGAAGTGGACCTAACCTTGTGAATACTATCTATATAAATGGGTTTTTATAGGAATTCTACCCCATTGTATTGACAGATATTAAATTACCCTGACTATGCATGTAATTAATGTTAGTCCCTATGGTACTCATTTAGAAAGGATGATGATCTCCCATAGTATTTAAAGGTTGAGTTATTTTTTGGCTCACCCTGGTCCATGACAATATCTAGTTCTCCAAGAGGTTCCACTCATTTCTTATACATGCCACCTTTGTTCAATAACCATAGGATCTCCTCGATACTACCATGTATTATAGGCATTTTGAGTGAAATATGTCGATTTTTTGGGACCATATCCACCAGTGATAACACACCCATGTATGTTTATTATGACAATGATGTGTTTCTTCTCCATGTGGGAATAAGTGACCCCCTCCATGAATTCAAGGAATGATCAATGGTCAAATTCATGAGCACTAATATCATCCATCGATTCCATATTCGTGATGCTAATCTCACCAGATAAGGCACCAAAATCTTGGATACATAGATGAATAAGTTATACACCATGTATAGAAACCTATCCCGCCAGACATCTCATAACCATGTGAATACAAGTAGAAATATTGAGGAATTCAACAAGACCCTCTCCAATATTTGGTAGAAGATTGTGGGATAGAAAAAGAATAATTGGTATGAAAAACCCAATTTTATCTATTATTATTTGAGAATGAACCAAAATTACTCCCACTTGACTACATATTCCTAGGTGTGTGGACTAGTGGTAGTATTTCCCATCAATATTCAGTTTCTGTCACCCTAAATAGATCTTTCTGATCGATAGATTCTTGAAAAATTGGCATAAGTCCTTCTTTATTAGCTAGAATCTGTCAAAGAGAACATGTTTCAATCTTTTCATAATCTATAATATCATCAACACAAGATATCTTAGTCATTATATAAGTTATATCACCTCTATTCATTCTTATAGGATCATACGGTATTGGCTCACATGACGCCAATGATACCCAGCAAAAAACCACCAATGATTGAACCAATGTGGCAATGACATTATGTCATTCACTAGATATATCAAAACAATGCATAATCATTGATCAATATGGATAGATCTCACATCATTACTATATCGATAACCATTTTTCTCAAGAATTAAATTTCTTAAGGAATCAATGTCCGACAATCTGGCTATTATCTATGTGTTTCCATTGTAAAAAATGTGTGTTGTGGAATTTCCCCCCTTTGGCCCTTTGGAGAAATGAATTCCCCAGTCATGTTTTTGGATTTGATGAACCATGTATTATAGCCATAATTGGACCATTATTTTTTATTCATTAAAAACAAACTCATAAATTATAATTTAGAGGAGTATCATGTAAATTACATGAGTTTGGTCATAAATATACAATGAGAGAACAAAATTTACCAAATTATCTCAATGTTTATGTTCTGGATTCATGAGGTTCACTTTCTGGGGAATTTCATTTTTTTATAATGGTTTATCCATCGACCTTGAAATGATCTATGTTGATATTTCATGGTATAAAAATAATTGTGTGTCGTATATGAGAATTTTTTGTGGTTCAGTATTGTACAACTAGAGGAATGTGGTAAACTACTCAAGAATTGAAGCCCCCATTTCCACCATGACATATAAGGGGGAGCCATTTACCTTGTATGTGTAGCACCAGAGGGAATTTGGGAAGATAAATCTGAGGTAGATGAGTGCTCCAGTGTTGAGAAAACAAGAGGAGGTTTTATAGTTTGTCGTATTTTTTGATTCCTCAGGAGTTCGGTTCAGTTATATGTTAATGCATTGACATGAAGTATTCATATACTAGTTGTGTCATTTAAGACACCATGTGAAGAACAATGTGACTCAAGACCTAGATATATATTTAGTGGTCATTCCCTTATGGATGTAGAGACAATACCTTTTCCAAGAGTTCATTGGGGTTTTCTCAGACATCTATATTTTCTGGAATGTATTTATGAATAGAGACTTGAAAAATAGATAGCGATGCTGGTTGGTGTTTATGGAAGACAATGAATTTGATATAGTATATACTCAAGGGAAGGTAAATGTTCTAGTTAAATAATTTAGTATAAATTCATATTTTCTCTTTATGAAGGAGTCTTTTTTTAGTTTCTTCTTGGAATCTAACCCTGGTGGAGCTGGAGGGTACAACCATTCTATATTTGATGGTGTTGAATCCTATTCTTCTCAAGTGTGCAAGAGAGTCTCAGTTTTGAGACATTTACAATTAGATATTATAAGATAAGATATCAACTTGATACTCTGTAGATGTATATTATGAAGGATGGAATCATTTCATCCTTTTCCCATGATAGATGCTGCTCCCAGTCAAGATGCAAGAAGAGGTGATGTGAGAGTTCCTCAATTCTACCCTATCTCTACCTCTTGGCGTGAGAAATATTTACATAGACCTCTAGGGGCAGTTTTGTTAATCTGATATAAGGAAAAGCATAGTTGTGTTCATCCCTTCATTCTAAAACATTCATTGGGTGATGGATGAGCACCAAGTTATAACTTGATTGTGGTTTCCCATTAATATCATGGGGAAGAAAATGGAAAGAAATATATATGAACTTTTTCATAGGGATATCATGTGCATTGAAGTTCCATGACACTATCTAGGTGATAGTAGACCAACTCTTGAAAGTGGCACAATTACTTGCTATTAGAGAGCAGAGTTACGTGAAGAGGTTTGGGTAGTTCTATGTATGAGAGATTGCTCACCTTCATGGGGTTACCTCAATAATTTTCTATGATCATGATACTCAGTTTACGTCATGATTGTGTAGAGGACCACTAGTGGAATTCAGATCCCAAATGAGTATGAGTTCATTCTTTCACCCCTATCTGAGGGGAAGTATGATCGCACTTTCTAGGTGTTAGAGGTTATGTGGTTGGATTTAGAGTTAGAATTATTCTAGATATGGGAGGATCACTTTAAATTGATATATTTTTCATTATACAACATATACCACTCTACCATCGGTATCAAATCATTTGAGGACCTATACAAAAGACCATGAAGGTCAACCATGTGGTGTACCTTGATTGATTGGACATATCTTATGGGCTCAA
Source organism: Viscum album (assembly GCA_963277665.1). NCBI lineage: Eukaryota > Viridiplantae > Streptophyta > Magnoliopsida > Santalales > Viscaceae > Viscum > Viscum album. The sequence goes on along the minus strand of OY728145.1, from coordinate 741,001,832 downwards.
ATTTAGTGCAGGTGATAGTAGAGAAATTAAATATCATCCATTAGCAGACGAGGATGGCCCGTAGAATATATAACTTTTAAATATATTCTGATTATAATCCCAAGGAGATTGAAAAAGGAGACCACATCTTCCTGATAGTCTACCCACTATGAGGATTTTTTAGGGTTTACAATGGAGGAATGATATCCCAAAGGATAATAAGTCCATCACAATCATATAGAGGGCTGGAGAGGTGGATTACCACCTCACCCTACCCCCAAATATAGAGTTTCTACACAAATTCATACACATGTCATAGATGGGGAGATATTTTCATGACTCCATGTACGTTATAGAATATGTTAAGGAAGATATTGACGATGGATCCACTTATACAAAAACTTTTGGGGTGATCGAGGAACAAAATGAGAGAACGCTATGTTGATAGATCATCCCCTAATATTGTGTTTTTTGGTAGCATAAGAATGTGTAGGAATGCTCCTGGGAGTTGGAGAACCCGATATGGGATCATTATACTGAGTTTTTTATTTAGTATTTATTTTCATGGAGGAAAATCATGACGCAAGAATGATAAAGTGACGTAGTTTTTATTGATTGAATTTTAAATATATATAATTGAATGAGTTGAGACATCATGTGATTATAATCTCGAGTGTGATTGAAATTAATTATATAAAAATATTAAATATATTTCATATTATGCAAGAATCATCTTAATGAAAAAATGATAACTATTAAAAAGATGGTTAGATCATAAATCTCAAACCACGATTGAGTATGGAAGGTGGGTTTTACCATAGGCATAACATAAATTTTGTCTTTGTGGGGGAATTTAGGCTTCTATCTTATTGGGGGTGTGTTAATAAAGATAATTGATTTTTAAATTATCAAATTAATTTATTTTTATTCAAAAATTTACTATTATAATATTAATATGGAAAATCCCCTAGAGTTAGTAGTATAAAGGTTCGTTGTATTCTAGGGATCCTTCGTACACCTTCGATAGTTATCACCTCCAATAATGATGAAATGTTAGATCGGAGCAGATTAGGACATGAAAAATGTATCAACTCCTCTCAATCATTAGTGAGTGAATTCACTGAAGTCCAATTATCCAAAATCAATGTAGGACCCTTCAATTGCTGTTTTACACCTATTTTGATTAAATATATTGAGAGTATTGACCATTCTATTGATAAATTTTAATTTTAGACTTTTCAGGTGACTGTGTACCAATTTAAAATGATTATTAAAATATTTCTAAAACCAGAAGCCCGTATATGGTCAGTTCTAAAAAATATTGTACATCGATGTTAAAACATTTACTATTGTTCTTTTCCGCATTATTTACTTTTCATTCATAACTGGTTGGACCCCATTATCAAAGTTATGCATTGAAGGGTGGTACATAGCCTGATCATACCCCATGAATCACAATGGTTTCACAAATGATGATCATACTGATGAAACTAGAATATTTAAGGAGTTTTTGTGAGATATGAATGATCATTTGAACAATATACGATTGAATCATGAATGTCACAGTTTTCAGGATTTGATGTATTGTACGAGTTCACACAAAACTCAATCAGATTTGAGTTTCCAACCACCGAAGGGCTAGAATACATTGGCCAATGATAGATCCATCATTTGGTTTCTAGATATAGGTCCAAAATCGTAGTCAAACACTAGTTTTGGGGAACAGAAATCATATATGATATTTCAATGGAATGCCTAACTACCCACTGTGTACAAGGAAAAACACACACTACTTATAGATCATATGTGATGGAGGCTAGGTTTTTTGAAAAGTTACGATTGACACATTGTGTATCCATCATACAAGTAGTGTACCCCTTCCCTATTTGGACAAACCATGAAATAGATAACATGGTAGAAACCATTTTTGGATGTATATTACTAGGTACATGGAAATGTACCAAAGTATACAAGAATGACAAGATCTCAAGGGTGACACCCCATGTGAGGGAACACGCCATGTATTGAATAAATGGGCATCGGGTTCAGTACATTGAAATGACCACCAGGTCACAGACCGATCCCGGTTAGTCTAGACAAGCCATGTATTCGACCTACATATTGTATAATTCTATACAAATAGGTATTTTTGCAACGGATAGGGAAAAAATTGGTGGTGGAATGGGACCACACATCATGTGGGTCCCCACACACATAGTGAACCCGTTGGTTTATTCAGAGGTAACTTAAATGTTCTGTATCTACTTCTTTATGAATCTTAAATTGGCCCAAAATTATCATATCTAAAGGATTATTTTTAGAACACGATGGTACCCTCTAATTTTTACTTTCAATATACTATGTGAAATGTTCTAGGAACAATGATTACTAACATGACACCCAAACATGATAGTGAACAATCATTATCACCATATTAATGCTATATACATGAACCCCCCATTAGTATGGGCATGTGTACTGAAGAAATACATTTTGAGTGGAACCTCCCATCAGCATGAGTATGAGTCCTCAATGATTAGAGTGGAACACCCATATCACACCAGGGGGAGGGTCCTCTACATCCTAGTGTAACAATCCATCTACATGGTCATAGGTCATCGATTACTATAGTTGAACCCCCACTATTGGACCAAGGAACGAGTCCACACCATCATTGTGCACCCCCAAATAAGATAGAGGTTGGGTCCTCATTAATTAATGTGGAACCCCAGAATGATTATAGTTATGGGTCATTTAATATAGAGTCTAATTCCCCATCGGCATGGGAGCATGTCCTCTACCATACCAATTGGAACACCAATCTACATAGGGAACATATCATTGTTTCACTAGAGTGGAAACCCCAATTAGTATGGGATAATGTCCTCTAAGGATACTTACAGAGTGGACCCTATATGAATAAATAGGGAATCAATTCTCTACTTTGTGTTTTTGTCCCCCCGGTTGTGTGGTATTGAGATGAGGGATGGATTTTTGTAAGAGATGACTTCTTGGAAGATGCGTGAGATACTTGGAAAAGTTGATGTACTTTATGAACTATTGGACACACTTCATCATGGGAAGATGTGGGAGATGAATATAGTATTAATCTTTATATTGGGAATCTTTTTAAATGAAATATATATATATATACTTTTGTATACACTCCTTTTATTTCATTACATTCATTCAAAGAGATCCAAAGATTCATGGGTTATAAAATGTGATTTCAATTTTTAGCTTCTCATGACCAGATGAGAATACTCTCATGATATAGGTGGTGAATCGTAAATGGGTATTTGATCAAATTATCGCATTGATAGCCTTTTTTGGAAAATTTTAATTTCACTCTCAGTTTGGGACGATCTATTCTCAATCATTATATAATTCATCTACTATCATTATTTTATTTTTGTATCTCTTATTCCCCCTTTAGATATTTGGGTGTCCTTCTGGGTATGGATATAGTAACACCTATTTGATATTTTCTAGAATGTGTCATGTCTTATGTTGATGATGGACAAGTTAGATGTGACTTCATAGGATCTTTGGGATTCATGGATCTTTGGATAGCATATGGTGGTCAAATATGTGAGATCTTGAGAAAGGATCTCTCATCAATTTTTTTTTCTCATTTTGTCAGGTTGTGACATATTTATAGTTGGGTTTGTTTTTTTCCCATTACTTTTAGTTTTACACATTAAATATCTTCTACACCATTAAAATTATTAATTCTTGGTTTACATAACTGTTGTGTTTAATATTTTACACTTTTGTCTTTACTTTTTCCCCAAAATGGGTGAGTCTGTGCATACATGTACTTATGAAAAATGACTCCTAGATTTTATATTTTCCTTTTATGTATGTCTCAAACCCTTGGCCTTTGTATGTGGGCTTGGGATATTTTTGAATTTAGACAAAACTTGGGTTAGGTCATGACATATTGGTATTAGATCAATTTAAATCTATGGGACATGTTTGAACTAGTCCCCTCAATATGATTTGGTTGGGTTTTGGGAAATAGTGTTAAGGTTTCTTGAAATAATCTCTCAGGATATGGAATTTAGTGATGGTGTAGGAAGCTGATGAATCCATTCACAATGACCTTTAATACTTTCACTTTGACTCAGAATATCGAGACATTTGTTGTAGATATCAATGGTACATGAATCATATATTATTTAGTCTTTGAATATCCTTCTTCAGTCAGATAACCATTATTGATTATATATATATATATATATTCAGATGAACATGGTACATCAAGATAAAATATCTGGATGCCACCATAATGAAATCTAGAAATGACACCAATTCTGGATCATGACAATGATATGATGAGCAATGATGCCTCAATTTATGGTGTTTCTCATGAACACCATCCACTAGGTGGGTATGTAGAAACACATCCACCTATTATGAAGAATATATATAATGTAGTGAAATATATGGATGAACATAGGTTTAATACAATCAATGTGTTCTAGTACTCTGTTCATTGAAGTTCTAGGGTGTGCTTGATACTCATTCAAGAGAGGATTGGCTAGACTAGAGGGTAAATGTCATCAGTCTTGTTCAGACCATGAAGGGTCATGTTGTTTCACTAGTAGTTAGGATTTTCCATGGTGTATATGGGTATTGGTGGTGCCATTTTATATAGATTCATGATGATTTAACACTCTCATAGACCAACCTGTAGTATTATTTCCATGAAGAGTACTACCAATCCCACATGGACACATTTCAGACCGAGAAGATTATGGGGCTACGTTGTGGAGGGATGATGATTTATGAGTACACAATAAGATTCACATACTTTATATAGTACTCACTTTACATGATCTGATATATCTACTTATGTGGATATAATTTTGAAATGGGACACTATAGGGAGATTTGTGCCATCATGGTGCCCTTTTCCATCCACAAGTATGATTAGGTGTCAGAGTGGGAACTAGTGAGAATGATATTTCTATTAGAGTGATCCTAGATTGAAATATATGGACTTGGGTGCCACAATGTTGAGTCATCTATAACTACCATTAGATGTTTGGATCTAGGATTTGGACGCAAGTGACCTCCCTATGATTAAACTCTCATATGTGGTTAGGGGAAGAAAAAAGGGATAGGATATCATGGAAATTGTTATTTCATTTCATGTGATGGGCGAGGTCACATTTCACATGAATTCCGAACCAGATGTGTTGGCCCGTACATGTAGATAGGTGATGGACTACCACATTAACTATGTGGTCCCATTCATTACTTTATCATTATACCCCTATTTCAAGAGATAGATCTTCCAATCATGGATCTTGAAACAACCTATCCATGTTGTTCATATAAAGAATTCTTCTTATGTATCTTTTATCTAATAGAAGTATAAGCTATCAAATGGTGAGGATATGTTCACATGGGACCACCTAGTCCTAATTATGGATGAATATGAAGTAATATCAGCTTTGGATTGGCTGTCCATGGTGTAGGCCAAGATTGACTGCCACCACATATAAGTAAAAGTCACATGCACTAATGGGTTGTGATTATCCTTCTTTGGTGATAGAGATCTCAGGCAAGGGTTAGATGGTTATACGAATAAGGATGATTCATCCCAATCATCCACTATTTTTAGAATATATCCCCAGGTTCATCACAATCTTCGTTTATCTGGTTTCTTTCATTTGCGTAAGAATATAAGGGAATCTTTCTGAAGGAAATTCTAGGACCACCATTAAGGTAGGAAAAGAATATCTACATTGACTAGAATCTGGGGATAACTACAATATATTCTACATAAAATTGTATATCACTTATCATGCTCTAGAAGAAGTGGTTGTATTTTTAGGATAGTTGAGAGAATGGTTTTATCTGACACATTGTGTCCCCCCTAGACAAATTCATTGTGGTTCTGAAAAAAGTAGGATATGAGTTTTCATCTTTTCTGCCACTATCATTTCCTAAAACAATCCCTTATAAAGATAATCACACTTTTCCAATTATAGATGGCCTCTTTAACTAGTTTTTAGGGGTGAGGTGGTTTTGGAAGATCGATATCAGGTCTGACTACAACTAGTAGAGGGTTTACCAGATGGGTACTCCCAAGATGGTTTTATGTTGTTGCCTAAAACAATTTGAGTTCTTTGTGATTCCCATTTTTTTTATTAATTCACCCAATATGTTTTTTTCATTGATGAACCTTGTATTATATCATACAAGGACCAATTTTTTTTTATTCATCAATTATATACTCATATACTCTTCATCATAGGAGGATCATTCATAGAAATTTTTGATGGTCCTATATCTACTATGAGGGAACAATATTTATTGAAATATCTTGATTTTCTGGTTTTGGATTCATGGGACTAACATTATAAGGAATGTTATTTACATGTATGGTTTAGTAATAGTGACATCAAAGATCTATGTAGTTCTTTCTTGGGAGCCACCCAATAGCCTATTGAAGTTGAGGATCTTTTATGGAATGACAAATTACTACATGAGGTATTTGGAAGACATCTATAAAACTGCATCTCGTATTAATTGATTGTTGTGAAAGGCGAATAAATTAACTTTCTATGAGAAGTGTGAGATAGTTGTTTAAAATTTAAGGCTATGGCTAAAAAGTTCTCCCAAGATGAGACTACCAGAGGAAGGTGTGGAGTTTAGAGTGTATTGTGATGCCTAAGGAGATGCTCTCGACTGTGTGTCAATGCAGTGGTAGGTATCTATCACATATGGGTCGAGGAAGTTTATATCATATGAGAATAAAATATGTGAATCATAAACAAGAGGTATAATCATTGGTATTTTCGTTGAGGATGTGGTGTTAGCACCTTCAAAGGGAATGATTTATGGTTTACTTAGATGACCAGAATCTCAGGTACATCTTCAAACAATGAAAACTGAACCTAATATAGTGATTCTATTTGAAATTCATGTTTGAATATGACATTTATATAGTCTATACAATGGGGAAGGGAAATGTTGTAGCATTTTCTCTTATCAGAAAGACGAAGGATTTTTTAGTGTAGGAGGATTCAGGGATGTTAGCCTCTTTGCATATGACTATGGTGGAGTGGGAGGGTATATCGTTTCTATAGTTGATGGTATTTAATCATCATCTACACAATCATGTGAGAGAGTCACATATATGAGATATTTACTGTGAGGTCATATGTGATTATATTTCCACATTAAAATTACCATATCGATATTTTGAACGAAATATTAATGTCATACTTTTTTGGCGATAGATGCAGGCCCTAGTCATGATGTGAGAGAAGGGTATGCGAGAGTTCCACACTTCTCACCAAGCTCCTCATATCAATGTGGGTATTTTTTTGAGACAATGGGTTGAATATTTGGTGGTATGTAATGAGACTAAGCATAGATAAGTTATTAACATAGTGCCTCACCTATTAGTAGGTGAAGGATAAGAACCATGTTCCAGATGACTTGTTACTAGCCCTTGAGATCCCCGAGTGAAAATTGTATGGTATATCCATGTACATTATAACTAGTATTTCACGCCAAATAATGGTATATGACACAATCAAGGTGATACTAGAATTACAGATGATGTAGGAACACTTCCTTTTTATTAAAGAGCAGAGTTTAGTAGAGAGTTTGGTGAATATTTATGTAAGAAAAATTGGCCGCCTTAATTGGGTTCCCTTTATCATTCTATACAACCATAACACACAATTTACATTCTCATTATGTAGAGGCCTTCAGAAGGGATTTGGGACCCAAATGAGGATGAGTAAAACAATTCACCCCTAGATTAACTAGAATACAAAGTGCACTATCAAGGTATTGGAGGTTATGAAGTGGGATTTCATGTTAGACATTAGTCAGAGTTGGGAGGTTCACTTTACTTTGGATTAGATTTCATACAACAACATCTACCACTCTACCGTTATCATGATTCCTTTTTAGGCCTTATATAGGAGACCATGAATGTCACAATATGTTGAAAAAAGATCCGTGAGACATATCTTTTGGGCCCGAAGATGGCATAAGATGCAATGGATTATGTTTAGGACATCCATGAGAAAATCAAGATTGATTATAGAATACATAAATCTTACATAGAACACTAACATATTCCCATTGACCTTGACCTGCGGGGGGGGGGGGGGGGGGGCTCATCTTTTAGAGAGTCTCCCCGCGACAATGATTGAGGAGGTATAGTTGTGGAGTAAAACTATCCAATAAGATCATCATGCCGTTCAAGAGAGTGAAGACGTTTGGTGAGGTTTCTTACAACCTCTACATACCCCCATATCTAGAGTGGGTTAATGATGTATTTCATGTGTCGTAGCTAACGATATACATGCATGATCCCACACATGTTATCAAATGGAAAAATGTCGAAATTAGGGATGGAGACACGTTTTTGGAGCAATCTGTGGAGATCAAGGATTAGAATGAGTAGACCCTATGTGGATGGGTTATCACCCTGGTTCATGGGTTGTAGTGGTAGAAGAACATGCATAATATTTCTTTGGAGTAGGAGAGCCAATTGCAGTCATAGTATCCCAAGTAATTTATTTTGTTTTTTCCATTTGTGGTAAAAAATAATGAATGAGATAATTATTTAGAGATAAAATTTTTCCTCATATGACTTTGATATATATCTATATATAATTCCATATTTAGGTACTAAGAAGGAGTGATATTCTAATGTTTGGTGTTCCAAAAATGAATTTTATAAAAATATTACATATATTTTTTTTATGCGCTAAACTTTTTAATGAAAATGTGATGACTCATAAATAAATGATTATATTAGAAATATGAATCCATGGTTAAATTTGAAATTTCCCATTTGACCTAGGTGTGCAAGAAATGTATCTGAACATGGTGCCTGGACTCCTCGATCCCTGGATATACATTCAATAAGATAATTAATTATTAAATTATCAATTAATTCCTCTTGACGCAATGAAATGTTCAATGTTAATATATGAATGGAACACCCTACAGGGTTAGCTGCATACAACATGATTAGATTCTAGATATTTTAATTCCTCATTCATTGGGGAATAACTATGAAATATGACAAAACACTAGATTAGAGAAGATTAGGATTCATATAACGCAACAAATCCTCCTAATTATTGGTTAGTGTGTTATTTGATGAAGAACGATATAAATTAATGACAAGATTTTTAAATTGACAACTTATTCACCTTTTAATTAATTATAATTTTGCATTCAATCACTTATATTTTTCTTCACCAATTTTTCCCTTTGGTTACACCTGAATATCGATTTAAATTGATTATTTTGATGTCTTCTAACCCCAAATGCTTGTTTATTCACTTTGGCAAAGAATGTTTGGAAAAAAAATGTTTAAACGTGTTTTCTTGTAATCCACCACTCATTTTCTTCACATTTATCACTTATTAGTCCCCACAATCACAGTTGTACATTGTTAGGTGGTTCCAAGACCAATCAGACCCACGAAATCAAAATGCTTTTGCAAATGTGTTAGGGATTGATGAAACGAGCAACGATATGAAGTGTTTGAGGACTTTGGTGGATAATTTTTTCTATCTATTGATGAATCAGTGATTTATGACACATCTCAACCTATGGTGGTGTACGATTTCATAAGAAACCCAATTATATTTGAGTTTCATGCCACCAAGGGCCAGAATCCACTAGCTTGTGATAGGTCCATAAATTTCGGCTAGTGGTGGGGTCGAAATCAAAGGTGAAGACTAGTTGAGAGGTGATAAAATTTAATCTAATATTTTTTGAAAAAAAAACCATGACCACAAAATATGTACAAGAATTAACACACTCTTTGAATACCCTCATCAATGGTGGCTAGGGTTTTAGAAAAATTAAGGATGATATGTTGTGTATCCCTCCAACACACCGTGTACCCCTTTCCTATTCGAAAAACAAATATGATGAATCACACGGGTTTATTACATTGTGGAAGTTTTTTTAGAGTATATTTCCATGAAACCGAGTACAAGGACATGCTTATATAACACAGGCTATAACCTGTGTCAGGAAACATGATATGTATATAGTACACAGACAAGGGGTTTGGTACATGGGTAGAACAAGAATGACATGGCATGGTCCCAACTATAGTAGATACACCATGTATTCCACCTAAACTATGTGTAATGAAACACATACACGGTGCTGTGCACTATCCGTGGACACTTCCAGGAAGGGGAGTGGGACCACATGTAATGTGGGTACGCTCACACATTCTGTAACCCATGGGTTCTTTTATTGAATTTTCAATGTTCTGTATATCCTTCATTTCGACTCACATTTTGTCCCATGAGTAGCCTTTCCAGAATTATTTTTATTATTGAATGATATGGTGTCCACTTTTGTGGATTTATAAATAAGAAGTGAAATTTTCTAGTCATAGTAATTACTAAGGCAACATGTGATGATAAAATTCATCAGGGTACATAACCAGAGGATTTCTATAGAGTGGGACCCCCTATAAGCATGGGTGCAGGTGATATACAGGTACCTTATGAGTGGAACCCCCCCCCCCATTTTCATGGTGGTGGCTCATCCATGACTATAATAGAACCCCTATTGTTTCAATATGGTAAAGGTCCTCAAATTCATAGTGTAACCCATAATCAGCCAGTGTGTGGGTCCTCAATGACTAGAGTGGAACCCCCTATCACATAAGGGAACAAGCCCTCAACTTCTGAGTGAAACCCACTCTATTTAATAGAAAAAGTGTTCTCAATGATTTGAGTGGAACCCCCCTGACATTATAGGGTGAGGGTCCTCGACATTTTGAGTGTAACCCCCCTATTGGCATTGGAACTTTTCATATAACTAATGGAGTGGAACCCACATTTTAGGATCAGGCGTAGTACCTCATGATACTACTATGTAACACCCAATCATCATGGGTGTTGGTACTCTATGGATACTTATATATGGGAACCCCATGTAATAATTGGTTGTGATTCTTCAACACCATGTGTGTGGCGACTCAAATGTGTAGTACAATGATGAGGTGTGACATGACATTGACAATTACTTCTAGGGATATGTGTGATATGATGGGCATAAATGATGGAATTTTGGAACTATTTGATACTCTAATTCCTAGGATGATATATGAAAAAATATCACCGTACACTCTCACTAAGTATTATTTTTACTGCGAATATATATATTCTTCTATATCAACACCTTGTATTTGGTTACTCTCCTTTTATGGTAGGTGAAGATGCATAGGGTATGATAGATTATTTCTATTTTTAGATTATAATGTTTTGATGAGTGTAATCAACTTTTATAGGAGGAAAATGACTTGACGGGTAGTTCACATATTAACCATATTGATCCAATTGTGTTTGTAGGAGGTTAATTTCACTCTTAGTTTGTGTTGAGCTATTCTCCATAACAATATTTTACATCTAATGTATTTTTTATGTTGTATCACTTATATAAAACCCATCTAACTATTGGGGAATTTTCTACTATGTATGTATATATTCACCCATTAATGGGATTTTCCAATACATTGTGTGTTTTATGTAGAAGATGGACAGGTTAGTGGTGACTTCCACAGAGCATAGTGATACATTTAAATTTGGACCCCAAATGGTGTTTATAGCATGTATATCTCATGTAGTGCTCTCTCACTAACATATTTTTCTCATTTTTTTAGTTTGGGATATATTTATGGTTGTTAATGTTCTTTTATCATTAACATTTCATTTTAACTTTTATATTATTATACATCGTAGATGTTACAGATTATTGGTTAATATTATAGTTGTGTTTCATAGTTAACTAATTACCAAAATAATTTTGCATCTAGGTGTATATTTGTGTGCATACAGGTAAAAAAAAGAGGATTCCAAGAATTTAGATATGACATTAGCACTAGTAACCAACTCCTTCACTATGGTGGTAGGCTTGGTGTAGCTATAGATCGGGCCTCGACTTAGATCGGGTTGTGACATTAATACATTAAACTAATTTCCAAATTATGGTCCATGTTCTTCTACCTTAAACCACTGTTTATAACTAGCCAACATGAATTTAAATTACTTCCATGTTTTCCATGAGTTTGTGTGATGTGAAATTGGGCCTCCTGGATCTTCATTCAAAACTTTTTATAAATTTCATTCCCTGAATTTTCCCCTTGGAATTCATTCCCCCCATCGTACCTATGACATGATTTAAATATGTGTTGATATCATCCTAGCCACATGATGATAATGTTCATAGTGCTAGTTTCATGGTTTCATAATGTTTTATTGTGTAACAATAATCATAATAACTTCATGATGTTAAACTACACAACCAAATAATGTCCTCACATGAGAGGACATTTACATTGTAATTAGTCATATAGCATTCCATGTTCAAGAACTATATACACATTTATTACTTCCAAAATAGGATATATAGTGATTCCTATATTTTTACATCCTAATCCATCCACTCCAAAGTAAATTTACCCTCAATGTGTATGGGTCAGACCTATGCAGATAGTCATTCACAAATTACCTATGTCTGTCTTGATTCCCATACTTATATGATACATATTTATTCCTTTAATCCTCATCTCATCGCCTAGCCACAAGTACTTCAAACCTCCGAAATCTTTTTTCCTTACCATATTCCAAGAATCACAAATTTAAACTATATGGAATCTCCCTCTAGAAAGCATATGTGGTTTGTGGACCTCTTTGGACCTCATTAATTTTATTTGTTTTCACTAATCACTGCCACAAAAAATTGTTTTGGTAATCTGAAAAACCTTGTCTCCAAAACTATAACACCTAAATATGATATGATGGTCTAAGGAATATAACCTTAAAAATTTAATACTAGGCCCAAGAATCACTAAACTTGTCCACATGTAGGAATATCTGGTGAATATGTCATGTGTTTCATTTTCCTCCTAGGTCCTCTTTCAAATTGAGTATATTAATATACCATGGGATGAAAACCATTTTGTAATATTCTCTCATATGGTCCAAACATGATGAACATTAATAAAGAGTTATAATCCTAAATAAATGACCTAAAACAAATACCCTCCCCAAAAAAATATACAACTCATCACACTAATCATTATATGTTCCATTTCTCTGTCAAATAGTATTTCTCTCGCCAGTGATGGTATCTCACTATTATATGATCAAGAAATATATATGGAGAGATTATAATCCATTATGGGATATATAGAGAATCCGAGAAACATTATCTTTGTGTCCTGCTTTATATTTTTTTATCCTTTATCTATTTTTCCATAGTTAGAATTTAAGAAACTCAACTTTATATTGTATAGGAGTCACCTATGGAATGTGTTTTGTGGTATTGAGCCCTCTTGATCCTCATTCACATTGGGTTTTTAATAAATTTCACTACACATATCAACATTATAAATTCATACAAACCAGAATCTATGTCCTTAAATTAATATATAATATCTAAGAAACATGAATCTAATATCTCTTCCATTGTCAATGCAATATGACCTTAAAATATTTGCATAGTCTGGGTTTGAATCCCACTTTTTGATTTGCTTCATTCCAAAAATCATGTATTTATAGGTTTTTGTTTACATCATATTTAAAATATACATTGACCCAAATTGGTGAATTTATCATTCCATTTTTGGATCACCTCCCATATTGGTTCAGTGCCTCAATGAATCTATGAATAAAAACATTGGATCATGTGTTTTGAATTGGGTCAACAATTGGTCTTTCATTTTCTCACCACACTATATAATATAATGGTTGTGTACACTATGTTTTAAACATAGTTCAATAGTATATCCTTACTCATTGATCCACCCCTAATCATGATCTTGAATGCAGAAAATTACCACTTTTATACTCCCCTATATTGTATTGGAATTCCAAAACTGTGGTGTAATCAATGTTATGTGTTTCTAGGTGTCATGTAGGCCCCCAATTTCATTCCTTGTGTCCCACACCAAGAATGTATTACATGGGATGAGGAGTTATATAATGTTTTATACTGATGTGATCAATCTAAAAAGGTGACTCATAACCTGGACTCCATGACCTTAAACTATGAACCTCGATAGTAAAGTGTGGTGTGGCACTAGGTATCCTAAGCCCTCATTTATTTTGTGTTTACTTCCCTCATGCTGCAAAACAATATTTGTAATTGAAATTTATTTCTCCCATGAAATGTGACTTTAAACTATTGTTCTGGGCCCACATAGTATTCCTTTAAATTGTGTGATAATTCCCCATCACAAGACACTAAACATTAAGATGCATCCTAGTTGCATGATGGTAAATTGTTAATTGTTTCATTATTACCATATGGAATTAAACTAAAATCATTAAATCCTAACCATGTGATGTAAAAATGGTTGTATATAATACCATGCTTGATGACATAAAATTGATAAATGTTGTAGGACCCTGTCTGAGTGGTCTTCTCCCCAGTGATAGTATTCAAATTCATTGTTCTCATTTTTATATATCATTTGGAATTCGAGATAGTCCTTCCCATGAAGGTATGTTTAATTTTTTCTCAAACCAAAACACTTACAGAAATGTTTTCTATGAGACAGTGACATAATTTAAAGAGTGCTAGAATCCATTTGGTCATTCAATTACACCATTTCCTTGTTTTTAATCCCTCCTTTTTGATCCTCACTACCTCCCATGTCTGAAGGGGCCCCATAATGGTTTGGTCCCATGTCATTTTTATCACCTACCATCTTTCAGTAATTCCCTAAAAGACATCAAATGACATTTTGTGTCATGTTCTGTGTTTCGAACATGGAATAATGTTATCCCCCACGTGATTATGTCTATTCATGGATAATGAAACTGATGTTATGTTTTGAATGTGGTCAATAGTAATACTATGATTTCATAATGCTCTCCTCAATTTCCAAATTCATGGAATTGATATTCACAATTCTCATTCCCCTTACCTAGGATAGATTACAATGCCCCTGGGGTTTTCTCCTTCACACATTAGTGCACATTGGAATATCAAGTTAGGTGTTCTAGGAGCCCATTTCTCAAGGCACAAACTCTCACGACATAAAAAATATAAGAAGTCAGTAATAAATAGAAGAACCCAAGTGTTCAATGATTATGTATCACTCATAAAAATTAACCATCAGGTTGATTCCCTTTATTTATCAAACTTGGAATGACCCATGTGATATTAGGGACTGATTGTTGCATGTCTCACAAATATTATAGAAGTGTGATGATTGATGAGAATAAATGAAATGTGTACATTCATGCAGGAATGTTTCAGAAGTAATAATGAAGTTTTGGTATTATAATGGGACATCCAATTGTCGGATCCTATGATGATTTTTAGAATGATTTTCCCTATAGCTTTTCTCTAGTGATCATAAATTGCTACTCCACCAACCTCTAGTTCATTTAATCTGAGGAATTATATAGGGTTTTGAGCTCCCATTCATCCTCAGAAGTTTCCAAATAATGTTTTCTTGCCTTGATCTATGACTAATCCCTCTCTTCACAGAGGATGGAACCTTGATGTACTGACTGTATGATCTACCCATTAGCCTCCTCCAGTTGAGACCTTAGTTGAATGATGAGTTTTGATTGAGTATCGATGATAGTTGAAAACCATGAAATTTATTCTTAATGGTTATGGATACCATGAATGATTTCTTGGAATTTTCTCATATTTTTAGACGTATCAAGTATCCTTGAGACATCTAGATAATCCCTTCCTTCCCGCATCAGTTCGACAAGATAGTCACAAACTAGTGTGTAGAAACAATGATCATCTTCTGCTCATGTGCATAGTTCGTGTAGCCCGTGGTGATGTGAACCCAACCATCCCACTAGTTCACACTCCATGTTATGTTTGATGAATATTTTAATGCATTTATATTCCCTTCAATGGATGATTCTATTCTATTCGGACACATCCAGGTTTTAATCCTACATTTCTTTAGGTGGTGTAGGCTCGTACTTAGGAAAGGGAACAAGCTGGTTGGTGGAAGGATCTTCCTCTAAAAACCTATGAACAAGAGTGGGCTCAGAAATGTGAGTTCATTCATCTTTACTTGATCCAACCTCAGAACATCATCTAAGATGGATTCATGTTCCACCCTACTAGTGGGGTCTCTCACAACCACAACTGACTGTTTACCCAAAAAAGGCTAGATCATTTAGAAACCATTGTATGGACCCTTATAAATCACAAGTAGGAAGTAAATCTATTTACACTTCCTTCAGATCTCCATAACCTTGGTATGCCCACTAGCCGCATAATTCCTAGGTACAGTATCCAGAAGGTACTCCTCAACGCCTATTGGTGCACCGTCATACCCACCAGTAGGAGCCCCTTTCCCATAATGAATATTCTCCTATAAAATAAGGTTTTTAGTTATATAATACAAAAAATGTGAAAAGGGAAAAGTGATAGAAGAATGGTTGAGTTAGGACTTTCCTTGTTGAATTCAATGTGATGTTCTACTGAGACAATGATTTCACCACTCTCTGGAGGAATCCTTTGATGAGAAGTTATTTACAATGATTCCTCATCATTGGAATCCTAATCTCCTTCATCAGTTGAATCCTCTTATCTTGAATAATATATTGTTGGAATATCCACAAGAACTGAACACCATCAAACATCACCCACATTTGGGGGAATGAAAAATGGATACCAATCATTGGAAAAAGAAGTTACCCATGGATAGAAGGTACATATTCCTATCAAAAAAGTTTGCAATGGTCATGACCCACACAAGACCATCCTCTAGCAGCTCATCAAACTCCATATTAACATCCACCACAAGTATTCTGATGTTAGTGATGTTTGAAGTGTCCTATAGGAAGATAAAAGAGATATATTAACCCCTTAAATGAATGGTTATAGAATGTACCAAAACATTTTCCTATGCACCTTCCTTGTTAGGCCATGTAAGCTATTCCAAGAAAATTTTTATTTTGGAGTTTGGGGTTCGTCCACAACTTGAGATATCCTAACCAATGTGATTCCATGTTTGGTTACCCAAGATTGTTTACCTTCATCTTGTAGAGAATCCTATACAAGTCTACATTGTTAATTATCTCTCCAATATGGTACAATATTCCAAATATGCATCTTCATGATTTTCTCTTGATATTATTCTACATAGTTTCTATATTATTTAGTCAAAAAAAACATCAACGTTAGTTTGTTGTGAAAAAATGGTCTATCTCGATCCCATATTCATAAGAATATACCTTAATTAGTGAAGGATACATGGGTTTTGAACTAAAAGATCCTCCATGTAGACTCACATAACCACACACTGAAGGCACACAAACTCAGTGGGGAAATTGGAAGTTGTGTACAAATTAGTGACATCATTTCCATTTATTTTGGACACCCTTTCTCCACAACTAAAAAATTAAATGTAATCCATCTACTTATATGAGCCTTTTATGTTTTCCACCATCAGACCAAGAATATTAAAAAAATTGTATAGTTATGTTTGCATGTTTTTTGATCTGAACCACGGTTGCATCCTTATTAGGTTTCATTGGTCCATACCCAACAATGTTCAGTACAGATGATCATAGATAGGTGTTTATAGGACTAATGTATTTATGGAAATCATAACCCTGAGATGAACTGCAGCCCAACCATGTAGAAATTACAATAGTACACATAACCTTTTGGGAATATTTCCACTTACAAAACTACCTAGTATGATTTAAAGAGTGTCGAACACAAGTACCCCCATGTTGTCCCAATTACTAGCCACTAGGTCTACATCCTTTAAAAAATTCCAAAAAATATACCTATACATGTATCTCTCACCCGAAGTGACGACCATCTTAGAAAACAAAAAAGGAAAGAAGAATAGAGAACCTACAGGTATGATCCGAAAAAAAATGTTATACCCCATTATCTAGTAGTTTGAATCTTCTTGTATGAACAAGTATTAAACTTATTTTCCCCTATAAGATGTGACTAGACACTATTTTACTCATCCAATCATCCCCAACCTTTGGTTCTTCTTGATGAATAGGTCAAACAATTGCTAGAACTAGAAATCATTACATGAAATAGAAACGAGTTTCAGCTTTTCCATCACCACATCAAAGAGTTGTTATGCTGTGATAATAATTCACTACCTATTCCTCTAAGTATTATCAAATAGGTGGAACTCATCTTTTTGGAATCCCACTAGTCGCTTAATTCCTGGGTACAGTATCTGGAAGGTACTCCTCTATTCCTATTGGTGCACCTTCATCCCCACCAGTAGGATCCCCTTTCCCATAATGAATATTCTCCTATAAAATAAGGTTTTTAGTTATATAATCCAAAAAATGTGAAAAGGGAAAAGTGATAGAAGCATGGTTGAGTTAGGAATTGCCTTGATGAATTCAATGTGATGTTTTGCTGAGACAATTATTTCACAACTCTCTGGAGGAATCCTTTGATGAGAAGCTATTTACAGTGTTTCCTCATCATTGGAATCCTAATCTCCTTCATCAGTTGAATCCTCTTATCTTGAATCGTCTATTGTTGGAATATCCACAAGAACTGAACACCATCAAACATCACCCATGTTTGGGGGAATGAAAAATGGATACCAATATTTGGAAAAAGAAGTCACCCATGGATAGAAGGAACATATTCCTATCAAAAAAGACTGCATTGGTCATGACCCACACAAGACCATCCTCTAGCAGCTTATCCAACTCCAAATTAACATCCACCACAAGTATTCTGATGTTAGTGATGTTTGAAGTGTATTATAGGAAGATAAAATAGATAGATGAACCCATTCAATGAATTTTTATAGAATGTACCACAACATTTTCCCGTGAACATTCCTTGTTAGGCCATGTAAGCTCTTCCAGAAAAATTATTATTTTGGAGTTTGGGGTTCGTCCACACCTTGAGATATCCCAACCACTGTGATTCCATGTTTGGTTACCCAGGATGGTTTACCTTCATCTTGTAGAGAATCCTATCTATGTCTAAAATGTTAATTCTCTCTCCTATATGTTACAATATACCAAATATGCATCTTCATGATTTTCTCTTGATATTCTTCTACATAGTTTCTAGATTATTTAGTCAACAAACAAACATCAACGTTAGTTTTTTTGTGAAAAATGGTCTATCTAGATACCATATTAATAAGAATATACCTTAATTACTGAAGGATATAGGGGTTTTGCACTAAAATATCATCCATGTAGACTCACATAACCACATAGTGAAGGCACACAAACTGAGTGGGGAAATTGGAAGTTGTGTACATATCAGTGACATCAGTTACATTTATTTTGGACACCCTTTCTCCAGAACTAAAAAAGTACATGTAATCCATCTACTTATATGAGCCTTTTATGTTGTCCACCATCAGACAAAGAATATTAGAAAAAATTGTATAATTAAGTTTTCATGTTTTTTGATCTGAACCATGGTTGCATCCTAATTAGGTTTCATTGGTCCATCCCCAACTATGTTCAGTAGAGATGATCATAGATATGTGTTTATTGGACTAATGTATTTATGGAAATCATAACCCTGAGATGAACTGAAGCCCAACCATGTAGATATCAGAATAGTACACATAACCTTTTGGGAATATTTCCACTTACAATAGTACCTAGTATGATGTAAAGAGTTTCCAACACAAGTACCCCCATGTTGTCCCAATTACTAGACACTAGGTCTACGTCCATTAAAAAAATCCTAGAAATATCCCTATACATGTATCTATCACCAAAAGTGACGACCGTCTTAGAAAACAAAAAAGTAAACAAGAATAGAGAACCTACGGGCACCATCCCCGAAAAATGTTGTACCCCGTTATCTAGTAGTTTTATTCTTCTTGTACGAGCAAGTATTAACCTTTTTCCCCTCTGAGATGTAACTAGACACTATTTTACTCATCCCATCAAACCCAACCTTTGGTTCTTCTTGATGAATAGGTCAAACATTTTCTAGAACCAGATAACATTACATGAAATATTAACGAGTTTCAGCTTCTCCATCACCACATCAAAGAGTTGTTACGATGTGATAATAGTCCACTACCTATTCCTCTAAGTATATTCCAATAGGTGGAACTCAACATTATGGAATCCCACCAATAGAGTAATACCAATGTAGTTTCTATCCAATATGATGATGATAACTTCCCCATTGTGGAGATAGAATGTGTTCATATCAAGGGACCATCAACTGTGGAGCTCTAGAACATGGTCCTATTGCCTACAAAAATGGAAATAAAACATCCATACTTCGTCATACAACCCAATTTTGTGAAAAAATCATTATAATCCTAGTAAATGTATTGCATCCAACACAACCATGCCCACTCCCTAGTGAAGTTTCCATCAGACTATAGGTCCCCATCCTTCTGATAGCCAATTTATTTTTCTTCATGCTACTCTAAAATATACTTCCATATTGGGTAAGGGACTCTATTAACTCTAGATGATACCATGTGAACATCCTAGTCAACCAATTCAGCATGTAGAAAATAATGACCCATATAATATCTAGAAACAAGACCGTGAATAGTGATGTTCCAACATTAAATATCAACTTATCCTTTGAACCACGATCACAGTGAATCACTCCTGATATTTGGGATGGTCAATTAATATAGAAGACAAAAATTTTGTAGGGGGAGATAGTAACTGATATGATAATATTTTCGGGACATTTTCATCATGATAATAAGAATTTGGTTATCTGATACACCCCTCATGTCCTATAGGATATGTGGTTTCCCAGTTATATCCACTGTCTGAGAAGCAGAAAAACATTCAATACCAGCAGCATTGTTTTGGTCACCCATTTAAAATTTATCAAAAAAACCAAATAGAGGATCATGTATGATTATGGTATTAGCACACAAGAGGTGACATTGCGTGAAAAGATGACCAATTAACATGAATAAATGATGGAATTTCCTCAAATTAAAATTACAATAAGTAGTATCTACTGAAGGTTATTTTTCATGTAGAAATTTTGAGCTTACACACACACGATAAATATTCATATTTCACATAAGTTTAATGTATATTACAAGGGGACCACTCCATTTATTTATAGATTCTAACTTGGTGTTTCATCTATTCACATGTTCCATACGGTCCCCACACCATGTTTTGCACATACCAAAGGAAATCAACCTATCTTAGTGGTGCTTCCCTCCGAACCCAACCGTAAATAGAACCATCATGTCAGATTCAAAATGTGCGGGGGGGGGGGGGGGGATTTTGATGAAATATTACACTAGAAGTCAAAATAGAAACAATTCAACAAAATGAAGCAATCATCGGACTCAATAGTGCATCATAATAAATCCATTGAAAAAATGAAAAAGTGTGATGGTGTACACGAACAATGGAGACCCACACTCAATAATTTTCACACAAAATACAACGTTATTCCGTCCCATTCCACATAGGAAACTCTAAATTCTATGTAATTACAACACAAGATGACTACATTGTGTGCACTAACCCTTACCAATGTGAAAGACTCTTTAGTGCCAAATATGACATCAACCTACACCATTCACACTTAGAATCCCTTTATAAGGATGTGATTTCATGGGATACATTTTCTATTATTGATATATTGCATTCTATAACAATATATTTCATCCATAAGTAGATGTTTAAACCTTCTTCAGCGCGATGCTTGAATAGTCGAACAACTAATCTATTGAACTTAATACTAATCTTCTGAGATAGCTCAAAATCATGGAACCCTCAGGGTTGAGGTATCACATAATAGGATACATATGGTTCCACCCTAGAGTGGTCCGACATCTGTGAAATCATCATGAAACAACATTTAATCCAAGGTGGGTGCACCCAAGGAGTTCATATTGTGTGAACCCCCGACCTTACACAAAAACCACAAATTTTCACATAACCAATATCATTTCATGCAAGCCACTATTATTTCACACACCCTTTCATTAAATATACATGGATTACATATATGTAAATGCATCATGTTTTAGAACCCATTGCATTAAAACATCATGAATTTCATGAACAACTTGCGTCAAAGCCTCATAACATGAATGAAATAATTTCATAGTTACTAGCTAGTGGTCCCCTATAACCCTAGTGAATTATTTTATATACATTTTTATTCTCCACATTGGTACATAAATGCATCTTGATTCTCTATATAGGAATTCAAATGTGGACCTCATATTCTACCACACCTCAACGCCATTGAGAACTATTATTTTGGAAGCCATGCCCCACCAGAAGGGTGCTTCTGCTCTGGTTATGTAAGATCAAGGTGTAAGGAGTTAGTTCCCAACATATGTGATATATGATATAAAACTTCCCAACACCATCTTCTTCATCACATGATGGTAAACTATAGACTTACCCTATTAAATACAAATATAATTCCTCATGTATTCTCATCATGGGATTCCACCTACTCCCACATCCAGACACATACCTTCCATAACATGAATCTTTGATGCGTAAGCCCCAAACTCCATGTTACACAAGAATATGATTCTATATGTAAGAATAAAAATGAATGAAAACCACCTCACATGGAATTATATCCTCCCACATGGAATTAAATCTGCCGCATGGACCTTCCTGTATAAGCCACCCATTATCTCTCATTGGTTCATATTTATAATCAAAATCATCATGTCTACTTCTTCCTCTTGTTTGTGACATAGAGCATGAATCATGTGGGAATAGAAGTTATTATTTACCGTGGAATAAAACATCATCTTATTCATAAAACCACCTTGAGTAATCCCCAACCTTAGCATTCTAGTGGGTAGCTTTCACGAGTAGTCCCCAAACAATACTTGCTCTAAAGGAATAATACTTTTGTTTAAGCCAAATCACGTCCTCTTATCTGGTAAGCCTCCGTGTGTTAGCCCTAAATAGATGGGCCACCTCATAATGTGTAATCTGTAATTATATTTTCCAAAAAAAAAATTATTTGATTCTCAACTAATTGGAAATCATAAGAAGCATCTCTGTGGTCCAAATCGAAGACTTTATACACCCCAACACTTCATCCATACCATAATATTTATCCACCACAACAATTAATCCACCCAAAACCCAATCGACCCAATCCACTCCACAGGTTGAGTCAAATCCACCCAAATACATCTATAACATTACCTAGTCCACCATGTATTAGTGAGATCATACACCATCCCTAATGTCACATCTATTTTAGGTAACCCGTGTGAAGCTTCCATCTGTAATCATCATCCACTTACTCACATAATCCAGTAGTATTCAAGAATTTCCATTGCATAATCACCACATACATGCCAACCAAGATAAATCTTCTTGTGAAGGGTATCCTCCGTGAATAATCTCTAAACCATCCCATATTTATGCCACCATTGTGGTACGAGAGTCCTTACCTCTTGATGTTAAACTGTATGGACCAATATTGTCACACAACTTTAAATTATTTCATGAAAATATGACTGTATTGATCCTTGTTTTCAAATTATGGTACGTAGGATTCCTATTAGAGGTTTAATATCATCCAATTGGAATCCTTGGTTCCACCTACTAGGGGTGCACCTACCCGTTCCACCTTTCAGGGTGTTCTAATGATGCTTAATGGTGTGAAAAATATCCTTTATGGGACACGCATCGTAGATGTTCCTTCATATGCAATTCTGATCCATTAATTAGTGAACATTTTAGGTGTTCTCACCTAGTGATGCACGTCATTTACCCACCACCACATGGAATTCCGATCAGCCCCATTTCAGCTATACAAGATGTTATAATCAGGAGTTTTCTCACACTAAAATCTCATTCTAAAGATGGGATACCTAAGGGGAATTCCTTTGATGATATGTACCTATGACATCAGATAACTCCAGACAAAGTAGGATGTGTGAGGTGAAACCATTTGATGACATGTTCCTGCAGTACATGATACCTCGTTCCCAACATGTGATGCCTCGAGTTCAATTCCTTCGATGCTTCCATAAGAAACCCTACTATGAGGAAGAATACAGGTGACCAATGTTCCTAGTTTATAAACATGCTGGTGACACCCAATGTGACTACTCTCCCGACTAATGTTTTCTCCCTTATCGAGACCCATTGAAATGTCTAGATATAATCATTGCAGATAAATGGAATCCACAATGATATAAAACCTTGAATGAGTTTCATGAACATGAATTAGTACAGGATAGTGAACCAGACTAGGTGAAATGTTCCATGGATGAATCCATGGAAAGGGGAACAAACATCCAATAATCCAGTTTTAAACATTGAGTAGATATCTCAATTAATAGTAATGAAAACCTCCTATAATTGGAATGCAAGAATGAACAATAACAATTCACATTACATATATTAACACACAAGTGTCATTCCTTGAAGAATGTTTTGGTAATAGATCCCTTGGATCATGAGATAAATTTCATAAAACTCGCTGAAGAGTTGATTCATCCATTTTGAAGAACAAAAAATCTTTGAAATTTAGAATTTGAAAGGTCAGAAAAAATTTGACCTACCTTATGTAAATAATTGAGAACTCAAGACACATACAAAAAAATAAAGAGATTCATGATGATAAAGAACTTGGTCATGGATCCATACCAACAAATTATAAACCATGTTTACATTGGATAATTAAAATCAATAATTAGTGTATGGAATCCGACAAAGATGAATAAATAATTTGTATAGAAAATATAATTTTTTGTAACTATGTTATAAAACTTTCACCACATGTCCAAATTCTATAAATATTTGTTGGTGAAAATTTACAATGTGTTAAAAAATAGCTATGTTG
This sequence comes from Viscum album, assembly GCA_963277665.1. NCBI lineage: Eukaryota > Viridiplantae > Streptophyta > Magnoliopsida > Santalales > Viscaceae > Viscum > Viscum album. The sequence continues at coordinate 740,977,043 of OY728145.1, read as the reverse complement.
AGACCCTATTGATTTTTTTCTACAACCTATACTAAATTGAGAAATATTTCATAGTATTAAAATAGAATAGAAAATATGCCACCCCCTTTTATTATAAAGTTTCGTATTCACCATCATTTAACCAAATGGTTAGATTGATAGAGTGGGATATTAAATAGAGGAAATTATAGATAAGAGTATTTGTTTCCTGATTTAAGAAACCCAAAAAGTGATAAACTCTATGTGATGGTAGAAATCATAAATCATATAGAATTTTCATTCAAGGTTTGTGATTTTATTAATAAACCCTTTTTGAAAAAGTATTCGAGAAACTATTTTCATGATTGAATGATTTATCTTTATTTGATGTTTTTATATCCAGATAAACTATTATTGACTATTATTAATATTTGGAAGTTAAATCTATTACTCATTATTTAAATATCATTGTCAAGGTCATTCCTTTGAGAACAATAAGTTTATTTTATTTTCGTTACTCAGTTGTATTCGTGTAATTAGACCACATTGATATGGGAATAAATGACCACATTTGTGATAGAAATATGGTATATAGGTAAAATATTTTATTAATTTAATGTAATTTTCTATATATTGGGTTATAAATTTGGAAATCAATTATAGACAAGGATTATAGGATTGTTGGCTGATTGATGCTTGTCCACTAAAAATTTCTTCAGTTTTTGTTCAACATGAATATCATTTGATGCCAAATATATAATAGTAAATAAAATATTTATAATATTTTTTTGGATTTTAAATTTTTTTTACTCATTTGAATTTCCAAATATAATTTTATCATTTGATAAAAACAAATTATCAATGTGGCTATTTGAAATATTATTCTGCAACCTATGCAAGGGACAACCCCATGGTCACCACTATGATACATTTTGAAAGACTAAATTATTGGATAATGTAATATGAATAATTAATTATATTCAATCAATTTATATAATTTAATATGAATTTGTGTTACTGTATTTTAAATTAATGGTCTATATATCTAATTAACCCAACACACTAGATTATCATTATATAATCAATATATTATATAAATCACTGTGTTAAATACATTAAATATTTTTTATAAACATGGGATATTATATTTGGTATCAGATTAAGGTTTAATTATATATTGTGATATAAAATTAAAATATTTTTCAAGACCATAAGGTAATGGATTTGTATATAAAAACATCATAATATTTTTTAAATTATAGAACTTGCTATTTCTAAGCTCTAAAATCACATTTTGGATAATATAAGTGAATTTGTTTTCAACATAGATATACCAAGGAGTTCATAATACTAAAAGCATCATTGGGTATTAACCTGACTTTTACTTTGTTCATGAAAATGGCTCCTTATTGCACACCTAGTTTGGTACTCTTTGGTGATACGATTTGGTAAAAAAAAGAAATATTTGAACCATTATGAAGATCCTGAATAGATTTCAATGGTAGAAAATCTAAATAGAAAATAAAAATATACAATCTCATATTAATACTATAATTTTATTATATAGGGAGAATATTCCATTTATATGTTTTTCTTATTATTTTTTCATTTTATATGTCTAATAGTTTCAAAATTATCATTAAAATTATTACATAATTCTAGTAAATGAATAGAAATATAAGGAATAATTTCAATACCCAAGGTGATAGAAAATTTTTATTCACAATAATTATGTTCAATTATATTTATTTCCACATTTATAAAAATTTATAAATTCAATACATCCGTTATTCCCCATTTCCTTATATCCTTTTCTAATGTACTCAAAATTTCTATTCTAATATTCCTTCCATTAGAAACCATAATACATGGATCATTATTTGTCTATATCGATATCACATGATAATATGTCCTCATATTATTATAATTCTTGGGATACTAGTTCCCTGCCACGAAATGGAATGACCCATTAAAATAGATTATCAACCTTTCTCTCTAGAATATGGGTGTAAACCATGACATGTCTTGATAACCATGTAAATGTAGCTTCATAATTATCAATTTTATCATCATCATTTTGACTCAAAGTCAATAAATGTCCCTCCATATATGCTCAAAATTCGTTGGATTATATTTTTATTGAAAATAGTCCTTAAAATCATTCAATTAAGTGATTGGTATTTTATCGGCCTCTTTAGAGTTTTGTATCCACAACCACTATTGATCTGTATCCCATGAGGGGAAACAAAAAACCATGAAATCTTTTTTACTTTTATTACTTCACGACATGATAAATATATTCTCAAATAATAATGTGCATTTATTACATATAAATTGTTTTATATTCCCACTGAATGATGGAGGCTGCTAATGGATGAAGTGAGATAACATTGTTGCACAATGTTGTGGATCAAAAAGTTATTCCATAATGGTAAGGTTATTTATCATAAAATTATTCAACCATAAAAGTACAGTAATAAGTAATTTTGATTCAGATACACCTCCATCTTCAACATCATTGTCTTATATAAGTGGGAAATCCCTACATACATTATGTGCCTTGATTTGGATTCTGTTCACTCTGTTAAGAACCATTTCTAAATGATGGAATACAATATATTATATTGTCATTCCTATTGTATAATTTCAAAACCATTGATACACTAAACATATATTAAATTTTTATGTATAAAAAAATCTCAAAATTATTATCTTGGTTATATTTATAATATTGTCAAATTTATACATATGGTTACATTTAATTAGTTTATTTCTTCATAAATTTAGTTCCAATTGTTTCTACTAAAATTACTCGGATACAAACAATAACGACCCTGACCCCAGTAAACTATAGTCAGTGATCACTATATTAAATTTCTATTAGAGATAAATAATTTCATCGCATTGTACCGAATGGTTTATTAGTAATGAAAAAGTAGATACATATAAAAATATTACATTACAATTGAATGCATGAAAACAACATAGTATTTATTTTGAGAACACCATTATTATTCTTTTTTATCCCTCCATATCAATAAAAATATACATCATGTAATCCTTGAAATAAATAAACATAGTGAAAATCATGATCTTAGATTAGGAGTAAGAATAATCATACAACATAAGATAAATAATGAAATAAAAATATGTAGGATAAAAATGGAAATAAAAAAATACCATAATCACAATAGATAAAAACATAAACTTGGATATCATAAATAATAAAATCATGACAAGTAAATAATTAAATAATCACATAATTTTGTATATATATAATGTTAGACAAATTAAATATTCCATTTTCAATTTTTTTTAAAAAGCGTACATAAATGGATAAGGCCTCAGCTGGAACCTAACATAACAAGTCTCATGAGAACTATTGATGTATTGATGGGATTTAGGGGTCCCCTACCATCACCCATATTCTCTAATGCATTAATTATATGGAATGGGTAAAACATAATTAATATAAATATTTATATTTATAAAAGTATATTAAATTTTAAAAATTTTCCCAATCAATAAACATATTCATTAACCATCCAATGTAATATAGCTAATGATATCAAAATAGTAAATCTCAAATCAGGTAATCATAAATAGTAAAATAAAATAGGTATATGGTTTCATAATATAATAACATCAATAAATCATACAATTCAATAATATTTTTTTTCATAGGAGAATATTGTTTACAAATATCATTGCAAAACATTTGATGAAAATAAAGTTTTCACTTTGAAATTATTAATTTCTAAAATAAATATGTACATATAAAAGAAGAAATATTCTTGAAAAAAATCATGAAAACTGTAAAATATTATTCAGTTAATTATTAAATTATTATTGTGTCAAATGATGCTCTTTCTATATAAGTTAAAAAATAATTCCTTCAATATTTATTCGGAAAGGTCACAAAGTGCCTCTTTTGAAAAAAACAAACAAGATTCCTTCCAAATAATTTTTGTAAAAATTAAATCTTGGGTATAAAATTATCATAATTATTTGTTGGGTAGTAGTAAAAAAAGATTTAAATAATTTTTATAAAACATTTACATCTAATTGAAATATTTCCCAATAGAGACTTAAACATTAACCATCTTTAATAATGATGAGATTGTGAAATAAAACCCTACCTTGAGTTTCAAATCCTTTATACATATTCTAAAATCATATATAATAAATATTTATTTGTTGAAAATTAATTCTAGATCTATAATTATTTTTATCATTACATCTATTACATACTTATTATCGTCTGTCATTCATTTCATAACAATTATTTTTTAGATATAACTTTTTTGTGTAATAACTACTTCATTTTCATGTATTTTTTTGGGTCAATTGTTTTCATATTTATAGTGTGAATAATGATACATCATATTCAGATTGTTAATCATTATATAAATATCATATATGAGTATATTAATTGTATAATTTTTTAATAGGAAAATGTATTACATCATTCATGGAGATGGTAGGCTATACATAGAAATGCACACTATTTTTATTATTCAAAAAATGGAATTATAGAAGGAAAAATAATTATAATTTATAAAATCATTATAATATAATATAAATAATATATATTTTCTTAAATCCATCCTTATTACCCTCCATGAAAAATATAAATGAAAAAGTAACCACATAACATCTGGGAGGTGGTATGACAGGGAAATGTTATCAATTACCAATTGTTTAGAAGAAAATATATATATATATATATATATGATATTACTATTTATGATGTATAATTAGGTTATAAATATCATATATAAATTTTATAATAATTATAATTTTCTTCAATTAATGGTGGTAATGAAAAATGATTTACTTTCTGTACGTGGATATGGAATGTTGTACGTGCACAAAAGTGATATTTTAACTTCTAAATTTAGGGGATAATAGGTTGGTAATGATGGTTTAAAAAGAAAAATAATAACATTTTAATATATTTAGGATACTAAAGTTAATATGTTAAGATAACATCTCGATATTTTGAAGGGTAAAATAATCAATAAATATAATTATAACAGGACAGACAATGACATCTTATTCAGTGTACCATCACTAGATCCTCTATTAAGGGACTCAAGGTTGGCCTTTCATTGAGGGAATCACCTCGAAATCCTATATAAAATTATTCCTATGTTAAATTTTCAAGTATTAGTGGATCTAGATGGATCAACGTGGTGTGAATAAGTGAGTGAAGGGGTTCCCATTTTATGTTAGGTGAGGGAAAATTTTCAAATTTCTAAAAATATTAAATTATAATAAATTCATTCTCCTGATAAATGCATCAAAATATAAATGTATTATATGATATTTTAGTATGGGGTTGTAATACCATCACCCATTATAATTTTAATAGGTTGTTTTCATTTTAAATCTTATCATTTTGGGTAAACCTTTGGTTAATTATTTTTAAACAATAACCGTAAAAACAATTATTTTAATCATAAATGGATAATAATATCACAATAAATAACCCATATGACTAATAAATATACTATATGTTATTTTATTAACTATATTCAATTATAATGGCCAAAAATAATATTTTTATGTATTTTAAATAATTTAATAAAAAATTATTTTTAGAATTTATTTTTAATTTCAATTTTTACACTATTCATTTAATTTGACGTCAGATACTTCAATACAAAGATTAAATTTGAACATAATTACTTTAATCCTATTTAATTTTTCATATAAATCGATAAAATACATCAGATACATTAACTCATTAAATTTTATTAAATTTTATTATTTTTACAATCATTTATTTTATTTTTATATTATTTAAAAAAACATTTTACCTATATTGAACATGAAAATAAGGTAGTTTGATAAAATATACATATTTAAAATTATTTTCTATAATGAAAATAATTTAATTAATCTCAATATATAAATTTATTTTCATTTATATCTAGTTTTTCCCCATTTAGACACATAAAGGTCATTAGAAACAAAGAGAGTGAAATTTTGTAAATATCATTAATTTAAATAATAAATAAATCATATTGACATACATGTGTCAATTAAAAATCTGATATTAGAGACTATGGTTTTAATAGTTGAATTTACTTCATCCAAAAAGAAATAGGGTGAATAATTAAGGACATATCACATAGGTCTAAATTAATTAACTCAACTTACCCTCTATTGATGTGATACATTTTACATCGATTACTATTATTTTTGAAAAAAATATGAACAAATAACATATTTTAACATCCAAATTATAAATATTTAAATAATAGTATCAAATTGAATACATATAATTGAAGTAAATTATTTTTAAAATAAGTGTAAAAAATGCGATAAAAATACCAATTTAGAAAATGTTGATATTAAGAATTAATCTAGATTTATTCTAATCCCATGAAAACTAGTAAATTTATATGAATACTAAAACCTTTGATTGAATATTCAGTTTATTCAAATCATTCACTAATCGTGAAGAATTCTATATATTTTGTGCCAAGAAATAATTTTATATAAAAATACTTCTTTTATTATTATATTTTCTAGTATTTTTTGTATTTGTAATAAGTTTACACCGAAACAAATTATTCAATATATTTATAAACCAAATATTTGAAGAAATTTAGTTAGTACTATTTTTTCCCCCTGATTAATTAGCTATATTGTAATATTCACATAATAGTAGATTATGATTCTTTAGAAGTTTGTGTTCCATATAATACAGTCTATTGAGGAAATAAAATTTATATTAAAAGGTACAAAACATCAATTATTTTTGAGTTATAGTATATATATTCAATTGATTGAGACAAGGGAAAAGATGATACATTATGATATTTATGTTTTATGATTGAATAATGATGGGTTCCATGATAATTTTTCTAGTCTTCTTCCAAACTAAGTGGTTGGGTTCTTAATGAATGTTATACATGAATGCATATCAATATCAAATAATAAACATTGAGTATACACTTTTGAACATGAAGATTTTAAGAATAAACTCTAATAGAATCTGGATAACAGTTTTAATCACCCAAGAGCTTTACTATAGGTCATGCCTATAACTTTCATTATGAAAATTGACGTATAAATGTATATATAAATTGAAAATTGGTAACTCAACAAGATGAAAAATAAGAACATGTATCATCTACTAGAGATTTATGATTTTTTTATTAGTTATGATGTGTGTATTAATTCTCAAAGAATGATATTTGATCATTTCATTATAAGTTTAAGGTGATAAAGAATATTATTCCCAAGATTACTTTTCTTATATTATAATAACACTAAGAGTATATATTAATTCCATTTGAACATACTAACGACCCATCAATTTTCATTTATTTGATGAATATTGTTTTCTAGGATTACATTGTTAATTTTTTTGTAGTATATATCGATGATATTTTTGTTTACTAAAAAAGTAATGTGTAATATGGGGATAATATGAAAAGAATTTTAATTATTTTACAAATGAAAAATTATAATATTAATTATAGTAAATGTGGGTTTTGGATAATTAATTTCAAAAAATTTGGTTATGTTATTACATATTATGGGATATATATGGATCTTTTGGAGAGAAAAGTGGTCTAGGAATGTCCTAGACGAATATATGTAACCAATCTCTACAGTTTCAAAAGATCAGATGGGTACTATCATTGAATTTTGAAAAAATTCTCACATTTTTCAACCACAATAAAAAATACAACTTATTAGGGAGTAAAATGTTTCTTAAAAATGAACGTGAATAGAGATTCCATGAGTTAAATAAGACGTTGTTATCATCCATTTTAAACAAACAGCCTACATATAGTGAATTATTTTTGTTCAAGAGTGATTTTTAAATGAATGTTTTTGGATTTGAATACATAGAAATTGATAAAGTTATAGCCTATTCCCCTCTCCAGTTGCTGATCTATGAGTAGAACTATGAGACATATGATTTGGAGTTTGATAAAGAAATCATCACATTAATAATTTTTGTATATTATATCATTTGGGAAAAGTGATAAATATATATGGATCATAAGGAAATCATGTTTATAATCATTCAAAGCGAGACCAATATGAACTAATGAATATAAATAATGCTGATCAATGATTTTGTTTTTCTAATGCCTTATAACCCTATGAATGTGAATAACGTGGTATATAATGTTAGTATATTGTATCCTTCATATTAATCCATGTAAAGTATTGAGAGGGATATAATCCTCATGTACATGTAAAATTTTGATGTGGAAATAATAAATAGAGCATCATTCTATATTTTAAAAATAAAAAGTCAACCATTAACTATTGAGATGATCAAAGATGATCATAAAGTCATCATAGAGATGAAGTGAAAGGTAATAAATATCCCAGAGAATATTTTTTCTAAAAATGGATTTATATGTTTTGGAACTATAATATATGTTAGATGAAAACCATAATATAAGGGGAAAATTATATATGATAAGAATTTATCATCATTCTTTATTCATATAGGGAGCTTAATTATTTATAGAGATCTAAAAAAATATTCCATGAGAAAACATGAATAGGGATATTTTATAATATTTTTCTCTCAATTTTTAGTTTAAGAAAAATTTAAGGATAAATGATAATAGTCCATGGGTATTATGTAATAATTTCTCATATTAGTATTGAAATAGGGAAAAAAATATACAAGGATTTTTGTTTCGGGCTACCCATGATATTTAGAGTCCATAACTCAATCTGGGTGGTAGATGATTACCTAAATGAGTATGTACCTTTAATTGATATCAATTAATATTTCTCTATTAAATAATTCAATAAAATAAATAATATTTTTGGTTAGACTACACAGTATATTGATCTACATTAGATCTGATAATATCAGAGGTTTTCCATGAGGTTTTCGAGATGTCCTTGATAATCAATGGATACTGAACTTTGTTTGAGTATTTCATACACCCCCATATTGATAATCAGTCTGAGAGAAACAAAATAAATATATAGGATATATAGATAAAATTTTAAATGAATATCAAATGAAATTGGGATCAACACTTTACTTAGGTATAAAAATAAAATCATAAAAATTTCATTAATCAAATAAGATGACAAATTATAAGGATCTGTATGGGAAGTGGCATCTGAATCCAACATGATTGGATGATGGTGGAGAGAGGAAACTGATAGGACTAGATCTTATTTAATAGATTTTGAGGAATGGTTTAAATAATAATAATAGTTTAAAACTCTTGAAAATTTGGAATAATTTTTAAGAAGATAATTTTTGATGATACATAGAGTCTAATGTTTGTGATAATGTGTTACTCCATATAATACCATTGTATAAATTCATGATGTTTTTATGAAGAGAAATTTTATTCCAAGATAAATATTCCATGTTTATACATTTTATTACGTTAAATCTATGGTGTGTCACCATTTTCTCCCACCTCGACTATCGCAAGTACATGATGTGCTTCACGTGACCCTCTTAATGTATTAAACCTGAAAACACTTAAATGTACTAAATGTATTGGTGGTTCAGTTAGAGAATGAGAATTCATATATGATAAAATCAATGAAGTTCTCATATCATAGGGGAAATGTTTTATGAAACAAGGAAACTTAGTAGGGTATAGTATTTTTTTAAGAACCACATATTCATGGAAAAACCATGTAAATAATATGCAATTTTAAAACATAATCCTCAACTATTTTATTTTATGAAAAATAATTTTGGAAAAAATATTCTTATGGGGATAATAATGTATTGATCAAGAATTTTATAAATGAATTTTCCTGTAGATTAAATATATGAATTATTAAGTATTGTAAGAATAGAAAAAGTATAATATATATTTCTATAATATTTTTTAATAATCTGAAATATATCCATAATATTACTATAGAGAATAATGACTAAGAAATATGGTAAAATAGGTAAATATAATATTTATATAATAAACAATATTATTACTATAAATTTAATGTAATAATAAAAAATAATCTATATTGAGGGAATAAGATATGGCCTAAAAATGTATTTTTGAACCTTATGAGATTTATTTAATAGATCATAAAAAGGCGGTGGAATCTATGGGATTCACACATGACCAAGCCAAATGTGATATTTAACAACTAAAATTTGAGAAAAATTCTTATAGTATAAACTAAATCTTAAAGATATTATTTCCCAATTAATTTTCACCAAACAACCATAATAAAGTACTACCATAACACACCTTACCCTTAGGGCATAAAACTATGTAATAATGGGTTTATTGTCAAGAAATTATGATTGTGAAAAATTTAAATTTAAATTAAATACTAATTCAATAATATCATCTCCTTCTTATCGTCCTTATATATATTATACATATTAATAAGGGATAGAAATTAAAGAATGCATTTTTGGTACATAGATATATATTAATATTTTTTAAATAGAATATATCATTATTTTTATGGTGGGTTTTCTGATAAATTCATTTATTGTCAATAAATACTTATTTGGAAATGAATGTAAAAAACATTTAATCAATTATAAAAAATAAAATTATTTTATTTAGTCAATAGTAGATTTTATGTTTTATAAATTTGATCATGGAATGAAATTAATAAATTTTAAAAAATTGTAATTCTGTTTTTATGAAAAATATAATATGTATAAATTATTTTGGTGAAATAAATATTATTTTTGCATTCATCAAGTTATTGTTTTTAATTAGTAATTTTTTCATTATTTTCTAGGATAATCTAATTTTTGGGTAAAAACTAAATAATATATATATTTACAGTATTTACTATGATATCATAATGATTGAATATTGATGTAACAAATTCAATAAATGGATGGATCAAACAATGTAGTATTTTTCATTTAAATAATGTATTTTAATTTGATATTTTTTTCATAAACCAGTAATGGCCCATTAAAATCATAATGCATATTTATAGATTATAAAAACAATTATATTGGAAATGACTCACTTCTAGAGAATAAGTAATATTAATTAATATGATGTTTGGATCAAGAATAAAAAAATTCATTAAGAGCACTTCTTTATTGAAAAAACATTGGGTTATGAAAAAGGGAGAGGAATGGGTTTTTAATATTTTATAATGTAGATTCTAAAACTTATGGATAATATATAATAAATGTACCCCACACACACAAACACACACACACACACACACAGATATATATATATATATATATATATGCTCACTCAATATTACAATCCTATCCACTCCAAACCCATTGATCATGAAATCCTCTCTCTATCTATCTCTAGATTTCTCTAAAGGAGTTATTAAGAATCCAAATCTCCATTAAAATTCTTTAATAAGAACCACTAAATGTAAGGGTGTAATGTTGTGTGATATTTAGACCCATTGAATTAATATTATCCTTGATAATTTTTGTAACAAACAACAACAAAATATAATAGTCAACTAAAATGACATGCAACATGTCTTATTAAATTATTATGAAAAATAACAAAAATATACCATATTGTTAATCAATACATATTTTTCAATTTATAATAACTATATTTAGAATATGAGTAATTATTAACAAAAAATATTTTTTTCAAATATTTTTTTAATATATTGGTATTTTTATCTAAATAAATTACATTCATAACTTTTATAAAATTCTAGTAATACAATACAACTAAATATCTAAAATAATACTATGTCATTCTTTAAATGAGAGATTACTGTTAAATAATATTAACTGAATCAATTTTTGTTCAATATGATGTTTTCCAATATAACACGTTTATCACTATATATTATATTTCTACTAAAAAACTAAATATATAAATTTAATCAGATAAAAATAACGTCATTTAATAATTTATAATTTTAAACAAATATAATGGTTAATTTGTTTTTGGAATTTTAGGATAAAATTTATTTTTAAGTGAATAGTAATAAAACTGCTTACTAATATTTTTTATTTTTTATAATAAATTCACAGAATTTTTTACTTTTTTTCATTATTAAATAATTATTCATGTTTTAAAATTATGTTATATAATATATCTTTTTATCTTAGGAAATTGTTTTTTTAAATTTTAGAACAAAAGTAACATCTCATTCTAAATTTCAATGTATTCATTTAATTAAATATTTTAATGGTAATATTCTGTTTCATCTTTATTTGGAAACCAAATAATAAAATTTTATTTATTTTAAATTAATTTATATCATGTATACAAAAAACACAAAAATATTAAATCACATTAATTTGATGGTTAAAAAAATAGTATTGTCTAAATACATTATTTGTGTTATATACATCAATTATAATAATAACATTTATAAAGATTCGAAATTTTATTTGATTAAGTTATTTTAATATTTTAGATAATAAATTTCATTATATTTAACATAATATATTTTATTTTTGTGAACCATTTTATTATTATTATGAATTATGTTAATGACCATGAAAATGGTAAAACTGTTATTTTTTAAAAAATGTTTATCTAATGTTATAAAATTTATATCTATTAAGTTATCATTATAAATATAATATATTTATTTTATCTTATTTTAATGTATATATCAAAATATATTTTCACTCATTAAATTGATAATCAATACTAAAGGACATGAAGAACACATAATAAAAATCATTTTTCTATAAATGTTTTTATTAATATATTACATTATTTAAATGAAAAGATATTTTTCCCTTGTTTATAAATTGAATTAGACATAATGAACATAAAATTATATTTATATCATAAATATTGGTTTATAATATTTAAATTAAATTTTTAATAAAATATAATATACAAGGGTAAAAACAAGTTACTAAGGTAAGACCAAAATGATAAAATGCAAAAAATAAATTGTTAAATATCATGAATCATGTTTAAAAAAAGTAATAAAACTTTTTTTGGAGGATTATCGTCCTTGTATCACCATAAAATATATTATTTCACACTATGGAATCCTTTTAACCATTAGTCATGACATCCAACAACTAGAAAATAATTGTTGTTTACAAAAGTTCTTTTTTCATCACTTATAAAAGGAGACATTTCAAACCATTCATTCGTCAAACATTTATTTAACATACTTATTGAATTACTTTAATTTTCCACTTAATAGACTCTTATATCAATTACCAAAGAAACTAGTCTCAATTTTTCATCCTAAACCCTAAATTTATATTGTCTTTTTCTTATAGGGTTTTAAATATAATATTAAAAAAAATGTATGGGTTTGTTTTCTCACCTTCATTTACCTGAGCCACATTTTTAGTATACACCTAATTACATGTATGTGGTTTATATACAACATATTTTATTCTTTACACCACGAAATAACTTTCAATTTTGGTATTATATGATCAATTCCATTCCCTCTGAATAAATGGTTATTATTTAAATGTTACTCATTTTGTAATGATTCTTTCACCAAACTCATTTTAAAGGTGAGATTTGTGAAATGTGTTAATCCATCAATATAATTTGTATATTATTTTGTCATAATATCAAAATAATTTTATTCCATTGAATTTATACATTGTGATTTTCCCCATTATCTTGTAATAAATTATATCATTATAAACTTTTTTAAAAACATGGTGTTTTCAACAAATACATTTTAAAGAGAATATAAAAAATAAATGTATATTTATCCTCATATTTTTACCTTAAATTAATATTATTTTATGTCCCTATATTTATTTTATAAAAATTTAATGTAAATTTAATCAACCTTTACATTAATTATATATTTTTTTAAAAAAAGAAATACATTTTAACATCTTAATAATGGGTTGTTTCTGTAAAAGGGAATCCCATTTATCATTTCAATGTTAACTTATTTTCCATTACAATTTTCATTTTATAGAAAATATTCTCTCAATGTATTAATGGTTTATCAATGAAATTATATTCCTCATAGCTTTATACAATTTCCCTTTTAAAATAATTCCAACATTTGAAGGGTATTTATTAAATTTTATTATATTTTCTTTATTAGTCCTTATAGGTTTTTTTCATTTATGTTATTATCCATTGAAATATATTTTTCCTAAAAAATTATAATAATAAAATATTACTATAATAATCTTTATTTTATTGTTTTATTTAATATTAAACTTAGTAAAAAATATGATCTATTGTTTTATTTATCATACCTAGCCATCCACTATAAATAAGAATATATTTTTATCCATTTTATTTACTTTTGAAATATCCCATTTTCGATTTCATTGATTAAATATTGTAAATTACAATTCTATATATTGGATGATTGGGTAAAATTGTTGAGTTAATTATATATCATTCATCTATTTGTTTTAATTCCCTATTCTCTTATATCATTACTGAATGATATTAAAAATTATGTTTATTTAATATATTTTTATAATCAGTTATATTTATCCAGTATATCATGATAGGATTATTTTTTAAATTATGAATGTTTTCCTCATATGGTTTCTTTTGAAAATCATTAGATATACATTTCTTGTACTTGGTTTCTTTTGTAAATTGTGGTGATTTATCATATGTGGCACACATTAATATTGATAATGATAGGTGGGGACTTAATTCAATCTATAATTTATGGTATTGTGTTTACAAGCCATTAAATTGTCATGTGTTTACACAATTACATTTTCTAAATAAGCATGGGAATAATGAGCTTCAACGCATTTTTAGGCATTGGAGTAGTGAGACTATTCACATTTGTGTGTAAATAATTAATTTCCCATAATGGTTTTTGAATTATTATATTATTAAATATATTATTTTATTATTCTTATGAAAATATTATGCTCTTGTAGATCACGTTTATTAACTTATGTTTCAATAATCATTTAATTCATTCATTATGTTATGAAAATACTTGTTCAATGATTTGTATTTATTTTTTTATTTCTTCTAAAATTATTATGAATCTAGATTATACCAATATGCTCATATTGTAATCTGTCATCATATTTCATTAATACCTCTCAAGTTAAAATTTAATTATAATCTAATCATACCCCTTTATTAGGTTTTAATTTCACCATGTCATGGTGAAAATTAATAGATATGAGGTCATTATTGAATAATATATTATGTGTATAATTTGTGTGAGATGGTGAAGTATTTTTATGGAGTAACAATTTTAACATAGAGTAGAAGAGATATATGTCTAATAGAAAAGACATGAGTTTTGTTAGATATTGTTTTATCTTAACTAACATATACTATAATCCTTAAAGGTAACTATAATACATAGTAATTAAACATTATATTCATGTCATGTAATATAGATGGACACATTCATGGGATATAATTGTTCTTACCGATGTTATATTTTGATTATTTTAGTGGGTATGATGTTATCAGTTGAAGATAAATCTGGAGTTATAAACCGCTTATGGATTATTCTCTTAAGGTTTATAGTTGTTTCAAAGGAAACGAAACACATTTAAGTTGGTCATATTTAATATTATTTGTCTCTTTGGGATTGGAAAAAGATAAATTTAAATAAAATCCATGTAATAAATATAAATATATGATAACATCATGATGATTGGGTAGTGTAGAGATTGTGTGGTCCTTTAGGAAATAGTGTACCTATTCGGATACTATATGTGGATTATAGTATAGAAAACATATTTGTAGAGACCCAAAGATTGACGTACATAGACATTAAATTATATTTGAGAAATATCTAATACATAACAGAAACATACACCAAAGGACCGAAATAGTTTAGTGTCTTTGGAAACATTGAATATAAGCTTCTAATCATGGTCAAAGATCTTCAACATCTCTAATAAAGATCTTACTTTTTTTCTTTCCTAAAACCTTTCTTAATATCCTGGGGAAAAGAAAACATATAAAGGGTGTGCTCAAATGCTCATTAAGGGTATGCATGGAGAAAATAAAAAAACCATATAGATTTGAACTTCAAATCATGAACATAATATTTAAATATCAAAATATTGATCCATGACATAAAACATGGTAGTACGTAAGGAATACATCATAAATAAACATTAATCATGATAAAATAGCATGGGAATAAAACATGTAATTGTGGAAACCATTAAGCACATGTCATGATTTCCATAGTAGCCAAGGCATTGCTGCCAAGACCATCTTAGTGGACAAAGTCCATTTTTGAATCGAGTTCACTCCTCGTTTCGGTCCGGTATCACTGAACCAGATTAACTTGATGTTCCTGCCATGTATATATCATTAGATATAAATCATTACCCAATGCATTGGAGGGAGATATAGGTCCCACCCATCTCATAATGAAATCATTCTTACTTGTGCCACGACATAAAAATAAAGCATTAATCATAACCCAAAGAATAAAATGGGTATCATAAACATCATCCCATCATAACATAATCCATATAAAACAAATGGATATGATTTCATCATAATAAAATTGAAACCATGTAAATAATAGATACATTATACTTGAAACATAAACATGCTAAATAATGTCCTCTTATATGGAAAATGGTTTTGACAAAACATTTTCAATGAATTCTTGAGGAAAATATCCTTTCTTCTCCAAAATCATTTTCTTTTCACAAAATGCCAGGGAATTAAAAAAAAGAATTTTGTTGAAAATAGTCATGAAATCTTGTAGAGTAAGTTTCATGGAAATTAGGTGCTATAAAACTGTAAAAATCTGTTCATGCCGTATAAGTAAAAAAACATTCCTCTCGTACTTTTGCAGGAAAAGTCAAAAAGTACCTCATATAGTAAACAAAAGAAATATTCTTTACATAACATGTAGTAAAAGTCAAAATGGGTAAAAAGGACTTTAAAAATACATGAAACCATTTTTAGAAAATAGGGACATGGATGATAAATATAACCCTAGTAAATACTTATGAATAAACAATCTCAGATAAAAATGTGATTGGAAAAGTTACCCCTTACCTTAGGTCTGATATGCTTTGTAAATATTTGAACCTCCTATATAATGATATAAATAATGTCATTGACTTATTACAGAATTATATTCTTTGTTATGATATCATATATGGTTCACTTATGACATTATATTACCCGTTCTTTGGTAAATTTCTTGTTAAAGCATCGTTTTGGGTAAAATCGTTATATTTATCGTACGTGTTTGGATTTGTTGTTCTTGATATTAATATTACTTATATAAAGATTTAATTACTTCCAGAATGTAAATAATTATTTATATATAATTTATATTGAGTATATATATATATATATTAGATAGAGAAATGAAATGAAATACACCGTTAATGGAGGCGGTAGGTCGTACATATGCATGAACGCTATTTTCTTTTCCTTATTGACTTGAATGGAAGTAAGTAGAAGACATATATATATATATATATATAAATACAATAGATTTATCATTTCATATATTTCATTATTATTCATTATATATACTTTATAATCCTTCTTGAGTGGTTAACATGGAGAATGTGTCTCATCGCGTCATGGAGACAGTAATCCGTACGTACACACGAGAAATGATATCATTCCCATAATTATTGAATTGAATTGGAGTGGAAGATATAATATCTCAGAATCAGTATGATGTTATAATAACTATATA
Organism: Viscum album; assembly: GCA_963277665.1. Lineage (NCBI taxonomy): Eukaryota > Viridiplantae > Streptophyta > Magnoliopsida > Santalales > Viscaceae > Viscum > Viscum album. Next base: position 740,959,520 of record OY728145.1, on the reverse strand, counting down.
TAGTTATTCTTTACACCATTATACCCATCCAAGTAAGGTGGTAGTGGAAAACAGATTACACCACGGCGTGGAGATGGTATTCCGTACATATGCATGCGTGGTAATTTCATTTTTCGTAGGATAGATAGAAGGTGAAGTAGAGTTGTTTCATATTTACAATAACATATCAGTATATGAGTGATACTGATGATATTAATTTATGATGAAACAAATGAAGAATAAGAAGTTGAAGAAGAAAGAAACTTGAATGAATCGGAAGAAGAGATTACCTCTTCTTTGACGCACCCCTTTTAAACTTCTTCTTAGGGCACTAGAGTTGTTATTTTGAGAAGACCAGAAACCTCTATGATATAACTAGAGAGGTTGAGAAGACGAATTGTCTGGCTTTTTCTGAGTTTAAAGGCTCAAAAGTGTTTGAAGAGAAGAGGGAATGGGTGCCCTTCTTATAAAGGAGGAGAGGGGCACCTTTGGAAAAACTTAAAATATTATTTTATAATAAAGTCATATTCGGTTTATAATAGCTCCAAATTTATTTATTTAGAATCTAAAGTTGTCATGGGTATAAATCCTCTCAACCAATATTATTTATACAAGTTTAGGTTTCTATTTTAACCTTATACGTTAGATTTAACTTTAAGTTAAATAATTTAACTTTTAGCATGTCTTCTTATTTTATTACACTATATTGTTAATAAAACTACTATTACAAGCCAAACGAACCCAAAGTGGTTAATTATTAATATATATAACCTTATCTAAGTCATTTTTTGATCCATTGAATTTTAGGAATATAATAACAATTAATAATATAATATATTTTTAAAACCTATTTTATGTCATGTTTGACACTATTTAGTAATTGATTTTTGTGAAAATAATAACAACATGATTAGTTCGAAAAAAGTTAATTGAATCAATTCTAACATGTCATAGAAACCTAAAAAATTTGTGGAATTCAAAATAAAAAGTCTCAAATTTCATTTATTTGGTTATTTATAACATCAATTATGTTAATATTTCATTAATAAGGTAATTATTGCATCATCATTGTGTCATAAATAAATTAAATTATTTAATGTATAAAAATTATAAATAAAATACAATTATGTAGGAAATATTTTTAGATTTCTAATGAATATTTATAGTCGAATTTATCTCATGTATAACCCTATATTAAAAATGGTTTAGTTATTAATCGTTGATTTTAACTATTTTAACTCTTCTTTAAAAAAAATAATAATAAGTTTCATAATCTATTACAAGTGGAAGTAAAGGGAAATATTTTATTTCTAAGGTTTTGTTTGGTCTAATTAAACTTATCCAATAGAATTAGGACAAGTGTTAGGGTAATAATAATATCATTTTTACCCTTAATTACCCTATTTACTTTTAACCATGGTAAATAAAAGTAAAAAGTTACTATTCAAAAAAAATTATTTTTATCTTATTGAACCACATTTTACTCCTTGATATTAACCGTGTCTCTAGGATTTTCTAAATTACACTCACAGATGCAGTAAAATTATGTTTTATGTAAATTTTCAAATTCTTCTAGGAGGTGGGTAAAAGACAGTGAAAAGTACAATAAAATTTCTATATATATAAAATTATTATAAAATTACTCAAATGAATTATATTGAACTTATATAGGTATTATTTATCAATTTTACCCAAAATAAATTTAAATAAAATAAATAATTATTTAAATAAATAGTCTGTTTTTAAATAGTAACCCAGTGTTTTCACTATTTATAAAAAATTGTATGTTTTCAGAAAAATACCAAAAATTCACCTTAGGATAATTTTGATATTCCGAATCCAAAAATAAAGTCCATATTGAAAGATAAAATTTATAAAATTTTATAAAGTGGGTATTACTATTCATAATGGCTAGTTCATAATAATATTATAATAATATATTGTTTAGCGAAACTCAGTATTGCGAACTATACACGCTATCGAGGAAGGTCTTAATTGCGTGTAATGCAAGAAAATTTAGGGATGCGCATAGTGAAAGCTCCGTTTGGTGTTTCATATAACATAATCAAAACATATTTCATTTATACATTAAACAAAATCTATACTTAATGTCGCGTAGAATAATTTCCACAAATAAACTTGAAATTGTGTGTAACAAGAGCTAAGAATAGTGTTGTGTATACTTATAGATAATGCGGTGTTGCATATAGTACAAGATAATATTGGTGTAGTGTATAATATAAGACATAAAAGAAATAAAAAATAATATATCTCACAAAATCTCGGGGTGTTACATTCTACCCCACTTAAAATGAATTTCTCTCTCGAAATTCGTCGGGGTTATAAATCGTTTACTACTTGAAAGTTTTTTTCGTAAAAACCCACATCGTAAAAGGAATATTAAAACTTAATTTTAAAAACAAATGTAAAAAATTTAACGGTTACCCAGATTAACTCATCACTGGGTTTCCACATAGGAGAACATTGGTGGGAATATGGATATGGAATAGAAATATAACCATCAACGTCTGATGAAGAGTGGTAGAGGACATGGCTTTGAAAAATCCAACAATCACAATGCCATAAATTTGTGATGATCTAAGTTACCATCTAATTAATCAGATATAAGTGCACTAGGACAACATTTTGGGTTTTCATGATCATTTCCCTAAAGTTGAAGAAATTGGAATTAGGTGAAATACTTTCTGGATTTTAGTACAATCTCACCGTTGGTCATTCCTTGGACAATTTCCACTTCATCTCTTAAATAAATGAAGTTCATTTTTTCATTAGTGACGTGTTATCAGATCATGTGATAGAATGATGGTTGATTCTATCTGTCTCAATCAAAAGGTTAGCAAAAGTTATCAAATATACATAAGTCCATCTATAGTGAGATTAACCATATATGGTTCCTAAAATGGACTTATACATCATATATAGTACTTCCTAATATAATAAAACTAGTTTCTACTAACCAGGGAGTTATTGTAGGCCAATGGTAGGTAATAAAGGCATGTCACACTTCGGTTGTGGGTTCGATTCCCACAGCCTTGTCCGACGCGACGGGTTGTCACCCATCCTGTAGGTTGTCTTTTTTCTAAAACTACATTATTATAACATTCAATCAATAATATAGAAAAGTTTATAGACTTAAACAATACTAACATATGTCCAATATAATCCATTCCAATCTTTTGGCTTATCCAAAATACTTATGTCCAAGTCATTAGTATAAAGAAAACAATTACTTGAAATTTCATCTGTCGAGCATGTGAATACCATCATATAGCCCCCATATATCATATGATATATATTGTTGGTCAAATTAAAAACATGTGAATACCTTAATCATCTATTCTCTTGAATAATTAATACCCATTTAACCTTAGTGAAAACATAAATTCTGTCAAAATTTAACACTTTCCACACACCAAAATCCCAAAATTTCTATATACTCAAACCATGATATAACTTTGTCCTTATATCAGTCATGAGCTCATTTCATTTTATCATTATCCCTTATTTATGTGGATATCATCTTCTTTCCAAAAATATTTCAATCAATTTTCATTGTTACCAGTACTATATAAATATTGAAAACAAATACAAAGATCTTCTAAAACTCCACGAAACCATAAATGAGATTCCATGATACTATTTTGAAATCCCATTACATAAATACATAATCACTACAGAACATCATTTTTATACTCAACATCACAAATAGTGATCGCATGTGACTTCACTTTATCCTTTCCCTTAAGAGGTTTCTCACATTGATCATTATTAACCCTTGGATTAGAGCCTCGATTAACATAATGCCCCATTTTCGTGGACTTGAATCATTGAAGTGTTCTTGGTGCATTCTCTGTAGTCTTTTATTTATTTACATCATTAGCAACCCTTTTTACATTACTTCTACACTCAGCTACTCGATGACCATATTTTCCACAATTAAAATATTTTCTATTCCATTTAAGAAAATCTCCCCCATGCTTCTTTCCACAATTTGAGCATAAAGAAACATTCATCTTCTTTTCACCATTATTATGAGATTTCTCCTTGAACTGCATCTTTCTTTTCTTGTCAAAACCATGAGATGGATATTTAACACCAACATCCATTTATACCTTGATAGAACAACACAGAATTTCTTCATAGCTACTGAAGTCTCTTATAGGTATGCCATTCGAAGACTTGACTTTAAGGCACTGAAGAATCGATCATCTTTACTTTCAGGTTGAATGATAAAGCCAGATGCATACCTTTCAATCGTTGTAAAATTAGCGTCGTATATACCAAAAGATTTATCATCCTTTTTCTTAAGCTCAAGTAAATCCTTTTATATATTTTTTCGAACAATGTGAGGGAATTACTTATTGAAAAATAAGTTCATGAACTCATCCCATTCCATAGATTCAATTTCATCTTGGGTCCTCGTATTCTTAATTGGAGACCACTATTGATCTGCTTCACCTTCTAAACGGTAAATAGCCAGAATGACTTTTTCACGTTCCGAACAGCGATGTATGGAAAATATCTTTTCAATGGTACTGATCCTTTGTTCAACAACAAGTGGATAAGAATACCCACTGAAAGAAGGTGGACGTTGCATCATGAAGGACTCAATAGAATATTGTTCCCTTCTCTGCTCATTTTGAAATCCAGAATGATTCATAGCTTGTGTAAGTATATCAATATGATTCTACACTCCATCTCCTATAACATTGGTTTGTTCAGGAGGAAAATAATTGCATTGTCCATTACATTGATCAACATGGTTCCATTGGGTTCCAGCCATCATCTAAAACCCAAAAACAATAGTGTGAGAGGAAAAAATCATGCTAGGGAAAACAACATAAAAAAGGGGGAGTACCTTCAATATCTAACATCTTAGGTTTAATTCTAATATCGTTACCAAAATCCTAGGACTATAACCTAGACATATACCTAACCTTAGGGACATCCCCAGACATAACTTAGATATATCTCTAGGAATATCCCTATAGTTTTCGCATCCTAGTTTCCAAAGGTTAACAAAACCTTTCCTCGGATACCAACTATAGCGGTCTGGAATTACTTCCAGTGCACTATAATTGATACCTATAAGGGCAATCCATGGGCAGCTACATCTTCTGGGCGGGACACACCACCATCCCTAGTGGCATCCATTTCCTCCTAAAGCCCTTGGGCGGAGAGCCATGCTTCATCCAGATCCCACATGTGAGAGTTCCCAAGGATCGAATTCATTCCTACCTCCTTTGCCTCTGATACCAACTTTTGAGACCCAAATCTTGAAATACATAGACATTAAATTAATTTTGAGAAATATCTAATACATAACAAAAACAGACCCCATAGAAAAGTAATAGTTTAGTGTCTATGGAAACATTGAATATAATCTTTTAATCTTGGTGAAAGATCTTCAACATATCCCATAAAGATCATCCTTTTTTTCTTACCTAAAACTTTTCTTTATATCCTGGGGGAAATAAAACATATAAAGGGTTAGCTCAAATTCTCAATATGGGTATGCATGGAGAAAAAAACCATATACATTTGAACATCACAACATGAACATAATATTTAAACATCAAAATCTTGAGCAATGACATAAAACATGGTAGTACGTAAGGAATAGATCATAAAAAACATTAATCATGATAAAATATCATGTGAATAAAAAATGTAATTGTGGAAACCATTAATCACATGTTATGATTTCTATAGTAGCCAAGGCATTGTTGCTAAGACCATCTTAGTGGACAATGTCCATTTCTGAATCGAGTTCACTCTTCGTTCCAGTCCTATATCACTAAACCGGATTAACTTTCCATTCCACCATGTCTATCTCATGAGATATAAATCCTTACCCAATGAATTAGAAGGAGATATTGGTCCCACCCATCTCATAATGAAATCATTCTTACCTGTGCCACAACATAACCATAAATCATTCTTCATAACCCAAAGAATGAAATGGGTTTCATAAACATCATCCCATCATAACATAATCCATATAAAACAAATGGATATCATTTCATCATAATAAAATATAAACAATGTAAATAATAGAGACATTATACTTGAAACATAAACATGCTAAATAATGTCATCTTAGATAGAAAATAGTTTTGACAAAACATTTGAAATGAATTCTTGAGGAAAATATCCTTTCTTCTCCAAAATCATTTTCATTTCACAAAATTCCATGCAATTTTAAAAGAAATGATTTTTTGGAAAATATTCAGGAAATCTTATAGAGAATTATTCATGAAGAGTAGGCGTTATAAAACTGTAAAAATATGTTCATGCCGTATAAGTAATGAAAACATTCTTCTCATACTTTTGCTGGAAAACTAAAAAAGTACCTCATATGGTAAATAAAAGAAAGATTCCTTACATACCATGTAGTAAAAGTAAAAAATGGGTAAAAAGGAATTTAAACATACATGAAACCATTTTTAGAAAACAGGTACATGGATGAAAAATATAACCCCCGTAAATACTTACGAATAAACAATCTCGGATAAAAACGAGATTGAAAAAATTACCCCTTACCTTAGGTCTCATATGCTTAGTACGTATCTGAACCTACTGTATAATGATTTAAATAATTTCATTGACTTATTAAAGAATCATATTAATTATTATGATATCATATATGGTTCAATTATGACTTTATATTACCCGTTCTTTAGTAAATTCCATGTTAAAGCACGATTTCGGGTAAAATCATTTTATTTATCGTACATGTTTGGAATTGTTGTTCATGATATTATTATTAAATATATCATGATTTAATTACTTCCATAATGTAAATAATGATTTATATATCATACATATTTAGTATATATATATAATAGATAGATAAATGAAATGAAATACACCGTTAATGGAGACGGTATGCCGTACGTACGCATGAACGTTGTTTTCTTTTCCTTATTGACTTGAATGGATGTAAGTGATGATATATATATATATATATATATATCCAGTAGCTTTATCATGTCATATATTTCATTATTATTCATTATATATACTTTATAATCATTTTTGAGTGGTTAACATGGAGAATTAATTTCATCGCGTTGTGGAGACGGTAATCCGTACGTATGCACGAGCGATGATATCGTTCACATATTTATTGAATTGAAATGGAGTGAATGATATAATATATCAAAATCAGTAAGATTTTATAATAACTGTATATAGTTATTCTTTACACCATTATATTCATCCATGTAAGGTGGTGGTGGAAAAACGGATTACACATTGGCGTGGAGACGGTATTCCGTACATACGCACGCGCGGTGATTTATTTTTTTGTAGGATGGATAGAAGGTGAAATAGAGTTGTTTAATATTTATAATAACATATCAGTATATTAGTGATACTGATTTTATTAATTTAAGAGGAAAAATGTAAAGAAAAATAAGTTGAAGAAGAAAGAAACTTGAAGGAATCGGTAGAAGAGATTACCTTTTCTTCGACGCACCCCTTTTATTATTTTCATAGGGCACTAGAGTTGGTATTTTTAGAAGACCAGAACCTCTATGATATAACTAGAGAGGTTGAGAAGAGAAACTGTCTGGGGTTGTACGTGTTTTAAGGCTCAAAAGGGTGTGAAGAGAAGAGGGAAGGGGTGCCCTTTTTATAAGGGAGGAGAGGGGCAACTTTGAAAAAACATAAAATATTATTTTATAATAAAGTCATATGTGGTTTATAATAGCTCCAAATTGATTTATTTAAAATATAAAGTGGGGATGGGTCTCAATACCCTCAACCAATAGGTTTTATACAAGTATAGGTTACTATTTTAACCTTATCATTTAGATTTAACTATAAGTTATATAATTTAACTATTACTGTGTCTTCTTGTTTTCTTACACTATATGGTTAATAAACTTACTATAACAAGTGAAAAGAACCACAAGTGGTTAATTATTTATATATATAATTTTATCTATGTAATTTGGCCAATCCTTTGATATTTAAGAATATAATTACAATTAATAATATAATATTTGTTTTAAAAACTATTTTATGTCAATTTTGACACTATTTGGTAATTGATTTTTTTGAAAACTATAACAACATTATTAGCATTAAAAACGTTAATTTAATCAATAATAATAAGTCATATTAACCTAGACAATTCGTGTAATTTAAAGAAAGTCTCAAATTACATTTATTTGGGTATTTATAACATCAATTATGTTAATATTTTATTAATAAGGTAAGTAATGCATCATCATTGTGTCATAAATTAACTAAATTATTTAATGTCTAAAAATTATAAATAAAATAACATTATGTAGGAAATATTTTATATTTCTAATGAATATTTATAGTCGAATTTATCTTATTTATAACCCTATATTAAAAACGTTTTAGTAATTAAACATTGATTTTAACTATTTTAACTATTCTTTAAATAAAATAATAATAAGTGTCCTAATCTAATCCAAGTGGACCTAAAGTGTTATATTTTATTACTAAGGTTGTTTTTGGTTTAATTAAACTTATCCAATAGAATTTGGACATATGTTAGGGTAATAATAATATCATTTTTACCCTTAATTACCCTATTTACTTTTAACTGTGGTAATAAAAGTTAGAAGTTACTATTCACCAAAAATTATTATTATCTTATTGAACCACATTTTACTCCTTTATATTAACCGAGTCTCTTGGATATTCAAAATTCCACTCATAGAAATGGTAAAATTATGTTTTATGTAAATTTTCAAAATCTCCTAGGAGGTGGGTAAAAGACCGTGAAATGTTCAATACAATTTATTTATATCTAAAATTCTAATAAAATGACTCAAATGAATTACATTGAACTTATATAGGTATTTTGTATCAATTTTGACTGAAAATAAATTTAAATAAAATAAATAATTATTTAAATAAAAAGTCGGTTTTTAAATAGTAACCCAGTGTTTTCACTATTTATCAAAAATTGAATGTTTTCAGAAAAACACAAAAAATTTACCCTAGGCTAATTTCAATATTATGAATCCAAAAACGAATTCCATTTTGAAAGGTAAAATTTATAAAATTTCCAAAAGTTGGTATTACTTTTCATAATGTCTAGTTCATAATAATATTATAATAATATCTCATTTAGTGAAACTCGGTATTACGTATTACACACGCTATCGAGGAAGGTCTTGATTGCGTGTAATGCAAGCCAAGTCAGGGCTGCATGTAGTGAAAGCTCCGTTTGGTGTTGTGTATAACATAATAAAAACTTATTTCATTTATATATTAAACAAAATCTATACTTAATGTTGTGTAGAATAATTTCCACAAAATGAACATGAAATTATGTGTAACACGAGCCAAGAATAGTGTTGCATATACTGCAAGCTAATATGGTGTTGCATATAGTACAAGCTAATCTTGGTTTAGTGTATAACAGAAGACATCAAAGAAATAAAAAATAATATATCTCACAAAATATTGAGGTGTTACAATATTCATATGGGTAAACAGTATAAATTTTTATTGTTATCTATTAACTCAATAGTCATTAAATTCATGAATATGAAACCTATTTACGTAACTATTTTCACACTCTTAGAAGATATTCTTTATTTGATTCACAATCATTTTATAATCCATTACAAAGGACTATAATTTATTTTTATTATAACACATAATATAGAATTACTATTGATAACTTATATTTAAAAATATAGATTCACACATTTATGTTAATATTAATTAATATGTTATTTTATGGATAATGGGAAGGTGAAACTCTAATAGAATAGATTTTAATTTTTTTTGGGCTAAGAATATAATTTGAATGTTCATGAAAATTTTATGATAGATGTTTTTGGTATTAGGATAAAATGTACAAGAAACCTACCTTAAGGAAACGTTTATTGAACTATATGTATAGAAGGATGGAATGATTCTTTCATTAGAGAAGTTATATTAATATTTACATTTACATATTATTATTTTATGTATCATCATCAGCATTTAGGTTTTAGTATTTTTTGAAAAATGATAAAAAATGAATATTCAAATGCATGTAGCTATAAACCAATGTGTCTTATAACCATATTAGGGTGAATACGTAAATGGTTGAGAAATTTAGTATATGATTTTCATGCTTGGAAAGGTGAGTTTATTAGTGTTGAATATGTTTTTGAGGTATATCTTTATTGAAAATAAATCACGATACACTTAGATATTTTAAATAGTGAGTAATTTTTATAGATTACTATGAGGTATATTGTAAAACATTTGAGTATTATTGATAAAAAATTAAGAATTTTTATTTTTTAGTCATTCTTTAATGTTTTGAAAATATACTAAAAATACGATCAAACAACTTGACAAATGGTTTTACGAAATTTTTATATTTTTTGAGACTAAAATGGATGAATACTTGATTTAGTGATGGGTAACTATATTATTAATATATTCTATATTTTGAGGTAATAAATGGTTTTTTTACTTTTAGTGAATTTATTTTGATAGTAAATATATCCTTATAATTGGTTATTTATTTAATTAAAATTTGATATTTAATATTTTTTTAATTTTATCATATATTTACGATTATGATATATATTGACTAGTGTGTGTGAAACAACACAGTCATGATGTACATGGAAATACCATTTCTTTTTGGGTAATAATATAAACATTACAGAAAAATATTCCCAAATACCATATTAGTTTATTGTATTTGGAATCATAGAGAACACTTTTCTAGCTTTGTGAATAATCTTAAACTTCTCTCATAAAGATCTTCCCCAATAGTTTTCATACTAATAACCTTTCCTTGTATCCTGGGGAAAAGAAAATATAAAAAGTGATTTCTAAAATTATCAGAAAGGGTAAACATGAATAACATCAAATATAAGAATTTAAAATCATGAACATAAATTATTATTATCAAAATCGTGAGCCACAAAATATGTCTTGGCAGTTCATAAGGAATAAATAAAAAATGAACAAGAACCATGATAAAATAACATTGACATAAAACATGTAATTTTTGAAAACAAATTAGAACACAATATGATTTATATATATCCAAGTAATTGTTTCCAAGACCATCATAGTTCAAAAATTACATTACTGAACCGAGTTTACATTCCATTAAATCCCTGAATTACTAAACCAGATTTACTTATCATTTTAGGCTTGTATTACTAAACCAGATTTACATTCCATTACAGTCATGTCTACATCATGATATATAAAAATTTACCTAATTAATTTTATTGATATATAGGTCCCATCCATTTAATAATGAAACCATTCTTACTGGTTCCACAAAAACGCAAATCATTCAACATAGCATAACCCATGAAATAAAATGGGCTTCTTAAACATTATTCGATCATAAAATAATCCCTATAAAATAACATTACATCATTGATAAAGTCAAATTATATTAATAATAGTGATATCAACATAACCCTATTTATGGAGATTCATCTTATATGGAAATTTGTATTGATAAAACACTTGAACGTAATTCTTGAGGAAAATATCCTTTCTTCATCAGAAATATTTTATTTTCACAAAATTCCGTGATATTTTTAAATAAATGAATTTATTTGAAAATAAACATGATAACTAGTAGAGCATGTTTTATGTATATAAATAATTAAAAAGATTTCAAAACCAATTCATGCCGTATAAGAAAAAATATTTGTCTAGTACTCTTGTTGGAAAAGTCAGAAAGTACCTCATATAGAAAACAAAAAATGATTCCTTCCATACCATTTAAAAAAATCCACCAATGGGTAAAATTAAATTATAAAATATTATAGTAAAAAAATAATATTATATATTAATTAACCATGGATTCAGATGATAAATATACACCACTTAATACTTATGTATAAACAATCTCATAGAATAATGAGATTGCAAAATTATCCCTTACCTTAGATCCGATATGCATCATGTGTATTCGAAACTCAGGTATAGTGGGTTTAAAAATATTATTTACTTCTAAAAATATCCTAATGATATTTACAATATCAAATATGATTCACTTATGACTTTATATTACACGTACATTTAATAATTCCTTTTAAATGCAATGTTTTGGGTAATAATCGTTTTATTTATTGTATGTTTTTTGACTTGTTATTATGGATCTTATTACATAGATTGTTATTTAATTACATCCATAATGTAAAAAATGATTTATATATCATAAATATTCAGTTTTGAAATATATATAATAGATATATAAATTAAATGGAATACTCAGTTCATGGAGATAGTGGGTCATATTTAAGCATGATTATTGTTTCCGTTTCCTTATTGATTTGAATTCACCCATGTAATTGATATATTTATATATAATATTAAATGAAATAGAATTATTATTTAATATATTTTATTGTTATTTATTATATGTACTTTATAATCATTTTAAATGGTTAACATTGAGAATGAATCTCATCGCATCATGGTGACGAAAGGTCGTACGTACGCACGAGCGACGATATAATTCACTTAATGGTTAAATGGTATAGAATTGTATGGAATATTAATTAAAAAATAATAATTATAAAGTTATATTCATTATTTAATTCTATTTTTAAAATCAATATACCCATCCAAATTGAGTATAATTAAATAACAATTTAAACCACGGTTTGGAGATTGTAAGTCGTACGTACACACACATGGTGATATTGTTATTTATAGGATGAATAAAAGGATTTGTAAAATTATAAAGTAATTATAATAAAATATCATAATGTAGAATATAAAATATTTTTTAATTTAGTACAGGAACAACATTAGTAGATGATGTAGAAGGAAAATATAATTTTGAAAGAAGTGATAAAATAATAACCTCTTTTTCAAGTATCTCAATTTTTTGCACAGAATGTCTCACTAAGATTGATTTATGCACAAAGTGTTGCTTCTAAGAGGATGGAATGGTTTTGGGGAGCTTATTAGGGAAGAGTATGGATTAGTCAAAGTGATTTAAATGTGTGATTAAGTGGGAATAACTGGTGCCCTTTTAAAATATGGTAGGAATGTCTTGAAATATTAAATTATTGTAAAGTAATTTTATGTTTATAATGGTCCCAAAAATAATTTATGTTGTTTCTAATACAATTATGGGTCTACATATTCCCATCCAATTTTTTAGACAAGATTAGCAAAAAAATTTATCTTATCTTTTAGTATTAACCCTTATTTAAAAAAATTAACACTTACCCTATCATCTTATATTTTCATAATATATGATTACTATATTTAATAAGAAATTCCAAGCGAACCACAGGTGGATCATTAATGAAATTTTAAACATTATGTATGTTATTTGGTTTAATATTATATTTTTATGACCACTATATCATTTATTTTTTAAAAAACTCACTTATGTCAATTTTGACCATATTTTGTAATTGATTTTGGTAAAAGTCATATCAACATGGTTATCTCAGAAAAAGGAATTAATTCAACTGTAAAATTTCAATTTTTTCCAAAAAAATATTGTATTGAATCAATATATTCAAATTATATTTATTTTAATATTTATAATATCATTCATATGAATATTTCATTAATAAGGTAATCACTACATCATCAGTATGTCACGAATAAATTTATTTACTGAATGTATAAAAATTATAAATACAATTCCACATTGTATAATATATTATTATCTTTATAATTAATACTTATTGTCAAATATGTCAATTATATAACCCCTAATTAAAATTTATTTCGTAAAAAGATATATGTTAATGTTATATTTTTCTTTTATTTTAAATAAATTATTATAACATATCATTTTCATAGTGAAGTGGTTCAAAAATAAAAAACATTTGTTCAAATGATTGTTTTTGTATCTTATGAATCATCCAATAATATGGGTACACATTTTAGATTAGTTTTATATAATTATAATATTAATTTTACCGTTATTTATCTAATTTACTATTTAACCGTCATAAATAAAAAAAATTACTGAAGTTACTCTTCATAAATTCCAAAAATAAAATGTATATATTTATATAATTTGGACCATTTGATTCTTAATATATGATCCATTTTTCTAAGTTCAAAACAAAAAATTGGATGAAACTAATTTAAAATTAATTCTCATTGTCAAAATAAGAAAGCATGTTTTCTAGTAGTAAAAAGAATCAAAATATTGACATATATTTATGTTAAATTTAAATGTAAAATTACTAAAAAATGTATTAAATTAAATTAAATTGTAAAAATATAATATTATTATAATTTAAAACCAATTAAAAATATAATCTTAATATTCAAATAATTTAGATGAAAAAGCAGTTTTGAATTAAAATGTAGTATTTTCACTATTCATTAAAATGTGAATGTTATCAAATTAAATAATAAAACTTTATCCAAAGAAATTTTTTATGTCCCACTTATAAATAATAAATTTAATTTTGGAAAATTGGTATATATAAGTGTATGATATTTTATTTTAAAAGGGTTCTCCATCAAAAGTCAGAAAAATAACATTTTTTTTGAAAATAATAATTTTATCTTAAAAATATAAACTTTTCTTATATAATGTCTAGAAAATACATAAGATGAATTTTAATGTTATAAATAATTCAAAATGTTGTCAATACTATTTAGAATGGCTAGATTATATACTATTAAATATTAGTATTTTAATAATATATCATTGTTTAGTGAAACTCAGTATTGCGTACAACATAACATACCAAGGATGGTCGCCCTTGCGTGTAATTCAAGCCATGATAGTATTGTATTTAGTAAAATATTCATTTGGATTTGCGTATAATATAATCCAAACTTATTTCTTTCAAAAATTGAAAAATATATAATACGTGTTGGACGAAGTATATTCTATCAAAAGAACATGATATTTTGTCTTACAAAAGCCAAGAATTGTGTTGTGTATACTTCAAGCTAATACGGTGTTGCATATAGCACAATCTTATATTGGGGTAACATATAACACAGTACATCCAATAAATTAAAAATAATATATCTCATAAAATCATTGGTTTTTACATTATACCCCCTTAAAATGAATTTCTCCCTCTAAATACATTGGGGTGGTAAAAGGTTTACTACTTGAATGTTTCTTTCATAGAAACCCACATCATGAAAAGGTATAAAAACATCATTAAAAAAAGGAACTTTCGAAACATAATGGCAACCCAATGTAACTCATCACAAATTTTCCACAGAGGGGAACATAGGTGGGAAGTGAGGACTCAGAAAGTGTATCCAACAGACCTCTGTTCAAAACTAAATGAAGACATAATTTATAGGGTACTATAGTAGTATAGTAGAATGCACTATATCTTCCATATTGTAGACACTATTTGGTACTATAGCAGCTAGAAAAATTCATCAATTTGGGATTTCAGGCCGCCACTGTGGGTCGTGGGTCTTTTAAGGACTTCGGGCCACCCAAGGCCTTTGGGTCAGTATGGCTTTCAGGCCACCTCGTAGCCTTCAATCCACTTAAAGTACATTGGGAGCCTTGAAATTATGCATAAATGATCAAATATACTATATAAGGAGTAGAGTCCAGATAAGGATTTAGAGTAGGTACATTCACCAGAGCTGAAGCTATGTAGATTTTTCAAAAATAGAGGGTATGACATTGCCATCGAGACTATCTTATGCTTATACAAGAAGCATAGAAAAACATTCCATGTGAAGGTGGAGAGATGATATCATGATGAAGAAACTGGGGAGGAGAATTTACAACATTATTATATATATTTCATATGAGTTACAGGTCATGTAATCTTTATGCCTTCAAACCATGTAAGGTTACCCCATCATCCCTTGAATGGGGGGTTTTAATAAATCAATAAAAAGGCCTTTGGGCCATTCAGATATGGAACAAAAATCTAACCACCCAGTTCTATTGTATAATGATAGAGAATAAGATTCGGAGAATGTTAACATCCAAAAAGTAATAAATCTAAGATATTTTAAGGGACTATTAGATTCATCAGATAAGAAGGTACTTATATAATAGTTTGAGTTTGTAATATCCTTCCACTAAGATTTAGTAATCATGATAAGTAATAATTACTTGATTTTAATAAAATCTCATTATTGGTCATTCATTGAAAAATTTCTACTTCATTTCTCATTCAATGAAATGAAGTTGAAGTCGTCATTCCTAAAGTGTTATTAGATCATGTGATCCATAAATTGAATGACATGTCATTCCATCTGTCGTTATCAAAAAAATGTTATCACATGTTATCAAACAAGAATAAGTCCATATATGGTGTACTAATACATTAATCTATCAAATATCAATAGGAGTTAAACTTTTACCATCCAAAAATTGATAACTAGACTATCCATCTAAAAAGTACAAGTCTAAAACATTAAAAAAAGGGGAACTAAATATTCCTTACAGTTATCATTCATATATCATAAGGTTTTTTTGGTTGGTCACATCATGTATTATCTTGATTCATGTTAACAACATGAGTTATCTGATATCCTTATTGAAACAGGCATATTTCCTTATTCAAGAACATAGTTGACTATTACATAAGTCCAAAAAAATTATATAATTCTACCAAGATATCATAACCCTCTTGTCGAAAAATCTATAATTAGTAATCAGGAAACATACATCATGAAATTTAATTTCAAATCCAACATATCTTCAGCCACACATTATTATCTCAATAGAATAGACATATTAATAATTAACATTCCCTTAATCACGTGGTCTCCAAGTATATCACTTTAACCTTAAATCACTTTTTTGTCACCTTAGAAATATTCAACATATCCATTCCAATCCTTATTTTAAAAAATATACTGAAAACACTTATATATTTCATGATTCTTATAATAGAATCTTTGAAATCCAAAAAATATACACCCCAATCATCCAAATTTATTTATAAACAATTACACATGATCCATCATCTTTATCAATATTTAAATATGAATCATGTCATATGGTTTACCTTCCTCTTGATCTATTGGTTTAATGTAAACAATAATGGAAGAACATACAATACCATTAACAAATCAATTACAATATATTTATCCTTAGAAGTATGACCAATACTCGTACCATATTCATGATTCACTTCATGATATTTCCACATAGGAAATTAGTCTTCATTATTCCCATAATTTCCACATCTGAAACATTCATTGTTTAACCATGTTATATATATTTATGGATATTGACCAATACTATAATGAAATGTGTGATAATACATATAAGAGATCCAAAACACATAAGTAAGTTTAATTACATATTATATTATGATTGATGATATATTAGAATTAATAATAGGTTATTAATGATTATAAAAAATCTTTGATTGTATCCTATACCCGAATTATCCTTAACATCCCTAGACATATATATATAATTATCTCTAGGGATCTCACTAAATTTTTTGTGTACTAATTTCCCATGTTTGACTAAACCATCACTCTGATACAAACTGATATTTCCCAATCCTGATGTACATGGACATTACATTTATTTTTTCAGAATACATAAAAAATGACAGAAAAATATGTCTAAAGACCTTATTAGTTAAGTGTCTTTGGAAACTCAGAAATCATTCTTCTAACACAGTGAAATATATTCAACATCATCCATAAAGATCTTCCAAATTAGTTTTCTTACCTAAAACCATTCATTATATCATAGAGAAAAGAAAACATAAAAATGGATGAGATCAAAGTCTCATTAAGTTTAAACATCAATAACATCAAACAAAACATAAAAATTATAATTTAAAAACATTATAATATATTTTAAATATCAAAATCGTGAGTCATGAAATATGTCTTGGATGATCGTAGGGAATAAATCATAAATGAACATGAACCATGATAAAATAACAGTGACATAAAACATGGAATTTTGGAAAACAAAAATACACATAATATTATTTCTATAGTATCCAAGGAATTTTTTCAAAGGCAATCATATTATACAAATTCCATTACTAAATGGGTTTTACATGCCATTCCAGCCATGTAGTGCTGAACCAGATTTACTATCTGTTCTAGCCCTATATTACAAAAACCTACTTATTTGCAATTACAGTCATGTATATCTCATGAGATATAAATCTTTACCCAATGTATAAGAGGGAGATTACATTCCCACTCATCTCATAATGAAGTCATTCTTACATGGACCACAAAAAAAAGAAATCATTCATCATAGAATAACCCAAAAAATAAATGGGTTTTCTTAATCATTATTACATCATGACATAATCCATATAAAATACCCTTCCATTATTAACATAATATAATTATATTAATAATAGGGATAGAAACATAATACCATTTAAAGAGAATAATCCTATATATAAAACAATATTTATAAAACACTTAAACTTAATTCTTGAGGAAAATTGCATTTCTTCTTAAAAAATGTTTCCTTTTCTCAAAATGCCATTCAAATTTAAAAGAAAATATATTTTTTGAAAAAAATGAAATCTTTTACATGATGATTCATCAAAATAATGCATTAATAAGGCATAAAATCCCATTAATTCCCCATATGTAAAAAAACATTATTCAAATACTCTTGCGAGAAAAGTAAAAAAGAACCCTGTATTGAAAATGAAAGAATGATTCCTTCTATACAGTTTAAAAAAAATCACCAATGGGTAAAATTGAGATTAAAAAATAGTAGAAGAAGATAAATAATATTATATATTTAGGAAACAAGTATGTGGATGAACAAATTTCTCCAGTAAATACTTACATATAAACAATCACAAAAAATAATGAGATTTCAAAATTATCCATTACCATATATCTGATATGCTTCGTATGTATCCAAAACTCCATTAGAGTGGCTTTAAACATATTATTAACATGTAGAAAAACATAATAGTATTTAAAATTTCATATATTATTCACTTATGACATTATATTACCCATTTATTTATTTATTCCATGTTTAACCAACATTTGGGGTAATAATCGTTCTATTTATCATACATGTTATGACAGATCACTCATGATTTTATTACATAGATCATGATTTAATGACATCAAGAATATAAAATATGATTTATCTATTATAAATATTTAGTGTATAAATATATATAATTGATTGATATATGAAATAGAATACACTGTTCATGGAGACGATAGGTCGTGCGTATGCAGGAATGCTATTTCCACTTCATTATTGAATTGAACGAAAGAATGAAAATGATATATATATATATAAATATAGTATAATTTTAACATCACATATTTTATTATTATTTTTTATATATACATTATAATCATTCTTGAATTGTTAATGTGTAGAATGAATATCATCGCATCGTGGAGACTGTACATCGTACATACGTACAATTGACGATATCATTCACTTAATATTTAAATGGTATGGAATTTTATGGTATAAAAATTATTTCAAATAATTATAATTTTATATTCATTATTTACACCATTATTCTCATCATTATACCCTTCCAAATTAGGAATTATTGAGTAACAAATTACACCACGGTGTGGAGATGTTAATTCGTACGTCCACACTAATGGTGATATTGTTATTTGAAGGATGGATAAAAGGAGGTATAAGGTTGTACAATAATTATATAAAAATATATTAATGCTTAAGATACTAGATTTATTACTTTATTATGGTAACAATATTATAATAGGATGTGGAAGAAGATGAAAGAGGTGATTAAACAATTACCCTTATTTCGAATATCTCATTTTGATTTTAAAAAAATTTCTCAATAGGATTGATTTATTCCCAAAGTGAAGAATTTAGGTGGAAGGAATGAATTTTTTTTCCTTATTTGAGGAGTTTTCGGATGAGACAATGTGCATGAAAGGTGTGAGTAAGTGGGTATATGTGGTGACCTATTATATTAGGGAGGAGAGACACTTTTGGAATGTCTTGAAATATTAATTTATTATAATTTTTATTTAACTTATAATGGTCCCAAACACATTTATTATCAATATAAGATGGGTATGGGTGTAAATAATACCAAAAAATAGGTTTTAGGCATGTTTAGGTCATAATAGTATCCTTATGTATTAGTATAAACCCTTATTTAATAACATTAACTCTTACCATGTCATATTGTATTTTCATAATATATGACTACTATAGTTACTATAAAATTCCAAGAGAATCAGGAGGAATCAATAAATAACATTTTTAACATTATATATGTTAGTTGGCGGAATATTATAATTTAGTACTATTATATCATTTAATAACATAGTATTTGTTTAAACTCATTAATGTCAATTTTTATACTATTTAGTAATTTATTATTGTTAAAGTCATATCAACATTATCCCTTTAGAAAAATGGAATTAAACAATCCCTCACATATGAAGGTCATACAAAAAATCATTTTTTTCATCAAAATGTTCAAATTTCTTTTATTTTAATATTTATAATATCATTTATTTTAATATTTCATTAATACACTAATCACTACATCAGTATTATTCAATAAATAAATATATATATTGAATTTTTAACAATTATGAATAAAAGACTATATTGAATAAAATATTTTATGATTTCAAATTAATTTTTATAGTCAAAGAGATCAATTATATAATCCCATATTAATTTTTTTTAATAATAAGATACATGTTTATGTTATATTTTGTTTACATTAAAATAATTATAATAACAAGTCATTTTCACACCCATGTTGTTATTAAATGACAAAAAATCAGCCTAAGGGTTTCTATTGTAACCCATGACTCATCTATTAAAATTAGGATATATAATAGGGTAATTTCGTATTATTATAATATTATTTTTACCGTTATTTATGTAATTTACCCTTTAACTGTGAAAATAAAAAAAATTACTAATGTTACTATTCATAATGTCAAAAAATAAAAGAGATATATTTATATAATTTGGACCTTATAATTCAAAATAAGGAATCTATTTTACTAAATTCAAATCACATAATTGGAAGAAATATATTTAAAATTAAATTCCATTGTCAAAACCAGAAAACATGTTTTTAAGAATTTAAAACTATCAAAAGACTAACATATGTTTATGTAAAATTTAAATGTGAACTTACTTTCAATGGTCTAAAATGTTTTAAAAGATAAAAATATAATCCAATTATAATTTAAAACTAATTAATAATTGAATCTAAGTATGTAAATAATTTATATGAAAAATGGTTCTGAATTAAAATACAATATTTTCACTAATCATTAAAATATGACAGTTATCAAAAAAGACTAAACATTTAGCCAAACAAAACTATTATGTACAACATATAATGGAAAATTTTATAATGTAAAAGTTAATTTATAGAAGTTTTAATATTTTATTTAAACATAGTTCACCATTAAATGGTATAAAAAATTATTTTTTAAAAAATATACATCTTTTATCTGATTGTTTTTAATTAGTTCTTATATAATTTACAAAACAATACATAAAATGAATGTTTCTTTTTTATAAAATTAAAAATATGGTGAATACTATTCATAATTTATGGATTATATCCCATTAAATATTAATAGTTTAATAATATATCATTGATTAGTAAAAGTCGGTATTGCGTATAATGCAAGATATCAAGGAAGGTCCCTCTTCCGTGTAATGAAAGAAAAGTCAGTGATGCATATAGTGAATGATTCTGTTTGTGTTGCGTATATCATAATCCAAACATATTTCTTTTTATACATTCATAAAAAGATATACTTAGTGTTTCATGAAATGAATTCTATGAAAAGAAATAGTAATTTTGTCTAACACAATCCATGAAACATGATGCGTATAATTCAAGCTAATAAAGTGTTGCATATAGCGCAAGATAATATTGGTGTAGCAAACATCACAAAAAATGAATGAAATTAAAATGAATCAATCTCATAAAATATCAGGGTGTTATAGTGTGGATTTATAAAAAATGATGTTTATATATTTTTGGGATAAACATAGACTCATTTTTGGGTCGAATATAATAAATCACAGTTGATTAATATCTTTGAGATATAAATAGGTTTTTGAAGGTAAGATTATGGAGAACATATAGTAATGGAATATATATACTTTTTGTAGGATTATATAAATTATTAATGTTTTCTAATGATACATTTTTATTTTGATATATCATAAGTGGTTATGGTATAGTTAATACAAGAAGTTAAATCCAAAAAATTAGAATGTTAATGAAACCCCCTCAAAATTTCAATAGTATGTAATAGATAAAATATTCAAGGATATAATTTATTTAGTGTGGTACAATATAAAAACATGATAATTTAATACATATATTAAATAATAACTTATTAGTGAGTTTAAAATTATTATATTTAGATCATAAATCATAAAAATTTCTAGGATAGTGGATTTGTAGGTCATATAATATTATTGATGAAAATATAATCAGAACAAGTTTTTTATGTCATGGAAGTTTACAAGAACAGGTGTGAATCACCCCTTGAATTTCATCATTAATTACTTATGCACAATAATAAGAATCCCTAATGTAACACATCATGCTAGTTTTGCGAAATATCTCTATTTCAAAATTCATCTGCCCCCAAATTAGATTCTATATATGCATGTGATAGAATTAAGTGAAGTTGTGTCTCCTGTTTGATACACTCAATACATTAAGGTAAATGTTTAAATGGATCATTCATGGTTCTCACCATTGGGCCCATGATATCTATTTTGGAGTTAGCTTCCATCCATAAGGAAATCGAATTGAACATAAAGAGTATTTAATAGCATAAATCATATCCCATAATCTATCTTCATAAGAATATCTAACTATAATATTTTGATCAAAGAATCATTTGAAAAACCCATGGTGAGTTTGAAAAATATGTCCACAACCAGAGGGCCTAGGATTATCACCAGACACACCATCCACTTTTACCTTTTTCCATGAGCCAATTGGATGGATGAAACTTACATCATCGAGAATATGGGGTTGGGTGGTTCTATATTTAATTCCAACTAGTCTTAAAATATTTATGTCACTTATACTATTATGCATTGCAACCAACTGAACCATTTCCTTGGAATGAACCACCTTGTGAAATTAAACTAAATCAGCATGAAGAGAATGGAATTTATCATCAATGACTATTTCATTACAATACCTCTATATCTATGAGAAAATGGATGCTTCGGCTAACAGGAATAGATGGTGGATCTGATCACTTTTACCAATGTTGGTGATGAGGCACATCAACTTATTTAGCTACCCATTTGTATACTGCTTAGGGATGAACATCTAGATTTCACACCCCCAATGATCTCTATTATATTCATATAAAAATAAAAGGTGATAGTTATTCTATTTATCCTTTATGTATATGTTTCAAACTGATATAAGTCATTTTCTTTCCATCCTTATTTGGTCATCTTTTGGAAATCAATTTTTACCACATTCTCCGTATTAGAATATATGGAGAATGATAGATGAAATATACCATGAATTTTGATAGCTATGATAGATTCAGGATAAATATTTCTCTATTTATATTGTATTAAACCTTAATATTGAATTTTTCATTTATGTCCAGCTTCTTCAAAAGTGTGTAAGTACCCATGAAGACATTGTTTTGAATTTCAACCATATCATGCATTGATATAAATTCAAGCCTATTAAATTGGGCTAATAATTTAGCTACAATAATCTATATTCGGTTAGGAGGAATGTTCATGATATCTTTGATACGATTTTCAAGCCAACAATTAACATTATAATTGATATTTGAGTGCTTTTCCACCATCCATTTGGTATTTACCTTGATATCATTAAAATAATTATTCTTTGATGGATAAACATAAGACATGAGATAGTGGGGGTATCCATCAATCAGCTTTCCCATAAATCAACTTGATAAGAAGTATTTGGAGGGATTATCAGTATAAATGAGTTTCCATGTGAATTTGGTTATAATACTATCATTAAAAAATTTCGGATCATTGATACCATGTATGTAACACCCCAGGTAAATAAAGAGTATGACATTTTCATATTTATCCATATTTGTGAAGAAAATATTAATAATACTTTAAAGGGGATGCTATTCTCGTTGGCGTACCCAACACGCAACAACGATTTTCTTGGGAATATTACGTTGCACTCTAATAATAAAATAATATTATTTTAAATAGTAGTTAATGCCTAGTTGTTGTACTGGCGGGAATGAATAGAACTAACTACAAAATGATTATATATGTTTGTCAAATATTTTTTCTTTTTACAATAAGTGTTAGAGAATTAAAAATGAAAATGAATCTAATTTTAAGCGTAAACATTCTAATATTCTTTAAAAGGTCGATTAAACGCCTTTTGATGGAGAAACTAATTTAAATCAACTTTTTGACAATTTTATGTGTTATATATGACAAAATAAAATTCTTCTTTAGAATTGGGACATCAACATTTACTTTGTGTAAATTTTTTGTATTTTTCCGAAAAAGTTCAATTTTTAATGAATAGTGAAAAATGTTGTATTTTAATTCAAAAAATATTTTAATCTAATTTATTTATATGATTAAATTATCTTTTGAATTGGTTTTAAAGTGAAATTAGAATATATTTTTACCATTTAATCCAATAGTGGTCGTTGGAATTAATTTTACTTTGAAATCGGACTTAAACTAGTGTCAATCTTTTGATACATTTTGTTTCATAAAAACACGCTATTTGTTTTGACAGCGGGAATTAATTATTAAACCAATTTATGAAACTTATATGTTTTTAATTTTTTTAAAATAGACATCATTTTTGAATTCATAATATCAAATATAGCTTAGGGTGATCTTTTGGTAATTTTCTGAAAAACATTAATTTTTGATGAATAGTGAAACCACTAAGTGATACTTATAAAAAATGATTTTCCGTTTGAATGATATTTTTACATCTTTATGTTTTGAATTTCAAAAATCAAACATACATGGTTTTCATTAAGAAGTAAAATGTGCTTCAATGGGATTAAAATAATTTTTTGGTGAATAGTAACTTATTAAGTTTTTAATCGTGATTAGAGGTAATTAGTGTAGTTTAAGGTAAGAATAATGCTTTAATACAATGAAATGACCTAGACACATTTCCTACCCTCATTGGATGTGTCATGTCCGACCAAGACAATCCATGAGTCAACTTGGGGACCCCATGGAGCCACTTTGGTTGGAAAATGACATAAATATCTTTTTATTTAATGTTAAATTAAAAATGACACAAACATGAGATGTTTTACTAAAACAATTTTTACATGGGGTTATAGAAGTCCGATTTTTGACTATAAATAATAATTGTAAAGATAACACTATTTCCTAAATCATAGTATTTTTTTTATAATTTTTAGACATTAAAATAATTAAATTATTTATGACATCATGATGATGCAGCGACGACCTCATTATTTAACGATTTAAATAAAATGGAACGATAATGTAAAATATAAGACCTACACATGTCCAAAACCTATTGGATGGGTGGATTTCGAACTCTTATCACCTTATCCTAGAAACACATCAATGTGGGACCATTAAAATCCTAAACTCATTCTAAAATAAAGTAACATTTCTTTACTTTCCAAGAGTGCCCCTCCTCTCCTCTTATAAAATTCCCCCACCTCTACCTCCTTACCCACACTTCCAAAGCATTTGGATCGGCCAACCCCTGCCCATGTTGTCTCTCCACATCCCTCTCTAACTCCTTGAAGCCTCACCTTGGGCAGAAGTCTTCCCAAGGAAGCCTTTGAGCTCAAACCAAGGGGAGTTACCCGATTTTAAGGTAATGACTTAAAAGAGTGTCCTTTTGTTTTATTTTGCTTCTCCAACCCCATAAGCTCCTTTTATTCATTTATTTTGTAACAAATACAGTATCTTCAATATAATATGATGTTGTTATAAGAATTATTCGAGCTACACTTACACAAACCTTCGTCTAATGGTTAAAGAACATACTGGTTATAAGAATTATTCGAGCTACACATACACACACCTTCGTCTAATGGTTAAAGAACATACTGTTTCTGTGGTTGGTGATTTTCTGTCTCACGAAACGATGATTGTTCAATATTCTTTTAACACCTTTAAAGGTGGCCATTATGATTTCACTGTATTTTATATATGATATATATATGGTATCTATGTTTACTATATGCTTCTGTATTTTATATTTAAACCATACCTTTATTCTTTTCATGTTGTGTAAATGCGATAATTTCATATGAGGAAGTGTGGACCACTGCCCCCTCAAGTGATGTGACTCGTACATGCAATACATGGAACATATAAAGAATAAAATTAATGAACATATGTGACCTATATAACATATATATTACACAGGAATTATAATATATATATATATATATCATTTATTTTTATTTCCATTAATATGACAAAGAAAAAATGAAAGTAGCGTTCATGCGTACGTATGGCCTACCGTCTCCATGAACGGTGCTTTTCATTTTTTATTTCCAAATGATATGGAATAGTATAAAATGAATATTTAGTAGATATATATGATATTTTAATCATTAATACTATTCTGGAAGTTATTTACTTATAACTACATGGACATTCATTTTTTCAAACAAGTTCATTTTTGACTCATGTACCAAACATCGGCAAAAACATCTGATATGAACTAACATTATTAAAAAATTATTATAACATTATAATATGTGATATGAACTGAATAATAATATTTAAAGGAGGTCCTTAGGCAATTATAAACTAACCAATGTTCATTATTCAGGAATATAAAGAAACGAACAAGACATGTTGGACTTGAGGTAAGGGATCATACTCCTCTCTTTCTTTTTAAGTACACTCTTTTATGTCATTAATTTTAAAGCTCATATTTCTTGTTATTGGGATGTTATTTTATATTAATCTTACTTTAATTTTATGTTCATATGATGAGAGATCCTATTCTCTCTCATCAATCCATTTTTAATGTTTTAAGTGGCGCCGTTAGGCTGCCGAGTTTTCGTAAGGGATTTTTCATCTCACTTTTATTCCCATGAGATTTATGCTACATTGGCCACAATTTCCATTGAGTGGTGTATGTACTGCCCATTATTTTAGTCATTGTGTAATATACTTTCATTTATGAGTATTTACATCAATGTTGTATTGTCCTTCTTTCACGGGGCATATGTTTCGAATGATACCCATGTCGGTAAGGGAACCTTTCACCCTCCTTTTTTTAAAAGACTTCTTTTTTATGTCTTTTAATTTACATAATATTATGTCCATGTGATGAGATACCCTTTTTATCTCTCATCAACTCATTTTCTGAATTTTTAGTGACGCCGTTAGGCTGTAAAATGTTTTCATTGGAACTTCATAACGCAAATTTGATTCTTTGGGATAAACTTGTACTCCTTGAATATGTCATTATATGAATATGTGTGAATAAACTCTGATTTTTTTACACTTAATATCCACTTATATTTCATGTATTCATTTTTCACACATAAATATGTAATCGATTTATCATTAATCCAAGGATACCGTCTTTGTAAGGGACTTCGTCTTAATCTCCATTCATTGAGGCATATTTTGTTTTATACACAACCTTCTCTTATACGTTGTATAAACCCCTTTTACTTTTACATTTATTCAAAAGGAATCTTT
This sequence comes from Viscum album, assembly GCA_963277665.1. NCBI lineage: Eukaryota > Viridiplantae > Streptophyta > Magnoliopsida > Santalales > Viscaceae > Viscum > Viscum album. The sequence goes on along the minus strand of OY728145.1, from coordinate 740,931,907 downwards.
TTTATACGAAGCGTTTACTAAATGACAAAAGGGAATGTTTTTGTCGTACGTATGCTGCGACAACGACTTCTCCGCCGTCATGACCATTATTTGAGTTTCGACTTCCTCTACAAGCCATACATTTTTTTAGAAGAAAAATAAATACCATATTTTACATTTCTATTATTTTGGTATTGAAAATGGTTTTCATAATATTTTTATATCAATGTGTTGTATTGATATCATGTGATTGAAAGGTGGAAATGTTATGTTTCCTTTATGAATGTTTTATGTGATATGATTATGTTGAGGTTCTTGGGCATTATTATGAAGACGGGTAGTTCCGTGATAAAATAAGGGCAGGTGAGCCTGATATAGCTCTCCAATGCATTGGGTAACATGAAGGAGTGAAACGTTAAGGTTTCTTCGAAGAGATTTAGGGAATATATTGTGGTGGGTATTCCAAACGTAACCAAGAGGGTTACTCCCTACGTAAGAATGTTATGAATGCCTTAAGTTACCTTTTATGTATTATAATTTCTATGATTTATTCATGATTTGATGAGGTATGTTAAAGTGACTATGTTTTATGGGTAAAGTATGATTTCATTGTTATGTATATATGAACTCATGTTTCCTTTCCATATTTTTATATCCCTTACTGAGCTTTTTATGCACATCCCATGTATTTGAAATGTTTTTCACAGGTCAAGGGAAAGGTACATGATATGATGATAGTGTCATGGAAGTGTCAAGAAAGAATCCATGCCTTATTTTAAATATGTTTCCGTTGATGGAAAAAAATGAATACTATCTCTTATGTAACCACTTTGTTTTAATGTGGAATATAATGCACATTTTATGATCTAATTTTCTAAAACTCTAAACCTGAAAAGATCCTCAATGTGTAATCTTGTAATAACTCAAGATTAAGTAAGGTTTAAGGCTGGGGCCTTATAGTTGGTATCAAAGGTCGGTTTAGATAACTTTAGAGGTTAGGGTATTCTTTAAGCATAAGTGACATTACCATAATAGTTAGGATTTCAGAAAGAGTACTAGTTTTAGATAATGTGAATGAGTAAATATATCTTAGTGTTTATCTTCCTCATTAGTAAATGATGGTTTTTTTTGATATACTCACACTGACCTTTTTGGTTTTAGTAAATGGCTGGATCTAGCATGCAGCAAAGTAACAGTGGATGTGAAGGAAACTGTGACAGTTTTTTGAGAAAGCAACTGAATGATATGGGAGCTACAATGAGAACTCTTGTGTTTATCCTCAACCAACTATCTAGAGTCATGATTGACCACCTAAACCTTGGTGATTTCTCTACGGTATCATATATGCGTGAAACAAATCCCTACGGAACTACAGGTAATAATCATATAGGTATGTGTGTTCAAAAACCTATGTGTCAAAGATGTGGAAAGAAACACCTAGGAAAATGTTTCAAAGGGACAGAAATATGCTATAGATGTGGAAATGAAGGTCATAAAGCAAGAACCTGCCATGGAAAAAGGAATCATCCAGTTGACTCGAGGAAAGGGAAATAAGTTCTTTCTGAGGGATCAATTGAATGTTTAAAATGTGTTGTTCATGGTCATTATGCAAACACATTTCTTATGAATAAGTTTCGTGAATGGGATCACCAAGATCGTACAAATATTCATTTACCAATACCTAATTCCATTCCGATTGAGGATGAAGAAACTGACAATGACCAATCAAAGGTATGGATTATTTCATAACTTTTGTTTTCCTATTTTGGAATCTTAGGATATGATTCATGATTTTTTTATAGGAAAGAAGTATTTCAGAATAAGTTGGAAAGGAATGGTTAATGGATCATGAAGAATTTTGAGTGAGTAAGAAGTCAACATATAAGGGCTTCAAGAGTTATGGTGAAATTCTTAAGAGTATTAAGTCTCTTTTGATGATGGGGTTACATTAGAAGACTTTTTATAGTATGTGTAGCCCTGATGTTTAATATATGAAAATTTTATTCCAGGAATAGTTATATGCTCTTTTGTGGAAATAGTTATAAAGAACCATTTGGGTTTATATGATCCTTACTTTTGAGGTAATTATGGGTTACTATATGTTATGATGGAAGTGAAAGGCATGAGATAAAATTGAGGTTAAATTATGTTATGGTTATTTTTGATGATTTTATATCTTTTTGGGGAATGATTTGAGAATTATATAGTTTTGGAAAAAGGAAAACACACAGACCGGGTGAAAACCCGTCACGTCGGACAAAGCAGTGGGAATTGAACCCACAACCAAAGTGCGACTGGTATTTATCGCCTACCACTGGACTACGTGAAGTCCCTGGTTAGTTTGACTAATTTTTTTAGTTAGATGATTTTAGGAATCAAGAGTAAGTTTATTTTGGGATATATATGGAAATGATTAACCTATCATGGAGGATATGTGATTAGGTTAATTATTTTTCAATATGAGAATTTAAGAGCAACTGATGTTATTTGGAGATAAAAGTTAATTTGTACCTTGGAAGACTTTGTGATTAAATCATTCAAATATTTGGGTTTCAATCTTAGTTTGGATTAATTTGATGAATTTTATGGAAAAATTGTTTATCGAATGGTCCTCGTTGAACTTTGAGATTTTTTGGACAAATTTTGGAGATTAAGAATAGATTTTTTTTATAAAGGGTTATCCTTTTCTGGATTATCTGATCTTGTACTAACCTTTTTGGTTTCGGTTTTGGTTAAAGACTAAAGACACGAGAATTATATAGTTCTCTTTTGTGGATAAGGTGATTATCTAGAAGTTGATTATAGTACTCTTAATGTGAACAAGTCTTCCTAAATACTCATCTTTTGGAGAAAATATGAGTTTGTGTAAGGAATATAAAAAAAGTTGAAAATCAACATGATAAGTGATTATTTTTCCTTATGAATAAATTCATCAATAAAAAGTAACATAAAACAAAAATGTTGTCTATTAACTTTTCCTACCGGGGAATCAAATACCGTTTAACCCATCACAAGTTTGTGATTTTATTGTGGTTAACTTTCTCCTAAACATGTTTTCCATCACTCTCCATCAGAACATGACCCTATGTTTTCTCCTCCATGTCCATGTTTTACTACATGGAATACTAGTATGGGTTAACTCGGGTGACCTCTGTACTTATCTTCCTTTATTTTAAAGTGATTGTTTTACCGACTCTTGTTCCGATGTGGGACTTTCAAGGATGTTTCCAAGTTCAATTTTAAAATTGCGAGGACACAATTCCCAAATGGGGGGAAATATGTAACACCCCACATAAATAAAGAGTATGATATTTTCATATTTATCCATATTTGTGAATAAAATATTTATATGACTATAAAGGGGATGCTATGCTCGATGGCATACCCAACACGCAACAACGAGTCTCTTGGGAATCTTATGTTGCACTCTAATAATAAAATAATATTATTTTAAATAGTAGTTAACGCCTAGACGTTGTAATGGTGGGAATGAACAGAACTAACTACAAAATGATTATATATGTTTGTCAAATATTTTTACTTTTTAAAATAAATGTTAGAGGATTAAAAATGAAAATGAATCCAATTTTAAGCATAAACATTCTAATATTCTTTAAAAGCTCGATTAACCGCATTTTGATGGAGAACCTATTTTAAATACACTTTTTGAAAATTTTATGTGTTATATTTTACAAAATAAAATTATTCTTTATAATCGGGACATCAAAATTTACTTTGTGTAAATTTTTGGTATTTTTCTGAAAAAGTTCAATTTTTAATGAATAGTGAAAAATGTTGTATTTTAATTCAAAAACTATTTTAATATAATTTATTTATATGATTAGATTACCTTTTTAATTGGTTTTAAAGTGAAATTAGAATATATTTTTACCATTTAATCCAATAGTGGTCATTGGAATTAATATCACTTTGAAATCAGACTTAAACTAGTGTCAATCTTTTGATACATTTTGTTTCATAAAAACATGCTATTTGTTTTGACAGTAGGAATTAATTATTAAAATAATTAATGAAACTTATATGTTTTGAATTTTTTAAAATATAAATCATTTTTGAATTCGGAATATCAAATATAGCTTAGGGTGAACTTTTGGTAATTTTCTGAAAAACTTCAATTTTTGATGAATAGTGAAACCACTAAGTGATACTTATAAAAACTGATTTTTCATTTAAATGATATTTTGCCATATTTCTGTTTTGAATTTCAAAAATCCGACATACATGGTTGTCATTAAGAAGTAAAATGTGGTTCAATGGGATTAAAATAATTTTCTGGTGAATAGTAACATATTAAGTTTTTAGTCGCGATTAGAGATAATTAGTGTAGTTTAAGGTAAGAATAATATTTTAATAAAATGAAACGACCTAGAAACTTGTCCTGCCCTCATTGGATGTGTCATGGCAGACCAAGAAAATCCATGTGTCAACTTGGGGACCCCATAGAGCCACTTTGGTTGGAAAATGACATAAATATATTTTTATATAATGTTAAAGTATAAATGACACAAACATGAGATGTTTTACTAAAACAAGTTTTACATGGGGTTATACGAGTCAGATATTTTACTATAAATAATAATTTTAAAGATAAAACGATTTCCGACATCATAGTATTTGTATTATAATTTTCAGAGTTTATATTAATTAAATTATTTATGACATCATGATGGTGCAGCGATGACGTCATTATTTAACGATTTAAATAAAATGGAAAGATAATGTAATATATAAGACCTAGAAATGTCCAAAACCTATTTTATGTGTGGATTTAGAACCATTATCACCTTATCCAAGAAACACATCAATGTGGGACCATTAAAATCCGAAACTCATTCTAAAATAAAGTAACATTTCTTTACTTTCCAAGAGTGCCCCTCCTCTCCTCTTATAAAATTCCCCCACCTCTAACTCCTTACCCACACTTCCAAAGCCTTTGTCTCAGCCAACCCCTGAACATTTTGTCTCTCCACATCCCTCTCTAACTTCGTGAAGCCTCACATTGGGAATAAGTCTTTCCAAGGAAGCTTTTGAGCCCAAACCAATGGGAGTTACCCGATTTTAAGGTAATGTCTTCACTTGTGTCCTATTGTTTTATTTTGCTTCTCCAACCCCAAAAACTCTTTTTATTCATTTCTTTTGTAACAAATCTAGTATATTCAATATACTAGGATGTTGTTATAAGAATTATTCGAGCTACACTTACACACACCTTCGTCTAATGGTTAAAGAACATACTGTTTCTGTGGTTGGTGATTTTATGCCTCACGAAAAGATGATTGTTCAATTTTATTTTAAAACCATTAAAGGTGGCCATTATGATGTCACTGTATTTTATATATGATATATTTATTTTATTTATTTTTACTATATTTTTATGTATTTTATATTTAAACCATACCTTTATTATTTTCATGTTGTGTAAATGCGATAATTTCATATGAGGAAGTGTGGACTACCGCCCCCTCAAGTGATGTGACTCGTACATGCAATACATGGAACTTATAAATAATGAAATCAATGAACATATGTGACATATATAACATATATATTATACTGGAATTATAATATATATATATATATATCATTTATTTTTAATTCTGTTAATATGACAAAGAAAAAATGAAAGTAGCGTTCATGTGTACGTACGGCCTACCGTCTCCATGAACGGTGCTTTGCGTTTTTTATCTCCAAATGATATTGAATAGTATAAAATGAATATTTACTAGATATATATGATATTTTAATCATTAATACTATTCTGGAAATTATTTACTTATAACTACAAGGACAATCATTTTTTCAAACAAGTTCATTTTTGACTCATGTACCAAACATCGGAAAAAACATTTGATATGAACTAACATTATTAAACAATTATTACAAAATTATAATATGTGATATGAACTGAATAATAATATTTAAATGAGGTCCTTAGGCAATTATAAATTTACCAAAGTTTATTATTCAGGAATATAAAGAAACGAAAAAGACATGTTGGACTTGAGGTAAGGGATCCTACTCCTATCTTTCTTTTTAAGTACACTCTTTTATTCCATTCCTTTTAAAGCTCATATTTATTGTTATTGGGATGTTCTTTTATATTACTCTTACTGTAATTTAATGTTAATATGAGGAGAGACCCTATCCTCTCTCATCAATCCATTTTTGATGTTCTTAGTGGCACCGTTAGGCTGCCGAGCTTTCGTAAGGGATTTTTCATCTCACTTTTATTCCCATGAGATTTATGCTACATTTTCCACAATTTCCTTTGAGTGGTGTATGTACTTCCCGTTATATTACTCATTGTGTAATATACTTTCATTTATGGGTATTTAAATCAATGTTGTATTGTCCTTCTTTCCTGGGGTGTAGGTTTCGGAAGATACCCATGTCGGTAAGGGAACCTTTCACCCTCCTCTTTTTAAAAGACTTCTTTTTATGTCTTTTAATCTACATACTATTATGTCCATGTGATGAGATACCCTTTTTATCTCTCATAAACTCATTTTATAAATTTTTTATTGACGCCGTTAGGCTGTCAAATTTTTGAAAGGGAACTTCTTCACCCAAATTTGATTCTTTAGGATAAACTTGTACTGCTTAAATATGTCGTTCTATGAATATGTGTGAATAACCTCTGATTGTTTTAAACATAATATCCACTTATATTTCGTGTATTCATTTGTCACACATAATTATGTAATTGATTTATCCTTAATCCAAGGAACCTGTCTTTGTATGGGACTTCGTCTCAATCTCCATTCATTGAGGCATATTTTGTTTTATACACAACCTTCTTTTATACGGTGTATAAACCCCTTTGACTTTTACGTTTATTCAAAAGGAATCTATTTTATACGAAGCGTTTACTAAATGAAAAAAGGGAATGTTTTTGTCGTACGTATGCGGCGACAATGACTTCTCCGCCGCCGTGACCATTATTTGAGTTTTAGCTTCCTCTACAAGCCATACCTTTTCTTAAAAGAAAAATAAATACCTTGTTTTACATTTCATTTATTTTGGTATTAAAAATGGTCTTCATAATGTTTTTATATCAATGTGTTGTATTGATATCTTGTGATTGAAAGGAGGAAATACTATGCTTCCTTTATGCATGTTTTATGTGATATGATTATGTTAAGGTTCTTGGGCATTATTATGAAGACGAGTGCTTCCGTGATAAACTAAGGGCGGGTGAGCCCGATATAGCTCTCCAATGCATTGGGTAACGTGAAGGAGAGAAACGTTAAGGTTTCTCCGAAGAGATTTAGGTAATATACTATGGTGGGTATTCCAAACGTAACCAAGAGGGTTACTCCCTACGTAAGAATGTTATGAATGCCTCAAGTTAACTTTTATGTATTATGATTTCTATGATATATTCATGATTTGATGAGGTATGTTAAAGTGCCTATGTTTTATGGGTAAAGTATGATTTCATTGTTATGTATATATGAACTCATGTTTCCTTTCCATATTTTTATATCCCTTACTGAGCTTTTTATGCTCATCCCAAGTATTTGAAATGTTTTTCACAGGTCAAGGGTAAGGTACATGATATGATGATAGTGTCAATGAAGTGTCAATAAATAATCCATGTCTTATTTTAAATATGTTTCCATTGATGGGAAAAAAATGAATACTATCTTTTATGTAACCACTTTGTTTTAATGTGGAATGTAATGCAAGTTTTATGATCTAATTCTCTAAAATTCTAAACCTGAAAAGATCCTCAATGTGTAATCCTGTAATAACTCAAGATTAAGTAAGGTTTAAGGATGGGGCCTTATAATGTACCCCCATTTCAGTGGGATTTATTCATTACATCAATCAGATAGTTATCAGTTTTATTTCAGGAGAAAATCAAATCTATATAATGTGTTGTATCATGAACTTAAACTTGTTGATTAGACTTCCTAGACAATTGTAAATAGAAAATGAGTAAACAAATTTATATATGATGACCATGTTAACATGGAATCCCATACCTATTTGATATATTGATTGAAATTTTCCTCAATGTTTTTGATTGATGATTCTAGAACATTTTCCTATAAGGTATTTAATCTTCACATTGACAAAAAGATCGGCACTCTAAATTAATGGAAAGGGAGGAATATCCTTCTCACTCCAAGATTTCTAATGGTTATGTTCTGTTGACTCCTAGATTTTCCAACGACAAAATCGATAAAGGATTTACCCCAAATAATGGTATGCCCAGCCACAACCAGAAAATGGGTAGAGATATATCGGATTGAGGTTATGGTTTTGTTTGATGCCATCTTGAAAAAGAGGATTCCTTCTGCATATAACATATGTGAGGGGATGGGTTCACCTCAACAAGACCTGGTTTTCAGGTAGATCCCCACCTATGTAAGATCATTGATACATATGGTTATGTAATCTTAAAAATGGGAAATATGAGTCTTATGAAACGATATCCTTTCCTTGCACCTCAAGTATTATCAAAGAAACCAATGGGAATGTCATTTATTGAAATGGAAATCCATACAAATGAGAAAATAAAGTTTACCAACATATAAAAAATTCCAATGAATCAATATATCTTAGGTATATTTACAAGGAAAACCTGTTTTATAGTATTGAGGAAATTAGATATGCCTATATTTACGAATAAGTTACATTCCTTCACTGTTCTCTTCATTATGTTGATGCTTTATGAGGATATGAATAGGGTATTTTGAATCCACCTTACAGGGAGAATGCCAAATTGATTTTTGGTGATGTCCTATATTATAATTATGCCATATAGATATTTTAATTTTGATGATGAATTTTGGAAATCAGTTCCCAAAGAAACCAGTCTATGTTTATTAATTTCAACTTCATTATCATTCATGGGAATCACGACAATGATATTTTAATTAATTTTATATGGAATAGAAGCTTGATTAGAAAATCCCCTCACATCACTTACCATGTCATCCTATATAATATCCTGTGATAATGCTTTGATTTTGATCCTCTTCAATAGAGGGAGAGATGTTTCTATTCACTATTATTGTATTTTCTTGCCCATAATCTACATAATGTCAATTAAAATTTTCAACCAATAACGTTTATATTTAATTCTCATATGTATTTATATATAAATTAAATCTAATGACATTGTTTCTGTATTTTTCTCTATATTTATTGTCTAATCTTTGGAAAATCATCGGGTTTGTATCTCATTTTGTCATCCACCTCACATCCTATCTATTTCTGTACAATGTATTTTTGATGGTTGGAAAATCACCCAACATTGAAGGGGCATCCAAATCAACAATTTGAAATGAATATAATAATATATGATATTTTAAATATATGAAATATATTTTAACTTTTTTAATTATAGATTTGTATGACATAATATATAAAAACAATATAAAAGAATTATTAAAATAAAAATATTTTTAATTATATTGTTTATTTCCATAAAAATGAAAAATATAAATATTAATTTATAAAAATTAATTTGTTTATTAATTTAAAATTTAAAATTTATCTAATTATTAATTTTATATATTTTTTAAAAATTGTTGATTTTTACCTGAATAGTTGAAAACACAGTTTTAAAGAAAAATTAATTTTGATTTGTCCAAGACATATATACATATAAAAACATTGAGTTGATTAAATATTTATTCAATGTGAATGTCTATGTATTTTTTAAAAATAATTATCAAATTAAAAACACATACTTAAATATTTAGAGTATATGTAACATTTAATTATAATTGGAGACATCTCATTCAGTTAAAAACTTTAATGGTATTATTATGTTTTGAATTTAGTAGGAATATAAATAACAATATTTTTATAAAATAATGAAATTTATATCATAAAAATTAATTAATTTATAAATCATTCTATTCATAAATTTTAATCATAGAACCAAAATGTTTTCTAACAATTATTATTATATATTATATGATAAAATAATATAATTAATTTTTCTATCATAGAATTTTTTTATAAAATGATTCCAAAATTTCCGTTATTAATTTTCATATTATATATAATTTTTAATTCAATTTTTCATAATATCATGATTAAAAATATTATTGTTAACAATGATGATAATGATAAAACTATAATTTCAAAACATTTCTTTAATGTTAGGTAGTACTTATCATATAAATTAAATTGTTATTTTTAATTTATCAAATTTTATGTTGTTTTAAATTTTTATAATTTTATATTACCACTATTCCATTTGATAATCATTATGTTTATAATCCATAATAAATGGGAATTAGAATACTCAATGGAGAAAAATATTGTTAAAACAAAGAGTGTTTCTAAATTTTAATTGATTGATAATAAACTTTTATTTTCAATTCTCTATGAATTGAATTATACAATATATAACCTCTACCCATGATAATTTTAGAAACATTTTTTAAAATGGTACCTTATATTTTTAATAAATTACAAACAACTATGGTTAAAACTAGTTATCAAGATAAAACCAAAATAGTAAAATGTTATATTCAACTATTAAAGGGATTGAAACATGGCTAAATCATAAGAAAAAATGGGTGGTGGAGGCTTCAGCAACCCTATATGACACAAAAAATTATTATTTATCACTTTTGAATCCTTTTATTATTTAAAATGGTTATTTAATTTTTAAAATTTAATCGATGGAAAAAATATCCCTTTTATTATCTTATAAAAGGTGAAACTTCTTCCCCTTCATACCACACCAAATACATAAAATTTATTGATAAATATTTTATATTTTCTCTTCATATAATATTTTTTAATGATCACTAGTATCATTTCTAAATTAGTTAACATATAAAAATCATTTTCTATGTTCCCTCTCTCATGGTGTTTCATACGAAAATTACAAAAGAAGTGCACGTTTCTTATGTCAAAGGCATTTCTTTGAAAAAATTTATATTATGAAAATAATTTAATTTATATGGTGTGTATGAAATCTATTATACTATTTAAGGAATGAAATATATTTTATTCATTGAATCATATTTTCAATTTCAATCTCTATGTCATTCAATGGTGTTGTTTTAAATGTTTCTAAAGTATTAAGGTTTCCTTTCTATCCTCATTTTAAAATCAAGATATATGAAATGGGATAACCCATATAAGTACTTTTTATATACTTTAATAAAACCATATCAATAATTTTCTTTACATATGGTTATCCCGGTAGGCCACTTTTCCCCTTTATCTTTTTTTATAAACAAGATGTTTTATAGTAATTTAAAAATTATGTGGTTTTCAAAAAAAAATTAAAAAAAATATAAAAAGTATTATTTCACATTCTCCATATATTTTAATTTTCAACATCATCTCTTTTGTATATATATATATATATTTCATAATCGATGAAATTAATTGTAAAATACATTGACTTACTTTATAAATGTTTTAAAATAAAATCAATTTATGATTGTTCATATGGGTTGTTTTTAGAAACAAAATTCAATTTTAAAATTTTCTAATGAACATATATTTTAATATTATAGAAATTTTATATGAAACATATTCTCTATATTTTAATGGTATTTAAAGGATATTATTTTTATCCTATTTTTAAATTATAATTTTAAAATTATTTAGAGAGATAAAAGATATTTAATATTATCATTGTTTTTTCTAGAACTCTTGAAATGATTTTTTAGTATTCATAATTATCCTATAAAATATCTTATTATTGATCAATTACTAGATTTAAATATTATCATCAAAATTATTTCTATCAATGGATTATTTAATATTATTATCTACTGAATATACGTTTTTTTAATGCATTTTTCCCAAACTATCCTATTTGAATAGTCAAAACATTTCTTATAGTTCCTTTCCATTATGAATACCTTGCTTTCAATTTCATTGGTTTTGTGATGTTCTCCTAGATGAAAAGGATTGATTAAATAATGAAAATTAATATCATAACATACACCATTTTTCTATATGGTTAAAACAAAATATTCTAAATTATATTAATGATATGGTTTTTAACTGTAATTTTATTTTATATATTTAGATACACTTATTTTTATTGGAATATCAAGTTAAAAATATTGATGAAATTATAAATATTTACCTATTTAGATTATATTAAAATAATATATAGCCTATTTTTTCTCTGGATATACGTTATGATGTGATTACAATTTCTATAATATTCAAATCAAATGAATGGATGGTGATGAGTGGGGACCTATATCATAGTACAATGCATTGGATAATGTTTATATCTATTGATATATCTTGGGATATACATAATGTGTTTTTTCAAAAATTCATGGGAATTCTAATTTCACTCACATTTTCTTGAGGGTACGTAATGTGTTTTTCATAGTGTAATGGGAAAAAGAGTTTTCTAAAAAATGGTTTCTAGAGGAAACCCATGAAAAAAGGTACATTAATATTACATCGTTTTAGATAAATATTAAGTACATCTAATAACATCACACACCGCAAAACAATAAAAGGTTTCATGTACATGGAGACCATATATAACAAAATCATGATATATCATAAACAATTACAATAAAATTCTTATCAAATCATACCACTCTAGACATACACTACATAAAAAGACTCATTCTATCATGTGGTAATGGAAAATATAAAAATGTGAGATTAGATTCTTAGTAAGAGTTATATTGAAAGAAATAAATATAAGACCATATGTAAGCATAAATTATAAATAATTGTATGATATCATTATCATAAATTACGATGGTCATTCCAAATAATTTATAGATCATAAACAAGATTCATGGAATAAATCATTATCATTTCAGTAGAAATGAATCATCATAGTTATAAATCGTCATAAATAATTCATGAACCATTTTTTCAAATTCTAATCATGAAAACATTTCATTGGAATACGGAACAAAAATATACTGAAAATGATATCATATTAGAAGTTCAGCTACTGATACCACTATATCATATAAGACCATGAAATAGTAATTTTCCCATTTCATAGTGGATCTGGAATCCATACCTGTTTCACATTATTTATCAAGGAGAGTAATAAGTTTCAAATAATTTTCATACATGATATATAGATTTACCATATGAATTGAAGGGAGATAAGTTAACCACACATCACTCAATCACAATCAATTAATATGAATACAAAAATTGCATAAAACATTTGTTTTATAATCATAGTATCACCAAGGTAAAATATATGTGTTTTGTAGACATATCATCATCATATTAATAATGCATATTTTGATAGTTAAATAATAATTAACCATTAAAAAATAATTTTTATATTATATATATCATAAATATTCATTAATTGAATAACTATTTTCGTACATGTAAATAAAATATAACAAATCGACAATATTTCATAATTGAGGTGGTAGTCTAACATTTTACGCAAGAGACATTCACATATTTCAAAATACGGAAGCATATGAAGATTTACAATATATTTAAATTACAAAACATAATTATCTCACAAATATCAAATTTATGCATTATAATACTACATAATAACGAAAAAAACATAAATTTATATTGAATTAATCATATATCTATTTAAAGGCAGAAGTCTACATGTGTGCATGAGTAATAATTTTCATATCCATATTATAGAATGGATGTGGAAAATGATTGATAAATAACCATAACAACAATATAATGTATTTCTTATATTTAATTAAACATTTTAGAGTTAATATCATTTTTATTGGATCTATATTAAGAAATATAATTGAAATATGTATCATATGAGTATTGCCTCATCTAAAATGTGAATCCTTTAGATCCAATCATAAGAACCATTGGAATGGTATTTATATAAAATTATTACCTATAAATTGTTTATATAGATTTTTATAATATAATTGTTAAGGATTTAGTTGATATATGTTTCTCAATGTGGTTTCAAGAAGAGAGATAAGTGGTGTGATATTTTATAAGTATATATAGAGATACACCATGAATCTTACAAAGTATTAAAATAGTAATAATTCATTTTCATGGAAAAGTGTTCCGTAAATTTTTTTGATTTTAAGCCAAAGGTGAAATGGGTCAAAAAAGGGTCATAAAAATTAAATTTAGATGAAACATTATGGCCTTATGATATACTTTTTCCTTAATTTACACTTTTACCCTTATTACTACGGTAGAAATATTTCTACCATAGTTAATATTTACAAACTATAAAATGAAATTGTAATTGTCAATAAATTTGGAAATTATAATTTTAAACATGGAATTGAGTTCTCAATATTCAATATCTAGAAATGGAAGAAATTTATGAAATATAATAATGTAAAATGAATGAAAAAACATTTTATGAAAAATGTCATTTTAGGCTTATAAGTATTTTTATAACATGATGTGGAATAAGGATGATCCAAATTATATCATATAAAATCATTAAAAATAAAATTTAAAAATTTTAATCATCCAAAATCAAATTTTCTATATGAAACTAATAGAAAAGAAAATACGGTTTTCATAAAAAAATCATTATTTTCAATAGTCACAAAAAAAATGTTCTTTTTAAAATTCCTAAACATTCAACCTTATAAAATTTTGAAATTATGATTTAGAACATGAAGTTAATTTTATCAAATAAAATTTCTAATATCGTAGGAAATTATTGATATTTTATTCTAAATAAATTCAATAAAAACCTATTTTCATATAACATATTTCTAAAGCATAAGGAGACTTTATTGAAAATTTAGAAATTATTTATCAATTTTTTATATATAAAAGACATTTATAAAAAAGTTTTTAAATGTAGTTATTACTATTATTACTAAATATTTAATGGTTAGGAAATAACGATACACTATATTGTGTTTCATATAGACTAGGGGTTTTGTTTATCACAGTATATCAAATAAATTAAATTTAGCTAATGAGAAACATATCATAAAATCATTGGGTGCTAAATTATAGTTTTCAGAACTGTATGCCACAGTTTTATTATTAATCTCATGACTATGATATTCTATTAGGGTTCATTATTATTTTCACATGTTTCTAAAAACTTTTGATTCACATCTTATTTTAAAAAAAATATCTTGATTTACAATATATTCATTATTGGGAATAACCTTATTTTTACCAAGATTATATAAATATTCTCCTTGTATGCTCACCCTTGATTTTTTATTATTATTTCTTATGTTGAACCATACTAATAATATGAACTCGCTTTGTTATTATGTTTTTATTTCACCATGTTATGATGTAATGTCATAAATTTGACCTCTCAATAATTGAAATTTATTGGGAGATTATTTGGTAGATGATGATGATATGTCATGAGTTTAGAAATTACATAGATAGTAAAAATAATTTATGTTGGATAAAAATCAAGAATTTTATTAGTTATTGTTTGTTACTCATTCTCTAAAATTATAAACCTAAAATTTAATTAGAAGTTATTGTTATGAAATAATTTTGGTAAGTTATGTATTTAGAAACTAACGTGTGTGGGCTATTATAAAGGTTTTATATCTCTTCTATATTCCATTAATGTACTTTCCTTGTATTTAGATTTTTATTCATTATTTATTATGTTTTATTGTCTTTATATATATTAATTTACAATCTATATTATGCCAAAATAATTATATACCATCTTCCCTTTCATTAACCCCTTATATTAAATTTTATATAAACTTTTTATGAAACTGCAATCATACCATGATTTTCCATAAAAAATTATTTTGTGAATACCCACAACTATTTTTATTCAATTATATTAACCTATATATAATTATACATATTTGATAGGGGAATTACATGTATGAAACACACAATACATAATAATGGGATTAAAATTTCGAAATATGTTTTTATGAGATATGATATATGTGGCACACATAATATAAGAAAACATGATTATTGAACCTTGATAGCTCTTTGATATGCTGGGTAATTTTTTCATCTCCTGAGAACCCCTGTATAGTATACAAGATGTGCTATAAGAACATTATGTTATTATGTATTATATGATATCATCAACATTCACTTATAATGTAATGTTTTTAATTAAAATTTATATGATTCCGTTATTTTATAATTTCATTTTATTATTCCATTAATCCAAGATTCTATAAAAGATTCTTCCCACATTATGATATAATTATAAGTATTTCGACTCAAATTAGATTATTTATCGACATTATATAATTTGATTTTCCCCATACAAGGATTTATAGCTCATCATTTTCTTTTATATACACATAGGTTATCATGTTTAGTATTATGAATTCAATGTATAATATGATAAAATTATGTAGTTATAATAATTATTTAATTCGATATATGTTAATATTTTATATACGTAATTTACAAAAGAAACTTGGCCCCTCAATATTCTAGGAATTTAATCAATTTATATTTATGTTAAGAATTATAAAATTAAATGTATTAAAAATAATGGTTGTTATAAGTAAAATGATTAAAAAAATTTATAAAAATAATAAATAAAACTACCAATCAATTAGTATAATATTAATGTAAATTCCTAAACATTAATTTTAAATATAGTTTAATAAAAAACTATGTGAATGCCCCACCATAGAATCATCCTATAATCCAAATGAAAATAATCATGTAGAAAAATATCACAATCTGGAGATGAAATCCATACATGCTTCATTCCCCATATACCCAAGAAACAACTATCACATAAAACATCATTGTAGTAACCTCTACATTCCAATATAGTGTTCAACCTATGATCTACACTAGCATATTTTAGTTACACCACACACTCTTGAAATGTTAGGGATAACAATATCCTTTTCTTCGACTTTTTTCATATGTGTTTCTATCCATTGAAGATATTTTATAAATACAAATATACCACATAAAACAAGACATTTAATGCTAGATATCCATTATATTTCATGAATATAATAATAGATATTTTTTCCATAAAAATAGAAAAACTGATGGACTGTCCTTTTTTTATAAAAAATTATAGTCTTAATTTTTCAAAACCTATGTTTAAAACCCATACAAAAAATACCCACTAAAAAGTATTTTTTTATGAATATATCTGACCAGATAAGCATTGAAGGGTGGATATGTGTTGTATACGACCTTTAGGTCATACAAGATGAAATAAAGTGGTTGGGCTTATAGTAATTAGGTCGGTTTATTTTCCCTGCTAGCATAAGTTATGTGGGTCGACATCTGTTGATGTTGTGAACATTATTTATCAATAAAACATGCTGTAATATGAGTAATTTGGATGAATATGAAATAAAAATGGGAAATATTATGAAAAAAGACAATAAATATATTTGGTTTTTAGTTTATCAATAAAACATGATATTAATCACACAAGTCACAAAATCTAATTTTTTATTCAAAATGATTTTGAAATCAAAGTCACACCAAAATATCCCACAACACATTTTGCACATCATTAACAATTCAATAAATACTTTAATGATTTTATAAAATCATTCCCAAGATGATAAAATCATGAAACATCCCAGTCACATGTTTTATAATACTCTTTTCGTAAACAAAGTCCATTGTTCACATCACACTCACATAAAACAACCTGATAACATGTTTCACACCCACATCACAATTTCATAAATCAACTTCAAAAATTAAAAAACATTACCAAAACGTTTGACATAAAAAATGACAGTTGTATCATTCAAAAACTCATTTAAAAAAAATACTATCACCAAAATAGTACATAACAAACCATTTCACACTTTGTGTAACTCATTAAATCATTTACAATTTTTATAATGCCAACCCATGGGGTATAACTATGTTTTTCCCACAAAACCCAACTCTATATTCTCTTTAATAGCCAAAATCACACTAGAACCAATCCAAATAAGAATTTTCAGACCTAGATATATTTATTTCACCACTCTCAAGTATTATAAAAACTCTTTAAATAATACCACAACAGATGGACATAAAAAACACACATTTTCATAAAATGATTTCAAAAGGCATTACATGGTTTCACTCATTAAACCCATTAAAACCCCTATTTTAAACCCAATGTCACACAAAGACCATACTAATGCATAATTGGTATCCCAATAATATTTTCTACACCAATTTCATATGTTATAAAACACACTCAATCAATACCTTAGGGGTTACACATGAAAAACACCCAATTTCAAACTAAAATGCAACTATAAAATTAAATGCTTAACCAAATCCATCATAAACATTTATTTCACAACAAAAAACATACGTGGACCATGAGAAAGAAGTAATTCATGAAAACTAACTCATTTATGAATGATCACACATGGAATCACTTACCAAAAGTTTCAAAAACCATCAAATATTTGGTGAAAAACATCAACCACACCACCGCCACAAATCATGGAAGTGAAAAGACACCTAAAACCACATTATTTCCCCAAAAAGATAGGAAGTTAGATCATAGTCACTAACCCTAACTTATTTTCATTTTAGAACTCATGAAAAGGTTGAAGAAACCCTACGGAAATAGAAGAAATCAAAGAGAGAAATACTTACTTGCAGAAATCTTGAATAGATCCACCTAAATCAACAAAAATATAAATATACAGGTAACCAAAACTAGAATTTATGGTCGAAGGATTCATGGTAGGTCATGTGGGGAATAAAATGGGGGGAAAATAATGAAAATTAAGGGGTTATGAAAGATTCATTTTACCTCTTCAAATCGGGTCGATTTGAAAAATATTATGAAAGATCTCCCTAATTTGCTATTCAAATGGGATCCAAAATTGCAAAACTAGTACTGGGGGTGATTCTATTGGAGCGGGAGGTGGAATCACTGAAAAAAAATAAACAATCAAGGAGATATTAAATAATTAAAAACACATATAATGTATAAAATGGGTTTACGGGAATGTCTAATACATTAAATAGAAACCAAAATACACCATGATTATAGATTTATAAAGGCTCCAAATTGAAATGGTGGTGTTAATAGGTCAGGGTAAGTCATTTATGAATTGGAATGTATGAAAAATGTCGAAAAATAAAGGTGTTATAAAAGAAACACAATTGGTTTTTAAATCTGGAAATAGCCTCACGGTTTGGCCCAAATCTTGAAAACATACTCTTTCCTCAAAAAAAGATTGGGAAATCCCAAAAAAAATAAATAATGGAAATTAAATTAATAATAAATTTAAAAAAAGTTATGGATATAACATGTGAGATGTAGGGGAACAGTGATAATATGTCACATACATTCCACATCCTTAAATTCCATCAGAATCAGATATTACATTCCAACAATAAAAATGATTATCTCCATTCATTCCTCTAAGGAGTATTAGTGCTGAAATTTAGGGCCACAATGATGGCATAAAAGAAGCCTTTAAATATATAACACAAATAGTAATTAACCTAGATCAGACACAAGTTCTACAACAATAAAACCCAATTATTGGCTACCATGTATGGAGAATATGTCACATAACCAAGAATGTGAGGCTTCTAAAGAAATTAATTACATTGCAGTAATAAAGAACCTATTATCCTATGATGAAGATGATTAACTTGAAAAAATCCTATGTCCAAACAATATGGTGTTAAATTGTAAGAATCCAGTCCCGATAGAATGAACATACATTGAAAAACATCCTACATCCTGACTGTAACACCCTGAAATTTTATGAGATATATTCTTTTTAATTTCGTTCATATCTTTTGTTGTACGCTACACCAGGATTATCTTGCGCTATACGCAACACCGTATTAGATTTCAGTATACACAACAGTATTCTTGGATTTTGTTACACCCAATTTACCGTTCGTTTGATAGTAGTTATTCTTCACAACATTGAGAATATATATATATTCAATGTATAAATGAAATATGTTTGGATTCTATTATATGAAACAACAAAAGAGTCTTGCACTACACACATCCCTGACTTGGCTTGCATTACACGCAATCACGACCTTCCTCGATAGCGTGTGTTGTACGCAATACCGGGTTTCACTAAACAACGATATATTGTTATAATATAATTATAGACTATCCTATATGAATTTTATTAACTACATTTTGAATTTTAAAACATTATTATTCATCTTATATATTTTCTAAAATATGGTATGAGAACAAGATAAAATTTTCAGGTAAAATAAGTATTTTTCAAAAAAAGTAGTTTTGTCACCTTTGATGACACACCCACTTAAAATCTAGTTTTTGACAGGTTTATAAGTTCAGTTTGAAAATATAAAATTCTTCTTTTGAATCAGGATATAAAAATTTACTTTGGATAAATTTTTCATATTATTCTGATAACTTTTATATTTTAATGAATAGTAAAAACACGCTATATTTTAAATAAAAACAAATTTTGTCATCGCAATAATTTGTATGGTTAGATTAAAATATTGAGTGGTTTTAATGTATAAATATAATATATTTTTACCATTTAATATAACTTATGTCATTAGCATTGATTTACATTGAATTCATAGGAAAAATCATTTCAATATTTTGCAATGTTTTATCTTTTAAAACTAATTTTCTAAACAATGGGATTAAATTTAAATTCTTTTCTAAAACTTCTGTGAGTTGAATTAGGAAATATGGATTCCATATTTGGAATCAGTAGATCTTAATTATGTTAATAGGCTACTTTTTATTTTTGGGCCCTATGAATAGTAACTACGGTAAATTTTATTTACCATAGTTAAAGATAAATCTGGTAATTGAGGGTAAATATAATATTATAAAATTACCATAAAATTGTCTTAATATAATTGGATGATTATATTTAGTCCTATGGCATATTTTGGTCAAAATGGAATCCATTGTAACCCACTTATATTTGATTATAACCATTAGTTTATTTTATTTAAAGGAAAGTGAAATATGTCTCATTCAAACTTTAATAATTAAAGTATTTTTAATATATGGATATGTTGAAAATAAATTAGGTTATAAATACTCATTTGAAACCTAAAATGGTTTTCCTTATCATGGTAATTTGTTTGTAAATTTTAAGTGTCGTTTAATTACTTTATTATCTTATACATTAATGATGCAAAAATTATTTATTTAGTGAAAAACCAATAATATTGTTTTTATTGAAATAGTAATGCATATCAAAAGGCCCAAAAATCTGATCAAAACATAATGGTAGTGTATATATAAACCCTAATAATCCACTGGCCTAATTGTTGGAAAATTTGGGACCTTATAAGGGCGATTATGATACTTATATTATTTAATTTTAAATTATTCCGAAGTTGTCACCATCATAATTTAATAAATATAACAATTTACATGTTGTAATTTTAAGATGCTAAACTCGAGTAAAAGTATTATTATAAAATATATCATATGTATCTTCATAATTGTATTTTATTTTTAATTTATATGCAACAAAAAAAGTATATTAAATAATTATACAATGATATTGTACTAATTATTTTTTTAAGAGATATACCAAATAAATGGTTATAAAAATATTAAAGTAAATATTATATGAACTATTTAATGTTCTCCACGAATTTTATAGACAAATAGAACATGAGAGGAATCTATTAAATATTTTGTTTAGAATATATCCTCTGTTTGGATTTTAATTAAATTAAAATAAACGAATAGTGTAAAAAATGACACTATTTTTATTTTATAAAAATAACATATTATAAAATTGTTTAAAAATCAAAAAAATATTTAAAAATTATAAATTTAGATTTATATGGTCGAAAATGTCATAAAGTATCAAAATTATGGACAATTCAAAACACATACATAATTATTTATAGCAATTTAAAAATTAGAATCTTATTACCACAAATAAAATTAAATAGATTAAATAAAGATAAATCAAGTTGATAATGTATAAAATAAATTCCCAACGTGTATAAATTTTATTGGTTGATGTGATTACAACTCTATATCATCTACTCTTTGGATTTGAGTAATTCTTGGTTGTTTTTATGTTATTTTGAATTTATTATAAATTAATATTTCTTATGTCACTAATGGTGCCCCTCTCCTCCCTTATAAAAAGGGAACCCCTTCCCTCTTCTCTTCACACACTTTTGAGCCTTGTTGCTCGGAAAAACGCCACCAATTTCTCTTTTCATCCTCTGTAGTTATATTATAGAGGTTTTGGGATTCTCAAATGACCAACTCTAGTGACCTAAGAAGAAGTTTAACAGAGGTCCGTCGAGGAAGCGGTAATCTCTTCTACCGATTCTTTCAAGTTTCTTTCTTCTTAAACATATTATTATTTAGTTGTTTCATCATAAATTAATATAATAAGTATTAATTGTATACTAATATGTTATTATAAATATGAAACAACCCTATTTCACCTTCTAGCCATCCTACAGAAAATAAAATCAACGCACGTGCGTACGTATGGAATACCGTCTCCACGCCATGGTGTAATCAGTTTTTCCACCAACACCTTTCATGGATGGGTATAATGGTATAAATAATAACTATATATGGTTATTATAACATCATAATAATTCTAAGATATTATATCAACCACTCCAATTCCATTGAATAAATATGGGAACAATATCATCGCTCGTGCGTACGTACGGATTACCGTCTCCACGACGCGATGAGATTAATTTTCCATGTTAACAATTCAAGAATGATTATAAAGTTTATATAATAAGTAATCATGAAATATATGACACAATAATGCTACTGTATTTATGTATATATATACGTATTTCATCTACTTAATTCCATTAAATTCAATAAGAAATCGAAAACAACGTTCATGCGTACGTACGACCTACCGTCTCCATGAACTGTGTATTTATTTCCCTTTATCGATCTGTTATATATATGTATATTCTGAATATATATTATATATATCATGTTTTATATTCTATAATTAAGTAAACATGATCTAAGTAATCATATTAATAATTACAAGTCAAAACACGGACGATAAATGAAACAATTTTACCCAAAACACTACTTTAACATGGATTTACAAAATAACGGGTAATATAAATTCAAAAGTAAATCATATATGATATCATAACAATGAATATGATTCATTAATAATTAAATGACATTATTTAAATCATTATACGGCAGGTTCGGATACGTACGAAGCATATCAGACCTAAGGTAAGGGATAATTTTGCAATCTCATTTTTATCCGAGATTGTTTATTCGTAAGTATTTACTTGGGTTATATTTTTCATCCATGTCCATACAAATAGTTACATAAATTATTTAATATTCTCCCATCTATTTTTAATGTCATTTTTACCCTTCTTGACTTTTACTTTGTGTGATGGAAGGAATCTTGCTTTTGTTTACCATACATGTTACTTTTTGACTTTTTCCTTAATAGTACGAGGAGAATGTTTTCTTTAACTTATATGGAATGAACAGATTTTTACGGTTTCACAACACCTTATTTTAATTATTCTTAATCTACAATATTTCATGACTATTTTTAAAAAAATCATCTTCTTTTAAAATTTCATGTCATTTTGTGAAAAGAAAATGATTTTGAATAAGAAAGGATATTTTCTTTAAGAATTTATTTCAAGTGTTTTATCAAAACCAATTTTCATCTAAGATGACATTATTTCATATGTCTATGTTTTAAGTATAATGTCTCAATGATTTACATGGTTTCACTTCTCTTATGATGAAATGATATCCATTTTTTTATATGGATTATGTTATGATGGGATAATGTTTATGAAACCCATTTTATTCTTTGGGTTATGATGAATGAATTATGTTTATGTTGTGGCACACGTAAGAATGATTTAATTATGAGATGGGTGGGACCAATATATCCCTCCAATTAATTGGTTAAAGATTTATATCTCATGATATATACATGGCTAGAATGGTAAGTTAATCTGGTTCAATGTTACAGGACTGAAACGAGGGGTGAACTTGATTCAGAAAGGGACTTTGTCCACTAAGATGGTATGGGCAGCAATTCCTTGGCTACTATGGAAATCATAACATGTGTTTAATAGTTACCACAATTACATGTTTTATTCTCATCCTGTTTTATCAGGATTAATGTTTCTTTAGGATCTATGTGTTACGTACTACCATGTTTTATGTCATTGTTCAAGATCTTGATGTTTAAACATTATGTTCATGTATTTAAGTTAAAATGTATATGATTTGTTTTATTTTCTCCATGATTACCCTTACTGAGCATTTCAGCTCACCCTATTATATGTTTTCTTTCCCCTAGGATTTAATGAAAGGTTTTTGGTATGAAAAGAAATAGGGGATGATCTTTATGGGGGATGTTCAAGATCTTTCACCACGATTAGAATATTATGTTCCGAGTTTCCAAAGACAATAAAGTACTACGGTCCTTGAGTGTTGTTTCTTGTTATGTATTAAGTATTATGCAAAAGTAATGTAATGTCCATGTACATAAAGCTTTGGGCCTCTACACTGACTATATGATGTTATGTTGTACAAAGATAGTCCATGTAGATAGATGATAAGATGAACGACACCCTGTGTCCTAACCACATGATTTTAAACTATATGTAGCCCATCTTGTAAGTGATTATATAATCTTAACATCATCATACATCTTAAAAACATTATTTTAACCTATAAAATATTTTATTAAAATAAATATGATAATGTAAACAACATCTTAATTCATAACATGATGATATTAAACTGCATGGAGCTCTTATTTGAAGCAAAATGTAAAACTGCATTGCCTCTTACATGCTTACCACATGATTTTAAAATATAAAAATCTCATCCTATTTGCATGATGATTAACTGAAAGACATCCTCTATCTTGAGCATATGATGTTAAAAAATTTAAAGATCATCCTAGTGGAAATATGTAAAAGACAAAACATCCTTTATCTAGAATAAATAATTTTAAATTAATTAATCTTCTCCTTGTAGTATGTTGATAATCTACACAACAACCCACATCCTGACCACATAATTTTAAATTTTATAATGATCATCCTAAAAGAAAGGAAATAAACATCATAATATCACATATCTAGAAATAATAATGTTATACTATATGATGATAATCCTAGAAGAAATATTATAAAATAAACAATAACCCACAACCTAACCACATGACATTTGTAACACCCTGAGATTTTGTAAATTATTTTTTTTCAAATTATTTTGTCCTTTTTTATTTTTTCATTTCATTGAACTATAAAGATAATTTATTTTATTAAATAACTATCTTTGGATTGTATTATACTCAACACCAAGTTATGTTTCTTTACACGCAACACAAAAATTGGATTTATCTACATAGAACAGAGTGCTTAGCTTGAATTGTACACAACAACGACTTTCCTTGATGACCTGCACAATACAAGAGCCCGAGGTTTACCGAATAATAACTTATTTTTAAAATATGATTACTGAAGAGAATAAGATAAAAACATGATGATAAATTTGGGGTTATGAATAGTATTAACTAGTCTATGAATATATTTGAATTTAATATTTTATTATGAATTCATAGGTTAGAAATTAATTATAAATGAATAAAAAACTAATTAAATATAAAATAATATATTATTATGGTCATGAAGTTGCTTACCTTAATAACATATATATTAATTTATCTATAGAATTTCACTAAGTCAAAAATTCCGTTCACATTGATCCGTATTGTTGTAAATTACAAGAAACAAATATTGGTTTATGACATGGCATATATTACTGGCATCACCGACTATATATATGAAGCACCCAACACTAACTTTCTATAAAACATATGTTTTTAATATAATTATTTAAATGAGATAATTATTACCTATCAATTAAAACAGGTAATATAAATATAAATAACTAATTTTCAAATATATTTTATAATTATATTATATAAATAAAACATATTGATAATGAATGATATGATTTTTTGTTAAATTATATTTATGTTAAAAAGATAATTTTCTTGAATGAACCTCTTTTAATAATAATATTAAATTCTGTAACATTAAGAAATTTAATTTAAAAAAAATAAATTTTGTATTCAAAATGTGAAAATTATCCTAGGGTTTATTTTTTATATTTATCTAAAAATATCATTTTTGATGAATAGTGAAACAAATACTGATTTTTAGTTAAAAAATACTTTTTAAATTTATTATTAATGTCAAATGATGTTAAATTTTTTGGTCAATTTAGATAAATATTACATCCATTAATTCAATGTAATTCATTATAATCAATTTCAACTTTAAATTGAATACAAAATCTTGACAAACTTGTGAACATTTTTCTATATTGAAAACCTGTTATTTCATATCATATGGGGCATTAGAATTAATCTTATTTTTGCCACTTATATGATTTTAATTTTCAAAAAAAATATACCCATTTGTATTAAGTATAATATTTTTAATATAATGCGGAAAATATAATTTTGTACCCCAATACTTTGTAAAAGTTGTAAAATTAATCACAGTGGTTAAGGGAAACTTAAGAATAGCTAGGGAATAAACTACAACATTAAGGGCCGGAATTATCTACAAACTTGTGAAAAACCCATATTGTGTACATATTGAGTCCATAATCATTCCATTATTGAGGTTTCCTGGGTTTTTAGGAATTTTTGTATATAATAACATGTGCACACCTAACTTTTTTCTAAAAATTCCATGTGAGTCCCCTTCCTTCCCTCTAAAAATCCAGCACCTCTCACACTTCCTCACACCTACAACCCATATTAAGATCATCCAATACATGAAAAATCAACTAACCATCAGTCCTACTATCATCATATAATACTTGCAATGTGTAGAATGAAATCTATGGAAGCCTTTTGGTTGAAAATAAAAGAGTATATCGATTAAGAGGTAACATCTTCTTTCATGACCTTTATTTTATTTTCCTTATACACCCTTAAAAAATTATTTATGATAGTATTAAATAATAAAAATAGTATCCTATGTATTCTAGGATTTTTTATGTAATTGTTTCAGCCTTCACTTATTCCCACATACATCTAATTGTTATGGAACAAATTGTTTCTATGTACATTGAACTATTTCCTCACGAAATGACGATTGATCATGTTTCCATTACTACCTATAATGTGGTCCATTATGATGTAAACTATATTTATATATGGTATATAATATATTTATAATGACTTTAGGAATATTTAATTTTTATTTCAATCAATCCTTTATTCTTCCCATCTTATTTAATTATAATTATTTCCTTTGAGGACGTGTGGACTACTGCCCCCTCAAAGAGATGTGATTTGTTCATACACTATATGGATTGAATTAAGAATTTTTTTAGTGAATATATATGATATACTAAAGATAATGTAATAAAATATATACATTATATTATATTATATGATATTATTTCCCCTAATATGATAATTAAAAGTAAATAGTGTGCATGCATACATACGACCTACTGTCTCCATGAACGGTGTATTCTGTTTCATGATTATATATATATATATATATTATAATTTAAAAACAATTTATATAAATGATATATATATCATGTTTTATATTATTTAATCATGTTTTAATTATATTGACCAACAATATAACCAATTAAGACACATACAAAAAACAAATAAAATATTACCCTAAGTGAAACCTTAATATATGATTGTTAACAATCGAGTAATATAAGGTAATAATAAAACCATATATGTTTATATATATAACAATATGTTTATTTAAAATATTTATAATAAATTTTTTTTTATTATACAAATGTTTTTAATGAGTGATATGAGAGAAAGGACACAAGGTAATGGGATTTCATCTCACTTTTTGTTCCCATGAGATACATGCAATGTTCACCACTAATTCATTTTGTGTTGTGTAAGTAATTAATTTTTCTTCATTACATGTATTATATTACTACATTTATTGGATTAAAATATCTTGTTTATAATATTTAATTCATGGGTGTTATGTTTAAAATGTAACCAAATTAGAAAAAATGTTTTATACTGATTTTCTTTCTTTGAGATGCATGTTTTGTTATGCACTGTAACTATTTTTTGAAGTGTATATACTTCCATTTTAAATGTTATATAATAAATATAATTATTTAATTATATTTTAAGCTTAATTTAATTTCCATTTATTACATGGAATATATTATCACATGTTACCATGTAACAATAGTTTACTGGGACAATCTCATTACTTTTTGATATTGTTTACGTTTATGTTTCCATTGATTAATTATTATTATCCATCTATGAATAAATTCAGAAATTTTCTTTTATTATATTTATTCATGATATATTGATGTACTGATACAATTTTCTACTCATTATAAAATAATATATTTAATAATTTTCTTTTAAGAAATCCTGACATTAGCCTCTCTTTGGTTAGAAATCTATGTTCCTTCAAAAACATGTTTTCTAAAAAGGGTTACCATTTGTATTATACTGATATTATATGGTCATTATGATAATTTTTTATCCTTTTTTATTTTATGAATGTTTTCAATGGATTCTTCTTGTCACTTTCTTATTTAGTAAATTTAATTTACTTTTTATAGTGCAAAAGGAATAAAATTTTTACATTGTATGACATGTATGGATTTATCTATCATTAGTCGCTTGAAGTTTTCATTTCATGAGTAATGTTTAATATTTTTATAAAATGTTTTTATAAGATATTTTACTGAAAAAATGGTTTTCAAAATTTTTGCAAACATCTTTTATATGTTTTCTTGAAAAATGGGTATCAAAATTTTTTAAAGGTGAAATTATATGATTTCAAGGAAATTAGATTTAAAAAAATTATTCATTAATTATATGTTTACATTGTATTTTATAGAAAATGGTTTTCAAAAATATTTCAAGAGCTATTAAGAAGTTTTTGAAATTATTTCCAAAGAATGTATTTTCAAAACAATTAGAGGATTTCTAAATAAGTTTTCAAAGCGTTTTTGAAGAGAAATGTTTTTAAAATATTTTGATGTTTATTTTATAAGTTTTCAAGGATAATGGTTTTAAATAGATTTCAAGTCTTAATTAATTTTTTATAGGTATTTTCTATGAAATTGTTTATCAATTTGTTTTATGTATTAAATATATATTTTCATAGAAGAAAATATATTTTACTCATGATTTTTTTTTCAAGATATATAAAAATTATTTTCTATCTTTGATACAAAATGTTAATATAAATAATTCACTTCTAGTATATGATCTAAGGGTTCCATTAATATCCATTATATTAATGGGTTTTTCTTAATGTGATGTTATTTATGGAACCAATTTCCCTTTCATGGGATTTATGATTATGAAATCTATTTCACTTTCACGAGTAATATGTTTATGAAATCCGTTCCACGTTCACAAGTTATTATTTCAATAAAATTATTATGAAATCTATATCTTTACCATAGGTTATTATATATTTACATGTTTTTTACACCAATTTAATTTCATGTGTTAAGATATGATTTTTAATATTTTTGTGTACATGTATGTATGATTTCACTATAAGATGGTTGGAAGTTATATCTCCATCCAATGAATTAGTTAATGATTAATATCATTTGATATTGAATAATATGATCTTGGGAATGAAACTTCATTACTAAGATGGCCATGTGAGTGAACCATGGATAACAAGATAGTATGAGGAGTGAACTCAGGCTAATAAGGTGGCCATTGGAGTGGACCATGACTACCAAAATGGTGTGAGAAGTGAAATAATGCTTCCAAGATGGCCATGGTAGTGAACAATGACTACCAAGATGGTTTGGGGAGTGTACCTATACTAATAAGATTTTATTGAATTCAATTCCTTGGATTCTAAGAAAATCATATTATATTATTATGTTTCTACCAAAATTCCATGTTTTATTCCAAATGTTATACTTTCATGGACGATGTTATTTATTTATTTATGACTCATGTCTTATGAAGTGCCACTATTTATTACATGGTTCATGTATTTGATCTTTTATATGTAGTGCATGATCTTATAATTTCCTGATCATGTTCTCGTACCCTTATGCTCCAGATTATTCTTACATATCTCCCTTGTTTAACCTTATTAAGCATTGTATCTCACCCCTTTATTTTGTTTTCCTTACCCTGGTATTGAATAATTGATTTAGTTTTAATTAATAATGGTAGGGATTGTTTTGGGAAATGTTATATATAATTCACCAGGATAGAATATTTTTGTATCCATGTTTCTAAAGACACTAAACAATTTTATTCCTCATAAATGTATTTTTTAATGTACTGAATATAAATCTAAAAGGATTTAATATCCATGTATATTAATACTATCTCACAATAGTTGGAATCAGAGGAATGGTTTATTCGACCCTTAGAATATAGGATGATAAAACATTAGTGACGTCTCAATGTATAGTTCTACATATATGTATAAGTATGTCTCTAAGGTTTAGTATAAGTGTGAGTCAAAATTTAGGAAAATGTCATGTAATTCTGGTAAAGGGTAGAGTGAGTGGTTTCATTGAAATACGTCCCTATCTTGATACTAAAAGTGGATGTGAATCTGGAAAAGATGTACATAGGGGTAAAAACTTCAAATTTATGTGTTGATCACAACTCTAGGTAATCTGGTACACGACAGTGGACCTTGCTACACACCTGGTTTGACACTCTCAGGGGATATGATTTCAAAAATCTAAAAATCTTCATCAATCATCATGAATTATTTATATATAAATTGGGCATCATTAACCTTCCATGAACCTAGTGTATCACATATAAAGAATGATTTCATGATTTATAAATATCATAATTAAATGTTTTCATGACTATGTGGTTTTATTCTATGATAAGTAATTATCACACCATGCTTCTTGTTTTTTTCAATGGATGGAATCAGAATGAACTGGATTAATGTTGAATGTGATGGATGATTTTTTGATGAGAAATCAAGTTGGATGATCCCTATAGTGAAAGATGTTGTGGTCATTCCAAATCATTTTTCAAATAAACTGATTAAAAAAATGACCATTAACCAACTCTCAGACTCACCAAGGAATATAATTAAGGAGTTCACTGAGGGTTCAGGTAATAGAGACCACGGATTGATGAATATTATGTTCCCTTTGTGTTAATAATTTGGAATTAATCACATATGTAAATGTCTAAGGGGAACATGGATCGGTTTTTACTGAAGAAAATATGGACACTAAGCATGTGACTTGAATGAAAAAAATGAAAAGTCTAGTTAATGGAATGGATGAGAATATTGGACTCACTACGACATCCTTGAAGATTAAGAATTTTAAATTCGGAATAAATTTTCATTATGAAACTCAATGTCCCAAGAGGAATGATACTTGAGAGGAAAAGAAAGGTGGTGCGATTAATGGATAAATGGTTGATTATGATGAGAATATAGATGGAATATAAAAGGAGAGATGTATTATGTAATAGGTTTAGGAATATCTTCTAATTCCATAAGCATGACATATAATAATCAATGTTTATATGAACTTGGATTCAAAAATTATGTTTTATGAATGGTGAAATATAACAGGTTTGTTCAGCATATGTTTTTTGTTCTGTATTTACATGTTTATTGTGAATGTTCTCAATGTCCTAGGGAAGTGATTTAATGAAAAGGTGATTTTATTACTACGGGAAGGTAACCCTTAATATTTTCTTTATGTTAAGACAATTTGTTTTGATAAAGACATGTGGGTCATGAATTAGTAAATTAGATGACATGGATTTCCCTAGAACTGATTATTGAAAAAGTGTTCTATGTCATCAAGTATGAGGTTTACAATTTGTTTATTTGAGAAATATAACTACTATACATTCGAATCATGAAGAATTCATGATATAAACCATATTGATTTTTAAGAATATTTATATATAAATAGTATTTATTTTCATTATTTTATAGGGCTTAATGTCTGTTAAAATTGTATTTTAATGGGTTTTGAATCAAAGTTAATTTTTGTAAATCCATTTTATGATATAAAGGATGAATTGGAAACATACAAAATAACAACAAAACAATTATTTTTTGTCAATAAAATAACTTCTCCATGATAGGTTAATAATAAAAATATAATGTGTTGTCTTAATACCTAAATTATATTGAATTAATTTCCTTTAAAATCATCCTAGATTTTTAAAATTGAGGCCCCCAAAATTTTCTTGATAACTCACATGTTTTTGATTGATGACATCAATTAATCCATATAAATATTAACTCTTTTCCTATATGTCTAATCCCCACTCCCGACCTTTGTTTTCTTATGTGGAGCCGTAATTATATTATACATTGGGCAATTGTTATAGTTCTATATTTCCACTTTTAATGGAAAAGTTAATATTCTTTTGTACAATGTAGGATTATATGAATGAATATTTCAAGTATTAATCCTCTGATAACTGAGATTAATTTCTTGGGTGAAATTAATTTTATGGTATGTAGAATGTAACATCCCAATATTTTTTGAATTATAATTTTAATATTATTTTATCGTTTTTTATATTTTCAATTTCATCCAACACTGAAGATTGTTTATTTTTTAAAATTTGTTTATTTTGATTTACTTATATGAAACAACAAGTTAATCAATCTTTAAATGCAACACAGACATTGGGTTTCTCTATAGAGAACACGAAGGATATATTGAATTATTCCCAATAATGTATTTCTTTTATGATTTCCATAACACACAATACCAATGTTTACTGAATAATAATATAATTATTTAGAATAATAAGATAAAAAATTAACATTAAATTACAGGATATAAATAATAGTAACTAATCTATAAAAATAATTTTTATACACAATATAATATGAATTCATATGTTACAAATTAATTATATATGAATAAGAAAACCAATTGAATATAAAATGAAATATTTTAATGGTAACAAAGATGTTTTAACCTAATAAATTAAATTAAAAATTATGTATAGAAAATAAATAATTCAAACATTCAATCATAGGGAACTAATTTGGAATACGTTACACGCAACAACAAATTGGCGTATGACTTGGTGTATGTTACATGCAACACTGACTTGGCGTACGATGTACAGAACACTGGTTTTCTATAAAACCCCATTTTTAATATAATTTTTTATATTAAATAATTAAAACATATCCATTTAACATAGTTATAGTAATATAAATAACTAGTATTCACATATTTTTTATAATTTTTTTATATAAATAAAAGATATTTATAATAAAAGATATGATTTTTTGTAAAGTCCTTTTATGTTAAAAATTTTGTTTTCTTTAATGAACCTATTTTTTAAATAAAATTAATATTAGGCACATTTAAAAACTTAATTTTATAAAATATAATTGTTTTTTGAATTCATAACATTTAAATTAGCCTAGGTTGAATATATGGGTATTTTCTGAGCAACATCATTTTTTTTGGTTATTAGTGAAAAATACTCATTTTTATTTAAAAACTGCAACTTTTTAATGAAATATTAATATTAATGGATATTATATTTTTTATGGAATCGTTAGATAAATATTAAATCTAATAATAAAATTTAATTCATTATAATTATTTTCACATTCAAATTGAATACAAAATCAAAACAAGCTTTTGTATAATTTTTACATTAAAAACCATTATTTAATCCCGTCTATGGGATTAAAATTAATCATTATTTTCACTCATCTATGATTTGAATTAAAAAACATAAATAAACCATTTTATTCAGTATAATATTTATATTCTTATTACTGCATGTTATTTTTTGACCAAAATGATTAGTAGACGTAATTAAAATCAATCACAGCGAATAAGGCCAAATTATGATTAATTATGGGATACACCATAATAATAAGGGCCTAAATGATCTATAAACTTTTCCAAAACCCATTAAATAACAATAATTCTCTCATAAACTGTCCATTTAAGAGTTTTTTTGTAATTTTATGACTTTTCAGGTAATAACTTCAGTACACTGAACTTGATTCTAAAAATACATAGTGTGACTTCTCTATAAATATCTCCTAAAATTACTACTTATTCAAAACTCTAAAACTACTTAAAATCGTCCAAAACCTACCCAATACACTCCACTGAAATCCTAACATCCTCCTAGAAGAATTAATTGGGGATGAAGGAAATCAATGGAATCATTTTGGCAAAAACCTAAAAGAGTTACCCGATTAAGATGTATTGTCTTCTATCAAGTCCATTATTTTAATTTCCTTAATCACCCCATCCAACATTCTTTATTTTATGATTGTTTAAAAAAATATTATAAATATAATTTTTTATTTTATTTAATATTTTTATCTTAAATTTCACCCACCTCTATCAAATGGGTAACGAATATACTATTTCCGTGTACAACGAACTAATGCCTCACAATACGATGACTGTTTATTTTTACACTACCACATTTATTGGCAGAAATTGTTATATGAACACCGTTTATATATGATATTTATTATATTTATAATTTATTTTAAACACATTACTTCTTATTTGGAAAATACATTTATTCTTTCTATCTTTTGTAACTAGGATAATTTTATTTGAGGATGTGTTGACTACTGCACCTCGAAAGTGATATGATTGATTCCTACACTAAAATAATGTTATTAAGGATGGTTTTATGGAATATATATTATATATATGATATAATAAAGATACATTTATAATTATATATAAAAATATATTCTTTTCACTTACTTTATCCGAACATGACAACTTAATAGAAATATCATTCATGTGTACGTAAGGCCTACCTTCTCAATAAACAGTGTATCCCCTTTCATAATTATATAATCTGTAGATTATTATAATAAAAATATACTATAAATACATGATAAATATATCATGGTATACATTTTGTAATTATTATATAATTATAAAGACATAAAATATAACAAATTAAGACAAATATGAAAAAGAAGGTGAATATTATCCGAAGTGTAACCTTAACATAGGATGGTTAACTAGAGGGTAATATAATGTCATAACGAAACCATATATTTTATTACATATAAGAATATAATTCGGTAAATTATTTATAATAAATTTATATTAATTATACAAGTTGTTTCAATGATTTTGACGAGATTCAAGACACAAGGTAAGGGGATTTCATCTCACATTTTATGCTCGTGAGATACATGCTATGTTTACCTCTCTTTAATTTTGTTTGGAGTAAGTAATTCACATTATTGTATTATATGTATCATTTAACTAATTTCATGGGTATAAACATATTATTTTTATGAACTTTAATTCATTGGGGATTATCTTTCAAAAGATTCCAAATTGGAAAAAATGTTTTTTCAAAATTTTCCTTCTTTTGGACTCATGTTTTTTTATTCACTTAATCTATTTTTCGATGAATATATACAACAAATTTACATGTTCTAACATCAATATTATTTTACATGGTAATTTAAGCTTCATTGAAATTTATTTTATTACATGTAGAGTATGATCTCACGATACCATGTAATAATATATTATTGATACAATATTATCCCATTTCACGATTGTTTAGGTTTGTGCATCATTTGATGAATTATTATGTTCCATAACTCAATAAATAAATTAATTTTCTTCTACTATGGTTATTAATGATATATTCATGTAGTGGTATAATTTAATACTCTTTTTTAAATAAGATCATTAATAAATTATTTTAAAAAAATCCCAAAATTACCATCTCCTCGGCTAGAAAATAATGTTCCTTTAAAACAATATTTTCGAAAAAGTGTTTCTAGGAATATTTTACAAATATCCTATGATCATTAAAAGAAATTTTTATAATTTTTTTCTATTAAAAATGGTTTCAATGAGTTCTCATATAAATATATAAATTAGTCAATTTCTAGCCTTTTTAATATGCTATTACCTCGTACACCTTGTACATATTTGTCTGCCATCATTCCATTGAAACCTTATTTTAAATTTTAATGGTAATTTTATAAAAAATGTCTTTAAAAGTAATTATCACTGTAAATGGAAATAAAAACGATTCCAAACTTCTTTTATAATCTTTGTATGAAAATTGATTTCAAAACATTTTCACGAATAATTTATATGTTTTCAAGGAAAATGGTGGTCAAATTAATATTCAAGAACTATTTATAAGTTTTAAAAATATTTTCAATGAAATTAATTTCCAAATTTATTCATGGTTTCATTATATGTTTCCAAATTTTTAATGAATAAAAATGTTTATAAAATGATTTAATGCTTATTTTATATGTTTTCAATGAACAATGTTTTCAAATTATTTCAAGACTTCATTATATGTTCTAATGATATATTTTATGAAAATTATTATCAAATGGTTCTATATATTAAAAAGAATTTTTCAAAAAAGAAAGGATATTTTCCTTACATTTTTTTTGGAAATATATTTCAATTAATTTTCTATATATGATGAAATCTGTTGATGTTACTCATTCCTAAAATGGAAATGATCCAAAGGATCCATTCAAATAAATTCTGTTAATGTGTTATGCTTCATTTCATGGTATTTTTGAAACCAATTTCCCTATCATTGGTTTCATGTTTTATGAAAATTATTTTACATTCATAGGTTCTATATTTATGAAATTTGTTTCTAATTAATGAGTAATTAATTTAATGAGATGATTATGAAACCTCTATCTTTTCAATAGGTTATGATATTTTTATAGGTTTATGATACCCATTTAATTTCATTGGTTATGAATAATTGTTTATTATTTTGTGGAACATTAATTTATGATTTCACTATGAGATAGTTAATACATATATCTCCCTCCAATTCATTGGGTAATGATTTATATCTCATCAGATAGACTAAGATAATCAAGGGAATGAACCGTGACAACTAAAATTGATAAGGGAATAAACCATGACTACCAAGATGGTATGAGGAGTGAACTCATGAAACTTATATAGACATTTAAGTGAACCATAACTACCAATATGGTTTGTGGAGTGAACTCATTCTTCATTGATGGACATGTGAGTGATCAATGACAACCAAGATGATATGGGGAGTGATCCTATATTACCAAGATGGTCTTGGTGGTGATGCCATGTCTACTATGGAAAGCATATAATATGAATATGTGTCTTCCAAAATTCAAGGTTTAATTCCTATTTTATGATTTCATGGATCATGTTCTTTATTTACGTATGGATCATTTCTGAGGAACTGCTATTTTTTATTCAATGATTCATGTATATTATTTTTGATATGCATGGAGTAATATTACAATTTCATTTTTATGTTCTCATTACCTTATGCTCATTATTATTCTTTCATATCTCCCTTATTTACCCTCACTAAATAGTTGAACTCATCCCTTTAAAAATTTACTTTTCCCTATGTTATAAAGAATAATTTTTGGTAGAATTAATAAAGGTGTAGATAATTATGGGAGATGTTCATGATAATTCACCAGGATAAAAGACTTTTCATTATAATATCCAATGAAAATAAACTATTATGTTCCTCTGTAATTTATTTTTGTAATGTATTGAATAAACATATAAAATTATTCAATATCGATGTATTATAATCCTAGATCACTTTAATGATAACTTATATGAATAACATTTTGGAAGAAAGATGATAAATTTCACAACATCATATGTCCTAAACACCTGATGTTAAATTGTATGAAGCTTTTCCTAAATGAATAATGATAAAAAAACAACATCATATGTACACAAGACATGATGCTAAACAATATGAGGATCATCCTTGATACTAGAGGATAAACTACACAAAATCTTATTTCTGGACCACATGATACGAAACTATACATAGCTCTCCCTCATCATATGACATTAAACTAGAGAGAATACCCAATGGGTTATCTTCATTCACATCGATTGACCCATGTCCTATGATAAAGAGGTTAAAATGACATAACATATAACATCATAACCACTTGATGAAAACATATATGGAATATGTCATTACCAAATGAAATTAAACAACACAAGAGATGTCCTTGCTTCATGAAGTTATTCATCATGGAAATTTTCCTTGCAACATGATGTAAAACTACAAAAAACAATTAGATTTATATTCTCTCACATAGAGAATCCCACATCCTCACTGTATGATGTTAAACAACATGACTAATGTTCATCCCCCATGACAGTAAACTATAAGTATTCCTAGAACTATATAAGTATTTATTATTAATTTATTGAGATATATAGGGATGCCTCAATCCTATATATTGGTTGAGCCACCACATGATACAAACAGCTAATGTCATATCCTTAATGGCCTCCTCATAGTCAGCAGAACCCCTTCCAGCCCCTCTTTCTCACAACAATCATAGTTCACATGATTATAGGAATTCTAGTAAGGGATTCCCTGATGAATAAGGAATATTATATCATTACATGATTATCATGGTCTTGAATACATGAAAATAAAACGAATAACCTGAGTCCACACCACATGATGTTGAAATTCAAAGTTGATGTCCTTTTCACAATAGAAAAATATAAATTCTTATTGATATCACTTGAGGGGACCACTATTACATGAATTTTTCATATGACGCACCCTAATTCATGAACTACGTGTCACCTGATTCATGATATCATATGACATGTGGTGACACCTGAATCTCAAACCCCAGTTCTGGTCATAACAAATAAAACTAAAAATTAACCCTCCCTATGTGTATTGTTGACTTGTGTATGAATATCATACATTCAAAACTACGTGTGGATTTATTCATATTACAATAAGATATGTTTTTTAATAGGTTGGGGACGAATTTGAATGCAAAGACCTCTTTAGACTGGGTATAGGGAGACCCATTACATAACACGAAGGCCCAAGGCCAAGTGGCCTGAATAAAAGGCTTAAAAGCCCATTTTGTGGCCCATATGACCCCTCGGTGAACAGTACTTCTACAGTATCTGCCCTGCTACAGTACCGCCTCTACTAGAATATCTGCTACAGTTCCTCCGCCGCTACAGTGCTACCGCTGCTACAGTGCCACCGCTGCAATAGTACCTGCTACAGTACTGCTACAGTACTGGGAAATTCTCCCCTGCCCGGATTCGATCCTGGGTCTTTTGGATGCCATGTAATAGCCTTTAATACACCACTTTCATGTCGAGGGAGCCCACATCCTTGCCACATGATGTTAAAATGAACGTCTCCTCATTAACTATGTAATGATGGATTCTTTTTGTCATAGGATACACAGTGATGCTCAAATATCCAGTCTCGGGCACAACTATATGAATCAAAGGAAACAATTACCACCTCTACATATGGTTCATACCTACATAGAGAGTATCCGATTAAAATACATACATGTGGAATGATTCATTCCATCACATCCCACATTATAATGAAAAATTCTCAAATCCTTATCTCAGATACAATAACCAAGGAAAAGATGCACCCCTAGATATATAAGAGCTTAGTCATAAAATCTAATCTTACCTATATATGAGTCAGATATGTGTAAGAATTTCTTATATCTATAATATATCATGCACATTTTTTATCATATATTCTCATGCACATAATGCATGACATAACAGAAAAACGAAATAGATACATCCTAACAAAATTACATTATAAAAAAATGAAAATATATACATCCTTACCATATGATGTTAAAATAAAATCACAATGTCCCAATCACTTGACATTGAAACTACACAAAACAAATGTCCCGCTACATGATTTTAAAATGTGAAGTGCATCACCCATTATCATACCATATAAAATTATTACATTATCATTACCCTATCCAAATAGTGTATGGGGTGGTTCCATTATCTTCCATGAATCTAAACTCATAAATCACACTTCATGTATTGAGCTCCTAAATTTTTGGAAATCCGTTCATGTGTATTGGAATGGAATATAGATCTCTCTACTTTACCATGTTATCAATGCATAAGGGATGATACCTACAAACCAGAGAAATAATGTCTCTATAATAAGGGATTCATGATCCTCATGATCTTGAAATCATCATGGTGGAACTCAACACCTCAGGTTATTCTGGGTCATCCCTAGAATCATTGTACCATATCCATACTCATGACCTGAAAACCTCAAGCTATGATTTAAAACATTTTCATCTACAACATAGAAGGATGATGGAGTTCTCTTGATCCTTGGTATCCTAAATAGAATCTTCTGTAACATCCCACTATATTAGGTCCATGGACATCATAAACATAAACAACATGAACATTGGTAAAAAATGTACAACCTTAAAATATAACTATTGATGGTCCAAATCACAAGGCCTTAAACTGCTATAGAAAAAGACAGAAGACATATCTTATAGAAAACCCACAAAAAATCGCATGAGTTAATGTAGAGTCTTACCTATTTAAAATATTCATTTGAAGAGTTTAGGATAAAATTATGGGACAAATAAATATGTAATATAGATCATTGTCCTTAATCTATATCCTTAGTAAAACCGAAGGTATGCTTGCTGAAACCCCTAGTCCAGAAAAAAGTTAAAGCAATGATTTTTCATATCTCATCACTATGATAACATGTTATCTAGAAGATGAAAAAAATATTTGGGTGCTTTAAACCTTCTTGGATATTATGTTTCCCATAAATCTATGATCATGATTTTTGTGCCTTGTAAAACTAAATATATTCTAATTTCCATGGAAAAGGTTACATAGAATTAGGGGACCCTCTGTTACACTATGCATGAATACTTATGGCTCATGAATATGCACATATGGTTGTCAAAAAAATTTCATACCGTAAAAATGGTATTTTTGATCATTGTGATTCCTAACGTAACAATGGAAGAACATAGAACCTTAGTGTGATGCCATCCATTCTTAGAATAATTTTCCAGAATCATCCTTTTGACCGGGGCACATTGGACTATGATTTATAGTCTCACAACTAGACCATCTAAGAAGACTCAACATCCTAAAAGTTACATCACCGTGCTTTTTTACTTTTTCTCAATTTCTAAACACAACTCTTAATTCCCAAAACATTTAATGAAGCACATATTATGACTTGAAACCATAGTTCATATGGACCATGATTTTCAATTTAACAGATAAACAACATTGGTTTTCTAAAAACTCTTCCCATATAGCTTATATTTCATACCCAACAACGTATTATAGGTCCTTGAATATTCAATATTTATTCATGGACCACAGAAACAGTTTGTAGACCTCTTTTCCACCATGATACCTTTGTATATCGACTTTGACATACCAATCATCATCACCTCGTCCTTGCAGAAAAGGATCTGCAAAACATGCGAGCTTTGGTAACCTTATGGAAGAACCCAACACCATTATTTGACAAGGGTCATTCCCATAACGTCCACCTCAACCCATACTCACATAATAAAATGGTTGTGGTATTACATACATCATCCGCTTTACAACTCTCCTTGTGGTCCCAACATCCTTAATATTTATCCATTGAGTAATATTTCCCATGTATATTATCCATATCCTTTGGATAAGAGACTATATACTTCTATTTGACCATAATATTGACATATAAGGTTTTTCAAATACTATATAGAATAATCTACTCCTTGAAGGAAAGGGAAAACAATCCTAATTTTCCTTAGAAACACAACGGTGAAAATCATAACCAAGGTTTTTTTTGGATCATCCATAGAATTTCTACCCCATATTCTATATTCAACAATAATAGGTCCAACATAAATGTTCATAAGCTAGATATACAAAATTCATGAGATAAAGGAACATAAACTATAAAAACATATTGTCACATCTAAAAGACAATAAACACAATCAATTGATGTTATGTGGAAAAATACTGAAAAACAACAGAAGGTCTGAGCTAAAATACATTAAATGACCACAAAAAAAGGATTGATCTAAAATAACATAAACCACATAAATAGAATTTACAAGATAAATTACCTTAAACTTTTTCAATAGAAGTTCAGTGCTAAGTGAACATAAATTGATGCAATAGAAGGTCCAATATAAATGACCCTTAAATATAGAAACAAAACCATCATGCTAAAATAACAAAATATATATGAATATAATGTTTGAGCTAAAAGTACCTAAAATACATTGATAAATTTCTTCATCTAAAGACCCAAAACTAATACAATAGATGGTCTGAGCTAAAAGACCCTAAAATAAAATGATATATGTTCTGTGATAAAATATCTTAATCTATATCACATCTATGATTTATTCTATAAGAGTGGAAAATATATAATTTTTCTGTTCTCCACTATATACAATTTAAAAAAATCTTTCTACACTTATCAAGAGTAGAATCTATAGAACAATATTGAGTTCCCTCCAACCAGCACATTTGTTCTACACAAAATATCATTCTTTTAATTTGGTAGACTATAGATAGTTGTAATAGACACATCAATAAAGAATCTAATATTATTGGGATTTCATATAATTTCTCTAGAGAATTTTTAATAATTTAAAAATATATATTCATGAATTTAGGTTTCCTCTATAATATAAAATGATGGGATTCATTGACCATTCATAAAAAATCGAACCAGTGAAATGTCATTCACAACATCAGTGAAAAAAATGAACATAAAATTATAAATTTTAGTAGATAAATTCATTGAAAAAGGATGAATATCCAATTTTTATAGTATCTCCATGAATTTCACAAAATCAAACTAAATATGAATGACCAAACTACAATAATATTTTATTGGATGATCTTTCTAGGTAAGAAAGAGTCTGTTGAGAAGCATTGATTGAACATTGAAGTGCTGGTCACATCACTTCTTCTTCTACCATAGCATGGAGGGTCATCAATTTTATAGGAAACACATGAAATAATTTTTGAATATTCTGTAACGAGGAAGGTGGCCCTAAAATAATAGTCTTTTACAAATCTACGATCTCCTCATGCCACCATATCTAAATGGTAAAGACATATATTTAGACCTCTAGATTAGAAATATGTTTGAGACTCTATGTGAATGCCTGGTATGAATCATTCATCGACCTGGTCTGAGAGTTTTGAACATCAATATTCTAAAAATCCATCTTATTTACATCCAATTTTGGACACATCAAGTTATAATGTCACATGATTTCTTATAATGATTAACTGTAAAATCCAACCACCCCTAAATAATAAAATAAATGATAATTAAAATTTTCTAGGTCATGAAATGTTCTTTGAGAAGTCTCAATATGTGAGGAATAAAACAGAGGATAGATCAGCCAGTAACATGTCTGAGCATCAATGGATGATGGAGTGGTTAAGAAAAATGGTGTAAAATAAATGATCTTGCAAAAAATAATGAGAAGTGGTCCCATGTATTCTCCCCTCAATAGGGGAATCATATTTTTTATGTTATATGGATGATTTACTCAATATATTATACCCCACAATCAGTATAATCATCCTCAAGATGAGGAAAATCTCTTGATGAATCAACCATGTCCAAAATCAATTCAATAATTAGTATAGATATTGGTGTCATTGAGGAAAGTGTTTTGTCTACATAGTGCACCCATCTATCTAGAATACCACCCATGTTGGCCTCCACCCAAGACAGAGTGTGATAATGTGATAAAAAGGATGAAGTTATTACATGAAAAAGAATTATCTCAACATTAGTGTATTCACATGACAATATCATCCATAACTGGAGGAGAATCAAGGGGTGTATCTCTCCATGCATTCTGGCTCAATAAAGAGGGAAGACCCTTTAGGTGAAGCTAAACTAGTGACTGAATTGATATGGTGTGTATGTATTATAGAAAATAAACTCATTCATCATGGATTCAAGAACCTCATATCGAGGAGAGACATTGTGTTCCCAGACTTTAAGGGAGAAACTTCCATTACCAAAAATAAGACGAATTGGTGCAGGAAAAGGCATAAAATGAAACCAGTCAAGTTGAATCATCACATATAAAACCTCGTTAGATCCTAATAACATGTATTAAACCAAAGATATTTTTCCTTGGATGGGAAATAAAAATACACTAGGGATACCAGTGGAATTATAGTATTCATAGACATTAAAATTATCTGATATCCATCCATATAAAAACTATAAAGTACCACTGAATCAATATGGGGAGATTTTTTTATATTGTTTCCTAAGATTTGATATAGGTTTGAATTTACCAGTACTGTAATATTGATGCTCCACCCCTTGTACAGTCTTGCATCCATTACTTGCATGCTGACTGAGTTTTATAAACAAGCATCGCTAGTTAAGAAAACCCAGATATTTTAGAATGTGTCCAAGATCCCCGATAGCCAAAGGATTTTTGATATATACGACATAACTTGGTATTCGTATAATGAATGATCCAAGACATCCAAAATTGCTAAATATGAATAGACATTGTTACAAGAATACTAATAAGGGAACCAATTGGGGTATATAGTAGTTGACCTAGTTCCTCTACAATAAAGGTAAATGTTTATCAGATATTTGAAATAGATGAGTTAGATTATATTAAGATACATCCTTATCATTTACATATAAATGTTTAGAATACACCTCACAACTTCTTGTGTTTCCAAATGGTCATCCCAGAGATCCAAGGTAAGAGGAAACATATCATATTTCGCTCTAAAATAGTGCTTCCCACCTATTTGATATATATACCATAGGCTAATTACCACCACACCCTATGATAAATGGAAAGAGTTCATTATAGTAATCTAATATATAACTAAAGAAGAAATAATATCACAGTAAAAGTAAACAATTATTTGGA
The DNA here is from genome assembly GCA_963277665.1 of Viscum album. Lineage (NCBI taxonomy): Eukaryota > Viridiplantae > Streptophyta > Magnoliopsida > Santalales > Viscaceae > Viscum > Viscum album. The sequence continues at coordinate 740,887,248 of OY728145.1, read as the reverse complement.
AAACCCATACTAGTTTATATATATAAAAATCATATAACAGGTCAGAAAACCATAAATCGCTTACCTGACCTAGAATGGACACACCTATTCATTATAAATGTCCCCACTTAGATGTAGATACCTCTATAGACTATATTATCCACCATAGTTATTCAAATAAAAGATATCTAGGATCGAGTATCATTGATATACGGGATGATGATAAAAATCCCAATCGTCTAGACCTAGAGAAGAGTTCACAAGTATACAGGACAACCCTTGGGGCTGCACTATAACCAGTTGTCCAACGTCATAAATTATCACCTAAATTATATAAATGTATATTAATACCTAGAAAGATATAAAATTTATGTTCAAGGATGTAATTATAACATCATCTAGTATGCAAACCTTGTATAAGGGCATTTGGTGGGGTAAGGGCTAATTATAGGGCTCTAATGGGAGAAGAAATTTCATAGCCTTTTTTAGAGCACACAAGGCATTGAGGGTTGAAATTATGATTCATATAAATCATATCCATCTATTTATATGTGGATTCACATTTAATATAGGCTTATAATGCCTTCTGAACAAAATTATATTACATATATACTCCAAATGAAAAAAACTTTTCGAAAAGGAAATACATGAAATTCAAATAGTGTCATGCACATCACATGAATATTCAAAGGGAATAAAGAACAAAAAATGGTTTCAAAAATCATCTATATCATAAAAATTTGGTTTCCTATATAAAACTACAAAACATCATTCTAACACAATACCCACCATTAGATTCATGATCATGTCACATTGATATGGTCACAAATTCTGCATAATAGTCTAAGAATCATACGATCATGCCAGATGGTCATAAAAACCCTCAAAGGAAACTATTCTACAATATATACATGTCTCAACTAATTTACAAGGATATAATCATAGTTTATCTAAATTAATTCGTGGGTGAAATAGATGTTTCACAATAGTTATCATCGTAAGGTCTCATGAATGGATCTTGTAATTGGTTCTTATGATACAGTCTTTCAAAACGATCACATCATGAAGAAATTATGCTGAAACTTTGAGTGTTTAGTAGAAATTCATGAAACCACTACCCACTCTCTTATTTAGTGGTAATTCATTATAATTTTAAATATAACTTCAATTACCAAGAATCCCCCAAGACACCAGTTAGTGATAGTGCCAATGCCTTGGGTGAAGATTGTCTTTCCTTAGTAGCGATCACATGCCCCTGAAGACATCAATCTTGAGGGGGTGGAGAATTTTTTGATTCCCACCAAATGAGAATCTTAAAATCCACATAGTTATTATTACCTAAATAATGGTATTATTTTCCCCAAAAATAAATGGAATAAGATGGTGGAAAGAACTCATGAATCATGTAAATCTCTAAAGGTCCCTCAATCACATGACCATCAAAATGTAATCTTAATGGTCATGCATAGTGCATAACCTACTAGAAGATAACAAGAAGACACATTAACAAAGTATCTTAATAATTTTGATGGTTCCATATAAAATCACTAATAATTGGATGGATTCCAATTTATTTCATCATGAACACATGACTTTTCAACCGGTGGATTCTTAACAATACACCAAAATGTCCTATGAAAATAGGGAGATAAATATCCAACTGTAAGGAGACATTTGTTGTTCTAATACTCATGCGACTCACACATGACTTTCATTAGACAACGAGGAATCATGGATTACATGTCATCTTGGTCACAAATGATCATGTTGGCATGTCACCCCCATTATAAGAAACTCCTCATATATATACATCTGTTCATCCACTACTCCTCTAGATACAAAGAAAAAAGAAAGGGTTGGACAAGATAAATCTCTTACCTCACCACATGACCCCTTGTCAGTCATGTGAACCATCAATTATTTGGTAGGTATTATTATAAAAACACTCAAAAAAACTCCAAATATTCCCCACCCTTGTCAAATAAACATGGAAATAAAAAGGGAAATGATGTGAAATTTTTAAAATGGGTAGATACTCTTATCATATGTGAATTAATTCTTAAACCCTAGACATTCATCCTTGATCATGTAATTCCTCCATGAATGGTCAACATTATCGCACTACGACACTCGAGCAAGCCACCATTGTCTCACAGAAGACCCCAAACAAGCCACCTTTTTCTTGCAGGAGACCCCATACTTATCACCACAGATCACATGAATGCCTTTTAACACACATCCTCATCTCATGATATTCCATAGACATGTCAGCCAAACATTTTGGAAGAACCATGCTCTATCCACATGATTTATAACGATTATTTTAATTGAAAAAATTCAATGAATTTGAGGTTGGGGGGATGGACTAGTGATAATTTAAATTCATACAACACTTATGGTTGGATTTTTTCAAAATCACAATACCTTGGAACTCTAATGACTGCAAACCGAATATGTGAGATACACATCACACAAGGAGGTGAATAATCAGTGTGGTGAGGTTGATAACCCCCCACCCCCTCAACCCAAAAAAGAACTGATCATGGATCCCTCATGTGCGAGACCGGAAGAGTGGATTTCTCCTAAGGAAGAATATATGTATTACAATGTTTTTCTGATAGGTTAAATCCAAGGAAAAAATAATGTTATCATGAAGCATGCATGGACACTTAACATGATCAACTAAGATCACATGAAGGACCCCTAGTTGGGTTTGAGAAGAAAATTCTACATATTATCCAAATCATTTGACAGATAAGAAAGTTAATCCTCGACAAAACTAAGGATCATACGAAATAAAAATGGGATAAAGAGTAACAAAGAGATAAATAAATGATGAAATATTCATTGTTACTCATCATCCGTGATTAAATCATTCAGACCATCAGAAAATTCTAGGTAATGTCACTCAAGTCATGCGATGAACCCTTGACAAACAAATTGAATCATATGTTTCCTCCAGATATGCCGAGAAAATTCATGTGGTTCCCTCTATGCATGTCATAGTGGTCTAAAACTCCCTATGGGATCCCCATATAGGTCAGTAAATATTATCTAGACATGTATTCTATGATATATGGTAAGACCAGCACATGTCATCTATGTCTTGGAGAGCCCTCTGGTCTTGTCAGCTAGATAACATAGAACCCTCTATACATGTCCTCCAGGTTACATGATTACCACTCGATAGGTCACATGATTCTTTTTATTACCTTAATGATAAAAACCATGATCCTGTGAAGAATCAAAGTAATTCTATCAAGGACATATGATGTCCTCTGGAAATGTCAACCTAGATCTTTATATATTCTCAATATATGTCAATTTCGATCACATGACGTCCACTCAAATAGTCAGCCAAGTGGTTCAACAATCCCCACACATGGCATATCACATCATGTGATTGTCTCTAGATATCCTTGACCAGATCTTGTGAAGTACACCAGACATGTCAATTTGGATCTTGTGATTTTCACCAGGACATATCATGTAGATAAATAGACATTCACGGAAAAAACCAGTGATGTTAAGCAGACATCTTGGATTTTTCAATCATACTTCTCATGATATGATGAACATGTCTAATGGGAATATAAGGGAATCCCCTAAATGAAATTACTAATAAAATTGAACTACAATTCCTTTGATTTCATCTATAATCATGATACATATGACATATTTTTAAGTCTCATATCCATATGAATCCTCCAAAGGGAAATATTAGTACCTAAGTCCTATATTCATAAGCAGTTAAATTGGTTTCCCAATATTCCTTGTTTTCCCACATATAATATGTCACATGGGTATAGGGAGTTAATATAATCATATCATTATTTTCATAAACTTATATCAGGCTAGGTAATCCTTGGAGTATAAGCCCCCACCATCAACATAATATTATATGTAATTTATATAAAGGAAACCTCACCATCTAAGCCCCGACCAGTGGAATAATGTGATATTCCCTCCATATAAGGGTATCCTCATAGAATAAGGACTAATAAATGGGACAATGATAAATATGATTCATGCTTTAACAATGATATGTAGTTGACTACTTATGTTATAAGATCAAATTGGAATCCACTTGAGTATAAGACCTTCTATGACCCCAACATTCCAACAATCAGGACACGATCAATAACATGGGTAGATCATCCTTCCTCATCCACTAGCAGATTAACAATTCACTGAACTATGATGATAGTTATTCTTTCCATTAAAAGTATACATATAACATATTCTTATGGCTAGATCTCTATGTTAATCATTAAATGGGTTATCCTACCATATAAACCCACTATCAATATGAAGTGAGTATGCTTACGTTATATCACTTGTTTCCCACAGTAATCATAGATCCCATTGACTTAGAGAGTTGTAATGATCACACCATTGTCATCATGAATCACCGCCTTCTTGGGAAACCATATTATGAAATCCATGATCGATGGAATGATATAACTACACACAATACAACATTTAATCTCTTGAGGGAAATTCATACTGTTGTTATTGAACTATGAGAACCTTGATTCCTACCCTTTCCAAGATATGTATGACACCTCCTGGTGGTTCAATCTTAACACTGAGTCCCCATTTGAATGTATATATTCCCTTTACCTATGAAGATAAACAATATCTGTTTAACAAACTACCTGAGTTTTGATTACTATTTTAAAATAGGATACGCAGGACATCATATAGTGGATCAATCCCATCCTTGATATATTAACCATTCCTTCAAACAAAAAACAAACCATAGAGTTCCAGATTATTTGGATTCAATATATAACTATCTACCCACAAATGTTAAATGGATTCATAGCCTCATATACAAAATATGGATTCAATAATAAAATCCCCACTTATCTAGATAATATGAACCAACCAATGATCATTTTCATACGATAACTAGTCCTATAATGAGATTAAGACAAGATTCTGGAATATCTCTTTATTCTATAATATATTCCCGAAGAAGGAAAAAATTTCCCTTTAACATGGTGTGATGAGCGTGAAATCCTATAATCTCGACCAATGTGATATCATAAGTGTCATGTCCAGAACCCGAAAGATCCACATGCCTATGGAATGAACGGTTCTACCATGTTAAGGATGTGGGATCGATTGGGAGTATCTATTAGAGATAAAAATAGTAATATCGATTTTATTGATTGTACAAAGACAATGAACCCCCACTATAATCAACTTCTTGTTTAGGTTTACCCATGTCATTATAATGAATATAAGTTGTAAAACTAGCTGAGAAATCATTTAGATATAACATCTCTTTTGATGGATAAAAAGGATAGACTAAACAGTTTTCATCATAACATTTAGTTTACATCGCATGGGTGGTTCCTTATACCCAACAATATTAATGAAACAATGATTATCAATTTTATGTGATATTTATTTATTATATTTTAATTGATTAATTATTAGTGGATCCTTTATTATTTAAATATAGAAATGAATTTTAAAAATAATTATTTATGGTAAAATGAATTAAATATGTATAAACAATTATTTTTAATATTATTATGAATAATATTATTCAATTGTGAATAACAAAAAAAATCAATTGGTTAGTTAAGGTTATTATCAACCATGTGGTGTAGTATTTTATTCCCACCTCTTAGAAAATTATCCCAAATTTCACTATGTTATACACATGGAATAGGTTGATTAAAGAACATATACAAACGAGTTAGTGTAAAGGAAGCCTAATGGGGTATAAATCCATCAAAGGTTGTGTGTTTTCATCTTCGTTGTTATCATTCTGAATCTTAAATAAAAAATAGATACATAATATAAATTATATATTAGAAATAAGATTATGATGATCATAATATGTATGTATGTGTCTGTGTATCAGTATATATGTCTATGTAATAATTAATGAGAAAATTAATGATATCAATGAGGAAAAAAGAATATAACACAAATAAATAAATATATGAGGGAAATTACATATGGAATGAAAGGGGGATCAAACCATTTCACACCACACATCTATTATCATATTTTCTTCTCCATTTGACTTTTACATTAAATAAATATTTTGACTACTTCATGATCACATTATAGAAGTGTAATAACTATAGTTAAAAAAAGACTGCACCGTATTATTTTTAAATTTACTCATTTTCTTATTTCTTCAATGTGAGAAATAAATATTATAGTATTTATAATAATTTTTCGATGTTTGTGAAATTTTGATTAGGGATAATTATCCAATATTTTTACATTTTCCAACCGGCGAACAAGGAATGTGATCCGGAATAAATTAATAAATTTATTATTTTTATGATATTCAATATTTATTTTCATATAATGTAAAAATAATATTTCTTTTGTGAATAATTTTTGATTTATTCTGAAATTTATTGTTGAATTTTTCATCTATATGTATATGTATCATTATTATATTATATTAATTAAACAATAAATTTATATATAAATCATGATATTTACTGTATATTCATGAAATTATTATTTATATTTTACATTTTCATCATTTTATTATAATCCTCTAGGTTGTTATTGGTACTATATTGAATACTATTATAGAATTTTCATTATTAATAATTTGAAAATCATAATATCTCGATACATCCTAATATTATAATTTTTTATTTATTTTAAGTATCTTCTATATCATTTCTAGGTTAAAGTAAATTTAAATTTTAACTATTATGAAAAAATAGGTAATTTGATATAGATCCCTATGAATAAGTAGATAAAAATACTGAAATTTATTGATTTTAGGATGAATAATCAATTTTGATAACAGTTTAAATATTTCATTCTTCTATTTTTAAATTTTATAAATCTAGTAGTTAATTTTATTTTTAATTATCAATTTATTAGTGATACAATTTTGAAAAAGAAAATTTACAATTATATGAATGATTACATATATATTTATCTGTTTTTTCGTATTTTCATTTATTAATAATTAAAAATATTGAATTTGTACATCATCTTTAGTTACTGATATTCAAATATAAACATCTCATACACGCATTTTATATTATTTTATATTTCTATACATTTGAAATAAAATTTATAATAAAAATATTATTTTATAAATTTTATGATTTAATATTTAATCCCCAATAAATTTATATAATTATATTAGGTATATTTTATATAGAAAAATTATTAATTTAGATATAAGAATATAACATCTAAAACATGAAAATATTTTTATTGAGATATTAATTTATATGAGTAAATATTTTTATAAAAAAATGAATGTTATAATATTTCAATAGTTATAATATCTAATATTTGATTCCATATTTTAGTGATTTATTAACTAGTGGTTAATTCTTATTAATGTATTATTCAAAGAATCACTAATCACTAATGCTAGTGATTAATTTCATCATTAAATGTCAAATTCATTTATTCCATCTAGAGAATACATAATATATTTTCGGTTATAGTAATTTTTTCAATTTTTGATCAATAGAGTCTTCGAATATTTTGGTATTTTGGGTTTTTTTTAAACTATATCAAGTGTATATATGGTTAAATTAAATACAAAATGTCAATTAGCTAGGTTGGTTATCATTACATTATCATTATATTCATGGAGAAATAATTTTTTATTTGTTTTACTAATGAAAATTAATTACATTGTTCATTCTCATTGGGGGATCTAAATTTAAGTTTAGTGTTCCAGTGATGTCTTGTGATAATATTTTTTAGATATTCACTTCATTATACCTCATCTTCTCTAAATTTTGACTGAGTTTTTCAATCACTATTATAATTTTGCGACTAAACATTATTTGGAAACATTAGTGGTATGAATTAATTTTTTGGATTATAGATAGTTTATTTTGATTCATTATTATCAATGGGACGTGAATCCTCATTATAAAACATAACCAATTATTCAATGTGGGTGGTTATTGAGAGAGTGTCTCTCTATCCACCTGTCCATACACAAACACATCATATAGATTATGGAGGTATTTATACTCTTCCAATTATAAATTTATAACATATAAATCATTTTTTGGGGGATTTAATTTATTTATGTTTGAAGATAAAATTATAATTTCATATCATGTTAGATTTATATTTATCTATTGAATTATATACATTAAATGGTTAGTAAAATATATCATTCGTTGATAAGAAAAATGTATAAATGTAATACTATAAAGAAAATAATTCCCCACAAATGTAATAAAAATGTTATCATGAAATTATGTTCTTTCCTTGAATTCATATTTTGTAATAGTACCTACAGATAAGGTTCAGAGTTATTAATTATTAACAATGATATTATTTTGATAGAAATTAAAACTAAATATATTTTTGGAATACACATAGTTAATTTATCTAGGTGACTAGAATTGGTCAAATCCAACTATTTATTCCAAGATAGAATGATATTTTTATAATAAAACCTGTATTCTAGATCATCTTCTAATACCCATGAGTGATAATTTAATTCCTTATGGTTCTAGGTACCCCTTTTTCATGATTTCATCAGATATATATGATCCTACATTAAAATATTTGAGTTTCAATACCCCTTTGACCAATACTGATATTTGATGAGTGAGGTTGCTCTATATATATGATTTAAACCCCCTTTTGCAATTCCAACTCCCGATAGTGTGCGGGTCCTTGGAAAAAAATTCTTGGGGAAAATATATAAAAAATAAGATTATATAAACATCCACTATATATGTGGGTGTGGTTTAATTTTCCTATTAAATTTTAGTGTGTTTGTTATACTAACATACATAATTATTTCATGCTGATTTTTATTTTGTGGTGAGTTATTGATGAATAAAAATATTTTAATAGTGTTATGGAATATATAATGAATACTTTTACCTATTTATCATCTCATATTTTACACTATATGTACTAAATATATTTTAGTTAAGATCATGTTACTAGAAAGGTCATATTTGGTAGTTTTAAACCCTTATGAATGTATATCTTTAGATATCTATAATATAATGGGATTTTCATGTATTGGTTTTGAATTTTGAATTCATTAATTTTTGTTATCATGTAATTTTTTTTATTATATTCATGGTTATTGGGTCAAGTACAATAATTTAGATAAAGCCACCGATTAATTTTATTATAACTATACTACATGTATATAGTTTAGTACTACTATATTTTTTTAAAAGGTTTTGTTGTAGTATATAGAAATATTTTTATAATAGTATCACCGTATAACATATTTATGAAGAGGAAATAACATGAAATAGATTGTGTTTAATGTGATTACATTCTGACTAGATCTATGGGATTATAATGAGTATTTTCTATTTATTGCAATAATTTGTTTCTTTAACCATATCATCAGGTTTTCATTGATATTTGACATTACTCTAATTTTTGAATGATAATATCAATATGATATATGTCTCAATGGTTTTATTTTTTTTACCCATTTATGTTACAGTTTTCTCATTACTATTTAAATCCTCCATGTGTGATATTATACCATTAGAGGTAGTAAATAACCCATGGAAAATTGGAGCGAGAAAATCACGGAAAAGACCATGAGGATCAGTGGAAGTCACATGGGGGAGGGGTGAATAGTTGATTTAAATTAAATCCTTTTTTTTCTTATAGAAAATAAAATCTTTAGTATTTTGAATGATTACTTTTATCACATTAAAATATATTAAATATCTCACACCGAAGGGTTATAAGATTTATTAGAAGGATTACCTATAAAAGTATGAGGGATAATACTTAGCATGATATTGATTCGCCTAAGATCATATGGGACACATGTATCAATATGTGGATTATAAAAAGATGTGTTTATACTCAAACTCTTGTTATAGTAATGTATTCCAGTCATGGAATATGAAATTTGATAGTAACAAAAATGGTAAATTTTTTCTTCAAAAAGAAGAGATTCATGTACCACCACTGAACACCATCATATTGGTTCTTATATGGGTACATATTCCTATTTATCTTCCTCTACATTTGATACAATAAGAAAATTATTTTCCAACTATTGTCCACTGTATTATATACTTTTACCTATTAATTTTACCTATTAATTTTATTCACATCCAATATATTTTAAAATATAATATATCAAATAATCATACAGTTCAAATTCTATATTAATCCAAATATCACCAAACTTCTCCCATATCATTTTGATCCTTTAGATTATCGATGGCATCTTTAATCTATTGATTAGAGATATGGAATTTTGAGAAATCATAACTTATATCTATGAGTTATAAAATAGTATCATAATCACAACCACAAAAATATAAAATAATTTTCTGGCCATGAATGGTACCATACCACATTAAACCTCTTTTTTGTTACATTCTTTTGAACATCATAGAAATACCTCTCAAAAACTCATTGAACCACAACATGTTTTCCACATTTCATTTTATATTGGGGTTATTTTTTTCACTGTAAAATACTTCACAACATGTTTCTTCGCATTTCAATCTAAAAAACTACAAAATTGATTCATTAATTTGGAATAATCTCTATGATATTTTGGAAACATCTCTGAATGATCACCTAGATGTAAACCGTGGTGTTTTAATCACCTTTTAGAATCCCAAATTTCAACTCTTATATTAGACACCATGAAAATCCCCATGAGGTATCTTATATATACATTTCTCATAGGCAAATTTCTCTATTTTAATGTTATGTAAAACAATCCTTTTAGAAAATAATCATCCTTGTTTTCCCCATAAAAGGTCCAACATCAGACGTTCCATTATATTGAAACTAATACTTCTTGTGAAATGGGATTCTACCGGTACATTTCTCCCATAGAAACACTGTATACCATGAATGATACTATATAGTTCCACCCTATACTATGAATTTTCCTATAGATCAGAACAGACAAAATCTAGGATTTCAATCTCCATATTTCTAATCTAACAAATTTTAATATGGATCTTGGTCACTACCTATATACTATTAGGATAATCAAGTGGTTCTGTTGGGGGGATGATCAATTTAAATTTCGACTCCATTATTTTTCATTTTCCAATATTTTAAGTCTAGATCATTAATAATTATAGATATATTTCCACATAGAACCTAAAAATGATTTTATTGACCTAAAAACACTTTATATTTTCCTCAAATTATTTAAAAAAAACATGGAAAAACATCATATAAAATGAATCATAGTAAAAATAATAATTCTGAACATTATTTATGAGTTGGGAATGATATACCACCCAATAATAATATATAGTTCATCCCCACTCAAATATTTTCGTAAATATCGGATTATAATTAAAAAATAGCTCTTGGGATCAATAATGTCTCCCTTTGGATTTTTTGGAAACCAAAATATACAAATCATCGCAAAAATTCATCCAAGATAAAAATGGATCATAATTGCATAATTAAAAGACAATTTAAGTGAGATTTTTAACACATCAAGAATTTATAATATTTTCAATTATTTATAAATATAGTTTTTTTTAATTATTTATTTCTATGAGACACCAAATTATACTTATGCTACACACAACAATGTGTTTTCATGCATTATACGCAAGGCCAAATTTTAACCAACAATAATATATTAATAAAATATTATTATTTAATATAATATATAATATATCTGATAAATTATAGGTTATGAATATTATTAATATTATTTCAAATTTTAAATATTACATACAATTTTAACATTTATATTATGTATTTTCTAGACATGATATAAGAAAAGATTCTATTTTTCGGATAAAAGATTCATGTATAAAAAAAATCTTTGTCGTGTTTGGATGAAGCACCCATTTGAAATATAGTTTAAATTTTTTGAAAATATTATATAATTAAAAATCATATTATACTTTGGAATCAGGGTACAAAAATTTACTTTCAATTATTTTTTTAATATTATTATGATAAACTTTATATTATTATTAATATTAAAAATATTCTAAATTTTAATTAAAAACAACTATTTTTAATTGAAATAATTTATGTGGATAAATAATATTATTAAATGTTTTTAATATAAAATTAGAATATATTTTTACTATTCTATATAATTTTGGTCATTTCCATTAATTTTTCCATAAATCTTTATGTAAAAACCATTTTAATCATTTACAATGTTTTAAGTTTTAAAAACTTGTTTTCATTCTGTCAACAGAATTAATTTTAAATTAATTAATTAGTCATCTCTGATTTAAATTAAAAACAATGAATTTCATATTTGGAAATAGTGGTTAAAAATTAAATTGATATTTTTCTTTTATTTTTTTGATATTATGAACAACAACTTTAGTAATTTTTTATTATTGCGGTTAAGGGTAAATCAGATAATTATTGGTATAAATGAGATTTTAAATTTAACCTAACACCTATAAAAATATTAATGGATGCAAAAATTCTTCACTTATCATATATGTTTCGAAATTAAATTTTTTTTCGACCATTGTCCAATTATATGACATAAATATTATCAAAATTAATGAATGTGACAAAATGTCTCACTCTTATTTCTTATAAGTATTCTAATTTTAATATTAAAATAATGAAAAGATAAAATTAATTATAAATAGTATATGGAAATATAATGTAATTAAATATATCATATAATTTTATTTATAATTTTTTTGTTTTAAAAAATGACAATTAATGATGAGAAAATAGTGATGCAAAAATAAGTTTATTACTATACATATTAAATGAATATTATCATAAATGCTAAAATAAATATAATTTTACTTAATTAATGTCATAAAGTAATTGTATTGATATATTAGACATGTTATGATAATATTGGAATTATTTTTTATTATTTATCATATATGGTTTTTATTTTTATAAATAAAAATATTGAATAGTATTAAAATTGGCGTAATTGATATTTTACAATACATACTATTTTATTAAATAAAATAAATGTATTAAAAAGATAATATTATGAACAATAACTTGGATAATATCAATGATTCCATAAATGATCAAATTAGGGTTATTGTTTTATTTTATTGTAAATATATTAATTCAATATTGTAAAAAAATAAAATAACACATAGTAAGAGTCAAACTGTTTAACTATGCGTTAAATCCCTAAGATAATATTACATTTATTATCTAAACATTTCTAAAATTCATAGTACTTGAGGATTTGGACCCCTATTCATATTATAATAGAAATAAATCACATTTCTGCTATTTGTAATTAAAAATCCAATTATAACAAATTAATATTTTAAGAACTTTCAAAAGTTCCCCACATCACTCTTATAAAAGGGAACTTCTCTTTATTTGTAATTAACACCTCTAAATACATTTTCGTCAGAAAAAACAGAAAAAATATCTTAAAAAATTCCAAAAAAAATCCTATTGGCCACAATTTGTTCATAAATTCAACCTAGAGAGTCCTTTTCTGCAAATCAAATGGAGACAGTCAATAAAGCAGTTAATGTTTTGAGAATGAAATTCAATTTATATTCTTCTTATACTTCTTATTTATATATTTTATCCATAACAATGTAATACATAAAGTATCATATATATACTTAGATGTTATAATAATTATTGTAAAACCATAATCCTCATTTTATCCAACATATAACAAATAATATCATCATGTGTGCGTACATATGGCTTACCATCTCCATGTTGTGGTGTAATTAGTTATTCAAAACAAAATTATTATTATTTGTATAATTATGAGTATAGTGGATGTAAATAATTAATATATCATTATAATTATTCATTCAAATTCCATTCCATTTAACCATCAATTGAATGAAAATGTTTTTCGTGCATACGTTTGACCTACTGTATCCACGATGCGGTGAGATTCATTATCCAAGTTAACCATTAAACAATGATTATAAATTTTATGTAATTTTTAAAAATAATTGTTATGAAATTAATATTATTATTTATAAGAATAAAATAAATACTATTCATAGTAATTATGACACACATAATGAAAACATTAATGGGAAAACATAGTAGTTAACACTCGAAACAACGATAATACTGAAATATTATTAACAAAATGATATAAGAGGATCATATGTGATATAATAATTATAGATATGGTTATGGTATAATTTATTAACATACATTAACCATTATATATGAGGTTAAAAACCATTACTAATGAAAATTAAAAGGTAAGGGTTAATTCCACAATCTTTTTATTATTTATGATTGTTTATACATAAGTATCCATTAGGGCATCATTATCTTCATTGTCCTTGTTTCATAAAAATATAATTCATAATATTATTTATTTTACTAAATAATAGTTTAATATAAATTTTATACATGTATGAATTTTTATAAAACATTTTAAAGGAATCATTCCATCATTTTCCAAATGAGGTACTTTATGATATTTTTGATAAATTAAGGAAATAATGTTTTTATCATATACGACACGAGCCACTTTTTTCCGCCATTCTGAAACCTCATTTTGAATATTTAAAAATAATCTTACATGGTTATTTTTAGAATAAATTTTTTCTTATAAAATTTATCATTTTTATAATGTTTTCATTGTAAAAAGTAATATTTCTCCTAATAATTTAATTGATTTTATTATATTATTTTCATCTATGACAATATTCTTTGTTAGATTTTATGCTTAATTTTGGTAGATTAATTATGATACGATATACCATGTTGTATTTAAGGGTTTAATATATGATTTATTATGGATGTGATATTTATATACCATTCATTATTTATGGTTAATGTATTCATCATTCATATCCTTGTTTTAAATATGAATGATTTTGTTGTTTATGTTTCACCATTTTCAAATGAGAAGCATATTTGATATATCAAGTGATTGGTGGGGCCTATTATAGCCCCTAAATGCATTTGTATGTCTCATGATATGAGATTAGTTGGTGAAATACTCTTTCTGTTGGTTTTCGAGGAAGCTTAACATTGTCACGATGTTTGATCTTGAAAAAAATCAAATGGGTTTCTACCCAATGACTTAAAATTTCAAGAGTATAGATCATGAGAGTAGCTATGTTGAGGATCCATCATGATATTAAAGATGTCCATTATTATGCATTCACTCATTATGATATTAGTTATGGATATTCTATTTTATTATTTGACTAGTATAAAATCCATGGTTATATATATTTTAATAGTATTTTTTTATTATTGTTATATTTTGATAAAGATTATTATTAAAGGGTTTATGTTATAGTTATACATATTTTGATAAGGTTTGTGATTAGTTATTCATAATATATTATGTTCTATGATTACTCTTACTAAGAATTGGATATTACCCCATTCTTTTGTTTAATTTTACCAAATTCCATGATGTGTATTGTGACTAATATTCTTGGTTAAGCTAGCTGAATAATGTAATTCTCAAAGGATAATATGTTATGTAGTTTTATGTTTTCTATTATAATTTAATAAAAAAAATCATGGATTATCTCACATCTAGGTATCATTTTATCACTCATGTCAACATGGAGGCCAATTTTGTTGAGGCTGATCTTGAGAATAAAGGCACTAATGTTATTAACATATTATAGTCTTATGAGATTCTTGATGACCTTATTTCTCTTATTCAAATAGGCCAATGTAATACTATTATCTTTAGAATCCTCTACATTTTCCTTCTTTCTAACAAAAGAGTCTTTTCCTTTTGGGAAATGTCTAATATTAAAATTATACAATATTGATGAATGAAATATTTTTTTGTCCAAATATCTAAACAGACTGGTCACTCAAAATTTGATTCTATATAGTTATTCAAATGTTTTAAAATAATTCACCGACTTTGGGCATCTAGGGTAGGGGCATTATAGTTGTTATTAGAAGTCCTTTTGAAACAAACTTGGAAATAGATTTACCAAAAAATTAGATTAGGTATCGTAACCAAAAGATAGAATTTGGGGATATGTATATTGGCACATCCTAAAATTTTATAAATTTAGAAATTATGTGGGTATTCATAGAAAATAAATCCCTATCTGGATACTACAAGTGGGTGTGGCTCTAGAACAGATGTACCTAAGAGTAATATCTCCAACAAGGTGTTTCGGTCTTGAGTCATGGTAACCTGGAAAATGACAATGATCCTTAATACACACCGAGTTTGACACTCCTATGTGATATACTTATGATAATTCACATTTTATTTAACTACCATTATAATGGATTAAAATGTAATGATGCCCCTAAAGTAACCAAGTTTTATAATTCTAGGAATTTCAATGCATTAATTTATTTAACTTTATATACCATATTTAGAGTTATACAATGTACATAACATTATAAGGTAATATACTATATGTCATATTATAGAAATGGAATCTAGAAATTTGAATGACAACTCCCCCAATGAACATGAAACAAAGAGTAAGAAAGATCATATATTACATGGTCTTAAGCTAATATATATAAGGGAAATATTCACCCATATATTCTAATCATGTGAGGAAATAATATCATGTTTTAATAAGTAATTTAAATAATTATTTGAGCCCTATGGATTTTATGAGAAGAAAATGAAGAAGAGGTCAAGAATGAAAATTTTTTATAACAGGATGTGGAGAAAGAAGGATTATCCCACAAGTAATAAATGTGAAAAGAATCACCATGGTAAATTAAGGATGGGAAGGTGAGATTGTTATAAGTGTGGAGAAAAAGGAATCCATGTTCATGATTTCCAGTGTATGGAAAATATTTCCAATATACACTTCTTCAACTACAAAAATATGGGACCCTATGAAAATCAATTTCCTAATAACTAATGGAATATAACCTAGACAACACTATTGAATAATGATAAAGTTATGACACTTCTTATATGAATAAGAATGATTAACATGACAATTGAAGGATTATTTTATATGAATATTTTATTTAAAAGGTAATCTTTGTAATAATTATGAAGAATATAAATATTATATAGTTGTTAAATATTATTTTCGATTATCAAATTTAATGGTACAAATTATAGTGAAACAGCTGCAAACTTGATGTTTTGGAAAAAATATGATTGAAGGAAAGACAAACCTTAATATGTTTATAATACAAAGATAATGATGTAGGAATTAAAATATGAGTGGTTTGGATAATGTAAATTGAATATTGTTGACTCCCAGGGAACTAATTAATGGTTTCATTATTAAATCATTATTGGAGTTTACAACATTTTTCAATTTAAGGAGTATATACAATATTCTATGTTTTACATAAGGAATAAAGAAGTATGATAATATTGAATAATGATTTATCATAATTCAGGTTGTTGACATATTTTAATAGAATACATGATTAAGGTATAATGATGTTTGGTTATTTGAAATTAAGTATCTATATTTTATTATGTTTATTTTAGAAATTTAGTGACCTTCCTTATAGATTTTTGGACCGTGATTTTCAAAAAAAGTATTTTCAATAAGTACAATGGTTTTAATGGATTAATTTGATCATTTTATAGTATTATATATGGTCAGATATTTTCATAAAGTTATTTTTGGATTTTTATAATAAAATCATTTTATGAAAAGAACAACATGCAGTTTGGGTAACCTACCATCTCTATGATGAGTTTAACAGATGAAAATAAAATATATATCATGACAATGATTCTATAGTATTACATATTATTTAAAAATCATATCAATGACACTATCGCTCGTGCATACGTACAACCGACCGTCTCTACATTGCAGAGTGATTCATTCTCTACGTTAACCATTTGAGAATGATTATAAAATTTATATGGTTATTATTTAAAAATAATAATTTTGAACATAATATCATTATGTATATTAATAAAATACACCATAATCACAACAAACATTATTTATATAAAAATATAGTAATGGGAAAATAAAAAAGTTAAAACCCGAAACAACAATAATTCTGAAAAATTATTAGAAATATTATATAAAAGGATCAAATGGGATATCATAAATATGGATATAGTTATTGTATAATTTATTAAAATATATGAACCATTATATAAGAGGTTTAAACCTCATAAACTAAAGAAAAGTAGAAGGTAATAATTAATTTCACTATATCTTTCTTATATGAGATTGTTTATACAAATGTAACTGTTGGGACATCTTTATCATCCATTTATATGTTTCTTAAAAATATAATTCAAAATATTATTAATATTACAAAACAATTGTTCAAATTCATTTTTCTACATATTTTAATTTTCTAAATTGTTTGAATATAATCTTTTCGTACTTTTTCAAATGAGGTTCTTTATATCAATTCCCAAAAATTAAGGAAGGAATGTTTTTTAACCCATACTTTGCAAGTAGATATTTTCATCCGTTATAATGACTTAACATTTTGATGCATCCCATTAAATCTAAAAATGTTATTTTCAAATGAATTTTTTTATTTTAAAATTGCATATTTTTAAATTTTTTCAACGTAAAAATGGATATTTCTATCATAGAGTTATAAATATTTTGTTAATTTATTTTCATCTACGTCAACATCCCTTATAATATTTGTTTCTTGATTATGGTTGATTTATTGTGATAAAATCTACCATATTTTATTGAAGGGTTTATTATATGTTTGACTGTGGATTTTCTATTTAGATAAAAATCTTGGATTATGGGTAAATAATTCATAATTAATATACTAGTTTACAATACGAAGGATTTTGTTGTTTATGTTTCAACATTTTCATATGAGTAATGTTTTTTACTTACTATTTGATGGGAGGTGTACATTATAGCTCCTCGATTCATTGATAGGTCTCAAGAGATGAAATTAGTTGGGGATAAACCCTTCATGTTTTTTCCATGTGGTTTGAAATTATCAAGAGGATAGTTCTTGACAGAAATCAAATGGATTTTAACCCAAATACATAGACTATTATGATGAAATATCTTTACAGAATATATGTTAATGATATATCATTATTGTGAAGATGTCCACCATTATGAATTCCCTTATTACGATATTATTTATTGATATTCCATGTGATTATTTGACTATTATAATATACAGGGTTATGATTACTTTTATGGTATTATTTATTCATTCCATATTATGAACAAGATATTGTTTAATAGGATTGTGTTATAGTTATACATCTTCCATTAAGGTTTATGATTAATTATTCATAATAGCTTATGTTTTATGATGACCCTTACCAATCATCTGAGCTCACCCCATTATTATGTTTTATTTTTCTAGGATTACCTGAAGTGTATAATGACTAATATGGTGGGTTAATATAGAAAAATAATGGTGTTCTCAAAAGACTATGTATATTGCATTATTATGTTTTAAATTTTAGTGTAATGTTGATGAATGTAATCTATTTTCTAAGACTGAAAAACTAATTGGTCCTTTGAGTTTTAATTCCTTATAATAATACCAATGTATCAGAATAATTCTCTTTATTATGGATTATGGGATTGGGGAATTACAATCATAGAGTAGGAAAAAAATTGAATAATAGAATCATGTTTTCTATAAAAATAGTGACTCACATTGACTTTATTATAAACATTGATCCATTTGATTAAAATTAAAAAAGTAACTTTTCTATTACTTTTGATATCATTCTGATATATATATATTTTCCCCCTTAACAAAACTATTAATTAAATATATATGATATATATTCTTTTATTTATGCTAAAAACCTATTAAAATAAGTTGTGATCAATGCAAATATCCCATTAAAATAATCCAAAATCACATACTGACATCAAATATTACCAATTTCAATATCTAACTCATCTAATATTTTCCATCACGAACACACAAACACATTAACTTCAAAACATACCCAATCTATTGAATCTCACTAAATACATGCTAATTCTAAATAAGAGATATACCAACCAGTTTGGGAAAATAAATATCACTGGTTACTAAATAAAATAGTTTTACCTCCATTGTCAATTCAGAAATGAATGAACATTTAACGTAATTATCATTAACTTTCTCTCTCTATTTATAAACATTCCCAAAAGAACAATATGAGATAGGGGAGAAGTAAAAAATAAAATATATTTGATAGGTATGTGGTGGATGTCAAATTTATAACCTAACATTCTTAAATGCAATATTTTATAGTGTTTTCTTATACACAATTACTATTTTCTCTAAGTAAAATTAAATTATAGAATCTTACAATTTTTCTATAGAAGCTTTTTTATGGATTGATGATTTGTATTAGTGTTATTAGTCCTTTAATATTAAAAATACTTCCTTGAAAAAATTATAAAAAATTTATTATCACATCCTAGAGGTAGTGGTAGATTCCCTTTCACATTGTGGTATTACAATAATTTTTTTCCACATCTTTCTGGCACTTGATTGAGTTATTACCACATATTATGATTTATTAGTATTCAAGGATATATCACGATGCATACTTGTATGATAATAAAAACTCCACTCTCCCAAAAAAAGCTACTGATGTAGATATTCCTCACCAATATTATCTTCCCCAACTGAATCTCACTACCTAATTAGATCAAGACATTCCTATATTTCATACATTTATCTTTTTTTTCAAATTATTTTTTTGAGAATTATTTTCGCACCTATATATTGATAAATTTTTTGTATAGACTGAAATATGTCAAAATTATTATCATCAACAAAAATATACCATTTAAAATCTAAATTGTTAAAAAAATTTAATATACCACTAAATTTTGTTAGTGTAAATTTTTTAATCCATATATATTCATAATTTTATGCCCACTAATATAGATGTATAAAAAGAACTAAAATCCACTATTGAAATCATTGTTATATGTTCTTCAGAATATTATTTTATGTTATTAATATATTTTCTTCCTCTTATAAAATTTATAAGCTATGAAAGTATCTCATTTATTATGAAATTTTCATTTCTAAAGAAATTTCAATTTTTTTGGAAACGTATACATAAGATCCTTCATTATTTCTAAAAAAATTATTATTATATATATAAATGATAATAATGATTTTTAAATTTGTTATAGATTTGAATATTGATATTACTATATACTATCACTTTTATAAAATTTATATGTTCAAATTTACATTTAACTAGAAATATCATTGTTCTAGATATTATTTGATCTTATATATATATCCTTATTTTTTAAATAAAAATAGTCTATATAAATAATCCACATTGTTTCGCATTATGAACATCGTCTTCTTGGAATACATAAAAGGATGGAAACCTTGATATCCATTTGGAATATATTGTAATGCATTTGATAATATTTGTAATATTTTTCTTATTATGGTATCAAGTCTAGAAACATGTGGCAATGTCTTATCAATTTAAATTACTTAATCACGAGAATACACTTTACAAACAATTATTATTTATTTATCAAATCTAATAATTATTATTTAACATATTTCATAAAATCCATTTTCATCCAATAATACTGTTATCTTTATCTTTGGGTACCAACTCATAAGTATTATTCTTATTGATTTGATCTTCATCTTCATTAATAATATCTACCCACTATTTATAATCCGAATCTTTATAAGCATGACTCAATTAAAAAATCTAATGTAATATGACATGTCTTGATTCCGTCAATGTTCTATTGGGTTGAATATGTTTTACATGTTCTCATATAATTTTCTATACCTCCCCTTATATTACCTAGCTTAAATTAGATGAGAATATTTTCTCTTCACCAAATAAATTTTATTAATCATATCCCTTATATTGAAATTATTTATATTTTTCTATTATTTTAAACATCATCATGGTGTTTAATAAAATAAATGTTACTAGATTGCTTTTTTGGAACATTATAATACATTTGTGTCTTTTTTATATTCATGTTTTATTAAAATAATTTTTTTAACAAAAATCAGTTTGAATATATTTTAACATTAATATATTCTTTATATTGGATTATAACCACATACTATACAATATAATAATAACATATCAAGATTTATATATATTTAGAATTCAAACCAGATTAAATATTGGTTCCCAAATAAAATTTATTATCTTATTTTGGAAAATTGTTATAATATATCTGCTATATTGACATATAAAAAATTATTATCCATAATATAGGTGTTTGAATGTTACTCTCTAGGAAAATAGAATATATTTATAAATAATAATAAGTATCATGATCAATTAACATGATCATAGCCATCTCCACTATGCATATATTTTTTATATTTTGTGACACTATTTTATTGTAGTGGATACAGTGCATTGAGTTCAGGGTGACCACCAAGAATCATAAGATGACATAACATATTACACTAGTTTATTATATTACATGATCTATCTGGATATTCCTTACAAATAATTGGTGTTCATTTAGAACCAATATAGGTCCTAACCATTTCAGAGCAGCTAATTTCTATGTTATAAACAACATTCATGTAATATTGGTATATTCATGGAGAAATGAAATAAAATTCATGTATATATTAAATGATATATTATTAATTGTTCCACCAAATTTTGAATGGATAAACTATAATGGATGAGTTGAACAAATATCTATTTTATCATCTAAAAAATAAAAAATATTTTTATTTTGATATATAGACCAAATCCAATTCACTTATCTTCATAACATATAGAAATAAGGAACATTATTTCCTTAGGTAATATTTACTATGATAGTTTTCACCAGATGACCACTTCTTCAATGCCATAATTGACTCTATTAATTCATGAATTGGTTTGAAGAATTATAAATATCATTTACCAAAAACTAATTCCCACATATTTGATGTACTATTATCAAAACAGATCCATCCTTTATTCTCATAACCATTAATAAAAGTTTCTTAATTACCACTTAATTTAATCCTTCACAAAACTATGACACACTAAACTTATATTGATTGAGATAATATATAAATAAAATATTCCTGGAATTTATCTTCAATTCCCCAAAAACTGTTGATCTAACTCATATTATTTTTTAGTGACCGAGAATTTCTAGAGGTGAAAAATCAATAAAAAAACGTTTCTATATCCGAATATAGTATTAAATCCTCTATCATTAGTGAGTAAGGTCCACAATCCAAAATTAATGTACATTATCTTTTAGATTATTTAATATCTTATTTAACAAAAATATATATTTCCCTACCATATTAATTATTCTTCTAAAATGTATGATTACTAAAAACATAACAAAATAGGATAGCATGATATTTTACAATATTTAGAAAAGATTACTTACTGGATATAAGTCTCACTGATTCATTATACTACTTGAAATATATTCTATGAATAATTTTATGAAAATTTTGCCTACATATGAACTTTTTTCTTCTATTATTTTTATTAGTCTTCAATCTTTGCCTCCAAAAACATAAATAATCCCTAATATTTATTAATAAATCTAAAACAATTTTTTATTTTTCCAAAATCCAATATAGTGCCAATAGTAGCCATAAAAAGTTGGGAACCATAAAAATTAGATTGATTTCTATATTTTGAGACATATCCATCTCCCTTCACTAATATATCACACATGTATCCTTTTTAATAATAAACAGTATTAGATTCCCACCATCAATTTATTCATCATGGAATTCTTTGAATCGTTTTTTGAAATACTAGTTGTATTATTTATTAACTCTAGTTTGAGTTCATATAATTGGAAAATTAATCTGTGCCACATTATATTTCCTTAAACATGGTATTATTCACATATTTTATCAATCTTGTCATTCGACTCAAACATTTAAGATCATTTACCCTCTTTTAGTGTTTTCATTTTTGGTGTTCTTAAGCCACATTATTATTTGGAAATTAAATATCATTTACAATATATTCATTATATCTTCCAAGTAATTAAAATAATGAGTCCTTGATGATATATATGAATTCATTATCTCGACTTTCATTATCCATTAAATGTTTTTTGACCATATTCATGCTTCTTATTATTTTCAATAATTATGTATTATATATTGTCTTTTAAATTATTCCAAACATGAATTCACATCTTTAACTCATCAATCTCTTTTACTAACATTTATTTTTTTCATATAAATATAAACATCCATTTATAATAGAAGGCTGATTTTATATCATCAAATTTTTTATTTCCCTATCTAAATTTTAAATAATTGAATTATATTCCTTTAATTATCTCTTTGTAATAAAATATGCCTTAGTTTTTGACTCCCAAAATCAATAGTCTCACAACTAAAGAATTCTTACCCATTAAATAAATAAATATGTTGCAATTAATTTATCACATTATATATAAAATTACCCATATTAATTATATCCATCATCATTATATATATTATATAAGAAATTTACATTTTTTAATTTAGTGAAATTATTTCCCATTCTTGTTGAATAAAATTTTGAATTATAAAATTTTGTATCTTCCATAATAAAGTATTTCCATGGATGTTTTTTTTCTTCATCGACATCTTCTTCATTAAAATATATAAAAATTTATATGAAATCATTAATTGATCCAAACATGATTTTTTTGTGTTTACTTCCGGTTGACTTTGCACTTACCACATCATAAAAGATTAATGATAAAAGATAAAATTTTATTTAAACTTTCATTAATATATATTTTAAATTAATAATATTAAAATACCTCATTTGCCACTTATTTCATTCATTTATCTTATAACTATAATTTAAAATAAATTTAATCGTAATGATTAGCATTACGTGTTAAATAATTTAACTTCCACGTTTCATAAATAATATGAATTCCATGTAAAAAATCTAAATGAAGTGTACATGGATATTGGTCTTAATGTTCCAAGACTTTTACATTAATCATATTTGGAAGATTGTATTCTATCTTCTAAAATCAATTTTATCATATAGTTTCTCTCCAAATAATATTCCTATGACTACAAAAACATTAACCATTGTGAATTTGTAATCTAAAATATCATCATACAATATCTGAATTTCATTATACTTCAATGAAAAAATCATGTAGGTTTTTCTCAAATCACATTTTTATTACCCTGATAAATTTTTTTAATTTATCTAATATGTAATTATCTATAATAATTTATTAAACATTTAGAAATTAGTTTTATAAAAAATTTAATATAATTGAATTTGGATAAGGAAAATAATTTTCCATGATCATTATTTCAGTTGTTGGAAATCAAATAAGCTTTATAATTGGGTTCAAATCCACATTTTATAGGCTGAGATAGATCTAAATTACTTGAAATTAGGAAAATTATTCTTCTATCTTACCCAATGTAATAGTTTTTCACCTATAAGGTTTGAATCCCATGATTATTTAATGAATTAAGATTTCCTAAATATAGAGTATATATATATATATATAACCTGAATCACCATCTAGTGGATAATGTCTTCTCTTAAAAATATATATGGATTAAAATCAGTAATTATAATTATATTCAAGAGAAAACATGATAATTCCATCAATATTGGTAAAAATTAATTAGGTGGTTAGGTTGAATTAGTGATTTTAATTCATTTATATGTTTTTAAGAGAAAAAAATTTCATTACCTATTATAGTGAACACTCTGTTATTTTTTAAACACATCCATGATCTCACAAGATAGTGGAATGCAACATTTTAAAAGGAATGACATCTGAAATAGATAATCCAAAATTTTTTATGAACTTGATTCACGTGAGACCTTAACATACCCTATCATTGGAATGTGGATTACATGTTTTATGTTTTATCATTGAAATCATGTAACAGAAGTGTATCCCAACAATATAATATGCTCCATCACATATATAAGAACGATGAAATATTATTTAAGTAGAGAAAATTATTCTACATCATGATTACTCATTAAATAAATTTCTTATGATATTCTCTATTCTTCATATTATTATTTAACTTGGGGTGAAAATAATTACCTTCTTCATAATTTATTCTCCACTATATTATTATTATTTTACTCATTAAAGTTTTTTATATTCTATAAATTGTGAAAAAATAACTTATCAGATAAAATTGTAATTCCAAATAGAAATTAAAAATACCAATATAATTTAACTAAAAGACAAATTATCCAACCTATTTTGATTCATTTGAACAAATAATGCTTTATTTTAACCATTTATGATATTTATTGGAGTTATAGATCAAGAAGTGTATCCCCTTGAGTCATAAAAGAGCCACATCATTAGATTAACAAAATAATTGAACAATCCACTCTGAATGGATAGGACCAGGCTGGTTGGGACCTAATTTAGTCTGACTGTGTTTAACTACTTGTAAAACCTCTAAAAATCATTTAGACATAGAATTTTTTCATGTTAAATGTATGGCCTCGATCTATATATTTCACAATGAAAACATTCTCACAGTTTGGATATTCGAATAACTACATATCTATTTAATTCCCTATGAATAATTCCCCCTAATATAATGGTGACTTCTTAAGATGTTTCCAAATGATTCAATATTTAATAATGATACCTATTTCAACATTTATAATTCAACTCTTACAAGAGACACAATGAAAACCATCATTAAAAAAATTCCCTTTCTGATAGGGTATCATTCCCAAAAAGTGATTGAAAACCATATTGAAATTATATTATTTCATTGAATCTATACATTCAATTGGTTGCTATGGATAAGGTAGTGTGATATTTATTTTTTATAATGAACATCCTTAAATTTACATGACATAAATAAAATTTGTAAGAACCATAGAGAATATATCCAAGGTGAGTAATATTGTTCAACTCTAATTATTTATTCCACCATTTAGTAATATTTTTAATACATAGATATATATATTTATATTTGATGATATATGATATGGAATTATAATCATTGGTTTTCCAATTCTATGTGATGTTTATTCTACTGAAACAGATGGATTAGATTGTTTTCAGATATTGATGAATCCATTTCATATTAAATTATTAGAAATTTGAAAATAATTTATTTCTAGTAAATATGGGTATAACTCTATGTAATAATGTTATAATTTTACTTATAAAAATAGGAAAACATGAAAAAAAAATTCAAACAGAAAAATCATAATATTCTAAATCATTTTCTGATATTGATGGTTGTGTTTTTAATACATTATGATTATAGGTACCACTTAATATTGATGTCCTAAAATATAGAGGCCCCTATATACTATTTTCAAAACCCCTTTTATAGTTATTATTATTGGAAGTGTTAGGGTACTCAATATATAGGGTTAGGAACACCTTTGACAATTAATATGATCCACAGAATGGGGGTCCTTGAAAATATCCTATTTTAAAAAATAAAAAAATCATTACAAAAAGATTATTTATTAACCCCGTAATGATGAGTGTGTGGTTTATAATATATATTCATTGTTTTTTATAAGTTATTTTATTGTACATTTTTATTTATGGTGTATTTTTTGGTGAGTAATGTGTTGCTCAAAATACTATTACTACTACTCTAGTATATAATATTGAATCCTTGTAATGTATATCATATAATTTTTTAAACTATATATATTTATTAGTTATTTAGTTAATATAATGTTATTAGGAAGACAATATTGTGTGCTTTGATACCACTATTTATGTGTATATTTTATAATATATAAAATAATGGAATTTCTATGTATTTGGTTTCAATCTTGTTTTCCTTTATCGTTGTTATAATGAAATCATATCATAGTATATTCATCTTGATTGGGTATAATATATTAATTAAGATGAACCCACTAATTAATTTTATTCTCACTATATTACAAGTATATAGTTTTGTATTGTTATAAATATTAAAATTTTTTATGGGAGTTGATTCAAAAATATTTATTCGAGTAGCATCATATTACTTTTTATAGTAGAGAAAATAAAAAAGAAATAGTTGGACATTTTTCATTCTTACCATAACCATGATATTATAATGAGGATATTGTAATGATTATGAAAATTTATTTATACCTCTTTATCATATGTTTATAATTTATATTTAACATCATAATATTTTTTCAAGGATAAAACAACCTGATACAAATTTATGATGTTTAAATTTTTTTTATAATTATATGTTGCATTTTCTTATTAGAGTGTAATTAATCAATGTATGAGATTATAAAATAGAAGTTAGTCACTAAACCATTCCCAAATGGAGAAAGATAAGGAATGAAAGACATAGACGACCAGTGCAAGTAACAATGTGGAGGGGTGAATAATTGATCAAAATTCCATCAAAGGATTTATATGGAATCATCCTTCTTCCCATATTAGAATGATAAATCTATCATTAAAAAAAGTAAATGACACACACAAAAGAGGAATAATAGATTTTACATGTATTTCCTCTCAGGATGTGAAGGCTAGTCCTTTAAATGATACATATTCACATAAGATCATATGGTCCACAATTATCATTATGTGGATTATAACAAGAATGATTTAAAATTGAAGTAATGTTAAACAAATTTATTCGTACTATTTAATATTATATTTCATTGTTATGAAAATTAAAAATTTTACTTCAAAAATAAGATATTACTCTACCACTAGTGAATAATATAAAGTTGGTTCTTACTCTAAAATACCAAAGGCCTTATATATATATATATTTATTTTATAGATAATCTCCCTTTTAGGGTTTAAGGGGAACCATTACATGAGTCTTAGGCCTATATAAATAAGGTTAATACATTAAACAATGGCATAGAAGTACACTACCCAATACATGAACCATGATAGATCAAAACCTAACAAAACATTGGAAGTAATCCTCCCTAGAACCGGTATCTTTTTCGGTGACTATCTTCCAAAATTACAAGGATGATTTGATATAATTTCTCTATATAGCGGTTTATGGTGCCTCATTACAATGGAAATTTCCTTACCCACTCTATCTTCCAATCTGATTATCTATACTCTGGTGATGCCACTTGCTCTGAATCATCTTTTAGAACCTTCTCGTGTGTTTTTTTCCAAGGATACTTCTTAATCCCATGTGTCTAGAAGGACCAATATCATAAAAACCTAGGTTGGCATGAGTTCCCTTTAGAATAAATAAATTTTGTTTCCCAATGTACGAACCCTGTTTTTGGTTACAAAGGACATTGGAATATTTTTGATATTATTCCAGAGCAGCGACCTCAGACGGTGTACGATTCCGAGCCCCGGAGTGGCTGGAATTAAATTTTTAGTGCGCTCACGCAGGAAATGCCAAGTAAAAGGGATAACTCCTAAACTGTGATCTGGATCAGGGATCTGAGTGTAAGGATGGGTCCGGAATGATATTTTTACCCATGGAACGACATTAAACATGTCGGCATGGGACGTTTGGACGCCTCAATCGCTTCTGGAATGAGAAACAGATAAATTAAATAATTAATTTATTCATTTAAGGGTGAAGCACAAGTATCTCATAAATGGTGGCTCGGATTGGAAAACTGAGGGAACCGTTGAGTTAAGAGTGTGTCGTTTACCCTAGGAGGGGTGTATGTTTTGCGGGTGCGGGCCACCAATGAAAAATGACCCTAGGGGCATTTTCATAATTTGGGAGCCTCAGATGTTCAGTTTTATAACACTAAAACGGATGATCGGAATCAAATTCTGAGACCTCCGTTGTGCTTGGGAGGTGGTGTTTACCCTAGGGGAGTCTTAACCTCGACCTTGTTCGGTGTTTCAGATGTGGGTTAATTTGGGGGTTTTAAATTACTTAAATTGTAATTAATTTTTTATATTTATTTAAACCAACCACCTCCCCTTCCCCATTTACTTCCCCTGGAGGAAACTCACCTCTCCGTCAAGTTCGCCTCCTCCTCCGTCCCTCTCAATCAAGGCAGAAGCAATGGCGGTGATGCACGGATCGACCGAGAAGCTTCGGGCTGCGCCCTGCGAGGTAGGCAGTTGTTGTTTCGTTTTTAATTCCCGGGCCTCCTTTGAACCACAACTATAGTGTCTAATTGTTGCTATTTATTTGATAAAATTCAATTTTTTCATATTAAACATTTTGAGCTTTCAAACGCTTGTTTCATATTTGAAATCCGAGTTCTGATGTGTTCGCGATCGTTCGCCGAAGGTTGCGGAAATTTGGGGGGTTTTGGATGTTTTCCGATGACCCTGGGTGGTCCGGCGAGCTTTCCATGGCAGCGTGGCTCCAGTCCGAGGTGACAGCAGCGGGTTCATCTGACGCCAGGCAGCAGCTTCGGCTACGGGAGATGGCGTGAGGCGGAGCGGCGGCCGGGCGAGGGAGCGCGGCAGGCGGACACAGCGCCAGCGAAGAGGGGCACCAGCTTCGGTCGGTCGTCACTCGACGAAGACCGGGGGTCTTCGTGACCCCGACCAGCAGAAAAGGGACCCGCACCTCGCGAGTCCCGTGGGGAATCAGCCGGACCGGCTTAGCCGGGCCAGGCGATGCGGTCCGGCCCACACGGTGAACCGCGGGCCAGCTCAGGCAGAGGGTGGGCCGGCCGAACCAACCCAGCCCACCCCCCGTTCGGTCTGATGAATTAAAATCACCTCTAAAATGCAGCTCGAGTGTTGGATTCATGCGCCGTCATCCCGCGATGCGTTCCTTGAGTTAAGGCGATATTTTTTAGATGGTTTTGGGAATTTTCAATTCCTGAAACAAGGGGCCTTGGAGGCGCGACGCGACTTTAGGTGAATTGACATTCTTCGGAGGAATCTTGTTTTGGAAGGCGCGGACGCGTCCGATGTCCGTTTTGAGCACTGTCAGTGGCGATGGGACCGTCGAACCGAGGAGGAGCTTTCCAGGGTGGTTTCTGGTGTTGAGGAAGAAGTTGAGGCTCGGGCCCCGCGGCCCGTCTTTCGAGCTGCGTGCAGCATTTCACGACTTTTTCATCGGATGTCCGTTCGGAGCGTACGAGCAGTCGTTCTTGGGTGTATTTCCAAGGGCATTGCAATGGCGCAATCTTCCTGCTCTAATTCATCATGATGGTGTGGGCCCCACGAGGGTCGTTTGGGTGTTGACGGTGATCTTTTCCATCTCTATCATTGGGCAACCGTTTTGGACAAGTGAATAGTCCATCTTGTGTACTTTTTTGAGAGGATCACTACGGTGCGATCCGTTGGCAGCGTTTTGGGACCGGGGTGTGGTCCCGCGTGGTACCGCTCGTGCGCGGTAGGCCGGATTGTACCTTTTTCTCCGGATATCTGTCCACTCAAGTTAGTAGTGATTTTGAAATGTTTTTCCGAGAGTATTGCGATGGCGTAGTTCGCCCGACCTTTTCCGGGGACATGGTGTGGGTTACACCCGACCTGGTTACGGTGAATAGTACCTTTTTCACCGGGTGTTCATTTTGGATGATTGACTATTCAATCCCGTGTGTTTTTTTGAGGGTATCGTAGTGGTGTGATCTGTATTTTCAGTTTTGGGATTTTTGGGTGGGCCCACAGGGGTTGGTTACGGTGAATAGTACCCTTTTCACCGGTTAACCGTTTCGGGCGAGTAAGTAGTCTATCTCGCGTGTTTTTCCACGGGGTTTACAGCATTGTAATCTGTTTAGGCGAGAAGAGCTTCATACACGATCTTATTAAATGTGGAATGTGAAAGTGGCCTAGTGGTGGTTCTTCCTGTGGTGTTTGTAGAGAAACCTTGGTGTGTGATCGCGTGCACTCTCGTGTGAGTGATGTAAATGCTTGAAGAGATGTGGTTGTATGTGCCTCATACATTGGGGTGGGAGGTTGGAGTTTTTACATTTACGCCCTTCGCGTTGACGTTGGGGTGCTGTGTGCATGATAGCCTTAGGTCTGGAGAGGTGGTATACTCTGGGAGTATACGGGATTTATGGGAGGTACATGTTTGGGGTGTTTGCACCAGAGAACATTTGTCCGCTTGGTTGGGGTGGAGATGGGGCCACACGTCATGTGGGAACCACATGCGTGCTGTGTTCTACTATACATACTTTTGACCTCTCGCGATGTAGAGGGTCCCTCAGTTCTCGATTATTGACCAGTGGGGTTGAGTGTTTCCCCTGGCTCTGTGCTCGATGGTTTCGATCAACAGGGTTGAGTGGTTTCCCCTGGTTTTGTTCCGGAGACGGGCGGTTGTACGATACCCACTCCGTGTTCGGGTGTCCAGTGTTGTAACCTCCAGTAGAGATGGCTAGAGATGTTCTAGGTTTACCCTCCAGTATAGACTGGGCAGTGGGTCGCTCATCGACTTATTCGGTTTTACCCTCTAGTAGAGTCTAGGTTGTGGGTCGCTCATCGACTTCTTCGGGTTTACCCTCCAGCAGAGAATGGGTAGTGGGTCACCCAACGACTCTTGAGGGTCTACCATCCCGAAGGGCTGGGCAGTGGGTCGCTTTTCGTCTGGGTTCAGGTCTACCCTCCAAAAGGGCTGGGCAGTGGGTCGCCTGACGACTTGTTCCGAGTTTACCCTCCAGCAGGGCTAGGCAGTGGGTAACCCGTCGACTTCTTCCTGGTTTACCCTCCATCAGGGCTGGGCAGTGGGTCACTTGTCGGCTTATTCTAGGTCTACCCTCCAGTAGGGCTCGACAGTGGGTCACTTGATGATGTATTAGGGTTATCCTCCAGCAGGGCTAGGTAGTGGATCACCCGAAATCATATTATGAATTACCCTCCTGCAGGGCTAGGTAGTGGGACACCCGTTGACATTCCAGACACAGTCCTTTCTACTAGGATACTCTTTGTCTTTCCTCAGTGTTTACAGGAGCGAGATCCTTGGTTGTATGGGTCAGTGATGGAATGACCTTAACTTTGAGGAGACCTCTCGACTACGGGGCAGTGATGAGGTTTGGTTTTCCTTAATGCAGAACACTCAAGTACGAGGGGTGATTTCCCCACTGAGTCGTGTCCTTGTGACGCGACCTAAAACAGTGCGGGCAAGTCAGTGCTGGCAAAAGCGGATAGTTTCGAGGTGCGGTGATTTACCCCCTTGACTTGCAGTTCGGGGCAGACGTGTGGGATGCTGGGCACCGATGGTGTTTATTTGTAGGACTATTGGATACTCACATTCTTGGGCTGAGCTACGGGATGAAGATCCCCTACGATCTTGGTCGGGCTTATTTATTGAGCATATGATTATGTATATACCTTGTACCGGTACCCACTTCATGGGTTTGGTTACTCTCCTTCCCGGAGAGGCGATGACTCGTTGGGTATTCCATGTGCTTTCCGCGTCTAGCTTCTCATGGATAGACGAGTCTACTCTTCTACTATAGGTAGTGAAAGCTCGATGAGAAGTTCACCTTCTCACCGTTCCAAGCTCTTTGTGTTAGGACGAGTCTTCTACCTTTCTATTATTGGGATGAGATGTACTCTTTAATGCACTCCTTGTTGTACTCCTCTACTTTCCATGTTCAATATACTGCTCACCTTTCGGTACTTCCTTTGTTGCTCCATCGAGCATTCAGGGTATCCTACTGAGTATTTTTATACTCACCCCTGCTAGGGATTTTGCCGCACATGGTGTGCCCTTGCAGACTATTGACAGGTGGAGAGTGACTTCAGTGGAGCATAGGATTTCGAGAGTTGGACCGCGTGCGGTGGTCATAGTCGGGATCTAGGTGGGGAACCATTCCATCTGTTTTTCTTTTTTTCACCAATTTCCGGGGTGTGGCACTTTTCTGGTTGGGCGCATGTTTTTCTCGTTTTCTTTTTAGTTTACTTTCAGCATCTTCTTTGTGCTGTTTAGAGGTAGATTCACTCTAGTGGTTATTTATAGCAATTGGTACATTGCTTCTCTTTTTTACTCTACACTTTTTCATTGAGTGTGATGTGTGTGTGTGTGTACATGTACTTAGGCAAAGGCATTCCAGAGTTATTGTGACTTTGGCACTGGTTGCCAGCCCCTGGCCTATGGAGGAAGGCTTGGGGTAGTTTCGGCTCGAGCCCGGGTAGTGTCAGGCCATGACAAAGTGGTATTAAAGGTGGTTCGTTCCTTGGGATGTTGTTCGGACGTCCCTAAAAGAGAAATTGGTTGAGATTAAGGGAAATAGTGTTAACGTGTCTCGAGAGCGGCTCTCAGGCCAGGGAGTCCAGTGACTGTGCGGCGGCCGACATATCCATTAAACAGGACCCTGATAACCCGCTTGTAGACTCGGCATGATGAGACACTTGTTGCTAGGAAAATCGGTTTTGTGCATCACATAGGATTGAGTCTTTGACTGTCCTTCTTGAGTTAGCTCCCCATTGTTGTGATTGGTATATACATATATTCTCATCTGACTGCGTCATTCCTTGATAATATTCAGGATATATCCATGAAGCCAGCCAGCTAGGATACCAGCTTTGGTTCGTGACGATGACCATGTGAGCGACGAGGCCTCAGTCCAGGACCCATCATGCGAGCCCCTTTCTCCGGGTGGGCTGGTACCAGCACCCCCACCTAATGAGCAACAGACAGTTTCAACCTAGCAGGATGAGCTTGAGAGCAGGTTGAGCGTGCTCCATGAGTCTTAGCGGAAGAGACTACTGAGTTTCAATGGTGAGCCAGACTCTCCGGTAGCTGAGGTTTGGCTCGGGGCAATGGTTCTCCTTTTCAGGCTTGTGCAGACGCTGGCAGATCAGAGAGTGGCTTTGCTAGCCAACCTTTTTTGTGGAGTAGCTTGGCGTTGGTGGAATCTGGTGACTCAGTTACTTGATGAGTCTTCACTTTCATGGGATGACTTTCAGCTTCTATTCTGTGAGGAGTTTTACCCCTGCTGCTTGCGCTCTGTCCGGATTCTGGATCTTCCGTAGTTTCAGCAGGGAGGGATGACGATGGCTGAGTACGCGACTAGTTTCACAGACCGTGCACGTTTTTTTATCCGGACTTGGTCTGCGATGATGACTTCCAAGCGTGGAAGTTCGAACAGGGTCTTCGTAGAGAGATTTTTTACTATCATAGTACCCTTGAACATTTCCACTTATGCCGAGGTGCTAGAGCAGGAATTGGTGACAGAGAGCTTCCAGTCACGTTTTTTTGCGGGTAGTGGTAGTGGGTAGGACGAAGACGAGACCTCTGTCGTAGCTAGTAGGCACCGGATGAAAGAACCTCAATGCATGTGGCCTTTCCACTGCCGGTTTCAGATATGTGGTCGTATACCACTGTGGCGGAAAAGTGCAGGCCTCACCCTAGGGTGCCCTTCTGTGAGTGGGCTCCGGGCTGTGGTCGTACATCACTGTGGCACCGGAGGGCACCAGGATAGCTCAGGGAGCGACGATGTTATGCTTGTGATGGGCGAGAACACTTGGCATGAGACTGCCCGACCAGAGATGCTGCAACTTCGGGCGGGCAGAAGGTGCACCACCATGGCATGGGAAACGCCATGATTGAAGTAGTACCCAGGGAGGTGGTGCTAGTAGAGGAGATGGAGGAGCTGGAAGTGGAGTACAACCCTACGAGGTCTTCCCATCACCACTAGGCGGTCCACGCCAGGCTCTGAGAGCTGACAGTTGGGACCACGGACAGCCGCGTTCTTTGGAATTCTATGATCCTGCAGAGAAGCAGTTGATAAGAGGTACACTCTATAGCTCTTCTACTTTTTGCAGTAGAATTGTTTGACTCTTCCTGTAAAATGATTTTCTCCCTGCACCTTGCTTGGGTTGTTACCAGGGTGACGCAGGGCATCAGGTGTAACCCTGTGTTGGTAGAGTAGAAGGTGTGTAACCTTCCTCTTTAGTCGATCGCGTCTACTCCATCGATCCCCGAGCATGTAAGAGGGTCTTGGATGAGAGACATCGATTGTGGAACCTTTCATGACCAGATATCCTTGGGTGTTTCACCATATGGATGTTCTGAAGGAGGGAATCACCAGGCCTTGTTCCAGGTGTGGGCGATGATTCCAGTCGTGGCGTGCGACGTAAGGGTTCGGTTTGGGAGGTGTGCTACCCCCAAGAGCCTTCGGGCCATTTGAGACTGTGCAAAGGGATGGCAAGGTTCTCTACCGCCTTGCCCTAACCCCAAAGGCAGGTTTAGTTGCATAGTGTCTCCCGCATGACTCACCTGAGAAGAAGTGTGTGTGTTCCCATGCACTTCATCGGTGAGGTCAGACCTCACGTGAACAGATCAAACCCTTTGGTCTGTGTGCGGTGGCGCAGAGATGTGCGAGAGTTCTTCTGGGTACGGGAGAGCTAGGTGTGGGATTAGTTCCCTGATTTGTTCCCCGGTTTTGCTTTTCGGGGATGATAATATTGAATTAGTGAATGATGTAAGAACCATGTTTTTGGCTACAAAAGACTTTGGAATATTATTGATATTATTCAAGAGTAGCGACCTCAGACGGCGTGTGATTCTGAGCCCCAGAGTGGACGGAATTAAATTTTTAGTGCGCCCACACTGGACATGAAAAATAAAAGGGATAACTCCTAAACGATGATCCGGATCAGGGATCCGAGTGTACGGATGAGTCCGTAATGGGATATTTAGCCTAGGAACGAAATAAAACATGTCGGTGCGGGACGTTTGGACCCCTCGCTCACTTCTGGAATGAGAAACAGATAAATTAAATAATGTATTTAGTTGTTTAAGGGTGAAGCTCAAGTATCGCTTAAACGGTGGCTCAGATTGAAAAACCAAGGGAACTATTGAGTTCATAGCATGCCGTTTACCCTAGGAAGGGTGTAAGTTTTGCGGGTGCGGTCCGTCAGTGAAAAATGGCCCCAGGGGTGTTTTCGTAATTTGGCAGCCTGAGACGTTCAGTTTTATTAATTTCAAACGGAAACTCAGAATCAAATTCTGAGACCACCGCTGTGCTCGGGAGGTGGATTTTACCACAGGGGTTGCTTAACCTCAACCCCGTTGGGCGTTTCAGATGTGGGTTAATTTGGGGGTTTTAAATTACATAAATTGTAAATAAATTTATTTATTTATTTAAACCATCCCCCTCTCCTTCCCCATTTACTTCCCCTGGAAGAAACTCACCTCTCCTTCAAGTTCTCCTCCTCCTCCAACCCTCTAAATCAAGGCGGATGAAACGGCGGGGAAGCGCGGATCGACCGAGAAGCTTCGGGCAGTGCCCTGCGACGTAGGCAGTTGTTGTTTCGTTTTTAATTCCCAAGCCTCCTTTGAACCCCAACTATAGCGTCGAATTTTTTCTATTTCTTCGAGAAAATTCCATGTTTTCATAGTACACATTTTTAGATTTCAAACATTTGTTTCAGATCTGAAATCCGATTTCTAATGTGTTCGCAATTGTTCACCGAAGGTTGCAGAAATTTGGAGGTTTTTGGGTGTTTTCCGGCGACCCGGGGCGGTCCAGAGAGCTTTCTAGGGCAGCATGACTCTGGTCTGAGGCGGCGGCGGCAGGAGCATCTGATGGCAGGCGACGACTTCAGATGCGATCGACGACATGAGGCGGAGTGGCGGCCGGGCGAGGGAGTGCGGCAGGTGGCCGCGGCGCCAGCGAGGTGGAGGACCGGCTTCGGCCGGTCGTCGCTGGGCGAAAACCCGGGGTCTTCGTGACCCCTGCCAGTAGACAGGGGACCCGCACCTCGTGGGTCTCATGGGAAATTGGCCAGACCGGCTGAGCCAGTCCAGGCGATGCGGGCCGTGCGATGAACCGCAGGCAGGCTCAGGCAGAGGTTGGGCCGGCCGAACTGGCCCAGCCCACCCCCCTTTTCAGTCCGATGAAATTAAATCGCCTTTAAAAGGAAGCTCCAGTGTCGGATTCACGTGCCATCAGTGGTGACGTGTTCGTTGAGTTAAGAAAAACTTTTTGAGATGGTTTCGGTAATTTTTAATTCCCGAAACGAGGGACCTCGGAGGCGCGACACGTCTTTCTGTGAATTGACGTTCTTCGGATGAATCTTATTTTGGACGACGCAGATGCGTCCGACGTTCATTTTGAACGCCGTCAGTGGCGTTGGGACCCTGGCACCGAGGGGGAGCTTTTCGGGGTGGTTTCAGGCATTGAGGCCAAAGTTGAGGTGTGGGTCCCAGAGCCTATCTTTCGAGTTGCGTGCAGCATTTCACGCCTTTTTCATCGGATGTCCGTTTGGGGCGTACGAGTAGTCATTCTTGGTTGTTTT
The DNA here is from genome assembly GCA_963277665.1 of Viscum album. Lineage (NCBI taxonomy): Eukaryota > Viridiplantae > Streptophyta > Magnoliopsida > Santalales > Viscaceae > Viscum > Viscum album. The sequence continues at coordinate 740,849,353 of OY728145.1, read as the reverse complement.
TTCTAGGGCATAGCAATGACACAATCTGCCCACTCTAATTCGGCATGATGGTGCGGGCCCCACGAGGGTCGTTTGGGCATTGGCGGTGATCTTTTCCATCTCTATCACCGGGAAACCATTTTGGACAAGTGAATGGTCCAACTTGTGTACTTTTTCGAGAGGATCGTAACGGTGCAATCTGTTGGAAGCATTTCAGGACCGGGGTGCGGGTCCCGCGTGGTACCGCTCGTGCGCGGTAAGCCGAAATGTATCCTTTTCTTCGGATATCCGTCCACTCAAGTGAGTAGTGATTTTGATGTGTTTTTCCGAGAGCACTGCGATGACATTGTTTTCCCGACCTTTTTCGGGGACGTGGTGTGGGTCCCACCAGACCTAGATACGGTGAATAGTACCCTTTTCAGCGGTTGTTCATTTTGGGTGATTTAGTTGACAACCCCGTGTGTTTTTTCCGAGGGGATCACAGTGGTGTGTTCCGTTTGTTCAGTTTTGGGATTTTTGGGGTGGGCCCCACACGGGTTGGATACGGTGAATATTACCCTTTTCACCGGTTGACTATTTCAGGCTAGTAAGTAGCCTATCTCGCGTGTTTTTTCAAGCGGATTGCAATGGTGTAATCTGTTCAGGAGATCTGAGCCTCATATGCAATCTTATTAAATGTGGAATGTGAAGGTGCCTTGGTGGTGGTTCTTCCTGCGGTGTTTGCAGAGAACCCTTGGCGTGTGATCGCGTGCAATACCGTGTCAGTGATGTAAATGCTTGAAGATATGTGGTTTGATGTGCCTCAGCCATTGGGGTGGAAGGTTGGATTTGTTACGTTTACGCCCTTTGCGTTGACGTTGGGGTGTCGTGTGCACAATAACCTTAGGGCTGGAGACGTGGTATACTCTGGGAGTATACGGGAATGTTTGGAGGTACAAGTTGGGGGTGTTTATACCTGAGAAAGTTTGTGCTCTTGGTTGGGGTGGAGATGGGGCCACACATCATGTGGACCCCACATGCGTTCCATGTTATGCTTTGCGTACTTTTGACCTCTCGCGAATTAAAGGGTCCCTCGGTTCTCGATTGTTGGCCAGAGGGGTTGAGTTTACCTCAGGCTATACGCTCGATGGTTTAGATCAGCCGGGTTGAGTGGCTTCCCCTGGTTTTGTTTCGGAGTCAGGTGGTTCCATGATACCCACTCCGTGTTTGTGTGTAAAGTTTTGTACCCTCTAGTAGAGATGGCCAGATCAGTTCTAGGTTTACCCTCTAGTAGAGACTGGGCAGTGGGTCGCTCATTGGCTTTTTCGGGTTTATCCTCCAGTAGAGATTTGGCAGTGGGTTGCCCACTGACTTCTAGGGTTTACCCTCCAGCAGAGACAAGGAAGTGGGTCACCTGACGACTCTTGAGGGTATACCCTCTAGCTGGGCCGGGCAGTGGGTTTCTCATCGTCTGGATTCGGGTCTACCCTCCAGCAGGGCTGGGAAGTGGGTCGCCTGAAGACTTGTTTCGGGTTTACCCTCCAACAGGGCTTGGCAGTGGGTCCCCCTTCGACTTTTTCTAGGTTTACCCTCCAACAGGGCTAGGTAGTGGGTCACCTATTGGCTTATTCTAGGTCTACCCTCCAGCATGGCTGGACAGTGGGTCACCTGATGATGTATTAGGGTTTACCCTCCAGCAGGGCTGGGGAGTGGGTCACCCGATATCATATTATGAATTACCCTCCAGTAGGGCTGAGCAGTGGGACACCCCTTGACATTCCAGACTCGGTCCTTTCTACTAGGCTAGTCTGTGGCTTTCCACCATGTTTACCAGAGCAGGACCTTGGTTGTATGGGTCAGTGATGAAATAACCTTGACTTTGAGGAGACCTCTCGACTACGATGCAGTGACGAGGTGTGGTTTTCCTTAACCCGAAACTCTCAAGTACAAGGGGTGCTTTCCCCACCGAGTTTCATCCTTGTGACGCGACCTCAAACCGTGCAGGCGAGTCAGTGCCGCCCAAAGCGGATAGTTTTGAGGTGCGGTGATTTTCCCCCTCGACATGCAGTTCCGGGCGGACGTGCGGGATGATGGGCATAGATGGTATTTATTTCTGGGACTGTTGGCTAATCACATTCTTATGCTGAGCTACGGGATGGATATCCCCTTACGATCTTGTTTGTGATTCTTGATTTAGCATATGATTATGTATATACCTTGTTCCGGTACACACTTTTTGGGTTTGGTTACTATTTTTCTAGGAGAGGCGAAGACGCGTAGGGTATGCCACATGCTTTCTGCGTCTAGATTCTCGTTGTTAGACGTGTCTACTCTCCTACTATAGGTAGCAAAATCTCGACGAGTAGTTCACCTTCTCACCATTCCTAGCTCCTTGTGTTAGGATGAGTCTCATAACTTTCTCTTGTTGGGTTGATCTGTACTCTTTACTGCACTCCTTGTTGTACTCCTCTACTTTCCCTATTCGATCTACTGCTCACCCTTTGGTACCTCCTTTGTTGCTCCCTCAAGCCTTCGAGGTCTCATACTGAGTATTTTTATACTCACCGTTGCTTGGGATTTGCCCGCACTTGGTGTGCCCATGTAGACGACATATAGGTGGAGCATGACTTCAGTGGAGCATAGGAGTTCAGGAGCTTGGACCACGTGCGGTGTTCGTAGTCGGGTTCCCGGTAGGGAACCCTTCCTGCTATTTTTCATTTGTTCAGCTATTGCCCGGTTGTGGCACTTTTCTGGTTGGGCGCGTGTTTTTCCCCTTTTCATTCCAGTTTACTTTCAGCACCTGCTTTGTACTATTTAGAGGTTGATGCACTCTTGTAGTTATTTATAGCAGTTGGTACTTTGCTTCTCTTTTTACTCTGCACTTTTTCATTGGGTGTGCTGTGTGTGTGTACAGGTACTTAGGCAAAGGCCTCCCCGAGTTATTGTGCCTTCGGAGCTGGTCGCCATCTCATGGCCTATGGAGCCGGGCTTGGGGTAGTTGCGGCTCGAGCCGGGTAGTGTCGGGCCGTGACACCCAAATTCCCTATGGCCTAACCTCTATTGTTGGACCGATGTCCCTAAGACCTGTAGGATCAAAACAGTGTCATAAATCCCCAAATACGATGAATATTTCATGATACTACAACACCATATAATTCATAATACAAAAATTTCTATAATACTTCTACCATAACCTATAAATTTACCCACACCTAGATTTGATCTTTGATATTTTTTATTCTAAACATGAGCCTTTACACATGGGTATATACTCATTAGAATGATGGATCTTATATTGATCCTTATTTTTATTTTTCTTCCCTAATTTTGATATAATAATAATGTTCTTCTCTCTATATCATCCACTATATTGTTTTGTTTGACACTTTAATTTTATTCACATCCGTATAATTGTAAAAAACAACATATCATATCAAATTCAAATTAAATTCAATATTGATACATATAACAGTAAAATTCTCCCACGTAATTTTGGGAATTATTATTGTTGACAAAATATTATTTCCCATTGAATATATTTAATAACTTCAGATAATTCATATATAATACCCATGAGTTATTTACTACTCACATAATCATTCCAACTCAAATATATAATAATTATTTAACCAAGAATGGAACAATGATATATCTGAACCTATTGTGGTCCAATTGTTCTGAAAAACATATAATCCTCTATAAATTTTTTTCTAAAACCATAGATTTTTTTAATTTTCATTTTTTAGGGAATATTTTCAATAAATATAAAATCCTTCATAAAATGCTTCTCCCCATTTCAATCATGAAGAATTTTCACAAATACTTTAATCATTAGGAAGATCCTATATGATATTATGGAAACTTCTCAAAAATAATACTATATATACACCATTGTGTAGTGATCACCATTTAGATTCCAAAATTTATACTCTGGGTTACAACATTATGGAAACCCCAATGAGTTGTTTTAGCAATGTGTTTCTAATTGTGATATTTCTAAACAAAAATGCTTACTAAAACACTTCTTTTAAGATTACAATCATAATTCTTTCATTCCCTAAGTCACATATCAAAACATCCTTTAGTATGGAGCTAATATTCATGTGAAATTCACTTCTACGAATAGTTTAATCCAATTTAACCACCACATACAATGAATTCTAGTTAATGGTTCCACCGTATACCATTTATTTTTCTCTATCATAGAACTGACACACCATATGATTATTTTCTTTCTATTTATATACTCAAAACAACTACCATTGAGATTATCCACTACATATCTACTATTTGGATAGTCATGTGGTTCTTTCTTGAGGGATTATACCATTATTATGTCGATTTATTATTTTTTTATTTACAACATTGTAGTTATATATCATGTATTATTATAGTTTAATTTCTTCACTCAACCTAATAATTTATTAATTAATGTAATAAACATTCCATTTTATTTACATTATTCAAAAAACAATGAAAAAACATGATATTAATTTATTAACCTGAAAATATTTAGTTTGAACATTATTTATGTGTTAGAAATGAATGAAAAAAAAATCAATCATATATAGTTCATCATATTTAAAAGAAAATTATTCAATAGTGAGATTATGAATCTCTAAATACACTATTCTTCAAAATAATATATCCCATTGGATAATTTTTTTGCAAACCGAGAAATATAAATATCATTCAAAATCTAGCATTGATGGAGAGTGATCACAACTCTATAATTCCGATACTATGTAAAAGATCATAGTCTAAGAAACAATAAAATTGAATAACCAAATATTGTCTTCCATAAATACATGGACATAAATGTACATCATCATAAACATTTATGTTGACGATACTAATTAGAAACATTAAAATTTATAGGAATTTTTTACTACACTTAAAAAAATATGAAAAATATATATTCTTCCCATTACAAAAAAATAATTGAACATTTGGGAAATATATTCTTTATATATTATCAAAGAACAATTTAAATTGTTATTATTAATTCAATTATTCCATTAAAAACATAAACACACACTTACATCACTTATTTTTTATTTTAATAGCTCACTCAGTTCACATTATCCATCACAAACACACACACATTTACTCCACTACCTAACCATTCTAATAATTTCCTATAAATAAATTCCCCCCAAATAAGGTATCTATCTCCCAATTTATGAAAAAAATATCAATTGGTACTATATAAAATAGTTTTTCATTCATTATTATTTTATAAATGAATAATCATTAAGAATAAATTTGACTATAATAGTCCACCTCATTCCAAGTAATACTTAATGAGAAATATGAGAGAGGGAAAAATTCAAAAAACCATGGAATTGAGAGGAATAAGGCTGAATTCCATTTTTAAACATCATGTTTTGAAATGCATAATATATTTTTGAACACATTTACTATTTAATCAAATCTACAAACAAATTATAGAATCAACCAGTTTCTCTCCATAATCATTTTTAATTGAATGATATTTCATATAAATATTATTAGACCTTGAATTTGGGAAAATGTATTCCATGGAAAATTAATATATCATTTATGATCAACTCTTAAAAGTTTTGGTGGCATCATATCCAAATATTGGTATTGAAAATCTATTTTCATCCACTTTATTTTGGTTATGGATTGAGTAGAAAACACATATTATGATTTATTAGTACTCAAATATATACATCTCTTCTTATTTTTATGCGAATATAAACACACCTCTCCCAAAAATAATACTATTATATAATTATATATTATCTCATAGTTATTACCTTCCCCCAAATATTTCTATTTCTAAATATATCAAGACATTCTTTTCAATCATGCATTAACCCTTAATTTATATTTCTCATTATGTGTATGGGAATAATTTTTTGAAACATTTTTTAAATTTTAGTTTAAAATTGAAATATTAAATATAATTTTTTGTCAAAGAAAATATTTGTCCGAGAAGAAAGGATGTACTAGAAAATTTTAGTATACTCATGAAATTATTTAGGTTAGACTTTATTTTCTCTCAAAATATTGATAATTTTATTCCCTATGATATTGATTTACAAATTGGCATAAAATCTTCAATGAAAAACTTCTCTAGCTATTTTTGAGAATATTTATTTTACTAACTATATTTTTTATCCTCCTCTTCTGAAATTTTTAAGATGACAAAATATATTTTTTCCCCAATCATGGATTTTTCAAAAAAACTTCACCATTTATATAGAAAATTCATCACAAGAACCATCACCATTAATACTAAAAATATTATTATATACTGAAGTAATAATAATGAGTGATACCTTTATATCAACATTAATATATATATTATTATCTAATCTCCCTCTATGTCTTTGAAGTGAAGAAAGAGAAGAAAAGGATGGAAGAGAGATCGATGGATAAAGGGAAGAGGGAAAAGAAGAATTTTCCCATATGTGATAACTGTGGGAAGAAACACCCTAGCACTTTCCTGAAAGAAATGGGAGTTTGTTATAAGTTTGGAGGAAAAGGGAAAAAAGTACGTGACTGCAAGGGTAAGAAAATGGTTTCAAATGTACAATTCTTCATTTTCAAGGAGTTTGGACACTACGCGAAGCAATGTCCCAGTCACCAGACTATGCTACAAATGATGATATTCGATAATAATGAAGTTATGATACTACCACAGATGAAGAGGAATGACTAGTGTTCTTATGTTGTTATTTTATAATTATTTCATTTAAGTTTTGTATCAATGATGTTATGGAAATAAATAAGGATTGTACTGCAGTACTATTTAATTAAGGATTTGAGAATTCATGGTACTAAGAAAAGTGACTCTACAACGAGTAATTGTTTTTTTGGAAATTACATGGTTGAAGGAAAGATAAACCTTAATATGGTCCTAATATTTAGGTAGTGATTTTGGAATAAGAGATGGTTGATTTTGGTAATTCATAATGTTGTAGTGTTGTAAAAGAATATATGAGGAAGGCCTTCACATGTTATTACCTGGAAAAAAGGATCCTCATTATGTTTAACTTCCTTGTAAATTTTGGATTGTGAGTTTGGATAATATTATTATGGATAAGTGTAATGGTTGGAATGGATTAAGTTTGAATGTTTATTTTATTTGGATTTTTATAAAAGGAGAACATGCAGAACGTGTGACGACCTGTCGTGTCGGACAAAGCTGCGGGAATCTAACCCACAACCATAGTGCAATTGGGATTTATCGCCTACCATTGTGCTACATAAAGTTCCTGGATGGTATAATGTTGTTTCTTTACATAAAGGGTCTGATATGTGAATTATAAATTCATTATATTTGGAACCCTATACGATTTGGATAAATAGAGTATTTTTGAGTTGTATTGTCTTTTGGGGTGAAAGATGAGTTTGTGGTAGAAATTTATTAATGGATAAAACTCTAATTATAAAGTTAGTAGATCTCCTTATGATCTTAGCCAATCTCATAAATAAATTTCTCAACATTATGAAAAGGAACATATAACAAATTTTTTTTCCTAGATGGTACCTTAGATCATCACTAATTTATGGATTTGAGATTTTTGGCCTTTTCATAGCCATGTTCTCTACCACTCTCCATCAGATAATTGATGGTTACATTTCTCTTCCATATCCATATTTTCCTATATGGAACCCTAGTATGTGTTATTTTCGGTAATCTTCATACTTTCCACTCTTTATTTTAAATTGAGGTCTCATTAATTCATCTTTCGATGTGGGATTTCAACTATGATATTTTGAAACGTCAAATTTTTTTTTATCCTAATACCTTTTGTTTTGTTGAACCGATGGTATTTTGAATCATCATAGATTGATGAATTTAAGGACCTCAATTTTAAACTTGATTGTGATTTATGACCTCAATCACTACCTATAAATATTTAAATTTTTCCTCCAATTATATGTCTTTAATTTCCACCAATGTTCTTCTAATCAAGATCATAATTATATGGTGACCCATTCATTTCCATTTTCCTCATATTAATACTAAATTTTAGTAACCCAATTTCTGATGTAGGTTTTTCAACAAAGATATTTTCTATTTTTAACATTTATTTTCAAAGAACAATATAAAATTGTGAGGAGACAATTTATTGAAATAGGGGACAATGTAACACCCCGAGCTTCCACGGTACGCTTCGCTTTGAATAATACAGTAGCGTGTGTTGTACACAACATCGAGTTCTAACACACACCACAACCAATCAAAGTAGCCGTTATGAATAGTAATACCTACTTTTTAAAATTTTAGATATTTTATCACTCAAAATGGACTTAATTTTGGATTAGGAGTATCTAATTTAGCCTAAGGTAAAATTTGGGTACTTTTAGGATAAATTTAATATTTTGATGAATATTGAAAATTACAATGTTTTAATTAAAAACAACTTTTATAATCAAAATAATTAATATTGATAAATTATTAATTTGAGTGATTTTAATGTATATTTAGAATATTTTTTTACCATTTAATACAATGTTGGTCATTGGACATAATTTCAAAATTAAACCGGATATAATCAAGTATCAATCTTTTGATAGTTATTATATCTTAAAAACACGCTTTTTGTTTTGACAATGGGAATTAATTTTAAATTAATTTCAACAACTACTATGTTTTAAATTTGGAAACCTGGATTCCATATTTGGAATCATGATGTCCAAATTGTGTAAATAGGTAACTTTTTTTTGTAGACATTTTGAATAATTATTTCGGTAAATATTTTATTTACCATGGTTAAAGGGTAAATATGGTAAATAAGGGTTAAAAAATAATATTATAATAATAATAAATTACCCTAAAATGTGTCCTTACCTTATTTGTGGATACATGTCCGACCATGGGAATCTTTGGGTCGATTTGGGGACCCCATGGAGCCACTTGTAGTTGATAGGGACACTTTAATTTAATTAAGTTAAAATAAATAGAAAAATGACATAAGCATATATCTTTTAAAAATGTTATTTTACATAGGGTTATATATGTTTTATTTTAGACAATAAATATTCATTATAAAGCTAAAACTATTTTTCTACATAATGATATTTTATTTATAATTTTTAGACATTAAATATGAAATTTATATATGACACAATGATGATACAGTAATTACCACAATAGTGAAAAATTAAAATAATTGATATTATAAGTACGCAAATAAATATAATTTGAGACTTTTAATGAATTAAACTAATTTTATAGAATTATATGACATATTAGGATTGATTTAATTAACTTTTTACAAAGTAATCATTCTGTTATGAGTTTTTCAAAAGTCAATTATTGAATAGTGTCAAAATTAACATAAAAGAGTTTTTAAAACAAATATTATATTATTAATTGATATTAAATTCCTAAAAATCTAAGGTTCGGAAAAGAGACTTATATCATGATATTTGTATCATTAATTGACAACTTGGGGGTCTCTTGGATGTATATAGTATGTTTATTAACTATATAATATAAAAATAAAAAGTGACATGGTAAGTGTCAAACTAATTAACTAAGAGTTAAAACTAAAAGATAAGGTTAATATAATGACCCAAACCTGTCTAAATTCTATTGGTTGAGTGGTTTTAGACCCATCCCCACCTTAAACGTTAAATAATACACTTTTGAGCTATTAGAAACCGAATATGAATTTATTATAAAATTATATTTCTAACTTTTCCAAAGGTGCCCCTCACCCCTCTTATAAAAGGACACTCCCCCTTCTTATTAATTAACACCATAAAAGCCTTTTGGTTTGGCCAACCCCTGCCCAAATAATATTTAAAATTCCTTCAATTCATCCTAGAGGACTTACTTTAGTCAGAAAGCCATCCCAAGAAGCCCTTTTGATCAAATCAAAAGGGAGAACTCGAATAATAGGTAATGATTTCACCACCCTTTTTTCAAGTTCCTTTCTTCTTCTACTTCTTCATTCTTTTTTATTAACATTATAAAATCATGAATCCAGTATCTCCTATATTATTTAATATTATTATAAATATGGTACAACCATATTCAGTATTCTATCCATCCTTTGAATGTCAGGTCACCATACGTGCGTATGTACGGCTTACCGTCTCCACGTCATGGTGTAATTGTTATTCAATATATTATTATTTGGATGGGCATAATAATGATTTGTAATTCATGTAAATAATAAATATAACATGATAATGATTCTGTATATATGATATACCATCTAATTATATTTTATTTTAATATCAAAAGAATGATATTTTCGCTCGTGCGTACGTACGGATTACCGTCTCCACGACGCGATGATATTAATTTCCAAGTTCACCATTCATCGATGATTATAAAAATATATATTACTAATAAGTATGTAATATATGACATAATAATGCTACTGGATATATATATATATATAAGGATTTATGTACTTACATATATCTTTTTCACTTACCTCTGTTCAATACTATATGATAACAGAAACAACGTTTATGCGTACGTACGGACTACCATCTCCATAAACGGTGTTTTCCATTTAATATATATGTCTATTATAAATATTTATATGATAAATATATATGATATATTTATCATTTTTTAATTTTTGGAAGTATTTATGTCATGATCTAAGTGATACAACCAAGAGTGATAAGTTAAAATCAATACGATAAAGAAAGTGATTATTACCCAAAATGTTAACTTAACATGGGAATTATTATTAAATGGGTAATATAAAGTCATAAATGAGTCATGTATGATATCATAAATATTAATATGGTTCTGGTATAATTTAATAACATACTACGATCTTTGTACAAGAGGTTAGATGTACCCTCGACTAAAGGAAAGTGCAAGGTAAGGGGTTTTCATCTCACTCCTTATTCCCGTGAGATTCTTTCCATATTGGCACTATTAACTTTTTTGTGGTGTATTTACTACCCATAATTGAATTATTTGTGTAATACACTTTAAATTATGTGTATTTACATATTCATTGTATGATACCTCTTTCATGGGTTGTATGTTTTGTATGTTACCAAATTGCTAAGGGTTAATTCCTCAATATCATCATTAGCCGAGATTGTTTATGTGTAAGTATTTACTGTGACATTTTTATCATTGATATCCATTTTTCATAAAAATGATTTCAAAATGAAGATTTTAAGGATTTTGAAAGGTACTCTTTATCAAGATCAAAATTTCAAATATTTTAAAGATTTATCTTTCTAAATCTTTTCAATTAATGTCCATGTTTTCAAAATGATTTTAAGGATTTATTTATATGGGCATGAATGTTTTGAAATGATAATTCTTTTCAAAAGTTTCAAAGTGGTATGGGACACTTTGATTCAAAAATCTCTTTTAAAATTACTTCCTTTATAAATGTGTGATTTTCAAAATATTAGTTTTAAACCTTTTCATATGTGAATTAATTCGACTTAATATGTGACGGGTGGAGCCCGCTATAGCTCCTCGATGCATCGATAGGTCTCATGAGACAAACTAGTGTCTTGGCACAAGGCCTTGAAAAAATCATATTTTTAGTCTTGGCACGAGGCCTTGATTATGTGTTTATGATAGTGCGGTATTATGCATTCCATCATTATGAAAGTGGTTAGTGATATTGCATGTGATTATTCGATGAGTAGAATATCCATTTGAATATGTAAATGGATTTATTTCATTTTATTTCTGCCATATTATATTGAAGTTCTAGTTTAAAAGGCTTTTGTTTTAGTTTTATACATTGCCATAAATGTTTATGCTTATTTCTGAAAGTTTTTGCTGTATTTCTTACCCTTACTGAGCATTTGACCTCACCCCTCTCTATATTTTATTTTTCCCAGGATTCCATGAAGTGTAATGTGATTGATATGCAGGGTTATGCCAAGGGAATAATGGCGTTCATAAAGATTATTTATGTTGTTTTGTACGTCTTAAAGTGCAAATGTAACATTCATGTATGTGATATATTTTTCCAAGACTTCTAAACAGATCGGTCCTTCAGGACTTGATTCCTTGTAATCATGACAATGTATTAAAATAATGCACCGACTCTGGGTAACATGGGCCGGGTCGTTACAACATTGTAGCCAAAAAATCTAATGTTATTAACCATAGGCTTTCTATTATTCCAAATCTCATAAGGGGTATTCTAAAGAACAGGTCTAATCAAGACTCTATTGATGGTAGAACAAGATGTATTTATAGATTCAGCCCAAAAATAAATAAGTAGATCATATTCACTAAGCGTTGCCTGGGAAATTTGTTGAAGTGTCATATATCTACTTTCTACGACTACATTTTGTTTAGGTGTTCTAGGAGTAGAGAAATTATGACTATAGCCATTGTGTGAACAACATGATTCAAAATCCTAATTTTCAAACTCACGCCCATGATCACTTATCAAGGTCTTAATTCTATGTCCACTATGATTTTCTATATACATAGAGTATTTAATAAAATAAGAACAAGAATAAATTTTGTGAGTAAAAAAGTATACCCATGTGTACATAGATAAATAATCTACACGAAGATAAACATAGTGCTTCCCATTTAAACATGAAACACTTGATGGTCCAAAAAAATCCATATGAACCAATTCAAGATGTTGAGAAGTAGAAACTTATTTCTTTGGTTTGAAAAAATCTTTTTGTTGTTTTCCCTTTTGAGAATGATTACACACATTATTTAGAGGGATTTAAAATTTAGGTAAGTCTCTATCTAAACCAATCCTAGTAAGTTTTGTAAGTGTGTGACCATTTCAGTGTCCTAATATTTTATTCCACAACCACAATTCCTTGTGAAAAACATTTAAACAAGAAACATTTATCATAGCTAATGAATTGAAATCAACAGCCTATACATTTTCATTTCTATAGGCATTGAATACTTAATAATTATTTTAATTAAATACATTTCATATATAATTTTAAAACATGAAATTAAAACAATAATCACACAACTGAGAAATACTTTTCATATTGTATTTTAACCCATAAAAATGTTCTTTTAAGAATAACACAATATCTTGGTTACCAATTTGGCGTAAGACGACAATTTCTCCCTTTGCGTTGTCACCAAAAGTTACACGTCCACCATCAACATTGATTAGGCTCCTGAAACAGGAATAATTTCCAGTCATATGTCTTGAACATCCACTGTCCAAATACCAAAATGTCTTACGAGAACTTTTTTTGAAACATCCCTACAAAACAGAGTAGGCATGGGGTAACTTTGGTACCCTGATTTTCTTGGGTCCAGGGAGGTTAACAAGTAAATATTTTGAAACCCATACTTGTAAAACATATTTCTTATAATCAGCCGATATATTTTGATACCAAAACACTTTTTTTGGTCCTTTAAAGAACTATTTTTCAAGAAAAGGTCCATAAATGGAATTAGCATCGAACTATCTAGATTTTCAAAAAAAATTAGTATTAATGATCCCTCTCTTTCCTGGATGATATCCTTGGCCAGTTTTATATTATGGGGAAATCTGATTTCCTAGAAACTGAGACAATGTATCTCTACTGGTATTAAACTTCTCAATATATCTCTTTAATTACTCATTTGATAGTTTGAGTTTAGCATTCTCTATTAACAGTTGATCACATTTTTCTTTCTCAATATCCAGATCATATTTGTAATCAGTAATTAAATCATGTTGTGTTTTGAATAATTTATGTTTATCATTGATTTAATTAATGGTATCCTCATGAATTTCATAGTATTCATATAATTCATCCTTAGACATATTTTCTTCATTGTTTGATTTAATTTTATTATGTCAATAAGAAACATTATGTACAGGAGAATTAAGTGTTACCTCAGATGTTTCTGTCACGAAATATAAGTTTTAATGTTTGTTATTATCAATATCAGAAGTGTCATATCCACATGATATATCATATGAAGCACTCTTGGTGGAATTCATACCCTTTTTATGTACTTTTCTATTGTCTTTATATTTCTTCCTATATTTTATCTTGGGGTAGTCTGCCTTCACCTGACCTTTTAATATGAACTGATAGCAGATTATTTCATTTGAGTTATCATTCCATTTTTGGTATTTCTTCCATTGTACTTTACTATCATACTTTCCCTTGTAGTTTGGCTTCTGAAAGAATTTATACTTTTGGAAGAACTTTTTTAACCTTCTAGCAAGATGAGACATCTCCTATACACTTTCTGAATATAATTCTTCACTAGTGGAACTATCTACAGGAACATGAACCTTTTCTTTATCTCTGTTATTTTATTTAGTAGTCTTGAATGTTACTAACTTCTTCCTTTGTTCCTCGTCTACTTCTTGATTCATCTTAAGCTATTCTTTCTATATCATAAGTCTTCCATTTAGCACTTTCACTTGAAGTTTTCTTATGTCATAATATTCTCAGATAGAAATGGAAGTTACTCTCCATCTGTCATGTAGGAATCAAAGCAGTATCATGATTCGGTCCTTGTTGTCCAATGGTTTCCCAATAAAACTCATGGCCTTTACTGTTTTATTGATCCTGAAATAAATTTCCATGATAGGTTCACCTAACTTCATTCTAAAATTATCATATTTAATCATGTATGTATTTAATCTCATTTCTTTAACATTAGTAGTTCCTACATGATAGTTAGATAAAGTATCCCAAATATCATATACAATTTTACAAGAAAATAATTTATTTAATTCCTTATCACCTTGAGAACAGTACAATGAAATCATTGCTTTAATGTTATTAATATATGTGGCTTTAGTCAATTAAGACCATGGGTCTCTAGTAGTAGTAGGAAATACATGTTGTTCTTCAATTATATCCCAGATTTTAGGTCTCATGTGCTCAAGATACATTTTCTTTTTTAATTTCCATTGAGCATAGTTATTACAATTAACTAAAGGTGGCATGTTAGTAGCATCACCCTCAACTATAGTTTCCACAGTTACTTAGAATTTAAACAACTGAAAATTTAGATTTGAAAGAAATGTTATGATCTTTAAGATATAACTAAAATAATAGTTGAAAATAATTCGAACACTTGAAAATAAAATCCTCTGATACCAAATATTTTTCGGAGTGGAATCTCAACAGAGGTGGTGAATTTAGTTCCAATTATAAGTTTTGTTAAAACATTATGGTTAAAATCCCCTAATTAAAAAGCATACAGTCAATTAAGGAAGTATAGATATAAATTATTAATTAATCAAGAGGTTTCTTTAAGGTTGATTAGTCCTCAATTGAATCAATGTAATCAGTAATTCAACTTTGGAAACATGTTTACTGAATTAATCATATATACACACACAAAAAACTAATTATCAATGAGGATGTAAAAACAGTTTTTTTTCTTTGAAAAATATAAGAAATGGATAAAATAAAATAGAGTATATACAAAACAATGTGAACAAGAGGATCAGTCTCAAGATGAGACATAATCCTCTCTACATGGTGATCACCTGCCACCAAGTAGTTTATATTAGCAATAAACATGATACACAGCCTATATCGGGATTTACAATAGTTTTTAGAAGCTGTCCAGGGTTTACACCCTCTACCACTATTCTTCGTGGGAAAGAAAAACAACATAGAACACATACGGTCTCATCCATAGTTATACATAGAAAACAAAAACAGGTGATGAATGATGTGAGTATATTCAGTATCCTCAAGTTTAAGAATAGGTGATAGTGTTTTCAATATTATGACACACTTATATGAAATGTAAAATATAGAATCAAAATAGAGTAGTTATCACGAGAAAAATTTTAGAAAGCTCATTGGGTTTTCAGTTCAGCTCTTGACCACTTGGAATAAGAAATGTCTTTGTTCGAGTCAATCTATTGAAGTTGTTTCCAATACAGATTGTCACAAATCCATGTTCTAGCATTCAGTGATATTCTTCTGATATTGATCAAGAGATGATGAAGCACAGAAGGTAGATGTGAGTTTGGTCCAGAATGATATTCGTGATGCTTGTGGGTTCATTGTATTAGTGATGGATGGTTCTTCTTTGATCTAGCATGTTAGATCTATCACACTTCATATGTCCCCTTATCTTTTTGTGAATATGTGTCTCTTTTTGTTTTTATCCTTCGATCATTTTCTTATTTCATGGTCTTAAATTTTTATATTTGTGGTCTGACAATGGGAATGATTAGATCACGTGCATGATTTCTCATACCATGTACTGTCCACGATATTTTCTCCTGAAATGTATACAATATGAAATAATTAATGTTAGAGAATTTAATTTATCAAATATTACAATTAGAATGATTTTGATAAATTGAAGAAGTATGGAGGGATTAGTGTCGGTAGACTGGTAATATATCCTTTATATCGGTAGGCTTCAACAGTAGGTGCACATCGGTAATCTCCAACTTTTACATTTCATTATTAGCAATGTAATGGTAACCTTGTAACGGTGACCTTGTAGTGGTGACCTTGTGGCGGTAACCTTGTAGAGGTATCCTTTGTAATGGTTTCCTTTTAGTCATGACCTTGTATTGGTGACCTTGTAGTGGTTACCTTGTAGCGGTGACCTTCTAGTGGTGACATTGTAATGGTGACCTTGTAGTGGTAACCTCGTAGTAGTAACCTTGTAACGGTGAATTTTTAAGAGTGACCTTATAGTGGTAAAATTGTAGTGGTAACCTTGTAACGGTAACCGTGTACATAGATATATACTGCATTGTATTCTTAACCAATCAAGTATTGAGATTGAGAGTACATGAAAATTACTTTATAGAAGTTGGAATCATTAATGAAACATAATTAGCATAGAATGAAAACATGGTTCTCACTTCAATGAAAACTATTTTTGGGATTATAAAAATATGATTTCTGATTATCAATATATGATTTTGGATTATCAAAATAGGTGTGTCCAAAAACATTACCCATTTGAATCATTTAGGAATAACCACACTATTATCCACGAATTACCTACCATAAATTATTCTAGGTATTTTTCATGATATACCGAAAATAAGTGTATTGGAATGGTGTTTTTTTTGGTGAAAGGGAAATTCTACATTTAATTAATTGTGGGGGTGTGTTTTAATATATTTGAGAGGTTCATAAATCTAATTTATGTATTCAATTTCTAACTCTCTTGAAAAAATGAATAATGTTTCATGTGTTGGGTGGGTAAAAAATAACCATTACATGACCAATGAACATGTTCATTAGAATGTGTTTGATGAATGTTAGAGTAACATATTTCAAAACTAAATATGTAAAAATTAAAAAGAAAAATAGAAATAAGAAAAATGAAAATAAATAAAAAACACTATAAGATGGTGAACCATTCAAGGTTTTAATTACATTATGACCAAGTATTATTTTTGGGGATGTGTATAGATGTCACATTTATTGAGAATATTTTTAAATAGACATTAATTTTGACTACCATGTATTATAATTTATATATTAGACTCATTTATTGATATTACAATAATTTAACAAAATTTATCTACTAACTCAAATCCAGAGAATCATTGAACAACATTTAAGACCCTTATGATTATGTTTTTTCATTTTATTTTTAAATTAGAGATTGAATATACATTAAAAATATATGTTATGTGATATTTTATTTAGTTATGGGAAAAACTCTACTTATTTTTCCATCTACTGATTGGTGGAAATAATTATTTTAATTTATATCATAATAAGAGTGAATATTGATAATGAATTGATAAATATGGATGGAATATATTTTATTTATTTTCATTTCAACAAAGGAATATAAAAAATGGAATTAATATATTTATTTTGAAAATTATGGGTTGGATAAGTTCTCTTTTATAGCACTTGAATGTTTAATTTCCAATGAGAAATTGTAGATTTTGTTCATTGAATTTAAAATATTAGTGGAATCATGTTTCATCGTAATGATTTTAATATTAAATTGATAAATGTTCTTAACAATTAAAATAATTATAATTTCTAGTTGTAATATGATTTTATTGGAAAGGAAGAATTGAATTAAGATTTTAAGAAAAAATATGAAATGTTTCAAGAGGAGAAATAGAGGCCCATTTTAGAATAGGATGAAGCGTCACAAAAGAAATTAGTCATATTATGTTATATAAAAACAATGTATCAAAGAAAATAACTATTCAATCCATGAAGCTCACATTAATTCCATTATAGTATAAATGTTCATATAAATAGAAGGTATAAGATTGATACCATGGTAGAAATAATCAAAATATATATTCAGGTTATGAAAAAACATATCTCATTATTAATGTTCATGAAAAATAGATTAAAAAATATAGAGTATCACATTTATGTCATTGAAATTCATCCCACACCATGAAATCATAATCAAAATATGGTTTAAAATACATATTTGTTAGAATCTTTTTCTGGTCTATTTGAATTCAAATAATTCTTAATAGAATTTATGACCTGAAACAAGAAGTATTATTTAATTATTTGTGGTAATATGAGGGGATAGGGAATTGGGTTTGATGTTATGCTACTGCAGATAATTTTTCTTTGTTGAATTATCATTTTGATAATCTATTCTATTTCTCCATTTCCATAAGCCCGTTGACTAGAATATTGGGGTTAATCATTAAGTTATTCGAGACGTAAAAAAATTGGTTATGTTTTGTAAAATTTATTATATATTTTATTTCATATTTTTGTTATGAATTAATATTTCTATAATAAACAAAATTTCGATTTAATGTCTCAGGATTATCCCATATGAATATAGGAAGGTTTTTAAAATATATGGATAATCATATTTAATTGTGCATGACCATTTCATGATTTATATTTACTGTGCTTAAATTTATTCTCATGATGTGTGACAAAATAATGGACCAATTTACATGATCATAAGAATAATGAAAATTACATGTTAGATGTCGATTATCAAGGCTAAGGACTTTCTATAAATTTTTTTCTTTTAAGAACATTACTACTATATAATTTCTTTCACTCCACTAGCTCACAAACATGTAAATTACATTTCTTACAACATATATTCTCATGTAATTTAAATCTTTTATATTTATATTTAATAACATATTTTTCCTGGTTTCTTCTAAATCAACTAATTATTTATACTATGAACTCACCGAAAACTATACCCAATTAGTCAATATTAGTTTTGTTAATGTGTATTAAATATATAAAGAAACATACACATCCATTAAGAAGTAATAACACCCAATAGGTTGTCACATGAAATTAATTAATAATTCATAAAGGATAGAACATGGGTAAATTAATTTTTATAAAAATTTGATCAAAATTTAATGTTTTATTTAATTTTATATTCTAGAAGTGATCTATGTAAAAAATATTGATCACAGGATCTAAAAGTAACTGTGATATAAATTTTAATATTAATTATTTTGTGGAAGTAAAACACCATACAAAAATTGTGCTCAATAAATAATGAATTTTTCTAAATTAAAATTTGAATGATGTTTTTGAAAAATATATTTTTTTTCAAATTTATTTGTTCAAAATCAATTAATAAAACCTATTATATATTGAATTTTTTATTATCAAACATTCATAAGTAATTCCATTATTATATATATATATATATGAATGAAAATTAGGTAAGATCAATTTATAGTTTTTACTTTGGGAATGTTTTAAATACTATGGAAAGTTTTGATAGATTTAATTCTACAAGTGATGGAGAAATATTTAAATGATATTAAAATATTATAAAATCTTATTGTGTTTTTGATATGAGAAATAATATAATTGAATAATTGATTCTAGATTATTTTATTGAATAAATCTTGAAGTATAATTCTGATTTATTGAAAATTGATGATGAATTTAGATGATAAAATATTTGTAAAAATATACATAACACAATTGTTTACTAATTCACGTGGAGGATACCTCATTTCAATTTGATCCTAAAAATTGAAAAACACATAAATATATCTCTATTGATAAGGTAATTGGTAATACTGACTCTGTAATTAAAACTAGAATTTTTGTTTTGGATTATTAGGCTAATTAACCTTTTTTTATCTATATAACTAACGATGTGTGAGATTTATAAAAATATTAAAATATTATTTGTTTCAAGCTAATATGAACTTAATATATTCTATAGGAATCATATTTTATATAAAAGAACCATAAATTGATAAAAAAAATTCATATAAACTAAATATGTTTTTGGAAATAAAATCCATAAAATTGATCAATTTGTAATGAATAAAGATACAATTATTTCTCAATTATTTTTTCAAGAAGACGGAACAAAATTTGTGGAAATATTTCCTCCTATTAAATGGTCTAAAAATATTATGAACATTTTGGAATTTTCTTAATTGAATGGTTTTCAATTATTTTAATGGGATGTTAATTTTTTTAACGTGGTTTCATTTTTGTGGTCGTTTCTGTTGAACACTAAGCATTTTTTTAAACATAATTTTTTTTTAATATTATTTAAAAACTATATAATTACATAAATGGAATAAATAATATTCAAATACCATTTAAAGATATAATTTTTATCTTTTTATTAAAAATTAGTTAATATCAATTTAATGTTTATCATAATTTTGTAATCATATTGGTTTCTAACGTTAATTAAAGTACATAAATATGTGTCGATAATCAATTTTTTTCTTCCACACGTGATATTTTATGTAATTATAGTTATAATTAAATTAATTAAAAATAAAAAATGTGTTTAATTAGAAAATTAGAATTATTTTTTGGACTTTGAAATTTTCATTGATTTGATAGAGTATTTTTAAAATAATAAAAATATTCTGTTGTGTTATTTATAATTTTCGGTCATTACTCGAGTAAAAATTTTTGATTCCCAATTATTAATAGTTCTACAATATGTTAAGATGAATTTGGGGAACCTATAAACGTTAAAATGTTTAGTGAGATTAATATGAGTTTACATTATACAACCACTTCATAGAAAATATAATATTTATTTTGTGTATCTGTTATATATTTCAATTTGATCCCAAATGAAGTAATTTAATAGATATTTTATGATTTAAATGATATATTAGAGGAAGACTTCATTTAATATTATTTTGGTATATTCATAAATATTTTGACTTAATCAATAATTCAGAAATTGATTTTAGTAATTTTATGATGGAAAAAATGAAACATCATTTTTTGATCATTTATATGGTTTAAACATAATTTTATTTTGATTAATGTATGAGTTATAAGTTTCTTTATCAACAACTAATCCTAGTAATATAGCTATAGCTAATTAAAGAACTAATTAATCAAATTTATTGGAACTCTATTTTTATTTTTTCCTTTTATTAATTATATTCTTTTTTTGTGAAAATAAATTATTTATTTAAATTTAAAAAAAAATATTTATAAAAATCATGTACTAGATATATACATGTTATATTAATTTTTACTAGATATCACGATAATAAAAATTATTACTATTTCTAATTTTCGTCAACTGACAATAAGTTGGATGATTTTTTCCATAATCCTATGGATGAATCAAAAAACTTTTTTAAAAAAATGTTGTCTGACTGTGATTTAGTTTATAATATTGGAGTTTTACATTTTTATTATTTAATAATGGATATATATAATATATTTTAATAAATATATTTCCCAGAGAAAAATTGAAATGTTGAATCCTACTTTTGAGTTTTATACTAAATTTATAAATAGGCATCATTATTATATGTATGTTAATGTATACTTAAGTGTCTATTATTTTATTCAGTGGTATTTTATAATTATTTTCACATATGATTCAGTATGAATATAATTTCATTGTATAATATTTCTTTTACCACGATATGTTTTCAAATGAATTATTTAATAGAAATGTTGTCCTGAACCTGATCTGGTCTCTATGGAATCTGGCACCCAACCCGGACAATGTCAGGTCATGAAAGGTGTTTCCCACCCCCATGTGCTGGAACACGTGATAGGGTATTGTAAACAATGTTTTCTGAACGATTTAACATGGTTAAAATACATCAAAAACCCATATTGGTGTATAATCCCAATCTGAAAATTCATACCAAAGAATCCTTAATAAAACTTCATAACAGAATACAGGGTTTTAAATAAGAAAAGAGATGTCCAAAACTTAAAAAAATGTTTCATAAAAAACATCCCAATAATATCCATAGGACAATGGGTCATCACCCACATGCCATCTCCACAACACCACCCCAAGAAAGCAACTAACATGCCAAAATTCCCACTCCAAAGGCAGTGCCCTTACATATGTCATACATAATCAAGCCATCTTTCACCAAAACGTGTATGCAGGTTTTGAGCATAATCCCAATTTGATTCCTCCCAAATATATTCCACATGATAAACATTATAAGATAAAAATACTTCCATTTTTTATTCACGAAATGGTAGCAATGATTTCTAAAAAAATGTAACCTTTAAAAGAAAACAGGTTTCAAGGGGTAACATAAAATAATGAACAATTTTAAATAATCATGAAATCTACTAAATATTTCAGTGAAACAAAACATAATACAATGGGAAATACCATGTATTCATCCAGAACCAACCACGAGATCACCACTAAGCACTAGTTTGTTGCGAGCCCTAGATATCTCGAATCTAAGAGTGAATGTAACCATATCAATATCCATTCTCATGAACAATCCACTAGTAAGGAAAAATATGATAACCAAGTGGCCCAAAATCACCAATATTATAGTTATTTTAGTGTTCTCAACATCAAACATGCTATGTGAAACAGGGAAAAACTCAAATTAAATCACTGGCATACTAGTACACATCCTCCCACCCAGATACCCGGGTTTCCCTCCTTGTTCCCAAACATGTTCCACATGCTATAAAATTCCAATTTCATTTAAAACTGATTCTTTTCTTAAAGACTTGATATGTATCTAAACATTATTTCCACCATTTCTATATTTCAATAAACCCTTTAGAGTTTTCATAAAACAATTTCAAGAATTATAACCAAGATTTGCACATAAAATCCTTCTAAAAATCCTATTTTGAAACCAAATGCATACCAAATTCACACCAAACCATAATAGGAATTCATAACCCCATTTAATAAAATCATTTCATGAAACATAAAATAAAAATATTGATACCATCTATAACACACAATAAAAACACTAATTATTATATAAAAATGACACATTGAAATCAACCACATAACGAATACTACCAAAAACGGGGTTCACACCAAAAAATGGAAGTTGAATATGCTGAATGTAACAATCAAGAATTTATAACTCAAAAAGGGATGCTTATAAACATAATCCTCTATCATATATGTTAAAAACCTTGAATCCTTCTAGGAAACTTCATCTACACCACCTTCGTACCAAAAGGGAGGGAAAACAAACCTAAAACTACAATACTAGTCCACAAAACTCAAAATAATACCCTATGTACCAAACCCCAGTTTATAGACACTTGGAACATCATTAAAGAGTAGAGAAACCCTAATTAAATGGAAGGAATAATAGAGGAATACACTTACTTGAGAAATCGTTAATAAATCGCCCTAAATACAAAGATATTTGAATCTCCAAACATCCAAAATAGAATGTGAGGATATAATAAGTATTAGGCGTTCAATACATGACTGAAATGGGGGGGATGATTGTAACAAAGGAATGATTTCTGAATGAAAAAAAATTCCATTTTCAAATATGGACTATTTGAGAGACCTTTAAACAA
Source organism: Viscum album (assembly GCA_963277665.1). Classification (NCBI taxonomy): domain Eukaryota; kingdom Viridiplantae; phylum Streptophyta; class Magnoliopsida; order Santalales; family Viscaceae; genus Viscum; species Viscum album. Next base: position 740,825,731 of record OY728145.1, on the reverse strand, counting down.
TTCTCCCTAATCGAAGATGAATATGAACACCACAGTGAGAAAATGGAACATGGGGGTTTACCTATGGTTTTTGGGATCATTTGAGAGGTGGAATGGTTTAAAAAAGACAAAAATAAATGTTATATAATATAAATAAATTATTTCATTAAATCTGGAAATGTTATCACAGGTTGGCCCAATGCATTAATAGACCACCCAAATCCTCCATGATTACGAGTCCCTAAGGGGTCCAAATGGATATAGTTGCTGCAATAGGTCATGGAAGGTTGAGTGGTAAGTCGAATGGATGAAATTTTTTAAAAAGAGAAGGAGTTATAAAAGAAAATATTTTTTTAAATTTGAAAATGGGATCAAGGTTTTTCCCAAATCTAGAAGAAACCACCATTTTATCTAAAAATTGTTGGGAAACCACCGCAAAAAAAGAAAAAATTGAATGTACATGTAAAATTCCATTAAAAAGTAAATTTGTGTGACAATTATTCAATGAATAAAACATTCCATGCTCAAAAATAAATCTTGATGCCTGATCAGATAAGAGAAATGGAAAAATACTCTTCAACCAAATTCATCCACTCTCATGTCTCATTCTCACTAGTCCCATGCTGCTAAATGACTCAATCTAGAGGAATAGTATTCTGCAAAAGAACTTTTTTCTGGATTCCACAAAAAAAAATATTTTCTCATCCTTAGACTATTGTGTTTCTGAATACAAATCTTACAAATTCAAAACATGATGTGGGCCCAGATTGTATTTCTTTAGATGTGAGACGTGGAACACATCATGGATCAATGTAAATTTAGTGGGAAATTCTAACCAGTATTCCACCTTACCAATCCTATCAATGATTTCAATAGGTACCACATACCATGGAATTATCTTACCAAGATTAATAAGATGACGATGACACATGTGAGGTGCCACATTCAAGAATACCCAGTCACCAATAGAAAACTCCAATGCTCCATGATTCTGATCACCATAAGACATGTGTAGACTCTAAGCTATCACAGTAGTAGTTTAATTAACTGGGACTTATCTGATATCTCTACCACAAAACTCGGAACCAATAGTGAGGTCTCACCCACCTCCACAAAACACAATGAAGATCGACATGACCGACCATAGATTCCCTTGAACGGTGACATATTAATTAAGGATTGGTGGATATTTTTTTAGGAAAACCCTAACAAACCCAAATGGAAATATCATGAACAACTAAAATCTTGCACACTTTCCTAATGCATGTCTTTGGGAATCTAATTAGCTTTCTCTGTTTGACTATCTGTTTGTAGGTGTTATGCCATATTCAACTTAATCTACAAACCCAATGCCTTCTCAAGGCCACTTAAAAACGTAGAGGTAAAATGAGGTATCCTTTTTGAAATGATGGCCAATGGAACACCATGGAGCCTTAAAACTTCTTACACATACAGCTGAACCAATTCCTCCACTTTGGTCGAATATTGAATCATAATGAAATGGAATGATTTGGTAATAAAATCTATCAACACCCAGATAACATTCGTTGACTAAGTTGTATGAGGAAAACTGTTAAATACAAGAAAAACTCCTCCCACTTCCATTTATAAATGGGTAACAACTAAAGCAATCTAGAGGGACTCTAATGCTATGATTTCACCTTATGACATGTACAACATCTCAATACAAATTTATTTATGTCTTTCCTCATTCTTGGCCACTAGAATTGTCAATGAACATCTTTATACATATTAGTGGCACCAGGTTGGAAAACCCACATAATATGGTGGCTATGTTGCATCACCATCTTCAGTAGATAAAAATACACAACTAAGAGGAACTTGAATAACAAGATACCCTTAGGGGATGAAGAAAAATCAAAATACATCTCCCCACCAAGAAGAAAATTCATTGACCACAGACATAGCTTACCAGCAGGTTGTCCTGGCGAATCAACTCCACAAGATAAGAGGTCAACTAATCACTTCCAATGAACTCACATCCACTATGATACTTGGTCTCTATGTATATGAGAAAATGGACACATCTGATTCCACTAATCACTAGAGTTCCTGAAATCTTGCACTGATACTCTTCTGTTAAAGGCATCAGCCACCATGTCACCCATCCATATGGTGTAGAAGATATCAAAGTCGAACCCCTACAAGTACTTGATCAAACACTGCTACATTAGGTTATGATCCTTCAAGGATGATATACATGATAAGATCTTTTGATCAGAATAGACCATTAACATGTCCCCAAATAGAAAATTATGTGAAGTATTCAATGAATGAATCATAGCTTCTAGCTCCAATCCATGGATCAAGTAATTATTTTGGTGTGGTTGGAGTTGGAGGGAGCCAAATGCCATCATGTGGTCATACTTCATAAGTATTCTCCCAAAAACCATACCTAGAGCCTCACAATACACCACATATCCCTTTATAGATTCTGTAATGATCATCATGAGGGGGTGTTACTCAACCATAACATAATCTCGTCGAATGATTCCTGACATTCTAGGCCCCAAAAAAACATCACCCCATTCTAGGTGAGTGTGTTCATCGGTTAAGCAAGCCTTGAGAAATTTTCAACTAACCATATGTATTATCTTACCAAGATGGGGAATCTTCTAATCTCAAACATGTTCTTAAACTAATCCCATGACATCATTGTACTGATCTTCGTAGAATCCATCGAATATTCTAGCTCCACGATCACATGCCCTAAAAAATGCAACTCCCTAATCCAGAATGTGGACTTGGAAATATTTTCATAAAGGCGGTGACCCTAAAAAGTTCTTAAAATGATCCGCCAATGAATATCTTACTCCTAATAAGATCCATATTCAACTAGGGTTTTTCCAAAAATACCATGAAAAAGGTGTCTATATAGTGCTGGAACACCATATTATAGATTTTTATAATGATCATTGTAATATTGGTCAATCTATAGGGCATGAACATGTACTTATAGTGGTTGTACCTATATCAGAAGGCTACATTTGGGATATCTGAATATTTCACCCTAATTTGATGGTAACATAAACCCAAGTCTATTTTAGAAAACCAACTTTCCCCTTCAATTGATATAACAATCCATCTATTCGGGGAAATATTTATCTGTTCTTAAAGGTTACCTTATTCATCTTATATTAATAAATACACAACCAGAGGTATCCATCATCCTTCATCGCAAATAGAATTTTGGCAGAACAAGGAGGGACACTGAGTTGAATGAATCAATTTGATTATAAATAATTAAAAAGTATATTTAATTCACTCATATTTATGAGAGATATATAATACGAGGGAAGAGATATCGGTTGTGTTCCTAGTGACAAATCAATCAAGAAATCTACGTCCCGCTCTGAGGGAAAACGTAAAAAATAATCATGAAATACCTCCGAGAACACATCCAGTACATGGTGTAACCCACAATCATGATCATAAACACATTCCAATAGCATTAGTGATGTATACCAGAAGAAAATATTTCCCAACTCCGGGAGTGGAGGTCCTGCTTGACGTGACTGATGATCCCATTCCCCACGAAAATACTAAGGATTTCCCTCAGGTTTCTTCAAAATCACCCACCACCTACATCAATCGATATTTACCAAAATTTATACAATCCAATAAATTTCATGTATTAAATGAAATAGATATATATCAAATAACCAAAGGTCCCACTATATCTCTACCCCTGGCACAGAAGGCGCACATGATGAGAACCTGAGACTATGTTCCTTTCTCTTTTCCAACATTTTCACCAACTCCATCACAAAATAAAAAAGGTTAGTTCAAAAAATAATCCTTCTCAAAATACAGGTAATATTAAATGAAACAAAAGAACCAATAAAAAATAGTTTCCACTATAGATGATGTAATCAAAAAGATACCTCAAACAATAGATATCCTTTCATTCAATCCCGCTAGCGCCTGCTCCACAACATCAAGATTACTCGTCTCTACCTGAGAATGTATGCTCTCTTGTGGATGTACCTTGAACAGGAACTACCCATAAGATGATTTGTACCTACTGCCACAACCAAAAACTGAGTTCCACCTATCCTCAACGGCTCTGACTAAGCTAACACTCCCCTGGAAGACAATGATATTTTCCCACTCTGATGAAGACGAGCCATCCAAAAAAAGCATCAAATGTTTCATACCTCACCATTAGAATTGACATTAAGATGAGATGTTCATGCTGGTCTGATGTTCCCTAGACTTTTACACTAGTGGAACACAATATACCTCGCATCAGAAGCCTCAAATGGAAGATTCTTAGAAGAGTTTTCTGAACAGCCATATCATTTATTCCCCTGATCCTGTCGCTTCTTTTTTCTCCAATGAACTACCACATCCCATCAATGATAATACCTTATAGAATCTAGACATCATGTTACGGACAATATCTACCATATAATCTCGATCAACCACTTCTACATATGTTTTTCGATTAAAGAGGAATACTTGAGACTAAATCATTGGTCTACAACCCCTCATAAACATAAATTCCTTCATCTCCTCAATGACACCCACTTCAAGTGCATAAGAGACTAGATCACTGAAGAAGTTGGAATACTACATCACTAATTGGTCCCCTTGTAAATGTTCAATAAACTCTGAGGACATAGAAAAATTGAATACTTCCGGACAGTACTGGTTATTGAAAGTTACATTGAAGTCCTTACAGCTCATTTTCTCGTGATCTCCATCTTGAAGAACTGATTCCGCCCACCTATGGAAATGAACATATAATAAGAAGGAATAATATTTTACCAAGACCTCCTCAACTATATCATGGAACACGAACCAGCGCTCGATCTTATGATGCCATTTCTCTTCTTCATGGTGTTCTGCACTACCTCAGAAAGTTGGAGGTTTTTTAAAAATCATGGTATTTTTTTTCCTCAGACTAGATTCATCTTCTATTTTTAGAGTACAAATAATAGCTTCTCTCGATACCTGGGATGGATTTTCCGATATACAGCTTCAACAGACCTTTGATCATATAGGGAGGGAGAACTCTCTCCAGGTTCCTCTCGTGGCAGGTAAGCTTCCTTGGGAGGCTTGTTTCTAGAAAAAGAAACAGTCATAAAAGATAAGATTATTAAAAATATCCATATAAATTTCCAAAATACTAATAAATAAAAAATAATAAAACTCATCAATAAAAATAAACAACTACAAATATCCCTTTCAATGTCTACGTGTTCTCTACATCCTGCACATCCCTCCTTGAAAAGAAGTCAAACAAATAATCTTAACATCCAATGCTGAATTGAGGTATTTCATGATAGGTGTGAGCTAGGAACCCTACTCGTATGTAGAACATAGATCCCCAATAGTCCAATATGATGTTTGACATGACTCATCCGAGAATAATAATATAACCTAAAAATACTCCCCTCATTTGATACTAATTTATCACAAACTGGATCAGCCCTTCATCAAAACTAACATGCAACCTAGCCTATGGCAAGGCCCAAAGGGAGTTCCCTATCCCCGTGGGCTGGAATATGTTCTCGAGTATCATAAAAATGGTTTGGGAATGATTTACCATAGTTAGGATACATAAAACTACCAATAATGAAGAATGAACCCAATCTGAATATTCATGCCAAACTAGCCTCAATTATATTTCATAACTGAATAAAACAATATAAAAAAGACACATTTGGTAAAAAACTACAAAATTTAGTATAAAAAACATCCCAAGGACCGCCACAGGGAAAAGGGGTCATCACACATGAGCTATCTCCACAACACCACACCACAGATGCAAATAACAACATGAACGACCATCTGCAAAGGCCTTTCCCTTACACATGTCAAACATAATCATGTCTTCTTACACTAATGGTATAAGTAGGGTGTGATACTAATCCCAATAGGATACCACCAAAATATATTCAATGTGATAAATTTCATATGAAAAAAATCATGCATGCTTTTATACAAGAAAAGGAAGCAGTTATTTCTAAAGAATGTAATCTTTAAATGAAAATAGCTTTCAAGGGTTAACATTAATGTAAGAACATATTTAAGTAAATCATTAAAGCTATAAATTTCTCAAAAAAACACACCATATTCCAATGGTAAATACGAAGTATTCCTTGAGCTGTAAACACGGGAACACCACTAGGAACTAGTTAGTTGTGAGCCTAAGGTACCTTGTATCTCAGTGTGAATGTAACCATATAAATATCTATTCTCATGTAAAAGAAACTAGTATGGATCAAACCCATAACCTAGTGGTACCCATTCATCACCATTATTTTTTTTAGTGTTGTAATCATAAATATTTATAAGGAAAATAGGAAAAAACCACTATAATTGACAAACATACTAGTACACGTCTTCCCACCTAAATACCTGAATTTCCCTCTTTGTGATAAAAAAGTTCCACCTGATATTAAATTCTATATTCACCTAAACTACCCGTTCTTTTCATACAAAATCAAAAAATTATCTTAAGATACATTTTACCCTTTTTTAATACAATAACACCTTTAGAATCTGCATTTAACAATTTCATAATGTGCAACCATGCTTTGCAAATAAAATCCTTCTAAAAACCATTTTTTCAAACCAAATTCATTCCAACAACACACCAAACTAGAAATGGAATCCCAAAAAACATTTAATAAAATTATTTCATGAAACATTGAACATACACAATTGATAATACATCTAACACATAATAAAAACAAAAATTTGTTCACAAAAATAAAGCATTAAAATCATCTACATAACTAATGCTAGCAAAATAGTATTTGCACCATAAAATCAGAGAGGAATATGCAGAAAATAACAATTTGGAAAATAAAACTCATCAAGATATTCTTACACATGGAGTCACCTACCGTATATGACAAAAAACTTGAATTCCTATGAGAAACTTCAACTTCACCACCACCAAACCATAATGGAGTAAAAAAAACTAAAAACCACTTGATTGAACAAAGAAACTCAAAATCATTCCTTAGGTATGAAAAAATAGTTTCTAGATATTTTTAACATTAAGGAGGGGAAGAACCCTATGGAAATGGAATAAAAATGTGATGAATTCACTTATTTGAGAATCATTTTCAAAATATCCTCAAATATAAGAAATTATATTAAAGAAATAGTTTATTTCCTAATATCAAGAAATGGGTTCATCGGTTGGTCGAATACATGAAAGAATCTACCAAATCCACTATGATTATGTGTTTATAAGGGGTCCAAATGGATATAGTGGGTTGAATAGGTTAGTGGACGAAATGGTTGAAGTGGTATGGGTGAACAATATTAAAAACCGATTGTGTTATAAAAGATTTTTTTTGTATTTAAATATGGAAATATGCTCACATTTTGGACCAAATCCTGAAGAAAAAAACTTTTATCCAACAATTCTTAGGAAACCCTTGAAATCAATGAAAATATAGAAATTATATGAAAAATACCTTTAAAATAAGTCATAAATGTGAAAAATATTATTTGAATGAATGTTGAGGTCTTTGGTACAATTTTCTTTTTTTAATTTTTGATAAATTTCAAATGATCATAGTTTTTTAATGTTTTTTAGGTTTGTTAATTTTTAGGGGTGTATTATTTTGGTTAAGATGGATATTGTTCTATTTTACAATAAAATGATTGATAATATCATAGTTTGTTCATTTATTTAAAATTTCATTAGCTTATTTTTTTTATAATTAAATATTTTCACTATTGAATAATTATATTTTATTTTAGAATTGTTAAATCATATATACTTTATTAATGAATTACTTGGGTTTTTTAATATTTAATGTTTAATTAGCCTATATTAGGGTTCATTGTTTTAGATAACACTTTATGACTTGAATAAAATACCCCCACATAATGTATCCTAACATGAAATATCCTTACATGTAATATCATAATATGAAATCTTATGAATTGAAATAAAATTATGTGATTATACTTATGTGTAATGGCTCATATGTGTAATATACTCATAAATTATATATATATGTATATTATGTTTTTTATATTAGGATATTTTCTTCTATTGATCAAATGTATCATAAGAAATACATGTATCTGATGAAAAATCAGTATCTTTTGAGATTTTCATTCATAAAATCAGTTGATTTTTCACACTAGTGGAAAAAACATTTAACACAACGTCATTTTTGATGTCGATTCTATATAAAAAACGTGCAAAGATGTAAAAATCAATTTATCACATTGGTTATTTTATAACAGCATGATAAAATTAATGGAATCCATTTTTTATGTCAGTTATTTTATAAATGGCATAAATAATACTGATATTAGATTTATCACGTTGGTTATTTTATAACTGCTGTGAAAATCCAATCTGGGTGCTTTATCACATCTGTTATCAAAAGAACCAACATGATAAAGCTCCATTTATAACACTGGTTATAAAATAACTAACGTGATATATTCCTTTCTACGTCGGTTATTAAATAACCAACGTTATAAACATAAAAAAAGTATATCACATTGGATATTTTATAACCAACATGATAATCCTTATAAATTATTTATCATTCCTCGTATTCATTTATTTTATTTTCTTCGATCTAGTGACCTAAGACTCATCTCTCCCATGCAAAAAACCATGAAAGGATTCTTCAAAGTTGTGACTTCTAGCCTCATTTTTCCAAAATCATTCATCATCTTTATTTTCACCAGATCAATCAAGTCGACTCGCAACACTCAAGTAAGCTTCACACAGCTCGATTTTAGTTTTTATTTGACGTGATGACCAAAACTAATTTTTTCTATGTTTTTTTTTCAATTTTTGTCTTTCTATATTTGTAGGTTTAACAGTGTTCATTTATACCGTGCTAAATTATTTTTTGGTAAAAGAAGAAATGGAAGTGATATCATGAAACTTCATGATTTGTTTGTGTTCCATCATGTGTGTGTGCTCACAGATGGGGTGTCGATGTTGTTGGGGGGGGGGGGGGTTGGCTAGAGGGGTTTGGGCTGTCCCGGGTGTGGGGGGCTGTCCAAGGGGGTGGGGGTGTCCAGGGGTTCTCAAAGGGGATGGGGTGGGGGTTTCTAGGGGTGAGAGGGCTGTCCAAGGGGGTTAGGGTGTCCAAGGGGGTGGTTGGGGGTGTCTAGAGGGTGAGTGGGCTGTCCAAAGGGGTAGGGGTGTCCAGTGGGTTGGGGGTGTCCAGGGGGGCAGTCTAGAGGGGTGGGGGATGTCCAGTGGGTGGGGGTGTTGTTTAGAGGGTTGGGGGTTCCTAGGGGGTGTCAAAGGTGGTGGGGGTGGTGTCCAGGGTTGTGCGGGGGATTTCCAAGGTGGTGTGGTTTCCAAGGGGGTGAGGGTTTCCAGGTGTGAGGAGGATGTCCAAGGGGGTAGGGGTGTCTAGGTGGGTGAGTGGGATGTCCAAGGGGGTAGGGGGTGTCTAGTGGATGGGGTGTCTAGGGGGTAGGGGTGTCAGGGGGTGGAGGCTGTTTGGAGGGGTGGGGGTGTCCAGGGGGTGTCAAAAGGGGGGGGGGGGGTGTTGTCCATGGGTGTATGGGGGATGTCTAAGGGGGTTGGGGTGTCCAAGGGATTTTGGGGTTTCCTTGGGGTTGAGGGGTTTTCCAAGGGGGTAGGGGTGTCCAAGGGGGTGGGGTGTCCAGGGGGTGAGTGGGCTGTCAAAGTGGGTAGGGGGTGTCCAAGGGGTAGGGGGTTTACCGGGGCCTGTCTATAGGGGTGGGGTCTTTCCAGGGGGTTGGGGGTGTCCAAGGGATGAGTGGGATGTCTAATGGGGTAGGGGTGCCCAGGGGGTGGGGGTGTCTAGGGTGTGGGGGTGTCTAGAGGGGTGTGGGGTGGGGGAGCTATCATGGGGTGTGTGGGGGCTATCCAAGTGGGTTGGGGTGTCTAGGGGATAGGGGTGGTGTCTGTGGGGGTGGGTTTTCCATGGGGGTGGGGGTGTCTAGGGGGTGGGACTGTCTAATGGGCTGGAGGCTGCCCGCGGGGGGGGGGGGGGGGGGGGGGGGGGGGTCTGTCCATAGGGGTGGGGGTGTCCAGGCGGTGTCAAAGGGGGTGGGCGTGGTGTCCACGAGGGGATTTGAGGGCTGTTTAAGGTGGTGTGGGTGTCTAGTGGGGTGGGGGATGTCTAAATGTGTGGGGGATGTCCAATGGGGTGGGGGTGTCCATGGGGTGTCAAAGGGGGTGGTGGTGGTGTCTAGGCGTGGATGGAGGGCTATCCAAGGGGGTGGGGGTGGTGTCCAGAGGGTGAGGGGGTTGTCCAAGGGGGTGGTGGTGTCTATGGGGTGGGCGTGTCCAGGGGGGTAGTGGGCTATCCGAGGGGGTAGTGGGACCCCAACCCCCTTGGAAACCCTCTTGGTATATATATATATACCAACAGTTTCATTGAAACCGTTGGAATATTTTAACTTCATGTAGTATATACCAATGGTTCTTGTAGAATCGTTTGTATATGGCTATTTTAATGACCATCATGCCAACGGTGTGTGAAATCGTTGGTTATCCTGACAGTTTCAGTGGTTATCCCAATGGTTTCAAATATTTGGGATCTGTGTAATTTTTAGTAGTGAATGTATACAAATTTTAATATTTATATATCATATTACTTTTTTACGGAAGAGTGAATTTGGTATCCAGTTGCACCAGGATGTATTCTTTGTGTACCTTAAGAAGATAGGATAAAATATGAATTTAAAACTATTATATATAACTATATTTTATTTTTAATATTATTTTCATGTATTTTTCTTCAAATAAACATAGATTTTTTTATAATTCAAAATTTTTTTACATTAAATTTGTGATAGTTTTCATATAAATATATATTTGTCGTATCATAATAAGATGTATAATTTTGATATTTTTATAGGGTAATAATGAGTCTATGTTTTATTATGGGACATCAAATGAGTAATTAATATGAGGATGGTGTTGATTCCTTTTTGGAATTTTCAAAACCAAATGTTCCAAGCAATGACATTTTTTTCCGTCCATGCCTGAAATGCTTGCATATGAAGAAGTGGTAATGCACAGAAATCCAAGACCATCTAATCTTTCAAGGTTTTAATCCAAGTTACAACCCTTGTATTTAGAATGGTGAAATTATAGATAATGTCAGATCTACTGATGATGATGATTCTTAATATGGTAACTCCGATGGAATTGATGAAATGATTCATGATGTTGTAGCAGAAGAAATTGTGATAGAACCGAATGTTGAAAATCCATACGCTGATGCTGAAAACCCATTGTATCATGGTTGTATGGATTATAAGGTTTTTTTGATGGTGTTAAGATTGATTAACCTAATGGTGAAACATGGATGGAGTGAAATATGTTTTACACTGCTGCTACAATTGATGAAAGACATTCTTCCAAAAGATAAAAATCTTCTACATTCACATAAAATGGCCAAGAAAATATTCTGCCCGATGCGATTGGGTTACATGAAAATACATGCCTATCTGAATGACTGTATGATATATAAGATGGAATATGAATTTCTGTCAAAGTGTCCAAAATGTTGACATCACTGTATAAGTAGAAATAAAAATCAAAAGATTTTATAGAGATTACAAAGATCCCTTCCATGTTATTTTGTTATCTTCCAAAAAATCATCACTTAAAACGTTTATATGCTAATTTACATTATGAAAAAAATTCTAAGATGACATGCTGATGTGTGGATATGTGATTGAAAAATAGGTCATCTAAAAGATTATCCACAATGGAAGAAAATTGATGAGTAGTGTCCTAATATGGAAATGAAATCAGAAATCTCATACTTGGGTTGTGCACAGATGGAATGAATCCATACCAAACCCTTAGTAGCGCACATAGTTCATAGTCTAATTTATTGGTAATTTACAACCTCTCTCCTGAAGTTTAAATGAAGTGAAAATATTTCATGACGAGTATAATGATCTCCAGTCTGAAGCAACCCAGAAATGATGTTGATGTTTTCTTGTCACCATTGATTGATGATTTGAAACTCTTATGGGAGGACGGAATTAGGGTGCATGATTCTTATAAAATAGAATATTTTTAGCTGCATACAGTACTTATGTTCACTATAAATGACTTACCAACATATGGAAATTTTTATGGATATAGTGTTAAGGGGCATAAAGCATGTATAATTCGAGACCAACAAACTTCATATAGTCAATTGCATCATGGGAGGAAAATAGTGTACGTCAGTCATCAAATGTTTTTGACTATGTAACACACTTATAGAATACTAGAAAAGGATTTCAATGGATCATAAGAATTTGATATTTCTCCAAAACATTTATCCCTTAATTTATATTTTGAGTCGGTGGAAAACCTTGATATGACATTGGGAAATACACATATATCTGGTATTATAGACATATTTGGAAGAAAATGTCAAAAACATTTGAGCTACCATACTGGAGATATCATGAAGTTAAACATAATATTGATTTCATAAATGTGGAGAATAATATCTATGATATTTTTATTGGAATATTGTTAGATATTGAAGGAAATACAAAAGATGGGTTGAATGCAGGATTAGACTTACTATCAATGTGATTTTGTTTGGAGTTAGTTGCCACTTCAAATGGAAGACGTACATTTCATCACCTGACATTTCATACATTATCCAAGAGAGAGAAAATTAGATTTTTTCAGTGTCTACATGATATCAGAGTGCCTCAAGGTTATTCTTCAAATGTAAAAAATTTCACCTCATTGAAGTATTTGAAGTTGATAGGTATGAGATCTTCAGATTGTCACGTCATGATGAAACAACTTCTACCAGTTGCAATGCATGGAATATTGACCATTGGTGTCTGAATGTCTATAATGAAGTTGTGTTATTTTTTCAATTCGATTTGTAATAAAGTGATTGGTGTGAATACTTTGAACATTTTGGAAAAGGATGCATTTTCTATACTTTGTCAATTGGAAATGTATTTTCCTCCATCATTTTTTGATATAATGGTGCATTTAATTATTCAATTGTTTTGTGAAATAAAGATTTTTGGACCTGTATATTTTCGTTGGATGTATCCTATTGAAAGGTATATGAAAATATTGAAGCGGTATACTGAGAATCAATATCGACATGAAGCCTCTATTGTTGAATGTAAATTTCTGAGGAGGTTGTGGAGTTTTGTGGGAGCTACTTGGCTATGGCGGAGCACAAATTTTTTCCTCTATCTTGCCATGAATGAGTTAATATTGAGGGAAAGGGGATTCGTGGATTGAAATTCAAATCATTTTCAGCTGAACATATGAAAAAGATAGAATTTTACATCCTGAATAACATAGTTGATGATCAACCATATATCACATTTCATATTAATGAGTTGAAACGATGTCATCCAATGAATAAAGAAATTTGGATTTTGATTAAGCACAAAAAACATTTTTGTCATTGATTAAAAAGACCTTGCTTTGAATATCAGATATATCAGAGACATTAGGATGGATAGTTGGTGGTCCGTGTTTAAATGTGATGACATGGTCCAGACATGACATTAATGGATATACATTTTATATGAATGCTCGGGACTACAGAAGTGCTGTTGAGAATAGTGTAGTATGGGTGTCTATATAAGAAATACATTTTTCACGTTCTAAAGACAAACACACAATTTCTGCATCATGTGAATATTATGGAGTTATTGAAAAAATATGGGAGGTTGATTACTTTAAAACTAATGTTATTGTTTTTAACTGTAATTGTTTTATCAGTAAAAACAGTTTCAGACACTATGAATTAGGAATTATAGTTGTTAATCTGAATAGAACAGAAGACACATATGATTCTTTTTTAATGGTAACACATTCAAAACAGATTTTGTATGTAGTTCATCAATCATATTTTCAATGGTCTATTGTTTTACAAGGGAAAAACAATATATTTGTGACGATCAACTTGATGAAGAAGCTAATTTATGTGAGATCCCTACTTCCATTGAAACATTAGAAGAACATAATGATGAACATGTTGAATACATGGTTTGTGCCATAAGGAACGATCATGATGAAGGAATTTGGGAAAACAATCCATTTGTACATTCCTAATATTAGAGGTAACATATATTTATTTCTTGTTTACATTTATTATTTTCCTAAAATGTAAGATATTGTAATTTATTTCATTATTAAAATTCGTATTAAAACAAATACGTAGTTGTTTTTGTTTTTTTAAATTTTGTTTAGTGTGGTTTACCATATTTACCGTATCTTACCGTTATTTACCATAGTTCACCTTTTTTTAATTTATATATTTTTCTATTTTGTTTAATGACAATTACACTAACATGTTTACCACATTTAACACATTTACCATTATTTAACATGCTTACCATATTAACCCTATTTACTATTATGTAATTTAGTTCAATTTTCCATTTTATGTTTACATTAGTATTGTAATATATAAATTTGAATATTTGTGAAATAATGTTTGTTTTTTTTATTTGAAGCATAATGACAGATCAAATAGTTGATCAACCATGTGATTATGGAGATGAGAATAATGATCATACCTCTGGGGAGGAACATTCACATGCTCCTCTTGATGTTCCCCAATCTTCCTCAAGTTCTCCCATAATGAAAAAGTGTTCAAGTGTTGGTAATCATGGGTGCACACGTTTACTGAAATTATCACTTTCCAGTACGTAGACCCAAAGGATAATCATTGAGTTTGATGAGAATGATATTCCTAAAGGTCCAAATGCAAACGATTTTAAGAGTTTTTAATCAACTCCGGCTTATAGAAAAATAATCATTTTGTAAGATGATTGGATAAGTGTCAATAATGCTATAAAATCTCATTTGTGGGAGATGATTTTGGTCAATTATTTTTCTATTTTGTTTCTATTCATTAAATGTTTCTATTGTAATATATTTTACATCTTCTTTATCAGATGAAATTTGATATTCTTAACACTGGAGAAGTCAAGAAGAAATTCTTATCGATGGATGCTAGGAGATGGAGGAATTTCAAATCAACCCTCACATATGATTTCATTTTTTGTCATAGGAGTCATGAAAATCCATGTCATATATATCTATTCATAGATGAAGACACATAGAGAAAGTTTGTTGAAAGTAGAAGAGAATATACATTTTTTGTAAGGGAAATGTATGATTTTTATAATATTCCTTATACAAATGATCATATTAATGTTTTTTTGTTGATTTCTTATTCTGAATTTACAACAAATAAGGAAATCTCATCAGCATATCCAATATAAAAATTTATACCCTCATAGTTTATCTTGTGGATGTTATACATTTTTGGAAGAACAAATTATCGTAGAAAAATTAAAAAAAATGGATAAATGAGTCTTCAAACACTGAAGAGGATTCCCCCCCATCCCATCCATCAAGACATGAAAAATGGAAGAGAGATTGGATGGGAAAAAAGGGGCAATATCTTTCAGATGATTCAATAATCGTATCTATGAGGATTATAAGATATGTTTTTATTTATTTAAGTTAACTATATTATAAATATAATTTGAATAATTTTAGAATTTTTCAATTAATTATTACAGGAATATATTGAAGAGTAGAGCTCATAGGGGGTATTTACAACTACTGGGAGGCAAGATATTTTATCTACATCATTGGGAAACCCTGAACATCCTAGTCTTGTACAAGGATATGTGACGAGTGTATTGGTAGGAAAAGTGTTTCCACATTAATCTACTTCATCCATTTAGGGAGTTAATAAAACAAATTAAATCCTTGGAGGCTGAAGTTCAAAATATTAATGCAACGATGGAGGAAAAGATTAAAGCGTTGGTACAGTCTATGTTTGCATAAATGCAAAGACAATTTCAGACTATAGCTCCCACTCTTCCACCTCATCATGCAGACCCCATTATCCATCCTCCACCTCCGACAGTAGCACCCACTCCCCCAACTTAGCATACATAACCCATTTCATATCATACTCCTCCACCACAACTTCATACTATTTTCATGTTGTATGATGATGATCCTAAACATCATATAGTTTCATATGTGATGGTATATTGTATAAGACATACTGTTCATCATCAACAGTTAGAGGTAGATTATCATAGGTTCACCATACATGATATTATAGATAGATAATCTAGAGTAACATTACCAATAGTTGAGGTGATGATCGTTGGACATTTTGTCATCCATTTTTTAATTTGGCCATCTAGTTTTTTGTTACTCATTACCATAGAGGTATGTATGTTATATATTCTGTTTTTTATTAAAGAAGATTTAACATTTGAAAACTCATATATTTTTCTATTTATTTTTACATGAATACATAAAATGTAATGAAATATTGTATATTCAACAACAAAGACAAATGGTTATGACATCAGATACATATTCTAGTAGTGTTGACATATTGTCAAGATATTAAAATTTTTTGGGTGATCATTATGATTTTCCAATGGAATCTAATGTTTTTGGAAGTGAAATAACATTGGGGATTTTGAAATCTAATTTCATGGAGCTGGTTATTGGAGATAAGTTGGGCATCAACATGGTGCAATTTTTTTCCATGTAAGTCTTAACACCTTTTCCCGAAGGCATGGAATTTCCAAATGATTAAAAGAACATTCATGATAGAAAGACAAGCTATAGTATTTTTATTAAAAATTTGTTTCCTGATAACTTGTTTTGGAATTGTTTTAGATAGTTATCAACTTATGTTTCCATAAATCAAAAAGGAACATTTAGTGAATTCCTTACAGGTGATCATGCAGCACACAGATGTATATGGATTTATGGGAACACATTTGATTTCTCCTTAACCACATGCATTGGATGAGGAACAATGCATGCATTATATTGCTGAATGATTTGATCAGAATATAATCACACATTGTTGGATGATGCCTTTTTGTGAGAGGTGTGAAAAATATTTCTAGCAAAGAGTTCATTATCTTTTATAATAAAAAACCACTAACCTTTAATTATCTGTTATCCGTGATTATTGGATGTTAGTTGTTTTTCCCAAGTGAGAAAACACTTTATTTGATATTCTTTTTCCATGGAAAAGTGTAGGAAGGTTTTAAGAGTATGTTGGAAAATTAAGTTTCAATTTACTAATAGTTTTGTATATTATAACGAATTATAAATTAATTTTATTCCTATTATTTTTTAATAGGGGATGGGTCTACGTTCAAAAAAACACCAAGTAAAGTGTTAAGATCAGATATTTAGAAGTAAAGGTAAATATCAATATATAATTTGTGCATTTTGATGTATTATATAAAAATAATATTCGGAATTTACACTCAATCAAACAGAATTGTCATGAACAACAAGGCGTCGTCAAATAATGGTATTATATGTAATGAATTGTGTATGAAATAATTACAACTAGAACACTTGTAAACTTTGACATGGTATAATTTAGTTTTATAATTTTACATTATAAAATATCCTTTTAAAAATTATTTTACTTATTCATTGTATATGTTAACTAATATATTTTTAATTTGTATTTATTTGATGACGCTAAAAATTATAGTGCTCAAGAGGTAAATCAGTTACAAGAGGAATGGTCAAATAATTTTACAAGTTTGATTGGATTTATTTGTGTATGTAGTGTAAAATGTATTTATGAAAATTGTCATTATAATTGTTTATTTGGTATTCGTTTAGGATGGATTTTGTTTATTTTGTGGACATTTTAAGTTAGGAATGATATATATGTGACTGTTTAATTTTTTGATACTTCTTGTTTTGGTCCAGTTCTTATCATTTTTATGGTATGGATTCTGGTTTTGGGGGGGGGGGGTTCCAAGGGTGTGTGGAGGTGTCTAGTGGGTTGGGGGGGGGGGGTTAGGGCTGTGATATGGCTTTCCAATTTAGTGTGGGGGGGGGGGGGGTGACCAGGAGGGTGGGAGGGCTATCCAGGGTGTGTCCATTGGTATGTGAGGGCTATCAAGGGGGTGGGGGTGTCCATGAGGGTGGGGGGGGGGGGGGGGGGCAGTCTAGGGGGAGTCCATTGGTGTGTGTGTGTGTGTGGGGGGGTGGTTCTAGAGGTGTGGGAGCACTATCCATGGGTGTGAGAGGGCTATCTAGTAGGGGTGTGGTATTTCTAGGGGTGTTAGAGCGTCGTCCACTAGGGTGGGGGTGGGGGGGGGTGTACAGGGTGTCCATGAGGGTTGGGGGGTAGTCCAGGGGGTGTCCAGGGTTTTGTGGGGTGGGGTGGGGGAGGTGTTCTAGGGGTGGATTGGGGGTGTCCAGGGGGTGAGGGGGGGGGGTGTCTAGCATATCCATGGTGGTGGGGGTGTCCCGGATGGTGGGGGGGCTGTCCAGGGGGTGGGGGTGTCCAGGGTTATGGACAGGTTATTTAGTGGGTGGGGGGGGGGGGGGTTTCTGGGTGTGTGGGAGGGCTTTCCAAGTGGTGTCTTGGGGTGTGGGGTGTTTCCAGGGGTGTGAGAGGGGTGTCCAGGGGTGTGTGTGGTGGTGGGGGGGGGGGGTTCTAGGGTGTCAATGGTGGTGGGATCTATCCAAGAGGGTGGGGGTGTCCAGGGTTATGGGCATGATGTTTAGTGGGTTTAGTAGAATTCATAGGGTGTGTGAGGGATGTCTAGGTGGTGGGGGAGGATTGTCTAGTGGGGTGGGTGTCCAGGAGGGTGGGAGGGCTATCCATGGGGTTTCCAGGGGTGCGTGTGGGGGGGGGGTTATTGGGGTGTGTGGGGGGAGGACTATACAATGGGTTGGGATCTTTCCAATGGTGTGGGAGGTCTATCCGGTGGGGTGGGGGTGGGGTGGGGGTTCCAGGGTGACCATGAGGGTGGGGGAAGTCCTGGGGGTGTCTAGGGGTGTGGGGGGGGGGGGGCTGTACAAGGGTAGGGGGGGTGTCCAGGTTGTCCATGGGGGTGGGGTTGTCCAAGGGGGTGGGAGGGTTGTCCATGGGGGTGGTGGCTGTCTAAGAGGGTGGGGGTGTCCAGGGTTGTGGGCAGGCTATATAGTGGTGGTGGGGGGGATTCAGGGGTGTGGGAGGGTTGTCCAGGGGCTAGGGGAGGGTTGTCCAATGGGGGTGGGTTATAGGGTTGTGGGAGGGCAGTCCAGGGGTGTGGGGAGGGCTGTCTAGTGGGGTGGGAGATTTCAAGGGATGTGGGAGGGTTTTCTAGTGGGTGTGGGTGTCTAGGGTGTCCATGACGGTGGGGGGTAGTCCAGGGGGTGTCCATGGTTGTGGTGGGGGGTTCTATGGTGTATATGGGGGTGGGGGTGTCCTAGAGAGTGAGAGGGCTATTCGGGGGGCTGTCCAGGAGGGTGGGGGTGTCTAGGGTAGTAAGAATGCTATTTAGTGGTGTAGGGGCGTTCTAGGGGTGTGGGAGGGCTCTCCAGGGGTTGGGGGAAGGTTTTCCAGTTGGGTGGGTGGGGGTGGGGTGTCTATGAGGGTGGGAGGGATTTCTAGGGGGTGTCCAGAGGTGGGGGTGGTCTAGCGGTGTGGGAGGGATTTCCAAATTTGTGGGGAGTGTTGTCCTATGGGGTGGGGGCATTTGAGGGGTGTGGGAGGGCTATCTCGTTGTGTGGGTGGTAGGTGTATAGTTTGTCCATGAGGGTGGGTGGCAGTCTAGAGGGTGACCAGGGGTGTGTGTGTGTGGGGGGGGGTGTCGAGTGTGTCGATTTGGGGTGGGGGTGTCCATGAGTGTGGGAGGGCTGTTGAGTGGATGGGGGCTATCCAGGGGGTGGGGGTGTCCAGGGTTGTGTCGAGGTTGTGTAGTGCGTTGGGGGGGGGGGGATTCTAGGGTTGTGTAAGGGTTGTCCAGGGGGTGGGGGATGACTTTCTATTGGGGTGGTTGGGGGTGTCTAGGAGGGTGGGAGGGCTTTCTAGGGTTGTGGGGGGGGGGGGGTTTCTAGGGTTGTGGGAGGGCTTTCCAGGGGTGTGGGGTGGGCTGTCTAGTGGTGTGGGGGCTTTCCAGGGGTGTGGGAGGGTTGTATAGTTGGGCGGGGTTTGTCCAGGGTGTCCATGATGGTGGGGGCAGTCTAGGGGGTGTACAGGGGTGTGTGTGTAGGGGGTCCAGGGTGTCCATGTGGGTGGGGGTGTCCGGGAGGGTGGGAGGGCTGCCTAGAAGGTAGGGGATGTCCAGGGTTGTGGGAAGGCTGTTTACTGGGGTGGGGGTCTCTAGGGGTGTGGGAGGGTTGTCCAGGGGGTGGGGGAGGCTGTCCAAGGGGGTGGGTTGGTCTTTTTTGTTCTTTTTTAGGTATTCTATTGGGTGTTCATATTTATGGGGAGGGGGTGTCCAGGGGTGTGGGGGTTGTTAGGAGGGTGGGGAGATATCTAGGGGTGTGGGGGGTGTCATGTGGGGTGTGGGTTATCCAGGGGGCTATCTTGGTGGGTCGGGGGGTTTTGGTATGTTATTGTTCTTTTTCTGATATTCTTTTGGACGAGCATAGTTGTGGGGGGTGTGTAATGATGTGGGGGATGTCGAGGAGGTATGGGGAAATACAAGGTGTGGGGGTTTCTAGTGGGGTTTTGGGTTTCCGAGGGTGTGTGGTGGTGGTGGGGGGGGGGGCTCTGTAGGTGGGGTGGGGGGGGGGGTTGGTCTATTTTTGTATTTTTCAGTTATTCTTTTGGCTGGGCATAGTTGTAGGGGGGTGTTTAGGGGTGTGGGGGGGATGTCTATAAGGGTGGGGGAGTCCAGGGGTGTGGGGGTGTCCAGTGGGGTGGGGCGGGGGTTTCCATTGTGTGGGGGGGGGGTTTCTAGGTGGGCTGGGGGGTGGGGGGATTTGTCTATTTTTATTCTGTTTCTGGTACACTATTGGCTGGGAATAATTGTGGTTGAACTGTTTAATTAAATTTTTTATTAGTTTTTATATTGTTTAACCGATGTATAAAATTCAATAGGATTAAGTTTAATGTCGGTTATTTCACAAGCTATGTAATAAATGGAAATGCATTTTTTTTACGTTGGTTATTTTATAAATGACATAGTAGATATGTTCTCACATCAGTTATTATTTAACCGACATGGAAAACTGCTTGGCAGACTGCTTTATCACGTCTTTTATGAAAATAACCGGCATGATAAATGCATCAGAGGAATTTTTTAAGACACCACTTATATAATAACCAATGTGATAAAGTATTTACAACATCAGTTTTTAAATAACACATGTAATACATCATTACTTTAAAGCATTTTCCACATCGGTTTTTGAGTAACCGATGTGATAAAAGCTTTGTTTTTTTGTTTTTAACATCAGTTTTAAATTAACCAACATATAAAACAATATTTATATCATCTTCTGTAATACCGTTGACCAAAAACAGATGTAAAAACTAAAAAATAGCCACCGTAAAAAACGTTATCTGCACTAGTGTCATCCCGAATTCTTATTCAAATGATTAAATATCTACATATGATTTATCAGATTTTTAAATTATATTCATTTTTGGATTATTTGATATGGAAATACCTAATAATAATTGTCGTTTTTTCTATCAGTGTATTCCATAATTTTATTCTTTGATGAATATATTAGTTGTACATTATCCAACTCATTGGAAGCTTCTATTTCTAAATCAGCATTTTGAACATCGTATTCCCTTGTATTGCTTATATATTTATTAATATCATTAAAAACTATTTGTTATCATCATGAAGACTCTCTTCTATCTCAATTATAGGGGCATAATTTCTATAAATCATATATCATAGCCTCATTTTATTGTATTTGTATGGTTTCCTTTTTCCTGAGTGTGCCATGGAATATTCCAACATATCTATATAAATCAATTTTCCTATGATATTCCATAGTGATATAAAACTCTTAGATCCAATTATTTGAAATTATTTAAATGATGGATTCCTTCTACACCATCGATCAAATAGATTCATTTATTTTTTAGAACACAACAAGAATCTATTGAAAATATTGACCGGTTCTGATACTATTTCCCTATATAATTTCTCATCTATATACTTTTCAATATAAATCATTTTGTCCATATTGTCTATGAATTAATTTTTCTTATTATCCAATCTAATTTGTTGAGGAGTTCTTAATTTTGAAACATTGTTTCTAATCCTGTGTTTCCCAATAAAATTTTCCACTGGGATATTTTTTAATTTTCCACCATTATTGGTTCAAAACATCAAATAACACAATTGAATCACAATTTTTTATTCACTGTAATATTTTTTCTGAAAAAACACACATTGTAATTATTGGAAATTAAAAATATTGATTACATTTTACTAAAATCATAATTCAAGAGTACATAAAAATAATTCTTGACAATTTCTATTAGTGAGAGACTTTACCATAGATCTACATACACTATTGTAGGAATACATATAAACATTTTTTCTTTTTCTACCATATCATTAGATTTATATTGATTTGGTGAATAGAATGGAATATGTCTGAGTAGTTACATATTATATATTAAATTTTATAGGTAGTGATATTTTTCAAAAGATCATCAATGGATAAATTTTCAAAATGGAAAATTCATTTTTTCCACAAAAATTTTTATTCCACCATCGATAGAAAGAACATATATTATCACCTATATATTACATAACGAGTTTCCGCGGTTCATGTTCTCTACAAAATAACTACCTAACTATTTCCCGCGATAATAAACATCTTGTTTGTAAAGTATAGAGAATGATCTGAGTGAAACAGTTGACTAACACGTTTCATATTGTGGATAAGAACTTCAGCAACCATGTAATAAAAAATCACATATATTTTACTATAGATATATCTTTTCCTTGTAAAATAATATTCAGTCCCTAAATATTTTCCATATGATGAAACCTTCATTATCGTAACTTGTTCATATCAATATATCCTAACATCATTTATTTTGGGTGGTTTATCTAGTATCAATGATCCATATTGACGTTTGATGTAATTCATTCAAAAAAAATTCTAAAACTGGATCCCAGTCAAAAGGTTCCTTTTGATCCATTTCAATGGATTTATACAAGATTTTGAATGGTATTCTTCAAATTCCATCTACTGTAATGGATTATCATCATCTTGAAATGTTGTAAATTGATAATCATTTTAGCACATTTGATGATTCCTTGGGATGATACTAATAAAAATCTTGGGTCCTCCTGTTATATTAATCATAATTTTATATTAGTAATATATAATTTTGTGTCTAACTACTCCACACTAGAAAAAGTAACTATTAATAAAATTTTGGTAATTTTGAACACTACAAGGAAACCTTTATTTCTTTATATGATTTGGTTCCTCCTTTCTATTGAATATAATTTTTGGGAATGACTTATCATTCAATAAAAACAACACATGATACGAGGTGTATTCCATTGTATCATAATTATTGGACCAAATATTACATGGGTTATCTCATCATTCTGATTTCGATTCAAAGAAAAATAAATGTCAACCATGGAATGGGTTAATAGGGGATGGAATCGATCATCACGTCAATATATTTTTAAAAAAAAATTAATATTGTTTGTTTTAATGTGTTGTTTGGTTCTATAGAAAATTATTTTATTATTTTCATATAATAATATATTATAACTAAACATTTGTGACACCATTATGACCATAATTACCAATTTTATTCTATTATTAAATGGTATTACATAATCATTGACATTTTTTTGTAGTCTAAAAACATTTCACCAAAAATAATTGACAACTTTGAAATTATATTTCACATTTCATGAATTCATAAATCAGATTGACATGTTCGGAAATCATGAGCTTGTTCATAATGATATTATTTTAGTTCTTTTTTTATTGTTATATTATTATTTTAAATAATTTCTTTCATTTCTCACCTCTCTTATTATTAAATGTTACACCCCTATATTTCGTAGTATGTTATTTTCTTTCAAGTAATTCTATATCTTGCGTTACACGCAACACCGAGTCGGAGCGCACCATGACTTATCAAACTAGAAGTTCAAAAAGTGGTTTTGAATAGTATTAACTGAATTTTGAATTTTATATATTCCATATAATTTTAGAATCCATATTATGTGTTTTTTGACATAATATAAGAATAAATTCATATTTTTTGATAAAAGAAGTATTTTTCAAAAAATACAATTTTACCATCTTTTAATGGAAATCCCTTTTTAAAACCAATATTTTAAATTATTATATATTCAATTTAATGAAATTAAATTTTTCTTTAGAATCGGCATATAATAATTTATTTTTGATAAATTTTTGGTACTTTTCTAATAACTTTTATATTTTAAAGAATATTGAAAATTACTAAATTATATTTGAAAATAATTTTTTTAATCGAAATAATTTATAGTGTTAAGTTATGTATTTGAATGGGTTGGAAGTATAATTAGATTATATTTTTATCATTCAATACACTTTAGGGCATTGTATGTAATTTCACCTTTAAATTTTACAAAATCACTTGTCAATCTTTTGATAGTTTTTACTTTTTAAAAACATGCATTTTGATTTTGACAAAGGGGATTATTGTTAAATAAATTAATGGAACTTCTATGTTTTGAATATGGTAAAATAGAATTAATTTTTGAATTCTTAATGTCAAAATCATCTTAAGGTAATGTTTTGGTATTTTTATGAAAACATTCAATTTAGATAAATAGTGAAAAACACTGCGTTATAGTTTAAAACTGACTTTTTTATTTGAATAATTATTTATTTTATTTAAAATTTTAAGTGAAAATAGAGATATAATTACTATATAATTTCATTGTAAGTTTTTGGACTCATTTTATAATTAAATTAGATGTATAAAATTTTATTGAACTTTTTACCACCTTTTACCAATTTCCTAAGAGCATTTGCAAATTTGCATAAAACATAATTTTACCACTTCTCTGAGTTGAATTTACAAAATCCGAGAAAAATGGTAAATATAAATAAGTAAAATTTGGTTCAATAAGATTAAAATATTTTTCGGTGAATAATAACTTTTGACTTTTATTTACCACGGTTAAAATTAAATAGGGCAATTAAGGGTAAAAATGATATCATAATTTCCCTACCACATTT
Source organism: Viscum album (assembly GCA_963277665.1). Classification (NCBI taxonomy): domain Eukaryota; kingdom Viridiplantae; phylum Streptophyta; class Magnoliopsida; order Santalales; family Viscaceae; genus Viscum; species Viscum album. The sequence continues at coordinate 740,800,779 of OY728145.1, read as the reverse complement.
TCTAATTCTATTGGATAAGTATAATTCAACCAAAAAAACCTCAGGAACAACATATAAACCTCTTTGGTCCACATGGATTAGATTTGGTCATTTATTATTATCTTATTTGAAGAAGTTTTAAAAGAGTTAAATTCAATGTTTAATAACTAAACCATTTTTAATATAGGGTTACACACAATATAAACTCAACTATAAATATTAATTAGATATCTAGAAAGATTTAATAGATAATGTTATTTTATTTAATGTTTTTAGGAATTAAGTAATTTAATTTATTTAGGACACAATGATGATGTAGTAATTACCATATTAATGAAATATTAAATAATTGATATTATAAATATCCAAATAAATGTCAATTGAGAATTTTGATGAATTAGAGTAATTTTATAGGTTAATATGACATGTTTAGATTAGTTGAATAAATTTTATTCGATGTAATAATGTTTTTATGGCCTTCAAAAATATCAAATACTAAGTAGTGTCAAAAGTTATAAAATTGTGTTTTAAAAACAAATATTATATTATTAAATGATATAATATTCATAAAAATCTATGGTTTCATTCAAAGGAATTAGATAAGGTTACATATATGAATAATTAACCACATGGGGTTTGATTGGCATGTTATAGTGTGTTTATTAACCATATAATATAAAAATACAAAGAGACATGGTAAATGTCAAAATATTTACCTAAGAGTAAAATCTAAAAGATAAGGTTAATATGATGACCTAATCTGGTATAAAACCTATTGGATGAAATTATTTCGACCCATACCCACCATATCCCTTAAATAATTCATTTTTTATCCATTAGAAAACAAAAATCATTTTATTATAAAATAATATTTTAAGCTTTTCCTAAAGTGACCCTCACCTCTCTTATAAAAGGGTACTTCCCCTTCTCTTAATTTCAAACCTCCAAAGCCTTTGGTATTTGTCAAAAACTACCCAAATAGCCTCCCAAAATTCATCCCTTAGTTATCAAGGCTATCCTTTGGTATTAAATCCATCCTACTGAGCCATTTTGATCAAATCAATTGGAAGAACACAAAGAAGAGGTAAATTTTTCATCACCTATTTCAAGTTCTTTTCATCTTCCATTTTCCTATTCTTTGTTGTTTATATTCTAAAATAATAAATCCAGTATCATTTATATACTGTTATGTTATTATGAAAATGGTACAACCATATTCATTATTCTATCCACCATACAAATGACAAAGTCACCATACATGCGTACGTACGGATTACCATCTCCATGTCGTGGTGTAGTTTGTCATTCAAACACATCATTATTTAGATGGGTATAATAATGAGTACAACTATTGTAAATAATAAAAATTAACTTTTAGTTATTCTGTATATATGACATACCATACAATTACATATTATTTATCCATCAATATAATGATATTGTCGCTCGTGCGTAGGTACGGATTACCGTCTCCACGAATGTGAGGAGATCCATTCCCCATCATATTCATTTAAGAAGAATTTTAATTTTATGATAAAAAATAATTTTTATGATATTAATATCATCCTTTATATGAATAAAATACATCCTATCCATAAAAAACATGGCTTACGTAACCGAGTATCTAAAGGAAAATTGATCAGTTAACACCTAAAATGATGATGCTATTAAAATATTATTAACTAAGAAATATTAGAGGATCATATATGATGTCATATTTTTGTATATAGTTATTGTATAATTTAAAAAAAATTATTTAACTATTATACAAGAGGTTAAAGTACCCTAAACCACAGAAAAGTACAAGGTAAGGGGTTTCTTATATCACATTTAATTCTGTGAGACATCCATTGTTCGCCAGTAATTTATTGCATGTGTTGTATAGTGTACTGAAATTTGATATATCTTATCATGATTATCTTTATATTCATGTTATTATGTGAATAATTTGGTGGTTATTAACTTTTTTTCATATGACTTGATTGATTACAACATGGTAAAGTGTTTTAATCTCACTTCGTATTCCCGTGAGATTCATGCTATATTGCCACTATTTCCTTTTGTGTGGTGTATGTAATACCCATGATTTTATTATTCTTCTAATACAAATTAATTTATGGTTATTTACAACTTCATTTTATGATACTTCTTTCATGGATTGTATGTATCGTAAGTTACTAAATCGGTAAAAGAATTTCAAATTTCAATTTCCACTCATGGGGATTTACGCATACTTCATTGATTATTTTACTCCATGATTATGTGTGGAATCACTATTTATTATTTGTGTAGTAATTTTCACTCCACTTTCTATGGATATAATTTTAATACACATAATCACTCCATTGATAAATTCTCAAGTCATTGATATGAACTTGAAAGGAGTAGTTTTAACTCAATCTCCATTCATTGGGTTAAACTTTCAATTCATCATTGTTTTTAACATGAATATGTGTGAATGTACTTAGATTGATTTCAAATTAATATCCAATCATATTCAGTGTATTTACATTTTTGACACATAATTATGTCATTGATTTATCCTTATCATAAGGATACAATTTTTATAATGGATTTTATCTCAACTTACATTCCATTGTGTCTTCTTGGTTGTTATGATTCAACTCACTTTTTTTGGGTTATATACTATACTTTTTCATATTATATCATGAATCCATTTATTCTCATGATATTATTAATTTTTTATTACCTCAAGTATTTGTATTCAGGCATCTCTCATTTGGCTAGGAACTCTATCTAAAATATCATATTAAATGTTTTTAAAATTTATTCTTCTAAATATTTCTTAGTAATGTCCATGTTTTAAAAATGGTTTTATGGATTTATTTATAGGAACATGAAGGTATTAAAATTTAATTTCATTATAAATTTTTCAAATTGGTATGGGGAACTTTGATTCAAAAATCAATTTAAAACAACTTCTTGTTAAATAGTGAGACTTTTAATTGTTTTCATGAAAAAGGGATATTTCCATCAAAGATTTTTACTGATAATTTTCAACTATGTCAACATCCATTATGGGATATTATTCATGATTGAGGTTTAATTTAATATGATACAAATCATCCATACTGTTTTGAATGTTTTTTGATATGTTTGACTGTGGTTGTGTTATTTTTATATCATTCATGGTTTATGGATAAAGTATTGGAATTTCGTATTCCTGTTTTAATATGAATTTTATGTTATGTTTAATCCTTTTCATATGAGGAATTCAATAGACATTGTAAGTGATTGTTGGATACCACTATAGCTCTTCGATGAATTTGTAGGTCTCATGATACATAAATAGTTTCTTGGAACAAGGCCTTGACAAAAATTTATTTGTAGTTTTGGCATAAGGCCTTGACTATGTTGTTATGAAGTATGGCATTATGCATTCCATCATTATTGAGCTATATATTGATATTCAATGTAACATCCCATGTAAGTAATGAATAATAGATATTTTTATCTATGTCTATTTATAAATATGATAGTGTTTTAGAGGCTTAAAATGAGAATAAATCTATTCTTAAGCATAAAATACACTAATATTTTTAAAAGATTATTTTACTGACTTTTGATGGAAAACCATTTTTTAATCAAACATTTGAAATTTTTATAATCATTATTTTTCAAAATAAACATATTATTTATGATTGGGACATTGAAATTTTCATTGGATAAATTTTTGGTATTTTTCTGACAATGTTCAAATTTTAATGAATAGTGAAAAAATACTGCATTTTACATCAAACTTCTTTTTCATCTAATTTAATTATATGGGTAGATTATCTATTTAATTTTTCTTAAAGTGTAATTTGAATATATTTTTACCATTTAATCCAATGGTGGTCATTAGGATTAATTTCACTTTGGAATTGGGCATAAACTAATGCCAAACTTTTCAAATATATTGTTTCAAAAAAACCCGCTATTTGTTTTGACAACATGAATTATTTTTAAATTAATTATTTCAATTTATATGTTTGTAATTTGGTAAAATGGATTGCATATTTGGAATCAGAATTTCCAAATTATGTAATTAAGACTCTTTTTTTTGTCATTATGAATAGTAACAACAGTAATTATCTTTGATTATCTTGATTAATGAGTAATCAGGTAGTTACGGATAATAAAATAATATCATAATAATACAAAAAGACACCAAAATCTGTCTAAATGAAAATGGTTGTCTCATGGATGACCATGGGATTCCTTGTACCAATCATGGGGAGCCCGTGGAATCACTTTTGTGTGAAAGTGACTCTTTATCATTTTATTTTTAAAGAAAGTTAACTATAACAAAGAATGTATCACCTGAGTAAAACATATTTAATTTTGTATAGATATATGTTATGTTGAATATAAATAGTCATTATAAATCTAAAATTATTTCCTACATCATGATATTTTTTTATAATTTTTATACATTAAATAAATTAAATTATTTATAACACCATGATGATGCAGCGATTACCTCATTATTTAACGATTTAAAAATAATGAAAAGATAATGTAAAATATAAAACCTAAACTTGTCAAAATCCTATTGGACGGGTGGATTTTGAACCCCTGTCCCCTTATCCTCGAAATTTATAATTGTGGGACTTTTTTTATCCGAAAATAATTTAATAACAAAGTATCTTTTCTTAACTTTCCAAGAGTGCCCCTCCTCTCCTCTTATAAAAGGCCCCCACATCTACCACCTTACCCACACCTCTCAAGCCTTTGTCTCGGACAAACCCTTTCCATTTTTTCTTTCCATATCCCTATATTACTCCTTGAATCCTCACTTTGGGAATAAGGCTTCCCAAGGAAGCCTTTGAGCTCAAATCAAAAAGAGTTACCCGTTTTAAAGGTAGTGTTTTCTATTGTGTTCTTATGTTTTATTTTGCTTCTCCAACCCTCTAAACTCTTTTTATTCCTTTATTTTTTTAAAAAAACCAGTATATTAAATATACTAGGATGTTTTTACAATACTTATTAGAGCTACAATTACACACACATACATCTAATGGTTAAAGAACATACTGTTTCCGTGGATGGCGAATTTCTACCTCACGAAACGATGATTGTTCAATATTATTTTAACACCATAAAAGGTGGCCATTATGATGTCGCTATATTTATATATGGTATAAAATATGTTTATATTTTACTTAATCTTCTTTATTTTTCATTTATGGAATACCTTTATGGTTTCCATTATGGGTAAACGTGATATCTTCATTTTAGGAAGTGCAGACTACCACCTCCTCAAAGTGATTTGATTAGTTAATACCATATGTGGGACATATAAAGGATGTAATTAATGATATTATATATGATATTATACTAGATATTAATATACCTTTATATCATTATGATTCCATTCCATAAAATATGAAATAGAAATGAAAGTAGCGTTCATGCGTACGTACAACTTACCGTCTCAATGAACGGTGCATTTCATTTATTACCTCTAAATGTTATGTAATATTATAAATGAATTTATATATTGTATATATATGATATATATGATATCTACATCATGAGTATAAATCTGGATATAATGGATACATGAATGACTTGTAATTATAAAGAGTTTTTTTTGACTCTAGTACCAATGATCGTTAAAACGACCGTTATTAACGTAAATAATTACATAGTGTTCCTGACATGGTAATAAGTGATATAAGAGGAATAATGAACTTGAAAAAGGTTCTTAAGAAAGTATAAATTAACTCAAGTTTATTATTCAGGAGGTTAAAGAATGATCGAGTCAAGTCGGACCCGAGGTAAGGGACTTCGTCTCAATCTCCATTCATTGAGGCATATTTTGTTTTATACACAACATTATTTTATATGGTTTATAAACCCCTTTTACTTTTACGATTATTCAAAAGGAATCTTTTTTACAGGAAGCATTTTACTAAACGATAAAAGGAATGTTTTTTTGTCACACGTATGCGGTGACAATGACTTCTCCGTCACCGTGACCATTATTTGAGTTTCAACTTCCTCTACAAGCCATAACCGAACGTTTTTTTTAAAATGAAAAATAACTACCATGTACTACTTCTCTTCTATTTTGGTTTTGAAAATGGTTTTCATAATGTTTTTATATCAATGTGTTGTATTGATATCTTGTTATTGAAAAGTGGAAATGTTATGTGTCCTTTATGCATGGTTTATATGATATGATTATGTTATGGTTCGTGGAAATTATTATGAAGATGGGTGGTTCCATGATAAACTAAAGGCGGGTGATCCCAATATAGCTCTCTAATGCAGTGGGTAACGTGAAGGAGTTAAACGTTAAGGTTTATCTGAAGAGATTTAGGGAATATACTGTGATGGGTATTCCAAATGTTACCAAGAGGGTTACTCCCTGCGTAAGAATGTTATGAATGCCTTAAGTTACATTTATGTATAATTATTTCTATGATTTATTCATGATTTGATGAGGTATGTTAAAGTGCTTATGTTTTATGAGTAGAGTATGATTTCATTGATTCTTATGTATACATGTACTCATGTATCCTTTCCATATTTTTCATATCCCTTAATGAGATTTTTATGCTCATCCCATGTTTTTGAAATGATTTTCACAGGTCAAGGGAAAGGTACATGATGTGATTATAGTGTCAAGGAAGTTTCATGAAAGAATCCATGTTTTATTTTAAATATGTTTCCATTGATGGGAAAAATGAATACTATCTTTTATGTTACCACTTTGTTTAAATGTGGAATGTAATGCAAGTTTTATGATCTAATTCTCTATAACTCTAAACCTGAAAATATCCTCAATGTGTAATCTTGTAATAACTCAAGATTAAGTAAGTTTTAAGGTTGGGGCCTTATAGTTGGTATTAGAGGTCAGTTTAGATAAATTTAGGAGTTAGAATTTTATTAAATTATTATCCAAAAATATTTTTTTATGGTCAAATTGAAATGATATAGCATTTGGTGATTACCATGTTGCTTCATCTAAGACATGTTTGTTAAGAATGGTTTTCCGCAGAGGAAACAGGGAAGCAGTTCTAGGAAGGCATACAGAAGAAAATAACCTTCTGAATCAGCATCATGAGATGGTAGGAAATGGAACTGAAAAGTTTGTTACAGTAATGGAGCAGTTGACTCAAGTGATAAATTGTGGCAGTATCCATGCACGAGATCATCCAGATCAACCCCAGAATAACATGTCAGTAGTGGAACATTTTATGAGGCAACATCTCCCATCATTCAGAGGATCATTTGACCCAGTGCTAGATGAAGGGTGGATTAAACCATTGGAGAAGATTTTAGATGTCATGGGGTGTTCAGACAATCAAAAGGTTAGTCTTGCTATTTACCGTTTGGAGGGTGAAGCAGATCCGTGGTTCTCTATGGTTAAAAATATCAGGGATTCTAATGATATTTATGCTCTCTACTGGGATGAATTCAAAGGTATGTTTCTTGAGAAGTATTTTCCTAAGGTTGTTCGACTTAGGAAGGAATAACAATTCTTGGAATTGAGGCAAGAGGAAGACTCAGTGGCTACCTATGAAGAGAGGTTCACTCGATTGGAAAGGTATGCTCCAAATTTTATCCAAGACGTTGATAGTAAAATAATTCGTTTTTATTCAGGATTAAAGCCAAAATATCGAAGGGCTTTACCTTATTATGAGTTCAAAAGTTATGAAAAGCTTGTTTGACGTGCTGATAAGGTGTAAATGGAGTTTTTCGATGATAAAGTGTTCTATAATAACCAACAGAAGAAGATACCAAGGTGGCAGGGGAAAGGGAAGATTTCTTCAAAAAAGTATGATGGTAAGAAAACTAAGTTTCCAGTTTGTGATAAATGTGGTAAAAGGCTTGCTGGGGAATGTCTTCTGATTTCTAGAAAGTGCTACCAATGTGGTATGATAGGACATACGGATCGTGATTTCACTGAAAAAGATCATGGTGATGGTAAGTCCAAATTTGATTTTCAGTTAGTGAAATGTTTTATGTGAAATGAGATGGTTCACTATGCAATTGAGTGTCCAGAAAAGAGCTCGAGTGATGGGAAGCAGTTAGACTACAAGAAGAAATGGGTGGTGAAATCCTTTACAACTACTTCAGCAGATGTTGGGCTATCAAATGAAGTTGTATCAGGTACTTTTTTTGTTTTCTCAGATTATGCCAGTGTGTTGTTTGAATCGGGGTCTACACATTCCTTCATCTTTGAAAATTTTTCTAGTAAGATGGGAATAACATCTTAATAAATGACTCATGAAATTTTGGTAAAAACACCTAGGGGAAATGTATAGGAAAAAAGAATTAATAAGAATATTCCTATCCTTATCCGTGGAAAGAACCTACTTGGAAACCTAATTGTTCTACCTCTAGTAGAGTTTGATGTTATCCTGGGTATGTATTGGCTCTCTATTTACCATGCTAAGATTGACTGTAGATCTAATGAAGTTTCTTTTCAGAAATACTTTCATTTTGTGTATAAGAATGAACCCTTAATATTGATAACATATCAAGAGGCCGAGAAACTTGTAAAAGATGGAAATCAATGTTACCTTGCACACATTCTTGAAAACAAGGTAACTGTTCAGATTAATGATGTTCCAGTGGTAAATGAGTATCCTGATGTTTTTACAGATGACATTCCCGGAATAATACCAGATCGGGAAGTTGAGTTTACTATTGTCTTAGTTCCTGATGCTAAGCCCATTTCAAAACCCCCTTATCGAATGGCTCATATTAAACTTTTAGAGTGGAAGGAGCAATTGAAAGATTTATTAGAGAAAGGTTTCATTCGACCTAGCACATCACCATGGGGTGCTCTTGTTTTATTTGTTAAAAAGAGATATGGTTCAATGAGACTTTGCATTGATTATAGAGCCTTGAATAACATCACTGTTAAGAACAAATATCCTTTGCCTCATATCGACAATTTGTTTGATCAGCTCCCAGGAGATTAGTAGTTTTGAAAGATTGACATGAGATCAGGGTACCATCAGCTGATGTTAAAGGAAGAAGATGTTCTGAATACTTCATTTCATACAAGATATGGCCATTATGAACTTGTAGTAATGCCTTTTGGGCTAACAAATTCACCTACTGTATTCATGGACTTAATGAATAGAATTTTCCATGAGTTCTTGGATAAGTTTGTGGTGGTTTTCATTGATGATATTTTGGTGTTTTCTAAAAGTAAAGGGGAGCATTAAAGACATTTAAGGGTTATTTTTCAAACCATAAAATAAAATAAATTGTATGGGAAATTTAGCAAGTGTTAGTTTTGGTTGCAAAAAATTTCTTTCCTTGGTCACTTTGTTTCTAAAGATGGGATAACTGTTGATCTTGAAAAAACAATGGTTGTTGAAGAATGGCCAAGAGCCACAAATGTAACATAGATTCGAAGTTTCCTTGGTTTTTCAAGATGTTACCAAAGGTTTGTTATAAATTATTCACAGTTATCTAGTCCAATGACTAAGATAATTCATAAGGGTGTTAAGTTTATCTGGAGAAAAGAATGTGATGATTGTTTTCAGGAACTGAAAAGAAGATTGGTGAATGCTCCAGTTTTGGCACTACCTTAAAGGAATGGTGAGTTTGTTATCTACAGTTATGCTTCATTAAAAGGACTTGGTTGTGTCCTAATGTAGAATGATAAGGTAATTTCTTATTCTTCACGTCAGTTAAAAACTCATGAGGTAAATTACCCTACACATGATTTGGAAATAGCTGCTATTGTTTTCGCTTTAAAAATTTGGAGGCATCATTTGTATGGAGTAAAGTATGAATTATATACCGATCACAAAAGTTTAAAGTATATATTCCCTTAGAAAGAATTGAACATGAGACATAGGAGATGGATGGAATTAATCAAGGATTATGATTTTACAATTCATTACCATCCGGGAAAATCAAATAAAGTGGACGATTCTTTGAGTTAAAAAATTAATTCTTCATTAACAATGTTGTGTTTGGAATGTGATCATTTGGTTAAGGATTTGATGAAATTTGGCATAGAAGTTGTTGGTGCAGGATGTCCTTCTGTTTTGTTTCAGGTATCAGTGAAATCTTCTCTATCAGACATAATCTAGCAAGCACAGAAGCAAGACAGTGAGTGGAATGTTGGCCGGCCAGATCGGCTCAAATGGGCCAGAGCACGCTGCTCCTTCCTTGGAAGGTCATTTGGGAGGTGGCTGATCGGAGGGATGGCTTGCCATCGGGAGGGACCATGCTTGCATGGGATTGCTGAGTGGTCCTCCCTCAGAGTGAGCGGCGCTGTTTTTGATTGGATGAGGTGATTTCTGGTTTTTTCTTGTTGTTGTTCGGGTTTGATGAAACTTTTGGTTTCTCACTTTTTCCTCAAATGTGTCCTTATTAATAAAAAATAATTTTCAGTCAGTGTGTGCCTTATGATTCACAGTTAAAGAGAGAGTTTTTTTGTGAAGCTCATAGTTCTCCGTTTTCAGTTCATCCTGGCAGTACTAAGATGTACAGAGATCTGCGGGAGTATTACTGGTGGGATGGAATGAAAAGAGATATAGCTGATTTTACTGTGATGTGTTTGACATGTCAATAGGCTAAAGCAGATTGGTAGTTACCGAAAGGGATGCTTCAACCATTACCAGTTCCAGAGTGGAAATGGGAGAATATATCCATGGACTTTGTTGTGGGATTACTGAAGACATCTCGAGGTAATAATGCAATCTGGGTTATTGTTGATTGCTTGACTAAATCTGCTCATTTCCTTGCTATACGAGATAATGTTTCCCTAGATCAACTTTCTTGTTTGTATCTTAAAGAGATAGTTAGGTTACATGGAGTTCCTCTCTCCATTGTATCTGACCGTGATCCCAGGTTCACTTCTAACTTTTTGAAAGTCCTTCAGAACTCGTTGGGTACTGAATTAAATTTTAGTACTGCTTTTCATCCTCAATCAGATAGGCAATCAGAACGAACAATTCAGAATTTGGAAGATATGCTACGTGCTTGTTCGATGGATTATCAGGGAAGTTGGGACCAACATCTTTCTTTGGTTGAATTTTCATATAATAACAGTTTTCATTCCAGTATACAGATGACACCATTTGAGGCGTTATATGGGAAGCGGTGTAGAACTCCATCTTTCTGGTATGAAGTGGGTTAAAGGAAGTTGATGGGACTAGAATTGGAAGAAGAGTTGGTAGAAAAAGTTCAGCTGATACAAAAACACATGAGAATAGCTCAGAGGAGGCAAAAGAGTTATGCGGACAACAGGAGGAAGGATCTCTCTTTTGAGGTAGGTGATCATGTTTTTCTCAAAGTCTCACCATGGAAACATGTGATGAAATTTGGTACAAAAGGAAAGCTAAGTCCAAGGTTAGTTGGACCATATAAAATTCTGAAGAGTGTTGGATCAGTTGCTTACCGAGTGGATTTACCTCCAAGTTTATCTCAGGTACACAATGTTTTTCATGTTTCGATGTTGAGAAAGTATATTCCAGATCTATCTCATGTTTTGAGTACAAAGGTAGTTCAGCTGGAAGAGAACATATCTTATGAGGAACAACCGGTCCAGATTCTTGACCACAATGAGCAAGTGTTATGAAATAAGGTGATTCCTCAGGTAAAGGATTTGTGGAAAAACCACATGATTGAAGAGGCAACATCGGAATCTAAAAATGCAATGAGGGCTAAATACCCCCATTTATTCGATAAGTAAATAAATTGTGGGGATGCAATTTTCTAACGGGGGGAAGGATGTAACATCCCAATTAAGTAATGAATAATAGATATTTTTATCTATGTCTATTTATGAATTAGATAGTGTTTAGAGGCCTAAAATGAGAACAAATCCAATCTTATGCATGGAATACACTAATATTTTTATAAGATTGTTTTACTGCCTTTTGATGGAAAACCATTTTTAAATCAAACTTTTGACAATTTTATAATCTTTATTTGTCAAAATAAACATATTATTTATTATTGGGGCATTGAAATTTTCATTGGATATGTTTTTGGTATTTTTATGACAATGTTCATTTTTTAATGAATAGTGAAAAAATACTGCAATTTACATCAAAACTCCTTTTTCATCTAATTTAATTATATTGGTAGATTATCATTTTAATTGGTCCTAAAGTGTAATTTCAATATATTTTTACCATTTAATCCAATGGTGGTCATTAGTATTAATTTCACTTTGGAATTGGGCATAAACTAATGTCAAACATTTCATAGATATTGTTTCAAAAAAATACGCTATTTGTTTTGACAACGGGAATTATTTTTAAATTAATTATTGCAATTTATATGTTTGGAATTTGGTAAAATGGATTCCATATTTGGAATCATAAGGTCCAAATTATGTAATTAAGACTCTTGTTTTTTGACATTATGAATAGTAACGACGGTAATTATCTTTAATTATCATTATTAATTAATAATCGTGTAGTCAAGGATAATAAAATAATTTCATAATAATAATAAAAGACACCAAAATGTGTCCTAATGCTACTTTTTGTCTCATGGATGACCATGGGATGCCTTGTGCCAATCTTGGGGACCCCATGGAATCAATTTTGGGTGAATGTGACTTTTTATCTTTTTATTTTTAAAGAATGTTTATTATAACAAAGAATGTATCACCTGAGTAAAATATTTTTAAATTTGTATTAATAAATTTTCTGTTGGACTATATATAGTCATTAAAAAGCTAAAAATATTTCCTACATCATGATTTTTTTTTATAATTTTTATACATTAAATAAATTAAATTATTTATGACAGCACGATAATGCAGCGATTAACTCATTATTTAACGATTTAAAAAAAATGAAAAGATAATGTAAAATCTAAGACCTAAACTTGTAAAAAACCTATTGGATGGGTTTATTTCGAACCCTTATCACCTTATCCTAGAAATTTATAATATTGGGACTTTTTTTATCCGAACATAATTTTATAACAAAGTATCTATTATTAACGTTCCAATAGTGCCCCTCCTCTCCTCTTATAAAAGGCCCCCACCTCTAACACCTTACCCACACCTCTCAAGCCTTTGGCTCCGGCATCCCCAGTACATTTTGTCTCTACACATCCCTATATTACTCCTTGAATCCTCACTCTGGGAAAAAGTATTCCCAAGGAAGCCTTTGAGCTCAAATAAAAAAGAGTTACCCGTTTTAAAGGTAGTGTTTTCTCTTATGTTCTTATGTTTTATTTTTCTTATCCAACCCTCTAACATATTTTTATTCATTTATTTTATAAACAAACTAGTATCTTCAATAATAAGATGTTTTTATAAAAACAATTCGAGCTACACTTACACACACCTACATCTAATGGTTAAAGAACATACTGTTTCTGTGGATGGCGAATTTCTGCCTCACGAAACGATGATTGCTCAATATTTTTTTAACACCTTCAATGGTAGACATTAAGATGTCACTATATTTTTATATGGTATATAATATGTTTATGTTTTACTTAATCTTCTGTATTTTTCATTTATGTCATACCTTTATGGTTTCCATTATGGGTAAATGTGATATCTTCATTTTAGGAAGTGTGGACTACCGCCCCCTCAATGTGATTTGATTCATTAATACCATATGTGGGACATATAATGGATGTAATTAATGATATTATATATGATATTATACTGGAATTATAACATAACTCTATATCATTATGATTCCATTCCATAAAATACAAAATAGAAATGAAAGTAACATTCATGCGTACGTATGGCTTACCGTCTCCATGAACGGTGCATTTCATTTATTACCTCTAAACGTTATGTAATATTATAAATGCATGTATATACTGGATATATATGATATATAAGATATATAAACCATGAGTATAACTCTGGATATAATGGATACATGAACAACTTGTAATTATAAAGAGTTTATTTTTGACTCAAGTACCAATGATCATTAAAACGATAGTTATTAACTTAAATAATTACATAGTGTTCATGACATGGTAATAAGTGATATAAAAGGAATAATGAACTTTAAAAAGGTTCTTAAGCAAGTATAAATTAACTCATGTTTTTTATTCAGGAGGTTAAAGAACGATCGAGTCAAGTTGGACTCGAGGTTAGGGACTTCATCTCAATCTCCATTCATTGAGGCATATTTTTTTTATACAAAAATTTCTTCTATACAGTGTATAAACCCCTTTTACTTTTAAAATTATTCAAAAGGAATATTTTTTATACAAAGTGTTTTACTAAATTACAAAAGGAATGTTTTTTTTTTCGTACGTATGCGGTGACAATGACTTCTCCGCCGCCGTGACCATTATTTGAGTTTCAACTTCCTCTACAAGCCATAACCTATCTTTTTTTTAAATGAAAAATAAATACCTTGTATTACTTTTCCTCTATTTTGGTATTGAAAATGGTTTTCATAATGTTTTTATATCAAAGTTTTGTATTGATATCTTGTGATTGAAAAAAGTAAATGCTATGTTTCCTTTATGCATGTTTTATGTGATACGATTATATTATTATTCTTCAGCATTATTATGAAGATGGGTGGTTCCGTGATAAACTAAGGGTGGGTGAGCCCGATATAGCTCTCCAATGCTTTGGGTAACATGAAGGAGTTAAACGTTATGGTTTCTTTGAGGAAATTTAGGGAATATACTGTGATGGGTATTCCAAACGTAACCAAGAGGGTTACTCCCTACGTAAGAATGTTATGAATTCCTCAAGTTACCTTTATGTATTATGATTTATATGATTTATTAATGATTTGATGAGTTATGTTAATTTGATTATGTTTTATGAGTAGAGTATTATTTCATTGATTCTTATGTATACATGTACTCATGTTTCCTTTCCATATTTTTCATATCCCTTACTGAGCTTTTTATGCTCATCCCATGTTTTTGAAATGATTTTCATAGTTCAAGGGAAAGGTACATGATGCGATGAGTGTCATGGAAGTGTCAAGAAAGAATCCATGTTTTATTTTAAATATGATTCCATTGATGGGAAAAATGAATGCTATCTTTTATGTAACCACATTGTTTAAATGTGGAATGTAACGCAAGTTTTATGATCTAATTCTCTAAAACTCTAAACCTGAAAAGACCCTCAGTGTGTAATCTTGTAAGAACTCCAGATTAAGTAAGGTTTAAGGCTGGGGACTTATATTTCATGTTATTATTTGACTAGTATAATATCCATGTGAATATGTAAACGACATTATTTGATTTTATTTTTTCCATATTATGATGATGTTCATGATTAGATGGATTTTGTTTTATTATTATACATTTCCTTAAATGTTTATTCGTATTTATGAATGTTTCTAATATATGTTTATCCTATCTATGAATCTGAGCTCACTACTTTCAATGTTTTATTTTTCCTTGGATTTGAAAAAGTATTTTTTGGTTGACCTGTATGGAGAGGATAAGGATATAAGTGTGTTTATAAAGGTGACGAAATGTTGTTGATGTTTTTATTTCATGATGTAATGAATAGAGTATGCATATATATATTACTTCCAAGGCTACTAAACTGTTCAGCCTTTTAGGACATGATTCCATGTATCATGAAAATGTTTGTTAATAATGCACCAACTCTGGGTAACTGGGATCGGGGCATTACATTTGGTATTAGAGTAACTTTAGTACAAACCATGTAAGATAGATTTCGAAGGAAAAGTCTAATTAAGAAATAGTACCCTAAGATAGACATTAGGGTTTAGTATAGAAGAACATCAAAAAATGTTGGTAATGTAAATATTGTGTTTCTTTCTAATAAATACATCCCTCTTTAGACACGACTAGGTAGAGGCGGCTCTAGCATAGATGTGCCGAGGATTGAAAACTCCAACTTTGAGTTTCGGGCTTGACCCGAGGTATCCTGGTACATGACAATGGGCCTTGCTGTACTCTTGGTTATGACATTCCCGAGGGATATGATTAGGATAATTCACATTTTCGTTACAAACCGATTTGATGGATTTTAATATAAGATGAGAATAAATAGCCAAGGTTAATCCTAAGGCTTTTTATTTTGAAAATATGGGGTTATGATATTCTCAAAATGATTTTCTGACTCACACAATTCTTTCTTGAGTTAGAAAATGGCTGGATTCCAAGGAATTCATAGTAACATTGAACATGATGTGTAATGAGGGAACAATGGAGGAAATGAGTAATGAAATAGAATGTTTATAGGTGTAAAAGACCACATGGTCATACCAAATCAGTTTTCCAAAAATATGATCTACACCATATATATTAACCCACTCCTGGACTCAACGAAGAAGAGAAATGTGGTTAATGATAAGAGCTCTAGTAGTGGAGACCTTGGAGAAAAGAAATCTAAATTTCCATCATGTAGAAAAAGTGGAAGGAGACACCTAATAAAGTGTCTCAATGGAATAGATACATTCTTTTTGTATAGGAAATAAGTACATAAATTAAAAATTTCTGAGGAAAAATGACGAGTATTATCGATGAAATAAAAATAATCCTAATAATCCTAGTACAGTTATTTGTCATAAATGTAATGGACCTTGTCATTACCCGAGTCAATTCCCTATTCTATAGGATAAAATATAAGTCATGGAACAACCTATGTGGAAATAAATGGATGGAGAAATGTTTAGTGTATGGGATTACATTGGAATACTATTATCTTATATGTGTAACAATGCAGTTGGTTATGTAAAAATGCTATTTGTAGAAGAATTATATTTTCATTTGTGGATATATTTATAAAGAACTATTTGGGTTTATATGACCCTTGAATTTGAGGCAATTACAGGTTATCAATTTTTGGGTTGAAAATGCAATGTATGATATAACATTTGTGGTTAAATTATGTTATGGTTATTTTGATGAATTTATCCCATTTTGGGAATGTTATAAAATATAGTTTTTGAAAAATGACAACAGGAGGACCGTGTGACAACCCATTCCGTCGGACAAAACTGCGGGAATCGAACCCACAACTAGAGTGCGATTGGGATTTATCCCCTACCACTAGACTACGTTTATTTCTTGATTAGTGTGACTAATAATTTTTATTTAAATGATTTTATTAATAAATAATAAGTTTATTTGGGATCTTAGGTCTTATCAAATGGATATCCTTAGTATAGGAAAATGATTTGGTAATTAAGTGATAATTCTTATTTTGGAAGATGTTTATTCAGTTGGGAATACTATATGCCTAAAGAAAATAGAATATTATGGAATTTCATTTGAAGAGTAATGATGAATTTTTATCTATGTTTTTATGGATTTATATTGAAATGGGTTATTTATGGACATTATTATCCTATCATAGAGAATATGTGATAAGGTTAATTACTTTTATGTATGTGACTTTACCAATATTCGATGTTATTTGTAGATACAATTTAACAAGGAAGAATACTTAATAAAATTCTTATATGTTTTGTGTTTCAATATTAGTTTGGATTATATTAAAGGATTTTGAAAACAAAAATTTATTTAATGGTATTTATCGAACTTGGGGAATCATTGGATTAATTTTATAAATTAGGATTATTATTTCTTTCTCTAAAAGAATTACCGTTTTTATGGATCCTATGATCTTGTACTAACCATTTTGGTTTTGGTTAATCTCTAAAGATAAGGGAAATATATAGTTTATCATTTTTATATCATGTGATTCTCTAGAAATTGATTCTATAACATTAGGTGTGACCAAGTCATGTTGAATACTCATCATTTGAAAAAAATGATAATTTAGTGGTAGAAATTTATTAAAGGATGAAAATCTACTTTAAAAGTAAGTATATCACTTTATGTTCTTTCTCAATATCAAAAATAAATTCCTTATCTTTATGAAATGGAACTAAAAAAACGTTGCCCGTTTACTTTTCCTACAAGGAAACTATTGACCCTTTATCTCATCACAAGTTTGTGGTATTATTATTGATAACTTTCTCTTAATCATTTTTACTATCACTCTCCATCTTGAATTGACACATAGTTTATCTTCCATATCCATGTTTTATTACATCAATTACTATTATGGGTTATCTTGAGCGACCTTTGTACTTCTCTTTCTTCCTTTTAAATTGATAGTTTTATTTACCATTTTTCTGATATTGGACTTTCAATGATGTTCACAAGACCAATTTTAAAATTTAGAGGATGCAATTTCCAAAAGGGGGGAATAATGTAACATTCCAAGATTTCGTAGTAAGTTATTTTCTTTAGTGTAATTCAATAGCTTGCGCTACAATAAGACACCGAGTTTGAGGCACAATGACTTTCCAAACTAGCCATTCAAAAAGCATTTATGAATAGTATTAACTAAATTTTGAATTTTATATATTTCATATAACATAAGAATCTATATTATCTATTTCTTAGAAATAATATAGGAACAAATTCATTTTTTTAGATAAAAGAAGTATTTTTCAAAAAATGGAATTTTATAACTTTTTAATAGAAAACCCTTTTTAAAACCAATAACTGACACATTTATATATTAAATTTAATGAAATTAATTTCTTCTATAGAATTAGGATAGAGAAAATTTATTTTCGATAAATTTTTAGTACTTTTCTAATAAATTTAATATATTGATGAATACTGAAAATTACTAAATTGTTATTGAAAAATAATTTTTTAATAAAAAAATATTTTTATTGTCAAATTACGTCTTTGAATGTTTTGGAAGTATAAATAGATTATATTTTTATCACTAAATACAATTTTTTCCATTTAAATTAATTTCACATTTAAATTTCACATAAACACATGTCAATCATTTGATAGATTTTACTTTTCAAAAACCCACTTTTTTGGTTTTGACAGCGGGAATTAATCTTAAATTTATTAATGAAAATTCAATGTTATTAATTGGGTAAAATATAATTCATTTTTTTATTCATAATATCAAAATTTGCATACGATAAATTTTTGGTATTTTTGTGATGACATTGAATCATTGATGAATAGTAAAAAAACATTGCATTATAGTTTAAAACAGACATTCTATTTCAATAGTTATTTATTTTATTAAATATTTTTAAGTCAATTTAGATATATAATACCTATATAAGTTCAATTTAATTAGATGGAGTCGTTTTATAATAAAATTAGATGTATAAAATTTTATTGAACCTTTTACCATCTTTTACCCACCTCCTACGAGTATTTGGATATTTGCTTAAAAATTTATTTTTTCTCTTATGTGAGTTGAGTATCAAAAATATGAGAGACACAGTAAATATTAGAAAGTAAATTTTTTTTCTATAAGATAAAAATAATTTTTGATGAATAGTAACTTTTTACTTTTATTTTCCACACATAAAAGTTAATAAGGTAATTAAGGGTAAAACTTATATAATAATTACCCTAACAAAACTTCTAATTCTATTAGATAAGTAATATTTGACCAAATTAAACCTTAGAAATAAAATATGAACATATTTGGTTCACTTGGATTAGAATAAGTAATTTATTATTTTTTTATTTAAAGAATAGTTAAAAGAGTTAAATTCAAATTTTATTAACTAAACCATTTTTTATATAGGGATACCCACAATATAAATTCGACTATAAATATTCATTATAATTTTAATAGGATTCATACATAATCGTATTTTATTTATAATTTTTAGAAATTTTATAATTTATTTTATTTTTGACACAATGATGATGCAATAATTACCTTATTAATAAAATATTATAATAATTGATATTTTAAACATCCAAATAAATGTAAATTGAAGCTTATGATGAACTCCACTATTTTTCTAGGTTAATATTACATTTTCAGGTTAGTTGAATAAATATTATTCTATGTAATAATGTTTCTATTGATTTTAGAAAAATCTAATACCAAATAGTGTCAAAATTGAAATAATTGAGTTTTTGAAACAAATATTATATTATTATTTGTTATAATATTTTTAAAAATCTAACGTTCAGCCAAATAACATAAATAAGGTTATATATATTAATACTTAACCACATGGGTTTTTTTGGAATGTTATAGTATGTTTATTAACAATATAATATAAAAAGACAAAGAGACATGGTAAATGTAAAACTATTAAACTAAGATTTAAATATGAAAGATAAGGTTAATATGATGACCTAAACCTATCCAAAACCTATTTTTTTAGAGTTTTTCGACCCATAAATACCTTGAACTTTAAATAATTTATTTCGGAGCCCCTATAAAATGAAAATTATTTTATTACAAAATAATATTTCAAGCTTTTCCTAAAGTGAACCTTACCTCTCTTATAAAAGGGCACTTCCATTTCTATTAATTTCAAACCCCCAAAGCCTTTTGGATTGGAAAAAACCTAACCAAATATCTTTCCAACATTACTACCTTAATCCAAGAGGCAATCCTTTGGTCATAAAACCATCCTATGGATCCCTTTTCATCAAATTGAAAAGAATAACCCAAAGAAGATGGTGATATTTCATCACCTCTTTCAAGTTCTTTTCTTAATCCACTTCCTATTTATTTTTTGATTCCATTCTAAAATATTAAATCCAGTATCATTTATATACTGTGATGTTATTATAAAAATTGATCCACTATATTCATTATTCTATCCACCCTATAAATGAAAAAGTTTCCATACGTGCGTACGTACGGATTACCGTCTCCACGTCGTGGTGTAGTTAGTTATTCAAACACATTATTATTTTTATGGATATAATAATGAGTATAAGTGATGTAAATAATAAATATAACATGTTAATGATTCATTATATATGATATACTATCCAATTATATACGATTTCACCATCAATTTAATGATATTATCGCTCACGCGTACATACTGATTACCGTCTCCACAAACGCGATGAGATTTATTCCACCACATAATAATTCAAGAATTATTTTCATTTTTTGATTAAAAATAATTTTTATGAACTTAATATCATTTTTTATATGAATAAAATACATCCTATCCATAAAAAACATGTCTTTATAACAAAGTATATAAGGGAAAACAGATCAGTTAACACTCGAAATGATGATACTACTGAAATATTATTAACAAAGCAATATTATATTATCATATTTGATATCATATTTATGTATATACTTCTTTTATAATTTAATAACAATTATTTAACTATTATACAGGAGGTTAACATACCCTCGACCAAGGAAGTGTACATGGTAATGGGTTTCTTATCTCACTTTTAATTCCGTGATATTTTCATTGTTCAACAATAATTTTTTGCATGGGGTATATTGTGTACATCCATTTGATATATATTATCATGATTCTATTTATATACATGTTATTATATAAAACATTTTGTGGTTATTATCTTTTGTTCATACGACTTGATTGATTACAACATGGTAAGGTGTTTTCATCTCACTTCTTATTCCCGTGAAATTCATGCTATATTGCCACTATTTACTTTTTTGTGGTGTATGTACTTCCCATTATTGTATTATTTTTGTAATATAAATTAATTTATAGTTATTTAAATATATATTTAATGATACTTATTTCATGGGGTGTATGTTTTTTAAGTTACCAAATCAGTAAGGAATTTCAAATTTCAATTTCTACTCATGTGGCTTTACGCATACTTCATTGATAATTTTACTTCATGATTATGTGTGGAATCACTATATACTATTTATATAGTAATTACCACTCCCCATTATTTGGATATACTTATGTTAAACAAAATCACTCCATTTATAAATTCTCAATTCATCGATAAGAACATGATAAGACTAATTTTAACTGAATCTTCATTCATTGAGTAAAACATCCAATTCATTGGTGGGTTTTACAAGAATATGTGTGAATGTAAATTGTTTGATTTAAAATGAATATCTAATGATATTAAGTGTATTTATATTTTTCACACATAATTATTTCACTGATTTATCTTTAACCTAACGATACAGTCTTTATAAGGGATTTAATCTCAACTTACATTCATTGAGTATTCATTGTTGTTATGTGCCAAATCACATTTTTTTGGTTTATGTGAGATAATTGGACATATTATATCATGAATAAATTTATTCTCATGGTATTATAATATTTTTATTACCTCAATATTTTGTATTCAACCGTCTTTCATTTTGTTAGGAACTCTTACTAAAATATCATTTTAAATGTTTTGAAAATTTATTCTTCTAAATCATTATCAGTTATGTACATGTTTTAAAAATGGTTTTAAGGATTTATTAATATGGAAATTAATGTTTTAAAATTGAAATAACTTTTCTAATATTCAATGTGGAATGGGACACTTTGATTCAAAAATCAATTTTAAATAACTTCTAGATAAATAGTGAGACTTTTAAATGTTTTCATGAAAAAGGGATATTTCCCTCAATGATTTTTTCTGATCATTTTCAACCATGTCAACAACCATTACGAGATATTATTATTTATTGTGGTTGGGTTGTTATGATAAAAATATTCTATACTACATAGTAGGTTTTTGTGATTTGTTTTACTATAGATGTGTTATTTTTAAACCATTCTTGGTTTATGGATAATGTGTTGACATTTCGTATGCTAGTTTGAATACAAATGTTTATGTTATGTTTAAACATTTTCAATTGAGGAATGAATTGGAATTAGTATGTGATGAGTGGAGCCAACTATATCTCCTTGATGCATCGGTAGGTCTCATGATACAATCTAGTGTCTTGGCACGGGGCCTTGAAAAAATATTTTTTGTAGTCGTGGAACAAGTCCTTGACTATCTAGTTATGATGTCTGACATTATTCATTCCATCATTATGAAAGTTGCTATTGACATTTCATCTTATTATTTGACTAGTAGAATACCTATGTGAATAAGTAAATGGAATTATTTGATTTTATCTTTACCATATTATTCTGAATTTTATGTTTAAAATGATTTTGTATTAGTCTTATATGTTGCCTAAAATTTTAATTCGTATTTATGAATGTTTCTGCTATATTGTTATCATTACTGAGAATCTGAGCTCACCCCTTTTTATGTTATATTTTTCCCAGGATGTGAAGAATTATTATTTTTTCAACCTATAGTGATAGGCTTAGTGTGTTTAATAAGGAGACGAAATGTGGTTGGTGTTTTTATTTCATGATGTAATGTAAAACATATAAGTGTATCTATTAATTCCAAGGCTACTAAACTGATCGGTATTTCAGGACCCAATTCCATGTATCATTCCAATGTTATGTAATATTGCACCAACTCTAGGTGACTAGGGTTGGGGTGTTACATTAAAGTTGCATTTTTTTTGGACTCATGAACCACGTTATTGGATTTTATCATTTTGGATCTAAAAACAATATATATCTTAATGAAAATGAATTAATTAAACAAACATATCAACCCTTCTGACCACTTATCTTTATTCATTGTAACTCACACCACTTTTCTCAGAATTTATCAATACATCCACCATTTGAATTTTCATTTTGTAATTAAATATTCAATTTTTTCTACCATAGTCTCTTTAAGAAATTAATTATATTATTAAATTTTTATTTTTTTGTAAATAATTTACAAAAAACACATTTACTACTATTCAAAATAATTAAAGACTTATGTGTGAGAATTCCACCTCCACTACCATCACCAACATGAATAATTTTGGGAACCATTGTGGTAGGAGTTCGATATTTTCGTCAATGATATCATGTGATTATAAGCATAGAATTAAATTTCCATTTACAAATTTGTATATTTTAGTGATAAATGACATGAATTTATCCACATATTCTTCTCCATGTATATTCACTATAGTTAACTTTTTTAAGGACTTGAGTGCCACCCCTTTTTATTTTCCTTTTTCATCCTCTTCATTATCATTATTTATCATCTCATACATGATAATATAGCTATATAATGATCCAAATCTGTATCCTTTGGATATTTACCCAAAAATATTGACATTTTATGGTAAAATTCTGTAAAAGTATTCTTAGGATGCACACGATGATCTATACATCCTCAAATATTTCTCTGTGACCCTGAATATCCCTCAAATAAACATTAAATTAATCCATAAAGCTATCTACTGAATCATTATAGTTTATTATAAAGACATCATACTTATTCCATAGAACATATATTTTTCCTTTACATATTTTTTCATCTCCCGTAATGTTATTTGTAAACATTTCCTATATGGAATGAGATGAGTTACACAAAATCTCATTTTTGTAGATTGTTTGGGTTCAAGATCCACCAAAATAAATGAATCATCTAGAATAAAAATCAAATTCCCTTTAATATGCTTTATATGTAGATCCATTGTCTATACTAGATGAAATTATTTTCATCATATTTTTAAATAATCCAATACCTAATGGTCAAAATTTATTTTGTATCCTAGTACTCCAAAATTGAGAATTAATTCCAATGATGATCACGATAATTTATTGAATAACAACCTATATTTAATCCACTGAGTGAGAAATATTGATTTTAAACTATACCAATGATAAAATAGTTGTATCTTCAAGGATAAATACCCTACGAGGGTGGGTTGAATCATGGTAACATATATTAAAACCCTCACATTATTGGAATTCATTTAATTATTAAGAAAATAATTCTTATGTCACCTTCGGATAGTAATTTATTGTAATAAATGAAAACATTCATGGGAAAATATAATATTACATGGTTTATCCACATTGGGAAGTATATTAATGTAAAACACACCAACAATGTCTCTATGAATCAAATCAAATAAATCACAACATTATTAAATGTTTAGAGTGGAATCACTATCAATCTTGTTTAAATACTAATCACATTTAATAATACTTCAAAATATTTTTATGTCGATAAATTTTAAAAATATTATTTACACCTTATTTGGGTTTTCATGAGGGTATAATTTTATCCACTTGATGAATACCACTTTATAAAATAATTTCAGGGTATTTCATTTGTATTATATGAAAAAATATTTCACACAATACATTCCCCAATTTAAATAAATAATTATAATTCTTTATGGAATATCACTCTTTTATAAAACACAAAACCTTTAAAATTACTATATAATCATTCAAGAAAAAATTATTTTCATATTATCACCTGTTATTTATATATAGAAATGATGTGAATATTGACGTTTAAGGAATTAAAATAATATATGAAATTATTTCATTTAGTCATATACATTTATTGATCAACAAGTCTTGCTCTACCAGGGGTGTGGGAAGCCAAATAATTTTATATATTTATACAAATAAATGTAACTATCATTCTCCCTAATGAAATTTCATAAAACTATAAAACTTTTTCATGAAACAATTCTTTTTTATGAAACATAAAGGAAAAATATGTATTCATGTACACATTCATAAAACAAGTAATCATTGAAAAAGATTCACCTTAAAAAGACCATATACCATTGAAAAAGTTACACTCTTGAAACAACTAATATTTCATGATTTTTTATATTTTATATACCTTATCAATGATGAGATATAATATTCTAAAGCACTTAGTATGCTACCATATAGTTTTGAGATTTTTATACATTGGTTGATAACATTAGTAGGCTTATAAAGACGTATTTCTTATCAAATTAAAGTGAAATTTTAAAAAAATTATAACTTACTTAAATTATGTTCAAAACATAGAAATTATATTAATTATATATACCAGAATTTATAGGGGTAATGAAATTTTAAATATTTTATTTGAATTTTTTTATGAAATTAATTTAAGTATTGATTTTATAAACTCAATAAACATAAACAAATTTTTTTCATTAAAATGATAAAGGTATTAATTATAAAAATTGATTGAACTATCCTAAATGAATATAGTTATCATTTATAATTTGAGTCATATTGGGAAATACATTGTATAATATTTTAAATATATTTTTATTAGAACATTTATAAATTAAAACCCCCAATGAATTTTCAAAATCATATAAACATAAGGACATAAGTTTTAGTTTATTAATTGTAATTTAGTAATTTTAATTAATGAAGATATTATTAAAAAATACAGTTTTCAATGGGATGATGGAGTTTCTCTACTATTTTATAATATTAGTAAATATTTTAGGGTTTATAATATGATAACGATGGTGGTGTATGAATTTATTATTATTAAATTTTTTGAGAATAATTTGATCGAAGAGATATATTTATAGGAATTTAAAGAATATTAAGAGTTTATTTTTTGTGATGAAATAATTAAATTTTATTGGGTATCAATTGTATGTGAGTATATCTCTAAAAAATCAGAACTAAAAAAATATAAAACTCATAATGATAACCCTATTTTAAATTTAATTTTTAATAACTAATTTAAAATTATAACTAAGATGTCATTTTGGATAAATTATTCTCATTCTACTCTTATTTTAAATTTTATACCTAATTTTGTGTGGGATAATTTAAAATATTACTATTGGATTTTTTTATGGACATTAACATAATAATTGTTTTAATAATATTGAATTTCTTATTTTTGAACACCCTAATGATAATAATCATTTAATATCTAATTGTATTTTCATAACTAAGATGGTTGACAATGGTAAAACCAGAATGAAAAAACATGGAATAGCTTTTTAAGGATTTTTTTTCATGAATAAGGTATAATGATTGATAAATCATTTAATCTTTTTCTATATGTATGTAAATTATATGTTTAATATTTTTTTAATCTTTAAAGACAGTAATTTGATTCAAAACGATATTAACAATGATTTTAAAATTATTTGATTCATTAAAATATTAATATTAATGAAACATCTCATATTAAATTTTAAAATTTTTCTTAATCATGTTTTTAGACTATCAAAAGATGTATATGAACTTAAGAATATACCAATATCTGGGTAGAGTAAACAATATTTTTAGTTATTGATTTTGGATTTTATTATTTGTAAAATTGATCATACATTTATTATTTGAAATATTTATAATGATATTCTAAATGTCAAAAGATTTTATTAGGATATGATTTTATGTTCCTCAACTAATTTTTTTATGTAATTCTTTTCTAATTTTATAATTATTGAATATTTTATGTGTTTATTGGGAGGAATAATATTCATTTTTAGATATTAATGATTTCAAAAGAAATTGATTTAATATGTTTAAATAAATCTAAATATGATAAAGAATTGGTTCAAATTATGGTATTGACTCTAGTAAAAGATTTAGAACCACTATGATTTATAATTAAATATTTTATTTTTATGAATCTACAAAAACTATAAAAATAATAAAATATTAGTCCTATGGAAGTATGTTATCATAATTTAACCTATTAAAAACCTGATACCATGTTTCGTTTGGGTATATGTGGAATATTTCAATTTCATCATAAATAAAATAATTTAAAGGTTTTTAAAGGAATAATATATTATTTTAAATGAACTATTAATTCTATTTTTACTATAATCAGAATAAATATGATTAAAATATATATTTTGTTTTTGATTTTTGTAGGTTTTAGGTTTTATAGAATGGGTACTTATGGTATGTGTCATTTCCATGATTTTATATTTAATTATTATTATAGAAGAAATTATTAGTTTAATTATCAATTGTTAAGGATAACTATATAGATACATCTAATTATTGCATCCAATATTTTTGGACTAAGAAAACACATTTTTATTTTTCTTGTTTTTTTGAAATGATTCATATTTATTATAATAAACCTTTATTTATTTAAAATTTAAATATGTTTTTATTATATTCTATCAGTAAAAATATAAATTATACATTTCATTTAAAAAAATAATATTCGAATAAAAAATCATTGTTTGGAATTCGATTCATTTAATAATCAATTATTTAGTGTTTTTACTAAACCATTGGATTTCATATAAGTGGAAAAACTAAATCCTGAACATGGTATTATTGAGATTTATATTGATATTTTTTATTATTAAAATTTTATTAGTCAATAATGTTAACAACCATTATGTAATAACATAACTATTTACAAGAATATAATTGAATATGATTTTTCTATTTTTGTGTTTAATACTAAATTTATAGGATTTTATCATTTTTAAACTTATGTTCATTTGTATTTAATTTAGTACTTATTTATTCAGTATGAGTTCTGAAAATATTTCACTATTTTTCAATATTATTATTATATTAATTTGTACAACCCCATTCTTCATGGTCTTTTTTATATATCTTTTTTAAATTATATTTTAGAAAAAGGTTTGGTATTGTATATATTTTAGTATCATTTGATAAATTTTATTAATTGGGCTATTTTTTATACTTTATTCATCAATGTTTTAATTTTTAATATTTGGGAGATTGTTTGTGCTAGGATAAATATTATTTATAATGTTGTTTGATTATTTTATAGTGTTGTAGTTTTTTTTTGTTTTTCATAATTTGGATAAAATATTATCCCACATTACTAAAATATAATTATTGGAATTTAGAGAAGTTTTAATTTAATGTAGTATTTTTAAATCCTAACATATAATTTCTTTAATTATTATTTATTTGTAACACTTTTAGGTTAATTTTCATATATTAAATTTATATTTTTTAAAAAATATTTAAACTCTCTGTGAAATATACATACATTAAATATCTTTACTTATATTATATATATATGTGAATTTTTGTTATTATACTTATGGTCAATTAGCCATAAAATTATTTCACTTATATATGGGTTGTTTATCTTGCACTTTTTAATATAATTTTCTTTTCCTTCATCCATGAAAATATATCATAAAGAAAATATGTATCTTAAACAATATTCTTGAATTATTATAAATAATAACATATTTGAGTTCTTATATTATAATACTATATGTTTCATAGAGTTTCAAATTAGTCAAATATAATTATTTTTTATTATTACTATCATGTTTTTTAATTTGATTACTTTTCCTAAATTATTTTCTGTAGGTTTGGTGAAATTTAATTAGATCATAAATATGTGGATCAAAATTTGGAAAACCACATTATGATAATCATGATTATTGTAAAATAATCATTCTGGATTGGCCTAAATATTACGACAGAATGAACAAGTTTTATAAAGAGCTACTATGAAAGAAATTCATATGAAATTTAAATGTGTTGAAATTTTTACAATGTAACTACTACATGTAATGTGAACACTATTCGGGAACTATTACATGTATCTTCCTTTTTTAAGTGTGTGTGTAACAACCTATAACTATAATTTATTTTTTAATAAATGTCATCAATAAAGAAAAATTCAAAATTTAAGAACAAAATAAAGGATATTAAATAGATTTATGACATCATTATTATTTATAAACATAACTAGTTACTATTGATAATTTAGTACAATCACTATAAGTTACAGAAACACTATATGAGTACATCCTATCAACATAATAATGTCCAATGTGTTTCCCTCTTTATTTGAGTCTTCTATAATAAGAAAAGTGGTAGATTGTATAATAGAAAAAATTCTAAGAATAAGAGTGACGTAGAGCAAAATTATGGATGATAGAAATGAACATTGAGGAATGTTGATTTTTTAGAATACATCTAGAAATAATTATTTATAAGAATATTTATTTATAACCACTGAGTATTATATCTATTCTGGTTTTAGTAGTAGTTATGTAACGACTTGAAATTTTGAATAAATCTTGTTTCCTAATTTTATGTGTTATTTTATTTTATTTTTATACTCAGCAAAAATGTTGCATTTGGTAACATGAGTATAATTAAAATGATACCATTGGTTTTTGACTGTTATATGACCATTGGTCTATATGACCGCTGGAAACTAAACATTTTGATTATTGTCTCTAAATACAAGTAACATTGGTTAATTAATATAGAAAGAAGATTTGATGGCCTCGCCCAGTAGTCTTGGACCGATCTAAGACCATCTAACAAAACATGGGAAGGAGGTGCACCAGTGGGCTTTTCTCTTGACCAAACCCAAGATGAACTTCATCGTGTGAAGATAGAACGGGATCGCCTTCGCGAGAAGTTCAAACTGATAGAAATTACTACTCGAGCGATGTTGGCCGAGCCTCCCTCGGATTCTCTAACCATAGCACACCTTACACTTAGGTCCTATGCTGGTGTGATAAGGGGCTATGTAAGAAGACCGTAACTGCCTTGTGTAATCCTTTGTTTTAAATAAAAATTGGGATTTCTTCTTATGATGAAGTTTATGAATTTTCAAATGACCGGATAAATATAGTATGCATATTTTTGATGAATTTTAGAGAAAGGATATTTTAAAAATGTTTATGTAAACCTTAAATAAATAAAAATGTGTAATGATTTTGAAAAAATGGTCTTCTACAAATATGTTCAGTACGGAATTTAGAGTCTAATAAGATCAACTTAATTTTTGATGAATAGTAAATTATGAATAGTGATTTTATGCTTAAGATTAGTAATGTGACCAAATGGATTAGTAATCTCACTTAAAGAAAGTATTAATATAATCTAGGCACCTTGATTAAGTAATTTGATTCAATAAAATGGTTAAAAAATGGTTTCATAAAATATTATTCAAGTATTAGTTTTTTCGGGAGAATAGTGTTTTTTAATTAAAAATTAAATTAACAATATTTAGAAAATTATTTTTATAAAATGGATTTCATTTTTGAACTCAGAGAATCGATATTATGTTAAGGTAATTTTTCGGGATTTTTCTAAAAAAAATGAATTTTCGGTGAATAGTGTAATTATTTAAAAAATAAATTAAAAATATTTAAAAAATTATTTTTATAAAATGGAGTTCATTTTATAAATCAGAGAATTGATATTTGGTTAAGTTGAAATTTTGGGATTTTTCTGAGAATGTTGAATTTTCATTGAATAGTAAAAATACATTTTAGGGTTTCAGTACTTTTAATGATATCATAACTGTGTCATGATGATGTCATGAGATATTTTAATGGATGTTTGACTAAAGAGTATGAATTATTGTGTGGGGGTCCCCATGTGGCCTAACATTATGGGAAGTACCATTGGAGGGCCCATGCTTTTGAGAAAACCACTTTTGAGGTGTCCCTTGGCCATTAATGCCTTGTCCCCTCACATTCCCTATAAATACCAAGCCCTCCTCTAATATTTTCGACTTCAAAACCATCCCCAACGATGTTCTGGTCTCCTTACCTCCGAAGAAGTCCTCCCAAGGTGCCCCCAAGCCCTCAAGGTCCCAACCATTGAGTTTTAAGAGTTACGTTTTAAGGTAAGGGATCTGACCTCTCTCTTTCTTTTCAAGTGATCTCTTTTATGTCATTTATTTTATGCTCCATGTTATTATGTTGGAGGATGTTCTTTCATATTCATTATACTGTTATTTTTATGTTCATATGATGAGAGACCCCCTCTTACTCTCATCATTTCATTTTATGAATGTTTAAGTGGCGTCGTTAGGCTGCCGAAATTTTTGTAACAGATTCTTTCACCATTCTCATTTCCAAGTTCTATTTTCTTGTCAAGTCTTTCAATTTAATTTTTTTTATGTTGGGGTATTATCTCTATATATATCATACTGAAATATTATGTTCATATGATTAGATACCCTATTTTATCTTTTCAATTCAATTTTTGAAGCTTAAGTGACGCCGTTAGGCTGCCGGATTTTTAAGGGGATACTTTCACCGTTCTCATTCTTTTCAAAGTTCTACTTTTATGTCAAGTCTATCAAATTCCTTTATTATTGGGGTATTATCTCTATATCTATCATACTGAACTCTTATGTTCACATGATGAGAGACCCTATTTTATCTTTTCAAATCATTTTTGTTGAAGTTTAAGTAACGTCGTTAGGCTGCCGAATTTTCATAAGAGAAATCTAATTTTTGTCTTCCTTCCATGTTTTTCATTTCAAATGGTATGTCATTAAAATTTCATTACCATGTTCATATATCATTCTTATTCTGCCCCACTACTGTTTTATGGGTCATTTATGAATGTTGGACCCATGTCCCCTCTCTTTTTAATGTTTTCTAAAACCCCAAAACATAGCCGTTATGCTGCAGAATTTTTGTCTCAAAATGCCTCTCTCTTTTCTCAAAATTATTTTATGTTATAAAGTGAATAATAAAAGCTCTTATTTCTATAGGGGTATTCACATATATATCAAAATGTTCTATTTTAAATTCTAGGATTTACATACATGAGACCCGCTCTCCCCTTCTGTGGGTTTAATGTGACGTAAAGATCATGTCTTTAAAGCAGTTTTTAAAACGTTATGATTATGAAATGAAACCCATTTATTTTATTATATATGGGTTATTTATGAATTTTTTGATGATGATATATGTGGCTCACATGATAATAAAGGAAAATTTAAGGGTGCTCCCTGATAGCGCTCCAATGCATTGGGTAATGATGTAACCACTAGAGATTACAATTTTCACGATACCTAGGTGAATAACCTTGGTAATTTTCAAATGACACCTTGGGGATGGACCTTGGTGATATGATCATGATTTTCTATGTTAAATGTTGCAGCCACATCTTCACGTTATGAAAAATTTATTTTTTATTATGATATATCTCATGATTTCTTTCTCATACCTTAAAGTTCTTTTCATGACCTTATTAAAGTATCTCAAGTTCACATGTAAAATGTTTATCTTTTTTTCCTTACTGGTCCTTCTGCTCACCTTTTTCATTTTATGTATATTCCCAGGTTATGAGATGCAGTAATGAACCTAGGATGAACATGAGGATAATCCTTTCAAGTGTTTAAGAATAATTTTTTATGTTTTCATGTTTTAAGTTCCTGGTTTCCAAGACACTAAACCTTAAAGATCCTCGGTTTTGTAAAAATGTAATGAAAGTTTATGTGATAAAAAGGAGGGATGCTATAGTTGGTATCAAAGGATGGTTTAGTTATTTGTGGAAATTAGGATATGAAAACTCTAGGAAGAACCCTATATAAAAGTTAAAAAATAGGAAATCTTCCTGGTATTTTGGTGAGTATTGAGTAAGGGGTTGCCAAGAAAATACATCCATTTCTGGATACAAGTAGGTAGAGGTGGCGCTGGCACAGATGTACATAGGGGTAAAACCCGAAAACACTACTTTATGCTAGACTTGAACGGGAACTGGTACACGATAACAGGCCTTGCTGCACTCTTGGTTACGACACTCCTGGGGGATATGCTTTGGTAAATTCATAACCTTAGTATAAACCATTGTTAAAGGAACAAAGATAAAATAAAATAAAGGTTCACATAAGAATATATGATCATGGATAACCTAGATGGGAACCTAAAGGATCACAAGTTAGGATATACTTTTCAACTACAAGTTGTCTTTATATGTTTTAAGTTTCTTTTCATGATTATTGGCTAAGTATTTAAGCCCCTAATTATAGTTTCTTTTCTTAGTTAATGGCGGGAAATTGAAGAACATGTCCCAACAACCAATGTGATAGGAAAAGCTACGATTTCCATATTAAAATGACAGAGATGATTAGGGGATTAAAAGATGATTATTATTTTGGAAGACGTTCACTATTTTGAGGACCCTATATGGTCGAGGTAAATAGATTATTACGGTATTTTCATTGAGGAGTAAGGTTGACTTATATTTTGAAGAATCAATGAATTTAAGGTGGACTTATAGTAATTTAGGTTACTTATGGGAATGATTAACCTATCTTGGGTAAAATATGTTTAGGTTAGCTAATTTTGTTATAAGATGTTAGGTGTGGTTGATGTTGTTTGGAGACGAACAATGAAGTTTATTTTGGAAGACTATGTTATCAAATCCCTATTGTATTTGGGTTTCAATCTTAGTTTGGTTTATTTTGAGAAATTTTAAGAACAGTTATTTATGGGATGGTCTATGATGAACATTGGCTAGTACCATGGAACATTGAAGATTTAAAAATAGTTTCCCTTCCTATGGGATTATTTCTTTTTGAAGAGTTGTTTTACCATACCATTTCTGTTTTTGGGATAATGTTTAAAGATAGAAGAAATATATAGTTAATCTTTTGTGGATTATGTGATTCTCTAGAAGATGATTCTTGTGTTTTTATGAGACCAAGTAGTTTTGAATTCTCATCATTTGGAGAAAAGATTAGTTTTGGTAGAAACATATTAAAGGACGAAACTATACATGAAGGTAGGTATATTTTCTTATGTTTTTGTTCCATGTAGTAAATGAATTCCTCAAAATTATGAAACGGAATGAAAAACAAAAACTTTGTTGGTTTACGTTTCCTACTAGGTAATCAATGACTGTTTACACATATCATAAGTTTGGGATTTTATTATGGTTAACTTTCTCCTAATCATGTTCTCTATCACTCTCCCTCAGAACTTGACCCTTTGTTTTTCTTCCATGTCCATATTTTCCTACATGGAATCCTAGTGTGGGATAACTCGGGTGACCTTCGTACTTCCCTTTCGCTATTTTAAAGTAATAGTTTTGCTGAATCCTTTTCCGATGTGGGAATTTCAATGAAATTTCAAAACCTATTTTTTAAAAAATTACGAGGACGCAATTTCTTAAGGGGGGAAGATTGTAACGACCCGAAATTTTGAATAAATATTGTTTCCTAATATTATGTGTTATTTTATTTTATTTTTATACTCAAAAAAAAGTTTCATTTGATAACATGAGTATAATTTAAATGATACCATTGGTTTTTGACTGTTATATGACCATTAATCTATATGACTGCTGGAAACTAATCGTTTTGATTATTGTCTCTAAATACAAGTAATGTTTGTTAATTAATATAGAAAAAAGATTTGATGTCCTCACCCAGTAGTCTTGGACCGATCGAAGCCCATCTAACAGAACTTGGGAAGGAGGTAGCACCACTGGGCTTTGCTCTGGACCAAACCCAAGCTGAACTTCATCGTGTGAAGCTATAACGGGATCGCCTTCGCGAGAAGTTCAAACTGATAGAAATTACTACTCGAGCGATGTTGGCCGAGCCTCCCTCGGATTCTCTAACCATAGCACACCTTACACTTAGTTCCTATGCTAGTGTGATAAGGGGTTATGTAAGAAGACCGTAACAGCCTTGTGTAATCCTTTGTTATAAATAAAAATTGGGTTTTCTTCTTATGATGAAGTTTATGAATTTTCAAATGACCGGATAAATATAGTATGCATATTTTTGATGAATTTTAGAGAAAGAATATTTTAATAATGTTTATATAAACCTTAAATAAATAAAAATGTGTAATGATTTTCAAAAAATGGTCTTCTACAAATATGTTCAGTACGGAATTTAGAGTCTAAATAGATCAACTTAATATTTGATGAATAGTAAATTATGAATAGTGATTTTATGCTTAGGATTAGTAATGTGACCAAATGGATTAGTAATATCACTTAAAGAAAGTATTAATATAATCTAGGCACCTTGATTAAGTAATTTGATTCAATAAAATGGTTAAAAACGGTTTCATAAATTATTATTCAAGTAATAGTTTTTTCGGGTGAATAGTGTTTTTAATTAAAAATTAAATTAAAAATATTTAGAAAATTATTTTTATAAAATGGATTTCATTTTTGAACTCAGAGCATCGATATTATGTTAAGGTAATTTTTGGGGATTTTTCTTAAAAAAATGAATTTTCGGTGAATAGTGTATTTTTTTAAAAAATTAATTAAAAATATTTAAAAAATTATTGTTATAAAATGGGGTTCATTTTTAAAATTAGAGCATTGATATTTGGTTAAGGTGAAATTTTGGGATTTTTCTGAGAAAGTTGAATTTTCAGTGAATTGTAAAAATACATTTTAGGGTTTCGGTATGTTTAATGACAACATAACTGTGTCATGATGATGTCATGAGATATTTTAAAGGATGTTCGACTAAAGAGGATGAATTATTGTGTGGGGGTCTCCATGTGGCCTAACTTTATGGGAAGTACCATGGGAGGGCCCATGCTTTTGATAAAACCACTTTTGAGGTGTCCCTTGGCCATTAATGCCATGTCCCCTCACTTTCCCTATAAATACCAAGCCCTCCTCTCATCTTTTCGACTCCAAAACCATCCTCAACGACGTTTTGGTCTCCTTACCTCCCAAGGAGTCCTCCCAAGGTTCCCCCAAGCCCTCAAGGTCCCAACCTTTGAGTTTTAAGAGTTACGTTTTAAGGTAACAGATCTTACCTCTCTCTTTCTTTTCAAGTGATATCTTTTATGTCATTTCATTTATGCTCCATGTTATTATGTTGGAGGATGTTCTTTTATATTCATTATACTGTCCTTTTTATGTTAATATGATGATAGTCCCCCTCTTACTCTCATCATTTCATTTTATGAATGTTTATGTGGCGCCGTTAGGCTGCCAAAATTTTTGTAACAGATTCTTTCACCCTTCACATTTTCAAGTTCTATTTTCTTGTCAAGTCTTTCAAGTTAATTTTTATTATGTTGGGTTATTATCTCTATATCTATCATACTGAAATCTTATTTTCATATGAT
This sequence comes from Viscum album, assembly GCA_963277665.1. NCBI lineage: Eukaryota > Viridiplantae > Streptophyta > Magnoliopsida > Santalales > Viscaceae > Viscum > Viscum album. The sequence goes on along the minus strand of OY728145.1, from coordinate 740,764,436 downwards.
GAGAGACCATATTTGATTTTGTCAATTCATTTTTTGAAGCTTAAGTGACGCTGTTAGGCTGCCGAATTTTTAAGGGGATTCTTTCACCCTTCTCATTCTTTTCAATGTTCTACCTTCATGTCAAGTCTTTCAAATTCCTTTTTTATTGGGGTATGATCTCTATATCTATCATACTGAAATCTTATGTTCACATGATGAGAGACCCTATTTTATCTTTTCAAATCATTTTTGTTTAAGTTTAAGTGACATCGTTAGGCTGCCGAATTTTCATAAGAGAAATCTAATTTTTGTCTTCCTTCCATGTTTTTCATTTCAAATGGAATGTCATTCAAATTTAATTACCATTTTCATATATCCTTCTTATTCTGCCCCTCTACTGTTTTATAGGTCATTTATGAATGTTGGACCCATGTCCCCTCTCTTTTCAATGTTTTCTAATACCCCGAAACATAGCCGTTATGCTGCAGAATTTTTGTCTCAAAATGCCTCTCTCTTTTCTCAAAATTATTTTATGTTATAAAATAAATACTCAAAGCTCTTATTTATACAGGTTTATTCACATATATATCAAAATGTTCTATTTTAAATTATGGGATTTACATACATGAGACCTGCTCTCCCCTTTCGTGGGTTTAAAGTGACGTAAAGATCATGTCTTTAAAGTAGTTTTTAAAACATTATGATTATGAAATGAAACCCATTAATTTTATTCTATATTGGTTATTTAAGAAATGTTTGATGATGATATATGTGGCTCACATGATAATAATGTCAAATTTAAGGGTGCGCCTTGATAGCGCTCCAATGCATTGGGTAATTATGTAACCACTAGAGATTACAATTTTCACGATACCTTGGTGAATAACCTTGGTAATTTTCAAATGACACCTTGGGGATGGACCTTGGTGATATGTTCATGATTTTCTATGTTAAATGTTACAGCCACATCTTCAAGTTATGAAAAATTTTATTTTTATTATGATATATCTCATGGTTTCTTTCTCATGCCTTAAATTTCTTTTCATGACCTTATTGAAGTATATCAAGTTCACATGTAAAATGTTTCTCTTGTTTTCCTTATTGGGCCTTCTGCTCACCCTTTTCTTTTGATGTATATTCCCAGGTTATGAGATGCAGTAATGAACCTAGGATGAACATTAGGAGAAGCCTTTCAAGTGTTTAAGAAGAATGTTTTATGTTTTCATGTTTTAAGTTCCTAGTTTCCAAGACACTAAACCTTAAAGATCCTCGGTTTTGTAAAAATGTAATGAAAGTTTATGTGATAAAAAGGAGGGATGCTTTAAGTTAGGTGACATAAATAGAATATTTGAAATCAATTTTAGATCATATATTCAAATGATATTAATAATCACATAACATAATAAATTCGTCCAATGTTACAGTAATCAGTTAAATTATAAAATATTTTCAACATTCCATTGAATTATAAAATGTTATATCAAATATTTAATAAAATTATTAATAAATTTAAAAGATTATTTAAAATAATATTCATAATATTCAAAATATACATTATCATTTTAAATGGTAAAAGCTAAAAATAGAAAATTATTAAACTTAAATTATAACAAGTAAAAATATGTTTTTTTATAATTATTTTTCAATATTTTTTTTAGAAAAGCTTTTATTTAACAAAAAACAATGTCCACCAACCAAAAATTTTATCCCATGAAACCACTTCATAGATGGGAACCATCCAAACCTTCAATATGAATGTGTAATACTCGATTCCATAATGAATGTAAGATCATGAGCTAGTATGCTCAAATATAGTTCCCACTACGTTCAGGTAGGGACTGAAGGGTAAGACCCCGGGTAGTCCATAGATAGTTTTGGAAGAATTTTTCTCATCCCTTTTGAAAGGAAATTTCCATGTGACCTACTATTTTGTGGTCGTTCTATCGCACATTTTCTTATAAAGAGACATCTAGAATCTCCCTATATCAATGTGGGATGATTTTTTAAAACTATGTGGAATAATATTATCCGTCTGTTTCAGATCAGGTTTGTCTGATTCATTCTCTTTTTTATCTATGTTCAACTTATACACCTTCTATGTTTCACATCATTCTAAACAATAATCCCTTAACTAAAATGTGTTCCATTTCTCCCAGAAATCTATCTTCATTAACATGTGGTCCATCGCAAAATTTTGTGTCCAAAATATTTCATTAACAATTACTAAAGTATAAAATTAACCACTGAGGTTATTTTTGGATGTTTTCTTAATTTCCTTCCCTCATATTCTTAAAGAAGATATATATATATATTTATATATATAGCCTATGAACCCATAAAATCCGAACATTTATGTTCATAAATGCTTAATGGAAACAATTGATAATCATACCTTGTAAAATTATTGACCAAGACTTGTAAAATTTATATATATATATTATTTATCATCAAAAAATTGATTGAAAACATGAAAAAATAAAATAATCCAAGGATTTATCTTTTCAAAATACATACTATTTTATTAAAACATCAATCAATGAATGATTGATATATTTAAAAATACACAAAACTATTATATAAACCCTATCATAAATCCCAATAAAGACCCGATACTTACTCCAAAACTATTCCCTCATACCTTTTCTCTATCTATAAAAGCCAACAAGCCTTCGATTCATCCATATAAGGTTAGAGAAGTGTGTATTTTAAACTCTCTATTTACTCTCGAGAACATTACTATATATTTATATATACATATGATTTAGTAAAAAATCTATATCAGTGAAACTATTTTATTCAATTATTTAATGATTTTTATAAATATTTACTTGGATATATGTTATGAAATAATAATAAAAACATTTGGGTTATTATTAAATGTAAATTAAAAATGTATAATTAATTTCATTTTATTCTTAAAATCAATATAGAGTGATTTTTATATTACGTAAAACATAACCTTGAAAATAACTAAAAGATGTCATTTAATTGGTGTTTATTGTTTATGAAATTTATCATTTTATGTCTAATATTTTCTTTCTTATACTTTAATTTTATACATAATTTATTTATGGCCATTATATATGGATATTGTTTACATTTCATTCATAACATAAGTATTTGTTTTAAATTTATATGAAACTATGTTGGTGCCCTATTTTTAACTAATAAAATTCAATGAAATTATGTAATAAACATAAATAATTTTATAAGTTATTGAAATTGAGATTATACTGTGTAATGGAATGCTATGATAATTATCTTATATGAAAATATTTTATTTATAACTATGGAATGGCTTTTTTATGTGTTGAAAGGTATTACCATTTAAAATGTTGTGTTAAATTATTTCCCAAGAATATCAAATGATTTTATTTTGAATAGGGATTAATTCAATAAACCTAAGGAGAAATTGTCGAACGTGTGATACAGCTATGTGGCCTTATTGTTTTATTACAGGCTTCTAATTCTTATAATCAACCTAAAATTTTATTATTTTCAATATAGATAATTCCACAAAAGTATTTCAAAAGAATTATTATTTTGAAAATATTAGGTTTTAAATTTTATATTCACCATTTAAGGATATTTAGATATTTTTGAATGTGTAAAATCACAATTATATGAATTAATTATATCCAGTTATTTATTTAATAAATTTCATATAGAAATATTTATTTTAAAGAAAAGTATTTTCAAATGATTTTAGAAAGCCTTTAATATCAATTTAATGATGACCAAATATTCTAAATTATTTTTCACAGGTTTAGAATAATTTCAGTTGGATCATATTTCAAAAAATCTATTATGGAATGTGAGGAAAATTGAATAATTTTTATATAGATTAGAAAATTTTAATATATTTATCTAATTGTCCATATGATAAATTGGAAAATATCTTGATATTAAAATTTTTTATATATTTTTTATGTTTTCTCCCCAAAAATAAATAACATTTTTATATAGTAAATCTAAAAGTGTGTGTAAGGGGATATATAATTGGTATTGCAGTTCTGATTTAGATAATATTGAAAAATAATAAGACATAAATAACATATGTATGCCTCCTTTGTGAAATTCTTTTTCATTCTTTAATATATTCATATGGATGGGAAACAAGAATAGACAAATATTTTTTTTCATCTAAGAAATTTTCAATGAATTATAAGTTTTAAATCATGTTAAATGGTTTAGGGATCTTTAAAAACCTTTGAATATATTATAAAAACTATTATAATATATCTATAACACCAAATATACTTATATTCTATCAAGTGTGAGTTTTTGTTTATTCTACTTTTTTTCATACAACACATCAATATTTTACTGAATAGTGAAAATTTTATTAGGTTATTTTCATGTTTTTTAACTTATCTGATTTGTTTTCATTATAGTGGTCACTTTTTAAGTTATTTATGATGGTGATCTCTGCACAAATTCTATGTTTCTAGGATTATTTTTTATTTGGAATTAGATACTCAAATACATTGAAATATTAAATAACAAATCAGTTCATGTGTTATATAGGAATCTAGTACATTCAGATTCCTATACAAAATATACCCCTAACAACTTTGTCTCACCATATCATAGATGATAATATTATTATAAATCAAATTTATCAATTTATGAATAAGGTGAATATTTTGAAGTACATGAAACTAATTCGAGGATTGTTTTTTTAGAAGAAACCAAACTTTTCATGAGAATCAACAACATTGGATAATATGGTTATGATATAAATGAATTGTTGCCCTTTTTTTTAAAAAATCATAAATAATATTAAATTTGATTATTTTGGATCAGCATTATGGAATGAATCAAATGTGGTTTATGTGTGTATAAAAAAATTATGAGGGCGCAAATCATTTTGGGTCGGAAGAATGTCAAAACTCGAATCAATATTGTATTTGGTATTTTTAATAAATTCGTTCAATATAGAATAACTAAAAATATAAGAAAAAAACAAAATATGTTTTATTAAATAATGAACTCATTAAATTAATCTTTGGAAAAACTAGTGACCATGTATAATTTAGTAAGATCGCTATATGTTCTTTAAACAAATCATTAAATCCTCTTTTGAACATAATAATTCTTATTGTCTATCCGAAGTACTTTGAATCATCCATAATTATAAAAGTAGTAGTGAGTATAATATAATAAACGAAAATACAGAGATGGTTGTACATCTCCATTATAGAAGCAATAAATGAACTTTGTAGAGTGTTAATATTTTTCAATTACTATTAGACATAGTTATTTATAAGTCTCTTTATTTTTTAGCATTGTAAAATATAGGTGTTGGGGTTATAAAAAAAATTATGAAAATTAAATGAAAATTTAAAATGAATTAAATATGATATATTCGAATCAAAATAAATATTATATAACTTATTGAAAATATTTATAAGTAATAATAATAAGATAAACATTAAATTATTTATAATATATTTTTATGTAGAAAATGTTTTTATATCATTTTATAATAATTATAATAAAATTACAATATTCTTTAAATAATAATAATAATAGTATAAATACAAATTAAATATTATAATTATATAATTATACTTCATAAAATTAATTAAAATAAATAAAAATAAGTAATGATGTGTTTTTTTGAAAATTATTTTTTTGTACTTTATGGTTTTTGTATAGATGATTTCTCTAAAAAAAAGTCATCATCCATCCATCACCAAATCTTTTCATTGCAGCCACTTCATTGGTGGAAACAGACTATGACTTTAGTGTGAGTTTGGTGTACATGGTGATGTAGGACATGTAAGCTAGTGAGACAACATGCTCAAACATTATGTTCAAAAGGGTAAGGCATGGACCTGTATGTAGGGCCCGATGTAGTACAAAATAGTTTTAGAAAAAGACATCTCATCCAATATATAAGGCCATTTCCATTTGTTCATGTGTTTTTGAGTTAGAGATGTTCCACATTGTATTACTAAGTGTCATGAAAACACCCCCTGGTTTGATCTAGGATAAGATTTGGAACAATGTGATTCAATCTCGGCCATCCGTTTGAGAATGGGCTGATCTGAGTCATTCTCTCTTTTTATCTTCATTAGAATTATCCAATATTAATATTCCACATAATTTTGACTAGGAAACCCTCCTAATTATAATTTTCTATTTATCCATCATGTATTTCTTCATTGACCCATTCCCTGGCTCGTCTTTGAGCCTCCATGAATCAGAATAATCAATTTATAATTTTTAAACTAAACCCCTATCATGATTTTTTTTCATTTAATATAGTTTTGAAAGAATATATATATATATATAAATATATATATAACCAATAAATATATATAATATGAATAATCGACATTATAATTTCATAGTGGAGACTTTTATTATACATACATTATCAAATTTTCGAACCCAACTTCTAGAGAAAACAATATATATATATATATATATATATTTTATCTTAAAAATGTCAACCAAAACATTACCAAAAAACCAAACCCCATATTTTTTTACAAATATACAACATTAAACTCCAAATAAAATCCAATAATTATTAATTTATTTAAAAATATATAAAATGATTATATAACCCTTATGCTCAACCCCATGTGTCACACCCGATTTTTTTCTTTTCATGTCATGGTTTTTATCTAGTTCATTGAAAATACTGATCCTTTTATTAGGTGTTGGGTGAGATTAATTTTGAGATTTTAACTACCATATATGTCTAATCACCCTAATTTGAGTTCTCCATTGCTTGTTTATGAGTTTTTGGAGAATGGGTGGTTACTTAATCATTTGGGCCAACCGTGAGCACATTTCCATATTTAATAACATATTTTGATTCTTTTATAAATCATTCATTTTTTTCTTTTTTGACTCATTACACTTCCCAATTGTCCTAATAAATCATATTAAAACTACCATATCTTTTTTTACCCCTTAGAAATTTATAATCACGGTGAATTGGGGTTACTTATTTAGGTATTGGGCCAGCCCTTGTCCCCATTTCCAGTTTTTTAAAAAATAATATGTTTATTTTATATATAATTCATTGTTTAATATTTTTCGGTTATTCCTCCTCAAACATTAATAAAATACCCGTATCGTCACCCCCATTATCTATTTTATGACTTTGGAGCTCATAGGAGTCGTGGATTAGGGAAATATTATCAATGTCTCTAAAATCATTCAAAATCACGAAGGTAACTTCTGTCATCCATAAATCATTATATTCATACTCTTTTTCCAAAAAATCATCTTTCCATGGTTCTTCCAAACCTAAGGAGTCTATCCATGAATTTTCAATCCATTATCGTTTCTCTAAGACAACATATCTAATGGAAGACTAAGAGTTTTCTAGTTGAAAAGATGAGATTCCTTCTCCTTTCTTCTCCCTCTTCTTCCTCCATTCATTATTTCTTGGTTTTATAATCTCTAATATTCATGATATACCATGTTTTATTCTATACAATAATTTATATGGGGTTTTTGTATGTTTGGCTCTAGTCTTCATAGGTTTAGTGTTTGTAAACCCTCTGATGGTGATATTGGGTGTCTGTTTCCATTACGTCAAGGATTTGTGGTAAGATATCCCTTTCACATGCCTTTATCTTTTAAGATTCATCATTTTCTTATTTAATTTATCTAAAATAATTTTTTATTTTTATTTTTCATCATTTGGATAATTTTATTAGTGTTAAATATGTGTTTTAATCCTTGTTTTGTGAAAGGTAGTGTTGTTTTGTCATAAAAGTGCACACCACGTGTTTGTTTAAACGATCCTCTATCTTTTGAAACTATTTTCTGAGGTGTAGAACCTGGTTTATGTTATTTTCAATATATTATTTTATCTTGTAAAAATATTTCATGCAATTTGTGATTTATTCTTTTTGATCAACTTAAAATAAATTATTTTTTAAGGGCATGTCATGTGTTCGGTAAATTTCCCAATTGGGTTTTATGTGTTCTGTTTGATTTGAAAATTATTATTTTTTGGATTTATAATTGAATTTCAATAATGATAAATTTTAATTTTGGTCCTCATATGGATTTACAATTCAGATTTTGTTTTACAAACAAATGGGGTTTGGTTTACTACTTTTTTTGGACCGAGTTGTCGGAAAATGTAATGTTTTACATCCATGTGAAAATGGTTGTCTTTGGAATGTGTATCCTGAATGTTTTAAGGTATTTATGAATATTTGGTTCTTATATAAATGGTGTGTATGAATTTCATTAATATAATTGAAATTCATTCCTAATTCAGATGTTAGTTTTGTGAAAAACATAAAGTCCTTCTTAGCATTTGTTTTTTATAAAAATTGTTTCCTTGAGTATTAACTGTTCTATATTTTGGGTAAATTTTATGGTCCGTGAAAATGATTTCATAATTGGTTTTGGGGATGAAAAATAAGGGATTTTATGTTATTTATGGGTTTTATCCTTGAATGAGAATTTTTAAAGGATTTTATGTCCAAGGCATCATTATACTCCTTGAAACTGTTTTACGAATATTTTTAGTTGTTTATTGATTCGTGAAATAAAGATAAAGCATGTTTGTGGGATGTTTGTGTGTTTATGGTTTGGTAATGGAATTCTGATGTGGAATTTTTATTTGATAATATGTGTAACATGATTGATCACTAATGGAAATCCTGAGTATCTAAGTGGGGAGACGTGTACTAGTATACTAGTCATTCTATGGGGTTTGGCCCCTGTTTCACGTAGAAAGTTTGAATATTGAAACACTAACAAAAATATGATGATTATTTTGTTGGGGGATCACTAGGTTACGGGTATTCTGCCTTCTAGTGTCTCATGTTCAGGAGAATAGATATTTATTATGGTTACTTTTATCATGATACGAGGAACCTATTGCCCACAACTAACAATTGCCTAGGGGTGTTCCCATGAAATGTGCTCATTATCTATTTTGTACTCACTATCGTCATATGGTGTGTTTTTTTTGGTAAATTTAGTAGTGTGTGTAATTTATTTAAAAGTGTAATTATTTATAGTAGCCCTCTTGAAAACTAGTTTCATTTTATAGTCACACCTCATTGAAATTTTTTGTTAGCATTCTTGTTTATAAAATATGAATGTTTTTGTTTGGTGATTTTTTTATAGCATGGGACCTCATTTGTAAAACATAGATTTCTATCTTGAATTTAAAACCTGAAATTGATGTTTTTTTTATTTTAATGGATCTGCATTGGGAATATAATATTGGGCTAACCTATTGTGTTTTAATACTCACACCTACAGTGATCTTATGATTTTAGTCCTTTTGTAGGTTTCAACATGAGTTAGATCTCCTTGGGTGACATGTGATCACTATGTTGGATAATGAAAAGAATGACCACATGGAGTTAGTTGGTTATCAAGTTTGGTTATTTGAGTTTTTGGATTAGTTGTACATTCAGTTTCTTGTACAAATAATGTTCCGTTCAGTTTTTATATAAATGTATTTTGGGATGTCCATTTCTTTCCACTGTTTGTTTGTTTGATTATATATGGGATAAATCATTCTCTTGTGTACTCTATTGATTCCCTTGGTTCTTGTTTCCATCCTAAAAGGATCAGTAACGCCTCTCAGCACTCATCACGGTCTGGCCCTAGTGATCGGTTCAGGGTGGACTTAGGCTGGTTTGTGAAAAATGGTATTAGAGGAGGTCATCTCTTAGAGGCCCTTTATTTTCAGAGTTCCCTTTTTTATTTGGGGGATGTCAAGGTACATGGAGTTGGATTTTTGGGACATGCGGGGTAAGTGAGGGAAGAGCTTCACGAATTCTTTCACCTTGAGATCCTCATGTTTCCATGGTAAGTCTTGTTTTATTAGCATCTTTTGTTCTTGTGGGGCATGGTCCTAATAAGTCTCTCTGTTTTGGTGTTCTGTTTGAAATATGGCCGCAAACCATATGGTCAAGTCTCCCACCGACATTAGTTCATTTTTTGGTCTCATGGACCTTTCCTAAATTATGAATTTTTGTTATGAAAATCCGTGTGTGAGAATTGTAAACATACGTTTTAAGGGAGTGGTGGGTTTCTAAAAATTGGAAAAGGTGTTTTAAAAAATTAAATATAATCATGGTTAAAATTGAATATAATATTGGTTTTTGAAGGTTGTGCTTTTTTGTGAAACAACGTTTTGGGAGGAAGTAGAAATTATTTAAGGGGATCAGATTATCCCTAATCTAAACTTTTGGTTTGTTGAAATAAAATGATTTAAAAGTGGGATTCATTTTATGGTGATTTTGATTCTTTTTTTAAGGGATGATTTTTAATGTTGAACAGTGTTTGAATCTAATTAATTTTTTTTTGAAATTGGTTTTGAGAGGTTGGTGTTTTCCTAGAAAGGGTATTGGTCTCATTAGACCTCATATTATGAAAAGAAACCTTGCTGAATTTTAGAAAATGGGAACATGTTGTTTGGAGTAGGATTGGTGTTTTAAAAGTTTTTAAAACTAAAATGGGGTAGGTATTTAAGAAACTTTTTCATGATAAAGTGTGGTTTTGTATTGTGATATATGAAAAGGTTTTTTTACATTGTGGTTAGTGTTCCTTTTGAAGGTACAACATTTCTGGAATGATGTTGTTTTGTTTTATCCATTGGTGTTTTCACACATTCTCACATGCATGGTTTTATTTATATCATGAAGGGAGGCCGATATGTAATGGTGTTTGGGTTCCTAGTGTGTCATGGAAATGTGAATGTGGGTTAACATGATGAAACACCATTGGTGAATGTGGAAACACACCAAGATAGATTTTTTTTCAAAGGTGTTTGGAGCTGAAAATTTGAGGCCTTTGTTTATATTCCAATTTTTATATTGATAGTTTGTTTAGGTATTAGAAGATTTGTTTATTCAGTAAGATTACTTGTGATCTATAATTCATTCTCTTGTTGTATCTTAAGATGATATCTTGTTGGTGGCTCAGTTTTGGAGTAATGTTCATTGTGTTTCTAAAGATGTGTTTGATGTTGTGATGTGACCATGAATACTTCTCCATTGGAAATCATTACTGTTGATCAACCTGAGAAATAAATTAAAATTTTAAATCCACATCATTGGATGATTCCTCAGCCATATTTTTGTAATATAGAGATTTTTGGTATTGATTAAAATTGATTCCAGGTCATGATAATTATTTTATACATAACAGTTGTGTTGAGTGATGTTGATTTGTTTCGCTGTATTCCTTTTCAATTTTTCCCCACATTCAAAGTGTGAATGAATTTTGATATGTATCTATGAGTTCCTATTTATATAAAGTTTATTTGTTGAGCATGTGAGTTTTTATTTGAGGGGATTGATCCTTATCACCATAACTGTGGTGTAGTAGATGCTTCATTAATCAGTTCTCCAGCCATAGGCCTCGGAGTGAAGCTTTCCTCGGAGTCAAGAAATCACTAGAGGTGTGGAGTGCTCGACTAGGATCCTAACTCCACCATTTTGGTATGTTAGTTTCTACTCTACTGTGTTTCCTCATCACAGAGAATTTCATGTGGTCGCAATGATAATTGTGGACTTACAACTCACACAGTGTCAATGGTTATGCCATCATGGATGTGGGATTCCGATCAATGTCCATGTGTGGACCGCCTGTGTAAATCAGGTTTGGTCATGGTATTACTTGTTCATAGGTGGAGATTGTTGGGTAGTTCATTTTTTTATTTTGTGGTTTCAGTGGACTAATTATTGGGACGACTTCCCTCCCCACCCAAAGTGGCAGGGGTTCGAATCAGTGTCAAAAGTGTTGGCCCAGTTCTTGTCCCCTTCGTTTAGGAGTGGGTGGTTTAGATGTTCATGTTGTAACCCTATTAACTTGGGTTTGTAAGTTATTGTGGGAGAGTCTTGGTGGTCCTGTATAAGTGATTCCCAATTCTAGTCAATGTTGAATTCTTGTTTCTTTGTAGCAAGTTGGGTTCCAATGGTAGGGAGACCCACCATAGGTCTCTTTGATTTTTCCCATATGAAATTATCTAGTGCTAGTTATTTCACAATGGTGGTGAGTCCATCCCATAATTCACATGAATATTTTGTTTTATTGAGTTCTCCTTGGTTTGAGTGATTTTTGAGTTAATTTGTAAAAGGCCCAACAATTGTGTTCTTCGTTTTCTTTTGGAGGTAGTGACTCGATATTTCAGTTGATTCATAGGAAGTGGTTGAGAGTAGGTGTTTTGGTTGAGGTAAGGGGATTCAGTTCCATTAATGAATGATGGTGTGTCATTGGATTATGAGGTTGGACTATATTCGTAACAAATATTTAGGTGTTGATCAATCAGTTGGGATGTTCTACGTCTTTCTGGGGGCGGAAAGCATTAATGGTGGGGAGAATTGTCACACCCATTTTTTTTTCAATTCATGTCATGGTTTTTATTAGGTTCATTGAAAATAACAATCCGTTTATTGGGTCTTGGGTGAGATTAATTTTTATTTTTGAACTACAATTTATTCCTAATCACCTTAATTTGGGTTCTCCATTTCTTGTTTAGGAGTTTCTATAGAAATTGTGGTTACTTCCTAATTTGGGCCAACCATTAGCCCATTTCCAGATTTAAAAACATATTTTGTTTCTATTATAAATCATTCATTTTTATCCTTTTTGATTTAGTCCACTTCCCAATTTTCCTAAATAGACATAAAAATACTACGATATATTTTTTTGACCCCTTATAAATTCATAATCCCTATGAATTGGGGTTACTTATTTAGGTATTGGGCCAGCGCATGGGCCCATTTCCAGTTTTTAAAAAAAATTTTGTTTCTTTTATATATAATTAAATTTTTATATATATTTGTGATTCCACCTCCCACAAAAATCCAATACCCCTATCTGCACCCCCATTATTGATTTTACTTTTTTGGAGCTCGTCTGATTCATGGATTTGGGAAAACATCTCAATGTCTCTCAAGTCTACCAGAATCGCAAAGGTAAATACTTTCATCCATAAATAATCCCATTCGAACCATTTTTACAAAAAATAATCTTTCCATATTTTTTAAAAACATTAGGAGACTCTCCAAGATGTTTCAATCCATTAACATTTCTCTATGGGTGCAGAGATAATGGAAGACGAAGTGTTTTCTAGATGAAAAGGTGATATTTCTTCTCCTTTCTCCTCCCTCTTGTTCCAGCTTTCATTATATCTTGGTTTTATAATCTCCACATGTCCGAATCGACCATGGTATCTAATATCCTGTGATTTTTTATGGGGTTTTTGTTTTTTTGGCTCAGTTCATCACAGTTTTAGGGTTTGTAAGCCCTTGGATGGTGATAATGGGTATGCATTTCCATTATGTCAAGGATTTGATGTAGGATATCCCTTGAACATGACTTTATATTTTAAGATTAATCATTTTAATATTGTTTTAATCTTATATATTTGTTCATTATTATTTTCCATCATTTGGATAATTTTCATGGTTTTCAAAATGGTTGTTTAATCCTTGTTTTTTGAAAGGTAGTGTTGTTTTGTCATAAAAATGCACACCAAGTAATTGTTTAAATTATCCACTATCTTTCAAAAATATTTTGGGAGGTTTAGAACCTGGTATTTTCTATTTTTAATATGTTATAGTATCATTGATTAAATATGAAATTCAATTGGTGCTTTAATATTTTTCATGTTCTTAAACTATATTGTTTTTTTTAAAAGGGTGTGTCATGTGTTTGATAAATTGCCGAGTTGGCTTTCATGTGTTATGTTTGATTTAAAAATTATTGGTTTAGATTTATAAATTAATTATAATAATGATAAATGGTATATAGGGTCCTCATATGGATTTCCAATTTGGATTTGTTTTTACAGACAAATGGTTTTTGGTTTACAACATGTTTTTCCCCATGTAGTCGAAAAATGGCATGTTTCACATCCTTATAAAAATGGTTGTCTTTTGAATATGTAACATGAAAGTTTTAATGGATTTATGAATGATTTTTGTGGCTATAATTGGTTTTTATACACCTCCGTAATAAAATTGAAATGCATACCGTGGTCAAATGATGGTTTTGAGAAAGGCTTAAAGGCCCGTTTGGAATTTGTTTTTTTATAAATTTTTTCCATTTGTATTTAATGATCTATATTTTGGGGAAAGTTTATGGTCTATAAAAATGATTTATTAATTTGTTTTGGGGATTAAAAATCTTGGTTGTTATGTTATTGATGGATTTGTGGCCTTAAAATAGAATTTTGGAATGTGTTTTATGTGCAAGGCCTCGTTATACTCTTTGAAATGTTTTACGAATCTTTTCAGTGGTTTATTGATTATGGAAATAATTGTGAAGCATGTTTGTGGGTTGTTTGTCTATTTATGGTTTGGTAATGGAATTTCAATGTGTAAACTGTATTTGATAATTTGTGTAACTTGATTGATCACTAAATAGAATCTTGAGTATCTAGGTAGGAGGACATGTACTGGTATGCTAGTGATTCGGTGGGGTTTGGCCCCTGTTTCACGTAGAAAGTTTGATGATGACAACAATAACTAAACTATGATGATGATTTTGTTGTGGGAACACTAGGTCATGTGTATTATCTATATTAGTGGCTCTTGTGTATGATAACAAATATTTATTATTGTTACTTTCACCGAGATACATGGTACCTGGGCCTCAAAACAAACAAATTCCTAGGGGGTTCCCGTGACTTGTGCTCATTGGCTATTTTTTTCTCACCATTGACATAGAATGTGTTTGGTTGGTAAATTCAGTAGTTTTTGTGATTTATTTAAAATATTATATTCTTTAAATAAACCCTCTTGTAAACTAGTTGCATTTTAATGTTTTATGTCTTTAAAATTTATTACTAGCATTCTTGTTTATAAGACATGAAAGTTTTGGTCTGGGGATTTTTTTATATCATTGGAACTCATTTGGAAAACATACATTTATATCTTTTATTTAAAAATTGAAATTTATGTTTCTTTTATTTTAAAGGATGTTCATTGGGAATAGAATAATAGGCTAACCTACTGATTTTTAATAACCACCCCTATAGCCTTCTTCTATTATTATTCCATGTGTAGTTTTCAACTTGAGTTCGATCGCCTTGGGAGATATGTGATAATTATGTTGGATAGTGACTAGAAGTGTCACATAGAGTTAGCTGGTTATCAGGTTTGGTTAAAAGAGTTCTTGGCTTAGTTGTACATTCAGTTTCTTGTAGAAATAATGTTCAATTTATTATTTATATAAATGTATTTTGGGATGTCTATTTCCTTCTGCTGTTTTTCTGATTGTTTATATATGGGAGAAATAGTTCCATTGTGTACTCTATTGATTCCATTGGTGCTTTTTGTCATCCCAGTAGGATCGGGAACGCCTATCGGGACTTGTCGCGGGCTGGCCCTTGTGGCTGGATCAGGGTCGACTCAGGCTAGTTCCTGACACCATGAATGACCCTAACCATCCATTAATACAATTACATCATTATATCTATCTAATTAGAGAAGCAGAAAGGCCTTCATTTAATCATTTTTATATTAAGGAAATATATTTTGTTATAAAATATGAATTTATTCTATTAAACTACACTATATATATGATTATATATACATAAATTTATATAATTTATTTTGAAACCCTTACTAGTGAAATGATATTATGAATATATTCAATGAATTATATAACTAATTATTTTGATATAATTTTTAAAAAAATAAAATGATAATTTTTTTAATCATGAAATTGAAAAGTATAATTAATTTAATATTATTTGTTATCTTTTATTTGAAACTTTCTTAAATTGTGTAAAATATGATGTTGAAAATCATTAAAATCCACTATCTTATATGTGTTTTTTTATTTTAATTGTAACGTTATATTTTAATATTTTTTAGGCATTTAAGAATGCAATAATTTATTTAGATATAGGCACCCTTAATTGATAATACTGAAATTGTATTCAGAGCATAATTTTTTTTCAAATTATATACAATCAAGTTTCCTACCGTATTATTAAATAATTCTATTATATGAAAAATGTATCTCACCTACATCTTTTCATAATTTCATGAAATTAAAATTATGTTTTGTAATAGAATTGTGTAATTATTTTCTTTTCTTAAAATAATTTATGTTTTAAATTAAAATGGGTTTTGGGTTATGAGTTAGAAAATAATGATAATTAAAAGAGTATTCTTAAATTATAGCACTAGGGTATTGAATGATATGATGTATTATACGGTGTAAAACAGTGGCTTGAATAGGATTTTACCTTATATGTGATAATACTAAGTGGGACTGTTGTTTTCATATGTCCTTATATGTATCATTAATATTACATAAAATTTATTGTTTTTGAAATAGAGAACTCTAAAGTAGTATTTAAAAATAATTATTATTTTTGGAAATATATGGATTTTATTGAAAAATAAAATTTTTAAAGTAATTCAAAAAATGTTTAAATATGTGAAAAAACTTTTATATATATTTATTTTGTCAAATAATTTATTTTAAAAAAATTTACAATGAGATTCATATTTTTTAAAGAAATGTATTTAAAAACTATTTGAAAAACCCAACTAGGAAATTTAATTCTCACCGATTTTTTTTTAAATAAGTTTTCATTGGATTTGTATAATTTAAATTGTTTCTGTTATATATAATGATATAGTCAACCCAAAGGTAGTCAAATAATTTTTTCACAGATTTAGTAATTATAATTTTCCTGTCTAATTCTACAAAACCTATATGTTTATGATTAGATAATTAATTATTAATATGCGCAAGATTAAAATATTCTTATGGACGAATTAATCTATAAAAAAATGGATCTATATAAGTCTATATAAGTATAAGACGACTTATGTATGAATAAAAATTCAAAACAACCACATTCATAGAATATATTAGAGCTATAAATGATTTAATAAGAAAATACAAAGGCTATATATGATCCAAATTAAGTCGTATAAGATTAATTTTCAATTGTGTATTGATATTTTGAGGTTAATTTATTGTATTATACTGCTGTTTTTAAAATGGATATTTAAAGGAGAAATATTTTTTGAATAAATAAGATGATTCTCTTTGGATTTCAAATCTCTAAAACATCCAAAATAGATATTATGATATATATATATATATATGTATGTCAAAAAATATTTACTTGATTATAAATATGATTACAAAGCTTCTATGAACATTGATAAAAGATTAAATATATTTGGGAAGGTGAAAATAGGAGATAAAGTGTCATGTAACCTCTCAGAAATAACATTTGTAAAATATACATAAAATATTCATAGTAGAAAGAAACGATAAACCAGATGTAAGGAATTATACTATAAATAAATTATAAAAAACAAAAAAAAACTAAAAAATTTATGAACATGATAATGGACTAAAATATCAAATCATTTTATAAAAAATAAAAAATTATTCTTTAATAAAAAGTTGATAAGGGTTAATATTTGATGCATTATGAATATTTTATATGTTTTAACTGATTTAAGGATTCTAATATTACGTATATATTCCTAAAAATTGTTCAAATGATATAATTAAATAAATTGATATACATCACCATCAACGGGATATCAACAATTCTATATTATCAAAATAATATTAATTTTTAAATAAAAAATAGAAAATGGAATGATTCATAAATATATAAGATAAAAATTACACTTTTCAATGTAAGAAATATTGTTTTATTATTTTTAGAAAAAGGGTACATATATAACCATCCAATATAACATAGATAATTTCAAATAAGTATTCTCATAAATAATAAAAAATGAGAAAAAATATCAATTGGTTAAACTACTCACATCCAATTAAAATCCAAAAATTATAAATATTTATTATTGTATAATTAACGAATTTCTTATTATAATAAATGTCTTTCACTGAAAAACATTTTTCAATTCAACCATATAGAAAAAAGATTATTTTTATTTGAGATAAAACCCATTAACAGAATCAAATAATAGTTAAAATGATGATAAACATCAATGAAATATGTTCCTCTCATTTAAATCCTATACTCAATAAGATATTAGTTAATAATATTCAAAGGGGAGAAAATATCAAATAAATCTATCTCAAAAATAATTATAATAAAATTACAATGGTGAAATAAAAAAGAACTTCACCATCATGATTCATCCTTTCTCTTACTATATATCCAACAAAATAACTCCTTATTAGTTCTGCCACCTCACAATTGATGTGAAATTTTGAAACATTATAGTGGATAAAGTTATCCTTATACTATGTGAATAATAAGTTCACCAATTAAGTGATTAATAAATTCACATTATTAAAACACCACACTCTTAAACAATTTACTCGACATATTTAAGTCAACTAACTCAATTTTAATTCATGTTTTGGAGTAAATTTATAAAATTACCCTTATAATAAATGCTTTATGGTAAAATTTAAGGTGATATATTTTTTTAAATCCAATGAAATGGAAGGTTAGATAAGTAAATAGCTCATTTTTCCTTCTATTATCATTTTTTATAAAATCCATAAATTATACTCTCTTACTTGAACAAGATCATAATTTCAAAAACATTTATATAAGATGGATTATAGGAATATCCATGGATTGATTCACCTTAAATTTTTATCTCTTATCCCTAATAATAATTAACTAAACCATACATATTAACATATATATATATTCTATAATTCTTAACCAAAACATGGTCAAACATTTCCCTCACGACTCGTAGATGTCGGCTTTTATCAATGTTTATAATGTGTCCTCATCCACCCCATTATGAATTAAAATATCAACCCAACTTTATAAAAAAGATGATTGGTTCCAAACAATCCTTAATGGGATATACAAACATCTCTCAGTATGGTAGGTAATATGTCAAGTGTTAGACTCTCTCTCTTGGTACCAAACCAACAAAACTCTATTTTTTATCATAAACCGTAAATACGATCACAATAATAATTTTTTGATCATCTGATTAGTGATCAACACTAATTAAAAAATCATTAAAATTGGAAGATTCAAAGTCACATTCATCTAATATAATTATATAGAAAACAAATAGATAATAGAATTATTCATAAAACACCTCAGTATTTCAAAATATATTAATTTCTTTTAAAAAATATTAAAATCATTTTATGGATTTCATTATATATATCTATGTGAAAAAATGAACAATGATATACTATAAAAATTTATTTATTAAAATTGGGTATTGTCACATAGAAATGGTTTTGATGTGAAATTATAGGATTAACCAAAAATTAAAAAATGAGAGTAAAATAATTCATCAATGAAGAATTATTGATTAATTTCTTATAATTTTTCTTCCAATTATAAAAATAAAAAATAATAACTTTTATCAGAAAATATAATTTTTCAATTTATTATATTTACACATATTTTAATTATCATTTTCAAAAATGAGATCATATTTTGTAGAAATATAATTTTATGAAATTTAATTATGTCAATTACAATACAGAAATTTATTATCATTTGGATATAAGTGATGTTCATTTCATTTGAAGGTAAAAATTGTTACTTTTTAGAAAGATGTTTATTGTGCAATGTATTGTATTTTTAAAAATTTATGTAGTCCCTATTAGAGACATTTTTTCATGATAGGTGTTAATAATATATTAAATATAAATATATATATATATATATATGTATTAAAATTTATATATTTATAATTAAAACAAATTAATTAGAATAGTATAATTTTAAGTCTAAATATACATTGTCCCTATATATGATTTTATGTGTTTTGTTTGTGGAAAATATAATTAATTATGAACAAATATAAGAATTGAATAATTTCCAGTAGATTACATAATCGCAATCAGATTAATTATTATTAAATAAAAAGGAAATTCAATCTACACAGATAAAGAATAGTTACTATGGTAAAAATCATGTAAACAGGGTAATGGTTAACATTTTTAAAATATAAGAAAACCGAAGATATAAGGATGATAATATCAAAAAAAAATCTTTAATTTTATTTGTATATATTATTTCTTCATAACTATTCTAATATTTGAATCTTTATATATTTATAACTATTTCACTTGAGTGATGTATTTATTGTAAAGCAAATATTCATGTATGTAGATGTTTTATACCCACCTCCCCTATATAATAACAACTACTCTTCTCAAAAATCCACAAAACTCGACACATTTAATATTATTATTCCTTACCAAAATGCTTTTAAACCGTCCACCCAAGGGATGTTAGGTCTATTCTTCCAGAAATACACATCCCTGAAGCTGTAATTTACATTTTTATATAGGATTGATAAAGGATTAATATATGTTCTTAGCAAAAATTTTCCTGTTTGTTTCCTATTAAAAATTCTAAAAATCATATATAACCATATTATGATGAAGATATATATATATATATATATATATATACTGTACTAATGTTCCCTAATTTTAATTTTTAACCATTTTTTATCTCATATCAATCAAATAAGAATTCAAAACATTTCTTATGTGTATGTACGAACTATCATATTCCTGATGTAATGTATTTAATTTTTCATCATCATCTATCCATGATGAATGTATACATACATTTAATGTATCTTTTACTTTTTTATAACATAATATTTATTCTTTTAATACAATATATTGTGTACATTCTCACCCATCCATATATTGGTATACGATAACATCGATCATTGAACTTTTGGACAACCACATTCACGAAGTGATTTTATTCGTTTTAAATTTCCAATTTACATGGATTGTAATAAGGATTTATTAAATAAAAATATATGAAAAATATGATATGATTATGATTATTTAAATTTTAATAAATTTTTTTTTTATTTTATTCCATCCATTTAAATATACAAAAGATCACTCTTATTTACGTATGGTATACCATTTCCACAAAGTGATGTAATTATTTTTTCATCACCAACAAATATAAATTATTATAGAAATGTAAAAAATGAAAAACTAAAATATTTATGACATGATTATGATTTTTTATATGCTGATACAATTACCAAGGTCAACGTACTAGAACCGTTGAACCAAAATAGGGATCGAGAATGTACCATTTTCAAATGAATTTTGATTTTAATGATGAATTAATAATAAATGGATAATTGGATATGATATAAAAATGATATTTTTTAAAATATTTATAAATATAGTTCTATTTAATATATATAATAAATATATATTTATTATATATTATTTTGAAATCACGTATTATGAAATTGATGACTTTTGTTTTTGGATTATGTCATAGTCTCTATTCATTTTTGGATTTTCTATGTTAAATTTTAATTAATGAACTTTTATAATAATTATCTTAAAAAAATATTATTTGAACTTCTAGTAATTTCTATGGTTTTAAGTTTTAATTAAATATACCCTCTTTTTTCTAAAAATGATCGAGAATATGTATTTATGAAACAATTGACACTATATATTCTTTATTTATTTGGGATGATTTATCCACCCGGTATTTTGTTTCTCAATATGTTTATGGATGCTTCTATCCATAATTAAAGATATAATAAATATTATATTTACAGCCAAACATTTTATTTATATATGATTATAAATAATATATTCATTTTTTATAAATACCTTAATTTTTTATAAATTTATTAAGGATATGTTTTATGTTAACATATACTATGTGAAAATATCTTCCCCTAATCACGAATTTTATTAATCATAGTGCTTACATTAGATGTTATAATAATATTAATAGGAGACTATATTTCCATTATTTGTAAATTTTCATTATTAAATGTTACTAGAAGAAAATGGTGATTTCTTATATTTTTGGAGAATATTTTTCATGTTTTTAAATGATATTTTATTCTTTATATCAGTAATTTTTTTGTATTGATATTTTTGACTAAGGATAAGATATTATAAAATCAATAAATTTTTTTCTCTAGATTCAAAATGTTGATGATGTTTTATGGTTAAAACTATGGAATCTATTATATCCCATATGTTAATTAGGTTATGATTAAATTTTTATGAAACCTGTTTATTTTATATATTTTATGATATGATAAAATTTTTTTGACCCTATTTAACACTTATGAATGGTTTTAAAATGTATCATGTGGGACTAAAATAATATAGACATCTAATTCATTCAATAATTAATGATGTCTCCTTATATAATATGAACTGTAATTGGTTAATAATCTAATTCAGTAATGGAATTCTTTAACTATAATTGTTTGGCCAATGATCCTTTTAAAATGATATATTATAAATAAGGAGTTTACCCTATCAACTATATTAATCTATCAACTATGATTGTATACGAAGTGATCCTTGACTATGAAGTTATTTCATATTATTATATATATACCACATACTTATTTATAATTTTTATGATATTGTCTTATGGATCTTAATTGATTATTGACGATTTAACATAGTTATGATTCATGTCATTCCTATGATAAATCTTGATGAAATGGATCATGATTATTGATCACTAACTGATTGGGTAATACATTTTTATTTTCATATCATGATCCATACCATTATTATTATCTAATACATACTTATGATCACTGATTTATATCTTGTATATTTATTATTACTTGGTATTTATTCTCACCCTATGTTATGTATCAATTTTCCTTGGTTATGAGGAGTACATGGTCTAATATATTTAATAAATTTCAAGAAAATATTTTTTTTGGTTTCCAGTCTCTGAGTACAATATTAATTTCTAGCCTTTTGGCATATATTAAAATTATATATATGAAATAATCCTTAAAATGATGTAATATTAATTTTTATAATTGTTGGGTCACCTTTGTTTTTATCATTTGAGGATTTGGGTTTTTTTGGTGATTTGGAATAAAAAATATAGTGAACCACCATGGGATATATATTAGTAGAGGATCAATCATAATGTCTTGTTATTTTAGAGATTTTATGGTTTCCTAGAAATTAAATCCACATCTAGATTCAAAGAATGTTATATTTATGGTTAAAAACCTAGTCGGGTATTAACTCAATATTCACTCGGTGCATGAAGAAGTGGCCTAACAAGACATGTGATTTTAAACTATCAGGGGATATTATTTTTTTAATTCAAATACTCATTATAAACCATAATAATGTATGAGTGGATATAATAAATGAAAACCTATAATAAAATATTGTGATATTGGATGAATTGGTTTAGATTACGATGCTAGAAGGTTTAAAATATTTTGAAATTATAAGAATGGTAATCATAATCATATTATTTCATACTCATAATATTAAAGTTTTATTTTCAATCATTTATTTTTTTTTCATTTTAGTTAATAGAAGTAAATAGTAGAAACAATGTAAACAAAAAATATTCTAACAAATTAAATAATTATACCTGTAGAAAACCAAATGAAATTAGATCAGGATTATGAAACATTTTTATTATGAATAATCAACTATACCAAATTATGATTTAAAAAATGAAGCTTTTTGAGATTCATAAGATAAAATGTAAGTGGAAATTTGATTTTCAAGAATTTTGTGGTGATAAATACTATCGAGAGAAAAAGATATAGTTGATTACATGTTAATAATTTTCTGTAAGATGTAATATGGTAAATGTATCAATGGAATTTAATGATGTATAATGTATGGGATAGAAGGTAAAATTGGAAATAATGTCACTAATAAAAGAATATTTTTTGGAGTGAAATAAGTATTATAATAATTTACAATTAAATGACCATTTTCATAAATGTGGAAAACTATTTAATAATATTAGTTAATGAAATAATACAAGGGAATACATGTAGAATAATGAATAAAGGAAGGTTCTATGTTATGTAATTATTTAAAGGGGATCGTGAAAATTAAGACACTCTTATCCTCCACTTTATAGATAGAGATGTAATGTTGATTTTTGTAGGATTATTCTCTTTGATAATATTATTAATTTACATTTGTGGAATTGGATTTAAATTTTGAAATTGATTATCTCTCTCTAAATATAACACATATGAATTTATAGAATTTGAAAATAAAATTTAATATCTATAAGAAATATAGGATAATCTATTAGTGTGTAGATTAATATGAACATCTAAAGAAACTTACACACATTTAAGGGGTTGTGATACCTATTGATGATGAGATATTTATCTCAAATGGTCCGAGAGGAACTATATATTAAAAAAATGAATATTTTTCTAGAATATGATGATTTCATTTCTAAATACAATCATAGTATTACCTTTATTCATGAATTCAAGTTTCCAACATAACTGATACATGGTTCTATATATATTTCATATATTCATTCTAAAATTTCCTTGATTTCAATGTAGGGATTAACTATTTTACACTTTGATAATCTAGATAACTAATTCCAAATATCGAATTCTTCAACATATGGTGAAAAAATCCATTTTGTTACGAAGAGTGATAAATTAATGTACCTTTGATTTGATGATCGAGACCATAACAAGATCAGTTCCATGGAAAAGTCACAGAACCCCCATATTGATGAACTATTTGATAAAATATTCAAAACTTAATATAATTAAAAGTGTAACCATGATTAATGTTTCATCAATTGAAGGTCAAGAAGGATGATATTTCTCAGATACCCTTATATACAAGGTATTATCATTAATAGTTTATAGTGATTTCATTTTGAATTAGCAATACCCATTATATATTCATATATCTAATATATAGAGTCTTTAGATCGTACCTTGATTATTTTATAGTTGTTTTATTGATGATATTAATATATATTTATATATATATATATATATAAATTTAAAGCTAGATATTAATGTTAATTTAATATTTTTTATAAAGTCCCTGATGAAAGATATGTTTTATGAACAATTTACCAAATGATAATTTTGGAAACAAAAAGGTTCATTCATGAGACATGTAAGGTCAATGTAAAGGTATAATGACATATGCATCCAATATAGATGTTGTTGACTATTCTACCAAAACAAAAATGGTGAATGATATCTATAGTTTTGAAGTGCCCAGATCAGTGTGAATCACTGAGAGGGGGAGGGGGTGAATCAGTGATCCCTTAAACCTTTTTACTAATTGATTCTTAATCAATTAAACCTCTATGGATGGTTAAAGCCTCGATCCACTCTTCTTGTATCTCTCAACCTTTCCCGGATAATGCAGTAATGAAAAGGCACATGACACAAGGATTTACAAGGTTCGGCACCAAAGGCCTACATCCTTGCCATGCTCTCCCAGCATGGATTCTCCATTATAACCTATTAAAATTACAATGGTAGATACAGAGTCCCACTATATCTCTCCTGAGTCCCATAGGAGGGGTCTTTATACTGCTTCACACAGTGTTACCAGAGTCCCACTGGCCTGCTCCAGAATCCCACTGAAGACTTCTTCTCCCTGAGTCCCACAAGGTATTCTCTTGGCTCCTCGAGTCACACGAGTAGCTCTTTTTCTCTTTAAACTTCTTCAAGTATCTTCAGCGGCCTGGTATAAAGGCTGCTGGCCTTGCTCTTCTCTTCTGATCACTTGTGGTTGATCAGGGCTTCTCGTCTAGCTCAGGCTTTATCTCCTTCTTCAGGATGACCTGGCTTCACTCTTCAAGAATCTTCAATAGCCTCTGAAAAGGTCTATTGGTCTTGCTCAAATCTTCTGATCACTTCTGTTGATCAGGTCTTCTCGTCTTGCTCAGGATTTATCTCCTTCTTCTAAGGATGACCTGGCTTCTCTCCAACTACTGAATACTCAGACAACTGATATCTTTAACTTCAGTCTGGTCCAGTCTCAGTCACTTCAACTTCATGCACTGAGTGCATGGCATCTCTTCATCCTCATGCACTGATAGCATGGCCTTCTCAATTCATCAAGAACCTCCTGGTCTTGGTCAACTCTAATGCACACCACTGATTTATCCTTGTTCATGTGTGCACGTGCATGCATGCATGCATGCACTCTCTTTCTCTTCTTGGTGCAGTAAACCCACAAAGGGTGTAACACTTTAAGCACACACCTTCTTCCTCCTTCACACACTTTATCCAATTTGTTTACACACTTAGAGTGTGTTCTACTTTAGTGTGGGTCACTCCTTCTTTCTTCTATGTGTATACACACTTCTTAGTGCACACACTTAGGTTTGGCCATGTTGTCTTTTTGCACACACTTGTTTCACTTTGTACACACTTGAGACTTGGCCTATTCTCCCACTTCTTGTTGCACACCCTTAACCCGTAGGTTGTTCTTCAATTTTGCACACACAAAATGTGTCTTCACTTGGTGCACACACAAGGCATGAAAGCCTCGGGTCCTCTTCTCCACTTGGCACACACCCACTGTCCGTAGGTGGTCTTGTCTTCTTGGCACACAAGCACAAAGGCTAGACCTTCCTTCTCTTCTTGCACACACCCAAGGCTACTGCCTCTTCTGTTTTTGCACACACAGCCCGAACTCCACTTGTGTGCAGGCGCACAAGGGTTGCGGCCAAACTTCTCAACACTATGCACACACACTGTCCATGGCTTGGGTGTTTTCTCCTTTTAGCACACACACACTTGGTGTGTAATTCTCATCACCCGAATCTCCTACTGCCCATATGAAGGAGTGCAAGTGCTTGATGAGCCGCGACCTCCTCTTCTTCAACACTGCCGCGCAAGGCTCAAGCCACAAGGGCCGCGCAAGCCACGGGTGTAAGGCACCGAGGGCACGCAAGTGCAAACCGCGCAAGGGGGCGCGGTGCACAGAGGGGGGCACGCAAGGTCGCGTTTCCCTTCCTCTTTCTTCTTTTGCACAAGAAGTGCGCAAAAGGATCTCACGGAGCCTCTGATGGCTCCGGGCTTCACTGCCGCGCAGGGGGCGCGCAGAGTGTTCTTCGTGAGGCTTGAAGCACTCACGGGACATCGGATATTCAACAAAGAATCAGAAAGCGGCTATGATGCTCGGGAGCTCCTTTTATAGGCAGAGGAATACCTTTGATCATCCGCGTGATCTAACTTCAAAATCCCGAAGATTTCGGATCTTTTAAAAACTTCAAACGCGTTAAAAATCTTCCGCGTATCATGATTTTATCTTCTGTCAATCGCGGGTTCATTCACCTTCTTATATTTTCTCCTCCTCCTCGTGCATGCACATGAAACCGCATGCATGGCCTCTTTAATACTTTGTCAATGCATACCAAGAACACACGTGGCCTCGGCAACTCCGTTTGCCTCGGCTGAAGTCCGAATTATTTCTCGATGCATGCATGCAACATTTTAATGCATGCATGAGTTCGTTATGGCCAGACGAGCATGAGGGTGTCTTCGGCTTCGAGAGAGATGTCCAGAATCTCAAAAACCATGCTCGGGGAGCCACTGGTTCAGCGGGGGACGTCGGGTGGCACGGGGTGTCCTCGGCTCGAGCTCGAGGAAGGAGACGAGCTCTCGGCCGTCGGATGCGATGTTAAACGGCCAGGATCAGATCATCGCCGCAGAGATGAATCGTGCGGCGTGGATAAAGCGCGCGATGGCTCGGACGGCCAGGATTCGCTCCCAGTGAATTTTCCGCGTCCCACATCGAAACGGGAGGCGGGTTTTCCGCGGTTTATCAATATCCCACTCCCTCAACCCGGCAATTGAATCTCCTCCCTCCACGGTGCCGCCCCGCACCGTGTTCTCCCTACGGGTGCGCTCCTAGCGCCCACTATGCACACTCGGGTGCGCTCATGCGCCCCTGCCGCGCTCCTCCGGGCGTGCCCCAGACGCCTAGCAGTGTCCTGGGTGCGTCCTGCCGCCCTGGACTCGCCCCACGGGTTCCCCCATGGGTGTGGCGCCTTAGGCCCACATGTGCCTTGGGGTTGAACCCTCAAGGTGTCCACGGGCTGGCCAAATATTTGGCAAAGTAACAAATAAGACTTTGTCAAAAACAAAGTCCTTCATATGAAAAATGCCAATTCTAAATGCCAAGCCATCTTCCTCTAAGCCATTCTTCTTCTACATTTTTCTTCTTCTTATTCGGAATTCCATTACTTCTCCTCATATGATCTTCACTTAGGATATGGAATTCAAAAGGTTCTTCTTCTTCAACCGAACTCCTGAATCACTTAAATTCTTCAATGTGCTTCATTGATCTAATCAGAGATCAATCGGATCATCTTCATGTTCACATGCACTAAGTGATAGTGCATCGACTTCATTAATCCACATCATCCACTTAGAAGTTTTGGATGGATCCCATTCACATCCTCATGCATTGTCACTACAATGCATGGTCTTATAATCATGTTGTGACATTGTATCCAGTTGATACAAGTTCTTTGAACTTAAAGAGCAGCTCAACAATCGTCTGATTTTACTAGAGAATGTTTCATCCACAATTTCCAATACCACTTAGTGAATCTCCTAAGTGACATGCATCTTAGTACCATGGAAATTCTCTCTTCATCACCAACACCATCACAACCTTTGTCATTCACATCTTGACTTTCCTTGACTTCCATTCATTCCAAGACAACTTCATGCCTCATTGACAACAAATGCAACACAATGCACTTGAATCTCCCCCTTTGTATTTGTTGGCAATACACTAGAGCACATATGAATGGGTCAATATGTGTGCCAATATTTTCTCCCCCTTATTGGCAATCAAATGAAAAGGTGTGGTGTGGTTCACTTTCAAAAATATCTTCCTCCCTTTGAATAGCATCTTCTTGAAAAGCACTAATAGAGGGATGATGTCACATGTTCTCTTTAGCAAAGAACCTTTAGTAAATCAACTCTAAGTCTACTTGGGCTAACCCGATTTAGAAAAAAAGAGTGATATAACCAAGGAACTCAATGCTGTCCAACATTCACAATACATGTGAGATCAAGCTTAGGGGTTGAATTTTTTCAGATATTCAATGAATTGCTAAATCCTGCACATACTCCACAAAACTCATTAGAAAGTTCAGTGCAAAGATAAAGCTCCCCCTTTTATCCATTTTCTTAAGATGATATTAATCTCAGAACATCATCTTCTTCAGATTTGATCCCCCTCAAGGGGTGAACTCCGTTCCTTCCAAACCAATCTCCAGATGAGAATGCTCATCATCTTCAATTCCCTGCAATTTTAGCATATGTAAATACCAGAAGTATACGGGAATAAGATGGAACCTCCTTGGTTCATCAATGTGAACAACAAGGTTGAGAAGATTCTCTCAACCGAGATGTCCCATTTTCACCAGTCTTCACACTTGCACATTTGATCTTCATTGATGATTGTGCTGGTGTGGTTCTCAAAACATCTTCATGTGAAACCTTCTTCTTCCCTTTTGCCTTAGCAATTTCCAGAACTTTATCTTCAGCTTTTTGCAGATCTTTGGCAAGTTGCAACTGATTTGGCCATATGACAAGTAAATCATTTGGAAGAGTGGCCTCAGTTCTGGAAGTTCCACACGGTTCTTTTGATACTGTTAAGCCACCTTTCTTAGGAAACTTATTTTCAACCAATCCCTTCTGCTTCTTCTGGATTGATTGCCTGTTTGAGTCCAGTCTGCTTCTATTCAGTTCCATGGCTTGTTCACAAAGATCCATGGTGTGTCCTTTCTTTCCACAGAAGAAGCATGTTTTGGTGGTCCTTCTGGATTTATCACCCTTCTTGGATTTAGACTCCAAGGACTTCTTTTCCTTTTTCTTCTTGCTTTCCAAGGATTCTTTCTGAGCCAGGTTCTGTGATCTTCTCTTCTTTTGAGCTTTGGATACAGTTGGGGATTGACATGTATCTTTTTGACCACTTTTTCAATCATCCCAGATGTTGTCAAGTAATCCAAATCTATTTGCAGTAAACAGATGTCTCTGGACATGTGGATGTTGCTTCTTTTCTTCTGGCTTGCTCCCCCTTGGCATGGGCTCCCTTTGTGCTTTGGCATTCAGTGGATTGTACCAACAATCCTTTGCACAGTGCCCATACTTATTAAAACACCAACATTGACCCACAAATCTTGACTTCTTCAGTCCTTCTGATTTTAGGGTACTTGTCTTGAATTGTTGTGCTGCTTCAGGAGAGCTTTCTTTCTTCATTGTCTTCATCCATACTTGTTTGGAATTATTCTTCCATCCTGCACTTTTTGTGCAAACACAATTAGAAACATGAGTACAAGATGGGATGGATGGTACCTTCTTTTTAGAAGTTGTTGCCCTTTTATTATAGGATGTCTTTCTTTTAGAATCATCCTTTTCAAAGCTAACTTGAGTAGCAACATTTCTTCTTTCAGCTGACTGGGAGGCTTTAGCTTTGGGTGATTGCAGATTTTTCAATATCACCTCTTGTTCTAAGTATTTCATGTTGAGGGAGTTCTTCTCATCCTCAATAGTTCTTAGCTTTCCTTCCCAATTTTCCATCAGTTGTTTCATCTGGTCTTCAGGCACCTTCTTCAATTCTTGCAATGAGTTGTCAAGCTCCTTCACCATTTTGACTTTGTCTTTGAGTTGAGCATCTCTGACATTCATTGATAATTTATGCCTCTTTTCCAGTGCATGGAAAACATCTTTGACCAATATCATAAAGAATTCTTTCTCAGAAAGGCTTCTTTGCAATTCTTCAGCAGTGTCTTCATACATTTCATTGCAAAGGGAAATTGTTTCATATCTGGCTTTCACTAGCTTTCTGAGAGTGTTGGATATGCCAACCCTTTTAGCCAACTGATCTTCCATTGCATTGGCTTCTTCTTCTAGCTGTAATTTTTCTTCTTGAAGATCAAGGATGCCAGTAGTAATACACATTGCCACTTCCTTGGGGACTGTCTTCTGAAGATATTCGATTGCACTTTGAAGATCTTTCATTGTTCCAACTTCATCACAGCTAGGACAGGCTTTCTTCATCTTCTTGGCTTGTTTCTTCTTTCTATTTTTCTGAGTCTTGGCAGATATCTCCATTTGAGGCTGGTCACTCATTTCCTCAAATCTGCACTTCATAAAGACTCCCTTGGATCTTTTAGAGGTAACCTTCCCTCTGATACCAATTGAAGTGCCCAGATCAGTGTGAATCACTGAGAGGGGGAGGGGGTGAATCAGTGATCCCTTAAAACTTTTTACTAATTGATTCTTAATCAATTAAACCTCTATGGCTGGTTAAAGCCTCAATCCACTCTTCTTGTATCTCTCAACCTTTCCCGGATAATGCAGTAATGAAAAGGCACAGGACACAAGGATTTACAAGGTTCGGCACCAAAGGCCTACATCCTTGCCATGCTCTCCCAGCATGGATTCTCCATTATAACCTGTTAAAATTACAATGGTAGATACAGAGTCCCACTGTATCTCTCCTGAGTCCCACAGGAGGGTCTTTATACTGCTTCACACAGTGTTACCAGAGTCCCACTGGCCTGCTCCAGAATCCCACTGAAGACTTCTTCTCCCTGAGTCCCACAGGGTCTTCTCTTGGCTCCTCGAGTCACATGAGTAGCTCTTTTTCTCTTTAAGCTTCTTCAAGTATCTTCAGCAGCCTGGGATAAAGGCTGCTGGCCTTTCTCTTCTCTTCTGATCACTTGTGGTTGATCAGGGCTTCTCGTCTAGCTCAGGCTTTATCTCCTTCTTCAGGATGACCTTGCTTCACTCTTCAAGAATCTTCAACAGCCTCTGAAAAGGTCTATTGGTCTTGCTCAAATCTTCTGATCACTTCTTTTGATCAGGTCTTCTCGTCTTGCTCAGGATTTATCTCCTTCTTCTAAGGATGACCTGGCTTCTCTCCAACTACTGAATACTCAGACAACTGATATCTTTAACTTCAGTCTGGTCCAGTCTCAGTCACTTCAACATCATGCACTGAGTGCATGGAAGTTCTTCATCCTCATGCACTGATAGCATGGCCTTCTCAATTCTTCAAGAACCTCCTGGTCTTGGTCAACTCAAATTCACACCACTGATTTATCTTTGTTCACGTGTGCACGTGCATGCATGCATGCATGCACTCTCTTTCTCTTCTTGGTGCAGTAAACCCACAAAGGGTGTAACACTTTAAGCACACACCTTCTTCCTCCTTCACACACATTATCCAATTTGTTTACACACTTAGAGTGTGTTCTACTTTAGTGTGGGTCACTCCTTCTTTCTTCTAAGTGTATACACACTTCTTAGTGCACACACTTAGGTTTGGCCATGTTGTCTTTTTGCACACACTTGTTTCACTTTCACACACTTGAGACTTGGCCTATTCTCCCACTTCTTGTTGCACACCCTTAACCCGTAGGTTGTTCTTCAATTTTGCACACACAAAATGTGTCTTCACTTGGTGCACACACAAGGCATGAAAGCCTCGGGTCCTCTTCTCCACTTGGCACACACCCACAGTCCGTAGGTGGTCTTGTCTTCTTGGCACACAAGAACAAAGGCTCGGCCTTCCTTCTCTTCTTGCACACACCCAAGGCTACTGCCTCTTCTGTTTTTGCACACACAGACCGAACTCCACTTGTGTGAGGAGCGCAAGGGTTGCGGCCAAACTTCTCAACACTATGCACACACACTGTCCATGGCTTGGGTGTTTTCTCCTTTTAGCACACACACACTTGGTGTGTAATTCTCATCACTCGAATCTCATACTG
Source organism: Viscum album (assembly GCA_963277665.1). Taxonomy (NCBI): domain Eukaryota; kingdom Viridiplantae; phylum Streptophyta; class Magnoliopsida; order Santalales; family Viscaceae; genus Viscum; species Viscum album. The sequence goes on along the minus strand of OY728145.1, from coordinate 740,731,957 downwards.
CCCATATGAAGGCGTGCAAGTTCTTGATGAGCCGCAACCTCCTCTTCTTCAACATTGCCGCGCAAGGCTCAAGCCACAAGGGTCGCGCAAGCCACGGGTGTAAGGCACCGCGGGCACGCAAGTGCAAACCGCGCAAGGGGGCGCGGTGCACAGAGGGGGGCGCGCAAGGTCGCGTTTCCCTTCCTCCTTCTTCTTTTGCACAAGAAGTGCGCAAAAGGATCTCACGGAGCCTCTGATGGCTCCGGGCTTCACTGCCGCGCAAGGGGCGCGCAGAGTGTTCTTCGTGAGGCTTGAAGCACTCACGGGACATCGGATATTCAACAAAGAATCAGCAAGCGGCTATGATGCTCGGGAGCTCCTTTTATAGGCAGAGGAATGCCTTTGATCATCCGCGTGATCTAACTTCAAAATCCCGAAGATTTCGGATCTTTTAAAAACATCAAACGCGTTAAACATCTTCCGCGTATCTTGATTTTATCTTCTGTCAATCGCGGGTTCATTCACCTTCTTATATTTTCTCCTCCTCCTCGTGCATGCACATGAAACCGCATGCATGGCCTCTTTAATACTTTGTCAATGCATACCACGAACACACGTGGCCTCGGAAACTCTGTTTGCCTCGGCTGAAGTCCGAATTCTTTCTCGATGCATGCATGCAACATTTTAATGCATGCATGAGTTCGTTATGGCCAGACGAGCATGAGGGTGTCTTCGGCTTCGAGAGAGATGTCCGGAATCTCAAAAACCATGCTGGGGGAGCCACTGGTTCAGCGGGGGACGTCGGGTGGCACGTGGTGTCCTCGGCTCGAGCTCGAGGAAGGAGACGAGCTCTCGGCCATCGGATGCGATGTTAAACAGCCAGGATCAGATCATCGCCGCGGAGATGAATCGTGCGGCGTGGATAAAGCGCGCGATGGCTCGGACGGCCAAGATTCGCTCCTGGTGAATTTTCCGCGTCCCACATCAAAACGGGACGCGGTTTTTCCGCGGTTTATCAATATGCCTCTCCCTCAACCCGGCAATTGAATCTCCTCCCTCCACGGTGCCGCCCCGCACTGTGTTCTCCCTGCGGGAGCGCTCCTAGCGCCCACTATGCACACTCGGGTGCGCTCATGCGCCCCTGCCGCGCTCCTCCGGGCGTGCCCCAGAAGCCTAGCGGTGTCCTGGGTGCGTCCTGCCGCCCTGGACTCGCCCCACGGGTTCCCCCTTGTGTGTGGAGCCTTAGGCCCACATGTGCCTTGGGGTTGAACCCTCAAGGTGTCCACGGGCTGGCCAAATTTTTGGCAAGGTAACAAATAAGACTTTGTCAAAAACAAAGTCCTTCATATGAAAAATGCCAATTCTAAATGCCAAGCCATCTTCCTCTAAGCCATTCTTCTTCTACATTTTTCTTCTTCTTCTTAGGAATTCCATTACTTCTCCTCATATGATCTTCACTTAGGATATGGAATTCAAAAGGTTCTTCTTCTTCAACCGAACTCCTGAATCACTTAAATTCTTCAATGTGCTTCATTGATCTAATCAGAGATCAATCGGATCATCTTCATGTTCACATGCACTAAGTGATAGTGCATGGACTTCATTAATCCACATCATCCACTTAGAAGTTTTGGATGGATCCCATTCACATCCTCATGCATTGTCACTACAATGCATGGTCTTCTAATCATGTGGTGACATTGTATCCAGTTGATACAAGTTCTTTGAACTTAAAGAGCAGCTCAACAATCGTTTGAGTTTACTAGAGAATGTTTCAACCACAATTTCCAATACCACTTAGTGAATCTCCTAAGTGACATGCATCTTAGTACCATGGCAATTCTCTCTTCATCACCAACACCATCACAACCTTTGTCATTCACATCTTGACATTCCTTGACTTCCATTCATTCCAAGACAACTTCATGCCTCATTGACAACAAATGCAACACAATGCACTTCAAGTTTTATGGGTTGGTTGTATATAACCAATGAATTGTATGAAAAATTTCCCACCTATCGAATCTAATAACCATATTGAAATATATTGGAACAAAGTTCCTTTATGTAGATAATTGTGAACAAAATATTAAAGAAGCTAAACATATAGTTTTTCAGAAATCATCATGTCTCATATTAATGTATTTGATAGGGGTTTTTTATTTATATTGATACATAAAATAATGGACATATATTTGTTCTCATATATTATAATAATTTAGTTTCATATGACTTATGAAAAATATTTTATTATTATAAAAATTTCCAGAATCATGCTTTTGAAGATGGGGAAAAAATTAATTAATAAATTGATGTAATTAATATATGGTGAAATGTGTGATATATAAACAACAACAAAAATCATGAATCATATATTCACCCAAATAGAGATGAATATGTCTAAATGATATTATTAGAATTGATTAAATATTAAGATTTCTCAATACACTATAACATAAGGAAATAAAACTAGGAGGACAGTTCTATAAGATATGAGGACTATGATATTTTGTGTATGATGAGTATTGAGAGAGATATAAAACATATGGATGGGTATCATATGTATATTTATAATGAGTTGAAATGACCAAAATGGTATCTTTTAAAGATGAATGTTTAAGTAGCCATAAACATGATTATTATAAAGGATTATATATATGATATAAATAAGCAGAATATGGTGAGAAATTATCTAGATTCCAACACCAATCACTAAAGAATGATAATTATAAGAAATAGAGTTTTTTTTACATCAATAAAATTCTATAAATGTGGATATATTGAGTGAATATCAATGTTTTTCATTCAATATTCAGCATAAGTGTATGAATATGTATACAGATCTCCTAGAATATTCTTTATGGGAAAACACAAAAATGGAAATTAAAGAGTATATATCTTGATTTCTGGTATGTTACCAACATAAGGATAATAGAATAAAGTAAATGCATATGTACGAAATACTATTGGCACCAAAAATATATGGGAAAATATAAATATGTAATTCATCATTGGACTCCCCAAAACATCTGAAAGACAAAATTATATTAGATTGTATTCGACCTCCTTAAGAATAAAACACATTACATTTTTATCAGGTAATAGTTTTTTATTGATCAACCATTATAGATTTATATTGAGGAAGTAGAATGGTTTAACTATGTACCATATTTCTCTATATTGGATTCAGTTTTATGTGCAACCTCAATGTTCTATATTGGTCTTTAGAACTCTTTGAAAATGTGATTAAGAATAAGGATTACATATCAATTAAAATAGATGGTTGTTATGAGAGAACCATTCAATGCATATAATAATTTTTGAAAGCATGTTAAAATTATTTTACGTTTTGTTCAAAGAAAAATATTGCTATAGTAAAATTTTCTTACTTTATTATGTTTCAGTTAATAATTTAAATATCTCTTTATGAAGCCATAAATAGTAGGATGTGAAAATTCTATTAATCTAGGATAACGATGGAGAAATAGATCGCTTGGTAATTAAACTATATGTGTAAATGGAAGAGAAGTTCATACCCATTGGGAATAACATTATGAAATATTTTAGTCGATAATAATGTTTTTCTGACAATTTTCAATGTAAGGAAAAAAACTACTCATATATAGACATGAAATATTTATAGATGGATATTCATTACATTACCTAAACCAACACAAAAGGATTTAAAACGTATATTTCCATTGAAATCATGGACCCATAAAATACCATGATATAATCGATCATGATTATCTCAAACTATATTCTTTATAACTATCATTCTTCTTATACATATCATAAAAAATACATTTCATCATAATTTCGAGAATGGATACATAATAAAGTGCGATCTCAAATTCTCAATAATGGTAGAAAAGAGATATATCAATATGTCAGGACTATAGAAGCATGAGAACATGAGAATATCATTTTAAAATAATACATTTGATATAATAGATCATAAACTTTTCCATGGAATAAACAGTAGCAGTTCATAATACAAGAATCATAATATAGTCGAAGAACATGAATCATGAGATAATTACATTGGCACAACGAATAGATTTGTGGTATACAAATAAGCATATATATTCATTTACAAAGTACATAATATCTTATTATAATGAAAATCATACTGGAATGGGTTATCTTCTCAAACCATCATAGTAGTCAAGGTTCACTACCAATGTTATCATAGAGGACGAAGTCCCTTGTTGAACATAGTTCAATCTGAATTACAATCCTATTTATCTCATGAGATATCAAACCAATGATTATAAAAAATTCAATATATCATAACATATGAAAATAAATTGGTTCCATAAACTATCCACCAAAACATAACCTACAGTAATGAAAATTGTTTCATTATCATTTCATCATGTCATCAAAGCATAAAACATGTAAAAAAAGTGGAGTTCATAATAATTTTATAATAATTAACCATTTGAAGGTATACATGTTTCATAATCATCAATTTATAAAAAAATTAATATTTCTTGAAAAAATAATGGTATTCATGGATAATATCCCATGTAAATAATAAGGAACTTAAAAGGATGACATCATAGATGGAAAATAATTTTGAAATATCACATGAAATAATTTTTTGGGAATATAACCTTATAAAACTAAAAATACAAAAAATATATTGGAAATCATATTAATTGAAATTAAAATTCTAAATTTATTATCTAATCATCAAATAAGAAATGGTTAGGATGTTTTGAAATTTTTATCATGTCAAACTTGTTAAAAAATATTCCATTAGTATTTTTTATAAATGAAAATTATAAAATATTTGGATAATAACATGAACATTTTTTTAATTTATTTTAAAAAATTTGAAAATGGTAAAAGGTACATTAATCATTCTCAAAGTTACATTAATAATTTTTTTAAAATAGTTTTAGAAAACATCAATAAAGAAGAAAAAGTTTTTTGACTTAAGATATATACAGAGGAAAAAATATTAACAGAACATTCTTTTGAAATGAAGAGTTTATAAATATTTCTAAATTAAGGGAAAACCGGTATTACAATGAAATTAACATTTTGGGTGAATAATCATGAGTTTATTAAGTGAAAAATAATAATATTATTTTTCATCAAGAGCATGAATATAAACAATCATGACTGCATATGTATATTTTGAATGATAAGACCCATTAAAGAATAAAATCTAATGAAAATTTTAATATAAAAAAAATAATGAATCAATGAGATAATATTTATAAAGGATATTTTATACAAACAATATAAAAATATGTGTGCATAACATGACATTTCTTCCAAAGAAAATAAATTTAGAAAAAAATCCTTTACCTTATATATTGATGTCCAACATATATGTAAAACACTCTTGTACAATAAATATATATAAATTTTAAATATATAAAACAACCATATATATATATTTATATATTATAGGCCTCTACTATTGTTGACAAAATTTGGTGGTTATTGTTTTACATAGGCACAAGGTATAAGAGATCACACCCCAACAAACCAAATATTTTAGATATTCAGGAAAACATGATACATAAATGAATGAAACATTATAACTGAAATATAAAATACAATATAATAACTCCTTTGAAAAGTCTATTTTTCATCTATATGATATATTTAAATCAATAATAATATACTTCCAGACATCATGGGTAAAAAAAATAAGAAAGGGGTGAGGTCAAATTCTTATAAGGGTTTTTGGCAGTGAATACTAATAAGAAATAATAAATATGGAATGGTAAATAACTGAAAATACATTATATTTATTATAAAACATAACATGATAAATAATATGGAATAAATAAATAATGATCCAATAATTTAATATAAAATAATCACATAATATTTAATTGTGTCCAGGGATATTATAAAAAATAAAAATAATCACATGGACACCATAAATTAATTTCGTAATTATAAAATTAATAATTATAAACATCTAAACATTATCCTTCTAGCCTCATCCATGATATTATAAAATAAAATCAAGGTCATGTTCCATGAAATATGAAAATAAATGTGTAAGGACATATCCATAACCTGATACGGTTTTTCTAAGGAAACCTACTGATACATAAAAGGTCTATAATAAGACCCACCCATCACATACTATGCCCATTTCATTCATCGCAATAAGAAATAATACAACTAAATCAACATTCCATAACAAAATCAATAACTAATTATATTATAAAAAATAGTCATTCAAAAAATCCATAATATGTTGAAATATCATAATCCGTCTAATGGAATATGATGAATGATATTATTATATAACATCATAATTTAATAATTCAACAAATGATATTAAAAATATAATAATGAGATACTGAGATATTTCTTGATGAAATAACCCTTTTTACATCAAATTATTTTTTAAAATCACAAAACCACGCATATAATAAATAAATCACGTTATTGAAAAATAACCTTTTAAATTGTTAATATAAAATTAAAATATTAATGGTGACTTGATCATCATAAATTATCTTCATTCTATATATTTTTTAAAAAATTATTCATTAATTTTGTTAAGAATAGTCATAAGGTTTTACATTTAGAGAATGGAATAATAATTCCATTGAATCATTTTGTAATAATTTAAAAAGAATAAAAATTAAATTAAAAATTATATAAGAATGTTAATGTCATTTTTTATTTTTATTTTGAAAATTTTAACATGGAAAATAAATATTCCCTTATAGAGTCTCAAATATAAAAAACCATGAATAATGAATAGATTGTGAAATAAACCCTTTAATTGGGTTTTAATACGATAAAAAATGTTCTAAAATCCTATATAATTGTTTTAATAATGTTATTAATTTATAATATAACCATATTCAAATTTATAACATCTTATATTATCCTTTTATATAATATTATTACCCATTAATTAGTAATATTTCATTATTATTTTGTTTCATGTGATAATTACCCTCTTTTCTCATGCTTATTGTCTTGAAACTAAAAGTTATAAACATATACATATTTATATTAATTTTATAAATATCATATGTAATAATTAAATTTATTCATAGAACCATTCATGAACATTGAAAATATAAAATTAATTGTATCACCGCATAGTGATGATAAGACATACGTACACATGAACAACGATATCATTTCTAAATGGTTGAAAGGGTATATAAGTGGATGATTGATATATATTATAGAATAAAAATCATAAAATAATTTTCATATATATCCTTTATTTTAATCATTATAAATAACCATGTAAAGTGGTGATGAAAAATGAATTACACAGTTATGTAGAGATGGTACGTTATTCAACACACATGTGGTGCTTTTGTTTATTATTGGATTGAGAAAATGTCGATTATCGATGTTTAGTTATAATTATAAAATATATATATATATATGATAAAAGAGTAATTATTTTTTTAGGGAAAAACTTGTGAATAGTATGTCGAAGAAGTAATAAATTTGGAAGAGTCGGTAAATATGAGTACCACTTCATTGCCATACATTGTTTAAATCACATATTAGGGACCCTAGCATTGGTATTTTGAAAACAAAATAACCTCAATGAATTGGATAAGAATGCAGGGAAGAGAAATGGTCAAGGGTTGGGTGAGCTAGAAAGCTCAATGTGATGAGATATAGTTTGGTATAAGGTCCTTTTCTATAATAGAAGTGAGAGAAACTTTTTGGAAATCGCAAATTATTAAATTAATATAATTTTAATTTAATATAAAAATTAAACCAATGTGATTATTTTATAACATAATATTATGATTTATCTAATTACACTTATGAAATATCTTCTAGACATGTTATGTCAAATTCATACAATTACTATATAGTTTTTACTAGTTTTATCTCCTTTAACACTTACCATGAATGCATAGTTTTTTCTCTTTAAGGGTCAATAATATTATTAAAAACTGAAGAACCCGCATTAATGGTTGATGTTTGATACTATTAACACTATAATGATAATAGTTCCTTTTTTAAGTTTTTATACAAGTTAAAAATGTATTATTGATTTTTTAAATATCATTAATATCATTTTTAAAACTATTCTTTACTTTAACATTGAATGATATCAGTAATATAAGATAACATTAAACAAAATTATTTAATCATTTCCTAATATTTCATTTTTATTTGTAATTATTTTATAACATTAATTATCTAAATTTTAATAATTTTAATATTTTTGATATCATTAATTTAAATTTTCCATTAACAAAATAATTACTGAATGAACATTGGTCATGAATTTGTAGAAAATATTAGTTAACTAAAAATTATAAATAAATTATCAAGATGAAGATAATTTTGTTAGATTAAAAATATAATTATATTTTAATATATATTTATGATTACAGAAAATTTGAAATTTTATAATCATTTAAATCAAAAAGTCTACATCATTGACTTTTAATTAAATAAAATATTATTAGTATCATAATTACATAATAAAGAAAAACGTTTCATATATGTGAAACATTTAATATTATTGATGAAACTAACTCATTAAATAAAATTTTGTCAAGTATTAGGGTCATTTTGTGGTTCATACCATTTAATGTTTAAACTATTTATGGAACTTAACCATTAATATGGTAATAAAAATTACCATAGTTACTATTCTTATTAGTAATACATAAATGTGGCCTATTTACTAAATATGAACCCTGTATTTATAAATATTGAAGCCATCATATCAAATTCAAAATTATAAATTTTATAAATAAAATTCATGCTGACTGTGAAGATGAAATTAAAATAGCATTTTGGAAAATGATATGTTTAATAATAAATCTATATTTCTTCTTATACTATGAATAGTAAAAATATAATATGGTTATCAAAAAATACGATTGAAGTTAAAATATATAACCTTCATTATAATAATACTCCAATACTGGATAATTCAATTTATTATTATATAACTATACCACATACACTAAAGTTGTGTTTTTTAAGAATACCTTTTATTATTATTTTTAATATTTCCTTTTCTATTCTATTGATAACCAATAAATTTTATTTAATAATTGAATAAATAATTTTTTTTTAAAATTACTTAAACATATTTATTATCAATAAATTAATAGAAATGATATAAGGGTCACATAATAATATAGTGATGTCTATTTAAACATTATGTTTTGTGCAACACAAGAAATTTGAAGCGATTAATTTAATTTAAATGGGTAATTGACATTAAATCATTTAGTTTTGAATTAATTTGGATTTCAAAATCACTCAACATTAAAATTTATAGAATGTTATCAGATAAATATATTTGGGTGGTTATTTATCATATTTTTATTATTATCCCTCATTTCATCTTCTATTTTATAAATTTTTTAAGGTACCTTTTCAAGAAAAGTTATCAAATACCTCAACACTTGTTCATTAGTGTCTAGAATCTAGACTACACATTCACATTATGAAAAATATGGTTCTAATTATATTTCATAAACCATGAGAAATTGTTTTGGGTATGGAATGAACTTACTTTACAAAGAGATACGCAACACATCGTATACATTAGAAAGTCTTGGTGGCCTTTCTAATTGGTAATCCACAACTCCAATTATTTCTTGTATTTCTAATGTTCATATTTACCAGCGACTCAATTTCCCTTTTTATCGAAATCATATAATATCCATCTATGGAGACACCATATATAAAATTTAATCTACCAATATAAATTAAAAATATATCCTCAAGTCATTATCATATCTCTTTTTCCTTCATTTAGCTACTATGATATGAGTCTGAATAATATGTAAGGTTGTCATTTTTTTCTCTACATGTTTAGATATTATAATTATACAATCACCAACCTCATCCCAATAAGTTGGTGAATGAAATATATTTATATATTGTAATCCCTCGACCCTTGTTTACCAGGGTTGGTACATTATTACATAACATTAGCATGATCATAATAAAATCGTGTCTCAAAAGACCGATCAGTTTAGTATTATTGGAAACAAGATTCATACATATGTTCAACATTACAACTTGAAAGGAAATACAACACAAATATATTTCATTAGAAACATCCAAGACTCCTAGATTATTCTAGTTGGTCACTCCTAACTGACTTCTTCATATCTTGGGAAAATGAAACATAAGAAAGGGATGAGCTCAAACCCTCAGTAAGGGTATGTAATACAATGGAAAATGACATAAATATAAAGCATGGTAAATAATTGGAACCACATGCCTTTACCAATAATAAACATGAATACGTTTATGGAAGGAATATGAGATGAGTAAATAATACCATAATAAAACATAATCATGGGTATTCTACTATTCTAATGACCACATGAACCATCGATATTATTTCCATAATGAGGGAATGTATAATGCCGGACATTCTTAAACATTTTGTCAAGGCCTCGGCCAACACGCCTAAAAATGATTGAGGCCTCGACCAAAACCATAAATAAAATTGGGAAAGGGCCTTGGACAATTCCATGTCTAGTTGAATCATGAGACCTATCGATGCATTGAGGAGCTATAGCAGGCTCCACCTGTCACTTACTAAGTCCAATAAATTTTTCATATGAAAAGGTTTAAACATATCATAAACATTCGTATTAAAACTATCATACAAAATGTCAATACTTTAACCATAAACCATGAATGGTATAAAAATAGCACATCCATAGTCAAACATAATACAAAACCTTCAATAAAATATGGAATTTTTCTATCTTAATAAATCAACTTCAAATAAACATAAAATCCATCAAAGGATGTTAACCTGGATGAAATCAAAACCCTTTTTTAGAGAAATATATCTTTCTATTTTGTAGTAATTTATTATTCATATAAAATAAAAAATTTACTTTGAAAATATTCTTATAAGATTGTAAGTAATGCTTCGATGATTTTATAATGGTAGAAAGTAGTTGCAACATTCATATAAGTGAAAAAAATAAATTCTTACCTAATTTATGTCGAAAGTGTTAAAAAGGACCTTTCTTGGAAAACGACAGAAAGATTCCTTTATAAAAAATGTATAAAAGTCAACATGGGTATAAATGACTTTAACCCATAGTCTCTAAAATAGTAAGAATGTTTTGAAATACATTTTTAAGAAACATGGGTGTGAATGATAAAGAGGTCCCAGTAGATAATTACGAATAAACAACCTCGGATAATGAAGAGATTGTGAAATAAACAATTTCCTTGTACTTTTCCTTGGTTGAGGGTAGTTTAAACTCCTGTATAATGGTGATATAATTGTTTTTAAATTATACAAGAATCATATACATTAATATTATATCATATATGATCTTTTAACGTTGATTTGTTAATAATCTCTTTGTATTTTCGCCGTTTTCAGTGTTAACTTACTCATTTTGTTTTAAATATTTTGTTACAAAATCCGTTTTTGTTATGTATAGGATGTATATTATTCATATTCAGAATGATATCAAGTCCTTAAACATTATTTTTAATCATCAAATGAGAATTATAATTGCATGGATATGACGGGGAATGAATTTCATCATGTTCGTTGAGACGGTAGTCCGTACGTACGCACGAGCGACAATATCATTTTTTTGATATTAAAATAATATAGAATTGGATGGTATATCATATATATGGAATAATTATCATGGTATATTTATCATTTAAATTAATTACATATCATTATCTTACCCATCCAAAAAATAATGTTTTTGAAAAACAATTACACCACGACGTGGAGATAGTAAGCCGTACATACGCACGTATAGTGACATGTCATTCAAAGGATGGATAGAATACTGAATATGGTTGTACCAATTTATAATAACATCACAATATATATATGATACTGGATTTATTATTTTATAAAGGAAATAACAAAGAACGAAGAAGTTGAAGAAGAAAGGAACTTGAAAAAGGGTGGTGAAAACATTACCTCTTCTTCGAGTTCTTCCTTTTGATTTAATAAAAAAGGCTCTTTAGGATGGATTTATGATCAAAATAAGGACTCTAGGTTGAATTGAGGTATGTTGAGAGAGTATTTGGGTAGTGGTTGACCGAACCAAAAGGCTTTGATGGTCTGATTAGTTGGTTAGGAGTTGTGTCCTTTTATAAGGGGGGAGGGGGTCATTATGAAAAACTTAACGTATTAATTTATAATAAATTAATATTCAGTTTCAAATGGATACAAAGTGGATTATTCAAAGTCTTAGCTGGGTATGGGTCAAAATAATTTCATCCAATATATTTTAGACTGGTTTGTGTCATTATATTAACTTTATCTTTTAGTTTTAACTCATAGTTAATTAGATTGACATTTACCATGTCACTTTGTGTTTTTATATTATATAGTTGATAAACATACTATATACAACCAAGAGGCCCCCAAGAGGTCTATTAATGATACAAATATCATGATATAAGTCCTTTGGCCGAACCTTAGATCTTTAAGAATAAGATATCAATTAATAATATAATACTTGTTTTAAAAACTCAGTTATGTCAATTTTGACAATATTTAATAATTTATTTTTAAAGTCATAAAACATTATTAATTCGAAAAAAATTAATTTAAGAAATCCTAACATGTCATATTAACCAATAAAATCCGTGTATGGCATCATAACTTTCAAATTATATTTATTTGAACTTTTATAATACAAATTAATTGATTCATTCATTAATAAGGAAAATAATGCATCATTATTGTGTCATTAATAAAATTTATTATTAAATGTCTAAAAATTTTAAATAAAATTACACTGTGTAGGAAATAGTTTTAGGTTTCTAATGAATATTTATAGTCGAAACTATAACATATATGACCATATGTTAAATTTTTTTTTCTAAAATATATATGCTTATGTCATTTTTGTATTTACTTTAACTTAATTAATATATAGTGTCATTATCAACTACAAGTGCCTCCATGGGGTCCCAAAATCAACACAAAGATGCACATGGTCGGAAATCTATCAACCAATAAGGTTAGGACACGTTTTAAGGTAATTTATTATTATTATAATATTATATTGTTACCATTATTTACCGGATTTACCATTTAACCATTGTAAATAAAATATTTACTGAAGTAATAATTCAAAATGTCTAAAAATAAAAGATAACTATTTAAAAAATTTTGAACTCTGGATTCTAAATATGGAATCAATTTTTCTATATTCAAAACATAGACGTGGTATAAATTTATTTAAAATTAATTTCCGCTGTCAAAACAAAAAGCATGTTTTTAAGAAATAATAACTATCAAAAGATTAAAACTTGTTTATATCCGGTTTAAATGTGAAATTACGTCCAATGTCCAACATTGTATTAATTGGTAACGATATATTATAAATATAAATTAAAATAACTCAATTTTATAGTTTATCACTATTAAATATTTTGATTAAAAAGTTGTTTTTAATTAAAATTTAGTAATTTTCACTATTCATCAAAAATTGAAAGTTTTCTGAAAAATACCAAAAATTTACCCTAAGCTAATTTCGATATTATTAATCCAAAAATGATATCCATTTTGAAAGATAAAATGAATAAAATTTCAAAAACTGGGTATTACTATTCATAATGGCTAGTTTGATTGGTTGTGGTGTGTGTTAGTACTCAAAGTTGCGTACAACACATGCTACTGTATTATTCAAAGAGAAGCGTATCATGGAAGCTTTGGGTGTTACATTCTCCCCTGCTTCAAATAATTTTATTCTAAAATTTTCTAGAATATTATTTCATAAAAAGACTCGGGTGGTTCTTCATCATAAGTTCCTTAGGTTCCTAGATTGCCTCTTTAATGTTAAGGTTTCTCCATAGAACAATTACCAGACGGGTCGTCCAGTTTCTCAGCACTTGTTATCTTGTATCAAGAATCCTGACGGGCTCTTCACAATAAGACAGATCGGGTTCCAGTTCTAATTTCTCATAAGTGATTACATGCATTGGGTCAGGAATGTATTTTCTCAATAGTGATACGTGAACACAATGTGAACATTGGAGACACTTGGTGGTATTTTCAAATGGTAAGATACAACCCAATTCGTTCTAGAATTTAGAAAGGTCTGATGTACCTTGGAATCCATTTACCTTTCTTAACGAAATGTATAAGTCCCTTCCATGGAGATAACGTCATGAAAACATGATCTCTTACCTGAAAATCAAAATCCTTCCTTCGGTTGTCTGCATAGCTCTTCTGCCTACTTTGAGCTACTTTGATGTGGTTTTGGATTACCTTTACCTTGTCCATAATTTCCACCACCAGTTCTAGGCCTAGGTGTTTTCTTTAACCCACATCATCCCAACAGGTTTTTATGGACATCACTGGTTTTATAACACTTCTTATTGTGCCATCTGAATACTCGAATGGAATCTATTATTATAGGAAACTTCTACCATAGGTAAATATTGATCCCACATACACTAAAAGTCAAGTGAGCATGATCTCAACATGTCTTCTAGGGTTTGAATAGTCTATTCTGATTGTCCATCTGTTTGAGGGTGGTATGCAGTTCTCCAAAGAAGTTCAGTATCCATGGATTTCTAAAGTCATTTCCAGAATCTTGATGTAAAATGGGGATCACGGTCCGAAACAATTGATAGGGGTACTCCATGAAACCTCACAACTTAATTAATATATTGTTTCTCTATAAATTCAAGTTGTAAATCTTCCCTTATAGTATGAAAATTTGGTGACATGGTAAGATGATAAAAAATGACCCATATTTCATCGTTCCTTATTGGAGTTTTTGGTATTCCCATGACAAAGTCCATCGCGACATTATCCCATTTCCACTCAGGTATGGGAAGAGGTTTCATGACAGCTCCAGGCTGTTTCCTTCCATCTTTCACTTGTTGAAAAACAATATATCATGACACAAAATCAACAATCTCCCTCTTCATGTTGTCCCACAAAAAATGTTCCTTGAAATCTCTATACATTTTGGTGCTCCCATGGTTTATAGAGAAGTTAGAACTATGAGCATTGTCCGACAATTCCCTTTTTAGATCAAGTATATTGGGAACACAAATTCTCTTCCCAAATTTCAAAATTCCATCTTCATACAAAAATTCACTCAATCTCTTATCATTCATATCTTTAATCATCTTTTGAAACTCTTCATCATAATTTTTAGAACTCTTTATCCTTTATATAAAAGATGGTTTGGAAACCATTTGAACAAGTATTTATGATTCACCTTCCATGGGGATTCCCATATCCATCTTTACTAGATCAATGAAAATAGGATCCCTCTCAACTCTCATCTTGTTCAAAACTCCCTGATCTTTTATACTCAAAGCACCTGAAACCTTATTTTCCATCCTCGGTGGTAGTGTATCGTGCAATCATAATCCTTGAGTAGTTCAATCCATCTCTATTTCCTCATGTTGAGTTCTTTCTGTGATAAAATATACTTCAAACTCTTATGATCAGTATAAATCTCACATTTCTCACCATAGAGATAGTGTCTCCATATCTTCAAAGAAAAGATCATAGCTACTAACTTGAGATCATTAATAGGATTGTTTTTCTCATGAATTCTCAACAGTCGTGATGCATAGAAAATAACCCTTTCATTCGGCATAAGGACACAACCATGTCATTTCTTTGATGCATCACTATAAGTAATGAACCCATCATTCTCTAATGGTAGAGTCAATATATGAGCATTGAATAATATTCTCTTCAGTTCTATGAATCAATATTCACACTTATTTGTCCAAACAAATTTAAACCCTTTACGTGTGAGCTTTGTTAATGGGATAGCCAACCAGGCATAATTTTGGACAAAACATCGATAATAACATACCAAACAAATAAAACTGTGTACCTCAGTTATACTCATCCGTGCTGGCTATTCTTGGATTTCTCTTTTCTTAGAAGGATCAATAAAAATTACATCCTTAGAGACAATATGGCCAAGAAAAGAAATCTCCTGAATCCAGAATTCACACTTCCTAAACATCCCATATAATTCATGTCTTCTAAGAGTCTTTAAGATAATTTACATGTGATTTTCATAATCCTCATAGAATTTGGAGTATACCAAGATATCATCAATAAATACTTCCAAAAAAGCATCGAGATATTCCTTGAAACTCTATTCATTAGATCCATGAATACAGAGGGTGCATTAGTCAATCCAAAAAGCATTACTGTAAACTCGTAATGCCAGTACCTGGTTTGAAATGTTGTCTTCAGAATGTCTTCCTTCTTCCCACTCAACTGATGGTATCCAGATCGAAGGTCAATCTTTGAAAAGTATTGATATCCATGTAGTTGGTCAAATAAATCATCAATGCATGGTAGGTGATACCTGTTATTTATTGTTATATCATTTATTTCCCTGTAGTCGATACATAAGCTCATAAATCCATCAGACTTTTTAACAAAAAGGGTAGGGTCTCCCCATGGAGAACAACTAGGGTGAATAAATCCCTTATTACTCAATTCCAATAGTTGTTTATTTAGTTCAACTAATTACATAGTGTCCATTCTATAAAAGGGTCTTCGATATAGGCCTTGAACTAGGAATTAAATCAATGTAAATCTCAATTTTTCATTCTGGATGATGTCGAGGTAAATCTATTGGAAACACATCATCATACTCTCTCACAGTAGGTACATCCTCTATTTTAACATTCCTTTCCTCACCCATTGTCATTTCATTCCCTTCCTCCCCAATAATTGAATTTGGTTGAGGTACAGGGGGTGGATATAGGTAAGAATTAGATGATGATGATTCCGCTCTAAAGATAAGGTGTTCCTTATCATCATCATAAAAAATAGTAACCTCCTTCTTCTTACAATAAATTTTTGCATCATGGTCTAAAATACAGTCCATATTGAGGATTATATCAAAATAAATCATAGGTATGATGGTGAGATCTGTAGATAAAGAACATTTATGTGCTCTATTGGGGACTGATTCACAAAACATTGTTGCAATGATAATTACCTTAGTATTTTTTACTAACAACTCCCTTGTTAAATAAAATTGGAAATATCCAATTTTCATAGAAAACTGTGATGATATGAAACAATGAAATGATCTAGAATAAAAAAAAGCATTAGATAAACTTGAGGAAAACATTCAATTACTTGCCACCATATCTTTCAGGGATTCAAACTCAGTAGTAGTTATTTCATAATCTAGTTCGTGGTCCCGTGGCCTTTTCTGAGGTATGTTTCCCTCATGCTTACGACATTCATTTGCATAATGTCCCATCTCCCTGAAATTATAGCATTTAACATTGGTAGAATCTTTCTTTCCTTTACAATCACCAGCTAGATGGCCTTTCTATCCACACTCGTATAATACTCCGTTTCCATTTAGACTGGCACCAGGGTTCTTTCTTCTGCAATTATCACAGGGTGAAAATTCCATTATTCTCTTCTTCCATGTTTCCTTATTTTCTTTCACAGAGTGCTCAGTAGATATCTTCTTCTATTTATTTGATTTAATGTCATAAGACATAGAGAATTACTTTTCTTTATTGATAGCACACGGGAGAATATCTTCGTATGATGAGAAGGATTGTGATACTAATGCTCGATGGAGAAATGGTTTTAACCCATCAAAGAAATGATCTATATTATATATATTTTTATGTATATAATCTGCAGAATACCTTGCTAACCATGTAAATTTATCCTCATACTTTGAGAAAATATCATCCTTCTTTTGTCTCAGACTCAAGAATTGCCTTTCCATATCTGCTCGATGGTCACGAGGAAATTATTTTTATAAAAACAGATCTTTGAACTCCCTCCATTCCATATTTTATACTTCATCAGCTTCCTTCGTGTTTTGAACTGATGACCACCATTGATCAGCATCTCCGGTGAGGCGGTAAACTACCATGATAACTTTTTCCCTTTAACTACTCCCAAAGGCATGAAATATTTTCTATAAACAATTTATCCGTTGCTCAGATACTAAGGGATTTTTACTCCCATTGGATGTTGGTGGTTGTTGCATCATGAAGCGGTCTATCATTGATCCTCCACGCTGTGGATCAGGGTGCTCTATTCAGGTAAGGATATTATTCATAACCTGAGTGAGTTGTTCTAGTATGGTGATTAGATGATCAGCACCAGTCGCATCACCAGCTCTACTATAATTATCTTGAGCAGGAGGGAAATCCGTACATGGAGTGCGTGCATTGATACAGTTTCCATTTCTTACACTATGCGTCATTTCTAAACAATGGCATACACTATATTAGTTTATGAATCACAACACATAAATTCAAACATGTAAAAGACTTACCATAAATTGAACAGTTTATGGATATAATCCATAATTAGAAAGAAGTTTTCTTCGAGGAATTATATACTCATAAGCCCTTCATAATAGTTAGTAAAGTAAATGATAATTATCCCAAGCATGTCCCCTGGGAGTGTCTGAACCAAGAGTGTAGCAAAACCTATTGTTGTGCACCAGTTCTTGTTCGAGTCTAGCTCAAAGCAGGGTTTTTGGGTTTTACCCCTAGGTACATCTGTGCCATAGCCGCCTCTACCTTCTCATATCCAGATAGGGATGTATTGCTCGGAAAAATCAAAAAATCGCTACAATACCAAAATTCTAGGAATTTCTTCTTTACTAATCCCCAAAGCCTATCTTAAGGCTATGTGCTCTAATAAGAGTGGATCTAAATCTAGTTTCCATGGTTTGTACTAAATTTACTCTAAGAACAACTGTAAATCTATGACCCCAGTTACCTAGGGTCGGTGAATTATTACATAACATTTTCATGATCAAAAAAAAAATCATGTCTCGAAAGACCGATCAGTTTAGTATTATTGGAAACAAAATTCATACATAAGTTCAACTTTACAACTTGAAAGGAAATACAACACAAATATATTTCATTAGAAATATCCAAGACTCTTAGATTATTCCTGCTGTTCACTCATAACTGAAATCTTCATATCCTGGGAAAATGAAACATAAGAAAGGTGTGAGCTCAAATGCTCAGTAAGGGTAAGTAATACAGCAGAAAATGACATAAATTTTAAGCATTGTAAATATTTGAAACCACATGCCCTTACCAATAATAAACATGAATACATATATGGAAAGAATATGGGGTGTGTAAATAATTCCATAATAAAACATAACCATGGGTATTCTACTAGTCTAATGACCACATGAACCATCTATATTATTTCCATATTGAGGGAATGTATAATTCCGGACATTCCGAAACATTTTGTCAAGGCCTTAGCCAAGACGTCTAAAAATTATTAAGGCCTCGGTCAAAACAATAAATCAATTTGAGAAAGGGCCTTGCGCAATTACATTTCTAGTTGTCTCATGAGACCTACCGATGCATCTAGGATCTATAGCGGACTCCACCCGTCACAATCTAAGTCCAATAAATTCCTCTTATTAAAAGGACTAAATATATCATAAACATTCTTATCAAAACTAGCATAGGAAATGTCAATAACTTAACCATAAACAATGAATGGTATAAAAATAGCACATCTACAGTAAAATATATCACAAAACCTTCAATACAATATGCATGTTTTGTATCATAATAAATCAACATCAAATAAACTAAAAATCCCTCAAAGGATGTTGGCATAGAAGAAATCAAAACCATTTTTAGTGAAATATCTCTTTCTATTTTTAAATAATTTAAGAGTTATATAAAATAAAAGATTTACTTTGAATATATTCTTATAATCTTTTAAGGGAAGCTTTGACGAGTTTATAATAGTAGAAAATAGCTGCACCCACCGTATAAGTTAAAAAAATACATTCTTACCTAAATTTTGTCAAAAAAGGTTAAAAAGGACCTTGTTTGGAAAACAACGGGAAGATTCCTTTATAAAAATCTTATAAAAGTCAAAAAGGGTATAAATAACATTAAACCATAGTCTATAAAATAGTAAGAATGTTTTGAAATACATTTTATGATACATGGATGTGGGTGATAAAGAGGTCCCAGTAGATAATTACGTATAAACAACCTCGGATAATGAAGAGATTGTGAAATAAACCCTTACCTTGTACTTTTCCTTGGTTGGGGGTAGGTTAACCTCTTGTATAATCATGAAATAATTGTTGGTAAATTATAAAAGAATCATATACATTAATATAACATCATATATGATCTTTTAACATTGTTTTGTTAATAATATCTTAGTATTATAATCGTTTCGGGTGTTTACTTACTCATTTTCTTTTATATATTTTTTTTACATAATCCATGCTTGTTATGGATAAGTTGTATCTTATTTATATCCATAATGATATCAAGTCCTTAAACAATATTTTTAATCATCAAATGATAATTATATTTTCATGGATACGATGGGGAAAGAATCTCATCACGTTCGTGGAGACGGTAGTCCGTACGTATGCACGAGCGACAATATCATTCTGTTTATATTAAAATTTTATTTAATTGGATTTTATATCATATATAAAGAATAATTATCATGTTATATTTATTATTTACATAAATTACATATCATTATCATACCCATCCAAATAATTATGATTTTGAATTACAATTACACCACGACATGGAGATGGTAAACCGTACATATGCACGTATAGTGACATGTCATTTTAAGGATGGATAGAATAATGAATATGGTTGTACCGTATTTATAATAAAATCACAATATATAGAATATACTGGAGTTATTATTTTAGAAAGGAAATAACAAAGAAAGATGAAGTTGAAGAAGAAAGGAACTTGAAAAGTGGTGGTGAAAAAAAAAACCTACAAGAAGTCACCAGTTAGTAGAAACTAGTTTTATTTTATTATACAGGATGATAGATGAAGTATAAGTCCATTTTGGAACCATATCTGATTAATCTCACCATAGATGGACTTATGTATATAACGTTTCCTAACTTATGTTTGAGATAGATGGAATGACCTATCATTCTATCGCATGATCTGCTAAAACTTCACGAAAGACAAATTCAACTTCAATTTTTAAATAGATGAAGTGGAAATTGTTCGAGGCATGAACAACGGTGAGATTATAACAATATAAAGTATGTATTTATTCTAATTCAAATTCTTCAACTTTAGGGAAATGATCTTGAGAACCAAAAATTTTGTCTTAGTGCCCTTATATCCGATGAATCAGATGGTACATTAGATCTTTAAAAATTTATTGCTTTGTGATTGTTGGATTTTTCATAGCCATGTTCTCTACCACTCTCCATTAGAACATGATGGTTATATTTCTCTTCCACATCCATATTTCCACCTATGTTCTTCTACATTGAATCCCATGGATTAGTTAATTTGGGTAACCGTAACGTTTCATACTTTAGTTTTTAAAGATAAGATTTGGTATTCTTTTTACGATGTGGGTTTCTATTAAATAAACATTCAAGTAGTAAACCATTTATAACCCCGACGAATTTCGAGGGCGAAATTCATTTTAAGGGGGGTAGAATGTAACACCCCAAAATTTTATGAAAAATATTCTTTTTAATTTCATTGATGTCTTGTGTTGTACACTACACTAAAAATATATTTCACTACACACAACCCTGACTTGGCTTACATTACACCCAATCACGACCTTCCTCGATAGCGTTTGTAGTACACAATACCGAGTTTCACTAAACAAGATATTATTAAAATATTATTATGAACTAGCTGTTATGAATAGTAATACCAACTTTTTAAAATTTAATAAATTTTATCATTCAAAATGGACTTCATTTTTGGATTTATAATATCGGAATTATCCTAGGGTGAATTTTTGGTATTTTTCTGAAAACTTTCAATTTTTGATGAATAGTGAAAACACAGGGTAACTTTTTAATAACCAACTTTTTATTTAAATAATTATTTATTTTTTTAAATTTATTTTAGGTCAAAATTGATACATAATACCTATACAAGTTCAATGTAATTCATTGGAGTAATTTTATAATAATTTTCGATATATAAAAATTTTATTTAACTTATCACCGTCTTTTACCTACCTCCTTGGAGAAGTTGGAAATTTACATAAAACTTAATTTTACCGCTTCTGTGAGTGGAATTCAAAAAATCCAAGAGACACAGTTAATATCAAGTACTAAAATTTTGTTCAATGAGATTAAAATAATTTTTGGTGAATAGTAACTTTTGACCTTTATTTACCACGGTTAAAAGTAAATAGGGTATTTAAGGGTAAAAATGATATTATTATTACCCTAAAACATGTTCTATTTCTATTGGATAAGTGTAATTCAACCAAAAACAACTGTAGGAATAAACTATGACCATTTGGGTCCACATGGATTAGATTAGGACATTTATTATTAATTTATCTAAAGAAGGGTTAAAATATTTAAATTCAAAGTATAATAACTAAATAATTTTTAATATAGGGTTATACATAAGATAAATTTCTCTATAAATATTCATTATAAATATAAAAATATTTCCTACATAATGGAATCTTATTTATAATTTTTAGACATTAAATAATTTAATTTATTTATGACACAATGATGATGCAGTAATTATCTTATTAATGAAATATTAACATAATTGATGTTATAAATACCCAAATAAATGTAATTTGACACTTTTTATGAATTACAATAATTTTATAGGTTAAAATAACATTTTATTATTTATTTAAGTAACGTTTTTCAAAAAAAATCATGATGTTATGATTTTTAAAAAAATCAATTACAAAAGAGTGTGAAAATTGACAAAAAATAGTTTTTAAAACAAATATTATATTATTAATTGTTTTTTTATTCCTAAAAATCTAAGGTTCTTCCAAATGACTTAGATAATGATATATATATTAATAATGTACCACATGGGGTTCATTTGGCTTGTTATAGTATGTTTATTAACCATATAGTGTAAGAAAACAAAAAGACATGGTAAAAGTTAAATTATTTAACTTTGAGTTAAATCTAAATGATAAGGATAAAATAGTAACCTAAACATTTCTAAAACCTATTTTATGAGAATATTTCTACCCATAACCACCTTAAATTCTAAATAAATTAATTTGGATCTATCAATAACCGAATATGACTTTATTATATAATATTATTTTATGTTTTCCTAACGTGCCCCTCTCCTCCCTTATAAAAAGGGCACCCCTTCCCTCTTATCTTCACACCCTTTTGAGCATTGAAGCCTAGACAAACCCAGCCAATTCCTCTTCTCAACCTCTATAGTTATATCATATAGGTTCTGGTATTCTCAAAAGACCATCTCTAGTCCCCTAAGGAAAGTTTAAAGGAGTCGCGTCGAAGAAGATGTAATCTCTTCTAACGATTCTTTCATGTTTCTTTCTTCTTAAACTTCTTCTTCTTTAGTTGTTTCATTATAAAGTAGAAACATAAGAATTAAATATATACTTATATGTTATTATAAATATGGAACTACCTCATTTAACCTTCTATCCATCCTAGAGAAAATGAAATCACCGCGCATGCGTACGTACGGAATACTATCTCCACGCCTGGTGTAAACTGTTTTCCACCACCACCTTACTTGGATGGGTATAATGGTGTAAAGAATAACTATATATGATTATTTTAAAGGGATATTTATTATGAAATATTATACATGAACTTCAATACAATTCCATGATCATGGGAATTATATCATCGCTCGTGCGTACGTACGGACTACCATCTCAACGAACGTGATGAGATTCATTTTCCATTATTAACCATTAAAGTATGATTATAGTTTATATATAATGAATAATAATTAAATATATTACATAATAATGATACTGGATTTATGTATATATATATATATTTCATCTACTTAATTCCATTCAATTCAATAAGGAAACGAAAACAACATTCATGCGTACATACGACCTACCATCTCCATTAACGGTGTATTTCATTTCATTTATCATTTTATCATATATATTTATATAATGAATATATATTATATATAAATCATGTTTTACATTCTGTAATTAATGTAAATCATGATATAGGTAATAATATCGAGAACAACAAGTCGAAACTCGTACGATAAATGAAACGGTTTTACCCAAAACGGTGATTTAACATGGAATTTACAAAAGAACGGGTAATATAAAGTCATAAGTGAACAATATATGATATCATAACAATGAATATGATTATTTATTAAGTAAATGACATTATTTAAATCATTATAAATGATTTTTGGATGCATACGAAGCATATCAGACATAAGGTAAGGGATAATGTTGCAATCTCAATTGTTTTATATCTGATATTGCTTATACGTAAGTATTTACAGGGGTTATATTAATCATCCATGTACAAGTTTTATAAATTTTTTTTCATGTATGTTTAAAGTCCTTTTTACCCATTTTTTACATTAATACACGGTATGTAAGGAATATTTGTTTTACCATAAGAGGTACTTTTCAACTTTTCTAACAAAAGTACAAGAAGAATGTTATTTTTAACTTATATGACCTGAACGGATTTTTATAGTTTCATAACGCCTCATTTTCATGAAGTTTACTCTACAAGATTTTATGAATATTTTCAACAAAATAATATTCTTTTAGAATTTCATGGCATTTTGTGAAAAGAAAATGATTTTAAAGAAGAATGGATATTTTCCTCAATAATTCATTTCAATTGTTTTATCAAAACCATTTTCCATCCAAGATAAAATTATTTAATATGTGTATGTTTCAAGTATAATGTATTAATGTATTAAATGCTTCCAATTTTCTTATGATGAAATGATATCCATTTGTTTTATATGGATTATTTTATAATGGGATGATGTTTATGAAACCCATTTTATTCATTGGGTTATGATGAATGATTTATGTTGTGGAACACATAAGAATGATTTCAATGTGAGATGGGTAGGACCTATATATCCCTCCAATGCATTGGGTAAATATTTATATCTCATGAGATAACATGGCTGGAACGACAAGTTAAATCGGTTCAGTAATACCAGACTACAACGAGGAGTGAACTCGATTCAGAAAGGGACTTTGTCCACTAAGATGGTCTTGGTAGCAATGCCTTGGATACTATGGAAATCATAACATGTGCTTAATGGTTTCCACAATTACATGTTTTATTCCCATTCTATTTAATCATGATTAATGTTTCTTTATGATCTATGCCTTATGTACTTCCATATTTTATGTCATTTTCCAAGATTTTGATGTTTAAACATTATGTTCATGTTTTTAAGTTGAAATGGATATGATTTGTACTATTTTATCCATCCTTACCCTTACTGAGAATTTGAGCTCACCCTTTATATGTATTATTTTCCCCAGGATTTAAAGAAAGGTTTTAGGTAATAAAACCGAACAGGGGAATATGTTAATGGGAGATGTTGAAGATCTTTCACCAAGATTAGAATATTATGTTCCGAGTTTTCAAAGTCACTAAACTATTACGATCCCTTGGTGTTTTTTTTGTTATATATTAAGTACTCCGAAAGAGTAATGTAATGTCCATGTACGTCAAGCTTTAGGTCTTTACAGATTTAACACCAAACTAATACTCCACATGGTTAATAATTAGATAATTGTAGAAGAGGAAGCTAAAAAAATTCTCATGATCTCTGAGATGGTCGTAATGGTGATAGTATTTGATCATCTCATCATCCATATTGAATTTCACCAGCATTGTGAGGATTATCTTGAATATGTGGTTTATACCACAATGATATGTGGATCATGTAATCGATAAAGAAATGGAATTACCTAATAATATAATTTACCCTATGGTCCCTTAATTGTAGTGGACCCTTTGTTTTGAAGATCCATTTATATATAATTATTCCTTGAATACCTATCCATGAAAGAGAGAGCCTGAAATCCAATGGTAGTGTCGATGAACAGCGCTACCACTGGAAGGGGAAAATTTTCCTTTGGTTAATGGTGGTTGGGATCCTGAATTTCCATGATGAAATTGATATATCTATTATACTTTCTAATGGGAATGGTGTTTGCAAAGAATATGGGGTATTATACTTCCTTGTTGAAGATGGATATGGGGATCTTATCAACCCTATCCTCGACCAGGTAACTCTGAGTGGTTTTCATCTTCCTTTAAGGATTTGTGAAACTATGATGACTAACTGGGAGACCAAGGTAGTGGATGGTGACCTGAGGATCAGGTCCTGGAATATCATCATAGCTCTGAGAAAACATTTCATGATGTTTCCATAGTAAATCCACATTATACTATTTCTTCCCTTATTGAAATGGTTGTGCTAATAAATCTCACCCTCAAATATATCTTAGTTCCAAAATTCACCATTACCGACCCATCGAAGGTGGTGGAGAACATATAAAAATAATGTTTGAGAATCGCCAAAATCATCTTCATTGTACGGGGTGAGGTGATCATCTAGTGGAGGTAATCCTTATAAGTTAACTGAAATTAGAGGAATAACGGTTCTGACTTGATTGGCGGTTAATCCTTTATCACGATACTCAAGCACCATTAAAATTTGTTAAATAAACATTGTCAATATGATTCCATCAAGACTCTAGCTGAGGGTGCCATTTATAATGATTTAAAATGAGTGGTTTCGGTTAGGTTGTGTCGACTTAGCCTAGATTAGCAAAACAAAAATGTTAGGCATAATTCTATAGCCATAGGGAGAACATCTCGAAATGTAATAGTGTTTAGGGGTTATGGTATCACCTCACTCTGGAATTTACATGAATATGTATTAATATTATGTAGTTACTTGTATCTAGAATCTTTTCATCTCATTATCTCATAAATAATGACACAATTCCCCTTGTATAAGGTTGTTTCCACCAACCAGTTAATTGGGAGGATGAAGGCATAATCAAAATATTTCCATTTTCTTCCACAATAGTAGTGTGATCAACCTCATTTGTTTGAAACCACTTTACCATGATATTAAAATAGTCAATGTCTTAATAGTGGGATTTAAAATAAGAAAAGGAATAATCATCACCTTATACAACAACCACTCGACCATTAAGGGAGTGCATGAGGCATTATTGATATGATGAGGAAACTGCTACACATAGATAGTGCCAGGACCTACCCATCAATTCATTATATGTTCTATCATGTGAGACAAGTAGTAATTATGATTTGGAAATAATAACACTGAACATGGGATTCATAAGAATATTTTAAAACATCATCTTCACAGTCCCATCATCACCCCAAATATTCATGTTAGAGGGGATTAAATCTACTTAAAACAACACTAACTTGCAGAACATACATGATGGAATGAAATTGATTTTGAAGTATATTTTGATGAGTAAAAGGATGAATTCCATATCCTTGATATGGAATTTTATTTCCAGTTGGATAATAATCCCATGCATTGGAGAACTATTATTTTCACCTAATAATAAGATGATGACTTTTAATTATGTTTTATTGAAAGTCATGGTAGGGAAGGAATCGTCAACTACTACCTCTAGTTTGAAATGAAGGGGTATTTTCAAATACTCTACGAGGGGTTCACATATCATTTCTGATTAATTGTGGGCTCGATGATCAATAATTTTCCTGGAATGATATCAAGATTATTAAACACATAATATTTTCATGTAAGTTACAAATTTATACCAGAATGAGGATTTTGTTTTCTCGATGTTATGATAAGCATTGTTTGTCAAACCATTGGATTCTAGATAGTTGTTGGAATATCCAACTACACACCAGATGAACCATGAAAAATCAATATTAGATGTCTATCACACAAATATGGCCTGACTACATTACATCACGACTAATAATAGTGTGTCATGAATGACCTACCTGATTATGCAGCACAAATGACAGTGTTAGTGAACCTGACGAGATGGGGAAGAAGGATACGAGTGTTGTTCTCTACACTGATCCTCTAATCATTACTCTTTATAATATACAAGTTTTCTTATGGTTACAGCCTGAGCATTCCGACATATCACATGTCCATGGCCCCTTCGACAATGGAATCGACTGGGAACATTGGTAAGACCTTCCCAATTCTCCAAGTCATAAAGAACCATTTAAGGGGCCATAATTTTCACATCATTCACTGAGGAACACTCCTAGTATTGTTTTAGGTAATTTTACTATAAAATCTAATTATGATAGAGATTACCATCTTTATGGGCATGAATTCACTGATAGTGTGAGATGGAATCACAAAAGGTGGGGGAACTTCTATTCCTTGTGTCTTCAGTGCTTGTTCTTCTAGGGTATAGAAGGCTGGTATGTGGTTCCAAATGTAGTGGCTGAAGGTGTCGTGATAACTTCAGGAGGCTCAAGATGATTCAAATAGGCAAGAATGATACCATGGCATCGAGAAACTGCTAGGTGTGCTATCCAGTGGACATACTTATGAGACATGTGTCTGAAGACCTGTTTCCATCCACCTTCGTAGTCAATATATATTTTTGTAGTAAACCATGCCACTTGTGCCAGAGAAGGACCCATTCTAACCACATTTTTATCAATCTAGTCCTAGAGTCATTCCATTAACACATACAATCTCATGATGGTATTTCTAATGAATCAATGCTAAGGGAGTTATGTGAGAGATTAGTTAGATCATCCTCATGGGGACCCATGTATTTGGGAAACATTAGGATTACATGATCCAAGGCACATCCTATATAATCAAAGACATTATCCTCATCGAATGAGTAGATGTGGTTTCTCTGTTCAGTGAGAGGATCACTGGGATCTAGGACCTGATGAAGGGATTGAGCTTAGTGGGGGTCTAAAGATAAAGTATTAATCATAGGATGTGGTTCATGATGGGATGGTGTTAATTGATTTTGTGGCGGGCGATGTAGAACATGAGGTTGGTCCTGAGGTTCTTTTCTTATACATGGATAGAAATGGGGTCTCGTTGTAATAGTTATAGCAGCCAGGGGCCTCCACGGATGTGATAGCCATAGTCTAGTGCTTGGTAGCTCTTCTTACGAGATCTTTAGGAGGAAAAAAATTCCTATTTTACATACTACAAGGCTTCATCTAGGCTCTAATTCTTGTTAGTGAAATCCTAGAATCCACCATGGAAATTGGATATGATGATGGCTGGAACTAAAAAAAATATTTACATTACCCACAAACATCATTTTTATCCATTTCCGAGTTATTGATATATCAAGAGATTATGTGTGGCCCTTCCACCAGGAGACAGACTATGCGACTCACTAATCGAGTCACTATTTTCACGTAATGATTTCTTCAATATTTGTCATGAAAGTGGTGGAGTTGAAATGATAATGAAATTAAATGTGAATATCATCCCAACTATCTATGAGAATTAAAGGTAAGTATTTTTTCAAGAATAATGTAGTTCATTCCTATGTATGAATGAATAATTAGATCATTGAGTCTTACTGCTATGATGGAGTTCCCTACATGGGTCCACACGTCGAAATAACGTGGGGAAGCTGATGCTGCAAGTCTTATAAACCATTGCTGGAGGGGGAGGAAGGTAGGATTTCTAAAATCTAGGGGTTCCAAAATATCATCCACCCATGATGGATAAGACTTTCGATCACGTGAGATCACCACTGATCACGCATCTAGAGCCTCAAAGTTTGTGTTGAGAGCAGCCAACGGATCCTTCAAATGGGTATTATTTTCTTGGAAAAAACTATTCAAAACCAGTGAATTTCCAGTCTCTTCAGCATAGTAGAAAGAAGAAATGACTCCTATAGCAGATTGTTAAAATACTAGTGGAAAAAACTGAGGAGCTGAAGGAGGATTGACCTGAGTTGCGTCTTGAGTGGAATTATCACCCAAATCAGAAAGATTCATTGATTCATACTATAGTAACATCCAATAATCTGTGATCCCTACCTTTTAGGGGTGAATGTGGTTGATGATATTGAATTAAGTCATATGGATATGGAGGATATGTGGCATCCCCTGCTACCATAATGGATGAGTGATGAGAAAATATCGAGAATCACTGTAGTCCAGATGTCATCCTGAAAGGTGATCAGCATTAATCTCATAAATGAGCCTTTTCTGTTTGGAATGATACAGGAGAAGGGTGGAAATAATAGTATATTACTCCATATTATGGACAAAACTAGATGGTTCATAAGGATTAGAAGTCCCAACTGGTCCTTTATCATTATTTGGGTCTCATCCTAGAGGAAATTACACATTGAACTTTTCAAGGCTAAGAATATTTCATTATTGATGAGCGAAAACAACTAGGGGTCTAGTAGATGATGAGCTATCCCAAGGTAGTTTCATCCTATTAAATCCTTACTCTAGAACCTTTTTCCAGGTATGTATAGGGGACAATCATGTTCATAATAATAGTGTCTGGAGGCATAAAGTCCTTTTCACCTAGAATGTTTGTCTATCATAGGATTAGTATGAAGTGGAGAGCATCATATTCCCCGACACTATATCTACACACGTGGAGATGCCTCTTTGATTTTTTTTTCATAATAAAACTCTAAATTCATCTATGCTCAATAGCTCAGTGATAGACATGAGATGTAGAGTACTTAACCATATGAATTTATTCTAGGCCTACCATGAAACACTATTCTCAGATGTCTTCATAATGTTACAATATTTTTAGAAAAGAAAAAAATTGACCAAGAAGGAATAAATGTGTCTCCCATAGGTTTCAATGGAAGAAAATTACTTCATCAAGGGTGAGAGATTCTAGAATATGAAAATTTGTAGCAGTGATCAATAAAAACGTTTCAAATAATTGTACTATCACAAGTGTGTCCCAAAAACGTATTCATTCAGTATTGGGATCTTGATTTTGGTTTCCCCATTCCTCAATTGGGTAAGTTGAGGAATCAATAATGGTGATTACATAGACTATTGTGGTTGTGTACATCCTAGGGGAGAGAACACTATTTGAGGTGATAGGCCTTTGCTTACAGGTTCATCCCTCATGGGAGGTACTAAACACATTCTCCTGTTCTTATAGGATAGGGTATCGTCCACCACTTCTTGTGCGATGTTGGCAGTCATTAGTGGTGGGTCAATATGGTTCTCATCATCAATAAAAACCCAAAACAACTCTCCATTATATCATGTCGAGGTAGATAATGAGTGTGGTGATGATAGAAAGGACTATACAAAAATACCCTAAAAGGGATGACATATATGTTGGGTGGGTTTCAAGGAATTGGTACATCTCACTTTTTAAGAGGAAAATGCTCACATGTCGAGTTCGTACCCCATATTTTTATGCATAGTATTCGAGTGGAGGTCCCATCATCGAGTCACATTCCACTTCCAAATCTAAAAAGGGCACTACATTAACAATGATTTGATGATTCACAAATTTATTCCTTCGACGGTGAAAAATATTTTTTCAAACTCAGGAATATTCCTTAGGAGAGGGTATATCTTGGGCATGGGGATGAACTCCATATAGGTTAGTTATGCAGAAGGGATGAACTTTGCTCATGTTAGTTAATATATGAGGAGGATGATCGTAACTACTATCATTGGAGTGGGGAGGATATCCTCTTACATGATTCGAGGCATGAGGAGAACCTAGGAATATATCTAACAAAACACATGGATAAACCTTGTGTTGATGAGATTTATTATGGATAAGGAAACCATACATGATGCCAGACATGTGGGGAGGACCTCAATGATTTAAATGATGGAGTGGGGATAACCTCCACTTGAGTCTATGAGAACATATGGAGTACATCCATTTCTTTGTGTACTGGAACATGGAGGACCTCCACACTGATTGGTTGTGGTATCATGAGGTGGGATTTCATACTGATCAACTAGGAGATGGAAATGACCTCTATGTTGACTATCAATGAAGTAGAGGGAACCTCCACCTAGTTGGTTTCTGGAGTGGGGATGACCTCCACTTTAGATAGTAAGAACATGGTGATTAAATCCATGCTAACTGGTGTAGGACCTAGGATGGCCTTCTATTTGGTCATTGTTGTGCAGGGTGGACCTATGATTTAGGTGGAAATAACACGACAATGACTTTCTCATTGATGATCAGAGATACAGGGATGAATTATATATCTAGGATCATGGTAATAGGTAGGGCCACCATTTTGAATGGGAGATATGGTAGGATACCCACAATGACTGATGACAGTATGGGGAGGACCATTGTATTGGATATCATCCTTATGGGTCGGCCCACGATAACTACTAATCATTCTAGTGACCTAATGTTACAAAATATCCTTCCAATGTGAAGGTTGAGGTCTCAATCCCAATATAGAATAAGTAAATACACTCTTTATTGTAGTAGGGAACTAATACAATGAACCTATGGTGTTGTTGGCCACTAATTTTATAGAATATTATGCCCCTGCACGACATCCTCCTTCACTTCAACCCAACATTGAGGTCAGGTCATCTAGACCATGGATAGTGGAGCGAGGGTGTAATCAAATTGTTCTTCAGCCTATGAAATTAGTATTTTGTTACACTGATATGGAATGGTGGGATACCTCCTTTCAGGCTCCAGGGTAGTAGTAATAGCTGGAATGACTCAAATATCCTCCGCCTTATTGGTATAGGTGAGTGAGGCATAGGAACGTTCTGAGGAGAGGCTACATAAATTGTTGAATGTTGGAGTGTGGAGCAGTTTATCTATGCAAATTCCTTTGGGGAGGTGGTGACAGAGAGAAAGAAAATCCTCTAGCTCCTTGGGAGACATATCCATCATTAGAATTACCCCCTCATACTCTTATCATTAGACAAGTGCATCTGTAACCCTCCTATTAAAAATTAATAATGGTGATATGAGACATAGGAACATAATATTTGTGGTCACTTGAAATAATACGATATAAACATTATTAATAAAAATAATTAATTCCATTGGATCACATGAAACATATGATATTCATTATCAGTAATGAATTTTAAGAAAATTTGATACACCATGTTTGATCAGTAAACTAGACTTATTTATTAGGGAGTTTGTCTTCCTTAAAATTAATCCCAAATCCCATATTTTACTAAATATTATTCCTTATTATATATAAATATTGAAGATAGGTTCAGAATTTTTTTGGGGATATAATTTCTTCCTTTATCTAACCTCGACACTAAAATAGTTGGAATATTTTCAATCTTTGGTTAATCCCTTCATAGATTTGACCTTTCCCCATGCTTTTATTTATGCGACAATAACTCTCCACTTAGAAAACATTTGATTCCCATTTGATGGAGAATAAATTTGTAAAACATGTATATAATTAATATTCTGTGGTAAATTTTTCCTCGAACTTGAGTTTGTAACCAATGATCTTCCTACATTATCATCTCAACTTTTCTCCACATCATATAAGATCTTATTTCTATTTTTGAATGTTCTAAAGAGATTTTATCAAAGGAATAATATCTTAATTTTTATAAATTAATGTAAAATTTATCCATATACAGATTGGGTGATGCTTATATTGGTTGAAAAATGATATATTAGTTGGTGGTAACATACTTTTCTAGGTGCATATACCAAGTTGTTTCACATTATTGATACATAAACTAAACTTGGGACAAGAATCTGAAACGAAAATAATTACAATCATTAAATAAAATGAATCGTCGACAAAATATTCTATGAATTGTTAAAATATATCTAATGAAAACCTTAATTTAAAAATCTAAATGAACATCATGTAGAATAACCCATGAACATTACTAATTTAAAAATAATATATCACCATCTGAATAAATATTGATAAATCACCATAAAACATTAATACAAAAATGAATTTAATACTTGAAAAAAATATATTCATTATTCATCATAAAACATTAAAATTATTTGTTTTATTATATATTAAAAATGAATAAGATAACATTAATCAATGTGTAACCAAATACACACATTTCTATAAAAAATGTATACAATTATATATTCAACTCATGAAGATCTAATTTCAATTATTTATCAACAATGTTTTATTGCAACATCAAAATAGAAGATTAATAAATATATATGGGTCACACATTTATTAAAATAAATGCACAAAATATTACACTAAAAATAATACATATATTTCCAAATGATATTACATAATAAAATCTAGTGAAAGGATTTCCATTTAAAAAATGAAGATTCTATACATCTAAAAAAGATATTATTTTCAGAATTATTTTCCCCTATAGTCTCTCTGAAATCAAAAAGGATGATTTCATTCCAAAAATGAACATGTGTTGATAAAACATGGTTTCTATTTTTACAATGATGATTGAATTTTAAAACTTTTCTAGAAGAAAAACAATTTTATCTTTTCATTTACGTTTTCTAATAGATCCATGTTTTTCATATTAGTGAACAAAGGCACATAACACAACACACGACAAAATTAGTCATATATGATAGATCACTGAGAATAATAATGAAAAATATATTATCAATTCAGCCAACTATTTTAATTTAAAAATAGAAGTCTAAACAATAATTAGTATTTTATTTTATTTATATTTTAATGAAAAAATATTATTATAATTCTAATAATGAATACTAAATTAAAATAGTATTATAAAAATATTATCAAAATTAACAAAATAAAAGTGTTGTTAAAGTCACAAATGATAAGATGTCACCTAATTGAATTAATGCAGATACAGATATCATTAATCTCATCAAATTAGATGAAAAGCCTCTAAATTTAAATAAATTAAAACCAAATGTGTTGATTATTTCTATAAAATAGTTTATTTTTGAAATATCATTGGTTTATTTAGAGGTTTAATTCATGAAATATTATTTAACGGAAACATTATTCTCCTACCCACCATTAAAAGAAAACATTTATTCTAATATTTATCTTCAAGGATGAATAAATAATTAAAATAGTCAATGTTAAAAATTATTAGTAAATAAATTATTTGAAAAATGGTTAAAGTGTCACAACAATTTCCAAAACACATACATTTTAACAATCAAACTTAACAAGATACTCATAGAAAAAAAGAAATTGCATCTAGAAAATATATCAATAACATAGTTTATAAATAGGATTTATTATAAAACATCATTCTTGAAGTATATGTTCAAAGGGATATTTCAAAAATATAAATAAAATCTATTTTACATAATTTCATTACCCCTTCCACCCATTGGTACCCCAGCTGTTATCAAAATGATTGAATGGTTAAAATGAACCTAAAGACCAAAATATTCATTAGGATCCAATTTGGTGATAAGAACCGATGGTACAAAAGTCTCACATGTAGAAGGAATAAACCTCCATAATGATATAGGATATGAAGATATAATAATATAAACCTTGAGACTCCATGATATAATTTAAAAAAAAATTAAATGAACCATAATGAATGATTAATGAAAAAAAAACTCTAAAAACAAAACAAGCATCTAAATGAATAGAAAAAGTATTAATAGGGTAGTGAGAAAACAACATCATCAAAGTATGAGATATTAATATCCATAATTATCAAATAATTTCCTATCGAAAACTAGAAAAATTAATTTTTTTCTTTGAATGAGAATAGAATTCCTACTGAGTAGGATTATACCAAGTGTCTCTTATGAACATGTGAAACATAATAGAAATGGAACTATGTTAAATAGAATAATGAACATCACCTATGAATTTACACTAATTAAAATCATCCTAAACATTACATGCACACCATGTTAACAACCAAAATATAATAATAAAGTAAGAATATTATTGATAATAAGATTCCACTTATGGATTTTCTACAAAAATTACACTGTCATTCCCCAACACAGTACCTCTTGGTGCTAACAACTTATTTTTATAAACCTCCTAGAAGAAACAAGGGAAACATAATCTTGAAACTAAATATATGTGAAACTTTACATCACAAAAAATATCACTTAAAGACAACTGGGCCATCACATTAAATATTTACTCCATATATATATCCATAATATTAGGGTATCTTGAAAATGAAGTAACCTAACATTGTTCCCTCATCCTACCATGAGCAACCCCCACTATGAACTAGACCATCCTATCATCAAGAACAAAATATTGTGGGATATAATATACAATCCATCACTTCCCTTTCATAAAATCCCCTCTTAGAAGAGAGTGTGGGGACGATATGGTATCCATCTATCTATCCTCACCATCTTGATACTAGAAAAAGCACCTACGAAAACATTTAAGTGATGGTACATACTGATCGGTGTGGGTGCGGATCATATATAAATCCCAAACAATATTTATATATATATGTACATATATTAAACACTCACAATTAATGCCTATGGGTTCATTATAAGAATTCTATTCCATCTTAAAAAAACCATCATAACTTATTATAAACTCATATTATTTTGATGCTACATGTAAATATATCAGAGCATAGATGCATGACATATAAAAGACATATTTTATCGTCATATTTTAGTCAACACATTTATATATTTTTATTTAAAACCAATATTCAATTACCATTCACATTAATTTAATATTTAATAATACAAATTAACTAAACATCCCATTAATTTAGAGTGTTTGATGATAATTCCATCCGATTATCCATTTTAATTTCACCATTAATATTTAATTCCATTAACACTGAGAAACCATAACAACACAATAAAAATAAAAAATAACCTTCATCTTCAAGAGAATATTCGCCACTTTTCTAACTTTTGAATTTACAAACACTTACTCATCTCAACAACCACACGTCCTTATAACCACATCTCACCAAAACATATACATCCCACCAAATTTATATATAAAATTCCACACAACATAAACACATCTATCAATAGTCACATAATCAAAACCACATCACATCACAACATCTACACATCATAGAAAAATATCACCAAAAGTTCCATATATCTTATTCTAGATTAAACATGGTGATTTCACCAAATTAACATCTTTATTTCCAGGTTATTACTTTAAAAACCATAATTTCCATGGTCAAAAAAAATTATTATCAAGATATACATTCTTAACCAATTTTATTTGTGGTGAGTGTATGAAGTAAAAAATGTTTTTCTAATTTAACTTCCTCTAATGAATAAAAAACTCATCATTGTACATGTTTGGGAGTATAAAAATCTTTCTAAAAATTTTCAAAGAACACAATAATATTTATCCTTGTTCTATTTCTTCCATTCCCATTAAATTTTAATTAAATAATTTATTATATTTTTTAGGTTACAAAATACCATATCTCATTGATAAATGTATTTCTGATCGCTACTACTTGTACCAAAAAATTGAGGTTTTCTTACCTATTATTTTTCCCATATAAAACCATGTTGAAAAAGGATAAAGAATAAAAATGGGTCAATCATTCATGAAAATTGTGACAGAAGAGTTCCCTAAAACTAGTGATTCTCATCAACATGGACTATGAGTTTTCGGACATCTGTACATGTTGAGAGAAATCGAAGAATAAATGGGAAATGTTTCATCTTGTTCAAAATTATACTCAATATGTATCTTTATAATACTACATTGAACTAACACACCCCATTTAATTTTTCCAACAATTTGTAGTATATAAGTGGTTGTCGGTTGACTAAAAGTCTTCTCCATGGGGTTAAAAAGTATTATAAAATTCAAAAAAAATCCAAGAAATTAGTGTTTATGATATTTAGAAAAGGTTTCCAAGGTGGTTACATGACAAAGAATAAGATAAAGAATGAAAGTTAGTGTTAAAACAGAACCCTTTCATATAGTAGGAAGCCATTGGGTATGTACCCTATTATACCATTTGGTAGATATAAAGAAGTTATAATGTATGGAAAAATATAATTTTCACTTATATATGATTTTAAAATCCCACCATAAACAAATGTGTGCATTATTATTCTTCGGATTTCTTTACATAAGATTGGAATGATCCTTACAGAACTTATAGAAACACCAAGTTTCTGACACACAAGTAGGGAAGGACCAATATACACTATATCGAATCAAAAGCTACTCTTATGTATGAAGAGATAAGACTTGCATGAATAGTATTCTATAATAGTTAAACTTACACAACATGAACATTACCCAAACACATATTTAAAAAAAATCACCGCACATAAATAGCTAGTCATGAATAAAGCTTACCCTAATGCAACAATTGTATGAACCAATTCCATATTATTATATTTTCAAATAATTACATTATGGATATATTAGAACCTCAAAAAAAATCAAAATACCCAATAAAAAATTCAAACAAAAGCACAGACAAACCACTTCAACCAACAGTAACGTTTCAAATTTCAAAAGCATGTTCAAGTTAAAGTAGGATGATTGTTTATATCCTTGGGCTGCAAACTGCTTAGAGACGCGCACCCTGACTATCACCTTCCCAAGGCTATATGCATCATCTCTATTGAAAATATGTTAATAAACCAATAACAAGATCATCACAAATAGTCAAACATCATGTAGGATCCATAGACCACATGCCGAAACCACCATCGTAAAACAGAAAATTTAATGGTAAAGAAAAAACAGTAGAATCCACCACTATGATATTCGAATCACCAGTTAGAAACACCAACCCGAATCCATAGTCACCGCCACTGATATACCAACATCACCTCTATATCAGAATAATCACCAAGAGAATAGACACCAACCCACCACCCCCACCAGAAATCATTACAGAACGTAGAAACATAAAGTAAGAAATCATCACCAACCTCAATAAGAGACCTGAACAAAACCAGCTACCAGAAGAATTAAGTTTGCCACACAACCAGAAACCTGATGGTATGGTGAGACTAAATATAATCCACAAAATGGAAATGAACCACAATAATACTGAAACTGCGAAAGGGTAAACAAAAACCATAGAGGGAAAAATGATATGAAAGAGTTAACCACAGAGGAATTGCCTTCAACTCTGCCACTATCACCATCCCAAACAACTATAAATTTCACCTTCTATACAATGATATCATTTTCATTGGGTGGAACTGAATCACCCACACAATTTTAAAAAATTTCATAGCATTATAAGTCTTGATTAAGAAAGAGTTATCCCTCTTCACATGTTTAAAAAATTAATAAAACATATTCATCTATGTAACATAAAATATCATAAACCAATAAGATTCATGAGTCAAATTATCAAATATAATAATAATAGAACTATTAAAACAGATATGGATAGTTGTAATGAAACCACATAACATCCACCTCCCATAAACTCTTCTATAATTCAGAATTCATCCATTGATCATGAACCAAATGGAATGGTCCATTCATTATGAAACTTCTCTAGATCATACCTATTCTTTGATGGATACACCATGAACACAATATCATATGTGATATCAAAAACTTCATATTAAATTTCATGTGAACATTTAGGAATATAATGATAGATATGTGAAATTTTTAAGAATTCCTTGATCATATCCAGACATTATATATGTTACAACTGATAATCCCCCTCTCCGAAATACCCCCAAAATTATAGGGGAACAAAAAATGGGTTGGGAGCTTACTCCCCTTCTACCCTTCCAAACCTCCACTACCCCTAATGGGGAGAAACCATTAGCAACCCATTGTTTCAACTAAGAATTCTACGGAACTTATAATTCGATTGGTATACGACTCTAGCCAGTCCATTTCCATCATCATCCTCTAAGAAACAACCTAATACTTCTATGTGTTGTTCTGCACCCCATTAAGACTATGTATTGGACACTCCCCAAAAATGTATTTTCATAATGAATAATTGTAATGGGATCCTATAAAAATCAACTAACATTGATATATTGATGTGTTGGTGGTTTCCTTTATTATAATAAAACTATAATATACTTATGTGGTTTCTCTAAGAGTTCCTGAAGTCTATAATATGAACCACAAACAAGTCCACCAGTTTGTGGACAATCGACACTATCTACAATTATATATGATTTTAGAATGTAAATTCGAGGAATAACTAAGTTTCAAAGGATTATTATAATCATCTATTGACTATTTAGGTTAAATGAACTTATCAATATAAAACAATATAACATATTACTCCAAATAGTTGTACAACCTAATCCACATAGAACGCTGCTAAGAGGTTAGTGACAAATGAATCATTGATTACAAGAAAGTGAGATAACATTTTCATCCAATATATGATTAAACATTTATCATCATATCCTAAAATAGTTTATATCAATACCATGATTATTTTAATTGATATATTACAATAAATTCACTCTGTAATATCTGAGGGAATCCAAAAATAGCATAGAACATGGTGGTTAATTTTTACCTATAAAAAATATTGACATTGAGTGAAACAAATTCCATAACAAATTTCCTCCCATTACACCAAAAAATAATCCTGAAACCATGGTACTTGTTAAAAAAACTTGGGTGTATCAGTAAAGGTGAATTACGAATCTCATGAAGGAATACCTTATAAATCACCACCAAGGAAAAAAATCATATCCTGAAACTAATTCCAATTATGACCATTCTATAACCAATCCTCAATGGAATCACCATGGTAAAAACCATTACACATCAACTCTATTGTGGAATCTCCCCACTCAGACATCTCTTACAATATCATCTTGTACGATTCTACTGTAACCTGAAATATGAAACATCCTTCATCTATTTCCCTCTTAGAACCTCATGAATCCTAAGAAACATACTTCGATGTATTTTTTATTAATGATTTAGCCATGACATAACACTCTCATGAGGTGTAGGGAATCTCAATGTCATGATCGATGAGACACTCTATGTAACACTATTACTATAGGTATAGGTAATGCATATAAATGATATTCCCCATGTAACTTTGATTACTGAAGAACACACTGTGTTCTCTTATGATGTATTCCATCATAAATTTAGTTCAAACATATACACTGATTTCTCAATATCATGTGTAGTATAGTTACACTCATGGGTTTATAAATACTGAGACCCATAAGAGAACACTACATTATTTGGCATCAATAAATATCATATTCCATGATGTGAAGATTTATAGAACGTCCTAAACATCACCACCTATATTAGTAATCTAAATCAGAATAATTAATGATCAATATCTCTTTTATGTAGTTTGACACTAATAGTATTAGATAAGTTCAAATAAAATATTGGCCATTCTTAGTCCAAACTATAAATGGGGTCAGAATTTATGTTAAAATATATTTGAATCTCTGTTAGTATAATGTGAGAGTGATGAACATATGATCCTCTAAAAAAAAAATTTGTAACACGCCAGAAAAAATTTCTCTTCTATTAAATGGATCTATGAAGAAACACAGTTGGGACACCACATTCCCATGGAAATACACATCTTGATTAAAAAGAATAAAAATGAAGATTTTTAAATAGAGAAGATATTGTCAAAAGACATAAATCAATGATAATCTTCATGATCATCCTCTATCACCAAGTAGATCCATATATCATTGAATAATAAAATTGAACTACTCTGGGAACTCATGAATCATGGAGTTCATTAGTCCCATGAGCAGATATGGTGTGTTCTTGACACCAAACTACAAGACAACAAACTCAAAGTGTTTATACCTACACTAAAAGATATTATTCCGTATATATTAATCCTCACCCTCCCCTAGTGATCCCCATGATGTGGATCTTTTATAAATAACAATTTATCCACTATAAATGGGTTGAAAGGATTATTTATCCTCAGAAGATGGTAGAGATTCATGTTCATAACATGATTTAATCTTTGATATTCTATACATACCATAAAATATAATCCTCTATCTTTGAAAAAAACTGGATTACCCTAAATTGATAAAAATGTCCAGATAAAAATTCTATAAATCAAATAATCTATCTAAATCCTAAATTTCACTAAATAAATGGTTCCTATTTTATAATCATCCATCAAAATCAGTGATGGTCCATGTGTAAAATATATCAAGAACATTCTATCATTCAGACAATGTGATGTCACAACCTCCTTGGAAAAAAAATCTTTGAATTATAATAATAACCTAGTATATTCCTCTATTATAGTGATTATGATTCTTATTAAAACCATTCAATCATGGAATAAATAATATCCACATGTATACTACCTATCCTACAATCCCATTTAGCATAAAAACGTCATTTTGACCATCTACATCCAAGAGAATGTCTCTCCTATAAATAGAAATTGATAATCACATACAAGTAATATAACCATTTGATGACAAGGGTATCATCTTAATCCTGTATATACAACAGGAATAGATCTCTAAATGAATTATTTTTTACAAATCAATATTATTCACCATCCAATCATATAAAAAGAGTTGATCTATTATTTTATTGGCGCAGTAAAAAGTATTTTCATGAGAAGAATCTCTACATCGAGTCCCAAAGGGTACATTAGAATAATAGAACGAATAAATTATGGATCTGCTGAATCAATAAATGAATAAATAAGGTTGTATTGTAATCTAATCGTACCACAAATGATCTGTTTCATCCATAGTGGAGGCACCTCCACAATATGAAAATAACAACGTATGGATCCTCAAGCTCACATTTTATGAACACCTTCATGAATATGAATAGTTAACGGTTCCCAAGAAAGAGGAACATTACAAGGTTGACATATTGATTCCCTATATCATGATATTTTAACATAATGCTACTATAAATGTTTTAAAAAAATCTTTCTTATCAGCTAATGTAGTGGAAAAAACCAAATCAGATCATCTTCAACATACATAGCTCCATAATCCATTTGGTACTGATTCTATTGATGAGTATAGACTCCATATACATAAAATCATGGCCTAAATACCCCATAAAATAATTATATAACCTCATCCGTAGAAATATATAAATGAATCTACTATGGTTACCTCACTAGTTTTCAGAATGTTAACAGACATAGTGCTATAGATCTTCCACTAATAACACTTATCCTTGAGGAGAAACCTGATGGTTCACCTTTAATTGTAGAACTCCTTGCAATTATATAATCATGAAAACATCTCCATTATTCTATACATTAAACTGTATATGAAATGTAAAATGGAAGGTATAATATTCAATATAATGTAGGAGAGAATCCTTAATATATCACACAAGACACTACTGATCTAGAAAATTACAAGGGAGAAACACAATAGTTCCTTGAACATTATAATAATATATCACAAAATATTTCTCCCATGATAGAGATAAAGAGTCTTCCACCTCATCACTACCATCATAGTTTAAAATAGAAACTCTTTAGGGAACCCCTTATGAATTTCTACCCATGAAATATATTCCACCTTCCTCTCACAAAGATTCAATTTAAATGATTAACATGTTTCACCTCACCTCTGAAGGACTAAAAATAAGTCCCATCACATTTCATGTTCTCGGATCGTACTAAATATGATCTTGAAATTAATAAAGTAGTTCTATATCTCTATATTGAAGATTATCTCATGAAACTTCTACAATTATTTCAACTAAAAGGAACACAATATCTTATACTAATGATCATCCTCCCCAGTCGAATGAACCTCTAGAAGTCACCAATTTTAGCAAAGTTACTCTAAATATCCAAAAAAAATCATAAAAGAGAGTCCAAAAAATATATGAAAAAGGAATAAAATATTACCTAAACCCCATTTTATGATATGTTTTTTATGAAAAAATTATTTATTTAAAATTTACAATATAACGATATTTTGATAAGAAAAATAATAATCATGGTGTGTGTACAATCTCTAGGTATATACCCACCACATTTTTTAACATCAAATGGTCATTTTAAGGATAAGTTTTATTTCATTGGATCATATGGGGCCATAAATTACAATATCATAGATGGAATTATATGTATTATGTCATTCTCTAAAACAATCTAAAATAGTTTCGCTAGAAACTCATGAAATCCTCATAGTTCCTACCACTAAACTCCATCATATCTATCACCTACACTATGATGACACTCAATCACAACCACACCCTACATTGTTCCCCCAATGTGAAGATAATTAATGAAGGTAGATAATGGAACCATGTTCCTACATTAAGCAATCCATGGGCTGTAGATAAGAACCGAGGGTAAAAATTCCCAAAAATGGGTAGAATTTACCTATATAATATAATATGAATTTAATATATGGTAAACAACCACTAAAAAATCTAAAAAATAAAAATAAATAAAAATAAAAAACCTTCCCATTATTAATTATTAATGTAATGTGGTGAAACCATTCTCAAAATAAAAACTCAAATGAACATCTGAATATAGGGACACAATTATAGATCCAATGTCTCAGCCTGTAATGTACATGATAGTATATGATGACCCATTGGTAGTCAAAAAAACATATTTTATCATTTATAAGGTGATGATAACATGTATTAATAGAATTAATATATTAAATGGTTGTCACACACATGTGAAAATATCATACTAATGCACCTGTGTGAAAGAAATAAATAACTACACCTAATGAAGTCAACAAACCATACTCATACTCACCATAGCATGATGTACATGTAAAAAATTAATTTATAATAACATAGTATGAATCAATTGAGTAAATTA
This sequence comes from Viscum album, assembly GCA_963277665.1. Lineage (NCBI taxonomy): Eukaryota > Viridiplantae > Streptophyta > Magnoliopsida > Santalales > Viscaceae > Viscum > Viscum album. The sequence continues at coordinate 740,687,546 of OY728145.1, read as the reverse complement.
TTACCCCAACTATATTTTTACTGATTATATGCTCTCCCACCCCAACATCGTATATCATGGTACTCCAATATCTTTATTGTAATCCTCTTTTAAGACACATGGAAAAATTCAAAATGGAAAGAACCCCATGAGAAATTGGTCATCACACCACTGATTCACAGAGACATATTGACCATCAAATCACATCTCTACCACATTTATATATCCAAAATATTATGTTAACATGAATATGTATAACATCAACTCTGATCCCTCCTTCTATCATGAGCAAGCCCATGTTATAGACCACATTATCCGCTCATAAAAGATAAATATATGTTAATTTTAAAAATAAGACATAAAAAATAAAGTGTAAGAGCCTCACCAAGAAGGGAGAGTATATAAAAATACATTTATACTCATTTTAACAACCCAACCTCACTTACCCTCAATCCTAGCACCCAACCTATTCTATCACCTACCTGAAGGGAGATCTCGATCCCCATAGAACATTGAAAAGCACATGGGAATCAAGAAATATACCATAGGGAGAAATTTCTCCAAACCATATCATATACATGAAATATATATACATGAAACTAGGAGGAACATTATAATGCTAAATAATATATTCCATAAATATAATAAAACATCAAAAAACAAAACTAATATAAAATAAGGAAAAATACCCAAGAGATAAGTCCAATTTCAAATGACAAAAACCCAATACCTAATTTATGTGATAGTGTTGATGAACTCAAATCATCTCACCACCCGCTACACACAAAACTATCACAAAACCTTACAGCCTCATTGTCGCGTGCTCTTTATCCCTTAATTGGAAGACATATAGAGGTCTTCACAACATAGAAGAGGTGTTTTGGGTGTGAGCTAACATGATAAATATTATCCCACCGAGGAGTTACAATACAAATATTTGTATAAAAATTCATTTACTCTCATTTAAAAAAACGTGGAAATATAAGAAGTAGAGTATTTTTATAGAAAACATAGTAAAAATTTCACTTATTCATAGTTTTAAAACAATATATGATATTTCATTTTCGAAAAAAAATTCAATATCCTCTTTCCCAAACATAAACATGTATGTAATGGCTAAAATAAAAAAGCCGTGTAATAAAAAATAGATGCACTGGTATCTAAAATAATCATCAGTATAGTTCATACTAGAAGACTAATCACACCACAATCAATCATATGCACAACCCCTATCTGAGAACACATTCCAAGGAATAAGTGGAATACCCCATGAGTATAATACCCTTAAAAAGTCAATAATAGTACCATAGAATAATAGTTGAAGGAAATAGATAACCCCCAGTGAAAGCCACCACAAAATCAAAAATAATAGATGATAGCCTCAAGCTAAACCCTATTTATATGTATTAAAGGTAACCCATGTTCCAATTTTTCACAATTTGTTTCAATGAATTGAAAAAACTTTAAAAATAATTTCACAAACCAATTTTAATTATTTGAAAATTCTCTTTTTCATTCCATTTATCAACAACAATGGAAATCCATTTTTTCTCAAAATCCCTCTTCATCACAAACAATCATCATGATAATTTCTTTTATAAATAAGTTTATAATTTAGGAACAATATGGTTTATCAATATAGTATATAGATATTAACACCTACCTCAACGCATAGGTCATACACACAAGAAACACAATCTGCCAACAACAATGACCCCATGAAATCTATGAATTCTCTAGATTCGAGTCCACATGATAATATTGATACAATTTAGAAGAAAAGGGGTCATCAAAAAGAGGAAAACAACTTTCCATAATAATTATCAACCATCGTACCACAAAAAATAAAGGAATAAACATAAAAACGAGATATCATAATGGATTTAGATGAAGACATAAAGAAACAAAAATTACAGACTAATGAATCTGATAATGTAACAGAAAGTTGCTTCCAAGAACATGGAAATGAAGAAGCTGAAATATCACAAAATCAAAGAGATGCACCACAACCACAATAAATATAGAACATAATATGTTTAGACCGGTATGGAATAGACTCTCCAAAAAATCACAGAGGAGCATTTGGTTGAGATAAAAGTAAAAGATCTAGTTGAATGAAACCCTAAACCCCGAAAAACTCCCAAAAATATCCCTGCTCGGAGATTTACAAGATTTCTAACTCCTCATCATGTCATAAAATAAACAATGTTAATGTATACAAATAATTAGTCACGTAGGATTACAATATGTAAATATAATAATTGATGTAGTTTAATACAACATCACATAGTGTAACATTCAAAACATAATTCCATTTCATCGGTTTCACCCTACGAACAATACACATACTGTAACCTTTTTACATAGAAAAAAATTCATCTAAATCCTCCATAAAATCGTGAAAATATATCTATAATGACTCTACCCCAAAAAGGGAACATGGAGTGAATAAAAATACATACCCTATTAAGTTAATAGTATGTTACAAACTCCCCACCGCAAAAAGATTAAGTCCCAGGGGAGTGATGTTTATACTGTAATTTGAGGAAAAAGATGAGGCCACTAATCCCTCATCAATAAATATCAGTCCCATGTCTCATGAGAATTTGATATGTGTTTCTATGTAACTCTAAATTAAATAATTGAATTACCATGAATTAAATTCTCTTGAGTGTCAACGGTCTCAACTGCTTTCTCTTTAATAGAAACATTTGGCTCTATCTCAAATTATTCCCAACTCAGAATGTCAGGAGGATCAAGATGATACATTATGTGATGAGATATGAGGAAAAAATCATGAAAAAATATCATTTGAAAGTAAAATTACAACATATAATACAACCAACAAATATACTAGGTGATATCAAACGATCCATCATATTTCAGAGCCAACATTACAAGTTTTACAAGATGATGGTGACCCAGTAGAAGATAAAATTTTATGAAAACCCATTCTCCAATGGAAAAATACAAAAGTTATTTCACTGATATGAATACAATTTATTCCAATTTTTGGATGTAAATAGACAATTAGGTACATATTTAATCACATATGACTTCTCTGTAATTCGACTTCGTTCTATTAAAGATACTTCACCCACTTCATCCAAACAAAATGTTGATCTTCATGGGAGACCATACAACACCTCAAAGGTAGACATTATTATTGATGATTGATAATGGTTATTATAAAAAAACACAACCAATCCCAAATGGATATCCCAATATACAGAAAAACGTTGACACAGGCAAGAAGCATGTCCTCTATGATTTGAATCACATGCTCGGTCTGACTGTTTATCTATCGATGGTATGTTGTGCTCAACAGTAGTAAGGTTACCATTTACCCTTGGAGAATCCTCCATAATTCCAAGGAAAATCAAGGATCCCTGTCCTAATGAATATAACAAGGACTACCTTTTATCCTCGCAATCAAATGAACATACTGATCAACCATATCTTCAATCTTAGTGGTATCATGGATCAGAATGAAATGAGAAGACATGCAAATTGATCAATAAATTCCCATAAATAATTCCAACCTTTAGGATTCTATGTAAATACAAGAACACAATCCTTGGATACCTCATCCCATTTCCAACCTATCAATAGAAGAGGATAAAGAAAACCATAGGGTTTCATGTGTCATGGCTTTATCCAATGGAAATTATAACATCATGACACGTAATCTAAAATGTCATGGTTGGTACCCATCCACCAAAATTATCATCTCATGTCATAATAAATTATCATGGTTCCTAGATTAATGGCTCATGAAGAGATTTGATAATTAAATAAGAATAAACTACTCACAAATTTTGGGATGATAGCCCAATTTTGAAAGTGGAGAATACCATCTAAATTGATAGAACAACAAGGAACGGTCTCCCCACCATAACAGCTTTCTGACATTTCACAGAACTCAACATCCTACTAATGACACTATGAAATGAACTTTGGGATAGATGATGACCACTGGATAATAGTTATAACATTAACTGGATCATTTTTTATGCATAGGTGCAACTATGTGAAAATATTCAAATGTTTCCACACACTACTAGAAAAATACCCTATACCGATGGTTTGAAACCATTGCTATAGGCCTCCAAACCATGCGTATATCCTATACAAATAGTTTGGATAACTGATGGCTAGTAAGTCATGTGGATAAGTTTATACAAATTGTTTTGGAAAAACCGTTGGTATATACCTATACCAACGGTTTTCGAAACCATTTTTATAGGTAATATGAAAAATCTTTACCAATGGTTCCATAAAACCGTTGGTATATGTATTACCAAAAAGAATAATTCAATTGGTTTTGAACCCAGTACCTCCATTTTATGATTAAATGACCTAACCTCTAACCTAAGATGACTTTTTTGAACACAAGTTCATACATATATATATATATTATCATAAATATATTAAATTTGGATTTATTTAATGTTCTCGGTAAGAAAATTCCATAAAAAACATGTAACTATACCAACGGTTCTCAAAACCATTGGTATAGACCAATGGCAAAGGTTTTGAGAACCATTGGTATAGATTCATAGACTTTGGGACCTATACCAATGGTTTTGGACAAACCATTAGTATAGTGGTGACTTATACCAACAGTTTGGGGAAAACAGTTAGTATAGGGTCTCTATTGTGGACCTATACACACAGTTTTGCCAAAACCATTGGTATAGGTATATATAAGTGACCTATACTAATGTTTTCCCCAAACCATTGGTATAGGTCCAAATACTGACCCTATAGCAATGGTTTTTTGGAACTCTAAATATTATTATAAAAAATGACACCAATTTTGTGAAATCATTTTCAAACCCTTGAGAGTATTCAGAATGACCGTGGATGCTCTATATCTCCAAGACATTTTGTGGTTCATTCCATGAAAAAATAGTCTTAAACTTTTCAGGATAAATTGATAAGCTATAATTAGAAATTATGGTCCCCAATTAACATTTTTCATGAATCTAGAAAGTACTTCTCAAAATTGTTCCATAATAATGTTGGCATCTTAGAATTTCCAGAACAATATCAGATCTTGCTGGTGATCACACATGGATTTAGAGTAAAATATAATTTCATGAATAAACAATACTAGAAGGATTTAAAATATTTTCGGAATATCCAATTCATCAAATCCATAAAATTTTTTGGATCGTTAGTTAGACAGAAGTCCATCACCATATCTTCATAATGGCCAAATCTACTCCAGAATGATATCTTTAGTATAACAGACTCTTAAACTGTAAAATGATGAATACCTGATGGAATAGCAGGGTTTCAAAACTACATTTCCCCCTTTAACTGATCAAACAAATCAATCATACATGGAAAATGATACTTGTTTTTAAATGTTTACCTGTTCCACCTCTAATAGCCTACACACACCAAAAGGGGACCATCTGCCTTTAGGGAAATGAAAAAAGCTCCTCACTAAGGTGAAATACTAGGGACATCAAAACCCTCTTCTTATAGGCCATCTAATAAAATAAGGAGCTATTTATGCTTTTTCAGTGTTATATGATAGGACACTATTGATTTCAGTAGCTTACCATGACCCAGATCAATCATAAACACTAACGCTATCTATAGAGTAAGATCATATAATTTATCTAGGAAAACATCATAATATTCATAAACAGTAATGGACATATCAACAACTGAAGAAATCCCATAAGCCTCAATTGCAACAGTAGACAAAAAACTTATGAGCTCTGTGGGGGAAGGTCATGTATGGCCAGACCTAGAGTCAAACTCCCCAAAAACAAATGTTATCTTCCATAGACAACAAGAAATAAATTGTTCTGCTGATAGCAACCATATTTAGATCAGTTTGTTGTAAGAAAATCCCTACCAATTATGACATAAAAAATATCTAGATCTAGAATGAGAAAATCCAAGACCAACATTGTATCAGCTATAATTAACGAAAAAGAATGGAAATGAAACCCATTCTCTTTTTTCTTAGAAATAATTATTTCTAAATCCACTAGAAATGTCATAAATTTCATTGGATGTTTAAGAATATCAATAAAAAATTAATATATAAATGAGTCAGATGTTCCATTATCAAGTAATGAATTCTATAAATAATATGAAATAATGATAGTACATTTCACATTTGATGGACCTATTTCCAACTCTATTGGAAAATCATATATTGTGTGAAATATCATCCCTACTATGGTTTTTGAATGGATCCTTTAGTCATTAAAGCATCTGACTACCTTGCAGTAGCCTCCGGAGCTAATGAACCATGATCCAAATGAGGCGTAGTCATAGCTTGATAGAAATGTTGTATGTGACCAACACATCCACAATTATTTAATGTCTTTTCAAGCATAGGAGAAGAATTACTTTTGTGTCTGACCATGACTCACCAATAGAAATTAATAATCACAATTTTATCTATATATGATGGTGTGGAGAAATGTTTTTTATAAGACCCATCTCCACCCCTCTCGTGATGATCGTGCCACTTCTACTTCTTCCCATACAAAACACTAAAACTACCTCTATATGGAAGAGATGATGTGGAAAATCCAACATTTATTTCCATTTTGACCTCATCCATAAGGGATATATATACCTTCTTCACATTGTTAGAAATATTTAACATTAATATTTGTGGTATGATCTCCATTCACAAACCCTACAGGATCATTTGAACCTTCACCTAACCATTCTTTACAACGTCTAGAGAAAAATGACAAAGATAAGTATACCAATTAGAGTACGTTAACACCTATTTATCTAACTATTCTTAATAGAGGGACTCCCTAGATTTTTTCAACATAAATTTCTCTAGGGAAAACAATTGGAAGTAAAGGATTTTGAAATCTGTCATATCTAAGTCAAAAAGTCTGTTTTCCTGAACTTTGGAATCCAACCATCTCTTATAGAACCATCAATCCTAATAAAATGAAATATTCACTTTGATATTCTCATGTATCTTAAGAATATCATATGTTTAATCAATTCTATACATCCAGTCCTTTGCCTATTGAGGTTAATTTTTTCTACTAAAGCATGGTTTCTTCTAATGCAAGAATCACCAAGATCAATCTATCTCTCCTCCCGCCCCCATTTGTATGTCAACAACTACGCTATGAACATGTGGTATGTTTGGATCAATTAAATGAACATGAATCACTATTGACACGATGATATTTTGATCCATATCTAGATTTCCTTGAAGAGAATCATATTCACCCTTCTGATAAACTCATGTAAGATATATCAAAGGAATATTGTTTCACACCGAAACAAAATAACAATTTGACAACTGAATAAATCTTAGTTCAAAATAGAAATACAATAACTAGAAACATATATATAATTCAAAACCCCACACAGAGGCATGTATACCATGTTCCCCGGAAAACTTGATTCTCATCAAATTAATAGCTGGTTTATAATATATCATAGCATACATGTTATGCCCCAAAAATATTATCTATATTTTAATAAAAATAAAAATACAATGACTCTTGTTGAAATACCTCTTTTTATGCCGAAATTGTAATGACCCAGATTCAGTTACCCTCATAAATTCCACTTGACCCATTTTTCACATACCCAAAGAGCGTTCCAGATCCCCATAGGCTAACGACAAGATCATGGGCATTATAAAAACATTCAAAGGGATTGATTTCACCCAATGTGAACAGAAACGTGGAATATATATACATAAAGTAGGAAATAGAATAAGAATGTAAATAATCCATTCCTCAATTATAAGATTTCTGTGGAAACAAAACAACTGTAAACGTATCCATAATCTCTAAGAGACAAGTCCAACTACAAATGAATAAATCCCAACACCTAATCAATGTGATAGTGTAGAGAAATCCCACTATATTAGCACCATATACCCACTCATATGATAGAAAACCTCACCGCATCACTATGTTTCCATTCATATCCATTTGTTAGAAGACATACATAGTTATTCACACCACTATAGAGGTGTGAAGGTAGGGACCTAACAGGCTCAATAGGATCTCACCAATTTGATCCATAACAACTTTTTGTATAGAATATTTTATATGATCATTTCAATTAAAATGTGGAATGATAATTAGTGAAGAGGTTTTATAGAAAACATTGTTAAAATTGTTATTTTTCAAAGTTCTAAAAGAAAACCCAGTACCTCAATTTAAATGTACATTTTCCAAATATGCTATCACAAGCATAAACATTTGTATCAAGGATAAAACATAATAATAATGATATATAAATTAAAATCATAGGTATCACATCCTAGGATCACATTAGGTTAGAATAGTAGACTACTCATAGCATAATCAATCAAGTTCACAATATGAATCCCAGAACATATTCCTAAGATTTAGTGGAATACCCCATGCGTAAAACTCCATAACATTGTTAATAACATTCCCTAAGAATAGAAGACATTTGATGTATAGGAAAGCCTTATTAGGAAACCTCATAATAATCTCAAAAAATAAATGATGGAATCAAGCCAATTCTTCAACCTATTTACCCAAGGTAAACCATGTGCTTATTTATCACAAATCATTTTAATTTCTTGAAAACCCTTTCAAAACCATTTCCCAAACCCAATTAAATTGACTGAAAATACATATTTACATTCTAATTATCAAAAACTAGGAAAAACTTCTTTTATTGACATACAAATTTAAAAATAGAAAAAAATTGTTTCATTTCATTTTATAAGCCAGTTTATTAAAAATGATCAATAAGATATATCAACATGGTCTAGATAAAGAACCACCTACAAGAAAATGAGGCCGCACAATCCTGCAACGAAATCCACCAAAGAAAATCCAATTAGGACAATGAAGGTCCTATAATCCAATACATAAAAATATATTGATATAATTTAGAAGACCAGGGGTAAGTAGAAATCAGGAAACCCACACACCACGAAACCGATAAACTAATGTACCAAAACCAACAAAGGACTGGCCTCTATAATGAGACCACACAAAATATATATAATATAACATGAATAAAACAATTTTAGATGAATGATTCTGGTAATGAAACCTATGGGTGATACCATAATCAGTGGAAATGTAGAAGGAGAAAGATCAATCACCCAAGGAGACTCACAAAAAATAGATAAATATTGAATGATGAATGGATCTTTCAAGATAGAATGGTTTCTTAAATATCATCAGAGTGGAAATTTTTGTTGAGAGAATGGGTAAAGTGGAGGATTAATGAACACTTAAAACACGAAAGATGCCTTTAAAATCTTTACTTTGTGAATTACATGATGTTTAACTTCTCACATATCATTAAATACATATTGTTCAAGTACGCTGAAAAATTAGTCACCTATGATTAAAATAAATCCATAAAATATCTCACAAAGTGTAATACCTCCTCACATCCTATAACATTTCCTAGATTAAATCCATTTGACCACATTTACCCAGTGAACATTACCAAATGTGTAACCTATTCAAATGAAATAAAATACATCTATATTTTGCAGGCTATCTAGTAAAATATCCTCTAAAGACTCCACAATAAAAAATGAATTTTGAGATAGGAAATAATATACCCAGTCAAGGTAACTAGATGTTACACTCAACATTTGTATATTTGGAAGAACATCAACAAAAACATTTGGTTTTTCGAACATATTGTTCATTGATGGAGTTGTTCATATATTAAAAAATAACATGAAATATGTATACTTATAATCCCCACAAAAAATCCAAACATATTGTTTCATTACAAGAATTCCATTCAAAAAAATCATTAAAATATGCATAGCCTCTTCCACTTTCACCACCATCTCTCAATGCATTACACCATGTAAGTATGTTATACAAAATACATATTTCACCATCCATTTTTAGATAAACCACTTCTATATTTTTCATTTACCAACAATTTTAATCTATGTATTTCTTTCTTATAATATGTTAAAAATCCACATTAACCTAACATCCCATTTTATTTCAGGAGTTCATTAACCATTTCAAACGGTTATCAATTATAGTTTGGCCATTAATATTCACTTCTATGACTCTCAGTAATAAAACAAAACATAATAACACCACATAATAACTATAATCATCATCTTATCAGGCCCACATATACACCATTTCACATCAAAACCAATTCCATACCATAGCCACCACACATCATAACAATTATATCTCACCACATCCTTCACTTTATGACCACATACCATCATAACTACCACCCATCGCAACTAATCTCACCTCTACCACTGCATCCCAACTACATCACATCATAACTATCACATATAACAACTAATTCTCCCCAAAACCATGAAATTACTTACTGTAGAATAAAAAATGATATTTTATCAACTTCACAAATTTATTTCTGAGAAATTGTCAGAGAAACTATAATTCTCATTTGTAACTAAATTTTTATCTAGATATAAGTTCTTATCCAATTTCATGTGTGTTGAAATTACCATTCAATAAAGAGATAGTATTATTAATTCAAAATTTTAAATAAAATCATAAACTCAAAATAAGAAAATAATATAAGTATAACAATTATTCTAACCGTATCAGCATAGCACAGAAAAAAAATCTAGTGAAATTTTTTCATATCCCAATAAATTTTAAATAAAAATCTTATTATAATTATTTTACATGTATATAACATAGTCAAAAGGATGAAAGATCATACCCCTCATAATAAAATTATTGATGAAGAATCCCCTAACTCATAATTCTCTTTGTAAAATGTTATAGCTACTCGATAATGTAGAGAGAGCGTTCTTTCATACATAGAAATTATAATGTAAGTGCTCATGAAAACTGGTGAACTTGGTCAACATGAATACTAGGTTTTTGGATAATCTAGATGATATGAAAATTATGGAAGGACAACTAGATTCAGGTTTAAGTCATTAAAAAATAGTGTCAATGAATATTTGGAAGATACAACACTGAAAATATGATTTATTTTTTGAAATGTTTATTTTATCAGAATAAATGGAGGATCAAGTAAAAAAAGAATTTATAAAATATTAAATGAGTCAAAATATATTAAATAACATAAATTAGTGTTTCAGATAATTTAAAAATGATATTGGAGTGGTTATAAGTCGATGAAAAATTGAAAACATGGTAAAAGGGAAAAAATGAAACACTTAAGCACTATCGGGGTCTAGTATAATGGTAATTTTTATTATTCTACCACAACACTTAGAAAGGGATTTCACATAGTTAAATACATTTTACCATTCATATTATTTAAAAATCCATCCAATACCTAACATAAGAATTTTAATTCCCTAGTTACCCCTATGTATGATGGTAATGACCCTTACAGAACATATAAAAATTATATCATACCCCTACACAAGATGGGAATGACCATCACACAACTTATAGAACATACCATAAACCAAACATATTAATTGATAAACCATTTGATATATTCTAGATGTCTTCATTACCCACACCCAAATTGGACCTTAGCCCAATGCATCCAATTTGAAATAAAATTTACAGTTATGTAGGGTTAATAAATCCATCACTACTTTACAGAACATTCTTATGAACATGATAAATCATTTGGCAACCTTGGTTTTCCATATGAAGGGAAAATAATGTTCTCATCACCTTTACACTTTTTATAAAAACTACCTCTTACCATTATGAATGATTAATAAAAAACACATATTTCATTATGTAGCTTGATGAAAATGATCATTACCCTTACCCCTAGATTAAAAACTGGTGTTACTATCACATATAATCATTTTCATTCATTATGGTAAGGCTAAAAATAAAAACATTAGATTATAATTTACCAAAAATATAAATAATTATGAAAAGGATTTAGTATGACTTACAAATCTTCCAATGAACATATAAAAACTATATATCTTTATCAGTTTTACAATAAGAAATAAAATAATATTTTATCACTTGAAATTTGTTCCTTAATATTTAAAAATATTAAAAACAAATTAATTAATAAAAAATTATCAGAAAATTTAAACTTTTAAAAACATCCCCATATACATCATACAAGCCCAAATGAAAAATCAAATCTCCAGAATAATAAAGAAACTAAAATTCAGCTTAATTATAAAAAGAATTATTTTTAAAACATAGTAGTAACAAACAAAATTTTTCTAATCAGAATAGTATGCATCAATAAAATAAATAAAATTATCAATAACTAAAATAGTAAAAGAAATAATTAATATAATAATGATTGCATAATTAATTATTGATTGAAGATAAAGAATCTTGAAATTAACTCATTATTATTTTAATAATTATATTATATACATAAATTATATTCATTAGTATAAATACCATTGGTTTCATAATTCTTCATCCTATAGAAGATAACTTAATATCATAATATTTTGAGAACTAAAAGAGAAATGATAAATGTAACCATAAATTAATTAATAATACGTTTTTTTATTTTATTCTCTAATACATATCACCCTTTATATTAAAAAGCCCATGTATTTTATTCTCAAATTGGATTGTACATTTTTTTCATCCCATGTTTTCAAAAAAAGTACACTTTTCAAATTGACACAATATTAGACCAAAATAGTGGTACCTAATTAATAAATAATTGAATGATATTATAAATTTTTATATTGAGAATCAATGGACTATTTTAATAATAAATCATTTTTGATGAATCTCACCTGAAAATAACCAAAAAAATATTAATTCACATGAATTTTCATTTTAGGAAATATAAAATAATTTCACAAGAAGTTCAGAATATAAAATTGAAAAAAAATTAAGAAAATTAAAAAAAATCAATATTAAAATTGAATATTAAATCCTAGGAAGACAAAATTACTTTTATAGACTGTAATATAATATTTTAATTTATAATCAATTTTATTTTTCGTAGAATATTATAAAATTAGAAAATAAAAAAACAATTTATTCCCATAAATAGTATGAATTGTTAAATTAATTTAAAAATTACCCTACTAATTCATAAATTTAATCATTAAATGGGATTTAAACTGGACAAAACAAAATCAAAACCCAGTGTAAAGCAATTATGTTAGGGTAGGGGTATTTATAATATAACTAAAAACAAATACACCATTAAAAATAATAAGTTTTCCTAAGAGTTGTTTCAATGATCTCTACTAATCTAACAATGAAAAAAATACAGATTATGCATCAGATAACTCAAAATATAAATATTAACTAATAATTAGAAAAACAATCATGAAATATCATTAGAAATGAAATATGTATCAAGATTAAAAATTAGAAGTAAATGAATAAAATAAACAGGTGTGTAGTGAACTAATGATTTACACCATGCACCTTGATTTTAAAAAGTTAACAAATGGGTTACTATTATTTAATTTTATAAAATATAGTCAATAAATATAATAAAAAAACTTATACATTTTATAAAATAATAAAATCATGGGTTTCTTCTAATAGGGTATTAAATTTATAATATTAAAATTGATAAATCTCAATATCTATATAATTAATGTCCAAGGGTATGCTATAATTTTTTCAGACCATAAAATATATGTTTACCTTTCATATTTTTTTATAAACATATTTTTATAGGCTTCAAAAAAATCTATGTACGATATAAAAAAAATATAAATAAAAAATACTTTTGAATGGAATTTAATATACTTGGAAAACATATTTCCACTTACTTATTAGATTCATTGTTTATTATTTTACCATTTTCATAAATAGATAATAATAAATATGTTATTAGGTTGTCCGATTTTATTCTCACTAAATCCCTCCCCATTTAAGAGTTGGTTATGATAATTAAAAAAACTTGAAATTATTTGGGGTTAAAAATTCAATTTTAAAATGTTTTTATCAAATTTAGTTTAAAAATGTTTATGATTATTATAAATAATTTTTAAATTACATTACATATTTATAATCGCATAAAAATAAATTTTAGTTAATTTTTTTTATTTTACAAAGTCATGTATTGTTGAGTTTTAAAAGATATTCAAAAAAATTCATCTCAAAATCCATCATAACTAACACCACAATTAATTATTATGTTTCACTAATGATCACTTATTTCATACATATGTTCTATAAATTATTCCATGAAAAAATAAATTAATAAATCCTTTGAATATAATTATTGAATAATTTTTTGAAAATTATTCAAAAAACCAAAACAAAACTATAATCCTAAGTTTTTCCAACATCATGTATATCCTTCTCACAAATTACTTTTTATTTCTATATATAATTATGACTTAGTAGAATTACTAGTCCAAACCAAAGAATATTAGAATGAATAATCATATTATTATTATTATTACAATTAGTATTATTTGAATAATATTTTTTAGAATATTTAATTTATTATATTTTTTGTTCTTTTTAAACACATCACCTTCATAGAAATGATTCCAACAATTGATAGTTACATGAAACCTCTACGAGATAATATTTTTAAGGATTACATAGTACTAATTTAATTATAGTTCTCCAATATAAACATTAATCAATATACACAATTTTTATAATATAAACATTAAATCTCATAAATAATTTGAATAATCCATATAATGGAATCTTCAGCTCCATTAAGGAAGAGTTACATAAGAAATTTAATATAGACAACTTGTGAACAATTATACGCAATAAAAAACACTATATCTATTATAAAATTCTAATTATATACACTCATCATCATTAATTTTGGGGATAAACATAATAAATTAGTGAGATCAAACATTCATTAAGGGTGAACATTACCAATAAAATATCAAAGATTATAAGAGTGTATAATTTGATAACATTGGTGTAAAAAAGATACATAAATAAAATCATACCCAAAATATTATAAAACATAAATATTGAGTAATAGAATATGGTTTGAATAATATATAAGGAAAATAAAAATATTTTTGAATAATTACTCAATAAACATGAGTTATGATAGTATAAAAATAACTTTATAATATGTGTTAGAGTGGGAATAAACTTAATAATAGAAACCATATGTCAAGATACCCTTAAATACATTCATAAAATATATGGAACTGGTTAACCACCAATATATATTATTTATATTTAGATAATCCTCTTGTACACCCTTGGGATTGGAAAAAAACCTCCCATATAACCCCTTTTTGTATAATTTCATTATTTTATTGTTTGGTATTAAATCCTTTCTTATACCCTTCAACTAATGATAAATACTCCAATGTATAATTTTTATCTCATGAATCATAAAAATAATCCAAGGTGTTTTAGGGTGATGATGTTCCCCACCCATCATCATTGATACATATGTTTTTTTACCTAAAACCATTCATTAACAAATCTTAATAATCCAGTTGTAAAGGAATTGGATTCATAAGATTTTAATTAAAAATCACTTTAATTAAATTTAATTCATAATAGGATAACAAAAATATAATTTCATAGAGGGGATTTTTTTATAATAAAATATAATGGATGATAAAAATATACCATTATGCAATATTACCCATGGAGTAATAAAGGGATTAAAAAAAATGGTCTTCCAAAAACCAGTTAGAAATTTTTATAAAAGGGGATGAAAAAATTAATTTTAAAAAACATTATGAGATGGGATCGACATAAAATTATATAAATATTATAAGGTGTTATAAAAAAATATTATAAAATACATAGTGAATATCAAAAATATTTATGGAAGATAAACCATTAGATTTTGAATGTATAAAAAACATTTTTTTTACTTTCATTAAAAGACCATTTTCACAAAATTCACCTCAGATAAATGGTATTAACAATTACATTACAAATTGGTAAATAGGTTTATTTCAATGGTTTAAAATAATCCCTAAAATATTAAGAAAAAATTGAGGAGAATATTATTGGATGGGAAATTATAGACATGGTATATTGGATTAATTTGTAAAAATATGAGTTATTCATGAAAATATTACACATTTATTTTTGAAAACATTTTACAAGTTCAATTATTCATAAATAAATATAATTTATCCATATAAAATGAAACATTATATGAAATGGGGGAGTTATATGATCAAATAAATCATGGGAATTTAAATTCATGTATGAAATAATATAATCTGATGAATCATAAATTGAGTTGATGATACTATTACTAAATTGGTTACGAAATAATATAATGATTTTGAGAGGGGTATATCATGAAATGGAAATTAAAATATTTTGAAATGGGATTTATTTTCTTACGTGAAATAAATTGGGTTGTTAATTCCGAATAAAAAATATGATGTAGAATATCAAATATGTTTCATAGAGTTTAAAATGAGACAATGAAACCATTAAAATTACTCATTTATTTTCATGGACATTATTAAAAATCATGTATAAAAAATATCTTAATTAAAAATTAAATAACCGTATTCATACATGAAATTATTTATCATTTTCGTTAATAATCAATATCAACATGTATATAGTTAGTTGTTACCTATTTTCCCACATCAAGTGTTTAATGTTCTGACTATTTCTACATGTTTCTTATGTGTGGTGTCAGTATTATTTTTTATCCCAAATATCATTATTAAAAGTTAATTAATATTACTATAACATATGAATTATAATGGGTTTTCATGTTTATGTTTATTTTTAGGATTTTTTCATCCTTTATTCATGAATTTGTAATCGACAATTACCACACTTCAAGGATTTTCCTAACCAACAAAGTCTATTTTATTAATATTATTATAATTAATGATGTATGTATTATAGAACTGAAAAATTTATTATTTAATTATTAATATCAATTTATAAAATTATTTTTTTTTCATATCCATCGATGACATAATTTTTTGGCGTTTTATAAATATGTGGTCAAACAGACATAAACATTATCATACTATTATTATTGAATTATTATGATATAATTATATTGAAATATATTTATAATATAACAATATTGTATTTATTTCAGGTTTATATATTTTTATATGTCCTAATTAGATTAATATTGAATAATATGTAATTTATATGAAACTATTATATAATTTAAAAAATTTGTTTCTTCTTCTTAGTTTTTGTGTTTAGGTTGGTTAATTTTATCATGATTGTTTATTATTTATATCCTTAATATATTATTAAATTTATATTAAAAATACATGATTCGTATAATATGTATCTTATTTTTTCATTAAAATCATTATCACGACCATCCATATTTGAAGGTGATAAAATGAAAATGGAGATCGGTCATCCCATGTATGCGCTAGTCCATACTAATTTATATATACTCTTTAGATTTTCCATTGGATGGAGATAGTGAGTAATATGGTAAATCATTATTGATTATCAAATATTTCATACATATAATAAATATATATTAATTTCCATATTTTTACAATCCTTGTAATGTGATGATGTAAAACAAGACACATTGTGTTGTGGATGATGTACTCTATTTAGAACATGATTAATAGTTTTTTACTTCTATACACGAAAGGGTATGGTGGTTATGGAATTTACCATAATAATAACAAAATAATAATATAAAAACTAACTTATGTTACCGTTATAATTTGTTTGGGATAAATTTTTGGAAGAATAAAATGACAAAAACCTATATGCATATGTATAGAATGGATAGAAATATACATCATATTACTTTGAATATCTTCTATTAAATTGGTATTACACTATTGAGTGAATGTATTTTGAGAACAACTGATTATCCATAAAGAGTTCATAATTTTCAAGGAGAGAGTTATGTATTTTTTAGGCCAGGAAAAAAGATTTATGATATAAGAAGAAATGAGCATAAGAGTTCTCTTTTTATTAGTGAATTGGGATTAATTGTTTTATAAAATAGAAATAACCATTAAATAATGGCAAGTTTCATTCAAATAAAGGATTGAAAATTAAGAAATAGTTGATTGGATAAGGGATAAAAATGATAAAAAAATAACCACTAAAATAGAAATATTTTTACATGTTTTTATACTTTTACCACATGAACTATTTCTCTTTTTAAATATGAGTTTACTGTAATAACATGTTTTTCCTATAGTAACATAATTTTTATGACCAAATAATATTGTTTTAATATTAAGAGAAATTGGACCCAATGAGTGAATACTTTAATCCAAATTATAGTTGTCATACTAATTAATTTTAATATAGTATTGTATTATGCATTAATTTTTTTGAGTAAATATTACATATTTTATATAACAAAAAATATCAGGTTTTAATTCAAAAATAATATTTTTAATTATATAATTTAAATTATGAGACTCACACATTGTTAATAAGATGGTTTCATATGATTTATGTTATGCTTGTTGAAATGTGACATCATAAAACCTATAAAACATTCCAAAAAATATATTTTTCACTAGTCACATAATATACAATTTTATTAGAAAAATATCAAAAATTAGTTTTAAGAATATATTATTATGATTATTCTAGAAATGATATTAATTTGGTAAAATTAAATTTATCATGTTTTGTAATTCCATATTTATATTATAAACCTGAATATAGTTTAAAATTGTTCATATTGTAAAATATATTTTTAAAATACTAGATATTATTTATTTTTTAATTCCAAGCAATTACTAATAAATTTTTTTAGTAATATCTAATTTTTATTCGAAATTTTTTACAATGATTTAGTAATTATTTACAATTTTAATTACATAAAACACATGAATTAAAAAGATGCATTTTCAAGAACAAAATCCTTTTCATAATTATTTATTTATACTAATTGAATTAAATTGGTAATAAAACTAGTAATTTTATTTATTAAACACATATATCATAATTTCATTAATACTATTCATCCCTATAATTAATCAATAATGTTTTAATTTTTAAATTTAAATCCTATACTTTTTTATAAATTTATTATGGATTATGCTTATGTTAAAAATTACTTATGTAGAAAAACATTGAACAAAATATTTCTTGTAATGATTAATATTTAAAAATTCATAGGATATTATATTCCCCATTATACTAATTAAATAATAATAGTTTTAGTCTTCAATTCTACTGAAAATAAATGAGGTTATCTAAGATAAAGAAATGACTAATAATATAATTATTATAGTGTGATAAATAATCATAGAAAATATATCATTATAATTCAAAATATTTCAATCATAATGTTTATATTTTCACCAATAATGTGAGATAAACATGCCTTATTATATGGTGTCATAATTCCTATAATTGAATATTTTTCATGAGATAGATCATTATAATCCTTTTACGAATATATTATTATAGGTTTATTTGAAATATAAAATGAAATTTCCCTATTCTATTCATTATTATGGATTCTCTGTAATGATAGTCTGTACATTTGAAAAATAACATCAAATTATTTTAAAAGATGTATAATAGAAATTTATTGAATAATATTCCATTAAAAACAACTTGGTATATAATTATAATATACTTGTTTCAGGATATCCTCAAATCATTATGGTGTTGATTAAATGCTTTAGGAAAATATCCTAGATAAACAAGAGATACAAGAATTGGAATCCCACAATTCATTAACTAATAAATAGTGGAAGATAAATATTAATTAATTTTAATAATATACATTATTATCAAAGTATTATATATTGGGGTAATTTCATATGCATTTCTATAATCTATATTTTTGGAAGATATTGTGGTTAACTATTTCCATCAACACTACGTGCAACCCACTTGTTTGTGTAATGGCCTTAAACATTGCTATTATGTCATTAGACTAGAACTTGTTGTCAAATTGTCCACTACTACCATCAATTTAAATATCTTGTTTATTCATAACTATTCTACATTTTTATTCTCAAAGAATATATCTCCCATACCTAAACCACATTCTAGTATTAAGGTTATGGTCCGCTAGGAAAATTCTTTCATTTTTAGAATGTAAAATATATAAATTTACTTCATATATTGTTTAAATCAAATGAATTTACATGTAAATCCATTTTTCACATATTGTATCATAAATCATGAATATATCACTATTTTTTGTTGAATTTATTATGATGTTTTATTCATAATAACTAATGAATTTATCTTCCTTTTCTTTAATAAAAATATTTCATAATATATTTTTGTATGAAACATCCATGAATAATATTTACTAAATAATTCCAATTAAAATTCAAAAAATATCAAGGAATTTATTAATAAATTTTTTCCTTCTATTATTTATTAGGTTCTATCATTTATTAAATTGTCATTCCAAAGAATATGTTTCCAAAATAATTCATGATCTGAACAAAATATAATTGAAAATATCAGTTCAACTATATTAACCCACCTCTATGTAATTTTTAAAATAGGTGACCCATTAATGTTTAGTGATGTTGGATCGTGAATAAAAAAACTATGTATTACACATTATGTGGTGTGTTTAGGAGCTCCAGCTACTTTAACATATTCATTATAAACATGAATGGAAATATAATGATGATTTTTACTCTATTTTCTATCCCATAAACTTTTTCAAAGAAAAATATCTAAATTATCGATTTCACCCATTCATAAAATTATTTATCCGAGATCGAAACATGACATTAAATCAGGGAATTTTGGAAATGAAATTTTTAAGAATAGATGATAAAAAAATTATCCTATAATAAAAAAATTATAAAGTCATATATATCCCTACTTATAAATATATAGGTTTTATTCTATGTAATGAAGGGTTATCCCCCTAATTTGTTATCAAATTATAACAGTTAGTTAGCTAAATAATACATAATATTTCATAATGATAATTTGGATTAACCAAATGATATTATAGAAGGGATTCAGACTAAGTGTTCTGTTAGGATTATTTTTTGTGAACTATAGGATAATTGTTTTAATATGAAACAAAACCTATTGATGGTTATTAGAAATAGTTAAACTTGTTTCTGCTCCCTTATAAACTTTTAGTATCCATATGAGGATCAAATATTTAGGATAACATTATATTCCCTTTTTTATATCAGTATATTCTCTTATACTCAAAATAATCATTAAGACATATCCATAGATTATTTTCTAATGTTATTTAATAGTACCCTAAATAAAAAAACCCATATCTAAAACCCAATATAGATACCCATGCTAAAAATATCTTTATTTTACATCAATTCCTTTAACTAGACATTATATCTTACAAAATAAATACTCAAATTACAAGAATGGATGAATTATTTACATTGAGATCTAATTACATAGAACATTGTTTAACATTATTTTGGGAATTTTTTTATAATAAAAACCAAAAATCCATTAATTACATCTAAAATTTTACACTAATATTTATAAACAGTGAGGATTAAAACATAAGAAAGGGGTGTGTACATGTTCTCACTAATTCAAATTGAACATTTAAAATTTCAATGAACTTAAGTGAGAATATGTTGATAATATATGTATAATCAAGATACGTATGAAAATAATAAAACACCATTTAGGATTCATGGTATAAGGTGTATGATAAAATTAAAAGTGAATCTAATTAATGTGTACTTTTTTTCAATAAATATAATAAATGAGAGAATAATATTATATTTAGAATATGTATAATATTTTACTATAAATATAAGTATAAAAATGATATTTCAAGGATACCCCTATACATTAATCAAATAGTAGGCTTTGGGTAACAAGATATGTAAATATTTGGGCATGGGATACTCCTTACATGTACCAATAAGCTTGTTTGAAAGACACTTGTTTACCCCATTGGATTTCGATAAATACACTCAAGTACCATCTAGATAGGGATAAATTTTCTCATGTACCTTTTCGATTAGGATAAATTATTCCAAGTAACCTTTTGTGGTCAGGATTCATAAATATGTACTAATGAATTTTAGGGTGATATAAAACCTACCCATTATGTTTCACATATATATGTGTTCTCCTTAAAATAAATCATAAACATAGCTTGATGAACCCATGTAAATATTATTAGTTTCTTAAATATTAAAAAAAATCACAAAACACAAACATGAGAAAAAAATTATATCAAAAATGTCATTTTATAAGTTGAATAAAAAAAATAATAAAATAAGAGTATGATAATAATATAACTTCAATATAGATAAAAATTTGTTAAAAAATGATTTAAAAATAAAATTGTTTTCACAAAGCCATGTATACATTGCTATATATGGCGGTGCATAAATTACACTTAAATTTTATTTAAAAATTGACTGATAAGTCTTTATAAAGATTTTTTATAAATACTTCATAACAAAATATCCATTAAAATAAAATTTCATTAAAAAATATTTATTTTATTTAAAAAAATTATTTTGATATGGTATAAATCCATTTTTTAAATTTACTATTGAAATAAAATTATTTGAAAGGCTTCATCGTAAAAACAATGTTAATATTTGATTTTGAAATGGGATATATAAAATTATGATAACCATATAAAATATATATATTATATTTCCCAAAATAGGAGGATAATGTTGGTGGAAATGTAATCATTTACTCATATTGAAATATATTATTTGGTTAGAATAGGAGTAATTCTGGGAAATATAACATTTTTATTTCAGAAATATTTTATCATTAAAATAATCTCTCATGATGAAAAATTATTTTTCTAGAGAAAAATAAGAAATAAAATATAAAATTGGGAATGGTATAACCATGTATGTAAGGATAATGTATATTCATGTAGTAAATACAATGACCCAATGAATATTAAATATAGTTGATAAAAAAATTAAAAAATTATTAATAAATGAATAAAAGATTCTAGTGAGGAAAAATAATAAATGAAAAATAAAATCTTATTAATTTGAATATATTAACATATATGAAAATAATTTTATAGTGATTACTCTAAAAAATGGTTCATGGTGCCCAATATCAATTTTCACCCTGGGGTTGCAAATTAGAAAATAAACTGCTACCTTTACTCTTGATTTACTTAAAGGTTACTAAAACTACTATATTAAAGAGTATATATTTAAATAAAAAATTTTATGAAAATTATTTATTACTAACAGAATGTATAAATTTAATTTAAGATAAGTTTCTATATTTACATTAGATATTTATTACTTATTTTCCCACAGTAGGTGATTTTTCATTGGATCATTTATACTAGTTTCAAAGGATTAGTTTCATTGGTTTTTTCTATAATTGTTTATAATTAAAATTATATTTTCATTAAATTAATGGATTCATTATTCTGTATTTATTATTTTATATTTCCTTTGAATAGTGTTTCTTTCTTAATCTATGATGTCGAAATTGAAAATATGCAATCTTCATTTAATTTCGTACACAAAGAATGTTATTTTTTAATTATTCAGTTATGTATTGATGTATCCTTTTCCAAAGTGATATATGAATTATATCAATATTCATAACATATTATTCCATTTATTTTGTGTTATTTTTCCCAAATGATATAATTTATTATTTTCCTTCGAATTTGTGGCCAAATATACCCAATTATTACCATTCAATGATTAATGGATGAAAATAAGTGGATTTAATTGATATTAACTGTCCTATAAGAATAATAATCATTAATAGTGTTTATTAGTGTGGAATAATATAATTCAAATAAATTAGAATAAAATTTTTTTGATATAAAAATGTTACCTCATATGAATGAATTTTTTTTTCTTCTTATTTTTCTTATTTAAGAAAGTTAATTTTAAAATTAACTTTTATCATTCATATAATTAATAGAATATACAATCGGTATTTGTATAGAACTATTAATATGAAAATAATAATTTTTATCATTTAATTTTTTTTAAGTCTATTCATATATGTTATTAATGAAATTAAAAATGGGGATCAATAACTCCAATAAGGCGGTATTCTATACATATAGATGGATAATGCTTTCATTATCCATGGAATGGAGAAATGATTAATGTGGTATATTATTTTATAATATAAAATAGGTCATAAATATTATATTCATATATACATTTTTATTATCATTTTATTTAGAAGTTGAATAAATTATTTAAAACATGTTGTGGGAATGAGGAAGTGGTCCACATAATGAACGATTCACATTTTCATTTTATTTAATGGAAAATCAGATGATTGTTAATGGTAAAAAAGTAACTATAATGCCCTAAATATATTATAATCATATATAATTTATCTTTATAATTTGGTTAAATTTTTTTTCATGATTGATAAAAAATAAATATATACGAACTAGGGAGGATTGGTAAGAAATCAATCCCTCATATAGAGAAAAATGAATTTCATAGCAGGTTTTACTGACAATTTTCAAAACCACAACAAATTTTGTTTTTGAAATGAGTTTACGGGTGGATTTTTCTGGCCAGTTTACAAAATATACTATAAATTATTTCTTTATATTTTTAATTTTTTTAGTATGATTAATTTTTTAAAAATTATTTTTATTAGTGATTTTTTTAAATCGTAGTTAAATATAGGTGGTTTTATAAAAGATTCCACGAAATTAATGAAAAAAATATTTAAAATTACAAATATAATTATGATTTATGGATTATTTAATATTAATTATTTATAATCATTTATTTTCATAAATTTTTATCATTTTATTTAATTATAATGTGTTCGTGATTTATTATTTGTAATTCTTAGATAGTAATTATTTGAAACATAATTTAATTATTTGATATGTTAAAAATATGGATTCAGAATTAAATAAAGATAATTTTTTTAGGGGTACTATTTTATCTCTACATAATATGAAACAAATATTATAAAATGGGATGCAAGGAAATTATATTTTAATTTTCTTAAATCAAATAGAATGGACAATATTATAGTTTTAATAGAATTTGAATAACAAATTTGACTTTCAAATGACCATAGCTTCTGATTTGGATATCTAATTTGGTTTTACAACTCATTAAATAAAATCCTAAAAAAATATGTACTATTGAAGCCCATCCCACCCCCATTGTATTTAGAAGAGGTTTAAGTTCTACTATGAATTAGGTGACTTCCCTATGACACTAATGGTTGGAAATAAATATCTCGGGCTACATAGAAAATTAGAGAATGATTTCCATTCAGAAAATAAAACAACCATACCAATATAACCATACCCATATAAAGCTATATTATAAAAGATAAAAATATAACAAAACTCCTTATATTATAAAGAGAAACCAAAATATCAGAGTAAGACACCAAAATCAAGCCAAAAAGAACTCAATGGGGAGGAAGATGTGGACACACCAACACGTAACCTGCTAAAAGATTGTACACCACATGCACAACCCAATTTATCAATATACATAAATAATGTACTAGGATACCGTTCGATTACGTATTTCCCAATATAATAAATCATCGAAAACAAAAATGTTCCTAGAAATGTGGTGATATTAAAAAGTAGTAGTTTTTCCTTAATAAAATTCTTAATCACACCACTAAAATAGAGTATGATTCCACAATTTATATAAAAAAATTATTTAAACAATTTAAATTAAATTCAATATATTATATAAATTCCAAATCAGTTCCAAATCAGAAAATAAATTACATTCAATGAAATCAACTAACTCTTTAAACCCTTTCAAAATTCCATTTTTCATACACATTAGTTTATTTCACACACAAAGATACATGGTCCAATCATAGTTTTGTAACAGTGAATACTCTCTCATACATAAACCTATTCATCAAAAAGTGTACAATATCCTAATTAACCAATGGTAAATTACCTTTTTCATGGGTAATTCCTCTTTTACTCCATTGGTTCCCACCCATTATTCGGGTAACATAAAAATTATAAACTCACACTAATCGTGTATGCCAAAACCCAAGCCAATCCATTTTAATAAAAAATGGAATTTTATTAAAAAAACTATATAATCCTATTAGAAACATGAAACAAAAAAATTTATAAAAATATTAGATTAAAATCATGAACCAAATGGATTTTTCTTCAAAACCATTATATTTTACTATTTCCAAACAACAATCAGTTAAGTGGTTTTCCATTTAAAATCGAACATCAATTTCATAATTAAGTTAAAAACATTAAAAAATGGTAATAAAATAATCCAAGTTATAATAATATGATTCTACTATGAATCCACCAACAACACAACTATAGGAAAATGTAATACCAAAACATTTGAAAATAAAAACTTTTTATTCAATAACATGTTTGAAATGAAACTACAAGTGTAGAAGCGAATATAATAGCCCAATACATTATGATATATTTAATAATTTTCTAAAATTCATGATATTATATATATTTTAATACACACAACACTGAGTAATCATTCGTTATATACAACAACGAGTCCCTTCGATAGCTTCTATAATAAATAATATATAGTTTTCCCAAACAACAATATGCTATCAATATAATTGTATAAAATGATTGATAATACCAAGAAATTATATTATTTTTATGAATAAGATTAAATAAATTTTTAAAATATATGTAAAAAATCATTATTTTCTAATAAATTAAATATTAAAATGAGAAGAGTTGAATATAATGGAATTTATTTTATAAAAAATACATTTTTAACCACCTAATGTGTTTTATCCTGAAAAATTAATTAATTAATATTATATAATTATTTGAATAATAACTATATATTATATATTCAATAAAAATTTAAGAAAAATAACATATTAATTAGGAATAAGATTAGAACATGTCAAATTTTACTCACAAAAAAACACTTATTTTCAAATGGCAGTTTTCCCCTTTTAATAACGGTCGTTTTTTAAAGATAAATCATTACAAGTTGTAATATTTACAGAACAAAATAATATTATTTCTGAGAAAATTAATTGTAAAATTATCTTGTGGTTAATTTTTAGTATTATATTGTGTTGAATTATTCTTTAATGAATAGTTAAAATTTGTGAATTTAAATTGAAAACTTACTATTCATATATATATAATATGTAATGATATGTTATATTAGAAATTGGATTTAATGTAAAATCAGATTTAATATAAATTTATTAATCATATTTTTGTATTTTGAATCATCTTTGCATTAAATTTAGATATTAAAAACATTGTACACTTTTAGCATTTTCACATTGAAAAGCTGCTTCCTCGTCCCATCGATAGGATTGATTTTAAATTAATTATTCCCACTTATGTAGATTGAATTGAAAATAATGTAATACATATATTTAATGAAAATAAATTATAAATTATAATTATTCTCATCTATTAAATGACTAATGTGATTAGTGTAAGAATCTCTATTTAGTTTCAATGACTAAGAGAAAAATATGTTTACCAAGGGATTAAATATTAAAACAGAAGGGGACAAATGATATTAGAACTTGTAAAAAAGCAATATTTTTTTAATTATTCATTCTTATAACTTAAAATTTAATGTTTTTTGAACTATGAGATCATCCAGACATGGTAAGAATCATTGGTCAAATTAACTCTTTTAAAAATTTTCTTATTTCCCACTCACATGACATGTAAAAGTACACCCTCCCCCCCATCATCTCATAAATTTGTTCTTTATGAAAATACCAAAAAATGACTTATATATTTCCCTCATATAATCCTAGAGGTAATTTTATGGGAATTAATCCATTTTAGGAAGGGATTAGGGAAAACCTACAGAAGACATTTGAAGAATTGGTAATGGTATTCTAAAAGTCTTTTTATTTTATTTACTTGTCCCCCTCCATAAATTAATATTATACCATGATTATATAATAAACTCAATATATTATATATGTGTATATGATGTTGAATTATGGGGATTACATGTTGGATCACACATTTCTATCAAATGGTTAATAAATTCATTATTCATGTGTATAGAGGATTATCGTTTTGCATACCAATGTCATCCAAATTTCTATTACCACATTTCTTATTTGGTAATAATGATTTATTTGTATTTTATAAGTTATATATATTATATATTATATATAAATGATGTTATTATTCTTTTATAATAATTACATAAAATATTACTTCTTGCTTTCCATTATTTGGGAATATTATAATGATGCTTTTGTGTACGGTGGACTACCGCCTCATGAATCAGTGTGATTTATTCACAAATTTAATGGAATGTATTAAGGATGGATTTAAAAAAATAATATATATATATATGACATAAAAAGGATTATTCAATGATAACATAACTATACTATCATTAATTTTTATTCACCTAATGCGAAATGAAAATTGAAAAAAACGTTATGACATATGTATGATATGTCTACTCAATGAATGGTGTATTCTATTTCATATCACAAAATAATATGTAATAAATAAATAATGATTATATATGATATTTATATCATTTATTACATTATGGATATTATTAAATAACTTTATAAGTGAGAGGAACCGAAAACAATAATTCAAATCCTACACAAAAAACAATTAAATTGACAAGTAACACATTTAATATAATAAAATAATATTAACAAAAAGATGAAATGATATTATAAAAAATTATATATGATATCAAATAAATTAATATTTTTACTTTATAAGATAATAATAGTTTTATAAAAACTATACATGGGTTTAAAACATGTATAAACAAAATTAAAGTATGAGGTAATGGATTTCATCTTGAATTCACATCATCGAGGAATATTGTAATTTGATGCACCAAATAACATTTATATGGTTTATATAATTTCCCATAACATTTAATATCAGGAATAAATCACTCTTCATGGTTATTTCAAGTTTATTTTTTAATTCTTTCTGATAATGGTAATTGAAATAAATGTTACCAAGTGGTAAACAATTTCACAAATCAATTCCTTTTCATTAGGTTATGTTGTATCCCATTTTTCATAAATTTTATATGTTAATGTGTATAATGAATTTTTACTCTCTATTTTCTTAATTCCTATTATTTTATTTGGATTTAAATATATTTCAGATTATATATCCATTCATAGATTCTCACTTCTATGTTATGATGATTATAGGTTTATTTCACAATCACAATTTACAAGAGATTATTTATTCTTAAAACTAATGTAAAAAAATAAATAATATTTTCTTTAAAACCATTTAATATTCATCACTTATATTTATCATGATTATTTTCATATGATAGTAATTTTTTCAATTCTTTTATAATAAATTATTTAGAATCATTTTTAATAAAATATGACTTTATTTCTCTTATATGTTGAAAATACATTTTCATAAAAAGTAGTATATAAAAAAATTGTGAAAAATTATTTATTTAACCTTTTAAATATGAGTTATTAAAATTAGTTTTTACCCTTTTTCAATATAAAAAAATAAATCCTCTTAACCCATTACAAAAAAGATATTTTTTTACCATTTTTTAATAAAAATGAATGTATATTTTACCTTTTATTGAATTACCCACTATCTTAACGATCAAGATTCCATTGAAATTTTATACAGTTATTTTCATTAAAAAATTAAAATTTTATTATCAACAAAACTGATATGCATATTGTTTTTCAAAATAAAAATGATATTTTCCTCTAGATTTTCTATAATTATATTTATAATAAATTTATATACATCAATGAAAAAATACCTTTATTATAAATCTAATGGGTATATGTTGTATATGTACTATATTTATTCTTTATATTGATGTTTTATGATCATTTTAACCAATAAATGTACTAATATTCATGTCCTTCTTTAATTTTTATAATCAACGACTTTCTATTAATTTTTCATTTACATGTAGTCATTCTACATTTAATTTCCTCTAAATTTTAAAATATTTTATCATAGATATCATTATTGAATAAATGGTATACCATTTTTTAAAATGATGTTAAATATGAAATTTAATTAATTATATGGGAAACTATGGTTCAATCCATATTCTTTAAATAGTAAGGAGATATTTTAATTCATATTTATTATAAACTAAATCATCTATTGGATATATGAGGATTAAATATGTCTTCAATTACTAGGATTTGGGAGTATTTAAAGTAATACCCTTGATACATTAGTATTGTCTTGAGATGAATAAACTTTCTAGTCTCAGCTAAATGGGGTTTTACCTATTATATTTTAAACTATCTTGTTAAAGGTCTTCACAGAAATAATTCCGTGTTCTTGGGAAATATGGTGTAAAATAATTATATACTCCCATAATTAAGATTAAATAATAATTATCCCTTATATTTAACTACAAAAATAATTAATGAATGAATTTCATTCATAGAGTATTTAATAAATGGATTTTTTTCCAATTATTTATCATTATATATTGATTTTTCCATATCATTTCAAGTCAAAATGTTATTTAAATAGCATGTCTTTTCATCTATTTACTAGTACATCTTGATTATACTTATTGGTTCATGATAGCCATTATTTTACATAACCCACATTAATCATTTTAGATCATACTTATTTTGTTTATATTCCCCAGTAGATCATGAAGTTTTCTATTACTAATATACATGGATATGATAAATGGAATTAAGTTATTCTATGAAGAAATAATGAGATTATTAATAGAATTTTTATTTTTAATATAATAACCTTGTATGTAACTAGTGTACATATCATACTAAGATATTAGTTCATTTAAGATATGACTTTCATGTATGTAATGCTAATGTAACAGTAGTATGCACTATCTCTGAGTGGTGGTGTTTTGAGTCACTAGAGTTATAATTATAGGAGTATTAGTAGAAATATTTGGAAATAGATTTATGAAAATATATATTAAGGTACATAACCATGTAATATTAATTGAGGATATGTCTTTAATAAAATTAATTTTTTTACTAAGATGGATTTTATATGGACTTTCTTGGAAATACATACATTTCTATATTGTAAAAGTTGATGAGGTTCTATAAAATATGTACGTTGGGGTAAAAAAATAAAAAAGGGAACATTGAGTTTGACCTGAGCATTAGCTGGTCAATGAAAATAGTCATTATTGTGCACTAGTTTTGACACTATCAAGGATATTCTTTAGATAATTTACATTTTACCTATATAAAATTCCAAAGTATTTGATTATATAATGAAAATTAACAAAATCTGTTAAACTCTTTACTATGAAAGGACATATCATTAAATAAAATAGATGGTGTATATGTTAATTGGGATTTAATAATTAACTTCATTATGTATTTTACTAGTGGTATTTTTGTTTTAGTAATCATGGAATATATATGGATGGTGTTAAATTTTAGAAGTATGTGTGACATTATTAACTTATTAGTTTTGAAAACCATCCAATATTTATAAGTTATAGATTTTTCATATGTTAAATTTCTAAAATAAACATTTTTTTATGTAATGGTTTTTTCTATTATTGATGATATTTTTAGATAAATTTATAAAAAGTACCAGTTTCAATAGAAATTTTTTTGGATGAATAAATAATTTAAATATTAATTACAAAATTTTAAATGTGTTGATTGCATTAGGCATCAATATTATCATTAATGAAATTATTACAATAGTCAATTAATATTATTTGAAGATGAAAAAAGGATTATTTTAAAAGTCATAGCAATATGGAAATTTAATTATTTCATATATTTGAAGAATGTGAATCATATTTTTTTAATAATTTTATATGAATTATATTCATATAGTTTTATAAAATGGTCAAGCAGCATGATAGGTGGAAACACATCACATCTGTAAAGCTGACAGGGCTGGAACCTAGGATTGAAGGATGATATGGTTTTCATGCATTCCAAGGTCCTAAGTGATTTCCAATTCAATGAGTCACTGTTTGAAGACAAAGAAATCAATGTATAAATATTTTTAATGAACCAATATTATTAAAAATAAGCTTTAGATAATGATGTATTAACCATATAATTTTTGTATGTAATTTAGAGATAAATAGAATGAATTTTCCTTATTTATAGATGTTATTATCCAATAAAAGTGACTTTTAGTTCCATAGGCATAAATATGTCATTTGTATATATATACATATTATAATAAGTGATGAATTTTATCAAAACAGAACCTAATGATGAAATTTCACATATAAAATGAAAATGCATCAAGTATGTATATTTCCTAATATTCATAAATAGTAAAATAATTCCTTAGCTCTATAATTTTTTTAATAAAATTTCATTCTATTTCCATTATTTATAATCATATTAATTAACAATATGTACATATAATATTTTACGATTTCAGACCATCAAAATTAAATTTATCATTTAATTTTTGATGTTCAATGACCACAATCACTCTCATAAATATTTATACATTTATTTCATTTAAATATCTTCAAATTCCACTAATGTTATCCAACATGGAAACCTTGTTATATGATGTTCCATGTGAGCTTTTTTACTTAAAATTATTTCGTATTAATGGGTTATTTTATTAACCCTATTATAATATGGGTATCAGAAAAATTATAATATAAATCCCTATATTACTAAGATAATATTTAAATTAAGGGGATGTAATTTAATTAAGGTGTGGACAATGCAAACCCCAAAATTTCAAAATGAATATTTTTTTTTTCAAAAATGGTTTTGAAACCCAAAACCAATTATAGATGGGAATAAAATGTCTGGATAAATTACAATATTTTTCAATGTTTAAAAGAATTCAATGTATGAAAAATATTTCAATGCATGTTTAAATGTGATAAATTTCATGACATGTAGTAATGAGTCCCTTCGATTGCTTGCATTAGAATCACTATCGTGTTTTCAAAAATAGAAATATACTATTACTATTACTATTTAATATTTGAGATACAACCTAGAAATTGGAATAGTGGTTATTAATTTGATTAACTAACTTATTAAAATACATTTTTTAATTAATTATTTTCCAATTAAATTGTAATGAAAATAATAAAAAATTTAATAAAAGTAATTTTTTTTTAAAATAATGTTATGTGATAAAGTAATTTTAAATTACGAAATTTAATTAATTAATATTATATAATGATAAAAATTAAAATCATATATAATATATTTTAAAAAATTATATTCACGCAAAATATTTTATTTTCATAATATATGAAAAATATCATATTTTATGATTAAAAAAGTCATAATCTTCTAATAAAAGTTATCTATAATTTTATTATTAATCTATTTTTAAAATATGTTTTCAAACATTATTAAATTTTTTTTGAAAAAATAATATTATATTTTAATGAAATATTATGTCAAAATTAGATTACGTGGAATTGTGGGTATTTTAATGGGGCGTAAATATTTTGATGAAAAATGAAAAATAGAGAATTTTAATTGAAATTCGACATTTCTTATAAAAAATTTATAAAAAAAAATTATATTTTAGTTTTTTTATATAAATTATACCATTAATACATATTTTAATCAAATTTATGTTATATTAATAATTTTAATATTTAATTTAGATATAAAAACACAGTAATCTTTTGATCATGTTAACATTAAAAACCCACTTTCTCATCCTATATGAATAATTAATTTAAAATTATTTTCTTCCACTTATCTAAATTCAATTTGTAAAAATGGATTCTATATTTTAAGTCAGTATAATATATAATTCATTATATTTAAAACCTTATTTTTTTACCAAATTTGTTTGTGAATGAAATCAAAATTAATTATAGCGTAGAATACAAAAATGAGTTTACCATGGGAAAAACATAAAAATTAAGAGTCCAAAATACATAGAAAAATTAAAAACATACATCAGATGGATACATATAAAAAATATACATCATAATTTCTATTTTTTGTGCATAAATCAGTCCACATTACAAAGAAACAATGTAGGTGTAATTCAATAATTGAAAAATAAATATGTTTTTTAATCTTCCTACATCAAAAGGGAACCCAAAATCCCCTATTTTACGGACAAAAAAACCAATTGGATTAAAACAAATCTATCATAATAACATATAAAACACCTAAAGTCATCATAAAAACATTATATTTGGAAAAAAATCATCATAATAAGGAATTAGTGAAAAACTAAGGAGAATACTTGAAGACGAGGTACCGTTCTTTTAGGCAAATTTTTTATTTTATTTCCATATCCACCTCCATAAAATTTTATTATACCATGACTAATGAATATAATACATATATTACATATAATTTGGTATTTTTTATGTTACATGTATAGATTATAACATCATAAAATTCCATCCAATTGGCTATGAAATCATCGTTTGTTTTTTCGGCGGACTACCACCTCAGGAACTAATGTTATTAATTTTTTATGACACATTTCATGGAAGATAATAATGGTGGATTTATAATTTAAATATGATAATTATATTTTTTATGTTATAATTTTATTAGAATTATTATATCATGCATAACATCATGCTTTCAATTTTGTGGTAGTACGATAATATCACTCCTGTTTAGGACGAACTACCAGCTTTAGAAGTGATGTGAATCATTCATGATTTAAATGAAATATATTAAGGATTTTTTTAATAAAAATATTTTTAATATATGACATAAAAATGGTTATATAATTACAATACATATTCACATATATAAAGTATTTTAGTTTTATTCATTAAAAATGAAAGGATATTGGAAACAACGTTCATGCGTATAAATAACCTGCTATCTCCATGAACACAATATTCGATTTTCAATCCCTAAATATTATATAACACATTAAATAAATTTATAATGACTATATATAATATTTATATTATGGTTTATATATCATAGATTATTAAATCATGGTCTATAAAATTTTTAAAAAAATATAAAAGGTCAAAACACACTAAAAAATAAGGCAATAATCACCTAATACAGTGAAATAATTAATTATTATTCAAACATTTATGATAAGATGTTAAAAAATAAATATATATGTTATTATAAATGTTAATATTGTTACTATTTATATTAATATTTTTTTAAAATAACTATAAAGTAGGTTAATGAAAGCACCACGAATAAGAAAGTGTGGGGTAATGTATTTTTTCTCAAATTCATTTTGTTGATGAATATTGTAATGTTATTCCCCTAATTACATTAATATGGTTATTATAGTTTCCCTTGAATTTTTATATCATGAAAAATTCTTATTTTATGTTATATTATGTTTCAATATAAATTATTTAATCTAAGAGAATTTTAATAAAAATAAATTTAGTGGAAATGAATTTCAAAACTAAATTCATTTTCATTACGTTGTATTACCTATTTTCTGTCATTTACATTCTATGATTATGTGTATAATGAATTTTTACTATATAATGTTATATTTAAAAAAATTATATGTGTACTTATAGTTGATATTAAAAATCTATTCACTTATTTATTATCACTTGAACATTATGATAATTTGTGTGTTTATTTTAAAATTTCATTCTAATCAAGACTGATAAATTTTGAATTTACATAAAAAGATATTATATCACAATTGTATAATAAAACCAATTGTTATCTTATTCTATATTTATTAATGGTATGTTTCCTGATATATTTTCATTTTTTCCACTCTTTGGTACTTCAAATTATTGATTAAATTTTTTTAAAAACCAAATATCAGGTCTCCCTTTAGTCATAATTCTATTTTCTTACATAACCATGTTTTATAAACCAAAATTAAATTTTATTTCATTAAAATTTTAAACATTATTTTTTGAATGTCATTTTTCAAATGATTTCCTTTTAAAAAATTTATTCAAAGTAATATTTTTTAGATTGTTCCAAACATGGAACTTTTTATCCTTTTAATAATGGAAAAAAGAATGTTCTTTCCAACATGTATTAAATTACTCAACCACATTTAGTTGAATATTCTGTTTCTTGTTTATGAATGTATTTTCATATTAAATGTTTTTCAAATTTGTATTAAAAGGATATATTTTCAAAATTTATTTCAAATTAAAAGGATACTTTCCATATTAATAGCATTAAGGATATTTTAATGATATTTATATTAATAAATAAGAATAACACATTATTCATACTAAAATGGTTAAACATTGTATAAATGCCATCATTAATCATACTGTGGGTGGTTTATGATCATTTTGATTAAGAAATTTATTTAAATTAACTATATGGATAATTTTTTGTAGTTAATTACTATCCTTGTATATATTCCTTTCCTTGGATCATTAAACATTACATTTATCATATGTATTTACATAATTTATCATGGAATGGATTATCAACTAAACATAATTTAATTTTTAGATATGTTTCTAACATTGAATGTTATTTGATTATACATGGATATATTGATAAATCTGTAATCATTACACAATATTACTATCTAATAATATATATTGTTTTTTAATTAAATAAATTATTCTATATATGAGGAATTATTTTGAATGATATGTTATGGGAAGGAGACCATTTAATGGAATCCATGTCATCTGTTAGTAGACTAATGATTAGAATTACTAGTTTAGGCTCAACTAAAATGGTTTTTACCTAGAATATTTTAAACACAGTTATAAAGGTTATCATGGTAAATATTCCATGTTACTTGAATAAATGTAGTCTAATAATTATTAATCATCCACATTCAGATTCAATTATGATTATCAATGATATTCCCACTCTAAGAATATATATGGATGCATTTCATTCTTAGTTTATATATTAATATTAATTTTTAATCAATTATTAACCATAGAACATTGATTCATTATCGCGTGTTTAGGTAGTCAAGTAATATAAATGGAACGTGTTCTCAGTTACATACCATTCCATGTAGATTATTTATCTTTATTGATGATAAATGACATTTTAACCCTTAATTATAAATTTAGCATTCCATTAATTTTTTTCCATTCCCTAGGAATCCATAAATATTACTATAATTGATATTCATGGTTATTCTATATAGAATAATGTTTTTTTAAAAAGTTAGGTTTCAATTTTATTATTCAGTTGTAATAGTGTAATCATGTATATATCTAGTTTAATCAGACTAAAAAAATTAATTGGTCCTTTAGGTTAATATTTCAGTGTATATTATTTCAATTTAATGTTACTAGATATTGACTCTAGGATTATGGGGTTGGGGGAACTACATATAAACTAAATAATGACCTTGAACTCAGAAAACTCAACATGATACACCATATCCTCCCTTATATCTAGCTTCCTTAAAAAAAGAAAACACATCTCACCATTATTGCAATTAGAAAATGTAAATATACCACCAAATTAGTATTCCAGTAAATCTACGTGAGATAAAAAGAAGAAAACCATGGAAAATAGGGATCAATGATCACTTACCAACAATCCATACCTCCAAACTACCAAGATTCTTCTCAAAATCAGTCTTAGATCAATTTAAATATTCTCCACATCCTTATGAGGATGATGATTTGAGGTTATGACATAATTTATATAAAATAAAGTGGATTACAAGGTGATTCGGATTATATCCAAAAAAATATATATCTAATTTTTAACAGTTCACAGTTTTGGTGAGATGATAGAAAACCCGTACATTGACAATGTTATAGAGACGAACACGAAATACCCCACACATAGTTGTATTTTATGTTAATAAAAAAACATAAATAAGATATTCCACATTGTGTAAGAGTTAAATTTTTCTATTAGGGTCCATATTGTTCTTAAAAACAATTTTCCTAATCATGTACCAACCTAGTCCCCACAATTTCAGTTATACATTACATTGTATCAACTTCATGATTTCTTCAAACCGTTCTTAAAAAATACTCCTCTAAAAAACAAATTAAAACAAAACAAGAATCCTACAAACCTCCCCAAACATTTTTAAAATATTTTTATATATATTAAATACATAAATAAAGAGCCAGGAATTTTAAAATAGGTGTATTCCATTCTCCCCACCATTTTCCATTTTATCTATTATAAGTAGTAAATAAGTAGTTTCTTAAAAGATTTTAGGCCGCTACACGACCATTTCCTTTTCACAATCCCATGTTTCATAAAAATTCTAATAATATTGCCAATATAACTCACACTGGACTAATTCTATTCCCATGCAAGACTTTATTTTTCCTGTCGATAATTTACACTAGTACATGAACCAACATAGCATCTAAATTTAGTTCAATGTGATACCATCAAATCTCATTTTCACGATTCGGTTGATTGTTCGTAAATTTAGATAAATGAAACTAATTTCTAATTGAATTAAACCTTAGAGGAATAGATATTAGAAATTCATCCTCACCTATCCATCAAATAATCTCAAAAGGACATATGTATCAAGAAGATAATTTTCACTACATCCGAAAATGATGATACCCAATCCTTAGAGATATTCGTAGAAACAAAAAATCTGAATCCCTAAACGACAAAGAACAAAAAAGATGATCCCAATATGAGTCAAGAGGTATCTATGACATATTCATTGTCGTTCTTATCATTTTAGCATAATTATTTTTCTTATACAAAAGGCTTTTCCCAACTGCTGACATCTCACCAATTTCCACCCAAAATGGTAGAGATTGATAAGGTCACCCATAAAATACTTCAAAAGGAGGCATATGTTTGGAGGCATGATGAATGATTTTATACAAGAACACCACTCATTCTATGTTCCCCTCCCATGATCCACCAAAATACATTACATAATCCCTAAGAATTTCATCCAATATTTGTATCATATGTTCAGATTGTTCTTCCATTTGAGGATGATACACTATGAACATATTCAACAGATTCCTGAGGGTGTGGTGAAAGGATTTCATGAAATGATATTTAAACCATGGATTTTATTCTAATGTGATAGATAATTACATGAAATATATTTGTACAAATTATAATATATATATATATATATCAATGGTCTTCTGCCATATGATATTTTAATATATGGAATAAATGGGCCAACATTATGATTCGATCAACTATCACCAATCTGAAATATAGTTTTTAAACGATTGATTGTGAAAAAATTAATAAAATACATATCTATCTTCTCCGATTTCCACTAGGTAATTGGGAAAGACTATAACATACCAACTGATTGATGGTGATTTTCTTTGACTTTCTGAAATATGGTATATCTCATAGAAAACTCAATGACATTTATTTTCTTGTCTACACACTGAAATAGTGCTTTCAGTGGATTATAAATATTTTTTATTATATGATGAAGAGAAAATATAAAATGGTGGTCCTGATGATGTTATTGTTCTTGAGCATCCATACGTACGGTGATCTGATCCTAAAAAAACAAGATTGGCCTTCTTCCAAAATTTCATCCCTCCATGGTTTCCCCACCACTAGGTTTTGAACTCATAGAATCACATTCACAATCTAATATATTTTCTTCTCTCACTTTTTTAGTCAAATGGATTCCCAAAGAAACCATAAATAAAATTAAAACACTACCTTGGTCTTCATAATCCATGTGAATGTAAGTAGTCAATGATATTTGATACCAATGGTTTGGGGCCTGTTTCACAAACTGATTATATGAATTTCTTAATAATAGATCCACTACTAGTTTTACTTTACATAGTTCATAACTGAATTCAATGTTAACATTTTGAGATAATATATCCATATTCTATGACTCATATTCAAATATCATTGATTAAAAATGGGTTTCAAGCTCTTAAGATCCATAAACATGATAATCATATCACGTAATAGGTTATGACACCATGTCCTTAAAGAATGGTCCATAACATCTAATTCCAAATCGTTTTTTTGGTTGTGATTATCATGAAACCATAACTTCCATGAGATATAATCTACAACATCATCTCCCTACATGAGAACACACTCTATCCTAGATCATGAAGTATCACCATACACTACATGGAGTTTCCAGATTTTAGAAATATCATTATTGGTGCTAATGTATGTAAATAATTAAGATAATGAAATACCTTCTAACTATCATAATTCCATTATAATTGAACAATATTAATTTTCACACCAATCCTTAGTGTGTCAAGCCATAAAATGACTTGAACCAAATTTTGATAATGACTAGATATTCCATAGAAAGTACATATCCCTATGAAATAATTTGGAGGTTTTCAAGAGATTATGACATCTATCATTTCTGGACAAAAAAAACACGTTAGAGATAAAATGTCTAGATAAAAAATTAAATTAAAAAATCGCACTTTTATTTTTTTGGCATACATTAAATTATATTTCATGATTCCTAATAATGGAACCAAGTATTTATCATGCTCATCCTTCTTACATAAAAACACTAATATTTCATCCATAGACAACACCATAAAAGAATACAAAATTATTTGAAACATCTCATTCATCTATTTTTTATATTGTTGAATAATTATTATATTAGGCACATCCCACATATGAATTTCGTTTTGGACTTTGGAATCAAATATCATCAAATTTATAGACAAAAACAAAAATGATTATGTAATTCTATATACAATAGTATTTAATAACAAAAAGAAAAATATACATGAAATATGTTATTAATAAAGAATAAATATTATTATATGATTTCTATTTAATATGATAAATAAAAAACATGATGATTGAGAGTCGAGGTAAATGATACATTAACATAAAACCTTATTTTAAAATATATTTTCATTTATTTTGAAAATATTTCTTTTCCATGTCCATGTTTTTAAAAAATATTTATGGATGAATTTTAATTTAATTAAATTAAAAATAATTTGCAGTAGTTTCATATTAATTTCAATTTTTTTCAAAATAATTCTCCCTATTGAATGTTAGAAATTTTCATAAACATGACAAAAAGAATGTTTTATTTTAACATATATGGTGAAAAAAATTCCAGCCTCTATAAATATTATATTATGTTTAGATTCTTTTACAATATTTCATATTTTGTTTATTGAAAACCATTATTTCCATATTTTTTAATATTATTGTTCATTTTTTCCTCAAGGAAATGAAATTTTGATATCCGAATGTGATTTTCAAACTAGTTAAAAAGGTTTTTCAAGGATTTTGTTCATGATATTGCACATGTATATATTTTAAAAATGGTTGAACCCTATTATAAATAATGAAAGTGGTTGATAAGGATTATAAAAATTGTTTTCTTATATATCCCTTAAATTTATTGGGTATACATTATGTTCTAAATAGAATTCTGTTGGATGTTAACCGTATGATTATTCAAATTATAAGGGATCTAGTAAGGTTTCTATAAATTTTATTCAATAATAAAGTCCCAAGAAACCTTCATGTATTTTCTTTCTCCTTTATATTATTTTTCATGTAATGTTTTATTTTTTATGATAAGCTAATTGTATTATTAATTTTATGGTTGGGCATTTGTTTTTGTAAAAATGTACAATTTTAAAAATATATTTTTCAT
Source organism: Viscum album (assembly GCA_963277665.1). Taxonomy (NCBI): domain Eukaryota; kingdom Viridiplantae; phylum Streptophyta; class Magnoliopsida; order Santalales; family Viscaceae; genus Viscum; species Viscum album. The sequence continues at coordinate 740,646,338 of OY728145.1, read as the reverse complement.
GAGATCTCATGTTTTCCATGAAAACCTCATTATTATGATTTTGACTTTAGAAATGAATTATTATAAAGTATTATAGGAAAATATTTGGATAATAATGATAATTTCATGAACCTTTATTGATCTTAATGTTTATTTATTTTATTATCACACTCTTTTTATGATCTCATGGTTTTAAAATAAATTTTTTGGTATTATAATTATTATTTCCAATACATTACTGGTCCTGTTGAGATCATTAATAGTTTTATGTTTTTATGACTTATGTTTATGGGCATATTTTATGTCAAGATGAATATTGTGATGATATTCCATGAAAAAAACATATTTATATTCCTAAAAAATAAATTATTAAAAAATGGATACTAAATATAAGTGAGCACTTCATAATATATGTGTTATTATTTATTTATTGTGACCAAAATATCTAAAATAGTAATCCTAAAATATATATGATATTGAACGAAATTAAATATATCTTAAGGAAACTAGAATATATAATCATTATCACAGTGTCCTTATATTTTGTATCAGAGTAAGGATTCTATAACATTACATGTTAGGATTTTAATTGAGAATTAGTCAAAAGTCATCGATAACCATTATGGTTAGTATTTTTGAAATAATTATTTTATCCAGGGTTAGTTGAAATAGTTGATTACAACATGGTTATGAATATATTATTTTCTATCCTCCTCATAGGATTATTTTTTATGAATTATAAAATCCCACAATTTTTTTGTTATAATAAATGGAGGGATCTAGTAAGAACCAAATTAATTATAGATTTGAATAAAAATACATTGTTCTTCCAAACATGAAACAAAATGGAATAGGAGATGATGTGAAAAATATTTTGATCATTCATCACTAGTTATCATGAGTTATAATCAATATCAGAAACACTATTGATATCCCTAATTTATAAAATTATTTATAAATGAATCTTTAAGGATGTTCAGGTGAATAATATTATAATGGTAAAAATATTAAATGATATATGAATAAATAATGTGGAATTAATCATCCAAAACAAATATTGAAAATTAACTAAAAGACGTTTTATATATAGTAAAATATGAAATAAAATAATAAGATTTCATGTGAAAATGAAGTGTTCAGTTTCCTCTATGAGGATGAATAATTTTTTTATAATGAAAAAAATTGAATGTTTTAAATTTAATGAGTATCGATTTTTTTGACAATATCTCCGCTAACTAGAAATATCAATAATGGGGTCCTCAAAACCATATAGATGAATTTTTTTAGTGCACAATTCCATTATAATTATTGAAGAAGAAACCAAAAATGACATTGTAAAGTAAGGATTATATTGGGAATTATGTTTTTTTTTCAATCATCTAAATGATTCATATTATTGTTTGATAAATGGAATTATTGAGTAATAAGAAAAAAAATTGTGCTTTATAAATTTGGAAGAATGTTTATTTATTACGTTGACTATAAATTTGGAATCAAGAGTTATGATGTTGTGATAGAATTAATGGTGATCATATATTAATGCTCTTAGAAACCCCATTTTTTGTTTTATAATATAGTAATAACATGAGAGATATATATTATGTTTGGTTATATATTTGAGGTATGTGATACCCTTATGTTTAACATGAATTATCATATGAGGTAGAATTCCATTACATTTGGTTGATATAAGTTTAATGGTGTTAATAACCATTAGGGTTTATGTGTGAATTAATGATTACCATTATATTTAATTATATTCATATTTTTGGTATTTTTATATAAATGATATTAATTTATATTAGCTAAAATTTTATCTTATATAGTGGGATATGTATCATTCTTCATTTTGAAGTGGATAAAAAAGTGGAGGAAATAAACATTTTTCCATTAACTGAGAAGCCCATTTTTAAAACAGAGTGATGAAATTTTTTTCTGAGAGTCGGAACCATTGTGATGTGTTTCCCTTTAAAGATGATAAATTAATTAAATTAAAAATGAAATAATATAAAAGGTAATATTTTTAAGATAACAATAATTATAATTGTAAAAATATTTTTTAATTATATATATATATATCTATATATATATATATATTTAATTTATTTAATTTTTTGAGAATTTTCTAAAACACATAATTTGTATCTCTTATTCCTTCTCCCCTTAGAGACCACCACTTGAGCCCTCCATCCCTCTTACCTGAACTATGTGACTAGACTATTGGGATATCCCCTATAGCATGAAACCTCCATGGATGGACTTCCTTCCTCATGATATTCCTCGACCAAACCCCTTATGGTGCATCCCAACCTTCACTGATTCCCCTACAGCACTTGATCCCCCTAAGTGAACCCCCATAAGCGCAACATGTCACGACCCCCTCCACACATAGAGTACCCTTACTAGGCCATCACTGTGAGAATAGAGATAATGACCCCCTGAGTCCGACCTCTAGTAGGCCCGGTGTTTTCGAATATCACTGAGTGTATACTACACACACAAATGGGATGCATTACCCACTAAGAGAACCCATGCGAAAGAGAAAGATTTGACAGACACTAACCAGCTCTAGATCAGACAAAAATACAGAAGAAAACCCATGTACACATATTTAATGTCATGAAAAAACTACTAAAACTAAAATAGGGAAACTAATATTACTAATGGAATGTCAAAACAGCAGCTACAACAAGCCCCAATAGCTCTTGCAACACCAAGCTAGTAGAAACCAGTTAGATCTCCAACCTACTCCACATTTCCATAAAAATTGTTTGTATATACGTAGGTTGAGTATAAAAATATACTTAGTAGGACCCTCCCTATAGCCTCTCATGAAAAAGTAATGAAATCAGGCTAAATCAAAATGAACTACAATTGAATATAACCCATAACCAAAACAGGTATACTATGTTCCCAACCACACCATGGATACTCTCACGTAGTGTCTCATACAATATTATATAATATAATAATGAAAAATAAATGGTACCCTGCTATTAAATCCCCACTATTTTTCCCTTTTCCCCAACATCGTACGTCCAAAGCATCTCTCTCCAAAAATCTTTCTAGCTAACACCTGGGAGAAGCACCATAACATGAAACTCGTGAAAAAAAAAACCACTACATCCACATTTTCAAAGTAACCATGTAGTTTCATGGAGCCACCATAGATTTCAGAACGTGTATCATATGTCGGGAATTATACCTCATGCCATTACAGCACACACACTGAGTAAGGATCCTCAAGCCATCACAACATATACAAGTTACACCTATAGTAGTTCATAGGAAACTATATCTAGATTTTATGTTTGAGAATAACCCCAATCCATTATATACCTGTACATAAATATTTTGGGAAAACTAACTGATGTTCCTACCAGCACATGTAATAAGCAAGAGAAGAGATTAGGGCCAAAGGGGGTAGTCATCCATCCACCCTCCCAACAGAATGATGGGGAAAACACCCCCAGGTCTCAGAATCCCTAGGGTGTTAGTTTTCCTAACTGACGAGATGGAGTAGCGTATAGAAACACAAAGATACTAGAATATACTATAGATCACAAAAACACAGTGGGAATAACATATTATTTGGCTCAACTGTAGATAATGTCTCTCAGACTCCCAACTACCACTTCTAAGACTATATATCTTATAAGCACAAAACAATTTAATAAGATTTATTAAAATACTTTATTACATTTTTATCAGTTTTACATTACATTAATTAATCTTTTAAACATTAATTAACCATTAAAAAATTCCACATAATAATTCATTAGAATCACACCCAAATCCATTGTTCCTATTAATTGAAACCTCTTCATTGCATCCAAAAAAGCTCAAACCCCATGGGATAACATTATTTAATCAATCATTTATTAACAGCATTAACATCCCATATTCCTAGGAATTCATGAAAAACATCATATGATATTAAACACGAGGTGCTCAATATGGTGATTAGGTGAAGTACCCATCATTTATTTTCCACCTATAATAAGAGCGTAGATCCATCATCCCTCGGGAATCTAAACACAAAAAGCATGTGGCATACGCCACGGATCATTTCACATATTGGGAGGAGGGTAAGAAAACCAAATACCTTTATTAGTGGGGAAAGTAATGAAGATAAAAAACCTGTAAGAATCATAAAGAATCCAAACATTCACATCTAACCCAATTCATCATACCCGATGTCCGCCCTGACTCCCAAATGGATAAATTGATGCATCTCGCCATTGTAGGCATCAAATGCTGCCACAACAAATTAGCCTCCCAGCCCCCACATATCACAATAGCCATCTAGACTCCCATCACAACACATGAAGCATGAAAACAACATCATAACAACTGGGTTCCTGGCACATAAACATGGAATTTTTCCTTCATACATAATGAGCTCTAATAGATCCAAGAATAAGGGTATTGGACATTAAAAATAATTGGGTAACTCATGAACCCTAAAAGGAATTATATTTTTAACAAACAACCAACTATTTAATCCATCTGGTACTAACTGATTTTTTTAGGTTCCAACTATGGGTCACCTAATCAACAAGTTATCAAAGTTATCAAAAATTGATTAAACATGCTTACAACATCAAATTACAACAACTACCACAACCGGATTCATTTACATGACTCTTTATCTTTTTCCAAATGATTATAAATTAATTATGTTTCTAAATTAATTACCAATTCCAATAAAGAATGAAAATCTACACAAAAAAAGCATATATATCACACTATCACACAAAACAAGAGGCAATAACATACGATCGATATCAATATATTTATTTGGTTCCAATATTTAATATATCTATTCCTTTGTGATTCAATAAGCTAAATCATACTAACAATATAGTTGTACAAAAAATAAAATAGAAGCAATGAATCCCCTACCTCAAAAGATCTTAAAATTATTTATACAAGAACGATTCACACAACGGATCAGAATCACCTACTCCTGTGACAACTGCATCCACCAGAGGATGTCACGACATGACCATACCAACCAAAAACCATGAAACTCCCTTAAAATCATGGATATCATATTCCATAATATTTAAAGGAGAAACAGGAGTATATGAATCCAAAATAATGATGATAAATCATACCTTATATCGAAGATCAATGGATGTTACTTGGTTTTACCAAAACAGGGGTTACACTTGCAACAAAACATCATCAACAGAAACCAATCCACGTGTGAAAGTTTAATTGCATGACTCCTATGGGAAGGGAGGAAAGGTCCGGGCATGTCACACTAGATAACAAGGAGGAATAACTAGGTAGGTAGATATCTCACCCCTTTTGAAGATTTAATGGATTTTCAATTTAAGATACGATGGATTTTCCATTCAAAATAGATATCATTAAACAATGCAGTATGACAATGTAAAAGCATCCCAATCCTCGGGAAAAATTAATATAGGAGTTATAGCCTATCAATCAGACATAGAATCCATAAAACGAGGCTTCAAATTCTTTTTACATCAAGGGAAATTTCAAAGCAGAGAAATTATAGAAAGATGGAATCACTGGACACCAAAGATGAAATTTGTCAAAGGAAATAGATGCTACTATTGGAACCTCATCATTATGGAAACACTATTAATGAACTAGAAATTTGGAAAAGGAAATTGTTTCTACCATTAGAACCTCACCATTCTGAAATTTTTTTTCATGAACTTAGAATTTGGGAATAGAAATAGAGGATACCGTTAGAACGTCATCATTCATGAAATGCTATTAATGAACTCAAAATGTGGCAAAGTAAGTAGAGGCTACCATCGGAACTATTCACAAGGATACCATTGGAACTATTCACATATGCCTACAATTGGAACTTTACATAAGGATATCATTTGAACATTTCACATAATCCTACCTTTGTAACTATTCAAAAGCCTACCATTGGAACTATTAACATAATCCTACTGTTGGAATTTTTCATAATGCTACCATTGGAACTATCCACATAGGCCAAAATTCGGAACTATTTACAAGGCTACTGTTGGAACAGCTCACATATTCCTACCATTGGAACATCTCAAAATTCTACCATTGGAACTATTCATATAAGACTACCATTAGAACAGTTCAAAAGGCTATTGTTGCGATTGTTCACATAAGCCTACCGTTGGAACTATTCACACTGGTCACATCGGTGGGACTGTTCACCAAATTGGAAATTTGGAAAAGTGTTAGGGATAAGTCACCTTGGCCTCCTAGAACACCGCAAACACATGATTTCTATAGGGGAATGAACCAGAGTGGTCTGGGAAATTGCATTAGATACCTATAAAAACATTATCTTCTTAGAGAATTCATAACCTACCTAAAGGGAAACCCAACAGGTTCCAGACAGCCAACCATTATTATACCAGAAATAACAATGGAAATCCATACAAAGCATCCAAAAAAGCCATCTCATAAAAAAGAATGTTCTACAAACACAAATCAAACATTTTTTTAATGTGAAAAGAGTTAATCATCACAAATCATGGGGTATTGATCACGTACCTGAGACTCCTATTCCTAGGTACTCTTCTCCATGCTACCATGTCACCAAATGACATTAAAAAAGGCGATATAATTTCTAAGCAACACATTCTCTTTGTGGTCTTGGATCTCTACTAGCCGATCCAAAAAGGTCACATCACCATCAACATCGATCACTCCCCAATCGATTATGTGAGAGTCATCATCAAGATAATGACAGGGTTCTGATACATGAAAACCATCATGTTTCTAGATCATTTACGAGGGAAGTGTAACTCAAAAATCCATGACTCCAATAGGATCCAACAACTAGAAGGCCCAAAAAACAAGGGAGAAAGCTTAATCCCACAACCAAACCTTTGATTCCCATGATGGTGAGTCACCCTCAGAGGAATGTGATCCCTAACATCAAACAACAAAGGTATCCTCATTTGACTGACATATGCTTTCTAATGAACATGAACCATCTTCATCCACTCATGAATCACCTAAACCATCTCTATTGTATTCTGCATTAGTTACAGTCTGAGAATTACTGACTCTCCAACCCCAATCCAACGCAATGGAGAATGGAATGGTTGAACATACATGGATTTAAATGGAACCATACCGATGGTGTAGTTAAAACTATTGTTGTATGAAAACTCCCAAAAGGGTATGTTCCTCATAAAAAATCCCCAAAATCAGGGACACACGATCTACATAAGTCATCAGGTGTCTGGATGGTCTGCTCGTTCTGACCATCTTCCTTTAGATTAAAGATGTGGTAAGGCATAGTTGAGGAATGAAAGCATGAAAGTGACCTCTCCACATGCTAGAGGTAAAATGAGGATCTCAACCAGAAATGTTCATCCTTGGGACTCCATGAAGTCTTATAGCCTCCTTCAGATACTTCCTCAACATTGCATACACTAATATTGACTCATTAATCGCTATGAAGTAGGTTGATTTTGGGAAATGATACACTACCACACAAATAGCATCATGTCCTCCTTGAGAACAAGGTAAACTTGTAACGAAATCCATTGAGATGTTCTCCCACATCAACTAAGGAACATCCTCCACTGGAGCAGACCACCTAGAACACGGTGTTCGGCCTACACCTTCTGGTTGACCAACCATCACGACACAGCCTCTAAAACCTCATGTTCCACCCTTGACCACCAAAACAGAAACTTCATGGCTAGATAAATCTTTATCACACTAGGATTGACCCCTATGTAGATCTATGGAACTCTTTGAGAACAGTATTGTGTATCACCAAACGAACAAATATCCATCTATGAAACAACACTCATTGTTGTTCATCCTCAGTCCAACCATCAGGGGCCTCAACATAATCAACTTGGAGTCTCAATACCTTCACCTCCAGATCCCAAAATAGTGACTCTTCCACCTGTCATACTAGAGATGACTTCACCATCATCTGAAAATACATAATCTACCCCGAACTTCTCCGATAATGAGATGTAATGCTGAATGTTCTTCCATTACTCTCCATAGAACACCATATTCATGTATTGAGTCTCTACGTGACTTCCTGCGCAGCGCATCACCTACAACATCCCTCTTCCCAGGTGTATACGAGATTTTTATGTCGTATTCCTGTAATAACTCCATCCCCCGACGTTGTCTCTTTTTTATGTAAAATTGGGAGAAATCATACCTCAAGCTCTTATTATCGCTAAAAACCACAATGCACTCACCAATGAGGTAATGTCTCCACCACTTCATACCAAACACCACTACCACCAACCCAAAATTGTGGGTGGCATAGTTACGTTCTTGGGGAAGCAATTTCCAATACCCATATGAAATGAAGAATCTCTAATACATCAAAACATAGCCTAACCCCATTTGAGAAGCATCACATAAAACATCAAACTAAACTCCCTCTACTGGAAGACAATGAACTAGAGCACTTACTAACTTCTTCTTCAGATATATGAATGTTTCCTGATGCTGATCATTCCACATGAATGCCTAATCCATCCTGGTCAATGTTGTCAGAGGAGTTTCAACCCAAGAGAAACCAGCTATGAACCTCATGTAGTATCATGTAATACCAAGGAAACATCTAACATCATCCATGATATTGGGGGTTTCCCCTAATAAAACTGCTTCTATCATCAATGTATCCACAACTACTCCTTTACAGAACACAAAATGCCCCAATAAATAGACTTACTGATCCCAAAACTCACACATTGACAACATCCCAAACAATTGATGTTGATGAAGACCTCCCCAAATGACATGTAAATGCTCTACATGCTCCGCCATATACATGGAGTACAAAATGATGTCATCAATTAAAACTAACATTATATTATCCAGGAACTCACAAAACACCGCGTTTATCAATCCCATGAACACAATGGGAGCATTTCTCACACGAAACAATATTACAGTGAACTCGTAATGCCCATGACGACAATGAAAAGTTGTCTTCCTGATATCCTCACCCTTCACATGAATTTGATGATATTCTGATTGAAATTCAATCATTGAGAGCGCAGTGTCACCCTTCATTTGATCGAAAAAATCATCATTCCATGGAAGTGTAAAAAGATTTTTCATTGTCTCTTTTTTTAAGAGACAATAACTGATACACAACTGTAAACTACTGTCATCCATCATCATCAACTAAACTAGTGCACTCCATGGTGACTCACTCATCCAAACAAAACTTCACTATAACATACCATGAAAATGTATACATATCTCTCGTAACTCATAATGGTCCATCCTTAAAGGAGACATAGATATAAAAGATGCTCTTGGTTGTAGCTTGATCCCCAATGTGATCTCTCATTGAGTGGTTAATGCTACAATGTTTTCTTGAAATACATTAGGATAATCTTCTAGGATCCTAGGAAATAATAACTTCTAAACCTCTGATGAAATCATCATCATCTTATCCATTAAGGATGATAGGGACATTCAACAACTCGAACCCAATTCAGGGTCTAGCTCACCAACAAACACCTCTGACTCTCCATCTACATCAAAGAATACTACCTACCTCCTGACGAAATCCAAGATAGACTTCAGAAAATAAAAACAATCCATGTTGAGGATGAAATCATATGGTTATATCTGTAAAGAATGGAAATCTAACAAAAAGTGGCGTGGCCCAAGCACTATCTCACAATCTCTACATACATAAAAAGAGTTACCTCGATCTCTGACTGGAATAGTCAACGACAAGGGAACTGGAAAAATATCTACCTCAAGTCCCAATGCATGGACAAGCGTAGGTGATATGATGGAGTGTGTCACTCATGAATCAAACATGGCATACACCCAAGTATAAAACAATATAATGGTTCATCGAAAAACATTTGGCTCACCTGGTGCTAGAAAAACAATAGCATGAAGCTGACCATGACCTCATCTATAACCTCTCTAACCCTGATGAAGACCACCATCATGGATGTTCTCTGCTCTATAAGTATGGGGAGCATCACAATGTTTTCCTCTACCTTCTGTATCTACCCTCTGTTGATCCAATGCTAGTGACACCTGATGTTGTTCCCTCATCTTGTACTACCTCAACGGAGGAACCTGGAGCAGAAAACCTAGTGCATGAAGACTTCTCTAAAAGATCAGTCACACAAACAACATATGACCTTGAACAATACAATAATAACAAGTGCATGATCCCTTTGTATATCATTGAGAGCTGCTGCCCTGGGAGAAGTGAGACACTGAGGGATGGGACCTACCCCAACCTAAAAGACACTCTTCTTCCCAGAAAACCAGCAACCCCAAACCACAACTCTTCTTCTTGATTAATCTGGATGATGCCCCTTAGGTGATGATATGTTTCTGACCAATTTACTCTTGACGACCTCTGTCCTCTCCAGAACATCATGATATGTCTTTATCATAAATGGGGTGACATGTCACTGGATCTATGGACGTAAAGCCTCCCCAAAATTCCTCGCTTTGGAATCCTCAACAAGAAATAGGTCCAAAGATTACCATAAAAGGTTCCTCAAACGGATTCCAAAATCTCACACACTGGATCTCCCCTATCGAATATTAAGAAGCTTCTAGCAACAGGACACCTTCATGGTCAAAGAAGGAAACTCGACTCTAAACATATCTTGGATCTCTTCCCATGAGATCGCAGACTCCTCACAACACCTGAGGAACAATAACCACCCCTGCCTCACTGCTCCATGTCATATCGTCACAACCAAGGAAACCCAAGGCTCCTGTCGAGGAGGCACTAAATTGAAGCATATCTCAATCTTCTCCAACATATCTTTTTTGAAAACAAATGAAAGAGAGCCCTCATACTTCTGCATACTATGGCACTAAAACTCACAGAGTTTCTTCCTCCATGTGTTGTCATCGTCAACCTCGACCATGCAACGATCTGCTGGCACAACCTTCTAGAAATATTCTATGAAAACCAGACGGAGACATTGACCAGGAGCCATACATGAAAAATAAAAAACTGGTAGAGCTCCTAAACTGAGAACATGGTTGACTCAAAATTAATTAATTAATTTTTTTATTTTGTTCATTTTAGGTTAACCTATTATAAGGTCTACCCATTCAAACACCTGCACAAAGAAGAATTATGCATGATCCTTTCCTAGTTATCTACCATACAGTTAGTATCACCTCTTTTAGTTACCATTTTAAATTTTAATGTTCGTGCATTAGATCACAGGGGGGCCTAAATGCATATTTTCAGCTGGTCTCTATTGTTTACATCACTTGCAAAAACTGAAAAAAAATTGTTTCCCTACTAACATAGGAAACCTCAATTGTTCCTAACACTAAAATCCATCCCATCCCTCAACCATACATCTGATACCATGCTGTCTCGACCCCTACCCACAAGTTGATCCCCTTCTGGGTCGACAATGTGAGAAGAGAGATAATACCCCTTGAGTCCCGTCTCCAATAGGCTGTAATACACCAACCAAATCCAACTCAGATAGCAATATAAAATAAAATGAAAGTACACATATGTAAAATCATGCAATAAAACTACAACTAAACAGTGGAAAACTACATGTACCAAAGGAAAGTAAAAACAACAGCAACCACAAGCCCGAATAGCTCCTTCAATACCATGCTAGTAGAAACTAAATGGATTTCCATCTTTCTCCAAGTGCCCTGAAACAAAGTTTATATATACGAAGGGTGATTATAACAATCTACTCAATAAGATACCCCTAGATCCTCTCATGCAAAAGTAATGAAAGAATGATAAAGCCCAGGGAACAAAAAGTGAATCTAAATCACAACCTAAACATGTATACTATGTTTTCAGCCTCACCATGGATAGTCTCACAAAGTACAACATAGAAGAGTATATAATATAATAAGGAATATCAAGGGTACCATGCTACTACTTCCCCACTAGTTTTTCACTTTTCCCCAATGTCACACATCCTAAGCATCTCACTCTAAAAAGGCTTTGCCACAGACACCTTGGAAAAGCTCTCCAACATGAAAATTGTGTAAAAAAAACACCACATCCATGAATGAAAAGTTTCAAGGTGGTTTTTGGGAGCTGACACAGTTCGCATAATGTGTATCATACATTGGGCATTATTCCTCTATCCATTACATCCCATAAACAGAGTATGGATCCCCTATCCATCAAAGAATATACATGTTACACCTATAGTAGTCCATAGGAAACTATATCTAGAATATATGTGTGTGAATTACCACAATCCATTACATCCCACTACACACATATGTGGGAAAATATAACCATTTTTCTTACTAACATGAGTAACCACCAAGAGTAGAGAATGGGGAGAAAGGGGGTAGTCATCCATCCATCAACCCATAGGAATGTTGGGGAAAACACCCCCTTGGGCTTCAAATCCCCAGGGTGTTAGTTTCCCTAACACACCAGGTGAAGTAGTGTATAGAAACACACAAATTAAATAACAAAATAATTCTCACAACTAACCTATTGGAATAACCTAGTCATAGACTCAAATACTGCTAATGTCTCTTGGAATCTCAGCTGACACATATAAGACTTGGTATCCTAAAATCACACAACCATTCATAGGGCATTGATACATTACTTCATTAACTTTTTATCAGTTGAAATTTATGTAAATTAATTCATTAAAAATTAATTAACGATTAAAATTTTATACATTATAATTAATTATCATCACACCAAAGTACACTATTACTTTAAATTGAAACCTCATCATTTCATCCCAGCAAGCTCCAACCCCATGGGTAAAAATTATTTATTAAATCATTTATTAATAGTAATACTTTCCCATATTCCAAAGAATTCTATAAAATCATTCTAAACTACTAAACACAAGGGGATCAACATGAAAATTAGTCGAACTACCAGTCGAGTATTTTTCACCTGTAGATAGAGTGTAGACCCGTCCTCCCTCAAGAATCTAAACACAGAAAGCATGTAGAATACCCCATGAGTCTTTCCCACTTTTAGATGGAGGGTATAAAAATCAGCCGCCATAATCAGTGGGGAATTCAAAGAAGATTAACAAACAACAATAATTAGAAAGTATCAAAAAATTCACATCCAACCCATTTCATTATACCTGGTGTCCTCCCCGTCATCGAAAAGTATATACTATTGCATTTCGCCACTCTAGGCATCACCTGACGCCAAAAAAAATGGGTCTCCCTTCCCCCACAAATCACAACAGCATCCAAACTCCCATCACAACACAAGAAGTGGGAAAACATCATCATATCAATTGGGTTCTTGGTCCTTAAAAAATTCATTCTTCCTTCATACATAATGATCTCTCACAACTCCATGAATAGGGATCTTGGACTTTAGAAACAACAAGGTAACTCAGAAACCTATGAGGAATTATCTATTTATCAAACAACCAATTATATAATCCATCTAAAATTTATCAATTTATTATTTTTTGGTTCCATCTATGGGTAAACTAAACAAATGGATATCATAGCTTTAAAAAAATTTATTAAACATGCTTACAAATTCATGTTGATTAACATATAATTACAAAAACAACAACTGGAATCATTTACATGACTCTTTATCTTTATCCAAAAAATTATCAATTAATTTGGACTTCACGTTCTTTACTTATTTCCATCAGGAATGAAAGGATAATCAAACCAAGAATATATATCTCACTATCCTGAAACACAAGTTTCAAAAACATACGATTGAAATCAATTTATTTACCTGCTTAAAATATATAATATGTCAATTCCATTTTGATCCAGTGGGATATAATATGTTATCTCTATATTTGAACTTAAATGAATATGGAAGCAAGGAATCAAATATATAAAATGGTTATTCACGTTTATTGTACGAGAATGATCCACACAACAGATCATGATCGCCTCCTCCCATGACAACTGCATCCATCCTAGGATGTAACATCACAACGAACCAACCAAAACCCAAGAAAATCCATTAGAAGTATGAATATAACATTCCATATTATGGAAAAGTGAAACTAGAGTAGATGATCCCAGAATAATGATGATGAATCATAACTTTTATCAAAGATCGATGGATACTGCTTTGTTGCACCAAAATTGGGGTTGTACAGGTAGAAAGAAGAATGTCTTAGGAAACCAATCCACGGGGGATTTTTTGATCACATGACTCATATGGGAAGGAAGGAAAGATTTTAACATATCACACAAGATAACTAGGAGAAATATCTAGTGAAGAAGATATCTTATCCCTTTAGAAGCTTTAATAGAGCAGTGGTTTACGATAGGCTAGATTTTCCATTAAAACATATCACATTAAATCACGGATTTTGACCAAGTAAAACCATTACGAGCTTTAGAAAAAAAAATATAAGAGTTATGGCATTTGAATCAGCCTTATTGTCCTTAAAATGAGGCTTTAAAAGCATTTTACCTTAAAGGAAATGTCAAAGGGACGAAACTGTAGGAAGCTAGAAGCAATGTACACCAAACATACAATTTAGAAAAAGAAATAGAGGATACTATTGGAACCTCAGTGTTCTGGAAACTCTGTTAATGAACTCAAAATATGAAAAGGAAATAGAGGCTTCCATTGGAACTATTCATAAGGCTACCACAAGAACTATTCACATAAGCTTGACATTGGAACTGTTCACAAGGCTATCGTAGGAAATGTTCTCATAAGCCTACCATTGGATCTGTTTACAAGGCTACTGTTGGAGCTGTTCACATAAGCCCACATTTCTAAAGGTTTATAAGGCTATCATTTGAACTGTTCACATAATCCAACCATTGGAACTATTCATAAGGATACCGTTGGAATTGTTCACAAAAACCTGACATTGGAACTGTTCAAAAGGATATAGTTAGATCTCTTCACATAAGCCTACCATTGAAATTGTTCAAAAGATTACCTTTGTAACTGTTCACATAAGCGTACCATTGGAATTGTTCAAAATTCTACTGTTGGAACTATTCACATATGCATACCATTGGAACTGTTCACACCGGTCTCACTGGGGGAACTATTCACTGAATTGAAAGTCTGTAAAAGTGTTGGGGATAAGTCACCATGTCCTCAAAAAACACCTGAAACACTATATATCTGCAGAGGAATTGACCAAAGAGTTTTGGGATATTACATCAGATACCTCTCAAAACATTATCATCCTCGAGAATTCAAACACCAACTAAAGTGAAACTGAATGGGGTCTGAAATTCCAAACATCGAGATACCTCTCAAAAGAAAAAAAATACTTATGAAGAAATCAATGAAAGCCATATCATAAACACGAATGGTATACAACCAGAAAGAAAACATTTTTTAACATGAAAAGTTTTTAAAAATCAAACAACTCGGGGTACTGAACACATATCTATGACTCATGTTCCCAGGTACTCTCCTCCACACAACTAAATCGCCACAATACACAACCCAAGGGGATATAACTCCCACAAAACACGTTATCTTTTTGGTCTTGGATCTCTACAGGAAGATCCAAAAATGTCACAACATCATCAATAATAATCTCCACCCCCAATTGATGGCATGAGATTCATCATGAAGATATCAATGGAGGTGTGACAAATAAAAATCATCTGGCATCCGACTCAAATCTGGGGGGTGTGTAAATCGATACAACATGGATCCAACATGATCCAAAACTTTGAAATTCTCAATAAACCATGGAAAAAGCATAATTTCATGACCTAACCTTTACTGCCCATGATGGGAAGTCACATTCAAGAACATGTGATCCCCAAAATCAAACCCCAAATATCTCATTCTTTGATCGACATATGATTTCTGAGGATATTTCACTATATATATCCTCTCATGAATCACCTGAACCATCTCAATTGTATTCTTCACTACTTCCAGTCTGAGAATAGCTGACTCTACAACCCCATTCTAGCCCAATGTAGAACGGAAAGGTCATCCATACAAGGATTCCAAATGCACCATACTGTTGGTGGGGTGAAATCTGTTGTTATAAGAAAACGCCACCAAGGGTAAATGCCTCATCCACAAAACTCAAAAATATAGGACAAAATATCAAAACAAGCCTCCAAGAGTCTGGATGGTCCACTCTGTCTGACCATCCGTCTACAGATGAAAAGTCATGGTAATGCATAGCTAGGATTAGAATGCATTATAGAGTCCTCTCCACACCCTAGCAGTAAAACGAGTATCTCAATCATAAATGTTCATCTTCGGGACTCCATGATGTCTCACCACCTCCTCCAGATATTTCCTTGAAAATTCATCCACTGAGATTGACTCCATGATCACTATAAAGTGGGATAATTTTGTTAAATGATCCACTACCACCGAAATAGTATCATGTCCTCCCTAAACTCGAGATAAACTTCTACCAATGTCCATTTATATGAACTCCCACTTCTACTAAGGAACATCTACTGGCTGAAGCAGACCTCCAGGAACTTGGTTTTTGACTTTCACCTTATGGAAAACCAAAAATTGAGACAACACCTCTACAACCACACGTGTCAGGACATGCCACCGAAAATGACTCCTCAAAGAAAGGTATATCTTTTTCATGCTACAATTCAACCCTAAGGAAAACTATGTGACTCTATGAGAACCATCTCTCTCATCTCAAAAGGATAAAATATCCTTCTGTGATACAACACTATATTTTTTTCATCCCCAAATCAACCATCAAGGGCCTCACCAAAAACAACATGGTCTCTCCAGACCTCCACCTCTAGGTCCCCCAACTAGGCCTCTTCCACCTGATGCACTAGAGATGACTACACCCGCATCTGAAAAAGACTACATCTGCCCCCAAAATCTATTATATCGAGATGTAATGCATAAAGTTTTTCCATTACTCTAATAGAATCACTAAATTCAAATAGTGCATCACTACGTGACTTCCTGCTCTTCACATTAGCTAGAACATTCTACCTCGCAGGTGAATACGAGATTTTGAAGTTTTATTCCAATAATAAATCCATCCACCGATGTAGTATCATGTTTAAGTCACAATTGTATAAAACATACCTTATGCTATTATGATCATTGAAAACCACAATTAACTCTTCCAAGAGTTAATTTCTCAAAATCATTAGAGCAAGCACCAGTTCTACCAACTCAAGATCATGGGTGGCATAGTTATATTCATGGGGACCAACTACCAAGACCCATAAAAAATGACAGATCTATGTGGAATCAAAACACAGAATAACCCCACATGTGAAGTATCACAGAAAAAATCAAACTGATCTCCCTCAGCTGGAAGACAATGAACTGGAGAACATGCTAAATTCTACATCAGATACTTGAAAGCTTCCTTACACATATCATTCCACATGATTGCCTGATCCTTAATGTTCAATGTTGTCAGAGGAGTCGCAACCTGATAGAAATTGGCTATGAACCTCATGTAGTTGCCTTCACATCCAAGGAAACATCGCACCTCTACCAATATCATGGGGGCTTCCCAAGACACAACTGCTTCTATATTTGATGGATCCATAGATAATCCTTGATGGGACACAACCATCCCACTGAAACAGTCATTGTGATCCCAAAACTCACACTTCAACAACATCCCAAATTGCTGATGTTGAAAATGTACTACCAAAACAGCGTGTAGAAGCTCTGCATTCTTTACCTAATACATGGATTAAAAAAGGATTTCATCAATGAAAATGACCATGAATGTATCCAGGAACTCAAGGAATACCACATTCATCAATCCCAGGAACACAGATTGAGAAATCTCTACCACTAATGACATTACAAAAAACCCATATTTCCCATGATGACAACAAAAATATCTTTTTATGGTATCCTCATCCTTCAAACGCATCTGATGATATCCTGACCGCATGTCAATGTTTTTTGAACCATATTTCACCCTTCAGATGATCAAATAAATCACCAATCCATGGAAGAGGATAGTGATTCTTCAGTGTCACTTTGTTTAAGAAACGATAATCGATACACAACCACAAACCCTTCCAGCCTTCTTTACAAACAAAACTGGGGCACCCCACAGTGACACACTCAACCCAACAAAACATCACTATAACTGACCATCAAGCTATATACGTAGCTCTCTAAAATCTGAAAGGTCTATCCTGTATGGAGACATAGAGATAAGAGATTCTCCAGGTTATAGAATGATCTCAAACTCAGTCTCTCACCGAGGGGGTAATACTACAACCGATTTTGGAAAGACATTTGGGTACTCTTATACGACCCTAGGAAATTCCAACTGCTAAACCTCTGAAGATATCAACATCAGCTCAGCAATCATGGATGATAAGGATGAAACCTTCCTCGTACCCATCTAAGGGTTTCACTCACCAACTAACACCACTATCTCTCCATCCACATCGAAGAACACAGCCTGTATCCGAAAAAAATACATATTATCTTGCACCGAATACAACCCATCCATGCCGATAATGAGAACATATAGTTGTATCTATAAAAATAATTTGTCTCCCAATGAGTAGTGCGGCCAAATCACTTGCCCACAATCTCTATATACGTCAAACAAGTCAGCTCAAGCTCCAACTCGCGTAGTCATTTCAAAGGGAAATATAATCCTTTCAAACTCAAGTCCCAAAGCATAGACAAGGGTTTGTGATATGAAGGAGTGTGTTTATCCTGTATCAAACATGCATACACCCAATTAGAAAATATGATAGTGTACCTAGAATGACATCTGGCTCACCTGGCGGTGGCAACGCTAAAGCATGAAGCTGACCACAACCTCCTCCACGACCTCTCTAACCCTGATGAAGACCACAACCATGGCCACGCTCTACTCTCAGATGTTGGGGGAGTCATAGGGTTGTCCTCTAACTACCACATCTACCCTCCACAGATCCAATGTTAGTGTAACCAGCTCTACTGGCATCTACTGGAACTGCCTCAACAGAGGAACCTTGAGCGGAACACCTGGTGCACGATGACTGCTCTTAATGATCGGGAAATCTTGCTACTGATAACATCGACCACCACAAGAAAAAAAAAGAAAATGATCCCTTGGCATAGCCCTGAGATCTGCTACCCCAGAGAAATGAGATGATGTGGGCTGGGTCCTACCAATGGCCGAACGTAAACAGATATACCCTAGAAATAGGGAACCCCATACCACAGCTCTGCATCATGAGAAATCATGACCACTCCCCTATCATGATGATCTAGTTCTTTATAATGTCCTTTTGATGACATCAGCCCTCGCTAGAACCTCAAGATATGTCTTCAGCATAAATGGGGTGACATGTCGCTGGATCTCTGAATGAAAAGCCTCCTCAAAATGTGTATCCATGGACTCCTCGTATGGAAATAGGTCTGAGGCATATCGTATAAGGTTCCTAAATGAAAATCCAAACTCTCTCACACTAGAGCTCCCCTATTGAAGTGTAAGAAGCTCCTGGTGACTGGATGCCTTCATTGTTGAAGAATGAAACTTGGCACTAAACATGTCTCAAAACTCTTCCCATGAGATCGCCAACACCTCAAAATACCCAAAGAACAAGAACCACCACTACCTTGCTACTTCACACAGCATCGTCACAACCAAGGACACCCAATTCTTCTTCTCATAATGGATCAAACAAAAGACTTCTCAACCTACTCAAACCAGTCTTCTGTGACTGCATCTGAAATGGAGCCCTCGTACTTCTGTAGACATTGGCATTGAATCTCATAGTGTGTCCTACTCCATGTCTCTTCGTCTCCATACTCTACCCTGTGTTGATCTACTGGAATAGCATGTTGAACATCATCTATGAAAATGTGATGAGGATGTCAACCGGAAGCCATACCTACAAAATAAAGAAAATTGTTCTCCAAAACATTGAACATGGAAGAATCACCACTAATTAATTAATTATTTTCGTTTATTCATTTTAGGTTAACATAACCCATGGACTACCCCTTAAAATATAGGCACTATAAAGAATGATGAAAGATCCTTTCATAGGTCTCTACTATGAAACTACTATCTCCTCAATTAGTAACAATTGTAATCATTAAGGTCCATTAATCAGATCACTTGGGGCCCTAAACACCTATGTCTTAGCCGGTCTCCATTGCTTACATCACTTTCTAAACATGACATACACTATTTACATACCAAACCATGCAAACTCACTTGTGACATACACCAAACTTCATCCTATCCCTCAACCATACCTCTGATACCACACTATCATGAGCCCCTCCTCACAAGGTGTACCCCTCTTGGTTCGACAACCTGAGAATAGTGATTATGACCCCCGAGTCTCATCTCCAGAAGGTCCTAGGCTGGAAACTAGCACCTCAGTTATAGTATACAAACAAATGGGAGGAATTAGACATTAATAGAACACATGCAAAGGAGAGAAGTTAGATATACCCCAACCAACTCCAACTAAAACATCAATATAAAATAAAACCCAACTTCACATATGTAATTTCATGAAAAAATACTACAATAGAAAGGGGAAAACTACAAGTACCAATGGAAAGTAAAAACAAGAGCAACCACAAGCTCGAATACCTCTGATAACCCCAAACTCGTAGAAACTAGCTGGATCTAAAACTCGCTCCTAGTTCCCTAAAAACAATTTATAAATAAGTAGGGTGAGTATAATAGTATACTCAATAAGATCCTCCCTAGAGCCTCTGGTGAAGAAATAAAGATATCATGCTAAAGCGCCATGAACAACAAGTGAAACTATCTCCTCACCTAAACATTTATACAACGTTCTTAGCCTCACCATGAATACTCTCACCACATATTACACAGAAATGTATATAATATTATAAGGAAGATCAAGGGTACCAATATACTACTTCCCCACTAGTTTTTCTTCTTTTCCCCAACGTCGCACGTCCTAAGAATCTCTCGTCAAAAAGGATTTCCCACAGACAAATGGGTGAAGCACCACAACATGAAACTCATGCAATAGAACCGCCACATCCATGTAATAAAAGTAACCAGGTAGTTTATGGGAGCCACCACAGCTCACATAATGTGTATCATTAATCAAACATTATACCTCAAGCCATTATAGTCTACAAACCAAGTATAGATCCTCATGTAATCACATCCTATACACGTTACACCTATATTATTACATTGGAAACTATATCTAGAATAGGTTTGTTTGAATAAACAAAACCCATTACGTCACTCTACATTCATATCTAGGGAAAACTAAAATATGTGCCTACCATCATATGTAACAACCAGGAAGAAGAACCTGGGAAAATGGGGGTAGTCAGCATTAAATCCTCCAACCAGAATGTTGGGGAAAACACCCCCCGGGCCCAGAATCCCTGGGTGTCAGTTTCCATAACTAATGGGGTATAGTAGCGTATAAAAACACAAAAAGTATAGAATATACTAATTCTCAAAACTAAACTATGGGAATAACCTAGTATTTGAATCAATTGCAACTAACATCTCTCGGACTCTCGACTTCCAATGATAAGACTAGGTATCTTATAATCACACAACCAATCAAGGACATTATTAAATTACTTCATTTTCTTTTTAGCAGCTACACTTTACGTTAATTAATTCTTTAAAAATTAACTAATCATTAACAATTTCCACATTATAATTCATTATAATCACACCCAATTCCACTGTTTCTTAAAATTTCATCCCCACCATTGCGTCCCAGCAAGCTCCAATCCAATGGGTAAAAATTATTTATTCAATATTTTATTAACAGGATTAGTTTCCCATATTCAAATTCATTCTTAGAAAACATTCTACGCTACTAAAAAAAGGGGATCAATATTGTGATTTGGTGAACTACCTGTTGATTATTTTCCACCAATAGAAAGAGTGTATAACCTTCATCACATAGTAAGAGAAACAAAGAAATCACTTGGCATAACATGAGATTCTTCACCCCTTTTGGAAGGAGGGAAAAAACCAGCTGCATTGAGAAGTGGGTAATGTGAAGAAGATAAACAACAAACATGAATCAGCAGGCATCGAAACATTCACATACCACCCATTTTATTATACCTGGTGTCCTCCCCAACACCTACATGCATAAACCGATGAATCTCTCCACTCGTTGTTTTAAATGATGCAATAACTAATGTGCCTCCCTTCCCCCACATACCAAAACAGTTGTCCTGACACCCATCAACACACAAGCTATAGGAAAAAACAACCTATCAACAATTATCTTTTCCCTTAAACAAGGAATTATTCCTTTATACATAATGAGCTCTCACAGCTCCATGCTTAAATATCATTGCATTTAAAAACAAGAGGGTAACTTAGAAACCTACGAGGTATTATCCTTTTACCAAAAAAAATTTATTTAATCCATCTGTAATTTACTGATTTATTATTTTTATTTTACAACTATTTGTAGCCTAATCATCAAGCTATCATAACTATAAAAAATTGATTAAACATGGTAACATCAATAATTTTATTAACATAAAATTACAACCACAACTATAAGATTAATTTTCGTGCCATATTATCTTTATCCAAACAATTATCCATCAATTTCGGCATTGCTTCCTTTAACAATACCCATCAAGAACAAAAATCTAAACAAACCAAGCCTAGATATCACTCTATCTATCTAAAAAAGAGGCATTGACATTTAATCAATATCAATTTATATATCTAGTTCAAATATTTAATATATCTATTTAATTATGATCCATTGGGATAAAACATGATAAATCTACAGTTTCATGTAAAAGAAAATGGAAGAAATAAATCTTATACCTCAATAGGATCTTAATTTTATTTATATGAGAACGATCCACACAACAGATCACTGTCGCCTCATCCTGTGATAACTTCATCCACCCGAGGATGTTATGTTACGACCAAACCAACTAAAACTGAAGATACTCTATTAAAAGCCTAGAGATCACATTCCATAATACGGCAAGGAGAAACAAGAGAATTTGAATCCAAAAGAACGTTTTTCATTCATACCATATGTCAAATATCTATGGATACTACTTTGTTTCACCAAAATAGGGGGTGCACTTGCAAAAAAAAAGAACATAGATAGAAACCAATCCATAGGGGAATGTTAGGACTCCCAACTCCTATGAGAAGGAAGTAATTTTTCAACCCTCCACATCAGAGAAAAAGCGGGGTGATCTATGGAGAAATTATCTCACCCCTTTAGAAGTATTTACAGAGCTACTTTTTAAGATATATTGGAATTTACATTAAAAATGAGTCATATTAAACCATGAGGTTTGACAAAGTAAAAGCATCCAAGGGCTTAGGATAAATTAATATAGTAGTTAAGGCCATTGAATCGGCAATTGAGTCCTTAAAATGATGATTTAAATGAATTTCAAGTCAAAAGAAACATCAAAGGGATGAAATATAGAAATATGGAAACACTGTACATCAAACATGAAATTTGGAAAAGGAAAAATAGGCTACCGTTGGATCAAATCCATTCCATAAACACTGTTCATGAACTCTGAATTTTGAAAATAAAGAAATGTATAGCATTGGAACCTCACCATTTTGGAAACACTGTTCATGAACTCAAAATATAGAAATTAAAAAACATGCTACCGTGGGAACTTCACCATTCTAGAAACATTGTTCATGAACATGAAATTTGGAGAAAGAAATAGAGGATACCGTTAGAACTGTCAATAAGGCTACTATTGGAACTATTCACATACTCCTACTATTTGAACTGTCCAGAAGGCTACCATTGGAATTGTTCATATAATCCTACCACTGGAACTATTCACAAGGCTAATATTGGAACTACTGATATAAGCATACCATTGGAACTATTTATATGTCTACAGTTGAAACTGTTCACATAAGCCTACCATTGGAACTATTCACAAGGAAAATGTTGGAACTGTTCACATAATCTTACCTTTGTAACTATTCACAAGGATATCATTGGAACTTTTGACATAAGCTTACAATTATAACTATTCACCAAACAACTGTTGGAGCTTTTCACATATTCCTACCATTGGAACAGTTCAGAGGGCTACCATTGGACCTTTTCACGTAATCCTACCATTGGAACTCTTCACACCGGTCTCATCGGTGGAACTATTAACAGAATTGGAAATTTTGAATAATGTTGGTGATAAGTCACATTGACATCCTAGAACACCTCAAACACATTATTTCTGCATAGGAATAGACCAAAGTGGTCTTGTCCAATAAACACTATGCATCTAGTTTGACTCCATCAGATATCCAGTTTTGAAATGATTTATCCTCGATATCTCCTTCGTCACCTAAAGGGCTTGTGAAGGATTCCTTGCGATGTGTTCAAGGGTATTCTAGAATCTACTACCGAAGGATAGGTAGTTCGGATAATTTCAGTTAGCCATTCTTTAATTGAGTGTGTTGGTTGGTTTCATGTGGCTTCGTCTTGATTTGGTTCTTCGCCAACACTCGAGAGCATTGGTCTCTGTCAAGTGGATTCGAGTTTCCATGAAATGGGTGACTCTCATATATATGAATAGGTATGTTTTCATATATATATATATATATATATAGGTACCTTCATTACATGTATAATCATTCATAATGGTGTTTATACATGTATGTTTTAATGACCCAAATATATATTAATGGAAATTTGTCAGGGTATATATAAATGTATTTGCATTGTTTTGTAAAATGTATGAACTTATTTGGTTTTATGTATTGGATTTCAAAATAACATTGAGAATTGAGACCATTGTTAATATAGTTATTCAATAGTGATCACATGATTAGTATAAATATTGGGCTTTAACAAATACAATTTTCTCACACAATGGAAGCGATGCCATCATCTAGTAGACTTTCCCTATATGAATCCCATTTGTCGAAGCTCATAAAGTATGTGGAATCATTGGGATTCCCTCTTGACTAAGCCCTATTTGAGCTTGACCTTGTTATGTTTAATCAGAACTTCCAACGGAAGATGCGGAAGTTGATAGAAATTACCACACGAGCGATCTTATCTGAGCCACCCCAAGAGTCTCTCACTATCACACACCTTACCATTCAGTATTATGTGAGTGTTTGAAAGGGTTATGTAACCAGACCATAACACTATGATTATGTGCATTATTTTTGTATATAATAAATAATACACATTCATTTTATTATTTTTACATTGTAAATACTTGTTAAAGAAAAAATAGTATTTGTAGTTATTATTCAACGAAGAAATTTATTTTGATAAATTAATAATTTTTTTAATGAACTAATATTTTACTAAAATATAATTATCATTAAATTACATTAATTATTTATAAATGATCGTATTAATTTTATGAATTCAAATTAAATTTCTATTAATGTTTGAAATCTTTATTTTTCAAAACCCATGAATTTTTTATAAATATCGGTTTTTATTTTAAATGTAAAAAATTAAAATATTTTGAAAATTATTTTTATAAAATGAATATTATTTTTGGAATCACGAAATTGATATTATCAAATAATGAATTTTTCATAATTTCTTGAGACAGTCGAATTTTTCGGTAAAATTTAAATACCGTTTAAACATATAATGTGTTTTACAATCATTAAGTGGACTATTCAAGGCTTATAATAAATTTTGTCTATTTAAATTTTTTTCCCTCGAGAGTGTGACTCACATCCACATCATAAAACCTATTATTTTAATATTTACAGCCATTGGCCATATAAAATATTGTTTTACACTCCCATTTGGTAAAACCCATGGGAACAAACCATGGTCTGGTTTGGGGTTTTGATTAGATTAATTTGTGGTGTCCCAAACCAAAAAAATAAAGGGTTCCCCCTCCATTCCATTATAAACCCACCCAAGCTCCCACTAACTCTTCACTCAAAGCTTTTGGATTCAGTCCATCCACTTCCATACTCTCTCTAGAATCCTCCCAAGTAACCCCAATCTTCCAAGAATCCTCTATCAATCATCTCCCAAGCCTTTGGGATAACCCATCCAAGTAATGGATTCTCACTCTCCTTATTTATGTCCATGTTTCCAAATATTGTTATTCCATTTTATTTCCAATTATAAATGTTGGCGTATGATTTTTCAGCTCCCCCATACCTCCCTATTCAATTTTGAATAATGAGAGATCCCATTTTTGTCTCATTAATGCCTCCCATGTACACTAGTAGACATGCCAAAATTCCGTAAATAATTTCTCTCTCCTCATTTACATTCAAGCAATTCATTTTTATAAAATATATAAATTAACTTACATTTGTTGGGACATGTATCTATATTACACCCCTATAGTTCATTTCATGTACATATGTGGAGACACCCATTTCTCTCTCATAAACCATTTTTGTTAATTTTTATGTCACTTCGTTATGCTGTAGAAATTGTACAACGTTTTTCCAAGCAAAGATCATTGTGTATTGAATACCATACCAATGTATTTATTGAGGGAATTCACCTTTATTCACATAAACATATTTAATGGTACATTCAAGTATTTATTCCACATTTCTTTATCGTGGAATAACTTTTTATGTGGAATAATTATATTTTATATGATCTATGTGGCACACATATGCATGAAATGAGATGTTTATGAAGGGTTCACCCTAATAGTGAACCAATGCATTGGATAAAGTATAGTATCATGATACATCAAATTCAATGTGTGTTGACTCATGCTAATTCATTTTCCACGAGGTTTTACTCTTGATTCATGTTCAAGGATGGTTTACTCATGCTTTGTGTCCAGTGAGCCTTGGCTCATGCTAATAACATGTTAAATGTTATTTCACCATTTCCATGTTACGATTATCATTATTTATCATGACATTCTGTACATATTAATCTTGTTCTCAATTTATATGCATATTTTCTATATGAATTGTATTTCTCATGTTATTCCTCGTTTATTCCTTTACTAGGTTGTATATCTCACCACTTTCTTATATATGTTCTCACGTTATCCTATGCAATGTTATGTATGAAGGAATTTTTTAGTCGTGTAAAGAATGTTTTCACTAAAGATGTTTTATTTCATGCTTTATGTTGTTCTGTAATGATCTTATGCCCCAAATACTCTAGACCTATTGATCATCCATGTTGAATCATGTGAATAGTTAATGTAATAAATCATGATTAATTGTGTAATAAAAAGCATGGTATTTATAGTCAGTATCAGAGGATAGGTTTGGTTATTTTTTTTGATTAGGATTAAAAAACCCTAGTGAAACCTTTGGTATAATAATAAGTACAATAAAAACTTCCTTAAATTTGGTGAGTATTGAGTAGGTGTTTTATCAAGAAAATACATCCCTATCTAGATATGAGTAGGTAGAGGTGGCTCTAGTAGAGATGTACCTAGGAGTGAAAACTCAAAAAAGGTGTTTTGGGCTTCAATCGGGGTATCCTGGTACATGAAATTGGGATGTACTACACTCTTGGTTACAAAACTCCCTGGGGATCATCTTTTTTAAATTAAAATGATTAGTATGAACAATTATTATAGGAATTAAAAAAATTCCCCAAAGAAAATATATTGGGAAGTAGATCATGGATAACATAGATTGAAGCCTATAAATACATAAGTTAATGAAATAAACGTAATATATTAGTTATCACTTTTAATCTTTAGATTCCCCTTTACATGTTCAATAGTTTAAAATTACAAATCCTTAGGTTAATGTTTGAAAGATTATAACAATAATCAAAATGTTAATGTATGGTTATCATCTATAGTTATATGAATTCTTTTATATCCCGAAATATTAGTAGAACAATCCCAACACAACAAAAAATAATGGAAGTAAAGATGTCGGTGATTTAGAAAAATGGGGTAATGATTGCATCGCATGAAAATAAGTCCTCCCCAGTCATAATTGGTGGATTGAACTTAATGTGGAATCTCTTCATACTCCCTTTGGTGGGATGTGATGAAATTCTTTTCATGGATTGACTTTCCCTATATATAGCCAACATAAATTCCCATGAGAGTGAAATCACTCTCCATGTGGAGAATTGACCCCGATTCTGTACATGTTTAAGGAGGAAGATGAATATTTTTAGCACTATCATTTATTGTGTGGATATTAATACACTATGAGAACACGTATCTGGAATCGATGACTGAGTGTCAGGAGGCAACCATCCATGATGAAATTCCCATTGTGATGGAATTCACAGATGTTTTACCCAAGGAATTCCCAGGTCTGCCTCATAGAAAAGATGTGGAATTATTAATTGATATTATACATGGGATTTTCCAATATCCAAGAATCTGTATAGAATGTATATTGTAGAGCTCTAAGAGTTGAATGAAGAACTGTAGGAGAATCTAGATAATGGGTCAATACACCCATGTGCTTCACCAAGGGGAGTACCAGTCCTCTTCATCAAGAAGGATAGGTCAATGCACCTATTCATTGATTATTGTGAACTCAACAATATCATGACAAAGAAAAAGTACCCTCTTCCATGAATTGATGAATTGATCAATTATATGTGGAGAGAACAATACTTCTCCAAGGTATATATGTGGATGGGTTATAGTCATGTAATGGTGCATAAGGAGGATATCCAAAAGTCTTCTTTTTATACAAGATTCGTGAACTATAAATGTTTAGTAATGCCTTTCGGACTCACTAATGATCCAAAAATATTTATGGACATGATGAATAGAGTCATTAGAAATTAACTCAATAAATATGTGGTAGTATTTATATATTATATTATAATATAATCCGAAAATAAGGAGGATTATGGGGATAATATAAGAACTATACTAGTGACCTTGCGAAAGGATAATCTCTATGAAAAGAACATCTAGTGTGAGTTCTGGTTGAAGGA
Organism: Viscum album; assembly: GCA_963277665.1. Lineage (NCBI taxonomy): Eukaryota > Viridiplantae > Streptophyta > Magnoliopsida > Santalales > Viscaceae > Viscum > Viscum album. The sequence continues at coordinate 740,617,601 of OY728145.1, read as the reverse complement.
GGTCTCATTCATGGGTAAAATCATCACAAAAAATGGGATATCTAGGGATCCCTTGAAGAATGTTTCTAAATAGAGATGGTCGATGCCTACATCAGTAATAGATATCCATAGATTCTTGAGGATAGTTGGATATTATCACGGATTTGTGAGAAAATTCTCACGATTTTCAAACCCTCTAACCAGGATAACTCTGAAGGGAGTCAAGTTTTCTCATATTTATGAATGTGAAAAGAGATTCATGGAGTTGAAAAGGGGGCTTGTCACTGCACACATTCACACTATACCAACAAGTGAATAACGTTTTGTGGTATTCAGTGATGCTTTGACGAAGGGCATGGGATGTGTGTTGATGAAAAATGACAAAGTCATTTACTTTGCTTCAAGTCAACTAAAATTGAATGAGTATAATTATCCAACACATAATTTAGAGTTTTCTAAGGTGATATTCTCATTAAAAATTTGAATGTATTATCCCATTTCAGAGAAGTGTGAGATACATACAGACCTCAAAAGCCTCATGTATATATTCACACATAAAGAGTTGAATATGCACCAACGAATATGGTTATAGATGATCAAGGACTATAACTATTCAATACATTAACACCCTGGGAAAGAGAACAATGTGTAAGACTCTATATGTAGAAAGGATCCAATGATTCTATCAGTAATTAGAATTGAGAAGGATCTAATATTTTTAGATTTTCAAAGGATGGACATGTGAATCGTTAAGGGAGGAACATCATCAATTTCTCTCAAATGATTTCTCAACCATCCATCTTGATGAAAATAAAGGATGCTCAAATAAAGGATGTGGAAATTCTAAAAAGGGTGGAATCTATTAGAAATGGGAATTCCCTAGAGTTCATGATTGAAAACGATGGAATTGTATGATTTGGGTCACAATTATGTTTATTATCCAATCCAGATATAAAGAAGGATCTTGTAAATAACACAAATAGTTCAACCTTCTATATTCACCCGAATAGCCCAAAGATGTATCGAGATATCCGATAAAGAATTAGGTGGGACTATATGAAAAGGGAGATTTCTGAATATATGTAAAAGTTTCTGGTATGTCTGCAAGTGAAGGCTAGGAGGAAAAATTCTAAGGGGAAGATGCAAACACTACCCATACCAACATGGATGTGGGATAACATTACCGTGGAATTTTTCACTGGACATCCAAGGACATCAAGAAAAAACAATGATATATGGGTCATTATGGGTCATCTTATGAGGACAACTCAATTTATCTTGATTCAATAAGAATTCACATTGGATCAACTTTCAACTATTTACGTCAAAGAAGTGGTAAGGGTGCATGGAGTACCACTATCAATTGTATCTGATCATGATCTGAGATTCACCACGATGTTCTGGAAAAGTATCTAACATTATCTAAGCACTGAACTGAACATTAGTACGACCTATCATCCTCAAACTAATGGCCAATCTGAGAAAACTATTCAGACACTGGATGATATGTTAAGATCATGTTTTATGGACTTAAAAGGATGATGGGACCACGAACTTCCACTAGTTAAATTCTAATATAAAAACTGTTTCCACTCGAGCATTATAATGGCACCTTATGAAGATTTGTATGGTAAGTGGTTTAGAACACCTACATGTGGAGATGAAGTTGGTGATAGTAAGTAGCTATGACCAGAAATGGTCGATGAATTGGTGGAGAATGTGAAAACCATTGAGCATCTTGTCTAGGCAGCCCAGAGTCGACATAAGAGTTATGTAGATAACCATCAACGAGACATTGAGTTTAAAGATGAAGACATGGTATTTCATTGAATATATAAATGTAATAAGGTCATGGGGTTTTGAATTAAGGCGAAGTTAAGTCCTAGGTACATCGGCCCCTTCGATATTTTTGATCGTGTCAGGGTTTTGGCATATCGACTTGCAAATCCACCTACTATGGAAAAAGTACATGATGCCTTTCATGTATCTATCTTAAGGATATACATATCAGACCCTTCACATGTACTATCATTAGATCTAGTAAAGATAAATTGTGATCTTTATTCTAAGGAGAAACCATTGAAGATCATAGATTATAGAGAAAACGTTATATGAAATAAGACAATTCCCCTCATTAAGGTGTTGTAGAAAAACAACAAGTTTGATAAAGCGATGTGGGAATCAGAAGAAGGGATGAACCAGATTTACCTACATCTATTTTTTGTGGGAAAAGGAAAATTTTAAGGTGAATTTTCATAAGGGGGTAATATTTTAACAACCCAATAATTTCTTCATTAAAATTACTCTTGGTCTATTTAAATTTCTTCCATTTGTTATGTATAATGTATGGACATGTATGGTATTATTTTTTTAAAATACCATTATGAATTTTGACCATTGCTAATATAGCCATTTAATAGTGATCAATTTATTAGTATAAATATTGGACTTTAACAAATCCAATTTACTTAGAAAAATGAAACGAATGCCTCATCTTGTAGAATTTACCCATAAGAAGCCCAATTTGTTGGAGTTCGGAAAGGAGGTGGCGTCATTTGGCTTCACTCTGGACCAAGCCCACCCTAAGCTTGAATAAGTTAATCTGGAGTGGAACTGGATATGGGAGAAGTTGAATTTGATAGAGATTACCACTCAAGCGATTTATCTGAGCCACCCCAAGAGTCGGTCACCATCGCCCACCATACCCTTCGGTCTTATGCAGATGTTATAAGGGGTTATGAAACAATACCTTATCAAAATGATTCTGTGCATAATTATTGTATATAATAAATAATATATATTCATTTCATTATTTTTACGTTGTAAATAGTTATAAAAGAACAAGTAGAATTTTTAGTTAATATTCAACTAAGAAATATATTTTGAAAAATTAATGTATTTTTGAATTAAATAATATTTTAGTAAAATATTATTATTATTAAATTAAATCTATTAAGTATAAATGATCGTTTAATTTTTATGAATACCATTTTAATTTTTATTATGGTTGGAATGTAGTTTTTTTCAAAAACCAAGAATTTATTACAAATGTCGGTTTTTATTTTAAAAGTAAAAATTAATGTAATTAAAAAATTATTTAAATAAAATAAATATTATATTTGGGAATTAGGACATCAAAATTATCCAATGGTGAATTTTTCATTATTTCTTGAGACAATCGAATTTTTGGGTAAAAATTATATTCAGTTTAAACATATAATATGTTTTATGTCATCACAATGACCCAATAGTGATGTAATAAAATACCCTAAACATTATGTTCAGAAAATATATGTTTTACCATTAATATATTGTGATTTTGGGTTTTTTTGATTTATTTTACAAAGCATAAGTGGCCCCTTCAAGGCTTATAAATTATTTTGTCTTTTTAAATTGTTTTCCTTTAGAGTGTGACTCACATCCACCTAGTAAAACCTATTATTATACAAATTTATACCATTTTCCTTATAAAAAATAGTTATCCATTCCCATTTTCCCAAAACCACAGGAAAAAACCATGGGTTAGTTTGTGGGTTTGATTAGTTTAATGTGTTGTGTCCAAAACCAAAATAATAAATAATTCTCCCCCCTTTCCTATATAAACCCACCTAAGATCCAACTTCCTTTTCACTAAAATCATTTGGAGTTCGTCTAACCTCTTCCATATTCTCTCTAGAATCCTCCAAAGTCACCCCAAGCTCCTAAGAATCCTCTCTCAAGCCGCTCCAAATCCATTGGGATCACACTTCCATGTAAAGGATTCTCACTTTCCTTATTTTTGACCAAGTTTCCTTATATTGTTATGACCTCTTATTTTAAATTATAAATATTGGGGTATGATTGTGCACCTCCCCCATACTACCCTATTCATGTTTGAATAATGACAGATCCCCTTTCTATTTTATTAATTCCTCCCATGTACACCTGTTACCATGCCAAAATTCCGTAAGGAATTTATCTCTCCCCCTTTACATTCAATTTTTTTTTTTATTACGAATCTAAATTTCATTACATTATCTGGGACATATATACATATATAACACAATTAAATTTGATTTTATGAACATATAATGTGACACCCATTTATATGTCATAATACATTTTTAAAATTATTATGTCATAGCATTATGCTGCCGAAATTGTACCACATTTTTCAAAGAAAATATCATTGTGTAGTGAATAACATATAAATATATATATCAAGGATATTCACTATTATGCATATATACCTATTGAATGGTACTTTTATTTATTTATTCTACATTCCTTAATCTTGGAATAACATAGGATGTTGATTAATTCCATTTTATATGAACCATGTGTCCCACATATGCTTGAAATGAAATATTTAAGAAGGGAGCGCCCTGATAGCACACCCATGCATTGGGTAAAGTATAGTATCATGATACTTCATGTGCAATGAGTTTTGACTCATGATAATTCATGTGAAATGAGGTTTTACTTGTTCTTCAGGTGCAATGAGGGTTTACTAATGCTCCATGTGCAATGAGCCAAGGATCATGATAATACCATGTTAAGTGTTGTTTCCACATTTGCATGATATGATTATCATTCATTATCATGAATTTATGTTACTGTTTATATTGTGCTCCATTGATTTTCCAATTTTTTAACATGTATTTTATTCATCATTTTATTCAATGTTTATTCTTTTATTGGGTTTTATAACACCCCCATTATTATGTATATTCTCAGGTTGTCCCATGAAATGTTAAATACGAAGGAATATTGTGGTCATGTAATGGAAGATTTCAATAAAGATATTATATTTCATGTTTTAAGTTGTTATGTAATGATCCTAATACCCAAAGACACTAGACCTTCCGATCTTCCATGTTGTATCAAGTGAATATTTCATGTTATAAATCTTGATTATGTGTGTAATAAAAATCAGGGTTGTTATATATGTGTCTAGGTGTTCCTATATATATATATAAAGTACATTCATAGGTGAGTGAATAAGGGTGTATTCATATAATAATATAATAAAGTATTCACTTGTGTATAACCATATAGATTCAGGTTTGTACATAGGGGCTAAGTGTCATTTCATTAATGTGAATGTGTGTGTTCCTAGTGGGGGAGAAAAACATTTATTTAGAAATAATGGAGGGATGGAGTGGATGACATAGTTCCACTTGAGGTGGGATCTAATTCCTTTACCTTTTAATTTAATGAATTCATCAATATATAAGTTTAATTATTTTCTTACGGTACTTTAATTTTTTTTATAAAATGTAGTTATGTATAGATTAAATTTAATTTAACGTGATTTGAGTGTGTTTTACGATAGAAGTTCTAAATGTGATAAATTATTTCGTGAAATGAAATTTACAATATAATTATAAAACCCACTAGTGGAAATGTGATGTTTGTGAAAACTCACAATGATTATTTGTGATTTTTTTACTCATGTGGAATATTTATCTTTTTAGTGTTGAATGAGTTTTAAAATAAAATTTATATGTCACTAAATTAATTATTTGATAATGTAATGAAATTGTTTCTATTAAAATTTATCGAATGAAGGTGAGATGTCATTAAGATAAAAATTTAGTAGTAGACTTTTATCTCTTCCTGCCTTAATGTCTTATGTCTCTCTGTGCTTAACATTATAATTTTTAAATAAAATTCTTGTAAAAGAATCTTATTCCCAATTTATAAATGATGTTTCTTCAATGAAAAATAATATAAGTACAAAATAACCTCCTATATTTGTGACTCAACTTTTAAATTCAATGACCAGAATATGGTGTCTATCTACTCATTGTTACTTCATCGCTAATGTCATGTCGCATCCTTGTACAGCTCGTTACAACCTTCTGGTGATGCCTTGTTATTTATTATTAAATTTTCTAGTTTTTCCGATAGTGTAGTTGTTGCCTTAGCTTACAGATAAAGACACATAATGTGTTCTCCTTGCCTCTTCAACACACCTTTTGGGTGTGCCCTACAAAAATTCCCTCCTACCTTGTTCTTTCAGTTAAAAATGTAACGGGATAGTTTGGGTTGATTTCCCTACATGAACAGGTTGGTTAGATTGTACTATTTAATTTTGTAATTTACCTATCATTGAGGCATGTTTAGGCCATATGATTTTGTTTACATTATATTGTACATGCAAGTGACAACTTTTTATTCTTTTTTATAGTGGACTGACAAAATTCTAAACTTACTCAATTGAACACAATAATAATAATGATATTGTTTGGTTTCCATGGGATTTTTAAATAACTATAAGAGATACTAGTTCCCAAGGGGATTATCGAGGAAAAACTCATTGGAAATGTGGCTACACAAAGCCTTAGGTGATACTCAACCTCTTCTGTGTGATATCAGGAGAATATCATTGTAAATCCATGACTTGAGTGATACATGGTATTTTAAAAGATTTCCTGGGATGGACATAATGGTATTAGAAAATTTGAAGGATGCACCAAAGAGTTTCCTATTGTGATGAGCTCAGACTCCAAATATAAAACATGAACATAATAATAATAAATATTATGTTTTGATTCCCTAGAATTTCTAAATACCTATGAGTGATAATGATTCCCAAAGGGATTATCAATGATGGAGTCATTGACAAAGTGGCCACACCAATCCTTGGGTGATACTCGGCCCATTTTATGTGATATCAGGATAGGCTCATGGAAAGCCATTCCCCAAGAGATACAATGTATTTCAAAATATTTCATTAGACAGGCTCGATCGTATTGTGTAATTTGAAGGATGTACCAATGTGATACCTTTTGGTATGGGATCGGACTCCAACACTACTTGTAGAACATAATGATAATAAAGATTATTTTCGGTTTCTTTTGTGGTTTTTACACCCTTCGGATGTCCTATGACATTATTTTTGGATACATATATTAGACTTTAATTTAATGCACCATAAATGGGATATGATTATATTTGTTTTGAATTATATTTTCTACCCTTTTATATACAAACATACATCCTACTTCTTATAGGTACTCATTTCAGTTTTATAGCTTAGGTCGAAGAATGTGGTATGGGAAGGGTGTCTGTTTTGGAACCCGGACCATGTTTGTAGTTTTAATTGATATAACAAACCATTTTTTAGATGGAAAAACTTTTTAATTTTCAATTCATTTCCTAGATTGTGTTAGCCACCGGTGGTGCTGGACTATAAGATTTATATCCCGCTCCCTAATTTGTTCGCCCATACACTAGGGTAGCTAAGTATATTTTTCTTGTTCACATGACTATATATTATGATTGATTTCTGTTGTTGTGCTGTTTGTATATGAGAGTTGGTGGTAAATGACCGAACTTGAGCTTGGGATGCTCAATTAGAACGGTCATGGGGATTTTCTATGTTTTATTTATTATTTCACTATGTTTTCAAGCTTGATGTATTATTTACTAATTTCTATAAGTATCATCACCATGAAATGAAATCATCTTCTACATAAATTGGTGTTGGACACATTAGTTAATTTGTTAAATATAATCTTCCACTTCTTTTTGATGTATTTATTTTTCTTCTGCCACTGTCTATTATTCATTTGCAGCTTCCACTATTGTCTAATATGTATAATTTATTATACCACTGTAAAACTCTGATAATCGGGTATAGTCTCCTCCCTATCACCTCATGAGACCCTCGTTGCTAGTCAGCAGCCTCTAGAATATCGGGAGGCACTCCTGAGGTAATGTGACCCACCGGTCCGACGATCATCATAGAGGTAAGACATGTCCGTATGTTACAAAGTAGTGTGAAAGGTTCTTTTCCTCCATCTTACTATTTTTGGATGGTATAAATGAGACAATGAATGTGTCGGAACATTGTTAGTAGGGTTTTTTGGGACTTATCACTACACGTATGGGAAATGACCAAGTGTCCTTGGGTAGTAATTGATGTTCATGATTTTCTATATTATAGTTGATATGATTTCACCTCGAGTGATTGGTATGATCTTTGCTTCATATTAATTTATGAGGATTATGGTTAATTACCCTTCTCCTATTTAGGTAATGATGAAGCATTTCATGCATCATATTAAGAACATATAAATTCACATTCCATGCACAGTTCAATGCCATGATCATGCATCTTAGTTTGAATGATGATTTCATTGAGTTCCTTAAATGTATGCCATGTTTTGTATTTATATAGATTGCTAGCCAATTTTCATGTTGTCTATTTACTAGAATGTTTTCATTGTATCATTATTTTCTTCTTATTAGTATATCCTTGTGATTAATGTTCCACGATTTAGTGTTATAATTTACTTCTTAGTGTGAGATACTCATATTTACATGATTTTCCAATGGGGGAATTACCTAAATCTATTATCTACTGTTTTTATAAAAATGGGCACATGATGTTACTTTTAAACCATGTAAATATTTTTTAAAAGATAAATTTTAATAAAAATAAAATTCTTGGGAATGGAACCTATAGTGGTGCTCTCGTTTGAACCCCAAGGTCTGGATATTTTATGTTTTTCGATGTTTTCATTATGATGGATGTTTAGTTCGTTTCCTCTAGGACTTTTCATAAAAAGATTTCTCTACTTGGGATTTATGGTCGTTGTAGAATTTTCCTCTTTCTAACTTTAATGACTAAGGTGGTATGTAATATTGACTTGATTTTTAATGAGATGATGACATGGTAATGTCTCAATATAAATGTGTTTGGATAGGTACCATCTCGATGTTTTAGTTGGAAAATGAGCTTTTCCCTAGATCTTAATGGCATAAGTACTTCTTTCCTAACAAATGCATGCATGAACATGCGTTGGGCGTTTAGAGATGCAATGTGATCTTATTGTTGAGATATCATAACCCTTGTGGATCAGATGAAGGTTATGATGTTCCTTAAGGATTATTTAGGAGAAGAGATTGTAAGGTAGGAAGTTTTGTAACATTCCACATTTTGAAAAAGATGAAAAATTGCAGGAATTTAACTTTTTTCATTACCTGAGAAAACCATTCTTCAAAAAAAGTGTAGAAACGTTTTTCCAAGAGTCAGATCCCCCACAGTGTGTTTTTATTCAATGATATTAAATTAAATAAATTAAAAATGATACAATCTACATGGAAATATTTCTAAGATAATTATAATAATATATATATATAGTATTTATTTATTTAATTTTATTATTTTTTAGAAAACACATAATGAGTTTCCCTTATTTGTTCTCCACCAAGAGACCTCCCGGGAACACTCCTTCCCACTTACCTGAAATGTGAGACCATCCCCTTTAGGCTCTCCCCTATAGCACAAACCATCCAATGATATACCTATTTCTTCACAAGCTTCTATGACCATACCTCCTATAGAACGACCCAGCATTGGATGATTCCCCTACAGTGCACGAGCCCTATGGCAGAACCCCCATAGGCACATGATACATCCCCTTATAACACTTTGTATCTCCAGTTTTTTCCCGATTTATACTCGATTTATCCTTTATCACCTAAATAGAATGTGTTTCCGACGCTTTCATCAGAGCAGGCACACACATCCTTCAAGCAGGGGAGGAAGCGCGGCTTGGGTCCTCACATTCTCGTTTTCCAATGGCGGGCGACATATGTTCCTCTTTCAGGGACGTCTTCTCCTTGATCAAAATAGGGATGATGGGATGTCGGTTCTTCCTTCCATGGATTCCTCCTCAGAGCTCGTCACGTAGTCCGGGTCTCCCTCATAGATTGAATACGTATTCGTGAATCTCGTTCCCGGTGCATTGTCTTCATGGACTCCAGTTAACTACGTTTCTTCCATTAAGATTCTCTAAGGGGTCTGGTTGGGGCAGCTACCTTTAGTGAGGAGAATGGACACGTTGGGGCATCATTGGCGTGTCTTGATGCTGGGGGATTGGAATGTCTGTCTTTTGTCCATTTTTATAGGGCTTCTCAAGGGGTTGGAAGCCCAAGGAATCCCACATAGAACGAGGGGAATTGGCATTCAATATTCATATATATGAGGTTTTTCTTAGCTTCCCATGATTAACACGAGGTATTCCGTGAGTTTAACATCCAGCGGGGGAAGATCGGAATGATTGGAACACTGAGAGTGGATCCGATAAAAGGACCACCTGAAGGGAACTCCGTTGTTGGGTCCATCACATGGGCGGCTTCCCGGATACAGTGGAGTGGAATGAGGTGGAATGATCCCCACAGGGATGTGGCGGCCCAGGTAAGAATCAGGATGGGTGATGTAGTGAGGGGGGGATTCAACATCGTGGAGGCTTCTTACGTACCATGCCTTGACATGGATCAAAGTCCACGTAGTTCGGGTATATTGATTAACATAGTGTGGGATGGGGGAATTTGGGGCTTATGCTCTGAGGTGGCCCATAATGGATGGATATGGGAGCTTAAGCTCTAAGGCGGCCCACAATGGATGGATATGGGGAATACACTCTAAGGCGGCCCATAGAGTTGGAGAACCGATGCGAAGGGGTCGGAACAACTGAGTGGTGGGCTTGAACCATGTAGAGGCTTCCTACGTACCATGCCTTATCATGGATCAAAGTCCACGTAGTTCAGGTATACTGTTTAACGTCATGCGGGATGAGGAAGACAATTTAACATTGTGCTGGACTACATACAGTTTAATGTCATGCGGGATGACATACAGTTTAACGTCATTCGGGACAAGGTAATATAGTTTAACATCATGTGGGATGACATACTGTTTAACATGAAGCGGGACAACATTTGGGGATTACGCTCAGAGGCGGCCTAAGGAGTTGGCGAACCGACATGAAGAGGCCAGAACGACTGGGTGGTGGGCTTGAACCTCGTGGAGGCTTCCTACGGAAAATGCCTTAGCACGGATCAAAGTCATCGTAGTTCACCGGGATGGGACTTACGCTATGAGGCGGCCCATAAGAGTATGTCATGGTCGATGCTCACTCTAAGCCCATGTGAGTCATGCTCAATGTGGGAAACAAGAGGCCGTAGGGACCAGATGATCACGTCACAAAGGGTGCGTCCGTGATAAGCGAAGAGGGGCTTACGCATTAAGCAGCCCATGGTGCCGGGACATACTCTAGGATGGAGGTCCGAGATGCGACAAAGTGTAGATGGAGAGGGATTTAGGACCGAACAAAGGATATTCCTTGTTCCCCATCACACCATCCCCTAGCCTTGGTGGTGGGGATGTACGGAGGTGCATGGGTGCTACCTTCCTCAAGAGAGTCTTGGGTCTTAAGCTCTGAGGCATCCCTTCCCCCGTGGACAAACGCTACTCCGAAAGGGAGGATATCATTCCATGCGAGGAAGATTCCATTCATGTGGAGACGAGTGGCATAAATAATGTCCGAGATGGGGGGACCCTACGTACGAGGCACGTGGTCAGATCACAGTTTAACATTATGTGTTGAGGATGAGGTGCTTGGAAGGTTGACATCCTAAAGCATGGACGAGGTGGTTTCACGCCACACCCCTAGGACTTATATAACCGACACCCTCTACCCCTTGTGGGAGGGAAGGCATCTTCAAGACCGTATAGAAGGGGGGCGGTAGGGCGAACCATCGAGGGGTCCATGTTAGCATGGTTATGGTGGATGGGGCTTAAGCATGGAAGCTTCCCAGGTGCCACTAAGGAGTGGCAACAATGGATGGGGCTTACGGGTGGAAGCAGCCCATAATGACTTCCTCATGTCTGGACCTTAGGGCATCCCAACTCACTGGTGGGTTGAGGCATGTGATTGAGGCCTACACCCATGCGCTAGTGAACAAGCGGGATAATGATAAGGGAATTGGAATCAGCCCGAACAAAGGGGTATGAAAAGTTTGAATCACATGCTCAACATTTAGAATTCAATAAGAGCGGCGTGGAAATACAAGATAAATGCTGACGATGTTCGCAACACAACATCATGTAGTGTTAGCCTAAAACGAGGAAAAACAAATGAGGGTGAACTTTTGACCGTGTTCAAAACAAAAGACCTGACTCAAAGTGTCTCCCAATGAATTTCGGGGCATTGGCCCAGGACGGTAGGTGAGCCGATGCGGCATGTGACCAGGCTATTAGGGGGTCCCTCCAGACATGGAAGTGGATGCAGATCTGAATGAAGGATATGCAATGCATGAGGTGGAGTGATGGAATGTTTGAACGGATTCCAATTATCTTGAAATTATGCCACTGTAATCATGGCATTATCTATCTTATGCTTGTCGCATAAGGCATCACTTGTTTGGAACAAGTGGCCTCTTATTATTGAATGATAGGGAATTCTACTCAGGGGAATTGATTATGAGAATCTCAACTCACGACATAGGAAACGAACCAAGAATAATGTTTCATGTCAAGGTATATAATGTTGTGCGGAGGAGTATCTTAAATCATGGTATTCCCAAGGTGGAAGGTGGGTGCGCATAAGGGCGCAATGGAAAATCCAGACATCCCAGCTCGAAAAATTTGCGGTGCGACTATCCATTTTTCATGGGGGTCTGTGACGGTAGCGAAGGGACCAGTGGGCGCAAGCTAGTATACTATTGCACATAATAGGAGTGAAACACAGGATAGGCTGTGTGTAATTGAGGTTGTTCTGTGAAAAGCCCTGCGATGGTGCACAATTTAGGGAAGCGCGCGAAAAAGGCCGGGTCGGTGCGCAAAAGGAATTGCGCGCCAAAGAACTAATTGCGCACAATCAGCAGGAATTGCATGGAATGGGCCCACCTTGAAGGGATTGGATTTCAGTCTATGACATATGGGATCTCACGCAATGGTGGACCCCAGGGCGACTGGGCGTGAAATGAACCGTGCCCGAAGGCCATAATGCGTGAGCAGAATGCTGATTCCACGCACGAGAGCCGGTTCAAATTCTGAAAACCAGAAATGGAAGGGGTCTCCTTCTATTTATAGGCTCATGGTGTTGTGGAATCCAAGAGGCCCACAAAATATTGTGCACCAGAGACAGAGGCTCGGAAATGGGCACCGCATGGGGTGGGCGCGCCAAATTGCACGCGGAAGCCGGGGACCTTTCGCGAATCCCAGAATCCTTCCGTGTGGCTAACCTTTTTTTGCGCACATCCTCCTTTATTTCACGCGGAATTTCCGTGAACTCCGGTCCAAGCCTCCGGGTCCAAATATGACATCACTTCCCCATTTCAAAACATACTTTAGGGTTTGTGGACTTTTTTGGCGTCTACATCATGCAATGACTTCATTGGGATGTGTTCATCTGTATTTAGGTAACCACCATCAAAGGTGAGGTAATTCATGTGATTTTAGTCTACATTTCTTTATTAATTTGTTGGTTGGTTTTGTGTGGTTTCATCTTGATTTAGTTCATCACCATAACCTGAGTTCTATGATCCCTCTCAAGTGGTTTTAAGTCATCATGACGTGAGTGACTCGCCTTCGTATGCATTGGTATATATATATATATATATATATATATATATTCCCATGTCACAAGTATATTCATGAATGGTAGTGTTTATACGTGTATGGGGTTATGTGTTCCTTTGTATATATAAAAATATTGTGTGTGTTGGTGAGTGGAGATATTTATATGCATATAAGCATATATGTAAGGATCCCCTTAAGAATGACCATGGACATGTGTGAATCTAAATAAGTGATAGGTGCCCTTTCATGTTTGGATAGTAAATATTCCTATTGGGGGGAGAAACAACCAATAGTTAGAAATATTTAAGGACTGGAGTGGATGAATTAGTTTCGATTGAGGTAGGATCTCCTTCTATTTCCTTTCTAATTTAATGAATTCATGAATTTATATCATCAATTATCTTCTTACATCAATTTTATTTGTTTTACATAATTATGCAATGAATATATTAAAATAATTTTTAATGTGAATTATTTGTGATTCTGGATATAAGTGGTAAATGTGATAAAAAAATGATGGATAAGAAATTCATGGTTTTATAATAAAACCCCTCCAACGGTGGTCCGCTATCTGTGAATACTCACAGTGAAGAGTTATGATTCATTTTATTTTCTTGGTTTATTACTTTTTTTAGTGATGATCATGTTTTATAATAATTGTTAAATATCATTAAATGAATGGTTTGATAATTTAATGACATGTTTTATAATAAAACTCATCCAATGGTGGTAAACTGTCTTCATGATTAAAATGTAGTCGTATACTTTTATGGTTTTCTTCTATAATGTCTTATATATATTTTTGATTAAAATTATAATTTAAAAATAAGATTCTTGTAGATGAATCCTTTTTGATATTTATAAATGATGTTTGTTTAATGAAAAATGACACATGACCCAAGATACCTTATAAGAGTGTGACTCAATTTTAATTAGGATGACTAGTATACGGTGTCTCTCTTCATGGCTTTACTTCATCACTTATGTCACGTCACATCTATGTGATGCTCGCTGCAACATTATGAAGATGCCTTGATATCACTTATTAAATTTGTGGTTTTGTTCAATAGATCTGTAGTGGCCTTTTCTCATGGTGAAACCCATTCGGGGTGTTCTCCTTCCATCATGGCCACCCATTTTAGGTGTGACCTACCTAAATTCCCTCTGTCCTTGTTCATTATATTATAATTGTAATGGGATAGTTTTGGGATGAATTTCTATCTTGAACATGTTTGTTAGATTATACTATTTAATTTCATTAATAACCTATTGTTGAGGAATGATTAGGCCACATTTTTTTTAAATTCTATTGTAGACCCAACTTCCAAATTGTTATCGCCTATTCTAGTGGTTTGACGTGCACTCTCAACATATTCCCGTGAAAAAAATAAAGATTATTTTTGGTTTCCTTGTTCATTCTTAATACATATGAGTGATACTAGTTCCAAAAAAGTATTATCGAGGATAAACTCATTGGAAAGTGGCTTCACCAAATCTCGGGTCATACTCGACCACTTCCATGTGATACTGGGATGTGATCATCGAAAATACATACCTTAAGCGATATATGGTATTTAAAAAGACATACATGGATGAGATCAATGGTATTGGGTAATTACATGGATTGACCTAAGCGATACCTTTTGGGATTGGCTCAGACTCAGACTCAACAACATGAACACAATAATAATAACGATGTTGTTTTGTTTCCACGGGCTTTCAAAATAATTATTAGTGATACTGGTTCCCAAAGGTATTATTAAGGGAATACTTATTAGAAAAATGGATATAGAATGCATCAGTTGATATTAGACCCCTTCTATGTGATAAAGGGACTATCTCATGGTAAATCCAAGCCCCGGATGATACTTGGTATTCATAAATATTTCCGTAGATTGGCTCGGTGGTATTGGGTAATTTGAAGGATGTACCAAAGTGATACCTTTTGGGATGGACTCAGACTCTAACTCTACAACATTAACATAATGATAATAAAGATGGTGTTTGGTTTACCTTGTGGTTTGTGACAACATTTTTTCTCCAATGACACTCTTGGTTGATATGTAAATTTGACCTGAAGTTAAAGAAATGTGTTTGGGGTCTATTTCCTTTTTTCCCTTTAGTTTTCTAGACTGATTATATATAAATAGAAATACTTCTTTATATAAATACTCATTTCCAATTTACGGCTTAGGCCGAAGCAGGTGGTATGATAAATTTTTATTTTTTGGAACCCATACCAAATTTCTAGATTTAATTTAAATCATAGACTATTATTTCTTATGTAATTCATTTTATTTTTAAATTAAATGACTGTATTGGGTTAGAAAATGGTGGTTCCCACCTACTAAGATTTGTGTCTCTCACCCAACTCAGGTCTCTATTTCACATGGGTACCTGAGTAGACATTTCTTGTTCTCACGACTGGGGATGATGATTGATTTCTGATTTTATTCTATTTGTATCTTGGAGTTGGGAGAAACTGATCGAGGTGGAGCTCAGGATGATCAAGGATATCTCCTATGAGGATTTTCTATATTTTCTGAATTTATTGCTCTGTGTTGTTAATCATGTTGTATTTTTTACTAGATTCAATAAGAATAATCACCATGACATGGATTAATATTCTATATAATATGGCATTGGCCATTTTTATTAATTTGATAAATATTGTCTTCCTCTGCTTTGTCACGTATTTAATTTATATTCTTGCATTGTCTATTGTACATTAGTTTCTTTCGCTACTGTATTTTACTTATACATTGTTATATTGTTGTTCAACCCTGATAAGAGGTTATAGTCTCCCCACTATCACCTCCAGAGACACTCACTGCTAGTCGGCAGCCTCAAGTGTACGATGTGGCACACCTCAGGTCATGTAACCCACCAGTCTGGCAACCATATTAGAGGGGAGTTGGGTCGGTATGATTGAGTAGACAACTCATCACATCTCAAAAGGCCATGGGGTATGAACCCACAACTAACGAAAATAAAGAGAGAACCCCTACCATTGGCCAACATGATGTCATGAGATAACTACAATATTGAAATGTTATTTCGTGATTACTTGATTACCATTATTTTGGAGGATTTTAACTATTTTAGGAAAAATACTTAATTATGGTAAAAAAAATTATGGTATTTTATTTTTGAAAAAAGGTGAATTATATTCTTGAAATAATATTTTAGGGACATATGGTGATTACTATTAATAATGGTAGTAAATAACATATCTTGGAGAATGTTGTATTATAGGAAATAATTTTCTAGATCTGATACATAAAACATGATTAATGTTATTTTATGAAAAATGATAAATTAAATATGTATGAATATGTGACTACATAGTCTTAAATTTTTAGGATTCACCACTGGATATGAATATATAGATGAATTTTGGGGACATTTTTTTGTTGAATGATTTAGTGTGATCTTTTGGAATTGTTATTGAATTTTAGAGATAAATGAATTGTTTAGCCATGTGAAGGTTTACTAATTTTTCAGAATTATCTAATATTGTTTCAAAAAAATTAGTTTGTCACCATATATATATATATATATATATATGAGGGTTATATTTTTTCCCTTTTATAGATTATGTGATGTATTAGAATTTTATTTTATTTATTTTTCTATAAAAACAGTCATCATTATTTCTCTACATTTTGTGAATGAGAGTAAAATATTGTTGATATGAATTTTAGTATGAGATTATACCTATCATGTAACTAGGATTCATATTTTTAGTCTATACAGTAAATGAATTCCTCAAATATAAGAAAAAGATCTATTTTTTTATCATTTGAGATTCTCGTCAAATGAATCGTTTGTCTTTTTCAAGCTTCTATGGTATTTGGTTTTATGGTCATTTATTATCTTGTGATTATAAAAATTCTTGTGTTCAATTATCTATGTCACATTCAATAATTAGTTAGAAATTATTCATTTATTTTATGTTCATATTTACAATTCCAACTAATGTTTTCCTATATCTAAACCTTGTTATGTGTTACTAAATATGGAATTCGTATTTACCATGGCGTATTTTCAAGTTTATATTTTATTAAAACATTTTACGATGTGGGATTGGAAAGTTTGTAATTCAAAATGTGAAATTTTGATTAAAAATATCTATTTCAAATTGTGAGACCAAAATATTATAAATGGGGGAGAATGGAATATCAATTTTTTAAAGAATACTATGATCAGTTTCATACAAAAATATGCAACACCGATAGTAAAAAAACAAAGAAATATTTTTATTTATATCTGAAAATTATAACCAAGGTGTTAAATGTGAAAGTATAAATATCATTATCTAATTATATAGAGATATATTTAAATATTCTAATAATTATTTTTTGGGATAACTAATTAGAAATAAGCCCATAATTTTTAATAATTTCATTATATAATTCTATGATATGTTTTATTCGAAAAATATTTTTATTGATTTTTTGTTATTGAATTATATAATTAACATCTTGGAAGTTTATAAATTTTTTAGGAAAATATTATTAATTCAAAAATAATAATATAAAAATTATCTTAATGAGAAATGTTAAAAATATTATAAAAAGTTTAATTTTTAGCGAATGGGGAAAATAATGGTTTCCACTAAAAATTATATTTCCATTTAAATTATTTACAATAAAATTATAATTTGAATCAATTTTTTATTTTAATTAGTTTCATTTTTATTTTATATGTTAACATTTATATTTTTCAAATGAATATTATAATTGAATATAGTATAAAAACATTTTTAACATCAAAAAGGGTTTTTCTTGAAAAAAAATTTCATCACTGTTTTTTGATATATTTTTAAATAAAATCCTATGACATAAAGTGTTTTTATTTTTAAAAAAAGATTCCATATTTTTAATTATGAGGAAAATAGTTTTTGTAATTTCTTCTTTTTATTTTTGTCCAATATTAATTGTCACATCAATAATTCTTGTTACTACATTAAAGTGTAAATCTATTAAATAATGTTAAAAATAAAATTAATAGTATGTGAAAATTGGATAAAAACATTCTTAAATTATATTGGATGTCTGAAATTCATATTAATCAACAATTATTTTTTTAAATGTATATTTTTACATTTTATGTGATTATGACTTTTATAGTAGTCTATGTAAGGAAAAGTAAAAAATTTCACTCTTTATTCTAATTATAATAATATTATCTATATATGGATAAATAGAATATATTATTGGTCACAAAAAGTAATTTCAAATTTATAGTATTTATATTCATCATGGTAATTTATTTTTATTTTTTAGTGAATATATAATTAGCTTAAATAGTTTCAAAATAATAGAGGTGTACGTAATCAATAATGTAAAATTAAAATAAATTCTTTTGAAAATTCAAAATTTAGACTAATTTGAATGATCTAATGACAGAAAATAATGTTATAGATATTAAAAACATGTGAGGGATATATTTATATATCTTATTAATATTTATTTTTTTTTTGATGTTACAAAAGTTAAAGTAAATGAATAGTTATAAAATTGACATTATAGATATTTCATGGAAATAATAATTTAATAAATGATATACAATTATAAAAAAAATATTTCTATCCATTTTAATTAGATTTTAAATTTAATATAAATCATGATCAATTTTTGGAATGTTTTTAGATTTATAGTTTCTGTCATTACCCTTAATAAGTAATAAACCATGTTATAGTGGTAAGTGTGAAAAGGGTTAACATTGCTTTAGATTAAACTATAAGCATAAAAGGAGAGTTAAAACATGTAAATTTTTTATTTTACAACTGAATTAAGGACCATAATAATTTTATAACTTATTATTATCAAATCAGTTCACTTCATAAATCAATATTAATTAAAATTATTTTAATTTTTAAATAAATTTTAAATGTTCCCCTCCCCTGACTTATAATAAAGGACCACATATTCACATTTGATCATAGTTGAGGAACCATTTTTACAAGAAAATGCATACCCAAATAACTTCTTAACAGTCCTACCATCATTATAGGAGTCTTATTTTAGTAAAAATAACAACCATAGAGTGAATTATGTATAAGGTACCCGAGGTTTCTCAATGAAGAGGTGTAGTTCATAACAAAGTATTTTTGTATTTTTTGTTATTCCATATAAGATAACTATTCTTTAACCCACTATGATAATAAAAAAACCACCTATATATTGAAATTTTATTATTCTATTGTCATAACCTATATCAATCTCCATCCTTTATCAATTGTTAACAGAATACGTCCTTCATGTGTACGATGAAATACTTCCTAACAAATAAATGTAATTCATTTTCTATAAAAGGTACTCTCATGGTTGATTATAATAATAGAAATAATTTATATATATAATATTCATGACATATATATAATTACAAAAAGATAACATTTCATTTACTTCCTTAACATTCAATTATTTGAAAAATGATAAAGTCGTTCGTGCTTACCAATAGAGTACCATATCCATGAAGTGTTGTGAAAACTTTTTCATTAAAAAATATCATGGATAATATATATAAGTATGATTAATGAAATTTTATGGTATATAATGGTCATTATATAAATATAATATAATTATCTCATTTTCGATAATTACTATTGAACAAGGGAAACAATATTATTGTTTACATACATCCTACTATCTCTATGACTAGTATATAATTAATTTTTCATAAATATATTTACTTTTTGTTATTTATATGAATAATTAATTTATAAAAATGATAATTCTTTGTGAATAATAATTTCATAGATGATATATTAATAACATCCTTTATGATATTCAACCTACCCTGGTAATTTTAGACTTATGAACATAATATATTCAAAATGACCCCCATGAATGAAAATGATTTTGTAATTTGTTATAACAAGGTATTAAATAAAATAAAAAGAAGAATTAATTTGAAAATTTATCCTAATAAAGTACTAACAGTCACATAATATTGTTATTTTGGAAGATAAGTAATATACGTGATAAATTAGACTCAATGTCAGACAATCATTAAAACAAAACTGCAATTTAAATGTTATAAGGAGTTATTTTCAAAATAAATAATTTTATTTTATATACATTTAAAATTACTTTATAAATCTATTACAATTAAATAAAGTATATATACATATAATAGTGTGAAATTTTAATTTAATGTATTTCTAAATGAATATTTTTAAAAAATGTTTTATCTTTCTATAAAAAATAGAATAAGAATTTTTTTTAACTTATATGGTGACAAGTGAAATTCATTACACCATAATAATTATTTAATGATTGAATCCTATTACATTATTTTATGTTTTTATCAATAAAATATCATATATCTCTTTTTGGTATTTATGTTTTGAGAAATGTTTTTTAAATGAAAATATATTTTTTCGTACAAAAGTTTTATTCATTTACGATTAATAGTGTTTTCAAGGTTTTTACTCATGATATAATATTATGAAATCATTAATTGAGGGTTGAACCAAAATCTATCTCACATTTTATCTAGATATAGATATATGTTGGTTTCTCCAAGATTGGACTCAAATGCACTGGTTAATGATTATGTTTTCAAAGAAATTACATTGTATATTGTCCATATAGATATTCCGGTTATAAGGGTTCATATTGGGGCTCTGTAAGGGTTCAATAATAAGGATGTCCCAATGAACCTATATTAATTTTTTATGCATCATTTTTAATTTTCATTGAATGTATTCAATTTCAAAATAAAGGCTATATATCTTGTTAATGTAATGGTTATTCTTTCATTGAAAAAATATATCTTTAGGAAAATTATTTTTAGGTATTTTCATTTAATATGTGAATCCCTCATGATTATGATTATGGATTTATGAATTTTTTTATAAATTTATAAGAAATCATTTAGGAAGTATTTATAATTTCACTTGTAAATGATTATTTTAGGTCATAAATTATTTACTCTTAAGGTAAAGAGTTTTTTTAACATCATGTTATTTAAATGGATAAATATGTTTCCATATTTTTATGTTATTTCCATTAAATTTATTTTTGTGATCATTCCACATTTCAAATTTAGATCATAGGATTATTAGGGACATGGATGAGGTCATGATGAAATTTACGAAGATGTTTCATGTAAAAGAAACATGTTTGTTTATAAAAAAATACATGGAATAATAGGATACTGAATAGAAGGTCAAAATTATCAATATATGGGTTGTTATGTTTCATTTGTGCATAAAATATCTAAATATTTAATCCCAAATAGTCACTATGAATGAATGAAATAAATATAAGTCTAAATACACTAGAATGTGTAATGTTTAAATGTTTTCCTTTATATCAAAATCTCACACAATACTTCAACAGTTGATCAATGGGTATCACATTTTTTCCATCGCATGAGATCATCCCAAAAATAATTAACATCTCCATATTCAGGGGGTTCTCCCTTAACACAATCATGTGTGTCTAAAGTGTTATCCAGCTTGACATTGATTAGCATCCTAGTCCATCTTTATCTATTAATTTTTATATATTAAGTGAATCACCTATATTCTTAATTTTTTCCTTAGTTTATCTTCATTAAGTGTGAGTTAATCACTTATCCATCACTAGCCTTGGAATATAAGTTTTTTTTATCTTTTATGAGTTCAAAGTTTTTTTATTGAGTTTTATAGGAGTTTTTGTCTTGTGAATATGGCTCCTGTAATCCTTAACAAGTGAATCTTTTTCATATGTAGATGGGATGATGATTACGTTGGTTGAAATTGATCCTTACAATTATGGAAACATCCTTATATATATGAACTTCCAATTAAAATAATTCATCATTACATATGGTACAACTAACCTTACACATCAGTGGCTATCAGTGAAAGAATAATGAGTATCCTTAATAAAATGAAACTCCTATAACATAACAAAAATACTTTTAAATAATCATTTGAATAGTTACAAATGATATAATGAAGTAAAATTTCATAATAATCGTACAAAAAAGGAAACTTCAAACATCCTTAAATAAAAAAACTTGTGTAAATGTATATTTAAGATTAAATGAAATGGAAAATTTAAATTTCATTTCATAAAACTAACAGAACTAATTTTTTCATTTACATCATAAAATAGAAAAATAAATTTTCATCAATAACATTAAAAATTATAGTTTTAAATTTTATAGACAATATTGAATATAACATTAAATAATTTGGAACAAATATATATATATTATATACACAAATAGAAATAATATTATTTTCAACTAAAATGATCAAAATTAAATTAGTTTTCAATTCAATTTTATTTCAATATAAAAAATACTATAATTTCAGAAAACATATATGGAAAACAATCATTGAAATAAATAAATATATGTATGATCTACTATATTTCATTCAATAGTGTATGAATAATAAATACACATCATAAAATCTGTTAAATAATTATTTGTGGTTAGTGTTCATGCTGTGATGGGAAGATGTGAATGCTAGTGTCTATGATATTTTGAAATTTTTTGATGGATTACTGGATATAAAATTCTATCATTGAAGAATGATTCATTCATAGGGAATTTTTTTTCTTTTATTCTTATCAAGATAAATTTTTTTAATATAAAATGAATATATAACTTGAACACCTTCATGCAACACAAGAAATAATAATTTCTCTATTTATGGAAATTTCATTGAGGATAATGGATTGAAAACATAATTGTTTAGAAGAAAAAAATTACATAAGAATAATGGAAAATAACCCTTTTGTACAGTGGAATATGTTAATTGTGAATAAACTTGATAAAATAATTATATAGTTTTTTAAATAGTATTATAGAATAAATTCAGTTCTAGTACATCTTATTATCCAAATAATGTAGTAGAAAATGTATAAATATGATTTTTAATTGTGTTCTTTTAATAAATTAACCATTTTTTTAAATCAGTGATGACGTGTATATAATATTACCTCCATCAAATCAGTTTACATAGTATAAATAAGTGAACATACAGATAAGGGAAAAATATTCTAACAGCGGTTCATTCCATAATTGAATCTCACTTTAACTACTCAATAAACACCGAAGGTAGTTTTAAATATTTTTGTAAGGTCATTTACCAAGGGATTTCACATCCACCTGTAAGAAGTTGAAACATAGTACAAGGCATTTCCTCGTGCATCCAATTTGTTTGTAGATATAATCTAAACTATGTACTAGTATTTGAATCATACTACATAGATAAGAAATTGATGTTAACACATAGTAGAAATATACAAGATATTGAAATGGTAAACAAATTTAGCGAACATTTTGCATAAGAATACAACAAATAACTATATATGAATATTCCTTTTCAACTGATTCATTAATATATATTACTTATCGAGAAATAATTTTTTGAAATTGATCTAAATGAAATTTTATTGAAATATAAAACAATATTTTTGTTAGAATATGATCCATTATTTATCCTTAATTTCTTATTTTGTCTATTTCATCCAATAATTTGATTTATATTCAAATAGAATAACATATTGTAAATAATATCTAAATTATATTATTGTTTTACCTAGAACTGTGTGTATCAATTTAAAATTTTCTTGTATGCTAAAATTTTACTTCTACTTGATTATTAAATATTGCTCAGTAAAATTCAAAAAAAAAATATTCTCCATGATTTTTGTAGAAATTTTTTTGTTAATCTCTTTCATTGAATAGTAGTTTTTCTAACTTATATCTGTTTGTAAATCAAACTATAATTACTATGTCAATAGATTCCCATAAATTTCCCCAAGTTTACTAGTCTATAAATTTTCTTTTAAATCAATATATAATCCCAAAAATGTTATGAAATATTTATTTGAAAAATAAAATATTTTAATTTAAAATATCATAAATGCTTGAGTAATATCTAAAAATAAAATTCCCTACATATCCACCATTAAATTTGGCATCATTGTTTTCTTTAGGGAATTTTAATCTCTTTCAGGGTGTGATATTCTCAAATCCTATAGGCATACTAAAATTCGTCATTCTCTCTCTCGGATTGGACATAAAATATCATGTTTATGAAAATTTCATTATCTCAAAATATAAAGGAAAGAAACACTAATGTAATCTTATTTTAGAATCCAATAACATTAAAACTTTCTATAAAAAATGTTTCCCTACATATGAATTAAAAACATTAATTTTCTTATTCATGATTTCATTTAACTCCCATGTATATTTATATGTAATATACATCAACCTACATGAGTATAATTCGTAACAAAAAATAAACTCAGATAATATCTTATTTGTATGTAAGATTAATTCATCATTATGGTCTCCCTATGTAAAAGATAATATCCACATCTCAATGAATAATTACAATTAACAACCATTAAAAATTATAATATTTACAATTAATATTCAAATGAGAATGTCATCTAATTTTTTGTTTTTTAAACCATCCATCAATAAATAAAAATTATTTATGCATTCACTATAATGAGTCACTTTTTTTCACTATTTAAAATTAGAAATGTATTGGTAGATTGTCTAAGAGTAATATTAATATATATTAGGTTCAATAATTAGAAAAAATTATATTATCAATTAAGATATACAATATTTTTATGAATTATTATATTATGTAATACATTTAACTACTCTAATTGTTTACATACATTTTGAACCTTACATTGTTTTGAAATAACATTTGATTGATATTTTACCTAACTGTACATATGTGTTACATATTTTCTTTCCATAATGTAATGATTCTTAATATATTTAATTTAATAATTTTAGTATCTAATATCAGGTTTGTTGATTTTATCATAAAACAATTACATAAAATTGGTATATTAAATTTTTAATTTTTATGGGTAATATCATACATCAATTTATATCATTATATGTCATATAATATATACCAAGCATCACCATTTGTAAAATATTATACCTAAAACAATTTCTTCATCAAATGTGAGTGATCAGATAATATAAGTTACGTAATTAGAATGAATAACTTAATAACTTAATTAAAAAAATGGCGATATGAATTAAAATTTCATATACATTAATTTTTTATTGAAAATGTAATTATAAATGCATTAATAAAATATCTAGGATCCCACTCATCATTATTTCCATTATTAATAATTATAGAACTAGATTACATAAACACATTGAATATAAACACATTAAACCGACTCATATCATTTTTTAAATATAAAAATTATAATACATGGATGATTAAATGAAATAAATAAATTAACACAACACATTTTCTCCTTAAAAATAAAATATATGTACTAGGGATATGTAAAAACATTATCACAATTTCAATAAAAAAGTAAAAAAACAATAGACATAGCTTAATCCCATGAATATTCATGAAGAGAACTAGCATGCTTCAATTGAAATTAATAACATATAACCACAGACATGTTAATTTTGTAAAAGAATTATTAAATATATATGATTCTAATAAATAATAGTGAATAAACTGTTCAAGAAGTATATGTTTCTAAAGAATTAAAAAATAAAAAACATTAATAATTATTGAGAATATTAATTTCATAATAAATAGAATTATTATAAATAACCTTTCTTTAAATTATGATAAATTAACATATAAAATTATTTTAATGATCTTATATGAATATAAATAGTTAAAAGGTTAATTCCCTCTATAATACGAAATATTAAAATATAGATCGACTATAATTTTAAAAAAAAAACTAAAATATCTCACTAAATATAATAATCATATTATTAAAAATGTATAATTTTTAATATTTTTTTAATAAAAATATCATTCATCGAATATAGGTCAAAACTTTTCTCCTCCCATATCATAAATATTAAATACATGGAGCTATTAAATAAATTTAAAAATTGAAAGAAAAAAATATGTGTAGTATTGTATACCATGATACTAAAATTGTTATGTATTTGAAATATAGTACCCATTAATCAACACATAGTAACATCAAAATATATTCATAGAAATAAATAAAAACAATTTATGATAATAAAATGTATTATGAATACAAACAATAATGCTTAATAAATGTATAATATATAATAGATTAAATAAAATAAAAAATTTAAAAGATGAAGTAATAACATGATGATATATCTTTTGAGAAAACCAAATAATATGGCATTATAGTCATTATTTTTAGAAAACTATCATCTTATGAATAGGTAAATTTGAATGAACTCGTAAATATTAATATAATTTGTATACATGTTTGAAATTTTGTATTAAAAAATATAAAAACAAGACATAACATGATACTTTATCATCTGAAAATATATGACACAAATTCTAAGAAATATATACTAATATTGTACTATATAATATATAATGGAATTGGAACATGTATGAATGTATCCCCTCATGTATAAAATAGCTAGTGAAGATCATGCAATTGTTACATCATGATTAAAAATTAGTCATATACTACATTTATAAATATAAACACAATTCTATTAAAACACATCACATTGAACATCAACGATACTTTTTTTAAAAATATTTCACTAACTCCTATAATGATTTATTACCAATAACACATTAAGAAAATATCATTCATAATAAATAACCACCCTTTAAACATTTATCATTTTTCTTTATGTGGATCAATTCCTATAAAATACCAAACATATATGTCATTTGGTACCACTATATGTTTTGGTTTAGGATTGTTATAAATAATGGATTTAGGTAAAAAAACTATTTAATTCTAAAAAACATAATATTTTACTTTAGATAATTCTATTCAAATATAGGCATGCATGACAAAAAACAAATTATGCAATTTTAACGATGAAATTATAAACAAAATTAAAAATAAATTTTAATAATAAAACTGAATATTTACATGAGATTAATATTCAATCCATTATTAAAATGATTCTTATAATTAATTGGATCTTCACAGTTTTTTTCAACTCTATGTTATATATTATTTCATTACACATTACTCGGGATTTTGATAAGGTGATCCTAAACATTAGTAAACACACTACTAACAATATTTAAATAATTCACGTAAAATTATAAATATTTAATTCTAATATCAAGCAAAGAATAACTAGTTTTGACTTTATATTGTTTAGAAATTAAATTTAAAAACATTTTATACAATGTATCTCTTTTAGAACAATCAAAATCATAACCTTTTTTAATAAATTATACATTTTCATTGATGTATAAATTTATCTTAAACCATGAAAATTTTTTCATTAATATAATCAATAGAATATTTTTTAGATATATAATTAAGAGTGTGGAATGAAAGTTCATTTATAAGGTGAGATAAAGGATAAAATATTCTCTTTGATTTAGATGGATAACAGTTTTGGATATACATATTTCACTTAAATCCTCATAAACACTCCAATTAGAATTCAAGACATTATTTCCATTCCTTTTATAATATTATTTTTCTAGAATATTTTTTGATTCTAGTATAGGGATGTTAGATGAACGATATAAATTATTCCATTACACATGAAATCTGTCCTTTTTAATATTTCTATCATTATTCATGAATTTTTCTATTTTCATCTTATAGATTTTATATAATCTTATAGAAATGTCTCAAAGTTCATCAATATAATCTTGACTAGAAGTGTCAACATACATATCCAAAAGAATTGTAATATAATTATTAATTAAATCTATAAAATTAACATCTTTTTACATATTAGAATCATATATAAAGTGTATTATAATAAATTTTTAAAATTAATATATTAAGTAGGAGTAGACTATATATTATAAGAAAAACTTTCCCACCATTTAATTGTATAAATCTAAGAACAATTAAATCTTCAGTATCATATAGAATAGTAGTTCTTAAAGAAGAAATTTTTTTAACTCTCTTAGTGAGTCTTCCATTTTCATTAGTAATAATTTACCCATAAAATAATGTTCAAGTATCAATTTTATGTTTTATTGTTTAAAACCATTAATTTGAAAAATTTCAAGCTCTTTAATTGGAAATATAAATAGTTACCAACATATGACACGTAGTATAATAAAGAGAAACTCTATTTCATTTATTAAGTCTCAATATATACCTGAGAGAAGTCATAACCTTTTATTTCAAAATATAATCATCTTCATGAGTGGAATTAGACGTCTCTTATTCACTGATAAAAGTATTATTGTGTTTCTACACCTTAATAAAACATTACATCCAATATTATTGAAATATAAATTCAGTGTAGATTTCCAGGAACTATAAATTTCACCATTAATATAATGTTCTCTAATAATAAAATTACATTTTATAGGATAATCAATCAGTTATTATATAGTATATTTTTTTTCACATCCAATAGTTAATCATTAAATTCTATGAGTAAACTAGTTTAAAGTATTATAGAAATAATCTTACAAACTACAAACTAAAAGGTTTATTAAGTGGTAGTCTTTGGGTTGAACACCCAATAAAAAATTCTATGAATAGTTTAGATGAAAATAGACTAATTAAAAACCAATGACACATACATTCAAATAAATCATATTGATTATTAATACATCTAGGTTTATTCAATAGTGTAGGAAAATAGTATGTACCATACAATGTTGTAGTTAAAATTGGGTAAAAAAATTCATTTTATATTTTTCATAACACTTAAACAAAAAAATATGAAATTTCCTGTTTATATGAAATTTTCATTATTTATTATATAGGTGACCCAAAATATTATTTAAACATAGAACGTAATAATAATTTTCATGATTATGGAATGAGGAAGTGACATAAAATTGGAATAAATAAAAAAATATATGAAAAAATATAATATAATTTAATCAATAGTTACAATCCCCCTTCATCAAGTTACACATCTATAGAAATAAACCTAATAATGCTAGCTATGAGAGTGTAGATAAATAATAGAAACCCAAATAGTAGTAATAATGGAATTCTGAAGGTTAAAAATATTACCATAATTGATCCCTCCTTGGTCGAATGATGAATTTCATGTTTTGAACGAAAACACCATACCTAGAATCCCTTATTTTGTGATCAAAATAGTTTGACTAGAACTGGTTGGTCGATCATATTTGTTTTCTGAAGGATATTCTATGACTAAATTAGTTTGCATTTATTTCAACATTTTTTTGACATGAAATTACATGTATGGTATCAAAATGATTGTTTTTTATTATGGGGGCGGGGTGGGATCAATTCCTTTCAAAATGGATCACATTCAGTTTTACCATTTTAATAGTCTTTTCTAGAAACTCCAAATTGTTCCTGCATAAAAAAATATGGTACAAAACAAATTTCTAAAGGAATATGGTCCTTTGGGGGTTCAGATCCAAATACTGTTAATAACTCACACTGGTCTATAGGATGGGAGGTAAGGCTCATTTCCCCATTTTAGGGGGATTTTTTATACTACCAGAATCCATTAAAGATTTAATATATGTTCCTAAATTCCTTCATAGTCTCCAATATGGGGCTTCTTACACTAGTGAAAATTTATTGATTAAGAAAATGTATTGATATGAAAAAATTAATTCATATTAGGAGTTATCTATCTCTTTATTATTTATTAAGATGCCTCAATTAAAAAACATGTTAAATAAATGTTGCGTTTATTTCCATCCATGATGTTGTTTGGTGTCTTGGATATGTGATTGCACCACTATCATGCATCCTACATTTCCAATGAAAACATTAACAAAACCCCATATAGATTATTTTACATAGTTTATGGTTTTGGGACTAGACACATCAGTGCAGTTTAAAATCATGTGGTAAGGGTCAAAACATTGATCTAATACCCTAATGAGGTGTCCTAAATGTAATATTTTTGGTGAGAATCAGAATCTATTTAGTGCTTATATGACCATCTATGTTTTGGGAGATATAACCACAATGACATTAGAGAAGTCTTATTCATATATGACTACCCCGGATTATTTCATAATGAGAATGAGCCTTTGAGTAATGTTGATATGGAATCATAAATATACTCCAATGGTATGTATTCTATAATTTTTTAAATCTCAAATTGATATTGATTCATTATTCACTCATCTCTAAGACCACTTGTACCATTCTTAGTCTGTGAAACAATAGATAATAATTGATATGAAATATTTGAAAGGAAAATTGTATGGTGATAACACATTAATGGTTTCCATTGAAAGGCGTGATTACCCATATCATTATGGATATGGTATGGAACTCATAACTTAATAAGGATCCATATGTATCCTATTTTATTACATGAATCATAGTCATCACTGATTGATTTGATTTATAGTCCATTGGTAGTTTCGGAAGAATGATCATCGAATGAGAATGATTGTATCCAGATGGGTGAAATGTAAGATACACATGGGGAAAAAATATTAAGGGGATTTCTATTGGAGTTACAGCCTTTGAATATCATATAATATGTCAAATTATAATATGAATCAATGTTCTTTTAGTTCTGTTCACCACTAACCTAATGATGGGTTTAGTTAAATGATCATGCTCAAAGTTTCTATTGTTATCTCTAAGGTTTCAATAATGTTAAGGGCTTACTCCAAGATGGAAAATTTTTTATTAGGGCTTACACACTAAGGAAGGTAAACTAATTCTTTATCATCTGAATTATAAAAAGAGATGATGATTTCCATGGAATGTTTACAAGATATAGATGAATTTTCTTGGAGGCCCCACCGTTTTCCATGATTATTCAGTTCTTTATTATTAAAGAAACAATCCTTTAAATGGGTATGTGGGTGAAGGTTCGTGCTCATGGTCTACATGTCATGGGTGTATGTGTATCTTCCAGATGAAGTGGACATATCCTTGTGTATTTATCCCTCATGCCTTGGTTTTCAACATGACATGTATTTATTTTTCTTCTTGAAATATTTTGGATATTTTTTTGATAGGAAAGGGAACTCCTTAATTGTCTACTGATCATGACCAAGATATATCACATGATCAATGATCTATTCATTCAAGCCTTCACATGAGTGAAACGGTCATTTCGAAGATTCTTCTCAGTATTAAAGTAGACAAGTCTAGGTTATATAATATACCAATACTGATATGTATTTATACTATCGCATGATAAACTAACATGTCTTCAATCAACATAATGAAAACAAATACATGTATTTGAAATATAGAATGACAGCGAATACATGTTAATGGGCGAATTTTATGATCACGGTGACATGTCAATAAGTAGTCATGATATTGACTTAATTTTTCAAGTGCCTATAATGTGATATTATAGATATGTTAAGGGGTTGTATCCTGATCAATTTCAATTTTCAAAATCTTATCCTTCAATCAATGTGGTTGTTTCTGTTATTATTTAGGACATATCAAGATAATTGAAGAAATTATGTGATCTCATGACCTTAAATTAATCATTTGGATGTGTTTTTCGA
The DNA here is from genome assembly GCA_963277665.1 of Viscum album. NCBI lineage: Eukaryota > Viridiplantae > Streptophyta > Magnoliopsida > Santalales > Viscaceae > Viscum > Viscum album. The sequence goes on along the minus strand of OY728145.1, from coordinate 740,585,862 downwards.
ACATGTTCGTAATCCCTTAATTGAAAAAGGGATCAAAGATGAACAATAATGTGACATATCCTAAGGAATTATTCCTAAATTTTAATTAGAAATAATGCATGACTGAGTGTTACTGTGGTTGCAATACACCATAGGGCTTGCATGAAGAAAGGACGTTATTTCCATGAAATCATACACAAGCCCAAAGGTGCACTCATGGGGAACATTTATTAATGTGATTATGATGAACTCATTAGGGCCTTGTGAGGGAGTCTGAAAACCTGAATAGGGGATTCACTATGAGACAACACAAATCGATTAAGTTCGATAGAACTTGGGATGCACGGCCAATAGTATGTATATGGGTTTACACATTTTCCAAAACACCTTGTAGGGATATAGGTTTCCACATGATTCCCAAACTCATTGGATCCACATTACCTTCCTATGGTCTTTAGATTTGCATTGTATAAATTATATGATACCAAGATGATGTAATCATGATAACTGTCTAAGGGTGTTAAGAGACAATGAATCAATTTCATATATGATGTGTGTACAACATAACCATGTCGAATTTAGGGAGTATTGTAATTGAGGAAATGGATTTAATAACTCATGATCATATATGCATGTGGCTATAAAAAGAGTGATGATTTGTGTTATCCTATATTCAAACATCATGGGGGGGGGGTGTAATTAGCAAGTGTACACCAACTGGTGTAGACATAAACACTTCACATAATAAGTATCTTCACATGATGTTCAATTCATCATGTGTTCACATGAACCGAAATGAATAATATGGTGTAATATCACTACACAAAAAAACCCCACGAAAATGAGGGAGGATTGTGAGATGGGGATATATGTCTATAGATATTCATGTTCAAATGGAGACACGGTTTTATAGGGACTATGAGTATTTTAATTCTGTAATTATATTACGTGATCTTAATATGATCATGGGATAAATACTTTTGGTGACCTTCCAGCATTGGGTTCTCACAATGGGGAACACATAATTCCATACAGAAGTTCATTTATGGTGATATAAGTCCCTAATATTTCCATATTACACTCCTTATTCCCCATATATGAAGGGGTTTTGAAGCGGATTCGGGTTATTTATAGGACATGGTCTTCTAATGTTAATGCCACTTGTGTTGTGGGCATGTCACATGTATCAGTTGAGGTGGTGGATACTTCATTAGATTGACATATTTTGACCGTTGTATGAATTCATGTGATCTAAATTCTATTATGTGATGTATCCAACCTTGTAACAACACAAAATTTTGAATAAATCTTGTTTCCTAATTTTGAGTGTTATTTTATTTCATAATCAACAAAACTTTTTCATTTAATAAAATAAGTATAATTAAAAATGAGGCTGTTGGTTTTTTGACTATTATATGACGGTTAGTTAGTATGACTGTTGGAAACTAAATGTTGCGACTATTGTTTCTAAATACAAGTTATCTTGGTTAATTAATATAGAAAGAAGATTTGATGGCCTCATCCAGCAGTCTCGGGCCAATCGAACCCCATCTAACAGAACTTGGGAAGGAGGTAGCACTAGTGGGCTTTTCCCTGGACCAAACCAAAGACGAACTTAATCATGTGAAGCTAGAACAGAATCGCCTTCGCGAGAATTTTAAGTTGATATAAATTACTACTCGTGCGATGTTGGTTGAGCCGCCCCCAGATTCTCTCACCATAGCACACCTTACACTTAGGTCCTATGCTGGGGTTATAAGTGGATATGTAAGGAGACCGTAACTGCCTTGTGTAATCCTTTCATTTAAATTAAAATTGTGATTTCTTCTTATGATGAAGTTTGGGAATTTTCGAATGTTCGGATAAATATAGTATGCTTATTTTTAATGAATTCTAGAAAAATTATATTTAAAAATATTTAAGTTAAACCTAAAATAATTAATTATGTGTAAATATTTTCAAAAAATGGTATTCTATAATTATGTTCATTAAGAAATTTAGAGTCTAAATAGATCAACATAATTTTTGATGAATAGTAAATTATGAATATTTATTTTACGCTTAGGATTAGTAATATGACCAAATGGATTAGTAATATATCTTATAAAAGTATTAATATAATCTAGACACCTTGATTAAGCAATGTGATTCAATAAAATAGGTAAATACATATTTCAGAAATTATTAGTCAAGTAATAGTTTCTTCGGGAGGATAGTGTTTTTTAATTAAAAATTAAATTAAAATTATTTAGAAAATTATTTTTATGAAATGAAGTTCATTTTTTAACTCAAAGCATCGATATTGTGTTAAGGAAACTTTTGTGGTTTTTTCTGAAAAAAATGAATTTTCTGTGAATAATGAATTTATTAAAAAATTAAATTAAAAATATTTAGAATTTTTTTATATAATGGAGTTCATTTTTGAAATCAGAGCATTGATATTTGGTTAATGCGAAATTTTGGGATTTTTCTGATTAAGTTGAATTTTTGCTGAATAGTGAATGTTCAGTTTAGAGTTTCAGGTGTTTAATGAAATCATTAAGGATGTAGTCATTATGGTTGACTGATGAATAGTAATATAAGGTATGAGGTGTCCCAAGTCAACAATACCATGGGAAAATACCATGGGAAAGCCCATGGTTTTGCCCATACCACCAATGAGGTGTCCCTTGCCCATTAATGTCGTGTCCCCTCACTTACCCTATAAATACCTAGCTATTATCTCATCCTTTACATTAAAAAATCTTCCTCAATGATGTTTGGGTCTCCTTACCTCCCAAGGAGTCCTCCCATGGTTCCATCAAGCCTCCCAATGTCCCAAACATCATGATTTTGATGTTACTCGTCAAGGTAAGGGATCTTACCTCTCCCTTTCTTTCCTTGTACTCTCTTTTATGTCATTTCTTGTATGATCCATGTTCAAATGTTTTGGATTTTCTTTTATATTCATCCTATTATACACTTCATGGTAATATTATGAGAAACCCCTGGTTTCTCTCATCAATTAATTTTAATAATTTTTATGTGGCGCTGTTAGGCTGCCGAATTTTTAAGGGATTCTTTCACCCTTCTCATTTTTAAGATCTATTTTCATGTCAAGTCTATCAAGATCCTTTTTATTATTTTTGGGTATGATCTCTATATCTATCACACTGGTACTTTATTTTCATATTATGAGAGACCCTATTTGGTCTCATCAATTCATTTTTTGATGTCTTAAGTGACGCAGTTAGGCTTTCGAGTTTTCATAAGAGAAATCTTATTTTTGTCTTCCCCCCATGTTTTTCATTTCATATGGTATGTCATTCAAATTTCATTACCATGTTCTTATATCCTTTATATTCTTTCCCTATACTATTATATGGATCATTTATTAGTGGGTGACCCATGTCCCCTCTCTTTTCAATATTTCTAAAACCTTGTAACATAGTCGTTATGCTGCAGAATTTTTGACTCAAAATGTCTCTCTCTTTTTCTAAAATTTCTTTATTTTATTAGGTGAATACTAAAAGATATTTCTCCTATAAGGGTATAAATATATATATATATATCAAAATGTTTTATTTTAAATTCTAGGATTTACAAAAATGAAAACCTGCTTTCCTTTTTCATAGGTTTAAAGTGACACAAAGATCATGTCATTAAAGAAGTTTTTAAAACGTTATGATTATGAAATGAAACCCTTTTCAATTATGATATATGGGTTATTTATGAAATGCATGATGATTATATATGTGGATCACATGATAATAATGGAAAATTTAAGGGTTCACCCTGATAGCGCTCCAATGAAATGGGTAATGACTTAATCTCTAGAGATGCCCATTTTAACGATATCTTGGTGAATAACCTTCACTACTAAAATACGCCCTTTATCAGCACTAAAAAATGCCTTTAACTGCTCTAGGAAAAGCGTTGTTAAAGCCGGTGAAGATAAAGGTGGGTCCCCTTTATCAGCGCTCAAACAAAGCACTGATAATGACCCCTTTTATCAGCGTTTTTTTTTTGTTCTGATAAAATGGTTCTATATCAGTGCTTCCTTTATCAGCACTTTCTTTTTAGCACTGAAAAAATTAAAATATAGATAAATTTAAAAAAAATTAAAGACAATTAAAAAAATTACAAAAAATTTAAAAAAATCATGCCAATCGTGGGAGGATTTTATAGCATTTGATCCCCCCTTTTAACAGCACTTTTTAGCCCCTCCAGCGCCCACACGCACCCCCTCCACGCTTTATCAGCGCTAGCCCCAAACATCTACCCTCATGCGCGCGCCTCTGCCTCCAGCTGGTTTTGAACTCGAGACCTCCCCCCAGCATGCCTAAGCCCTTACCACTACTCTATTTTGATTTTTTTTCTTTTTCATGATATCTCTATATATATATACATAGTTATATTTATTCATATAGTAATATATATTTATATGAATATGTATATATAGATATATTAATAAATATATAGTTATATTAATATATATATATAGTTATATTAATATATATATAGTTATATTAATATATATATAGTTATATTAATATATATATAGGGATATTAATATATATATAGTTATATTGATATATATCTCTATTTATATATATATAGTTATATTTATTCGTATAGTAAAATATATTTATATTAATATATATATATAGTTGTATTAATATATCTATATATAGTTATATTAATATATATCTCTATTTATATATATATATATATTTAGTTATATTTATTTGTATAGTAAAATATATTTATATTAATATACATATATATATAGTTATATGAATATATATATTTATAGTTATATTAATATATATATAGTAATATTATTTTATATGTAGTTATATTAATATGTATATATATATAACTAGATTAAAATATATATATATATATAATTATATTAATATATAGTAGTTATATGAATATTCATATATTGGTATTTTAAACAAAATGGATATTAGTTATTATTTAGATAGAGCTAATTATTTTATATGTAAATATGTTTAATTAATTATTTTAAAATTTAATTTTTAGGTGTGAATATATAAAAAATATGTACATATAGTTATATATTTGATTATAAATAGAAGTGCATTATAAAAAACGATAAAATTTTAAACACATAATATCAATATGAATGTAATACCCTGGAATAAATTTAGTCCCCACTAAAAAAGAAAATAATACCCCTCCAAACAAGGCTGAAAACCCAGAAAATGTTAAAAAATCTGGGTACCCTGACTAAAAACTCTGTTCTGGAGGCCTTCTGGGCCACTTTTGGCCTCGATAAATGGTTGACTAGGACTACCCAGGGCACAGTGACGTAGAGCTCGTCGTAGGTTTTGATTTGATATGTGGTAGAGCTCAAATGGACTCCCGGATCAAAAGTTATGGCCGTTTGAAATTTGAGTAGCCTTTTCAACTTATTTTTGATCTTTTGTTAATTTTATAAATTTTTTTAGTCTTAAAATTGTTATTAAATGACTACTACTCAATAATAATTTGAAAATTCTTAATTTAAAATACTTTTTTAATTTTTTGAGAATCCATTTTCACGAAATATCTTATATATTAAGTATATTAAGTGTTAATATACATTTATACTTATCTAAAATATATTTAAAAATTATATAGTATATCTATATCAATATAACTATATTTATTTTTTAATTTTTTAATTTTTTTTTAATTTTTTTTGAATTCTACTGTTTATCAGTGGTTTTAAAAAAAGTGCTGATAAAGGATCCCCCTTTATCAGCCCTACTAAACAAGCGCTGGTAAAGGGGGTCCCTTTATCAGTGCTAAAAAAGCGCTGATAAAAGGGGGGCCTTTATCAGCGCAAAAGAAAGCGCTGATAAAGGGTTACTTCTATCAGCGCTTTTTTTAGCACTGATAAAGGCACCCTTTATCAGCACTTTTTTGAGCGATGATAAAGGCCCCCCTTTATCAGCGCTTTTTCGATAGCACTGATAAAGTGGGGGGGTGTTGGGAAAAACTGTTTTTGTAGTAGTGCTTGGTAATTTTTAAGGACACCTTGGGGATGGACCATGGTGAAACGGAAATGATTTTCTATGTTAAATGTTGTAGCCACATATTCATGTTATGAAATACGTTATTTATATTATGATATTCTCAGTATTTCTTCCTCATGCCATAATGTTCTTTTTTCATGACTTTGTTGATGTATCTCATGTTCACATGTTAAATGTTTCCCCTTGTTTCCCTTACTAGGCCCTCTACTCACCCTTTCTTTTTATGTATGTCCACAGGTTATGAGATGCAGTAATGAACCTAGGATGTACATAAGGAGAAGAATTTCAAGTGCTTAAGAAGAATGTTTTATGTTTTCATGTTTTATGTTCCGAGTTTCCAAGACATTAAACCTTAATGATCCTTGGTTCGGTAAAATGTAATGAAATGATATGTTATAAAAAGGCAGGAAGTTATATTTGTTATAAAAGGATGGTTTAGTTATATGAGGAAATTACCATATGAAAACATTAGGATGAACCCTATAGAAAAGTTTAAATATAGGAAATATTCCTGGTATTTTGGTGAGTATTGAGTAAATGTTTTATCAAGAAAATACATCCATGTCTACATACGAGCAGGTAGAGGTGGCTCTGGAATAGATGTACATAGGTGTAAAACACAAAAACACCTCTTGAGCTACACTCGAATGGAAACTGGTACACAAAAACGGGACTTGTTGTACTCTTGCTTACGAAACTTCTAGGGGTTATGCTTTGGTAAATTCATAAGCTTAGTATAAACCATTATTAAAGGAACAAAGATAAAATAAAATAAAGATTCAAAAAAGAATATATGATCATTGATAACCTAGATTGGAACCTAGGGGATCACAAGTTAGGATATACATTTCTTCTACATGTTTTTCCTTCTATGCTTAATGTTTCTTTTTCATGATTATTGGCTAAGTATTTAAGCCCCTAATTATACTTTCTTTTCTTAGTTAATGGTGGGAAATAGAAGAACATGTCCCAAAAATCAATGTGATATGAAATGTGATGATTGCTTTATTAATGTGACAGAGATAACGAGAGATCAAGTTGAGCATATCGTTATTATGCCAAACCAGCTATCAAAAATCACAATTAATAATTGGTCCCTAGTTGATGCCCAAATTTATCAAGGAAGAATAATACTAAGTCTCAAATATGTTCATCTGATAAAGTTTCTATGGGAAAGAAGACCGAATTTCATTTGTGCAAAATGTTTGGAAAGGGGCACCAAGGAGAATGTCATAAAGGAATCGGTAGATGTTTTATGTGTGGGTGATAGGGCATAAAGTATCTTATTGCTTCAAAAAAAAGGATAATGTGATGAATAGAGATAAGGTTCGATCTAACATAACTTACACTTTTCAATGTCGTAAATGTGGAGAAGTTGGAAATTATCCAAGGAAATGCTCTCATGGAAGGGATTAGATGCATGATGAGCATCAAAAATCTTTAAGGACAAGGGAACAATGCAATTACTATGCTGAGACAGATCATGATGACTAAAGTACATGCAACTTCTTCACAATAATTTTCAATGTCATGTTGTATATTAGTTTGTGCTCTATGATCATATCCTTAATGTTTTCTGTGAACATCGAGTCACTACCTAAGATGGTTTTATATCATTAAGGAAAACATCTATTGTTATGTGTCATATGTTGATGTTGTGAACCTTTTATTCATAAAAAATTTATTAGGTGATTAAAAGAGGGTAATTATTTTGGAATATGTTCAATATTTTGGGAACCATATATGATCGAGGTATATAGATTACTATGGTATTTTATTTTAGGATGAATGGTTGACTTATATTTTGAAGAATCAACAAATTTAAGGTGAACTTATAGTAATTTAGGTTACTTATGGAATTTATTAACCTACCTTAGGGAAAATATGTTTAGGTTTGTTACTTTTGTTATAAGATGTCAGAAGTGGTTGATGTTGTTTGGAGATGAACGATAAAGTTTATCTTGGAAGACTATGTTATCAAATCCTTCTTATATTTGGGTTTCAATCATAGTTTGGTTTATTTTGAGGAATTTTAAGGAAAATTATTTAGGGAATGGTTTATAATAATCATTGGGTAGTACCGTGGAGCTTTGAAGATTTAAAGTAGTTTCCCTTTGTATGGGGTTATTTATTTTTGAAGATTTGTTTTATCTTACCCTTTCGGTTTTTGGGATAAATGTTTAAAGATAGATAGTTATTCTTTTTTGGATTACATGATTCTCTAGAAGATGATTCTTGTGCTTTGATGAGACCAAGTAGTTTTGAATTCTCTTAGATTGGATAACAGATTAGTCTTGGTGGAAACTTATTAAGGGATGAAACTCTACTTGAAGGTAAATATATTTTCTTGTGTTTTTATTCTATGTAGTAAATGAATTACTAAAAATTATTAAGAGGAACTTAAAACTAAAACGTTGTTGGTTTATGTTTCCTACTGGGTAATCAAAGACCATTTAACCCATCACAAGTTTGGGATTTTATGGTTGTTAACTTCCTCTTAGACATGTTTTATATCACTCTCTCTCAGAACATGACTCTTTTTTCTCCTCCATATCCATGTTTTCCTACATGGAATCCTAGTATAGGTTAACTCGGGTGACCATTGCACTTCCTTTTCATTCGTTTAAAGTAATAGTGTTACTAACTCTTTTTCTGATGTGAGTCATTCAATGAAATTTCCATGCCCAATTTTAAAAATTTCGAAGACACAATTTCTTAAGGGGGGAAGATTGTAATGACCCAAAATTTTGAATAAATATTGTTTCCTAATTTTTTCTGTTATTTTATTTCATACTCAACAAATATTTTTCATTTAATAAAATGTGTATAATTAAAATGAGACTATTTGGTTTTTGACTATTATATTACTATTAGTCAGTATGACCATTGGAAACTAAATGTTGCTACTATTGTCTCTAAATACAAGTGATCTTGGTTAATTAATATAGAAAGAATATTTAATGGCCTTATTCAGTAGTCTCGGGACAATCAAAGCCCATCTAACAGACCATTGGAATGAGGTAGCACCAATGTGCTTTACTCTAGGCCAAACCCTAGGAGAAATTCATCATATGAAGCTAGAATGGAATCGCCTTCACGAGAAGTTCAAACTTATAGAAATTACTACTCATGCGATTTTGGAAATTCCGCCCTCAGATTCTCTCACCATAGCACACCTTACACTTAGGTCCTTTGCTGGGGTTATAAGGGGCTAGGTAAGGAGACCCTAGCTTCCTTGTGTAGTCCTTTGATTTAAATAAAAATTGTGATTTCTTCTTATGATGAAGTTTTTGAATTTTCAAATGTCCGGATAAATATATTATGCATATTTTTGAGGAATTCTAGAAGAATGATATTTGAACATTTTTATGTAAACCTAATATAATTAATTATTGGTAATGATTTTCAAAAAATGGTCTTCTACAGTTATGTTTAGGAAGAAATATAGGGTTTAACAAGATCATCATTATTTTTGATGAATAGTAAATTCTGAATAGTGATTTTACATTTAGGATTAGTAATATGACCAAATTTATTTGTAATCTCACTTATAGAAGGTATTAATATAATCTAGGCACCTTGATTATGTAATGTGATTCAATAAAATAGGTAAATCACTGTTTCAGAAATTATTAGTCAAGTATTAGTTTTTTCGAGTGAATTGTGTTTTTTAATTAATATAAAATTAAAAATATTTGGAAAATTATTTTTTATAAAATGGAGTTAATTTCTGAACTCAGTGCAATGATATTGTGTTAAGGTAATTTGTGGGGATTTTTCCGAAAAAAATGAATTTTCAGTGAATACAGTATTTATTTATAAATTAAATTAAAATTATTTAGAAAATTATTTTTATATAATAAGGTTCATTTTTGAAATAAGATCGTTGATATTTGGATAAGGTAAACTTTTGGGGTTTTTCTGAGAATGTTGAATTTTCAGTGAATAGTGAATTTTCAGTTTAGAGTTTCATGTATTTAATGACATCATTAAGGATAATAATAATGTATTCATTATTGTTGACTAATTAATAGTAATATAAGGTATGAGATGTCCCATGTTTCCAATACCATGGGAAAATACCATTTTAAAGCCCATGGATTTTTCAATACCACTATTGAGGAGTCCCTTAGACATTAATGCCTTGTCTGCTCACTTACCCTATAAATACCAAGCCATTCTCTCATCCTTTACATTCCAAAATCCTCATCAACTATTTTATGGTCTTATTATCTCCTATTTAGTCCTCCCAAGGTTCCCCCAGGCCTCCCAAGGTCCCAAACATCATGAACTTGAAGTTACTCTTCATGTAAGGGATCCTACCTCTCTCTTTCTTTTAAATTTCTCGGTTTTATTTCATTTCTTGTATGCTCCATGTTCTTATGTTGGGGATGTTCTTTTATATTCCTCCTACTTTACTTCTCATGTTCATATTATTATATAACCCCTATTTCTCTCATAAATTCATTTTAATAATGTTTTAGTGGCACCGTTAGTCTGCCGAAATTTTAAGGGATTCTTTCACCATTATCATTTTCAAGTTCTATTTTCATTTCAAGTCTTTCATGTTCCTTTTTATTATTTTGGGGTATTATCTCTATATCTATCATACTGATATTTTATGTTCATAGTATTATAGACCCTATTTGATCTCATAAATTCATTTTTTGATGTTTTAAGTGACGCCGTTTGGCTGCGGAATTTTCATAAGAGAAATAATATTTTTTTTTCATCCTTCCATGTTTTTCATTTCATATGGTATGTCGTTCAAATTTCATTTCCATGTTCTTATATCCTTTATATTCAGTCCCTCTACTATTATATGGATCATTAATGAGTGGGTGACCCATGTCCCCTTTATTTTCTATATTTCTAAAACCCTGTAACATAGCCGTTATGCTGTAGAATTTCCGTCCCAAAATGTCTCTGTCTTTTTTTTTCAAATTATTTTATTTTATTAAGTGAATACTCAAATATATTTCTTCTATAAGGGTACTCAAATATATATATATATATATATATATATCAAAATGTTCTATTTTAAATTCTGGGATTTATATACATGAAAACCTGCTTTCCTTTTCCGTGGGATTAAAGTGACATAAAGATCATGTCTTTAAAGCAATTTTTAAAATGTTATGATTGTGAAATGAAACCCTTTTCCTTTAATATATATGGGTAATTTATGAAATTTTTTTTGATTATATATGTATCTCACATGATAATAAAATCAAATTTAAGTGTGCGCCCTAATAGCGCTCCAATGCATTGGGTAATGACTTAATCTCTAGAGATGACCATTTTAATGATATCTTGGTGAATAACCTTGGTAATTTTTAATGAGACCTTGGTGATGGACCATGGTGAAACAGAAATTATTGTCTTTGTAAAATGTTATAGCCACATATTCATGTTATGAAATACGTTATTTTTATTATGATATGTCTCATGATTTCTTCCTCATGCCTTAATGTTATTTTTTCATGACTTTATTGATGCATCTCAATTTCACATGTTAAATGTTTCCCCTTGATTCCCTTACTGGGCCTTCTGGTCACCCTTTCTTTTGATGTGTGTCCCTAGGTTAGGATATGCAGTAATGAACCTAGAATGAACATAAGAAGAAGCCTTTCAAGTGTTTATGAACAATGAATTATGTTTTCATGTATTAAGTTCCTTGTTTCCAAGACACTAAACCTTAAATATCATCGGTTTGGTAAAATGTAATGAGAAGTTATGTTATCAAAATGTGGAATACTATTGTTGGTATCAAAGGATTGTTAATTTATTTGTGGAAATTAGGATTTTAAAACATTAGGAAGAACCCTATATAAAAGTTTAAATATAGGAAATATTCCAGGTATTTTGGTGAGTATTGAGTCCATGGTTTATCCAGAAAATACATCCATGTCTGGATACGAGCAGGTAGAGGAGGATCTGGCATAGATGTACATAGGGGTAAAACCTGAAAACACTGCTTGAGCAAGACTCGAATGAAAACTGGTACATGAAAATGGGCCTTGCTGTACTCTTGGTTACGACACTCCTAGGGGATATGCTTTGGTAAATTCTTAATCTTAGTATGAACCATTATTAAAGGAACAAAGATAAAATAAAATTAAGATTCACATAACAATATATGATCATGGATAACCTAGATTAGAACCTAGGGGATCACTATTTAGGATATACGTTTCTTCTACATGTTTATCCTTCTATGATTAAAGTTTCCTTTTCAAGATTATTGGCTAAGTATATAACCCCCTAATTATATATTATTTTCTTAGTTAATGGCGGGAAATAGAAGAACAAGTCCCATCAATCGATGTGATAGTAAATGTGATGATTTTTTATTAATGTGACAGAGATAACGAGAGAACAAGTTGAGCTTATTGTGATTATTCCAAACCAGCTATCAAAAATCACAATTAATAATTGCTACCTTGTTGAATGCCCAAATTCATCAAGGAAGAAGAAGGTGAAGTCTCAAGGATGTTCATCTGATAAAGTTGATAAGGGAAAAAAGACCCAATTTATTTATGCAAAAAGTGTGGAAAGGGGTACCAAGGAGAATGTCATAAAAGAACTAGGATATGTTTTAAGTGTGGTGTGATAGGGTATAAATTAGCCTATTGCTTCCAAAAAATGGATAATGTGATTAATAGAGATAATGTTCGATCTAGTGTACCTTATAATTTTCAATGTCGTAAATGTAGAGAAGTTGGACATTATCCAAGGCAATTCTCTCTTGTAAGGGATGAGAATCATGATGAGAATCAGCAATCTTCAAGGAAATGGGAACAATGCAAGTCCTATGCTGAGACATATCATGATGACTGAAGTACATAAAACTTCTTCGCAATAATTTTCCATGTCATGTTGTAGTTTAGTTTGTGATCTATGAGCATTTCCTTAATGTTTTCTATGAACATAGAGTCACTTCCTAAGATGGTTTTATATAATTAAGGAAAAAATCTAATGTTCTGTATCACATGTTGATGTTGTGATGCTATTCTTCATAAAAAATGATTAGGGGATTAAAAAAGGATTATTGTTTTGGAAGATGTTCACTATTTTGGGAACCCTATATGATCAAAGTAAATAGATTACTATGGTATTTTTTTGGAGGAGTAAAGGTTGACTTATATTTTTAATAATTGAAGAATTTAAGGTGAACTTATTGTAATTTATGTTACTTTTGGAAATGATTAACCTATCTTGGGGAAAATATGTTTAGGTTAGTTTCTTTTGTTATAAGATGTTAGAAGTGGTTGATGTTTTTTGGAGATGAATGATAAATTTTATCTTAGAAGACTATATTATCAAATCCTTCTTATATTTGGGTTTAAATATTAGTTTGGTTTATTTTAAGGAATTTCAAGGACAGTTATTTATGGAATGTTCTATGTTAATTATTAGGTAGTACTATGGAACTTTGAAGATTTAACGTATTTTCCCTTCCTATGGGGTTATTTCTTTTTGAAGAGTTGTTTTATCTTACCCTTTCTATTTTTATGATAAATGTTTAAACATAGATAGTTATTATTTTTTGGATTAGGTGCTTATCTAGAAGACGATTCTTGTGCATTGATGAGACTAAGTAGTTTTGAATGCTCTTAGATTGTAGAATAGATTAGTCTTGGTGTAAACTTATAAAGGAATGAAAATCTACTTGAAGGTAAATATATTTTCTTGTGGTTTATTCTATGTAGTAAATAAATTCCTCAAAATTATTAAATGGAACTTAAAACAAAAATGTTGTTGGTTTAATTTTCTTACTTGGTAATCAAAGAACGCTTAACCCATCACAAGTTTGTAATTTTCTGGTGGTTAACTTCCTCTTAGACATGTTTTATATCACTCTCTCTCAGAACATGACACTTTTTTCTCCTCCATATCCATTTTTTCTTACATGGAATCCTAGTATGGGTTAACTCGGGTGACCTTGGTACTTCCTTTTCTTTCTTTTAAAGCAATTGTGTTACTGGATCTTTTTTCGATATGGGACTTTCCATGAAATTTCCATGCCCAATTTTAAAAATTTCGAAGATGCAATTTCGTAAGGGGGAAGATTGTAACGACCCGAAATTTTGAATAAATCTTGTTTCCTAATTTTGTGTGTTATTTTATTTCATACTCAACAAAAGTTTTCATTTAATAAAATGAGTATAATTAAAATGAAACAATTCAGTTTTTGACTATTATATGACTGTTAGTCAGTATGACCGTTGGAAAATAAATTTTGCGACTATTGTCTCTAAATATAAGTGATCCTGGTTAATTAATATAGAAAGAAGATTTTATGTCCTCATCCAGTAGTCTCGGGCCAATCGAAGCCCATATAACATAACTTTGGAAAGAGGTATCACCACTGGGAGTTTCCCTGGACCAAACCCTAGCCAAACTTCATCATGTGAAGCTAGAACGGAATCGCCTTGGCGAGAAGTTCAAACTGATAGAAATCACTACTCCTGCGATGTTGGCCGAGCCGCCCTCAAATTCTCTCACCTTATCACACCTTAAACTTAGGTCCTATGCTGGGGTTATAATGGGCTTGTTAAGGAGACCATAACATCCTTGTGTAATCCTTTGATTTAAATAAAAATTGTTATTTATTCTTATGATTAAGTTTGTGAATTTTCTAATGTCCGGATAAATATAGTATGCATATTTTTGAGGAATTCTAGAAGAAGGATATTTGAACATTTTTATGTAAACCTAATATAATTAATTATGTGTAATGATTTTCAAAAAATGGTCTTCTACAAATATGTTTATTAAGAAATCCAGAGTCTAACAAGATCAACTTAATTCTTAATGAATAATAAAGTATGAATAGTGATTTTATGCTTAGGATTAGTAATATGACCAAATGGATTTGTAATCTCACTTAACTAAAGTATTAATAAAATCTAGGAACTTTGATTAAGTAACGTGATTCAATAAAATAGTTAAATAACAGTTTCAAAAATTATTAGTCAAGTATTAGTTTATTCAGGTGAATAGTGTTTTTAATTATAAATTAAATTAAAAATATATAGAAAATTATTTTTATAAAATTGAGTTTATTTTTGAACTCAGTGAAACGATATTGTTTTAAGGTAATTTTTGGGGATTTTTTTGAAAAAAAATTAATTTTAAGTGAATAAAATATTTATTTAAAAATTAAATTAAAAATATTTAGAAAATTATTTTTATAAAATGAAGTTCATTTTTGAAATCAGAGCTTCTATATTTGGTTAATGTGAAATTTTAGGATTTTTCTGAAAAAGATGAATTTTCGGTGAATAGTGAATTTTCAGTTTAGAGTTTCGGGTGTTTAATGACATCATTAAGGATGTAATAATTATGTAATCATTATGGTTGACTTATAAATAGTAAGATATGGTATTAGGTGTATCATGTGGCCAATACCGTGGGAAAATACCATTGGAAACCCCATGTTGTTTCCAATACCACCAACGAGGTGTCCCTTGGCCATTAATGCCTTGTCCTCTCACTTACCCTATAAATATGAAGACATTCTCTCATCCCTTCCATTCAAAAATCCTCATCAACGAGGTTCTGGTCTCCTTACCTCCCATGATGTCCTCCCAGGGTGCCCTCAATCCTCCCAAGTTCCCAAAATTCAGTAATTTGAAGTTACACTTCAAGGTAGGGGATCCTACCTCTCTCTTTCTTTCCAAGTACTCCCTTTTATGTCATTTCTTGTATGATCCATGTTCTTATGTTGGGGATGTTCTTTTATATTCATCCTACTGTCCTTTTCATTTTCATATGATGAGATAAACCCTATTTCTCTCATCAATTCAGTTTAAGAATGTTTATGTGGCGCCGTTAGGCTGTCAAAATTTTAAGGGATTCTTTCAGCCTTCTCATTTTCAAGTTCTATTTTCATCTCAAGTCTTTTATGTTCCTTTTTATTATTTTAGGGTATGATATCTATATCTATCATATTGATATTTTATGTTCATATTATTATAGAACCTATTTGATCTAGTCAATTAATTTTTTGATGTTTTATGTGACGTTGTTAGGCTGCCGAATTTTAATAAGAGAAATCATATTTTTGTCTCCCTTTCATGTTTTTCATTTCATATGGTATGTCTTTAAAATTTCATTACCATGTTCTTATATTCTTTATATTATGTACCTCTACTGTTCTATGGATCATTTATGAGTGGGTGACCCATGTCTCCTTTCTTTTCAATATTTCTAAAACCCTATAACATAGCAGTTATCCTGCAGAATTTTCGTCTCAAAATGTCTCTCTCTCATTTTATCAAATTCTTTTACTTTATTAAGTGAATACTCAAATATATTTCTCTATAAGGGTATTAAAACATAAATACATACATACATACATACATATATATATATATATATCAAAATGTTCTATTTTAAATTCTGGGATTTACATATATGAAAACCCGCTTTCCCTTTCTGTGGGATTAATGTGAAATAAAAATCATGTCTTTAAATCAGTTTTTAAAACATTACGATTATGAAAGGAAACCCTTTTCTTTTTTAATAAATGGGTAATTTATGAAATGTTTGATGATTATTTATGTGGTTAACATGATAATAAAATCAAATTCACGGGTCCACCCTAATAGCTCTCCAATGCATTGGGTAAAGACTTAATCTCTAGAGATGACCGTTTTAATGATATCTGTGTGAATAACCTTTGTAATTTTTAATGAAACCTTGGGGATGGACCTTGGTGAAACAGAAATGATTGTCTATGTAAAATGTTGTAGCCACATATTCATTTTTTGAAATACATTATTTTTATTATGATATGCCTCATGATTTCTTCCTCATGCCTTAAAGTTCTTTTTTCATGACTTTATTGATGTGTCTCAAGTTCACATGTTAATGGTTTCCCCTTGTTTCCCTTACTGGGCCTTCTGCTCACCCATTATTTTGATGTATGTCCCCAGGTAATGAGATGTTTTAATGAACCTAGGATTAACATAAGGAGAAGCCTTTCAAGTTCTTAAGAAGAATGTTTTATGTTTTCATGTTTTCAGTTCATG
This sequence comes from Viscum album, assembly GCA_963277665.1. Taxonomy (NCBI): domain Eukaryota; kingdom Viridiplantae; phylum Streptophyta; class Magnoliopsida; order Santalales; family Viscaceae; genus Viscum; species Viscum album. The sequence continues at coordinate 740,568,818 of OY728145.1, read as the reverse complement.
GCTTCCAAGACACCAAAACATAAAGATCCTCGGTTTGGTAATATGTAATGAAAAGTTATGTTATAAAAAGGTAGGATGCTATAGTTGGTATCAAAGGATGGTTTAGTTATTTGTGGAAATTTGATTATGAAATCTTTATGAAGAACCATGTATAAAAGTTTAAATATATGAAATCTTCCTGGTATTTTGGTGATTATTGAGTAAGTGGTTTATCAAGAAAATACATCAATGTCTGGATACGAGCAGGTAGAGGTGGCACTAGCACAGATGTACATAGGGGTAAATCCCGAAAACATTTCTTGAGCTAGACTCGAATGGGAACTGGTACATGACAACGGGCCTTGCTGCACTCTTGGTTACGATACTCTCATGGGATATTCTTTGGTAAATTTATAAGCTTATTGTGAACCATTATTAAAGGAACAAAGATAAAATATAATAAATATTCACATAAGAATATATGATCATGGATAACCTTGATTGGAACCAAGGGGATCACAAGTTAGTATAAACTTTTATTCTACAAGTTTATCCTTCTATTCTTAAAGTTTCCTTTTAATGATTATTGGCTAAGTATTTAAGCCCATAATTATACTTTCGTTTCTTAGTTAATGGTGGGAAATAGAAGAACATGTCCCAACAATCAATGTGATAGGAAATGTGATGATTTCTCTATTAATGTGATAGATATAATGATAGGTCAAGTTGAACATATTTTTATTATTCCAAACCAGCTATCAAAAATCACAATTAATAATTAGTACCTAGTTGAATGCCCAAATTCATAAAGGAAGAAGAAGACAAAGTCTCTAGGATGTTCATCTCATAAAGTTGATAAGGTAATGAAGACCCAATTTCCTTTGTGAAAAAGTTGGGGAAAGGGGAACCAAGGATAATGTCATAAAGGAACCGAGAGATGTTTAAAGTGTGGGGTGATTGTGCATAAAGTAGCCTATTACCTCAAAAAATGGATAAGGTGATGAATAGATATATGGATTGATCTAATGTACCATATAAATTTCAATGTTGTAAATTTGGAGAAGTTGGACATTTCCAAGGAAATGATCTATTGGAAGGGATGAGAAGCATGAATAGAATCAACAATCTTCTAGGACAAGGGAACAATGCAAGTCCTATGTTGAGACAAATCATGATGACTGACGTAGATGAAACTTCATCGCAATAATTGACTATGTCATGTTGTATTTTTGTTTGTGCCATATGAGCACATCCTTAATGGTTTCTAATAACATCGAGTCACTACCTAATATGGTTTTATATCATTAAGGAAAACATATATTGTTATGTATCACATGCTGATGTTGTGAATTTTTCTTCTTAAAAAATTCATTAGGGGATTAAAAGAAAATTATTATTTTTGAAAATTTTCACTATTTTGGGAACCCTATATGATCGAGGTAAATAGATTACTATTGTATTATATTTGAGGAGTAATGTTTGACTTATATTTTGACAAATCGATGAATTTAAGGTGAACTTATAGTAATTTAGGTTACATACGGAAATGATTAACCTATCTTGGGGAAAGTATGTTTAGGTTAGTTACTTTTGTTATAAGATGTTAGGAGTGGTTTATGTTGTTTGGAGATGAACGATAAAGTTTATCATGGAAGACTATGTTATCAAAAAATTCTTATATTTGGGTTTCAATCTTATTTTGGTTTATTTTGAGGAATTTTAAGGACAGTGTTTTATGGAATGGTCTCCGATAAACTTTGGGTAGTACCGTATAACTTTGATGATTTAAAGTAGTTTCCCTTCCTATGGGGTTCTTTCTTTTTGAAGAGTTTTTTATCTTACCATTTCTATTTTTGGAATAAATGTTTAAAGATAGATAGTTATTATTTTTTGGATTACGTGATTCTCTAGAAGATGATTCTTGTGCGTTGATGAGACCTTGTAGTTTTTAATGCTCTTTGTTGGGAGAATAGATTAGTCTTGGTGGAAACTTATTAAGGGATGAAACTCTAATTCAAGGTAAATATACTTCCTTGTGTTTTTATTCTATGTAGTAAATGAATTCCTCAAAATTATTAAAAGGAATGTAAAACAAAAACATTGTTGGTTTAAGTTTCCTACTGGGTAATCAAAGATTGTTTAACCCATCACAAGTTTGTGATTTTTTAGTGGTTAGCTTCCTCTTAGACATGTTTTCTATCACTCTCTCTCAGAAGATTACCCTTTGTTTTCTCCTCTATATCAATGTTTTCCTACATGGAATCCTAGTATGGGTTAACTCGGGTGACCTTTATACTTCCTTTTATTTATTTAAATTAATAGTGTTACTGACTCTTTTTTTGATGTGGGACTTTCAAGGAAATTTCCAAGCCCATTTTTAAAAATTGTGAGGACACAATTTCTTAAGGGGGGAAGAATGTATCGACCCAAAATTTTGAATAATTCTTGTTTCTTAATTTTGTGTGTTATTTTATTTCATACTCAACATGACTTTTTCATTTAATAAAATGAGTATAATTAGAATGAGACTGTTGGTTTTTTTGACTATTATATAACCATTAGTCAGTATGACCGTTGGAAACTATATATTGTGACTATTGTCTCTAAAACAAGTGATCTTGGTTAATTAATATAGAAAGAAGATTTGATGGCCTCATCCAGTAGTATCGGGACAATCAAATCCCATCTAACAGAACTTGGGAAAGAAGTAGCACCACTGGGCTTTGCTCTGGACCAAACCCAAGCCGACCATCATCATGTGAAACTAGAACAAAATCTCTTTTGTGAGAAGTTTAAACTGGTATAAATTACTACTCGTGCGATGTTGGTCGAGCCTCCCTCAAATTCACTCACCTCAGCACACCTTACACTTAGGTCCTATGGTAGAGTTATATGGGTTTATGTATGGAGACTATAACTTCCTTGTGTAATAATTTGATTTAAATAAATATTTTGATTTCCTCTTATAATGAATTTTGTGAATTTTCAAATGTCCGGATAAATATAGTATGCATATTTCTGATGACTTATAGAAAAAATATTTTTGAAAATATTTATGTAAACCTTAAATAATTAATTATGTGTAATGATTTTCAAAAAACTGGTCTGCAACAGTTATGTTCCGTAAGAAATTTAGAGTCTAACAAGATCAACTTAATTTTTGATGTAAATTAAATTATGAAGAGGGATTTTATGTTTAGGAATAGTAATATGACCAAATGGATTAGTAATCTCACTTAAAGAATGTATTAATATAATCTAGTCACCTTGATTAAGTAATGTGATTAAATAAAATATGTAAATAACTATTTCATAAATTATTAATCAAGTATTAGTTTTTTCGGGTGAATAATGTATTTTAATTAAAAATTAAAATATAAATATATAATAAATTATTTTTATAAAATGGAGTTCATTTTTGAACTCATAGGCATCAATACTGTGTTATGGTAATTTTTGGTGATTTTTCTAAAAAAATGATTTTTTTTTGAATATTGTATTTATTGAAAAATTAAATTACAAAATTTAGGAAATTATTTTTATATAATGAAGTTCTTTTTTGAAATCATAACATCGATATTTGGTTATGGTAAAATTTCGGGATTTTTCTGAGAATGTAGAATTTTCAGTTAATTGTGAATTTTCAGTTTAGAGTTTTGGGTGTTTAATGACATAATTAAGGATGTAATATTTATGCAATCATTATGGTCGACTAATGAATAGTAAAATAAGGTATGAGGTGTACCTAGTGGCCAATACCTTGTTAAAATACAATGGTAATGCTCATGGTTTTTCGAATACCAAAAATGAGGTGTCCCTTGGCCATTAATGCCTTGTCCCCTCACCTACACTATAAATACCAAGCCTTTCTCCCACTTCTTTCCATTCCAAAATCCTCCTCAAAGAATTTCTAGTCTCCTTACCTCCCAAAGAGTCCTCCTGAGGTTCTCTCAAGCCTTTCAAAGTCCCAAACTTCATGATTTTGAAGTTACTCTTCAAGGTAAGGGATCCTACCTATCTCTTTCTTTCCAAGTACTCTCTTTTATGTCATTTATTGAATACTCTATGTTCTTATGTTGGGGAAATTATTTTATATTAATACTACTGTAAATTCCATTTTAATATGATTAGATAACTCCTATTTCGCTAATCAATTCATTATAATAATTTTTATGTGGCGCCGTTAGGCTGCTGAATTTTGAAGGGATTCTTTCACCCTTCTCATTTTCAAGTTCTATTTTCATGACAAGTATTTTAAGTAACTTTTTATTATTTTGGGGTAGGATATATATATATATATATATATATATATCATACTGATATTTTATTTTCATATGATAAGATACCCTATTTTATCTCTTCAATTCATTTTTTGATGTTTTAAGTGACGCCGTTAGGCTACCGAGTTTTCAATAGAGAAATCTTATTTTTGTCTTCCTTCCATGTTTTTCATTTCATATGGAATGTCTTTAAATTATCATTTCAATGTTCTTCAATCCCTTATATTATGTCCCTCTACTGTTCTATGGATCATTTATGAGTGGGTGACCCATGTCCCCTCTCTTTTCAATATTTCTAAAACCCTGTAACATAGCCGTTATGCTGCAGAATTTTCGTCTCAATATGTCTCTCTCGTTTTCTCAGATTCATTTTTTTTATTATGTGAATAATCAATGATATTTCTTCTTAAATGGTTTTCAAACACATAAACACACACATATGTATATATATAAATATTTTCTATTTTAAATTCTGGAATTTACATACATGAAAACCTGCTTTCCTTTTCTGTGGGTTTAAAGTGACATAAAGATCATGTCACTAAAGCTTTTTTTTAAACGTTATGATTATTAAATGAAACCCATTTCTTTTGTGATATACGGGATATTTATGAAATTTTTTATGAATATATATGTGGCTCACATGATAATAAGGGAAAATTTAAGGGTGCACCCTAATAGCGCTCTGATACATTGGGTAAAGACTTAATCTCTAGAGATGACCATTTTAATGATATCTTGGTGAATAACCTTGGAGGTTTTTAATGAAACCATTGGGATGGAAGATGGTGAAATAGAAATTATTTTCTATGATAAATTTTGTAGCCACATATTCATGTTATGAAATACATTATTTTTATTATGATATGCCTAATGATTTCTTCCTCATTCCTTAAAGTTCTTTTTTCATGACTTTATTCATGTATCTCAAGTTCACATGTTAAATGATTCCCCTTGTTTCCCTTACTGGGCCTTCTACTCACCCTTTATTTTGATGTATGTCTCCAGGTTATTAGATGTAGTAATGAACATAGGATGACCATAAGGATAATCCTTTCATGTGTTCAATAACAATGTTTTGTGTTTTCAAGTTTTAAGTTCCTAGTTTGCAAGACACTAAACCTTAAAGATCCTCGGTTTGGTAAAATGTAATGAAAAGTTATTTTATAAAAAAGAGGGATTCAATAAACCTGATTAAACAATCATTCATAATTCCATACTAAAAATCCATTATAGGTTATGATAAATATTATTTTAATTTATATAAAAAACCTTTCAGAAGGATGAAGGGTCTTCTGATCATAAAATTATGATGATGATCACAGTGATTTTATTTCACCCAATGTCTATTAAAAATAACGTAACATGATCACTCAACTAAATGGTTTATATTCTTGTGGTATTCCACTGGTATTTTTTTGGAACTCATGAAGCCATTTATTATTCAAATATAAGAAAAACACAGTTTTATGTATTACTTCGATTCAATTTTGTCATGTTATTGATGCCATTAGTATGGTTAGTTGTAGTGTGATCGAATGTATAGGTTTCAATTGATAGTAATATATAGATAAGTAAAATAATACATCAAATGATCATTTGGAATTTTCATAGCATGAGATCGAATTATTTCAAACACTAGATGTGTGGGATTTCAAAAGATGGTAGGGATCCAATGAGAGAATGATTCAGTGGCTGGGATTTAAATGCATCAATAGTAATATAAGAAAACCACTCACACATTGAAAAAAACAATGATATAATTGTTTCATACCAACCAAGTAGATTGAATTGTGGTTCATAAATACAAACCCTCCTTCCACCATGCCACCCTGCACAGTGGTGACACCCACTCAACTATGCTACCACATTTAGATACAGCTCCATAGTTCTTAATTTTGGGTGCATTCTTGCACCTATCTTCCTATTGAAATAGATTTTTTTTTGATTGATACCTAGTCACATTTGATGAGACACCATCATGGGCATGGATATAGGTGGAAAGGATTATTTACTCTAGCTACCTAATATAATATTATCCAGGATATTATCACGAAAAATGAAAATAATCTAACAAAACTGGGTGAAAAAATGTGTAAGGATTCATTAAAAGTACCATATCAAATTAATCTATGAAAAATTAATGTTTTTTTGGAAATATTCTGAAAATATCATATATATTCAACATAAAATATACAAAGAACAATTATGGGTGAAAATATATCACAACAGCGACATTTCTATAAAAGAAAAAAATCATCTTTATGTCATTATATATTTCATATATCCTGGTGTATCTTTGTTACATTATTTATAAAATTACATCTCCATATATTTGTAGAAAATATTATACAAGATGCATTCTATGAGTCCCAAAAATGATAGGGTAGTGACCGACTATGAATTCATATAAAATACATAAATTGACTAAATCCTATCAAAATTACATGGATCTCTCTATGTTAGTGAAAATACTCATTAGGAAACTCACATTATGTTGTAATACATGTCATTAAATCTTATATAACAAGAATATCAAAAACAACTTACCATCGTACCTCATCACACCATGAAAAAAAACAAAACATAATGAGTTTTAAATTATTTGGATATCCTCCATGTTGTGGAATGGGATTCCATGAACACATACATGTATCGTGATTCTGAAAACCACATCCAATTTTTTCATTCTCCATGGATTATAATATATCTATTTGTCTAGCACTTCACCAATACAAAATTCTCACTTTAAAAATTTCTATTCTTGTTCTATGTAACTATTAATCTAGTATCTGACTCCTCATATGAATGAAAAACCTTATTGAAGCCATCACTAAAACTATCCCCTTTGAAAATATTCATTTAACATCTGTTACATGAACTACCTTCAAGCTATATTTTTATGTGACACTTTCAATACCCAATAACATCCTTGACACATCATAAACATTACATAGAAAATGGAAACAAATAATAGATGATAATTTCTCCTTTTAAAAATTAACATTCTATACCATCCCCCATATTAGCTAATATTGTGAATGTACCTTTGAAGATGTTGAACATTGTCACCATTTTTTATTTTCCTAGAATTATTGATATCATTACAATAAACCATTATAACTCTTTTGAAATTCATTATTATAGTGTAAAAGGATTCAATAAAACATGAAGTCTTATTCTATAATGGCGTAGTAGACATTACAAACTTGTAGACCCCAACACATACCCAGTTGATAATGACTGTCCCAGAAGGATCTATGATATATATGTATATCCCCCACATGATTTTCATTTAAACTATTCTAGTCTTACCTATATTTCATTCCAACATTCACATAAGGAATAATAGTTATACTAATGATCCCCTTGAAGGGTCAATATCATTTTATGGGACAAATATTTTGTGTTTGAGTTACAAGATCCAGAACATATCACCTTATCAACACAAGGTGGAAAAGTGAGATGAAGTCATTCTAATCTTGTTGATCCTATAATTTTTAATCATGATCCCATATATACCAATCCCACATTTTTCAATAACTTTTTATAATGGATGATTAACAATATTGGGTTATACATGAAGGATGTGTGGTTCTCCCATGGTGCATCCCAATACTATGAAACTCTTCCATATTCATTCTGTACACTGGCCCATTATTTTATTCATCATATATACTCCCTCCCTTCCCAACTATGATCCTCTATCATGCATATTTCCTCTACCTCGTAGATGTTTTCCCTTGTTAGGGTGGTAAAAACATAGGCCCATCCTTTTCTTTTCAGGAATCCTTAAAAATATATTTCCCCATTTAAAATTTAATGTTTTTGAAAAGTTATAAAAAATTATCAAAATGTCTTTAAAATCATTCAACTTTATTAAAAATTAATCCAATTTTTTTATATTTTTTATTCAAAAAAATCTATGAAATATAAAAATAATACAGGACATTGTATCGATAAATTCTCACTACACATGAACTTTTACCTGAATATAATCATAAAATCATCACATCTAATAGAAAAAGGTAAATATTGTGAAAATTCATATCTCTAAAATAATAAGATAAACTCTAATATAAAATAAACGATAGAAATATATATATCATCAAAATACAATCTAAAAAATCATAACACCCAATAGTTCTTCTCTATATATAATTAGCCCAAAAATTATTTCAATAATTATAAGGAAATATACACCCTAATTTAAAAAAATAATTCCCTTATTAAATTAATTTTTATCATTTTAGGTTATTTTTATTCTTATAATCTTGTTCATTGTTTCATCCTCTCTATTACTATTAATGATTTTATGACGATTGAGAATAATGATTAATTAAATAAACCTATGAACTATACCCCCAAAATAATTTATAACAACTTACACATTCACATTTAATAATAATTAATCCACTTCATTAATTATTATATCATATTTCCCCAAACTTATCACAATCTAAATAATGAAAGAGAACTAATATTAGGGTAGAAAAAACAAATTATTTAATAAAACAGTTTCTCCGCTAGGGATAGCAGTATCCTATTTTATATTAAAAGAAGGATGAAATTTAATGTTTGGTATCATACACATAAAATGATAAAATGTCAATTTCATCATTTATTTCAATGGGAAATTATTCATTAATAGCTTCAAAAAGATTACACTAAATGTCATAGTAATCAACATGTCCCATGTATCACTCAAAACCTAGGGTATGAGAGTGTAAAGGAAAACATAGATTATAACCCTCTTTAGAATTCTCACTATAAAATATAAACAATCACTCCTAAAATGAAAAATTATATCAATTAAATAATAATAATCTTTACAAAATCATTAAATGATTATTTTTTAGGAATTAAATGTTCATAAACAAATAAATCTCCCCATATATTTATTTATGAACTAAATACTCTCATGTTTATCGTTACACATTCATCCACTATATAACTCATTAAATAATATTAAAAAATATATCTAATATAAATGATGATTTTTTTAATATGAAATATTTAAATCATAAGAAAAAATATTTAAAAAATTATAAGTGTAAGAAAAATAACCTTTACATAAAAAGCAATCAATAAATTATTTGTAGTGTAGTATAGATAATGAATTTTGGAAAAGACTCCCATATACATAGAATATATTACCTTCAATTATCATTTAATTTTATGTTCATATTACATCCTTCATTAGTGTGGAATAATAAAATCAAAACATCCAAGTGAAAGTAAATATTGTATCACATTTCTAGCTCAATAAACTAATAAGTATTTAAAAAATATCTGAAATAGATTCAAAAAACTATCATAAATACCTAAAATCTTTTTCATTATACTATAAATATAAAAAACACTATCGACATCCCCCAAAAACATTATTTAATGTATTGAATATTGAAATAAATACATTTTCAAGTTATATAATATTTTAAATAATATAGTTTATTCAAATAAAAAAGATCAATGTTTTTATTTATAAACATAAACGGATCTTTCTTTATTCTATGAAACAAACCTCATCTTTGTATAGGTACCACATCAGAATCTTCTGTAGGACCAACCAACTAGTTTTTAGTAAATCATAAAAATTAATCAATAAACTAGGGAATATCCAACTTTATTTTCCTTCTTAAAAACCTAATTCAATGTATGGAATCTAGAATAGTCAGTCATAATTATAAAAACATTTCTCATTTATTTCAATATTATTCATCTTTTTATTATTCGATACGGATCCTATTATTCTAATTTCATGATGGTAAAAATATACTTAAATATAATCTTATTTTATTTATTAAATCTTAATTATTTTAATCAAAAAAATTATAGAAATATTATTATTGAACTTATTTCATCTATCAACAAACCTCAAAGATACCACACCACATTGAACATCAATTTGGATAGATACCATTGCTACCAAATTATTTCCTAAAATATGTTTTTAAATTATTCATTTTGATTCATTAAAAAATAAAATGAACAATGAAATTTATAAACATTAAAAAACATTTATTCTATCAATCCTAATGCATATCATTTTATTCGTCGAAATACTGAATATTAATATTTTAATTATCATTTTACTAATCTTGTTCTTTTTAATGATAGGAATGAAACAATATCCACTCCCATTCATAGATCACACAATTAATATCCCAATTCATAACATATATTATTCATTAGAATTGAAAAACGAGCTAGATTTTATTACTTCATCAGAAGAATTATCAATAACATCAATGGGAATTTTCTTATGTGTGGTTTGGCTAAAATATCATTATGCTTACTCTTATTTGAATCCATATAAATTATTAAATTTAATATGTTTTTATATTATCTAGATCTTCAATATATGAGATGTTAATATTATGTTTCATTAAAATTTTCAAAAACCTAACCATTTATTCTCCAAATTCACTATCTTAATTCATTATAAGAAACATATGTATGGTTTTAATAAAGGTTTTGAATCATATATATCTTAAATATTACCTCCCTATTAACTCATGATCGTATTTTTTGACATATTTTCCTTCCTATAATGTTTTATAAATATGCCTCAAAAGTGTAACCTAAAAACATAGCTTTTGAAACCCAATAAAGTTTAAAAACTAAAAAATAAAAGAATGAAAATAATTCATAAATTATACCATATACAGTATATAATCCTAAAAAAATAATGGAAAAAAATAAAAATCCATTGGGAATATTGTATTATTATTATTTTAATTATGTTTATAAATTTATATGATTTCATGTAAAATAATATAAATAAAAGATTTGGTAAGTGGTAATATGTGTTTGAACCCTTATATATGAAATCCAAGAACAAATAATAAGTAATTAGGATGAATAAAAAATAAAAAAACATCTATAATGGAATTATTTTATGAATTATAAAATCAAGGTTCATGTACGATTAACTTAAACATATAAACAAATAGATAAGTTTTCTTTTGAATATGATGTTAAAATTTAATTAGTCAATATCATCTTTCCCAAACAAAAAAAATAATCTTTTTTATAGTCAATTGATTTAGTTAATTAATTACATTGGCGGGGAAAGTCATTATTTAAACCTAAAACCTAACACATGCATTATTTTGGATAATTTATAAACATTTATGACTTAATTAAGAAGATGAACCCTAACAAGATAGACAATTTTCTATATTTTATAATAATTATTATATATGAAAATAGAGTAAATAAAAATCAAACAATTTTAAATTAAATACTTCTCCAAATAGAATCGTTCCTCAACCCGTTCCATCTCACTAAAAATTCACCCCTAATGTTATTCATGAGAGAGTGGATTTATGAAATAAACAATCAAAATAGGGACATACTCCAGGATAAGGTCTAGACACAGACTAGGCATGATCCTTCAATGATCCAGTGATGATGTGGACAATATTGTCTTTTATTTATATGATAGGAAGACAACTTCATGTCCCATTCATTATCTATTTAAATTTATATATATTTACCTCATTATGTCTATATCCTTACCCATGTAGATATGCAATGAATGTTAACAAACATATGGAATGGACCCTCCTGATCAGTAGTAAATCAAGAGTGGAGAATTAGTAATTGTCATTCCATTTTATTTTTACTATAGAAATAATCTTCCCTTATATTAAATAGGGTAATATGATTACTCTCAAAAAAATCCACAAACACACAAATAAGTAACAAAAAATATATATGACCTTTACTACTTAATAAGAGTAAATTGTTTTAATTATATTGAATCAACTAGGATCATATAGTCAAGGTGTTTTATAATTTTGATTATAATTAAAAAGTTTTATCCTTGAAATTGACATTCATGGTAGTATCTTGATACTGTAATGTTTTTCGACCAAAATTAAAATATATAAAAGATATTCTATATCTACAATAGAGTTTTTATTTAAATAGAAATATAATAAATTTATCTTAGTTATTATTCTATCATTAATATTTATACATTTGAAATGATATGTATCTTCTTCAAATTTACTTTTATATGATGAATAATATATATGAAGATTACATAATGTAAAAAATTAATGTTTTCTACATATTAGATACTATTATTTTTTATAAGAGCATGTTTTTATTTATATTTTCTAAAAAACCTCACATTTGAAATTATATTCGAATATAAAATTTAAAAACCACTTTTCCTGACCTACTTGTTTTACTTTGTTTACTCTTCCCAATTGTAAAACTTTTTCTAAGACATTAATTATATCCATGATGGTGGATAACACAGAAACCCAAATTCATGAAATATTATAATGAATCATCTTATTCCATTAAGGTTTAATAAACGTTTTCCAAGTGTAAATAATAATAATCCATTAGAATATCCCAAACATTAATTAATTTTTTGTCTAATTGAGGTGTAAAAAACTTTCTATTTTTTCATCAATTACATGGTCATAATGGAATAATTATATTCAATGAATGAACCATTTTCATTAAAAATATATATGAAAAAAATCCCTTTTGGATAATTAAACCATTATTTAATAGCATCAATATAGACCAATTTTTTTCCTCCAAATTATCAATCTATTTTTTTAAAAACAATCTAATGGAAATACATACTAAATTATAAACTCCACCTAATATTTCTATAAATATTATTATTTAATTTAAATAAATCATAAAGAATAGTAAAAATATATTTTAAATCATTTGATATAATGAAAATATACGTATGAACTTAGTATCTATTTTTTCCCAAATAATATACTTATGGAATATTATGATATGTGTGATAATATTTTTGATATATCCTACTATGTATATTAATTGTCATGTAATACTTGTAAAATCTTACATATCAAACATGGTGCTGTAAATTATATGTGCTTTATAGAATAATACAGATTCATCAAAAATTCATTCCTATAATGGATACTCCATTATTTATAAAATTTGTATTTTTGATAAGAATGTTTTTATAGAATACTAAATAAAAATCATTAGGTGTCCTTATTGATCAATCATATTATCAAAAAAAATAATTAGGTATCATTAGGGGTTCTTTCCATAATAGTGTTTTGAATTATTTTGAAACAAAACATTAATAAATACTATTATTTATTCCTTTTATATTTTTGATCCAATCTGAATATAGAAACCATCTATATGAAATAAATATGTTTAATTTTTGTATGCAATTATGATTGCTTAAAAATACATCACCATTAGTTCTATAAATTTTCAAACCATTAGAAACACTAATAAATATTAAAATAACTTTCCCCTCACATAATAAGATTTATTTCATGTATGTTTTAGAAAACATTATGTATTGAAAACACAAGAAAATATAACAAACCTATCAACTTACAAATTATCAAAAATATCGCAAAGGATGAAGTCGAACAACTTATAAACATATCCACATATACATGTCAGCATATTAATACTTTCTACAATTGGAAATTATTAGAAACCATGGAATATAAAACTCAATAAATTTTACAACACATATAAATAAATAATTTTTCAATAATTCTGTATTAACATGAGAAGAATAATTAAAGGAAACATTTAAATTGAATTATAATATCCTGTTATCCATAATCTGTTACAGATATTTATTTCTTCATAGATCTTCATGAAACCTGATAACAACTTATAATTCTATCCATCATTTCTTAAAATCCTCAAAAATATTTAAAGAACCTTTGAATTACAAGTTCCTACATTAATACTAGCCAGAAATAAATTTACAACATTTTATAAATAAAAAACCCCACTACCTCACACACACATTATGACATCCTAGATTTTCATTTTTAATAAGGCACTGAAAATAAATTTTCCCCATTGAAAATTGATATCCCTCTAAATATGATAGGCAAATAATATTAGATAATAATAAAAATAGTTTTTAACAAATTATATATTATGTTTTTATTTTATAAAAGAAAAAATGTAATTAAATTTATATTTTTTTCTCACTGACAACAATATCAAGAGAACCTATATAAGATTTTATGAAATAACTACACCATGTTTTTTAGTTGAATGAGGTTGAAGTCCTATAATTAGTATCATTATTAAAAATGAATAATTATGTTGTTGTTTCGTATTAATAACAATAAATTTCTCTATTATAGGGAATAAATTAATTTTTTTTTGTTATTATATGATATTGATGATATTAATTTTTAATTTTAGTCTTTATATCACATGTTCCTTCTTAAATTACATTGAATTGGATTATGATAACATCATTCTAGTATACAATAGACTATCGCCTTGCAAATATATATGATTTTTCCATGATTTACATTAAATGAAATAAAGATTATTTTAATGAGAAAATGTCTTATAAATGAGTTAAAATGATTTTTTATTTAAATATATAATTTAACTTTATTTCATTCTTTACATTGGTAAAATGGAAACAACTTTCATGCATACTTCCAGCAAGATCTGCCAGAAGATAAGCTTCTGAAAATTTATTAAATAAAAGAAAAAGGTACAGAAGAGACGGGTGGGGTCAAACAAAGGAACAAGACCGCAGCCGCCAAACACAACATTATAGATCATAATAAGACATGTCCTTCCCATAGTCAGAGTCACCCGCAGTTTCCCATTCCGATTTGGACTTACCCTGATTGAGGATCATAAGAATATCAGAATTGAACTTGCCTGTAAGCTTAGAAGATCGGGTAGATACAGTCCGAGGTGTTTTGGAATAATCCTTCCTTGGTCGTCACTTCAAAGGAGAAGAAGTGAGGGCTTCATCAACCTTCCCTTTCCTAGAGAGAAGCGCATCCTTGAAAGTTCTAGGACCTCCACTTCCCAGAAATCCTAGAGGGACGTTGCTGAATTTCCTGATGACAATCAACATTTTGTGGAGGCTTGGATTCAGGGGCCAGCTCAATAATCTCATCACATGTCAAGCCTGCATCAGGACTACCATGCACACTTTTATCGGGAGGGTCAGCGCATGCAGGGGATCCAGCCGCAGAGAGGATAGGAGTAATGCCAGTCTCAACAAATTCAGTGGGAATAATAGCACAACCATCCTTGGATGTAATCTCCTTAGAGAAATCTTCTCTAACATTAGATGGACCACTCATCGGGGACTTGTCCACTATTAGTTTTTTCCCATTCAAATCGTGCACATATTGAGTAGATTTACCTAAAGCCATCTCAACCTGAGAGACATTCTTGAGGAAGTATCTATCATGAGTTGACAAGTCCACACACTTCCCCTCAAGTTTCTTTCTAAAAAGAGTAGCTGAATGACCCTTCATCCCACATCTCTCACAAGAGATCTTCCTCTGACATAAATCCAACGAGTGCCCAACATCCATGAATTCAGTACAAAAGAGAGGCTTCCTTTCATACTCAACCTCAATATTGATATTATCAGTGGGAGTGGAAAGAGTTACCTTATAAATTAAGGTGGAGCTCAGATCAACCTCTACTAACATTCTGGCAAAGTGGCCAAACCGAACAACTTCAGTTTCCTTGTCAAGGCGAATAGTAGACCCAATGTCCATGCCAATGTCATGAAGGATCTTTGGATGCCAAAGGACCCAGTTAAGACCATGAAACCGAACCCATACCTGAGAGAAAGCATTCCTTGCATGAGAGGCATTAAAATCCAAGGACCATTCATGAAGATGGAGCCAGCTAGGTTTCAAAGATAGGGAACCAATGCTCCACGCATGTAGTTTTAGAGCATTTGTTGGGAAAATGCAATGGATGAATCCACGACCAAGAGAGAAACACCGCTAATAAGATGAGCCCCAAAAAAACGAATCCCATCTAACAAGATCATAAAACTTCCATGAAATCACACCCTTTGGTAGAACAAGGCACGCAATTAGAGAGTTCATTCCAATTGAAATCCTTTCCTCAAATATATCAGGACTGACATCAACATGAGCTGATATCCCCTTTAGAAGTATCCTATTTGAATGGGAATCAATAAATGAAGAAAACACAGGCAATGAAGCAGGACATCCCGCTTGACCATGCAGGTTCTGTTCATTGACATCTGCTAACGATGAAGGATTTTTCAACTTCACCGAAAGAGGATCAGAACGCATGATTGTGGGGGCCAAACTCTTTGGAAACACCCTCTTCGCCACAGACCCATTCGAAACCAAGTCCTGCACTGCTCCAGCCCCCGATTCACATTGCAAACCCTGCCTCCAGATCTGGAATTGCCAACCTCACGATTCATAGACGACAGATCAGAAAAATGCACACCAGCGGCCTTAGATGCACAAACCGCAGCAGCAGAATCCGGAATCGCAGAACCTGAGGCGTGAAGAACACTAGCCGGAGCCCCCGTCGAAGCCAACGACAGATCTAGGAGACCTGCAACCCGACGTGCGATGGCTACATCTAAGGGGGCCACCATTGAAACCAGATCTCAGAGATCTATCCGAGCGTCACATCGCGCATCAGGATGCAACGCCTTCGCTGTAGTCACAACATCCTTCAAGGCCAATCCCGGGTCTCTGGCCACAAGAGTAGAGTGAAGAAAATTCGGGAAAGGCATGGGAAAAAACCCTAGACGGGAGAGACGCAACACCCATGGCCGCAAGGCACCCTCTCCACAAGTGATGTTTTTAATTTTTTATTAAAAAATTTAATGGATCACATCGAATTCATATATAATAAATACATCTGATATTTATATCATTTTATAAAAAAAAATCATGATGATAAAATTATGTAATTAATGTAATGAAAAATAAAAAATCAAAACATATATTTAATAATGATATTTTTTCCAAAACATTACATCAACATGGAATTTTCCTGAAATGTCTTATAAATAGTCATAAGTAAGTCATATATTGTATGATATATTTAATTATGGCTCTGAAATATATTTATAATATACTTATATTTATTTTACTTGAGTTTCATACTTGAATGAATGAAGTAGAGACTGAAGGTAATGGATTTATATATCACTTTTATTATATATGAAGTACATGAAATATTCAATATTTGTATCAATTATGTGGTGTATATACTACCCTAGAACTAATTTGATTATGTCTCTTAGGAAAATAAATATATTTACATTTCAATTTGTGGATATGACTTTAATAGGGTTTATGGTACAGGTGTTACAATAAGTGTATGAGTTTTATGATACAATCCCATTGTTTATCATGATTGTTTTATGTTTATCCAATAATCAAATCTTATGATTCATCTCTCATGTCTCTCCTGAAATTTCATCTCATAATTTATGTAATTATAAAACATGTTTCCTCTTTATTTTACTCTATTTAACTACCAAATGGTATCAAATATTATTTCTATGTGTAATCATATTTATTTATCACGATGTCTATTTTCCATTTTCTTGTTAAACCATTTATTCGAAAAATTTATTCAAAAATGATTTTAAAAATATTAAATTAATTTATTAATTTCATTTTACCAATTATGAATGTTTTATAATAATCATTAACATGAATCATAGTTTCTTTTCTAGACAATTAAAATATTTTTTACCGTAAAAATATAGATGGAATATCTGTTTTAATGTCTATGGAATAAATGGAATTTGTCACCATTATAACCATTATGTTTTCAATAATTCTTTATAATTCACCCAATTTATTTTAAAATAATATTATTTCCAAAAAATGATTACTTTTTTTAGTTCATAATTGTTATTTTCATAATATAAAGGATAATTTTATTATGAATTAATTTAAATGATTTATAAAGATGCCTTTATAAGATTACATAGATATTTTAAATTGAATTTTTTTTGAAAATGATATATATATTGAATTTTTTTTTCAACGTGGAAATCCCATATTCCATAAGAATTGTTTAGATTTATATATGAAAATATATTTTTCAGTTGACATCTTCTAATTTTACTTATTATTTTCTAAAGAATATATTGAATGATAAAATATTTCTTGTTTCACCTGATAGTTAGTGTTCATGTTGATGAAATGTTTTCAAAACAAATTTTATTTACACAGGTTATGATCTAAGGATATGATGATTCTGTTAGGATATTTTAGCAACCAAAATTATGGTTTTCATTATGAGATGGGTTCTATTATCTATCCATGCACTGTATTGGGATGTTTTTTTATCTCATTTGATAAAAATGTGATGCATGTCAAAGGGCTTGATCTACTATGTAGAATATGTGCATCCAAATATGATATTTCCACAACCTGAACCAAGTTGGGGCTTGATATGTAACTTCCCCAAGCCTGCCTTTATTGGACATGGTGTGGCGATCAAAACCAAAGGAATATATATACTCAAGGAGGAATTTTATTAAGTAAATATATCCACACATATATCCATCTTGGTGCATAAGTGCATAGGAAAATAGTAAAATATCTAACAAAGATATAATGAAAACCATGTATGCATAACCTCAAGGCTGTGTAATATTATGATAGAGTAAACTGAAAATTTAAGGTGATAAATACACTCCCATCCAGAAATATGATCCAAAATGAAATAATGGAAAAAATAAACTGATGAGAGAGCGCTAATCTAAATATTTAAGATATAACCATTGTACAAGGTCCATAGTTCTAGAAATTCATATTATCCTCTAAATTCACCCCAGACCTATCTATTATCTTCATAATAAATGAAAAGTGTTGAAAAATCCCATTTAAGGGTGAGTATATACATACTCTATAACCCCCCGAATATTTAAAGGGATGTAGTAAGAGATACAATAGAAATATAATGACAGTAAAACACATGATGAAAGTTACAGTTAAGGAGAGTAACTCAATCCAAACCTAGGGAGTGAAGGAAAACATGTCCGAACACATGGGACTCAATATGGTGGGTAGGTGAACAGAGGTGGAGTCTATACCATCAATAGAAGGTGAGTAAACCCATCAACCCATGAGTACAAATACACAAAAATCATGTGGGATACCCCATGCATCTTCTCCTACCATGGAAAGTGGGTAACTGAATCCAAGTAGCTAATAGAGATGAATATATGTATGTACATATGTGTGTGTGTGTCTGTGTTTGTGTGTGTGTGTTCATTAAAAATAATTACAAATTATAGAATAATGGGATCCATATCCCATATAATAGCCAAAGAAAAAGAGTATTGAATAGTACCAAACATCAATCAATGATCACAAGAATATTACTCTTCT
Source organism: Viscum album (assembly GCA_963277665.1). Classification (NCBI taxonomy): domain Eukaryota; kingdom Viridiplantae; phylum Streptophyta; class Magnoliopsida; order Santalales; family Viscaceae; genus Viscum; species Viscum album. Next base: position 740,549,389 of record OY728145.1, on the reverse strand, counting down.
ATATAGAAGTAACATTACAAATCATACCATGCCTTGTAACTATACCACACAGTCGAGGGGAAAAAAATTGATGTAGATGCACCAAAATCAAGTTAACAAAGGGGTTTAACTATATTACTATCCTTATAGGACCCCTTACCTTGCCGATGGGGGGTTCCACTATAGTTCAATAATGACCCACACAGTAGACTAATAGGGGGTTCCACTTCGCCGGTAGAGGACCCACACCCCTTCTAATGACGGTTTCCAATACAATTTTAGAGGAATCAAACCCTAGTATTTCAAGCAGTAAAACTCTAATCATCAAGGAATATCACCATAAAAGGTAGGGGTTCCACTTAGAAAATAGTTATAGGGGACCCTCTCCCATGCTCATGGGTGGTTCCACAATAGTTTTTGTGGAACCACACTCTCTTGTGATTTGGGGGTTCCGCTATCACCATTTAAGACATGAACCCTATCTGATAGGGATGTTCCACATAGAATATGGTTGAAGTGGACTTCTTGTTCACTACTATCATCGGGCATCCCCCAATAAGATCCATTCCTATAAAATATAACATCATATATCTAAATACACATATGAGGGCACCATCATGTTTTATGCATGAAATAAATTAGGAAAAGCTGCACATCTGCCAAAATATGAGTTCAAACAAAAGAGATATAGAAATTTTAGTTTTATAAAAAAGAAATTAAGGGTTACATAACATGTGAGAGGACCCACATGGCATGTGTCCTGGCTTCACCACTTGGTTGTGTCCATATTTAACACATGGGCCCCATACCCAGTAGTATTACATGAAGTGTAGGAGGATTAAATGGTGAGTACCCACTAATATAGAACAATCAATATCCTACATTCCATTTCTATTACAATAACTTGTGTCTGAATACCAGACCTCATGTCCATATACTTGGGTAATCATCCATGTACTTGGAAATATAGGTAGACATAGGATCCCTCCTATGTGATCCATCACATGGAATTTACACCTAAGGATGGTGTACACTGTATGTAGGAGGGCTAAATATTTTTTCATCCTTAAATTTTCCAAACTCTATCTTCCACTCCTGAGGGACTAAAAGCATTGTTTTCATCCTTATAATGGTGTGTAGTCTAGTTAACTCGAGAAAACCATGTCCACAATCCATGTTCCAGATATAAATGACTAGCTATATTTCACCATATATGGCATCTAAAATCTCTCCCAGATGAGTGGATCTGGCCGTGATTCAGGGATTCCAGCATTCTTTTTCCTCAAATTGGTCTTTGATTATCCTCAGTGATGTGTCTTTTACACACCATGCATTATGTTGGAAAACATCCATCCATTTTTTGGTGAAATTAAAAAGCACAACCCATTAATATCCCAAAACCTTCCATACATCATTGATCTTTGCATCAATCATGAATTTATTGCAATTATGGCGGTCCTTCCGAGCTTGGAACCACACGAAAAAGTCTATCCAGGACCATAGTGTCAAACATGATATGAACAAATAAATAATGTAAAAATAATATAAATAATATTTTAAACATTGATATTTATGATTATTTGGAAAATGATCATGAATGAGCATTCGAGTATTGATAATAATGAAATGAATCAATTTAAATCGGTGACCATGCACATGAAAATGATGTAATTTATGTCTATAAAAGGAATTTGTCAATCTAATCAATCAATTTAATAAAAAAACCCTAAATAATCAAATTGAAAATTCCCAATGGAAGAATCAATTTTTTATCATTAATGATAATTCCAACAAATGATTTAGATGATAAATTATGTTCATTGTGTCCTAATCTGTACTAATCTGGCATCTCAACATTGTCTGATGTGACTCACCAAATTAAGAGGAGGAATTAGCTATGAAATTATCATAGGGTTTATGTGAATAATAATATATAATTTTGTAATGTGATATTCTTATAGAACATGTAGTTTCATCAATAGTAATTATTTAATTAATTTAATTATTAATTAATTCACTTAACATACCACCAACGAGTGAGGAGTCCAAATGCCACATATAGACCAAATTTAAGTCGCACCTATGTTAATCACCATGTTCCAAACTCAACCATGTTCATTAATTTATTATCCTAAATTCTGTTTATGTTTTATATAATTTTTTTTAAAACACACAAATGATATATAAAATATCATTATTATTTAAAAAAAATTAATTTCTGGAACTCTTGGGAATGGAATCATGTGTAAAATCAGTGTCTACCTCTGTAAATATATATAAATATATATATTGCAAGATTCTAAAAGGAAAAAACATGATCTCTACATTATTTTTTCCTTTAATACATTAATCCCCAAGAATAAAAAATAAACAAATTGGTATACTCATCCAACACATAGCTCTCCCACTCCCATGAACTCTTTGGCATGTTATCATGTTGTTACAAAATTCAAACCAAGGGTATGGTCCATCTATATAGGATCATATACGTCTGATCCATGACATCCACCTATTTCTCCACAGAGGTGGCCTTATTATAGATATCTAGCATTCCCAGTCGATAATGTCTGTGGGTTCATTTTAGTATCTCTTTAGTGATGACACGTGGAATATGTCATGAGCCATCTCTAGATGTGGGGGTCATGTGAGGTGGAAATCAACCATTCCAACCCTATGGATGATCTTGAAATACTCAATGAACCAAATTTATAGCATTCCACCCAATCCAAAAATCGAAAATCACCATCATGAGGATAATTTTATGAAGATGTGGTATACGTTCAAGAACTCCATTTCCTACCATGATAATCTATGTAATATATCAATCTACTCTAGGCCATCCACAATCTCTCATGGATGACCAAAACATTATCCATCATCATCTACATCAACTTTAGGCATGTAATAGAGTTCTAACTAATTACTATCCATCACAAGAGTGACCTATATGGTCACTAATACAGGGCCTAAAAAGGTTTCATGCTGATGGTAGTGTTATAGATTTTGTGGTGCGCTAGCTCTACCAACAAAAACTTATCCTCCGAACATCGACAAAAGTATAAGTCAAAGCAATAATCATATCTTCCAACAAATGTATAGTGAACTCAATTTTCCCATCATTCTGGGGAAGAATGTCCTTACTCACCCTCATTTAGGTCTCAGAGTTCCCCAACAGGTCTCCCCAACATCTTTATGTAAAATATGTTTCACGATTGAAGACAATCATCAAAGGCACCCCATGAAGGAGAATGATATCCCATGTGTACAACTGCCAAAAAATCCCCACCAAACTCTAATCCATCATTGATAGGAAGTGGGATTAATTCATGACACAATTAACAATCACCCATATAGAATCAAAGATAATCTTTGTCTGTGAAATCCTAGTAACAATTTCAATGGATATGTCATCCCATTTCCACTCTGATATAACAAGAGGATGCAACAAAACTACAGGAGCATGGTTATCAGTCTTCTCATAGTTACATTTGATTAATTGAGAGATAAACTCATCTAAGCGTTGCCTCATGTAAAACCACCAAAACCATCCCAGAAGGTGTTAGTACAACATATATTCACCGAAATATATAGCTATGGGAGAAGTGTGGAACTCACACATCACCTCCTCCCACAAGATGAATATGAACAAACTTCATTCCTAGAAATGGATGATATGTTTACCTGCATCATAATATATATATATTAAGTTCCCAGTAGATATATAATCATGTAAGGTAACACATATGACGAGTTATATCTGTGAATCTCTAACATGATCAAGAAGAAAATGATCCATCATAATCGAAAGTAGAAAAGTGGTACCCTTTCAGTCTACTAGGGTAAGATGTAGGATGACATACTACTTTGAATCCTCTTGTACTAAGAGAAAATGGGGCTTCCATCAAGGCTAATCATATAAAAAAAATTTCCTTCCTAGGATTATAAACTATCTGGATGTCACAGTCCCATGGGACCTCCAACCAACATCATTGTCTCATGATCCGGACTATATACATGAATATGTACCTACGGCTCTCGGGGTATAAGTAATCCAAAAAATCACCCCAGATGGTAGTGACTATACATTTATAGGGAGAGTATTTCCTCTACCAGCTATAGATCATGAGTTTCATAGTTCTCCTAGTGGGGTCTAAATTTCATAGACCCGTATGTGATAAATTCTTACTTCATAATTAACATGCTTCTAAGCCCAACTCTTGATTCATGATAGTATGATACACACTTTATTCCCTCTTCTAGTTGTATCAGTACCATATAACTCTTCACCGTTAGACGAAACTCCTCAAAGTCCCTCTCTCGCATCATTGAGTAGTTAAATGGCTTCACCTTCCACATCTAGGCAGTTGAAGGGGAATCAATTCTAGAAAATGCTTCCACAAACAACCATTATTACCCCACCAAGACATGAAATATCTACACCTATGACACACTATTGGGTGGCTCCCATGAAAGAAATTTTTTGATCATCGTATAGTCCATGGATAAAAAATGATCAGAAATGAAATTACCCAAAATTTGAACCTCTTAAATCCATAACTATAACATCAAATGATTTCTATAAAGATGATATCAGAAATTAAATCCATAAATATTCTCAAGTTCTCTACTTGATCATCCTCTGATATATAGTAGATAAGTATGTCTTAAATAAAGAAAACAAAAACCAATTCTAATTAATAAAGACATACCCAATCCATCATCAACATAATCATGGAATAGAATTTTACTCCCCAATGAAAATCACTAGGAACTTATAGTGTTTGTAGAGACATTGGAATGTCATAATTGAAATATCATCCTCATGAACCCTCAACAGTTGGTATCCATACATGATATCTATCTACAAGAAACATATTGTGCCTCAAAATTGTTCAATGTGGTCATGAATCATAATCAAGGGGTACTTGTTCATTATCACGAGATTCTCATTCAATGACAATCCACATAGATACTCAATATCACATCCTACGTTTTCCCAAAAAACACTGGATCTACCCTGGGGAGACATTAGGCCCCATTAATCATTTCCCTTAAGGGGCCTCAAACTACTAATCACTCGGTGATCAACATAGGTTGTATGATATTACAAAACAATGTATTGGAGTGATTCCTTATTGCGTGTTAATGAAAAAATACATCTCCCACCTCAAAGGATGTCCCATAACATCATTGGGGTAGACTTCTATGTAATAATCCACAAATGAAGAAACGGGTTTCTTTTAACAGAGTATTAGTATTATAAGGACTTGGCCTTAAACATTACATAATAATGAATTAAATGAATAATTCACATTAAGGTTCTTTTTAGGTTTAGAGTTTTTGTGAATTAGTACATAACTATTACATTTCATCTTTAATATTAAAAGTAGACACTACTACTCAGTATCCATTTTTTCATAAAATAAAAACTCTTAAAATAAAAAATGTCTAGTTCCATGTTTTAGATAACATGAATTTTACTTGATGCCATACTTGAACCTATTCATATTTAAGTCTTGTGGAAAACAATTAAAATACATGGGATGATAATAAAAAGCTCAGTAATGGTTCTAAAACCAGGAAGGAAAACATTAACCCATTAATAAATACAAATCAATGAAACCATACTTTTCAATCATAACATACATTATGAAATCATGAGATTTACGAATAACCCACAAAATTCATAAATCATAATGGTTACTTATGCAATCCATATAAAACATACATTGTAGCTATTATAGATACATAGAGAGTTACAATTGGAATACCCATCACGGTATATTACCTAAATCTCTTAGGATAAACATCACATTTACATATGTCACGTTACCCAATGCATTGGAGAGCTATCTCAGGATCACCCGCCCTTGGTTTGTCACAGAACCACCTGTATACATAAACAATGCCCAATAACCATAACATAATAATAACACATAACACAAGTATAATGGAAAGATAAAATTTCCAAATTCCACTATATCAAATCAAGATATTTAAGTAAACAATGCTTTATCAAACCATTTTCAAAAACCATTTAAAAAGAGATTATTGAAGAAAAAGTTTCACATACCACTTTGAAGTTTTTAAAGGAATTATGATTTTAAAATATTAATGTGCATATAAAAAATCCTAAACCCCATTTTTAAAACATTGACATTAATGAGAAATATTTAGAATAATAAATATTTAAAACATTTGTTACGATTTTTTAGGTAAAGAGTTTTTAACAAAAAGAGATATGCCTGAATACAAATAATTGAGAAATAAATTATAATCAGAACATTATAATATCATGAGAATAAAGGGATTAATGATATAATATGTAAAAGGACATTATATACACCATATAAGAGTGAATTGGTGCATAACAACAATGAAGTCTCAATGGAAATGTTAATTGAGATGAAATCCCTTATAAATATGGTATCCTTAAATTAAGGATAAATCCATCTCATAATTATGTATGAAAAATATAAATAATCCCAAGACAATTGGATATTATGTGTAAAACAATAAGAGGTCATTAACATATATTCATAGGATGACATAAATAAAAAAGAAAAGATCAGCCCAAAGAATGGGAATTGGGTTAAAGAGTTCCCTTACCGATTCAGTAACATACAAAACATATGCCACATGAATCAAGGATCATTAAATAAAGATGTAAATACTCATAAATGAAATTATATTACACAAAGAGTAAAATAATGGGCAGTAAATATCCCACACAAAATGAGATTGTGGCAAATATAGCAGGAATCTAACAGGAATAAAAACAAGTGAGATGAAGACCCCTTACCACGTTGTAATTCAATCGAGTCGTATGAAAGGAAGTTATTAACCACCAAAATAATCAAAGAATACCATGAATATAAATATAATCATCATATTATATTAAAAATATCAGTACAAAATACACAAAATTAAATAAATAGGCGGTGAATAATAAAAATCTCACAGAATTAAAAGTGAGATGAGAAATCCCATACAAAACTTCGGCAGCCTAACAGTGCCACTTAAAAATTCTTAAAATGAATTGATGAGAGTAATAGGGGATATCTCATCATATGAAAGTACCAATTAAAGTTTGTTGAATAAAAAAACATCCTCCAACATATGAACATGGAGAATAAAACAAATGACATAAAAGAGAGTACTTTAAAAGAAAGAGAGAGGTCGGATCCCTTACCTCGTGTCCGACTTGACTCGATCATTCATTGATCTCCAGAATAATAAACTAAAGTTAATTTCTACATTATTAAGAACCCTTTTCAAGTTTATTATTCCTTTTATATCACTTATTAACTTGTTATAAACATTATCTAATCATTTATGTTAATAAATCTTGTTTTGTCAATATTTGGTACTTGAGTCAAAAATGGACTTCTTATAATTACATGTTGTTCATGTGGTCAAATTTTCATTATATCCAGAATTATATTCATGATTTATATATCATATATATCATATATATCCAGTATATACATATATTTATAATATTACATAACATTTAGAGGTATGAAATGAAATGCAATGTTCATGGAGACGGTAAGTCGTACGTACACATGAACGCTACTTTCATTTCTATTTATAATTTAATGGGATTAAAACATAATTATACAAAGGTATATTATAAATCCAGTATAATATCATATATAATATCATTAACTATATCCTTTATGCATCCCACATAAGGCATTAACGAGTCACATCACTTTGAGGGGGCGGTAGTTCGCGCTTCCTCAAATGAGATTATCGTATTTACCCACTATGGAAACCATAAATGAATGCTATAAATGGAAAATAAAGAAGCATAAAGAAAACATAACCATAATATATATCATATATAAATATAGTTCTATAATAATGGCCACCATGAGAGGTGGTTGAGATATTTGAACAATCATCGTTTCGTGAGGCGTTAGTTTCCCATCCACAGAAACATTATGTTCTTCATCCATTAGATGGAGGTGTGTGTAAGTGTAGTTAGAATAATTCTCATAAAAACATCCTAGTATATTGAGGATATTTATTCTGTTAAAAATTAATGGAAAAAAAAGTTTAGGCATTGGAGAAGTAAAATAAAAGAAAACAAATTAAGACAAACTGTTACCTTTAATTTGGGTAACTCCCTTTGGTTTGAACTGAATGACTTCTTGAAGTGCCTTCTGCCTAAGGTAAGGCTTCTAGGAGGAGTTGAGGGATGTAGGAAACTTATGTTTTCAGAGTTTTTAAATAGCCAAAAGGCTTGAGAGTTTTGTGGAATTGGTTAGAAGTGGTCTCCTTTTATAAGGGAGAGGAGGGGCTCTTTTGGAAAATGTGAAAATATTATTTTATTATAAACTTATATTTGGTTTCAAAAGGTCAAAAAATCAATAAAGATGATGATAAGATAAGTAATGATCGAAATAAAATCATCCAATCATAACTGAACATGTTTTGGATAATATTGTAATCATTATAAGATTATTTATTTAAATTATTTATTAATGAGGTAAATACTGCATCATTATTGTTTCATAAATAATTTAATTTATTCGATGTATAAAAATTATAAAAAAATGCAATGATGTAGGAAATATTATTATAATTTCATTTATATTTTATATTTGAAAAAATGACTTATATAACACTATATAAAAATTAATTACTAAAAGATTTTTGTTAATGTCAATTTTTACTTTACATTATATTAATTAATCTAAATTGTCATTATCACTCCCACGAGGCTCAATGGGGTCCCAAAATCTACCAAAAGATGCACATGGTCGTTTAGGACCCATCATATAAGTTTTGGAAAATTTTCAAGGGCATTTTTAATTATTATAATATTCTTTTAGCCATGACTTACCCTATTTACCTTTAACCGCGATAAATAAAAGTCAAAAGTTATTATTCACCAAAACAAATTCAGTTGATTGAACTAAATTTTACTTCTTTATAACAAGAATGTATTTTGGATTTTTTAAATTCAATTCACAGAAGTGTAAAAATATCATTTAAATGAAAAAGTCAGTTTTTTTAACTACCTCTAAGTGGTTTAACTATTCATAAAAAATTGATGTTTTTCAGAAAAATACCAAAAATTCATCCTAATCTATATTTGATATTCCGAAATCAAAAATTATTTCTATTTTTCCAAATTCAAAACATAAAATTGGAATTAATTAATTTTAATGTTAATTTCTATTATCAAAACAAATAGTGTGTTTTTAAGAAATAATAACTATCAAAGGATTGTTATTTGTTTATGTCCAATTTCAAAGTGAAATTAATTCAATGACCAACATTTGATTAAATAGTAAAAATATATTTTAATTTCACTTTAAAACCAATTAAAAAGATAATATAACCATATAAATAAATTAGATTAAAAGGCACTTTTGAATTAAAATACTATATTTTTCACTATTCATTTAAAAATGAACATTATCGAAATAATTCCAAAAAATTTCACAAAGTAAATTTTGATGTCCCCATTAAAAAGAAATATTTTTTATATGGTAAAATATAATGTATTAAAGTGACCAAAACTAGATTTAAAAAGGGTTCGCCATTAAAAGTCGATAAATCATCCTTTTAAAGTAAATTATGCTTAAAATTTGATTCATTCACATTTTAGGCCTCTAATTTTTATTGGATAAATGTAAATACATTTGACAAACATGTATAATCATGTTGTAGTTAGTTTCGTTAATTCCTGCCAATACAACGACTAGGATTTAACAACCGTTTGAATTAATAATATTATATTATTAGTGTGCAACGTAAGATTTCAAAGAAACCTGTTATTGCGTATCGGGTACGCTATTGAATATAGAAACCCATTTAAATTAAAATTAATATTTAATTCAAAAATTAATAAATATTAAAAGGTCATATTCTTTATTTACCTGGGATATTACATCCTTCCCCCTCTTGGGAATTGCATCCTCACAATTTTAAAATTTGGGCTCGGAAAGTTTTTTGAAAGTCCCATATCGGAAAAAATAGCCAGTAAAACTATCACTTTAAATGAAATAAAGAAAAGTACAATGGTCACCCGAGTTAACCCATACTAATATTCCATGAAAACATGGATATGGAGGAGAAAACAAAGGGCCGTGTTTTGATGGAAAGTCATAGGAATCATGTTTTGGAGAAAGTTACCCACCAAAAAATGACAAACTTGTGTTGGGTTAAATAGTCCTTGATTCCCTATTAGGAAAAGTTAACGAAAAAGTTTTTTTTGTTCAAAGTTACTTTTCGTTGAGGAATTTATTTATGATCTTAACCAAAAAAATAAGTAAATATAATTAATTTTCATGTAGACATTTATATTTTACTAGATTTCTATCACAAACTCATATTTTCTTCAAATGATGAAAATTTAGGATGATTTTTTTCACATTAAGAGCTCAATAATCAAATTCTAGAGAATCACATAATCCACAAAAGATTAACTTTATATTTTCCATGTATTTAGATATTAACTAAATCCAAAATGTTTAGTAATAATATCAGATAATCACCAAAAGGATAATCCTTTATTAAAATAAATACTACACTTAATCTCCAAAATTCAACAAAAGAACCCAAGGTTCAAGAAAGACAATTAAATAAATAGTTATTCTTAAAATTCATCAAAGTAATCCAAACTAAGATTGAAACCAAAATCATTGAAGGATTTAATCACGTTGTCTTCCAAGGTAAATCTTAACATTTATCTCAAAATAACATCATTTACTCTTAAAGTCTCATTCTGAAAAGTAATTAACCTAATCACATATCCTCCATGATTGGTTAATAATTTACGTAGATAACCCAAAATCAACTTATTCCTGAATCAAAAGATCATCTAACTAAAAATAATTAGTCATACTAACCAGGGAATTCATGTATTCCAATTGTAGGGGATAAATACCAGTCGCACTTTGGTTGTGGGTTTGCTTCCCACAGCTTCATTCGACACGACGATTGGTCACACAGTTTGATTGTTGTCCCTTTTCAAAAAATACACAATTTTTTAAGATTCCCAATAGAGATAAATTCATCAAAAATAACCATAACACATTTTAACCACAAAAGTTATCTAATAACTTTCGCTTTGCATCCCAAAATGTATTAATAGGTAATTGCCTCATATTCAAGGATCATATAAACCCAAATGGTTCTTTTTAACTATATCCACAGAAGATAAGATAATTATTCCTTGAATAAAATGTTCATATATCAAACATCAGGGTTACACATACTATAAAATTTCTTATAATGTAATCCTATCATCAGAAGAGCCTTAATACTTTTTAGCATTTCACCATCCTAAATTCTACCATCACTCTTGAATCCCTTATATGTTGAATTCATACTCATTCAACATTCTTCATGGTTTGTTAACCATTGCATTCCAACTTATTCTGAAATACTTATTTCCAACAAACAAAATCAGGAATCATATCCTAATATTTCAATAATAGGAAAACAAATTTTAAGAAATAATCCATACCTTTCTTTGGTAATTGTCAGTTTCTTCATCCTCAATCAGAATTTCATTAGGTATTGGTAAACGAATATTTGTATGATCCTAGTGACCCCATTCCTGAAAATTCTCCATAGGACATGTTTTTGCATAATGACCATGCTCACCACATTTAAAACATTCAATCAATCCTTAATAAAGTACTTCTTTCCCTTTTTTAGAGTCAACTAGATGATTCCTTTTTCTATGGTAGGTTCATGCTTTATGACCTTCATTTCCACATCTATAGAATCTTTCTTTCCCTTTGATACATTTTCCAATGGATTTCATTCCACAACATTGACACATTGGTTTTTGAACATACTTACCTTTATGATTATTACTTTAACATATGTAGGGATTTGTTTCCCATATATATGATTTCTTATAAAAATCACTACGGTTCCGGTGGACAATCATTAATCCATATAGTTGGTTGAGAATAACCAAAAGAGTTCTCATTGCAACTACCATATCATTTAGTAGCTCATTCAGAAAACTGTCATAGTTTTCTTCACATCCACTGTTACTTTAGTGCCTTCTAGATCCAAAAAAATTAATATAACCAAAATGGTCAATGTAATTATATCAGTAAAATCATCATATAATATCATAGGATGCGGGTAAACACTAAGATATACTTATTCATGTTATCTTAAACTCATTCACTTTATAAAAATAACTACGACTCTTTGTAAAATCTGGGCTATTATGGTAATGTAACTTATGCTTAAATTGTACCCTAACCTCTAAAGTTATCTAAACTGACCATTGATACCAACTATAAGGACCCAGCCATAACCATTACATAATATTGAATTAAATGAATAATTATCATTGAGGATATTTTCAGGTTTAGAGTTTTAGAGAATTAGGCTATAACGATTTCATTACAACATGATTATTACAAGTAGACCCTACTACTCAGTATCCATTTTTTTATAAAATAAAAACTCTTAAAAAGAAAGATGTCTAGTTCGATGTTTTAGATAGCATGAATTTTCTTTGATCCCATCCTTGACCCTATTCATCTTTAAGTCATGTGGGAAACTTTTCAAAAACATGGGATGAGAATAAAAATCTTATTAAGGGTTATAAAATAAGGAAGGAAAACATTAGCCCATTAATAAATAAAAATAAATGAAACCATAATTTTCAATCATAACATACCTTATGAAATCATGAGATTTATGAATAACACACACAAATCATAAATCATAAAGGTTACTTATGGAATCCATATCAAACATACATTGTATCTATCATAGATACATAGGGAGTTATACTTGGAATACCCAGCATGATGTATTCCCTAAATCTCTTAGGAGAAACATCACATTTACCTCTGTCATGTTACCCAATGCATTGGAGAGCTATCTCAGGCTCACACGCCCTAGGTTTATCATGAAACCACCCGTATACATATACAATTCCCAATAACCATTACATAATCATAACACATAAAAAAATTATAATGTAAAGATTATATTTCCATATTCCACTATATCAAATCAAGATATTTAAGTAAACAATTCTTTATCAAAGCATTTTCAAAAACCATTTATAAAGAGATTTTTGAATCAAAGTGTCCCATACCACTTTGAATCATTTAAAGGAATTATCATTTGAAAATATTAATGTCCATAAAAATAAATCCTAAAACCCATTTTGAAAACATGTACATTAATGAGAAATATTTAGAAGAATAATTCTTCAAAACATTTAAAACGATATTTTAGTTAATGAGTTTTTAACAAAAACAGAGACACCTAAATACAAATAATTGAAAAATAACTTTTAATCATAACTTTATAATATAATGAGACTAAATAGATTCATGATATAATATGTCAAAGGACAATATATATGCCATATAATAGTGAATTGTTGCATAACAACAATGAAGTCTCAATGGAAATGTAAATTGTGACGAAATCCCTTATAAAGATGGTATCCTTAAATTAATGATAAATCAATCTCATAATTATGTGTGACAAATATAAATACACCCAATACAAGTGGATATTATGTTTAAAACAATAAGTGGTCATTCACACGTATTCATAGGATGACATAAATAAAAAAGAGAAGATCAACCCAAAGAACGGAAATTGGGTTAAGGAGTTCCCTTACCTATTTGGTAACATACAAAACATATGCCATATGAAAGAAGGATAATCCAATGAAGATGTAAATAATCATAAATGAAATTATATCACATAAAGATTACAATCATAGGATGTACATAAACCACACAATAGGAGATAACGGAAAATATTGCATGAATATCATGGGAATAAAAACAAGTGAGATGAAGACCCCTTACCACGTTGTAATTCAATCGAGTCGTATGAAAAAATGTTATTAACCACCAAAATAATCACATAACACCATGAATATGAATATAATCATGATATTATATTGAAACTTTATGTACATATATAACACATGCAATAAATAGGTGGTTAATAATTAAAATCTCACGGAATTAAAAGTGAGATGAGAAATCCCTTACAAAAATTCAGCAGCCTAACGACACCACTTAAAAATACATAAAATGAATTTATGAGAGTAAGAGGGGGTCTCTCGTCATATGAAAATAAAAATTACAGTATGGTTAATATAAAATAACATCCTCCAAAATAAGAACATAGAGAATAAAATAAATGACATAAAAGAGAGTACTTAAAAAGAAAGAGAGAGGTCGGATCCCTTACCTCGTGTCCGACTAGACTTGATCGTTCTTTAATAACCTGAATGATAAACTAATGTTAATTTATAGTTTATTAAGAACCTTTTTAATGTTTATTATTCCTTTTATATAACTTATCACCATTTTATAAACATTATTTAATCATTTATGTTGATAATGTTCGTTTTGTCGATATTTGGTACTTGAGTCAAAAAATGGAGTTCTTATAATTACATGTTGTTAATGTGGTCAAATATTCATTATAACCAGAATGATATTAATTATTTAGATATCATATATATGATATATATCCAGTATATACGTGAATTTATAATAGTACATAACATTTAGACGTAAGAAATGAAATGCACCGTTCATGGAGACGGTAAGCCGTACGTACGAATGAATGATACATTCATTTATATTTATTATTATAATGGAATTAAAACATAATGAAACATAGGTATATTATAATTCTAGTATAATATCATATATAATATCATTAAATCTATCCTTTATATACCCCACATAAGGCATTAACGAGTCACAGAAATTTGAGGGGGCAGTAGTTCACGCTTCCTCAAATGCGGTTACAATATTTACCCACTATGGAAACCCTAAAGGTGTGCTATAAATGGAAGATAAAGAATAATAATGAAAACATAAACATAATATATATCTTATATAAATAAATTGTCATCATAATTTCCACCATGAGACGAGTTTGGAGATTTTTGAACAATCATCGTTTCGTGGGGAGCTACTTTGTCATCCACAGAATCATTATGTGTTCCATCCATTAGATGGAGGTGTGTATAAGTGTAGTTAGAATAATTATCATAAAAACATCCTAATATATTTAGGATACAGGTTTTGTTTAAAAATAAAGGAATAAAAGTGTTTTGGGGTTGTAGAAGTAAAATAAATGAAAACAAATTAAGAGAAACAATTACCTTTATTTTGGGTTACTCTCTTTGGTTTGAACCAAAGGACTTCTTAAAGTGCCTTATGTCCATGGTAAGGCTTATAGGAGGAAAATATGGATATAGGTAGCTTAATTGGGTAGATTTTTTACGATCCAAAAGGATTTAGAGGTGTGTGGAATTGGATAGAAGTGGTTTTCTTTTATAAGGGAGAGGATGGGCTCTTTTGTAAAGTGTGAAAATATTATTTTATTATAAACTTATCTTCGGTTTCAAAAGGTCCAAAAATATTTAAAGATGATTATAAGATGATTCCTGATAGAAATAAAATCATCTAATCATAATTGGACATGTTTTGGATAATATTTTAATCATTATAAACTTATTTATTTAAATCATTTATTAATGAGGTAAATACTGTGTCATTATTGTGTCATAAATACTTTAATTTATATGGTGTCTAAAAATTATAAAATAACTAACATGATATAGGAAATATTTTTATATTTCTAATTAATATTTATTTTCGAAAATATAACTTATATAACACCATATAATAATTAATTACTAAATTATTGTTGTTAACGTCAATTTTGTCTTTACATTATATTAATTAATCTAAATTGTCATTATCTATCCCATGTGGCTCAATGAGGTCCCAAAATTGACCCAAATATTCCCATTGTCATTAATGACTCAACCAATTAGGTTTGGACAAGTGTTAACGTAATTTTGATTTATTATAATATTCATTTATCCTTGATTTTCCCTATTTACCATTAACTACGGTAAATAAAAGTCAAAAGTTACTATTCGCCCAAAATTATTTTCATCTTATTGAACCAAATTTTACTTTCTGATAACAACCATGTATATTGGATTTTTGAAATTCAATTCACATAAATGTATCATTTTCATTTAAATGAAAAAGTATGTTTTTTACTACCACTAATTGGTGTCACTTTTCATCGAAAATTAGAGTTTTTCAGAAAAATATCAAAAATTCAGCCTAAGATATATTTGATATTCCGAATTCAAAAATGAGGTCTATTTTTCCAAATTAAAAATATATTAGTGGCATTAATTAATTTAAAAATTAATTCCCGTTATCAAAACAAATAGCGTGTTTTTAAGAAACAATAACTATAAAAAAATTGATACTTGTTTTTGTCCAATTTCAAAGTGAATTTAATTCTAATGAACAAAATTGGATTAAATGGTAAAAATATATTTTAATTTTACTTTAAATCTAATTAAAAAGATAATCTAACCATATAAATAAATTAGATTAAAAGGAACTTTTGAATTAAAATACAATACTTTTCACTATTCATTAAAAAATGTTCATTATCGAAAAAATTCCGAAAAATTTTCAAAAAGTAAATTTTAATGTCCCCATTCTAAAGACGGATTTTATTTAGTCAAATAGAATGTATTAAAGTGTCCAAAACTATATTTAAAAATGGTTCTCCACTAAAAGGCGATAAATCGGCCTTTTAATGTAAATTATGCTTAAAATTAGAATCATTCACATTTTAAGCCTCTATTTTTTATTGGAGAAATGTAAATACATTTTAGAAACATGTATAATCATATTTTAGTTAGTTTCATTCATTCCCGCCAATACAACACCTAGGAGTTAACTTCCATTTAAAATAATAATATTATATTATTAGTGTGCAACGTAAGATTTCAAAGAAACCCGTTGTTGTGTATCAGGTATTCTATTGAACATAGAAACCCCTTTAAAGTAAAATAAATAATTAATTCAAAAATGAATAAATATGGAAATGTCATATTCTTTATATTCCTGGGATGTTAGAAGTATATACTCCCAATCTGATGGGTGATGGCACATATTATCTTATTACAAGAACACACTCATATAGCCATGTGATATCTCCCAACAACAAAAGATAATCCCATCCCATTAGTGAATAGGAATATAACATGTCTGTTGTGAATTTCAATCAAGTATTAGACCATATAAATTCTATCCATACACATGATTATGTTTTAGGGTTCCATTTTTATAACCAAAAGGGCATTTAGGAACCTCTCTCCACTATTTGATTTCTCACACTAGTGGTGGATGAATGATATGAAATAAGTGATCCACGTATGAAATTCAAGGATAAGATACTAGGATATCACATCAACTAAGATTGATTTCTATTGAAAGATGATTAATGATATGAATGAATGAATGGAACCTATTTCTATCAATTCTGAATTAAGAATTAAAGTAACATAAATCGTACTTTTAATCATCTCGTGTGTTATAGGATCATAAACTTCTAAGTCCTACAACTTTTCAATAGCCTTGTACACCTCTTCTTTTTTCCTAATGTGGGAATACTAGTGTTGGTGGTTGTGTAAAGTTCTCATAGTGTCATCCAACACCCATGGATACTCATTATACACATCTAGTTATTCCTCTCTAGTGACCAACCAGTCCTCTCCTAGGATATCCCTAATCTAATAGCTTCATATGATCTAGTTGTCCATCATCTTACTTCCACTACATCATAGAACATATGGGTGAAGATCCTCGCTCAATGTGACATCTCATATTATAGAAAACCAACCCTCCCCTCTCTGGGATACCCTAGGCCTCAATGCTTCCTCTAAGAACAAGTTTGAGTTTGATCATAGGGATGTCTTGTGCTTTGTGATCCTAGCACCTGTCGTCTGCTGGCTGTTGCAGAAGGCTTAGCCATGAAGAGACCACCTCTAGCACTAGATCTATCGAGTCTATTTGAATAAAATATCTTTATCACCAGTGATCTCTCCAACACACCGACATAGGTTGGGATGCACATGGGAACCATGCTAGCATGGATCTATCATCGAAGACCCATGTCACATTTATATTCATAGATTTAGTAGTCAAATATCATGTCGATGGTGTATAATGTAAGGTCTATGAAACTAATTGTAATGGCCCGGTGTTTTGGGTTCCACTACTTGGTGAAAATCTAATGTTTGGAGTGTTCTGGGTAGTCTGGAAGGCCATCCCAACTTCTCAGTGAAGCTTACGTGTGGGGTGGCCTAGCTGTGTGGTCAACCCATGATTCCGTTTCTACAGCAGTTTTGAGTTTTTCTCCATATCGTAACCGTCCAGGGGATGATGTATCTCAGTCTTTATAACATAAAGGATTCTTTTTCTCCATGAGTTTCTTTTTCTATCACCCCGTGCTCGGATTACACTTCCCCTCGACAAGCCATACCCCTGTTGAAAAGATTTCCTTGATCACGTTACATGGAGTTCCTTCCACTCCTTTTTTCCTGTTTCTACACGAGGACTTAACATCGATCCTTGATCAATCAAGTAGGGATTTTCTCCTTCGTCTCTCCTTTATGTACATCTTGTGGGTGGGTATGCTTTTGTCTCTGTGGAAGTTGATGAAACCGAAATTAATGAAGATAATGAATGGAACATTATAGAATTAAAGGGGGTGTGATCAATGTTCTACTGTACTCTTTATGTTGTTATGTGTTATGAACTGTATGGACCTATGCTTACTGAAAATATTGGTCATTGGTGGCCTTTATCTACGAACTAATGAACCCCGGTTCTCCTGAATGTTCAAATAACCGTAACACAGAATTGGTTAATTACATATACTCGGTTCGATCAATTGAAAGCACCAGGATCATCCTTTTTCTATGATAACTTTGGTTAAAAATAGTGTAATTGAAACCATGGAGTGTGTTAAATCTTTTAAATCTGAAAATACTTTTATAAGCATGTCTTGTGTTAGTGGTAGCTTTTTGGTTGTTTCATTCACTGGCCGATTGCTGGGGTGATATGGGTGTGGATGAGATCCCCTGTTGTTATACTTTTGGTGGGTGTGAATTTGAGGTTGTGTGGTTACTTTTCTTATATACATAATTATGGTGGAATCCTCTGTTGTTGAGAAACCATTGTCTCTTGAATTTTGGGGACCTGGGGTTGTGTCTCGGGGTTTGTTTTGTTTCCATTACGTTGAGGGATCTCACTTGATCCATATTTGTTGTGGCTTTACAAGAGAATTGAGTGTGAATGCTTAAATTACCTAAGGGTTTTCCTTCCTTCTTTATTGTTGTTTCTTCTATGATTGTGCCTATTTGTTTCCCATTAGTTAATGGAATAACTCATACCAAACTGTTATGAAATGATATCATGAATAGGGAAACGGCGAACCATGTGGTGTGTGCCTATTTTTTGAGGCAGTAGTGATTGGGAATCTTCTTATATCTGTTGAGGAGACATAGGTTGGGTTGTGTGTTGATATATATATCTGTAACTGTATGTTTTGTGTTTAGTCGCATCCCACCCGTGTTGGGAACTTCGTGTCAGACACCCGATTTCTTGAGGAAGGGTGTTTCCCCCTAGTTACTGTCCTTCCATCTCCCTCTTCCCTCAGATGTGATGGATGGAGGCGACCATACACCCCTGATTCTTCGGGTAGGTTTTGATTCGTGTGTTGTTTGCCCAGGACTCATTGGGCAGGTTTTTTTCCCAAGAATCTTCAGGATGAGGCCCAGTTGTGTTCGGGTAGTGATGGAGGGTTGTGAGGCCCAAGTACGTGTGCGCAGGGATGTGTGGTTGTGAGGCCCAGGTGTGTGTGGGCAGGGATGTGGATGGTTGTGAGGCCCTGGTGTGTTCAGGCTCTGGAAGAGCATGGTAGTGTCAGGACGTTTTCCGTTAGGGATGAGCATCTAGCTAGTGGGGGAAATGGTGGTGCAGGGTACCCAAATGTTTTTTTATATACTACTATATTAATGCTTGTGTTATTTTGTGAGTGTGGCCAGTGAGGTGGGATAGATATATTCCTAGATAGATGATGTTTCTTCTCCCTCTCACAAGACTTTAGGACGTCTCCCCACATGTGCATGAGAGCTTGATGTTTTCTTATAGAGTATAATTGAATGATCACCCTACATTTACTTTCAGGTTTCTAGGAGGGCTTTTGAGGCCATGTAGAATCTTTCAATTCTGGTAGTTGGAGTTGTCGTTGGATGTTGTTGGATTCTGCTTAGCCGTTCCCCTTTCCTGTTGGGTATTGTACTTTGGAGTCCTTGTACTTTTTTCGGTTTTATTATTAAAACATGCATGTAGTTTGGTTTTTACCTTGAGACTTTCTACACTTGGTGGGGTTTTGTGTTTACACATTCTTTCTCCCAATCATGGTTAACAAAAAAAGGGTAATTCCTCACATATTGTGAAAATTTTATACCCTTGGTACTAGACTCACCTCTAAGGCCTACTGGAGGCGGGACTCGTGGGTCATTATCTCTCCTTCATCTTAATGAAGTAAGGGATTTTCAATCTATTTTTCCTTCCATGAATTTGGTGAAGGTGAGTCGTGACAGAATGGTATCAGAGGCAAGGGTGAGGGATAGGGTGGAGTTTGGAGATAGGCACAGTGAGGATTTCATGGGATGGCAGGGCAACAATGTTAGCTGATCTTGGTTTGTGAAATAGTCCAGGGAGGATCGGCTATGACATGGGATTTTAGGGCCCCCTGTGATCCGATTTAAGGAATCTGAGCCTATCAAACGACCAACTGAGACTAAATTTCTTACAGGGAAGAGACCCTAGGGAAGGTACATACATCATACTGATTGTGTTTTAATTTATTTGGGGAACCCTGGGGAGAAAATCTAATAATAATAATAATAATAATAACATTTCCCTTGCTACTCGGGATTTAGTATTCTTTGTTTACCTTGAAACTATGGCAACTGGACATTATCCACGAGAAAGTCGGGTGTTTGAGGCCCAGTAGATCAAGGCAGTTGACCAGAAGATGATTTACTGAGATGAAGAGGACAACTTGTGGAATAGGACTCCATGCTCCTTCCAGCGAAAAACTATTGAGAAGTATGAGGGAAGCATTTCTGAATCAGTAACGGATGGATGGCTCGAGGAGCTAGACAACAAATTCTCTTTGATCCGTGATCCGAGTAAGTACTGAGTTCTGTTGGCCGTCAATCGGCTAAGAGGAGTAACACGTCAGTGGTGGATGCTTTTCCTGGGAGAGAAGGCAGAGGCAGAGGTTTCTTGGGATAGTTTTGAGAAGGAATTTCGTGGGGAGTTCCTCTCCTCTACGGCGAAGGCTGAGAAGAGACAAGAGTTGTCATACCTTCACCATGGAAGAATGTCAGTGAGGGAGCTGGGGATCATGTTCAATGACCTCTTTCACTTTTCCACAGATCTCCTTCCAGATGAGGAGTCTCAGGGAAGATGGTTAGAGGAGGCACTCCGTCCTTCTCTTCAGTACGTTGTCACTCCCTTCACTCTTCTGACATACTTAGTAGTACAGAATAAGGACAAGATATTAGATAGGAGGAACTCAAAGGGAGGCACACCACGAGAAGAGAACCATATGAGTTCATCAAAGGGGAAGGTGGTCAGTAGAAGGTCTCCAATGACAGGGCCTTCCAGGTTTCGAAAAATAGTGCTTAGGCCTCATCAGTTCTACTCCCGAGCTTCTGTCCCTCTCCCTTTTTACACAGGTCCAGGACAGAAGTGTTTCTCTTGCGGAGTTTTCAGGCACGTCCGGAGTAGGTGTCCGACTCGAGCTCCACATGGTGGAGGTGGGAAGCTTCAGCACCCACCTCAGAATCATCCGTTGCCGGCGAGGCCTTTCCCGTAGAAACAGTAGGCCCCTAGCCCTCCAAGGGATGACCATGCGGGAGGAGACCAATACCATGGTGATCCTTAGGGATCTTGACCAGGGCGTGGTCGGGGAGGCGGTCAACAGCAACGTGGCATAGGATCTGGGCATGAACAGTTGCATGTCGCAGAGTTAGTAGCTCCGGCGGGACCAGTGGTCATTCGAGGTACGATTAGTTTATTCAGCACTCTTGTTTCTTCTTTGTTTTATTCCAGAGCTTCTCACTCCTTTGTTACACATGTATTAGAACATCCTCTAGCTCTGGATGCCGAGATACTTTTTGTGCTCCTAGTGTTGAGAACACCAGTTGGGGGTTAGACCAGTGTATCTTCCAATTTCCGAGGATTTAGACAGATGTTGGGACCGCATTAGACCATTGGAGACCTTATTTCATTATAGATGTAGTAATACGATGTCATTCTAGGCATCAGCTGGTTTTTCTCTATGCATCCCATCACCAATTCCTATTGGAGAATGATCAAATTCTCCAACGAGGATAGATGGCGTGTGGATTTTTATGGGGAGCAGAGTTATTAGGTGGGGAGTCGACACGTAGAGCCACTCGTTTCTATGCTAGATGGGGTGTCAGAGGAGTCGGAGGATGCAGTAATGATGGATATCCCAAAGGTCGTAAGATAATTCCCTGATGTCTTTCCCAGAGAGTTTGTGACTCTACCCCCTCAACGTGACGTTGAGTATGGGATAGACTTACAGCCTGGTGCCCACCAGATCTCGATGGATCCTTATTGGATTGCACCTTATGAGTTGCGGGAGTTGTGGATTCAGATTGATGATATGATGGAGAAGGGATTTGTTCAACCCCTCGTGTCGCCATTGGGTGCTCCAGTTTTGTTCGTAAAGAAGGAAGATGGTAGTCTACGACTGTGTATAGACTACCGGGGGTTGAATCAGGTGACGATAAAGAATTGTTACCCCCTCCTGAGGATAGATGATCTTTTCAACCAGCTTAGGGGAGCATGTTAGTTCTCTAAGATCGGTCTGCGGTTTGGTACCACCAGTTGAGAGTGGAGGAAGGAGATATCCCACAGACGACTTTCAGGTGAAGATATTACCACTTTGAGTTGGTGGTCATGCCATTTGGTGTCACCAATTCACCACCTATATTCATGAACCTAAAAAAATCTGTCTTCTAAGAGTTTATAGACAGGTTTGTTGTGGTGTTCATCGATGGCATCCTTATCTACTCGAGATCAGAGGAAGAGCATGCTGAGCATCTTAGGGAAGTTGTGGGAGTCCTTCGACATAACCATATTTATGGGAAACTTTCTAAGTGTAAGTTCTTAACACAAGAAGTACATTTCCATGGACACATAGTGTCTTAGAAGGGATTAGAAGTAGACCCGTCGAAGGTTGAGGTTGTCGTTTCATGGATAACACCCAAGAATGTGGTGGAAGTTCGTAGTTTTCTGGGTTTGGCATGATATTACTAGATATTTGTGCCCAAATTCTATCAAGTTGCATCTCCATTGAAATCTTTGACTACGAAGGACCAGGCCTTCATGTGGAGAGACCAGTGCCAGATAGCTTTTTCCTACCTAAAGGAGAAGCTGGTTAGTGCTCCAGTACTCAGATTACCAGAGGAAGGGGTGTTGTTTGAAGTGTTTTGTGATGATTCTAGCCATGGGTTTGGATGTGTACTGATTCAGTAGCGAGGAGTGATCTCTTATGGGTCTAGGAAGTTATGTCCTCATTAACGTAACTATGCCACCAATGATATGGAGCTTGTGGCCTTGGTGTTCACATTGAAGTTGTGGCGGAATTATCTCATCCAAGAGCGCTTTGTGGCTTTCTCAGATCACAATAGCATGCGTTATGTATTTTCTCGGAGGGATCTAAACATGCGGCATCAGAGATGGGTTGAGTTACTCTAAGGCTATGACTTCGAGATCACTTATACTGAGGGGATGGGTAATGTTGTGGCTGATGCCCTGAGCAGGAAATCGTAGAAGGAAGTAGTTCGAGAATCTGCAGATTCTTGGAGAGAAGTGGAAGTGTTTGTGGCCTTTCATTTGGATGAAAGGGTGGAAGGTGGAAGAGGCTGTATTTTCAGATGACTACAAATCCCTCTTTGCTGGTGCCGGTGGAAGAGTGTCAGTGGGGGGACATAGAGGTGGAAGTGATGTGAGATAGTGTTTATCAAGGAAATTCTACTGAGGGATGGTCGGTGGATGGTCAGCATCAGATGATTTTCTGTGGAAGGATTTTTGTTCCGGAGATGATGCGTAAAGGTGTTCTCCGTGAGTTCCATGGATTGGATATAGAGCTACATCTTGGGGTCTCAAAGATGTACCAAGGCCTGAGGGGACATTTTTTGTGGCCCGGGGTAAATCGGGCGGTGGCTGAGTTTGTGGCTAAGTTCCTAGTGTGTCAGCAAGTGAAGGGTGAACACTATTGTCCTAGAGGGTTTTTACAACCTTTAGATGTTCCCTATTTGAAGTGGGATGACATATTGATGGAATTCGTCAAAGGGATACCCAGGGCTCAGGGAGACTATCATTCCATCTGGGTGTTGGTGGATCGGTTGACAAAAACAGCATACTTCTTGGAGATTAAGGAGTCGAGCCCAGTGAGCACCTCAGCCCAGAAATACATCGATGAGGTGGTGCAGTTGCACGAGAGTCTAAGATCTATTGACTCTGATCGTGACTTGTGGTTTACCTCAAGAGTCTGGAGGGTATTACATCATGCCTTTGGCACACAGATATGCCATAACACTGCTTTCCACCATCAGTCAGATGGGAAAACAGAATGAACAATCCATACATTGGAATCCATGCTACTGGCATGTGTTCTGTATTTTGGGGGATTATGGGTACGACACCTTCCTCTGGTGTATTTTTCTTATAACAATAGCTTCTACTCTACTATTGACATGACACCGTTTGAGGCCTTGTATGGAAGGCCATGTCATTCCCCAGTTTGCTGGACAGAGATTGGGGAAGCAGCTGTTCTTGGGCTAAAAGTGGTGCTGATCACCAATGGGAAGGCTCAACTCATGCGTGAGAGGATGAAGGCACGCCAGGATCGGCATAAGTCTTATGTCGATTGTAGGAGGATGCCCTTGGAGTTCGAGGTTGGAAATCATGTTTTCTTGAAGGTTTCCCCTCGACGTGGGCAGTGAAGGTTTGGGAAGGGGAGTAAGCTCTCCCCTAGGATCATCCAACCTTTCGAGGTTTTGGGATGAGTTGGTGAGGTGGCATATAAGCTGGCGTTGCCACCTCAGTTAGAGAAAGTTCACAACGTCTTTCACGTCTCCCAGCTTAGTCGATATCTACATGACGACTCCCAAATCATCGACTGGGGAGAGTTTGATGTCGAAAATGATGCGACCTTCATAGTGTGACCAATCAAGATTGTGTATCGTAAATAAAAAGTGTGTCGTGGATGAACCATCCCCTTGGTTCGAGTGTTTTGGAGGCATGGTGGCCTCTAGGAGAACACTTAGGAGCAGGAGGCCCATTTACACGTTTAGTAACCAGAGCTGTTTTGACTTCCTTGTTGTTTTTGTTTTGAGTTTTTTTTAGATGTTTTAACTTGTGATTTAATATATATGAAATGATTGTTTTTCATAGATATTATATGATCAGTTCTCTATTCTCTGTGTGTCCAATTATGTGATGATGGGAAAACTTGACTGCTAATCAGGATGCATTAATGTGGATGCGATTAAACCCATGCGGGTGAGTCAGTGCCACCAAAAGCGGATAACAACCTGACATGTAGTAAGGGACTACCTGACTCATGTGTTGGACACTGTGATTCTTGTGGTTGTTGTTAATGTTTGGGGTTGATAACTCTTGGGGGAGTATTCCTGGATGTAGGGGGGTTCTGTTCCAGCTTACGAACAACTCAGGGGTCTGCCCTTAGAAGTATCTTTTGAGGGTGGTTGTTAGGACAACTTTTTTTTCCTTTCTGGTTTGTTCTTATATTCTCGGGGACAAGAATAGTTTGAGAAGTATCTGATTTAATGTCCCGGGGTTTTGGTGGCCATTAGATGGTGAAAATCAGATGTTTGGGGTGTTCTGGTTGGTCTGGAAGGCCATCCCAACTTCTCATTGGAGCTTAAGAATCCTAAAAATGGCCTCGGCCTACCAATAGCCTCTGCCTACCGGTACCTAGGCCTGCCAGTAGCTCGACCTACAGGTAGCCTGGCCTATCGGTAGCTTGGCCTACCGGTAGCTCGGCCTACCGGTAGGTCGGCCTACCGGTAACTCGGCCTACCGATGGTCTCAGCCTACTGGTAGCTTGGACTATAGGTAGCTCACCCTACCGGTGGCTCAGCCTATCTGTAGCTTAGCCTACCAGTAGCTCGGCCTATTGGTGGCCTCGGCCTACCGGTAGCTCCGCCTATCGATAGCTCCGCCTATTTGTAGCTTGGCCTACCTGTAGCTCGACCTACTAGTAGATCGGCCTACCGGGGGCCTCTGCCTACTAGTAGCTCGGTCTATCGGTAGTCCGGCCTACCGGTGGCCTTGGTCTACAGGTAGTTTGGTCTATTGGTCGACCTAGCATACCGATGACAACGAATTTTTTTCCAGTAGCGCCACTTTTTGCGCGAATTGGTTTGTAAACCATGTTTTCACCCATTAAGCATGTTTTTAAAGCTCATTAATGGAATTTAATTAAATGATTAGTGAGGTGTACATATTTCTTGACGACCCTGAAGGGTGGTGACCTTTTAAGTTACGTGTGGGGTGGCCCAGCCACGTGGTCAACCCACGATCCCGTTTCTAGCACGATTTTGAGTTTTTTCCCATATTTTCATCGTCCAAGGGATGTTGTATCTCAGTATTTATAACCTAAAGGATTCTCATTCTCCCTGAGTTTCTTTTTCAATCACCTTGCTCTCGGAGTACCCTTCCTCCTGATGAGCCATACCCCTGTTGCGATGTTTTCCTTGATCGCGTTCCATGGAGTTCCTGCCACTCTTGTTTTCTAGCTTCTGCACGAGGACTAAATGTCAATTCTTGATCAATCAAGTAGGGATTTTCTCCTTCATCTCTCCTTTGTGTTCATTATGTGGTGTGGGTATGCTTTTGTCTCTATGGAAATTGATGAAACCGAACTTAACAAAGATAATTAACAGACCTTTAAAGAATGAAAGCTGTGTGTGATAGATGTTTTATTGTAAACTCTATGTTGTTATGTGTTGTGAACTGTACGAGGCTATGCCCACTAAAAATCATGACTGTTGGTGGTCTTTCTCTGTTCACTAATGAACCTCGTTGCTCCTAGATGTTTAAATAACTGTGACATGGAATTGGTTAATTATGTATACTCGATTCGATCAATTGAAAGCACCACGATCAACCCATTTCTGTGAAAACCCCAGTTAAAGAACAGTGGAATTGAAACCATGGAGTGCGTTAAATATTTTAAATTTGAAAATACCTTCATAGGCCTGCCTAGTGTTGGTGGTAGCTGTTTGGTTGTTTCTTTCACGAGCCGATTACTGGGGTGGTATGGGTGGGGATGGGATCCCCTATTGATATACATTTGCTAGTTGTGGATTTAAGGTTGTGTGGTTAATCTTCATATATCATGAATTGGGATGGAATCATCTATTGTTGAGAAACCATTGGCTTCTGGATTTTGGGGACTTGGGTCTATGTCTCGGTGTTTGTTTTGTTTCCAGTACTTTGAGGGGTCTCACTTGATCCCTAGTTGTTGTGGCTTTACAAGAGAACTGGGTGTGAATGCTTAAATTACCTGAGTGTTTTCCTTCCAGATTTATTGTTGTTTCTTATGTGATTGTGCCGGTTATTTTCCCTTTAGTGAAGGGAATAACTCATAATGAGCTGCTATGAAATGATAACTTGAATAGGGAAACAAGGAACTGTTTGTTGTGTGCCCGTTTTCTGAGGAATCAGTGCTTGGGAACCTTCTTGTATATATTGAGGAGCCATAGGTTGGGCTATGTGTGGATATATATATATTTATGTGTGTGTGTGTGTAACTATATGTTTTGTGTTTAGTATCACCCCACCCGCATTGGGCACTTAGTGTCGGACGCCCCATTTCATGGGGAATAGTGTTTCCCCCTAGTTACTCTCCTTACTGCTCCCTCTTCCTTTGGTTGTGATGGATGGAGGCGACCATACACCCATGATTCTTTGGGTAGGTTTCTATTAAGTTGTTGGTTTCCCAGGACTATTCGGGAAGGTTGTTTTCCCAAGAATATTCAGGATGAGGCCCAAATGTGTGCGGGCAGAGATGGATGGTTGTGAGGCCCAGGTGTGTGCGGGCAGGGATGTGTGGTTGTGAGGCCCATGTGTGTGAGGGCAGGGATGTGGATGGTTTGGAGGCCCATGTGTGTGCGGGAAGGAAGATCGTGGCTGCATCAGGACGTTTTCTGTTAGGGATGAGCAGCTAGCTAGAGGGGGAAATGGTGGTGCGGCGTACCCAAATGTTTTTTTCATTACTATTATCTTATTGCTTGTATTATTTTGTTAGTGTGGCCAGTGAGGTGGGATGGATAGATTCTTTGATAGATGATGTTTCTTCTTCTTGTCACGGGGCTTTAGGACATCTCCCCACTTTTTCACAAGATCTTTAGGTTTTCCTACTAAGTATACTTGTATGGTCAACCTATGTTTACTTTCAGGTGTCTAGGAGGGCTTCGGTGGCCATGCGAGATCTTGCTAGTCTGGACTTTTGAGTTGCAATTGGTTGCTGTTGGATTCTGCATAGACTTTCCCCTTTCCTCTTTGGCATTGGACTTTGGAGTCCTTCTACATTTTTTAGTTTTAATATTAAAACATGCATGTAGTTTGGTTTTTACATTGAGCTTTTCCATACTTGGTGGTGTTTGGTGTTGAATCATCCTTTCTCCCAATCGTGGTTAATAAAAATAGGGTAATTCCTCCCATATTGTGAAAATGTTATACCCTTGGTGCTAGTCGCCACTCCGGGGCCTACTAGAGGCGGGACTCGGGGGGTCATTATCTCTCCCTCACCATAAATAAGGAAGGGCATGGCAATCTACTGTCCCTTACCTCCTTTCGGTGAAGGCGGGTCATGACACTAATCTTATAAAAATCCATCTTCATCCCTCTCTATTGTATCTCTATAAGATCTTGTATCTGAAAAGAGTGCAAGAAGGAGGGGTTTCACTTCTCATAGAATGAAATTTAGATAACGGCCCAAAACTGTGTCATCTCATAATGGATCTGTGTAACGATATTCCATTAATACAGAAATTTTCTACAGAAAGTGCTAGATAAAAGTGAATCAACCTGATATGTAAGGGTCCAAAAATACTAAATAATTGTACCACTAACTGTAGACAATATTTTATAGCCTAAGGATTTGACTATCCATAGATGCTTTGAGGCTTTTGGTGCTGGATCTCATGGTGTGCACAAAAAAGGGTACATCCTCAATTTTCAATGCTTAAATGATATACTACCCAAAAATTGTATTTTCATCTATCTACCCACATAGAGGAATGGTATAATGGGATTGACCCTCAACTAAGGGTTCATCAATAATCAGATCGTCATATTGATTCTGAGATGGAATCCTTGAATTCTATCATCTGGGAACAGTCATAAGAATTATCAATAAATACCATAGACAGATAGTCATACATATAAAACATCAATAATTGGAAAATGACTCATGAAATATAGTGAAATACAGAATCATATATGATGCATGTACCATTAAACCATATAACCAATTTCTCATATTCCGAGTTGAAAAACAAGTTTTCAAGGTCGTGGTGAATGGATACATTATCTTCCCACACCCTCAATGCATTCCCTAGCCCCATTGATGCACTCGAGACACATTGAAAATATTTAACTAAACCCAAAAAATCCACTTAATTGAAATTTTCTTAACAACTTCACAAGGAATTAATATCTTCCAATACTAATTCGTCATGACATGTCCTAGAATAGGGCATGATCCTCAACTTCTCCACGCCCACCACCATAGGCCAAGGGTTGGCTACTAGTTCCAAAATAATATCTATACTATAGGATGCCTTTACATAAGTACATTTACACACACAGACAAATTTATCTTGAAGAAGAATATTCTATTGAATGATTAAAAGATGAAACACAAATATAATGTAATCCAAGAACAAATAACCTCTAGGTGTAAAAGAGTGTGATAATGTACATTGAAAACTAAAGGGAGAAAATAGAGACATAAACATTAATATGTACCAACCCTACATTACAGAAAAGTAAATTGTGGAGAGATCCTTCTACATATCTCCCATTTATGACCACCATAAGAGGTCCAAATTACCACGAATCCCTAACCACCTCAGATGTCACCATTGAACCGTTTTTCATCTACATAAGGCATAAAACATGTGTGATAATTACATGTAGGGGTTATTATATTCATAACTAGAAGGCCCCCATAAAATTGGAAGGGGGAGATGTTAGTGATATAGTAGGAATAAAATGAACACGGAAGACAAGATTCAAGATATATTGTTTGAGAGCATCTCAACCCAAACCGAGGGAATTGACATAACATCATGCATAAAAGGGTAAAATAGTGAATATATTATCTAAACATAAATTACTCACCACATATATCAAAAAAGTGGATTTATGCAACTGTGACATTATTACAACAGAAATCACATTACATAACACTCCCATCTTCACCTCCATTGGAATGATAATAAACAAATCCATGGTTTGGATATAGAAGAATATATATATGTTCAGTCAAATAGATACCAAATGTGATGGAAAGGAGAATTCCATCCCACATATGAGCCCATGATAAACAAATATCCAACATTTACAAAGGTCAATAAATTATTCCCAACTGCTCATGTGTGTACTCAAAATTAACAATCCAAGTCATGACGTGCCTCATCAATTTGACACATAGTGAAGGGTAAAATAGATTAATTGGTCCCACAAACTAGTACATCATGGGTGTTCCACTCTATAAGTATCCATAGAGGACTCGTGACCATGTGTATAGGGGATCCACTCATCTGTCTTGAGGTCACACACCCTTTTCTGATAGGGGTTTACAATCGATACATAGAGGACAAGTGACCATGTCGATGGGGGGTTCCACTCTAAAGGTTGAGGGTCTGCGCCCTAGTACGTTAAGAGATTTCTACTCTAATCTTTGGGGACCTACATGCTAGACATTTTGGGGTTCCACTCGAAAGATAGTTTAGAGTACCCACACCCTTACTGAAGGGGTTTCCACTCTAGTTGTCAAGGACCCATTCCCTAGTAGAATATGGGGGTTCCACTCTGACCATCTAGGAACCATTCCTAATCCAAAAGGGGGAACCACTAAAAGAAATATGTGGGTTTTCCCTCTTGATCACTACAGTCATCAGGAATTGCCATTATATATCCCATTACATGAAAATTTCATAACTGGTCTCTACATACAGAACCATGGAAACAATCATATTCTATGTGAAAAAATAATCAGGATGTGATACTCATGATCGAAATTCTATGTCCAAATGATGGAGATATAGAACATTGTAGATTCCGCAAAAGTTGTCAAGGTGTACATGGCTTAGGACATTATCCACATGATGTGTGGTCCCACTCCACCTTCTTATCATGTCCCTAATTGGAACATGGATCCCAAACCATGTTGTAGTACAAACTGTATAGGTGGACTACACATGGTGTCCAAAATAACTGGGACTGGGAAATGTCCTATTGACCATGTTTTTGTATCAGACCTCATGACCATGTACCAGACCCTATCTATGTTTACATAGGTGGACATCCATGTACCTGGTTGTGTACTTCCACATAAGAACATTATTGTGAGATTAATCAAATGGGTCTTCCATAAGTTCTAGGGGTACATGACACCTAAGTGAGATATAGGCTATGTCATCATTAACTATTTTAGAAACCTAGAAAACACCATTGAGGGGATACATGTCGTGTGTTTTTCTCAGAACATAATGTATAATCATGTTTTCAATAGATAAATACATTTAAAATATTGACCATTGATCTTGTAATTTTACTCCATTTCCATATTAATCCCACCTAGAAACCATTTGGGATTAGTAGTTTTAGCAGGGATTCTTTGTTTTTGGCTGTGGTGCACCGAAAATCACTCTCTGATGGTCCTCTGTGCTATATCATTCAACCTTGACGCACTATAACTTACATTGTCGAAGATTAATCCTTTGGTTGGTGAAATGATCAATCACAACCTATATACAACCTAGTTCTATCCATACTATAATAATCAATTCCTTATTATTTATTTTGTTGAAATATGGGGGGTCAAATCGAGCTCGGTACCACACAAAATGGGCAAATCATGATCATAAGATCAAACCGGTGATGACCATGAATCAAATGATTGTGAAAATAATGACATGATAGTTTTAAAAATTTATGTCCAATAATTATTTCCCATTGATCATGAATTATAATATAGGGATAGTAAAATATTGAAATAAATCAATTTAAATCGATACCTGAGCACTTGAAATTTAGGAATTGGTGTAGATCAACATAAGAAGATGACATGCTCAATAAATTTAATCAAAACAGACTGAATCACTATATTGTTGATCCTTATTAAAAATTTGGATCTATTTTCCAAAAATACTATTTCACCAATTATTGATATGAGTCATTACATTTTCTATGACGTGATATATTCTGACCCAACATATCATCATCAACTAAGGTGATTCACCAACATAGGATGAAAAATGTGCCCTATAATTATCCCATGATTTATGCAGCATATCATGGGGATAATTACCAATAGATATTATTATAGAACATTTCAAAGAATAAAAATGAATTATTTAAATAATATCGAATTTAATTAACTCATAGAACATTCCACCATTGAGTGAGGAATCTGAACACCCTAATCTAACCCACATTATTCCACACCTAGGGTAAACACTATGGTATCATCTCAGTAGGGGTTTCATTATTCTGATCTGGGCTTTTTTTAAGATTTATTTTGTTTTTAAGAATCCACTCATGCATAATATATAATTTTTTTAAAATTTTAATATAATTAATTTTTCTCGCACCATGGAATGGAATCACACACCCTTTGAGCTCATAGTATTATGAATATATTTAAAAATATTTAAATGTATGAAAGGGATGAAATAAACTCTCTAAAGCCATTGGAAATGGGTGCATCTAGATCCACAATTTCAAACATGTGATAAGTACTAATCCACTACGTTGATGATATTAAAATTTCAAATTGAAAAAATAAATGTTATTATATTTATGATGGTGAGACATATTTTTTAAATGAGTTTATGGTTAATGAATGATTCTTGATGATTTTTCAGTCTTAAGGGATATGCTTTCTGAAATGATAATATTTTATTCGATGACTCATTTTAAGGATCAATTAAATGTCAGTTGTGATCATTATATGTTTTTTTCTTGACCACATTCCAGTATGATTATATTACTCTATAATATGATCATAGATAAATATATAAATTTATTACCATTAATGAGAATCTATGGTCACCCTGTCTTACGTTTCCTTCCCTTGGATATTAAGATATGTTTAGGTAGTGTATCCCAAAGAGGAGTACTATGTGATAATATATTATTGAGATATTATGAAGAATGTTCCAGAAATAAGAATTATTTCTATCCATTGTCCAAAAGAACTATTCCATTATTATCTTAAAGAGTGTTTTTTTGAAATTAATATTGTTCTAATAATATTTAATATAAAAGTATGTGATTTTAAGGTCACTACAATTGGTTTCATGGGAATGATGTAGTTTATTTTAGTAATCTAGAATGAGAAAACATTGGTCAGATCCCATGGGATATTACTTATAAATTTTCTTGGGTTTTTTATAAAAATAACTCTAAGGATGAGTCAATGCATAAAAAAATTTCCCAATCATTTTGAAGAGGATTGAGTTAGTGGTTCCCAAGAAATTACATCAATGTCCATATTTTACAAACTAATGATTATCTATCACTAAGAATACATTGGAAAATAATAATGAATGGTACATGTTGACCTAGAATCGATCATAACCTAGTGCAAAAAAATATGTCTGGTTAGACACATAGATTTACAGTCCTAGGGGATATGAATTGGACATTCAAAAAAATCATTCCAATCCATCATTAAAATTTTAAATAGATAATAAAAAATAGGGTCCTATATTACGCCAAGGGTTTCAAATATATAAGATAAATTTCCATGATTCTAATATTCAAAAAGTGATTTTAAATGATTATGTCATTTACCACAATGAATATTCTTACCTACAGTAAAACGTTTTGTTTTACTCAATGGAATGATCCGTAAGAAAATTTATTGGCATGGAATGTGATAAATAATGTGTTGTTGATATACAAAAATGGCATGATCACAAGCGGTTCAAACAATAGGCTCTCAAACAGGATCTCTATCACATAGGTTTTAGACAACCCCCCCCCCCCCTCTAGTCCAACATTTATTCACGAGAGCTCCAGATGTGGACCTTTTTGTCCTCCCCGATGGGATGTCTTCCACCTAGGGCATCAATATTAATACTACAGACTCATCAATGGTAGGGGTTATTGTTCTATCATTGGATTCTAATCTATATCATCAAATTATTTCTTGAATAGAATCTTTTTTCTTTACAAAATCTCACCTAGGTAACTACAGATTCACATGGGTTTCCAGTCCGTTATTTTTTTGAATTAAGTGACTAGAAGCCTATTGGACTATAAAATTTGTCCTTGATAGAAAAATTTGACTTTGTGTTCTTTCTTAATGGTTTCTAGTATTCGGATTTTATTGATAATTCTATGTTATTTATTTTTAATCTCATGGTATATAGTCATTTCTTCTTACTGAGTATTGTGTGGTTCTGATCTTTAGAATTGATTTATTTAAACTTCACTAGAACTCATTTGTGGTTGATATGGTGTTATTTTCAGTGGTTCTTGTATGTGTGAGTTGAATGTTAGATTCTGTTCTTGGAGACATGATATGCAGATGTATATGGTGGAGATCTAAGGTGTAGTTTATTTTTTTTCTTTAATGTGGGTCTTTCCAGTTTAATAATCTATGTCGATTGAAGCGGTTCCTCATTTGAGGTGGTTTCATTATAGAAGGATGAATTTATAATAGTGGTAGTTCACAAGGGAGAGATTGGTGTTCATGGTGATTTTTGACCATCTCTATTTATTTTCATTTAATCTTATTATAATTTTTTCATGGAGTCATAATAAGGGATTCTAGTTTACCTTTTTGTCTGATTCAATTGAAGGATTCAATATCCTAGAGAATGTCATAGATTACTCTTGAGACCATTTACTGCATTTATATATTCTCTCGCCTCATGTTTTATCACTCCCATTGGTGGGAATGGTGTGGTAGATAAATATGAGGTTGTTGTATGTGTTGTTTAGCATTAAATGGTGTACCAATAGCTGCGACCTAACTATGATTTGATCCTTATTTCAAGGTTCTGTTGGAGGTTTATATTTATCTTTACGGTTTTCAGTCGGTCTATTGAGTTGGATTAGGTTCTTTCATGGTTATCTCTGGTGAGTTGAGATGAGTGGTTCAATAGTAATGACTGGAATAGTGATTTGATTTAATTTGATTGAATTTATGTGTTCTAAAGTCATGTGGTGTTATTTAATGACATTTTTACACTGATAAGGATTATTTTTTAATAGAGGTGATGATGGATTCTAGTGGGATTTTCTTATCAAAGAATTAATTTGATGATGGGTATTTTTTCTGAAATGATGACAACAAGTTTGGGGATGAATTATGTGATGTTGAATTTAATATTTGGTGGGATGATATATAGAGGGTTCTCATTACGGATGAGTGGAGGTGATTTAGATGATATCATGTATTATGGGGTATGGGATGAGGCAACATATTGTTCAGGTTTTCATGACCCAAGGGGATTTGGTGGTAATGGAATGGATGCATGGATTTTATTGAATTTCAAATTTCGGATCTATGTGATATCTATCTTTGGTTTTTTAATTTTATATTTTTGTGGTTGGGTATGAATTCAATTGAATGTGAAGTTATGAATGAAACATAAATTAACCTTTTGAAAATAAATAAAAAAGATTTGGATTTATGATTACTAGAGTGAATGATATTTTAATTATTCCTAATCAATAATAAGGATTTAGGGTTGATAACATGAACCTTAACAAATTATTAGTGTCAATAATGAATAGATATATATATATATTTGGTTACTGTTCAGGTGGTGGAGACTTGAGAGGAATGATGTGTCCGTTTCATACATTTCAAAAATTTGGGAAGAAGAACTCCAACGAATGCCTTAATGGAAAGAGAAAATGTATTTTATGAGTAAAGGGAACATAGTAATAAATTATTATAGAATGTTAAAATTTTAATTAATAAAATGGATCTGAATAATGGTTTCTCAAAGTCATTCTCAATGGTTAAATGATATAAAATGGTAATGTATAAAAATTTATTTAATTGATCTACAAGGAAGGAAGAAGATGAAGATAATCATAATGGTAATACTATTAAGTGATATACTAGTCACTTTGAAGAGACAACATATGTCATAAAAATGTATGCAATATAATAATAGTATTTTTTGTTAAATGTGAGAATCATGAATAATTTGTTGTTGATGAATCTTAGGAAATGATTCAATTTTTATATTATAGTAATGTGGTATTATTAAATAAGAAGTTGAACCCTAGATAATGTTTTTAGTATAAATTATAATGATTTAATTATTTCTATATTTGAATTCAAGAATTATGAAATATTTAAATAATTTTCATATATGATTTTAAATAATGATTTTCTAGAATATGTTGACTGTTTTTTATGACATCATTAATTGATTTAATGTAAAGGATATATATTTGGAAAGAAAATTATTAAGGGAATATGTCAATTTTTATGTTATATATGTTGAAATAATGATATAGGGATAATGTGTTGAAACATATGAATAATGATAATTGGATATTATTGATAACGTTGGAACTATTAATGTTTTTTAGGACAAAGTTTGTTTATTTTATCATTGATGGAGTTTATAACATTATTGTATTAACAGAATATGTAAAAAAAATATTATTTATTCATTGATCAAGGACATATTTTAGTTTTCATTATGTATTATTTGTATTTATGGATCATACCATGCTTGAGGAAACTATATGATCGTGGTATTCACATCTATAGTTTGTAGAATTAATATATAATTAATGTCCTTTGGGGGATTAATGATATGATTATTTTGAAAATTTAGTGACCTACTTTTAAATTTTTTTCATTTTAATTTTGTTCAGACATGGAAGAGTCTTGTGGTTTTCTATTCTTGAAATGGATCAAGTTGAACATTAAAAGTTATTGGATAACCCGTGATAAAAATTATGTTTTATTATAAAAAATAGATTATGAATTAGTGACATGTAATTAATGCATGTATCTTATAATACTTTAGTTCCTCAAGAATAAAAAATTCATCTTCATTTTGTAGAGTAAGATAGAAACTGTAAAATGATGAAATCACACATAAGGGATGAAATACTTCACAGAACATAATGTAATGTTATTCCACAATTATATTGGTCTCTTTTAAATTCATTGTCTTATCCAGAAAATATCCTATCAATTTAAACTTCCAACTAATCTCTCTAATGTCATGGATGTATTCTATATATATCTCCATAGTATGTAAATTCATGATCATTCATATGTATTAAACTCAGAGGTCCTACAACTAAAGTATGATCTTAATTTTATGGAACAATTGTTTAAGATTTTTAATCATATAAAGAATATACTATGAATCAATATCACTCACCTGGTCAATGTTTTGAGAAAAAATGACCTGCTTAAGGAAGATACATGGGAACCTGAGGATGAAAGGAGGAAAGAGAATCTGTAGTTCAAAGTGTATAAATGTGATGATTTTTTGGGGAATTTATTTTTAAAGGGGGAATAATGTAACACATTGATATTTGGTGACATATATTTTCTCCAAATAATATAAATTTTCATATATTTTTATTACATGAAACTCTATTTTTATCTTGTGTTACAATGGACACATGTTTAACAAAGTATGACCTACTATTGAAATATTATTATTTAATATGATAATGATCACCCAACTATTGAAATAAAATGTATGAATAAGAATAAAAAACTTATGTATGTTAATTATTTTAAATTTTATAGAAAATTAATTATTTGGTGGTAAATAATTAAAAATGAAAATAAAAAGTTTTTAGGATAAATAAAATCATTTACATAAAAACTATTTCTATGCATAGAGACGTGTTTGAACTCAATTAATTAAAAAAATAACTTATATATAATTATTCTAATGATATTTATATATTATATATTCAATAAAATTCATAAAATTAATCATCATTGATAACATGATTGGTGATAAGAATAAATCTAATTATACAGTTATAGTCTATATTTTTCTAAAAGACATTTTTTTCATATTTATATTAAAAATACAATTTTTTTTTGAAAAATTTATTTCAAAAAAATTAAATTGATTTTATAACTATTTAGTTTAAATTTATCTTAGATTAAATTTTTATGAATTTTATAACAATATATTTTTTAATGGATTTTGGAAGATATTGGGATTTATTAAGAATTATCGTTTATTTTAATGTGTTTAAAATTATAAAAAATGTTTCAACATGGTTTTAATGGTAAAATTTGTTCAATAATAATTCCATTAATTCAATTTAGGTAATTTTAATAAATTTCATATTGAATTTCTATATAAAAACATTTTATAAACCATTGAACGTTTTATCATTGGAGAAA
Organism: Viscum album; assembly: GCA_963277665.1. NCBI lineage: Eukaryota > Viridiplantae > Streptophyta > Magnoliopsida > Santalales > Viscaceae > Viscum > Viscum album. The sequence goes on along the minus strand of OY728145.1, from coordinate 740,510,809 downwards.
TGCTTTCTTATCACATCTGTTGGATTAATTTTAAATTAAATTTTCAGACATAGTTGAAATAATTTTAGGTAAAATGATTCCATATTTTCAATTTGAAAATTTTGGATAACTAATATGTTCATCAAAATTTTCAGCTATAATTAATAGTAAAAATTGAGAAATTATTTACAGCTGTTAAGGGAAAAATAGGTTTTCCCTAGGATTAAACTAAAACATTAAGGATAAAATTGAAAAAAAATGTTATATATCATTTTATGGAAATATTTAATCCTTATATATTTTGGAATATAAAATATTTAACTTTGGAACATTTTTTAACTTCATAATCACACTTTACCTTTCAATTTGAAAATTTTACAAGTGTGCCACACATCCCACTTATAAAAGGCCACCCCTCTCCCATCCAAATAAAACATATGAATTATTTATATCTAAAAAACCTACCCAAATAACATACAAAATTTCATTTCATATTTTAGAAGATCATTTATATGTTTAAATGTTATCCAACAAATCCTTATGGTGAAAACGACAATAATTTTTCCAATGAAAATGTAGCATCCTTAACTGAGCAATTTATTTTATTTCTTCCTCCAAATCAATAATTTATTATTAAATCAAAATGATAAAAAATATATAAATACATTAAATATAATAATATTCTATTATTTTAATTTCATTACCAACATCCTTATCTGCATCCATCAAATGGGTTATGAAATCTTCATTCTTGTGGTTAGAGGACTACCACCCCATGAACTGATGCTATTCAGTTTCCATAAAAACCTCTCATGGATGGGTATAATGACACATTTACTTTTTATATAATATATTTAGGAAACTATTATGAATCTATTCTCATTTTATAACATGTTAGATCATAATATTTTTTCTATGGGAATACAATAACATCATTGATGTGTATGACAAACTACAACATTGCCAAGCGACATGATTTGTTTATACATTACACGATTTGAATTAAGGGATGTTTCAATGGAAAAATTTGATATTTAATATGTTAAAATGATATTTTAATTCTAATATTTTATTATTATTTATTTTTTATTCCTTTGGAAATATGAAATCAACGTTCATGTGTCTATCAGGTGTACTAACTCAATAAGCATTTCATTTCATTTTTTGTCTCTAACTATTATGGATAAAACTAAATACATTTATATTGAGTATGTATATGTATTTATGATACTATTATAATGTTTAAAATTCAATATATTATATAACAATTATTATATAACATGACCCAATAATAAAAAATCCAAATAAATACAAAAATGTAATTATTACCCAAAATGTTACTATAAAATCGAATTGTTGATAAATGAGTAATAAGAGGATATAAGTAAATAATATATGGTATGATATATATATATATATTTCCACTAATATATATATATATAATAAAATTATATTATTCTTTTGAATTTTCAAGAATGTGAAAAACAGTTTGAGTCTTATGGTGACTGATTTTTAGAACTCTTTTATTTTATATGAAACTCATTCCATATTCATGGAATTTTTCTTTTCTGTGTCATATATATTACCCATTATTTTATTTTATAATTATTCTCCTAAAATTTATTGGGATTTACATACTCATTTTGCGATATCCTATTCGTGGGGCTTATGATACAAAATTTACTATATTTATAAATATTTTGTAATACAATATCATTGTTTATCAGGATTGTTTATGCTTTTTTCTTATGGTGAAAAAAACTTCAATCGGTAAATCGTAAAACTCATTAAATTTAGTAACCTATTTTTATTTCATTATAATAATTTTTTATTCAGTTAACTTTCATTATGTTCTCAATATTTCAAAATAATGTTATTAAGGAAAATTATAATAATTTATCTCTTCGGTTGATTTTGCTTCCAAAGATAAATTTTGGTTGAAAAATTAATTTTTTTAAAACAAATTTCTATTTATTTCATGAAAAAATATATTACCCAGTCTAACAATAATAAAAAAATAATGGAATCGTCATATAATTATTTAAAAAATTCCCATCTTTCTATTACAATAAATGAAAATGGATTTTTTATCACGTATGGAATGAATAAAATTTTCCACCAAAATAACTATTATATTCATAGAATATTTATTTATATATTTTTTATTTTGAATTCAATGTAGATCCAATATATTTATGAATTTTTAGTTTTAAAAAATAGATTTTAAAAAAAGAAACAATATTTTTATTGAGAAGTGATTTATTTTTTTGTAGATTATTTTATAACTTCCCATGGGTCTTATAATGAAAAGGATCCAGAAAATATTTTATTATCTAAAATAAATTTATCAATGTTGAAAAACTATATTACTCATGATATTTTCCATGTGATATTTCAAAATCACATTCCATCTAAGATGACATCCTTCAATGGTGATTATTCTTTATTAAGGAAAACATTAAACGATACCATATTTAATGTTTATCTGGAAGGTTAGTGATTATGATTTTGAAATTATTATGAAACCTTTTTATTTATAATGGTTCTGATGTTAGAATATGATGATTTCATTTTGATATTTTGGAATATATAAGTGTTAGTTTAATTAGGATATGAGTGTGACCAATATCTTCCTCTGAATAACTGGGTAATTGGTGATGCCCTTCAAATGTGGATCATAAAAATTACCTGGAAAGATGTACATGAAATAAGGGTTTTATTTTTCCTTAAAATCAATGGAAGAAGATGGTATCCATGGCATGAATATTAGGTAGCCCCATGATGAAAAAATGATCACATGACCTTTTTAAATACATTATAATAGTCATGTGTGGCATACATCCTAATGGAAGATCACATGGATACACTTTAACAAAGAATTATGGTTCATGTGATGGAGTTATATCCACATCCTGAACATATATAAGCTACTACAAGATATCAATCCAATCATATGTCCTGTCATCTAATAGGTTCTTAATGCTCAATCCCAAAAACCATGTAAATTAATGAGAAAAATATTCAAAATATATGATACTTTCATGTTAATAATCATCATTCAATACACCGATGTAGTTTGTAAGACACCACATATACCCTAGAAACATGTCCACCTTATCAATTTAGAGACAACTAGCATGTCAGCATCCTAATGTGATGGGTTTAGACATCTCAAGGGTTTCATACACTCCACCTCCAACTCATAAAAATGTAGAAGGGTTTGACCTAAAATGATTGCACATCAACACATGACCCATTGATAGTCACATGACATATCACCAATAGAGATTCTTATTTTATCAAAAAAACATGAATGAACTCACAATATCTCTATAGCCAGTCAAATACAAATGAAATTCACAAAAGTTTATTATGTGGGGATGATATTCTGATTATATGTGAAGAGTGTAATTTATCAATTAGCATTAAGATTGATCATGTGATACCCCAAAAAAAAACAAAAACCATCCCAAAATTTCCCTTATAATAACAATGTGATCTTCCCAATTCACTATAGTAAGAATCCTATATCTTTTATAGGACCCCATACTTGAAGAATTAGGTCGTGGTAAATCCTTTCAAGAGGCATCATAATCTAACGAAGTCAATTAAAATTTTCATATTAACCATATGAAACTCACTCCACATGTCCAAATGATTATGAAATTCTCCTTCAGTTTTTAATGATACAATAATGGGGATGTGGAGGTAATGGAAATTGGGTCCCATGAAATCATTTGACATTGATATGTGGATCAGTTAAGGGAAATAAAGTTAGATCAATACACTGATTCATGCCTTTGTTTGTGAGATATGCACCAAAGAATATAGAATATAACCTTGTTGGAAAGGAATATAAATTCCTACCCCATAGCTCAAAAAATTAATATTTAAATCTTTTTATGAACACACCAACACACCTTGACATTAGAGAGGACTTCTCTGATTAACAGATCCCACGATCAGAATGGTTATCTATAATAAAAGACTAGTGCTATTATATAAATGTATCCCCCAATGAATATAATATAACATTGGGGTCACTAAGTGAACATGTCTTACATTCATTGTTTCCTTTCCCACATGGAAGGAAAATCACTCCACATCACCAGGTTAAGAAATAAGTGAATCTTCTATCAATTGGATGATGACATTCAATTGGACTTAGAGAGTCCCAAGAATTATCTTATAAAACAATGTGACATAATTCCATTGGTCAAATTAAATGCACCCATCTTATATGTGGCCTATAGGGAAATCACAATGGGTTACCTCTTCATATAGAATAATGACACATGAATTGAGAATATTCACTACTACTCCAGCGAAATGATGTTAGGTACTATGGATCGATACATTGATTATGAGAAGAACTACATCACAAGAATATTTTTAGTGAAAATAATAATGAATTAAATGTAATTATATAATGTTTATCAGGTCTCTCATATTAATCCACTACTGTACATCCTTATATGTCCCATATTAACAAGGTGTTTGGCCTGATTGTTTTTCATTCAACAATAAAATTAAATTAAGATTGTATCATGGAAGTAAGTGAAAGGTCATGCCAGATATGATCTTCTCATGGAGTATTCCCCCAGAAAATGTATAATAGTCGATTACAATATTTATGATGAAGGGTTTTTATATGACAATGATACTATTTGGACATGGGAGATATATGATAGTGTATCCTCCCAAAGCCTTATTGTTAAATGAATAGAAATCCCCAAACTTAATTGGGATGTATTATAGATATTTTTGTTTCTCCATACTAAGAAACTTTTCTCTAATGATACTAACTATCAAACGATTTCTTGAATAATGAGGAAGAATACCAAGCCCTCATTAATTTATTATAATTATCCCTAAATTAGTAGATATGATACCTAAATTGAAAAAAAATATTCAAAAGTAGTGATAAATAAGATCAATGGGGAATATTCCCAAAAATGGATAAACAATCCCCTCTAATTAGAAACATCACATGACTGACAAGAGATTTCCCTTCTGATCTGACATTATATCGTGTTCCCTGATCAATGAATGATTATGTTGATACATTGGCTAATGTAGAGATATTATTATTTGTCTATGGTTAGGAGGAATTTGTAATCTATATGACACACCAATAAATGTTATCAATAATCATTAGTTGTGACAAGGATGAAATCATTCTAGTTACACCACCACAGATGATGATGAAATGATATTCACCCCAAGATTTATGTAACCCATAAGTGGTTATCTTCAAAATGGGAATATCCTGAATGATTGGGTCGGAATGAATTAGATTCACTATCGAGAAGTAATATATACCCTACAGGGTGGTTATAACTAGAAAGGGTCCATCATCTAGTGAGGCTTCAATGGAATCCTCATTGGAATCATTGGAGAATGAGAGATATTTTCCATCGTGGAATAAGCCCATATTGGATCATGTGGGGCTCGTTATTATAATACCTGAATCACCCACAAAATTAGGGTGAAATATTACTACTACAGAAAAATGATACAAAAATATGTGGAATTCCCCCGAAAATATCATGTGGGATGGATTCATTAAAACATCATCTATCACCCCCTTGAACAATTAGATACAACTTCACATTCATGGTTGGTTGTCTTCTATGGAATACATGTTAAGTTACAATATCCCCTACCCAAAAATAAGAATGTATCATATCCTTACTACTATCAATTAATTTTCCAAATTTGTTGATACAATTCATCACAAGGAAGAGAGGATGATTATTATCATAAACTTTATAAAGGCCCTTTTCATCACTCGGTTTAAGGAACCAGACACAATATTGACGAAAAATAGATCCATCTAATTTTCTATAGTGTTGACAAAATTATACAAAGAGTACCACATCGAATCTAATAACTCATCATACTATTATACAATGTAAAATGGAATGATATTGACCTTTAATCAGACTTTGATCATATAAACTCTTGATGATGGTGAATAAGGGAAAATTTTCATTACCACAAAAGAGCCTCAATTATCTATTTTCCAACCTCACTAAAAAACACCCTACTACATTAGATCACACAATCCATGAATAAAAAGGTATTCCTACATTAGTTTTTTTAGGGAGAATTAGTTTGGGATCTCGACACCCCAGTGATACATAGAAAGAAGACTCTAATGATGGAAACCAATTGGGAAGGTATCTATATCATACATAAATTATAGTAGAATTTTTTTAACTCATTTTATAAATTCTAGGGGAGCATGTCACACCCCCACTAAGGAATGATTTCTTAATAAATACATTTCATATCTTCCATGAAGAATCTCATCTGGGAATAAGAATTTTATGCTAATAATCATCTCAATTCCTGAGAGTATGGCATTAAAACATTCAAATATCGTCCTAAAAGCTAGCTATAAAATTGCATAGTGTCTCATATACTGACCACATAATGTAAAGAATTATGAATATCATCTTGGTAGTAAGACATTAAACTACACAATGTCTCATACCCCGAAAACATCATGTTAAAGTATATAGAGCTCATCCTTATAGAATGGATTTAAATAACACAACTTAACTCATGCTATGTGAAAACAATTAAACCTTATAATGACCCTTTTTCTTAACTTAAGATGTTAAACTAAATAGTTTCTCACATATAGACCACTTAATTTTAAAATATAATGGAGCTCTCCTTGGAATAAATACATTTAACTATAGATCTTATATCATCCTAATCCCATTATGTTAAACTATATAAAATAGGTCTTTGCAATATGATGTTTGTAGAGACCCGTATCTTTACCTACATGGACATTACATTACTTTTTCAGAATAATTAGTACATAAAAAAAACACACACACAAGGATCGTAATAGTTTAGTGTCTTTGGAAACTCGGAATATAATCTTCTAATCCTGGTGAAAGATCTTCAAAATCTCCCATAAATATCTTCCTGGTTTTTATACCTATAACCTTTCTTTATATCCTGGGGAAAAGAAAACATAAAAAACGGTGAGCTCAAATGCTCAGTAAGGGTAAACAAATGAAATATCAATCACATCATATATATAAGCACATAACTTTTGGAAATATTAACCTGTAAAAGAGATCTTAATTTCATAACCTGGGATAACTCATGGAAGTGAAATGTAATCACAATAATCATAACATAAAACATTAAACTTTGTGGCATACACACATAATCATAGATAATCATTTCTTATTAGTCAAGACTCATTGCCAAGACTATCTTAGTGGACAATGTCCCTTTCTGAACCGAGTCACCCTCGTTTTAGTCATGTTTCACTGAACCGGTATAACCTACCATTCCATACATGTCTATCTAATTAGATATAAAATCTTTACCCAATGCATTGGAGGGAGATATAGGTCCCACCCATCTCATAATGATACCATTATTATGTGTGCCACAAAATCATAAACCATACATCATTGCATAACCCATGTAATAAAAATGGGAATCTTAAACATCGTGACATCATAAAACAATTCATGTAAGAAAAAGGAATTCATAAAAATAATTCCATCACAACATAATCAAATCAATGTAATAATAAGGATATAAACATAACCCTATATTATCTTAGATGGAAAATAATTTTGATAAAACACTTGAACTCCATTCTTGAGGAAAATATCCTTTCTACTTCAAAAACACTTTCCTTTCTTTAAATGTCATACAATTTTAAACTAAAATAAGTTGATTAAAAATAAACTTAAAAACATGTAAAGGAATCTTCTTGGAAATAATTTTTTAAAAATCCATTCATGCCGTATAATTTAAAGAAAACATTCTTCTCGTACTTTTGTTGGAAAAGTAAAAAAAGTACCTCGAACGAAAAACGACAAAAGATTCCTTTCATATATTTTACTAAAAACTCACCGAAAGGTAAAATAGGATTTAAAAAATTTTAGGTGGATGGAAATAATAATACATATTGAGGAAACATGGATGTCGATGATAAAATACACCCCAGTAAATACCAAAGTATAAACAATCTCGGATAAAAATGAGATTGTGATATTTACTTTACCTTAGGTCCGATAAGCTTCGTAAGTGTCTGAACCTCCTGTATAATGATTTAAATAATGTCATTGACTTATTAAAGAATCATATTCATTGTTATTATATCATATATGGTTCACTTATGACTTTATATTACCCGTTCTTTTGTAAATTCATGTTAAAGTAGCGTTTTGGGTAAAATATTCTCATTTGTCGTTCGTGTTTTAACTTGTAATTATTCATATGATTACATAGATCATTATTACTTAATTAAATAATATAAAACATGATCTATATATAATATATATTCAGAATATACATATATATAATGGATCTATAAATTGAATGAAATACACCGTTCATGGAGATGGTATGCCGTACGTACACATGAACGCTGTTTTCGTTTCCTTATTGAATTGAGAGGAATTAAGTAGATGAAATAAATATATATAAACATAAATCCAGTAGCTTTATAATGTCATATATTTCATTATTATTGTTTATATATACTTTATAATCATTCTTAAATGGTTAACATGGAAAATGAATCTCATCGCGTCGTGGAGACGGTAGTCCGTACGTACGCACGAGCGATGATATCATTTCCATAATTATTGAATTGAATTGGAGTGGATGATACAATATATCATAATCATTATGATGTTATAATAACTATGTATAGTTATTCTTTACACCATAATACCCATCCATGTAAGTTGTTGGTGGAAAAATAGATTACACCACGGCGTGGAGACGGTATTCCGTACGTACGCACGCGCGGTGATTTCTTTCTCCGTAGGATGGATAGATGGTGAAATAGGGTTTTTTCATAATTATAATAACATATCATTATATGAGTGATACTGATGTTATTAATTCATAATGAAACAACCTAAGAAGAAGAAGTGGAAGAAGAAATAAAGTTGAAAGAATCGGTAACGGAAATTACCTCTTCTTTGAAGCGCCTCTTTGAGACCTCCTCTTAGGGCACTAAAATTGGTCTTTGAGGTAGACCAGAACCTCTACGATGTTTCTAGGGAATTGTAGAAGAGACTTTGGCAGGGGTTGTCCGAGCTTGAAGGCTCAAAGTTGCGTGAGGAAGAGAGGGAGGAGGTGCCCTTTTATAAGGGAGGAGAGGGGCTCCTTGGGAAAAACTAAAATTATTATTTTATTATAAAGCAAAGATCGGTTTTAAATAGCTCCAAATTGATTTATTTCAATGCTAAGGTGGGGATGGGTCGAAATCCTCTCATCCAATAGAATTTAGACAAGTTTAGGTTCCTATTTTAACCTTATCATTTAGATTTAAATAATTTTACTTTTACCATGTCTTCTTGTGTTCTTATACTATAAGGTTAATAAACATACCCTAAGTAGCCAAAAGAACCCCAAGTTGTTTATTATTAATATATATAACCTTATCTAAGTCATTTGGCAGAACATTAGATTTTTAGGAATAATATAACAATTACCAATATAATATTTGTTTTAAAAACTATTTTATGTCAATTTTGACACTATTTAGTAATTGATTTTTGTGAAAATCATAACATAATTATTAGTTCGAAAAAAGTTAATTAAATCTCTACTAACATGTCATAGTAACCTATAAAATTATTGGGATTCATAGAAAGTCTCAAATTTCATTTATTTCGGTGTTTATAACATCAATTATGTCAATATTTCATTAATTATATAATTACTGCATCATCGTTGTGTCATAAATAAATTAAATTATTTAATGTCTAAAAATTAAAAATAAAATACCATTATGTATTACATCTTTTTATCTTTCTAATTAATATTTATAGTCGAATATATCTTATGTATAACCCCATATTAAAAATGTTTTAGTAAATAAACTTTGATTTTAACTCTTTTAACCCTTCTTTAAATAAATTAATAATAAATGTCCTAATCTAATCCAAGTGGGCATAAATGGTCATATTTTATTCCTAAGTTTGTTTTTGGTCGAATTACACTTGTCCAATAGAATTAGGACATGTGTTAGGGTAATAATAATATCATTTCTACCCTTAATTACCCTATTTACTTTTAACCATGGAAAAAAAAGTAAAAAGTTACTATTCACCAAAAAATTATTTTCATCTCATTGAACCACATTTTACTTACTGATATCAACCGTGTCTCTCGGATTTTTGAAATTCCACTCACAAAAGTGGTAAAATTAAGTTTTATGAACAATTCAGTTTTTTTAACTACCACTTAGTGGTTTCACTATTCATCAAAAATTGAAAGTTTTCAGAAAAATACAAAAAATTAGGCCTAAGCTATATTTGATATTATGAACTCAAAAATTATGTCTATTTTACCAAATTCAAAACATATTAGTTGCATTAACTAATTTAAAAATTAATTCCCGTCGTCAAAACAAATAGCGTGTTTTTAAGGGATAATAATTATCAAAAGATTGACACTTGTTTATGTCTGGTTTAAATGTGAAATTACATACAATGACCAACATTGTATTAAATTGTAAATATATATTCTAAATATACTTTAAAACCACTCATATTAATAATTTATCACTATTAATTATTTCGATTGAAAAATTTGTTTTTAATTAAAATTTAGTAATTTTCACTATTCATCAAAATATGAAAGTTATCTGAAAATTACCAAAATTTCACCCTAAGCTAATTTCGATATTCCGAATCGAAAAATGAAGTCAATTTTGAAAAATAAAATCTAAAAAATTTCCAAAAGTGGTTATTACTATTCATAACGGCTAGTTTTAATAATATTTTAATAGCATATTGTTGTTTAGTGAAACTCGTTATTGCGTACTACACACGCTATCGAGGAAGGTCGTGATTGCGTGTAATACAAGGCAAGTCAAGGATGTGTGTTGAGCAAACTCCTTTTGGTGTAGCGTACAACACAGGACATTAATGAAATTAAAAACAATATTTTTCCAAAAATCTCGGGGTGTTACATTCTACCCCCTTAAAATGAATTTCGCCCTCGAAATTCATTGGGGTTATAAATGGTTTACTATTTGAAAGTTTTTTTAATAGAATCCCACATCGTAAAAAGGAATACCAAAACCAATATTTAAAAAACAAAAGTATGAAACGTAACGGTTACCCAAATAAACTAATCACTGGGTTTCCACATAGGTGAAAATATGGATATGGAAGAAAAATCTAACCATCATGTTCTGATGGAGAGTGGTAGATAACATGGATATGGAAAAGCCAACAATTACAAATCCATAAATTTTTGATGATCTAAGGTACCATCTGATTAATCAGATATAAGAGCACTAGGACAACATTTTTGGTTTTAAAGATCGTTTCCCTAAAGTTGATGAATTAAAAAAAATACTTGCATGATTTTGGTACAATCTCACTGTTGTTCGTGAATTGAAAAATTTCCACTTCATCCCTTAAAGAACTGAAGTTGAATTTTTTATTCGTGATGTGTTAGCATATCATGTGATAGAATGATGGGTCATTCCATCTCTTTCAAACAAAAGGTTATCAAAAGTTATAATTCCATCTTATGGTTAGATTAATCGTATATGGTTTCAAAAAAATAACTTATACTTCATATATCATACTTCTTAATAAAATAAAACTAGTTTCTACTAACCAGGGACTTCCTGTAGGCTAGTGGTAGGCGATAAAGGCCAGTCGCACTTCGGTTGTGGGTTAGATTCCCATAGCCTTGTCCGAAGCGATGGGTTGTCGCCCATCCTGCAGGTTGTCCTTTTTATAAATCTATATTACTATAACATCCCATCAACAATATCAAAAAAAAGTTATATCCTTAAACAATACTAACTTATGTCCAACATAATCCATTCCAATCTTTAGGATTATCTAAAATACTTCGGTCCACTCTCATAACATAGTGAAAATGATTACCAGAGATTTAATACCATCGTTGATCCCCATATATCGTAATTCTGCATTCCTATCTTGTTGGTCACATTCCAATCATTCGAAGGCCTTAATCATGTATTCTATTGAACCTTAGTGAAAACATGAATGCAGTTAAAAGTTAACACATTCCACAAACCAAAATCCTCAAAATTCTTTATAATCAAACCATGATATCACTTAGTCCTTATATCAATCATGAGCTCATGAATACTGTCAAACATTTCATTTTCTCTTTATCACTTCATTATGCTCATATCATCCACTTTCCAAAGAAATATCTGAATAACCTTTCATTTTTACTCATACCATTCATCATAAACTTTCAAAACATAAGGAAAGACAACAATGTAACATTCTTTAGATGTCTTTTTATTATATACTACAACATTACACTTGATAAACATGTAATCATTCCACTACCTTCTTAAACCATTGACCGAGCTTCAACAATTCTTTCATCTCACATATCATTTGTAGTCTCTTCATCATCATCAACAAAAATACTACCCATACGACCATACCGATTCTCTTCATGAGACATTCCCTTAGGGCATTGGTTTTCATAATGCCCGTACATTCCACATTTAAAACATTTAACCATTGTTGATGTCGTAGCAATACCATTATCCTCATCCATGGTGTTAACTGAAACTTTTCCATTGCACCTACTGGCTTTGTGTCCTTCTTTTCCACACCCAAAGCATCTTCCAGTTCCTTTGAAATATTCTCCTTGATTCCTCTTCCCACATTATTTACATAGGGGAAATTTAAATTTCTTTCCTCTGTGATCATCATGGAACTCCATCTTTCTCTTATTAGCTGAGTCAGGAAACTTACCAAATTTTACTTTATTGATCATATTATGAGTTTGCTGATTCGGCATAATAATGATGTTTGGACCTCCAAATCCCATTTCATTTGGTTTCTCATGAAGAATATCATTCCATTTTCCATCATATCCTCTATTATCATGAATCATCTTGTTTCCAGCCATTTTCTAAAACCCAAAAAGAATAGTGTGAGAGGAAAAAATCATAATAAATGGGGAGTAACTTCAATATCAAACATCTTTGGTTAAATTATAATATCCTTAGCGCAATTCTAGGACTATATCTTATACGTATACATATCCTTAGGGACATCCCTACTCATACCTTAGAAATATCTCTAGGGATCTCACTAATGTTTTCGCGTCCTAGTTTCCGAAGGTTGACTAAACCTTTCCTCTGATACCAACTGTAGAGACCTGTATCTTGACGTACATGGACATTACATTACTTTTGCAGAATACATAGTACATAAAAAAAACACACACACAAGGATCGTAATAGTTTAGTGTCTTTGGAAACTCAGAATATAATCTTCTAATCCTGGTGAAAGATCTTCAACATATCCCATAAAGATCTTCCTTGTTTTTATACCTAAAACCTTTTTTTATATCCTGGGGAAAATAAAACATAAAAAAGGGTGAGCTCAAATGCTCAGTAAGGGTGAACAAAAGAAATATCAATCACATCATATACATAAGCACATAACTTTTGGAAATCTTAACCTGTAAAAGAGATCTTAATTTCATAACCTGGGATAACTCATGGCAGTGAAATGTAATCACAATAATCATAACATAAAACATTATACTTTGTGGCATACAAAAATAATCATATAGAATCATTTCTTATTAGTCAATTCTCATTGCCAAGACTATCTTAGTGGACAAAGTCCCTTTCTGAAGCGAGTCACCCTCGTTTCAGTCCTGTTTCACTGAACCGGTATAACCTACCATTCCATCCATGTCTATCTCATGAGATATAAAATATTTACCCAATGAATTGGAGGGAGATATAGGTCCCACCCATCTCATAATGATACCATTCTTATTTATGCCACAAAATCATAAACCATACATCATTGCATAACCCATGTAATAAAAATGGAAATCTTAAACATCGTGACATCATAAAACAATTCATATAAGATAAAGGAATTCATAAAAATAATTCCATCACAACATAATCAAATCAATGTAATAATAGGGATATAAACAGAACCCTATATTATCTTAGATGGAAAATAATTTTGATAATACACTTGAACTCCATTCTTGAGGAAAATATCCTTTCTACTTCAAAAACACTTTCCTTTCTTTAAATGTCATACAATTATAAACTAAAATAAGTTGATTAAAAATAAACATGAAAACTTGTAAAGGAAGCTTCTTGGAAATAATTTTTTAAAAATCCATTCATGCCGTATAAGTTAAAGAAAACATTCTTCTAATACTTTTGTCGGAAAAGTCAAAAAAGTACCTCGTACGAAAAACGACAAAAGATTACTTTCATATATTTTACTAAAAACTCACAGAAGGGAAAAATAGGATTTAAACAATTGTAGGTGGATGGAAATAATAATACATATTGAGGAAACATGGATGTGGATGACAAAATACACCCCAGTAAATACCAAAGTATAAACAATCACGGATAAAAATGAGATTGTGATATTTCCCTTACCTTAGGTCCGATTTGCATTGTAAGTGTCCGAACCTCCTGTATAATGATTTAAATAATGTCATTTACTTATTAAACAATCATATTTATTGTTATTATATCATATATGGTTCACTTATGACTTTATATTACCCGTTCTTTTGTAAATTCATGTTAAAGTAGCGTTTTCGGTAAAATCTTCTAATTTGTCATTCGTGATTTAACTTGTAATTATTCATATGATTACATAGATCATTATTACTTAATTATAGAATATAAAACATGATTTATATATAATATATATTCAGAATATACATATATATAATTGATCTATAAATGGAAAGAAATACACCGTTCATGGAGACGGTAGGCCGTACGTACGCATGAACGCTGTTTTCGTTTCCTTATTGAATTGAGTGGAATTAAGTAGATGAAATACATATATATAAACATAAATCCAGTAGCTTTATAATGTCATATATTTCATTATTATTGTTTATATATACTTTATAATCATTCTTAAATGGCTAACATGGAAAATGAATCTCATCGCGTCGTGGAGACGGTAGTCCGTACGTACGCACGAGTGATGATATCATTTCCATAATTATTGAATTGAATTGGAGTGGATGATACAATATATCATAATAATTATGATGTTATAATAACTATGTATAGTTATTCTTTACACCATAATACCCATCCATGTAAGTTGTTGGTGGAAAAACAGATTACACCACAGCGTGGAGACGGTATTCCGTACGTACGCACGCGCTGTGATTTCTTTTTCCGTAGGATGGATAGATGGTGAAATAGGGTTGTTTCATAATTATAATAACATATCAGTATATGAGTGATACTGATGTTATTACTTAATAATGAAACAACCTAAGAAGAAGAAGTGGAAGAAGAAATAAAGTTGAAAGAATCGGTAACGGAAATTACCTCTTCTTTGAAGCGCCTCTTTAAGACCTCCTATTAGGGCACTAAAATTGGTCTTTGAGGAAGACCAGAACCTCTAGGATGTTTCTAGGGAAGTGGAGAAGAGACTTTGGCAGGGGTTGGCCGAGCTTGAAGGCTCAAAGTTGTGTGAGGAAGAGAGGGAGGAGGTTCCTTTTTATAAAGGAGGAGAGGGGCTCCTTTGGAAAAACTAATACTATTATTTTATTATAAAGCCAAGTTCCGTTTTAAATAGCTTTAAATTGATTTTTTTCAAGGATAAGGTGGGGATTGGTCGAAATCCTCTCATCCAATAGAATTTAGACAAGTTTAGGTTCCTATTTTAACCTTATCATTTAGATTTCAATAATTTTACTTTTACCATGTCTTCTTGTGTTCTTATACTATAAGGTTAATAATCATACTATAAGCAGCCAAACGAACCCCAAGTTGTTTATTATTAATATATATAACCTTAGCTATGTCATTTGTCCGAACCTTAGATTTTTAGGAATAATATAACAATTACCAATATAATATTTGTTTTAAAAACTATTTTATGTCAATTTTGACACTATTTAGTAATTGATTTTTGTGAAAATCATAACAGAATTATTAGTTCGAAACAAGTTCATTAAATCGCTACTAACATGTCATAGTAACCTAGAAAATTAGTGGGATTCATAGAAAGTCTCAAATTTCATTTATTTTGGTGTTTATAACATCAATTATGTCAATTTTTCATTAATTATATAATTACTGCTTCATCGTTGTGTCATAAATAAATTAAATTATTTAATGTCTAAAAATTAAAACTAAAATACCATTATGTAGTACATATTTTAATCTTTATAATTAATATTTATTGTCTAATTTATCTTATGTATAACCCCATATTAAAAATGTTTTAGTAAATAAACTTTGATTTTAACTCTTTTAACCCTTCTTTAAATAAATTAATAATAAATGTCCTAATCTAATCCAAGTGGGCATAAATGGTCATATTGTATTCCTATGTTTGTTTTTGGTCAAATTACACTTGTCCAATAGAATTAGGACATGTGTTAGGGTAATAATAATATCATTTCTACCCTTAATTACCCTATTTACTTTTAACCATGGTAAAAAAAAGTAAAAAGTTACTATTCACCAAAAATTATTTTTATCTCATTGAACCACATTTTACTTACTGACATCAACCGTGTCTCTCGGATTTTTGAAATTCCACTCACAAAAGCTGTAAAAATAAGTTTTATGAATAATTCGGTTTTTTTAACTACCACTTAGTGGTTTCACTATTCATCAAAAATTGAAAGTTTTCAGAAAAATACCAAAAATTAGGCATAAGCTATATTTGATATTATGAAATCAAAAATGATGTCTATTTTACCAAATTAAAAACATATCAATTGCATTAACTAATTTAAAAATTAATTCCCGTCGTCAAAACAAATAGCGTGTTTTTAAGAGATAATAATTTTCAAAAGATTGACGCTTGTTTATGTCTGGTTTAAATGTGAAATTACATCCAATGACCAACATTGTATTAAATTGTAAATATATATTCTAAATATACTTTAAAACCACTCAGATTAATAATTTATCACTATTAATTATTTCGATTGAAAAAGTTGTTTTTAATTAAAATTTAGTAATTTTCACTCTTCATCAAAATATGAAAGTTATCTGAAAATTACCAAAATTTCACCCTAAGCTAATTTCGATATTTCGAATCCAAAAATGAAGTCAATTTTGAAAAATAAAATTTACAAAATTTCCAAAAGTGGTTATTACTATTCATAACGGCTAGTTTTAATAATATTCTAATAGTATATTGTTGTTTAGTGAAACTCGTTATTGCGTACTACACACACTATCGAGGAAGGTCACGATTGCGTGTAATAAAAGGAAAGTCAATGATGTGTATTGAGAAAGATACTTTTGGTGTAGCGTACAACACAAGACATTAATGAAATTAAAAACAATATTTTTCCTAAAATCTCGGGGTGTTACATTCTACCCCCTTAAAATGAATTTCGCCCTCGAAATTCGTTGGGGTTATAAATGGTTTACTATTCGAAAGTTTCTTTAATAGAAACCCACATCGTAAAAAGGAATACCAAAAACAATATTTAAAAACAAAAGTATGAAATGTAACGGTTACCCAAATAAACTAATCACTGGGTTTCCACATAGGTGAAAATATGGATATGGAAGAAAAATCTAACCATCATGTTCTGAGGGAGAGTGGTAGAGAACATGGATATGGAAAAGCCAACAATTACAAATCCATAAATTTTTGATGATCTAAGGTACCATCTGATTAATCAGATATAAGAGAACTAGGACAACTTTTTTGGTTTTCAAGATCGTTTCCCTAAAGTTGATGAATTAAAAGAAATACTTGCATGATTTTGGTACAATCTCACTGTTGTTCGTGAATTGAAAAATTTCCACTTCATCCCTTAAATAAATGAAGTTGAATTTGTTATTCGTGATGTGTTAGCAGATCATGTGATAGAATGATGGTTCATTCCATCTCTTTCAAACAAAAGGTTATCAAAAGTTATAGGTCCATCTTATGGTTAGATTAATCGTATATGGTTTCAAAAAAATAACTTATACTTCATATATCATACTGCTTAATAAAATAAAACTAGTTTCTACTAACCAGGGACTTCCTGTAGGTTAGTGGTAGGCGATAAAGGCCAGTCGCACTTCGGTTGTGGGTTTGATTCCCACAGCCTTGTCCGAAGCGATGGGCTATCGCCCGTCCTGCAGGTTGTCCTTTTTCTAAATCTATATTACTATAACATCCCATCAACAATATAAAAAAAAGTTCTATCCTTAATCAATACTAACTTATGTCAAACATAATCCATTCCAATCTTTAGGCTTATCTAAAATACTTCGGTCCACTCTCATAACATAGTGAAAACGATTACCAGAGATTTAATACCATCGTTGATCCCCATATATCGTCATTCTGCATTCCTATCTTGTTGGTCACATTCCAATCATTCGAAGGCCTTAATCATGTATTCCATTGAACCTTAGTGAAAACATGAATGCAGTTAAAAGTTAACACATTCCACAAATTAAAATTCTCAAAATTCTTTATAATCAAACCATGATATCACTTAGTCCTTATATCAATCATGAGCTCATGAATACTGTCAAACATTTCATTTTCTCTTTATCACTTCATTATGTTCATATCATCCACTTTCCAAAAAAAATTCTGAATAACCTTTCATTTTTACTCATACCATTCATCATAAACATTCAAAACATAAGGAAAGACAACATTGTAACAATCCTTAGATGTCTTTTTATTCTATAGTACAACATTACACTTGATAAACATGTAATCATTCCACTACCTTCTTAAACCATTGACCGAGCTTCAACAATTCTTTCATCTCACATATCATTTGTAGTCTCTTCATCATCATCAACAAAAATACTACCCATACGACCACACCGATTCTCTTCATTAGACATTCCCTTAGGGCATTGGTTTGCATAATGCCCGTACATTCCACATTTAAAACATTTAACCATTGTTGATGTCGTAGCAATACCATTAACCTCATCCATGGTGTTAACTGAAACTTTTCCATTGCACCTACTGGATTTGTGTCCTTATTTTCCACACCCAAAGCATCTTCCAGTTCCTTTGAAATATTCTCCTTGATGCCTCTTCCCACATTATTTACATAGGGGAAATTGAACTTTCTTTCCTCTATGATCATCATGAAACTCCATCTTTCTCTTATTAGCCGAGTCAGGAAACTTACCAAATTTTACTTTATTGATCATATTATGGGATTGCTGATTCTGCATAATAATGATGTTTGGACCTCCAAATACCATTTCATTTGGTTTCTCATGAAGAATATCATTCCATTTTCCATCATATCCTCCATTTTCATGAATTATCTTGTTTCCAGCCATTTTCTAAAACCCAAAAAAGAATAGTGTGAGAGGAAAAAATCATAATAAATAGGGAGTAACTTCAATATCAAACATCTTTGGTTAAATTATAATATCCTTAGCGCAATTCTAGGACTATAACTTATACATATACTTATCCTTAGAGACATCCCTAGTAATACCTTAGAAATATCTCTAGGGATCTCACTAACGTTTTCGCATCCTAGTTTCCAAAGGTTGACTAAACCTTTCCTCTGATACCCACTGTAGAGACCCGTATCTTGACGTACAGGGACATTACATTACTTTTGCAGAATACTTAGTACATAAAAAAACACACAAACAAGGATCGTAATATTTTAGTGTCTTTGGAAACTCGGAATATAATCTTCTAATCCTGGTGAAAGATCATCAACATCTCCCATAAAGATCTACCTTGTTTTTATACCTAAAACCTTTCTTTATATCCTGGGGAAAATAAAACATAAAAAATGGTGAGCTCAAATGCTCAGTAAGGGTAAACAAAAGAAATATCAATCACATAATATACATAAGAACATAACTTTTGGAAATCTTAACCTGTAAAAGAGATCTTAATTTCATAACCTGGGATAACTCATGGCAGTGAAATGTAATCACAATAATCATAACATAAAACATTATACTTTGTGTCATACAAACATAATCATATAGAATCATTTCTTATTAGTCAAGACTCATTGCCAAGACTATCTTAGTGGACAAAGTCCCTTTCTGAACCGAGTCACCCTCGTTTCAGTCCTGTTTCACTGAACCGGTATAACCTACCATTCCAGCCATGTCTATCTCATGAGATATAAAATATTTACACAATTCATTGGAGGGAGATATAGGTCCCACCCATCTCATAATGATACCACTCTTATGTGTGCCACAAAATCATAAACCATACATCATTGCATAACCCATGTAATAAAAATGGGAATCGTAAACATCGTGACATCATAAAACAATTCATATAAGACAAAGGAATTCATAAAAATAATTCCATCACAACATAATCAAATCAATGTAATAATAGGGATATAAACAGAACCCTATATTATCTTAGATGGAAAATAATTTTGATAAAACACCTGAACTCCATTCTTGAGGAAAATATCCTTTCTACTTCAAAAAGACTTTCCTTTCTTTAAATGTCATACAATTTTAAACTAAAATAAGTTGATTAAAAATAAACATGAAAATTAGTAAAGGAATCTTCTTGGAAATAATTTTTTAAAAATCCATTCATGCCGTATAAGTTAAAGAAAACATTCTTCTCGTACTTTTGTCGGAAAAGTCAAAAAAGTACCTCGTACGAAAAACGACAAAAGATACCTTTCATATCTTTTACTAAAAACTCACCGAAGGGTAAAATAGGATTTAAGAAATTGTAGGTGGATGGAA
Organism: Viscum album; assembly: GCA_963277665.1. Classification (NCBI taxonomy): domain Eukaryota; kingdom Viridiplantae; phylum Streptophyta; class Magnoliopsida; order Santalales; family Viscaceae; genus Viscum; species Viscum album. Next base: position 740,490,114 of record OY728145.1, on the reverse strand, counting down.
ATAATAATAAATATTGTGGAAACATGGATGTGGATGATAAAATACACCCTAGTAAATACCAAAGTATAAACAATCTCGGATAAAAATGAGATTGTGATATTTCCCTTACCTTAGGTCCGATTTGCTTCGTAAGTGTCCGAACCTCCTGTATAATGATTTAAATAATGTCATTTACTTATTACAGAATCATATTCATTGTTATTATATCATATACGGTTCACTTATGACTTTATATTACCCGTTCTTTTGTAAATTCATGTTAACGTAGCATTTTGGGTAAAATCATCTCATTTGTCGTTCGTGTTTTAACTTGTAATTATTCATATGATTACATAGATCATTATTACATAATTATAGAATATAGAACATGATTTATATATAATATATATTCAGAATATACATATATATAATGGATCTATAAATGGAATGAAATACACCGTTCATGGAGATGGTAGGCCGTACGTACGCATGAACGTTGTTTTCGTTTCCTTATTGAATTGAGTGGAATTAAGTAGATGACATAAATATATATAAACATAAGTCCATAAGCTTTATAATGTCATATATTTCATTATTATTGCTTATATATACTTTATAATCATTCTTAAATGGTTAACATGGAGAATGAATCGCATCGCGTCGTGGAGACGGTAGTCCGTACGTACGCACGAGCGATGATATCATTTCCATAATTATTGAATTGAATTGGAGTGGATGATACAATATATAAGAATCATTATGATGTTATAATAACTATGTATAGTTATTCTTTACACCATAATACCCATCCATGTTAGGTGTTGGTGGAAAAACAGATTACACCACGGCATGGAGACGGTATTCCGTACGTACGCACGCGCGGTGATTTCTTTTTCCGTAGGATGGATAGATGGTGAAATTGGGTTCTTTCATACTTATAATAACATATCAGTATATGAGTGATACTGATGTTATTACTTCATAATGAAACAACCTAAGAAGAAGAAGTGGAAGAAGAAATAAAGTTGAAAGAATCGGTAATGGAAATTACCTCTTCTTTGAAGCGCCTCTTTGAGACCTCCTCTTAGGGCACTAAAATTGGTCTTTGAGGAAGACCAGAACCTCTAGGATATTTCTAGGGAAGTGGAGAAGAGAATTTGGAAGGGGTTGGACGAGCATGAAGGCTCATAGTTGTGTGAGGAAGAGAGGGAGGAGGTTCCATTTTATAAGGGAGGAGAGGGGCTACTTTGGAAAAACTAAAACTATTATTTAATTATAAAGTCATTTTCGGTTTTAAATAGCTCCAAATTTATGTATTTAGATGATAAGGTGGGGATGGGTCGAAATCCTCTCATCCAATATAATTTAGACATGTTTAGGTTCCTATTTTAACCTTATCATTTAGATTTAAATAATTTTACTTTTACCATGTCTTCTTGTATTCTTATACTTTAAGGTTAATAAACATACTATAAGCAGCCAAACAAACCCAAAGTTTTTATTATTAATATATATAACCTTATCTAAGTCATTTTTCTGAACCATAGATTTTTAGGAATAAAATAACAATTATCAATATAATATTTGTTTTAAAAACTATTTTTTGTCAATTTTGACACTATTTAGTAATTGATTTTTGTGAAAATAATAACAGATTTATTAGTTCAAACCAAGTAAATTAAATCAATACTAACATGTCATATTAACCTAGAAAATTAGTGGGATTCATATAAAGTCTAAAATTTCATTTATTTGTGTGTTTATAACATCAATTATGTCAATATTTCCTTAATTAGATAATTACTGCATCATCGTTGTGTCATAAATAAATTAAATTATTTAATGTATAAAAATTAAAAATAAAATACCATTATGTAGTAAATCTTTTTAGATTTCTAATGAATTTTTATAGTCGAATTTATCTTATGTATAACCCCATATTAAAAATGTTTTAGTAAATAAACATTGATTTTAACTATTTTAACCCTTCTTTAAATAAATTAATAATAAATGTCTTAATCTAATCCAAGTGGGCCTAAATGGACATATTTTATTCCTAAGTTTATTTTTGGTCGAATTACACTTGTCCAATAGAATTAGGACATGTGTTAGGGTAATAATAATATCATTTATACCCTTAATTACCCTATTTACTTTTAACCGTGGTAAAAAAAGTAAAAAGTTACTATTCACCAAAAAATTATTTTCATCCCATTGAACCACATTTTACTTACTGACATCAACCGTGTCTCTCGGAGTTTTGAAATTCCACTCGCAGAAGTGGTAAAATTAAGTTTTATGAACAATTCAGTTTTTTTAACTACCACTTAGTGGTTTCACTATTCATCAAAAATTGAAAGTTTTCAGAAAAATACCAAAAATTAGGCCTAAGATTTATTTGATATTATGAACTCAAAAATGATGTCTATTTTACCAAATTCAAATATATTAGTTGCATTAACTAATTTAAAAATTAATTCCCGTCGTCAAAACAAATAGCGTGTTTTTAAGAGATAATAATTATCAAAAGATTGACACTTGTTTATGTCTGGTTTAAATGTGAAATTACATCCAATGACCAACATTGTATTAAATTGTAAAAATATATTCTAAATATACTTTAAAACCACTAAAATTAATAATTTATCACTATTAATTATTTCGATAGAAAAAGTTGTTTTTAATTAAAATTTAGTAATTTTCACTATTCATCAAAATATGAAAGTTATCCGAAAATTACCAAAATTTCACCCTAAGCTAATTTCAATATTCCAAATCCAAAAATGAAGTCAATTTTGAAAAATAAAATTTACAAAATTTCAAAAAGTGGTTATTACTATTCAAAACGGCTAGTTTTAATAATATTTTAATAGCATATTGTTGTTTAGTGAAACTCGTTATTGCGTACTACACACGCTATCGAGGAAGGTCGTGATTGCGTGTAATACAAGGCAAGTCAAGGATGCGTGTTGAGCAAGCTCCTTTTGGTGTAGCGTACAAAAGAAGACATTAATGAAATTAAAAACAATATTTTTCATAAAATCTCGGGGTGTTACAATGTTAAACCATAGAAAATAATTTTTCACCACATGATGCTAACCATCATAGGATTAATCATCTCATTTATGTTTCACCACACATGATCTTGAACTATAAGAGAGAAATATGAAACTCCCCTATCCTTGTGCGAGAGTTACATACAAATAGGGTATCTATTCATCTATGGACTATGTGTTTCTTAATTTTATAATAATATGATACATAGTGATTCTTAGGCATCTATTCTCAGGCCCAACTTCAATATTCCTATTTTATCACATTTATTCAACCATTTCCTTATCACATGGTGTTAAACTATATAGATGATTTCCTCATATCATGAAATTAAAATACATGAGTTTGTATAAATATATACACCTTTATTCCCATTGTAAAGAGATATTTATGTAATTAGGGTTCATATATCTTATCCCAACCAATGAATCATACAAAACTCCCATGTCCTTTCTCAAATTACATCCATGTTGAGAAAACCAATTATTATTCCATTTATCTCACACAAAGAATAGCTCAGCTGAGCATAGGAGTTTTGGTAAAGGTTTACCCATATTATCAACACATATCATCCCATGAAAATTTTATCAAGGTTCATTACGCACGAGCATAAAAGTGTTACCCTCATCTATTTTAGTTTGAACAATGAAATTTCAATGGTGAAATTTCATAAAGGGTAAATATTGTAAATACCCAATCTATTATTAATAAAAAATTCCTTCTAATCTTATTAAAAAAATTTATATAAAATAGATACATTTCCATAGTATTATATTTTTAGAATTTAAAATTCCATTAAGAATTCTTACCCTTTCTATTATAGACATTGAACAGTGATGAAATGATTAATATCAATACAGGTCTTTAACAACTACAATTTACTCAGACAATGGAATTGATGGATTCATCTAATAGAATTTATCAATATGAACCCCATTTGTCAGCGCTCAAAAAGAAGGTAGCGTCACTAGAATAAATTCTTCACCAAGACCAAGCCTAGCTTCGACACATTATGCTTGAACAAAACTGCATATGGTAGAAGTGGAAGTTAATAGAGATTAACACCTGAGTGATATTATTCAAGCAACCCCAAGAGTCTTTCACCATATCACATCTTAACCATAGGTCTGATATATGTGTTATGGGGGTTTATGTAACTAGTCCCAAGAACAATAATTATTTTCATTAATTTTTTATAGAATAAATAATATACATTCATTTTATTATTGTTACTTTGTAAATGGTTATTAAAACAAAAATAGTATTTTCTTTTAAAATTTAGATATCTATTTTAATGAATAATTGGATTTAATAATTAAATAATATTTTAATAAAATATTATTACCAAATAACTTTTTATTAATTATAAATTATTATGTTGTTTTTATGAATACAATTGTAATTTTTATTAATGGTTGAATGTTTTTTTGTCAAAACCCCTGATTTTTCAGTAATTATCGGTATTTCTTTTAAATGTAAAAATTCAAATTTTTATAAAATCATTTATATAAAATAAATATCTTTTTTGGATTTAGTTTTTCAAAGTTATCTAATGGTGAAATTTTCATAATTTCTTGACACTGTAAAATTTTTGGGTGAAAATTAAATATTGTTTAATTATATAATGTGTTTTATGAGATCATAATTACCCAAATGTTATGTAACAGAATACTAAAAAATTTATATTATACCAATATATGTTATTTATTTAATATAATGTTATTTAATTTTTTTTATTAATTTTACAATTCCTTAAAAGACCCCCAGACTTATAAAACATTTTAACATTTTAAAATGATTTCCTTGAGAGTGTGACTCACCACCAAATAAACAAGTCCAATATTTTAATATGATTATCCATTGGACATATAAAATAATGATTTTCAATCCCATTTGGAAAAAAAAATTTCATAAAAAATGTGATGTTTTGTGGTTTTGATTATTTTAATTGTATTGTTAAAAACTTCAATAATAATGAATTACCTATCCTTTCCTATATAAACCCACTCAATATCCCATTTCTCTTCAATAAACCAATTTAGAGCTCCACCAACAACTTCCCATCTCTCTCTATATTCCTCCCAAGTCACCCCATGCTCCTAATAATCCTCTCTCAAGTATCTCCCAAGCCATTGAGATCACACTTCATTGTAGGGGATCCTCACTTTCCATACGTCTTTATTTATGTCCAATTTTCCTTATATTTTATGCCCTTTTATTTTCAATTTAAAATGTTATGGTATGATTTATAACCTCTCCAATACATCCCTCCTTATATTTTAATTACTAGAGACCCTTTTCCCTCTCTTTAATTACTCCCATGAACACATGTTACCTTGCCGAAATTCATTAAGGGATTTCCCTCTCCTCATTTACATTCAAAAAATTATTTTATATTATTCATATAATTTATATAAAATATGTTGGGATATTATGTAACATGACCCCCTTACTGTCCATTACATGTATAAATGATGAGATACACCTTTCTCTTTCATCAACCCATTTTATTATTTATATATGACTTTGTTATGCGGCCGAAGTTACACAAAACATTTCCCATTCCAAAATCATCGTGTAAGTGAATAACATACCCATTTATCTATCAAGAGTATTCACCTTTATGCAAAAGTATATGTTGAATAAAAAAATTAAATTTATGTATTCCACATATATTATTAATTGAATAAATTATGATGTTTAATAGAGCAATGTTTTATAATCCATGTTTCACACTTATGCATGAAATGAAATGTTTATAAATGGTGAATCTTAACAGCAATCCAATGAATTGGGTAATGAATAGTATCATTATATGGCATTACAAATGAGTGTTTACTCCTGATAATTCAAGTGAAATGATTATTTAGTTAGGATAATTCAAGTGCAATGAACCTTAAGTCATGCTAATATCATGTTAAATCTTGTTTCCACATCTCCACATTATGATAATCATGGTATATCATGCCTTTATGTTCATGTTTCCCTTATGATCCATTGATATTTCTATTTCCTTACATGTATTTTATTTTTAATGATTTTCCATTTTTTCTCCCTTACTAGTCTTTATATCTCTCCCCTTTCATATGTATGTCCTCAGGTTATCCAATACAGTGCTAAGTATGAAGGAATGTTGTGGTCAGGTAAAATATGTTTTCAATAGAGATGTCATATTTTTATGTTTTATGTTATTATTTCATGCTCCTAATTTCACAAGACACTATACCTCTCAATCCACAGAGTTGTATAATGTTCATGTTTATGTAATAAATCATGTTTAAGGGTGTATTAATGAGCATGGTTTTTATATGGAAGGCGAATTATAGGTGATGAAAATGTGAACTTGGTAAGGAATATCATGTCATTTATTGAGCTATCCCGTCTCACAAAATTAAATTTTCCTAGAATAATCTCGATTCCAAGCACCATAGTGGAGTATTTCTCTTCCAATTAAATTATTAATTTGGGAACTTCTATAAATCTAATACCTCATTAAATTTTCTCTTCATTGAAGGTTATATATTTGAATACCATTGTATTTCTTATAAATAGATGAACCAATTAACAAAACACCACATTATTTTGTTATAATATGTTTTTGGGTGGGTGAAAATTTTTATTTCTTTGGATGATTTTTATGTTATTAAAATCTAAGATGATATGATGAATGGACGTGACCCAATTATTTGTGGGCTTCCGTTCATAGAAACATTCTCAAACATAATTAAATTCAATAATTCTAATTTTTCTATCGAGGTTTTTGGTCACATTTTTCACTTTCGCATCATAGAATCCAAGGTGCACCCCTTCAAATAACATTCTTCACATTCAGTTAAATCAATTTTTGTACTACCATTAATTGAAAAAAATATCATTTCATTAACCTGATCCCCTGTCATATTTTTCCATATTATTAAAAAATTCAATGAAATAAATCATTTATTAAATGTTTTTGGGGTCTATGAAATGGAATGCATGTTCTTTCATATAATATTTATTGGGAAATATGGATCCCAAGACATTAGATGATGCTGATAATATACTAAGAAATCATTCCTTATATGAGGATTTTAACATTGATCGGTTAGATGAGAATAGAAACTTCTCAGTTTATTTTTCACTCCCATAAATAAAAAATAAAAAATTTAAAATGTAAACGGTGACATGAAAATTTAAAATATTAATATCTTGAGAATTGAAAGATGCTTAATATAATCCTTTCTAGGTTACTCCCTATCGAACATGAATTAAAACTGTTTGAACTTTTGATGGAGTGTAAATGAGAATGGGTATTGAAAATTATTTCCACTCCTGGTATTATCAAACAAATTTAAATGAATCTTATATTGATAAAATATGACCCTAAAACGGTGAGTATGGAACCAAATAGAGTAATACTAAAAATCATAGATATTATTAAAAGGGATGAAATAAAATTATTGGCTACTGGAATCATTCACACCTTATTTAAAAGACAGCGAGGCTATCAAGTATAGGTAGTTATCTAGAAATGTGTCCTGACATTAAAAATTGAAACAAACTTTTGGTTCTAACCAATATGCATTATTATTAGAGTTTATCTGTACACTATCACTTAATAAACCAACACATGATGAGGGGATATTTCCCATTACTATATGTTATCTGGATACGATATAGGCTAGCTGTAATGTCCTTCAACTATTTTTTTTAAGGGTATTACGAATACTTTTTGATCCAAATCACCCATGAGGATTTGTGAAATACAAACTTTAATTTCCACATCATGAAAATTTCATATTGGAAAATTCCGTTTGGTCTATATAATGTTCTTTATAATTTCATGTGATGTAGAGCATTTATATTTTATTAAAACCTCAATGATTTAGTGAATGTATTGAATTATGATTTCTGTGTTTATATATCCTACATTGAAGAGAAAATTTAATAGTCATTATTATATCATATGCATATGTATTAGAAATAATACTATATTTAATTGTGAGAAATTTCATTTCAGGGTGTGACATAATATGGTACCTGGTCATTTCATTTATGAGGATGTTATCTGAGTTGTCAAACCCAAAGTTGGATTTCATTTCTTCACTAACAGTCCTCAATAATTTGTTAGAATTATGGTCTTTCTTAGTTCATGGTGGATTTTAATATCTTTTCCATTATTAATTTAGTAATATTTCACCCCCATCACCCTTGGATACTCCTAAATGAAATAAATTGATTTCTACAACGAATTTGAGGAAGTAGTTGAAAATATAAAATGGGGTCTCAAATCATCCCTAGTAGTCTACCCACTATAGTGGGATTTACCATTTGACATTATCTGTTATGCCTCTAACTCTACAGTTGGGGAAGTCCTATCACAAAGGGTCGATCAAGCTCCAAATGTAAGATCCTAAGACCTATGCACACTGGAACCTTCCTAAAAAAACTCAACAACTGATAAAGAATTAATTTACACTGTGTTTTACTAGGATAAATTTTGGTCATAATCATTAGATTCCTTTGTCATTGTGTTATCAGATCATTAAACACATTGGTATCTTTTTAAGGAATTAAAATCCAAACGATGTCACATTCATTTGATTCTCCTACTTTAAGAATTTAATCTAGAATGTAAGGATAAAAAGGATGTAGAGAATTTAGTGGCTGGCAATATCAATAGGATACTCCCATCCTCAAACATTGACTCTCTATAATTCCCCCACTATAGAATCCTAGATCGGGTGCATTATTTTAATACATTGGCATGATTACAAGGAATAAAATCATAAAGGACGGGCTAGTTTAGTTGTTTCAAAAAACTAATACATACATAGGCCTTACATTACAACTTAAAAATAAATAAAACATATAAGTTTTATTGGGATCATCATAATCTCGATGTTTATCCCTAGAGATAATTAAAAATAAACTACTTCATGTCTTGAGAAAACTAATCATAAAAGAGGGGTGAGCTCAAATGCTCGGTAAGGGTAAGAATTATAGTGGACGATATCAAAAAACAAGAACATTATCCATGGTAAATAACTAAAAACACATGCCATTAAAAATAAAATTCAAGACAATATAAGATCTAAATAAATAATTTATAATAATAAATTATTATCATTGCTATTCTACTCATATAATTACCACAAGAACGTTTAATTACTAGTATCATAATGATGGAAAATTCATTTTTTGGAATTTCTGAAACATACCGTAAAGGCCTCAGTGATGATGTCTAAAAATTATTAAGGCATAATCCAAAACCATATCTTTAAATGGGAAAGGCCTCAGCCAAGTCCACATCTATTTGTCTCGTGATACCTTCTGATTTATCGAGGGGATATAGTGAACCCCACCATCACATACTATGTACAGTTAATTCCTCATATTAAATGGGTGACCATATTAAAAATATTCATCCATATTGAAACTGACATATGGAATGTAAAAAAATTTCCCTAATAATTTAACATAAACACTAACCATTTAGTATAATATGCTGAATGGAATAAATATAGAACATCCATAGTCATACTAATCAAAGACCTTAAAAAACAAATTGTAAATGAGATAATAATAGATAAAACTAAATTTAGCATGAGATTCAACAATGGATATAGGCATTGATGAAGGTTTTTGTAAATGATACTACAAATATAATCATGATGAAATAAACCATAAACATTACAAACTATCACATAAAACCTTGAAACATTCAAATCAAAATCCCTTAAAATATCATGATAATAATGAGAAAATTTATATGATATTACAAAGATAATTACATACACCACATGCACGAAATGAATTGTGAACAAGGCATATATTTCATAAAAGTTAATGTGAAACATGAAAAATCCATTTTACTTTTGAAAGAAGAGTGTTTTTGGAGAATCATTAGTATTTTCAATGAAATAAGATTATAAACATGTATATCCAAGAAAATAAAAGGCTGGGACATTGAAATTATTTTTGAGGCATAAATGATGTCCCTAATAAGTGAATCCATGTAAAAAAGAGTTTTTAAGAATAATTTGAAATAATACATTTTAGACTATTTTAAGGAATTTATTAAAGAGAATATTGAAGTGAAAACGAATGTTTACTCTCTTAAATACAGAAATTCTCCAAGATCATTTTTCATAATAAAATGAGTTTTTTTATGAAAATAATGATGTCTTAAATCAAATTCTAGTGTTCTCTTGAAAATGGGTAGGAATGCAAGAAGTTCCCTTAAATTGGGTTTGTTTGTTGGGATAAAATTTTGAATGATTCTTTGAAAACATTTAAATCCCCATCAAATAAAGAAGTATTCAGGTTGGTAAACACATATAAGAAATTAAAATCGAATTTATTTCTAGTGTACAATAATAAATAATAATTTCATTGAGATATTTATAAAATAATATTAAACTGAGTGAAATTGGATGCTCGGTATAAATCCCTTTCCACTTTGTAATCAATCGATTTGTATTCCCTACAATTAATAATATTAAAATGATAAATTTGAAACAATTATAATAAAGATAATCATGAAATGATACATCAATGGGAAGTATACATAAAAAATACAAAATTAATCATAATGAATTTTTAATATCTCCCAAAAATGGATGTGTGATGAGGAAAACCCTCACCTTATGTCTGATGGTGTTCTTCACATGATCTTCGTGTACAAGAAAAAAAATTAAATTAATTAGTTAATATTTCAAGAAAATATTCATTATTTAATTTATTTTTTAGTTGCTTATTAATTTTATTCATGGCCTTCGTGGTGGGTTTAAGAGGTTCAATTTTATTGTTTGGGAGCATTTTCTTCCTGGGATTTCATGACCGGTTTAGTTATATCCAAGTACGAATAAACACATAAAATGAGAATGGTTGTACAAAATGGATGTTTAATGTCATTATTTAACATAATTAAGGTTTTCAATGTTATAATATTCATTTGGTTACTTTGAGTGACGATGAATCATTTTATAAATTATTTACTAAAACCCATTTGGGTTAATTTTTGTGTTTTGAACCAAACCAACTCATTTTTTTATAAATTAATATCATTTGTAAAAAATGATAATAGAACCTTAAATAAGTTATAATACATATAATACAGTCATTTTGAACCATTAATATGTTTCCATGACCATAATTTAATATGGTAATTGAAATTAAAAACCTGTTTTTCTTGAATGTGATAAATTAATACATCTCATATAGTGATTTCATTTCTTGTATAAAAGAATGGGAAATGATAGATGATGGTGAATTATTTCATTGGAATTAAAAAATTATAGTAATTTTAAGGTATATGAGTAATTACAATATATGGATTAAAGGATATGTGGAAAGAAAAAGAAATGAAAAGAACTTATAAATAAAACAAAGGTTGGTAGATCCCTTAAACAAATTCGGCTGCCTAACGACATCACATAAAATGTCATAAAACATTATTATAAAATCAAAAAGGGGTATATCAACATTCATAAATAACATGGATAGTATGGGGAATATATAGTGACTTGTCCCAACAAAATGTAATTGAATAAAATCGAATAACATAGAAAGTCTGCCTGAAAAAGAGAATGATTTTGGGATGAAAATTATGTCGCATAATGGCTATGCAACATTGTTTTAAAAATCATTAAAATGATAGGTGAAATGGTCACCCATTCATGAATGACTAATTATATAGTATAGAAATAGAATAAAATTTAAATAAGAACATGTTATGGAAACATTATATACATACCACCTAAAATAGAACGTGAAATAAAAGAAACGAAAATAGGTGTTTACCTCTTGATGTTATCTTCCTTAAGAGCCTCTTTAGGGGAGATGTTTTGGTTTTTTATGAGACCCATGGCTTATGGATGTGGAAGATGATCATTGGAGGAAATTTCATCAGAATTTATACAATTCATAAGGCTTTAGAGGAGTGATGAGAAGGATGAGTGGTGGGGGTGGTTATAGTCGAGGAGAGGATTAATTTGTGAATATCTTATACATTATTTTGATATTTCCCTGAAGACAACAAATAAAGTTGATTAATATGACACAAAATAGTAATAATCATATGTGTGTTAAAAAATGTTTTCTTACAACATTCATGACAATATGAATAGTGAATTTAACTTATAATGTATATATATGGTAAATTACCTTATTTTACTATTCATAAAAAATTCGAGTATCTTAGAAAAATCTCAAAAATTCAATCCAATAATAATTTTTTCTATAGAATTATAAAATTAAATCCATTTATATAAAATATTTTTCTAAATAATTTTTATTTAATTTTTTTTATGTATAACTTATTTTAAAAAAATCATTAAACTATAACTCATTTTATAACACCTTGAGATATTATTGAAGGTCCCATAAAATTAACATATAACCGTATGAAAATAATGTAAAATTTATCATTACATTTTATGAAAATACATTTACATTTAAAATTATTATATTTAAAATAATTTTAATTTAAATAGATATGACATACAAAAATACCAATACTTATACTATGTTCAGTTTTTACATATAAGATGTCTAAATGGTATATATACATTCATGGGTGAAGTTTATATTTTTTTGGGATAATTTACTATTCATTACTATTCATTAATATTTACAAGGGTATTCTATATTCATAATTTTATGTTACAATTAATCAAAAATTAATTTTGTCTTATCAGACTCCAAATATCTTAATAAACGCAACAGTATAGGTCAGCTTTTCGAAATTCAAATCATAGCAGTGGATAAATTATGTTTACAATACAGGTTATAACATAGTGGTGTTTTAGGAGACTCATTGTTTTCTGCCTTTAAAATAAAAATTATTTTAAAAATCATTAGGTGTTTCATTATCCCCACAATATAATATCTTCATCTATGAAATTATTAAATTGAATTTTAAAATTTAATGGTTAATACATGAAAATTTCTCATATGGGAAACCCACATATGGTTAAAATATCAAATTAATATGAGGGAAATTGAAATTCAGAGTTTACTACCAAACAATGCATTCTAATTGAATAACAATATCAATGAAGAATAATTAAACTGTCTTCTTCGGATGAAAAGTGATAGGAACATGATTAGAAGAATGATCATTAATATAGAACCATAAACTATAGTTATGAATAAGATTAAAATAGGAAAACATTATTTTTAAGATTCTTTTCCAAGAGTTGATTAACTATTAAACTCAATAAGAGTATAACTATACATTTCTATTTAATAAACACAATATTTATTCTTTTTTTTGTGCCTTGAACTATCTATACATCATATCTTTGAATATGTGGTATCATTTAGTGATATTAATCTCTAAAACATCATAAAATTATCAACATAAACCATTTAATAAATGGTTAAAAATTAAAAAAATTAATAATTCATCACCTTAAAATAAATGTATCTGAATTCCAATATGAATATATCATTAACCCCTATAAATATGAAGCACCTCTAAATTATCATATTCCAAGCATGTGAATAACTTCATCATGTATCCACTTAGAATGTGGTAATAACCTGAATTACCCTAAAAACAATACATTATTCTATAATCGTTAAGTAAGATGTGAGTTATTAGATATATTCCATAAATAAAAAAATATTGACAAATCCATGATTGCATGGACTAGTTCTTGACAAGTTAATAATCAGTTCCACGGTATTCATTACTTATCTGAATCAATCATTTCATCATCAGTATCTCAAAATCAGATATATATTAAGGGTTTTCTTTCACTCAACCATATACTTTCGCATGATATTAAATTTATACTGTGTCACTTAGCCTTTGTATTGTTCATCATATGACCTCAAATACTTAATGAAATAGTATTGTAGTACTATCCTCGTATATTAAAAAATTCGTATCACTAGAACATTACTGATAAAATAGAAAAATGACATGATTATTAAGTAGTCATATTAATACTCCCACATCAACTAACATAGTATCATAACATGATCATTATCCAGTAACATAATTTGTATTAAATTCCTTTGATGCATGGGATTTTTATTTTTATAGTGACCCATCTCCTTGAAGTTGAGCCATTGTACAACAGAATCCTTTTTTGGACCCTTGAAATCTCAAAATTAGTGTATTTTTTCCCCATACTTATAACAGACACTCATTACCTCTAGTCAGTTACTAGGATGATTCTTCCCTTATTTATTATAAGATGGAGAACCCTTATTTACCTTCTTCCCTTTATCTATATTTTTCTCTACCATCCTCATATTATTTTCCATCCCTTAAAATAAATAGGACACATATAATTATTTACATGCCTTGTTGACACATGATAATATTTCCTGATATGATGAGGATATGTGGGATAATATATTTCTTTAAAATTATGGTAGATGACAATTATAGATATGATCCCTCTTCCTATTTCTATTACATGAATTGGTGACGTGATTATTCCTTCTTCTGGGATCCATTTTTAATCATTTCCATGTTATATATTGTCTCATAAAATTATGAACTCTCTATGAGTCTAAACATGGCATAGAAAACAACATAAATTTATTCATCATAAATCCTAGAACAATATACTGTAGTTACATCGGTGGATCAAATCCATCATAATGTCTTGAAATGAAAATGTTAATTATCAGATAATTTCCATCAGGAGTGTCCAAATAGGGGCACATAAAGGCCTGATGTCGTGTACTAGGATACCCATGGTCAGGCGCCAAAACTCCTTGGTATGTCTATTGTAGAACCACATCCCCTAATAGTATCCAGATAGGGTTGTATATGGTTGAAGGATCCACATAATATATTACCTACCAAAATTCCATGATGTTCGTGTATATTTTTTCTCAATGACTATCTTAGGGATTTGTTCCATAATATATTTTTTCAAAATCTAGTTTCCATGTTTTCAACTAAACATCCTCTGATACAAACTATACATCCCCAACCCTAGAATCTTGTCGAAGGTACATTATTTTAATACATTGGCATGATTACAAGGGATCAAATCTTGAAGGAACAAGTAGTTTAGTAGTTTTGAAAAAATAGATACATACATATGATCAACATTACTACATGAAATGAAATTCCAAATATATGTTTTATTAGTAGCATCTGAAACTCTATGTTTATCCCTACTAGTCATTCATAATAAACTTATTAATGTCCTTAAAAATGAAACATAACAAAGGGGTGTGCATAGATGCTCTGTAAGGGTAAGAATTACAACTAAACATATCACATACATTATCAATTTTCATGGTGAATAACTAAAAATACAATACTTTAAAAATAAACATGAACACATTATGGTAGGAAAATGAGATGACTAAAATTCCATAAAAAAGAATAATCAGGGGTATTATACTAGTTTAATAAACACATGAACATTCAATTAGAGGATTCATATTGAGGGAAAATATATATATATTCGAAAGTCATAAACAAACCATTATGGCCTTAGCAAAGTCATCTAAAAATGATTAAGGCCACTGCCAAAACCATATCTCAAAATGGTAATGGCCTTATCCATGTCCATAGTTATTTGTCTCATGAGATCTACTGATGAATTTAGGTGGTATAGGAGGCCCCACTCATCACATACTAAGTCCGTTGAGTTTCTTATATGAAAGAGGTCAACATATTGAGCATTAAAATTCATTTGGAAAGTAACATATGAAATGTAAATAACATTCCCCAATCATTGAACATAAACACTACACATTCGCAATAATATGGTGAATGGTATCAAAATAGAACATCCAATGTCAAAATAATTAGAAACCCTTAAACAAAATATTATAAATGATATTATAATAGAAAAACCTCAATGATGTGAATTATTCAACAAAGGGTGTTAGCATAGATGGGTATATTTTTAAATGATACCACTAAATAAATTCTTTATTAAAAATCCATAAACATTCCAAAGTGTCCCATACAACGTTGAATCATTTTAATCATAACCCCATATAATATCTTGAGTATAATAAGACTATTTTTATGATATAATAATGGAAATTGAATACACCACATGCCTGGAATGAGTTTTGAAAAGGAATATATTTCAAAAATGTTAATGTGAGATGAAAAACAACCTTTATACTTTTGAAAGAAGTGTTCTGTTGGAAAATCATTTGGATTTTTGATGAAATAAGATTTTAAACATGTATATCTAAAAAATAACAATCCAGGACATTGAATTTATATTATTGGTAAATATTAATTCCCAAAAGGGTGAAATCAAAAAAACATATTTAGAATACTTATATACAAATCAATTTATAGAATTTAAAGGAACCTATTAAAGAGAATTTTAAAGTGAAAAATGTATGTTATTCTATTAAATCCATAAATTCTCAAATATAAATTTTCATAATAAAATTAGTGGTTTTATAAAAATAATGGTGTCATTATACGGATTCTAGTGTGTACTTGAAAATGAGTATGAATTTGAGAAATTCTCTTGAATCAACATTGTTTGTCAGGACAAAAGTTTTAGTGAACCTTTTAAAACATGTAGATCCCCATAAAATAAAAATGGATTCTAATTGGAAATAATATATAGTATATTCAAAAAAAATATATATTATATATGAATAAATAATAATATCATTGATGTAATGTAGGGAATAAGAGAACCGGTAATGAAAACAAGGGTTCAGGTAGAAATCCCTAAACACATTGTATTCAATCCATTCGTATGACCCATAATTAATAATATTAAAATGATACATTAAACACTATTAAAATAAATAGATTCATGATACAATACATCAATGATCAGTATACATACATCTTGCACATGTAAATATTAGTGAATAAATAATATCTCACAAAATTGGAAGTGAGATGAGGAAACAGTTACCTTATGTCTGATGGAGTTATTCCATTAATCATAGTATCATATATAACCATATTAAATTCCTTAACTAATATTCCATGAATTTATTAATTATTTAATTTATTTATTATTGTCTTATTATTTTCATTCAAGGCTATCTTGATGGGTTTAAGAGGATTAATTTTATTGTATGGGAGTTTTTTTCCGGGGTTTTCATGACTGATTTAGTTATATTCTTATAGAGATAAATATGTAGAATGAGAATGGTTGTACAAAATTGATGTTATATGTCATTAGTGAACATACAGAAGTTTATATTGTTGTACAAATCATTTGGTTACTTTTATTGAAGATGAATTATTATATAATTTATATAATGATTACAGTTTGGGTTTATTCGGCATTTTATAAAGATAAAAAATCATTTTTCTTTATAAATTTATATGATTTGTAAAAAAAATCAATGAACCATAAATAAGATATATTATAGATATTATAGTCTGGTTCAATCATTAATATGGTTTCATGACCAGAATTTATGATGGTAAAAGAAATTGAAAACCTTTCATCTTTGAATGTGATAAATTAACACATATCAGATGGTGTTTTAATTTCTTGTATAAAATAAGGGAAAGGATAGACAATTAATAATTATTACTTTATCAAGAAAAAATTACAATAAATATAAGGTAATAGAGTCATCACAAAATTTGAATTTATGTAAGTGATGAATGTAAATGAAAAAAATTGAAGATAGAAATAAAAGAAAATTTGAGAGAACCCTTATGAAAAGTCGGCAGCATAACGACATCACTTATATTTTTATAAAATATTATTATGATAGAAAAAAGTGGTATCACATCATTCATAAATTACATGGTTATTAAGGGGTATATATAATGAAATAACCCCACATAATACAGTTGAAAATAGAATATAATAACATAATAATAGTGCTTGAAAAAGATGGAGATTTAGTGACAACTATTTTTCAGCATAATGTTGATGCAACATGGATTTAGAAAACATTGAAAAAAACAGGACATTGGAAACCCATTCATAAAAAAATAATATTATAGTTGAGGGTTAGAATAAAATGTAAATAAGAACATGTTATGGAAATTTGAATTACATACCACATAAAAGTGAACTTGATCTAATAGATATGAAAATAGGTGCTTACCTCCTGACGTAATATTCCTTGAGAGCCTCTTCATGGGAGAGGTTTTGGTATTTTTATGATACCAAGGGATGATGGACGTGGGGTGGATCGTGGTAGGATATTTTATTAGAATTTAGACAAGGCACATGAATTGACATGCATGAAGAGAAGGGGGAGTGAGGGTGTGGGTGGTTATTGTGGAGGAGTGGAGAAATTTATGATGATCATATTCATTATTTTATTATATCCTTATTTCCATCCAATAGAGTTGATTCTCGTGACAAAAAATAGTAATAAGTGAATGTTTTTTTTGAACCATGTGTGATTAAATCATCCAAGATTCTATGAATAGTTAATTTTACGGATAACGTAAATATATGGTAAATTACCGTTTTTTAATGTTCATCAATAATTCGAGTATCTCATAAAAATCCCAAAAATTCACCCCAACCAGTTTTCCTCATGATGAATTAAAATAGTAAATCTATATTTTGAAAACAATTTCTGAAAAAAAAAATTTATTAAAAAAAAGGCAGATTAAAAAACATTAAAACTATAACTCGTTTTATAAAACCTTGAAAAATTATCCTAGTTCCCATAAAATTATCTTATAACAATAAGACAATAAATTAACAATTTATGATTACATTTTATGTAAACACATTTCCATTTTAAATTATTAAATTAGTTAGAAAATTTTAATTAAAATATTTATGATATATGAAAATACCAATACTTACACTATAATCATTTATTCACTAAAATGATGTTTAGTTGTATTTATACACTCAAGGTTGAAGTTTATATTTTTTGTCCAAATTTACTATTCATTATTATTCATAAGGTTATGTTACTATTAATCAAAGATTATATTTTCCTTATCAGACTCTAAATATATTCTTATACACAACATTGTATCTCATTTTTTCTAAATGCTGATAAATATGTGGAAAAATTATTTTTACTATCTAGGTTATAATAAAGTGGTGTTTCTAGAGACTCGATGTTTTATGCGTTCAATGTTTTATGTATTTTCAATATAATTTGTTGTTACACTCACCCCTTATATTCCCATAAATGACATGTTTCATGAGGAGAAATTGTACCATTTGAAATATCATATTCCATGTTATGAGAAAATTTTAAATTATTTGGTAGCATCGTGCATTCCTAATAATTTCCACAGAAAAAGAAGTTGAACATATTAAAAATGAGTCATTTTGGTAAATTTAGAATGAACCCTAATTTAGCACATATAAGGTTATCACGTGCTTAGGAATTGTGTTCTCTATTATGAAAATCAGTATATCCACAGGTTCTACCAAACTTTGGATTTTGGGTGCCGCTTTGGTCCCCAATACACTACTCGCAAGGTCCTTTATTCGGGTCTCTTTTTGTGAGCAATATTTTTGGATTCCCATCATTTTTTAAATTATTTTCCTCATTTTGAATGAATGGTTAATGTATCTAAAAGATTTACCTAAATAACAACCATTTATCATTATTGATATTTTAGATTTATTGGGGATTTTACATTATGAGTAATTTGAAAAATACTATGAAAAAATATACATTCTTCTGGAAGCTGATTATGTGTAAAAATTTCTAGAGACCAAATTCCTGTAATATGATGATTACATATCATTTTGGAATTTTTTATAAAAAAAATCTTTATGTATGGATTACATAGGTTCAATATCATTAACCTTCATTCTCATTTTTTCAAAAGAATAATGTATCCACTTTTATTTCAATATGGGGTTGGACATCGAGTTTCTATTGTATATCACCTACATGACAATGATCAATTAGAGGTGTAGAATAGAGAGTCATGAAAATTGTTGGAAAATGGCTTAAATAAATATAAATGATTGGATTTATTGAAATTATAAATCATTTTGGGATTAACATTCTTATTTACAAAACACCCAATGTAATGTCACAATATCCACTTGTTTTTTAAAAGAGTTGTCACCACCATTTTTAGATAGAGAACTAGGTCAAATATGACATTATAAAATGAAATTATAACCATTTTTGTAGGTACATAATGGAATTTACTGATTCCTGAGTTGTATGAAATGATAAGAGGTTCCTAGGAGTACTCTCAAATTTCTAAAGTGAGAACCAAGGGTACCCATGGCTACATCATTTTTCATCGTCAAATACACATATAAAAAAATGTCGTATTTTTTAATGCAAGGATAAATATACATCCATGTAAGACTTTATCATCTTTGTTTTCCTTATACACTATTACATATTTTTATCCATTTTTTTTGTTCAGGTTCAATATGATGAATCCAAAGAATCCACCATTATCAATGGGATTCAATTGAAGCATTTTCATGAAGCCAATATGGATTCCTTAATAGAGGAACTCTGAGTTCAAGAAGCATCCTTCCAAAGACATTGACCAAGTTCTATCCATTATTCATTATTTTTCATTTCATTTAGTATCATGCATACTCTAGGGGTGGGGTGGGTATATTCCTGGGTTAGTTAGGAATTTTCATCATTATTCTTATTTTTATATTTTTTTATATTATTGATACTATAGACTAGTTTCCCCCTCAATTTTATACCAGAATATTTATTTTTGATTCCTACATAATCATGTAAATTATGAAAAATACAGGATGAATTTCTCAATTTAACATTTTTTTAACAAAAAAATCACTGATATAATGTGTTTTTTATTTCAATTTATCATTAATGTGTGATTTTATCTTTTTAATTGGAATTGTTTCTTTGATATAAATTTTATATTCATTTTTAAAGTATTTTAAAGGAATATAAACTTTTGTGTGCGGATTTTATTATAAAATAGTTTCACTTAATTTATATATACATCATTTCACCAAACCATGAATTGTGAATTTTTCATACTAAACAGAAGTTAAATTTACATTATGTATATATTTTAAATCACTAAAAAATGATTTTACCATACTTTAGTTCCTTACTAGATATTCATCATTACTATATTAGATTGAACTATGTGTCTGTACATGTTATCGGACCATTTTATGCCCTCAAAAACATTGAAAAACATATAATAATGTGGATTGTTTCATTGGTAGTACAAAACCCACCATTTCAAAACATTTTATCTTTTTATAACTATTAATAGTATTGTTACGAGGAGATAAAAAAAGTGTTGAAAGATGTGTGTGAGATTTGTTCCTGGTGAAACTTTTGAAAAAAATTAATAAATCAGGGGAGTGATCAAATGTAAAAAATATGGTTAAATATAGGTACATATGTTATGTTTTTACTCTTGGTAATTCTTATATGACTGGGTATTGAAATTTGAATGAAAAGTATGTCGGATTTGTTCAATGGACATAATAATTTAAGCATAATATATTTAAAAATAATCTATATTTACTATATAAAAAGTTGGATGAATAAAATGAAATGTTTTTCACTCAAAAATGTTTGTAATTATTTATATTTTTGAATTTAAAATTACTTTCTCTAATTTATATCAATAATATATTATAATTACATTTTGATACAATTTAGGAGACATCATTTTCCATGATCACTATGATTAACTCTTTGATGTGATTTTTTCTTTGATCACATTGGTATGACATATTAAATTTTAATTTGATGTTTTATATTCATTAATTTTGGAATATATATATTCATTATATTTTGAAATATTACATTCCAATTAGTGTAAATGTTTAAGTGTGTTGGTGTGATCTTGTAGTTATTCACTAATCATTTCTACCCTTATAATGCTGTTTTAAACCGTTTTTATCATAAATTTAAATATTAATTAAAAATTTCACTTCATGATTGATTAATTTATTTTATTAATCACATTTAAGAAGTATTATTTCAGTTTTTTGGATGATTTCCATGTAGTAGAAGTGATTTTGAGTTCCCAAAAAGATGATGAAGAAAAATAGGCCAAAAAATGAAATATCTGAATAATATATATTGACAAAATGAATAATTTTACAAAATTGTTAGTCAAATTGTTTTGAAATTTCATCTTATGATTAAAATTTAGGTGGATGAATTGTATTATCACGAAATCCAAACACAATAATTTTATTATAGGGCCCATACAAACTAATCGTGTGACGAAACTGAAGCTACACAAAGCAAAAAGTTGTTCTTTGTATTTGGTTCATATCTCAACCTATTGTTTTAAGAAATGGAGATAATGGTTTTTTTGGTTATGGTAAATAAGTAGAGAAATAATAGTATACTTTTTTCAAGTCTAGAATAGTCTTTTAGGGCACTCCGAACCTTGGGAGAATTCATTTCTCGAAATTTGGTGGCTCAAAACTACATTCCACTTTGCCGATAAAATGTAACTTTGGGAACCCCATTTGTATGTTGGAAAAAAGAGTAATGAGATGTAGTATTGGATTTCTAGATGATTCATACACTCATCATATTTTTTTGAGGCCCCTATTCTCATTTGGGGTCATGGGAGATTGATAACATAAAGAAAATCCTCTTTATCCTCTCGATTGTGAGATAAATTATGTGTGATCATTTATGGAGAGAAAAACATCTTGTTTAGGGTGTTCTACAACACTTTCATCCAATGGATTGAGGAAATGTTTTTGTGGAACATTTCATTTTAGGTTTTTGATTTTTCTGATTCTTTATTTAATTCATTTATTTGGAACCCTTATGTGTAACACTTTTCATTTCATTACTGACTAGAATGAATTTTTTGTTCGTATCATGGTATGTACTAATAAGATAAGTCATGAATCTAATTTTTCCCACACATACCTCAAAATATATTTTTTTTATTATGAACACACTTTTATGGAAAATTGGGAAACCATTCAAGTACACAAAACAATCAGTCAACATGAAAAGGCATGGCCGAATCTAGGATTTTCAATTTTAGCATGTTAGAGATCGTACCTATGTGAAGACTCCAATGAAGAATGATATTATTCTTATCTGAATCCTCATTGATTAGGATTTCCCAATTCAATTCCATCTTTTCCTAGGTAAGGATGATCTCTTCCATGTATATCTTATTCTCGTTGAATCCACGATCCAAAATTCCATGTTGTTTTTGATACCAGTCACGTTGCTCCTTAGAAAGGTTACCCTGAAGGTGTCTGCCAACCAGTCTGTCAAACTCCTCTTGTGTAGTGATGACATGTAATCCTTTGTCGGTGAATTATTTTTTTCCATCTATGATGGTATCCCAGTCATCACACTCTATGAGTTCCCTACCGTTCCGATGGAAATCAGATCCAGAAGGCTTTTTTCCATCATGTGATGGGTCAGTGGTAGATGATTCCACTACTGATGCATAAACCTCTTTAATAGACATTCCCTCCGCCTACATTGGACCCTTTAGGGGAATATTACCTTTAGTGGAGGATCGATTTATGGGAGTACTTGGTAAGGAGGAATAGTCTCTCCTCTTCTGCGGCCTCTGAGAGTGCTTAAGAAGCCAATCTGAATCAATAAAGGTGTTCTTAACCTTCCTTAAAGAGGATCTAATATAGTCTTCCACAATGTCCAGTTACCTGGACTAAAGGATGGGGTCCAAATCAGAATCCTTATCCTCTTGATAATCCTGCACATCATCCCCTTCATCGGGTGCAGGAACTCCTCTCATAGCACTGTGAATCGATTTTGGGACTCAATAGACATTCCTCCTGACTTCACTGCCTCAGCATAGGATGGTCTTTCCAGCAGTTCCAGTTCAGACAGATTTGAACCTCTGGGCATCAGAAATCCACGTCCCATGAATTGATCCAATTGGTTGGTGTCCTACAAAACCAAACATTGAAGGGCACCAACACCCGATGCATTTCAGTCTTCCAAAAACGCCTTAGCTAAAATGAGTTGCCTGGCCAGAACTACATCCAATGTCACTGCATGGCCCTCAACTGCAATTGGGGTGGAGTGAAAATCCTGGAACTCACAGACCTGTGCAATCTTCACTGCACTACTTGACAAGGGGGAAACAACCAGATCACGCATCAAATGGGAAAAAACCTCAACAAACCTCAGTTATGGGAACTTAGGTATTTCACCCTTCACCTCACCTAAATAAATACCCTTCCCAGAACCCAATGCTATCTCCAACGAAGGAATCGAATCCTCACCCGAAGATTTAGGAGCCTCATTGCAAGCCCCACTATCCGAAAGTATAGAAACATCCTCAGACAAATCTTGGGGGGCCCTTCCACTATCAACCACATGAGAACATTTACGAAGAAATGAATGACATTCCTAATTAAGGTGACCTAGGTGACCACACGAAGCATAGAAATAATACCAGTTCTCAAAAACCACTGGATGGAGACATCAAAGTTCACTTTCAACCTCAATCCATACTTCTTCAATAGGGGGTTTGGAGGCGTCGACTTCCACCCAAATCTGGGGTTCAATTGGATGGAACAATGTCCTAGAATTCTTGTCTAAAGAAAAAAATCTTCTGACCATATTGCCTAAAATTTAAAGGATAGATGGATTTTGAAATGGCAGGGGAAGAATCTGAATGCTTACCCAGATCGCTGCGGAGGGGTAATCCCTCTTCTAATGGAAATCGTAGCTCCATCTCATAAGAATGAAGTGGTTCCCTTTGCATGAACAAAGGCCTTTGGACCAAACAATGATGAGATTTTCATAATTGGAGAACCACATTTGGAAGTGATGATGGTCGAGGAGCCCGAAGGTTACATGATCTTGTAGGTACCAAGAATCATTAACGAAACAAGAAAAGCAATCAAGAGAAGGATGTCGTCAGCCAAACCGAGCTATTAGGGATAGCCCATGGAGAAAAGAATCCATAGAGAAATCCTGGTGGGAGAGGGAGAGAGAGGGGGCCCCTTGGTGGAGTGCCGGGACTTTAGGGAAAAGATGAATCTAGGGAAGGTTAGGGAGAAGGGAAGGATCAGAGAATGGGGAACGGCACTGCCGGAGGGGCGAGGACGGGATGGTCATCGCCGCCTCCTGAAAGGGTGAGCCACTACTAGGGTTCCATGGGGGAGTGCGTGAAAGCTCCCGTTCCTCCCATACATACCCGAGATAACGATATTATAAGGAAATCCTCACCCTGTACATCAATACCTATCCTTGAAAACACGATTGTTGTGTCAAGAGCTCATTATTTTTGAAAAATTATATTTGATATGCGTGGAATTGAAACCATGATTACCCTCAGTGCAAGGCATCCATTAAAAACGTTTAATTTTTAAATCAATTAACTAAACAGTATGTGTATTGAATATGAAAAGAAGTCTTTCTCTAATAATTTCAAAAAACAACACCTTCTTCTGTGAACTATAAATATATTTAATAATGTTATTTTATTTTTTAAACTTCTATCAAACCCACCTCCTCTTTTTTCGATTTTTTTAAAATACAATCATTAAACCACCAAATATACATGAGAGATTAGCTTAGGTATTCTCTATTATTCAAATCACATTTTAAAAATAATCAATTTTATGTGTCATTTTAATTATTTCATCACATGATTCACCTAATCATCGTATGGTCATGTGGCTGAGTAAGAATATCCAATAAAAACACCCATGGAAACTATGAAATAGAATATCCAATGTATAACCAATTAAAAAAATATGGATTCATGGTTAGTTTCAACGAGTTCATGGAAAACAAGTCATGTGATGTTTTTCTCATAAAATAGTCTTACAGATGGATCATTCGATCAGTTCTTACGAAAGGTCTTGTGAAGACTTAATGCGATGAAGGTAGATCACAAGAGATTGGGATATGTTTAGTCAATGAATGATCCAACCATATCTCACCTATTTATAGGGTCTTCCACATATTACAAAATTTCAGCTGACTGGAAAAACTATCCCCGGACATTGATTGGATATATCCCCAAACATTAGGTGGAAATTTACATTCCTGATAATGTAGACCATTTCCCCACAAAAACCACTCATTTAGGGTAATTTTTGGACTCCCCCAATTTGATCATTATAAAATACACAAGGGGAGATGTTATCAAAATATTTTTATAATTATCCACATAAATAAATTATTGATGAATGTTTCCATGACACATAGATTTCATGAACATCCAATGTAAACACGATCACTTGAACACCGAAAGGTAATGAAAATAGACATGCACATAACACAACCCGCTGGAAGATCATACAAATACTCTTTGAAAAAGACTCCATGATATTGTGAACGATCCCAAAAAATATATAATTATTTAGCTACTACCAGATGAGATCCCCCAAGACATACGACCTGTTAGCCAATGAGTTATTGATGATCCATCAATTCATCATAAAAATTGAGGGTAAAAATATCCCAATGGTGGGGGATTCACTCAATTGTAATCATATTGTTATGCTACCAGGTGGTTTAAAATACACCGCATATGCTCTGGTTACAAATGTGCCTTTTTGAATGAGGGCATGTTGTCACATCACCCCCATCAAATGAAGGGATTATTACATGTCTAGTAAGTTTGGTTCTCCCCCTATGGCTCAAAAAATATTAATAAGTTTCATCCTTGATAATTGTTACACATAGCCACATTACACTTTTTTGGTCACATGATGCATCACCGATGGGGAGATTGATTTTCATTAACAAAACTCACACAAATTCAACATACCCCAATCCCATGTAAAATACATAGGAAAATTAAAAGGGAAAATATGGAATATTCTTGTGAGGGTATGATACATTGATCAAATTGCAATAGTTTTATATAGCCAGTGTAATGTCATGTTGATCATGTAAAACCCCCTCAAAAAATCTTCATTGTATCAAAATACCCATTGGAATAATATCTTGATCACATGAATTCCTCCATGATTGATAGTGTTGATATGTGGAAGACCCTATACAAGTCACCTCAGTGCACACAAAAACATATCAGAAGGCATCTTGAAATCATAATGTTTATAAGAACTATCATCCTAACCCAATAAAACCCAATTGGAATTTACACAAAATTAGAAACAATCATTCAATTAGTGATAAGTAAAAAAATAGGGAACAAATATAATGGTCATGAGATCACTAGAAATAATGTGACACCCATGCCAGGATCATACGAGGTGAGCAACATCATAGAAATATTCCAACCCTATCAACAATTTTATATTTGAGGGGTGAACAAGGATGTGTATAACCAAGGTTATGAGTCCTATAAATCCACCCCACCAAGAAAAAAAATCATCTTTAGATATTTTTTTCCATACACTGGGTTACTAGGCCTTAGTACATGCCTCTCATAGAAGATAATATCTTGATCACAATAGTTTTCCATGAGATATAATTTGTAGAATGACATGAAGATCTGGAGGCACGCATAGGCAGTTTGAATTATAACGTAAAATCACAAGAATGAATTATTTATGTTTATATGAAGGACATCGTTCTTATCCATTGTGTAACATGAGAAACAAACAAGATAACATTGGAAAAATATAATTCACAAATATGAAAAAATGTCTAGAAAAAATGCATAAAATGGTGGGAGACTTATGAAATGAACACATATGTTGATCCTCATGTGATTCGCATGAACCACCACGTTCATGTGAAAAAATGAGGAAATGTTACAATGATCATGCATTCCTCCCTAGTTATACAATGTAGAATTTTCGATGCACCTGGACAAGAAAAATCATGTCACAGAACTAGTTTGAGGAATTCCACATGAGTATCAAGAATCACATCGAGATCTCCATAAAAACATTATGATGTCTCCAAGTCATGTCTCTAAAATATTTTGGAGGCACCCGGACATGTTTGGTGGGTATCATGATGAAACCAAGGCATGTCAATTGGAAATCTCGATGTCCATCGTATAAGTTATCCATGTCATGCAGAATGATCAAGATATGGCAACGAGATCTCATGACATCCTCCAATCAAGTCAATAATCTTTCATGAAGACACCTGGTCAAGTTAACCAGATCATGGAAAACCTTCCATGAATGTTAGATCAGATCATCCCATGACCTCCAAGACAAGTAAACTAGGATTTTGAAAGAGATCCAAATAATTCAAACATTATCTTCAAATAGTATTCAGACATTCAATTTAGATTATGTGATGTACCTTAGGGAATTCAGGTGGGTCATGTAGTTTCCCTTGGACATGTCCGTAAAAGTGCTCATCATGTAGAAGCATGCTTCTACTTTTCATGATGACAATATAGATCTATCAGTAGGAAAATCATGTAGGTCAAGATAAAAATGAGGCTATGATAACCATAGTTTGGATGTACTGATCCATGGTATGATATAACTGCCTATGTATGAGGGAAAAAACATTGTATGTGCCATGATCATTGGAATAACATGTAATATCAAACATACAAGTGAATCCTTAATTTGTAATCCTTGATCAACGACATAATATGATATGTTCCCCAATATCAAGAAAACCATATATTGTAATCACTGATCACAGTAAACTATCAGAAATCTGATTAAAGAAAAAACATTGATAAGTATGACAGTTTTATAAGGCCCATGCTTAAATTTGAATCCACTTTAGTATAAGCCCCTCATGTCTCTAAAATTTCAACCATCAAGACCAAATTTCGGCCATGTGATGTTCATCCTTCATCTTCACCTAGAATATTGTTAAATCAATCAGAACTAGATGATCAATGATTCTTATAATAGCCATGATATGTAGGTTTCCTTCCCTAGTATTGATTTCAATGATAATTCCCTTTATTAGAAGCCCCCCCCCCCATGTCCACGATATTAAAACCTTGGGACCCAAATCTGTAAGATCCCGATTTTTGAAAAGGTATTTTTTTGTTATTTTTTGGTTGAATCCCATGTTTTAGGATTCAAGGAATGTTTCTTGAATGTGTGAGAGGCCTTGTGGGTGTTCCGGGGGCTCGGGGAAATGAAGAAAAGAAAATCTGGGCAATAGGCCAGGGCGCACGACCAGGAAAAACCTTGTGGCCCGCCTAGGCTAAACTGTGTGACGCCTCCTCCTCTGAACAGAAGCCTGCACATGGTTTGTGCACAGTATTACAAACCGTGTGGCTAAATAGTGTGACCCCTCCTCCAGACAGTGGCATGCTCACAGTTTGCGCACAGTTTTCCAAATCATGCGGACAAACCGTGCGGCCACATAATGTTGGGAAAAATTAAAAAATTGAAACTTCGGGCTTTTAAACCCCATCTCGGGATTTTTCCTCTCCACTACCCCCTCTCTACCCTTGGATGAACTTGGATGACCCAATCATCCCAAGGGTGGTTCTCCTTCTATTCTAAGGTGTTTTTGGTGCCGTTGGTTGCGGATCAAAGCTCCGGGTAAGGCTTATCTCATCCTTGGTTCTCCATTTGGTTTAGGGATTACATCTTCTCTCCCATTTGTTCCGAAACTCTTAAACACTATATTTTGTGTGAGTTTTAGGTTGAATCTCCAAATTGTTGTCGGATCGAGGTCTAAGGACCTGATTGAGAGTGTGTTCAACCGCCGTTTTCAGGTAGGTGGTCTATAAGTGATATCCCATAGTTATTTGGGAATTTGTGCACGTTTAGTTGTGTTCTTGCATTCCTTAGGTTTTTTTTTCGATAACATTGCCATGTTTTGTAATAATGGGGTTTAAAATGGAAAATGGTAACCCTCATGATCTCCGTGGGATGTGTTGGGATAGACTTAAACTAATTGGGGCCATCCATGGGATGAGCCGACACTTCCTGGATTTAGGGATTGATATTAAACAACCGACCTTATTGTAATGAATTGTTGATCCCTTCATAAATGTGTTGTCCTGATTGGTTGAACTACGAATATATGTTAGGTGATTCACCTAGACTTGGCAATAACCTTAAGTTAGAAGTGGAATAGGTTAAATGGTTAGTTCATGGGAATGGTGAACATGTTAAATGTGTTAATGTGTAAACTGATTAAAGACCATAAGGGGATAGATTATGGGTTTAATGTTGAATGCTTAGTGAGATAGGCATAAGACTGGGAATTGGGAGAATGGTTAAATGATGTGAAATGGTAATGTGTTAATGGGATATGGATTGATGTGGATTCCGATGTGGGTTGTTGTGAATAGTGTTTCTGAAGGGCAATGGCTTGGATGGTTGATGGTTACTTATATATATAATCATGTGCACGTGGTTTTGTAGAGTGGGGTATGACATGAGGATCTAGGCCCATGGGTCGAGTGAAGATTGAGGTTCTAAACTCCACCCTAAATGCATGGGTTAGGAATGGGGACGGAGGGTCTATTCTCCTAACAGTTTCTTCCACCCAGACTAAGGCTTCGAGGTGAGGTTATGGTTGTTATGAGGGAGTAGGTCCTAGATAGATATGATTACAATGTGGTTACCCTCTTGCATGTGATTTTTTTCCTCAGGCCCATGCAATATAATGTATGTGATTAACCCATGGAAATGTGATTAAATGGTAAATGGTGATAATTGGTAGGTAATGAATGGTATCGGATGTGGGAATTGCTTGGCTCTAAGCTAGATAATGGTACCTTAAATAATTACATGGAAATTATCATTCATACTCCTTTGCATGCACTATCTGTTTATACTAGATATTTGTAGACACCATTGGTGGTGGCCTACATAGTTCTACTCACACCCTGCTCGGGCGGCCGTTGGGAACCCAAGAAAACTTCATGTTAGCGGGTCAAGATAAGGGAAAGGGTCCTTGCTAGATAGTTGAGTGTACATGGGTAGCACATGGAGGAGGATCTGGACTTGGAGTTAGGACCGTTTTGGGGATTTTGGTCATGGTCTTTTTTTGGGGTTTTGTCCACTTTTTCACTTGTAGTATGACATGACATATTTGATTTTTGGAAATGGTTGTTATACATGTTCCTTGTTTGTTGATTATTTTCTCCGGTATTGTTTTATTTCTATTGTGTTTTACTCAGATAAAAAGGGGGTATAGTCTCCCCACTTGACCACATAGACCCCCGCTACTAGTCGGGAGCCTTCGACATACAGGGAGGCGTGCTTAAGGTGGTGTAATCACCCGGCTCGAAGCACCAGATTAGTGGATTCCGGGTCGAGGACGTTACAAAGTGGTATCCGAGGAGGTCATTATTCTCCTTCTCTGAGGTCTTGTTATTTGGGATTGGTAGCCAAGGGTTAAGACGTGTCGGGCCTTGGTTAGGAGATCGTGCTTGGGAGTAGCTGACCTAAGTACGGGGGAAAACCAAGTCACCCTGAGTAAGAAATGATGTTCTTGGTTGTGTGATGTTACAGTTGATTATATTTCACCGTTGGGAAATGCACATGTGGTTTGATGTGATTGTATTATTATTTTTTGGTTGCGGCCTTAACGACACGAGTATTTGCATTAATACATCATTGTAGGAACCTAGGGAGATAGGTGACATGCACTGTGTTATGCACATCCACGGGGTTGGTGTGTGAGGAAGGGAACTGTGGTGCATCATGCATTTCATGAAACCAAGGAATAATGATAATAATGAAACAAAACAAGTGGGTAAATGATATTTAATGTAGTTATAGGATTTAAAAAAAGTTGGAAAATGTTGTTGTTTTAGCATATGAAATGGGTTGTTATATCTAGTAAAGATCTTTGGATGGAGTCATGAATGATTATGGTATGCCCTCTAAAACTCTCGTGCATGGAATTGCAGTGAAATGCAACTACGACGTCGATTACCAGTTGGAAAACAAGAGGATGTGGCTGAGAACAATTCTCTAGTAGAGAAGGAAGAATATTTTCTAATCAAGGATGGTAGAGAATACTAGTTCTGGGAGAAATTGGCTCACCTTATGCAGATGATGGATCGGGACCCATGGCGGGTTGCACCGAGTATGTTTGAGCTGACCAGGGAGTTCCAGTTGTAGCACCCTCTGTCCTTCACCGGAAAGGGTGGGACTGAAGTAACAGGGTCCTAGTTATATTCTATCCAGACGATACTGGACCATCTGGAGACCCCAGTTGAAAAACGAGTGAAGCTGGCCAGTTATATGTTGCGAGACAAGGCTGGGCGTTGGCTGGACATTCAAGATCAAATCGAGCAGGCTGAGGGAATGTTGTGGAAGGTTTTTCATGAAATTTCTCTAGAGAATTTCTACCCAGAGACATCGAGATAGGATCGGGCTACATATTTTATGAGCCTGACTCAGGGATCTCTATCAGTGATGGACTATGCTAGTCGCTTCACTAATTGGAGACGTTGTGTCCCAGTGTTAGCAGGGGATGAGGCAGCAGTAGCAATGTGTTTCTAGGATGGGCTGAGACATGAGATCAGGTCTCAGGTAAACGTCTTCCGCTTGAAGAGGTTCACAGAGGTAGTAGATCAGGCACTGATCTCAGAAGGAAACCTTAAGGGAGATTCGGGTTGTGGTCTTGTGGTGTTACTGGGACAGACAAGCGGTGCAGCAACCGAAGGTTGAATGTGATTCCATGATAGCTCACAATATGGAGGAAGTGTGAAAAGTTTCTAGTAGAGAGGTTCGGCCTCTCATAGTGAAAATCATATGTTTTTCTATCAATGCGGTAGGATGGGGCACATGCATGGCCAGTGTCCTCGACCTCCAGTTGAGTTCCGTTCGTGCGGCTGGACGGGACATGTGCAGAAGTTATGTAGGAAACCTCAGCAGGTGGGTGAGTATGATGGTGGAAGGAAGGTACCAGATACGGGTAGGGGATCAGTTTCCCTATATCAGGCATGCATTTGGAGCTCCACAGGCCATACTTGTAGGGGTGGTGGATGTGGAACTCTAGGGCGAGATCGCTCATGCCAGTAGGGCAGTGTAGTGCAGGGTGTTCAAGATGGAGCCCAGGGTATATGGTCAAGTCATCATCAGGCAGTTTGTGCCTGGTGATGACAAGGCTGGACCATCGACTATTCGACGTATGATTCCTGTAGCTTCTACTCCTTCTAGAGCATTTTATGACACAGGTTCCACAAAATCAGATGTCTCTGCTCAACTTTTGGTATCGATGGGTTTACTTATGGAGAGGGTGTGTGGAGTTATGTCAATTGACACTCAGTTGGAGGTGCGGGTTAAGGATATAAAGAAATTAAAGGGGTGTTCCTTGGAAGTTGGTGGGTATAATTTTCTGTGGGACTTGGACGTTCTTGAGATGTCATGGTTTGACCTAATCCGGGGAATGAATTGTTTTGTGTTGTATCAGGTGCAAATAGATTGTTACTGTTGCAGATTATCATTCAGGTCGCTTGAGGGTGACACTGATGTCTACTATGGTGAATGGGATGTCCCAGCAGGGCGTGCAGGTCGGTTTTGTCAATGGATTAGAGGACTCACGGCTCAAGTGGCATGTCTCATGCTTGATAACAATGAAATAGGGGAGAAATATGTTTTCCCTCCTGTGGTGGATTGGTTTCAGGACGTGTTTCCTGGGGATTTCCCAGGGTTACCCCATTAAGGGATGTTGAGTTCACGATCGAGTTGCTGCCGGGTGTAGAGCCAGTTTCTATTCCACCATATTGAATGGCACCGGCTAAACTCCAGGAACTGAAGATCAGCTTCAGGAGTCGGAGTGTAATGGGTATATCCATCCTAGTATGTCTCCTTGGGGATCTCTCATTATTTTCTCAAAGAAGGTCGATGTGTCGTTAAGGCTGTGTGTTGACTATCTAATGTTGAATCAGATGACGGTGAAAAATTGGTACCCTCATTATTGAATTGATGAACATTTTGATCAGTTGAGGGGTGCATCGGTGTTTTCTAAGATCGATCTGAGGTTGGGTTATCACCAGTTGAGGGTGAGGTCTTCTGACATACCACATACAACTTTCTAGAGTCGGTATAGGTTGATTGAGTGTGTGGTAAATTTTTTTGGCTTGCCCAATACACAGGAGGTGTTTATGTCTTTAATGAACCAGATCTTTCATACCTATCTATATCGGTTTGTGGTTGTCTTTGAGGACGATATCTTAGTGTACTCGAAATCTCACGATGATCATGCCCAACATCATGACATTGTCTTGGGTTTGCAAAGAGAGTACTAGCTATATGCCAATCTATCCACATGACAATTTTGGATATGTGAGGTGCATTTTTTGGGTTACATCATCTCAGAGGCAGGTGTGTTAGTGGATCCAGCGAAAGTACATGCAGTTGTATCTTGGGAGCAGCCCAAGAGTGTTTCTGATGTTTGGAGTTTTCTAGGTTTTACAGGGTATTACCAAAGGTTCATTCAAGATTTCTCTTACTTCGCAGCACCACTCTCGGGATTGACCAAGAAAGGAATCATGTTCGAAAGGTCTGAGTCTTGTGAGAATGAATTCCAAGAGTTGAAGAAGCGGCTGACAACTGCACCTATCTTGATCTTACCTGATCTGGGTAAGAAGTACATCGTGTTTTGTGATGTGACCATAATCGAACATGGGGATTTGTTAATGCAATATGAGTGGGTAGTGTCTTATGGGTCAAGGAAGTTGAGACCCCATGAGAATAATTATCCCCCTAATGACCTTGAGTTGACTGTAGTAGTGTACACCATGAAGTGATGGATGCACTATCTATTGGGAGAATGGTTTACCATGTTTACCGACCATAAGAGTTTAAAGTACGTGTTATCACAGCGGGATCTGAATCTTCGGTAGCAAAGATGGGTTGATTATATCCAGTCATTTGACTTTTAGTTGGTGTACATGCCGGGAAATGGAAACTGTGTTGCCTATGCTCTGATCAGGAAGGTTCAAAATCAGATGGTTCAGGAGTCTAGAACCAAGTGGAAGGTGATGGAATTGCTTGCAGAAATGCACCTGGATGTATAGGAGGAGAGTGGTCAGGTCACTCTTGCTTCCATAATAATGGAGTCGACACATTTGAGTCGAGTTAAGGATGGTCATCTTGATGATCCTGAGTGTTTGATCATGAAGGAAAAGCTTAAAGGTGGGGAGCAACCTTCTGGCTGGTCAATCGGTGTAGATATTGTTTTTTGTGTTCGTGATTATGTGGTTGTGCCAAAGTGTGTGTGGGAAGAGTCGATGAGGGAGATCCATGCATAAAATTGGGAAGTGCATCCTGGTTTGACCAAGATGTACCATGATCTTCGAAGGAAGTCTTGGTGGCTTGCAATGAAGAATGATGTTGCGGGCTTTGTGGCATAGTGTCTTACCTGTCAGAAGGTGAAGGTTGAGCATCAACACCCATGTGCTTTGTTGCATCCATTTCCAATTCCAGAATGAAAGTGGGATGATGTGACAATGGATTTTGTCATAGGTCTTCCAAGGACGTCGTGGAAGAATGATAAAATGTGGGTGGTTGTGGATCGATTAACGAAAGTGGATCATTTTTTACCGATTCTGGATACCCAAACAGCCGACCTGTTGGGTGAACTATATGTTTGGGAAATAGTGCGGTTAAATGGTGTTCCGCGAACCGTAGTTTTAGACCGAGATCTGTGTTTCACATCACATTTCTGGCATGGGTTGCAGAAGGCTCTTGGTGCGCATGTGTTTTTTAGTATGGCTTTCCACCCGCAGATGGACAAGCATTCGGAGCGTACGATCCAAGTTTTGGAAGACGTGTTAAGTGATTGTGTGTTGTAATTTGGTGGTTCTTGGGAGAGAAACATATCGTTGGTTTAGTTTTCCTACAACAACAGTTTTCAAGATATGATTCAGATGGCGCCGTTTGAGGAACTCTATGGGAGGACATGTAGATATTCGTTGTGTTGGCTAGATGTCAGTGAATCTAAGTTGTTGGGGCCATGTCTTGTGCAGGATACTTCAAAGTGAGTTAAGATGATTGAGAAGTATATGGATATGGCTCAGAATAGTCATAAGTCGTATGCAGATAGGAGGTGTAGACCTCTTGAGTTTGCGGTGGGTGATAATGTGTTCCTTCAGTTGTCGCCAAGGTTGGGACACCGTCAGATATGAAGGTAGGGTTAGTTGGCGCCTAGGTATGTGGGTCCTTTTGAGATTGTGGAGGGGATGATACCAGTGGCTTACCTATTGGCTCTTCCACAACAGTATGGTGGGATACATGATGTGTTTCATGTGTTAAAGCTTCGACAGTATCACCCTGACTGATCTTAGGTGGTTGATTTTGAGAATGTGGAGCTTGAGGTGATGCGTCATTTGAGGAGCACCCAATCCATGTGGTGGATCATAGTGAAAAGGTCTTGCGAGGAAAGGTTGTGCCATTAGTGTGAGTAATATGGCCGCATGGGAATGTTCAAGAAGAAACTTGTCAGCAGGAATCAGATATGCGGTCTCAGAGGCCCGAACTCTTCTCTTCGGTGGAGCAATGAGGCTTGGGAACTCGGCTTGAGGACGATCCGTTATAAGGTGGGGTGATTGTAAGATCCTGTTTTTTGGGAAGGTATGTTTTCATTATGTTTTGGCTGAATCCCTTGTTTCGGGCTTCAAGGGATGTTTATTGGAAGTGTGAGAGGCCTTGAGGGTCTCCCAAGGGCTTGGGGCACAGAAGAAAGGAAATCTGGGAAATTGGCCAGGGCGCATGGCCTGGGCATGGCCAGGCAAACCGTGCAGCCTACCCAGGCTAAATCGTTTGACCGTTCCTCCTTCAGATAGAAGCATGCATATGGTTTGTGCACGGTTTTCCAAACATTGCGGCCAAATTTTGCAACCCCTCCTCCTCCGGACAGTGGCATGCGCATAGTTTGCACACAGTTTTCCCAACCGTGCGAACAAACTGTGAAACCACATAATGTTGGGAAAAATTACAAAATTGCCACTCCGGGCTTTCAAACCCTAAGTCGGGATTTTCCTCTCCACTCCCCCCTCTCTACCCTAGGATTAACATGGTCGGCCCTATCTTCCCAAGGGTGGTTCTCCTTTGATTCTAAGGCGTTTTTGGTGTCGTTGGTTGCGGATCGAAGCTCTGGGTATGGCTAATCACATCCTTGGTTATCCTTTTGGTTTAGGGTTTTCATCTTCTCTCCCTTTTGTTCCGAAACCCAAAAACCATATCATTTGGGTTAATATTAGTTTGATGCTCCAAAGGTTGGTCAGATCGAGGTATAAGGACTTAATTGAGAGTGTTTTCAACCACAGTTTCAAGGTAGGTGGTCTAAAAGTGATATCCCATAGTTATTTGGTTATTTGTGCATGTTTAGTTGTGTTATTCCATTCCTTTGGTTATGTGTTGTATAACCATGGCATGTTTGGTAATAATGGTATTTAAAATGGAAAATGGGAACCCTCACAATCCACATGGGATGTGTGGGGATGGACTTAACCTAATTGGGGCCATCCATGGGATGAGCCGGCACATCCCAGATTTAGGGATTGATATTAAACAAGTGACCTTGTTGTAATGAATTGTAGATCCCTTGATAAATGTGTTGGGATGATTGGTTGAACGAGGAATCGAAGTTAAGTGATGCACTTAGACTTGGAAATAACCTAAGGGTTAAAGTGGAATGGTTAAAATGGTTGGTTCATGGTAATGATAAACGGGTTAAATGGGTTAATGTGTAAACTGATTAAAGACCACAATGGGATGGATTATGGGTTTAATGTTGAATTCTTAGTGAGATAGTCATAACACATGGGAATTGGGTGAATGGTTAAATAATGTCAAATGGTAATGTGTTAATGGGTTAAGGCATGATGTGGATTCCCATGTGGGTTGCTGTGAATAGTGTTCCTGAAGGGAAATGGCTTGGATGGTTGATGGTTACTTATATATATAAGCATGTGAAAAAGGATTCGTAGAGTGGGGTATTACTTGAGTATCTACACCCATGGGTCGAGTGAAGATTGTGGTTCTAAAATCTACCCTAAATGCATTGGTTAGGAAAAGGGACTGAGGATCTATTTTCCTAACGGTTACATCCACCCGGACAGACGCTTCGAGGTGAGGTTATGGTTGCTATGAGGGAGTTAGTCCTAGTGAGATAGGATAATGATGTGGATACCATCCTGCAAGTGATTGTTGGCCTTAGACCCATGTAACATAATGTATGTGATTAACCCATGTAAATGTAATGAAATGGTAAATGGTGATAATGGGTGTGTAATGAATGGTTATAGATGTGGAAATGGATTGGATCTAAGTTGGATAATGGTACCTTAAATAATTACTTGGAAATTATCATTCATACTCCTTTGAATTCAATATCTATTTATACTGGATATTTTTTGACATCGTTGGTGGTGGCCTGCTGAGTTGTACACACACCCTGCTCGGGCCGCCGTTGGGTACCCGAGCAGATTTTCTGTTTACAGGTCAAGATAAAGGAAAGTTTCCTTGTTAGATAGTTGGGTGGACATGGGTAGCACTTGGTGGAGGATATATACATGGAGTCGGGACCGTTTTGGGGATTTCGGTCGTGTTTTTTATTTTGGGGTTTTGTCCACTTTTGAACTTAGAGTATGACATGACATATTTTATTGTTGGAAATGGTTGTTATACATGTTCCTTGTTTATTGATTATTTTCTCAGATATTGGTTTATTTCTATTGTGGTTTACTCTGAAAAAAGGGGGTATAGTATCACCACTTGACCAGATAGAACACTGCTACTAGTCAGCACCCTTTGGCGTACAGGGAGGCACGCTTATGGTCGTGTAACCACCCGGCTCGGAGCACCGATTTAGTGGCTTCCGGGTCAGGGACATTACACAATCATTCCCATGAAATAATAATTTTACCTCATCCATTATCATATAAAGATGTCAATAAAATTACATTGATTCTGATTCTTAGTAAAACAATGATATGATAGATTCCTTTTGGAGGCTAAATCCCCAAATTAAGAAAATACAAAGGTGTGTCCGAGTACATATGTCTATCATATATATGTAGTGATAATAATTACTTTCTATTACCTCTTTCTGATAATGATCATGTATCACTTGGTATTAGGAAGTTAGAGTGGTCATATCATTAGATTCTTGAATCTTCAACAAGCATGGGAACCCTAGTTTGTAAGCCCCGAACAATGGCATGATAGGACTGCCCCAAAAGAAGGGTATCACCTCTTTATCAGTCCTAATAGAATTATTGAACTATTATGACTCTTATTCATTCAATAAAAATATATCTTAGAATTATCCCCATCTATCAAACTCAAATACATGTTTCATAGGCTCTGATATACATGTCCATCCAGATGACATTAAACTACATAGGGTTAAAAAACTACGAGGGTTTTGATTCCTGTTATAAAATAAGATATGTAAGACACCTTGTAATGGATCAATACCATACATGACATGTTAATAACATCCTTTAATTTAATCAGATTTTTATGTTCTAGGGGATATGGATCAAATAAATAATCCCCCACCCATTAGGGGAAGTAAATGATGATCTTTACATATATATATATATGGATTAACTAAAATATACCATGTCATATATAAAAGGGTTTATCCTATGATCAATTTTATTGGGTATATGGTCCCATATCCAGATTAGGATATATTATAAAACATATAATAAATGTCTTATAGAGTCCCAAAGTAGAAAAGATCCCCCCTAAATGGTATGATGAGACCGACCTCTAATATTCTCAACCAACATGAGTTCCGATGGTTTATTAAGTTCAAAAAATCAAACGAACCATCTTCCTAGGGACAATAAGCCCATTACCAGTTATGTATGTGGGAACCATTTAGAGTTTCTATTAGAGATAAAATTGGTAATCAAATGATAAACTATTATAAAATAAATTGAACACCCTAAAATGATACTATCAGACCATGCGGGCCACATCTTACTAAAAATACTATAGTGGAGAAGATGATCTGAAATAATATAACCATGAAATCACATTCACTAGAAAAATGTTATAGAATATAATTTTTAAGTCATTTAAATTTTTTACAATCACATGGGTAGTCATTATCCTTTTCTTAAGAAAAATTAATTCTTCATATCTGTTGAAAAAATAATGGGAAATAAGTTGATTGGATTGTCCTACTATGGGAAATATGTGCATCCTGATCCACTCTAGGTAATTGGTGAGTCCTTATACCCAATTTCAATGAGGGATAAATCATGATCCACTATATTTATGGTCTTGGTAGATAACCTTGAAATTTGAGATTTTTCTATGATGTTGGAAAACGTTCATTAAATGATCATACTATTAATGGTTGAATGATAAAAATTTATCTGTCCCATGGGAATTTTTTTTGAAATGACAATTTTTTATTTTATGATTCATGATTATGATCTATAAAGGAATGGTAATGAACGTCATAAGCTATATTTATTATCCAAAACCCTTATTATTATATCATGATTTCAAATGATCATAGACTGATATCTCATATGTTTACCCTTACTAATTATCAGACCACACCATCCCTTATTTTTACGTCCCAAATTTATGAATAATGGTTTCAGTATGGTATTAATAGGAGGAGTACTATGTGTGATGATTTATTTAGGAAATTTTAAGACCACTCATGATATAAGAATAATTTTTTCTATTATCCAAACGTGTTATAGGGTTATGATCCATATAAATGTGTTTATGAAATGCAACGATCATTCATATAAAATGATACAATATAATTTAATGATAAGTTTATTTCACTAGAATAAAACCTCATATAGTTGAATTTATTTTTCATGGTTTCGATTAGTTTTTATTATGTTATATCTATTAAAAAATACATTATTCAATATATAAACTTGATATTAATATTTTTTATTTAATTTTGAAATATAAGATGAACCTTTTAAAAATAATAGAATTTTTATGGTATGTATCATTTTAATAATAATATTTATTTCTTTTATTATATAGACCAAGTAAATTCAATCTATAGCAAATCATGTTTTCAAGAATCGTATTACCCTGAACAATGGAATTGCTTACTAGGTAATGTAAATGAAA
Organism: Viscum album; assembly: GCA_963277665.1. Classification (NCBI taxonomy): domain Eukaryota; kingdom Viridiplantae; phylum Streptophyta; class Magnoliopsida; order Santalales; family Viscaceae; genus Viscum; species Viscum album. Next base: position 740,449,300 of record OY728145.1, on the reverse strand, counting down.
TGACATAACTATGTTATTCCAGGTTGGAAATTTAAATTAATTTTAAATAAAACCACATGGAATATGACATTATTGTTTGTATGGTAAAATAAAAAAGTATAAAATCAATTGAAAACAATAAAGGGGACACATACATCTAGTGTTGGATCATATAGAATTTTGGTTACTATTTCCTATTAATGTATGTGATAAATTTCCTAATATCAAAATATTTTCTATTGATATTAGTATAAATGTATATGTATACATAATAATGGTTTAGTTGGATTGATTATTACAATTTCCATAAATTCGAGACAGAATTTAAAAACCTAGTTAGTCATGTGATAAATAAATTGTGGGGAAAAATACCTAAAGGTAACGTTGCACAATTTTGGTCTTGATTTTTATGTGGAAAATGCAGTGTACAATGATAAATAGTTGAGTTCAACAGAAATTGCGGAATTTTTTTTGTTGCACTAGATCATCGTGACGGTAATTGAAATATAGGACAAGTGTAAAAAAATGTGTGTACAAGGTGGTGAAGCGTCACAATGTTTTCCAAATATTTGGCATCGAATATTTAGAGGGTGACCGAAGGATGTTGATTGTTATATATCTTTAATTCCTCATAAAATTGTTTTAATAAAGTGTATTTTTATAAAATTGTTTCTTGAAAAGGTCAAGGTATTTTTGATGGCTCGCTGATTAACGACAATGTAGAGACTCTTGAAAGAGGGTTGCACATGAGGGGATGATGATAATATTCACGACTATGAGAAGATTCAGAAATTGAAAACATTCCTTTAAATTTTTTAATATATGTTCTTTCATGAAATATAAACTAGATCATTTCAAAAAGGTGGGGGTGAGGATGAATGATTCTTGAAATAGAGGAAACCCTTATAAAATGTCCTCTACCCCCTATGAAAAGTAATAGAATATATATAAAATAGAGTCACATTATTTGAAAATGTGATTCAAAAACGTTTCTTTGGTGAAAATAATCTTGAATAAATAAATTAGTGATGTTTATTGAAGCCCAAAATATGAGTTAATCTTTGTGATAGTGTTTATCATTGCAAAGTTTTTGTGAGCATCATGAAAGTATGGGATATCAAGAATGATATGTGAGCTTTGTGAAAGGAATGTTCTTTATGAAGTATAAGTGAGAATCACAAAATGAGTGTTCTTGATGAAGGGATTTTAGCTTCATGAATGTTTTGAAATTTATGAAATAAAACCACTCTTGTGGGGAATTACTCAATTTGAAAACGTTTGGGTGAGATTTGAATATGTAGTTAGCATCAGTAATGTTTTGATAATAGATTTACCAATAAAAATATTGTATAAATGCATTCATCAGGTGAGTTAAACTGGAACATAATTATATATCAAATAATGTGTAAAACATATTGGCTAAATTGATAAAAAAATATTATTCTAGAAGAGTGTTGAGAACACTTCAGTTGAGAGAGTTGTGAGATTTCAAATTGTACATGGCTGTAAACTAGGAGGGGAAATGATTGTGATACAAAAATTTTCACAATATTGTTCATTATTTGATTTGGTAAGTAGGTACATTTCCTGTTTATTATACTTATAAAAATCCTAGTTTGTATGATCTTGGTGAAATTACAATTTCACATGTATGCTTTTAGTGATACACATACATTTCATTACAATAGATTTTGGGGAATGTTTTGTTTAATGAGAAAATTAGATTAAAAGGTGAAGTATTTTTTATTTTTCATAACATGATTCACAACCCATTTAAGGGTATTCTACCAAGTTGGTCTAATAATTTGTATTATAGGGAATGGTTAATAATATTGTTTCTCCCTCAAGGGGTTCAGTGGATGTTTCCATTCTAAAAGGGATTCCAATTAACGATAAAAACAATATTACATTACTTTTTAATTACATGTTTCCATATTTACAATTATAATGTATGTATATATATATATAGTAGAAACACATGTTATTTCATCCATTGTGGATAGTGTTTATTTTTCAGAAGATTCCAAACGTCAATTGTATACTGACACTAATGGATTCAATGGATTATGGAGATCATTTTCTAATAAATTCTACTAAAAGATTATGTCATGTAAAAAAATAACACCATGTGTGAGAAGTTGTTAAATATGTATATGATGGTTTACAATTTAGAGAAGAAAAATGGATTTTCCTAGGAAAAAGATATTAGGATATTAAAATGAACCACCATGTGTCTATTAATTCATTATATCAATTGATAAATTATGTTGTGGACGACATTCCTGATCTTGGAGAATTTGTTAATAATGTAATAATTGTTATGCACATATTGATAAGACCTCCACCTCTATTCAATATGGATTTCTCTATTTTGGAAGTAATATTATTACTGGAGATAACATTAAATATCATTCATAGTATGATTATTTCATATGACATGAGAACTGATGATTATGATTCATTTAAAAATGGGAATTCCAAGGAAGATTCATTCAAGTACATAAAGAAGATAACTATTGAATATGGGTATGAGGAAAAAGATATGGATTTGGTTATGTTAACACCATACAAAAATATATAAAGATGAAAAATAATTTTAAAAGGGGGACATCCACTTCCATGATTTCAATGTGTGATGGTTTTACAACTTGTAGTAAGGTTCCATAACAAATTTCATGATTTTGAAGACAATGAAGGTGAAATTCACATGAATATGATTTCTAGTTACGGGAATGTTAAGAATAGTTTAAAAATATTATTATTTGAAAAGAATAATTTTCATCCACAATAAAAGATATTTCATAATAATATGCGGTTTGGGGAGTTGTATAACTACAATGATCATGGATAAAATGTTAGAGTTACTATTGGAAGCAGCTCATAGAAATGAGAAGAATGAAATAGTGATGATGAAAAAGTCAAAGGAAGACGTGATATAAAGGATAAATTAGATTCATCACTTAAGGATATATATATATATATATATATATTTGGAATCTAAAATGACTAAATACAACATATTGGTTCCTGATTCCAAACATTTTATGAAACATCAGGAAATATAGAAGTTTAATCTCTTGGAAGAAATAATAAATATTGATTCATTAATGCTAGAGAACTGAAAAATTATTAGTGAGTAAAATCTTAAAGTTGATGAATATAAAAGTGTTGTTGATGGTTTGAATAACATAGAGAAATATCAAATAACACATAATGAAGAACATGAAGTGGAATTCATTAGCCTATGAAGAAATGTGTAGGATCAAGGAAATCTGTTGAATCCGTGAATGACATCAAATATGATGATAATTATGGAGACAAAAAATATCGAATTGTACCATTCTATTTCTCCCAAAACCAATCAATAATCATATACAAATGAAAAGGATATTATGGGATGTGATCGAAAACATAAAATAATGGTGATTGATGTTAGAATAAAAGCACTTAATTTGAGGCAGAAAAAATATATTGGAAAAAATTAGAATCAAAACACATATTGAACTCATTGATGAATTTTATCTAAAAATGTATTTTGGAATACAAATTATATATGGTGTTATTTTTCAGGAAGGAAATTAAATTCTCAAAATTTATGTTTTATTTCAAAAACATACCCAGGGTATGATGTGTATAAAAATGGTCGAATAGAGTTCAATATTCAAAGAATGATTTTATGGTCACTGTTTCTTTTTAGAGGATTTACACACATGGATGTAGTTTTCTTGTTAGCAATACAGAAAAAGGTGATGAAGAAAACCCAATGAAGTCTAATATTTATGTCAAAGATTCATAAAAATATATAAAAATTTATAATCAATTTCCAATTTTTCATGATGATGTCGGTATTTAATATTCTAAATATAATAAATAATATAAATCCATAATGGGTGTTAAGTCAAATGAATGGATAAAAAATAAACGAGATCATAAAGAAGTGGTTTTAGAGATTGATCTAAAAGAAACAGATCATTCTAGTGTACGGATCCTTGAATGTTACTGAACATCCCATATGAAAAGAAATAATGATCTAGTTTTTTAAATAACATATGGTAAGGAACTTATTGTAAAATTTTTAAATTATGAATAGGTGAATATTATATGATTTGGAGAATAAAAATATTTGTGAAAATAAATGATACATGTTAATGTAATGGTTATTGAATGCGTTACTCATATGTTTATTATTGTTAGTAAACTAGGCTTATTGGATGAATGGTATAATATTTACTAAGAATATTAGTATCATCACAGTAGACACTATTTAGTTGTTCCATAGGGAAAGATGATGAAGCTATATAACGACCATATGAGTGGAGAAGAAATAAATTGTTTATTATCATGAGAGGAAGATAAGATATTGTCGAATTAATATCTTCGCCTTATTATCCATGAATCCATGGAGGATATAGTATAATGTGAGGAATTCGAGATCTACCCAAGATATCCCATTTTCATACTCTCCCTTGTGATTTTTGGAAAAATGTATATTTATTAGAAATACATACAATGAAAATGTCAAAAAATGTAAACTAAAGTGATTGAATTGGTGAATGAATATGTGTGTTGACCTATCTCTATAATATTTATTGATAAAAATAGGGATTATGATTCTTTTATTTAATATTATATTAGAATAACTTGTCTATTTTTCATTTCTCGCATGTTTAATGGGTAGAGTTGAATAATGTTTTTTTAGAAAGAATCATAAATGATTCATGGATATAAGACACTGATCTATCATTCTAATAATGCCAGGGAATTGAAAAAAAATCAATGTGGGTTATTTTCAAGGGAATTAAAGGATAAGGAATCATTTATATTTTTTTATAACATTTCATCAAAATAGAGTGGTCAATAAGAAAAAAAAGTATCACAAAACACATGGCCATAAAAATTCATATTAAAAGCAGGTACCTGGGTAATTGGGGAAGAAAGTTGTATTAAAATCAATCTACATAACTAAAATGCCTATGGATAGACATAATGAATAAAATACTACATAAAAATGTAGTTTGGATATAATTCAACATTGAAATACTTTCTAATATTTGGAAGTAATTCTTTTATTTTCAATAATAATAAAGACACATAATATGAATATCATGGATATGTGGGGATAGTCTTTGTATATTCATGGAATATAAAAACACATTAAATGAATAAAAAGATAAATGGAAATAAGTATAAGTTAAATATTTCACTATATTAGGGAATGAATAGAATCATAAAAGAAAATGTTAAACAACATCTTGATGATAGCGATGATGATGTAAGCAGGTTAGTGGAGTTGAAGTTAAAAATTATGATATATAATAATATACATATGATAAGGAGGAAAAAGTCAATTTTACATAAAAAATAATGTTGATGAGTTTATATGAAATTTACAGACAAAAATTATTACAAATCATTACAGACTGGTTATAACACAAAACATTAAGTCTTTAGAGCTTTAATCCTTCAGCTATTTGGTGGAACCTATATGTTACGAGTAAACAAATGGATATGATATTTGGTTTCTAGATATGAATGAAGATATTCATCAAATAATGAATAACGTGATATGTGAGGTAGTTTTTAGACCACTATAAAAGAATTTCATGGAGACCAAATGTTTCATTCACAACAACATAAAAGCAGGTTGTGTAGTGATTCAAAATAATGTATGACTCGTGTGAAAGGGGTACTCTTAGATAGAGGGTATCATTTTTGGTGAAACATTTTCTCCCATTTGAAGGATATACACAATAAGAATATTTATGGTCATATTAGTGTAATAAAGGTTAAAATTTTCTATATAGACATCAAGTACTCATTTAATAATTTTTTGTGGTAGAATAATTTCATATCCGTAAGTTACTAGGTTTTCTCATCACTGAATAATTGAACATATTTTTTCAAATGATGAAGAAACTGTAAGGGGTGAAGCAATATCCAAGCGCATGGTACGAAAGTATGGATATGTTTTTTATGAATCGTAGTTCTCAGTTTAGTGGGGGTGAATACAATATCTGCATCAACAATTAAATTAATCAATGGATGATTGTGTTTGTGTATGTTGATGACATAATATTTGGTGGTTGAAATTAATCATATTGAAAATGGTTCACTGAATTTATTAATTTGAGTTCAAAATGGAAATGATTGGTGAAGTAACATTTTCCATGGTTTAAAAGAAACTCATGGAATTAATGACACATTCATTTCCCAATATAATTACAAAAATAGGATTTCCTAATATTTAGAATTGTTAATTCCATCGATATGGTGACTCTAGTAGATACTAGGATGAACTATCATGTAATGATGAAGGAAATAAGGTTACTATCATAGAATATAGTTCAATCATTGTAAGGCTATTGTACATGATATTGACAATACGTGAAATTGATTTTTTTCCATTTTCAACGTATCATGTTATCAATGTTATTCCAAATAATGACACTTATATATTGTTAAAAAAATACTATAGTATATCAGTGGATTGATGGATTTTTTTCCATAAAATGAAAAATATTGGCATAATTGATTTGGAAGTAAAAATACAGATTGGTCCACTTAAAAATGTTTTTATAAAATAAACATCAGATAATTCATTCTATCATGAGGGTTTTTAATATTTATTAGCATTGATATACACATTATTTTAATTAACTAAGAAATATAGAATCATAATATATTGTGAAAATAGGAGCTTCTATATTGTTATTTTGGATGAAGCAAGAGCCAGATGATATTGGAGTTGAAGTGAAGTCGTTGATCAGAATCCATTGCAATAATTGATGTTTTATTAACATAATAATAAATTATCTACATTACTCAAGGACAAACAAAATATATATAATGTATTTTTATATTAATTTGATTATGGAGAACTTTCTTGTGATTTTGGATTACCTGCATACAAAAATACACGATTCATATATTCTGGTGAATCCCTTCATCAAACAGTCTCTTGAGAGACATTGATTGGATTATAGAGTTCCTTTGACTCCCCACAGTAAATTTTTTATGTTTTTGTACACCCTATATCTGATGTATGATGTGTTTTTCCATAATGTTTCTGTTTGTCATTTATTGCCTATGGAAGACTAAAAACGAGTGACCAATGTGTTAATTAAAAAAGGGGGATAAGCAGTGGTTATAAAATGTTTAGAAATTTCCCTCATCAAGACACAGATAGAAGATGATATGTATAGTAGAAATACTCTGGGAGCTCTAAATTTGGTGATTCTAATGATGTTTTATCCATGGATATATATCATGAACGATGGGATTCAAGGTGAAATTACCTAAATTATTTTGGAATGTAATAATTCATTTCTGAACTTTTCATTTTAATCATAGTTCTCAAGATGAGCATGGATCATGTGGGCTTAGAGGGAGTTCAGAGTAAATATTTGATTACTTTATTAATTCAAGAATAAATCTACTGTCGAATATGGAGGAAGCATTAATGGGGTAAAAAATGAGAATATTTGTTAAAAAATGTAAAGGGGAAATTGTTGGGAAAAAATCTCTCAGGGTAACATTAAAATATTTGGGTGGACTGTGTTGATGAAAAAATTATATTTCCAAGTGAAATTATGTATTTCAAATAAAAATATTTGACATGGTATGATGAAAATGGTATTAGAAAATGTAATGTAAGTCCTATAAGTGGTATAGAAAAATTCATGTACAATGTGGTAATGTGTCCTAGTTTTTCACAAACTTAAGGGGTCAAACATTTTTTGGACGAATAATGAATCAAAAAAATTTTATTTACATTAATGAACAATAAAAATATGTAAAATTATTTAATTTCATGTATAATGGGTGCTCAAAAAATTCTAGTTCATTGTAAAGGCTCGTTGATCAATAATGTTATATAGCATCCCATAAAAGCGTTATGTTCAAACTGTTGACTGTAATATCTATGACATCTTGAATCATCATTAATGTGAAATTTAGGATGTTCATTGATAATATAGGGATGTTAAAACTAGTATATATTCATTAAATGGTCTTTGTGATATTGAATGATTCACAAAAGGAGGGATCAAATACAAATAGGACTCGACATCACTCAGAACAGTATAAAAAGACTAAATGAAAATCCAAAGGATCTTTATTCATAATGTTGATTCTGGAATGATGTTATTTTGAAATATTATATTAATAAAGGATCTTTTAAAGAGATATTTATTCTATATCAATATTTTATGTATCAATAATTTCTTTATCTTCACAATTTCCAAGTGATCTTCACAAAAGGAGGTATCATTATGAAGGATAATTGAGAATTTTGGGAGGAAGGTTATTTATGAAGGCTATGTTGGATTCTCAAATGGGGGGGAGTTTCTTGAATTCAATATGATGACTGAAATAGTTGTGGGGATCATGAAAGTAAAATATTCTCATGATTAATTTTACAGTTTCTTGAAGGATGTGTGAGCTTCATGAATACCGCGAGCATCATGGAGGTGTTGAGAAGAGATTTCCCAAAAATATATATTGTAAAATTTCATTAAATATGTGGATTAATGTAATGAATTATAAATCACTAAATGTGTTATAAAATATATTGATTCATATGATCAAAATAATATTTTTTAGGATGATATTTTAGAACACTTCAGTATAGAGAGTAGTGAGATTTTAAATTATGATTGTTTGTATTCCAAGAAGGACAATGAGTCTCCCATGAACATTTCAATAGTATCATGTTTTGGTGTGTTTGGTACATTATCACAATATAATTTTTTTGATGTATCACTTTGTGGGTGAATACTTTATAATTATTATGTCTCATGGATGCTTTCATTTCTATTCATACATTTCTATGGTAGAGGGAGGATTTTTTTAAATTAAACATTTTACCAGAATTGAAGGGGTATTAGTTTTAATTATTCATACACTCCCCCATATTAATTTATTCAACCATATCTTGATAATTTAAATATTTATTAGGCCATGGTGGACTTTATCTATAAAGATAATTCATTGATTACATTTGAATTTTTGAAATATTATCTCAACTCACCCAACCCTATACACTAAAATTTACTCGTGTTAGCGACTAGAGAATACAAACATTATTTTACATTATATGAAAAATGACGAGTCATTCATGTCATCCATTATCTCTATAGGGATATAAATTTATTGAAATACATTATAATCAAAACTAGGTCCCATCAAAAGGGATAAATTATATTTCATATAGTCTTTTTTGATGGAGGTATTTTTTCTTTTCTAACTCAGGTGGATGGGGATTCAATCCATTTGTTAAGACCTCCTTAGCTAAATATTTATGGCCCAAATTGAAAACATTTATTTTTTATGTCAAACCACAAGGGGAAAAAAGGTATATTACCAGTTTTAACCCTAATATAGAAATGAAATAGTGGAAATATATGCTATATTACATGAGAGTGAGTGTATATATGAAATTGATAGTGGGATAGAGATAGAATTTTATCATGTTATAGATCAATAAACGTAAGAGTTTGTATTAGAATAGTATCTAGAACCCTCCCTAGATGACATTTTTCCATGATATAAGTACTTGTTAGATTTTTAAGATATATTAGAAACCTAGAATGATATGGTTTTCTAGTAACTATAGATGGTGAATATTTTTTTAATTATAATAATGAACCTTTAATAAAAATAGATGTTTTAGGTTTCATATAAGTTACCAATTGTATTAGTTAATTGAATTTTAATATGGATTTTAGGTACCAGAAAAAAGTATTGTTTTTCAAAGATCAAATATTAGAAGCAGATACCAGTGATTTTGAGTATGAATTCTTTAGGAAAATAGATGTGGATAGATGGTTCAATACCTATAATTTATCATTGGATATAAAAGGGTATCGAAAACAATAAGGCATATAGTATGATGAATCCATATAACCTATTTCTATTGTAAAATCTATCATAATTCTACATTCCATTATATATTTTTAATATCATTCGATTTTAAAAATGGATTCCAAAACATATATCAATAATGGGAACACTTTTTCAAATATATTTATTACACGAAAAGAAATATTTTTGTCTAAAATTATTTCCGAAAAGGTATGAAAATAGCATATATATATTTTATATTTTAAAGAATAAATCTTCTTTAGGGAATATTTATATTTAGGAAGCTATAATAGAATATATTTTCATGAATAATGATTCTAAAACATTCACGTACTAGTTAATTTTTGGGATGGCATTTATTTTATAAATGTTATATGTCAACTACATAATTCATATTGGAAACAAAATATCTTTGTCATAGTATGTCAAGATGTGTTTAGAAACATTATTCGATATTATAGACTTAGATGAAAAATAATTTATTCTTGGGATCAAAATACATCATTTTAGATCTAATAGGATACAAGTAATAATTCAAGGAATTTATATTGAGATGATAATAAACACATTAGAAATGAGAAATCATAGATTTTTTGGCTTCTATTTTAATGTGGTATACATGTATCAAAGAAAATATATCCATAGAAAAATGAGGATAATTATACAATGATATGGAACCTAAATTGTTTTTAAATAGGTTCAATCATATGTTCCATGCCTTTTACTGGGGTAGTTGTTGCCTACACATTTAGTAGAGCAGGAAAATATCACATTGCCTAGAGGAAAACAAATATATCTTATTCCTGAATATCCCAAAGTAACACTAGTATATGATAGATATATTATGGGCCTATGTTGCAGTGGATGATATATCCATCAGATGATATAAATATCATAGTTTCCAGATAGGTCAAAATGATCTAATATCACAGTGCTGATATATCCTGACTCCTAATTGTTGTTATGGATTATGAAGTGATAAATTCATCCATATCAACATATTATTTATTATATTTTATATATAATGATTTTTATTGTATATGATGTATAAATTTTGAAAAAAAACATAATCTATGAGATTGAAGGGGTTCCTAGACGTAAAGATCCAATCACAAAATAATGTCATAGTACTACTGTGGTGACTATTTCAAAAAATCCAAGGTAATATTAATTTATGAATAGCAAAGGTTTCAAGTATCATACCTTGAGGGACTTATCTAAAATAAGTGATTTTATATTATTAATATTTTCCATTGAATAATTTCTGGTAGACCAATTGAATAATATATTTTCTCATCAAAAGAATAAAATTCATGTGAATACTTACAGAATCAAATTCATTACGAGTTGGATATTGTCCATATGGGAATCTATTGGTGTTATTGTTCAAAATAAAAGCATGATTATTTTATATAATCCCCTAATATTTAGGAATTTAAAATTCATAATTATCATGTGAAATAATTTTTATTTTTATTCATTACAATATTATGATAATTTCCTACAGTACATGTCACACTGAAAAGGTTATAACCGTTCTGTTATATGATATGCTTCTTGAAGTGCAATATGGATATTCATAAAATAAATTTTATACATATATCATTTAATCAGATTGTAAAACCCTAATACTAATAATTAGATTATGGATATGTATATGAGTATGAGTCTACAACTCCATATTATTCTACATAGGAATCTCCGCAGTTTGAGATAATGTGTATATAATATCATATTGGAATGCCACATGATTTCATTTCATGGGTATTCTTTTATAAAAATTTATGTATTGAACCTTAGACATTAAAATTAATACTAACACATATATTAATTTTATTACATTAATTTATTGATTATACTATGATTCTGTATGTTTTTAGTTATGTAACGTATGTTGGGTCATCACGATAAATTTTTTATTAGCAAAAAATATGAAAACAAAATTTCTGTCTTCTATCATTAAGGATGATGATATATAAATAATTATATTCGAATGAAACTATAGCTAAACCGGCTATACATACAAGGATATTACATCATTTTACATGAATATTCATAACATTACAAAAATAAATTACTCAAGACCTTAATTTATTAGTTTCATTTGAATGTCGAAAACAAAATCTTCTATTATGGCGAAAGATCATCAACGTCCCCCATGAAGATCTCCACCTATAGTACTTAAACCAATAAACATTGTTCATAACATAGAGAAAGTAATCATAACAAATGGTCCCGTTAAAATTCTCAGTAAGGGTTAACAAGGGAGACATGTAAGTATATACATGATCATAATGGTACTAGAATAAGATAATGATTACAGAATATCATACCCTACATATTAAAGATTATAACAGTGATCATGGAATACAGATTGTTAGTTCATAAGACATGAATCATAATGAAATAAATAGAATAGTCCATGAACGAATAACATACGAATTAGTCATGGAATTTTGGCCGAAATAAAAATTTGATATCATTCCCTGTAAGTCATGATGAATTACTAGAACTTATTAGGGAACATCATGAGAACTACACCAACTTGGAGGGATACAACCCCATCCCCATTCAATTTTCATTCCATGTATAGGATTGGATTTCTCCAAATTCCCATAATTGATTTGGATTCCCCATCTTCAATTATCATGGTGACTACAACTACCTGGTAGGACAAACCACCATCCCCAACGGAAATGCTTTCATTGTAACAGATCGGGTTTCCCCATCTTCCCATAGTAGATCAGGCCCATCAACAAGATTCCCGTAATTATACCATGATATATAAATATCTAACTAATTCATTGTAGGGATATATAGGTCCCACTTGTCACATAATGAAATCACAGACACATGTGAGACAATATCATAAATATTTATATCATTATCCATGAAATAAAATGGGAATCATAAACATGTAAACATATCATAAACTATGGAATGATATAGGTATCAAAATAATTTGAAGATAAACATAACTATTGAAAATAAATGGGTTTAAAAATCTTATAACCCCTAAAATAGAAACATGTTTCATAAACATATTACCCATGAAGAAGAAATGGGTTTCGAAAAGATTATGGAATTAATAATATCTCATTAATATAAAATATAAGAATAGATCCTTTAGATCATTTCAGAGAATGAAATGAGTAACATAAATATATGTCATCTTATTCAAAAAAAATATTTGTAATATACCACAAAAATGTTCTTCAGTAAAATATCCTTTCTTGATTTAAAAATGTTTTTTAATACATAAATCCAATTGAAAATAATTTTAATAGAAAATAACTTGAGAAATTATAAAGAAGACATGAAATATTTTTTGAAATCATTTATATTTGAAAACCTTTAAAATACTATTAAAATAATTATAAAAACATTTCATTGAAAACACATGAAAACATTTAATGAAATACTGAATGTTTTTTGAAACCCATTTATTTGGATCCACTTTGAAAAGATGTATATAATACGTGAAACATTTTGAAAAAACATTTCCTTGAAAAAATTTAAAATAAGTTTGAAAAGATTTTGAAATCATTTTTCCTAGAACAATACTTCTAAAAAAATTTCATATTGATTAAATTTTTTAACAATGCATGGGGAGCTTCAACGAAATGATGACATGTAAATCTGTACATGTTGTATGAGGTGCAAATATCATTCCTTTTGCACGGTAAATAGAAAAAAGATAATTTTTTGAAAAGTAGAAAGATGATTTAATTTAAGGTATTTGTAAAATATAAAAAGTGTTAAAATTTGTTATTAATATTTTATGGTAATGGTATAATATTCATAGAGAACCATTTTAGAAAACATTGTTTTCCTACCAATGAGAGGGATATGTGATGATTTATCAATAACACTTTCTTAACAATATTATGTACCAAAGAGTAGATAGTGGTACCAATAAATGACTATATAATTAAATAAAATAGTAAAATATAACACATTAACATTATTTACTGGTGAATCATAATATATTATCAAAGGAATCATAGACATAAACAGTCTTGAAAATTTGCTGAGATTTTCTCAATAAACTATTATAACACGGTATCTTGTGATCATGCTTTCCATTCAAGTAATGGATGTTAAATGAATAATATAATATAATTTACTGATATATATTAATTATATTTAATTCAAAATGTATGTTTATGTACCTTGAAAAAGATTATTGGTGCATAACACAACATGATTCTCAAAGAAGGAAAATTGAGACTAATCATTTTTACAGATTTGGTAAATTATTAATATTAAAAACCATGAAATAAGGATCAAAAAAATGGAATTTGAATACCGTAAACATTTATTAAAATATACATATAATAAAATCATAGGTATTTCATACCCCAAAAAGTGTAATTAATGATGGACATAACATTTATCTCATGAAAATTTAATGTTAGATGAAATCCTTATACCTTCTATCTGGACACTCTCTGTACTCATACAAGCATCATGTATATTAAATAAAATATTATTATAAATAATAAATAGAATATATTTTTTATATATATTACCATATATTGTTAAATTACAACCTTATATTACCTACAAGTTAGCTATCTAATGTTATGGTTTCAAATTGGGTAATTTTCACATTGTTCATTGCATGTGTCTTAATTTGTTTCATCTATCATCTTTATACTTATATAATGATTCCAAAATGTAAACCATGATATAAATATCAGGTATATAAATTATATTTTTATTATAATAATCTATATAATATATTATTATTAAATGGAATACACAATTCATGGAGTTGTTAAGTTGTACATATGCATGAATGTTGTTTTCATTTTTATTTTCGTATTGAATTAATGTATTTCAATCACACACACACATATATATATGAATATATATATATATATAATTATTATAGTAGCATTAAAATATCATATATATCATAAAACGTCTTTAACACAATCCTAATACATTCCATGTAGTGTGTGAACAAATCACATCTCTTTGAGGGGGTGATTGTCCACACAACCTCAAACATGATTCTCATATTAACACCAAATGGAATATAAAGAGCTATGTGTTTTAAAAGGGTTAAAGAAAATTAAATAAATATTAAATATCATTTTTAATTATATAAACATATTTTACATCATAATGGAATTCATGATTATTGGTAATGGAAAAATGAATAATCATCATTTCATGATACAGTAGTTCGATGTACAAAGAAACAGTATGTTCAACATCTATTAAATAAAAGAGTTAGTAAGTAAAGGTCATATAATTTGGAGAAAAAAATAATATTATATATAGTAAAATTTTTCTATCACAAAATAATTTAATAAAGATATTGGGGGTTGTGGAGAAATAAAATAAAGGAGAGGCAGCTTGAGAGAAGTCGTTACCTCTCAATCAAGTAACTTCTTTTGGTTTGTTCAAAATGGATTTATGAGGAGGGTATCTTCTCAAATGGAAGATTCAAGGAATAAAGAATGATTTTTGGGAGTCTATATGAGAATATAATTGACTATCTTGAAATTATTGAGATAATTGTGGAAAGGTTAAGGGTTGTGTCCATTTATATAGAAGGAAATGGACTCACATGGAATATTTAAAAACTAATTAGGTGTCAACATGTTCATACCTAAACAATGTCTAACCAATAATAAAATCTCAATAATTTAAGGTATGAGGCTAATCTATTGTCATAAAATTGGTTTTGGGCATGTTTATAGGTCATTTGGGCCAAAAAAATATATCATCTAGTCCCAAATTATGATTAATTTGGCATTACCCGATGTGACTAATTTTAGTCACTTTTAATAGCCATTTTGGCCCAAAATTTAGATTCTATTATTAGAAACTAAAAATTTGACAGAATACAAAGTCTTATGTTGGATGTTTCAAAATCCAATCATAGGAGTGGACAAATTAATATCTGTTCTAATCCCGTATATGGGATGAAATAATGGGGTTTTAAAGTAGGAAAAAGATGAATTAATTGTAATGATTTTAAATGGAGTTTCAGAGTGAAATGTTTTCTAATAATTTACATATTATTTATATATGAATTATTAATATTATTTTACCATATAAAATATTCATAATATCATTCTCAATAATTATTAATTAGGAAAAATGAATTTTTTCAACTAAAAAGAAGTATTATTCAGCTTTCATAAAAAAATGATATTTCCCAGAAAAATACCAAAAATTCACCAAATGATATGTCCAAAAATTGATGTTTTTCTCCAATTAAATTTAAAAATATTCCTAAAATTAAATTTATTTTTAAAAGTGATTAACTCAAGAAAACAATTTTTTAACAAAAAAGAACTTTACCAAAAATATTATCTTTCATTATACATATGTATTATATATATAAAAACAATATGTGAAAAGTAGTTATTATTATGTTTAATAGATATATTATTATTAGATTAGTTAAATATATAAAACAATAAAAAGATATGTTTTTTATAAATCAAGTGTTGCATGCATCGTACGCCATGTCGGTGTTGAATGTATCTCACGACAAGTTGGTATTGCATGTAGTAATTGCCATGTTGGTGTTGTGTGCTAAAGGAATGCTTGAGATAGAGTATTAATATATATATATATATATTAATATGTAATATTATATTTATTCTCATTTTGAATGAGAATTGTTCATAAATATAAAAAATTTGATAAAAATCACCAAAATCATAGTGTGTTACATTCTACACCCATTAAAATGAATTTCACCATCAAAATTAATTTGTGTTTTCAATGTCATAATACGTGAATGTTCCATTCATAGAAACCAGCATCATAAAAATGGATTCTAAAAATTTCCAAGGGGAAATTTGGAACCATAATGGTTACCCAAAGTATAATATAAACAGATTCTACATGAGAGAACATATGCGGAAATCTAAAAAAGTATATGGAAGAAAAATATTTCCATCAAGATAAGATTGGAAGTGATAGAGAACATTTAGGAGAAATTTAAAAACCAAAAAATCCATAAATCCTTAATGACCTACGTTTCCTTATGATTTATAAAAAAACATTGGTTTAAGACAACATTTTCGTTTTCAAGAAAATTTAATGAGTTTTCATTAAAAGATATACATGCATGGTTTATAGACAACATAACCCATTATTGTTTTTGATGCCCTTATCCTCCCTGTATAAATATGGTTAAATATTCATTATTATTGTAATAAAAGATCACATGTTCCATGATATTCCAACCAATTTTTCATTATTTACCTTATACACAAGGTTGTTTCAACATGTTATCCAATATGCATACATCCTTTTATTGAAGATAACACATTTATCATAATGACATAATCAGATGATTAACATAAATTTTTCATCAATTTTTATCCTCATAAACACTGAAAAATATATATATTTTTGGACTTTATGAAATTAAGATAACATTGGAACCCTTATATATATATATCAAAAAGTATCTATTGGTTGTCAGATTCCAATCATGTGAAAAACCATATCAGATATTATTTTGAATCATGATAATAACATCAATTACTATAAATCCTTTTGGAAAACTTTTATTCCTCCTTATTTAAATGATCACTGGATATATTCCTTAAATATAATAAGTTATAATCATTATCCTTGATGACATAACACATTTTTCCAATAATCAGTTCTATGGAAATTTGTACCATTCAATTTTTTTTCATAACTAGTAAATCATAATGTAAACATAATTATCATGTTTATAGGCATTAATTAAGGATTAACATACCATAATGAAAAATATAACCTTTAAATGAAAAATCATTTCTATTACATCATAACCATTCTACATATTCATTTAAATCCTTAGAAAAAACATAAACTGAACAATACATACATAATTCACCATTATTAATTCTATAATCCAGATACATAAATACTTCAATACTTAAATGTTAATGTTTGGAATGTAGGAGGTCCTTAATTAGTTTAGAAGGAAATTTTTATCTCGGGACTTTGGGTTGGGTAATGCCAATTTTATCCTTGAGAATACATCAAACTTTGTGACAACTCATCACTCTATGACCCTTTTTCCCACACAAACAACACTTCTAATCAATTTGTGGTAATTCTAAAGGTAATTCATCCCTTATTCATGAAATACAAGAAGCTGAATCTTCTTTCCTCTATAATAAATACCAGGAAAGTACATCTTAATTTACTTGGCCTGGTATAATTACACCCAAAGCTATCATTGTTAATCATATACTGTGATAGATCCTTCAGTATAATCACAAAATATTTTTCTCCACTAATTGTCCCATTTGACTTATCATCCAAAAATATTCCATAACATACCATATTAATCCAATTTTCTTTGTTATTTGAATTTAGTAAAATCAAAATAATAGTGTGATCAATAATTATAATATAAGAATACCATAAATTCATGAAATGAATTACTTATAGGCTGTCTAAATTATGACACCTTATATAATCAATTACACCTTAGGTTTATCGTAGGTTATTCATAGCTAACATATAGATAAATACATCATAATTGTGTGTGAATAGTTTGTGAATTCCCAACGAATTTCCTCAGTAGATTCAGACTAGGTGTGTAGTAATGCTCTTTGTCGTGTACTAGATTACACTAAGTCAAGCCCAAAATATATTTCCGGAGTTGTTACATCTAGGTACATTTGTTCGAGATCCAAATCCACTTATATTATCCAGACAGAGATTTATTTATCAGAAACCTCTCACTCTAATCATTACTAAAATTCCATGAAATTTTCTAAATCATTAAATCATCCTTATACATACCCGTGGAGAGATCCCTAGATATAATTGTATAAACAAATAAAGTAAAATCAATAAGGTTTTATCATCCCAGTTTTGAATTTTTGACTAAACCATTCTTTTAATACCAAATATAGAGACCCATTCTTAACATAAATTGATATTAAATCATTTTATATGAGTATTTTGTAAATTAAAAGAAATTACATTTGACCGTTATATTTTTGTGTATTTGTAAACATAGAAACAAAATCTTCTATCCTAGTGAATGATCTTCCATGTCTACCATAAAAATATCCACCTTTAATAATTACACCTAAAAAATATCTTCATAACCTAGAGAAATGAAACTTAATAATTAGGTGACCATAAATAATTGGTAAGGTTATACAGTGGCAACATGTAATGCCCTGACCCCAGTTACCCAAATTTGATGCATTATTACTGTTGACGCTCCTTTCCGTCAGAGAATATAATGACTGAAAAAGGGAAATAACTTAACAAAAAGTGATTCATACTTTGAAAAATAATCAAAAATTGACAAAGGCATGAACATGGATTTGTTTACACATGGGCCAGACAAGTTTTATCATGTCAACGCAAGTCTACTTGCACGCCTCATATTGTTAGTGCAGGTGACTTGCACGCCCTAAGTTATTTACGCCCAAGGACTTCAAAGGCCTATAAATACAGCTTGTGGGACCCCCATTTTCCGAACGAAAAAAATCCAAAAACTTATATTTGAGCTCTCGGCACCCTAGTCTCTTCTCAAATCCTTCCGAACACTTCTAAGGTAATTTCATACCTAGAATTGAAGGTCTAAAAAGAGGGAATAAGTCATAAGTGCTGAAATTCATCAACACTTGTGCGCCTAAGTGTCTAACCCTTCAGGGAATTGATGACACTTGCACGCCGCCTTATCCCTTCAATAGAACATGAACTCCATTCATTTAAAAGTCTTTAAGGATAAAACTAAGTTTTTGAGCCATGCTTCTCCCATGTTTTACCCTAATGCTTGACCGCCGCACAAGTATACCCTTTTCGGGAAGGTACACCTTTGCGACCATGTCCTGTGCGACCAAACAGAACCAATGAGCCTACTTTCTTTTGGATTCCCCTACTGTACATTCGTCTCTTTTCTTCTAATTCGCCTCTCTTATTCAAGATTGAGCCTTCGGAATCCACTTTAAAGCCATTTATGGAGTGATTCCTTGGTTGGATTCCTTATCTGAAATGAATTCTATGGAGCATCTCTCAATACCTAGTAATTTACATATCTTTATGTCACTACGGTTAGAGATATCATTCATTCAACCTCATCCTTTAAGATGAGAAGACTATTCATGGGAATCCTCTTATAAGTAAGCCCAAAGTCCCTTATTCATGGGAATCCCCTTCAGGAGTAAGCCCCACTCTTCATGATCTCTTAACCATGGGCCTCCTTTTTAGGAGTAAGCCCCAGTCTAAGTTCTCTAATTTGGGCATCCTACATAAGAGTAATCCCCAAATCCCAAATCCCTTAATTTTGGGCCTCTTCTTAGGAGTAAGTCCCAGTTTTCAAGTTCTTTTAACATGTTCCTCATTCTCAGAAATAAGACATAGTCATAATTTCCCTTAACCAGTCTTATCTTCTTTTGATTTGGGCTTCCTTCATAGGAATACAACTAAATCACAAGTCCCCTCCAAATTTGGGCATCCTCCACATGAGTATGTCCCAAGTTAGAGTATCCAAATCTCCATAAATCACATATACCTTTATAGACCAGGTTCACGGACTTCTTCTCTAAAGTATGTCATGATCATTATATATTAGGGAAATCATACATACATAATCCCTATATCGTTCCTTGTGATAGAAGCTTTCATGGAAAAAATTTTAGGTTTACTAATACCTCTTGTTTCACACACCGAGGATGACTCCTTTGAGCTTAGAGTGTAAAAGTAACCACGACACATCTCTTTGTTCCATTAATCATACGTAAGCCCCACAATTTCCAACTGAACTACGTGGACTTTGATATCTACCTTAAAAGTGGAGTACATAGGAAGCCTTTCTATGGTTCAATCCCACCACCAATTAATTCTCCTCCATCCTATATGACGTTAAACTATATCTTAATTGCTGAACTACGTGGGTTATGATTCCTATTCTAACAAGGATACGTAGGTAGCCCATCTGTGGGTATGATCCCAAATCTTAAATACCACCTGTCCTTTTGAATGACATTAAACTCCAAGTGCCCCGCTGAGTGGATTTAAAACCAGTATGGTTATCATAATGACCAAGAGATCTTTATATAATGTGTTGAAGGATACCATTGACAATGAATCTATAACAAATACAGATGATTCTCTATCGATGAAGAACCTCAAATTAATATAAAATAATCTATAAATCTCATACATATTAATAACTTATTGTCAGATCGTAAGGAAAACTCATTTTCATAATTGGTTGTGTTATAATGATTCACGAACATAACATAAATCTATAAAGAGAGTCCTGAAGTAGAAAATAATTCCCCTAAAAAAGGTGTGATGAGTCTGACCTGCCATCCTCTAATCCAATAAAAATTATTAAGCCTCATCGGTTCACAACTAATGAGAACCTACCATTGAAATGTAGGTTCAAAGGGATATATAATCATTGTATGTTTCCAGTTCTACGAATAAACTTGTTAGAAACCGATTGGAATGTTTGAACCTTAAACAAACAAGGTCATCCCCATTTCAAGAGAAAAAAAATGGTGAACTCGATGTGAATCCTTAACCAAGTTAAAATTATGTTTTACTTATTTGTTAGTCCCCTATTTAAACTCAATGTTATGGACAACAAAACAGTCAATAACATATGTTCTTATCCAAAAGATGTAGTGACCGAGCTTATCTTGATTATGTATCTTTTATCAAACAGGAACTCTCTTTTCAAAGATCTCATGCGTTACAAAAAAGGATTCTCTAAAGGTCACACCTGTGAATGCCTCTACTGTGAATACCAATGCTGATACTCCTGCTGGATCATCGTCCGCTCTGAGGAAGACATCACCTACTCACCATATTCAACATTGTGTATCAAATGTACTGGTTAAGGAATACCATCGACACGGTACCATTCTGACTCTGGAGGCTGCTCGACAATCCCTCGAAGTCAATAATTCACCCTGGTTGTCTGGACAACGACGACCAGTGATCAAGAAGCAGGTGGTGCAAACCACCATCTCCAACCTTTTTGGTTCGTTATCCCCAGAACCCAATCACCATTCCCTCCCATATTCTGAGGAGGTGAATGAGAAGGTCACTGAAGGCCTTAATTCAAGGAAAAATGAGTCCTTCACGAGGGATCCCATGAACAATCTCCGTCCGACTCGTGTGGCAGTGCGTCCTCAACATGATGAGGTTTTACTCTCCAGGAATTTGGCTCAGGTTCCTTGAACCCGAGTAGGAATGACGAACCACCAGAGGTGACGAACGATCAACAGAGAGAAGTTTCTTATCTCTTCCATCTCCGGAGAAGTCCACCAACCTAACTTGGTGGCATGAAACGAGCTGCCTCACACACCCGTCCATTTTAATTCCACAATCCTACAAACTCGTCTGGAAGTAACACAACATTCTCGCCAGGCAATTCTGGCAGAGTATTATAGATATGGACATACAACAGTTTATAAATCATCATCTAGTCAGTAGGCTCATCGGACTACATACGATGAAGCTATCAAACACAATGTGTTGACAACTGGTAAACAGGCACATACACCAGCTTACATTCATCAATCTTGCCAGCTGCCTAATCTTCTAGTATTTAAGGACGTTAATCAACCATGTTCGGTAGAGTGAAATTAGCAGGAACATACACCTTCTAGTATTTATCAATTCTACCAACAGTCTCGTTTAGTAGCACCCAGAGAAGTCAATTGGAAAGCTCCGATGACAAATAGGAGGCAGACTCAACTCTTTTCCCCCATACAAGAGTTCTGTCAGAATTCACTGACAGGAAAAGGAGTATAGGAGAAGGAACACACATCTTATCCAAGTACATAATGGATTTATATTCCCATTTCGGCAGCTGAAGTCACCAAACACATTCTAAAAATAGTGAATTAGTAGAAGAAAATCCCTACTCATATTCTGGATGCCATCCAGGATATTATAACAGCTTCAGCAGCATCACAGGGAATGAAATGAAAATCTCTCCCTAACAGTGGAGTGACACATCAAAATTTCACTCCGGAACAGACACACACCTCGGTTCTAGTCTGAGAGGGTTGTGGGGCACACTCCCTCATGTCATGTGGACAACCAAGTTAGGAACATACACCTGATTTGAGTGGATATAATCAACCTAACTAGACTACTTATCCTGAGAAGGCACATACACCTACCCATAATGATCACATTCATCAACAAGTGGTTCTAAAAGTGAGTAAGAAGGCGTTTAAGAAAAAAGAGTCGTCCGACATAGTTATGAAACCAAGGGCCAATCTATAATAATGCCTTGATGTAGGAGTTCTTGTTGCACTAAGAGAACTATCTGTTGCAACTCAATATTATACTCTCTACATTCCAAATAGTGGGAACTTTAATTACGAAGGTCTTAATCATAAATCTCCTCATGAAGGCTTGGTTCATGATAGTTTAGTTTATCTCCAAGTCTCATCTTCAGATGAGAGCCATGAGAACCCTCTGCATAGCCAGAAGACTAAGGAGAAAATGGTTTCATCTTTTTCTATAACCCACCATGGTGGTCCTCCCCATGATGATGAATCTAGCTGCAAAAGTCATCTCTGTGGTAATAATTCACATTTCCTAGAAAATGATCCAATGGACAATGTAGTGACAAGAAAGTCATATTATCTTGAGGTAATTGAAAATATGAAGCCAGTCATGTATGATGCTTTACCGCTAGCAGGTGAAATACTATCTCAATCAGAAGATAGCCCGGGGTGTAGGTCATTCTCCGAATCATCCTTGAGCCATGCATCTTCTAGTTTCATAAAGGAATTCTCTACCAATATTGGTGAATCTGATGAAGCAACAAAGAGGCACCAGTTTTGGTCTAATCAAGTAGAAGAATCATCATCTAATGATAAAGAGGAAATGCTGAATATGAGAAACAAACTGGAAAAAGGTGATGTACCAGTCATTTTTTGGCCTTTGGCTGACTCTCAGTATGAAATTCTAGAGATGTTGACGGAAGATTTTATTCACGATATTCGTCTCAACATGTGGAAAACTCATTGCCGATTGAAAAAGAAAATATTATCTTATGATGAATATGAAAGTCTTGTCAAGATAATAGAAGGGTTACACTGCCAAATTGATGTGGCTTCTCTATCAGTTTCTCGATATCCAAAGGTTGATAAGCAGTACAGATCCCTTCAGTGTTCATGCAATGGCGCATGAAGAAGGTTGCGCCAGTTAATTTCCAATTCCCCATCTGGTATTCATATCAGGGGATGGGGTCTTCATGTAGCACTACATTTTATTGTACTCTCCAGTCAAAAAAGCCCACCAAAAGGGGTCTCATGCAATGTTATTTCCCACGGCTGGCCACGACCAATTGGGTTTGTTTGTAATCAAATGATTTCTCAAGAACATGCCTTAACTTGTTCTTCTCAGAATTAGGAATATAGAGAACACATTGTCGAATTAATTTTTTATCAGGAAAACAAGAACATTGAATAGGATTCTCTTTTAGAGTGTGCATATCATCAAGTGACAGATGTGTCAGAAATCATCCAATGGTCATTTGAACCAGGTGATTTGAGTGGATGTAGGATGATTCATCCAGCCAATTTCATGACTAAAGTCCGCATGATCAGGTGAGATTTTATGAAAGTCTCAGATATAGCAACTCCAGAGCCACCCCCTGATTTCTAGACTGGGGACGCTTTTAGCTCAATCCTCTGAATCAACATATTGGATTCGAGGAGTTGAGTAGAAATAGTAGGAAGAGCCCTAGTCCAACAGACAGACGACTTTTTCAAATCCTCAATCTATTCCTCTGAGAATGTCAGTCTTCTCTTTATTAGCGAAGAATCTCTAAGAGGAACGAAGAGCCAAATTATTAGGAGATTCCCTCCAAATTATGGTTCGTCAAGAAGTTCCTAAGGGACCAACTCAACAGAAGGAAATGTCTCAAGGGACATGGAAGAAGACAATATCACAGAAATGCCGATAGAAGAGATGAAATGAATTACACATCAATAAATGTCATCAATGTCGTTGTTGATGATCCCCCAGATGAGGATCACTTAGAGGGATCAGACGAGGAACCTCATGGTCAAGAAATTGTACACACGGAGGAAATTGAAGAAGGTGTGCGTACACGAATCCAAAGGCTATCCCACAATCTATGTATTCTGTCAAGTAACCCACTCCCCCCTCTCCTAAAGGGATCCATCAAGGGGAAAGGAAAGAATCAAGATATATTCCACCCTTCCTCTGGGGACGGACAATCAAAATAATTAGAGCAATGATTTTATCAACAGGAGGTGGAAATGAAGGAATTAAGGAGGTTGAATGTAGAACTACATCAAGGTAGTCTTCCTCCTAAGCATGATGGAGTCAGTCAGTCAAGGGAATTTGTTGCGGCTGCTGATATGGATCAAGAGTATCCTCCATTACCATTACACCCTCATATGTCTAATCATATGGTTTATACGCAACAAAAAACTTCAATATTACCATCGATGGAAGTCCCGGTCACCACACAGATCCAACTTCAATTTATTGCACCTGCACAGGTCCAATCTCAACCATATGTTTATCAAAAATTAATGACTACCATTGAGTCATTAACAGCTCGATTGGTAGCAAAGGAATGAAAGCGTGCACTGGTTCAACTGGAGAATAGATCTTACCCTGAATGGGTTGATTCAATTCCTCCCCCATCAAATTTTTCAAGTACCACTTTCCCAATATTTAATGGTTCTGGAGACCCAAATCAACACATAACAATTTTTGTTTCTCATTGCGATCCTATGATGGGAACCCCTCAGCAACAATAAGAAGTAAAGATATGGTGTTTTGTATAGTAATTACAAGGGCCAGCTTTTGTATGGTATAAAAGCTTGCAATCCTGGTCAATTGCCTGATGGGATGATCTCTATCAATGATTCCTTCTTCCATTCAGCTCAAATTTTCCAAAAACAACAGTTTTTTATCTTAAAAGTTTTATGCAAAGGGTGAATGAAAGGTTTTTAGATATCATTTCTTATGGGAAGGGATTAACATATTCCCTCATCTTAGCACTCCCTCAAGAAGATTTGTTGCCAATTTGTGTGGCAAATTTACGTGATGAATTACGGACACCATTGATCCCTCTGAAATACACAGGAGGTTTTTGAGACCATACTTCGATCACTCAGCAGATTGAAAACTCTCTTACGAAGACTAAGGATAAAACTCGTGTAATTCCATCAGCTCCAGGAATGAGAATGGGTAATGAAGAGACTACTATAGTTATGCTTAATCAATCACCTATACCTGCTTCTACTTCAAATCCTTCATCTTATCGAAGGGCTTCACCTCCTAAGCGTCAACAATAGAGGTTATTTTTTCAAGATGATCAAAGAGATCAAATTAAAAAACAATTTGAGGATCCGAAGAGTTAAATTAATACTTTTTGAAATGAAAAAGTTCATGGTTACTTCATTTCGGCTCTGGAAAATAATATGGTTCAATTTACAAGGCCCAAAATGCCAAACTAGGAAGGAGATGAAGACGAGACCAATTATTTCCCATTTCATCAGATGTTGGGGCATCCCATTCAGGAGGGTTTTTTCTTCAATGACCTCCAACAAAACATGGTGGACTCAGGAAAAGTCAAACTGAAAGGTTTTTAGC
This sequence comes from Viscum album, assembly GCA_963277665.1. Classification (NCBI taxonomy): domain Eukaryota; kingdom Viridiplantae; phylum Streptophyta; class Magnoliopsida; order Santalales; family Viscaceae; genus Viscum; species Viscum album. Next base: position 740,422,855 of record OY728145.1, on the reverse strand, counting down.
TTAGGTAGCATGTTTTACTGCTACAAATACAAAGGAAAAAAGACGAGTGGCAAGAAGTAAAAAATCCAAAATGTGCACAGATATGATGATTGGATGGTGTGGAAAATGATCAACCGAACTCATGCCATTTTGAGTATGAAATTGAAAAAACCAATTGTGTCTTATGATATGAATTCCACAACAAAACCCACTTCATCAGAGGGAAAATACTCAAAGAAATGGCATAATTCAAAGAAAGGGGAACAATCAGAATAAGATTAGATCATGTCAATGCCCAAGTCGTCATTGACTCTAGGAGATTTTATACCATCTAATTCAAAGCCATGGGCACCGCCCCACCAAACGGCATAGCCTAAATTGGGTAATTAGGCAGAGTCTTCATCAGAAGAAGAGTTTATCTTTGGTTATGTTAATATGATTCATTTAAGATATCCTTATGCCAGTCACAGTTTTGATCCTGATGAGCCTGAGTTCCCTGTATCAAACAGAGGAATTAAAGGGAGTTCCAGAGGTCTGGGATATAGAAGAATACATGGATATCTAAAAAACCACTATTCCTCTTTTACCCCTTCTAGATCTGTGTATGCGGTAGAATCTCAGGGTAGAGCCCTTCAGTGGTCTCAACAAGAACAAGAAAATTATTCCATTCAAGGAAGATTCAGTTCTGGTATAGTTGTTCCCGAGGATCAGTTATAGGTTCCACCTTCTTCCTCTTAGCATGTAAATAGACCTATTCGGTAAAATCGTCCAAATCTAGGAGTATTTTCAACTCCTAGCCCAATTCAAGAAACATCTACATCCAATGCATAAACTTCTAAGGCAGCTACGAAACCACATGTTCCTGTTGGAAAAAACAGACATTTGGATCAAAAATATGATGTCTTGAAGAATATCTCCCAGGTACCGGCCAAGTTATCAATTATGGATGCCTTGAATCTATCCATGTATCTTCGGAAGGCACTCATTGAGGATTTTTCAAGTCCTCAGGAGTTCGAAACTGAAATTGTTGCGGCTAAAGTCTATCATGTATAAAACAATCCTGCAGAATTCCATGTAGTGATATCATTAACAAATGAAGAAGAAGATGATAACGTGCATGGACATATCATACCTCTATATTTATCTGGAAAGGTCAATGGTGTTGACATATTAAGAGATTTTATTGATTATGGTTCAAAAGTGTACCTCATCCCCATTCGTACACTTCGTCGATTGGTCCTCACAGAATCTGATTATCTCCTTCTACTATGATGTTACAAGGATATGATAAAAATGAACAAGAAAAACTGGGCGAGATTACACTCAGAACTCAGTTTGGAGACACTGTATCCAATTCAGATTTCATGGTTGTTGATCATGATATATCCTTCATTATTTTGTTTGGAAGACCATGGCTACATCAACATATGGTTATCCCTTCATCATACCATCAATGTCTCAAATATTGTTTTGATAGTCAAATTGGTACATTGTATGGTGATAAAGCCCCCTTAAAAACATGTGAATCTCTATACATTGAGGCTTAATTCTATCACATGATGGGTAAGGAGAAATCCACAATAATGGAGGTTACTAATGATAATGCTCCATATGGTTAGGAAAAAATTCCAGTAAACCCAATCACAGATGTGAGTACAGATTATGTGTTTCCTATCAGTAAAATTGATAGGATAGACCCGAATCCAAATATTCTTATGGACTTCCATAATGTCATTTACGGCAATCATGCCAGACAGGATGGGAGAAATTGGTGATTCACCAAGCAATGATGAAAACTCAAATATAGATGTCTCCATTTCTTCCACTGAAATCCAGCAAGTCTATACTTCGCCAACCAAGATAAGAGAAGTTATAGCAATGGTATAGGTGAACGATGATGTTGGTTTTCAATCTATCATATCCTGTTTATTACCCAAGGAAGACCCTTCATCATCAATAGGGTCAGAAATGGAATCCTCTTCTTCAAAATTTTAAAATTTTAACATCTCTCATGATCATGGAAATTTTTCTTCATCATCTACTATGCAAGTAGAAACAGAATAAGTAACACTTGTTGAAGAAGAAGAGGAAGATCTCAAGGATTCTTCTCTCGCTTTTGAAGAGGGTATCTCTACCACCATGGATGAACTCAGGGAAATAAATTTGCGTACAAAAGAATATCCACGCCCAAATTTAATTAGTGCGGCCATGAATCTTGAAGATCAAGAGACGTATGTTTCATTTTTAATGAAAATCGATTTATATTTTCTTGGAACTATATAGAGATGCCAGGGATTGATCATGATGTTGCTACTCATCGTTTGGGTTTTCCAGAAGAACATCAGAGATTCAAACAAGCCGCTAGAAGAACGCAACCAACATATGATTCTAAAATTATAACTGAAGTGGATAATATTATCAATGCTAAATTTTTCAGAGAAGTTAAATATCCCATGTGGTTGGATAATATTGTCCCTGTGAAAAAGAAGAACGATCAAATTAGAGTTTACATTGATTTCGGAGATCTTAATCGACATTGTCCTAAGGATGATTTTCCAGTTCTGATTATAGAACTATTAATTGATGCAACAGCTGGCTATAACAGATTTTCCTTCATGGATGGATATTTTCGATATAATAAAATCTGAATGCCTCTAGAAGATGATGAATCCACAGCTTTTAGAGCCTCTCAAGGTGTGTTTTTCTATCGGGGAATGCCTTTTAGCGTAAAATATGTTGGCACAACATATCAGTGTACCATGTATCATATAAGTAAACACTTTTTAGGGATTTTTGTTGAATGTTATGTGGATGATTTCGTGGTTAAATACAAAGAACTTTCTAATCACTTGGCTGATTTAAAGTCATATTCCACAAACATCGGCAACATAATTAGAATATGAACCCACTAAAATGTGCTTTTAGGGTAACCTCAGAAAACATTATCTGCTTCGTTGTATTCCATCATGGTATCGAAGTCGATCCTGAGAAGACAAATTCAGTCCTTTGTATGTCACCTCCTCGAAATTTGAATGAATTGAGGGAAATTCCAGGACACTTGGCCTATATTCGGAATTTCATCGCCAATTGTGCAGGAAAACGTTTTTCCTTCACCAAATTGATGAAGAAGGGACTCACTTACCAGTGGACTAAATAATGCCAGGAGGTATTCAATATTCTCAAGAAATATATTTTGATTCCACCGGTATTAATTCCACTTGTTGAAGGAAGACCACTAATTTTTTATGTGACTGCTTTAGAGCGATCATTGGGTGCGTTCCTTTCCCAGAAGAATGACGATGAGAATGAAAACAACCTCTACTATCTCAGTCAGACTATACGTGAAGCAGAAAACCGATATTCAAATATTGAGAAGTGCAACCTAGTATTAATATTTGCAATCCAGAAGTTGAGAAACAACTTGAAACATCATGATGTCCAATTGGTAACTCGCAATAACCCACTCAAATTCATCCTTAATCGTCAAATGCTTACAAGACGCCTGGAAATGTGGGATGTTATTTTGCAGCAATTTTATATTTAGTATGTGTCTCACAAGGCAATAAAGGGCCAAGGTCTAGCTGATTTCCTTGCTGAACATCCTTCAGTAGAAGATACATCTTCAGATATTGAACTTCCTGATGAGGAAGTCTTCTCTATTCAAGATAGTCTTCAAACATGAGAAATGTGCTTTTTTGGAGCTTCCAAATGTCCAACAGGGAAGAAAATGGAAGATCATAAATTCAACAATATTGGGGTAGGAATTGTGCTAATTTCTCCAGAAAAGGCAGTGCTACCCTATTCCTTCTCATTGTTGGGAGGCGGGAAAAATAATGAACTATAATACCAATATCTTATAGCAGGATTGGAGTTGGCACTTCAAGAACAAGTGAATCACTTAATGGTGAAAGGTGATTCAGACCTGGTAATAAAACAAGTCAATGGGAATTCTGAAATCAGAAAAGAAGAACTAATCCCTTTGTATGATTCTGTTAGAGATTTAATGGCTGGATTTTCTTTGGAAGTGACATTTTCTTATGTACCACAATCACAAAATTCCCAAGCTGATGCATTGGATAATATAGCCACAACTCTGGAAGATCCAAATCATGTTAAGATAATCATCAGTATTGACTACCGCCGTACAATTTCACCTTATGTTTAAATCAGAACAGAGGAAATTAATGAAATTAGTCCCATTCCTGAACCATATGGTCATACTATAGGATGGATGACACCTATCAGGGAATACCTTAAAAATGGAACACTTCCACCTGATAGAACTGGGAAAGAACAAATCTGGCGATGTGTGGTAAATTTTACTCTTTATGATAGCTCGGATCACCAAGAGAAAATTCTCTACTAAAGAGGTTTTGATGATGTTCTCTTCAGATGCATTCATGGTGAAGAGACAATGGATGTCATGAAAAACGTACATGCAGGAGTCAGTGGTGCCCATAAGTCTGGAAACAGACTATCTAATCAAATTCGAAGGCTTGGATACTTTTGGCCTTCAATGATACAAGATTGTGTTGATTTCACAAAGTAGTGTCATTGTTTCCATGTACATTCCAACATCATTCATCAATCCCTAGACTTTCTTGATACAGCTAAATACTTATGGCCATTTTCCACATGGGGAATGGAAGTAGTGGGACCTTATCCTTCAGCTACATCCAAGCATTTTAAGTACATTCTTACTGCTATAGAATTCTATTCCAAATGTGCAGAGGAAAAACCTCTCAACAAAGTAAGTTTGAAATGCATTGTTTGCTTCATCAAGTCTAACATAATTTTTATATTTGGTGTCCCTCATACCATATTGGCGGAAAATGGCACCAAATTCTGTTCATACGAGGTAAAGAAACTTGTATTAAGAATACAACATCAAATCTAACCATTCTTCTCGGTATCATGCAATGGAAAATGGCCAAATAGAATCTTTCAACAAGAATTTTTCAAACATACTTCAAAATAATGTGGATAAAGGAATTAAATCATGGCCTGATAAACTCTTTCATGCTTTATGCGATTATCAGACCACCACCCGCACTGCAACGTGGTCAACTCAATATTCATTGATATAAGGAACAGAAGTAGTCTTTCCCATTGAGGTTCAATTACCCTCGCTCATAGTATCCATTTTTGATCAGTCATCTACAGATGAACATTTTCCAAAGTGATTGGATGAATTGGAATGGTTAAATGAGAAAATATTGTCCACCCTGCACTAGTTGGAAGTCTATCAGAATCGAATTACATGAGATTTCAACAAAAACGTTTATCTTCGTTCATTCGTTCAGGGAGAATTGGAATTGGTTCTCATAACTCCAATGATACCAGTAAATAAAACTCCCACACTAGAATCAAAATGGGAAGAACCTTACTCAATACATAAGGTCTACTCCAATAGAGCTTATTCTTAAATCTCAATGGATGGAGAACTCATCACAACACCAATAATTTCCAGATTTCTGAAGAAGTATTTTGTGTAATGAAAATGCACCTTCATCCATCATGACATTAAACTGTGTTTTCCTTGCTGTAAAACTTTAAACACAATAGTCCCAGACATCCAACAAGAAGTTAAACTGCAGAATACATCACACATGATCTTAAACTGTGACGTCCTAGTTACATGACACTAAACTATACAGAAGTCCCTTACGTCCAACAAGACGTTAAACTACATAATCATCGCTCCATGCATATGACCTTAAACTGTTCCCACCATCATTCAACATGACGTTAAACTGTGAAAAAGTCCCTTTCTCCCAATATGACGTTAAACTGTGTCCTATTTTGTCCTAGCTGCATGACATTAAACTGCATATCCCCCCTTTCATCCAACATGATGCTAAATTGTATTGTCCCTATCATCTTAGTTACATGAATCTAAACTGTACAACACTCTTATTATCCAACATGACGCAAAACTGTGTTCATGTACAACATGATGTTAAAATATACAAAGTCCATTAATACGTCCTACATGACGTTAAACTACATTTTGTCCCTACTACATGACACCAAACTGTGCAGAACCAATAGTTCTCACTGTAAGTCTTTAAACTACATAGTCCCTTCATATGTCTTACATGACATTAAACTATGCATTGTTAAGGTTGTTGCTACCTCTTGTTTCTCACACAGAATATGTCCCATGTGATCTTAGAGGAAACATCAATCATAACACCCTCTATGGTCCGTTAACCATGTGTAAGTCCTGATACTATCTTTTAGGTCGTTTTCCTAAAAAAAACATTATTACCAATTCAAAATTTAATCGAACTACGAAGACTTTGATCCTTGCCTTTTAGGCTGGGTACATAGGAAACCTCCTAAGGTTCAAGCCCAAAATCAATCTCTTCAGATCGGTTCACCATCGTCTCATACGATATTGATTCATTAAACCACCCCCTTACATTGGTTCACCATCGTCCATGCTATATGATATTAAACTATTCACACTTTTTTCCACTAAGACAATAAACTACAACATTCTTTTACACTCTCTACTGAGAGGGAATCATTATTTACATTGATCTCCGGTCATGTTATATTCTAATTATTAAGTGTATACAAGGAAATGCCCGAACTTTTTATCTTAGGTCAAAACATCATTGCACTAAAGTCCCCATTCACCTTTCACTTGTATGAACCAAATTTGTAAGAAGGGCATTTCAAGAACCATGTGTGGCTTGATTCCCATCCTTATAGGATACATAAGAACGTTCGAGCATCCATCGAATCCAGCCCCAAGTCATCAGGCCTAACCCCAAATTCTATTTTCAGTCACCTGGATGAAAAGTTCCTATGAAAACACACTCTATGTATTCATTATTATGGTTTGAGATCTATGACCCTAAATGAGGAATTCTTATACTCTCATCACAATGACGTTAAACTGTATTTCAAGAACTACGTATGGAGTGATTCCCATCCTTATTGGATACGTAGTGAAGTCCAACATCTTAATTCAGGACCCAGCCACAACATGATTATGGTTAGCATTGTCATGTGTATCTTCTATATGCATTGGACAATGCCCATTTTGATGTGTCATACTCCTAACCTTAAATAATTCCAGATCATCATAACCCGTTTCTTGACTTCTGGTCACAAAAATCTGATACCCAAAAGTTATTTTTCTTAACCATGTTGCACGTCCCCCTAGGCGGCCTTGCATAAATAGTCTACATAACACACTTGTCAGCCAAATATGATATTATTTTACTATGCTTCCAATGCCCTTAGGTGTCCCAGTATAATTCAACCCCCTAACGGGTTTGTAAAATAATGGTAACTTTATAATTGGGAGGAAAACCACTTTTTCCCTTATTTTTCATAACGAAAATATGAAGGGATCCGCATAAAATGGTCATCCTTGACATATTTGTCCCATACACTTTTACATGATATGAAAGTAATCATGTCTATGGTTTATATTTCCCATCCCTAAGTTTGGGTTAGACCTTTGTATGAGTGACATTCATCTAGTTATTAGACAATATTTTTTGGAAATATCCTCTCCATATTCATGTACCTCTCTCCATACAAAAAACTATATTCTTTGGGAAATTTGAATCACCATAAACATCCATGGGCTTTTTAGCAATAGAAATGTAAAATTTCTGAGAGTTCTTTTTCCTGACTATGCAGCATGTTCCCTTAGAAGTCCTTGAATAACTAGTCTACATAAGAGACCTATCAGCCAAAAGATGCTATTATTTGACTATGCATCTGATTTCCTTAGGTGGCCCTGCATAATTTAACCCCCTAATGGGTTTGTTAAATATTAGAAACTCCATTCATGGGAAATACTTCTTCTAATTCCTTTTAGCACTTTTTCATATCATTACTCAAATATAAAATTTCTTTAGTAATTATTTACATGTTTTCCTCTATTCTTGAATATGGAAATATGTTTTTATATAAATTATCAAGGAATTGATTCAATTTTAATCCATTCAGTCAAAGTTATTTCATCCATAAAACATTAGCCTTTTTATGTATGATGTGTATGACTTTAAATTTCCTACAAAAGACAAGGGAACTACGAAAAATTGTCAATCTCCATCATACTAAACATACATTTTGTATGATTTATGTAATATTGGGAAATTAAAGATTCAATGTTTGTAGGGTTGTTTTTATCATACTAGTAAAAATAAAACTATGTTTACCAGGCCCATTGCCTTAGGTATAAATTTAAATCAAAAATAAAAAAAATCATGTACAAACGATTGAAGATGAAGTTGTCTTTCATTAATGAACAAGAGATAGAAAGACATTGACATACTGGAGTCTCTTATCGTTTCCAAGATTTACAAAAGGTTGTAAACATAAATCTTTATTTGATTTACGACATTCCGAGCTGCATCAGTAGCCACATAAAGATAATGCACTCTACCTAATTCACACTTTTCAGCTTGATGGAGTTATTTCTTAGCATCGGCAATGTCTTTCATTCTATTCGTCTGAACTCCTTCCAATGAATTGGTAACATGGTCAAGTTCCCTAGTAACAGAATCTAATTGGTGATGATGGTGCATCTGCTGGAAAACATTCTCCTTGATCTTATGTTTCATCTCCTTCAACATGGCAGCATGATAAGCCTCAGATCGGGACACCGCAAAATCAAATTCACTGATATTGGCTAACAACTTGACCCTGGTAAAATCTTGATGGTACTTATATTCCTGCTCTCTTCTCAAAATGACTTGTTTTACCGCGTCATGGATCTCTTGATATCCAAAACCACCAAGTCCCAACATAATAAACCGGGATAAAAGTTGTGGATCTTCGTTGGAAGCTCTTCTAGAGGAACATCAGATATGATCTCTCATATGTTCTCTCATTCCTTGCATCGTGAAAATTGGAGCGCCTTTTTTACTTCTGGGTCTGAATCAGAACCACTATCACAAGGGGGGATATATTTCTGTATTAATGCACTTAGGGAAGTTCCATTTTCTGCTCCTTCCCCCATGACCCATGTTACTTATATTCCCGTTGTGACGGAGGATGAGGCTTCACCTATAGATCTAACAACTGAAATTGACGGACCTGCATAGTCAATTTATCATTTTTGGTTAGTTTCAAAGAATAAAAAAGTTGATTGGAAATCATTAAAATTAAGTACAACCACAAATATTGTTATATCTTACCCAATGGTAGATTATAAATAAGAGAATACTCTTCCCCATCTTTCCTAGCTTTAACATGATCTTCAGGATGAGGTTGAGGAAGCTCTACTGGGTTCAGCTCCACTTGAGCCAGTTTCTCTGTAATAGTAGGGTTATCTGTACCCCCATCAGGCATTGGCAGATCGAAAACTTGTTCAGATGGAACTACACATTTGAACCAATCATGTTCAGAGATTTAATAAGAAGTAATTTTAACAGGACGAAGGATAACACTCACGTCCAAAATCATATAAATTACATGGTAATTCAAAATGATCTAAAAAATATTCAAAAGATGCGCCAAGTTCCATTATTTAATCCAATGTTATATCAGATTCTTTGTTAGTCTCACCAGTTGGACAATTCGATACATTTTTTTGGAGACCTTCATGTTGCGGCCTCTGATCGCGGACAACATCTTCAGATAAAATTGCAGCATCAGTTGCAGTGGCTGCAAATTTTTCTGGTGTAGCGGTTTAAACTAAAGTATCAAAGAATACAACTCAGTTGATGTTTTCATTCAACATATTCTAAATAATTGTTAATTTAGCAGAATTGGGCTTTTCTCTCCTTGCAACAGAAGTAGGAGGGATACTGGGAACCGATGTTGTCTCTTCTCTATGAGCAGCCAAGTCATCCTGAATTTGTGATTGTTCACCAGCACCATCTATCATCCTCAAAGGAGGGTTATTCATTTCACTCAAAGGTGAAATTGAAGAAGCCCCTAACATTCTATGTAGTATGAGCAATATTTTCATGGGTTAAGACTCATGACTATCCGAAGGACTTACCACTACTATTGAAACATTTAGTTGTGTACTTCCTCCTTCGACTCCTTTTCTTATTTGTCTTCTTAGGAGTGTTGATGTCATCATCTCCAAATACCGTAATTGGAGAATAAAAATTCATGTCTAACTCTTCCTCCATGGATTGTTGTCCTGAAGATAACTGGCCCGGCTCGCGAGGAGATTCATTAGCCCTGATGGCAGTACCACCAGGGATATACAATGGTAAAGGAACCTTAGCAGTTCCTTTCATTGCAAGCTGCAGGATGAATAAAGTAATTTCCTTGACTAATAATGCTTTGATTGAAATTAAATTACAATGAAAATAAGGAAATAACCTTACATCTTTAGGAGCCACGTAATCGTGCCACTCCTCATCTCCAGAACCACTAGTCCCTTAAGTGGCACCACAATCAATAATTTTCTTCACCCGCTTGGTGACAAGAATGGAGTCTCTGATAGAATATATGAGAATATATAGCTATCTGATGGAAGCCCGCACTTCATCGTGGTTATCCTTATAATGGATATCTATCGAATATCGAAGATTCCCTATTCCAGAGATATGTATCCCCTCCCACAGATACATCCAGGCAGTTTCTGCATCACAATATAAACTTCTCCATGTCTGGATAGCCTCTGGTCGTAGATATTCAACATGTGTACCAGAAGGCTGCGAGGAGGGTCATACAATCATTGACATCAGCTTCTTCCTAGCTCTTGCAACTATAGATAAATCATAAGAAAATACGACTTCTTTCTCTAAAAAGTAATGATGATTAAATTTACCCAATGATGCAACTCACTATGAGTTTATGGAGTTGGACTCTTGATTCTGATAGGAGGATTATATCTCGCACGAGGACGCTTTGCTGCATGTTGTGTCTCATCATCCCCATATTAGGAATCTGACGAGTCAACCCTAAGTGAGGAACCTGGTGAATCAGCTCTAAGTGGAGAAACATTTCTTTTCCGATGAAGGGTTTATTTCTCTACAATTTTTTTATATTTTCCCACCTAATAAACAGGACGATCCAGTACCCCTTCTGGGTATGATGCTATCCAGTTCTCGTAATACCATATAGTCTTGTTACTCTCCACTTTGTCAACTACTAGATCAAACACTTCCCTTGTCATATCCATAGATGTCAGCAGACATAGTTGTCGGGAAACCATTGGATGCTTCTCTGACCTAACATACATAGGAGGGGATAAAACAGTCTGATTCAGAAACTTTAATTGGCTTGAAAATAACTATGGAGGATAGGCCTCACATATAATCTCTCCATCAATCCTAGTGGACAGTACACCATCTCTGCAAGCCAGAAAGTATGACCTCAATTCCAAATCGGCAGTTCCATCATCAACAAACCTCCTGGTTGGTGGGTGTCCATATGGAATGAAATTGAATTCCTTGAACATGCCCAGCCTCACCTTCATATCATAGGGTTTAAGGGCTAACAGAGCAATTCCAGAATATGCATACACTGATGGCCTGAAAGAGGTTCCTGGAACTTGTTCTTCGTTCTGTACAACATATGTATTGAAATGAGTGGTGATCCATCCCCACAAAACATGGAATGGTCTCGCTAATCTCAAAGGAGACGTACCCATAAATACAATGAGTAATCTCCTGTGAATATTCTCCAAAATGGGGGTGGCCAACACAACCATTTTCGTCTCAGCCAACATGACTACTAAAACGAAGGTCCCTGACCTGATGCCTCCCTTAAAATCTCTGTTTGGCAGAAGATAAAAACTGAGCCACAAGGCTAAGAAGCCCGCCAGATGGGTCTTTTTTGGGATTCCTTGATTTACTTCATATCCCCATTTCACAAATTCTCCTGCTTCTTGGGTCGGACATAACGTGCCAAAGGCACCCCTCTTCTCTATTCTGGGGAAGGTAGTTGGGCGAGTACAGGTGGGTCCCTTCTCCTTAAAATCCTTCTCCTCCTTCTTGGTAAGAAACATATTCATCAACTCCTATGGATGAATATTCTTTATAAAATGATTTAGGTAGTACTTTGAACTCCTGAGCATGTGGAAGATTTTCAATAACTCCCGAGCCAAAGCAGAATTTTCTCAGAATCATTCCAAGTCACCTTGGGGGGATGAATTCATCATACATGTCACCCAAAATTGGAGCCCTTGTGATCTTGTAGACATCCCACAAACTGATTCCTACATCACCATGATTCAGATGGAAAGAATTGGTTTCTGTACTCTAGCGACTGATTAGCTCTGGCACAAACTCATCATTCATGTAGACATATGTCTGCCTAGCCCAGACAAATTCATATATCGCAACTCCATTCAAATTTTTGACAAACTCTTCATAGGTATGTCGCACCCAGTATGCTTACATCCAATTTGGCTTCACAGCTTTTCTAGGACGGAAGTCCCAACTCTTCTTCCAGCCTTTGGATTGATCAATATGATAATTTCAAAGGATTAAAGGATAAAAATGTGGTTACATCACAGGCTTATGAGGTTTCAAATCTAGAGCACAAGGGATATTATGAATCATATAGACCTTCTCCATTGTTCCAATATTTACAAATGTTCCTCCACTCGAGATATTTGTTGAAGAAAAGTTGGAGTAATTTCGAAACCAAGAATTTGGGTGATAGTTCATTGCCTTTGGAATGTTGATGTCTTGCAGATGACCATGCCCATACAGAGGAAATTAGATGCTCTATGGAAAGTCACGATGATACTTCTTCATGTATTTTGCTAAATCTGGAAGACTGATGTCGTATAAATCATAGTAATCATGGCCTGCAATGTCCATCATATCATCAATACGCTTTCTCTCCAATTCATCAGTAGTACTAATTATTCTAGGAGCCATTGAATCTGTACAAATGTTGAATAATTAACTCTTAAGTAAGTTGATTTTTCAAAAAAAAATGCGATGAAAAGTGAAAAAAATGGATAGGACATTAAGGCACACAAGTCCATTTTTGGCACACAAATATAGTTGTGTCACGCAAGTTTTGGGCGGACAAGTATCACCGTGCAAGTCCAAATACCACTATAGATGTGTGACACAAAGAACCTGCAGAAAACAAGTAACTTCCACGGCGAGAGCTAGAACGTTTTAAATTTGGGTGCTTTTCACGAGAATGAGGCGTATATTTATAGGTCAGGCCACACCCCAACAAGCCGAAGCCTTCACGTCTCGCACCCACACGACGCCATCTACGCGCCTCTAACCTGTGATCCACTATATGCGTGCCCAAATCTTGTGTGCCACCCTTCCTATGTCTTCTTCTTTACCTCAGAGTCGCATCCTCATTTCCTTTCAGATCCAACTCTGAGGGAGGACTTTTGTTGATGTTCCTTTCCATCACAGAATCTAACGACTGAAAAAGGGAAATACCTTAACACAATGTGATTCAATATTTTAATTAACATAAAAAATTGACCAAGGAATTAATAGGGATTTTTTTACACTTGGGTCATGCATGTTTTATCATGGCCGCACAAGTATATATTCCCGCCTCATTTTGGTCGCGCAGGTGACTTACGCGCCCTAATTTATTTTCACTCACAGACTTCAAAGGCCTATAAATACCACTGGTGGGCCCCCATTTTGAGGACGAAAAAAATCCAAAAACACAAATTTCAGCTCCCAGCACCCTAGTCTCTTCTCAAATCCATCCAAACATTTCTACGGTAATTTATTACCTAGAATGGAAGGTCTAAAGAGAGGGAATAAGGAATAAGTTCTGAAATTCATCAACACCTGTGTGCCTAAGTGTCTAACCCTTCAGGGAATTGAAGACACTTGTGCGCTGCCTTATCCCTTAAATAGAACTTGTGCGCCACTCATTTAAAAGTCTTTAAGGACAAAACTAAGGGCTTGAGCCAAGCTTCACCCATGTTTTACCCTATGGGTGGATCATGGCTCAAGTATACCATTGCCGTGCAGGTATACATGCGCGACCAAATAGAACCCACAAGACTACTTTCATTTGGGTTCCCCTCCTGTCCATTCATCTATTTTCTTAAAATCCACCTCTCCACTTCAAGATTTATCCTTAAGAATCCTCTTCAAATCCATTTATTGAATGATTATTTGGTTGGCTTCCTTATCTGAAAGGAATCATGTGGAACATCTCTCAAAACCTAGTGATTTACATATCTTTATGTCAATATGGTTAGAGATTTCATTCATTCATCCTCATTATTTAAGATTAAAACACTATTCATGGGCATCTTCTTAGGTGTAATCCCCAAGTCCCCTATTCATGGGAATCCTCTTCAAGAGTAAGACCCAAGTTCCCAAATATGGGCATCCTATTCAGGAGTAAGCCCCAGTCTTCAGGTTCCCTTAATCCTAGGCCTCCTATTCAGGAGTAGGCCCCTGTCCAATTTCCCTAATTTTGGCATCCTCCATAGGAGTAAGCCCCAAATCCAAAAATCCATTAATTTTGGGCCTCCTTTTCAGGAGTAAGTCCCAATTCTCAAGTCCTTTTAACATGGGACACTTTCTTAGGAATAATCCCCAGTCATAATTTCTCTTAACCAGTCTTAACTTCTATTGATTTCGACTTCCATATCAGGAATAAAACCCAATCACAGGTCCCCTCCTAATTTGGGTATCCTCCTAAAGAGTAAACCCCAAGTTAGAGTATCTAAATCTCCATAAATAACATATACTTTTATAGACCTTGTTCCCAAACTTATTCTCTAAATTAAGTCCTGATCTTTATCTATTTTGGAAATCATACATACATAATCCCCATATCATTCCTTGTGACCGCATCTTTCGTGGAAAAAAGTTTCAGGTTTACTAATACCTCTTGTTTCTCACACTGATCATGACTCACATGAGCTTAGAGTGTAAAATTAAGCACAACAAATCTCTTTGGGCCATTAATCATATGTAAGCCCCCCAATTTCCAACAGAAATACGTGGACTTTACTCTCTACCTGAAAAGTAGAGTACGTCAGAAGCCTTTCTGATGTTCAAACCCATCACACATTAATTCTCATCTGTCCCATATGACATTAAAATATATCTTAATTCATGAACTATGTGGGTTCTGATTACTTTTCTAATAAGGATACGTAGGTAGCCTATCTGTGGGTACATTCCATACACCGAAATACCCCATGTCCTTCTGAATGAAAATAAACTTCATGTGACCTGTTGAGTGGCTTTAAAACTAGTATGGTTCTCATAATGACCAAGAGATCTTTATATAATTTGATGAAGGATACCATTGAAAAAGAATATCTAACAAATATAGATGATTCTCTTTCGACGAATAACCTCAAATACATATAAAAGATTCTCTAAATCTCATAAATATTAATCATTGATTGTCAGATCTTAATGAAAAACCCATTTTCATACTTGGTAGTGTAATAATGATTCACGAACATTACTTAAATATATAAAGAGAGTCTCGTAGTAGACAATAATTCCCCTTCAAAAAGGTTTGATGAGTCCGACCTCCCATCCTCTCGACCAATGAAAATTCTTAAGGCTCATCTGTCCACAACTAATGAGCACCTACCTTTGGAAAGTAGGTCCAAATGGATATAGAATCATTGGATGTTTCCAGTTCTATGAATAAACCATTTTGAAACCAATTTGAATGTTTGAACCATAAACAAAAAATTTCATCCCCATTTCAAGAGGAAACAATTACATACCATTGGTATGATACAAGGTATCATGTCTTGAAAGACTGATCAGTTTAGAAGCCTGGGAAGTATTAGAAAGATACATAAGTTTTATATTTATTAATGAAAGAAAAAAACAACAAAATTTTTCCCCATTGAACACACTTATATCTCTTATGTTATCCATTATGTTCAACTATAAAAAAACTATTCACATCATGGGAAAAATAAAACATAGAAAGTGGTGATCTCAGATTCTTAGTAAGGATAACAATATAGTGGAAACATTCATAAATAAGAATAAACATTTAAGGCAATGTATTAGACAAAAAAATCCTTTTAAATATAAACCTCAACATAATATGGAAATTTTAAATAAAATATTTCCATATAATTATTAACATAGATATTACACTAGTCGAATAATCACATTCAATATCAATAGCCAATTTCATAATGATGGAATGCATAATGTCGGACATCATAACCACATTGTCATGGCACCGTTCTAAGACTACAAATAAGATTTTTTCATGGCCTTGTTCCAAGACACTATTTTGTATCATGAGGCATGCCGATGCATCGAAAAGCAATAACGGGCTCCACCCATCACTTATTAAGTCCAATTCATTCTTCATATGAAAAAGGTTGATACATAACATAAAAATTTGTATTAAAACTTGAATATGAAATGTTAATACTTCAACCACCAACCATGAATTGTATAAAAATAATAGATCCACAATAAAAAATTTCCCAAATCCATTAATAAAATATAGAATAAAATATCTTAATAAATCAACTTCAAACAAATGTAAAAACCTTCGTAGGATGTTGACATTGATGAAATCAAACCTCTTTGAGAGAAATATCTCTCTCTATTTTGAAATCATTCAAAAGAATTGTAATTATAAAAGGAAACATTTATTTGGAAAAATATTCTTATAAACTTGTATGTGATGCTTTGATGGTGTTGTAATTGTATAAAATAGCTGCACCCATCTTATAAGTTAGATAAACATTCACACATTAATATGTTGAAAAGGTCACAGTGTTCCTTATTTGTAAAATGAAAAAAAGATTCCATTAAACCCATTATATAAGAAGTCAAAAGAGGGTATAAATGACCATAATTAATAGTCTAAAAATAGTAAAAATTTTCTGGAATACATTTTTTAGAATCATGGCTGTGGGTGATCCAGAGGTCCACGTATATACACATGTATAAACAACTTCGGATAATGAAGAGATTGTAGAATAACCCATAACTTATACATTTCCTTGATCGAGGGTACATTAATATCTTGTATAATATTTAATTCATTGTTATTAAATTATACAAGAACCACATACAATAATATAATATCATGTATGATCTTCTAATATTTCTTTTTTATTAATATTTCAGTAGTATCATCATTTCAGGTGTTAACTGAATCAATTTCCTTTCTATTTTTTGTTATGTATGTAATTTTTGTATGGAAAAGATGTATTTGATTCATATAAAAAATAATATTAAGTTCAAAAAAATTATTTTTTAATTATAAAATTAAATTTATTCTTGAATGGTTACAATGGGGAATGAATCACATCGCGTTCGTGGAGACGGTAATCTGTGCGTACGCACAAGCGACAATACCGTTCTACTTATTGTGAAATTTTATGAAATTGGATGGTATATCAAATATAAATCATCCTTAACATGTTTTATTTGTTGTTTACATTATTTATACTCATTATTATACCAATCCAAATAAGGATGTGTTTCAATAACAAACTACACCATGACGTTGAGAAGGTATGTCATACGTACGCACGTATGATGACTTTTTCATTCATAGAATAGATAGAATAATAAATATGGATGTAAAATATTTATAAAAAAATAAAAGTATGAATATTTTACTGTAGTTATTATTTTTTATGGGAATAACAACGAAATGGTTTGTGGAAGAAGAATAGAACTTTGAAATAGGTGGTGAAATTATTACCTCTTCTTCGAGTGTTTCCTTTTGAGTTGATTAAAAGGTCTCCATATAATGGCTTTCGTCTCAATGTATAGAATCTAGGGAATAGTGAGGGTAGTTTGGAGGATATTTCGTTAGGGTTTGGCTAAGCCAAATTTCTTTGGATGTGTGATTTTGAGAGAAGGGGAAGTACCCTTTTACAAGAGAGGTGAGGGTCACATTAGTAAAAGCATGAAATATTATTTTCTTATGAAATCATACACAGTTTATAATGGATCAAAAAAGATTTTTTTAAAGTATAAGGAGGTTATGGATTGAAAACCCCTCAAACAATAGGTTTTATACAGGTTTAGGTCACCATATGAACCAAATCTTTTAGATTTTACTCTTAGTTAAATAGTTTAATTTTTACCATGTATTCTTGTATTATTATAATAAATGGTTAATAACCTTACAATAACAAACTAAGTGAACCCCAAGCGGTTCATTAATGACATTTATATTATTATATATGTCTTTTCTAAGAACCTTATACTTTTAGGAATATTATATCAATTAATTATAAAGTATTTGTTTTTACAAATCATTTATGTCAATTTTGACAATATTTGGTAGTTTGTTATTGTGAAAGTCATAACAGTATGATTACTTCAAAAAAATTCATTAAATAAACCCTGATATGTAATATTAATCTTTTAAATTCATGGAATGTATAAAACGTATCAATTTACATTAATTTTTATATTTATAATATCAATTATTTTAACCTTTCTTTAATAAGGTTGTTACTGCATCATCATTGTGTCATTTATAAATTTAATTATTTAAAGTCTTAAAATTATAAATAAAATAATAAAATGTAGTAAATAATTTTATATTTATAATAGATATTTATAGTCTAATTTATATTATGTGTAACCCTATATTAAAAATGTTTTAGTTATGAACATTTGAATTTAACACTTTTAACTCTTTTTTAAATAAAATAATAATAAATGTCCTAATCTAATCGAAGTGGACCTATATGATCATAGTTTGTTCCTAAGGATGTATTTGATTGATATAAAACTATAAAATATAATATATAAATGTTTTAGGGTAATAATAGTATCATTTTTCTACCTTTAATTACCCTATATACATTTAACCATTGTAAATTGAAGTCAAAAGATACTATTCCCCAAAAATTATTTCATCTAATTGAACCACATTTTACATAATTATTTCAATTGTGTCTCTATTATCATTTAAATTTAACTCATAGATGTGTTAAAATTACGTTTTATGCAAATTTTAAATGCGCCTAGAAGGTGGGTAAAAGACGATAAAAAGTTCAATAAAATTATTAATATCTCAAATTATTATGAAATGACTCCAATAAATTACATTGAACATATATAGGAACTAGGATTCAATTTTTATCTATATTAAAGATAAAAAAATAATTGATAATTTAAATAAAAAGTTGGTTTTCAACAATAATGCATTGTTTTTCAATATTAATAAAAAATTGAAAGTTCTCAGAAAAATACCAAAAATTCACTGTATGCTAATTTCGGTAATACGAATTCAATAATGAAGCCCATTTTGAAAAATAAAATTTATAAAATTTAAAAAAATGGGTAGTACTATTCATAGTGGTTAGTATCATTGGTCGTGGTGTGTTAATAATCCTTGTTGCGTACAATTCAAGCTATTGTATTATTCAAAGGGAAACAATCCGTAGAAGCTTGGGGTGTTATATTTTCCCTCATTCAAATAATTTCATCATTAAAATTTCAAGAATAAACTATATAAAAAAGATTTGTATGGTTCTCCATCATAAGTTCCTTAGGATCCCACGTTTCCTCTTCCAACTGACGATTTATCCATATAACTTTTACCGGATGATTCATCTAGTTTCACAATAGTTGTTCTCTTATAACAAGAATCTTGATAGGATATTTACAATAAGATAGATCAGGATATATTTCAATTTCCTCATAGGTGAGTACATGTGTTGGTTCAGGCACGTATTTTCTAAACAGTGATACGTGGAACACATCATGAACATTGGAGAGACTTGGGGACATTTCCAAATGATAAGCTACAACTCTAATTCGTTCAAGAATTTCAAATGGTCTGATGCACCTGAGATTAAATTTACCCTTCCTACCAACATGTATAACTCCCTTCCATGGAGATACCTTCACAAAAACATGATATATTACATGAAGTTTCAAATACTTCCTTCGGTTATCAGCATATCACATTTTCTTGACTTTGAGATTATTTGATGTGGGTTTGGAGAACCATCACCTTTTCCTTTGTTTTATCAAGCTGTTCTAGGCCTCTGAGTTTTCTTTCACCATCATCATCCCAACAAGTTGGGGTGCGACATCTAATTCTATAAAATGCTTCATATGGTGCCATCTAAATAATTGAATAGAAGATATTGTTATTAGGAAAATGTATATGAGGTAAATACTGAACCCACATACCTTGAAAATCGAGTGAGCAAGATCTCAACATGTCTTATAAGGTTTTAATATTCCATTATAATTATCAATCAGTTTGAGTGTGGTAAGAAGTGCTCAAATGAAGTTTAGTATCCATGGCCTTATAAATACTTTTCCAAAATCTTGATGAAAAATAGGGATCACGATCGGAAACAATCATTAGGGGAACTCCATGAAGTCTTAAAACGTCATTAATTTATAGTCATGATAAATGTTCAAGTGGTAAATCTTCACTTATATCATGAAAATGTGCTGACAAGGTAAGATGATCAACAATGACCCATACTTCATCATTCCTTCTTGGTGTCTTTGGTAGTCCCATGACAAATTCAAACATAATATCTTCCCATTTACACTCAGGTATGGGAAGATATTTCATGGCTCTTCTAGGATGTACCTTACTGCCTTAACCTCTTGACAAACCATAAATTCTGACATATAATCTACAATCTCCATCTTCATGTTGTCATGCCATAAATGTTCCTTAAAATCTCTACACATCATAGTGCTACCATGGTGAATAGAGAAATTAGAGATATGATCATTATCTGACAATTACCTTTTTAGATTAGGTATATATGGAACACAAAGCCCCTTCCCAAATTTCCAAATTCCATCTTTATATGAAAATTCAACCGATCATATAGAATTCCTTGATTTAATCCTCTTTTGAAACTCCTCATCATCAGTATAAGAACACTTTATCTTTTCTATTAATGATGGTTTAACAAAAATTTTAAAATTTAATGATGTGTCAGCTTTCATGATTATTCCTATATTCATCATTACTAGATCCATGAAAATTGGATCACTTTCAACTCTTATATTGTTCAAAACATCATGATCCATTCTTCCCAAAGAATTTTTTGCCTTAATTTCCTTCCCCGGGTGGTAGTGTATAGTTAAATAATAATCTTTGAGTAGTTCAATCCACCATATTTTCCCCATGTTTTGTTATTTCTATGAGAAATTATACTTCAAACTATTTTGATCAGTATATATCACACATTTTCACTATAGAGGTATTGTATCCATATATTTAAAGAAAATATTACAACTGCTAACTCAAGATCATGAGAATGATAGTTTTGTTCATGAATTTTAGTTGTTGCGATGCATACACAATAACTATATCATTCTGCATAAGGACACAACCAAGTTCTTTATCTGAAGCATCACTATAAATACCAAAGCCATCATTCCCTAATAGATGAGTCAATATATGAGTATTGAAAAATCATATCATCAGGTCTTCAAAAAATTCTTCACACTATTTTTTCCAAACAAATTTATCCACTTTACGTGTGATCTTAGTGAATGTTGTATCCAATCAGGCAAAATTTTGGTGGAAGTGCCGATAATACCCAACTAAACCAATAAAAATTCATAACTCTCCAATATTTTTCAGTGCTGGCCATTCATCGATTGCCTTGGTCTTTGAAAGATCAACAAACAATCCATTTTGAGAGATAATATAGCCAAGAAAAGAACTCTCATGAAGTCAGAATTCACATTTTATAAACTCCTAATATATTTCATTTTGTTTGAGGGTTTTCAAAATAGTTTGAAAGTTATTTTTTAAGATCTTAATAGACTTTTTAGTAAACCAAGATATGATCAATATATACCACCAAAAATTCATCATGATATTCCTTGAATGCAGTATTAATTAGATCCTTGAAAACAAAGGGTGCATTATTCAGTCCAAAAGGCTTTACTGTAAACTCACAATGCCCGTACCTAGTTCAAAATGCTATTTTTGGAATGTCGTCCTTCTTCACACCCAACTGATGGTATCTATATTGAATGTCAATCAGTGATAAATATTTAGCTCCATGAAGATGGTCAAATAAATCATCAATGTGAGGTAGGGTATATTTGTTCTTTGTTGTTATAGCATTTATCTCCCTATAGTCAATGTACAACGTCATAGATCTATCTTTCTTATTATAATAAACAATATGGGATCCCCAGGAAAAAATTCTAGGGAAAATAATTACCTTATTACTCAATACCTCTAGTTGTTTCTTTTTTTCCACTAATTCCATAGTGTCCATTTTATAAGGGTTTTCGATATGGGCCTTGAACCTAGAATTAAATCAATGGAAAACTCAATTTCTCATTCTAGATGATGTCTAAGTAAATCATTCAGAAATACTTCTACATATTCTTGCAAAATTAGTAAATCCTCTATTTGAACATTTATTTCCTCGCCCATAGTTATTTTATTCTCTTCCTCCCCAATAATTGAATTTACTTGATCTACTATGGCTGGATCAAGATAAGAATTATGTGGTGACATTTTTTCTCTAAAGATAAGGTATTATTTATCATAATCAAAAAAGGTAACCTCATTCTACTTAAAATAAATTTTCACATCATGGTCCGAAAGACAATCCATTTGGAGTATTATATCAAAATGAATCATGTGTACGACAATGAGATCAACAGATAATTACATTTATATTCCCAAATGGGAACTGATTCCAAAAGACATAGCTATAATGATACTACCCGTGGGAGTTTTTACTGACAACTCCACGTCCTTGGGAGCTTCAAACTCAGTAGTTGTGATCTCACAAACTTGTCCTTCATCCCTTGGAATTTTCTATAGTAAATTTCCTTGGATCATAAGACATTCATTTTCATAATTCCCCTTTTTCTACAATTGATGCATTAAACATTGACAGCCTCTTTCATTCCCATGAAATTAGGAGTTTGGTCGCCTTTTTCACCGTACATGCAATGGAATCCCATTTTCTTTAGGAAATTATTGGTGTGTTTCCTAGAAACATTTATCGCAGGATGGATATTAAACTTTTACATTATTCCACTTATTTCAATTTTCAGAGTGTTAAGTAGATCACTACTTCTATTGTTTTTCATTAAAGTCTTCAGACATCAAGAAATCTATTTCTTGCTCAATACCACATAAGAAAATATCTTCATATGATGAGAAGGATTGTGAGACTAATTCTCAGAGGAGAAATGGTTTGAACCCATCAATGAACCAATCAATATTAATCCCTATGTAACTTATACAATCTATTGCATTCCTTGTTATCCTTGTAATGTGAGCCTCATACTTTGTGACATTATTATTCTCCTTTAGCCTCAGACTCAGAAATTGTATTTCTATATCCACTCGATGGTCACGAGGAAAGTATTTTTCAATGAAAATATATTCAATCTCCCTCCATTCATAATTTGATACTTTTTCATAATCCTTTGTGTTTTTAATTAATGACCACCATTGATCTGCATCTACTGTGAGGTGATAAACTTACATGACAACTTTTTCCCTTTCACTACTCCCTAAAGCTTGAAATATTTTATCTAAGGAACATATCCATTACTCAGCTACAAATTCTTTTTTAGTTCCATTGTATGTCGGTGGTTGTCACCTCATGATGTGGTATAACATTGATCCTATGTGTTGTGGTTCAGAGTGATCGATATGAGTAAGGTTATTTTTTCATAACCTGAGTGAGTTGTCCCAGTATGGTGATAAGCTGATCAGCACCACTTTCATCACATACTCCACTAAAATTATCTTGACTTGGAAGAAAATATCTACATGGATTACATGCATTGATACAGTTTTCATTCCTTCCAATAGGCACCATTTCTAAAAAATCACATAAACTATATTAGTTTATGAAAAACAATACATAATTCCAAACATGCAAAACACTTTACATAAATTGAAGAGTTTACGGATATAATCCATAATCATAAATATTTTTTTGAGGAGGTAGATACTCATTATTCCTTCATAATGAGTTTTGAAGAAAATGTGAGTTACCTTAGTATATCACCTTGTAGTGTCATAACCAAGAGTGTAGTAAGTCATGTTGTCATGCACCTGGACACCCATGTCAAGCCCAAAACTCCTTGTCATAGTATTCACTCCAAGGTAAATCTATGATAGAGTTTCCTCTTCCTACTCGTATCTAGATACAGATGTATTTTTTGGAAAACACACAAAATCTCTACACTACCAAAATTCACAGAAGTTCTTTTATACTAATATTTAATGTCTATCTTAGGTTAATGTTATCTAATCACAGTTTTTCAAAATTTATCTTCCAATTTTTGTTCTAAAATTCCTCTGATACCAACTATAATGCCCCATACCCAGTTACCCATAGTTAGTGTATTATCACATAACATTGACATCATACATGGAATCATGTCCTGAAGGACCGATCAGTTTAGTAGCATTGGATGTACTAGATACAAACATACGTTTTACATTACATCTTGAAAGGAAAAGATCAAAATCATTTTTTACCCTTTGAAAACACTAATATCCATTAGCCTATCACTTTACATCAACCATAAATTAATTATTCACATCCTGGGAATATTAAAACATAGAATGTGGTGAGCTCAGATGCTTAGTAAGGATAAAAATATAGTGGCAACATTCATAAATAAGAATAAACATTTAAGGCAATTTATAAGGATAAAAGGAAAGACATTAAAACTTAAAAATTCAGAAAATAGGGAAAATATAAATAAAATAATTCCATTTACATATTCACATGGATATTATACTATTCGAATAATCACTTGAAATATTAATAACCTATTGCATAATAATAGAAAGCATAATGTTGGACATCATAACCACATAGTCAAGGCCTTGTGCCAGGACTACAAATAATAGTTTTTCAAGGCCTTGTTCTAAGAAATTAGTTGGTCATAAGATACTTACAGATGCATCGACGAGCTATAACAGGCTCCACTTTTCACTTACTATGTACAATGCATTCATCTTGTGAAAAGTCTGAAACATAAAAAAATAATTCTTATTAAAACTAGCATACAAAATGTTAAAACTTTAACCATAAACCAGTAATGGTATAAAAAATACTACATCCATAGTCAAAAATATAAAAAAAAAATTCAATACAATATTGATGATTTTATCATAACAAATCAACTTCAAACAAGTGTAAACTTCATCGAAGGACGTTGACATAGATGAAATAAAAACTATTTTATAGGAATATCACTTTTTATTTTCAAATCATTTAAAAGTAATGTAATTATAATAGAAAACATATATTTTGAAAATATTCTTATAATCAAGTAAGGGAAGCTTTGAAGGTGTTATAACGGTATAAAAAAGCCACACCCACAGTATAAGATTACAAAACATTCATACATTAATTTGTTGAAATGGTAAAAAAGTACCTTGTTTGGAAAACAAAGAAAATATTCCATTGAAACCATTTTATAAAATTTCAAATGAGGGTAGAAATGAATTTAACCAATAGTCTAGGAAATATTTAAAATATTTTTAAATTAATTTTTATGAATCACAGATGTGGACGATAAGGAGGTCCCAATAGATATTCACATATAAAAAACCTCAGATAGTGAAGAGATTGAAGAATTAACCCCTACATTGTACTTTCCCTCAATTAAGAGTAACTTAACCTCTTTTATAATAGTTAGATAATTTTTACTAAATTATAAATGAAACACATACATAGATATGATATCATATATGATCTTGTAATATTTCGTTGTTAATAATATTTTAGTAGTATCATTGTTTCAGGTGTTAACTGATTTTTTTTTCATTTATATGTTTTGCTAAATAAGTCATTTTTTATTGATAAGATGTATTTTATTCATATTCATACTGATATTATGTTCTTAAAAATTATATTTTAATTATAAAATGAAATTTATAGTTAAATTCTTATGAAGGGGAATTAATCTCAACACGTTTGTGGAGATGATAATATGTACATATAAATGAGCGACCATACCATTCTATTCATGGTGAAATCATATGTAATTGGATGGTATATAAAATATACAGAATCCTTAACATGTTATATTTATTATTTACAACATTTATACTCATTATTATACCCATCCAAAACAATAATGTGTTTGAATAACAAACTACACAACGACGTCGAGACACTAAGTCGTTCATACGCACGTTTGGTGATTTTTTCATTCAGAGGATGGATAGAATAATGAATATAGTTGTACTATATTTATAATAACATATATTTATGAAAAATGTAATAGAGTTATAATTTTTGTATGGGAATAACAAATAATGAGTAAGTAGAAGAAGAAAAAAACTGTGAAAGTGGTGGTGAAATTATTAACTCTTCTTCCGGTGTTTCCTTTTTTGTTGATTAAAAGGGATTATTAGGTTGGATTTATGATCGAAATATGGCCTCTATGTCTATTTGAGGGTATTTGGGAGTATATTTACTGCGTTTTTGGCTGAACCAAATGGCTTTGGAGGTGTGATTTTTAGTGAAGGGGAGGTACCGTTTAATAAGAGAGGTGAGGGTCACTTTAGGAAAAGCATGAAATATTATTTTATTATACAATCATATTTGTTTATAATGGCAGAAAAATGATTTATTTCAAGGATATGGTTGGTATGGGTCAACAACACCTCTTCCAATATCTTTTAGATAGGTTTAGGTCACTATATTAACCTTATCTTTTAGTTTTAAATCTTAGTTAAATAGTTCAACATTGACCATTTATTCTTGTATTATTATAATAAATGGTTAATAAACATACTATAAAATGGAAAGAGAACCCCAAGTGGTTCATTAATGGCATGGATAATATTATATATGTGTTTTTGCTAATTGTTAGAATTTTAGGAATATTATATGAATTAATAATATAGTATTTGTTTTAAAAACTCATATCTCAATTTTGACACTATTTGGTATTTTGTTTTTGAAGAGGTCATAACAGCATGATCACGTAGAAAATAATTCATTTAATAAACCCTTAAATTTCATATTAATCTAATAATGTCTTGGAATTCAAAAAAAATTATCAATAAACATTTATTTAGAATTTTATAACATTAATTATTTTATTCCTTCATTATTAAGGAAAATAATGCATCATCATTGTGTCATTAATAAATTAAATTATTTAATGAGAAAAAATTATTAATAAATTACCATTATGTATGAAATAGTTTTATATTTCTAATGAATATTTATAGTCTAATTTTTTTATGTGTATCCCTATATTAAAAATATTTTAGTTTTCTAATTTTGAATTTAACACTTTTAACTATTCTTTAAATAAAATAATAATAATTGGCCTAATCTAATCCAAGTGGAAGTAAAGCATCATATTTTGTTCCTATAGTTGGTTTTGGTAATATAATATTATCCAATAGAATTATGACATGTTTTATGGTAATTATAATATAATTATTTTACCATTAATTAACATATTTACTTTTAAACGTGGTAAATAGAAGTCAAATGTTACTATTCACCAAAAATTATATTCATCTTATTGAACCACATTTTACCTATTTATTTCGACCATATCCCTCATATTTTTTAAATTCAATTCATAGATATGTAAAAATTACATTTTATGCAATTTTGCAAAAGCACCTAGAAGGTTATTGAAAGGTGGTAAAAGGTTCAATAAAATATTATATGTCTAATATTATTATAAAATGACTTCAATTAATTACATTGAACATATATAGTTATTATGTTTCTATTTTTTATCTAAAATAAATAAAAATAAAATATTAAATTATTTAAATAAAAATTCATTTTTTAACAATAACACAGACTTTTTCACTATTCATCAAAAATTGAATGTTTTCAACAAAATACCAAAAATTCACCCTAATCTAACATCGATATTCCGAATTCAAAAATGAAGTCCATTTTTATGAAATAATATTAATAAAATTTCAAAAAGTCAGTACCATTATTCATAACGGCGAGTTTGATTGGTCATGGTGTGTTAAAACTCATAGTTGCATACAACAAAAGCTACTATATTATTCAAAGGGAATCAGAAAATTGAATATTGGGGTGTTAGAAAACATGTAATCATAAACATGATCATAAGGGTTATGAGAACATGATCCGGATGATATAGTATTTATCCTGCATAAAAAATATCATAACTGATATATTTTCCTAATGATTGGTAGTTAAGAAGAGACTAATCCAAATGAAATAATGAGTATAAGCCATGAAAGAATAACATAGTAATAATACATGGAATTATGGAATAAATTAAAATGTGATATTTTTATTTATAATTCAAGGGATCCATAAATATACACAATATTGAAAAATAAATGAGGTTGTCTTGATAAACTCTTGTATATTGGTATCATAGAATCATTCCCTCCATATAAGGAAAGAAAATTAAATAAAGGATATAATATTGTGAGAATATTGAGATTCATGTTATGGAATGTAAATGGAAGTATATGCACATCAAAAAAGAGTTTATTTGTATAAAAAATATGAGTCTCAAAGAAGGAAATTTAAGACATAACATTTTTATAGATGTTGTATCATTTGAAACATAAACCTGCCAAAATAATGAAAATAAAATGAAAATGTGAATACCAATAAATTTAAGATAAATTTACATATAATAGAATAATTTTTAGTAAATAAACCCAAAAAAATTAATTAGTTATTTATATAACATTTATCTCCTAAAAATTAAAAGTGAGATGAAATTCCCTAATCTTCTCTCTTGAAATTCTCCATACACATACAAGATTTCTATATAATAAAATATTATTATTATAAATCTATTAATGAGTCATATTATTATATATATATTACCATATATGGTTTGTTTATAAGATTATATTACCCTATTTTTAACCATATTATGTTAAGTTTTCCCTTCGGGTAATATTCATTTTATTCTTGGCACATGTCTTAATTTGTTACATCTCTGGTACTTATACTTATATCATGATACCATAATGTAAACCATGATATAAATATCAGGTATATATATAATATTTTTCTAATATAGTATTATATATAATATAATAGTATGAAAAGAAATACACCATTTATGGAGACGGTAATCCATAATATGTATGAACGTTGTTTAAATTTTTTAATATTGAAAGAAAGTATGAAACTTTCATATTAATATATATATATATATAATTATTATAGTATAATTACCATATATAATATATCATATAATATCATTAGACACATCCTTAATACATTTCATGGGGTTTGTGAAGGAATGACATCCCATTGAGGGGTCAGTAGTTGACATTTCCTCAAAAGAGAGTATCATATTAATTAAAAAATTTAAATGTAAATAAATTTTAGTTGTAAAATAAATAAAGGATATTAAATAAATATTAAAAATAATATATGACACACACACACACAAACATATATATATATATATATTCCATCATAATGGATACCTTGACTTTTGGTAATTGAGAAATGAACAATAATCGTTTCTTAGGGGAGTAGTTCTCTATAAACCGAAACCGTATGTTCAAAATACATTTTATGGAGGTTTCAATAATTATGGGTTGTAAATTCATCAAAACAATATTATTTTATATGAGTTATACTAGTGTTTTCAGACAATAATTTAATAAATACAGTGGATGGGTGGATAAGGAAAAAGTAATGAGATCTTTACAGAATATGTTAACTCCTAATCGGGTAACTCCTTTTGGTTTGTACTAAAAGGATTTCTTGTGAGGGTTTTTACTAATGGTAGGATTAAAGGTTCTAGGTTGGATTATTGTGAGTCTACTTAGATAAATATAGGACTAACATAAATTATATTAGAGGTGCATGGAAAGGGTAGAGGTGGTTGCCTTTTAGAGGTAATAAAAATGACTCACATGGATTTTTTTTATAAAATTTGGTGTGCACAAGTTATTAACCAGAAAAAGTATTAACAAAACAAGAAAACTCAATAATGGATGGTGGTTTTCTGCACAATGTATAGTAAATTTTTTTGGAAATGTATCTACTTAATTCATTCAATTAATTATAAGGATTAGCCCCTAATTGATCTTTATTTGTCCTTAACCATTGTGATTTATTTTAACCACATTTACTAATACATTTTAACAAAAATTATGATGATATTATTATAATTTAAAAATTATTATTAATACAATGGTGTATGATATATTTTTTAAATTTCACTGAGAGAAGTGGAAAAAATTAAGATTACTGTTAATCCTGCGGATGAGACAAAATAAAGGTATTTTGATGTTGAAAAAAGTTCAAAAGCTTGTTAAGATTTTACACATAGTTACAAAGTTAAATTACATCTAATAGAATAAATTTAATTAATAAATTTATTATTAATATATTTTTACTTTAAAAAAATTTAAAATATCATATAAAATTAACAATTAATTAGAAAAAAATAATTTCTTTTAAAAAGTAGTATTTTTTACTATTCCTCAAAAAATGAAGTTTCTCAGAAGAATCCAAGAAATTCACCCCAAGATAATTTTAATTTTTTTAGTTTAAAAATAAATCTTTTTTAATTATATTAACTATCTATATGTTATTAATTATAATTTTATTACTAAAATTGATTCATGCCAAAAAACAATATTTTTCACATAAAAGGACATTACCAAAAATATTATCTTTCATTTTCAATATGTTTTATTTATATAAAAAAATAATATTTTAAAATTAATTGTTACTATGTTCTATGGATAGGTTATAATTATTTTATTTAAATAATTAAAATAATAAACAGATTTGTTTCAAAAAAACATAGTGTTCTGTGCTTCATATTCCAAGTTGGCATTGCTTGTAGTGTAAGCCAAGATGGTATGGAATCTTGCGCAAGAAAAGTTTGTATATCATGTGAAATGAATGTTTGAAATGGTGTTTTAATGTGTATATATATATAAATAACTATTTTCACTATCATGTAAAAAGAAAAATATTCAAGGGTTAAATTAAATCTAAAATAATAATTCTAAAAATTTCAAGGTGTGACAAAAACTATTGAAATAAATTATATTAATAGAGTGCATTGAAATATTAATTTTAGAGAGTTAATGAATTTCATATAATGAATATAGGTTGTTATAATGTGTATTAAACTAGGATGATGATATATTAATAAGAAATAAATATATTAAACAATGAGTGCTTCTATGTGGTTGTAAACATTATGATGTTAAATACTTCTTCTTAGATTCCTTTATCAATTAATAGAAATTAAATTAGTACATTTTGTGATATCAAATTATTCCAATAATTAATTATCCAAGAAGGCCAAACACATGTTTTTTTATTAATATTAATTAAATTCCATTTGGATTTTACTATTGGAATAATTATTATTACCCAGACTATAAAATGTTATTTATGTTGGATTTCTTGATTAAAAACATTGATTATCTGTATTTATATGTGATTTATATAATAAAAATTAATATATGTTCATAAGACTATGAATAATATAAATATTAAATTATTAATAAAATGAATAATATTTATGATTTGGGATTCAGTTAATGAAGAATAATCAAGAATTTTTTTTGGATTTTAGTATTGATATATTAAATATATTATAAATATATAAATATTTACTTATGTAATGAAAATATAATAATTTTATCCAATATTTTAGTTCCCTTGAAAATAATAACATTATCAATATTCTAAAAATGGGGTTTATTAGTGATTAAGAAAATAATAAATTATCTATAATAAATTATGCATTCACCATCCTTGCTCTATAAACATATAGATATTTCATTTAATATGGTGATAATATTTTATGATAAATAGATCCCCAATATATTCTCTTAATCCAAGATAAAATATTATCTCAAACTCTCATAGAAACATTGGGTTTCTTCCTTCCTTCATCTTCTAGCAATAATATATTATGAGTCAACACATCAACATTTATGGATTTTTTGTAGATCAATGGGAGTGAGACAAGAAAATTTGTACCATTATGCCGAAAACAAGAATAAAATCATTTTCACCTTGATATCATATGATCAAGTCATGATCACCACAAAAGTGGTTCTTATTTGGATCTTCAAGATTCAATAACTGTATAATAAAACAAAAGTTTGAATGAAAAAAGGCCTCATCATTGAAAGAATATCTACACTGAGATAATTCATTTATATAATTTTTTTAATAACTTTTTAATGAAAAAGATCTTATATTCTTTTTTATGCCATTTATTTTCATTAATATTCATATTAATTAACTATTCATAATCTTTCTTATCATGTTTACCAATGAATAATCATTAATTAGTATAACAGATTATTTTGGCATGACAGAGATAACATTTTTTCTTCTTCAAGAACCTCCTTGACTATAATTTCATGATTAAATCTAGGGGTGAATAATTTTTCTGATAAGGATAAAGAATGTTTTAGAATATTTTTCATAGTAATATTGAAATATGAAATTGATGCAAAATTATGTGTTATAAAATGATTATGGGAATAGTTCATACTATAATATGAATCCATGTTTTTTAAGATCCCAGTAATATTTAATTACCTAGAGGGATTATACCATAAATATACTTACACACTCAAATGATTCAGATATGGAGAAAATTATGTGTTTTAACATACCATTATAATTTTATATTTTTCACTAGAAATAAATTGTCAAATATAACCTCACAGAAAAAACATAAAAAAATTCTATGTATTAGATACAATTAAATTAAAAATCATGTATATTATACCCACATGGTAATATGAAAATTAATATCCACTATGGACAATGGAAATTATCCCATATGATTATTTTGAGGAAGCAGATCTAGGGAATAAACATTATTAAATCAATTTAAAATATTTAAAACAATACTGTTAAATAAATCAGAACCATGTTTTTTTGGTAATTTTCCATATTGATTAATTTATGTTATTGGATGGAGATATATAATAGAGAATAAAAAATTTATTTTGATGTGTTGAGGGTATCAAAAGAAATGAATATTATTGTGAAGGAGTTTGTTGATGAGATTTATAATTCCAGATAGACGATCTACTATTTCATGTTGTATATTCTGGTTTTCCAAATATTTATGAAAATAAAGGTTAAATAATAAATGAAAATAAGAAGGTATTAAAGGATATCATTCATTAATTTTTGAACATGTTGGGAATTCATAATGATCTATATTTTTTTTATTTTGATCATTTTAATATATTAGTGGGAACCTGTATAAAAAAATACAAAGATAGAGCAATTATCAAGAGATGGATTCACTATGATTAATTATGACACATCCCAATATATTTTAATCAATTTTATTTTAGTGATAAAATACACTTCTTAGACTTGAACTAAACACAATCAAAGACATTTTCATCCACCTTGGGGAGTGAAATATTTGAAAACATTTTATACTATTTTTTTAGTCTATTCATTCTACAAAATAGTGAGTGAGATTTGATTTGAGTGGAGCATGATGTTAACATGTCACAAAGGATAGTTTCTAAAATATTAAAAACATTAATAAAAATTAAATATGATATAATTTTAAATTCAAACTATAGTAGAAGCGAGTACATATGAATATAAAAATAATTTTCCCGAATTTATATTTCATTTCAAAACTATTCATCCATATAAAGACATTTTATTTGGAAATATAAACATATAATCTATACCCATTAAAAATTATTAAATTTCAAATCATTTATATTCATATAAGTAGGTAGGAATTAACTCATACTTTTTTATAATCCACAATACAGTACACCAACACTCTCTTTACCAGGAATCCACTAAATTAATATTTTATCATATCATTGAATTATTAGTGAAAATTATGCCCACTTGGGCCCATAAAAGTTTATGGAGGTAGATAATTTCATGAAAATATAATTTATTTCATTTTAATAATTTCATTAACATAAAATGAATATCTTTTAACACAATTCATGTTATGTGATAAAATTAATCATTGGATAATGAACACAAACCACATTCCACCTTCCCATTGATGGTTAATATCATATCATATATCCTCAAAAATTATAAGAACTTATCTCCACAAATCTTTATTACATAGCATGTTTTGAAATCCTTCTAAAAACCCGTAATCGTTATAATGAAAAATCTACTCACTTTGTGAATCTACCATGTGAAACCCTAACCAATGGGATAAAGAACACCCACATGCTATTGAAATTAACTTTCTAAGAAAAATAAATAATTTATAAAACCAATATAACCCTCAATATATTCCAATTTCTCCAATATTTCTAAAACATTTATTGTGTGAGTAACCTATAATAAAATAGAGAGAAATAATTTGAATTTATATGCACTCATTATCCTATATGAACCACATTAAAATTTAATGTTATAAAATCCAACCACTCAATATCCAACTAATATATAGTGTAATCGAAATAATAATCCTTAAATCCAATAATATAATGTTGTATTTTATTAATAGGATGAATAACTATTAGAAGTACATTTGGAATCACCAAAATTATCGTTGAGAAAATATTTTTTTTATCTCATCAAGGGTAAATTATGTTAAATGATGAGAAACATATATCGGGTGGATAGAAAACTAGCCTCTATCAATTTGAATTTAAATATAACTTATGAATGGTAATGACACTAAAAATTCCGTTCAACCACCTTTCAAAAAAAACCGCACCCCATATAATTCAAGGAAGACCCCTACTAGATCATTATTGGATCCACAACTTCTCTTTATATTAAAATTAGATAAATTCATTAGGGGGTAGTGGTATGTCCTTACATAACTTTTTTATGGTATCATAGTGGGATTTTATTAGGGTTTCGGTGGGTTATATAGTAACCCACAGAATCCAGATACTTATGATTCATAATAAATAATCTATCCTAAGATACTACATGAGTACCAAAATTTAAAAACAACACTTTAATATCATAAAAGAAGCCAAAATTTCATACCTCTTTATCTAAAAATGCAATTTTAAAACATTATAAGATCTGGACTAATTTTAATTAGTTTTTCAACAAGATTCATGTCACAAAAAATGTGAGTCATTACATGAGATGAATGTGATTTTACCATATCTGACTGAGACAGTATCTTCCATGATTATAGTTATTATATATTTCGGGGAGTGAGTAATTTAATCAAGATTTCATTTATTCTAGTTAATGTGTTTCATCATAGGATTTGACAAGAGTGGCTCACTACAATATTTTTTCTATCCAAGATATTTATTGTCTTAGATATGGTAATATGGAATTATATTTAGATTCATGTATATATTATATGGTAATATATATATATATATATTACTATTGTGTGATTTGATAGTCAATATTTTCCCATATATATTTTAGAGCCCCCCGTATAGGAAACATTAGTTGAATTAAATATTATGATTAACTAATTTAACGTTTTATGTGGATCCATTTCATGATTTAGTGGTAGATATAATGGGAATAAGAGTATAGATAAAATAAATTTAACATTATAAATAGATGGAGCTGTTAATGAGTGTTGATTTGATTTATTAGTCCCTTATGTTTCATGGTATTAGTGAGTAGTCATTGATCAAGTATAATTATGAAAAACGGATGATTGAGAAAATTTTAAATTATTAATTTCATCACATTACCCATTCAAGGATGGAATTAATTTTACTCGCCTATCATTTAAAACAAAAAATATATGTTATGGATGAAGTTAAATATCTAAATCTATTTTATAACAATTATTATTATTATTTTATTTCTATATTTTTTGATTGACATAGTGAAATACCCAAAAGAACCATTTACTTATAAAGGATCATAATGTCAATGACCGTAGGTGATGTCATTATGGAAATAAAGGATAAAAAATGTCAAGGAATTTCATAATTACATGGACTGATTTTCCCATTAACAAATAATTTATAATTTGAGAATAATAAATATAGACAACATGATTCTTGTTAGAACCCCTGAATTTACTCTAAATCAATAACTATTGATCCTAATATTAATAGTGATAATAATAATAGTAAAACCTCAAGACAAATAAAATTCTAGGTAGATTATACTCATGTAAAAACTGGAACCACAGTGTAATCACATTAGACTTCAAGACTCAACTATTTTCTAAATATATAACCTCAAACACCCATGATCAGAGTATCATGAATAAAAACCAAAAAAATAAAAAATATTTCCCTCACCTATATCTTGTCCAAAAACATCATCATATACACCATAATTCAAATTTATGTGGTGAATATACAAATTTGTATGAAAACACAGATACTAATTATAACAATCGTACTCCTTATTACACACCCAAGAATTATTTATTACATAAAATATTTACATGATAAAACATATAATATTGAGATTTATAGTGTCTTTTAGGGTCTGGGTCATTACTACACCACCTAAAACATGAAATACTCATCTTTATTGAAAACTTATTTTACATGAACACAACATTCTATCGTACTTAGAATTGCTTGAGATAACTTGAGGACACACATAATAAATGGGTGAGCTATAAATCATAGTAAGGGAGTAAAAGAGGGGAAAAATGAAGAATATAGTACATGTTAGTGAATAGGAACATCATCAGAGAATAAGAGAACATGAACATAAAGTCATGATATGGCATGATTATCATAACATAGAAATGTGCCAACAATATTTAACATGATTTTAGCATGAGCCAAGGATAATTTCACATAGATAATGATTAAACCATAATTAAACGTTAATTAGCATGAGTAAACCATAATTTCACTTGACGAATCATTATATCATTCTTTACCTAATGCATTGGAGCTCTATTCGGGCGCACCCATCATAATTAGTTCATTACAAGATTAAGTGAGCCACATGAATCATATAACAAGGATTCATTAAACATAATAATTTATTCCACGATAAAATAATGTTTAATTCATACATGAAACTATATAATAAATATTTAAATTTGAATAAATGTGAAAAGACTTGATAGAGAGATAGCAATGGTATTCACTCTAGGAAAACAATTTCCTGGAAATTCACGGTGAAATTTCAGATGCATAATGGCGTGACATAAGAAATCATTAAAATGATTTATGATAGAGAAAGGGGTGTCTCATAATTTTAAATGAAATTTAATGTATGTGGGTAATATAAAAACATGTCACAACGTATTTAATGGAATTTATATTCAAAATAGGAATTAATATATTTTATGTAAATGGGGAGAGAGAATGACCTTATGAAATTTCGGCATTGTAACATGTGTACATGGGAGGAATTAATGAGAGATAAAGTGGTCTAAAATCATTCAATTATATGGATGGTAGTATGTGGGAGGTGATAAATTATTCCCCTACATTTTCAATTGAAAACAAAATGGTAAAACAAAATAATGAAATTTTGAAAAAAATTAGAATGGAAGAAATACCTTACATTGATGTGTGATCCCAAAGGATCAGGAGAGGCTTGAGAGAGGCTTATTGGGAGCTTTGTGTAATTCCTCGACCGTATTTACCCAATGTAGGTGCATTATTACATAACATTAGCATGATATAAATAATAATGTCCCAAAATAACGATCAGTTCAGTAGCCTTGTAAGTACTTGATACATTTATAATTTTTACATTACATCATGAAATAAAAACATCAACCACATTTTTTCCCCTTTTGAAAAAAACTATATCCTTAGCCTATCCCATCAGGTTAACCATAAAATACTTCTTCACATCCTTGTAAAAATATAACATATAAAGTGGTGAGATCAGAAGCTCAGTATGAAAAACAATATAGTGGAAACATTCATAAATAAGAAAAAACATTTAAGGCAATGTATAAGACTAAAACAAAATCCTTTTAAACATAAACTTTACCCTACTATGGAAACAATTAAATCATATAATTCCATTTACATATTCACATGGATATTTGACCAGTCGATTAACCACATGCAATATCAGTAGCCACTATCATAATGATGGAAGGCATAATGCTAGATTTCAAAACTACATAGTAAAGGCCTTGTGCCAAGACTAAAAATCAGATTTTTTCAAGGCCTTGTTCCAAGAAATCTGTTTTTCTCATGAGCCCTACCGATGCATCGAAGAGATATAGTGGCATATACCCATCACTTACTATGTCCAATGCATTCCTCATATGAAAAGTTTTAAACATAACATAATCATTCGTATTAAAACTAGCCTATGAAATATAAATATTTTATCCACAAATGATGAATGGTAAAAAAAATATCATATCCACATTCAAACATATCAAAAAAACCTCAATAATATATGAAATATTTGTATCATAATAAATCAACCTTGATTAAGATTAATATATTGTAAAGTATGTTGACATCGTTTAAAATGATCAGTTAAAATCATTGAGAGAAAGATCCTTTTTTCATGAAATAATTTAAAAGCAATATAAAGGAATTAATTTAAACGATATTTTTGAATAAATGTTTCCCATACCACATTGAACATTTTATAGGAATTAACAGTTGAAAACATTCGAGTCCATATAAATATATCCTTTAAACAATTTTGCAAACATGGTCAATAATGAGATGGGTTTAGAAGAATAAATATCTAAAACATTTAAAATCAAGTTTTAGTAAAAAGTCCCTAAAAATAATCCCTTTGAAAAATCTTTTATAAAACATGGACATTGATAATAAATATGTCCCTATATATACTTATGGAAAAAAAATCAATGATAATAAAGTTATTTTGAAATTTACCCTTACATGTACATTTCCATTGTCGATGGTATGTAAAACTTTTGTACAATAGTTAAAACATTATTATTAAATTATAAAAGAACTATATAAATAAATATTATATCATATATGAACTTATAATATTGTTTTGTTAATAATATTTTAGTAGTATCATCGTTTCGTGTGTTAAATGATTCATTTTAATTTATATGATTGGTTACATAGGCCATGTTTGTTATGGATATAATTTATTTGATTAATATAAAGAATTATATTATGTTCATAAACATTATTATTAATTATAAAATTAAAATTATTCATAAATGAATAAGATGAGGAATGAATCTCATCGCGTTCGTTGAGACGGTAATCCGTACTTACACACGAGCGACAATATCATCACAGTGATGGAAAAATCATATGTAATTGGATTCTATATCATATATATAGAAACATTAAAATGTTATATTTATTATTTACATTAGTTATACTCATTATTATACCCATTCCTTCAATGATTTGTTTGAATAACAAACTACACCAAGACGTGGAGAAGGTAATCCGTACATATGCATGTATGGTGACTTTGTCATTTATGTGATGGATTGAATAATTAATATGGTTGTACCATTTTTATAATAACATATCAGTATATAGAATATAATAGAGAGATTATTTTTTAATGGAAACAACAAATAAATAGGAAGTGGAAGAAGAAAATAACTTGAAAGATGTGCTGATATATTTACCTCTTCTGCGGGTTCTTCAATTTGATTTGATCAAAAGGGCACCCTAGGTTGTATTTATGACCAATGGAAGGCCTCTAGGATAAAGGGAGGAACGTTTTGAGGATATTTGGAAGGGTTTTGTAGTGCCAAATGGCTTTGGAGGTGGGAAATTTAGACAAGGGTAAGTCCATTTTTATAAGAGAGGTGAGGGTCACTTTAGGAAAAGCTTGAAATATTAGTTTATAATAATATTAGTTTTGGTTTCCAATGGATACAGAATGATTTTTTTGGTGTTTATGGTTGGGATGGGTATAAAACACTTCAACCAATAGGTTTTAGACATGTTTAGGTCACTAAATTAACCATATCTTTTCGATTTAACTCTTCGTTAAATAGTTTGACATTTACCATGACTCTTTGAATTTATATATTATATGGTTAATAAAAATACTATAAACATTCAATAGAACCCAAAGTGGATCATTTTTAATATATATAGCCGTATATAAGTTCATTTTTTGATCATTATATTTTTATTAATATTTTATCAATTAATAATATACTATTTGATTTAAAAACTCAAATATGTCCATTTTGACACTATTTAGTATTTGGTTTTTGTGAAAATCATAATAGTAGGATTAATTCGAAAAAAAATTATATAATAAACCCTAAAATTTCATATTAATCTATATATTTAGTGTAATTTTTCAAAAGTCTCAAATTAAATTTATTTGGACATTTATAATATCAATTATTCCAATTTTTCATTAATAGGGAAATTATTTCTTCATCATTCTATCATAATTAAATTAAATTATTCAATATCTATAAATGATAAATAAAATACCATTATATATGAAATATATTTAGATTTATAATGAATATTTATTGAAAAATTTATATTTTCTGTATCCCAATATTAAAAATGCTTCAGTTATTAAACATTGAATTTAACTCTTTTAACTCTTATTTAAAAATAATAATAAATGTCATAATATAATACAAGTGGATCAAAAGGGATAATATTTTATTCCAAAGGTTGTTTTTGGTTGAATTACATTTATCCAATAGAATTCGAAAATGTGTTTGGGTAATTATAATATCATTTTTACCCTTAATTACCCTATTTACTTTTAACTGTGGTAAATAAAAGTCAAAAGTCACTATTCACCAAAAATTATATTAATATTATTGAACCACATTTAACTTACTAATATGAACCGAGTGTCTCAGATTTTTCAAATTCAACTCATATATGTTTTAAAATTTTGATTTATAAAAATTTGAAAATTCTCCTAGGAGGTGGGAATAAGACGATAAAAAGTTCAATAAAAAAAATATATATATATATATATAAACTTATTTTAAAATGAATCCAATGAATTTCATTGAACTTATATAGGTATTATGTATCTATTTTGACCTAAAATAAATTTAATTAAAATTTATAATTATTTAACAAAAACATTTTTAACCAATAATGCAGTGTTTTTCACTATTCATCAAAAATGGAATTTTTTTCGAAAAAAAAACAAAAATCCCCCCTATGCTAATTTTGATATTCTGAATCCAAATATGAAGTCTAAATTGTATTAAAAATATTAGAAAATTTCAAAAAGTGGGTATTACTATTCATAACGAATAGTTTGATTGGTCATGGTATGTTAGATTCTGGAAGTTTCATACAATGCTAGCTATTGAATTTTTCAAAGGGAAACGTACTGTGGAAGCTTGGGGTACTACATTCTCCCCTCCATAAATAATTTCTTCCTTGAAATTTCTAGAATATTACTAAATAAAAATATTCGATTGATTCTTCATTATAGGTTCCTTGGTTTTTTAAGTTTCATCTTCCATCTTATGATTTCTCCATAGAACTTTTACAAGAAGAGACATCCAGTTTCTCAGCACCTTTTCTCTGGTATCAAGAATTTTTACATGCTCTTCACAATAAGACTAATCAGGTTTGAGTTCAATTTCCTCATAGATGAGTACATGCGTTGGGTTGGTCCTGTGTTTTTTTAAACAGTGATACATGGAAGACATCGTGAACTTTGGAGAGACTTGGCGGCATTGCCAAATGGTAAACTACAACCCCTATTCATTCTAGAATTTTGAAAGGTCTGATTTACTTGGGACTTAGTATACCCTTCTTACCGAATTTTGTAACTCCCTTTGAAAGAGATACCTTCCAGAAAATATGATCTCCGACATGAAATTACAAATCCTTCCTTCGGTAATCTCCATAGCTCTTTTTTCTACTTTTATCTGCTTCGATGCGGTTTGGGATAACCTTATCCTTTTCCATTGTTTCCCAAACATGTTCTGGGTCTACGGGTTTTCATTCACCAACATCATCCCAAAATGTTTTTGTGTGACATCTCTTTCCATATAACACATCATATGGTGCCATCAGAATACTTGAATGGAAGCTATTGTTATAGGAAAATTATACCAGAGTTAAATATTGAGCCCATGTACCTTGAATGTAATGTGAGAATGATCTCAAAATTTCATATAAGGTCTGAATAGTATGTTCTCATTGTCAAACAGTTTGAAGGTTGTATGAGATGCTGAAACGATGTTTAGTATCCAGGGCCTTCTGAAGATTTTCCAGAATCCTGATGTAAAATGGGGATCAAAATAAAAAACAATCGATATGGGTAATCCATGAAGTCTTTAAACTTCATTAATATATAGTATTTCTATATATTAAAGTGGTAAACCTTCTCTTATAGCACAAAAATGTGCTGACTCGGTTTGACGGTCAATAATAACACATATTGAATAATTCCATCTATGAGTCTTTGGTGGCCACATGATGAAGTATATCGTAATATTATCCCATTTCCACTTTGGTATGGGAAGAGGTTGCATGACTCCTCCAGGTTATTGCCTTACAACTTTCACTTGTTGAAAAAAAAATACATTTCAACAGGAAATCTGCAATCTCTCTCTTCATGTTGTCCCACAAGAAATGTTCTTTCCATTATCTATACATATTAGTTCTAACATACTGTATATAGAAATTGGATCTATAAGAGTCATCCAACAATTCTCTTTTTAGATTAGTTATATCAAGAACACAAAGTATCTTCCCAAATTTCATAATTCCATCTTTATATAAGAATTCTATCAATCTCTCGTCATTTACAGCTTTAATTTTCTTTTGAAATTTATCATAATCGATATGAGAACTTTTTATCCTTTTTAGTAATGGTGGTTTGGATTCCATTTGGAAATAAATTTATGTTTCATCTTCCAATTTTATTACTATATCCATCATTACCAGATACATGAATGTATGATTCTTTTCAACTCTCATCTTGTTATAAACTCCATGATCTTTTCTTCTCAAAGCATTTTACACCTTATTTGACATCATAGGGGGTACTGTATCATGCCATCATAATCCTTGAGTAGTTCAAGACATATCCTTTTCCTCATTTTGAGTTCTTTTTGTGAGAAAATATCCATCAAACTCTTGTGATGAGTATAAATCTCACATTTTCACCATAGAGATAGTGTCTCCATATCTTCAAAGCAATGATTACACATTCTAACCAAAAAACATGAGTGTGATAGTTTTTCTCATGAATTTTTAACTATTGTGATGCATAAGAAATAACTATATCATTCTGTATAAGGACACAACCATGTCCTTTCTTTGAATCATCACTACAAATAACTAACCCATCATTTCCAGATAGTAGAGTCAAGATAGGTGAATTAACTTATCATCCCTTAAGTTATTCAAAACATTTTTCACAATCTTACTTCCAAAAATATTAAACCCCTTAACGTGTGATCATGGTAAATGGGTTATCCAATTTGGAAAAATTCTGGACCAAATGCTGATAATAACCTGCTAAACCAATAAAACTACGTACTACAATTACACTCTTTGGTGCTGGTCATTCGTGGATTTCTATTATCT
Organism: Viscum album; assembly: GCA_963277665.1. NCBI lineage: Eukaryota > Viridiplantae > Streptophyta > Magnoliopsida > Santalales > Viscaceae > Viscum > Viscum album. Next base: position 740,379,616 of record OY728145.1, on the reverse strand, counting down.
TAGAAGGATCAACAGATATTCCATCCTTAGAGTCAATAGGGCCAAAAAATAAATTTCTTAAATCCAGAATATGCACTTTCTAAACATCCCATATAATTCATTTCTTCTAAAACTCTTTATAATAATGTGGATGTGAATTTCATGATATTCATAAATATGGAGTATACCAAGATAACATCAATAAATACAACTAAAAATTCATCAAGATATTCTTTGAAAAATATATTCATTGGATCCATGAAGATAGAGGGTTTATTATTTATCCCAAATGGAATTACTATATACACATACTACCCGTACCTGGTTCGAAATGCTGTTTTCAAAATGTCTTCCTTCTTCACACGCAACTGATGATATCCAGATCAATAGTCAATCATTGAAAAATATTGAGCTCCATGAATTTGGTTGAATAAATCATCAATGTGAGGTAGGGGATACTTGTTCTTTATTGTTATAGCATTGATTTCCCTATAGTCAACGCACAACCTCATAGATCTGTATTTCATCATAACAAAAAGGACAGGGGCTCCCCTTGGAGAAACACAAGGGTGAATAATTCCCTTATTACTCAATTCCTCTAGTTGTTTCTTTAGTTCCACCTACTACATAGTGTATATTATATAAGGGGTCTTTGATATGGGCCTTGAACCAGTAATTAAGTCAATGGAAAACTGAATTTATCATTCTGAAGGATATCCTGTTAAATCCTATAGAAACACATAAAAATATTCTTGCACAATAGGTACATCCTCTATTAGAACATTCTTTTCCTCACCCATTGTTATTTCATTGTCTTCATCCCCAATAATTGAATTTAGTTGAGCTACTATGTGTGGATTTAGATAAGAATCAAGTGGTGACCTTTCTGGTCTAAAGATATGGTAATTCTTATCATCATCAAAAATTTGTAACTTACTTCTTCTTAAAATAAAGTTAGGTATCATGGTCAGAAATCCAATAAATTACAAAGATTATATAAAATTCAATTATTGGTATGAAGATGAGATCAGAAGATAAATAACATGTATATCATTTAATGGGAACCGATTCACCAAGATTTGTTTCTATGATACATCCCTTATGTGTTTTGATTGGAAACTCTCTGGTCAATTCCAACTGAGAATATATAATTTTCTTAACAAACTGGGAAGATATGAAACAATGAGATGATACAGAATCAAAAAAAATCAATTGCTAAACATAAGGAAACCATTAAATTACCTTCCACCATGACTTTTGGAGCTTCAACCTCAGCAGTAGTGATAACATAAGCTTGTACTTGTTTCCTTATCCTTTTATGAGGTATGTTCTCTTGGAACATAGGAACTATATTTTAATAATTCCCATTTTCTCTACAATTGTATAATTTGACAGCCTCTTTCATCCCCATGCAATCACGAGCTTGGTGGCCCTTTTCACCACACTTTTAACAGACTCTCATTTCCATTAGAAAGGTATTGGGGTGTTTGTTCAAACATTTACCACATGATGAATGTTAAAAAAAAATATTCTTCCCCTTATTTCCATTTCTATAGTTTTCAATAGATCTCTTCTTCTCATGCTTTTCATTAATGTTGTATGACTTATAGAACTTTTTTCTATCTTGATTGCAGATGATAAAATACCTTTGTATGATAAGAAGGATTGTGAGACTAATTCTCACCAAAGAAATGGTTTAACTCACCAAATAATCAATGATTCTTACTCCTTGGGTTACATATATAATCTTCAGCATGCCTTGCTAATCTTTTAATGTTAGCCTCATACTTTGCAACATTCTCATCCTCCTTTTTTCTCAGACTCAAAAATTGTCTTTCCATATCTACTCAGGGGTCATGAGGAAACTATTTTTCCATGAATATCTCTTTAAACTCCCCCCATTTCATGTTTTATACTTCTTCATATTCATTTGTGTTTTGGATTAATGATCTACATTGATATGCATCTCCTATGAAGTAATAAACAACCATGACGTCTATTTCCCTTTCTCTACTTTCCAAAGATTAAAATATATTGTCTAAAGAATTTATTCATTTCTCATGTACCAATGGAATTGTTCTCTCATTAAATGTTGGTGATTGTTGACTCATTAAGAGGTTTAACATTGATGCTCCACGTTGTGGATCAAGGTGCTCCATACAGGTATGGTTATTATTAATATCTTGAGTGAGTTGTCCCAGTATGGTGATAAGCTTATCAACACAAGTTGCTTCACCATATCCACTATAATTATCTTGTGTATGAGGGAAATACCTATATGGATTACGTGCGTTGATATAGTTTCCATTCCTTCCACTAGGTGCCATTTGTAAACAATGGCATACAATTGATTAGTTTTTGAATCAAAATACATAATTCCAAACTTGTAATACACTTGACATAAGTTGAAAAGTTTATGGATATAATCCATAATAATTAAAATGATATCTTTGAGTATGTATATATTCATAAAACCTTCAAAATGATTTCTAAAGAAAATGAGAGTTATCATAAGCATATCCCACAGGTGTGTCGTAACCAAGAGTGCACCAATGCCTGTTGTCGTGCACCAGTTCCCATTCAAGTCTAGATAAACGAGTTGTTTTCAGGTTTCACCCCTAGGTACATCTATTCCAGAGCTTCCTCTACCTGATCGAATCTAGATAGTGATGTATTTCTTGGAATACTCACAAAATATCTACAAAAAAAAAATTCTAGGTTGTTCTTCTATACTAATCCTCAATGTCTATCTTATTATAATGTTCTATAATCAGTGTTTTTCTAAATCCATCTTCCAATGTTTGTACTAAACATTTTTTGATACCAATGCAATTCCTCAACCCCAGTTTCCCAGAGTTGTATAATTATTACATAAAATTGGCATGATACAATGACTCATGTCCCGAAATACTGATCAGTTTAGTAGCCTTGTAATTACTAGATACATTCATATGTTTTTCATTACATCATGATATAAACACATAAACAAAATTTTGTTCATTTTTGAACACACATATATCCTTAGACTACCCTTTAAATTCAACCATAAAATACTTCTTCAAATACAGGGAACAAAATATAGAAAGGGGTGAGCTCATATGCTCAGTAAGGATAAAAATATAGTTTAAACTTTCAGAAATAAGCACAAACATTTAAGGAAATGTATAAGAATAATACAAAATACTTTTACACATAACCATCATCATAATATGTCAATGATAAAATCAAATAATTCCATTTAAATATTCACATAGATACTCTACTAGTCGAATAAGCACATGAAATATCAATAGCAACTTCCATAATGATTGATTGCATAATTCCAGACCTCATAACCACATAGTCAAGGCCTTATTCCAAGACTAAAAATAATATTTTGTCAAGGCCTTATTCCAAGACAATAGTTTGTCTAATGAGACCTACTGATGCATCGAGGAGCTATAGGGGGCTCCACCTGTCACTTACTAAGTCCAATGCATTTCTCATATGAAAACATTTATACATAACATAAATATTAGTATTAAAACTAGAATATGAAATGTCAATGCTTTATCCATTAACCTTGAATGGTATAAAAATAACACATCCAGAGTCAGACATATCATAAAACCTTCAATACAATATGGAATATTTGTATCATAATAAATCAACCTCGAATAAGAATAATATATAGTAATGTATGTTGACATTGGTGAAAATGATCAGTAAAAATCATTGAGAAAAATATCCCTTTTTCAGGAAATCATTTCAAATTAATATAATGGATGTCATTTAAAAGATAGTTTTGAATAAAATTACCTCATAACACTTTCAACTTTTTAAGGGAATTAACACTAAAAAAATTGAAGTCGATATAAACAAATCATTAAAACCATTTTGAAAACATGAACATTATTGATTAATCTTTAGAAAAATAAATATTCACAAAATTTAAAATTATTTTCTAGTAAAAAGTCCCTTAGAAGAATCTGTTTGAAAAATCATTAAGGAATCATGGGCATGGATAATAAATATATCCCAGTAGATACTTATATAAAAAAACCTCAAAAAATAACGAGATTTGGAAATTAACCCTTACCTTGTACTTTTCATTTGTTGATGGTATGTTATCCTCTTCTTTAACTATTAAAATATAGTTGTTAAATTTTAAGATAACTATATACATAAATATGATATCATATAAGATATTATAATTTTTTTTTTAATAATATTTTAGTGGTATCATCGTTTCAGGAGTTAACTGATTCATTTTCCTTTATATGCTTCGTTACGTAAGACATGTCCTTTATGGATAGTATGTATGTGATTAATATAAAAAATGATGTTATGTTCAGAAAAATTATTTTTAATATTAAAATGAAAATTATTCTTGAATGATTATGATGGGGAATGAATCACATCGGGTTCGTGGAGACAGTAATATGTACGTATGCATGAGCAAGAATATCATTATATTGATGGCGAAATCATATGTAATTTTATGGTATATAATATATAATGAATCAATAACATGTTATATTTATTATTTAAATAACTTATTCTCATTATTATACCCATCCAAACAATGAAGAGATTGAATAACAAACTACACCACGATGTGGAGACGATAATCTGTACGTACACACGTATAGTGACATTGTCATTTATAGGATGGATAGAATAATGAATATGGTTGAACCATTTTTTTATAAAATCATAGTATATATAATATACTGAATTTATTATTTTAAAATGGAAAAAATAGAGAAAGAGGAAGTGTAAGAAGAAAATAACATGGAACATGTGATGAAATATTTACCGCTTCTTCGTGTTCTTTCTTTTGATTTGATCAAAAGGGCTCCAAAGGTTGGATTTATGACAATGGAAGGACTCTAAGATGAAATGATGAATTTGGGAGGATATTTGGGAAAGGTTTGGCCTAGCCAGATGGCTTTGGAGGTGTGATATTAAGAGAAGGGGAGGTACCCTTTTATAAGAGAGGTGAGGGTCACTTTTGGAAAAGATTGAAATATTATTTTATAATAAAATCATCATGGGTTTATAATGGCTCCAAAATGATTTATTTTGAGGATATGGTGGGGATGGGTAATAAACCCATAAACCAATAGGTTTATTCTGATTTAGGTCACTATATAAAACTTATCTTTTAGATTTAACTCTTTGTCAAATGGTTTGTCATTTACCAGGTCTCTCTGTATTTTTATATTATATGGTTAATAAACATACAATAAACATACATTAGAACCCAAAGTGGTTAATTATTAATATATATAACATTATATATGTCCTTTGTCTGACCCTTATATTTTTATAAATATTATATCAATTAATAATATAGTATTTTTTTAAGAACTCAATTATGTCAATTTTAACACTATATTGTATTTGGTTTTTTGAAAATAATAACAGCATGATTAATTAAAAAAAATTATTTAATCAACCAACACATTATATATTAACCTATAATATTAGTGTAATTCATAAAAAGACTAAAATTAAATTTATTTGTATATTTATAATATCAATTTGTTAGATTTTTCATTAATAAGGTAATTACCGCATCATTATTGTGTCATTAATAAATTAAATTATTTACTGTCAAAAAATTATAAATAAAATATCATTATGTAGGAAATATTTTTATATTACTTTGGAATATTTATTGTTGAATTTATATAATGTGTAATCCTATTTGAAGAATTCTTTAGTTATTAAACTGTGAATTTAACTCTTTTAACACTTCTTTAAATAAAATTATAATAAACGTACTTATCTTATCCATGTTGATCAAATGGGATCATATTTTATTCCAATGGTTTTTTTGGTCTAATTAAACTTATCCAATTGAATTAGGACATGTGTTTGGGTAATTATAATATCATTTTTACCTCCAATTACCCTATTTACTTTGAACTCTGGTAAATAAAAGTAAAATGTTACTATTCACCAAATATTATTTTCATCATAATGACCCATATTTTACTTACTTATATCATCCATATCCCTAGTATTTTAGAAATTAAACTCACAAAATTAGTAAAATTATGTTTTATAAAAAATGTTCCAATGCTCTTAGGAGGAGTGTAGAAGACGGTAAAAAGTTCAATAAACTTTTTATATATCTAAACTTATTATAAAATGACTCTAATTAATTATTTTGAACTTATATAGGTATTATGTTTTTATTTTGGGATAATGTAAATTTAAATAAAATAAAAAATTATTTAAATAAAAAATACATTTTTAACCAATAACGTATGTTTTTTAACTATTAGTAAAAAATTGAATGTTTTTAGAAAAATGCCAAATATTCACCCTAAGATAATTTAGATATTCAGAATCCTCAAATGAAGTCCATTTTGAAATATTAAATTTATAAAATTCCAAAAAGTGAGTATTACTATTCAGAATGGCTTGTTTGATTGGTTGCGATGTATTAGAATGTCGAAGTTGCGTATAATGCAAACTATTGCAATTTTCAAAGGGAAACGTAATGTGGAATCATGGGGTGTTACACTTGGGGTGACTTAGGATGGTTATAGATAAGGGAGTTCAGGGGTTTGTATATGTCCAAACGATTTGACTGAATATGAAGGGTGAGATTGGATGGGTTTATATAGGAAAGGAGAGGGAATTCTTCAATATTTAGGTTTTGGATATCATACATTAAACTAATCATTGCCACATGCCAACCCATGTTTTTGACCATCGTTTCTTCCAAAGGGGAGTGGAAAACATTATTTTATAAGTCAAATGGCCGAACATTTTAGAATACGATGCATTCTTATGTGGAGGAGAGTCGCACTCTCATGGAAACCCTTTTAAAAGGTTAAAATCTTTTATAATATTTCGAGGGTCCACTAACATTTTGTAAAAAAAAATCAAATTATTATATTGATAAAACATATATTGGTTTAATTACAAATTAAAATATTTTATTACATCAATATTGGGTCATTATGATATCATAAAACACATTATATATTTAAACGCTATTTTATTTTTACCTAAAAATATTACTCTCTCATAAAATTATTAAAAATTCCCCATTGGATAATTTCGACACCCTGATTCCAAAAAAAATATTTCTTTTGTCTAAATAATTTTATAAATATGTGAATTTTTATCTTTAAAATGAAAACTGACAATTATCAAAAATTAGTGGGTTTTGACAAAAACAGATTTCATACCGTAATAAAAATTACAATCATATTCTTATAAATTATATGATCGTGTATATTTTATAAAAATAATTTAGTAATAATATTATTTTATTAAAAATATTATTTATTTCCAAAAATCAATTGATTCATCCAAATAGATTTCATAATTTAATATTACATTAAAATACTATTTGTGGTTTAAAAAATTATTTACAAAGTAACAATGAATGTATATAATTTATTCTATACAAAAAATATTACATAACCATAGTGCTAGGGTATTGTTACATAACCCCTTATAACACTCGCTAAAGGCCTAAGGGTAAGATGTGCGATGATGATAGAATCTTTGGTGGCTCGAATAAAATTGCTCATTTGGTAATCTGTATCAACTTACACTTATCCTGTTGGAGGTTCCATTCGATCATAATGTGTTGACGCTCACCATGGTTAGGTCAAGAAAAATGCCTAATGATGCAACAACTTTTCTGGGCTCTGTTAAATGGGCTTCGTACGAATCAATTCTACTTGATGAGACCATCAATTCCTTTTTCTGAGTAAATTTTATTTGTTAAAGCCCTGTATTTATACTAATCATGTGATCACTATACAATGGCTATATTGGAAACTGTCAAAATTCATAATAGTATTTTAAAATTAAAAAACATAAAATCAATAAAGTGAATATGTTTTACATAACCATTTTATATAATAAGATATTTAATTAGAACAATAAAAATTTCCATTAAAAAAATATCGGGTCGTTACACTTCTCCCAAATTCTGAAAAAATAAGAAACATGTGATCTCAAAATTTATATATAATAAATTATAATATGAATAATTGAAAAAATTCATCAATATATTTATATAAATATATATTCCAAAAGGCAGTGAGAAACTCACACAAAAATATCTCACATGGTATGAAGCCACACAACCATCAATGACACCAATCAAGCAAGCCACATCATGTAGGCCACACTAAATATTCCTTCATGTGAGTGGTAACCATATCTTGTGTCCCATCTCATCATTCAAAGGTATAATTTAATTTTTGAAAAATTAGCATTGGGAACATGTCTCACAAAAAATATAGATATACATATTAATTTAAAAACCCACAAAAAAACATAATTCTAAATTTATATGTCAATTTATCCCCTTAAAAATATTATTTTGAAAAATAAGTTCATTTAATAATTCAATTGAACTATTTTTTGGAGTCACCATAAATTATAGATTTTGTGAACAAATAAGAAAAATGGGATATCCATAAGGATTTCACGATAGATTTCCTAAAAGTTTTGTTGAAATATTCCTAAAAATATAACAAGACTATAAATTATTGGAGAATACAAAAAATAATTAGAAACAATATATCTCAAATTAATTAAATTCATAGAGTCGCACCATGATTGTGTAGATCTATAATCCAATTTTTCCACTAATGGATTCTGATTATTAATAATGAAATATTATTAAAATCATATATCATTTCATGGAACCCTTAATTTATGGTTTCTATTTTGATAATGTAATAGCATCAGGAAAAGAGGGGAAGATTAAGACTCTTACTATCAATATATAAGAACTGATTTTCCATTATTAATTGAAATTAAAAACCCTAAGACAAAGGATAAAATAAATCAAGAATCCCCAAGATTGTGATCTATTGAAAATAGAGTGGGAATGAAGTTTAGAGGGTCAATTTAATGTCAAAAATATTATTTCCAAAATTAATTATTCCCATAAAATGGTTCTGTAAATTGTTTGATAAAAACATGTTAAAAATGTGTGGGTCACGTATATAATTAAATATTAAAATTTTCCTTGTTCAAATTTTATTTATGAAAAACATATTCCACCATTTTCCTATACAGAATACCCCTCTGACAGTCACACAGTTTCCTTGAGAATCTACATAGTTTTATAAGACTATGAGAAAACTATGAAACTGATATATCCTTCCAAAAATATACCAAAACCAAAGGAAAAATATAAAACATGACTCAAAGTTGTTTTATCCTGATACTATATAATAATAGAATCGGAATAAATCAATCAACTAATGTTATAAAGATTATATGTTGGGGGGGTTTTCAACCATTATTAGGCAGATATTTGAAATGTTCATGTGGTGTTTAGGGTAATAATTCTACAAGAATATTTCTCGCTATCAATTTTTCAATAGAATCATTCCAGATTTCCATAATTTCCAAAACAATGTGAATTTCATACCATAAAATTAATATTATGTTGATTTAAAATTTGAAACAAGGATTGAATAAATGTAGGATCCAATTTAGGTGTAGTATGGTTTGATTGTATCACATGGTTATTTTTAGGGTGGTACATCATACATAATGAAACATATAAAACATTACGGAAATCAATGAATCCCAATGGTAAGGATAAAAAATATGAAACATCACCTATATGTTCCCAAATATTGAATAACCTGAAATACTAAGGATCCTTTATTTATTGATTTCAAAAAAGGCAGCGACCTTGTCTGGTGGTTAATTTCAAGAATAAGTAGTCACTATTGAGAAATATTAATTTTAATAAAAATTAATTTATTTATATATATATATATTATGATGTATTTTTTCAATTTCTATCCATTTTTTGATCACATAGGTTTTCAGTGTTGTTTAATGAAGAATAAATGGTTTGATCAATGAATTTTCAATTGTCTCTAGCCAAAAAAATTAAAATTGATACAGAAAACAATAGAATTACTAAAATGGATTCATTATTTATTGCCTCTTGAATTATATTGTTAAATAAATTCTATAAAATCGAAAATAATAATCATATTAAATTCTGAAATCAATAACACATTAATAGATACTACATATCAATGTATGAATTATATATCCATAATAGTCTTCCATTTTTCGATGATATTCTTGGCTCAGGGTCTATTGAGTGATGTGGGATTATTGAAAGGATCCCAAAAATTGTGATGTGAATATAGAACCTAATTTTGAGAATATAGATATCATTATTATATTTAATTTCATAAATAACAGCCAAAATGGGTCTGCATTGTCCTATACATTTTCATAATACCCTGGTGAAGCAGAAATTTTTAATGGTGATTAGTAGAATGAATTTTGTCATTTCATTATTAGGGTACAATTTTTTTATTCTAAAAGTTAACCATAATGTTTTGATAAGCATTTCGTAACTTAATGATCTCCAAGTCTTCTGTTCTGACCTAATTTTAGGGAAGTTTGGGACTAATTGAAATTAAACCTAGAAAAGTATCACTATATTTGGAATATGAGTAGTGGAAAAAATATTAATTTTTAATTTACCCCAATTATACAACTACATGTCAACAATTTCTCATATAATATTTAACTTTTCAAGAGCTTCCCTGACAACCTCAAAAAAAAATTTATGTCTTAAAAACTAATGAAATAAATTTTAATATCATGTTGTATACAAAAATAAACATCAAACATTTGTATATATTCAATTATATTTCTCTACCTAAGATTTTTGTCACCTTCAGAAAATATTTTTTTCAGATATTATAATAAATAAAAACAATGAATTTTTCAATAAAGAGGTAGTGTAACAACATTTTTAATTTATGATAAATCACAAAAAATTTAGATTATTTGTTTAATTATTTTCACGCGTCTTAAACTACCAAAATCTGTAACAAGTTTCATGGTCTCCTTGCATGACATACAATGTTTATCTATATCCATACACTTCAAAATATATCTCAATGTATTTTATCAAATATCTATAGATGAAGATTGGTACCCAATTAAGTTGATCCAAATTTCCATGACTGTTTTAGAGGAAATATTTATTCCATTTGAATAAAATATATTTTGTTTTGTAACATTCATAGGATAATTGTGTCTTTATATTTCATATAAAAATCAAGGTTAAATTACTACTATTTTGACAAATATTTTTTCCTAAACACATTCATAGGAAGATAAGAACACATTTATAGGTAATTGTTAAATATCTTCTATATTAATTGATATGTTTCTTTAAAAAAATTACATGGACAGGAAAATTAAATAATATTATTTAGAAGTCCCTGATAAAGTATTTATGATAATACATATAATCATTCAATGTATAAAATAAAACAATGATATTCTTTTCCTACTTATTTTTATTATAATTTTACACTAAAATATCATAAAAATTACAATTAAAAATGATTCAAGGTTCCAATGGAAGATATGAATCAATTTGACGATGAAAAATATTGGTGGATTTGAAATTCCAAAGGGAATGACTATATAATTATATTGATCATGAAGACAGAAAAATACTTTTTTTTAAAGATCATCCTTCCTATCTCAGGGTTAGTGATAGCCATATCATAGATCATTTTTTATAACAATTTCAATCCTTTTAATTCATAAAAATCCATCTACATGAGAATGTTTTTATGGAATTTAGATCATAACATGATCATATTCAGATAATTGTAACATATAAAAATAAAACCATATTATTTATTTCTAAATATGACTATATCTTGAAAAATTGAATTTCATAGGCTAAAAAACCCCTTTTAATAATGATCATGTTGATGGATATTTAATTCATTAATTAATTTTCTTTTATTTTAAATAATGGATATTAAATAAGACACATTCATAGAAGTATATCAATATAAAATTAAATTTCCCATTCATGTGCTAAATAATATATATCATGTGCATATACATTAGGCTATTATTATTCTATAGTTGGATGACTTGTAGTATCACATTCATAAATAATAGAAAAATTCATTACTACCAACTAATAAGATATGATTCCAACAAATTCCACTAATGTCCTACATTTCTAGAATTCATATCTCAATCCCCATTGATTAAATAAACCACACTATTTATGGATTAAAAGTATAGTTTTCAAGTATAAAAATAAATATATTCTTTTAATACCACAAAAATATTCATTCCAAAGATGAAAATGATGATTAAATTTTTGAACATTATAAACTCCCATAAAATGTAGTCCTCAATTTTAGTAATGTGAAAAGATAGAAAATTGATTCTGATTGTTTCCTCAATCCCTAGTGTTTTATTAATGATAAATATTTGAGTCGTCATTTTCATGTATAACCCTAATTTATTTATCATACGAAAAGGTTTAGATTCACGAAAATCAAATAACACATCCATTATGATGGAGTTTAGAATAATTCTACCACTCACCATTAAGGGACCAAGTTAATTTGTGTTAAATGTTTTATTCGATACATATTGTTGTTGATCAAACCCCATAGAGTAGTCAAAACATCCCAAATGAGGTGGTTTTATATTGATGGTAGATGTGTTCTTGAAATCATCCTAACTTTTTCATCTTTTAGTGAGATAACTATTTAAAAGAGATTACCCTAGTTGATCATGAGATATCTGAGGCTACTTTGTTCTATTTACAACAACTGAATTCAAAGGTCCCTGTCAATAATTCTTTATATGTACTTTATATAGAGAGATTTTATAAGGCCCCAGCCTTAAACCTTACTTAATATTGAATTAAATGAATAATTCCCATTGAGGATCTTTTCAAGTTTAGAGTTTTAGAAAATTAGATCATAACTATTACATCTCAAAAGATTACAAAGTAGACACTTCTACTAAGTTTCCATAAAATAAAAACACTTAAAAAATAAACATGTATAGTTCCATGTTTTAGATAGCATGACTTTCCCTTGATCCCATCTTTGACCCTATTCCACATTATGTCCTATGAAAAACATTTCAAAAAAACTTGTGGTGAGCATAAAGAGCTCAGTAAGGGATACACAATGAATGAAAACTGTTAGTTTTTCAAAACAACAAGTAAACCATGTATACATTATCAAAGTAATACTTTCCACCTTTATGAAGTAGTAAAAACTCTTCACTGAATAAAAGATAATTACTTACCCTTTTTTAACCAAAAGATTACCATAAAACCCATATAAAGATCACATAACATATAAAGGTCACTTGGGACACAAACATACTTAAATGGAATAACCATACGGTCGACTTCCACACATATCACTTAATGGAATAGCCATACGGCTGAATTCTATACCCAATGCATTGGAGGTTATAACGTAACCACCCTTCCTGGTATTCACGGCACCACTCGTCATATGGTTTATCACGTAACCACCCTTAAAATGTCCAAGTACCATTATAAAATCGTATGACATAAAACAAATATAATGGAATGAAATCATTTCCACAATTTGATCACAATATATCACATAAATATATTGACATAACAAGACCATTTTCGATACCAATATAATAAAAGATTATATGGTATTTATTTAATTTTAAAAACAATATGGCTTTTTGAGGAAGCCAAAGACCAAATAATACTCACGGCGGTGGAAAAGGTCATTGTCGCCGCATACGTACGACAAAAACATTCCCTTTTTTCATTTAGTAAAATTATACGTATAAAAAGATTCCTTTTGTATAAAAGTAAAAGTCAAAGGTGTTTATACATCATATAAAAGAGTGTTGTGTATAAAATGAAATATGCCTCAATGAAAGGAGATTGAGACGAAGTCCCTTATCTCGGTTCCGACTTGACTCGATCGTTATTTATTGTCCTGAATAAAAAACATGAGTTAATTTCTACTTGCTTAAGATACTTTTTCAAGTTCATTATTCCTTTTATGTCACTTATTTCAATTTTATTAACATTATTTAATCATTTATGTTAATAATGTTTGTTTTGTCGATATTTGGTTCTTAAGTCGAAAGTGGACTTCTTACAATTACATGTTGTTTGTGTGGTCAATGGTTCATTATATCCAGAATGATATTCATGATTTGGATATCATATATATCCAGCATATACATGTATTTATAATATTACATAATCATTTAGAGGTATGAAATGAAATGCACCGTTCATGGAGACGGTAAGCCGTACGTACGCATGAACGCTACTTTCATTTCTATGTAATATTAAAGGAATTAAAACTAAATGAGAGATATGTATATTTTAATTCCAGATTTATATTAATCATTTATATGTAACATACATCATATATATCTATTATATATATGTACTTATAATAGTACATTACATTTAGGGATTAGAAATGAAATGCACTGTTCATGGAGACGGTAAGCCGTACGTACGCATGAATGCTACTTTCATTTCTATATCATACATTAATTGAGTGATATCATAATGATAAAATGTTATATTATAATTCCAGTATAATATCATATATAACAACTTTAAATCCATCCTTTATACGTCCCACATATGGCATTAGCGAATCAAATCACTTTGAGGGGGCAGTAGTCCGCACTTCCAAAAATGAAGATATCACATATACCCATAATGGAATTCATAAAGGTATGCCATAAATGAAAAATACATAAGATTAAGAAAAAATTAAAAAATATTATATATCATATATAAATATAGTGACATTTTAATGGCCACCTTTGAAGGTGTTATATGAGTGTTGAACAATCATCGTTTCGTGAGGCAGAAATTTTCCATCCACAGAAACAATTTGTTCATTAACCATTAGATGAAGGTGTGTGTATGTTTATCTAAAATAATTCTCATAAAAACATAATATTATATTAATTATACTGTTTTTTTTACAAAATAAATGAATAAAAAGAGTTTAGGGGGTTGGGGAAGAAAAATAAAACATAAGAACACAAGAGAAGACACTACCTTTAAAACGGGTAACTCTTTTTGATTTGAGGTCAAAGGCTTCCTTGGAAAGACTTCTGCCCAAAGTGAGGCTTATAGGAGTAATAGAGAGATGTGGAGAGACAAAATGGTCAGATCTTGGCCGAACCAAAGTCTTGGGAGGTGTGGGTAAGGAGGTAGAGGTGGGGGCCTTTTATAAGAGGAGAGGAGGGGCACTCTTGGAAAGTTATAAAGGATTACTTTATTATAAAATGATTTTCGGATAAAAAAGGTCCCACAATTATAAATTTAGAGGATAAGGTGATAAGGGTTCTAAATTCACTCATCCAATAGGTTTTTGAAAAGTTTAGGTCTTAAATTTTACATTATCATTTAGTTTTATTTAAATCGTTAAATAATGAGGTAATCGCTACATCATCATGGTGTCATAAATAATTTAATTTATATAATATCTAAAAATTATAAGACAAATATCATGATGTAGGAATGCATTTTTATCTTTCTAATGAATATTTATAGTCGAAATTATGACTTGTATAACCCCATTTAAATTTTTTTTTAGTAAAACATCTCATGTTTGTGACATTTTTATTTTAACATTAAATAAAAAGTTATTAATGTCATTTTCCTACCAAAGTGGCTCCATGGGGTCCCCAAGTTGACCCATGGATTTTCTTGGTCGTCCATGACACATCCAATAAGGGTAGGACATGTGTCTAGGTCATTTCATATTATTAAAACCTTATTTATACCTTAAGCTACACTAATTACCTCTAATCGCGATTAATAAACTTAAAAGGTACTATTAACCAAAAAATTATTTTAATACCATTGAACCACATTTTTCTTCCTAATGAAAACAATGTATTTTGGATTTTTGAAATTCAAACACAAAGGTGGTAAAATTTCATTTAAACAAAAAATCGGTTTTTTAAGTACCACTTACTGGTTTCACTATTCATCAAAAAATTGAAGTTTTTCAGAAAAATACCAAAACTTCACCCTAAAATATATTTTATATTACAAATTAAAAATTGATGAATATTTTAAAAAATTCAAAACACATAAGTTACATTAATAAATTTAATAATTAATTCCCGCTGTCAGAATAAGTAGCGTGTTTTTATTAAATAATATATATCAAAAGATTGACACTAGTTTAAGTTCAATTTCAAAATGAAATTAATTCAAACGACCACTATTAGATTAAATGGTAAAAATATATTCTTATTTCACTTTAAAACAAATTTAAAATGTAATCTATTAATGTAAAAAAATTAGATTAAAAATAGTTTTTGAATTAAAATACAACATTTTTCATTATTCATTAAAAAATGAACTTTATTGGAAAAATACCAAAAAATTATACAAAGTAAATTTTGATGTCCCAATTCTATAGAATAGTTTTATTTTTTCCTATATATTGTATAAGAGTGACCAAAACTATATTTAATGGCGTTTCTCCCTCAAAAGGTGATAAGTGGACCTTTAGTGAATATTAGAGTATATATGCCTAAAATTGAATTCTTTTTATATTTTAAGCCTTTATGATTTATTGGATAAATGTAAAAACATTTAAGAAACATATATAATCATATTTTAGTTATTTATATCTATTCCCGCCAATAAAACGGCTACGTGTTAACTACCATTTAAAATAATATTATTTTATTACTAGTGTGCAGTGTAAGATTTCAAAGAAACTCTTTTTTGCGTATCAGATACACTATCGAACATTGAAACCCCTTTAAAGTAAAATTAAAATTAAATTCGCACGTATTAATAAATATGAAAATATTTTATTCTTTATTTACCTATGATGTTACATCCTTCCCCCCTTTTGGGAATTGCGTCCTCGCAATTTTATTCACTTATCAAAATAAGCGAGGGGTATTTATCCCTCATAGCATTTTCAGATTCCTATGACGCCTATTCAACCATATGGTTTTCCACAAAACCATTACTAGGTGAATTACCTTATTTCACAACACTTTCTCTCTTCGGTCAAGAATCTGGGCTGGTTGTTCTTCATAAGAGAGATTCTCTTCCAACTGAACAACCTCTGGGCTCAAAACATGAGATGGATCTGGCATATACATTCTCAACATCGAAACATGAAAAAAATTGTGTACCTAAGATAAACTCGGAGGTAAAGCCACTTAGTAAGCAACTGATAAAAATTTATAACGAATTTCATATCGTCCAATGAACCTTGGACTTAGCTTTCCTTTCATACAAAATCACATCACACTTTTCCATGGTGAAACTTTGACAAAAACACGATCACCTACCTCGAAAGATAGATCCTTCCTCCGGTTATCCGCATAACTCTTCTGCATGCTATGTGCTGTTCTCATGTGTTTCTGAATCAACTGAACTTTTTCTGCCATCTCTTCTACCAATTCTGGTCCCATCATCATCCTTTAATCTACTTCATCCCAAAAATTTAGAGTTCGACACCGCTTCCAATATAATTTCTCAAATGGAGCCATCTGTATACTGGAATGAAAACTATTATTATAAGAAAACGCAACCAAAGAAATATGTTGGTCCCAACTTTCGTAATAATCCATCGAAAAAGCACATAGCATATCCCCCAAATTTTGAATTTTTCTTTCTGACTGCCCATCTGATTGAGGATGAAAAGCTGTACTAAAATTTAATTTAGTACCCAATGAATTCTGAAAGCCTTTCCAATAGTTAGAAGTAAACCTAGGATCACGATCAGATACAATGGATATGGGAACTCCAGGAAAACTGACTATCACTTTAAGATATAATCGAGAATGTTGATCTAGAGAGAATGTATATCGAATAGGAAGAAAATGAGGAGATTTAGTCAAGCGATCAACAATAACCCAGATTGAATTATTACCTTGAGGTGTCTTCGGCAATCCCACAATGAAGTCTATGGATATATTATCCCATTTCCATTCTGGTACTGGTAAAGGATGAAGCATCCCTTTCGGTAACTGCCACTCTACATTAACCTACTGACAAGTCAAACACTTCATAGTAAAATCAGAAATATCTCTTTTCATTCAATCCCACTAGTAATACTCCCGCAGATCTCTGTACATCTTAGTACTGCTAGGATGAACTGAAAACGTGGAACTATGAGCCTGACATAACAACTCATTCTTCAAATGTGAATCACTAGGAACACATAATCTCTTCCCAAACCTCAAAACACAATCATTATCAATGTTTAATTCAGGAAACAAACCCTTCTGAACCATCTCTACCTTTTTCTGCAACTCACTGTCTTGCTTCTGTGCTTGCTTAATTCTGTCTGATAGGGATGATCTCACTGGTACCTGAAACAAAATAGAATAACTTCCTACACCAACAACTTATATTCCAAAGTTCATCAAATCAAAAACCAAAGGATCTCGTTCCAAACGTAGCATGGTTAATGAAGCATTACTTTTTCGACTCAAAGCATCAGCCACTTTATTTTATTTTCTTGGATGGTAACGAATTGTACGATCATAATCTTTGATTAATTCCAGCCAACTCCTTTGTCTCATGTTCAATTATTTCTGAGTGAATATATACTCTAAACTTTTGTGATCAATATATATTTCACACTTTACTCCATACAAATGATTCCTCAAAATTTTTAGAGAAAAAAAAATAGCAACTAATTCCAAATCATGTGTAGGGAAATTTACCTCATGCGTTTTCAATTGATGTGAAGCATGAGCAATTACCAGATCATTTTGCATAAGGACACAACCATGTCCTTTCAATGAAGCATCATTGTAGATAACAAACTCACCATTCCTGGAAGGAAGTTCCAAAAATGGAGCATTCACCAATAATCTTTTCAACTCCTAAAAATTATCATCACATTTTTTTTCCAGATAAACTTAACACCCTTCCATGTTAGCTTAGTCATTGGACTAGATAATCATGAAAAATCTTCAACAAACCTTCGGTAGTAACCATCCAAACCAAGGAATCTACGGATCTCAGTTACATTTGTGGGTCTTGCCCATTCTTCAACAACTTTTGTTTTATCAGGATCAACAGATATGCCATTTTTTGAAACAATGTGACCAAGGAAAGAAATTTGTTGTAACCAAAACTCACAGTTGCTGAATTTTCCATACAATTTCTTTTCTTTTATGGTTTAAAAGATAACCCTTAAATGACTTTCATGCTCCTCTTTACATTTAGAAAACACAAAAATATCATCAATGAATACAACATAAACTTATCCAACAACTCATGGAAAATTCTATTCATAAGGTCCATTAATACAACAGGTGCATTGTTTAACCCACAAGTCATAACTAAAAATTCATAATAGCCATATCTAGTACGGAACACAGTCTTCGGAATGTATTCTTCTTTTACTTTCAACTGATGGTACCCCGACCTCAAGTCAATCTTAAAAAAATACTGAACTCCCTAGAGATGATCAAACAAATCATCGATATGAGGCAAATGATACTTGTTTTTAATAGTAATGTTATTAAAGGCTCTATAATCACTGAAAAGTCTCATTGAACCATCTTTATTTTTAACAAACAAGGCAGGATCACCCCATGGTGATATGCTAGGTCGAATGAATCATTTATCTAATAACTCCAGCAATTTCTTCTTTAACTCTAAATGTTCAACTTGATCCATTCGATAAAAGGGTTTTGAAATTGGATTAGAATCAGGAACTAAGTCAATAGTAAATTCAACTTCTCGATCATGAATAATACCAGACAACTCATCAGGAAAAACATCAAGATACTCATTTACCACTGGCACATAATTAATCTGAACAGTTCCTTTATTTTCAACAATATGTGGAAGGTAACATTCATTTCATATTTTACTAGTTTCTCAACTTCCTGATATGTTATCAAAAGCAAGGGTTCATTCTTGTACAAAAACTGAAAATATTTCTGAAAAGAAACCATTTTAGCTCTACAGTCAATCTTATCATGATAAATAGAAAGCCAATCCATGCCCAAAATTACATCAAACTCTACTAGAGGAAAAACAATAAGGTTTGATGGTAGATTCTTTCCGCACACAAGGATAAGAAGGTTCTTATAATTTCTATTTGTCTCAATGTTCCCTCTGGGTGTTTTTACCATAAGTTCAGGATTCATATCTTGAGATTGAATTTCCAATTTACTAGAAAACTTCCCAGAAATGAATGAATGTGTAGACCCTGAACCATAGAAAACATTGGCGTGATCTGAACAAACAAACAGTGTACTAGATATTACTTTATTCGATGGCCCAACATCTGTTGAAGTATTTGCAAAGGATTTCACCACCCCTTTATTCTTTTAGTCTGGATGCTTTCCCTCAGTTGAGTTCTTTGTTAGACACTCATTTTCATAATGACCCATTTAATTACACTTAAAACATCTTACCGCTGGATTTTCATTACCTGCTTGTTCATCTTCATTACAGATACGAGAAATATGACAAGACTTACCACACCGAAAGCACTTTCCAGACTTGGATAAACATTCTCCAGGATTCATTTTACCACACTTCCCAGAGGATGGATATTTGGTTTTATTACCTCCTTGTTTCTTTGATGAATTCTTCCCATATGCCTGCCAACATGACCTATTATTCTATTGTTTGTCAAAGAACACCTGATCATTGGCAAGCTCCATTTCCACCCTCTATGCACATCGAAAAAGTTTTTCATATCTTTTGAACTAACGAGAAGCTAAATCCCTTCCATAACTTGGCTTTAACCCTGAGTAAAAATGGTTTATTTTACTATCAAGATCTCGTATGATGTTTGGAGCATACCTTTCCAGTCGAGTGAACTTTTCTTCATAAGAATCCACTGAATCATCCTCCTGCCTCAATTCTAGGAATTGTTTTCCATCCTAAGACGAACCACCTTAGGAAAATATTTCTCAAGAAACACACCTTTGAATTCGTCCCAGTGAAGAACATCAATCTCATCACTATCCCTGATATATCTCATCATTGACCACCACTGATCATATTCACCTTCAAAACGGTAAACATCAAGACTAACCTTTTGATGTTCTAAACACCCCATGACATCAAAAATCTTTTCCAGTGCTTTAATCCACCCTTCAGCTAGCACAGGGTCAAAAGATCCTCTGAATGATGGTGGATGCCGCCTCATTAAATGTTACACCACTGACATGTTCCTCTGTGGTTGATCTGGCTGATATCATGCATGGATACCACCACCATTTATAGCCTGAGTCAACTATGCCATAACTGCAAAAAAAATTCAGTTCTGATTCCGACCATCTCGAGTTACTGATTTGGAAGGTTGTCTTCCTCCTGATGTCGTCCCAACATAGCTGCTTTGTTTCCTCTGTGGAAAACCATTCTGAACACAGAAATATCTTAGGCGAAGCACCATGATAATCTTTAAATTCAATATCATTTCAATCATACAATAAATAAATTCAAAATTTAACAATTTTCTAACTCCTAAAGATGTCTAAACAGACTTCTGATACAAACTATAAGGCCCTAGCCTTAAACCTTACTTAATATTGAATTAAATGAATAATTCCCATTGAGAATCTTTTCAGGTTTAGAGTTTTAGAGAATTATATCATAACTATTACATCTCAAAAGATTACAAAGTAGAAACTTCTACTATGTTTCCATAAAATAAAAACTCTTAAAAAAGAAACATGTCTAGTTCCATGTTTTAGATATCATGACTTTCCCTTGATCCATTCCTTGACCTTATTCCACATTAAGTCCTGTGAAAAACATTTCAAAAAAACTTGGGATGAGCATAAAAAGCTCAATAAGGGATACACAATGAATGAAAACCGTTAGTTTTTCAAAACAACTAGTAAACCATGTATACCTTATTAAAGTAATACTTTCCACCTTTCTGAAGTATAAAAACTCTTCACTGAATAAAATATCGTTACTTACCCTTTTGTAACCAAAATATTACCATAAAACCCATATACATATCACATAACATATAAAGGTAACTTGGGAAATAAACATACTTAAATGGAATAACCATACAGTCGACTTCCACACATATCACTTAATGGAATAGCCATACGGCTGAATTCCACACCCAATGCATCAGAGGTTATAAGGTAACCACCCATCCTGGTATTCATGGAACCACCCGTTATATGGTTTATCACGTAACCACCCGTCAAATATCCAAGTACCGTTATAAAATCATAAGACATAAAACAAATATAATGGAAAGAAAAAATTTCCACACTTTGATCATAATATATCACTTAAATATATTGACATAACAAAACCATATTCAATAACAAAATACATAAAATAGTGTATAATATTTATTTCATTTTAAAAACATTATTTTATGTTGAGGATTCCAAAGACCAAATAATACTCACGGAGGTGGAAAAGGTCGTTGTCGCTGCATACATATGACAAAAACATTCCCTTTTGTCGTTTAGTAAAATGATACGTATAAAAATATTCCTTTTGTATAAATGTAAAAGTCAAAGGGGTTTATACACCGTATAAAAGAAATTTTTGTATAAAAAGAAATATGCCTCAATGAAATGAGATTGAGACGAAGTCCCTTACCTCGGGTCCGACTTGACTCGATTGCTCTTTAACATCCTGAATAAAAAACTTGAGCTAATTTCTACATTCTTAATATAATTTTTCAAGTTCATTATTCCTTTTATGTCACTTACTGCCATGTTATAAACATTATTTAATCATTTCAGTTAATAATGTTTGTTTTGTCGATATTTGGTTCTTAAGTCGAAAGTGGACTTCTTACAATTAAATGTAGTTCGTGTGGTCAAAGGTACATTATATCCTGAATGATATTAATGATTTATATATCATATATATCATATATATCCAGAATATACATGTATTTATAATATTACATAATCATTTAGAGGTATGAAATGAAATGTATCATTCATGGAGACGGTAAGCCGTACGTACGCATGAACGCTACTTTCATTTCTATGTCATATTAATGGAATTAAAACTAAATGAGAGATATGTATATTTTAATTCCAGAATTATATTAATCATTTAGATGTAACATACATAATATATATCCATTATATATATGTACTTATAATAGTACATTACATTTGGGGATAAGAAATGAAATGCACCGATCATGGAGACGGTAAGCCGTACGTACGCATGAACGCTACTTTCATTTCTATCTCATACTTTAATGGAGTGAAATCATAATTATAAAAAGGTATATTATAATTCTAGTATAATATCATATATAATAACTTTAAATCCATCCTTTATACGTCCCACATATGGCATTAAAGAATCAAATCATTTTGAGGGGGCGGTAGTCCGCACTTCCTAAAATGAAGATATCGCGTATCCCATAATGGAAGCCATAAAGGAATGCCATAAATGAAAAATACAGAATATTAATGTAAACATAAACATATTATATTTCATATATAAATATAGTGACATCTTAATGGCCACCTTTTAAGGTGTTATATGAGTGTTGAACAATCATGGTTTCGTGAGGCAGAAATTCTCCATCCACAGAAAGAGTATGTTATTTATCCATTAGATGAAGGTGTGTGTAATTGTAGCTCGAATACTTCTTATAACAACATAATAGTATATTTAGGATACTTGTGTTGTTACAAAAGAAATGAATAAAAAGAGTTCAGGGGGTTGGAGAAGCGAAATAAAACATAAGAACACAAAACAAGACACTACCTTTAAAACGAATAACTCTTTTTGATTTGAGATCAAAGGCTTTCTTGGGAAGACTTCTTCCCATAGTGAGGCTTCTAGAAGTAAGAGAGAGATGTGGAGAGACAAAATGGGAAGTTATTTTCCGATCCAAATTCCTGAGAGGTGTGGGTAAGGAGGTAGAGGTGAGGGCCTTTTATAAGAGGAGAGGAGGGGCACTCTTGGAAAGTTATAAACTTTTACTTTATTATAAAATTATTTTAGGATAAAAAAGGTCCCAAAATTTTAAATTTAGAGGATATGGTGATAAGGGTTTGAAATCCACCCATCTAATGGGTTTTCGACAAGTTTAGGTCTTAGATTTTACATTATCGTATCATTTTATTTAAATCATTAAATAATGAGGTAATCGCTGCATCATCATGGTGTCATAAATAATTTAATTTATTTAATGTTTAAAAATTATAAAAAAACAATCATGATGTAGGAAATCGTTTTATGTTTCGAATGAATATTTATAGTAGAAATTATGACTTGTATAACCCCATTTAAAAATTGTTTTATTAAAACATTTCATGTTTGTGAGATCTTTATTTTAACATTAAATAAAAAGTTATTAATGTCATTTTCCTACATAAGTGGCTCCATGGGGTCCCCAGGTTGACCCATGGACTGTATTGGTAGTCCATGACATATAAAATAAGGGTAGAACATGTGTCTAGGTCATTTCATATTATTAAAACATTATTGTTACCTTAAACTACACTAATTATCTCTAATCGTGATTAATAAACTTAAAAGTTACTATTCACCAAAATGATAATTTTAATCCCATTGAACCACATTTTACTTTCTAATGACAAATATTTATGTCAGATTTTTGAAATTCAATTCGCAAAGGTGGTAAAATTTCATTTAAACGAAAAATTAGTTTTTAAGTTCTACTTAGTGGTTTCACTATTCATCACAAATTGAAGTTTTTCAGAAAAATACCAAAATGTCACCCTATGCTATATTTGATATTCAGAATTCAAAAAATATGTCTATATTAAAAATTCAAAACACATATGTTACATTAATTAATTTAATAATTAATTCCCACTGTCGGAACAAATAGCTTGTTTTTATGAAATAATATATATCAAAAGATTGACACTAGTTTAAGTCCAATTTCAATGTGAAATTAATTCCAACGACCACTATTGTATTAAATGGTAAAAATTTATTCTAATTTAACTTTAAAAAAATTCAAAATATAATCTAATCATATATAAAAATTAGATTAAAAATAGGGTTTGAATTAAAATACAACATTTTTCACTATTCATTAAAAAAATGAACTTTATCGGAAAAATACCAAAAATTTACACAAAGTAAATTTTGATGTCACAATTCTAAAGAAGAGATTTATTTGTTCCAATAGAATGTATAAGGGTGACCAAAACTATATTTAATGACGGGTCGCCATCAAAAGGTGATAAGTGGACCTTTAGTGAATATTAGAGTATATATTCCTAAAATTGAATTCTTTTTGTATTTTAAGCCTTTATCCTTTATTGGATAAATGTAAAAACATTTAAAAACATATATAATCATATTTTAGTTATTTCTATCCATTCCCGAAAATAAAACTACTACGTGTTAACTACCATTTAAAATAATATTATTTTCTTACTAGTGTGCAACGTAAGATTTTAAAGAAACTCTTTGTTGCGTATCGGGTACTCTATCGAACATAGAAACCCCTTTAAAGTAAAATTAATATTTAATTAGAAAATATTAATAAATATTAATATATTTTATTCTTTATTTACCTGGTATGTTACAGATTTTTTATTCATGATGTGGTCTTATGAAATAATTTTTTTATCATGTATGGGACACATTAGAAATATCAGATTTCACTTTTGAGAAGTAGTTTAAAAGTGACATTGATGGTGTTATAATTATTTTCTGATCTTATTCCATATGTTTAGGTTTCCATAAAACATTATTTTTCAACATTTTTTGTTTCTACCGATTTTTTTGAATAAAAATGTGTATACTCTACTATGATTTTTAACATTAATTTTCATCCATTGTCACATCTTTTTTAGGCCGATATTTTCTTCAATCTAGAAAATGAGAACCTTAGAATGAATATATAGTCATAAGCATACCATGATATTAAAATCATAAAATTGTTTTTGAGGAAAAATCTCATCAAAAAAATATTATTTTTTCATAAAAATTACTATGCTTCCCATTACGTTATATTTTATTTCTTGAGTCGAATGAAATATTTAATTTTGATTAATTTGTAATTATTAAGATAAACATTTTTTTATTCCAAAATCAATTCAATCCCACCAACGTAATGTTTTTTCATTTTTATTTTGAACCGATTATTCCAACCATTATCATGTTATAACCTCTAGGATGTATATTTACTCATCATCCTTTTATCCACTAGGGATACAAGAAAAAAAAAATTATTAATCATATATACACATGTTTCAACATTTCCATTTCATTAAAATACCTAAAAAATGGTATGTTATTTTTATTAAACTTTTTGTATGATCTATATATATGGTTTCCTTAATAATATAACCCTTTTATAACAATTTTATTTCCTGATCAATACTCGCAATTGGTTCTTAGATCATTTATAGATCTATTATATCCATAACATTTGTGGCACCCTCTTCCTAGTTTCAAAGACTTTAAACGGGTGAAAAATTTCTAGAAATATTGTGTACATATCTAGCTCATTAAAATCATATAATCCTTAATTATATATTATATTATTTTACATCAACCAATCTAATTATAACATAATTTCAAAATAAAAAATTTCAAATAATATTTGAATGACACAATCTAGGTGGGTAGAATTATATTCAATGAATAATTCCATCTTATCATTAGCCAAACCCATGAAAATGAGTTGACAAATTTTCTAAAAGTGTTTCAAAAAACCTTTATACTCAAACAATAGTAGAAACATTAATTTCTGCATACTGGGGTTTTCTATATCTTTTTATACAATATATTTCAGGTCATTACTATAACGATCTAAATATTTATAAATGAAATACCATTTTTAAATTTGTAGATAAAATATATTTAAAGGATATTGTAGAAGACATAGGTAGTACTTTTTTATTTTGAACATTATAAAATATATCTGAATATAATTGGTAGATTTTTTAAACATCATTATCATGGATAGTATATTTATAATATAGTGATCAAATGATGAATATATATACAAGTTTATGAAAAATAAAATTAACCTAAAACTTGATGTCGTAGCCCCAATATGTGGGATTGAACCTTATAAAGTCCATTTTCATAGATTTCGAGAGAGATAATATAACTAGGATTTATGCTTAATACATACCATGTTGCAATTCAATAAATAAATAATGAAGGAAAACATTTTTGGGAGAAGCTAATGCTCATCGTGACTAGAGAGAATTTGTTTTTCATAGAACCAGCCCAAGAAACTCTCATCATCATACATTGAACACTTAGGGAATTCACTAGTGTAAGAAAGGGATATATATATTGACTGTACTATTATAAATTGTTATATTTTTATTTTTAATGAAATAATTATTGAAATTATATTTTTTGAGACTATAATTATTAAACAATAATTATTTATAAAATTAGAATTTTAATATGATGAAACACAATATTTATTCTTGGGTAATATATTGTTTTGATCAAGATAACATTTTTGATGAAATAAATGAATTATTAACAAATAATTCATCACTAAAATAATATTAGTTTTTAATATTTATTTAATAAAAATAATGATATAAATTTAACAAGTAAAATTTAATTTTTACAAGGGGATGATAACTCGTATTATAAAAAACTCTAATAAGTTAAAATAGCCGGGGACTCATAATTTAAAAGATTATGTTTTTTATATTTATAATTATTAAGATAAAATAAATACTTTTTCTCATATCGGCACATCTAATTTATCCAGTGGAGAATTATTCAAAACTTTCAGAGATAGTGTGGATTTGCTGGAAACAATTAACAACATTATAAACATATGGTATGTATTATAACAAACTTTATATGAAAAAATAGTTTAATAAATACTATATATTTTACCAAAAAAAATTAAAATAAACATTTTTTTCAAAAATTTTTTATTTAATTTTATTAAGAGTTAAAGAATGTTGCCATAATCTATATCATATTTTGAGGATTTAAAATAAATTTATTATAAAAATGACTGACATCCATATCCCGAGGAGTATTATTTTAAGGATTTCAGTTCTTTGTCATATAAGATAATAAAATAAACTTATAATGAGAAGAAACATTTGAAAATACTAATGGGATGGTCTGTGAGTTGGATTACTATTTTTATATATATTCTAAACTAATTTTATAAATAAATAATTAATTATCCTCTATTTTTCTATAAAAACCCACCGACAGCCCATTATGAATCACTCCAAACACATTTGGCACAATTTTAATCTACCATATCTTCTATAGTTCCCAATAATTGTGTTCTTAATCTCTTAATAAAATTTTCCCAAGATTTTAGACGTGCACTCTCATGGTATTTTCTAGCCTCCATCGTCTCATTATTTAAGAACCATCATTATATTATTCATTTTAATTACCAATTGTTCATTCTAGGTATGTTTTTATATTTAAGTTTCACTACACTTGTGATTTAAATGTCGTTAGATAACACTTTCCCTCGCATTTAATCATTCAATGAATCTTTTTTTACTCCAATTACGCTGTAGAAATTATCGAGTGATTTTTAAATGCTATGATTTTTTATGTAAAAAAACATCCCCATATCCAATTATGGGTATTCAACTATATGTGAATATACTTCATTGATTTTTTAAATATATATATATAAACCACACACAATTATCATTGGATGAATAGTTTTGTATTATATTCTTATGTTATATAATCTATGTGGCCCACTTATTCATATACATGATATGAATGTGATGTTTGATCTCATAATTATATACCTCTCAAATGAATTGTTTAATGTTTTTATGTCATGATATTTCATGTATAGTTCCCAGGATGTTATCATAAGGAACCAATGTTATGATTCATGGTCATTTATCCTTAATTTATTATTATAATTCCATTTTCTTGTTTATTTACACATTCCAATGTTTCCATTATGTTGTCATCTTGTATCACATATCAATCTTAATGTTTATGATTTTAACCCATCTTATGTATCATTGATATGCCTATTAAATCACATGTATTAATTTTATCATCTTATTATTTTATTATTCCAAAAAAGAGATTTATTTATCAACCCTTTCTTA
This sequence comes from Viscum album, assembly GCA_963277665.1. NCBI lineage: Eukaryota > Viridiplantae > Streptophyta > Magnoliopsida > Santalales > Viscaceae > Viscum > Viscum album. The sequence continues at coordinate 740,350,792 of OY728145.1, read as the reverse complement.
TGTATGTCTTTAGGTTATCCGTTTAAATTATTAATGATCATGGATGCTTAAGGAAATGCTAAAAAAAATTGTTTTACGTATTTGAATTTATGTTTCATGTTTCTATGATTTTTACCTAATCATCCAGATATATTATGACTCATGATCATTTAGGATTTTAATAATTGTAACAATCTGAATTAAATCATGAAATAATGTGTTTGAATGATATTTGTTATAATAATTAGTATCAGATCAAATATTTTTTATTTTTTAGGAGTAGGACTAGAAACTGTACTGAATGTCTTAGGGATATGAATGAATTTATGAAATTTACTGTAAATTTTTTCTAATTTATAGAGTAAGTGGTTTTCATTAAAATAAATCACTATCTGGATGATATAAGTGGATTAATTTTATGGATATTTATTTCATGGGGTAACAACATCGAAAAATGTTCATTGAGATTGAATCAATCATCACCTAGTGCATCAAAAATTACCTTTGTACACACTCGGATTAACACTCCAATGTGATATTCGTTGATAAATTCATTAGATCATTACAAACAATTGTTAAGGGGTTTAAAATTAACAAAATACATTATATTAAGAAATTTATCATGGATAACATATATTTAAACAAAATAATCATTATCTAATGAACATATAAGATATATCAATATCCCTATTTTGTTCTAGGTATCTGATTCATAAGTTTAATAGTTGAAAATAAGTTTTTCCCTAATATAACATTTTTATTTATCACTAATTAGAGAAACTATGTAAACAACCTATTCATCGAACAATGTGTTGACTAACCCAATGATATTCCAACCCAAATGCGAGTAGGATATAGTAACATCATGAATATACTTCATGATTTTACCCATGTATTAAATAAAATGAAATAATGGGTGGAAACAACAACACCATAAGAAATATTAGTTTGAAATTGATATGTTTATGTTGCAAAGGAAACCAACTCTCATTAGATCTTCCAATACTATAATTACTAGAAAATGGCTCAATATTATTGAATAGATCTTCTATTTCTTTCACTTCTCAATCTATTATATGTTCAGGCTACATATTTATCATATTTTAGTACATGGAGTTAAATATAATATTTCTTATGAAAAATAATTATTTCTCTATCTAGATAATTGTTTAAAATTTAAAAAGTTTTTTAAAATTTTCCAATTTATTTTTTATTTACCCTAAAATAAATCATGACCACTTCCTTAGTTAGATAAAAATGATACTATGAAAATAATTAGAAATTTTTGACTTTGAAGAATATTATGAAACTGTATCATGTGACATAAAAATATAAATGGATATCATTAAGTCATAAGGGTATCATGATTTTGTAGATATAAATAAAATATCTGATTTCAATTGTACTAGTTCAATGGGTAAATATCAAGGGTAAAAAATAAAAAATATGACATGAAAAAGTGTTTGAAGAACCATCCTTGGAATTTTGTGAAGACAAGGAAAAAATTATTTAGTTTTCTAAATAAAGGGGACATAGTTAGCCATTATTGAAGGGGTAGTAAAAGAAATTTTATACAATAAAAGAATTCTCCAGTGAACCCTCATTAAATTGTTCTTGTTTTGAATATCATCGAAGAAGGAAAATATGTGAATCATTTTACTGAGGAATTTATTTTTAAAATCAATTTTCAAAAGAAACATCCAAGGCCTAATGAGAATGAGTGATCTTATTTCATGACTTATAAGGTGGATCCAACTATTGATGTGTGGGTAGGTATTCTAGTTATTCATTCATGAATATTGATTACACTATTTGATTCTTATTCGACGCATCCCTTGATAACATTCTTGTTGTGTAGAACTATTCAAACTCCACCATAAATTAGTAATGTAGAGATATCAATAGAAGTGAAAAATGTCGAGATTATTTCACCCTGATTATATAACTATTTCCCTATAAAAAAGTTTTTTCTGAATTTCATGAAATACCTCATGATACCACCTTTATATAAATTTATTTTTATTACAGTCATGGATTGGATATCCATGTATAGAGAACACGTTAATTGATTTGTGATGAAAATCAAGCTCTGATTATAAAAAATTCCACAGAGAATGTCGAACCTCATATAGTATTATCATATTATTAAGTGTTATTATTACATTTTACGTAAGCATACCTGCCCTAAATTATTAATGCTATGTAAAATATCATCCTTGATTACATTTATATTATAACGTACTTCAATATTGTGTTTCCAGGATAATTTTTTGGTCTTTTTCCATGTCAGGAGGAAGTGTTCTTCATCAAACATATTCCTAGAGTATTTCCAATATACAATATTTCATATACATTATCCATATATTAATGTGAAAATTTGAAGAATACAATATGTTATATTATAGATAAAGGGTTTATATTCCCATGTTAAATACCTTGGGCCACATTGGTCTTCTTTTTCAATATGTTATATGGTTCAGTGCAACCCTTCAATGATTTTAATGTGCTCAAACAAAATACTAATAAAGAAAAATTATCACGTTACATGGATTGAAGAATTTTTTACCTCATACATGTTTTCATGTACATCTCTAAGACAAGTCATTTTCTAGGATATTAACAATTAATGGTGATGAAGTAGGGTATCCAGATGAATACAATTCATAAAATCTTTGAGAACTATGAAATTATATTCATTCTATTTAGACTAAACAATGATATATATATATATATTGAATTAATAAATGTATTATTTAGTTATTACCTTGAAAAATATGAGGCTATCATTATAGTTGATATTATAATTTAGTCCAAATTCAATGAGTATGAAGAGAATTTGGATTTTTCAATAGAGACCAGATGAAATGATAATATCTATGAAATAATTAGAAAATATGTTATTTGGACGAAGAAAGTAACAAGTATGTGTGATGTTGTCAAGAAGAAGTGATATATATGGATTCATAAAAAATAGTGGAAATTAATTGATGGGCCTAAATATAATCTGTGAAAAAAATCCATTGATTCCATGGATTATTCAGTTACTATCATTAATTTTGGAGAAAAATATCATGCATTTCATTCCCACTATTCATTAAAACTCCAAAGGGGTGGATTTTGTCTTGAGTTACAAATGTTTTAAAGGATTTAAAGAGATGCAGAAGTGGATAATCTATACACCTATTCAAACAGTACTAGCGAGGAAGGAGTTGTGTTATAAAATAATTTAATAGAAAATGTTTAGAGTAGTATACTAACTCAATATGAAACTTTGATAGACTATTGAACAATAATATAAGGATCCATGAGTCAAAATACACAACATATTATCTAGAATTGTTTGTAGTAATAATTATGATGAATAGTTGAAAAAATTATCTTTATGGGATGAAGTGTGAGATACATTCTAATCATAAAGCCTCAGGTACATATTCACATAATATTTTATCAATATAAATCATTTAATGATGTATGTTATGTTTAGGGATTATGATTTTTCTATCCATTACCATCATGGAAAGAACTACAATGTTGTACATGCATTGGGAATATAAAAAAGAATATATAACTAGAATTATAAAGAAAAAATATGTATTAATTCCCATATACACAAAATTTCATAAAAACATTATAAATAAAAAACACTTATGAATCATTTCTCCCATATATGATAATGATGATATATAATACCTTAAAGAAATAAAATATTCCTCTATAATAAATAAATAATAATTCTCCCATTAAATAGTTGACCTTTTAAACATTGATCATCCTAAACCTTTTGATTAACTATAATATTATACATTTACCAATAAAGAAATTATTTCCCAAGAAACACATGGATCAACACTTGATTAAAAGATGGTAAGTATTACTAAATAATTATTCACATATGGATCAATATTTATATTGGGTAAAAAACAACCAAATTATTCACCATACGTAACATGCAACTAGAATTCATTTCAAAGAAGGTAGTCATTGGGAATTCATAAATATTATACTTAAGAGGTCCCATTGGTTGATAGGATTGAATATTGGGTTTTTTAACCCTGCTGTGGTGAATTGTTTCCCCCATTGAACTGTATTGTTGATTTGAGATTTGATTTTGAATAATTCCTATATCATGATTGTCATGACTAGTCCTCGGGGCCTGTGCCGTGACTACCCCAAGCCCGCCTTCCATTGGCCAGGGGCTGGCGACTAGCACCAAGGCGTAATTCCCAGTAAAAAGGGAAGGCATTGCCTTTGTAAAGTAAACAAACACCACAGAGCAAGAAAGCAGAAGTAAACACTAAGTAAAAACTGGGTACAACATTGAGTGCGTAAAAGTATGTGGGCCAGAATACAAACCCAAACATAAAGTAAAGTAAAACTGAAAAACGGAGTACAACAATTGAAAAGTAAAGCCGCAACCCCGAGCTGTCCACTGGTACTCCCACTTGAAGGGTGGGTACAGATAGCCTCCACAGCTCCTTGGGTCTAGCCGTCCGCTCTGTGTACGTCCTGCCCAGTGGTCCACCTCCAGGTACCGTCCTACTCCGCAAGCCTCAACCATGATCAGCATTGTCCGTCGTCTGTAACGAAAACAACGTAGTGCGGGCATAGCCTGTGCAGGGGTGAGTATAATCTACTCAGTAGGGACACCGAGACCCCCGAAGGTCTCCCAGAATCCAAAAAGGATAATCCACAAAGGAATATAAAATCATGAAGTAACATCTGTAACCACATAGGTATATGCCCATACATATACCTAAGTCATCAATTCTCGTTTGTCTCCAACATCCGAGCCCAAGTACAAACCATTCCACATAGGAAAACACAACCCATTCCACACAGGAAAGAAAAACGTAATCCACACAGGATATCAAGTCAAACTTATCAAAGATAAGGATTGAAAGTCAATATTCAGCTCACACAGTATAATTCTTCGTAAGACGATAGAGATGATCAGATATGTCCACTGATTCATCTATGCCATCGGACCCACACAGGATCGATAGGTACTAACCCCCGCAATGACCCACAAAGGATCTGACCCACATAGGATCGATATGTAACTAACCCCCGCAATGACCCACACAGGATCAGACCCACACAGGATCTGTAGGCGCTGGCCCACACAGGACCGCTGAGCGCTGACCCACACAGGATCTGACCCACACAGGATCGGTAGCACTGATCCACATAGGATCGCTGAGTGTTGTAGTCGTCGCTGTCAAATTCACAGAGGATTTCTGCACAGTCGTCATCGTCGTCGCAGTCGCAGCCAACTCTAGGGTTCCTGCACACAACAAGCTCGTTCGGGAGGGTCCGCTCCACGAGCCGAGGGGCTGATAAATCATCTGACACATAGTCTGGATTTTATGTATACAAATGTTCAGTATCGTCAACAGGAACTCATCGTCACAGACAGCGCGTCAATTGGACGTCCGGTCTGAGAGTTATTGGTATTTTTCGTCCCAGGGGCCTGGTTGGTTTTTAAGTTAAAACCAACCCGACCGTACTCCAACTGTATCAAAACCTCGAGCGGAGTAATCCAAAAGGTCTGTCCCACTAAGAGGAATCCAACAAAGTCGATGGCACGTCAATCGGACGTCTGGAGCTCATGTTATAAGCATTTCTGCTCCGAGGGCCTGGTTGGTTTCGATTACGAACCAACCCGGCTGAACCCAAAGTTCTCCGAAACCCGATTTGTAATATACCGAAATGACCGTATCGATCCAAGGATCGCATCTCAACTGACGGTGCGTCGATCGGAGGTCTGCAGCCCATGTTATGGGTAGAGGACCGAAAGAGGATCGGTATTAGGGGGTTCGGGCCCGGTCCGACCCGGCCCGATACATCCTGGTTCAGCCCGAACCGGGTCCAGGTCCGGCCCACTTGGGCATGGCCCAGACCGGCTGGCACAGCCCGGCCTGGCGCATTGGTGTGGCCAGCGGCTAGGTGGCTCGGTAGTAACGACCGAGCGATAAATGTTGGTGGGGGGGGGGGGGGGGGGCGCTGCCACCCATGTTGAGAACCCGCGGCCCCCATGTGGGGGCAGCACCTACTGGCCAATCAGGGGTTACGAACCCCCGGTTTTCCCCTGACTGGTCGGCCCTCTCTAACCGGCCGGCTGCTGCCGCCACAAGACCGACAAGGGCCGGTCCCTCTGTTCCGACGTCGGCGGCCCGGAACCGGCCGCCGGTTCCCCTGCTCCGCCGCAACCCGGAACCGGCCACGACCTTGGTCTGTCAGGCGCGGCGCGACGACGCCGCGCCCCTCCTCCGCGGCCCCACTCCGACCGGGGTGCTTTTGTGGTTCTCCGTCACGGCGTGACGATGCCGTGTGTTTGGTTCGTCTTCAATGGTGCGGCGCGATGGTGCTGCGCTTCTCCGCCTTTCCTTAATAATTCTCGTGTTGTGCTTCAGCAATGCGTTTCCTTGCTCGTGCCGCAACAATATCAATCAACCAAAATGGTAGAAAAGGTTCGGCCGTGTTCGTGCGGTCCTACCCCTCCCGTTATTGCGGTAACAGGCGGCTCCAATAGAAAAGAAGAAAGGCAACGAAATAATTCACAAACAAAAATTAAAATAAATCCCTACCTCGTCGAAATGGTTGAGCGAGGGTTCATCACAGAAATAACTGTCGCGGAAGAAGACATCACGAAAGGAGAGAGTCGCATCATGGAGAAATGATTCATCGGTGTCGTGTTCTCGATCTCCGAGGAATCCATCGTTCTTCGCGTTCTTCGTGTTTTCGTCAAAGAAGAAGAAGAAGTTATTCATGATCCTCAACTTTTTCTCCTAAGACTCACACATCAAGATTCCAACCAAAATAAAATAAGTTCATCACTTATTTTATTAACATAACTTAAGAATTTGAATTTCAAAAGTGGAATTAATTCCCTCAATTAATTAACTCAACTTTACTTAATAAATGGAGGGTTATGGAAGGTTAGGGAAGATGAAGGGGTGGGGTTAGTGTGGACCCCACCACTCTCATAACTTCCCATGGGAAGTTGGGTGGTTACCCCAACTTCCACTCAATGGATAAACCACTTAAAATAAATAAAAATTGGAACTCAATTTTTATTTTATCTTCCACAAATTTTTAACAACTCCACCCGTGAAAACACAACCCCATTAAAGGTGTTCCTAAGTAAATACCGGTGCTGTGAATTCATTGGTGCCCCCAGAATTCGATTCCAAGCACCGGTTCAAAATTTAGAAAATCCCGCTCGTTCGTTCATTGAACATACCCGAGATAAACCTCGGTTAGAAATTCCAAGCACACCGGGCCTCGGAATCAAGTGACGTCAGAAATCGCGTTCTTGTAAAATCCAAAAGAAAAATTTTGGAAAAAAATTCCCTTGAATCTTACAGGTCTTTACATTACTTCCACCTCAGGGCTATACGTCCCCATAAAGATACATCAAAAACTAGGGGAACAAATGTGGGTACTGGGCATACATCTAAGCCTCATGCTCCCATGTGCTCTCCTGGAGGTTCACATGCTGCCATCTGATTCGCACTAGAGGAATCGACCATCTATGTAGGACCCACTCTTGTTGATCCTCGATCTCCACTGGGACCTCCTCAAAAGTTTCCCCATCATCAATGTCCATCTCCCCATGGTCAATGATATGCGTCGGGTCGTGCACGTATCTCCTCAGCTGAGATACGTGGAAGACGACGTGCACCCAGTGCAACTGAGGTGGTAGATCCAGGCGATAAGCCACCTCGCCAATCCTGCTGAGGACCTAGAATGGTCCGATGAAGCATGGAGATAAGTTTCCGCCTCGGCCAAATCTCCATAATCCATGTCAAGGTGAGACCCGAATGAAGACGTGGTCGCCATCCTCGAACTCTAGTGGCCTCCGCCTCCTATTAGCATAAGACTTCTGTCGGCTATGAGCTATCCTCATCCACTCCTGGATGAATTGGACCTTCTCTGTCGTGGCCTGGACCATCTCTGGTCCCACAAGTGCTGACTCCCCAAGGTGTGTTCAGCACAGAGGTGACCTTCAAGGTCGGCTGTACAATGCCTTGTATGGTGCCATCCCGATGGTGGAGTGGTAGTTGTTGTTGTACGCGAACTCCACCAAGGGTAGGTGGTCCTCCCATCTCCGACCAAAGTCGAAGACACATGTGCGGATCATGTCCTTGAGAGTATAAATGGTCCTCTCTGTCTGACCATCTGTCTGAGGGTGAAAGGCGGTACTCAGACGTAGCTGCATCCGGAATGCCTCCTGCAACCCCTTGAAAAGCTAGGAAGTAAAGAGAACATCTCGATTGGAAACGATGGAAGATGGCACACCATGGAGCCATACAATCTCCTGAACGTAGAGACTTCCCAAGCTCTCCACTGAGCCCTTCTCTCTGATGGGTAAGAAGTGAGACGACTTGGTGAGTCGGTTGAAAATCGCCCAAATAGAGTCGTGACCTCAGGAAGTGTGTGCAAGTCCAGTCACGAAGTCCATAGATATGCCGTACAACTTCCACTCTGGGACCTCCAAGGGCTGTACCAAGCCTGCTGGTACCTGGTGCTCTGCCTTCACCTGCTGGCAGGTGAGGCATCGAGAAACGAACTCTGCCACAACCTTCTTCATGCTCGGCCACCAGTGCTGTCGTCTGAGATCCTGGTACATCTTCTCTACGCCAGGATGTACTACCAAAGGGGAAGTGTGAAACTCTCTCAGCACCTCCTCCTATAGAGCAAATGGTACCAATGTACGTCCTCTAAAAAGGTCATCGTGCTATACTCCTACGGAGAAACTATCAGGTTCCTGTCATGAGGATATATGTGCACGCCACGTCTCACAGTCCACATCCCCACGCTGTGCCTCTATGACCTGCTGTAGTAGTGGAGGAGTGAATGTGAGTGACTGAAGGAAGGGTTCTCCATCTCTATACATGAAGGATATCTATAAAGCGGCTAGCTGCTCTGTCGCCTCCCCATGTAGCTGAATGCCTGTCCTCCTGCTGAGAACATCGACTACCACGTTACACTTTCCAGGAGTATAGACTATCTCAAAGTCATAGTCCTGGAGGAACTCGAGTCATCACCGCTATCTCAGGATCAGGTCCTTCTTTGAGAAGATGTACCTAAGACTCTGGTGGTCAGAATAGACTGTAAAGCGCTCACCTATCAGATAGCATTGCCATGTATTTAGAGCGAAGTCCACTGCTACTAACTCCAGGTCATGGGTAGAATAGTTCTTCTCATGTGTCTTCAACTAAAGTGATACATAGGAGATCACTGCCCTCTCCTGCATCAGGACACACCTGAGTCCGGTCCCTGATGCATCGCAGTAGACTACGTACCCTACTCCCTCCTCTTGCAACCTCAAGATAGGTGCGCTGGTCAATCTCTGTCTCAGCTCTTGGAAGCTCTGATGACATCTGTCTGACCACACAAAGGGTTTCCCCTTCTTCGTCAATGCTGAGAGTTGTGCCACAACTCTGGAGAAGTCTGGCACAAATCACCGGTAGTTTCCAGCTAGTCCCAAGAATCTCCGCACCTCTGTCACGCTCCTGGGTGGCTCCCAAGCTAGCACTACCTCGATCTTTGCAGGATCCACCGAAACTCCCACCTCAGAGATGACGTGTCCCAAGAAGTGGACATCGCATATCTAGAACTGGCTCTTCGGGAGCTTACCATAAAGCTGGTGCTCTCGGAGTGCGTCCAATACAACCCGCAAGTGCTAGGCGTGCTCCTCCTCAGTCGTCGGGTAAATCAAAATGTCATCGATGAAGACCACGACAAATCGATCGAGGTATGGCTGAAAGATCCTGTTCATAATGTACATGAACACTACTGGATCATTGGTTACACCGAATGACATAACTAAGAACTCACAGTGGCCGTACCGACATCTGAATGCCATCTTCTGCACATCCTCGTCCCGAACTCTGAGCTGATGATAGCCTGACATGAGCTCTATCTTCGAGAACCACCGTGCTCCCTTGAGCTGATCAAAGAGGTCATCAATCCTTGGCAGCGGATACTTGTTCCTCACTGTCACCTGGTTCAGGTGACGATAGTCGACCCAAAGTCGCAAGCTCCCGTCCGCCTTCTTGGTGAACAATATTGGGGAATCCCAGGGTGAAACACTAGGTCGGATGAATCCCTTGCCCTGCAAGTCCTCCAACTGTACCCGTAGCTCTCGAAGCTTGGCGGGAGACATCCGATATGCTGGGGTGGATATTGGGGCTATCCCAGGGTACAAATAAATATAAAATTCTACCTCGCTGCGAGGAGGTAGTCCTTGAATGTCGTCGGGGAAAACGTCTGCATACTGATCCACCACTGCAGGAAAACTAGGACTTCACACTTCAACTGCTCCTAGGATGAGGCTATCCAACTGATGAGTGATGGGTTGTCCTCTCCTCTACGGGAGTCCATCCTATTCTGCGAAGGCTCTCTTCTCACTGGTGAAGGTGAACCTGCTCCCGTCGGTGCGTACACATCGCACCTTGCACCAAATACAGTCAATCTGAGCATGGACTGTAGATAACCAATCCTTGCCCAATATTATGTCGTACTGCCTCGACACCGCTACATGAAGATCTCATCCGAATCTCTCGCCTCCTAGAGTAATCTCACACTGTCGGCACAAGTGCGTAATTGTCGAGTCTGCTCCTGTAGGAGTCTCTAGCCGTAAGGATCGATCCAACGGCTCTGTCGGAAACTCCGAGCTTCAAACAAGGGTAGCGTCTATGAAAGAATGACTCACTCCTATGTCTATAAGAACTGCATCAAGGGTGGAATAGACACAAATAGTACCTCAAATCAACTCGGGCGTGCCGTGGTCGTAGGCCTCCGCTGCCTGAAGATGTGCCTATCTCTTCCCACTAGCTCCCTGTAGTCGGGGTGGACCTCCTGGTGGTGGTGGTGGTGGAGCCTCAAAGCGTCGCCCACCACATGATGCTCGGCCAGCTCCTCTGCCTTGTCCTCCTGCTCCCTGCAGACCACCACAGTCGACCCTTAGCCTCTTCCTAGGTGGTCCCTCAACCGTCTGCTGCTCCTCGGCATGGTGAGTCAGGCAGTCACGAGCCATGTGGCCCTACCCGCCGCATGTGTGGCACTGTCCGCCTCTCGAAAGATTGGCTCTGCGCTGTGTGCCCCGCACTACTGAGCCAGTGTCCTGAGGTCGTCTGCCTGAGGGTCTGGTCTGACTGGACCCATGAGTCATCCATTGACTGCCTACTGCAGAAGTCTCTGTTACGTGCCGCCCTGCGGTAGGTCTCGCTGATGATGAAGGCTCAACAAAGAAGCTCTCGATCAAAAGGGAACGCTCCAGTACCCCTGCCAGAGTCGGAATGCTGAGGGAGATTAGCGAAGCCCTGATCTCCTACCTCAATCAATGCTCGAAGTTCCAGTCACAGAAGAATGGGTCTCGTACCATGTCCGTTGAGTAGCGCGAGAGATCGGTAAATCTGGCCTAGTATTGGGCGACCATCAAGCTTCCATACCACAGCTGAAGAAGCTCTTGGATGTGCACCGCACTGAGGGTGGATAGAACGAACTCTGAGAGGAAGAGGCTCTCAAAGTCCATCCTGAGGAGAGATGCCTCATCGTGCACTTGGAGCATCAAGCTCCTCCATCTACCTGCTGCCGCGTGCAATAGGCTCACTGCGAGGATCACCTTGAGGTCCGCTGGTGTCCTCACTAACCTGAAAACTCACAAAATAGCCTCTAGCCAATCCTCAGCTGCCTGAGGGTCCGTCTCCCCATGGAACCTGGGCGGTCGCTGACGCTGAAACTCGTGCAGTGCACTAATGCGACAGGCATCTTCAGCGGGTGGGGCTGGTATCATCGGTGGCTCGGTGGGTAGAGGTATTTCCAGTGCCTCTGCTGTCAAAGGGCCATGTACCGAGGCCTCGTCGCTCGGTGGGCTCTCGTCACGCACATCTCTCGAAACCCTAGCTGGCTGCCGTCGTGGGGGAATCCTGAAAAGAAACAGGTGCACCACGGTCAAACAGTATACCTGGTGAGCTGACATAAAGTAATCACAACGAAAACTTGAATCACAGATGCAATCAATGTTTTCGTGTATTAAGTCGGAAATCAAAAGTCAGGGTCCTAGTGTAAGGATACGTCGGCCGCCGCACCAGCACTGGACTCCCTGGACTGATAACCATACTCAATATGTTTAAAACTATTGCTTCACATAGAAGAATGATCAGAGTCCAATGTTCTGCGGTTGAACTGAACTACTCTATTACCAATGTTTCACGATCCGTCCTCGGGGCCCATGCTGTGACTACCCCAAGCCCGCCTTCCATAGGCCAGGGGCTGGAGACTAGAACCAAGACGTAATTCCCAGTAAAAAGGGAAGGAATTACCTTTGTAAAGTAAACAAACACCACAGAGAAAGCAAGAATAAGTAAACACAAAGTAAAAACTGGGTACAACAGTGAGTGCGGAAAAGTAAGTGGGCCAGAATACAAACCCAAAATGAAAGTAAATTAAAACTGAAAAGGGGAGTACAACAACTGAAAAGTAAAGCCGCAGCCTCGAGCCGTCCACTGGTACTCCCACCTGAAGGGTGGGAACAGATAGCCTCCACAGCTCCTCGGGTCTAGCCGTCCGCTCCGAGTACGTCCCGCCCAGTGGTCCACCTCCAGGTACCGTCCTGCTCCGCAAGCCTCAACCACAATCAGCGCTGTCCGTCGTCTGCAACCAACACAATGTAGTGCGGGCATATCCCGTGCAGGGGTGAGTATAATTTACTATGTAGGGACCCCGAGACCCCCGAAGGTCTCCCAGAATCCACAAAAGGTTATCCACAAAGGAAGATACAATAATGAAGTAACCTATGTCACCACTTAAGTATATGCCCATACATACACCTAAGTCATCAATTCTCATTCGTCTCCAACATCCAAGCTCAAGTACAACCCAGTACACACATGAAACACACAACCCATTCCACACAGGAATGTAAAACGTAATCCACACAGGAAATCAAGTCAAAATTATCGACGATAAGGATGGAAAGTCAAGATTTATCTCACACAGGTATAGTTCGTTGTAAGATGATAGAGATGATATGATATTTCCACTGATTCATCTAAGACGTTGGACCCACACATGATCGATAGGTACTAACCCCCTCAATGACCCACAAAGGATCTGACCCACACAGGCACGATAGGTAACTGACCCCCGCAATGACCCACAAAGGATCAGACCCACACAGGATCTGTAGGCGCTGGCCCACACAGGACCGCTGAGCACTGACCCACTTAGGATCTGACCCACACAGGATCGGTAGCACTGATCCACATTGGATCGCTGAGTGCTGTAGTCATCGCCGTCAAATCCACGGAGGATTTCTGCAAAGTCGTCATCGTTGTCGCAGTCGCAGCCACCTCTAGTGTTCCCGCACCTAGCAAGCTCGTTTGGGAGGGTCCGCTCCACGAGCCGAGGGGCTGATACATCAACTGACACATAGTCTGGAGTTGATGTATCCAAAAGTTCCGTATCGTCAACAGGAACTCAACATCATAGATGGCGCATCAATCGGACGTCCGGTCTGAGAGTTATTGGATTTTTCGTCCCAGGGGCCCGATTGGTTTTTAAGTCAAAACCAACCCGACCGTACTCCACCTGCTTCCAATCCTCGAGTGGAGTAATCCAAACGGTTAGTCTCACTAATAGGAATCCAACAATGTTGACATCACGTCAATCGGACGTCCGGAGCTCATGTTATATGCGTTTCCGCTCCGAGGGCCCAGTTGGTTTCCTGTACGAACCGACCCGGCCAAACCCAATGTTCTTCGAAACCCTATGTGTAATATACCGAAATGACCTTCTTGATCAATGGATCACATCGCAACTGACGGTGTGTCGATCAGAGGTCCGCAGCCCATGTTATGGGCAGAAGACCGAAAGAGGTTCGATATTAGGGGGTTCGGGCCCGGTCCGACCCGACCCGATACCTCTAGGGTCTGCCCAAACCGGGTCCGGGTCCGGCCCGCTTAGGCGTGGCCCTGCCCGGCCCGGTGTGTTGGCGTGTCCAGCGGCTAGGCTGCTCGACTGTAACGACCGAGTGGTGAAGGGGGGGTGCACTGCCCCCCGTGCTGAGAACCCGCGACCCCCATGTGGGGGGCCGCACTTGCTGGCCGATCGGGGGTTACGAACCCCTGGTTTTCCCCTGACTGGTCGGCCCGCTCTAGCCAGCCGGCTTCTGCAGCCATGGGTCCGTCAAGGGCCGGTCCCTCTATTCCGTTGTTGGCGGTCTAGAAAAGGCCGCTAGTTCCCCTTCTCCGCTACGACCCAGAACCGACCGCGACCTTGGTCCGTCCGGAACGGCGCAACGACGCCGCGTCTTTGGTTCTTCTTCAACGACGCGGCGTGACGGTGTTGCGCTTCTCCCCCTTTCCTTAATACTTCCCGCATGGTTCTTTGACACCGCATTGCCTTGCTCTTGCCGCAACAATATCAAACAACCAAAAATGGAGAGGAGGGTCGGCCGTGTTTGTGCGGTCCGACCCCCTCCCGTTATTGCGGTAACAGGAAGCTCCAATAGAAAAGAAGAAAGGCAATCGATGAATTCACGAACAACAATTAAAATAAATCCCTACCTCGTTGAAATCGTTGAGCGAGGGTTCGTCGCAGAAATAACCGTCACGGAAGAAGACGTCGCGGAAGGAGAGAGTCGCGTCGTGGAGAAAAGATTCGTCGGTGTCGCGTCGTCGATCTCCGAGGAATCCGGCGTTTTTCGCGTTCTTCGCGATCTTCGTCGAAGAAGAAGAAGAAGTTCTTCAATCTCCTCAAATTTTCTCCAAAGACTCACAGAACATGATTCCAACCCAAATAAAAAAAGTTCATCACTTATTTTATTAACATAACTTATGAATTTGAATTTCAAAAGTTGAATTAATTCCCTCAATTAATTAACTCAACATGACATAATAAATTGAGGGTTATGGAATGTTAGGGAAGATGAAGGGGTGGGGATCGTGTGGGCCCCACCACTCTCATAACCTCCCATGACAAGTTGGGTGGCTACCCCAACTTCCACTCAATGGATAAACCACTTAAAAGAAATAAAAATTGTAACTCAATTTTTATTTTATCTTCCACAAATTTTAAACAACTCCTCCCATGAAAACACAACTTCAGAAAAGGTGTTCCTAAGAAAATACTGGTGCTGCGAATTAATCGGTTCCCTTGAAATTAGATTCCGATCACTGGTTCAAAAGTTAGAAAAACCCGCACGTTCGTTCACTGAACGTACCCAAGCAAAACTTCGAATAGAAATTCAGGCACAATGGGCCTCGGAATCAAGTGCCGTCAGAAACTGCGTTCTTGTAAAATCCCAAAGCAAAATTAAGGAAAACATTTCCCTTGAATTTTACGGGTCTTTACACTGATCTATGGATTGATACCATAAAATTTATAACTAGTTGAATACTGGTGTGGGTATATATACATATCATATGATTTACCTTGAATTGAAAATATAAATGAATCAGTAGTTCTCCATTAATATAACCATCAATATGTATCATAGTTTCGCTACAATGATACACATTTTTACATTGAAAATTTAGTTTGGTTATTGAAACATTTTGAAGAAATATATCTAGGGAGCTAATGATTATCACCACTAGTTAAGGTCATATGTGTTTTTGATGATTGGATTAGAAAAACTAATGATATTCCTACATATCATTGGAAAATTAATTAGTAATTTTTGATCATAATTTCTCTTAGTGGGTAACATTACAACAATTAAGGACAGGGGAAAATGAATAATCCATGAAGTTTAATGTCATGTGGTAATTATGATTTACATAAAGGTTCTATGAAGTGATTGTTGGGGGGATAAATCATGATAGGACCATTATGGTTATATTCAAAGAGAATATGTTCCAATCAAGGATTTATTTCTTTTACATAGTGTACAGACCTCTTATGGTTATCCCCATAGGGAATATATCATTTTGAAAATGATATAGTGGAACCTAGATGGATAAGTGGCCTTTATGTGGAGGAATAATTTTTTTAGAAATATGTACTATTAAAATATTGGTTTTAAAGGATATGGACTGGATAAAAAATACATCTATGCTCAATGGAATATGGCCTGGTGGGGAAAGTCGATGAATGATCTCCTAAAGAAAGATGCACAATTGGACTTAATATGAATGGTTTATTATGTTTGGTTTGAACCCTGAGAAGTGATCTAATATATCCCATTATGACCTGAATTCAAACCCATGTAAATCAAGAGAATCATTTTCAATGTCATATAAAGGGACCGTATTGTGTGATTTTACATCATATAGTATTGAAATTTATAGGGGATATATGATTATTTTTAATGGGAGATTGAGCCATAGAGGTTAATCATTCCTATCCTAGGAAGATATGAGTTAGATCACGCATAATTTATATATTTATAAAATTTGGTTCATAAAAGGTACAATATCAGAATTTTGAGTGTCACTTATACATATGACACTACCCTTAGATGATTCATTTAGAACATATACCTCCAGTGGAAATGAATATATAGTTGTAAAATATACTAATGAATTTTTCCTATGTTGATGGTATTTTTTATGTTAAGGGAATGATCATTTGAAATCCCTAAATTCATATGTTTCATTTTATCTCAGAGAAACAGATGATAAAAACATATCAAACACATTACAAATGGTATTTTAAGGGGTTCCACACCCTAGATATTTCTATTTGGATTATATTTAGTTGTACCATAGAGAATATGAACATGTGAGAACACAATTATGGGATCCCATTGATAGAATTGAATTTCAATTCTATATATGGGAGTGTTTATCCATAATTTATTGATGTTTACATCAATTATTTAGGAATATGGGGAAATTATATGATGATGTGTTGGATATGGGGACATGGTCTTGAAAGGGAATTATTTTTGTCTTTTTCATAACAATGATCACATTCATCAACATTTACATTTTACATGACTATTTTTAACTACGGAATGATGATTGAAACCATGAAGATTATGGTATTATGTTTCAGGGAATAAAGAAGTGTATTAATGAATTTGGAAATATGTATTTTACATATTTTTAGCGGAGTTATTTGGTACATGTAAAATGAATGTAATATATGGGGGTAATGACCGCTTTCTGAAGAATTGTTGGTTATTAGATTCAGGTAATCGTTTTGAAGCCCTGTTATCTCATATCGGAAAGGTGTATAAAAGGGTTTATAAGGTCATGGGGATATGTGATAAAATAACTTTTATTAGGGTTAGGATATCAAATTGGATGATCACATGAAAAAAAGGCCCCATAATGATTATACCACATACTACTGGTCATTCTCCTTGATAAAGATCGCATATTCTTCTAAATTCAATCATTAATTACTTGTCAAATTTATCACGTCAAATACCATTAAATCACATGAGTATTTTTTTTTATTTTGTCTAGATGTTGTCATTATATCAATATCGTGCTTTTTAAATTAGTATCATATTTATTTGTCAGGGGGTCTATAAAGATGCCACTCCAATATTTCTATGCAGCCTTCGGAGGATGGTGAACCAGATTAATGGGTTATTTTGATTGATGTTTTTTTAATTATTTTGGAATAATCCAATACAATATAAAAGAAAAAATACTAGGTCATTGACGACGACTCCATTATGAATCATGTGACATGAAATTACAGGGATATAGGCCTATCAAACCAAATATTTCAGTGGAATTTCTTTTGTGTATATGTTTTTGTGGGGCACTCACATGATCTCAGGAGGGTGTCACATATTGAATAATGATTATGATATCCTTCTTTATTTGACATCCAATGTAACAAGATCATTTGGGGTATAACTAATCATGTTTATTTCAGGGGATTTATAGAGATCAATGATAATTTTTAGACCCCACCATGAAAAACCTAGTTCCTTGTTCCCACAGAATTACATGAGATGTCCAGGGTTACCTAATAACCTTTTCCATCATGTGTTATAGAATCATGTAACATGATCACATGACCAAAAATAGTCATGTAATCCTATAATTATTTCTTAATTACTTTATACCAATATGGAATTCAAATCTAGGTTATCACAGAAACATAAATCTTTCCAATATTCCATTGGTTGACATAAATGGATTCCACCTCTCAGAAAAGAAGTATTACAGAAGAAAGAATGACATAGTTTTGAAAAAATAGAGGATGTCTTAATTCCATTAGTATTAAATTGGCCATTTGGTATTCTATGTGATTTTTAATTGTCATATAATCATCATACACATCATATGGTTATGGGAATGAGAATTCAAAAACAAACAAGAAATTTGAGTGCTCTTCAGATGCTTTTTCACTTGCACTTGATTCTCTTACCTAATCTTGTTCAAGTGATCACTTTTTATAAGTTTCTTCATATAAAATTTACATTTGAACCAATTAGGTGATACCACATCATCAATGAACTAAATATAATATTAATCAAATGGTAAACATGTTTATCCCATGTCATTTTTCTATGGAATGATTATTTAAGTAAAAGGATCACATAAGCATCATATGATGATGTGTGACTTCATATGTTATGTTATTTGTCTGAAACTATTATTTTGTCACCATCATGAGATTTTTTATGTTCCATGATCATTATATGATGATATCTATTTCATTTTTATTTTTTCTTCAATCCCCTTTTCAATCAAAATATTTTATCTACTCTTTATTAATTGAATATCCATTTTTTCCATCATGAAAATGACTTCATTAAAGGAATATATATCACTTATAACTCCTAGGGAGGATAATAAATGAAATTTTAAGTCATCTATGACATCATGAAAATATATAATGGGTGTGGTGATGATAGGTGGAGTTCTTATTAATTAATCCGTATAAGTCTTGGAATCTACTCTAATTATGATTATATTTCCCATTATATACTAAAAATGGTAATTATGGAGAGAGGAGATTTAATTTTACAAGGATTCAAGGGATATAATCTTGGTGTAGACGGAGATATATTGATTTGGATACCTTGTTTCTGTTAAATGAATTTTCTTTCAACAAAAACACACTAATATTGAGGAATTTCTATAGGACCATAATGAAGTGATTCATATAATTAATGGTCAAATCCAAAAAAATGGGATAAATTGATAATTACTATAAAATTATGGTTTCTAAGGACAATGGAAGAAAAACCAACTCTAGTAAATAGGTATAATAAATTTTTTCATTTCCCACTTACACATTTGTTATTATCAAAACTAACATGACATTATTTCCCTTGGATATTTTAGAAAGCTAGATATATTTAGACATCATTGTTATAAATATATCTTAGTGGTGATTTTGGGATGATGTTTGTTGTTGGAACTTATCGAGGTTGTTCATGAATTATGGTTTCAAATGGAGGTGTGAAGTGTGAAAATTATTGTATCACATCATGTAAAACACATATATGATCTTGTAGAGTGTGAAATATCATATCAAATTACATAAAAATATCATATCCTATATACTGTGAATTTATGAATTAGTTACATGGGGAATGAGTGAATAAACTATCCTCATAAAACATGAATGTAAATAATAATCTCATTGAGTAATCACATAATTAACCCCATCATTGTTAGAATATCTCTCATTGAGATCATTGAAATAACCTCAAGTTATTTCATGATTATAATTGTATCTTACAGTGAGATATTGGGAAGATTTTTATTTCATCAAATGATTATCAAAGGATCCCTAATATATAATATGTGACACACATAATGAAAATCATGTTGTAAATGACAGATATATCACATGGTTTTTCAATATCACATGACCATATGATTGAATATAGATTTCATGGTTGAATATTGTGAACCTCATGATGATAATTTCACTGAATTAATATGATATCCATTTGATCTAATGATGATGTCACATGAATAAATTGAACTTAATGATGCTCAATAAATGGGTTTATTTTTTCTTCTCGACGATATCACATGATGTTACTCAAGAGAATAATGGTGATCATGATAATTACATGCGACATGCCACATGTTATTATTAAAATCCATTACATGTTGAATATTATTCAAATATCTTTTGTGGTGGAATGGATGGTTAACTGTGATTTTCAATGTTATGGTGGTTGATTTATGACGATAAATGCATTGTAAACTATCCATAATGTGGTTTTTTTGAAGTGGTTTGATATGATGAAAATAATTTTCACAAGTGTATACAAATTTCATTCCTTGGAATCTTGATGTCCTTATTAGCTGTTGATGGTCCTTTCATATAATCTCATGAAGGTGTCTCAAAATGTGGATTATGAATTAGGTCATTGAACACATTAGAGAAATGGTTGATATCTTGCAATCTTCATGATTAGAAAAAGGTCACGTGATAATAATTAACTAAACAATTTTGTATCATCTACATTATTTGAATGTTGTTTTCAGATCCAAATGATCTGAATAAGGGCTCATATTCCTCATGAAATGAAACAATTATTATGTAGGAGTCACACAAAGAGGTCCTATGATGGATTCATGGAGCAGAGTCCGGAAATATTTCTGATATGAAGTGTTTCTCAGGGTGGGATCTCATATAGGGGTCTCATTCTAGAATCTTGTGCAAGGGTTATGCATTAAGGTCATGAAAAATGGGTTTTCAGGATAGGGTCTCACATAAGAGTTAAATGACAGGTTCTTTCACATTTAGATACACACCATCATTACCATGTGAGAAATATAATTTTAATATCTAAATATATAATAAATAGATGATATTGGATAATCACTATTTGAAAAAAAGTATAGAAATATTTTAATATCATTTGAATCCGTTGAAGTGAAAGTAAGGATTTGAATCTCTAAATGTACATTCCATTATGAGGATGTGTTTACATTGTATCTCCTCTAAATCTGTTAATTTATGTGAATTTAAAATAAAGGATTTAAAAGGTTACATTGAATTAATTAAATAGATATGAATGGATACAGTGAAACTCTATGCAAAAAATGATATTGTTCTTTGTATTATATGCCAATTATTTTTCCTTTTAAAGAAGTGTGAATAAGTAGGAATTATAGTAATTTTATACTAAGGATATTTTGAATATATTCCAAACATTATAATAGATGTGAGCCCAGACAGTAGTGACCTAGCCTAAAATTGTACCAGTTCACTTTTGAGGAATTCGTACATTGGAACATAGCCTTTATATCGCCCTTATTTTTACCATACAATGATTAAAAAAGTAAAAATATGTGCGTATTTATCATTATATTACTTATATATATTCTATGTGTCAGCACCTAATATGGTTGGAATGGATAAGATCAATATAGACACTAAATATCAATATACGTGTACCTCATAACAAAGAGGTCAATATCTAGTGGGGTAGGTGTATGTTTGAAATTAAAATTCATTCCTTAATTCAACCCCCTATAATGGTATCTCAACCCATTTTCTACAAAACATACACCCCTAACTTCCATGGTTTACCCTAATAGTGGAAAAGTTTTTATGGATGTCTTAGATGGTGATAGAAATGCGGATGAACGATCCTGCACTGGTTAGATGGAAAATTTGAAATAAGAGGTTGTTGATTTGAAATATATACTACTCATTCCCCTCCCAATTCCACATATGACACCTTTAGTGGAGGTTCTTTATAATTCTCCTTTAAAATACTATTAAAATAAATCTAGAAGTACTAACAATGAAACCTCTCCAAAACCATGTATGAGTTTAATATTGTGGACATACATTCCATGTTAAATTAATTATATATATTATCAAAGTCTACTTTATTTCATAGGGTTTCATTATGTTCCCATTGGGGGAAAAACATATGTAACTTTTGGTGATACACCTTCAATCCCTTAAGTGAGATTCCCTACATCATATATGACCTATAGATATGAAATGATAGATGTGGTTCAAAATGAGTTGCACCTTGTTTCTTAGGACAATGTACCAACACTCATTCCCTCTGTCCTAGTACATGAAAGCATACACATGGGTGACCATGATGTATATTACAATTATAATGTTGAAATTTAAATAATGGTATATTTACTAGTGTGGGTAATCACATATTTTTAATGTAAATACAAAATTGATTTTGTATTATGATTTACAAAAACCTTTTTTTCTTATATCCATTCATGATGATGGGAAAATAATGTCGTTAGAAGGAAAATCATCACCATATTATGGTTTTCAACCAAACGGTTATCATATTTCTGTTAATGTTTTGGTTGACCTAGTAGAAGTATCTACTATAATGGTAGAAAAAAGTACATTATTAGGGTTTAATATTATTATAAATTTCATGATGAAATTATTGATCTAAAAAAATATTTTTTGGTTTATCAAAAAATCTCATATTTGTTTCCCAGATGTATTAGACAATTTCAATAAAAGAAAACACCATAATTGAAATAATCAAAATAGAATTAATCTTTTTACTAATACCACCATGGTACATGGGTATAATATCCTCACATATAAACCTTGTCAATGAATATATTCTTATTTATAGACTAGACCTCAGTTGATGCTCATAACATGTAGCATTTCATTACCTTTTGTTTTGAAATTTGTGAGAGTAAATCTAAAATCATATCATGGAGGGAACCATTTGAAAAATAAAGTATCCGGTTATCTAACTCAAATACAAGATCAAATACTGTGGTTATATAGGGTAAAACTACACGGATCATCATGTGTGGGTTATGATAGTGGATTCAATGGGGGAGTATAAGAGGTCCCTAAAGAGGGATTATTTATAATTGGGGAATAATATTTATTTTATGAACATTAAAATGAGTCATTGAGAATATATTCCTACCAAAAAATGGAAATGGAGGCTCACGATAATTTAGTCAATATTTGGAAGGCTAAGAAAACCAGTATCTAAAAATGTAATATCATTTCTTTATCATATTCTATAAGATATTTTGAAGATTATTCTAGTGAAACACATTTATATCAATGTTTATTAGATAGACATACATCAATTTATTACTTTGGAAGAGTCCTTATATCATTCAATAGAGATAGATAGTGAATCTGTTGATCAGTCGCACCAATTAATAGCTACCACAGGGTAAAAGTTGACAGAGATTAAGGGGAATTATAATCCATTATTATAATATATTATTGTTTTAAAATATCATTTTTGGGGGGTTATGGTAGAGAGTCCATGTTGTAGAGAGACTTATTTGGTTTTTTAAATTATCAATAAATAAATGCTGTAAAATCCATGTGTTTCTTTGGATATAACATCATTCATTATTTATTATGATAATTATAACATGAAGAATCATTTTTAAATAAATTTATATGATTATTATTCATTATTCTATTATTAAATATATCTACATACAAAAACACTAAAATCATAATAGTGTTTACCTAGGCATGGCTGAAAAATGTTCATTGTAAGAGATAATATTTTAGAAAAATTAGTTGGGTATATCCATGATTGGAAATTATTTCTTTGTTTCAATACAATTATGTAGTTTGTTATGTCATGAAGATTGATTTCCCTGTCTTATCCACAGGCTAGAGGCCTAATGATAATTTCGCGACTATTTCATGGTCCATGTATTTGGAGGAAAAATATTTTATATATCCTTCATTTCATTTCCCTTAATTTTTCCTTAGATTTTTATGTCTAATTATTAGTTTGGAGAAACATGATTTTATGATATATCTCAATTTACTTGTTTTGACCATAAAATTAGTATTCAATTCATATTTATTTATAAATTATCAGTTTCAAATATATCAGTCATGGAACACATTTAGCAATGAGAAACTCCACTATTTCCTAGAAATCCCTTGATGGGGTAACAAAATGTAGTGAACTATGTTTTATTCCATACTATTTGGGGTCTTTAAATTTTCAATAATTATATATTATTTTTACGAGTAAACATATTTTACCAAATAATTCAAAATTTCTTGTTCCAATATATTCTACCAAGTTTTTTTGTGGGTTGAGTTCATATAACTTGTAAACTAAGATGTTATGGTTTATGTACATATAACATAGATCATATATTACTATTTATATTATGATATAAATAATAGAAGATATTTCGTGAAGAATATATTTTTTTAAGGATAAACTCAATTAAATGTTAATATTTCCACAAAGATACTAAATCAGGGTGTGGAAATATGGTAAATATGGTTAAGATGATCTTGAAACACATTGGGATGATGGGTTCCACTAGAATATATTTAGGGATCATTGGGACCGAAGGATACTTCTCCAAGGGGAATATGCCTTTTGTTTATAGCTAAAGGGATTATATATATGATCCATGGGTAATATCAATAGTCAAATAGTAAGTCCATTAATGTTAGGTATGATCATCATCAGGGGAAACGCAATATTTTGTTCAGGATTCAATCACATAAGTAATGGACAAGGTTATAGAGGATGAGTAATTAATATGGGTTTAGGAACATTAATATCATGTTTTAAAGAAGGGTGTGGAATATAATGATGTGATTTCAAGGATTATAAATTCACTTTGAACATTATATTATGGGTTTTGTAAAGAAAACCCAAAATGTTTAAACTATGTATAATGAGATTGTGAAGAAATTATAGTGGTGATTGTGAATCACATTATGGTGATGAGTGGAACTGTAATGTTTACATGACTCACAAGGATCTAAGGACCTTCCATCAATGTGAATACACCCCCGGTTGATTGGATGGGGGCTTAATGCAAGATCTATGGGTAGAAATGAAATATCAATGTAGAGACATAATCACATATAACAAATATATTACAAATTTTTTTGATATTCATTACATTTGAAAAACACATCAATGATTATTGTAAATTTGTAGGTCCATTTGAATAAAAGAACAAAATATTATTAATTCATTAATAATATTCATTATCTCAAATAAATATCTTCCCACATAGTACTCTTATTAGACATACCATTCTAAAAAACTATTCATCAGAACCTTGAAAAAGGAAAAAGAAGTAAGGGTGATAATATATTCTCATTATGGGTAATCAAGGGAGATATTAACATATATTGAGAACAACAGTATAACCACATGATAATAACTGTCAAAAGCCATGACCAATATATAATAGATCATAAAAAAGTGTCACATACTGTATCAATGTATGTCATAGGACATGAAACATAATAAAATAAATGATGATAAACTATGACAGAACAATGGAATAAGATAAATACTTATGTAACATACATAAGTATATAATATCATTTTAGCTATAGTAAATTCTCATTTCCAAAATAACATATTAGAATAGGTTCTCCGCTAAACCATTTTAGTTTTCAAAGGTCCCTCCTAAGACTATCATAGTGGAAAAATGTTCATTATTTATATATTTTGACTCCTCAATCTAGTCCTATTTTTCGAAGGATATATAAATCTTTACATAATGTACTAGAGATTGATATAGGTCCAACCCATCACATATTTAAAATAATACATATGACTACCATAATATTGTAGATCATTCGTTACTTTAGAATCCATGAAATCGAATGGACATCCTATAAAGTTCATTCAAAATAAAATATATAAAATAAGTAGGATTGGTAATTATTTAATAATTTCTTCATAGCATAAACCATTAAAATAGAAGGGATTTCCATAAGAAATTTTGGATTGTATATCTTGTTGTGGAGAAACTGTTTTTAGAAAAATATTGTAATTTTTAATATAATTGATTTTTTGAAGGAATAAAATAATTATACATGAATATAATCCCAATTAATGTTTAATTTACCTCAAAGGATTTAATATTATATCGAAAATGAATTTTAAAGGAAAATAACTGTAATCATTAATTTAAAAAAATATCATTTCTTCAAAAATAAAATTTCTATAAATTATAAATTCATCAAATATTATGTAAACAAATTTCATTGAAAATAAACATGAAATATAATAATTTAACATTTAAAAATAATAATGATCATGAGGTCATGATATTTCCATTCATTTCACACACATTAAACAAAAAATTAATTTCAATGTTTTTAAAATCCTAATGA
The DNA here is from genome assembly GCA_963277665.1 of Viscum album. Lineage (NCBI taxonomy): Eukaryota > Viridiplantae > Streptophyta > Magnoliopsida > Santalales > Viscaceae > Viscum > Viscum album. Next base: position 740,324,767 of record OY728145.1, on the reverse strand, counting down.
GAATTATTTGGATCACGAAAAGGATATTCGTATAAATATTTATTAAAATTATATATCATGAGTAAAATTTTAATTCATAAATTATTTTTAGAATATAAATAACATTTTTAATAGATGTTATTTTTGATGAAAAGTGTTTTTGACCAAAGAGTAATAATAATATTTTTTCCTAAAGAATACATTTTGAACTATTGAGTACATAATGACATAAAAATGAAGTGAAAAAAAAATTCATAAAAAAATATTAATGTGAAGAAATAAAATGAGTTTATTAGTACAATGATCCTCATATTTTATGATAGGAATCATAATCATGACCAGTCCTGATAAATGATGAGATTGTAACATAAAACCCTTACCAATTTGGTACCTTTGATTTGTATTCCAAATGGAATAATAATGTTAAATAAAAAAATGAATTTCATGGAAATAATTAAATTCAAGATATTAATTTGAAAAAGTATTTTATATACACTTATTAAAAGAATATAGGTTCATAACCTAACATATGTCTCAATGATATAAAATTGATTCAAAAATACCTTACCAAATTGGTAACTTTGAAACCATAAACCCCATAAATGTGATTTCAGCAAATGGATATGTATATAATAGTTTTTTAATAATTATTAAACAATATATTCATGGGAAGTATATAAAAAACATATAATAATGATTTGGTGAATGTGGCACGTGTCTCATATAAGAAAAATGTAAGAGGGAAATACGTTACTCTTTTTTTTAAACCATAAAACTCATGAAATGGAGATCCTAAAATGGATATGTAAATCAGCCTAATTTTCAAATACTTTAATATAAAAAAAATTATTTCAATTATATAAAACAAATATATTAAACAAGAGTTAAATATGGAATGTATTCTATATATATAAAATTGAGATGAAAAATCCCTTCCACAAGTCTCAACTACATTCACAAATAATTTAAACTCCTATATAATTAATATAATTTTATCAATAACTTATTACATTACCATAAAAATATATAAGATACCATGTATTATTTCCCTATGGCATTTTATTTCTTATTTATTAACAATTCCATGTTAAAGTCATGTCTGAGACAATAAATACTTTTTCATGTATATTTTGATCTATTATTTGTTGTTCATATTACAATGATCATGGATTCAAAATCAGTAAAATTATAATGATTTTATAAATATAATATCTACTCGTTTTATATTTATCTATAGTAATCCATTACAATTAATGATAGAAAATGGAATATAACATTCATAGAAAAGATTTTTCATATGTATTTATGAAAATTGATTGCATTTTCTCGATGGGATGAAAGAATGAAATGCAGTTAATATATTGAAATTCCATAATAACATTTATGTTAAATATAACAATTTTTTTCAATAAACTTATTTTAATTACATTCTATATAAATCATGAAATAATCACATCATTTCATGAGGTGGCAGTTATTCACAGAGACGAGCAACAATATCGTATTCCAGTAGAATGGAATGCAAGGGATTATATGTGATGTGATAATTACAAAAACATTAATAATATTATAATTACCATATATAAGAATATAATTTATCATTTTATCCATTTGTGAGATGTAGTTATTGAAAAATGAATGACATCAGTTTCTGATGTGGTAGTCAGCAGTACACAAGAATGATGATTTCATATATCATTTAATAGAAGAGGAGATTGTTTTTGGTACTTAAAAAAACTATCTCAATACATGGAATATATTGGGGTAATTATTACATCATGGTTTAATAATAAATTGAAGGATGTTTTTGAAAAACATTCCATTTGATGAACAATCATCTTCTTCTAGTAACCTCTACATATTTTCACCAAAAGACTTCCTAGGAGGGATTTATTACCTGTAATAATATTAGAGAATTATATTATATAATAAGTGGATATATTATTTTAGGTATATTATAATAAAAACTTATTTAGAGGTGTGATGGGGAGGTGATGTGGAAAACATTTATATGTGAGGTGAGAGGTAAATATGCAATTTCTAGAAAGAAAAATGTGTACCACATTTTTCATATGTGACATTGCACAAAAATAGTCCCTTATAGATACATGTACATGGTAAGGTCAACATATGTCTATGAATGTTGTTTTTGAATAGTTAATTTTCATTTTAAACCATTTATATTTATTTTGACCCCTAATATCCCCATTATTACATTTACCACAAAAAATAATATTTACAATTTTCACAATTAATTATTGTAAAAAATTTAGTTGAAATTAATAGATGAAATAAATTACAATGATACCAAATATTTAATATAATTTTCTAAATTTATTTCACAGAAATACAAAATTTTATTTTAATATTAATCCCAATGATGCAACGAGAAAGAACTATTCCAAGGAAAATTGAAAATTTTATAGTGATCTTATTAAAAAATCAATTTGAAATTTATTCTGATGAACTAAATTTTATTAATTGTAATATATTTTAATTCATTGAACAATAAAACCCAATTTTTTTCAAAAATCTAAAGTTATAAAATCTTGAAAAAAGGATGTTCTAAAAAATCATGTATTATTAAATCTTAATAAAAAATCCATCTTTCAAAAAAATTCAAAAACATCACACTAAAACAATTTTTAATTTAAATTTTAAAATATAATTTCACATTAAAAAATTTATAAATTTGTTAAAAATAAATTAAATAAATTGTGAAAAATGATAGGATAATTTTATGAATCATATAAATTTTAATTTTAAAATTGGAATTATTTTTTATCATCCCTAAAAATTACATAAAATGAATGTCAAATATTATATTGAATATTTAATATTTAAATTTAATTATTATCAATATCCAAAAAAAATTGTTTAATTTATTAATCTAAAAAATAATAGTTCTTTTACAAATACTTTTTTTTTCAAAAAATTCATTATTTTTAAATGGTTCTTATTTTCATTACAATTAATTGTTACCAATAAAATTAATTGATATTCATTTTCAAACCATATATTTCAATAATTTAGTTAATTTAATTCATACCCTCTATTCCAATGGACATCTGATAACAATTTTATTGAATAAAAAAATAATTATAATATCATATTTCGTTTAAGCTTACTGTTGTATGTTATTCATGTTAATTGTAAAGACCCGTAAAATTCAAAGAAATTTTTTTCTTAATTTTCTTTAGAATTTTACAAGAGCGCGGTTTCAGACGGCACCTGATTCCGAGGCTCGGAGTGCCCAGAATCAATTTACGAAGTTTGGCTCGGGTACGTTCAGTGAACGAACGAGCGGGAATTCCTAACTTTTGATCCGGTGCTCGGAATTGAAATCCGAGGGAACCGATGAACTCGCAGCGCCGATATTCGCTTAAAGAGACCTTTTCAGAAGTTGCGTTTGTTGCGGGACGAAAGTTAGTTTTTGGGAGAATTATAAAAAGTTGAATAAAAAATGTGGAATTCTTTTTATTTTACTTTTGTAGGTTAACTCCTCTCAAAGGGAGTTAGGGGTGGGACCCACACCCACTTAACCTCCCTTGAGATGATTAAGTGTGGTGGGACCCACACGAACCTAAACTTCTCATCTTCCCCCTTAAACTCCCCTCTCTCCCTCTTTAAATTTTGTTAACTTAACATCTAATTAATTACACATGACATGTATAATTAATTAAGTGTTATGTTTTTGAATTTGAAGTTTTGAATTCCTTGGCTTGGTAAATAAAATAAGGAGGAACCTTATTTTATTTGGTTAGTTTTTTTTAGCCAACTTGTGAGGATTTTTGAGAGCTCCTCCTCCTTCTTCTTCAACTTGACGAAGAACGCTCAACTTGACGAAGAACGCTCAACTTGACGAAGAACGCCGCCTCTCTCTTCTTCGTCTTCCGTGTCAACGAGAGGGAACACCGCTTCCTCCTCAGACTCCCTTCGTCGGCATACGAAGATTCGCCAACGACGTATCTCATCGGACGCACCTCTTCGTCATCGGATTTGACGAACGACTACCGCGACGCCCGACCTCCACGACGTTGTCTTCCGCGGGACGTTGATAAGTCTTCGAACCTATACCCAAGGTAGGGGTTGTTGATTTTTTGTTTAATTATTTTATTCTTGATCGTCAATCTAGCATGTCTAACGTGAGACTATTGAATATTTTAAGTTGTGTTATTATTTAACGTGAGGGGGCCGGACCGCATGAACAAGGCCGAAACCCCCTCCATCGTTCTTGTTGATTTACCTTGCGGGTGGAAACAAGGTGGCGTGGTGCCGTCGCACCACACGGTTAATCGTGCAATTATATTACGCGACGCCATCGCGCCGCGCCATGGAAGAATCATCAAGAACACGACGCCGTCGCGCCGCGTTGAAGAAATCAAGGTGCGGCGGAGGGGCGCGGTGCCGTCGCACCGCGCCGGACGACGAACACCGCAGCCGGTTCCGGGCCGCGGCGGAACGAGGAGACCGGCGGCCGGGCCGCCGGCGTCGGAAGCCGAAAAGGGGACCAGATTTTTCCGGTCCCGTTGGAGAAAAACCGGTCGGCTAGCTGGCCGGCCGGATGGTCAAATCCGGGGGAAATTAATCCCTCGGCCAGCAATAAAGCCCCCCCCCCCATTTAATTGGGGAGGGCGGTTTCTTGAGGAGGGGGGGGGGGGGGGGGGGGGGCAGGCGGCCCCCCGGTTTCCGCACAAGCAGGCCCCCCACGTGGGGGGGGGGGGGGCGTTTTTAAAACAAAGGGCGCAACATTTAGCCGCGCCGCCCCTTCAATCAAGCGGGGGGCTTGATCCCCCCCTGCGCGCTGCCTCCGTGCGGCACCGGGCCGCCGCGCCGCTGCGCGCCGGCCGGCGCCGGGCCGGGTCGGCCCGGACCCGAACCCCCCCCGTTTCGGATCAGTTTCGGTCTTTTGGCCAGAACATGAGCCACGGACCTCCGATCGACGAACCGTCTACGGCAACGCGATCCTTGGATCGAGACGGTCGTTTTGGTATATCGCACTCAAGATTTCGGATTACTTTGAGTTCAGCCGGGTTGGTTCGTTCACAAAACCAACCGGGGCCTTCGGAGCGGAAACGCTCATATCTTGAGCTACGACGTCTGATAGACATGCCGTCAGGTGTGTTGTGTTCCTCTTAGTGAGACGGATCTTTTGGCATACTCCGCCCGAGGTTTGGACGCAGGTGGAGTACGGTCGGGTTGGTTTTGCCTTAAAAACCAACCGGGCCCCGGGGACGAAAATGCCAATAACTCTCAGACCGGGCGTCCGATCGACGCGCCGTCTGTTGCGTTGAGTTCCTGTTGACGATACAGAACTTTTGGATACATCAACTCTGGACTTTGTGTCAAGTGATGTATCAGCCTCTCGGCTCGTGGAGCGGATCCTCCGAACGAGATTGCTGTGTGCGGGAACCCTAGTGCTGGCTGCGACTGCTACTGCTACTGCTACTGTGACTGCGACGACAACAGTACAGAGATCCTGTGTGGATTCGACGACGACGACTACTGCACTCAGCGATCCTACGTGGATCAGTGCTACAGGTCCTGCGTGGGCCCAATCCTGTGTGGGTCTGATCCTGTGTAGGTCACTGCGGGGGTTAGTACCTATCGATCCTTCGTGGGTCCGACGACTTAGATGGTTCTGTGATCATCTTTATCGTCATCCGAAGAAGTATACATGTGTGAGCCGAATCTTCTGTTTTACTCGATAGAGGTGGTGCGCTTGGATGTAGCGGCAGACCCGCGATACTGGAAACGAGCGTACGGAGTACGGAGACCGTGTAGCCGGCTGAGACCTGAAGACTGCTCGACCGACTCGACTTGGAGTGAGTCGACTAGCCCAGTGGACGGAGCGCCCGGTATTTGGCGGCAGACCCACGGCGGACGGAGCGCCTGGTAGTTGGCAGCAGACCCGCGGTACTCGACTGGAGGAGTACCTCTGTAGGCTATTTGGGTGAGCGCCCGGTATTTGGCAGCAGACCCTCAGCAGACGGAGCGCCCGGTAGTTGGCGGAAGACCCGCAATACTCGACAGGAGGAGTATCTCAGCAGTCTTAGGTTAGTGAGCAGTATCTCAGAGACGTGACCGGACACTGTACACTTCAGAGATGGGACTCTTCAGTAGTTACGTTTTTGATAATGAAAATCTTGTGTGAGCTGAATCCTGTTACTTTCCTGTGTGGATTGTGTTGTGCTATCCTGTGTGGATTACGTTTTGCTTTCCTGTGTGTAAAACGTTTACTTTCCTGTGTGGACTGAGTTATACTTGGGCTCGGAGGTTGGAGTGTATTTGAATTGATGACTTAGTTATATGTATGGGCATATACCTAAGCAGTGTCGGTTGTTACTTCGTGATTGTACCTTTCTTCGTGGTTTATCCTTTGTGGATTTGAGAGACCTTCAGGGGTCTCGGGGTCCCTACTGAGTAGCTTATACTCACCCCTGCACGGGCTTTGCCCGCACTACGTTGTGTTGGTTGCAGACGACGGACATCATTGATCTTAGCTGAGGCTTGCAGAGCAGGACGGTACCTGGAGGTGGACCACTGGGCGGGACGTGCTGGAAGCGGACGGCGGAACCGTGGAGCAGTGGAGCTATCTGTACCCACCCTTCAGGTGGGATTTCCAGTGGACAGCTCGGTGTAGCGGCTTTTACTTTTCAGTTGCTGTTTTCCCTTTCGAGTTGTACTTTACATTCAGATTGGGTTTGTATACTGGCCCATTTACTTTTCCGCTCTTTCAGTTGTACTCTGCTTTTGTTTAGTGTTTACTTTCCGCTTGCTTACTCTGTGGTGATTGTTTACTTTACAAAGGCAATGCCTTCCCTTTTTACCGGGATTTACGCCTTGGTGCTAGTCTCCAGCCCCTAGCCTATGGAAGGCGGGCTTGGGGTAGTCACAGCACGGACCCCGAGGGCGGGTCGTGACAAATTGGTATCAGAGGAGTTCGGTTCTACTGCGAACTCTGATCTTTTCTATGTGAAGCAATAATGTTTAGCGTATTGAGTGTGGTTATCAGTCAAGGGAGTCCAGTGTTGGTGCGGCGGCCGACGTATCCGTACACCAGGACCCTGACTTCTGATTTCCGACATAATGCACGAAAACATTGATTGCGTGTGTGTTTCAAAGTTTTCTTTGTGATTACTTATATCAGCTCACCAGGTATACTGTTTTGACCGTGGCACACCTGTTTCCTTTTCAAGGATGGCCCCACGACGGCAGCCAGCTAGGGTTCCGAGAGTCGAGCGTGACGACAGCCCACCGAGCGTTGAGGCCTCAGTGCAGGGCCCTTTGTCAGCAGTGGCACCGGCGGTAGCTCTACCCGCCGAGCCCCCGATACTTCCAGCACCAGCCGCTGACGATGCACGTCACCTCAGCGCACTTCATGAGTTTCAGCGCTAGCAACCGCCCAGGTTTCGCGGGGAGACGGATCCCCAGGCAGCCGAGGACTGGCTGGAGGCAGCGGTACGAGTGTTTAGGCTAGTGAGGACACCAGCAGACCTCATGGTGATCCTCGCTGCGAGTCTACTACACGCAGCAGCAGGACGATGGTGGAGCTTAATGCTCCAGGTGCACGATGAGGGATCTCTTCTTTGGATGGACTTTGAGATCATCTTCCGCTCGGAGTTCGTCCCAGCCACCCTTCGTGCGGTGCGTATCCATGAGCTTCTTCAGCTGCGGCAGGGCAGCATGACGGTCGCTCAGTACTCGGCGAGATTTACCGATATCTTGCGCTACTCGACCGACATGGTACGAGACCCATTTTTCCGGGCCCGGACCGTCGAGCAGGGTTTGAGACATGAGATCAGGGCATCGCTGATCTCCCTCAGCATACCGACTCAGACAAGAGTACTGGAGCGGGCCCTTCTGATTGAGAGCTTCCTTGCTGAGTCTACACCAGCGCAGCGACCCACCGCAGGGCGGCAGATAGCGGAGTCTTCGGCAACAGGTAGCCGACGGATGACTCAGGGTTCCAAGCAGACCAGACCTACCAGTGGCCGACTGCACGACTCAGGCTCAGTTGTGCGGGGAATCCGGGGTGGAGTTAGAGCCAGGCGTGCCGAGAGTGGGCAGTGTTACTCTTGTGGCGGGATTGGCCACATGGCTCGTGACTGTCCGACCCGCCATGCTGATGATCAGCAGTTAAGTGAAGAACCTCCCAGGAAGAGGCAGAGGTTCGACCGTGGCGGTCCGCAGGGAGGAGACGGACGAGGCAGAGGAGCTGGACGAGCAGCCGGTGGTGGGCGACACTTTGAGGCTCTGCCACCACCACCACCACCAGGAGGTCCACCCCGACCGCAGGGAGAAGGTGAACATGCGAGAGCTCAGCTTCAGGCAGCCGAGGCCTTCTATCATGGAGCTCTGGGAGCCGATGGACAGGAGCAGAACTAGTGGATACGTCCTTCGTACTTCTTGTTCCTTGTTGCTTTGTGTAGCGTCATGTATTATGAGCTGCAATAATAAAATACGCATACCTTTGTGATATTTTCGTTCCTGTCCTCTTTCGTGATGTTACTAAGAGGTTCCAGTTTTGGCTGTTGACTTGACCCTCACTTGTGAGACATCTACTAGAGGAGACCCAGTTACCACACACTGATGCCGACAGTGTGACTCAACCCTTGGAGGCGAGAGTAACGGTTGAATCTCTTAGTAGTAGCGTCGAGGCCTTACGATGTCATCCTTGGTATGGATTAGTATCATCCATGTTAGGATTGACTGTATTAGGCAAAGAATGTGGTTCATCCAGGGGATGGGACCAGATTTCTCTTATCGGCAAAGAAGAAATCTTGCAGCTCTGGTGGGACCGGAGATGGTCCAGGCCATGACAAAGAAGGTCCAGGTCATCCAGGAGCGGATGAGGACAGCACAGAGCCGGCAGAAGTCATACGCTGACAGGAGGCGGAGGCCACTAGAGTTCGAGGATGGCGACCACGTCTTCTTGCGGGACTCACCTCGACATGGTATTCGGAGATTTGGCCAAGGCGGCAAGTTTTCTCCGCGCTTCATCGGACCCTTCCAGGTCCTCAGCAGGGTTGGCAAGGTGGCTTATCGCCTGGCTCTGCCACCTCAGTTGCACCGGGTGCATGACGTCTTCCACGTATCCCAGCTGAGGAGATACGTGCACGACCCGATGCACATCATCGACCATGGGGAGCTTGACGTTGACGATGGGGCGACCTTTACGGAGGTCCTGGTGGAGATAGAGGATCGACAAGAGCGGGTCTTGCGTGGGCAATCGATTCCTCTTGTGCGCATCAGATGGCAGCACGGGAATCTCCAAGAGAGCACATGGGAGCAGGAGGCTCAGATGCGTGCTCAGTACCCTCATTTGTTTCCCTAGTTTTTGATGTATCTTTACGGGGACGTAAAGCCCTGAGGTGGGAGTAATGTAAAGACCTGTAAAATTCAAGGGAATTTTTTTCTTAATTTTCTTTAGAATTTTACAAGAGCGCGGTTTCAGACGGAACCTGATTCCGAGGCCCGGAGTGCCCGGAATCAATTTCCGAAGTTTGGCTCGGGTACGTTCAGTGAACGAACGGGCGGGAATTCCTAACTTTTGATACGGTGCTCGGAATTGAAATTCGAGGGCACCGATGAACTCGCAGCGCCGATATTCGCTTAAAGAGACTTTTTTGGAAGTTGCGTTTGTTGCGGGACGAAAGTTAGTTTTTGGGAGAATTATAAAAAGTTGAATAAAAAAATTTGGAATTCTTTTTATTTTACTTTTGTAGGTTAACTCCTCTCAAAGTGAGTTAGGGGTGGGACCCACACCCACTTAACCTCCCTTGAGAGGATTAAGTGTGGTGGGACCCACACGAACCTAATCCTCTCATCTTCCCCCTTAAACTCCCCTCTCTCCCTCTTTAAAGTTTGTTAACTTAACATCTAATTAATTACACATGACATGTATAATTAATTAAGTGTTATGTTTTTGAATTTGAAGTTTTGAATTCCTTGGCTTGGTAAATAAAATAAGGAGGAACCTTATTTTATTTGGTTAGTTTTGTTTAGCCAACTTGTGAGGATTTTTGAGAGCTCCTCCTCCTTCTTCTTCAACTTGACGAAGAACGCTCAACTTGACGAAGAACGCTCAACTTGACGAAGAACGCCGCTCCTCTCTTCTTCCTCATCTGTGTCAACGAGAGGGAACGCCGCTTCCTCCTCGGACTCCCTTCGTCGGCATACAAAGATTCGCCAACGACGTATCTCATCGGACGCACCTCTTCGTCATCGGATTTGACGAACGACTACCGCGACGCCCGACCTCCGCGACGTTGTCTTCTGCGGGACATTGACAAATCTTCGAACCTATACCCAAGGTAGGGGTTGTTGATTTTTTGTTTAATTATTTTATTCTTGATCGTCAATCTAGCATGTCTAACGTGAGACTATTGAATATTTTAAGTTGTGTTATTATTTAACGTGAGGGGGCCGGACTTCATGAACACGGCCGAAACCCCCTCCATCGTTCTTGTTGATTTACCTTGCGTGTGGAAACAAGGTGGCGTGGTGCCGTCGCACCACGCGGTTAATCGTGCAATTATATTACGCGACGCCGTCGCGCCGCGCCATGGAAGAATCATCAAGAACGCGACGCCGTCGCGCCGCGTTGAAGAAATCAAGGTGCGGCGGAGGGGCGCGGTGCCGTCGCACCGTGACAGACGACGAACACCGCGGCCAGTTCTGGGCCGCGGCGGAATGAGGAGACCGGCGGCCGGGCCGCCGGCCTCGGAAGCCGAAAAGGGGACCGGATTTTTCCGGTCCCGTTGGAGAAAACCGGTCGGCCAGCTGGCCGGCCGGATGGTCAAATCCGGGGGAAATTAATCCCCCGGCCAGCAATAAAGCCCCCCCCCATTTAATTGGGGAGGGCAGTTTCTTGAGGGGGGGCAGGCGGCCCCCCGGTTTCCGCACAAGCAGGCCCCCCACGTGGGGGGGGGGGGGGGGGGCGTTTTTAAAACAAAGGGCGCGGCATTTAGCCGCGCCGCCCCTTCAATCAAGCGGGGGGCTTGATCCCCCCCGCGCGCTACCTCCGTGCGGCGCCGGGCCGCCACGCCGCTGCGCCGCCGCGCCGCCGGCCGGCCGGTCGGGCCGGGTCGGCCCGGACCCGAACCCCCCCGTTTCGGATCAGTTTCGGTCTTTTGGCCATAACTTGATCCACGTACCTCCGATCGACGAACCGTCTGCGGAAACGCGATCCTTGGATCGAGACATACATTTCGGTATATCGCACTCAAGGTTTCGGATTACTTTGAGTTCGGCCGGGTTGGTTCGTTCACGAAACCAACCGGGCCTTCGGAGCGGAAACGCTCATATCTTGAGCTACGGACGTCCGATTGACGTGCCGTCCGCTATGTTGTGTTCCTCTTAGTGAGATGGATCTTTTGGCATACTCCGCCCGATGTTTGGACGCAGGTGGAGTACGGTCGGGTTGGATTTGTCTTAAACACCAACCGGGCCCCGTGGACGAAAATGCCAATAACTCTCAGACCGGGCGTCTGATTGACACGCCATCTGTTGCGTTGAGCTCCTTTTGACGATACAGAACTTTTGGATACATCAACTCTGGAATTTGTGTCAGTTGATGTATCAGCCTCTCGGCTCGTGGAGCGGATCCTCCGAACGAGCTTGCTGTGTGCGGGAACCCTAGTGCTGGCTGCGACTGCTACTGCTACTGCTACTGTGACTGCGACGACGACAGTACAGAGATCCTGTGTGGATTCGACGGCGACGACTACTGCACTCAGCGATCCTACGTGGATCAGTGCTACAGGTCCTGCGTTGGCTCGATCCTGTGTGGGTCCGATCCTGTGTAGGTCACTGCGGGGGTTAGTACCTATCGATCCTTCGTGGGTCCGACGACATAGATGGTTCAGTGATCATCTTTATCGTCATCCGAAGAAGTATACCTTTGTGAGCCGAATCTTCTGTTTTACTCGATAGAGGTGGTGCGCTTGGTTGTAGCTGCAGACCCGCGATACTGGAAATGAGCGTACGGAGTACGGAGACCGTGTAGCCGGCTGAGACCTGAAGACTGCTCGACCGACTCGACTTGGAGTGAGTCGACTAGCCCAGTGGACGGAGCGCCCGGTATTTGGCGGCAGACCCACGGAAGACGGAGCGCCTGGTAGTTGGAAGCAGACCCGCGGTACTCGACTGGAGGAGTACCTCTGTAGGCTATTTGGGTGAGCGCCCGGTATTTGGCAGCAGACACTCAGCGGACGGAGCGCCCGGTAGTTGGCGGCAGACCCGCAGTACTCGACAGGAGGAGTACCTCAGCAGTCTTAGGTTAGTGAGTAGTATCTCAGAGACGTGACAGGACACTGTACACTTCAGAGATGGGACTCTTCAGTAGTTACGTTTTTGATAATGAAAATCTTGTGTGAGATGAATCCTGTTACTTTCCTGTGTGGATTGTGTTATGCTATCCTGTGTGGATTACGTTTTGCTTTCCTGTGTGGAAAACGTTTACTTTCCTGTGTGGACTGAGTTATACTTGGGCTCGGAGGTTGGAGTGTATTTGAATTGATGACTTAGGTATATGTATGGGCATATACCTATGCAGTGTCGGTTGTTACTTCGTGATTGTACCTTTCTTCGTGGTTTATCCTTTGTGGATTTGAGAGACCTTCAGGGGTCTTGGGGTCCCTACTGAGTAGCTTATACTCACCCCTGCACGGGGTTTGCCCGCACTACGTTGTGTTGGTTGCAGACGACGGACAGCGTTGATCTTAGCTGAGGCTTGCAGAGCAGGACGGTACCTGGAGGTGGACCACTGGGCGGGACGTGCTCGGAGCGGACGGCGGAACCGTGGAGCAGTGGAGCAATCTGTACCCACCCTTCAGGTGGGATTTCCAGTGGACAGCTCGGTGTAGCGGATTTTACTTTTCAGTTGCTGTTTTCCCTTTCGAGTTGTACTTTACATTCAGATTGGGTTTGTATACTGGCCCATTTACTTTTCCGCACGTTCAGTTGTACTCTGCTTTTGTTTAGTTTTTACTTTCCGCTTGCTTACTCTGTGGTGTTTGTTTACTTTACAAAAGAAATTCCTTCCCTTTTTACCGGGATTTACGCCTTGGTGCTAGTCGCCAGCCCCTGGCCTATGGAAGGCGGGCTTGGGGTAGTCACGGCACGGACCCCGAGGGCGGGTCGTGACATTAATAATGGTGTTGCATGTGTTAGAAGATAAAATCAGTGTTGTGTGTAACACAATCTAAACACGATGTTTTTAATAACTAGTTATATTAGGGAAAATAAAATTATTTGGAAAAATGTTCCCTTAAATCAAGGTTTGTAACATTCTACACCCTTAAAATGAAAATTTCAATTTAAATCCATTACTATGATCGAAAAGAATTAGGATAATGTTTAATCATTTCATCTTCAGGTTCCAACATAGATTTTCAAAGCTATTGGTTTCACCATAAAACATTAAAACGTTGACTAGTATTATTTCAAATAAATAATTATGTATGATCCACAATATCCACCAGTTTTTCCTCATAGGAATGATCATGCTCTAGAGTGATGACCTTAGAGTTTTGGGAATGTTATATATTAGGTATGTATATATTCATGAGAGATACATTGAAGTTATCATTAACATTGGAGTGGCTTGGTTTAAGGGTCAATTGATAGGATACTATCCTGATACAATCGTTAATTTTAAATAGACTTATATACCTCGGCATATCATTCCATTATATTGTAATAATATTTTCATCCTTTTTGTGCCTTTATTAATATCCACTTCATCCCTTTATCTATGAAATGACGATTTTTTTTCCTGATGTACTTTGAGATCACAAGTTTAATAATATAATGATATGTAATTCCTTCTTTCTCCTATTATCACAAAAAAAATTATTTTTGCATTATTCATATAATAAAATCTAATGTTAAATATAATATGTTAAATGAATTTATATCATTAAGGGTCATCCATTTTTGAAAAAACATGAAATACCAAAATTTAGAAACATAGTCACTAAATTGCCTAAATAAACATATCAGTATTCCAAAAAAAGACATGATGTAGATCTTAATGTCACAAAACATATATGAGAATTCATTGATCATATATTCTCCAAAAAGATGTTTTATATCCTGAATATTCATAACACATTAATGAAAAAATAAATGATTTACCATTCATTCAATAAAACTGCATATTATTTAATGTATTTTATAAACCAATAAGGCTATAAACTACTTTAATGATAACGTAAATAACTTACAAAACTATTAATAAGTTACAAGGTCATTAATACAATAAAATTTACATTGATTATATTCCTAAACTGTTAATCCCAATATCATTATCACTAAATCAATAATAAGTCAATGCCAATCTTCCTTTAATTATTTTTTTTCATAAACTATCGCTTTTCCATTAATTCCTTTTTCTTGGTCATCATTTCCAATGAACATATTAGAGAATTCTCATAAGGAGAAACATATCATGATCAATACTTATATATTTACTAATTATTGAATTCCAGTACCTAAACACAACAATCATTCGACACCATTATTATATTCAAAATTAGGTTTCATAATATTATTACTCATTAGATCATTCCAATAATATATAAAAATAATTATGGATTAAGATTAATAAAAAAACTGCATCATGCTTCTAAAGTTTAATATAAAAAACTATTAGAAAATTCAATTACTATTATAAATCTTTCAAGGTCTCCTAACCATAAGTTATATAGCCTATAATCATTCCAATTTGCTGATTATCTACACTAGATTTCCCCAATACATTGAATTCAATAATACCAATACATTCCACATTTAAAAAATTACATAATTGTTGATACAATAGGGTGATCATCATTTTCATCCATTTGATTTATCAAAGTATATATTCTAGGAAAATTAATTTCTTTATGTCCTTCTTTTTTACACTATAAAAATTATCTCTTTTGTCTTAGACATTCACATGGGTTCTTCTTCCCTCATTCATGATATATAGGAAAATAAATAATATTTTATCTATTGTCTCTGGCACCTCAAATCTCTGTGAACACAATTATTCTATACATTTATGAGTATGATAGTTTGTTAAGGCTAATGTTGTTAATAATATATTATGAAAACTGATTAATAATAATTGCAATATCCTTCAATCTAGTTATATTCAAATTATTTTGTTCATCAACATGTTTTATATCACAATAAACATTTACCAAATTCCACATGGTTACAAACATTGACTAAAACGAAACATTGTTCTGTATGAAACAATAATCCAAGTGGGGAACAACATAATCATGAAAAATAAATTGTAGTTTGTGAGAATCATGACACCTTATTTTTAATCAATGAAGTTATAATACTAACCTAGTTCAATTAGTTTCATTATTCCAATCCTTCTTAACAGTTAATAAGAATTTTGTGAAATTCAATTATATGTACCCTATGAGTTACAAACCATGTGTTAAATAATTCCCCTTATCACACACCATATGGGGATTAATTATTGCTCAATGTGACCATATTAGAGTCATTACCACTAAGTAAATCTATGCTTGATCCACATCAACATTTAGTATCCATATAAGGATGTAATTTTTTTTAAACCACTCACCTTTTACATTACTCAAATTATAGGTCATTTTTATATACCATTAATCACACATAAATATATCCTTATTCATATCACTATATTTATCATTAGAAAAAACAAGATGGATCTCAATACTGCTTTCTCATCCTAGTTAAAAAAGGGTAGATAAAACCATCCTTTGATTTAATCATTATTAAACCAATCTTCTAACATAGAGGTATTTTATCACCACATGATTTCAAAGTAGGCAATTTTCTTTAAAGTAATTCAATAGATCTCACTACACACAACACCGAGTTCGAGCAAACCACCACTTAAGAAACTAGCTGTTTAGAAAGGGGTTATGAATAGTATTTACTAAATTTTAAATTTTATATACAACATATAATTTTAAAATCCATATTATGTGTTTCATATACATAATATAATAACAAATTCAATTTTTTAGATAAAATAAGTATTTATCAAAAAATGAAATTATACAGGCTTTTAATGGAAATCCATTTTTAAATCCACTATTTGACACTATTATTTATTAAATTTTACAAAATAAACTTCTTCATTAGAATCTATAGATAAAAATATAGTTTTTATAAAATTTCCGTGCATTTTTGATATCTTTCATATTTTTATGAATAGTGAAAAATACTAAATTTTAATTGAAAACAACATTTTTAATCAAAAATATTTATAGTGATAATTTATAAATTTGAATGTTTTTTATGTATAATTATATTATATTTTTATCATTTAATCCAATTTTTGTTATTGGAAATAATTTTACATTTACATAAGACATAAAGACATATCAATTTTTTCAATAGAGTATACTTCTCATTAACACACTTTCTGGTAATGGCGGGAAGCATTGTTAGAGAGGTTTATTAACCCAGGTGGCTTGATAAAATTTTTTATCTCATGAATATAAAAGGGAATATCAATGTTTCTATCATATTTCAGAATGTGAATCACAAATAAATTATGTAACCTTTTCCCCTTCCAATAATAGATCTAATGATTTATGTGATGACTATCTTCCAAGAGCTCTCCATCATGGATGAATATTTTTGATATAATAATATCTAAATACACCATGTTGATTTGGAGGCCACTACATTCAGAGAACACCGTGAAGCCTTCTATAATCAGTTGTAGTCATTTGGATTGAATAATGTTAGAGTTTCCTACTATAATTCCATTCATCTCATTTTTAAATAAATCCTTGATAAATTTTAGGATTTATGCATTGAATGTGTTTTTATTAAATCTCAATAGCATTAAAACCATCTCAAGGACACTGAATTATTATTTGACTTCTTCATCACACATATTATGTAAATAAACCACTTTAATTGAATGATTGTGGATTCCTCTTGAAGGTTCCATGTTTTTGTTATCATGTAGAGTTTTAATTAGATTGATTAAAATTATATAACAAAAATTTATAATACTCCTAATTTTAAAAATATCTACGACTTGGAGGATATATAGGACTTATTGATTATGTCATAATATTAATTGAATATATAGTTCTCTATAATAACCCATTATAAAGGCTCATAATGAATCGTTCTAGATAAAAGTGTGACATAGACTAATAGACCATATTCAAGAGAATAAAATGGAATATTGGATGAACTGTTATGTTAATTCGACCACTAGTCCAATGTGTGACCACCATATAATTATTCCTTAGCATCATTCTTTATTAGAAGATTAATTAATGTAGATATAATGAAATATATTAATTTAGTCACATGATCATAAAAAAGGATAAAAAATACTCTCCCCTAGAGAAGAATTACCTCACCCTAGGAAATTGCAGTTTAGATGTTGTGATACTACATGCAGGACAATGAGATACCACTGGTATCCACATCAATCGTATGAAGTACATCCTTAATTTTTCCAGGTTGATAGGCTAACTATAATTTTAAATGTAATTTTTTATTAGTTTGATATAAGGTTCCCCCCATAAGTTTGTCAATGTTTAATCACTTTATTATTTCCATGATGTTTATCTGATCCCTAAGGAACTTCCCCTAGATGTTGAATTCATGGATGGGGACATCCTCTATTTTTATAAGAAATAATGTTATTGGATGATGAATATTGATAGTTCCTACCATAGTATTAATGGTTGAATTATATTAAACTAAAAAAACAATAGGGTATCCCATTGGATTTTTCTCATTACTCACACAAAAGACATATATTCATAGTTCATCATGTTGAAAAAGGTGATATGAACAACTTTGTTGAGCAATATGGTACTTTCATTAATATTGATACATCTCTGTAGATATAAATCCACATATTGATTGCAAATGGGGAGTCGTGTTTATTCATCATGTATGCCGATGGTGACAATGATATAGGTAATGGGAACATATTTCCCAATGGGATCAAACTTAGGAGTTGATAACCCAATTCCTTTTTTAGTTAGAGATTCCTCATATTCCTTGATCCTAGAATTATCAAACTGATTCATTGAATTGTTTATCTTTATATCATATAGATCCTAAAAATAATACATATTAATTAATGTTGAACATTTAAGGATCATTAACCAAATATCATTTGATGATAAAGACATATTGTTAAATTTGTTGGTAGATGGATCTTTTTTGGTAGAGACATCGAGTTACCGAGTGAATGAAGAGATGCATGATTGGAAGATTCCTTTTAATTAATTTCTACAAGAATGAAATAAACTAGAAGATAGGTATGGGTATGATTTAATCTCTCATAACACAATGTAATTTATCCTATGGTATTTCTTGAAAATTGTGTGAACCCTCTATAAGAATAGATCTTACAATCACCACTTATATTTCATTCTAGGGAAAAAGATCCCTAAATTCATGAGAGAGGCTCACATTAGTCGATATGGTTCCCGCCAAGAAGGAGTGTTTCTTTCTAACTAAATATCTAGTTTAGGATATTTATGTTCTACTATGGTTTATATTTACATAAAATTAACTAAGAGTCATCTGACCTACCAAACTAATTCCATATTAATCCATTAACCACTACATCTCATCTATACCACCATGTGGTCTTGCACCATATTTTATTGGGAATTTAAATTTTTGTTCCCTACCATTCTTAGACATGTCAATAGTGAGATTTAATTTTTTCTATCTTATAAATTTTTTCAATGTGGATGGAGGTCACCCCCTCATTGTGTTCAATACCTAGTTAGTGATAAAGTTTGTGAAGTAACACATCATTTATTAGTGTCTCATTCATGACTCCATTTTCAAAAAAAGAGGAATAAATTCCTATCTACCTATCCAATTTATTTTTACACCATTTATAACATCAAATCCAACCACACTTCCCTATAACAATCACATGAAAATGGAAATATTGTAGCATTAAATAAACCGTCATTAGTAGTCTATAAAATATGATAAGTTATGAAAACAATATAACGAACCATAAGCTCTACAACAGTAACTGGTTAAACTATAAAATGGCTCAAAATTCCTCAAAGGAGAACCCATATTATATATTATATTGGAAAAAACCGTTTATATAAAAAAGGATAAGTTTCTAGATCACTAAACATCAATTCATCATTAGAAGATTCAAAATAAGATAGATGATGTTAATTAGGATAAGACAGAAGGAATTAATCAAAATTGGGTCTATGAGTTATTCAGTGTGAAAACGTGATGGAACTGTGTGGTTTGAGCATTCAATAAAATATTATTTATTCTATATTTTATTCTATATGACATGGTATTACCTCTATAGAAACCCATGATACCCATAATGAATCCACCAAAACAACAACTAAAATGAATTTTCTAAAAAGTTATTCATAAGGTATATTAAAAATGTTCATAGTAAGGGATCACCATATATGGGGGCACATCACACCACCCACCAACACCATGTTCCTCAATAAGTACTTCAGATGAACTAGTAGTATGATTATTAGTTCACTAAACTATAAATCCCAATATAATAATCATGTGATGTTAAACATTAGAAATATCATTTTTGATAAAAAACAGATTCATCAAAAAAATATGAGATGATTCCGAACCAATTTCCTCAAATCATGGTGATAAATTATATTTTTTTATGAGGTAAACCAAAGAATTATCATATAATAAATTTTAAATGATTCATATCATTTATCATGAAAAAAGGATACTAAATTGTATCCATACGTTGTTTGATAAACATGATAATATTATCATAAAAAATTTAAGGTGAATCAAAACCAAAATCCCATGTATATGATGTTAAACGTTTTCTTAAACCTGTGTGAGAATCATAATATTTATAACATGATAAATGTGTGTTGATTCAAACCCAAAATCATTAGAACAAGATATTAAATTGCAGCCTTTCCCTATATGATAAATACCACATTCCATATAGGATAAATTTTAGGCGGTTCAATCAATTGTATTTATTAGATGCTGTTTAATAGTAACCATATCCTATTTGATAATCATTGGGTTCCTCACATTATAAATGTGAGGTGATTCCATAAAAAATACTAAGAACATGGCACTAATATCATTATATATCCAATGTGATAAACAAATGACTGTCATATGATAAATTTTATGTTTTTCTAAAACAAAATCCTTGGAACATGATTTTAATTATATTTTTTATCTTGTGTGATTATCATAGGATTTTGTATATGAATAATGTGAGGTGATTCAAAAAATATCTTCCTCGGTATATGATGTTAATATGAATTCTTACAGTACAATTTAAACATGGGTTGACTCAAATAATAAATGTTTTATGATTGATTTTTTTTTTCATAATACATAACATTAAAATATATCCATACCTTATCGGATGAACATGGGATTCCTTATAAGAAACATTCATGATAATACATAACATGCATCATCAACGCATTGAATTAAAATGTCTGATTCTTTAGGTATTCACTATAGTGACACAATCCTTATATAATTTGTCTTCCCCCATGCCCCAATTTAGAACTATGTGTGGTTTGATTCCCATCTCAATTCTTTATATAGGAATTCCAATACCCTTTTTATTCTAGAACAATTGAAATTTTTCACCAACATGGCCCACATCATGCTTGTTATGTTTTTTTGGGAAATAGAATCTAATAAAGAGTGATTCTATAATTATAGGTGCATTTCCTAACCAGAAGACATAAAACAATTTAAAATTTACCTAGTTTCAAGTCGTTAAACTACAATACACCTTCTGAGACAAGAATAGGTTGCCTCATTTGACATTAATGTGGTGACTTGGGTGGAACGTGTAAGATTCCTCATGTAATATTCATGAATTTGTTGTTAAATATACTAATTGTACCGTATAATTAGGTTTAACGCCATCAAGATTCCTCATCCCAATAGGGGTAGAGAAGCCTCCATATATATCCCTACTAATCCCATACAATCCTGATGGACCTCATTCTATTTTTTATAGCCTGGTTATACACACCCAAGTTATCAGTAGGCCAAGAATATCTCATGGGTTAAAATGGGAAAAACAGATGGAATCCTTCATATGAAATCCAAAATATTCCCTATGAATTCTGATGTATTACCCTATGGGGAGCATAAAACAATCATGTTCCTTTGATAGTAATCGAGGTCACAATACCATCATGTCCAAGTATAGGTGTTGTAGAATATTATTTTAAATGTATAACCACCATGAACTAGTTCATTTAATCACGATGTTAAACTATGTCATTACACCAAGAAATGACCAAGGGTTTCCCTATAAAACAGGAACAGGATTACTTATATGATGGGGTAATTTACCTCACATGATATATAAGAGACAATACACTCACATGTTCTTCCAATATAATACATGAAAAAAAAAATTGTAATACCAAAAAACAAAATTACATACCATATATCACCAAGGGGACATCATCGTGTAACCTCCTATCAAAATTAGTTCACACATAAAGCACCTGAGTGACTTTTGTGTGTCGAACCCCTAATGTTACCATCATTATTACCAACTAAAAAATGGCCACCATTTTTATCCATCCTGCATATTGAATTATAAACCATATTAAATTAAAATAGATAATATACATCCTTATGACATGAAGTATAATAGGATTATAATGCAGACTATAAATTGATATGGTTTCCTAACTTCTGGTGCCAACTATTTATCACACATTGTTCTAGAACTATTTGTGGATTAATTTCTAGATTCATGAGATATAAATAATCCAAAAAATATCACACCCTCATCCAATCCTAACCAACATTTTATTAGGTGTTCTCCCCTTAGATCATTCTCAATCCTTACCTATCGATATGCTCATACAATGCATTTTAGAACATTGTTGAATAGATCCTAGAGTTTGTTTCTCCTCCTTAAGCTTCCAAACACATTTACTACCACACCTCATTCATTCCCACTTTGCATCCTCAGTACCCCCCAATCTAAAAATTCCCACCTAACGAGAATGGTTCATTTCCATACTAAATCTCCAACTATTCTGGGCACTCACCTTAATGGATATTTGGAAATATTTAACAGTTCCTATGTTTTGAAAATGGTAGAATGATGATCCCAATCTTTTTCACCTAATCCACAACAAGTTCAATTGTGAATGCATATTTTGAACATGTTCAATAGACATTACCTACCCATCATTCATCACGTTTCATGGTCTAGCTCCCAAAATCCCTGATTTACCTTCTACCCCACCATTATTCAAGTGGAATCTCAAGACCCTCTTTGTTATTCCCCCAGGAATTCTAGCATGATGACATGGAAAATAAGTTCCATTAGGACTTTCCAAAAATAGAATCTATATCTCATTATTTTGAATTCCATTTTAAAAACTGGGAACACCAAACCACTCCTTACTTCTCTCATCATTCATGGAAAACATGGTCACATGTGTTTTAATGGAATATGCCATTGTATGGTGGAGGAAAACCTATGTACCTTAAATGAAATTATATAACATATTAACTCTACGACTATAATATTGGATCTGATGTCCCTGATTCATGGTAGTTAAATTTATGAAACAATCATCATAGATTATTCATGTGGAATAGGTCCTTAATTGAAATATTTCCATGATTGGTAATATATCCTTTTGTAACACATCCCTTTGAGATTAAATACCATTAGGGTCCATTTCATATGACCCTAAACTTTGAAAAAAACATATTTGTGGGGCATTGAGAAGAACTGATCCATATTGGATCTCGAATACCTTAATGTTTTTTCCTTATGTGTAGTTCAAACTCCGCCATGAAACCAACCATTTGGTCTAAGAATCATGATTATAATTTTATTAAAATCCCTTTCTCCATGTTTCATAACATTAAACTGGTCGTAGGACCATTTTGTCCTTATCTTGAAAAATTAAACCGTATGTGATTATTTTTTATTTATGATACTCTAAATAATAAAATCATCTTATCACACTCAATTGAGATGAAACCCCACTCAATTCTATATCGGCCTCTTACCAATCCATGCTTCTGAAATACATGTCATTTGACTCCCAGTTCCATTATATGTGTAGTGAAACCTAGACATCATATCTCTTGCCCAACTATAGATACCAACATCAGGATAGACTAAGTTTTCTATAATCCCCCCGTTTTCTCTATACATGAATAGTTTTGATGTGACTTGTTGAAAAAACCATCTTACCAACCCCGGTGGTCAAATCTATGAGATATTAACGAAAATAAATCCACGGTTCATGAAATAAGACAATAGAATATTTGAATCCTAATCTGGTCATTTTTAATGGGTGAAGGGATTATCCAACTTCAATTTACATTGGGTATTAAACTCAATTGTCCTATATAAATATTGATATAGTACCACTAATGAGTCTGATATCCATGGCCAAAATTTTTTATTTGACGTGATCTATTCATTATGACCTTAAAATATTTTCATCACCTAATTCCAAGCATCATGAGCAAAGATTATTTACTTCCCATTAGTCCATGAATCTTATCCATAAACTATTTTTCCCCTTGGATAAAATATTATGACATTAAATAATGTGTATCTATACTATTTTTCCATTATATTCATTTGAATTACTGCACATATGGGTAATAGAAACCAATTCTATTCCTTTGGTGGGAACCTCTCTTAAGAGGGAGACCATCAACCAGGTGTTGGTCATCTACTACACCATGTTACATAACTATTTATGTATTTATTCACCATTGCATTGGATAAATAGTAAATCATAGTTCTACTTTCTTGGACCCATCCGCAAATCATCCTTAAACCCTTATGTTGATTTAGTTCCCTCAACGCCATGGCGGGTTCCCACATATTGAGGTGTTGTGAAATTTAGGCATAGGTGGTACATGCATTATGACATTAATCTATTTTGATTATTAATTAATGATGAGTCATGTTTTATTTCCTTTCACATTGGGTTAATTAAAATTATCATATCACAAAATCTCCCATGGACATCAATAACCCAACAACCATAAAAGAAAAAACTTTATTCATAAATCATGAACAATAATTATTTATAGAAACCAACACATATACATATGAATGTATAACCATATGGTCTCTCTAGAATTACCATAAATCACCAATGAAAAATGAACATATGTTTTATATGTTGAATTCCATCATGCTTTACATGATAAAGATTTATAATGTCACCCCTCATGTAACACTCATAGCTCTAGAAAATATTTAGGAGTAAATTGAATGATGAAAAATGTCGGTGACACACATCATCGAGCATCGGTATAATCCTAGATTTACTAACTGGTTCCACTATTTTATACAAATGTTGGGGCCAAACCATAACTCAGACTACTTCATGATTCCCTCCATGTGGTACCCAACCATGCATTACCTTTCCATGCATACATATTCCATGATAATGTGGGTTCCCAATTAATGTTGATCCATATTTCCTATTCAGAAGACACTAAAATACATGAAACAAAAATTTATGACACTATGGATAAATTTATCAAACCTTAAACAATAAAAATCATATTTCCTCACATTATGATATAAAAAATAGATTCAACAACCATTTAAAAAAATACAATATATTGCACTCCATCAAACCAAACTTCCTGACTCAATATTAGTGAGTATCTTCGGATCTCACATGAGAATAAATTATTCTATTTATGGGATAATTACCAAAATCACCACACGTGTTCATTAACTATTAAAGTAAAACTGAGATGACATTCAACATGGAAGGAATGTTTAAATTTTATAAGAGGGATTGTGAGCTCACAACTATGGTTAAAAATTCCAAATGCTGTTAGAATCTGTCAAAATAATACCATGATACACCTCCATACTTCACTTAAAACATGATTTCGATCCCCACTATCTTACATGTTTGAATTCTCTCCCTAATAGTGAATATATTTCGATACGCTTTCTCAAATAATTTCATTTGAAAATTACTGAATGTAATTTTGGTGAAAATTTTATTATT
Source organism: Viscum album (assembly GCA_963277665.1). Classification (NCBI taxonomy): domain Eukaryota; kingdom Viridiplantae; phylum Streptophyta; class Magnoliopsida; order Santalales; family Viscaceae; genus Viscum; species Viscum album. The sequence continues at coordinate 740,299,754 of OY728145.1, read as the reverse complement.
TCCCTGTTTTTATCATGGTAAACATTTTACCCTTGTCCATTTATCCCCACTCTTGATATCATGATTGTGGGATCTATGTGTCGAAAAATTTCCATAGTAATCCTCTATCATCCTATCACCACCTTGTGTTAAGATTGTTTTATGTATCAATTCATATATTTCAAGATCCTCTATGTTTACAAAGAATTCAAAATCCATAATTTTACACTTCTCGTAAAAATTAACATGTTGGGAATGTATGTTGGATGTGAGGAGTTCCACTCCTTAACTATGTAATTCTTAGATAGGACACCCCTTGTGGTCGATAAATTATTCTGACCACTACCATTCGTTTCCGTGATAATACTCTCATATAAATGAATTTTCTTAATTTTTCGTCTTCATTATCACAAAAACCTTGAATAAACATGTGTTTGATAAAAATAGTCATTTACTTCGTTAATATAATTTGTGTGTATGGAAAAAATAGAAGAAATTCCTATTTTATTGTCGAAATATTGGGGGCAACAAGAAGGGTCATGCACATATTAAGGACACTTATTTATTGTTGGATAAAAATAGATAATGGAGTGAACCCTATGTATCTTACATAGTAACAGTTCCCTCATGAATGGACGACCAATTTTGACTAGCCAGTTGGGACTACTACCATCAATATTACTCAACAACTTCCTCATCAGATATAAGTTGGACCACATTGGCCCGAATCTAAACTAAGCCTAGTTCATCCTAGAACTCAAAATGAATAGATTTTAGCCCATGATCGTTAACCTCATCCATCAAAAAATATAATCCAATGTTTTTTTTATAATCACCACTTGATAATTAGAAACAACATGATTCTTTTATGCCTTCTCCTCTTATAGGTAGAGTTCATGTTCTTCTTGAAGAAACTTGTTACCTTTAGACTTCTCCTCTTACCAAGATGTTTCATACTCTTTATTTGTTTTGTGAAACCAATTGGGATGATAATCAATGGCCAATGAAAGGAGGGAAATAATATCCACCCATATAGTTCCTTGTTTTAGTAATCTATGGTGGATGGAACCCATATGACTCAATAGGTCTACCTCCATGGTTCATGTGATCAAAGTACTCAAAATTCACTATGCCATGTGCTAGATGATCCAAATTTCCAAGAGAATATTAGACCCAGATTATTATAGATCCTTTAGTGGAATTTGGTCATATTATAGAAAAAATATTAGTTATATATATGAATGTTCATCATCATTGAGCTTTACAGATGGGCTAGCCACCACATTGGGAGGAGGGTTGTCTTTGTCCAAATTGTTTCTCACAGTATCAGCTATAACAAGATAAAAATCTACCTTCCTCAAAACCATATATTCATATAAAAAAATATTATTTATTCAGAATAAGGTCATCTATTATGGAATTAATTTCTTCCATGGGGTTGGTTTGGCTTTCAATTTAGCATCCCAACTACAATAGACATTCTTGGTTTCCCAGTTCACACTACCCTAAGAAGTTATTTAGTTAGAGTCAAAATTGTTATTAAAATCTTTCACATAAAACATGTATGACATAAATTGAAAATGAATGAATAATAAAAGAGGTATTTTAATTGGAAACATCTTTTCCCGTGTCCTTGAATGCTAAATATTCCAGTCAAGACCCTTAAAAACTGATTGACACATTGACAGATTCCACTGTGCTACTTTGGAATTCTTGTCATGAATGGTTTTGATATATGAAAATGTGTCAGTATGGTGAATTTAGTAAACTATTAATGTATTTTTCTGAGATGGAGGATAAATTATATTTGTATTCATTGAATGAGTTTTCATGAGAATGTCAATGATTACACATATTGAGGGACATTCATAGTTTAAATATGGAACCTCCACTAGGATAATAGTTTATGACCCTAATAGATGACTAAGAGAACTGAAGGGTCTGAACTCATCCTCCATAATACTTCATAGAATATTTTTCCATACAATTAATGGGACCATTCCACAAACTAGGATCCTCAGTACCTTTTTAGGCACTCCCTTCACCCTAAATAGAGCCCCATGGAAGTCATCACCAAATTCCTAAATGAATCAATATCATTGGTTACAGTTTCACATAGAATGAGAAAATCGAAATAAATAATTTATTGAAAATTAATAAAATCATACCTCACTATATATGATCTTGATCATGTCATCATCATTAGTATTTTCCTCTCAACTATCTTAATATCATTTTGATTCAGTTTTAGAGCCCCACGACTCCATACCACTAGATCCTTTTTTGTTGTCTTCTACATATGGAACACCATGAGATAATATCGTAGAAAAGTTAATTTATTTGGGCCCCACATGAAACAAAACACCTACCAATGTAGTGGAAAAGATACCCATTCCATGACAACATTTGAATGAATCCATGTTTGAATCATAGGAAAACATCTCATAGAAGCTCACTAGGTCTTGATCCTTTCATGGACAACCCCAAAAACTCAGTTCACTATTGAGTTAATAGTTTCTACATCTTATCTTCATTTGGGAGAAAGCAACATCCTTTATGCTTCCCATATCCAAGGGAAATGTTCTTCGTCGTATGGATGAATTAGATATCATTATATCATTCACAATGACTCTTCGGGCTTCCTTTCCCCTATAAGAGAGTTCAAAATTTATCTCTTAGTATCTTTTATGGGATCACCAGCCCTAGTGGTTAGACGAATCACATTCCCCCAAGCTAAAATCAGGGACACATATTTTTGATCCATTAATAAATAGTATATCCTTCAAATATTAGGTTGTCTATTATTTTTATTCTCATGTGGTTTTGTTGAAAATTCCTCCTTCGGGACCCTTTGGCAGAATATTGTACCTAACAACACAACTACATGGTGTATAAAATAATTTTGAAAGATGGAAGCCTCAAGGGTGGTTGGTAATAAAATGATGAATCCCCCACAAATATACATACTATAAATCCACCACATCTAATGAATTAAATCAGATATTTTCTCCTCACGAAACCCTATAAACATTAAATTCATTAGCTATATGGTACACATGAATTAATGTAAAAACTTCAATCGGGTGTATGGTTCGTAGGAGTCACCGTCAATCTACATGACCAACACCAAACATTGAATATCCTAAAAATTATCCATATTATAGATTCTCCCCCATAAATATCAAACAATTTTGGTGCAATGAATCTTCATAGAGATGAATACAATTAAAAAATAGAAGATGAATGTATCAGCATAAGAGAATTACGTGGTTTGATAGTATCCCAAAATCCACGGGAGAATGGGGATCTTTCTTGATTATTTCACTCTAGGGATGAATCTTCAATGGATTGAAAAAATATTACAATTAATGCTATTTTGATCCCATAAAAAAGAGGAATGAAAAATAGTTTTTCATTACGAAGGTGGGTAGTTTATCTACCCATTAAAAAACCACATCATCTCTAGTTGCTTCAATGATGTCTACTTCTCCATAGGTGTTATTGGGGTGGTTGTCAATATATAGAGGAGGATACCCCCCATAGGGTAGATCTTCTACCTACCAAAAAAATCTCCCACAAATTATTCATATGCAAATCACTCAATAATTGGTAGTGGCACAAAAAAAAATATCCCCCTCAAGACCAATTTGGTGATGAAACAAGGCCCACCATCTCTTTTTATCCATCCAACTTCCCTTTTGGTAAAAACATTTTCATCATGTCTACCATGTTATGATTGGTGTGTATTTTTTCAACATTCAACAATCATTTTTCCAACACATTTTGAATCTTGTGATTTTCCACATCAATGTGTTTTGACCTGGAATGAAATGTCACGTTCTTGCAGGGGTGAATAACACTCTAACTACTAAAATATAGATTATCATTCTCTTGACTCTATCCTAGATCCTGATAAAAATTATTTATCCAAATAATCTCATTGCAACATTTAGTGACCGCGATATATAATACACATATGGTGGATAAGGAAACACACATCTAATGCCAAGATTTCCATAAGACATATCCCCCTTCAAATGATATCAGGAATCTAGATATGTATTTCCTTAAGTCTACATCTACAAATAAATATGCATCTGTGTGTCCTTCTAAAATGGGATTTTCAATTCCAAAACATAAACAACGAATAGATGTACCTTAGAGATACCTCAATATCCATTTGAACATTATACAATGATCCCTTCAAGAATATGATACGGATCTGATCACAACACCAAAAAAAATTTAAATCTCTGGTTTGGTGAACCCTATGGCATACATAAGACACTCAACTACTAACTGATAAGGAACTTTTTCCATCTCTTATTTTCTCCTTATCAATTTAAGGACTCTAACATGTCATCAGCTTAACATGACTCGCATGTGAAGTGATATCTTGATTCACCTTTCTCATGTTGAATATTTCTAGAACCATATAAATGGGACAATACTGGGATAGATAAATTTTTTGATTCCTCCAATCATGAGTAACTTCCATACCACGAATCAATGTAGTATTTCCAAATTCCTTCATTTCAAAATACCTTTTCAACTCCTTCAACCTATCAATCATCGTGATATCTCAAACAATAATTAATAAATAATCAACACAAAGAATCCAAATAACGAAATCACCATCAACAAACTGTTTGATGAAAACATAGTGATAATAAGTCATCCCCCTATAGTCATTTTAATCATTGCAAGTTTCTAATTTTTAGTAGCACTGCCTATGTGCCTATTTCAAACCACATGATCTTTTCATAAACTTGGAGAGTAGGTTTTCTTTTCATCTAATATTAAATCTTTATTGTTGTTCATGTATTTATACCTATCATGATCACCATGTAAGAACACTGTATTTACATCCAGTTTTTTAACCTCTAGGTGCAATCTAGCCACCAATCCAGGAAAAACTCTAATAGAAGTAATTTTAACCATAGGAGATACTTTTTTATCAAATTAAATACATTTTTATGACTAAATACCTTTAAAACCATTTTGAAAATATAGCACAGATGTGAGATGCCATTTTATTCTTTTATTCCACACACCCACTTATTCTTATGTACCTGCATTCCATGTGCTAACTCTACCAAATCAATTGTATGGTTATTTCGTAAGGATATCATATCCTATTTTATGGCCTTCATTCATTCCATATTTTTCATGATCCTGATCGAATCCTTATAACTGGATGGATCTTCCCTATTAGTGAGTATCACCTACCCATGTTGTGAGTATCTACGACTCCATTATCATTGTCTAGTTGATCTCCTCAACTTCAATTCAGTTGGAATCTGTTCCGAAATATCATACGATGAAGACATAGTAGAAGATAGAGACCTATTACCTAGTAGTGATGTATCATTAGTGTCATGAATCTATATCATACTAGTTGGTACTGATCAAAGTGGGAATGGTTCTAGACTAACTAGAATTTCATCAGACTCTAAATTATCTGTATTTCTTGGATTCTCAAAATATTCAATCGTCTGATCCTGAAGAAACCCCACATATCTTATTTTTATGATCCTCCTGCTAATAGGATCCAAATTCAATATCCAAACTCCCCATGAAAATATCCCAAAAAGATACGCTTATTTCATTTTCCATACAACTTCACCTGCTTATAATTGGGGATGTGAAAATTTTCCCTACAGACAAATACTCTCAAGTGTTTCTAAGAAACATCTTCACTTATAAAGACACTTTATAGATTATTGTAGCTAATTTTCACTGATGTAGAAAGGATGATAAGATAAACTTTGGTCAAAATTTCCTCCCCCAAAAGTTGTTTTGAATATTTTAATTTAAGAGAATACATCTGATTCTCTCAAAAATTCATCTATTCATCCTATTAGAAAGACCATTATGATGAGTCATCATTGTAACGATATTTTGAGCTTGATTATGAAACTCATATACTACACCTTAACTTGACGACATTTCTCTCTTGCACTTCATGTCAGCAGACACTTTAATCAAATTCTTATTTCACGTTCCCACTTGACATTAAACTGCAAGTAAACAACACACACTTTATTTTTAGTTTTCAACGAAAGGGCCCCAAAAATTCTTATAATGGTCATATAAGAATGTAACAAAATAAAAATCACATCCCATCATCTTAGTTCCCATGAGGAATGTATCATTCTGAATCAAATGGGAAAAAATTTCTATTTAGGATATTTTATAACCATGGAGTAACTCTATGTGTTGTTTTCTCACAATGCAAAAATCTCAATAATAAAAATGAGTAACATTAATTTCTGGAAAGGGATATTTTTGTGAGAGAATTATAATTCCTATCTTACTCATGTGATCTATCCCTCTATACAAATATTCTGCAGGAACATAATTTTCGATTCATGACATTCTCCTCCACATGGTTTGAGATATATGATATAAAGAGAAATAACTTTATCTCATTTAAAAAATACCTTGTTTCCTTGGGTATTATTACATTATCCATCACTAAATGAACTAACATATCACACCATTTCAAAAATTATAGTGGATATCATATTGAGGTGAATATCATGAACATGCCTCACATCCTTTAAAAATTACAAGCATCCAATATTAGTTTTCTAGAAAATAATCTCAATAAAATAAATTTTGGATGAACCATCACATCCCATATTCACATGTTTGAAACTCCATTAACCGTAAGATAGAAAGAAATATATTTTGATAGTGACATGACTGAAGTCCCAAAAATTGATCACCTATGATGATTCTTGGATTCCAATACTGACTTGATTATTATATTGAAAAATAATTATTTCTTCTTTGGAAATTTCTATATTTTTATTTTGGGTTATACATTCCTGATTCCACTGTTCTTCTTTCAACATTATACATTTTTGGATAAAATTTCCAAGTAGTTCATAGTGGTGTCACTTTTGGGAATATATTGATTTTGATTTCAATTGAATCCTTCATTGTAGACTTTGGTCATTAGGTTCTATTCCTCTATTTATTCCCTAACTTTTCTCTATACATTGTTTTTCAATGACATGATCCCCCAATTCCAGAGTATAACCCTTTACTATTCTTCAATACAATTTATTATTAAATCCATATTTCACTATCTCCATGACGAGTGCTCTATCTGGAGTAGAGTTACTGACCAACCCTACTAATATGTCCCATGTCTTCAGTAATGAACTCAACATTAATGTTTCTTGAAAATAATTATCAACAATCATTTTCACAAAATGCAACTTATCAGTAGTACCTTGAAACTCGCTCATGATCTATGATACACTGGTAGCATATTTTTTCAAATTGAAAAGACATTGTATCATATTTTCATTTTCCTATGAGGTTTTCCTAGCATACATTTTATTGAAATTTTCTCCAAATAATGGAAGCATCATGTTCGTTGGAACTGTTATGGAAAATAAGTTTATTGATCCGGTGTGTGATTTTTGTTGCATACTTTCTGTGTAGTATGACCCAGTCCACACCAACTAGTGTGGTATTTGATGACGTCTTCTCACCATGTTGGCCTCATCAGGATAATACCTCCACTTGTGCTACAATGGGCATTGGGGTCACCATTATTGGTTTCATAAGATCTTTAATATACAACAATTCATTCATTTTTGGTTTCTAGATGGAATAATTATATTTGGAATGATTAATCATATCAACTAAATTTTCATCCTTGAATGAGAGAAAATTTAAAAAATATAACAATACAGATGTGGTCAGATCGATTCAAACTGCAGGAATATACCCTTGATTAGATACAAACGGACTCCAATTCATTGAGATATATCCAAATTTGTTTTAATGATATGGATTGACCACTGACGTGGTGTTGATGTGGCTTTCAAGAATAGTCACCAGAATATCACTGCCGACAAGAACATTATTGTATTCTCTAGAATGAGGGAACTATAAAAAAATGGTTGATTATAAATTGACCAATCTTACCTTGTTTGATTGAACTCTATTTTTTATTCCACTTGGTCTATTTGAATCACCTTTCAATGCTATTCCAGAATCTGACCCCCAAATGTTTTTCTGAGAAACTAAAATTTTCCAATCATCAAAATACATCACTACATGTTCACCATTTTGAACCCAAACCCTCTGATACAACATTTTTTGGGCAATAAAGGTTCATGTATATGAAAACAAAACAAAAATAAAATATTTATTGATCCAAAAAAGTTATTTATGTGGGTCGATTGTATGCCTACGTCCATAGGAGTGGGGTCCTTTCTTGATTATTTCACTCTCCAGATGAAAGGTCAGAGTATTAATACAATTATACAATTCATGTGATTTTTTTTCGTTATATAAATGAATAAAACAAAATTTTCTATTTTGGGTGGTGGGTAGTTTATCTACCGATGAAAAAACCTCATCATCAGTAACTGCTTCATTGATTGATGCTTCAATGAAGGTGTAGATGGGTTTGCTACGAGACCAGAGAGGAGGCTTACCACCGAAGGGGACTTCTAGTCCTTAACTACTCAAATCCACTAGAAATTATTAATTAAATGGTGATTTATCTCCTCATGAATATATATAAATACACACTTCACTGGATCTAGCATACAAATGTATTTTCTGGGAAAGTAGAATTATGTTTATGGTCGGTTGTTAGTGTTACCATCAATCTACATGAACAACAACCTATATTGAAAATCATAAACATACTCCCTATTATAATAACAACCCCATATATATCAAATATTTCACTAGTTGGAGTTAGAAAAGTCATGGAGTTATAGTTCTGGTTGTTGGAAATATTTCCCACCACCACATATTCGTTGAGAGTCAACAGTAAAACCCTAACAATGTTAAGAACGTATTGTAAAATGCCAACATTAAAGGGGGTGATGGAGTTTGGGAATTAATTAACCTTGAATTGTGCCACTACCCATCCATGGAAAATATTAAATGTTCCAAATACATATTTTATCTTCTAACACATAATGAAAAACACGGACTAGTTATAGATCCTAGATAACCCCTAGATGCTTAGGTTGACTTAGTTCATTTATCATAATATTTATAATATTACTTGTATCCCTAGTTAATGGAACACGTGTATATCTTGGACCAATAACAGTAAGACACCTTGAAATTTGTCCTATAATGCTTAATATAAAACCTCAAGGAGTCTGTCCTTCACACTATAGCCTTTTTTGTAGTTTCCCTCCTGTATCATTATCTAGATAGAACCTAGAATCCTTTTATTCTATGCACCCATTAACATCATTAAAAACCCACAATACTTATCTAATAAAATGATAAATAACCCTTAACACCATTATTTTAAATGAATTTTTTATATAATGTGGGTGGATGACCCAATACGGATATTAGCTAGCACGGTAAAGTTACTATGACAATTAGTGATTTCTTATTACTCCCCTAAAATTTTTGAGAAGTGGTGAAATAATCATTTTGAAATCCAATTAGTTGTATCGCACCAATATAATCAGGATACCACATGTTAATACCCATCATCCTGTTGATGGAGGTCGAATGTGTTCATATCTAGTAACCTCCCACTGAAGAGCTCCGAAAAAATATCTGATTGATGGTAAACACAGAACTATGATGTCCATGCTACATCATAAATATAAATATGTCATAGATCTATCCCATATTCTGAACATGTGAATCATACACATTATTACTAAGCTCATTAATCTTTAAAATAACCCCATACTCAAATATCTCATGCATCATATGACCCCATATTGTTATTCCCGAAGATGGCCTGAAAGATTCTCATATAATGGTTAAATAAATATCATACATTTATTGTTCCCAAATCAATGAACATGTCCTCCCATTTAGGGTATAAAAAGATAAAATTCAATGTTCTCTGATCAGTGGTATTGTAGTTTCTATATTCCATAGATTGAGATTTTAATTATAGGTAATGTAGAACATTGGTTTGTTCACCTACATGGTAAGGATATCCATATCACCCAACAACCAAATATTGTACAACGATAGCATGTTATAGAGTGGGTATTTCATCAGAGAATATATTAGAAGTTCCAAAAAAACCATTTATCTAGATATAGACCTCTTAGATATAATAGTTTTATGATTTCTTGAAGATTTATACAATCAAGGAATCATCTAAATCAGTGACAATAACATAATCTTCATGATCACCCATTTTTATGTTCGGAGGTCTTAAATAAGATAGATTGTGATATTGGATCATGAAACACAAAAATAGTCAATGTATTTCTACTCAATATTAATTTTACAGAATTAAAATATTTCATGTATTAACTGTTTCATAAATAGGGATTACATTATTATTGTGGCATCAAGATTGGGATTTCGCGCAAAGGGATTGAGTTCCACAAATGAGAGATGACTTGTCAAAGATGTGTGTTAGATGACTATACAGGCCCCCTTACTTTATATATATGAAGGATTCCCCTAGTTTTTTCAAAAATGAAATATATCTATGAAACCTGAAGTATATGACCAACAATATAATAGAATCTAATTCAACAGTTTCATGATTCTCGGGAAAATATCCATGAAAATTAGTGTTCTCCATGGAAATCAACCATTATATTCATCGAAGTCTCTAATTTTATAGGAGAATTTATCATCATAGAAAATGAAATTCATCCAAAAGATGTTTGTATTTCTTCATATCAAAGGAAAAACCAATCCCATTGGACCATTCAAGATCATAGAGGTTAATAGAATGCAACATTTGGTTTTTAGGAGTAACTCACATTTTGGTATGAAATTGAGTTTCTTGCAAAAGATGATTATTGAATGCCTAGTTATATGGGTAGTTACGAATCTCTACATAACAGATAAGAAATTTTAAAAAAGAATTTTTCCACTGTCAATAACTTCGATATTTGTTGTCAATCTCATTTCATTAAAAACGTTCCAATGAACACCAACCTTACGTGAGCTTCCACATGTTGAACATCTACACAGAGCATGGAACATCAATTCAATACAGAAGTGAAATTATGGGAATGAAATTTAAAATTTCATCTAAAAATATATAATTACCATTCCCCCATTTGGGGATTGACTTTTGTATGTTAATTCATCATCTCTTGATATTGAAACCCAATCATTTATGAATACTTTCTACTCCAGGCCTTCATGGATCCCAATAGGTGGAGAAAATTTGATACTGACCTCACATTACCCCAAAATGTATTTGATTGTCTATTATAATTACTCACAAACTGTCCCAAAAATACATGGTTAGTGAATGCAATATATGTTCCCTTCGTACAAGGCATTTCTTAATGTGAATCCATTAGTTTCATGCACAAATTTCTCATATGTCAATTCCATTCCAATTACCTTGATCCTATGGTTTGAGAAACCCATTTTCATGTGAAATTGTAGTGTTTTAAAATTAATCTTGATCCCAATATTGATTTAGCATTCCATCATCTATATTTGTTTGAATGTTGAGTGATTATGTCCCCTACACCTACTCCAACCAAGTCTATCTATTCCTTGAATGTCTGCACAATTGGTATCATCAACCCTAATGTGTGACCTCATTAAATCATGCATGATATATGTACTTTATGACTTATTTATCATAGGAATAATAATCATAATATCAAAAACCTCATTTTACAAATCATAATTATATTGTTTATTCTACGCACCACTTTGAGGAGTTTGTTTAGGTGAAATCAGACATGCATTTTTCTGTAATATATTGACCATTCATCTAAAATTATGTAATAGCTATATATGTTATACATAAGTAAAAATTCATATGGCCCCTAATGAAAAAAACTGTAGAAGGAATTAAATATCTACAAAATACTGGTATGAATTTGTATAATGAATGAAATCTAGACTTGGTATTTCTGAAGAGATATAATTTAATGTTAGAGACATTCTACATCATATAAAGGCCAGTGAGAGTATATAAAAAATTTCAACTGATGATAATCGATTATTTTCATAGTTCAAAGATGATTTTAAGGTATTCCAATTAATATATCCATTTAATAATTTTAATAGATTTTTAAACAATATAAATCTTTTCCAAATATATATATATTCGTCCTTTTGAAATTATTTAGCATTTTTTGATTTTAGGTAATCATTTTGTACTTGTACAATATCCCATTAATTTTCATGACGTCTTCCATGAATATCTCCTGAGGATGTAACTATCTAGTTATTCCAATCTACATAACGTATTGGTAATAATAATAGAACAATTTCCTTGATTTGAAGAATACACATTCGAGATTATAGATCCCGAAGAGAAATTATAAAAAAAAGACCACACATCTAGTTAATTTTTTTGGGAAACCATAAAATAGATGAATATATATGGGATCCATAGGTTATGATGGTTTTAAATGTATAGAAAATATTAGATAAATATAATTTCAATTTTTAACATATTATAAGTGGGGTACAATATAAATCACCCATATTTTATGTCATAATTCACAATAAATAAACTTGATTTTATTTTCAGGTTGTACACTCAACATCATGTTTAAACAAACTATGGTATACATATTATTATTTAAACATAGAAATTATAACCATTATATTAAATATGGTAGTATTATTTTAAATTGTTGCATTATGAAAAATATATATCATGTTATTATATAAAAAAATTTAATGAAAAATATATACTCAATTTTTGGTTAAATCATTTCATTAATTGGAAATAATTTTCCATAAAAAATTGGTTTTTGAATCAATTTATGATAAAATTTTATTATTAATTTCTGACACTTTTAAAAAATTTATTTAATAATAGTTATAACTTTTTTGAAATCATTCTTTCAAAATTACAATTAGGTGAAATTTTGGGATATCTTCGAAAAATACATTTTTTCTAATTATTAATGAAATATCTGTATTTTTATAAGAATTTAACTTTTCATTAAAAATATTTATAAAGATAAATTTTGATTTAAAATTATTCCAATGAAACAATGATTTCTTTATTTTTTGAATAATCTTTTTATGGTCACTATATGCAATTTAATTCTTGATTTTTGACTAAACAATTTTATACTTAATAAATATTTTCATTCTAGAAAACAATTCATTTATAACATTTTACTATTTTCATATTAAATTTTATAATTCCCTTTATATGAATATAATTTGATAAAATAGGTATCATATTTTAAATCATCATAAATTATTTAATTAAATAGGTAGAACTAAATTTTAGATCATTGATGAATATTAACCATAGGCTAGTTTTTTACCTCTAAAAGAGAGTTAATTTTTGTGTACAACTATGAGTGAAAAATTTAAAATCTCACATTAATGTGACATTAAAATATTTTACTCATTGGTTTTATTAAAGTTTTATTTAATAGATGTAACACCCCAAGATTTCATAGAACATTATTTCTTCAAAGTAATTCAATAACTTGCACTACACGCAACACTGAGTTCAAGCGCTCCACGACTTAACAAACTAGTTGCTCAAAAGCTTTTGTGAATATTATTAACTGAATTTTGAACTTTATATAATCCTTATTATTTTAGAATCCATATTATGTGTTTCTTAGGCATAATGTAAGAACAAATACATTTTTTTCAGATAAAGGAAGTATTTTTAAAAAAATGTATTTTTTCTTCATTTTAATGGAAAACCATTTTAAAAATACAATTTTTAATCTTTTATATATTAAATTTGACAAAATAAACTTCTTATTTATAATTGGGACATAATAATTTAGTTTTAGTAATTTTTTGGTGCTTTTATGATCACTTTCATATTTTGGTGAATAGTGAAAAAATTATATTTTAACTGAAAAAAACATTTTTAATCAAAATATTTTATATTGATAAACTATAAATTTTAATGTATTTGAATTATAAATAGATTATATTTTTAACATATAATCCAATTCTGGTCATTTTATGTAATTTCACATTGAGATTGGACATAAACAAGTGTCAATATTTTTATAGATATTGTTTCTTAAAAATACGCCTTTTGGTTTTTATAACCGGAATTAATATTAAATTAATAAATGAAGCTTTATTGTATTTAATATGTTAAAATATAATTCATTTTTGAATTAAAAATATCAAAATTAGCTTAGTGTGAATTTTTGGTATTTTTCTGAAAACATCCGTTTTTTTTATGAATAGTGAAAAATAATAAATTTTAATTAAAAACAACTTTTTTAATCATAATAATTTATAGTGATAATTATACTATTGAGTAGTTTTAAAGTATAATTAGATTATATATTTACCATTTAATAATGTTTTGGTCATTGGATGTAATTTCACATTTAAACTGGATATAACCAAGTGTCAATCTTTTGATGGTTATTATTTCTTAAAAACACTTTTTTATTTGACAACTGGAATTAATTTTAAATTAATTTATTCCACTTATGTGTTTTGAATTTATAAAAATGGATTATATATTTAGAATGAGGTGTTTCAAATTGTGTAAACAAGTAAATTTTATTTTTAGACATTTTGAATAATTATTTCGGTAAATATTTTATTTACCATGATTAAAGAGTAAATCCTATAAATAAGGGTTAAAAAATAATATTTTAAAAATATTAAATTTCCCTATAATGTGTTCTAACCATATTGGTTGATACATATCCGACCATGGGAATCTTTGAGTGAATTTTGGGACCCCATGGAGCCACTTGTAATTGATAATGTCACTTTATATTAATTAAGTAATATTAAATACAAAAAATGTCATAAGTATATTTATTTTAGAAAATAAATATTTACATAGGGTTATAAATGTTATATTTTATACTATAAATATTAATTACAAATCTAAAATGATTTCTTACATAATGATATTTTATTTATAATTTTTAGACATTGATTAATGATATTTATTTATGACACAATAATTATTCATTATTTTCTTTATTAATGAAGGTATCAAATAATTGGTATTATAAATGTTAAAATAAATAAAATTTTAAAGTTTTTATGACATCCACAAATTTTAATGGTTAATATGACATGTTTGGAATACTGAAATGAATTTGGTTTGAATAAATAAATTTGTTACGACTTTAAAAAAAACTAATATTATATTGTGTCAAAATTGACATAAAGGAGATTCTAAAACAAATACTATATTATTAATTGATATTATATTCCTAACAATATATGTTTCGGAAAAAGGAAATATATAATGAAAGGGGTATATTTATTATAAAATAATACTTTAAATTTTTCATAAGGATCCTATCCACTCCCTTATTAAAGGAGACCACTTCTAACCAATTCATCACACCTCTCAAGCCTTTTGGATCATACAACCTCTGTCCAATTAAGAACCCTACATCCCTATACTCCTCGTATAATCCATACGTTAGGCATAAGGAATTTTAAGAGTCCATTTGGTTCAAATAAAAGGGAGTTACCCAAATTAAAGGTAACGATTTTTCTTAAATTCTTTTCTTTTATTTTACTTCTCTAACCCCAAAACTATTTTAATTATTTTATTTTGTAACAACACCAGTATACTAAACATACTAGTATGATTTTATGAGAAGTATTAGAACTAAAATTACACACACCTCTTTCTAATGGGTGAAAAACATAATGTTTCTGTGGATGGAAACCAAACGCCTCACGAAACAATTACTGTTCAAATTTTCTCCTACTACCTCTCATGGTGGCCATTATGATGGAACTGTAATTAAATATGATATTTATGATATTTATTTTATTTATAATATTCTGTAATTACATTATATATCATACCATTATTCATTTAATGTTGTATATCTATACTATAATTTCATTTTAGGAAGTGCAGACTACCGCCCCTCCAAGTTATATATCTCGTTAATACCATATGTGGGATGTATAAATGATCGAGTTAATGATATTATATATGATATTATACTGGAATTATAATATACCTATGTATAAATATGTTTTAATTCTATTAAAATAAGAAATATAAATGAAATTAGCATTCATGCATACGTATGGCTTACCGTCTCCATGAACGGTGCATTTCATTTCTTACCCCAAAATTATATGTACTGTTATAAATACATGTATATTCTGGATATATATGATATAGATGATATTTGATTCATTAATATCATTCTAGATATAATTAACTTTTAACAATGTGAACAACTTGTAACAATAAAGTGTTTATATTTGACTCAAGTGCCAAATATTGACAAAACAAACGTTATTAACTTAAATGATTACAGAATGTTTATAACATGGTAATAAGTGATATAAAAGGAATAATAAACCAGAAAAAGGTTCTTAAGAAAGAATAAATTAACTTTAGTTTATTATTAATGATATTAAATAATTAACGGGTCAAGTTGGACACGAGGTAAGGGGTTTTTTATGTCACTTTTAATTATGTGAGATTTCGATTCTTCACCACGTATTTATTGCATGTGGTGTATTGTGTACTGACATTTGATATATGTTATCATTATTCACTTTATATTCAGGACATTAATTTATTCATTTTGTTTTTATTGATCACTCTATTGATTACAATGAGGTAATGGTTAATTCTACAATCTCTTCATTATCCAAGTTTGATTATACGTAATTATCTACAAGGACCTCTTTATCATCACCATCCATGTTTCATAAAAATGTATTTAAAAATTTTAATATTTAATAGAAAATCGGTTAATTTCATTTATACCCTTATTTGTTTTGAAAAGAATCTTTCCATCATTTTCCAAACAAGGTACTTTTTAACCTTTTCTACAAATTTAAGGTTAGAATGTATTCTTTAACATATACGACTGGTGCGGTTATTTTCCGCCGTTATAAAATCGTCGAAGATTCCCTTTCAAGCTTATAATAATATTTTCAAAATATGTGTTTTCTTTATAATTATTTGACTCTTAAATTGTTTCAAAATAGAAAGAGATATTTCTATAAAAAGGGTTTTTATTTCATCAGTATGAACATATTTTGATGGATTTTATGTTTATTTGAAATTGATTTATTATTATACGAAACATACATATTATATTGATGGTTTTGTAATATGATTGACTGTGGATATGATATTTTTATACAATTCATGGTTTATGGTTGAATTATTGTCATTTCCTATGATATTTTAAAAATAATTGTTTATAATATGTATAAACCTTTTTTATACGAGGAATGTATTGGACTTAGTATGTGACGGGTGGAGCCCGCTATAACTCCTCGATGCATCGGTAGGTCTCATGAGACAACTAGACATGGAATTAGTCGAGTGCTTTCCCAATTTTTGATATATGGTTTTGGCCGATGCCTTAATCATTTTTTGACATCTTTGCTGAGGAATTGACAAAATGTTTCAGAATGTCCAGCATTATACATTTCCTCATTATGAAAATAATATTGATGGTTCATGTTGTAATTCAACTAGTAGAATACAAATGATTATGTTTTATTATGGCACTATTTACTCAGCTCATATTCCTTCTATAAAAGTAATCATGTTTATTATTGTAAAACGCATGGGGATTCAATTATTCACAATTCATAATATTTTGGTTATCTTTCTCTATATTTCTTACCCTTACTGAGTGTTTGAGATCACCCCTATATTATGTTTCATTTTCCCAGGATATAAAAAAGTTATTTATGAGTGACATATAGTCATTATTTAGGAGGCTTGGATGTTTACATTGGAATAAATTTGTGTCGTATTTCTTTTCAAGTTGTAAAGTTAATCTTATGTATGTATGTTGTTTCCCGACTGACTGAAATATTTTTTTTTATTACATTTTAAAGGAGGAAAAGAATAAAAAATAACAACCCTTCAAGGAGGGTGAAAGTGGTGAAGTCCAAGTGAATCGCATTGCACCACCGAGGAGCACTCCAGTGGAAGGGAATGCAGGCTATCATAGATATTAAGTGGCTCCTCTTGCCTGCCAAAGCGAGCAAGTGAATTTTCCGCAAAGTTAGATTCCCTCCAACTATGATGAATAATACTTCCATGATTTGTCTCTTCCATACACCTCAGAATGAGATACATCAATTCCCAAGGAGTCTCGTGTCCCCCCTGTAGCGCCCTAACCAGAGCCTCAGAATTGGACTCCACCACCATCACATGCAACCCTCTCTACCTAAAAACCATCAAGACTGAGAGAAGAGCCCAGACCTCCACACCCAAAAAGCTCTATGGACCATAAAAGTCACTAAAATCAATAAGAACATATCCCTAGATGTACCAAATCAATCCACCACCCCTCATGACTCCCCCCATGAAGGAGCCATCGATGTTCATCTTCAAGCCATGCCTCGGAGGTTGCCACCTCACCCAACATCCCCTCCATCTAAGCTGAATGTAGGGGCAGTTAATCAGATTTCAAACTGCAACAGAGGAGAGTCCACCTTTCAAGGCATTATTTCCTTATGATCATGCCAATGTTATGTAATAATTCACCGACTCTGGGTAATTGGGGTTTGGGCGTTACAGTTGGTATCAGAGAAAGTTTAGTACAAACCTTGGAGGCTATATTTAGATAATCTCTGATTAGAACACATAGCCCTAAGATAGACTTTGTGGATTAGTATAGAATAACTTCTTAGAATATTGGTATTGTAGAGGTTTTGTGAGTTTTCCAAGCAATACATCCATGTCTACATACGAGAAGGTAGAGGAGGCTATGGCATAGATGTAACTAGGGTTAAATCCTAAAAGAACCGCTTTGAGCTTGACTCCAACAGGAACTGGTGCACAACAACGGGCATTTCTACACTCTTGGTTATGACACTCTTGGGAGATATGCTTAGGATAAACCTAATTTTCTTTAACAAAAATTATGAAGGGTTTATGATATATAATTCTCCAAACTAAACATCTTTACAATTATGGATTATATCTATAGACCGTTCAATTTACGTTAGGTATTTCACAAGTTTGGAATTATTCATTTCAATTCAAAAACTGACCTAGTTTATGCCATTGTATATAAATGGATCCCAATAGAAGGAATGTGGAATACAACAATATGTATGATCCAAATAGTTAGAAGAATCATATCTTTCATGGTATTAAGCCAACATTTAGAAGGGAAATTGTCTCCCATGTATTCTCAACATATGAAGAAATAGTATCATGTGTCAAAACTATAAGAAAATAATTCTCTGAGTCCTATAGATTTGAAGGGAAGCAAGAGATGAAAAGGATGGTAGAGAGAATGATGGACAAAGGGAAGAGGGAAAAGAAGTATTTTCCAAAATGTGATAACAGTGGGAAGAAACACCATTGAACTTGTCTGAAGGGAATAGGAGTTTTTTATAAGTGTGGAGAAAATGGACACCACGTACATGACTGCAAGGGTAAGAAAAAGGTTTCAAATGTACAATGATTCATCTGGATGGAGTTGGGACACTACACGAACCAATTTATAAATAATCAGACTATGCACTAAATGATGCTATTGGATAATAATGAAGTTATGATACTACCACAGATAAAAAGGAATTATTAGATTTCTTATGTTGTTATTAAATAATTATGTCATTTGATTGTTGTATCAATGATGTACTGTTTATAATAATTATGGAGTATATAAGGATATTTCTATAGTACTATTTAATTAAGGACATGAGATTGTGTGGAACCCAGAAAAGTGACTCGATAGGAGGATAATTGTTTTTTAAAATATATGTTTTAGAGAATGATGAACAATAATATGGTTCTGATACTGAGGTAATGTTTTTTGGAATAATACATGTTTGATTTTGATAAATTATATATGATATTATTGTCTACCTTGAAACTGATTAATAATTTGTATATTCCATCGTTGTTTGAGTTTACATCATTTTTGGATAGAATAAATATAACAAGAATTCTATAATGAATAAGGGATCATGAATGTAATCAATATGGTATTATGGTAATTCAGGATGTTGCAGTGTTTTAAAATAATACATGATAAAGTCATTCACATGTTATTACGTGTGAAAATGGATCTTCATTGTGTTTACCATCCTTATAAATTTTGGACAGTGAGTTTGGATAGAAGTATTTTGGATAATTCTATTTTGAAAATATTTTTTGATTTCCATAAAAGGAAAACCCAGATGTCTGGTGGCAACCCGTCTCGATTGGCAAGGCCGCGAGACTTGAACCTGGAACCGAAGGACGACAAGGGTGTATCACCTACCACTGACCCACGTGATATCCTAGATTGAATAATGTAGTTTTTTTAAAATGGTCTTATAGATAATTATAAATTATTTTTTTCGAACCCTATACGAATAGGATAAACATAATAATTTTTTACTTATATTATCCTTTAGAGTGAAAGATGAGTTTGTTGTAGAAATTAGTTAAAGGATGGAACTCTACTTGTAAAGTATATATATTTCCTCTCTTATTCTATGAAGAAATTAAATCATAAAGTTTAGGTAAGGGATCTTAAAACTAAAAATGTGTAATCCAAATACCTTATGTTTTGGTGAACTGATGGAATTTTAAATCATCATAGATTGATGAATTTATGGACCTCAATTTCACACGTGTTTGTGATTGATGACCTCAATCACAACCTATAAATATTTATGTTTTTACTCTAATTATATTTCTCTAATTTCCACCTATGTTCTCCAAATCGAGATCATAATTTGGTGGGGATCCTTTCATTTTCCTTTTCCTCTTACTAAGACTAAATTTTATTAACCCAATTTCCGATATGGGTTTTCACACAAAGGTATTTTCTATTTTTAATCTTTTTATCTTCGAATAACAATTTCAAATTGCGAGGATGAAATTTATTGAAGGAGGGAAGAATGTAACACCCCAAGATTTCATAGTACGTTATTTATTCAATGTAATTCAATAACTTTCACTACACGCAACACTGAGTTCAAGCGCACCATGATGTACCAAACTAGCCGTTCAAAAGTGGTTATGAACAGTATTAACTAAATTTTGAACTTTATATAATCCTTATAATTTTATAATCCATATTATGAGTTACTTAGACATAATTTAAGAACCAATCCATTTTTTTCAGATAAAAGAAGTATTTTTCAGAAAAAAATGTAGTTTTACTACCTTTTAATGCAGAACCCTTTTTAAATCCAATATTTGAAACTTTTATAAATTCAAATTGACAAAATAAACTTCTTCTTTCTAATTGGTACATATTAATTTAGTTTCAATAATTTTTTGGTGCTTTTCTGATTACTTTTATATTTGGGTGAATAGTGAAAAATATTATATTTTAACTGAAAATAACTTTACTAATCAAAATAATTTATAGTGTTAAATTATACATTTTAATACATTGGAAGTATAAATAGAATTTATTTTTACCAATTAATCCAATTATGGTCATTGTAAATAATTTCACTTTGAAATTGGACATAAACATGTGTCAATGTTTTGATAGATATTGTTTCATAAAAATACGTCTTTTGGTTTTGATAATGGGAATTAATTTTTAATTAATAAATGAAAATTATATGTTTTTAATTTGGTAAATTGACTAAATTTTTGAAATCCGAATATCAAAAATATCATAGGATTAATTTTTTGTATTTTTCTGAAAACATTCATGTTTTGATGAATAGTGAAAAATACTAAATTTTAAATAAAAACAAATTTTTTAATCAAAATAATATATATTGCTAAATTATACTATTTAGTGGTTTTAAAAAATAATTAGATTTTATTTTTACCATTTAAAACAATGTTGGTCGTTGGAAAAAATTTCACATTTAAACTGGACATATGCAAGTGTCAATCTTTTGATAGTTATTATTTCTTAAAAACAAGCTTTTTGTTTTGACAATGGGAATTAATTTTAAATTTATTTATGTCACTTATGTGTTTCTAAATATAAAAAAATGGATTCCATATTTATAATCAGGAGGTCCAATTTTTTTAAATAGGTAACTTTTATTTTTAAACCCTTTGAATAATTATTTCGGTAAATATTTCATTTACCATGGTTAAGGAGTAAATCAGGTAAATAAGGGTAACAAAATAATATTATAAAAATATTAAACTAAACTAAAACGTGTCCTAACCCTATTGGATGATTCATTTCCAACCATGGTAATCTTTGGGGCAATTTTGGGACCCCATGGAGCCACTTGGAAGTTATATTGACACTTTATATTAATTAAGTTAATGTGAATAAAAAAATGACATAAGCATATATCATTAAGAAAAACAATTTTTACATAGGGTTATATATGATAAATTTTAAACTATAAATACACATTAAAAATATAAAAATATTTCCTACATAATGGGATTTTATTTATTATTTTTAGACATTGAATAATTAAATTTATTTATGACATAATAATGATGTTGTATTTTCCTTATTAATGAATGAATCAAATAATTGGTATTATAATTATTAAATTAAATATAATTTGAAGGTTTTTATGAAATAAAACAATTTATTTGTTAATATGACATGTTATAATTACTTAAATGAATTTGGTTCGAATTTAAAAATTAGTTAAGACTTTAACAAAATTCAATTAATAAATGGTGTCAAAATTGACAAAAATGAGTTTTTTTACAAAAATTATATTATTAATCGATATTATCTTTTTAAAAATCTAAGGATTGGACAGATGACTTATATAATGTAGGTGTATCATTAATGGAAAACTTATGGGTCTCTTGGAAGTTTGTTGTATGTTTTGTTGAGCAATGTATTGTTTTTAAACAAATCAAAATAATGTTTTTTAAAGGGGGAGATTATTTTAAATAATACTCTGTCTCTTTATGATGATTTTGATGCTCACAAATACCCTTAATTATTTACTAATTATTTCGTTGAGTATTTTGCAGGAATTTATTTTATATAACGAGATTTTATACTTCATTTATTCCAAGATCAATTTTAGCGTGTTCTGGAATCACTGTAGCGCAAGATCAATTTTAGCGCGTTCTGGAATCACTGTAGCGCAAGATCAATTATAGCGCGTACTGGAATCACTGTTCATACCCTACGTTGATGAACGTAACGTATGGATGAAAAGTTTACTTTTTATGTTATTTTGAAACGTATGGTTAATGAACCTTACGTTGTTGAAAAGTATGGAAGAAGAACATTACGTTTGGAAGGAACCTTACGTTTTTGTTGTTGGACAAGTATGGAAGAGAAACCGTACGTTAGTTTTCAGTGTTGAGTTTGTTTCTCAAAAGTATGGATCATCAACCTTACTTTTATAATCAACCGTACGTTCTTTGGAGAGTTGAAGCAAGACAAAGTATGGATGATCAACCCTACGTTTGAATGCTGAAGAGAATGTATGTATGTTCAACCTTACGTTCTGAACCTTACGTTCTGAACCTTATGTTTGTGAACCCTACGTTTGGAGCCACGTCATCAACCCTACGTTTGGCGTCGGGATATTTTTGACAGACGATATTTCCTTCTGAATTAGTCAATCAAGCGGATTATTAGGCGGATTTCGAGCTGATTCTTAAATACGACTTTGACTGAATCAAAGACGATTTACAACGGATTAATGTTTGATTTAAACTGAGCTTTTTATGCCGATTCTTCAGGGGAGTTACAACGGCTTTGTTATTTCATTTAATATCGCGAATCTAAAGGAGATTTTCATGGATCTATTTATGCGGAAGATTTTCTCATATTTGAATATATATGTTCTATCTTAAAAACTTCGGATATATATATATATGCACGGGAAAAGTGTGTGATATAGATTTTGATCTTTTGACGAGCAAGAAAACAGAGACTGTGAAGAAGCGTTCTTTTCTGGTGATCGAGAAGAAGCGTAAGACCTTTATTACTGAAGGAAGATCTTGATAGCAGATTCACGTGTTCTACATCGACTACCTGTTGTGAATCTACTGCTGCTGAAGTTGTGAAGTTTCTGGTAATATCTATTGCAACTGGATCGACTCAGAACTGTTTTGATTACGGATCTTTATTTTCTGAAGACGACGATCTATCTACTGTCAATTGCTTTCTGTTGCAATTGTGAAGAACAACTGGAGAAGTGTTTCTTTATCGAAACCCTTTTATTTTTGAGTGATCAGCTTCTCGTTCTAAGCTGTGTGGGTTCGTGTTTGAACCAGGAAGGCTGTGTTTGCCTGAATCTTGTAAAGGTGTCAACTGCCTGTACTCAGTTGTGGACGGGTCTGTGGAAACGAGGACCAGATAGTGAAAATCGCCAAGCTCGTGGATTTGAGCGTTGGTGGAGTGGACTAGGGGCCTTCTGTTCCCCGAACCACTATACATCTGTGTGTTCATGCTTTTACTTTTTCCGCTGCATATTTAATCGTGCAAAAGCATAGTGAACAGAATTTGTCTAAATTGAAGAGATTGTAATAATTTGAAAAAGACACAATTCACCCCCCTCTTGTGTATAATCCGTAGATTCAGATCCAACAATTGGTATCAGAGGAGGAGCTTCTTATTTCTAAAGTCCTATCAAGCTAGAAGTATTTAAAGATTATACATAGTGTATCATGGCTGATATGAGAGAGGGAATGTCAATGGTCAGAGCACCTTACTTTAATGGAGACAATTATGGCTGCTGGAAATCACGTATGATTATTTATCTGAAAAATCTTGGTTACAGAGTCTATTCAAAGATTCTGACTCCCTATGAAATTCCTGAAAATCCCGATACATGGAGTGCTGCTACAGAGGCTGAGTATGACATAAATTCAAAAGCTATGAATGCAATCATCTGTGGTCTAGGACCAGACGAATTTAACAGAGTATCTCAATGCCCGACTGCATATGAAATGTGGCAAACAATAGCTGTTGCTTATGAAGGAACAGATAATGTAAGACAGATGAGATATGCAACTGCTAAGTTAAAATTCGATACTTTCAGAATGATTGAAGGAGAGAGCATCACTCAGATGAATGGAAGATTGACAGAAATTGTCAATAATATAACAGCTCTAGGAGAACCAATCAAACAGGCTGATCAAGCGTTGAAGGTACTGAGAGTACTTCCTACTCAATGGAATGGAATCTCTGCAGCAATCAGACAATCAACTTCTGTTAAAGATCTAACTATGAGAGAACTGATTGGTACACTGATGATGTACGAAGCTGAAATGCAAGATGAGGTAAATGAGCATAAAGTCTACATAAAAAGGGAAAATACTGCTTTGAAAGTGACTTCTCAACAAAAGGATAGAAAGATGAAGAACAAAGAAGTGAGTGCTAAATCAGAAAGCTCTGATTCTTCAAATTCGGATGAAGAACTGGCACAGCTAGCCAGAAAATTCAGAAAGTTCTATAGTAAGAAGAAAGACTTCAAGAAATCCTTTAAAAAGGATAGCAAGGAAGTGAGATGCTATGAATGCAAAAAGATGGGACATATCAGACCAGATTGCCCAAAATTGAAAGATGCAAAGAAGAAGAAATTCTTCAAAAGAGATGATTATGAGCAGAAAGACAAGAAAGCTATGAAAGCTACTTGGAGTGTTTCTGAAGACTCAAGTAATTCTTCTGAATCAAGCTCAGAGAAGGAGGAAGCCAATTTAAAAGCAAATATGTGTTTCATGGCTGAAACTGATGAGGTACACTCATACTATTCCTCTGACTCAAATAATGAATCAAACTCTGAAACAAGCCTCTCAAATAAAAAACTTGCAGCTTACTGCAATATGCTTGAAGAAAGGTATGACTCATTATTTAATAAATATAAATCTATAAAGAACTTGTACAAAGCTATTTCAGATGAGAGAAATACTTTGCTAAAACAACATAAGGAATTAATTGACAAATACAATTCTGCTGAATCAAATAAAATTAATTTTGAATCAAAAATAAAAACTCTACAGGATGAAGTAGAATCTTATAAAACGGCTGCATTAATCTTTACAAAAGGAGAAAACACCTTAAATGAGATACTTGGAAAAACTGTAATTAAAAAGGAAAGGATTGGAATTGGAAGTAAAGGAGAAAAACCTAAGTTATACAAAAATTATTTTGTTCCTAGCACTAAACAGGTTATTTGTAACTACTGTGGAACAAGAGGTCATATAGCTAAAAACTGTTTTCTAAGACAACCTCAGATATGTGGAATTAAGAAAGCTTATATTTCCAACGATCTATATGATTCAATCAATTTTAAGAAAACAAAGCAAATCTGGATACCCAGATCACTGCTTGCTAACACTCCTGGACCCAACAAAATATGGGTACCAAAGCAATTTGTTTAAATGTCTTTGCAGGTAGCAGGTCACCAAAGAAAGAAAGAAATATGGTATATGGACAGTGGCTGCTCAAGACACATGAGTGGAACTTCAGCTAATTTCTCTTCTCTTACTCGAAAGGAAGGAGGACTTGTCACCTTTGGTGACAATGCCAAAGGAAAGATAATTGGTACTGGAACAGTTGGAGATCCAGAGACAGTCTCAATCAACAAAGTACTTTATGTACAAGGGTTAAAACACAATCTGATAAGTATCTCTCAACTCTGTGATGATGGATACACTGTTGATTTTACTAACAATAGTTGTACTGTTTCTAAAGATAAACTGTTTAAGTTTAGAGCACCCAGAACTGATAATGTTTATACTTTGGATCTGTATTCATTGTGTAAACAACGAGTAAACTGCTTAACTGCTAATATAAGTGAATCCTGGATCTGGCATAGAAGACTTGGTCATTGCAATATATATGCTTTACATAAATTATCTAAGAAACATTTAGTTTCTGATTTGCCTAGTCTCAAATTTGAAAATGACAGATTCTGTGATGCATGTCAGCTTGGCAAGCAACACAAATCATCATTCAAATCTGTTAATAAAGTTGCTACAACCAAACCTCTAGAACTTATCCATATGGATTTGTTTGGACCTTCAAGAGTAGCAAGTTTAGCTGGTAAATTATATGTTTATGTATTAGTTGATGATTATTCTAGATTTACTTGGATTTTCTTTTTGAAATTTAAAAGTGAAGCTTTTAGTTTATTTGAAGGTTTTTGTAAATCTATTCAAAATGAAAAAGGTTTTAATATAATCTCATTGAGAAGTGATCATGGTGGAGAATTTGAGAACCAGGAATTTAATTCCTTTTGCTCAAACATGGGTATTAAACACACCTTCTCTGCTCCAAGAACACCTCAACAGAATGGGATTGTAGAAAGAAGAAATAGAACTATTCAAGAAATGGCTAGAACTATGTTAAATGAATATAGCCTACCTATATATTTCTGGGCAGAAGCTGTTAATACAGCTTGTTATATAATGAATAGAATTTTAATAAGACCTATTTTGAAAAAGACACCCTATGAACTATGGAATAACAGAAAACCTAAAGTAAATTACTTTAAAGTTTTTGGATGCAAGGTTTACATCTTGAATACCAAAGATAATCTTGGTAAATTTGATCCAAAATCTGATAAAGGTATTTTCTTAGGATATTCTGCAACCTCCAAAGCTTATAGAGTCTATAATAAAAAGTCAAGGATTGTTGAAGAATCAGTTCATGTGAAATTTGATGAATCTGATCCTTTTGAGAAAAGGATAGAACAAATAGATGAACCTGATTCTAATGAAAACATGAGACCTGAGAATTTAAAGAATGATTTTGAAAATGATATAAAAGAAATTCAGTCCAGTTCAGAAGAACATGATACTGAAGAGCCTTTGAATGTAATGCCTAGACAGTCTAGAACCTTAAAGAATCACCCTTTAGAATCTGTGATAGGTGACTTAGAGACTGGTATTCAAACTAGAAGAAACTTTGGAAACATAGTTGAATTCTCTGCTTTCCTATCCCAACAAGAACCTAAGACCATAGAAGAAGCCTTAGATGATGAGAGCTGGGTAATAGCAATGCAAGATGAATTGAACCAGTTTAAGAGAAATAAGGTTTGGGAATTAGTTGAAAGACCACATGATTATCCAGTAATAGGAACTAAATGGGTCTTTAGGAATAAACAGGATGATCAAGGGATAATAACTAGAAATAAAGCAAGATTAGTAGCTAAAGGATATAATCAAGAAGAAGGAATAGATTATGATGAGACCTTTGCACCTGTAGCCAGGTTAGAAGCCATTAGAATCCTTTTAGCCTATGCATCTTATATGAATTTTAAATTATTTCAGATGGATGTTAAATCTGCCTTTTTAAATGGTTATTTAATGGAGGAAGTTTATGTTGAGCAACCTCCTGGTTTTGAAAATTCTCAAAAACCAGATTCTGTTTTCAAACTTACTAAAGCTCTTTATGGCCTTAAACAAGCACCAAGAGCTTGGTATGAAAGACTAAGTTCTTTTCTTTTGAAAAATGATTTTACTGTTGGACTAGCAGATCCAACACTCTTTAAGAAAACTGTGAAAAATAATGTTTTGTTGGTTCAAATTTATGTTGATGATGTAATTTTTGGATCAACCAATAAAATTCTTTGTCATGAATTTTCAGAATTAATGCAAAAAGAATTTGAAATGAGTATGATGGGAGAATTAAATTTCTTTTTGGGTCTTCAAATATTTCAAAAAGATTTTGGAAATGTTTTAAATCAATGCAAATACATTACTGATTTACTTAAGAAATTTGGGCTTGAAAACAGCAAGACATTTACAACTCCTATGTGTACTAATATAAAACTTGATTTGGATGAAACTGGAAAATCAGTGGACAACAAGTTATATAGAGGTATGATTGGTAGTTTGTTATATCTTACTGCTAGTAGACCAGATATAATGTATTCAGTATGTCTTTGTGCTCGATTTCAATCAAATCCCATAGAATCTCATTTAACTGCTGTTAAACGAATTTTTAGATATTTAAAAGGTACTATTTATCAATCTCTGCTTTATCCAAAAACCTCTGATTTTAATTTAATTTCATATTCAGATGCTGACTTTGGAAGCTGTAGATTAGATAGGAAGAGTACTTCAGGAACATGTCACTTTTTAGGAAAGTCTTTAGTATCATGGTCTAGTAAGAAACAACACTCAGTTGCCCTGTCAACAGCCGAGGCAGAATATGTGTCTGCAGGTAGTTGCTGTGCACAGGTGTTGTGGATGAAAAACACTCTTATGGACTTTGGATTAAATTTCAATAATACGCCTATTTTATGTGATAATACTAGTGCAATTAATATTTCAAAAAATCCTATTAGTCATTCTAGAACTAAGCACATTGATATAAGACATCACTTTTTAAGAGATCATGTGTTAAAAAAGGATATATTTTTAGAATTTGTAAATACAGAAAATCAATTAGCAGATATTTTTACTAAACCACTTCCCACGGCAAGGTTTGAATTTATTAAGGGGGAGTTAGGTTTATTTAATTTTAAATAGTTTCTTTTTAATCTTATTCTGTTTTCGAATTCTATTTTTTTTTCCCGCTATAAGTAATTTTATTTTGTTTTAAATAAAAGTAATGATTAGTGATTACACGGGAATCAAGGCTGTCAGAACCGTTTCACCTTCTAACCTGTTTTCACCTTTTTTTTCGGAAACCCTTTCGAAAACCTAAAACCGCACATCTGCTCCAAAACCCTTTTCTGAATCTTCAAACCCTAAACTTACGAACCTTCAGAAATCGTTGTTGAAATGGCAAAGACTAAGCGTCCAGATGAAGCCGAGAGCAGTGCTGCAAAGAAATCTAAAGTAGTTGGTCGGAAGATACTGCAAGGTAAAGTCATCGATTTAGAATGGCTGTTTGAAACTAATTTGCTGTTGAAACAAGCGTTGTCGTTTCAAGGCCTTGAGCAAGCCTTTAATAGTGAAAACTCTGAGTTTCTATATGAGGCAGAAATGAGACATTTCTTTAGAACTGTTCAGTTTAGCCTTGGAGATACGGAGGATAGTTTATTGGCTCAAATAGAGGATAAGGACTTTTCCATATCATCTGTAGAGATAAGTCAAATTCTTAACTGCCCTCATGAAGGAGTTTTTCATTTTGATTTACGGAATATTGGAGATTCTGTACATAAGTCTGAAGACATTATGTCTTTTCTGTTTGGAACCAAAGTGATAAAGAAGATGATTATTAAAGATTTGGAGCCTGATCAGAAAATCTTGGTAAAGTTTGTTCAGACTGGTTTAGCACCAAGGATGGCTGAGATGGAGAAAATTCTGTACCCTGACATGTATATAATGTATCTTTTGATGAGTGATATTAAGTTTAATTTTCCTCGATTTATGATAAGATATCTGAGATACTGCTGTCAGAGTGAAGCAAGAATGACCTTTTTCCCATATGGAAGGTTCATTTCTTTGTTGTTGTTTAAAAGAGGAATGATCAGATTGGTAAGTGCTGGGGTGAAATGTCACCACAGTAATGTTTTTAATGCTGGAACTTTGAGGAAAGTCGGATACTTCTGGAGCACAATTAAAGGAAAACTTTTACCTGTTGGAGCTGAGGAAGACTCGGAGAGTGCTCAGGCTCAACCTGCTAAGTCCAAGGAGGGACAAGCAGAATCAAGGGTTAGTACAGTGGCAAGAAGAATTCGCTTTGAGATGGAGGAAGTTGAGGAAGAGAGAAGTCAGGAAGGACTTCAATCTAGAAGGAAGAGGTCAATTGATGAAGAAATTATCTCTCCTGTCTTGAAATCTTCTGAACCTGTAATTTCTTATTCATTTGTGAGAGAAGCTGTTGTGGAGAGGACTGCACCGATAGAGGAACCAGTAGCTCAACCGGAAATTCAGCTAGAACCTCAAACTGCTGTTGTGGCTGTTGAAGAAGCAATTCTACAAGAACAACTTATGGAGGCAGTGCCTGGTGAAGAAGTGGCCCGACCTCAAGAAGTTCATGAAGATATTGTTCTTGATCATTCAGTAGAAGTCAGAGAGACTACTGTTCGTGATGAACACACTTCTGAAATTAATACAGAAGTACTTCAGGAAGATTTTTCAGTGGAAGAGTTTCAAGCTTCAAAGAATAGTTCAGTGGATCAACCTTTTCAGGACAAAGAACAATCAGATGCAGATTCTTTACCCCTTGTCCTACTTCGTCAATCTGATTCTGGACATGAGAATCAAGCACAGGGTGCCCCTGATTCGAGAAAAGAAGAAGTTGTTGAGTTATACAAGCGTATTTCTCAGTTAGAATCTGAGAATGTTAGTCTCAGAAGTTCTCTGAACTTGGAGCAGTTAAAGTTTCAGAAGCTGAAAGAATCTACTGTTTCAAGACAGGAAGTAGATTTGTTTAAAACTGATATGTTGCATGCTGTTGATCAGTTGAAATCAGAGATGGTAACGAAAGTTGATTTGTCTGAGATGAAAATTTACATGGAGAATAAATTTGAATCTGTTGCAAATAGTGCTGTGAGTGGATCAGGTTCTTCACCTGATTTGATTCGAAGATTTCAAGCAATTACAGGAGCACTGAGCAATATGAGTGACAGATTACACGATCTTCAGTGTAATAGTGCCCCTTTGTCAGTTTTGCTAGATAATCAGAAATTTTTGGTAGATCAGTTGACATCTGGAGAGCAACCGATTAGGATTCTTTTGAATCAGTTATCAGAAAAGCTGGCTCTTTTTGTTGAAAAAGAAGAAATAATGCATGAGTTTTTCAGAGTTAATTTGATTGAAGATATTCATATGACTCAGGAGAACAGGGATCTTATCATCAAGTTAGGAGATGGGATGATGAAGAGGCTTCGAGAACAGTTTACAGAGATCAAAACCGCAATTCAAAGGAGATAGACACCTTTTTCCCTGTCTTATCCCTACACCTTGATTCCTCTGTATATCACTGTCGTAGCTTGTGAATAAAAATTCTTTTCTTATCTTTTTTGTTTTGTTATTTATTGATTTATGATTAAGTTAGCCAGTATACAAAAATTCACTTATTCATACACAGTTAATTATAGCATTTACTTATAGTTCAGTGCCATATTGAATGTGTTCAAATCCGTAATTTTTCATTCTTTTTGATATCACAAAAAGGGGGAGAATTTGGATAAACACAACATTTAAATTCATTCGTTTCCTATGAAGAAATTTGGATATATAGGAGCATTTGGATATATACGACATTTATCTTTTATCTATTTGAAAATTTATTTTTATGGGAGAGTTATGGGGGAGAAATTTTATAGTTAAATATTGTTTTAATCCTTTCAAAATTCTAAAATTTTATAAAACTTTTTTTTTCAATCAAGATTGCAATTAAATTAGTTTTATTATTTTATGGGTTTTGTGATCATCAAAAAGGGGGAGATTGTTGAGCAATGTATTGTTTTTAAACAAATCAAAATAATGTTTTTTAAAGGGGGAGATTATTTTAAATAATACTCTGTCTCTTTATGATGATTTTGATGCTCACAAATACCCTTAATTATTTACTAATTATTTCGTTGAGTATTTTGCAGGAATTTATTTTATATAACGAGATTTTATACTTCATTTATTCCAAGATCAATTTTAGCGTGTTCTGGAATCACTGTAGCGCAAGATCAATTTTAGCGCGTTCTGGAATCACTGTAGCGCAAGATCAATTTTAGCGCGTACTGGAATCACTGTTCATACCCTACGTTGATGAACGTAACGTATGGATGAAAAGTTTACTTTTTATGTTATTTTGAAACGTATGGTTAATGAACCTTACGTTGTTGAAAAGTATGGAAGAAGAACATTACGTTTGGAAGGAACCTTACGTTTTTGTTGTTGGACAAGTATGGAAGAGAAACCGTACGTTAGTTTTCAGTGTTGAGTTTGTTTCTCAAAAGTATGGATCATCAACCTTACTTTTATAATCAACCGTACGTTCTTTGGAGAGTTGAAGCAAGACAAAGTATGGATGATCAACCCTACGTTTGAATGCTGAAGAGAAAGTATGTATGTTCAACCTTACGTTCTGAACCTTACGTTTGTGAACCCTACGTTTGGAGCCACGTCATCAACCCTACGTTTGGCGTCGGGATATTTTTGACAGACGATATTTCCTTCTGAATTAGTCAATCAAGCGGATTATTAGGTGGATTTCGAGCTGATTCTTAAATACGACTTTGACTGAATCAAAGACGATTTACAACGGATTAATGTTTGATTTAAACGGAGCTTTTTATGCCGATTCTTCAGGGGAGTTACAACGGCTTTGTTATTTCATTTAATATCGCGAATCTAAAGGAGATTTTCATGGATCTATTTATGCGGAAGATTTTCTCATATTTGAATATATATGTTCTATCTTAAAAACTTCGGATATATATATATATGCACGGGAAAAGTGTGTGATATAGATTTTGATCTTTTGACGAGCAAGAAAACAGAGACTGTGAAGAAGCGTTCTTTTCTGGTGATCGAGAAGAAGCGTAAGACCTTTATTACTGAAGGAAGATCTTGATAGCAGATTCACGTGTTCTACATCGACTACCTGTTGTGAATCTACTGCTGCTGAAGTTGTGAAGTTTCTGGTAATATCTATTGCAACTGGATCGACTCAGAACTGTTTTGATTACGGATCTTTATTTTCTGAAGACGACGATCTATCTACTGTCAATTGCTTTCTGTTGCAATTGTGAAGAACAACTGGAGAAGTGTTTCTTTATCGAAACCATTTTATTTTTGAGTGATCAGCTTCTCGTTCTAAGCTGTGTGGGTTTGTGTTTGAACCAGGAAGGCTGTGTTTGCCTGAATCTTGTAAAGGTGTCAACTGCCTGTACTCAGTTGTGGACGGGTCTGTGGAAACGAGGACCAGATAGTGAAAATCGCCAAGCTCGTGGATTTGAGCGTTGGTGGAGTGGACTAGGGGCCTTCTGTTCCCCGAACCACTATACATCTGTGTGTTCATGCTTTTACTTTTTCCGCTGCATATTTAATCGTGCAAAAGCATAGTGAACAGAATTTGTCTAAATTGAAGAGATTGTAATAATTTGAAAAAGACACAATTCACCCCCCTCTTGTGTATAATCCGTAGATTCAGATCCAACATGTTTATTAACCATATAATATAAAAATACAAAGAGACATGGAAAATGTCAAACTATATAACTAAGAGTTAAATCTAAATGATAAGGGTAATATAGTGACCCAAACCTATCTAAAACATATTTGTTGAGTGGTTTTCAACCTATACCCACCTCAAACTTTTAATAATATTGTTTGGAGCCATTATAAACTGAATATAAATTTATTATAAAATAGTACATAATGTTTTTCTTAAAGAGCCCCTCCTCTCCCTTATAAAAAGAGACCAGTTCTAACCAATTTCTCACACCTCTCAACCATTTTGGCTCTTCCAACCACTTCCCAATTAACCTAACTACATCCCTCTTCTCCTACAAGTGTCATTCCCTTAGGAATAATGCACTTCAAGAGTCACTTTGGTTCAAATCAAAGGGTGTTACCCAAATTAAAGGTAAGGATTTCTCTTAACTTCTTTTATTTTATGTTACTTTTCCAACCCCTAAACTCATTTTATAATTTTATTTTGTAAAAACACTAGTATCATTAGTATAATATGATATTTTTATGATATTCATTCATACTACACTCACACACACCTCCATTTATTGGGTGAAGAACAAAATGTTTCTGTGGATGGGAACCAAACGCCTCACGAAATGATGATTGTTCAAATTATCTCCTACCGCCTCTCATGATGGCCATTATGATGGAATTGTAAATAAATATGATTTTTTATGATTTTTATTTTATACATAATCATCTTTAATTCAATTTATTAGCATACCATTATTCATTTCAGGTTGTATATATATATTCAATAATTTCATTTGAGGAAGTGCGGATTACCGCCCCCTCAAAGTGATATGACTCATTAATACCATATGTGGGATGTATAAATGATGGATTTAATGATATTATATTTGATATTATACTGTAATTACAATATACCTATATATAAATAGGTTTTAATTCAATTAAAATAAGAAATAGAAATGAAATTAGCGTTCATGCATACGTACGACTTAACAGCTCCATGAACGGTGTATTTCATTTTTTACCCCAAAATGATATTTACTGTTATAAATTCATGTATATACTGGATATATATGATATATATGATATTTAAATAATGAATATAATTCTTGATATAATTAACGTTTGACCATGTGACCAACTTGTAACTATAAACTGTTCATTTTTGAATCAACTGCCAAATATCGACAAAATGAATGTTATTAACATAAATGATTTAATAATGTTTATAACATGTTAATAAGTGATATAAATGGAATAATAAACTTTAAAAAGTTTCATAAGAAAGTATAAATTAACTTTAGTTTATTATTCAGTATATTAAAAAATGAACGGGTCAAGTCGGACACGAGGTAAGGGGTTTCTTATCTCACTTTTAATTCTGTGAGATATTGATTGTTCACCACTTATTCATTGTATGTGGTGTATTGTGTACTGAAATGTATTATATATTATCATGGTCCTCTTTATATTCATTATATTCATTGATTAATTTGGTTGTTATGGACGAATCGATTGATTACAATGAGATAAGGGTTAATTCTACAGTCTCTTTATTATCCGAGGTTGTTTATACGTAATTATCTACTGGGAATTCTTTATCATCCACATCCATGTTTTTAAAAATGTATTTCAAAACATTTTTACTATTGACTACACAGTGGATTAATGTCATTTATACACTTATGGGTTTTTAAAAGAATGATTCTGTCATTTTCCAAACAAGTTTCTTTTTAACATTTTCGACAAATTTAAGGTAAGAATATCTTTTTTAACTTATACGGCCGGTGCGGTTATTTTCCACATTTATAAAATCGTCGAATCATACCTTACAAGCATATAAGAATATTTTCAAAATAAATGGTTCCCTTATAATTATGTCACTCTTGAATGTTTTCAAAATTTAAAGTGATATTTCTCTAAAAAGTGTTTGGAATTTATCTATGTCAACATCCTTTTGTGGATTTTTAGCTTATTGAAATTGATTTATTATGATACAAAACATCCATATTGTATTGAATGTTTTGTGATATTTTTAACTGTTGATATGTTATTTTTATACCATTCATGGATTATGGTTAAATTGTTGACATTTTATATGCTTGTTTTAATATGGATGTTTATGATTTGTTTAAACCTTTTCATACGAGGAATGTATTGGACTTAGTAAGTGACGGGTGGAGCCTTCTATAGATTCTCGATGCATCAGTATGTCTCATGAGACAACTAGACGTGGAATTGGATGAGGCCCTTTCCCAATTTTTGATATATGGTTTTGGCCAAGACCTTAATCATTTTCAGGCGTCTTGGCTGAGGCCTTGACAAAATGTTTCAGAATATCCAGCATTATACATGTACTGATTATGATAATAATATTGATGGTCCATGTGGTCATTCAACTAGTAGAATACCAATGATTATGTTTTATTTTTGAATTATTTACTCAGCTCAAATTCATTCCATAAAAGTATTAATGTATATTATTGGTAAAGTCATGTGCTTTCAGTTATTTACCATGCTTAATATTTATGTTATCTTCCGTTGTATTTCTTACACTTACATAGCATTTGAGCTCACCCATTTTGTATGTTTCATTTTTTGAAGATATGAAAAAGTTATGAGGGACTTTCCATCTTTATTTTGGAAGATTTGATGTTTCCAATGGAATAAATTCGTGTTGTATTTCTTTTAAAGTAGTAAAGTTGAACTTATGTATGAATTTTGTTTCTAATAATACTAAACTGATCGGTCTTTAGAGACATTATTTCCTTGTGATCAAGCCAATGTTATGTAATAATGCACCCACTCTGTGTAACTAGGGTTGGGGCATTACAATATATTTATTTTATTTTTAAATTTTGTACCCAATATTGACATTCTTGAAAAACAAATATATATTTTATTCAATCAATAAATCATTTTTTAGTCATTTCATTTATTTTAATTATTTTAATATGTCATTTAGTTATTATAATTCCTTAAAATAAGAAAAAAAAATTGATTTTATTATTAATTAGGAAAATAATTTATTTAGGTAATTTAATTACATTATTTTAAACATCTAGTATTTTTACTGTAAAATCGGGTAGTTTCCTAAAAATTATTGCCTGATTTTTGTATTCATAAATAAGGGGATTTTATACTCCCAAAATAAATAATATAAAATATAATTTTTCCCTAATTATAAGTAATAATATAAAAATTTATATATAACACCCATTTTATTAATTTTCAAATAATTATACAATCATGGTTAATAATTATGTTATAATAATTAATGTTATAATGGGTTTAATGGTGTTTAACAATAAGATAAGTCATACAATATATCCAAAACATGATAAAATGTTATTTGATGTGTTTAATTGGAATTATAACCACTTACATAAATATTTTGGGTCCCTTGGTGAAGCTTTAGGTTAATATGAAATATATATTATTTAATACATTATGTAATTCCATGTGTGTCCTTTCTCTTCCCTATAAAAAGAAACCATATATCCACTCCTATCCCAACATCATAAGCCATTTATCATATCCAATAATGGCAATTATACTTTCTTATCATCATTATCATATACTATATATTTTTTCCTATAAAAAAACATTCCATTCATAGATTAATTTTTATAAATGAAGACATTTATTAATAAAGTGTAATAACTCTTAATAGATAACATTTAGTTTTATTCCATTCAATAATGACAAAAAATATGATATCCATTATAAATTATGAATTATGTATCTTCAATATGATTAATTTTTATTATGATTGTTGAACAACCTTTATCACATTATTTTCTATCCAATTATAAATGAAAACGTTTCTCGTGCATATGTATTTCTTATCGTCTCAACATAGAGGTGTAATTATCATTTTATATCAATTTTACATAGATAGATATAAATATGGAACTAGTGTTTATATAAAATAATAATTATATATTAATATTTTTATGGAATAATATTATGAAAAATATATATTTATTATGGTGGAGGTTCGAACATGTTTGAAGAATGATCATTCTTGAGGCAAGGGATTTTTTTTTCAAAACCCATTTTAATTGGAATATTTAATGTCATAATTTCGATTGAAAAAAAATATTTTATCCTTATATAATAGTCCAATTAATTTTTATTATCCTATATTTCTTTATTGATTTATTAATTATTAGTATGATTTTAAACTAATTTTTATGTTAATGGGATCAATATTTGTTTATGAAACATTCATACTTATCTCACTAATTGTTATTAGTATAAATTTTTCATTTATATATGTGATTTCTAGATTATTTTTCAAGATTATTATTGAATGTAATTCAATATATTTTTAATGTTATTTTTAGCGATGATTTATTTGTAAAAAAAATTAATGGTTAATCTTATTTTCATTCTCTGAATGAGGATATTTTTACTAAAGTGTCAATAGAATCACTATTATTTTAATGATTATAGCATGAAGGGAATTTCAAGAAATCATGACCACTTAATATTTGGATGAATTCAAAAAAAAATTATATGGATGTCTTCAAATAAAAAATATATTTAATATTTTTGAATTAGTTCTATTTTTAATTAGTCATTAAAGGAATATTGTGTATTATCATAATGAATTACTCGATGTAAATTTATAAAAATTAATCTCTATGAAAACATCCTTGATGTTAGTTATTATTTACATGGGAGGTAAAACAATTATACACTCTTTACAGATTCAATTAATTTTCTATAACTATTATAATGATATTTTTTAGGAAAATAATTTATTTTACAGAAGTTATTCTACGATGATACGATGAATTTTTCATG
This sequence comes from Viscum album, assembly GCA_963277665.1. Classification (NCBI taxonomy): domain Eukaryota; kingdom Viridiplantae; phylum Streptophyta; class Magnoliopsida; order Santalales; family Viscaceae; genus Viscum; species Viscum album. The sequence continues at coordinate 740,261,107 of OY728145.1, read as the reverse complement.
ATCAGGTGATATATATATAAATGAATATGGATTATGTGATGGTTGGTTATGTTATAGCCCTCTAATTCATTGGGTAATGTGATTTTGGTATCGTATGATATAATGATTGTATCATTGGATATTATTTCTGATAATAGTTTTAAATGTTTTTTTCTAAGTATAATTGTGATCTAATATGATCATTGGAAGATATATAGAAATGGTTGTGGATATCATTATTGAGATTTTGATGTCTGAGTATGATCAATTTATATATATAATCAAATGATTATTCAAGAACATGACTATAATTATCTATATTCATAAGATTATGATTTCTTATAGTTTTATATAATCATTCATATGTTTTTAATCTTCAATGATGATAATTCATTTTCCACCCCTATTGTTCAAACATAAAAAATGAGTTGAATTTGTAGGATATTATATTTTTTTATTGGAATGAATATTTTACAATTGGAACAGATACATAAATATGATATAATACTCTCATTATAATCTTATTCTCTAATGATTGATTTCTACCAGGTTTACCATTATTGATGATTTCAAATCACTCATCCTTATGATTTACATCATAATGTTTTGATGGAAGGATGTATGTTTGGCATGTGTAAAAATATTAATTATATAAAAAGGGATAATTGAGATGATGTGGATTGTACATATCAAATATTTTTATTTATCTAGTATCTTAATAAAATATGACTTTATAGTCCCATGGAATGTTTTTTTGTGAAATATATTGAATATTCATTTAAAATGATGTATAATTAATTTATATAGTGACTAGGTCACATCATTACATCGAAATTTCCATCATTAAATTTATCTTTAACACATTTTTCATTTTTTATATATTTAATTTTCTATAAACAAACCAACATGGTGATGTTTCATATACTTTCACATCAAACATAAGACTATAGATTTTTTAATTTGATAGGTAATGACCTGTGATTCTATGATGTATCCTTAGAATCATAATTATTTTGACACATTTTTTCATTTTCCAAGAGGTTCTCTATTATTGTCATCATGTACCTAAGAACCTAGACATTCCTCAATTAGTGATAAAAATCTTATGCGTTCTCATGATTTTTATCTAAAATCACATTAGTTAATGTTATCATAGAGGAACTTTACTATACTAAAATCACAATAACCTATACTCCATATTCTACCAAATTTAAAAATGCATCATCGTTGTTTCATTAAACTCATGTTCGATTAAAAAATTTGTAATTTTTACCAAAAATATTATAAAATATGCTGCATGATATTTATAGAGCTAATATTTACAATATTTGTAATGTCAATTTACATGATTTAAACCTCACCAATTTACCAGTTTGATCTTATTTGTAACAATTTGGTATTTAGAGTGTGTTTTGGGATAAAAAGTTTATATTTCATAATTCTGGATTTTTAACAGATTATTATCATTGGGGTATTTTGGTCATTCCTCATAAAATATATTTTAAAATTTTGTGATTATAATTTTTTTTGAACCCCTATTTTATTTACATCATCTTTGTCTTCAGGACCGGGAAATTATTCATGCATATTGAAACCCAAAAAAATCAATGTAGTTGACAATTTGTTCGGGCGGACTGCATTGATTCCACCATAGTAATGGAAGAATAATTCGGCATAAACCCCTCCAAATGATTTGATTCCACTTTTATATTAAATATAAGCCTCTGAATCATAGACACAAGTATTTTTAAGCCATTTGGAATCCATTATGATGACCCTTGAGTGATAGAGTTGTGAAGGAAGCTTCCAGGAATCTTCATCCAGAGAATGTGATTTACAATAAAAAAATCATAACTCATTCAATATGCGTCCAATGAATTCGAAATATTGAGGGGGGATGGAAAAAACATTTAGGGAAAATATTTATGAAGAGGTCGACACGTGAAACGGCTAATTAATGGTTTGAAAACATGACAACTTGATGATGATGAAAAATGCCTATAAAAGGAGAGATGCTCTTACCTCAAAATCATTCTATTCATCACAACACCATCTGTCACAAAGGTAGTCGGTTTGAGAGAGTGAAGGTGAAGGATGATATTTTGATCCTTAAGAAGATGACATCCTTTGAAGATTCAATAGAGAAGATAAAGTCTTCCCATCTGATGGAAGGCTAAATGGAAAGTGGTTGCGGACGACGACACCCGACGGACACTCTCTTCCGAGTTTTTGATTTTAATGTGTACTCTCTTTTTAAATTTCTCTTGAACCTATATTTTTGAATGAATATGGTTGTTTTATTTCTCAAATATATTTTCATCAAATTTTTTTAACGTTGTTTCATCTATAATGTAGAACAATTGATTTCGCTATTTAAAATTCATTGGTCCGGTTTTTCCATTGAGCATAGTGAATTCAATTAGGTTCAATTACATGGAGGTATTTATGTAATTGAATAACTTATTTAGGTGATACCAAAATCATATTGAATTCTTAAATATGATGTATTTTCAAATTTGAGTGTAACCTGGGGGTCCTTGGGGGTACATTTAGGAATTTAAATTAAGAGATATATTTTTATATACAAGGAAGAGGGGGGTGTCTGAGAGGGTGAAGCTTGTCTGCGATCGCTATTTTTATTCTTGATTTCAAACACAGGTTATATTTACTTTAAAATTATTTCACTTTAGTATTTAGTTAAAATTCTATTTTCAAATTGTTAATCAAATACCCTTTTTCATTTCTGCAGAAAATAAATAACAAAAGTGACAGTTTTGCAACTCGAACTGCAACCTCCTAGAGAGACAACCCTGTGGTCACCATTGTGATAAATTAAAATGGAAAATATTGATTGAGGTTTTTAAGAAACAAAAACGCTCACATCAATTGGCGCCATTTCCAGGGAGGTTGCTAGAGTTGATTTTATTTTAATTATTTTTTCTTGCATGACCCAATATTCTGAACTGAACTTGTTACCTTTAGATTCTGAAATTGAAAGATCTTTTCACACTAGGGTTAGAGGAACTAATCCCCAAGTTGCAAGTTGTGAATATTCCACCAATACACCTAGGAAAGAATTAGTTTAAAATGAAATCCAAATGGATGAAAATAGAACATTGATAGAACTGGATTCATCCTATGATGAAAATCACGAGAATCCTGTAGAGTACCCTGATGCCCCTGCTGGATTTGAAATCAAGTCTGGTTTCATCCACAAGATTCCCAAATACAATGGGTTTCCTGGTGAATACCCACACAAACACCTCCGATAATTCAGCTACTTGTGTGTCAACATGAAACCTCATAAATTTGATGCTGATCAAATAAAGCTGAGGTCGTTTCCTTTTTCTCTAGATGGAGTTGCTAAGGAATTTTTTTTCTATTCTCACTCAAAATTGATTAGAAATTGGAATGAATTAAAAAATATTTTCCTTGAAAAATTATTCCCAGCATCTAGGACTACCTCCATTCAATAGGAGATTTGTGGAATTATGCATACACAAAGAGAAACACTTCACGAATACTAGGAAAGGTTCAATCGTCATTATTTTAGTTTCCCCAGTCATCAAATCAGTGACCAACTTCTCATTAAATACTTTTATGAAGTATTGTGTCTCACTGATAGAAGTATGATCGATGCTGCTACAGGAGGAGATTTAGTTGATAAGACACGAACTGCTACTGGGATTTTAATTGCAAACATGGCCCATAATTCCCTACAATTTGGAACCAGAGGCCTTCGTCAAGTCAAAGCTTCAAAAGAACTCCCTATTACTAGTCCCGAAAACAACACAATTGCAAGTCAACTATATGATCATACCACCATGGTAAGGTCAATAATGTTGTCTAACACCCCACCAACCCAACCCAAACCTGAAGCGGCATTCCATCTACATGTACACTATGGGATTTGTTATTCGAATGATCATTTAGTGACCAATGCCCACAAATGCAAGAGTCTCCTAAGAACTGCAATGCAGTTTTTCCTAGAAGACCATTTCAATCAAACCAGCAAAGGCCATTTCAAAACAACCAATATTTCAATCAAGGATGGAACAAAAACTCAAATGAGAGATTTCGTCAACCTGAAGAACCGAGAGGATTCTTCCAAGGAAAATCAAGTAATTCTCAACTAAGATATTTCAATGAGAAATCCAATGCTCATTTTGGAAGCAATTTTCACCCTACCCCTCCCACTCAAATCTCTGATAGGAACCTTGAAGAAGTAATGAGGAAACAACAAGAATAAATGACGAAACAACAAGAGGAAATGAGGAAACTAAAAGAATACTCAAAACAACAAGATAACAAAATAAATACCTTGATGACTCAAATGGGTCAAATTTCCATTGGTATTAACTGCATAACAAATCAAATGGGTGGTGGTTTACCCTCACAACCACAAGTAAATCCAAGGAATAATTGGAAGGAAAATGTGAGTGCAATTTAACTTAGGAGTGGAACAAAATTGAACAACCCTCAGATTGAGAACATCAAGCCTGCTGCTGATACTATTGATGAAAATCCTACCCTTAATAAAAATGTTGAAAAATATGAAGTTAATGGAAACTAAATGTCAATAGAGGAAATCTTGTTTGAAATAACAAATAATGATTGGTAGAGGATGTATGGTCCTTATGTTCCTCCAAAACATACTCAGAATACCCCAGAAACATTCAAAACTCCACTGCCTTATCCAAGGTGTGAACCACCACCAAAGTCAAGTGCTGAAAATGAATTGGATAAGGAGGTTTTGGAAACATTGAAGAATGTCCAAGTAAATATTCCATTGCTCGATGATGTGAAACAAATTTTTAGGTATGCTATGTTTCTGAAAGACATGTGTACCAGTAATAGAAAGTTCAAAGGAGGTGAAAAATAAAACTTAGGTAGGAATGTTTCATCGATGATTAAACATGCCCTTACTGTCAAGTGTAAAGACCCTGGGACATTTACCATTCCCTGTACCACTAGGAAATGTGAATTCAAAGATGTGATGCTTGATCTAGGGGCCTCCATCAATGTAATGACACATTCTGTCTACTCATCTCTTCAGGTTGGATACATGAAACCCAGTGGAATTATCATTCATCTTGCAAATCAAAGTACCTCCAATCCTACTGGAGTTATATAGGATGTTCTCGTTCAAGTGAGAGACATGATTTTTCCTGTTGACTTCTATTTTTTGGATATGCAAGATGATCATTTTAGCACACATTCTCCCCTCATCCTAGGGAGGCCATTTCTGAAAATATCAAAAGTAATCATCAATGTTCACAAGGGAACACATTCAATAGAATTTGGAGGTGATGTTGTTCATTTCAACATTTTTCAATCAATGAAAAACCCAGTTGAGGTTCATTCAACTCCCCATGAAAACATGATTGATTGGTTTTCCTCTGGCATGTTACCTGATTTTTTCTACGATGAAATACCAACTAATGAGGAAAAAGAGGGAAATTTGTATGATACTGAATTAGATAAAAATGAGGATGAAATTGGAGACTCTTAAGAGTGTTGGGATGTTGAGACTAGATATCTGAGCAATGATGAAGATGAATTCCTAGAAACCACTGAATCTGTTAGTGGTATTCTAGGAGAGGTTTCCAATTTTTCACATGAAACCAGTCTTGAGATCATAGAAAGAGATCACCAAGCCGAACATGGAGCTTCACTAAACAATATAACTTCTGAAAAGTTCCTAGTTATCAATGAAACCAACCCACCTATCGTAGAATTGAATCCCATTCCAGATAACCTCAAGTATGCCTTCATAGGTAATAATGAACAATTCCCAGAAATAATCTCAAAATATTTGTCAGAAGCCCAGGAAAACCAATTGTTGGATGTTCTCAGGTCCCACAAGGAAGCCATGGGATGGACTCTCTCTCATCTAATGAGAATCAGCCCCTTAGTTTGCATGCACAAAATTTTAATGGAGTATTATGGTAGACTGATTATAAAATTTCAAAGAAGACATAACCCAACAATTTTGGAGGTTGTGAAGAAAGAATTTACCACATTGCTGGCTGCTGGACTATTTTTCCTATATCTAATCGTCAATGGGTAAGTACAGTACATGTTGTTCCTAAAAAAAGTGGATTTACAATCTCAAGGAATGAATTTGGTGAACATGTCCCCATAAGGCTTCCAAATAAATGGATAATGTGCATTGATTATAGGAAACTCAATTTGGTTGCAAAGAAAGACCACTTCCCGTTACCATTCATTGATCATGTCCTTGAAAGACTAGCTGGGAAAACCCACTATTGTTATCTGGATGGATTCTCTGGATATTTTCAGATTCACATTTTACCTGATGATCAAGAGAAAACCACCTTCACATGCCCATTTGGAACTTTTGCATACAGAAGGATACCCTTCGGTTTATGTAATTCCCCGGGAACTTTTCAAAGGTGTATGATAAGAATATTATCTGAATTTTTGGAAACTTGCATGCATGTTCTTTTGGATGAATTAACTGTTTATGGATCACCTTTTGAAAGTTGTTTGAAAATCTTGGAATGTTTCCTTAAACCATGCATTGAAAAGAACCTTGTTCTAAATAATGAAAAATGTCATTTTATGTTTTCTAAAGGGATCGTTCTTGGACATGTTGTGTCCTGTGATGGAATTCAAGTTGATCAATCCAAAGTTGAGGTCATTTCTTCATTACCATACCCAAAAACTGTGAGAGATGTGAGATCCTTCCTTGGGAATGCTAGATTTTATAGAAGATTCATTAATAATTTCAATACGATTTCACTTCCATTTTCCAGATTACTCCAAAAAGAAGTCCCATTTTTCTTTGATGAGAATTGCATAAATTCATTTCATGATCTAAAATAAAGATTGATAACCCCTCCCATTTTCACCTCCTAAATGGGATAATCCATTTGAAATATTGACCGACGCATCTGACTTTTTTCATGGGGAAGTATTGAGTCAAATGGAAGAAAAGAAATCTCATGTCATTGCCTATGCGTCCCAAACTCTTGATCAAGCCCAATAAAACTACACAAGAACTGAGAAAGAACTGTTGGCTGTTGTCTTTGCTCTAGACAAATTTAGATGTTATCTACTGGGATCCACGGTGATTGTTTTTACTGATCATTCTGATATCAGATTCTTGATGAAGAAACATGATGCAAAACCAAGACTTATGAGATGGATTTTTCTTTTAGAGGAGTTTGATGTTGAAATAAAATATAAGAATTGATGTGAGAAACTTTTTTCTGGTCATTTGAGCTAGATACCATCTATTGAGAATAGAAAATTTCCAATGTGTTCCCCAATTAAGGAAACCTTTCCAAATAAGGATTTATTTGCTGCTCAATGTGAAATACCATGGTTTGCTAATCTTGTAAACTTTTCGGCTTCTGATGAACATCCACACTGGTTTTTTAAAAATAAAATTGATAAACTTGTGAGCGATTAAAAGAAATACATTTGGGATGATCCTTATTTATGGCACATTGGAAGTGATCAAATGATACGAAGATGCGTTCCAAACTCTGAATTTCAATCCATCCTACATTTCTGCCACATATTAAACTATGGAGGAAACTTTGGACCATAGTGAACAACAAGAAAAGTTCTGGAATATGGATTGTATTGGCCCACCATTTTTAGATATGCTTTCGAATTATGAAGAACCTGTAAAAATTGTCAATTCCAAGGAATCATTTCCAAATGGAATGAAATGCCAAAAAACCCACTTTTGTTTTGTGATGTTTTTGATGTATGGGGAATGGATTTCATGGGGACTCTTCCTAATTCATTTGGATATATCTACATATTCCTGGTTGTTGATTATGTATCCATGTGGGTAGAGGCTATCCCCACCCGAACTGTTGATGAAAAAATTGTGTCCAAATTTTTGAAAGGAAATATGTTTTCAAGGTTTGGATTTCCAATATTTCTAATTACCGATCAAGGTTCCCATTTCTGTAATAGGAATTTGGAATCTATTTTGAAGGAATACGGTGTTAATCATATGGTCCATATGCCCTATCATCCTCAAATAAATTGAATGGTTGTTTTGTGTAATAGGGAGATCAAACAAATCCTAGAAAAAACAGTGAACCGAAATAGAAAGGATGGGAGTTTGAGACTTGATGATGCTATTTGGGCCAACAGAACTGCTTTCAAAACCCTATTGGAATGTCACCATTTAGATTGGTCTATGGAAAAGCTTTTCACCTACCAGTTGAGTTAGAACAAAAATCATTTTTAGCTGTAAAAACATGTTACATGAACCAATATTTTGCTGGGAAAGAAAGAAAATATTGTTTGCAGGAGGTGGACGAGATCATAAATAATGCATATGAACGCTCTAGGTTACACAAGGAGTGAAACAAATCCTTTCATAATGGGAGGATTATCATCAAAAACTTCAAGGAGGGAGACAAAGTTCTGTTGTTCGATGCCAGATTGAAACTCTTCCCGGGTAAATTTCATTCCAAATGGTCTGGCCCATTCATTGTTACTCATGTTTTTCCTTTTGGTGAAATAAATATTAACGATCCATATAAGGAGACATCATTCACTTTCAATGGTCAAAGGCTAAATGTATTTCAAGAAAATTTTCATGATCCTCCAGGGGAGGAGATTCAACTTCATGACGCAGAATATATTTGATGCCAGGTTGTGTCTTTCCTTATCATTTATTTTTTCTATGTCTTTTATTTCTGGAATTTCATCCTAAGAAAAACTACACAATGAGGACATTTCATATAATAAGTGTGTGGGGGGGACACAATTCTGGGTAGATTAAGTTTTTACAAACTTCTGTTTTAATTTTTTTTTTCAAAATTTCTTTCCATTTCTTTCATGTTTCATTTTCAAATAAAAAAAAATATTTTCGAATTTCTTGAATTTCATTTGAAACTCATGCCAAGGAGTGAACAAATTGATCCTTTGAAACTAAACATAAATGAATGCTGAAAATGACATTGTTTCATGTTCAAAAATTTGGAAAATTCTTGAAATGATCACTGATTTTTAAATCTCATGGCACATATCACTGACATTATGATTGAAATTATCATTACTGTGAGGCCTCTGGACCCATTTTTACATCTTCTTCACATTTACCTCTTTCTTGAGAGAACCAATTCATGTTTGTATAAACTAGAACTTGATTTATTTCTATCAAAACTTGAGGGCTGAGATACTTTTGACTAAAATTATTGAGGCATTTGTATGAATATTGGAGCCTCCTTTTCATGATTATCCTTTTTATTTCAGGCCTTCCTTGAACATTAGATCTTTCTTGAGCCCTTTGTATCCATGTATATCCTGTTAGGTCAGCCACATTATAAGCCAAATTTCCCTTTCAAAACTTCTCTGGAAGTATAAATACATGATCTAGTTGAACGTAAGTGTGGGGGGGAAGATGACTCCTAAAGTGATACCTCATATAATGTTGCTTTTGGAGGACATTAAAACATTGAAGACATATTTGTGAAGCTGAAATATATTTTCCCGGGAGCTGTGCCTATCTGGAGATCTCAAATGAAATGGAGTTGTGCCTAATGGGTGCTCTCAAATGAAACGGATCTATTCCTGTCTGGAGCTCGTAATGGAAATAAGTTGTGCCCAATCTGGAGCATTCAAAAAAAGACATATTTGAAACTGCAATATTGATTGAATGGAGTGGAAAACAAAAGATCAGAGCTAATTTTTTTAGGAGAATATGGAGGAGACGATACTTGAGTAAAAATTAGAAACGTTCATTTCTAATTCAAAAAGAGCCAAACCCTCCTTATTCTGCCATAGAATTTTTTTCACATTTGAATCCTACCAACCCCATTCCACAAATAAACCTTGTAATGTCCTCAGGATAATCACATGTTCTTGGTTCACATCGAGTGGAGATGTAGAAATTTATCAAGCCTACGGTAATTCTTGATTGAGTTGGATGAGAAAAGCCTTGTTGTAAATCCATATTGTGTGCTGAGAGAAAATGAATGTGAGGTAAGTGTGTTGTTTCTATGAGAAGACAAAAGAAGTGTAAATGGATTGAATGATTTGAATTTAGCACTTTAAATATTTGTGTTTAATGAGGCATGATATCTCTTTAATTCATTGTGGTAAATTGGTAAACACCATTGGTATGTGTTTTATTTTTCTTGATTTCGTGCCCACCTATCTAGGAGTCCATGAGCCTAGTGTTGGGGAATTGATAGAGCTATTATTTCCAATATTTTTATTGTCTATTTAAATGATTTAAACCTCAAAAATTTACCAATTTGATCTTATTTGTAACAATTTTGTATTTAGAGTGTGTTTTGGGATAAAAAGATTGAATTTCATAATTCTAGATTTTTAACTGATTTTTATCACAGGGGTATTTTGATTATTTATCATAAAATAAATTTTAAAATTGAGTGATTCTAATCTTTTTGAACCCTTATTTTATTTCCATCATCTTTGTCGTTAGGACTAGGAAATTATTCATGCATCTTGATGCCCAAAAAAATCAATGAAGTTGATAATTTGTTCGGGCGGACTGCATTGACTCCACCATAGTAATGGAAGCATAATTCGTCTTAAACTCCTCCAAATGATTCTATTACACTTGAATATTAAAGAGAATCCCCTGTCGCGTCAACGCAATTAATTTGAATCTGTTTGGAATCCTTTATGATGGCCCTTTAGTGATAGAGTTTTGAAGAAAGCTTCCAGGAAGCTTCATCCAGAGAAAGTGATTTAAAATAAAAAAAAATCATAAATCCTTCAATACGCGTCAAATGAATCCAAATGTTGAAGGGTGGATGGAAAACACATTTAGGCACAATATTTATGAAGAGGTCCATGCTTGAATGAGCAAATTAATGGGTAGAAAACGTGACAACTTGTTGATGATGAAATCACCCTATAAACGGAGAGAAGCTTCTACCTCAAAATCATTCCATTCATCACCACACCATCCTTCACAAAGGGATTCGGCTTGAGAGAGTGAAGGGGAAGGTGGATGTTTTGATCCTAAAGAAGATGACATACTGTGAAGATTCAATAAATAAGATTAAGGCTTCTCAAGTGATAAAGGCTAAGCGGCAAGTGGTTGCGGACAGCGACACCTGACAGACACTCTCTTCCGAGTTTTTATTTTAATGTGTAATCTCTTTTTAAATTTCTATAGAACCAATATTTTTGAATGAATCTGATTGTTCTCATTATCAAATATATTTTCATCAAATTTGTTTTGATCTTTGTTCCATCTATAAAGTATAATAATTGATTTCGCTATTTAAAATTCATTGGTGAGTTTGTTCCATTGAGCATAGCGAATTCAATGTGGTTCAATTACTTGGAGTTATTTAAGTAATTGAATCACTTATATACATTGGACCACAATCATATTGAAGTATTAAATATGATTTATTTTCATATTTGAGTGTATCATGGGGTTCCTTGGGGGTACATTTAGGAATTTAAATTATGAGATATCTTTTATATAAAAGGAAGAGGAATGTTTCTTAGTGGGTGATGCTTGTCTGTGACCGCTGCTTTTATTTTTGATTTCAAACCCACATTATCATTACGTTAAAATTATTTAACATTAGTATTTATTTAATTTTTTTTTCAAATTTTTAATCAAATCCCCATATTCATTTCTGAAAAAAAAATTAATAACAAAAGTGACAGTTTTGCAACACGAACAGAAACCTTCTGGAGAGACAACACTATGGTGACTACTCTGCTACATTAAAAGGGAAAATATTGATTGAGGTTTTTACGACACAAAAACGCTCACATCAGATATTCATTTAAATATAATTACCTAGATGCAACTCATATTTATTGATTCCTATTTGGTTCTAAGACAATATATAAGTGACACTAAATCTCAGTAAATATGAGTTATCAATTGAAATGATTCCCCTAAATCCATACTTCTCCAAGTAACATCAAACAATCATTGGGTTGTTTTTTGAAAACAAGTGTGTTACTATATCCCATGATCATTTTGTAGCACTTAGGATCCTTCAGAATGAGTATTAATCAGCATTTCAATCATAAAAAAATAAATTACAATGAAATTTCATAAATTCCTCATCAGTTTTCATCTATAACATCAAAATTCATCATTAGGATCATTCAATGTTACTTGTTGAAATATCTTAAATGTTTCTATTGGCATTTATTTTCCAGATGTCATCCAATGATGAATATATCCTAAAACATATATCAACACACATTCAATAATCTACTTTTTCTAAATATAAAAATCATAATATATTATTTGGAAATATACAATTATCATTTACCGTTAAATATATTATTTTTGGTTTCACATTCATCATTTTGTTGTAATATTGATCAATCTAGGCTCTTCTTCTATCTATAAAATTATTCTCATGTTCTATACTATATCAAAAATTCATTATGGTCTACCGACACCACATGAGATGATATTTCCATCTTCAATAATTCATTCTAAACTAGAGTATTGTTGTGAAACATGATAGATATTGATCTAGTTAATATTTTTAATCATTGGTAGATCAACTTGAAAGACATAAATAATTGATCATTGGATGAAGTTCATATATTTTCAAATAGACCACGATTTACTATTCTTATTCTTTGAATTGGTTCTAATTATTATATGTATTGATTATGATACAATGTTCGTCTCCCATATCTCATATTAGTAAAATGATGAAAATGAGAATCGGGATGATACATGAAGGATAAATAATCCTTACAAGGGTTTTTCATTCTATGCGGATGAACAACTATATCAAGTAATAAGACTCTTGTGGAAAATCATCATTAAAAAATTTAAAAAAAATTATAAAAATATAAAAATGAAATTATGGATTTATTATTAAAAATATTATGAATAAATTTGAATAAAATATTCTAAAATTAATTTTTTTTTTAAAAAAAAAAATTTATTGTCAAGAAAATATATAACATTTCATACTCTTAAAAAATAAATCTGAATTAAATTTCACCAATTATTTAATATATTGGATGTATATATATTATGAAATAAAATCAAAGATCATTTGAAAAATTTGTCATAAATAATTAATATTAAAAAATGAAATATTCCAGGAGTTAGGTTTATATATCATATTGATCATGATTCTCTTTAATATCAATTTGAGAACATTATATCATCGAAAATTATAGAATTTGAAAAAAAACATTTTGAAAAAACTATATTAAAATAAATAAATATCATGTCTATATATAGACCATGTGATAATGTGTGAATTAAAGGTTTAAATTATTATAGATTTTTTTGTATATTTATTTTTTATTAATGGTGGAAAATGATTAAAAATTTATATACCACTACCCATGGCCATTTTTATACTTTCTATACAATATTCAGATGTATATTTTGTTGAACAAGTAATATGATACGTACACACTATTTGGGATGAAAGATATAATATCAAAATTTTCGGAATGGGACTCAATCTAGTATTTTCTAGATCCTTTAATCCCATTCCTATAGTTAAAATATATATTTTATTATATTAATAAAAATATAAAATATCTATTCTTTATATCTTATTTTCACTAGTTACTTTGTATTTCTCTTGAATGCTCTTGACCTTATGATTGAATAGTAGGATTTGTGTAGTCAATTTCAATATAATATGAAGTTAATTAACATTATGTGACTCCTTGGGATGTGAGTATATAGTTGTTGGTTTGATCTAGGTAAAAGAAAGAACCAATGCATGGGTGTTTATAGGATTTATGGATAAGAGTTTATGAGGAATTTTGATGAATTCAGTCTTTGACTCATGGTTGATATCTTATGTTGTCTTTTATTTATTCATAGTCACTATATGTATATATTTTCATGTCATTGTAATAAATGAGTGATTATTTTATTTATGTTTTTTATTATACAACTATTGAGGCATTATGAAATAATTCTCTATATTTAAAACATCAAAAATATACATGGGATACTATGAATACAGATTCACCCATTTAGAATAAAATCTTAATTTTTATTTTATCCAATGTAGCATCGTTTATTATGATTAATGGTATTATTTTATCATTTTTTAATATCTATTGTGGTAAATCACATTATATTATTCGTCCTCTTTCTAGAATAATTTACATCATCCTTTGGTGATTATGATGTCGGGACATGATCTTATGTAATCATGGGTTGGTTCAATGAGTGATTCATACCAGGTCAATAGAAAAGTGTATTATAGCCCAATAATAGATGTTATATTTTTTATTATCAATAATATTATATCATTAGGATTCCTGAAGTAACAGATAAATGTTCTTATCTAGTGTAATTTCGGGGCAGTATTGAGTGACATGTTGTAGCATAGTATTGATGTTAGATTCATATTAACATATAATTTTTTACTAGAGTCTTATTTATCATGATATTATGTATGTAAAATGGAATTGGTTATATAAAATAGCATATTCAGTTATTTTTAATTCTATTTAACATATTAAAGGAATCAAGTATACAATTATATTAATTCAAATTTTCATTTTAAATTAATATTGTTGTAAAATTTATTTTTTAGAATTTAAATGGTTCATATAACACAATAATTAGTCCATTTGATTTATAATCCCTTTTATTATTACTATTACATAATAAATTGTTTTTTGAAATGTATTGAAATAAAATTTAATATTGTTACATTATACGTTGATCATTAAAAAGGAAATTAAATTAGAATGGGATATTGTATGACCATATATTAAATTATATTAAATTATTTCAAAAATAATTTTTTTTTCAAATATTCGGATATATTGTAGTTCTATACATTAATATAAAGTACATTGTATTTTTAAGAACATGTAGTTATATAGGAAGGATTTGACAAGAAATCATTGCCTGGTAGGTCTATAGTTGTTCCATAGGTTATAAATGAGATTACAAAGCGACCATGAGTTACAGGTTTTGGAGTAATTCATGACACACTATTCTTGTGATCAAAATCTATTTTTTAATTTCAATAATCTATAATTTATTTGAGTGATTCCATTATATAGGATCCATAAAAATGGATTACTTGTATGAATTTGATTTTTGAGAGTGTTGAGACTGTATACTACATTCGGTTTTCATGGAAATGTTTATACATGGAGGGGAAACCTAATTATGGTTAAATGTGATGATCGAAGAGAAGAACAACCACGATTGATCTGTTTTATAAGTTTCTCATTGTGAAATATTACCCAAACATTAAATATACGGTGAATGATTGAGATAGTATAGAGATTATGTAGGGAATAATTCTTAATATACCTAATTTTATTAAATTATTATATATGATTCAGAACATTCCAAACTATAGGGGGAATGAGGAATTAATGGATACCCAATTTTAGCCATATATAAGGAATCAATATATACTATGATGATAATTTTTTACCATTCCAAATTTTATACTGTCATAAGAAAAAAATTTCTAACTAAAGTTTGTTATATGGGAGATAAATAAGTGTGTAATTCAATTCTAGGTTGGTGTATGAGTTAGGAATATTATAATAGTAAAAGAAGAATAAATAAAGATAAAATTAGAAGGGATAAATCTTTTCATGTATTAAAATTTAGTATTTCTCCTCTTACACATATCATTGGGAAAACATTGATATAAATATTTTATGGATTCACATGGTATTTGAACCTCAATTGTTCTTTTTATATAAAATAGTGTCACATAGAATGTATTTTTTTTTAATATTTGGAGACATGAGTGGTTCATTAGTGTGTGTTCGGTAGTGACCCCTATAGGATCATATGTCTCATACTCAATTAGGTGGGTGGTAGGAAAGAGGTAGTAGGCCACTAATGTATAGATTTAGAAGGGTGGGTTTGGAGGTATCTAGAGTTATCAATTAATTTAAACAATATTTAGAAATATATTCATTCTCAAGGTCTGGATGTGGGTATAACTATTATATACCTGATGAAGAAATATATTATGGATTTTAGTGGTGGAAATTATATATTTGGAGGTAATGTTTTTATATCATCTAAATTTGTTGCTGATTCATTTTATACTAGGGATTTTTATAATTTTATATCTAAAAAACGAATTCTATTTTTGGTCTGATAGTATAAATTTAATTACAACTAATAATAATATATACTCCATTGTAAAGAGAGTATAAAAGAATATAATATGACTAACTTATGAAATTTTATAGGCACCTAGAGTAATTTTTATTTATTTTCTATCATTGATATAAATATTTCTGTTATATTATTTTTTTGTGCACTAGATAATCTATTTCTGAACACATGTTGATTTATCTAAAATTTATGGTTCAATATCATCTAAAACAAGTATCAATTATAAATTTATCAATTTTTTTGAATTATAGGATGGTGTATTTGGGTAAAATAAATTTTATATTAGGTATATATCTATTTAAATTGATATTATGATGATTGTAGTAGTTAAAGATGATAAAAATTTTTATTTAATCACTCTTCTGATTACATCCACAATGTACATCCCAAATGATTTTTAGGAAATTATTCTAATTATGGGGTAAATTTTTCTAAAAAATTAATGGCTAGATTGAAATTTATTTTCATTCTAACGTATCTAATGGATTTCAAATAAACTTAATTTTGTATAACTTCTCAAAAAAAGGTTTTATCAAAGGGGTTTTACTGAACCAATAACATAACTTTTATGTGATCTATTTTTTTCTCAAGGGTGGTGATTTATGATTTTCAAAATGTGTATAATATTTGAGGATAATTTCTTTAATATTCATGAATTTTTATCATTTTACATGAATGAAATATTTCTTTAATTAATTTAAAAGTGTCATGTGGTTTTTTAAAATTGAAATATAATGTGGGTATTATCTTTTTTGAGTCATGAGAGATATATTCCAAAAAAGTTTTTTTAAAGAAGCTATGTTCATTTAGAGTACTTTTTCGGTAATAAATTTTAAATAAATCCACTATAGAATGTATTGATATAATAACATGATTATTTATATCTATTTCTTAATCATTCATGATGTATATTAAATTTTATTATTAGCATGATATGTATAATTGGATCCCCTTAGAGACCCCATGTAAGTATCAACTTCATAATAATCATTAAAATGTATATTTTAATACCTTATAAGTTATATTTGATGGGAATGTAAACCCACAATTTTGGATTTCGCTGAATCTAAAGAAAATAGGAATAATTAGGTATTGGATGGTTATCATAAATATTTTTGATATTATGAGTTTATAAGACATCAATAATATTATAATCATTTAATAAAAATAATTTAAAGGTCCACATCTCCAATGATTCAATTAAAAACGAATAGATTCAAATATTAACACTATATAAATGTTTCTCATAATTCTATGAGTTGAATAAAGCATTCATAATGACTCTTATTTTGAAATTACCACATCTATGTATGTGTGTATAGTTTATAATGATACTTCATTAGTATGAATATGAAATTTTCTAAATCATGATGGATATGTGGTATATTATAGTTCAAGGTTGCTAAAACCAAATACCAATAACTATAATATTATTGAACTTGAATTAAAAATTATAGTTTATACCAAAATGTTCTAAAGGTATTATAATTTTGGCGATATATTCTTGGTCTACATTGACCAAATAAGACATATACATAACATTTTCCAATGATATTTTAATTTTATGTAATATTTGTGGGTTTAATACCACATGTAATTTTAAATTATGATCATATATGAATCTCATAAGGGAATCATTGACTCTCTTATTATCCATCAGGGAGATTAACAAAATATCATCCACAAGTGGAAGATATAACATAATATAATGTCTCTATGGGATAATATTAATTTTTATATCGATGATAATTTCATTTTAATTTAGATAAATAATATTTTATGAAATTATCCACTATGTATCACCTAACCATGCACTTATTAGAGACACACATGATGTTGGGAAAATTGTTAATAATTGGACTTGAGATTCCCATTTATTCCACTATGTTAATAGTTTTGTTGTGGTTACTACTATCATGGAAGGGGATGTGATGAATAGAAACCACACATCTAGTTCAATTGTTCATCGTGGTTTACTTAAAAAGTATCTTGATATTACACAAATGGTATTATTAATAGAATAAAATGAGACATCATTAGTATTATCTCTCTCTTTTTTTAATTTCTAAAAAATTATAATATATAAGATCACAATCGCATAATATATTCACTTATATAGGGAAATGAGATTTTATTATAACTAATTTCAAGAATATATAACCTCAATATATAAATGTGAAAGATGTTGTGTATGTTACTATTGATTACCTAAACATGTTTTCTCATGTTTATTCATATCTATGAATTATATTTTATGGATATTATATGATTATTATATATTTAAGATATCATAATTATACATCCGTTGTAATTGATCATAGTTTAAAATCAAACCACATGATTTACATCTTGGTTGTAGAAATTATTTTCCTGGGATATATGTAATTAAGTAAATATAAGTATATCTAATAACACTAGGATTGAGGGATAATCAGGTGGACTATAAATATTTATGAAGATATGTTATGGTCTCATACCAATGATTTATTTAGATATATGAGGTTATCATTTCTTATGTAATTTTTCCCCAATAATAGTTATCATAGAACTATATAGATGGATACTTTATTCTCCCTCCACTATAATAACTCACAATCTCTATTGTGTTACACTGAGATTAGTGAATCATATTTCACTAGGAATATCGTAGCTTAGTAGATGACTAAATAAGTAAATTAGATTTAGTAATAAATAAATACCACTTTGAAGTAATAAATGTAATATGAATTTAATAGATGTTGTGCTGTGAAATTTATGGTATGTTATCATGTATTACATAAAGTCACTTCTTGACTATTTTATCAATGAGTCGAAAATGAAATATGACACAAATATTTATTACACATTTTGATAATTATGATATTTTGAAACTACTAATAGTCATAATTTATCTCAAAAATTTATTAACTTCCATAAAATATTTCATGCTTCATAATTAAGGTGAAATATATATAACCCTACTTATGTGTACTAGTATGTATATACTTAATTGGAATTTGATTGCATTTTTCAAGAATAACCTATATGTGTCATAAATTACTATGGGATTTTTCATCGAGAGATGGAAAATCATTCTATGTATATGTAATGAAAATATGGAAATTTTAATGATGAAAATGAGATATATATACTGGAGGATAAAGAATTATATAAGAACATTTTTCATTAGGAGTCATGTTGAAACATATTAGGGATGAGAATCATGATAACATAAACATGTAATTCCTATTATCATTATGAGGTGGTAATTATTTCAAAATTTGGTTCATTATCTTTAAATTAGATTAATATAGAGTTTCATGGGATCTTTTAAATTTAATGTAATGACAATAGAGGAAAAAATAGATCTGATGATACAAGAGTTTATCTATGTTGGAGATGAAGTGGTACAATGTAAAAAAATAGTTTAATATTTGATCAGAAATAGTGATTATTGTTTCTAAAGTGTACCTGATATCCTAGCACAAGTTACTCTATATATTATATGTGGGTATAATGGGTGAAAATTTGAAAAATTTTCACATAAAATATATTTAACTTTATAACCCTATTTTTTTATTCTTATGATATAGATCCCATTAGATACTCTTATATTAATTTCTCTACAAACATATGATTGTTCCTTCATTCCTTGTCCATATTGATATATAAGGGTTTCTAGGGATTACACTTTTGTGGACATAAGATAGGATATCCACTTTTCTACTTATTTATTTTTACTTCATATATGTTTATAGAATCTATAAATTATCTTCATTTTGATTCTAAAGTTCCAACCTATCCCATCATTTTAATTGCAATATTTTTTATAGAATGCAATTTATAATGGATTTAAGTTATGTATATCCTGTATATTTTTTATTTTTTATTTTTCATGATAATTATACTGATAACTCAGGTTCCCATTTCTAAGGAATTTTTTATTTTATGCAATAATTTATTAAATCCTTGATTCATCATGTTTATTGTTTTTTTTCGCACTATTTTTCTAATAATCTTATATTTTATGTCATAATGATTACAAGGGGACTAGTATCAAATAAACTGATTTTTTTAATGTAATTGTTTTTAATAAACTAATTATTTAGTTATTTTGATTTTAATATGTAGAGTTTCCAGGATAGTAATTTTTTATTGGTTTTTTATATGTAATTAGTTATATTATATTGAATTATTAAATTTAGTTAATCCACATGAGAAAATATAATTATTTATAAGGAATGAAATACCCTTCCTATTTATTTCTGTTTCACAATAATATCAAATAGTTTTCTGATTTCAAATAATATGGTTATGGATTAATTCAAGTTGAATAAAACATGGATTAATGGATATTTTGAAATTTAATATTTAATCATTTGATATTTGTATATATTGACCATGACATATTGAATGAATATTTTGTACATGTTATTTTGAAATACTAAATATCTCATAGTCCTAAAAGTTAGAGAAATGGGTTTTTTGACCAAACGTTCTACTAAAGGTCATGTGATAACCAAATTTACATTATATTTATATGTATATTCGGGGATAAAAATTAAGATACCCAAATTTTTTTGGGTAGGAATATGTTTCCATTTTTTAATTTTTTCAAAGATACTTGTTCTAAGTAAGAAATTTTTTTTCCATAACTATTATTTATGGAACAAGGTTATAACTTATTTTTTGGATGTTCAATAGTGAATTATATTTTCAATAAAAATAATCCTTTAATTTATAGGTTTAGTATTTTTGATTTAGGGAATTGATGGAAGACAGAATTCATGGATTCATAGGTGACCTATTAAAAACCTCAAAAAACCCCATAGTGTAGTATCGTATTAATTTTTTTTACCTAAACCATAAATTTAATATTTTTCATATTGTATTTTTATTTCCTTTAATTTCATGTTATTATAAGAACATTGTTTTAGGGTAAATTTGTGGGGGTTTGGTGGTGGGTTTTATATGGGTTCTGATTTCCTCACACTTGACATCTGTCCCATTAAGATTCATGTAGGAATCATTTTAAATTATTTTTATTACATAATGTTATTTTTCAAGAGTTTTAGTTGGATTAGAATATATGAGAATAATATAACCTTTGTATCATTGGGATTTAGACATAGGTAGTCAAGATTAAAAATTTTCTTAATTAGTTGTTGTCAATAAATATTTCTATTAATCATTTATTCAATATAATCAAATCATTATTGTACTTAAACCTCATACATATATTTTTACAATGTCTCAATACATATAAATATATATTTAATGTACTATTAAATACACTAGGTACCATAGGGACTCTGATTTATCACTTTGGATTCTAGATTAATTTTTTCATTATCCCAATTTATGAAATAGAAATGAAAGTTTCATATCTAATTTTTCCTTGTTTTCCTTAAATGTCAAAGTTGGTGAATTTATTTCCATTATTCCTCAAGTTTCCTTCAAATTCTTTGATGAATTATATAAATTTATATGTTCAAATGATGGAAAATAATGTCATATGTTTAATCATTTTTATATCATTTATAACATTTTTACTAAAAATATTTAAAATTAACAGACAATATTTATTATTGTAACATCAATTTTATATAAAAGATTATTTTTCACATATATGTGATTTTTGAAGTAATATCTCCTAATAATGAAATAAATTATATATTTAATTATTATAATTAAACATATTCTTTAAAATATATAATGAATAAATATTTCTACAAAGGGATGAGGATTTAATGATTCTTATAATGAGTGTCTTTGATAAAAAATATTTTCTAGGACATGATTCTTATGTTCCTACACCTAAACACATCAATAAATCCATTGAAATTATTGTTATAACATTTTACCTTAGGTATTAAACCTTTAATTAGGGAATTAAATTAGATAATGACCAAAGTTCCTAACATTTATGACATCAAACAATTAATGGATCCATAGATTGAATATTATTTCCCTTTATCAGGTTAACATGAAACATTATTTATATATGTATATTATATTTTTTCCCAATATTTTTGCATAGAATGTATCTTAAATTTTCTTTAATCCTTGATTCATGCTTCATAACATCTTTTTTATATGCCATAAATAGAGTCTACATTTCTTTATTAGCTTTCTCACATTTACTTCAATGTAATGTAGTTAATTTCTTCATTGATGTTCTTTAAAATTATAATGGGTTCTAGTTATTAATAAAAATTCAACATATAATATATATAATTATCATTAGATGATTAAATTCCATTATAATCAAGATATAAATATCATTAATGGAATCATAATATTACCCATCACATTAGTTGGTTGAATTTTTCTCTTATTTCCAACAATTAACTAATTATTATAATAGAAACAAGATGATAGTGAATTAACATATAATAGTGTAATATTGTAAACGAAGAAGTAATAAATTATAAATGATAAGTATATCCTGACATATGAGTGTCTATGTTTAAATCATTTTTATCCAAGTTAATACTTTCTTTTTGTTTTCATAACCTATGAAAATTTTCAGGTCATTCATAATTGTTTATATAGAGGTTGTGACTTTCCAATACATATCCCAGGGGACTGTCATATGTGGTGTACCTGAAGACCCATTATCATGTCCTACGTTATTATAGGGTCAAGCCTATGTTTTTCATTCAGGATATCTCCCCTAGATACAACTATTTATGAGTCACATAAACTTGAATTATACATATAGGGATATATTTAATACATCATGTTCACTTAATGATTCACCAAGATCCCATGTTATATTCCTATACTTATAACTAACATTATAAATAAACCCATTTTTTCATTACATTATTTTCATACTAATACCTAGAAATAATAAGACCTTTCTCGAACACCACCTTCAAAAACCATAACGTTTTAAAAATAATATTACAAAAATTTTAACATAATAAACAATTAATAAAAACCCATCATCTTTGAGGCCATGTTTCTTTGGAAGAATATGTTCATTATATATCAAAGTTAGGCTAAAAATATATTTATTTTATTCCACATAATTTAATTCTAAATAAATTTGATCTCTTAAAACTATATAGTTTAAATTTGGAAATATATAGACATATGGATTTAGCTAAAATTTCTAAAAAATGGAATAAGAATGACAAGGAAACGTGATGTGTGTGTCAAACTTACAACATGATATCATAAAAGGAAATCAACATGAGTAATTACATTGAGGATTAAAATAACCAAAATTATAGAAAATAACATCTGAATTATTGGAATCATAGAATAAGTATATAATAGGACATAAATGTCAATCCAGAATAACATATAGATTAATTTCACAAGGTGAAAAGTGTCCCATGATGTATTACATTTACTCCAAAATCCCATTCAAGATTCCTCATGAGACTATCACTTTAAACAATTTGTTATAGAACTATATGTTGTAACCCATCATTATATAGTAATTATTTATGGGTTAGAAATAATGTAAATCAATCCTAAGGTAGAATATAATAATTATCCAATGGAAAAAATTAACTTCATAAAAATTGTTTATATCAAAATCAAAATAAATTTCCTCATGAAGGAATATTAAAAATGAAACAACTTTTGGAATTACAACATAAATATAATAAATAACAATCTATATATATATTTGATAAATATAAATACATAATATAGAAACAATCCATAACATTAAAGGCTTTTATTGTTCAAAAAAATTTATTTAAATGATTACATGAAATAGGAAATATCATTTTCACATTAAAATAACATACTCAGAATCAAAAAAATTTACAACAAATTATAGAAATAATTTTCAATAAATAACCATGGAATATTATAATGGAAAATTATAAGAATTTATTGTTCAAATTTTTTTTTAATTCTATATATGTTGTATATTTTAAAAAAATTATTTTGAAATGTTTTCTAAATGTTAAAAAGATATTCATTTGAAAAGAATACATTAATAAAATTATAAAAATAAAACATAGTTAAATTTTAATTTACTAGTTCATTTGTATAATTTTTAAAATATTATGAAAAATAGTTTTGAAAAACAATGAAATGAATGAAACATTATTTTCAACCAAAGAATAAGATAATGATATATTTTTATAATAACATTCCTCAATCATTTTAATTATTCACAAGAATAATTTGGTATATTACATAAAAATTTCATTAATGAAAATAGGAGAATATGATTAATGAGATTTATTATGCAATGTTTTAAAAAATTCTTGTAATGGATATTGAACTGTAAATATGCCGATGTAAATTGACATTGAAACCTTAACTTTTAATTATTTGGTAACAAATGAATTATAACTACCATATATTTTTGTAAATAATTATAAAATAAAATATAATTATGTATTAAGGATTTATGATATAATATTTATATGGAAACTATATACTCAATTTGAAATAAATTATAAGTATAAATGAATATCTAAATCAAAGAATGTAGTTGTGATACGAAACTCCTACCTCGAGTGTAGAATTTTTAATGTATATATTTTGTCACATGTTTAATAAAATAATGTAATCTATTTATTTTATTAAGAAGACATAAAATTAATAATATCATATTAAAAACCAATTTACTTATTTTATTTTAATGATTTACTTAATTACATAATCAACTATGTTCCCGTCGGGTGTTTTGATGATGCATGGTTCATAATTTCAAAATGGAATAGATGGGTTAACTATGTTCAAAGGGATTATTATACCACAATATATGGAGTAAAAATAATGATATAATTACTATTTTTATTAATATATTTATCTAAATATTTTACATTTACTGAGGGTTCATAAAACTGAAATATTTTACAATTATGGAGAGGGTAAGTCGTACATACGGATGGGTACTGATTCAAATTTTTAACAATCATGATGAAAAAAAGTAAACTGTTATTTTAAAATTAATGATTAAATATTTTTCCATAAATTAATATTATTTCTTTATATACAATTATGTGTGCCATACATGTCATGCATTAATAAAAACTGATTCACATCTCATTGTGAGGCATTTGTCATTATTACACTAGAACGATGAAATCATTATTCAAGGGAGGGTGATGAAAATAGGTATATAAAAAATTTATTTTCTCAAATTATTAATATTAAATTAATACCTTAGATAAATATTAAATAAAAAATCATCATATTCTATGAGAGTTGATGATGGAAACTTAATTATATATATTCCTTAGGTGGTTTTCCTTCGTACATGAACTTTGGTTGTGTTTCCCATTTTACGGAAGAAAATATGGAGTTAAGTTATGATATATAAATAATAAAATAATAATATATTTTATATATTTATGATATTATATCATCATTATTGACTAATATTTGGATTAGGTGGATACATATATGAAAATACATTCTCGATGTATAACGATACCTCTTTTTCGGACCACATAATTAGAATTATAACTAATGACTCCATAGATTTTATTTCTGATCCATGGGTTACTATAAAACATGGGTATGAAATTAATTATGGTATATGGAAAGGTTTATCCTGAAACACAGGGATTAGTCATTTAAATATTAGAGGACAGGTGGTTGACTTTAAGAAGTTATGTAGAAGACACACATGGAATTTTTAAAATGAAAATGTTATACCGATATTTTAAAAATTCTAAAAAGATCTAAAATGTATCATTATTGAACCTTATATTAATTATTTTCTAAATATATCCATGTAATTTGTTTTTGACATGTAATTAGCCAATTTTCACCATTTTTTAGTTTAACCCTAAGAATCATGTTTTGTCCTTAACCACGTTCAATAGTTTATATTTGTATACAATTCAATATGAAAAAATTATTTTGAACATATTAGATAATATTTAATGTGATTATTGAAAATATGGAATAAATATTTACAAACCCAATTCAATGATGTAAAATAATTTAAATCAAAATACAATCCATAGGCATGATGAAAAATGGTTTTCCAGGGAAAATATTTTTATAACTACAGATTCTTTTTATGTAAATGTTCAATATAAAATTGATTCAAATATACTAAATTGGATAAATATTATCATTATTTAACTAATTTTATCTTTTCAAAGAAATTTAATTGTTGATTTTTTTAATCAATTATTTAAAAAATTTCTATTTTCACTATTAATTAAAAATAATCCTTTTAGGAAAGAAAGATAAAAATAAACCTCAGATAATTTTTACATGTTGATTTCAAAAAATTAGGATAATTTAATTATATAAATTTTTTAAATTTGGAAAAACAATTTCATTATTTATTCACATAAATCTATTAAAATATTTGTTTTTAAGAAAAATTATTTTGAAAACATATAATGATTTTACCAAAATTTTTGTTGTTTTTTTAATATAGTGTTTTGTCCTATATTCATTATTATGAAATTTTTTTATTACTATTTATATGAAAAAAATTAATTTTTAGTTTATAATGGTCATGATTATATATTAATATTTTAATTATATATCGTTATTTAAAAAACAGTGTTTCCTATTGTATATGAAATTTGAAATAGTATTTAATATTGTTATAATATTTATATTCCATGTTTTTTAAATTAAAAAAAAATTATTATATTCAATATGGATTGATTATAGAATAATTGGGGAGGGCATACTTGAAATTTTTTCCAAACATGTAAAATTTCTTTTCGTCATTTTAATGACTTTATTATCCCAGGTCAAGGAAATATAAAATCACTTCTTAGTGGTGGTGGAATTTTTTAGTTTGAAGGAACTTGTACGTTGATAGAAAAAGTGGATCATGTTTCCACTTGTTATGAAGAGTTATTGAGAAGTTTCCATGATTTTGTTTAGATGACTATTAGTTATGTTTGATTTTAGGTACTATTATATTTCTACATGTACTAATTTTATCATTTTTTTGTTTGGTTTATCGACTAATTAATTATTTTATCATCTAATTTTTCATGAGGAGTATTATTGTTGTGAAATTATTACCTCTTAATTATTTGTGATTAAAAGGTGATTTTTTCCCACCAATGGGGATTGATAATTCCATTTAATACATGTCAATAATTATTCAGATAGTATTTACGTCTTTTATTTGGGTTTTCTGAAATACTGATTTCGATTTAATTTTTTTTCATTTTTTGATATCTTTATGAATTTTGGAATGTATTGGTAGACATGATATTGTATTTTCTTAACCAAAGGTTTATCTTATGAGTTAATTATTTACCATATATATTAGTCAATGAATTATATTACAATTAGATATTGGGTGAATGTGGTTTTTGGTATTCATTTGATCAGATTCAAGATATTTTTAAATATTTTACATAACATTAGTTTTTCCAAAATGAATTATGACAACTCAATATAATGATCTCGGTTATTTGAATGATTTATCCCTATAATTTTTTGTATTTATTTTAATCCAAACCTCCAAGAGTATATTTTTTTATATATCAAGAGGTTGATTCTGATGAACCATAATCAGATAACCAATATATTTTTCGAATCCTTATTACGGTTTTTGTATATAAAATCTATTCGATGGTCCTTATGGTTATACACCATCCCATTTATGATATTGAGGTTATTACTTGGACAGACAATATCATTGACCATTCTTAAAAGTTTCTACAATGGAAGACACAATTTTTGTAGGTATCCAGTTATCCTTAATGGGTAGAGGCCCGGATGAAATATTTTAATCAAAACCTTGAGTTATTAGAGACTCAATAGATTTTTATGTTGAAATTTTTCAGCTTCAAACATTATTGGACTAGAAGTTTGTGGTTGGATTTTTTTAATTCCCAAATGTATGATGTTAGGCTTGAAGTG
The DNA here is from genome assembly GCA_963277665.1 of Viscum album. Classification (NCBI taxonomy): domain Eukaryota; kingdom Viridiplantae; phylum Streptophyta; class Magnoliopsida; order Santalales; family Viscaceae; genus Viscum; species Viscum album. Next base: position 740,233,215 of record OY728145.1, on the reverse strand, counting down.
TAATGATATGATGTCTCTTTTAAAATATTTGTTTTATCATGAATTGAGGGTATGTGATATGAAGATAATGTTTATTAACCATCATCAAGGTGAACATACAATGACTCAAAATTCCAACAAACATGACAAAAGATTACATTTTCCTTTTGTTGCAGTATCAAATAAGAATATAAATCATTTTATTTGTGATATGGTTCTTGAATTAGATATATAATCCTCGGTTTTCATTCTTATTCTCACATACAATATTGTTTTCATGGATAGATATTTGATAAAGGAACCTAATATAGTTGTTTTGTTTGGGTTGAAAAGAATACCACAATCTCCTAGTGGTAGCATGAGTGTTCACATTAAAAGGAAGAGGAAGTGGGATGACTCTCATGGTTTAAACCATCATAGTGGATCATTACATTTTCCTACTTCAAAATAATATACACAATCTAGTAGAAGAAAATTTTATTGATTACATTGGAGAATTGTTTGAATATCAAAGAATATATTAATGGAGACACTAATGATCAATAACACTTGTTCATGCTCATGTCACTTGGAATGTTTTTTCTATTATTTTAATGCACTATATAGTTGTATGAGACAAATATTTTTTTGAGGAAATATCATATATTGAGATTATTAATGAAAAAATTAGTTATAGTCAATGGAATTTGGATTCAAGCAAAGTCAGGTAGTGGGTGAGTATCAAGGGGAGGCCAATTCTGGTTATGAAAAAGTGAGGTATACTAATATAATTTCATTATTTATAGTGATTGGTTTATTTGATATTTTTTGATCCCATTCCATCCAATCGACCCATATTTTGGATCCATTGAATGTTATTATGGTCATCATGGCTTGTGTACAGAATATTTTAATGCATCTCAGGAAGGAGGGAGAGTATGTTATGTTATACCCGTATTCATGTTTATATTTCTTATTATATGTGTTTATTTGGAAATTTTAATTTATGATATGGGAACTCTAGATTTCTTTATTAGGATTGATTGGATGATGATTCACAATGCCTCAATAAACTTTTACCATTTTCTAGTCTCCTTTACTGTCTTCATGGGATGATAAAATATTCTTCAGGTATAATGATACCAATTTATAGATGAGAAGTTACTCCTATATTGGAATTTGATATGAAGACATCTATGTTTTTCGTTAAACTATAAAATGGAAACTCTATATTGTGCTCATTATTTTTTATCAGATAAGTTTTCTAATTTGTTTTCTATTATAAATAATAGGTTTCACATTAGTGTGAGAGGTGGAGTATTATAATTTCATTATATTATGTATGAATCCTTTATTTCGTCCCTATTATTATAAGAGACTAGTTTGAATAAAGGCGTTTATGACGCAAATGGAAAACTTAATTTTGATGGAAGTATTAAACCAATTGTGCATCCTTGAGGAGAACTTGTTTATTTTTGGAATGTTTATGGATCATTGTTTCAATGAGTTGAATTCTAAAATATCAACCAGTTTATGGTCATGAAAAGTTGTATTTTTTACCTATTGATAATTTATGTTACTCGTTAATAAGGTTGATCTTCTTAACGAAAATTAACCATCTTTATGGTCATCAAAATCTTAGGTTAATGTAGTCAAATATCATTATGAAATATTTTAGGATCAGTAATGGTCATTAATATTAGATTATTATAAAAATTTTCCAAATAAATTTTTCATATGTGTTAATGGAATTAATGAATTTGAAAAACCATAGTACCTAAATTATTTCCTTATGGGTTTTTGGTATATATTATGTTTTAATCTAAAACATTAGAGGAAAATGTGCGTCATTTGAGATTACTTCTACACATACTGAGAATTTCTAGGCATTATGATAAGCATGTTGAAATCTGATTCTATAATTATAAGGTAATTTCCTTAGGGGTAGTGTTTTCTGAAAGGTGTATTTTTGTCTATATTATGAGGTTATTTCTATTAAAATGTTTGAGTGACGGAAAAATTATATTTATTTTTACATATTGTTGAAATAATAAGGTTATTAACAATATTATGTAAATGAATTATAAATATAGGGCTCTTTGTTGACATATATCACTCATATGGTATTAATTTTTTAGGACTCAAAAATTCCAGAATACATTGATGATTTGATGAATTGTATGTAATTTTCTCTGATGCGGACTTTTATAGAATCTATGTAGGGATTCTGGGTTTTTTTTGATGCATCATTATCATGTTTCGGATTTATTCTCATATAGAGTGATCATTTAGAGGCAAATTGTTCCAATAATTTTTTTACTAAAGATAAAAACTATCACACACAATATTTGGAACATGAATCTTTGATCCATACTCTAAAGACATGGAATCGTTATATTTTTGGTGAATGGAATACCATATACTCCAATAATTAAATCTTCATTTATATATTATTTAAAAAATATTATAATCAATATCATCGACGATGGATTGATTACCTACAATAATTTTACTTTTTTATTACATAAACCCTACGTAAGTGTAATATTGTTTCAAATGATCTATGATCGAAACAACCATTCTAGGAAAAAATGTTTCATCAATGGATTTGAATATAATGTCAATATTTTGAGAAATGATTTTTTGGATAATGAAAGTATGAGACTGAGGTTGTTTTGTGGTGTGTTCAGATGATATCATGAAATTTTAAGTTGATTATCTAGGAACAACCACTTGATTATTGGTTATGATTTATTATGAATTCATTATATGAGATGGATAACATTGATAAATAATAACTATAATTGAATCATATCCTTTTCTTTTGGATATGTTTTTTTATTACCAATGAATACTGTTATAAGATGGGATTTAACGATTCCTAGTGGTGTTACCACTTATAAAAAAAGTAGTTGTTTTATGATATGTAGAATCATTCTTGGGTCCTTGTTTGAGATCAAATCTTATTTAATTTGAATCTTGTTATAAAATTTTTCATTAGATTAAGGAAAAGAATCTGAAGCCTAATATCCTACATCATTATATTTGTGTGCTTTCATGTAATTTAGAAGAGGTATTAATGGATTTTTTTCAGGTCCCATATTTGCTTTGAGTAATGAATATTATTTGTGTTTTTATCATTTGAGTAACGAATTCATCTTACTTCATTATTAATACTGATTCAACCAATGATGAAGACCTGAGAAATCTATATGTGTAATATATAGAGAGATTAAATTGCGGTTTCTAACCCATAGATTCTGATAGGGGACCCATACTCACATCTCATATATAGAGGTACCACAAAAAAATGATGAGATACTATGTAATGTTGATCACAACATACCATCCATATAAAAATGCTTAGACTAAAAATACTACATAGATTATGTAGTATATTCATCTTAATATTGTTAATGGATTTAAATGAGTTTTGTATTTTTTCGGTCTTGTTCAGTTTTCTTATAACAGAAATTACAATAAATACATAAAGATGGCACAAAATGTGGCCTTATATGGTATTCCAGGTTAATATCCACATTATTAGTTGTATATTGGTAAGTATTCCCTGGATGGGCATTTTATGGTCTATGAGGAAATGGTAGATACTTATCTGAATAGTTATATATTATAAATAACTTATAACTGATATATGTACTATAATGATCATAGTTGGCAGTCATTATATTTCATAGCTAGTTAATTAGTGATATTGAGAGGCTCAAATTTGATATGATAACCACATCTGAGGAAACATGGGAAATTTATACTAATACACATGGGATAAATTGAGGTTCCTAAGTATTTTGGAAATATGTAATTCTATTTGTATTATAAACCATGGAACGAATCCATAATGTGTTTTAATTTTTTAGGCTAAGAAGTGTATTTATAAACCATCTCAGGCTTTATATTGCGAGGTCCTTAATAAAGATCATGAATTGTAGATGACTATGAAACCAAATCTCAATGCAAAAAAATAAAATAAATGTTCTTCATGGAAAATATATCACATTGTTTCAACTATATTTGTATAATGGTTGTAATTATCACAACACATGGGAGCATGATGAATTTACAAGAGTTGATTATCATCGCCTATATGCTAAAAATTAATATTAATGGGATTTATGGTTGATGAAATCCTTTATTATGGGGAGAATTTTTATATCCCCAAACCCTATTTTTTGAAGAAACATTATATTATTAGGATGATATTATTAAGGTCTTATGTTCGATTATTTTGTATGTATTATGGAAATATTTAATGGTTTATCAATATATTAATGCTTGGTATCTGATAGAATTAATCCATTCACGTTTGTTGATGAAACTGTGCACATTGTTTTTGAGTCCAAGAGAAAAGATAACCATGATGTGTATGATCAGTAACAACTTTATGGACCATCCCTCAAACTATGATGCTTGATACATTGTGGTTATTCTTGGTTGGAACATAAATTTTCAAACCATTTGTATAATCCATATAACTCTTCCTGTGTCTTGAATGTGGAAGTTTATTTAGAGCCTGGTTGTTAAAATAATTAATCCAAACCATGAAACATGTTTTATTTAATTTTATTGATTAATTTTAAGGAATTAACACCGAAATATTATCTCATTATTTTTCCATTGAATATAAATATTTACTATATAGACACATCTTCGAAATTTTAGGGGTTCCTTACCTATTAATTATTGACATTGATGAATAATTGATTTTTTGATATTGAATTTTTAATGTACATCCCAATTTCTTCACATTAATTGTCATTATTAATTACCCTCCATTATCCTCTGGAAGAATAACATATATTGGGTGATTTTATTCTAGATTTTTGTTATGTAACATTATTTATTGGATTTCTAAAAGTTTCGTCATGGAATTTATATTAATTTCTCTGATCTCCATTTGTTATTGTTAATTGTTTTGGAATCATTGAAGTATGAGTCTTTACACTCTAATGTTACTCTATAAATAATGAATTTTATGATTCCATTTATAAATAGTGGTTTTAGGAATCTCCCTTGATCATTTTATCATTTTTTTTATCATTTCAATGTTGGGTGTTGATGGGAATGATAATTTTTTTATTTATTACTGTAATAAATTAAAATATTGTCAAACCATTCATAAATTTTTTATTTTAAATGTATTAACAATTTATTTAGAAATCAATATTTGAGCCCTGTAATTGAGGTATATTAAACATTATAGTGTGTGTGATGAAATTGATTTATAAATGGATTTTAAATCAAAATCTATGATTTCATGTAAATTATTTTAATTGAATGTGAGTGATTTGATGAATTTGTTTGGAGAGGAATTTGAGAAGTGAAATCAAGGACTGTTTCTTGGTTTTTGATTAAAAAATTCATTAATTGTGAATATGTTTTTTTTATGAAAACCAATTGATGTTTTAAAAATTACATTGAAAATTTTAAAACATGAACATGTATCCAAATAAAATTATTTATTCAACTGATTTTTCATTTATTGAATGGAATTATAACCCAATTCTTGATTGATTACCTTTATTAACATAGGTGACATAGTTTTTAATTTGAATGATATCCACATTTGGTTAAAAATAACCTATAAATGTGTAGAAAATGGAAAAAGAACAAAATGATCTTGAATTAAATAATATTATTCATTGGTATTCTTTTTAGTTATCCCTATGTGTCCGATATAGGGAGTTTATGCACACCTGTATCCATATTTTACATATATTATAATGAACTAAGTAACCAGAAATAACTAACATGTGGTTTCATTACCATAGTTTTATGATTGAAAATGATTATACATAAAGGTTCTTATTTTGAGTGCAAATCAATTCATGTTTATTTATATATTATAATTCACACATGTTTATATAGAGATTCTATTACCTAACAATTTTTATTGGAATTCAAATATATATATATATATATATATATATATATTGAAATAATTTGAAATGATTATTTTATTATGAATTTTTATAATATTTCCATGTCATGTTTTAGTAAATGATGGACATATTAGTTTAATATTAATTTTATTAGTTATATAATACATGGTGAGATCCAACTGACCACATATTTCACAACCTAACATTTCCATCAAAAATTTGACAAATAAATTATTTCACATATAGGGAATATAAAAGAACCTCTCAGTGATGAGGGTTTCTCTTGATTTGCAGGACCTTTAAAGTTGGTGTTGACCAGTAGAACATGTTATAAAATTTTTAATAGGAATTAATGTGATGATTTATTGATGTAGTGTCATGGTAAATTTCACTAATGCTCTATTTTTTTGACTTTTATTTGTCCAATTATGGTACTTTTTTCTAGTGGAGTGTTTAACATACAAACTTCTCATTCATTATTAGCTACCCATTGGTCTTTATGAGACAGTTTTATTGTACAATTTTCCCTTTTAATTTTATGTGATTCCTAAGTAATAGTTTGTAGCCAGTAGGGATCGGTAACACCCTTCATGAAATGCTAGGATTGATTCATTTATCATTTATGAGGTTTAAAACAGTCAATTCATATGAATTTATAACAATACTAATTAACTAAAATTTAAATTTTAATAGTTATCATATAACATAATTTTATTAATCTAATTAAAATTTTAAAAATATAATTATTTAAAAAAATTTATTTTATTGAGAAAATTTAATATTTAAATCAATACAATTTATCATGATATATTATTTTTCATAGAAATAATTTTTTTTATTTGAAAATATATATTTTGGATGAAAATAATTTGGAAAATTTATTTAATGACACAAATTTATTTATTATAAATTAAATAATGATTGGGAAGCCGCTATTAAAACAAACAACTGAATATCCTATGAAAATAGTTTAACCAAATATATGATCAAGAGTTAATGTTTACTAGATTATCATTTTAATTAGTCCTAAAAACCATTTAACATATAATTTATAAATTCATTGAATATTATAAAATTATTATTTTTAATTAAATTCATAATTTATGGCATAATTGGTTTTCTAAACTTCTAGGTCATTGTTATATTAAAAAATTATACAAAATACATGTTTCATGAAAACTATATTTTCTATCTAAAATAAAAACATATCAGATAAAAAACATAATATATCAATTTCTATGACGAATTTAAAAATAAATCAAATTTTTATTAATTTAAAATTTTATTATATATAAATTATGTTTTTTAATAATATCATAAAATATAATAAAACCCTGTTTAATTGGGAAAATTGAAAAATTCAAATATTTAATTTGATTATTCTTATTTTGTATCATTTTTTATATAACTTGGTTGAAACTAATTATTAGAATCATATATAATATAGCCTTAATAATATTCTTCTTGAACTAGAAATTTCTTTCTCTTAATGATTTTTTTGAAAAACGCATTTCAAAATAGAAAATTATTATATTACTACTTTTATCTAAAATAATTTTAATTGATTCATAATAGAGAAAAATGTATTCTTTATTTTCATATGTAAAATAAATTGGTTACTCAGTAGCATTCCTATTAAATTAGTGAGTAGGTTTTAATTATATAATCATATAACAATTTTCTATTATATTTGTATTTCTAGTGAAGAAAGAAACCAAACACATTGAATTATTTAAATGTAATAATATATTAAAATTTTCATGTGTTTGATTATAGAGTCACCACCGAAGAATAATTAAATAATTTAAGGTCCTATAAATAATGAACATTTTCATGAAAGTGGTTTTGTCCATTTGTCTTATTTTCTTCATTTTCATTCTATAATTAAAATTCCACTATTCCACTCTTACCCAATTCATCATAAATAATTAATCAGGGGGTTTTATATATGTTCATATCATGTAAAAAATTTATTTAGATGTTGTTTACACATTATATATATGTCACCATTCTTTACAATGTCTATTTAGTGGTTGCATGAGCACCAACGAGGATGTTGGTAACTATATAATTATCACTATAATTATTCATGGTTACCATAAGCTTTTTATAATATAAAAACATTTGAAAATATTTATATCAAAGAATAAAGAGTAAATTTTATAAATTAATAAGTAACAATAATGTAATATCATTAAATAGATATATGATGAGATATTTTAATGAAAATATAATAACATAACCATTCTATATTAATGAATAAAATTATAAAATAAATTCCAATGAATATAAATGATCACGAGTAAAAAATGGTCATAAATTAAATTTGGTTTCATGTTTGGATAATCAAAATTTTATTATACTCTGGAAAACAATGGATGTTAAATAAATTAGTATTTAATGTAAGGTGATTATTGAACCTAACTTTATCATTTTAGTATTATGAATTATTTTTTTAATATATTAAATGTGGAATCTTATCAATTCCATTGATGATTTTATTTCACTCTTATATCCCATTTTGTTTTTAGATGATATATATTATTCTACATCAGATAGGGGATTTCAGAGGTTGTAAGTATTCTTTTAAAAATGAAATTATATGTGAAAAAATATCATAAATTATTTGAAAATATACTTTTTTATAACTGTGGATTATTATCTTCAATAAAAATCCTTTTTTCCCAAAATTGGGAATTCCTTTATTTTCTGGGAAATACAAAAGGAAATTTACTAATAAATGTGTCATGAAACACTTCAGAAACTTATTATTTTTATATGGTATAATTTCATGTTTCTTAGTGAAAGATGTTCCCTTTCTAAATATAATTAATGATTATATTTCTTTAATGATGAATCAAGTAAAACTAAATTATTATATATGTGAAATTGTTTTTTAATGTGATATATCGCATGATATCATGTGTGTCATACATTAATATGATCGTTTCATTTTTCAAAATTATGAAGTTATTATTTATAAGTATATTTTATGTGTTAAAATGATGTTAACTATGTTCACAACTATTTGTGGTTTTTAAAATCTATCTTATTATGTTCTATTAGTATACAGACGATAACTTGCACTCTTTTTCAAAAATGATTCCCTTATTCCTATGAATATGGTCATATTCAAATGATATGATGATGATTGTTATTATTTTAAACCATATACCATTTATTTTCATGTCTTATTACATCCATTTTACTCCCCCTTTTTATTTAATTATATATCACCACATATTTGAAATATATTTTCAGATTAATATATAAAATGACTAAAATCATAGAGTTTTTATGAGGAATGTGATGAAAGATTGAAAAAATATGTTATACTATGTTCATGTTATACAAGATCCTATATTTTATAAGATATTAAAATGTTTGATTTTAGAATGTATTAATGTTATATTATTTATATTTGAAATATTTGAATAATAACATTAAAAAAATATGTTATTATAAAGCATTTATATGAGAATAGTTTAGTTAATTTGAATATTAGGATTATAAAACACATTGAGAAAACTTAGGGGAAAAATTATGTAATCAATACTAATGTTTTGGTAATGTATAATGTGTGGGGATTCTTATAAATTACATCTTTTTTTTATGTTTGAATGTTTTTTTCCTATTATATATATTCAAATAGTGTTTACCACTATGAAAATTTTAGTTTAGTATCAACTCTATCTTTATTTAATAAATGATGAGTGGTCCTAATACTATATATATTTATGAAACTCCCAGGTATATAATCTTCTATATAATATATATTCTATTCAGAAACCATTATTAATTTCTTAAATAAACATTTTAGTTTTGAGAAAATAATAAGAAATTCAAAATCGATTATATATATATTGGAACATTGAAATTTATATGATAGGGTATGTATTTAATTTATGAATAATTCCATTTAAGATCATAGTAAATTTTTTATATGCAATTTGTTTTTTCCAAAAAACATATCTCTAAATTGTTGTTTAATTATAAAATGATTTAAATAATAATGAATCCTGAAAATATTATAGGTGATTGAAAATGTGAATATATCCCAAAAAATGATTAATATGATTGTAGTAAGACTTGGTGGCTTCATTGAATTACTATCACAAATGATTAATGATATGAGTAATAACATGAATCATGTTGATCACCCTCTTTATCCTATGAATGAAAATATAATGGTTGCTTAATTTACCTAATTAAATCCTATAACTTTTATTGGATATTCTCATCCTTGAATTTTAAAATAATGTATTGTCTCTATCATAGGGATTTATCAATCATTGAATACACTATTAATGAGAACCTCATACTAGATATTTTTTATTTTAAATAGATAATCTGGTAATTTTTAATATTGATCAAGAATATGAATCCCAAGGAGTAAATTGAATAAAATAAGGTGGGGGTGATTCTTAAGAATATTAATAAATAAATATCCTCCTCAAATTTATTATCCTAAAATATCTAGGAAATTCATTATTTTCAAATAAATATATCATGTATATTTTGGGAATTAAGAAGATAGAATCACAATATTTTCATTTTAAACCACCATATCCTCATAGGAATCTTTATATTGACAAATATTTTGTGTACTAAAGAATAACAATAAAAAATAATTAGTTATTTCATACATGGACTACATTAAAGAAATTATTTTATTCGACCACAATATCATGATAAAGAGTTGTGATTCTCAGTGGTCCTATGTGATTGAATATAAGAAGTTTATAATATATCTTAATTCTATATGATCATCATATAATCCACATGGGGGAAAATAGTCCATATAATAACAAGAACTAAATGTTGGAAGAATCATATTGGAAACATTATTAATGGGATATGGATCTTTTTGAATGATAGAGGGTAGGGGAACTAATATAATTTATTCAAAAAAAAGTTATTTAATCCCACTAATTAGGTGGTTGAAAATTAGGGCCTGGAAAATCCTTGGAAAAAAGTTCAATGATTAATTGATAAGGATAATGGGAGAAATCAATCCCAATATATCATACTAAGACCATTTATTATCATCAATATCAGATGCCAACAAGGATGAGGGAGTAAGTGAAATATAATTTCATCACTATTACTATGGTGGAAAAACAAAATTAAGTCATTGAAAGTACACATAATATTTACTCAATAATAATAAATGTTTTATTTGTCTATAGTTATACACATTCCAATGTAAACTATTAGTTATTTAGAACTACTGAATCACCTCATTAACACTTCATCATAGAAATATCATTGAAGAAAACAATTGGGAAAATTATTGAAAGGTATCTGTTGAAAGATTTTGTGGTTATTGAATGTCGGAATACATTTCTGAAAAATATTTTAATCCTTCCTTTTTTTGGAATTTAAGCCATAATATTTATGGGTATCATTTAATTATTAAGATCACACATCAACTGTCAATAAAATAAAATATATTTCTAAATCATATAGAGTCCAATAATTACATATAAATTAATAAATTATTATTATTATCTTCAATAAACGTTATCGATAGTTTGGGCATTGATACCCAGTTATGAAGCATACATTTTTTGATGCAAGAGTCAAATAAAATCCTAAATCTATATTAAATTTTAATTATTAGACGATTAACAAATTTATTCCCTTAAGTTATTCTGATACTTCGCTCATATTATGGTGTATATATCTCAAAAAAAGATAACTAAATCTAATCATATCTACAAATTTAACTATATGATATGCACGATAAAACTAAATGGTTTTAATAAAACTAATCATGAACATTTGGATAATGAGTTCATACACCACAATGATGCCCCTAAGACATAATAATTCCAATTAAATATTCATAAACATGATAAATATAGTATTTAGATAATACATTTAAAAATATTTTGTAGAGTTTATAGAATAAATTATCATTTAGTCTAAGATAAAAGAGAAACATAAATAAAATATAAGGATTTTTTTTCATTTAAATAATTTATAAGATGTATGTAATATTTAGAAATTGATTTATTTTTCTATAAAAAATAACAATATATGGGATTCGATTACTATTGAGGCCATTTTTCTGTACCCATCATATAAAAGGATATTGTTAAATGAAATGGGACCTCTAACTTATTAGTGGTTCAAAATTTTGATAGATTAGTGAAGTACTTCAAATGAATTATTAGAATGCACTAAAAATTTTCTATATATCTAAATTAAAATGAAATCATGTAATATATTTTTAGATAAAATAAATTTATGTAATATTTAAGTATATCAGTAAAATGAAAATCACTACACCAGTATAAACATTACCTTTACATTAAGATGTTTTTTTGATATTAATTAACACTTCAAATAATGAATGTGGTTGTTTTATTTTGTATAGTGGTCTATGAACTGCATAAGACTCATGAAATCTAACGATCCCTGAGAATAACTACACAATATATGAATTATATCTTTTTGTAGCAAAATTCTCATTTGTGATTACAAAAAAACTACATATTTAGTGTGATGTTTGATATTTATATAGTATAAAGTATATTTTCACAAAAAAGAGTTCAATATAATTCGATAAAGATAGTTGGATCTCATAATGTACAATTATTTCTCAATTCAATATCATCCTTGGAGGAAACATAAGGTTGGTTATGTTCTTTAAAGGAACAAAACCGATACTCTATCTATAAAGTCAATTGAGAAATTCCATATGTTTTTTGATATAAAAAGGATGGATATGAAAATCATAATGTCTATAAATACATCATAAATAGTTTAAATGACTTTTTAATCGTCTATATGATATAATATCAAGTGTGAAATTGATGATTTGGATATTAAAGTAAATGTTGAAATAAAATATGTTTCAAGAATTTAATATGATTAATTATTGTTTCATTCATTTTATAACTAGACATTGTGTGATATAATAACCTACTATAAATTAAGAGATATATGATAATAAAAATAGATGTTTTATCTCTATTAATCATAGAAGAACCATATTATACTGTGATATTTGAGAGCACCTCTAGTGGGGAATCATAAAAAAGATTATTATTGACTACACCTCAATGTACATGGTATATTAGTAATTTAAAATTGAGTAAAATATGTCTAAGGTGCTGAAGCAACCATTACTCATTATAATATGGAAATACAACAACATTACCATGAACATTTTCATTTATATCTTGAGTAAATCCAATGGAAGTAATAAGATTTGGGTGTTTTGGAATTTACTCATAATGATATCACACATTATTTTAATTGAGGAATATTTTTCACTTTTAAATATTTCATTGATCTACATAAACTATTGATGTTGTTTGAGGAAAACTTTCAATTACATCTAATCATGATCCATGTTTCACATATAAATTAGTTTGAAGTTGTATAAATTATATTTTTTTGAATTAAACGTTTCTAGGTCCTATCACCCCCAAACGGATTTAAAATATAAAATTTATATTCATAAAATCAAGGTAATGATCAATGATTTTTTTATGTCCTTTAAAGGATGATGGTTTCAATGTCCCCAATTAGTTGATTTATTATAAAAAACTAATTCCTCCTAAGTATCAAAATTCCCCTTACGAGTATTTATATTTGAGACAATGTATAACTGTATCATTATGGTATGAAATTGGTGAATATAAGCTAAATAGACTAGATTTGTATAATAAGAAGTTTCGTGCCATTATAATAGACAGTAAATTTTATCTGAGTAAAAAATTTGTATGTAAATAATAATTAAAATAATTAGATTTTGAATACATAGAAAATGTTTGCCTTCGAATATTACCATGTAATAAATTAATCTAGTTTCCAAATAATAGAAAACACATCCATTGGTCCACTAGAATCATTGGTATATTTGCTTGCATGGGATTTCTGGGTTATCAGCTAGCACTTCTATTGCATATGGTTGAATTTCATGAATTAATCAATGTATCACATATAAATGGTTACATATTTGATCAATTATTTTTATTAAATCTTATGGTTGTTCTACTAACGAATGACCTATCTTAAGTGGATAATCAAACAATGTTATTACTATATAAAGAAAATTTTATATGTGACCAAGGAATTAACTCATTAATGTACATTGGTATAATCACATGACTGAAGAAGTAACATTTGAACAGAAATTAATAATTAATCAGAGTTATCCTAATCTCTTTACAAATGATAATATATGATGATTTAATATGGGTGATTTTTGGAGAATAATATTATGACCCATTAAATTATAAAGGTAAATTTTTATTCATAATATATATTTTGATTAATATTTAGCAATTATTATAGTATTGAACACTTTCATCATACATGGACATATATTATTATTTTATAATATTTCTAAATAAATATATTCATGATTATTTAAAATAATTTATTTAGTAGAGACATTGAAAAATATACAGAAATAGAATGATATGGATTTCGTTAACACCATTGAACAATCAAAAGAACAAAAAAACTACATGAAGGAGAAATCAATTTATCAATCCAATCAAAATTTGGTTTATAAATACATTATCAAATGTCTAAGAATTTATTTGAATGGACATGTATTTATAAGAGGTCATATGGCCATTGGAATAATAATATGTATATTGGAATATTAATATGACCATTGGAAGAAAATGAAGTAAATTATGAATAATAAACTGCTTGTTATGAATAATAATATGACCCAAAACTAGTAAAATGTAATTTTTTCTGACATTTTTTACAGGGGACACATCATTGGACTGTGATGCGCTATTTGTTTCCCCACATTCTATCTTTCCAAAAGGGGGAGGGTTTCATCATTTATTTATTGATTTTTTCTCCCTGACTGAAACTAGATGATGGGATGTTGGTATCTACTTCCATGTATTTCTCCTCAAAATTGGTCATATATTCGGGGTCTCCTACAAAAATTAGGGTTTTATATGTTAAATGCTTCTCTGTGCCATACCTCTATGGGCACCAATTATTTACACTACTTTCGTTAGGGAATTATATAGGGACATGTGAGGGCATGAAACTTTTGATTGGGGAGTAGTCGCATTTGGACATCACATGCATGTTTGGACGATGAAACACTGGTATAGATAAATTTATTCACATTATGATAGGGATTATCGAGGGTGAAAAAGCTCGAGGAATCCCACGTCAGCTACATGGACCTGTATGCGAGAGGCATGTCTCCAATGTTTTCTATGCCTTCCCATTTTTAACATGGGGAATGTCCGGAGTTCAACATCTTGTTGAGATAGATAGAACTGATCAAAACGTTGATAAGAGTAGATTAGATTGGTATATCCTTAGCATGGAGCACCTGAGACATTTACTGGACAGGTGGATCAACATTTACAATGAGTACACATCCAATGGGTCCCCCCAAAGGGGACAACAAGGTTTACATTTGGATTAGATTGATCCTCATCGAGGATTTCTACATACCCTATATGGATGAAAGGGATCAAAACCCAAGTATTTTGAGTGGGTAAATGAAGGAATTATTGAGTACACAATTTGAAACAATAGAAATTCATCCTTGGGGTCATGTTTGGTTAGAGGCTTATGTACTACTAGAATTAGTGATGAGGGGGATGACTTGATATTATTGGGATGTGGAATCCCCAGTAAAATCAGGATGGATGATGGATGATTTTATTACCAGGATGATATGAGTGCCATAGAACAAACGTGAAGATAATGGTGGTTTTTTTCTTGAACCTTGAAGAATATTCTTATGTATCCCCATGGAAGGGAATCAAATTATAAAAATTTCAATGGGGTGATGGGAAACCTGAGGATCTAGCCCATTAGAATTGATGCATGGATATGACCTAAAGTATGTAGAACCTCTGGTTTGGGGCATGACCTTCCCCAAACAAAAATGATCAAGGGATAGACAAGGATGGGACATGAGTGATGGGATTGAACCAAAATGATTCTTCCTACATATCCACGTTTTAGGGATTCAAATTCCACAAAGTGAAGTAATTGGATAATGGAACCGAAGTGAATGAAAAAGTCATCATCCCGACAATACGGTTGGGATTATGACTGGGCTTGAACCTCTGGGAGGCTTCCTATGGACCTTGACAAAAAAGGGAAAAGTTCCATGTCCACATAATTTAGTGGGATGGGGAATATGGTTTACAAAATAAGGTTTCCTATAGAGGGGTTCATGGTCGACTCTTAATCTAAGCCCACATGAGTAATTCTCATTTTGAGAAATAAGAGCTAGCGATGACTTGATGATCACATCAAGAAAGGTTCATCTGTGAGGAATGGAGTGGGTCATAGACATGGTTAGTATCTCATAGGTATATATATTGGCCCTTACTATGAGAGGGAAGCCTGTGTAGTGGTCCAAATGTACATGTAGTATATGGTCATCATACCTGAATCATCCAATCAGAGGGTTTCGTGTCTTATATGGAGAACACCTGAGGCACGCATAGTGAAAAATCCCAATGGATGAGGGATGTGAGATGACTCTTGTGACCATCCCCTTCACGATCCCCTCTAGTCATTTTTGTTTTGTAGGTCAATAGTTTAACATCATGCATACTGGATGTGGTTACTTGATAGTTTAGCATCCTGTAAACCAGAAGATGATGATTCACTCTTCATGCCTATGACATACATAACAGGTTCGCATTTGTGCTTGGTGAGGGGAAGGAACTGACAATGCCACGGCGAGAAGGGGTTATGGAGTGATCTGTTGAATGGATCGTGTTAAAATGGACGTGAGAAAAAGAAATATTTGTTATCGTGCTTAAGGGAATATGCATAATGAAAAAAAACACAATAAGAAGCACTGCCCAAGGGAACTTGAAATCATTTTGTACAACCATAGAGGGCCATATATGATTAGTATATGTGATAAATGGTTTTCATTCATAGTATGAATCTTGAATGATGCCACAGGGTAAGGATTATAAATGGAGAGCATAAGGAGGGTCGTGTACAATATTGAAGCAGTTCACGTAAGATGAGGGGTAGCATAAAATATTGGGAAACTTTGTGAAAAATTGGTGTATGCGTGCAAGGGGAAATCGTACTGGAAATATGGGAAAATCTCAAGGAGAAAAAATGCGTACTGGAGGAATATTTTGATCACAATTTCCAGGGAGTAAAAATGAAATGTACGACCTTCAATCAATAGTGGTCCCACCCATAGGAGTACCCCTGGGAGACTTATTATGCATGATCTTGTAGCATGAGGCCATGGATTATAAGTTGTCGTAGAAGGGATTCCTTTTGCGCAACAGAGTATCAATTTATCTTTTTTAACTATCCCCCAATGTGTGGTGGTACATTTCTATTTATGTCTTGAAACATCAGGGGTGGAACACAATGTGAGTGGTTCACAAGACATTTTTTATGTCCCACCAGGCATAGAGGATCTTTCGTGCTGTTTTGAATCCTGTGCATTGGGCCATCATCCATCTCGTCATGGACATGGTGGGTTTTTGTATGGTCTACATAGAAGACTCAATTTTATTTCTCATTAGGATCACCAGATTTTTCCACCATTTTCAATCTTTTGTGCATCTCTTTTATCTTTTGTGCATCACTCTTGGTCATCTCTTGAATGTTCATGAATTCAAAATCATCTTTTAGTTTTCTCAAAATTTTATACTCATGGGATTATCAGAAATTAGGTTCCAAAAAAATTCCTTCACTATAATTTAGATCTAAAGGGGGACCAAAAATACAGATACTTAAGGACATGCCAAAAATAAGAGCATCTATCAGTAAGTGCATGAAAAGATGGTAGTCCATAATAAAAAACAATATCTGTGTATGAGAAAAATTGTGTACATTCCTATAAATATTTTGAGGGTTCCCTTGTTCCCCACATTGAATTTTATGTATGAAATGCCATGTTTATCTTCTGAAATAAAGATATTGATATCTATGTGAATGGTCAGGAATTTGGTTTGAGTTTTGTGTGCACCCATGGAACATTTCACACGCTTTTGATTCTTTTGTGCACTTGAATTATATTCTTTTTTGCAAGACTTTAGCTCTATATGCGTGCAAAAGACTGTGTTGTGTGGAAAAAAATATTCATTAACCCCAGTCCCATTATGAATTTAGGACCTAACCTAAATGAATTCTCAATCGATTGAAGCTGAGAGGGAAGCTACCAATGTTGTAAGGAGGACCCATATGATAAAAACCCTTAGATTCTTCATAAGAGAATAGTCATGTCTGATAATCATATAATTTTTTCTTTGCTGATGAAAACTCAAAAGGATTTCATTCTGAGTGACAGTATAATGATATAGAACATTGTTATTTTAGAAGAGGTGTTCATTTCAGTCATTGAGACTGATATACCATAGTCATGGATAACACATGAATATATCCTTATGCAGTTATACATTATGATCTATGGTCACTCCTCTAGGAAAACACAAAACATGGCCCTCTATGTCTTATTTTCGAAGATCATGACTATTGTAGGGAGCAATCCAGATCCAAAGGAATCTCCAGCTCACTATGTGACCACCTTCCGAAGCAGCATCACTAATGAGGCTAATAGTATACAGTAATGACACATCAAATCGCAGATAAATTTCATGAGTGACTGGGCATGGGAATACTAGGTTTTCCATACATGCATGGAATATGGGGAAGATATGCAGTCTATAGGGATTTCTCAATCTGTGTGAATTTCATAGTTTCACTTCTACTGTCAGTATGACCTGGTACCATGGATTTTTGGTCAGCGTTTTCCCGATAAAAATTCATTCCACCACCATCGTGGGGAGGTAGGAATTAGATCATGGAGATTCATTTAATTAGGGTAATGACCATATAAGGGACCAATAAAATGAGTTCCTTCCTATAGAGAATGTTTGAAAGTATAGGACATGCATCCCCATTCTGACATGGCATTTTCTGAATATAGATAAGAAGAAGCTTCAAATCATGTTCATCCTAAAGGATATATCCTATTTTGGGTGGTTTAGTCTATTTATTATGCTGTACAAAGTGGCTAAAATTCCAGTTCAGGGGAGCCTTTTATCGAACACATCATTGAGGGGGAATACATGATCATATTGGATGGTCCAAGAAGCAGGTGAGTACCGATCATGGGGATTTTGTCAAAATTATAGTTGTGACCTGAATGTTTGATATGGAGGGTTCTTTGTTGCATTTTTGATGGTGCGGATACATCCAATGAGGGACACGGGGATCAGGGTTTGTCCAGGAATTTTAGAGATGACCAGAATCCTGGAGGCCAATAACAAAGTTAATTTGTGGGTGCTGATATTGGCTAGGATGTACATAATTATTGGAAAAATTTCTAGAGGGAGCACTACTAGGAGAATATAGGGATAATTCCAGATTCTTCATGGTCGGGATGCATCTCATTTTGGTGGGTATGACTTCCCGATGGCATCTGACCTCTAAGTGATGATATGTTACCATCATTATGGAATATTGTTGGAATTCTACAACTATCACTCCAGGAGGATGGGATCCAACTCAAGATTGGAAATAAGACCAAATAAAACCTTCACTGATTTTGAACCCCAGTTTTTTAGATGCTTGTTGATGGGATAGTCTCATTGGAGTGGATGGATTACTTGAAAATTATCAGGGGCAATGTGCTGGTTGACAAGATTGATGGAATATTCATCTAAAAACCATATATTCTGACTAGGATTGTTATCATATTTGGTTATATGCAACTAATGTCGATGAAAGTACATATAGCTGATCGGGAAGAGATATATTTTTCATTCTTATACAAATGGGGATCATGTTCAAAACTACATGTTTTGTACAAGTCATCACCCTTCCCCTACTGATGTCAACACATGCCTATAAATGGAGTTTATCAAACATAGGATAAAAATGTACCCAGAGGCAATTCTGTGGAAATGAATTTGTAAAATCATGGCGTTTAGTGAGGACTCTGTATAGGGGGAAGTAGAAAAGTTACCACTAGGGTGGAGAGACAAGGAATTAGCCTGGTAGCTGGAACGACGTGGGATGGGTCTTCGTCAGTATGAGCATATCACGGTGAGAATGAGCCTATTCATACTAATGAGGGGTGGTATCATGGGCACCCATGTGGGCCAGCCATGTAACTCCCTGGGAAGAAACAAAGGCATCTCCTAAATTAGACCACATACGCCATTTTACCATCTTGATGGTTTTCCTCGTGGATGCTATAACATTCTATGATAACTGAATATCTATGGAGGAGATAGGTCCACATTGGGCCGGAAATACCAGACCTAGGGAAAATTCAGGTGGCAGAGAGGGTAATCATTCATCACTGACATGCGTACCTAACTAACATGGATATATACACATACTAACAAGGGTGGTATGAAGTAATGTATCTCATAGTTAATTGATGCTTGGCCAGAAGCATGAACCAAAAATGTTGATGTTTGATGATGACAATGAAGAGGAATAATAAGAATAAGGTGAGTAATAGGAGGAAAAGGATGATGAAATTGAAATAGAAAAGTGGGTGCATGACTATAGGAGGCTTTGGGTTAATTTCATCGATGTGAGAGACCTCTGGAAACAGTTTCACACCAGGGAAGCCCACGTGAATGTGGAAATATTTTAGGCTCTAACATGGAACTGGTCAGACAACTCAAGGTGAGTCTCAACTCTTATCTCTACTGGCCTTTCACATTCCAAACATTGAATCCACCGACCCAACTATACCTTGTTTATGGAAACATAGTTGATGATATCTTTTGGGGTATTTCTTATTGGCAAATAACATGTATCCTTTGATGTGGAAGAACATCATCATGAGTATGCATTTGGAATTGAGTAGGGCGGGAACTGAACATATTTGATGTGGTCAAATTACCCACCATGATTGATGTTCCATGAAATGATCCAGAAAAAAGGGATAAAATGATTACCATAGAGTGTCAAACCATTCCCACTATCCAAGTGATCCAGCACTGATTATTGCATAAACAAGTTCTGAGATTTCTCCTTTGGTGGCTGCTCCTACTAAGAATAAGGCACTGGACACTGTTGTTCATGAATTATATATGTTTCATCCATTGTTGGTTCACACCTTTTATTGGGGGATTTAGCTGACCATGATATTGGTTCCCAATGCAATGATAGAAAGGATGGAGTTATAGAAAACTATAGAGTTTGGATCATCTAAAAAATCATTATTAGTTACTACACCTACTCTCGCAGATTCAACTATTCAAGTTGGTTCTGCAATAGAAATAGGTGAGAAAGATGTTGTAATCATGGTTGATGTTACTACCGGGTTTGGGCTCCAAGCTGGTTGGGTGAGGTTGTGGAAGAGGAAAGAGTTCTAGAAGAGTACTCGACCACCCAACTCCTAGCTATTTTTCCTTAGTACATGCCTACAGATCATGAGGAGATGGATTAATATGATTCCAACGTAGATGAGTAGAGTCATATGATGTGACATAAGGGGTGGAAGTTCATCAAATGATTCCTTGGTTAATCAAAATAAGAATGACTAAGAAAAGTGGTTTCACATTGCACATGGGAGCACATTCTATATGCCAGAGACGTGGATGATTAACCTAATCATATAATAATCTGTGATTATATGGATGAGAAGATATGAGAGAGTATCCATCACTCTGATATTACTCATTATCAAAATGAATAATAGAATACCCATATGTTGCATAATGATGACCAATAAGTGTGATTCCTTGAATTAAAAATATTCTAATGAGTGGAATTTATCTTGATTCATACCAATCTCATTGATTAGTTGAAGGCCCATCATATAGATGATTAGAAGAAATCATTATGGAAAATCCTTGAAATGATTGAGCTTTATGTTGAGAAGGAATGAGTATAGGCCATAGCTAATGAGTTCTGATCTATAACTACTGATGAACAGATGGGGCTAGAGGAGTGGGAAGTATCCCTAGAGGCTATAATCTAGAAGGTTGAAATAATGGATAAATCCATCTATGTAGCTCATTATGAAGGTCCGTGTTTTGTCAAACTCATAACTCAATCTATCATTGTATCATTCATATTTTAAACTGCATGAATATACTTATTATTTTCATGCATTATTATTTTAGCTCATTTCGACCATATCTATGATGTAAATTTATATCTATCCCAAAGCTCATCTGGGTTATACTGAGTATAAAAAACACAAGAAGACTATATAATTATTCACATTGAATATGATGGAAATGGCTAATCATTCGAAAAAATTTGGTCCAGTTAACCACCCAGAGTATTGTTTTTTAAAACAACAGAGGGGTCTTGAAAGGAAAATAAGTTCCTTAGAATAGTCGAAATGCACTTTTCCACATGATCTAGTTAACAAGGGGGAATGACACCAATAGTGTGAGAGTAAATATGAACATGGATGAATGGAGAATGGGGATTACGATTCCCCAAATTCAGAACACATCAAGGATGACATGAAGATAGATTCTTACTATTTACCAAACTCAAACCACTTCATCTGTATCATGTCCTCCTAAAATGGAAATAAAAAAATGGGCACCCACCGCTAACCGCATTCTGAAAAATTGGGATGAACTCAAAGTATCCTAAAATGTCTTCTGAATGTTGGCTCAAGATGGAAGGTGGGAATTATGTCCAAGAATCCAAAAAATTGTGGGGTTCCTTCAGATGCGAAAGTGAATGGGGATCCAAAATAGAGGGCACACAAAGCATGGGGATATAATGGTAGGATGTTTGGATGATTCTTGATAGAGGAGAATTTATTCCACCATAATTAATGTACAATGTGTTGGCATATGGGTATGAATTGAGATCATTCCTTCATTTGAGAGTGACCTCTCTAGTGAAGATGTAATGTTGTCTATATTTTTATGTTTTTTAGATGAGTATAAAAGATATGTATTTTGGTGTCGTATGGTGAGGACAGTGCGCAAAATAGATTTATGTAAAATCATTAGTATGTTGAAAATATTTTTAAGGTCATAATGTCGGGCCTAAGGATAATAGATTATTTTCAATTTGAATATGATGTAGGCTCTTTGATAATGATTATAGATTTTTTATTATAATTGGGTCCAAGGGGAATAAGGGTCGTTGACCTTGGGGTTGGGCCCATGGTTAAATTCATTAGTGTCTCAACATATCCCATGAGGATTTGAATCATGTAATATGTAGTTCTGATTCATTGTGTGGTGAGAGACCAACCCTGGTTGGGAAATCCACTCTAGTGAGGAGGCCGACACATTTTGTAACTATTATGAGGCTTCCTAAACATGTTCATGGTAGGGTCAAAGTTTAATGTCATGTGTGGAGGATATGTCTATGCTTTTTATTATTTTCTAGTAAGGTTAATTAAATGGAGAAATATTGAGAAAATTATATTGCATGACAAATGAAAACCTGGCAAGAATGTGGAAAACATATTCATCCCCACACCACATACTTCTGAGGAAACATAGGCTAGAATGGGAGAACAAGGTTTCTGGTGATGTTGTTGGGCCACAAACAAGACATCTAGGGGTCACTACATATACCATGAGGATGAAAATCTAGCCATGCATATTTTTTGAAGGTGGTATGGCATACGACTAATATCGGAAGTGGAAATGTATTTTCATGTGATGAAATTGAATTTCTAGGTAAATTATAATTACAAAGCCTGGGTGCAGAATATGTAGTTAAACACCATATGAAAATAACATGAGATGACATAGTTTATGGTCAAATATCAGGGACCAAAAATGGGAATATTCTCACAGAAGAAAAATGTGATGTGGTTCTATAATGCTACCCGATGTGAAAGAGGAAAAAATTGTCTTCACCTCACTACAAATTTTCATATGAACACATAACGTTTATAGTCATGATTCCTGTACTAAGGGACTGATGATCCCTGTATATATTCATAGAGTTTAGGAAAAAATAAGTGTGTACTTTACATGTATGAGAAATACATAACCATATCCCTAATCTAATGTCAGTTATGCTCGATGTGGTAAACTAGGGTGGAGAATATCATTTCCGCACATGGAATAATCAACTAGGGCAGACAGTGTGGAGTCAAAGATGACCCTCATGATTTTGATTCAACCTCATTGACACATATAGGTGTACAGAGGTATACAACCAAGTGTTTCAAAATTCCACATGATCATGATGGAGTGGAAATGGATGTGAGTCCTGAAACCAATAAAAAATCCACAATGTGGGTGGTATAGTGATAGAGGACAACTATTGACCATGTTTGAAAAACAACATCCATATCATGTGCCCTACAATGGGAACAAAAAAGAGAATTTACCAATGAACATATTATAAATAGGGGACATGTGTTAGATTTTCATTCAAAATCATTGGGCACATTGGCCCATGATGTTAGGAGAGCACTAAGACCTAGAATCCATGTCGTTCAAGGGCCCTTTTAGATGTTAAATATGATGGAATCCTAAATAATGGGAAATGAGATGCATGGAAATGGATAAAATCATATCCATGAAAATTAAAACACTCTAGGTCCTCATCTACAGTGCATTAATGCACGTTGGTGAGGCTTAATAGTGGTATGGAAGTCTAGCCATGAAGGGAGCAAAAACGGTTGATGAGCATGGGGCATAACCTGAAGTCAAAATGTATGGGTGTCCGTATATATCCCATAACGAGGGGAATCCAGGAAAAAATGTTTCTAGAGACACAATGCACTTTAATTTTGTACAGATGCAAGGAAAACTCAAGGGAGATCTCTGAAATGATGTATGCAGAATTACAATTATAATCCTGACATTAATGAAGAAATGAGTCCACATACACCACACTATATTCATAAAATAGTGTTTGGGCCAGGGGGAAGAAACAATTTATGATTTTAGGTAATTGGGTCTGGACCCAAAGTCAAAATGTTAAGGAATTCCTCCATATCCCATCAATATTAGAATCAAGAAAAAAATAGTTTTTGAAAACAACATGGTAAAGTACCAGTGTAAGGGGAAATACTATATTGTAGGTATAGACCATTCCCCAAAAGAATCCGCATTTGATAGATCATGCTTGTTCTTTATTGTTGATGTGTGTTTTTTGATTAACAAACCATGGATAGATAATCTGGCCATCATCGTAGGAATCAAGCAATATGTAGGCCTTGAAAAATGGTATGGTGGATTAAAAATACCAAAAATTATGTCCCCTCAGGAGATGACAACATAAAACTGTTCCTTTTTTCATCATGTGGCCAAGAAGAAAGTGTCACAGATTTTGGTCGAATGACAGGACCAACCCATGCGTTTTATCATCATGTGGAAACGTCAACAAAGTTTATAGTCAGGTGGGACTAGAAAAACTAGTTTAATATCATATGACTTGGATACACACTGATGAATGAGGTTATAAATGGAATGCAATGGTGTGATAAATCATACCTGATGTGGATGAGGACCTAAGTCCGCACCAAACCTTTTGAAATTCCAGGGGAAAAACCTCAGGCAAAGGGGCCAAAAACGGTCAAAGATCATGGGGATGGACCCAAAGAGTAAATGTTTGTGCATTCTTATGTATCCCAAAATTCTAGGAATCAAGGTGTACATAGATTTAAAACATAATTCAGTTTAACATCATGTGATATAGATGAGGGGGGTACTATCCCATAAGGGGATGTGTGGTGAGGCTATTATAGACTATATACGAATAAGGATAGAAGTCCACATATACCACACCATGAAGTCCCACAAGAATCATGGCCAAAAGACCTAACAGAAATTATAAATAGTGGATCCTAGTTTGGACCCAAAGAAAAATGTTCGGGCATTCCAACGTATCCAATTAGGATGGTAATCAAGTTGTATGCAGTTCTCAAAATTCATGCATTTTAACTTCCTACGGTAAGAATGAAGAGGGTAATAGTTTATGTTCATAGAACTCATACAAAAAGAAGTGTGATTACAACATGTGGGAATAAACCATGACCACGTCCCTAAGCCCACGGGAGCTATTATCAATGTGAGAAAAAAGGTAATAGAAGATATTTACAACACACAGAATACACAAAAATAAGTTACAATGTAGAGTTAGGGATGACAGCACGATGTTGATTCTTCCTAATATGATGAAAAAAATGCATGATGGTATTGCAAAAAAGGTGTCCAAATGACTCTCGAACATGATGTATTGGAAGGGGATGTGAATAATGAGTCAAGTAATTATTGTTCAATGGGGGTGTCACAATGATGGAGGATAAATGTTGAATGTGTTCGAAAGACAACATCAATATTGTGTGAAATAAAATAGGAACAAAAAACTAGCATTGACAACTTACCATATTTGAAATGCAGAACCTACTACATAATATTGTTCAATATCCTTCAGGACGTTGGTCCAAGGTTGTAGGCGAGCCATAAGGCCAGAATCCTTACCATCTAGGGCCCTTTCCGACGTGAAAGATGATAGAAACCCAAATAAATGGATACAAGAAACGAGTATATTAGTGAAATAATGTGCACATGAATTCCAAAACACTATTTACTAAACCATATTTCATCCGAGCACATTGGTGATTCACCAAAAATGGTCAAGGGGGGCCAATTGAGAGAGGATGACTGAAGGGGATGAGTATAAGAAAGGGTTATTGAGAGATATCAAGAGAGTGATATGTTGTAGTCTTATTATAAAACTTATGTGGATGACGACATAATCCCATACCACACCCCACACCCCCTAGTGAAAATTGTATAATGGGAAGACGGAAGAATATGTTTCTAAAATATAGGTCTAGACTAGAAGACAAAATTTCAAGGTATTCCTACGTATCCCTTGCGGATAGAAATCAATCCACACGTAGTTCTGAAAACACCTTGTATTTTAACATAATTTGACAAGGACATTGATAAGGGATACCTCGATGAGGAATGAATATGGAATGGAAAATATAGTCTGGAGTGGATGAGGACAAATATTCTATACCACATTGCGAAATATTGAGAAATAACATGGGTTAAGAGGTTGGAGATGTCAATGGACTTAAGGTTCGACCACATAGGAAAGGTTTGGCCACCTCTACATAACCCATACAAATGGTAATAAAGCCATATGTATTTATAGAGATTCTTGTGTTGTTTAATATTAAGAGGCAATGATGTCGGAGATCATTGATTTATGTAATGGGGCTAAACCCACTTATTGTTTAATGTCATGCATGACGATAAAGAGTTGTTTAACATCAGCCAGGATAGTAATCCAGTTTAATATCTTACAATACCATAATAAAATTTAATGTAATCCAAGAAAAATGGGGTCTCAATTTATGGTCATATAACTCAGACCATTTGGCAGTTTAACATCATGAAGAATGATAACACAATTTAACATCATACAGAATGTAAGTGCTCTTAAATTTAGGTCATTGAACAAAGACCATTTTGGATTTTAATGTCATGATGGATGATTATACAGATTAACATAATGTGGTATATAAGCAGTCTTAGTTTATGGCCATATAACATGGACCATTTTTAATATTAACATCATATAGAATGATAATAGAGTTTGACATCATGTGGTATGAATGGGGTCTTAGTTTAATGTTATATAACTCTGAAAATATTTTGTGTTTAACGTCATGTGATATGATTATCTTCTTAATCATCATATGGGATGTAATGGGTCATTGTATAAGGTTGTAAAACTTGGATCATTTGATATTTTAATGTCATGTGGGACGATATTACAATTTAACATCATGCATGATGTATGGGGTTTCAATTTAAGGTCATAGAACCTGAAAAATTGTTCTATTTAACATCATAAGGGATGAGTGTTGTGTATCTTTACATCCTTTTTTCCAAAAGAACCACATAGTTTAACATCAAGTAGGGAAGACAGTTGATGGTACTGTTTAGATAAATACTTCTTGATAAATTGTTCATTAGTGGGAGGAATAATATGTTCACCATCCATGGGGACCAAGTAGTATGTGTCATTGGGGAACACCTTGTGAGTGATATAAGGACCCTCTTGTTTGGGATCGAACATTGGTTTTTTCCTACTGAGTATCATTGGAGTTTTATGGGAAAATACCATATCACTTTGAAGGAAATAACAGTGATAGATTTCCGTGTTGAAATCTCTCGCAATCTTGTTTTGTTGCCTCTCCATATTGTGTAAGGCATGAAGTCTGTTCTCATCATGGGATTATAGAACAACTACATGGATGTCGGATACATCTTCTTCTAACATATAATTATAGACAGTTTTTCATAGTGAGTCCATCTAAATCTCAATGGGTAGAACTTCCTTTGTTCATTAAAATAGGGAATATGTGGTCAACTGTGTAGAATTACATGTCGTCATCATGTATTCCCTATGAGTGTTGGGGATTTTGTCTAACCAACTCCTCTTGTTCAGAGAAACAATAATCTTTATGATTTTATACAAAGTGTTTTTGAACACCTATATCATTCCATTTTCATGTATGTGATAGATAGAGGTTTTATATGAATGGATGTTGTACTTAGAGTACAATTTCCATTGCTCGTCTACTGAAAATTTGGTTCTATTATCGTAGAGGGAAACATGTGGGACTCTGAATCGGTTGATGGTATTAGATCTCACAATGCTGATTATATGACGGTCCTTAAAATCCTTGAGCAGAATTTCCTCTTCACACATTTAAATGAAATCTATAGAGGTTAGGATGTACCTACACTGGTGAGCTATTTTTGGTGGATATGTTTCCACGACATCGAGTCCCCAAAATGAAAAGGTCAAGTAGTATATAGTAGTATGGAGAGTATCTGGAAATTGATGGAAACAATTAGCATGTTTTAGGCATGAATGGAACCAATATTAATACTCTATATAGTCACTGATCATGGTGGGCCAAAAATACCATAATCATTGGATCTGATTAGAGAGTTTCAAACCTCTCTAATTAGACTTGTAGGAACTGACATGTACCTCCTGCATAAACATAGGGATCTCACCTCCTTGAATGAAATGGAGAATAAGCCCATAAAACCCATGTTTGTAGAGGATATTCTCAATAATGGGACCACTCTGGAGTGTAATATACACTGCACCCATATATAATTTATCACATTTGGGTCGGTCTTTCGGGAGATTTTCGTGCTGGAGATACTTGATAAACGGAGTCATCTATAGTGGGGTCACTTCCAACACCACAGAATGGGGACCTGGAGGTCTTGAGGTGGATGGACTGGTGGTAAGGTGACATAACTATGGGCTATAATCATCATCCCGAGTGATTGGGGGGATTAATCATTGATTCACCACATGGATAATCAAATCATTTTGGTCATGCACTGTAAGAGATGTATCAAGGCTAGACAAGGTATTGAGTCGACCGTTTTGTTATCGAGGGACATTAGTAACTTCTATCCGAGAAGGGAACTGGGCTATTAGTTGGTAATTATTCTATAAAAGTAGTAACATATCAGGTTTCATGATAAATTTGTAACCATTGAACTATTTTTTGACTATTTTAGAGTCCACCTTCACATGCAGGTGGAAAACATCTATCTTGAGAGACAACTCAAGACTAGAGATGGGATCCTTTTACACGGCCTCATTTTTTACAACCTTCTAACAACAAGAAAAAATTGATAAGGAAATATTGTATAGGTGTGAAGAGGATGATACTCATTCCCACTCTGTTGAGTCTAGTATCATTTGGTCTTATGCTGGTAGGGCTTCAGAAATTGTCGTCAATGTGCATTTTCCAATATGGAATTTCGTGATCCACTGCGGGGATTTCCAAATCTAGAAAGTCTAGATCTAGAGAATAATTTTTTGGAGTTTTATTGGTGGAATGAATGTCTTTAATGTCTATCCCTTGATAGACTTATGGCGGAATATCTTCACGTCAAACTATTGAATGATCAATGCTCACCATGCTAGATGGCCCATCAACATGGGGCAGTTCAGAATGTACTTCCACAGATCCACTCAGGACACTAGCTGTATCTCATGGTGTTGTATGTAATTTCCCAATTTCTACTTTATGAATTATAGTAAAAGGAATCCCTTCTAGATTGAGAAATATCTCATCTCTATATCAAGAAGAATACAACATATATAATATAAAATGTTCTCTCTTCCTTCATTTTTATTCCGGGCAAGAAGGAAACCGATGGACTATTCCAGAGCAGTCATATAAAGAACAGTTGTCTTTCTGGAAATAGGTAGCATTAGAACTAGAGGCTGTAGTATGTACTTATAGATTTCTTCAGAAGTTTTCTGACACTCCTAATCCCATTGATAATCGACACCTTTCTTTATGAGTCGTAAAAAGGTCATACCATAGCTATCCATATTCGTGATGAATTAGTGTATGTAGGCTATATAGCCTTGAAATCCTTAGATCTCCTGATTATTTCTTATTAGAGACAACTAGATGATGTCCTTGATATTTTTTATTGATATTGATGCCTCTATATCTAAAAATAATGCCAAAAAAATTCTAATGGTGTCCTGAATGGCTCGTTTCAAGGGGTTAATAATTAGAGGGAGGGAATATAGGAAGATGAAAAAATTATCAACATCAATGAGATGGTCTTGAAGCTGATGAGATTTAACCAACCAATTTCCCACGTAACATTCCACCAATTTCCAGAGTATTAGATTGATTTTTTAGTGCATGTAATGCTAATAGGTGGCACCTTCATTCTTTAAACCTATTAGTGATACCTGGTAGTAGAATGTACGTTGTTTTGCCTTGAAGGTAGTAGAATCGTAATCCACATTGGAAATTTAGATTTAATTATATCTTCAATACTCATCCATGAAGGAGATAGCATGGATAGAAGTGATTGTGTCAATAAAACAGTTCTTTCACAGCAAGGGGAAAACCATCAATTGGGAAGTGACATTTGAGATATAAGAAGTCGATGTAGACTCTGATTTGTCCTCTCTTCATCATAATGGGTGAAATATTATCTAACCACCATTGTTATAGAACTACCTTGATGAATTATTCTTTGATGATTTTATGAACATCATCGTTGACCATGGAACTATGAGAAGGAAGCATCATTCAAAGAAGTTGTTTGAACATGTGATGACTGTTTGGGAGACTTAGATGCTGGAAGACGTCATTGGGATCTAGCCCGGTAATCATGTCCTAAATCTAGGATAATACATCATGATTATACCCTTGGAAATCCACGTATTGTTGTTATTCTACTGTCAGCATAGCGGTGCCAATTAATGATGGTTTAAAATCCATCTCATTACCAAGGTTAACCTATAAAAATTCATCAAACATAGTGGTTTCACCCTCTTCAAATACATGAGGGGAATCTTCCAAATTGACTCCATCATCCATTGTAATGAGATCATCGACATGAGGAAAAACTTCCTAGTTAACCAATCATAATAGGTTAGTAGTGCCAGCATGAGCATCTGTGGACACCTCAATGGGGGACTCCTGCACTGCTGAAATGATGGTGATGAAGGTTTTCTAACTAATCCCATTTGGAATTCAATACAAGGGGACCTATAAATTTGATATCGAAGAAACAGTGTTGTGTTAGCTTGATCCAGTTTATCCTAGTATTGTGAAACAATAATGTTTGAGGTATTGTTGATCCATGGATGGACATATCGATTCCTTATGCGAGTAGGGGGCTCTAGGATCACTTGATCCTGATTGGTGTAATAATATGAGGTGATCTTATGGACTTCCATAGAAATTGGTACGTGATTCCTTGTAATTCTAGAGAAAACAATTCATTTACCCATGTCTAGGGGTGTGTCCTCTAATTGGTGAATCGGGAAAATATAGGCATCATCTTGGTCTGTTAGTGGGTCGTTCGTAACCTTAGGGTGTCCTACCAAATTATCCTAAATCTTCTTGTCATTTCTCATGTAATATTAATCATCCATGTAGTGAAATTAAAAAGAGTCTAAGGGGGATGAATCAACATGGAGTATTCCTATATGTACATTAAGGGAGTACTTAAGTAATTGGTGATATGAGGAAGCGACTGCTTTTATAAGTGGAGGCATGGTCTACCCTTCAACGCATTGTAGGAGGTGTCTTGTGAGACAACCATGAACTCAATACTTGAATCTAGGACACCAAACATGATCTTCAGTTTAATCATTCCTACTGGAATCTGCAAATTATTATCATAACCGTGAATTTTCATGTCATATAGACTAAGATCTGCCTCAGATAGTTCTGACATATGGAGTGTCTGGGTCAGTATAATGTTGAACATCAAACCCATTTCGATGAGAAAACAGAGGGCCTCCATACCATTAAATTTTTATTGATGTGTAGTGTGTGGATGTTCCCTTGAATAGGATAACCTTCATATTCTCAAGAGAAATTGATGATAGGTTTACATTTAGAATTTTGAAATATCTCATAGTGGAAGGATTATGCAGTTGTTACCTCTGTCTCAAACTAGAGGGGTCTTCATGAAGCCTCCACAATGGATTATCTCATATTCTATGATAGGAGTATACACAAAAGTATAGAAAAATTTACATGAAAACTAGAATTATTCTTGAGGATATCATTCTTCACTTCTAGGCCTACTCATTTTTTGATAGGAGGGTGCTATGTGGAATGAGGTTTGAAGGGTGCTGCTGGTTGAATCAGTGAATTCTGGCTACTGTTGGGAATGTTTGGTTGCACAATAGTCGAAACACATTGAGTTACTACCAACTGAGGTCTAGATGACTGTCATATATCCATGATTTAATGTGACTCACCATAGCATGGTCATGGTGTCACTACATGATAATGTATACAAATAGCAGCGGAGGTAAATTTGATGAAAATGAATGAGAAGGTTTCTTGTGATGATCTATGAACATAGATTGCTATCTAGTCTCGGTGACATGCACAAATGGGCTGGAAGAACTGGCCAATGCATTCTGGAGATTCAAATACCCATTGCTATGTCAATGTTAGCATCATCTAGGGATATTGGGAGGGTCCACATGGTTCTCACCTTCATCTGGAACTGTGTATGGGTTTACCAGCTCCTCAATAATAACTAAAGTATATCTCTGATCATCACTATAATATTCCTCCTTCACAGGATGGATTCTAGGGAAATATCCATCACTAGGGTAATGAAATCATAGAGAGTATGGTTTCATGATTTCATTAGTGCATGTATTTTCTTTCCCTTGAATCATCAATGCTAACACCTCTCAAGAAAGGATGGACGATATGTTGACAGAAAAGTAGTGGATGTAGGTAATATGGAGGGTTCTGAAGGCTCGAGACAACTCAAACATTCAAGGATAATACCATTGGAATAGGTGACCACCTTTTATGAGATTCAATCATTGTATTTTTGAGATTAATGGTTCTACACCATCTTACATTCACCCTTGCCATCACTGTTAGGATTTATAAACACACATTCCATATGTGCCAGAGCGGGACCTAACCGGACTATGTTGTTATAAATTTGGTCCTGAATCTAGTCTTTATACACATAGCATTGCTTGAGGGTGTTCCCAAGGAACCACTGATAGGGGAAATAATTTGGACTATTCGTGAGATCCGGATCTTTGGGATTCTTTAATTCTAGAAAACATAGGATTTACTAGATGAAGGTTCATTAGATATAACTGCAAACCTGATCCTCATTAAATAAGTAGGTTTGGTTCCTTCAATACTGGAAGGGAGAGCTGGGGGTTGGTTCCTATGAGGGGTAAGTAGAGACTTTTTAGGAGGTGGTACAAGATTATCTCACCTAGGAGGTAGTGCTGCACTATGCAAGGGTGCCTACCAATTCTGAGGTTGGTGCTACTAAGCTAGAGGATATGACAGATGTATCATAACTCGAAGATTATCTAGAGGTGGATCTACTAGTAATATATCCAGCTGCTTGGGGGGATCTATTTGTGTAATGGATGTGGGAATGTTCTTAGAGTTACTTCTTGCATGAACCAGATGAGGCAATGGATATGCCTTCTCGGTTTGTTTCAAGGATTCCTCTAAATGTTGGGCTTTGTCAACTAAATCATGAAATCCCCCTATGTAGTTCTTAGTTATGAGAGATGATACCAATTCAGTCATGAAATTCCCTACACACATCATAGGTAGTTGACCAGGGGTTAGTTTCATATCAAGGGAATATGTGAGGCCCTTATAGCTAGCGATAATGTCTATGACATGTTTGTCAGGACACTTCATGGACATGATGTGGTCAACGATGCATTTATTTTGGTTCGTGCAACTAAATTCTTGTTGAAACTACATATGATGATCCTCCCAACAAGCGATTGACCTAATGGGTAGATGGATTTACAAGGAAACCATCGGCCCATCCAATATCGGCACTAAACACAATAGGTTTTTAGCCTCTTACTTCACTGGATTTCCTAGTATAGGTCCACATCATGAAATAATATTTTCTAGAATCTGTAGTGGATCGGTCATCTTATTTATGGGGATAAATTATGATTACCAAAATTCAGGGATGTAGGAATATCGTTCACCCATGGCAGATATTGCTTAAAATAATGTGTGATGTCCATCTTTCTAGTTTCTAGGGCCTCAAGGTAAGTAATAATTGTTTCCATAAGATCATCAGGATGAGGATTATGATCATGACCAGTGACTCTAACCACCAATGTGTTCATAGGTTCTTCAATATGGCATGCATTCCCTACAGATCATTGAGTTGATGGTGGGATAACTTGAAAAACTACCTGTGGAGCGACCTGTGGAGTAGTTAGGGGAAACTATGTTTGGTCCTGAGGAGGGTTACCATGCAACTCATTTTGAATCGGTGATGAATATTTTTCCTTCGTGACATAAAATCTAGCCTCTACTCTTTCAATTTGGGTAGGATGGTCATGGTCCCCATGAGGCAACTCGTCGGGGAGAGGATGTACTTACCCATGATGCCCTGGTCATGGAATACCATAATCTGGTAACTTCTCTGCAGCACGATTGATAACATGGTCATCGAACATATTTTTATGTTTCGCGAGCTGTTGATAGAGTGAAACATTTGCAGGGTCATAATTTTTTATTTTTATAGAGTTGTATGTGTTAGAGGGTTTGATGGTCCCATTATGATCTTTACCCATATTGGGGACTCGAATGATTGACAATGACTTAGATAGTTCATGAAATCATAGTAAATTTCCTTATTGGTGAGTAACCCTTCCCAAAGGATCCAATATGTATGGAACCACCAAATATGTTACGTTCTCTTCAATGAGTCCTTGCTTGGTTTCATCATTTGAAGGTGCGACCATATTAAATGCAATTGTGCCTAGAAGAATATCCTCAATATCACCTATCAAGCTAGGATGGTGCTGAATAGGAAGGAAATAAAGGGCAACATACTACCCCAAATGACTGATCCTATCATGGGGGGAAGCATCCGAAATAATTAAATAGAGGACTGTAATGCACTAGAGGCATCATTTCTAGATGGTCCGTTGATGACCAGGAAAAATTGGGCGTTGATCCACTGGGTGCACAACCAAGTCAACCATGTGACATAGCTATCCTATCTCATCATTATGTGGACGACTTTTGGGATAAGCTAATTTCAGAAGATAGAGATGCAAATGAATCACCCCTATGGTCTTACAGAGGCTCATAATCTCATCCTGGGTAAGGGATTCCAAAATGTTGAAATTTACAGTTATAATTGGGGAGAACATGACTGTTAATCGGTTCTCTACTAGAACATCCCTCAAGATTCTCATTAAAAACAGGGGATTTTCTCCTCAATTTCCCTACTAATTAATTAGAGGTGGTTTTGGGACTGGTAATGACACTTAATCTGACCATTGTGGCTATAGAATGGCCAACGAGGATTACATCGCACGAGCTGACAAGTCACCATGTCTTGTGGTGTCTTCTAATGAAATCACTTATTGAGCCACCACATCCCTATAAGATAGACAAATGAACACTAATTCTCACACAGGGGATGCATTCACTGGTGGTGGGTCATGCTATTTCCCATTCTCTATTAGACCTGAAAAAACTTTTTGTGTTATTTTATTGAAGTAGAGAATGATATTGTTATGATAGTGAGGATTTCATGTTAAATCCATTGAATGAGGCCATATAATCCTCCCCCTATATGAATCATCATAGAGATGTAGGGATCCTATGGATCGTACCTTCCAAAAGTTTGAGTCTTATACACTTGTTTCCTACTCTGTCCCCTGACATAGAATATTAGGGTGACCGTATCATCACTGAATCACACTCCACCACCAAATCTAAAAAAAGATGAGTTTTATTATGATGTGAAGCTTCTTAGAATTTTCCCATTGGTGGTGACAACCAGACATCCTACCCCAAGATGGTTCTTCACGGTAGAGTATGTTTTTGATAGGGGTAGGTCATTGATGTTGATTGGTGCTATAGTGGGGTGGAACTCCCACTGCGCTGGATGCGATATGAGGATAGCCTTCATATTGGATATTGTTGATGCTTGGAATACCTCTTCTATAACAAGATGGGGTGAGAGGGGAACCCAAGGAACAGTTGAATTGAAAATGGGGAGGAACTCTATGTTTGATAGTGTAGGAGTGGGTAGGGCCTCCACTAGAGCTGATAAACACATGGGGTGACCTCCATGGTGGTTGTCTGTAGTTCGGGGTGGACCTTCTTTTCTTCTGGCCCTAGCATGATCAGTAAGAAGAGGGCCTTTGTACTAATTATACAATAAAATAAAAAAGAATACATTTTCTTTGTTGATTATGTGGGGAGGTCCTCTTAATGGTAGATTGCGGCCATGTATAGGACCTCTTCCAAAACCGATGATCACTTGGGGAGCACCTACATACTATTGGGTAACAAGGATTGGAAGACACTCGTGTTGAGAAACTGGTGTGTGGGGGAAATTTTCAAACATTAGAAAATCTACATGGGGATGACCATCATTCAGAATTTTGATGAATTAAGGAGGGCCTCCATCAGGGTTGTTGATAGTGGCATGGAGAGGACCTCTATATGGAATGATGGAGTGAGGAGGACCACCACATTATCTGATAATGGTATGAGGACGACTTCTGTATTGGATGTCATCCTCGCGGGTCAGCCCAGGATGGCTGCTGCTTTCCCTAGAAACCTGGATAGCCAATTCAACCTTCACATTGGGTAACTGTTGCATCAACTTTGGAAGGACTTGTAAATTCCCCTACTATGTTACAGGATGTTTCCCTTGCCCAATGATGATAGTGGGTAAATAGCTCATGCTGGTTGTGTCTTGAGAAACTGAAGCTGTGGACGAGGATTCCCCCTAGTGGGAATCCTCTTAAGAATG
This sequence comes from Viscum album, assembly GCA_963277665.1. NCBI lineage: Eukaryota > Viridiplantae > Streptophyta > Magnoliopsida > Santalales > Viscaceae > Viscum > Viscum album. The sequence continues at coordinate 740,196,104 of OY728145.1, read as the reverse complement.
AACTCAGCATTGAAATCTGGTAATATGAAATAGATCTAGGTGTGTATAGTGATGGACAACTTTATCTTTAGTTTGTAGGACCAGATAGCGAAGCTAACATGGTTTGTTGGGAGCCATCATCGGTGGCTCCCTAGCTAATGTCCTGGGCTGCTAGATTCATACATCCCTTACTTCATCATCATAAGTTAAGGAGCCATAGGGGAACTCTGAGGATAGTCTCGCGAAGGTATTGAAGGATGAAGTGTGGACCAGTGGTTCCTGGCATGGCCCTAGGGGCAGAAGCACTGATGGGGCATAGATGCCTCTTGGTCATTACAGCCATGTCCCATGTCGGGATGACCCCTTTTGATTAATAACGTAAATCAAAAGTATCAATCACCTATCTTTGAAAAAATTCAGAAGGTAAGAGGGGGCCTAGTTTCTCAGTAGCTATTAGCATGGGATCCATCAAAGAATAGATGAATCCACGGTGATTTGTAGCATTCATACTACCCATTCATATGCGTTCGTGGGATAGAGATGATCAGATTCCTATAGATTGAACATGGATCTTTAAAAGTAGGAACATTAATCCATCAGAATAGATAATAGTAAAATGATTCATAGTTCCACAATGTCATTCAATATTTAATGGATGGATAGAATGATCCAAACTCACAATGTCGTAGACAGAAATTCCTAATGACTAACAGACCCAAACATTTGTGAGTTTCATGTCACTCCAATTATTTTAATGAAATTACATTGAACTAGATATTTTTACATGTGGACGTGATTATATAATGATGTCTAAAAGACTAATAATATCCATATTTAAATGAATAATCACACCATATTCAAAATTTATATTTCTGACGCTTTTTTGGGGTTTGTATCATTGTGTTGCAATGTGTATGTTTTTCCCCTCATTGCCTCTTTCCAAAGGCACGTGGAATCCATCTCTTATCTAGGGACATTTTCTTCTTGATTGAAATAGGATGATGCAATGTTGGTCACTCTTTCTACATATTCCTCCTCAGAATTCTTCACATGGTCAGGTATTGCCGTAAATATTATGATGTTTTTTGTGAAACTCTTCTAAATTCTATGTCACTGTGGATTCTAGTTAACTACACTACATCAATAAGGACATTCCAATGGGTCAATATAGGGAAGAATCCTTCTGTAAGTGGATTAGTCATGTTGGAAATCACTATAATGTCTAGACAAAAAACACCTGGATTTATTTTCCATATGATAAGGCATCTAGATGGCGTGGATGCCCGAGGCATACCACGTTAGGTGCATGGAAATGTATGTGAGATGCATGTAACTAAGGATTTAATCGTCTTCCCATTCTTAACACAGGTTGTGATGGGTTATTAATGTCTATCAGAGGTAGATCAGATTGATCTAAACACTGATAGCAGTGGATATGATAAATACATACCTAGTAGAGAGCACATGAGAGGTTTACTGGATGGGTAGATCAAAATGTCCAATGAGGACAGATCTGGGGATTTTTGGGTCCCTACAAATGGGGAACCATTGTTTACCATTGGCTGGGAATGAACCTCATGGAGGACTCCTACATAACCTATTTAGAATAGAGTGATCAAAACCCACATAGTGTGAGAGGGTGAATCATGGGATCGAGGTGTAGACAATGGTCATCAATCCCAATTAATGCTGGGGATTATGTGACATTAGTGGGACATTTACTGATAGGAGAAGTGAGGAGGTGGATAACATGATCTCATAGGGATATGGATGCTTGGGAGTAATCAGGATGCATGATGGATGATTTGATTCCATAGATGAGTTGAGTGGGATGGAACCAACATGAAGATGAATGTGGTGTTTGGATTGAAACTCAAAAAAGATTCATATGTATCCCCATGGCATAGAATCAATGTCTACATAGTTTGGTGGGGAATGGGAAATCAGAGGATGTGGCCAATGAGAATGGATGCACAGATGGGACCTAAAGAAAGTATAACATCAGGGTTGTGTTATGACCTTCCCATAACACAATGGAAAAAGGGAGAGACCAGAATGGGACATGAGTGATGGGATTGAACATTAGTGAAGCTTCTTATGTATCCTTGTGGCAAGGAATCAATCCCCACATAGTTCAGGAATGGGTTCATGGATTCGATGTGTATACAAATGATAGTGACCTAACAATATGTTGGGGCTTATGTGGGGTTATCTGCCCATCACAAGAAGATTTCTATTAGTTGGAGGAGTGTTAATCGAGTGTGGGCTTTACACATGGTTAGATTCCATTAAGATACTATGACTCGACAAAGGGATAAACAAATGATGTGGGACCCAATAGTGGGGACCCAAATGTTTACCAGTGTTTGTGGATGACCCTTAGAGAGGAATACAACACACCCTGCCTAGGAGACAAGAATCACAACCCATGTAGTTTGAATGTGTACAATTTAATCTCATGAGGGTAGGAATGAGAATACATTTTAATATCATATGGGATGAGAGTGGATCGATGTGAAGTAGTCGTGACTAGTGGGTGAGGGGATTAAACCACAAAAAGGCTTCTTATGTACCTTTCCTAAAAATGGAAAGGATCAATGTTATAGTTGTTTGGATGGAAGGGGAATTATCCTTACACACTATGGAATCCGAGAGAGGGTGTCATGTCCAATGCATAATCTTAGCCAATGTGAGTCCAGCTCGGTGCACTACAGGAAAATTCTCTTTTTGCGGAGTTTTCCTAAACCACTGCTAAATTGTGATTTGGGACACTATAGTATGTTCTTAAATCCATTTAGTATTGGTTTATACAAACCATCATAGTTTGCGCAGTTTTTAACAGTTATGATTTTTTTAGCAGCAGTTTTCTCGGGGTAGGGGCTCAATTTTTTCACGCATGTTAAAACTACCACAAAAAATTCATAACCACCGCGAACTGCACGTAGAAAATTGTCATTTTTAGCTGTAGTTATAACCACTGATAAATTTATTACCATATCAGCGGTGATAACTGCCGGTAATAGAAAAATTCTGACATTTAGCAGCCGTTAAAACAATCGCTATGTATTCCAATAATACCAAAATGCCTACAGAATTCATACTACAATCAATATGAAAAGAGGTTTTTAACTAAGCACAACCAATGGAATTTTGATTAATATTTATTAAAAACATGAAATGTGGTTTGGGTAATTTATTTTTATAAAATGTTAAACTTCATTATGTGGCCTATTAATCTCTTCAACATTATCCACATGATTAAAATTACCCCTATAATGAGTTTGATCATTTTTTCACATATGCATGTGATAAAATATTGGAGAAACAATCTTTTGGAGAGATTTTCATGATTGTTTTATATCATAATAGTATGTGCAATATCTTTTCATAGAAGTACATGAATCTTAGACATAGTTGGTGGGTAGAGTACCTTCAGAAATTCTAGAGAATCTTTCTCCCACATGACTTCCCAGAGATAAAAAAGTTATATAGTGAGAAAAATTATAACATCATGGTTACAATTTTTATATTTTTTTAATGTTTGAGAGTTGTTACTTCAGTTTCATGGAAAATTTAAGGCAATAAATATATTTTTCTAGTAAATGACCTGCAATAGAGATCATTTTCACCCGAAAGAGTGCCACAAAGGTGTAGATAGGTTGGTTGTGGTGTGTGTGGGGGGGGGTGCGTTAAGAGGATTTTTTTGATACATCCATTTTTGACATGGATAAATTTTGGAGATGGTTCAAAACATGGACCTTGGAGTTCTATGGTGTGGATTGGTAGGATATGACATTAGTGCTCATAGGATTGTTTGGGTTATTCATCCATTTTGGTCATGTCATAGGAATTTTCACCTTCGTTGTGTTATGGTGTCTGAGGGAGAGTTTTTTTTGGGGGTGGTGGGGTTATATCAAATTTGGGGTAGTGGAATCATGGATTTGGATTGTTTTATAACATCCCCTTCCTAGATGTGCTCTCTGAAACATATCTCCAAAATATATCAAGGCCGCTTCAATTATTTTAACATATCTTCATCATATATTTAACTACAATTCTCATTGGATGTGTTGACCAACCTCATTATAGAAGGGTCCATCACATTATTCCATAGATCCCTCACTTTTTAGTAATTCTCTGGAATTGTGTATCAGGCCACACCAAGGTCTTCGGTTTTCTAGACCACCTATTTATTCTAAAATGCCGTTAATCCCCCACATTCTTCCATATTTTCTATCAATTCTAAGATGACCCAAGTATATCCCTAAAAGGAATTCTGGACCCTTTTCATTATATTATCACCTCGATCTTGAGAGACCAACCCTTAACAGATTAAGGTGAGTTTCCCTCTTCCCATATCCTAATTTTTTCCATATTCATCACTATGGAAATTTTTTTGGAAAGAGAATGGTTGGTTCTATTAATGCTTGTTAGGGGACTGATGTGGGATATTGTGTCCTAAATATAAAATGGACATCATGATTCCCTGCACAATCAATTAAAAATCAATTTCCATCATTGAGTATTCAAAGAGTTTTGGTATGGATGTTTGGTTGCAATGCCTCTCATTATATCTAAAATTTTTACTAATCTCACAAGAATCTATTAAATTCCTTTTATGTTTCCACATTATAGGACTGACATCCCCATAACCAATCTATAATGCTTTGAAGTGGGATGTTCACCTAGGGATGAGAATCATAATAAATTTTTGAAACAAAATTCATAATAAATGAGTCATCACAATAATGAATATACATATATGGTTCATACCACACTCAAGAAATCAAGACATAAAAGGAAACATCAAAAATCAATAAAATACATAAAAGGAAACAAGAAAAATCATGAAAATGTTATGTCATGAAAATGTATGGTGGTGACTATGTGCCACACATGATACATATACAAACCGGCGATGAACACATATCGTCACCCTCTCCATATCCAACATATCAACAATACTACTATTCACTGTCTGATGATGAACACATATCGTCACCTTCTCCACCTCCATATCCACATCCTGAAACTTCCTTTAAGAAAATTTAATTAAAAATCAACTAATGTTGCATATGTATATTTAAACATAAAACCAATAAAAGTTTTCGTAATAAATTATATAGATTTTTTGTGATTTACCTCCTCAAAACAAGTCAATATAGTACCACAAAGGGCATATCTTCTCATATTTTAATGTATATTATTCAATGATTTCTACAAAGCAGATATTTGATCCTTTTTCTCATGAATTTTTTTTCATAGTTAAACAATCTATCTCTGAGCATCTCCGAATATGGACTGACTAAAATGAGGATTAGATATTGCTTCTATCCCTAGTGTCCTACCAAAAACCTTAGATGGTATCGGTCCCAAACTCATCCCTTTAACTATAATAGTATGCTCTTTCCCAAGCACATTAGCAACAGGGTCTTCCTGGGAGACTATGTAGGACTGCCCAGGATTGGCATCCCATAGTTCTGTAATTTTTACCTAGAAATCAAATATCAATAGATATTAACATAGTAAAAATTGATAATAAGTTATTATAATGATCAAATGAGTTCACACAGCATCTTATTTGACATTCTCATTTACAAAACTTCCATCATATTTTTTGTGAACATCAACCCACATTTATGTTTGGGATGTTTCGTGCCCTAAAATATGCAACATCATTAAACAAACATAAATCAATAATTTATTACACTAAATGGATAATACTGTGTTATAAATATTTAAACTAATGAAAAGATTACCAATGTTAATCGTATTCTAGAAAATATTTTTGACCCCATAGTGTGAGGGATGACTTTCATAGCCCGGCTTGATGAATTCTTTCTTGAGAGATCCTGAAATAAATAAAATGATATATAATAGTAATGTATTAAATTTCATATCCTATTAATATTGAAAGTGAGTCTGATTGTCGCTTATCGACCGATCAAGGTTCCGGTTCTCTGCAAATGTGTATAGCAGCACTCGAGTTGAATCCTCGCCGATGATACTTTTTTATAGTTGGATGTTTTTAGTTAATTGTATTCTGATTGGGGGGAGGGTTTTCAGAGCTTATGAAATAATTTATGGATGATGTATTATTTAAAAAATTGATAAATATTGGGGTGTGTTTATTATTTGGGATTTAAGCTTATGATATCCTTGACCATTGCTTTATATTTCATTAAATTAATACCCACTTCCCAAGCTGATTCTGATCGGGATTACCAAGTGTTAAAGATTTAATACAAGACATAACATAACATAGGGTTATAATCATTACCATTACTTGTTTATGGTAGTTTATTTTTGGATAAAAATAATCCATGGAATCCAAATATTAAACAAAACATTTCATTAATCCATGACATATAATTTTCGACATACAAAATATTAACTCAAAGAATACTCATCAAGCAAAGGCTCTCAATCAATTCATATCCCCAAATTAATACTCACCCCAATAGAATATTTATTCATCCATATAAATTATTATTAATATGGTTATAATTATTATTATGATAAATTAAGAAGATAAGAGAAATATCGGGATAAGAAAAGTGTGGTGCGTCAAACACACACACAAACGATGAAAGGAATTAAACACTGAATTTAGATTGAATTAGAATGAAAAAGAAGGGAATGTGATTCAGCTGTATTTAAAATATTTTGAGGAACTTATTATTAATCTACAGATGGTTGATGAGATTAAGAGATATTGAAGAAGAAACTTTCATAAAACAGAATTACAATGAAATAGACTTACAAGATTACAAAAATGAAGAACACAAACGTAAATGAAAACATCGAGAGTAGAAAGGTATCATAAGTGAAAACATGATAATGTAAGGTCCTACCAAGCCATTTTCAAGGATTTTTTAGTGCCAATATGTTCTCCCCTCTTTTGAAATTCCAACACTTTTGAAGGAGAGTAAGGGAATGTATTTATAGACCAAGAAAGTGTATCGTTCACATTCCCAATCGGTCCCTCCACATGGATCGAATATTTTGACATCCAGACAGCCTAATGACAAGATATATTCTTCTTAAAAGTTTCTGATAATAAATTTTTTAGACTTATATCATTATTCAGAGTCATTTGGACCTATGGATACAATGCTATGGTAGTATTATTAAAAAAATTGGAACTATCCATTTCAATCCATGCTTTTTCGATGGCAAAAATGGGATTGGATTTTGGAATAGGAAGATGCCATTAAATATGAATTCTTTCTTCAATAAATTATCAATCCTATATCTCCATTTTCACACTGGAAAATATCATCTTGATTTGATTACTAGATAAGGAGACATGTCATGAATACTTGACTGATTTTAATCCCTGGCCAGAATGGTGGGAGGAGGTTAAATAAATCAGTTGGGACCATTGTATTTGGATTAGGGCCTTGATAGTTTTATCCAAGAATCCTTATATTTTCCCCTGAATATTTTATAAGAATAAAGGAAATTGAAATTCTTAATTGTGCCTATAAATTAAATCATCAAGGATTGTCTAGTTTCTTCATTGATTTTGTAGTCCTTCTTGTGTGGTCCATATGGGATTTCAAATGGAAAATTTCTCCCCTGATCCATTCTAATGAAAAGTTGTATATTTAATAAGGAATCCTAAAAAACAAATACAGCTTTATTTAGATCATTATGGGGAGAGTTAAGAATAAAATAGAAAACTGACTCAATTGGACTACATCTAAAAATTCCCATAAGTTATACTTTGTATTAAAACATTAATATTACATAAAAAGTATGCACA